>OY740765.1:53143100-55691485 GCA_963513935.1 Aphrophora alni | reverse complement strand
GGGGGGGGTAATTTACCGCTGTCTCCCATTCCCACAGCTACAGCAACTAAACTTTAGTTCGTCATTTTAAATCCGAGATAACTTACCATTCAAAAAACAAGTTAATGACCCGATAGGCCGACATCATAGTGCTTACTCAGTCTAGTCATGGAAACTGAACATTACTATTGCATGCGGAATTAAAATTTGCAAAGTGTGATGTAACTTGTGAATTAGGCACAAGACATGGATAAATACAATGGCCGTGGAATGAAATCAAATAAATTTATTGCCTACACACATTACAAGAATGTATAGCAAAAATAATTGCTTGGAGGTACAGCTATATAAACATAGTATTATAAATTACCTTTAAGAATTATAAAATTTCAGACTAATAAATTAACGTTAAATTGTTAATTTTCTTCTAAACAAAAAATTTAATTGTTCTTACAAAAATATTATTAATCTAATTTTGACAACTTTTTCTGGAACTTTTCAAAACATTGACAGGAAAGATCGAGCAATAGGCTAATTATCAGGGTAAACTAATAGATATTTTAAAATCATTAGAGCTCATACCAAGACTGATTAAACACACTAATACAGTCTTAATTACTAGAGCTATATTATTAAAACCAGGAGCTTATTATTCTATGGAATGTTTTAAAATTTTATATATATATATATATATATATATATCCATATTTGATATTTGATAGAAAACTCATGATTTTTTTTGCACTATTGAAGTAAATGATATCAGAAATATTAGAAAAACAGCAAAAAATGGTTTATTCATAATTTATACATTCCATCAGTTCATAATAAAATCTTATTTAATAATAAGTTAGCTAGTTTGAACTTGAAGGAACTTGATCATTTGTATTTCTGAAAACAGCATTAATTGTATTCAACTTAGTTTACTTTGTGTTCTATCTGTTGCTAATAAACAAATTCTTATATTTTTTTCAAAGGTACAATTTCAATTTATAAAAAATAAAATAAATAAAAACCATTGAAAACTAAAAAGGTTGACCCCGCTAAGTAAACTTATTTCAACTTTTCTTGCTACTGCATCATTTTTAAAATAGGCTTCCATTTTGAGCACCTAATCATACATTCACATCTGTCTCAAATACCCAAATCTCTCATTCCATGTTCTGTTTGACCTCATATCACAGGCAAAATGTCTGAGCTTAAGTCTAATAAAAATAAGATCAATACATTGCACTAATAGTGTGAAAGATATCAAAACATTAGAAAAGGAGCAAATTTGGTTATTTCATCATTTATAGATTCCACCAGTTTAGAAGCTATTTTACAAACAAATATGAAGTATTTTAATATAAAGTGAGGTAGTTGTGAAGGATCAGTGTTACTTGATCTTTGTTATTTCTGAAAACAACAATTTCAACATTACTATAACATTACATTGCTTTATTTCAACATCTCAATAATTGTATTCAACTGCTTTTTTGTGTTTTCTGTCTGTTACTAATACAGCTATTCCAAAATTTAATTGGAAAAGCTAGAATATAGATAATAGTGCAATAATGAAATTAGAGGACATCTGATTATTCATCGCTCAGGTACGCTCAACAAAGAAAATCTTTAATAAAATTTCAAAAGGCAAAAAACTAGGTAGTGTCAATCATCAAGACATATTAATTAAGTAATGAAGCCAAAAATAAGTAGGCTACAGAGTCATTATAAATTTCCTAAAATCTCCTGGAAGAGACATATAAACTTTATAACTAAAGTTTACATTCTAAATAAGATGGTAATATTTAACTTTAATTTACATATTTATATGCCTACAGAACTCGGTACGATTCATCCTGGTTAGAGGGATGATTGAGCAATAGCCCCTACCTTTTTGGAGTAACTAAGCCTTGTGAAAGCTCAGGTAAGGAGACATAATATCTGCATTATCCTAATTTACTTTTTACATAATTTATCCTCAATAGACTTCTGTCATTAACTCAACTAAGTCAAATAATAATTATTATTATTTATTGTCACTAAACAATTGCTCGTAATAGATATTGTCAGCTTATATCTAACACACAGGAATCATAAAATACTTAATACAGTTTAAAATTTTATATAATTAACATCATTGTCCAATACACAATCTTCTATGCCAGGGATCTCCAACATCGAGTGGCCCAATGTCCGCTATAAATAAAATTATGGTTGTGAGGGCCACATCATAAAATACTTCATATGCAACTTTATCAGTGATTTGTAATAGGTACAACAGACTTCTGTCATTAACTCAACTAAGTCATAGTACCTGTATGATCCTAATTTACTTTTTACATAATTTATCCTCAATAGACTTCTGTCATTAACTCAACTAAGCATAGTACCTGTATGATCCTAATTTACTTTTTACATAATTTATCCTCAACAGACTTCTGTCATTAACTCAACTAAGCATAGTACCTGTATGATCCTAATTTACTTTTTACATGATTTATCATCAATAGACTTCTGTCATTAACTCAACTGGTATTCAAAACCAGAAAATATTAATTATATTCATTTAAGCATTGTCTTTGTTTAGATTAATTTACATGCAGTTATCATATATATCATTAACCTTTCAACCATCCATATTCTGTCAGTTGCTCTAACACCTAATAATAACAACATAGTAAGAAATGTAGAATAACAATAATATATCCGGCACAAAAAAAAACCAAAAAGATTTGAATTAACAACTCAAACAAGTACAAAATGTAAATAAACACCACAAAAAATTAATGAAAGTTTTAACAAGAACATGGATTACGTATTAATATTCAAATCTTTAAATCGGCTTCATAGTTTATACTAAAAACATTCAAGCCTATTAAGAGAGCAGGGGGGAGGGAGAGGGAAGAGGAGAGAGCTGAAGAGAGGGGGAGGGAGAGATAGAAACCTCATGCACTCATTCTTGTTGTTTAAAGGCAAAAACCTCTCGGTCATCATTGCCTAATAACAAAAGGAAGAAAAAAACATGAAATAAAACCCCTCTAGCAGCATCGGGGTCGGAAGAGAACAAGAGTTGGTCATGAGAGATCAGATAGGAAAGATTAATGAGAGAGATCTACCTCAGACTACATGGCTAACCAGATCCTACAGGTTAGCTAGGATCTCTCGAGATGGCTAACCCCATACTCACTATAAGTAAGTCCCTGAGTTCTCAGTCAGTATAATCTCTGGTTTCAAAACCAGACTTCTCAGGTTTGAATATAACTTTAGTTAAAATGTTTTTAGTAGGAAAAAAGTGATGTCAATAGAAAAGAAGAAAAAACGACATCACAAAGTGGGATGTCAGCATCATAGGTGTGATGTTGTCAATTACATTATTTAGATGCCTTTAGTCCTCAAGTGCCGGGATTTCAACTGATGTCTATAAGATAAAAGTGGCAGGTCATGGTTTGAGCTCTCTTAAATAAACCAACTAGAGTCACAGCAGCCTCGGTTTCATGTACTGACCATATTTTTGTTAGACGTCCGGACAGTTTGTCTGTGATGTGAGATTGGATTGAATATCGATGTGAGATTTGGGTAATTGAGACAGATGTGACTGATCATATGATGATTGTTATGTATGTAAAGTGTAAATGTATGACTAGGTGCTTAAAACGGAAGTTTATTGGGGAAAAGTAAATTTAAAATGTCTCAAGAAAATGAAGTAGCAAGAAAAGTGAACTTCAGTTACTTAACAGTCTCAACTTCTTTAGCTTCTAATGTTTTTTGAAAAAAATAATGTAGGGTACCTTTTTAAATCTTCTACTAATAAATTTGACATTGAGGGAAAATTAAAACTAAGGATCAATTCTAAACTTATCCAAAAGGTAAATAAAATAAATTCCCTGTGCAAAGATTATTTAAAACAGCCTAACAATCCAAAATTAAACAGCTGGTATAATACTTCCAAAAACAGGCTAACAATGAAATTAAAGAAAATTATTATAACAATTTGTTTAAACAGAACACACAAAAACAGTTCAATGTAATTAATGAGGTTACTGGGCTTAGTTAAAAATGTTGTTTTCAGAAATAGCAATGATCAAATAAGTTTTATTGTGTAAAATTGCTTCTGAACTTATGGAATCAATAAATAATAAAAAAACAATGTTTCAATTTTTTCTAATGTTTCTAATATCTTTCACTCTATAGTGCAAAAGACTCACTGTTTTTCTATCAAATACGAAGATATACATATGTAAAAATAAAAATATTGCTAAAGAATAACAAAACTCCTGGTTTTAATAATGTTAGAGCTATTGTAATTAAAATTGTATCAGGAGACATTTCAAGACGTATTAGTGTGTTTCATAAATCTTAGTATGAGTTCTGATAATTTTAAAATACCTATAGTTAGTTAACCCTGAAAAGTTCTAGAAAAAGTTGTCATAATTAAATTGTTTTCAGTCAATGACAATTTGGCTTTAGAAGTTAAATTAAATACAGACACAACCTTATTATAATTCTTGAACCAGACCTACTCTGGAATTATTGAGAGTAAATATTGTACAGTTATTTTTGTTGGCATAAAGAAATCATTGAGCATTGTTAATCACAAAATCTGGTTATCAAGGATGTAAGATGCTGGACTTAGAGGTGTTGTCCTCCAATGGTTTCGATCATACCTTCATTCAGACCCCAACAAACCGAAAATGTAAGCCAAAACTGGTGCTTTCCAACCCTCTATTTTTGATATTTATTATGTGTGGGGAAATTTAGTTACTTTTGTGGACAATACTGCATTGTTCTATATGGTAGATACAATTGAACAACTAAATTCAGATATGAAGAATCATTTAAATGTGTTACACTCTCGGTTTAAAAGAAATTACATGGTTATGGGCTAAAAAACTAAATGTGTCCTTTCTTAGGTTATAGTTTTTGTTTCCAATATGGCTCTAGGTTGTGTTGGTTATTTTCATTTTTTTTTTCTCCATGTTCTAGGTTTATTACTTGTTAACGAGAGTTGATTCATACTCTCAAAACGTTGTGTATTAAAGATCATATACACAAATGATGACAACTGTTTGATTAAACCATAATATTGACAATCCATCATATCAAAACCAGAATAACTTTTAATGCTTCAAGAAAATATTACTGTTTTTATTTACTTTAAAAAATCATAAAATTAAGTGTAACATTAATAAATGTGTAAGTTAGTCAATAGAAGAAGTTAAAAACACATTTAGGTTTGTGGTTGGATACAAAATTAGGGTGGAATATCCATAACAATAATTTAAGAAATAAGCTAATTAAATGTACTAAATGACTATTTTACATATCTAGTCCGTCTATAGCTCTCTAATTCCCATTTTTGTTGGACTATCGGTTTTGGAGCTCTGCTGTCTCCATCGGCAAGTCAAACACAAACACTACGACACTACATGGATTTGTTGTCCAACAAGTCAAGTTTAAAAACAACAACAAAAAAAACACAAGAACTAACAGTTTTAAAACAAATTAAAATACTAATAATTGTCGAAAATTGTAAACATAATATGCATTAAGACATATTAAACTCTAACCTAATTGTTCCAACAGTTAGTTGTGAGTTGGCCAACTGATATATCCCAACTGCATATGATCTTACCTACCTCCCACTTGTCTTATTTTGGGAGTTTTTATCAGAGTTCTATGTTTACCTACCATGATCTGTTCTATTGTGTTGAATAGTACATTGGAACTGTATATCATTCGGCCAACGCACAAGTAAATGTTGCAAATATTATTTGTTAATTTTTTTTAAACTTTTAGTTCGTGTTATGCGCTTTATATTGTTGTTTTTAAACTTGACTTTTTGAACAAGTCCATGTAGTGTTTGTGTTTGACTTGAAAATAAAGAGACAGCGGAACTCCGAAACTGGTAGTCCACAAAAAATGGGTATTTAGAGAACTGTAGATGGATAAGATAAAGTAGTCATTTAATCAATATCACAATTCTAGAGCCACTATCCAAAAAAATGAATTAATGAAATATCTATGATTTTTTTTATATGTTGAGACGAATGATCAACTTTGGATTATTTCAGTTGATTTATTTTGTTTTAACATGTACGAAATTAGAATATGCCTTCACAATATGGAGTGGAGCATACACAAGCCCTTAATAATTCTTGAAAAATTCTTTATCCAAATAATGTTTTAAAAGACTCAACCGGACCCTTATTTAAAATTCTGAACATTTTGTTTTTTAAATATATATATATATATATATATATATATATATATATATATATTGATATTAAAACTGATATATAAAGTATAAAATTAACAGTTTTTTTAAAGTAGAAACTGATATTTTTTTACAACAGAAGTGGAAATTAAAACAATGCCATTGAGCGTAAATTTTAAATACTGCATATTAACTTTAGTTTTTTAGTTCCAAGACCAATATAATATAATGCTGTTTTTTTAAGTATTACACCTACCTTGCACCAAAGTTTTTTAATTTGTTGCCTTCACATATCAAACATGTGCACATAAAAACAAATATTTTAAGGACATCGAAAGTATTTGTAACATATTTATAATATTAACTTTTTTTAAATATTATTGTGTAAACTATTTTATTATAAAGTATCTTGAAACATTACTGGTTATAGAATAAACACATTGTTGTATATATGATATAAAAGAAGATTGTATATATGTGTAGGAGTCTGGATATATACAGAGTGTGTAAATTAGTTTTTACTGTGTGACTTAGGTTGTTAAAATTTATGTATATATTTAGTTACATGTCTATGTAAGAATACATTTTGAATATTCGGTTTTACATAAAATTTTAATATTTATTATATTTTCTTTTTCCTTTTATTTGGAGAAAACAAGGGAAAAAAATTTGACATTTCAAATTAACGTAGTGAATCTTTATGTATTTAGTATGCAACTTCAATATGTATTTTATTTTTAAATAAAAACTATGTTTTTGAATAGAAATTATTACTAGCACCTGTCAGCTGCTGCTTTAATTAATTTGTTTTCATTCTTTGTTTATTTACTTAGCATAATTCATTTATTATTATTAATTTATCCTGATATTTAATTTTTTGAGGAAGTTTAATAAATAATTTTGAAGGGAGTTTATTATATAATATTATCCTGTTTGCAATTTAGCACAATAGTTATAACCTTCTCATATCATATTTGATATCAGAAGACATTTTTTAAGTACCAAAATACATTAGTTAAGTAGAAAATATGAAATATAAAAGTAGGAACTCGACTTGAAAGTAACAAATCGAACTATGCGTATGATTAATCAATCAAACATTCACTAACTTGTTGAACATAGTCATACGTATTAACCTAAACAGACCTGGATTTCGTAATTTTATATTTCTTATTTTCTACTTAACTAATGTATTTTGGTACTTGAAAAGTGTCTTCCGACATCAAATATGATCTCATTGTTTCAAAATAAGGTAGGTTACACTTTTTTTTGCAATTTTTTTTTAACATGTACAACATACCTTATTTCTTAATAATGAAATAAGTTTTCAACGTGTAACTAAATTTTTCGCAATTTCGAAAAAATCGCAATTTCAAAACTACATAATTCAATGCATTTATATGTCACCAATGTCAAGCAACATCGAGCGCGCTTAGAACTTGGATGGGTGACTGCTTGGGAAATAATGCACAATTTCTTTTTTATTACAAATTTATGCATAAGTAAAGGTAAGGTGGATATATATATATATATAGCCACCATACTTGACCTTGTAAGGTAAAAATTCGCATAAATACCTACTTTAACATGTAATTCACTAATGGACCTTAACCTGGAAAAGTTAAATTTTTTTTTTCCATGAAAAAGTTAGCTTTGCGTTGAAAACTTATTTTATTATTAAGAAATAAGGTATATGTAAAACATATTTTTTAAAATCATTAAAAAAATGTACTACCTTTCTTTGTAAACAATTATCATTAAAAAAAGCATGAAAATAGTCTTAAAGGGCTCAAAACATATGCAAGCTCAAAATCGAGAAAGTGAGTAATTTACTCCCTTCACGAATATAACCCGGCCTAACCTAACCTATTCGTGGAGTTATCACGCATTTAACTTGACCTAATTTAACCTTCTAAATATGTATCCCTGAACATGTAGGATAAAAATGGTAAATATCGGTTGTAGATCGTCCTTCGATTTTTTTATGAAAAATCATGAAAACAAAGTATTTTCCTACTAATCAAAGGATCAGATCATATTATGTGGCGCAATAAACATTCAAGTCCAAAATGCATTACTTTAATAGAAATTGATATCTATAAAAGTACGAAAACCATCTACGTAGGTTATGAATGCCAACGTTAATACTAATGACTACGTTCATCAAGTCCCTGAATATATGATCGCTTGTTCTATTAAGTCTGCTAGGTGACTACATATATTTACTAGTCATGCGTATTATAGCTTATTATTATTAGGGTGTATGATTGAAGAATCATGTCTATGATCACAATGACTATGAAAATTGAGGCTATGCAAATATAGTTTCATAGCTATTTACTGTATGAAAGTAAAAAGATTGAGATATTTAAAGTGGTGTGTATATGTTGTGATTGTTTCTTTTTGATCTGGGACCTTGTGTTATATAATTTACGTCTTTATTAGGTCGTCAGGTAGCTGTATATATATCCACCTGACTTGACATCACCTATGTAATTTACGTCCCATTTTGTAACTTACACAACTTAGACACTACTAATTGTGAAGTTGATTTCAATTCTTTAATATATCTATTTTCTAAAAGTGTCATACGAAATTAAATATAATCTAATTGTTTTAAAATAAGGTACAGTAGTCCTAACACATACACTAACTTCACTAATTTAGTCATGCATATTAACATGGGCTTTCAGTAATTAGACTTTAACCTAACAGCTATATTCTCTTGTTTTCTATGTGTTATTTAACAGTGAAGAAATGCATTTTGGGGACTTGAAATGTTTATTGTGCCACATAATATGATCTGATCCTTTGAATACAAGGTAAATACTTTGTTTTCATGATTTTTTATAGAAAAATCAAAAGACGATCTACAACTGATATGTACCATAAAAACATTGATTTTAAAAGTAATAATATTTTGGATGAGGAAATGGGTTGATCACGCTGTTCTTAACAATTACCGATTAAGTTATGCATGAAGATGTAAAACATCATACTCAGTAGGGTAACAAAAAGTTCCTAACAAAAATCTTGTTTTTTTAGTAATTAATTGTAACTGTCATAAATTTTGTTTTAAACAATATCATTGTAAGGCTCCAATTTACAATACAAAGATTGAAAAGTAATTTACCCTACTTAATTTTCTACATTTCATCAGTACTTTTAATGTCAAATTATAACCGAAACCTGTCCTAGATTTCAAATATTCTCTGTATAGGTTATAATCCTAATTATTAACAAAAAATTATAACTAATTAAAACACATGAAGAATAAAAAACTACAGGGAAAAGAACGCTATTCTTTTAAACATGCCCGATAGACCTAAAAACAATTCCAATTCTAAAATTGTCTTGTTCTCAAGGTAAAATCAAATTAGACTACTTAACTGTGTAAAAAAATAATCTAATTAGAAGGGAGTTTACAATTTTTTTTATTGTCAAAAATATCTTTACATAAAGATGAAAATTGAAGATCTATCACTATAAAAAACCAATGTTTTCCACTACTAAAATAAGGTTAACATAACCTCTACATAAACTTACCACATAAATGCTTTAAATATCACTAGGTGTTTTATTGATATCATTGTTATTACGAATATGTAAAAGCCGATTGTCAATAGGCGTAAGCTGAGAATAACGAACGATACAACTTTTTCCTGCAATAGACATAATTTACACAAATAATTTAGACAAATTCAAATTCTAAATGTTCGTTACTTAGTTCTCCATTATCAGTAATTTAGTAAAGATTAGAGATGGCCTAAACAGAACGGAACAAGTTGATCTGAACTGTTCAGTGAGAAAATGAACAGCTCTTCAAAAGAACTATTCCGAGTGAACTCAATAAATGATATCTCAGGAGGTTACTTCTCTATGTAAAATTATATGTTATATGTATGTGCCTTTAATACCGTAATAACTTTATTGTTCTGCCTATGTATTTGTTTGGTATTTATGCCCATGCTTTCTGTATGTCGCTAACAGTTTTCTTCTGTTGCAGCTAGATTTAAATTTATGTAATACATGTATATGTAGGCTATATGTTTGTGCCTCTAACGACTCTTCTGCTTAGTGAAGTACCGGTACCAGTTTGCTTCTTGGAGTTCTTGCAGCCATTGAGTCATTAGGGAGTCCCCTAGATGCTGCAATCGCTCTCCCCAGTGCATGTCCGTGGGGGAGAGGGGAGGTATTTTTAGTGGGTATGCCCTTCGGGGAGAGTCCCACAGTATCTCTCAGGAGAGAGATCTGTATTACGGTAGTATGCATTTTTCCCTCCCTAACAAAAAAAACTTGAATATGGGCTCATCACGAGGGCAGTGGCGGCTTACTCATAAGGACTCTCGGACGCCGCCCCCCCCCCAATGATAATATTATTTTAATAATGTAAATACCTATATGTATTTAATTCTTTGGAGATAAATGAATTATGAATTGCCGCTATGGATTTCACCATCATTTGTAGCGGAAGTTTTACAATATAAAATATTTGACGAATGTATTCTGGAGTTCGGACGGTGGCCAGAGCGTCCCAGTTTCATTGCATTTAGTCATATGGGGCAAGCAGCAAACAGAGCTGAGGGTGCCGTGACGTCATTTACACAGCGTGTAATGGGCTTCTAGGGCAGAGTCCGAAGCTGCGCGCGCAGACATCAGTCAGTGCAGCCACCATAAATTAGATGTTCCGCATTACTAAAAACCTTGTTTTCGATGGGCAAAATAAGTTGGCGCAACTGTTCTAAATAGTGTCTCGCCACTCACACGAGTTGTTTGTTTATGTTTTTAAGTTTAACCCTTTGTGATTGTGAATGTTAAGTGAATGATAACATGTATAAAATAAAACAGAGCCCTCCCATTGCCCTTAACCATCGGCCGCTACTGCACGAGGGTACCTTTTTTCTGTAATCTTGGAATAAATTACTTTTTTTATCTTGCCTGTCAGGTCTCTCTTGACCAACTCTTGTTTTCTTCCGACCTTAAGCTTTTTGTTCGAATGCTAGGTGTCTTTATTTTATTTTCTTCCTTTATTAATAAGGTGATGATGACCTAGACGTTTTCACCAATAACAAGAATAGAAAATGAAATCGGTACACGATCCCCTCTTTGATCAAAGCTCCAAGTTTCATATTACGAAAATAACAGTACAGTTTGTACAGTAGCTACTCTTAAATCTGTTCGGACTTCAAACATTGTCAGAACATTATACTTACTTGTTCAAAAGTGCAACAAAATTACAGCAACTGTTGAATTAGGAAAAAAAAGTGGCTTAGCCTGAATTTTAGTTAATCTCTCTTTAATTCACTAGTCTTAATTGTCTGTAAGTTTAATGTCTATAATTGATTGTGTTTATGTTATTTTATTTTTGTCTATTGTATGTGTTCTATTAAACTAGTATAGGCCTATTATTAATTCATGCATATTATTGTTAACCCATTTTTATGTCAAATATATTATGTTTATTAATTGTCTTTCTATTCTATAAATAAAAAACAACAGCTATCATTTTTAAAAAAAACAGGAGCAGATTATATCTTAACAAGTAACTTGGTAGATATTAACATGTTATTCAGAGCATTAATTTTCCACTACATAGTATTTATTTTGGAACAAGGAACTGGACTGATGAGAACGGTTCAGTGAATTAACTAACTGTTCTGGGAGATTAACACGTTCTACTAGATTGTTTTACTTCTTTTTACTCTTAGTCAGTGTTGTCATTTTATTTTCCTTGAAAATAACAAGAATTAAAGTACAGGATTGTCATGTCATGATGAATCAATCAATGAAGAAGGGCCACCAACTAAAGTGAACACAAATGAGTGAAGGTGTCAACAAAATATATACAAGGGTATAAATTAAGAAAAGTAAAATAATTGCAATTTGTTATTCGTTATCTGGAGTAATTGAAATCTTTCAACAAATGACCAATAACTTGATACACAAATTTTAAATTTAAAGATAGAACGCGAATATTGAATTTCAGCCTTGAAAAATTAGTGTAAAAAAGTTTTTCTACAAGATAATAAAGTTCCCACCATACAGCTTATAAATATCACTCATTCTATAAATTATGAATTATATTTAAGAACCACTGCATGTTAGTTATTTATATTTATTTATTTATTTTAATTTTTTTTACAAATATTTATTTTCAATCTGTTTATGAACTTTACAGGTTAACCGGCTCAACTCGAAATTGTCCATGACAATATTTCTTACATTGCTCGACCAAACGAATCGCATCTCATCATAGAGACTATACCAAACTCATAGTAGAGATTTAAACTCCCGTTACCACCTATTGCAAAAGAATTTACTGGAAAAGTTGCCGGTGAACAGCATTTTTAACTATAAAACAATAGCCACCCCATTCTAGTACCTACAAATACCCTCTCACTATTTGCCATCCAGGATGTCATAAATATGTTCTGACAAAACCCCCTTTTTATGTTCAAGAGAGTATATACGCCTTTTTGCAATAGACAACAGAATAGATAAATGCCTACCATTTTATGGTATTTAGATCCAAACTTTAGCATTCAGACACGCAAGGTGTTTGTTACAATCAGTAGCTACTAATATTATCGACAATCAATGAAGGACAAGACAAATATCTTTAATAGTTGTAAGTTACTGCAGAAGTAGAACACGTGCTCTTGTACATTACTGTTCTACTAAGTTTTGTAGTACATACTTCTATAATAACAACCACCAGAATTCTTGCTGGTATTCTAGAACTGAACTCGAAGGTTATAATATAGTCTATCTGCCAATGAATAATAAGCAAAAAAGGTTGTCGCTTTAAAATAACAAAATAGGGTGTGGTTTATTTTATGATTTCGAACAGTTTGGCCAGTATGAATATAATCAAAAACAAATAATGTCTACTTTCTATAGGACACTGTAATTAGGCTACATCTGTTGAATGTTCCTAATTGTAGGGAAGTAATAATTATGTAAAAACGCTTTTAAAACCAAATATTAGGTAGGATGAATAGAATATTGTCTCCTGTCAAATAGAAAAAAACATTTATATATTATTCTGAAAAAAAAAAAAAAAAAAGTTTAAACTTTTTTAATTTGTAAAAAAATACACCGACGACGTAATAGGAAGAATAATTTGATTATAACTTTATCAAGATCGGTCGAAAGATTTCAGAAATATTAACGTTTAAACATCATGATTCAAATTAACAGGAGTGATATTTACAGTCTCGTTCTTCTTCTTCCTGTTAGGCAGTCCAAGCAGTCCTTATGTTGTGTACGCTACAACTTTGGGCGATATCAATCAATGTTGTATGTTTCATAATATCTCAAATATTCCTAGTTGTTTACATCCAGGACCAGAGGTGTAGACAGATATTTATTTCCAATAAAATACGGAATATTATTGGTTAAAACCAATTTAAAATAGCACACTATATTTCATATAGTTTAATCTATTTATTGTTTTACTAAAAATTAACAATAGAAAAATAGATCCATTTCCAAGCTTGAAAATTCCACCGGTGACTCGCAAAACAGCTGTATTGATAAAGAAGGATTGCTATAGACGTCTAAAAAGGAATAAATAAGACATTTATTTCTGGAGGGGACTGATTTTTTTTAGTTGAATTTTTGCGTGCGATGGGGAGAATGAGAAAAGTTAAATGTTGTTTTCGAATGGAGAGTGGAAGCTTTTTCCTGATAAGCTGAAACCACACAGAAACCTAAAAACACCAAATCTACAAATGGACCTACATCTTCTAACTCTATCTGTAGTATTCTTTGTATTGTAGTGTTGTATTATATTATAT
The DNA here is from genome assembly GCA_963513935.1 of Aphrophora alni. Lineage (NCBI taxonomy): Eukaryota > Metazoa > Arthropoda > Insecta > Hemiptera > Aphrophoridae > Aphrophora > Aphrophora alni. The sequence goes on along the minus strand of OY740765.1, from coordinate 55,677,508 downwards.
TGTTGTGGTATTATGATGTTGTAGTGTTATTTGTAGTTCGATATACTATATATATACAGTAGAGACTCATCCATAAGAGCACAAGAGCACGTGAACCCTATATATAAAAATAATGATACGATATAAATAATACAACTTTATTGAAGCAGTACTAAATGGCTTATCTTCATTAAGTTTAAAAGAGCAGACAATGAAAAACAGCGTAGATCACGAAAAGTGAGGTTAAGTGTAATGACGCACCAGTGGATAGGAGAGGACTGACAGTACTGACACTAGTGACACTGGTCACTGAATGTGTCGCTCTCAATACTAGACAGTAGACACACTGGGTATGCGACAGACGGGCGAGTCTATTTGCTCACGGTAGGGGGGAAATATTTCTACAAGCTGCCTAACGGAGAATACCGATGAGCTGCCTATGACAGCTCAGTTCAGTTGTTGCACGACTGTAGTTGACGGGGATGCTTTTAACCTTTGCGACGTGTTACTTTTTTCTGTCAGTTTAATAATCTAAACTAATTATTGAGACTATGAGGCCTTATGACTATCTAAATATTTAACACTTTAAAACAAGCTTTCCTGTTTTGCGTTTATTTCACTAATTTAAAATTAAATTAAAATAATTATTTTAGTAAAAAAGAATAATTAGCATAGGCTATTATAAAAAGTATGTTCAATAAAGTTATCCTTTATTATTAAGTTGTGAAACAGTACAATAATATCCATAACATTTTGCTTCAAAATCAATACATTACATCCAGGTGTAACAGCGCATAATTTATATGAATATTTCAATCAATACACAAGTGTGTGACACAGTATATCTCAAAAACTGCAAATTATTAATTGTGAACCCCCTGTAGATGTACTCACGAGTACCCTGTATATATATATGGCATATTACGTCAAACTATACTCTTAGTAAGTATACTACACACAGATAGAGGGAGAATGGTGGTTTCTTTGCAAATTCCAAGATTCAGTATAATCGAAAATAATCAACAGATTTTTTTGTTAACTATTATTATCCATTTATACATCTGTATACGTGCTAATCTACCATTTTGATAAACACGTATATTAGATATGGTCTTTCTTCGATATTTCATATTTTTGATAAGCGCAAACACCCGTGCTCAAATGCACAATAGTAAAGTTAATACACTTAAGATTTAAGTCAAGTGTTTAAATTTAGCTTTGCCAAACCCTGTGTTTTATTTGACATTTTTTGACAGTAGATAATAGTGCAATAACATACAACTTCAAAAGTGACAATTCCTAGTTTAGACCGTAGTTATACAGTCAGGTGCTTTTTTAAAAAACTATATAAGGTTTATTAAAACATGTAAATGTCCGTATATATTACATTACTATAATGATTGTTTCTTCAAGTATATAGTAGATTAAAAGTTGAGTGAATATTCCTAAGGTTTATCAAGATTTTTGTCACCATGTTACAAACTGGATTAACCCTTTGCCCTCTCTTGGTGTTTTACACAATTTATTGTCCCTCCACTATTGAGGCCCGCAATGCATCCACTAGCCATCTGCCTGACAACTATGATATATTATGATGTAATGTTGCCTCTTGTCCTGCATTGCTGGACACAGACATTTTACTCGAACGTTCTCCGGGCCTGCAATGCTGGACACTGATGACTAACATTTATTTTTTATAAATTTTATTTTCAATGATCCCAAAAGATGTTGTGACTACATGGTATTGTTTATAAACTAACAAATTAAAAAATGTGAATCTTTACTTTGCCATAATAATTTGTCTCATGTTAAATATTATTCATGTTTTGAATCACATTTATCTTATGCTTCTCATTATTATAAGCTAACTTCTTTTTATTTCAATACATTCCCTTATCTGAATATTTATTGAACCTACAATATAAATAAGGGACAGCTTTGAGTTATTTATAAGTTTGATGTCATGAAAACAGTCAACAAAGGTCTGAACAAATGTATGACTCATTATGTCACTCCTGTTTACACGAGCTCTCTGCCGTTATTAGTCAATTGTTGAACCAGGGACTATATGATCTGGCCAGGGAGAAAGGAAACGAACAAGTCTGTATTGTGAAACATGCTCAAATAAACCAGAACTTCATCCTGGCGAATGTTTTCATCGCTTAAAAAGATATAAAGTGGAATGATTTATTGAGTTCATACTTTTATATTGTTTAGTGTTTAGAAAATTTTTATGTACGATTATAATTGGTTTTTTTTCTATACGTATTCTCAAATGTTTTACTATTAGTAAATTTTTATAATCAATTTTATTACATTTTGTAATATTTCTTGACATAGTGTAGTGGTCATATTTTATTTTCTTATATTAGTATTTTTTTACATACTAAATATTTTATATTTGACATGATTTAGTATGATGACATGATTGAAAATATTACCTTGTTACTCTAAAGCCATTTTTATCAATAAAAGTTTATTTATACCTAATTATATAAACTTCTTATCCTAAACCTCACTTTTGTCATCTGTTACTTACAATTTATTTAATTGTACAACCAAATTTTACAATAGAATATTTTTAAAACCTAGTGAAATAGAGTGAATTAGTCATAGCGTGGTTGAAAAACAAAAGTCTGCTATTTCAAAATTATTAAATAGCAGACATTTAAATTAGGTTTTAAAAATCAGTTATGCAATAAGTGCAACATTAGATCGGAGTGGAATGGTGTAATCTGTTTGCTCTGGGGGGGGGGGGGTGCAAAGCAGGACAGGAGAGGGCGATACTGTAATAGCAAGCCCCAAAATAATCAGATCTAATGGGAAGAACGTCATGGCTTGCAATGCTGGACAGGAGAGGGCAAACGGTTTAATAAAGTAAAAAAATGTAGTTCCACTTTGTGGTTAAACTTATCTAGTTAAAACTGTATATTTTAAAGTATGTAAACAGATGAACGTAAAACTAGTTGAAACCTCGTTTAACCTTTATAATTGGTTACATTAGCTACAAAACAGTTTTAATATGTTCATAATAAAAACAAATATTATTCTTTCTCAATATTTGGTCCCTGTTAAATAGTTTACTCCCATTTCTCGGTAGTATCGTGCTTTGCCTATACGAAGAAATACACGAGGGGGGGGGGATGAGAAAGTAAAAAAATAATATTCTTTCTCATTTTATGGAGGGGTTTGGAAGTCTAAAACATATATCATGGTTCACAAATTACCTAAATTCAACTGTATAAGTACTACAATATTACTAAAGAGTGTTAAGATAAAGACTTGCTAGAATAATTAAATAACAATAAAAGTTTGAAATTCGACAATAGATAACAGTTTTACACTAAGTATTTTACATCATATCAAACAGTGAAAAGAATCCATTGGAATGTTCATAGGGAAAACCATAGTATCATACAAGTTAAAATATTTTTTTTGAATAATTGTAGGATTGTAGGTTGTTTTCAGTGCTTGACTGCGATGGAATTTCTGCGTCAGCATAATGTCTCGGTTCTTATACAATGTTAAAACATTCAAATTATGGGCTTATTTAACGTTTTTTAATTTTTTTACGAGAGCCAATAATTGTTGACCAGATCTTATTACATTCTGTAGAACTAATTAAAGACTTTAATTTACAAAGTTGATGTTTAGAGATTAAATTTTAAGTATAAAGTTAATTTCAGACCGATGATTTTTTTTTATATTTAAAATTTGGATTTTTTGTTGTTCTACAGTATGTTAAACATTGTTTAAAAAAAATAATGTCCCTTGCAAAAATCTTCAAAATTACTTTGTTCACAATTTGTATTTAACATTTTTACTCGGACAATTACCGATAGATACATAATGGAAAATTGTGAATTTAAAAATATTTAAAATAATAATCTGATTTCAGATTGATAAACTAAACTATATCCAGTCATAAGGTACAATATTTATATAATAATTTGAAAAAAAAACCCTTCTCGCGAAACTATATTGGTAATTTTTAAAACAGTTATTTGTAGTAGTTCACTGAATCACTAGGCCTATCAAAAACGTGCTTGGCCAAAAATATTAACTGTAGCTAGCACGTACACAGATTGTTTAATGATTATTTACGAGTATACTGATTCTTAGAATCTGTGAAGAAACCATCATTCTCCTTCTGTCTGTATGTAGTATAATTATTAAAAGTAAAGTTTGTATTAATATCTAATATATAGTATATAGTATATAGAACTACAAAGAATACTACACACTGACAGAGCTAGAATTTTGATGTGTAATGAAAACTAAATTTAAATGTATACTGTGGCCGATTAACAAAGTCGGCTGAGCTACCTGGAAGGGGCAGGGTCGAACTGCGCAAGTGGTCAAGAAATTAGTAAGCGGATTATTTCTGGGCCCCCGAGGCTATGGTCGAGCTGCGCAGGTAGACCCTACGGTCAATTATGCAAGGTTGATCGCACCTTTTAGGGTAGGCCTTTTAGCCACTCCAAACCCTGGATAAAGTGTAATACGGTTGATAAAAAAAATTAGATTAGTTGAAAAAAGGACACCTACTAGCCTATGTGGTGAAAAGATCATTTCTTCTCTCACCGATAGAACGCATATCGTATGCCAATAAATACAGTATGCCATCATATGAAAAGATGTTCGGGTGAGGGTGTGTGGAAAACTTTGCATGAAACGATTCACACGCGACTATAATGTCTCTAGCTAAACTCTTGAAGCAAACGGTAAAGAGTGTTCATGTCGAAAAACCGTTACACCTCGTTGGCAAACACTTGGTGTGTGTGATATTCCTTGTGTTAGTACGTGGTCCTGTCTTAATTATTTTGACCGCTCAGGCCTAGTTTTAGCACCCCAACCCCGAAAATACATTAGATAAAGACCCAGTTGACAAACACTTGGTGTTTCATAATTTTTGCGTTAGTGTTGTGGTTCTGTCTTATTTGTTTTGAATACTCTGGGTTCAAGTATTAGGTCGCTAGTTTTAGTTTAGTTTCTAACATAGGCTACGTTGGCTTTTTTCGTGTTTTTATGTTCTAGATTTATCACTTAATAACGAGAGTTGATTTACAATCTCGAAACGTCGTAAACTAATGTTTATGTTCATAAATGAAGGAAAATGTTTGTTAGACGCCTCAGCCTGAATGACTGACTGAGTTATGAAAGACGGACATACGAGGGTCAAGGGACAACCTTGGTTTTGCCTCGGCCTGAATAAGCAGAAACACCTTCCAGTTCACTGCCACTGCATTTCCTTTGAAATAAACGTGACTCGTTATTTAAATTTTCAAACAAGAGAGAAAGTCAAACAATAAGGTCCTTTATTCTATCACTCATGGCATGTTTAGAATTTAGTCCAATATGGTATGAAGGTATTACTCGATTTGCTTATACGACTATTTATTGTGTAGCAGGTAGCGATTATTATATGTCTGCTGTTTTTTATACAGATATTCAAAAATAAGAAGTCTAACTTCAGAAAAGGATTGTATCTGGAAAAATGAAGGAAAAGTTTCCTTTGTCAATGAATTTTATTTTCTATTTCTTCAAAATGGCGGACTTTTAACATTTGTAATGTTGAATATCTCGAAAACCGTTGATTTGACTAAAAAGTTACAATGGACAACATGTTTGCCGTTTAATGTAAAACAAGACTTTTTCATTTTTACTGTAGGTCAAAGGATAACCTAGTTATCAATTAAAACAGGATTTTTTGTAAACTTTTAATAACAGTTCGATATAGCAAATAATCATGTAAAACTGAAAGACATTATTTTCCAGTAAAATTGTCATAGTTTAAATTTTGTCATTTGTTTTTTTATCACTCTGCTGCAACATCATATTCAACTGTTATCTATGGAAGCATAAAGCAGTTTTACATCCTCGAGTGACAACTGTTCTACTATAACAATACAGCGAGATTAGCACATTGACTAATGTTTATTTATAATTATAGCGAGTAATTTTTTCCTTCTCACTCACCTGTGTAAGTTATACAATTATCGAAAAATTATTACATTTTACATTAAAAATAACATTAGCCTTTTAAGGATTTTAAATTATCGGGTAGATGATAAATGAATGAGAATGACATGTTTTAAAGTCTGCTTAAAGAAAATACCTGACAAATCTGTAAAAAAAATTGGGATTATTTATTGTCTTTATCATTCACAGGAGCTTAAAAATATTGTTTTTCAAAGATGTTCTTAAATTTTAATATGTTGCCGTTTGCATACAAAAGTAATCTATGAACTTATACCAAGTTAACCTATATAATTTTATATAATTTGAACCTAGGTTTATTTGCTGTAGCTATTGTTACACTGACCATTTACTACAAGAAGTTGTTCCTGACCAAAACATAAAAAATGTCCAAAGTCACTAAGTTTTTAACATTTTAATTTATAAGAATTTAAACCTTATCGAATCTCATACCATTACAATAATCAAGTACCCAAAAGAAACAATCTCATTTATTTACTCACTATCCTGGTCTTCTGTCATTCAGCTTCTAAGAAAGATTAAATTAAATGCACACCATCTTTATAACTAGATTAAGCATATCTTCATTTGCTAATAATTGCTTTTTGGTTTTTTCTCACAACTTTGAAACTCAGTTTTTGCAAACTTGAATTTTGACAGTTTCCTAGGAATCACTCACATATTGGAAGCATCCTGAAGTTTGGGTATTTATTATTTTTAATTATCCTGTATATTCCACGTAATAAAAACAGTCTTTATTAAATAAATGAGCTTTACAATAATTAGAAACAACAGATATATCTTAAAATTACATTTGACCACTGTTAGGAATTATTATTATTGTAATTATGTTCATGTTAGGAATTACCGTTATTGTAAATTATGTTAATAATAAATTATTTATTCATTTTAAGTCCCAAAGCAGTACACAAAGAGTAGATATTTTTTGCGAAAGAATTCAAAAAGTGTTGCAAAAACTGATTAGGAGAGGATACTGGTGAGTCAATGAACTATGCTCAAACTATAAAAACACATGATTGTATACTAACACATCATTGTATTTTACAACTATAAATATCTTGTAGTATGATAAATGTTTGGAATTTATGCAATAAGAAATAATTCGATTTTTGAAATCGGGACTAAAAATGGTAATAAAGCGTAAACTTTTTTATTTTTAGGGTAGAAAGAAACTTCCAGCGGCAAAGTTGTAGAAATTAGTTGATCTACATTTTTTATTTCAAACATTTTTCAGTCAGACGTTCGGTTTGTTCAAAAATGTCTTTCAAACAAACGCAACAGTAGGTGCTACGCTTGTACACAGTCGCACCGCGTAGCTCTGTATGTTCGTCATTCAAACTAAACAAGAACTGTGACAGCTATGTATTTATTTATTACAGAGTAGTAATTTCACTAATTTAAAAATACTTTCTTGATTATGAAACTTGTTGTATAGAAAGCTTTCGAGGCGGTTGGGGACTAAATAATACGATTTGAATTGGCTTTTCTTAGTTTGTGTTTTATTTAAGTACTCGAAGCACAATAAACATTTTATTTGTAGGACAATGTAAGTGTAAAAGACCATTATATTTCATATTTTACATTATACCTTATACTAATATATTTATTATACAAGGTCATTTAAACAGTATACAGCAACGAGGTCTATGATATACAGACAAGACATTGTTAGATAACTAGACGTTGCTGAAAGCACTAACTTATTTAGTTTTTGCCAAATTCCCAGTTTTCTACAATTTTGAGCCAATGTTTTTTCCCTTGCGATTTTATGACACATAACTTTAAAAAACAGTTTTCCAATTAACCTAATTAATCTAATTTCATGGGTGTCTTCTCCAAACTCAACATTTGAATTGTGAGTAACAAATACTTCACCAACAAATGCTCTGCAAGTTAACATAATCAACCTATCAGTTTGAATAGGTGAATCAGAATTATTTACCGTGTGGATCAGAAATTTTACTATTCTAATTACATCTGATGACACCCTTACTAATTTTCCCCTTGATACATGGTCAGTAAAATGGGTGTATGGACTTAAGTCAGTTCCATTTGCCACTAACACATCGAAAAATTCTTTGCATTTCAGCTGTTCAGATATTTTACGAACAATAAAACCACATATATAGTAAAGAACATTATCTTTATAATATGAATTGCTATCTCCCTCAATAATAGCTTTGTTGGTTGCTATTTCTTCTTCATCGTTTTCCAAAGAATTCTTCACAGCTTTTTCCACCTCAGCAAAACCCATTATAGAATTTTGGATTGTGCTGTCAAAGCTCAAGCAATTAGCCTTTTCAGAAGACTGACCACTATTTCTGAATAACAGTTTTCTCACGGCCAGTTGGAATTGTTTCACATTCGGGTTGTTATTATGACCTCCACAAGAACGTATGCACGAAAATAACAATTCCAAATGGTCCTGTGAAAACTTATACGTTAAGATATACTGAAAGTGTAAGTCATCGAACAGAGATTTTATCAAAACCTTTATAGAATTAATATTTGTCATAAACCCTAATGCAAACTTTTTTCTCGGATGTTGCAAAACGTTAACCCCTTCTATTTCTAAAGCTTTCAAGTAGTGAAACAGTCATCCAACATTTCCATATCGCGCTTTTCATTTTTTTTTTTTTCTGATTAGTTGTTTCAAATGTTTTCCAAACGGATCTCTATATTGTTGGTATCACATTTTTCTTTAATTTTCTAATAATACCTCCTACTTCGAAGTCATCATTTGCAAAGTGTTTGCTGCATAAAGCAACACTATTGCTTGGATTAATTTTTTTTCTTTTTGATGCAAGTATCCATAGCTTCTTTAACTTTTCATCCTTTGGGAATCTGAAAAAGGAGAATCAAACATAATTCCAGTGTTTATAGATGGAATATATTGTATAATAATATTTCCTATCTAGCAGATAAACGTTTTGACAATAAGAGCTTTATTAAAAATGTTTGTTAACGGTATAAGTTACAATTTGAGTAGTTAACGTGTTAATACACTTTACGTAACTCTGAATGTTTGTAATTTATTTTTTAGAGATTAGACCACCTATATCAAGAAAGTATGTTTCATTACTGTAAGTTGTAACTTAAAAGTAAGAATAATTTTCATTTTTTTATGAATTACTTTTTTAAATAGAGGCAGTAACACTTACCTATGGAAAGAAACAGTGCAGTCGTCCAGTTGTTTGCTCGTGCAGTTAAAAGCTGCACAAGAACGTGGCATACTGAATATAACATATAATATAATTCCATCAAAATCAAACTAGTAAATGTCCGCTCACAAACACGAGTGTCTGAGAACTGTCTGAAGTTCTTGAAGGGAAACTGTCTGGAGCCTTAAAATAGATTGTTGTGGTCTTTCTGGCGATGAATGCGTTGTGCGCGACGCGACGTACCTGATAATATTGGCTGCGCTTATTTTCAAGCGATTTGTGGTCAAACCAAACATCTGACTGAAAAATGTTTGAAATAAAATATGTAGATCAACTAATTTTCTACAACTCTGCCGCTGGAAGTTTCTTTCTACCCTAAAAATAAAAAAAAGTTTACGCTTTACTACTTTTTCTTGTCCCGATTTAAAAAATCGAAGTATTTGTTATTGTATAAATTCCGAACATTTATCAAACTGGAAGATATTTATACTGTCAGTTGCAACATATCACGCAGATTACAAATATATAAAATTTGTCCTTTTAAATACTAATCCAAGTACTGAGCAGAAGCTTGTACAGTAATTGAAAGCACGTCCAATGCTAAAAATTGCTCGACGGCCCTTTATACGCCACTGTGGTGGGGGAAACGGACCGAAAATCACTCACCTAGGGCTACTCGGCGAGCGATCCATGATCATTCATATCGCTGCTATTGACTAGCCACTAATGAACTCGTGAAAAATTATCGACTTCATCAGTTATGGGTTCCGGACCCTCATTAACTCAACATCTGCTTGCTTGGTAAGCACAGATAGATGGCCGGTTCCTGAGCTCGTACTGTTAAAGGCAATCATAAAGACGTATCACCACTTCTATACGTAGTAGAAACGAGTAGTGTTTACAACTGGAAAGAATGACAGTCACATCAATCCGTTGCCATGAGAGAAAACTCTGCCTATGTAGCACACTAAAAAAAGAAAGAAAAAAAGAATCCTAACAGAAAGTGAAAATGTAAGTATGTGAACTGTTCGTAAATGACCATATGGATAGTAGTTTGTGTGTTACGAGTGTTCCACGGCACTAGAGTACCACAAAGGACGCCAAGCCACTCTTATTATGAGCAGACAGTCTGAACGTCCATTTGATGAGCACATTAATTTACAGGTAAGTAAATGCTGGTACCAGATTTGATTTTTAATTATTTCTTTTTTATAAGAAACATAATAAAGATCCAGATGCACATAAATTCCGACATATATCAGGTAAATAAACTTAACCCGAAATTTCTAGCACAATAAATTTGTTATTGGTTTTGAGAAACACACTGATATTGGTATTCGTCGAACAAATTACTGCAGTGGGTAGGACCGAGGGAACTAGATTGACTGTTACAACAACAATTATACACATGCCTGGCCTAGCCTTGGCTAAGACAGAAAAACAATTTTATTAAAGTAATGAAGCTAATAGCTTTAATTAAACAATAATTTGAAGATACTTTACATAGTGTGTTTTGCTGGACATTTGTTGACTCGTGCTAGAGAATGTCAGCTAGACAGTCAGCAGATATGGTAGACATTACATTTGGCGTGCATGAACAACATTTTAGCTTGAATACAGGGAAAGAGTGAGAATTTAAAAGTAGGGCACGAACAAACACTTATATACAGGATGATAAAAAAGTATGGAAACGGTTCGATAACTTATGAATAATTATCAGCAATAAAATAAGAATTGGGCTATATTATTTGGTCAAATTGAATACATTTCTGTATGCAGCACAATATCGCAATCCTAAAAATGAGTCACCTACAGTAGCAACGCTATGTCTCCCCCCACCATTATATATAAATGTTGACCTCCAATAAAATGTTGAATTGAGTGAAACAAGAATTAATTATAGAGATTTTCAACCATGTGAACTAATGCATTTATCAGTATGGAAAATTAAACTTGGATTAGTATAATATAATTATTCAATGTTGACTTACTTCAGCTAATACATGGTAATCTGTGGGATGGGACGAGATTAGATTAGATTTAAAAGAGAAGGTAAGGATTTAAACAAGCCCCAGGCTACGAGACCATTAGCCTATTGTGCATATAATCCTCTTATTTCTAACCCAGTCCTCTTTACGAGTTTAAGTAATCCACTCAACAGCTCGTCCATTAAGAGTTCGCCAAAATTCCTACATCTCTTCACTGGGAATAGATACTGCCATGAGAGAGCAGAGAACTCCTCTTTTTTCAGAAGAGCGATTCATGCACGCTTGGATATAAATATCATGTTTAGTTTCTGGATAGTTAATTGAATACGCACTGTACCGTTTCTTCTCTAATTGTCATAAATAATTTATAAAATAAACTAAACATATGAAGTATGCAATAACTCAAAAACGAATTACAGTAACTTATAATTACTTTAAATTTTTTTGTCATAATAAACGTTTAGTTAGCCAATAAATGTTTTTGTAATTGTTTTACCAACTCTTAGTATTTTTACCGTGTTTGATTATCCCCCCCCCCCCGAGGGAGTAGGTTTAGTTGTTGAAATGTAAACCTAAAAATTTACAAGATTTTATTCTTGTAAGTTATTAAAAACTTAAACCGTAATAGTCGATCGTAAAAATTGTTAAAATTATAGAATTTCCAGCCCAGAACCAAAACTACACTAAAAATAAAAAATTATTGAAATAATAAAATTGACATAAAACTATTAGAAAAATTTAATTAATATAACTGCAATTTTTGATAAAGAGTTATTATGTTTTGTGAAGGTTTAGGGTACGATTTCACAAATATGATATTAATTTTACAAATTACTAACCAGATATATCTATTGATTTTTGAGTTCTTTATTCTTTCAAATGTGTTGATTAGAAGACACAAGCGTTTACAGAGTTGCAAAAAATTTAAAAAGTACCGAAAACAAAAGCATGGGGGTAAAAATGGGCTTTTTTATGGTACATTTAAATTTTTTTTTAAATTTAATCTTAAACTTTTGTTTTTGACAATCTGGGGGACCCTTTTCGGCTCACGAAAATGGTCTGTATATGAAAATGTAGTTCAAATCAGTTTAACTGTCTGTTTGAGAAACAGTAAGATAGACACACAGATATGTTATGAAAACACCACTAAATACTAAATCAGCCAACTGTCTGTTTGGGAAACGGTAAGATAGACACACAGATATGTTATAGAAACACCAGGGAGAGCCAAGTAGTTTCGTAGGAAGCAAGCGTGGAAGTTTGTTTGACTTTTGAATGCCTTTCAAAATACTTTACTGATTAATAATTTTGTCAAGGAGCAAAAACGTCCCACCAGCAAAATTATCCCTCCACCAAGGCAAAGTCATATAATCTTAAAAGTTAGCAAACAAAATGTACTAGTATACATATAATAAAATAATGACTAAAAAAGTGTACAAAATTTGAATATTCTATCTCAACTCAAAATATTTTCATTTAAAATATTTAACATTCCTACTACCGTAGCTCCTCTGGTGGTGCATTTTGGTACTAAAGTAAATTGAGCTAAATAGACTTACTGTAAGTCCAGTAACCACCAGTTAACTTTTTTTAAATTTTGGGACAAGCTCTATGCAACTGTTTTTTTTTTTTTTCTTTTTTCCCCCATCAAAAGTTAAAAAAAAAAACAACAGTAGGTACTAACTGCATCAATTTCAAATCAAAGAACGTAAATTTATTATATTATTATTATTTGTTCGCTTTAATTTTATTCTGGTTAGACTCATGAAAACCGTGGAGTAACATAACATGTGGAAAAACTCTAGCCATCAACCAGGTTCGAACTTGCTTAACCTTTCATTAGTATTTCATTAGTCCGAGCTGCAGCGAGATATAGTACGCAAAGCTAAGCCGGTCTCCAATAATTTTAAATTGTTCATTGAAGTAGAATTTGACATTAACACTGAACAATTCAAAGTCCATGGAATTGGATAATTTACGTTTTGTTAAATGATTTAACGACTTTCTTTAATATTTACTTGACCTATTTTTGTCCTAATATCACATAGCGAAAATAAAGGATACAAAAACATTCCACTAAATATCTCACACACTCATTTGTATAATAGAAAATAATAATCGTCACTATAACTTCAAAAAACTCTGTACTTCTTATTAACAATTTGCAAATATTACAAAAAAAAAAAATTGAAACATATATTTAGGCTTCGTTTTTGAATAATCATATTTAATGGAAATCGAGTTTTAAATGAAGGCCATCACGGTTCATTTTCGTTTGTTGCAGTTGTTATGAACGGTTATTTTGCACACTGGTTTTGGTCGTTAATCTTCACAATTCAGTAAAATTTAATCGAAATCAGTAAATATGTGTTTGAGAAATTGCGTCTTTTATAAGAGTTCCATAGCTTTTTGTTTACACGAACTGGAAATTCGAGGGAATGGCAGGCATACATTTTGTTTGGGGCCTTAGAGGTTAAGTTATAGCAAAATTTTATCAAAAGCGTTATAGCCGATTTTAAAGAACTCCAAAGCACCAAATTTGATCAAAGTACGTCCACCCGTCCGGGCTGTACAACACTAACATATTCTGAGTTAAAACTTCTTTTTTTTAATGGAAAATTCACAGTTTTCGACATATCCAACACATTTACAAAATGTTTAACCACATCATGTATTTTATTATTGAAAAGTTGTTTTAAATGCTATTAATTGAAACTGAAAAACTTATTTAACAAATTGATTGGTTTAGTAGTTTCTAAGTTTTTACAATTTTTTCCTAGCAATTAAGCTGAGATACATATTCTCCCGTGTGTTTTTGACATTTCAATGATAACATACATTTTATCAATAACAAAATTGGAACATAATGAAAACGTTATTTAGAATTGAAAGAAATGTTAAAATCGTTTCAGATATTACAAAATTGTAGGTTTACAAAGTTACAAGGTGTTTATAAAGTCTAGACACGTAGGGATATGAGCTGTTAACAATGGTGGTGTTTATAAAGTCTGAATACATAGGGATATCGTCTGTAAACAATGGAATCACCCTAGGTTTTTGCATGTGATTTTTCATATTGTTGTAAAATTTAACCTTGTTTCACTCATTTTGATTACTTTAAGTTTACTCTAAGTTATAAGAATATTACCTACAATGAATGAAAGTGTGGATTTCATTTTTCTGAGTGGAAACGAAAACTGGTCATATCGGCAAGTGGCAGAACATTTCAGTATGGTTCACCCCGATAGAGATCCCGTGACTTTTAGTGCTGTAACCATGATTGTTAGAAATTTTAAGTTAACTGGCATTGAGCTAATACCGCTAGTTTTGTCTGTCTTTCAGTATCTAATGAAATCAAAGAAACTGTGCTTCCAAAAATAATTGCAACCTCACAAAAGTGAACACGCCGAAATGCAATGGAATTGGGAGTACCTCATCCAGCATGTTTCAAAACCTTGAAGAAAGAAAGTTTCCATCCTTATAAGATGCAATTGCTACATAGGCTTAAAGAAGACGATCCTGATGGAAATGTGTGGATGGTTTCCGAACAATTGGATACCAATCCCAAATTTACACAAAATTGTATGTTACTTAGGGACTAAGTCTTATTTACATAAATAGGGAAGTGAATACACAAAACATACTATACCGGTGAAGAATTAATACGCACGGGTTTTCTTCTACCGAAGATCAGGGGGCAGCTAAATTGACGGTGTGGTGTGGAATATAGCTTACACATATTTTTGGTCCATTTTTCTGTGAAGATAGTGTGACGGGTTATTTAAGATAGGTGATATTTGTTTATGTTAGGCGATCAGATAAGTTAATTCCCCATTATGAATTGTCAATGAGGGAGCGATTAGATCAAAATCTTCCAAAATAGGATTCCCTGATTTGAATTCACTCGATTTCTATTTTTGGAGCGTATTCAAATCAAAGGTGTACGAGATGAAAATAAGAAACATAGATAATCTCAAGCAAAGGATCACTGAGGTCTGCGTGCATAGACACGATGCAGGATTGTTTGATCGCATTCACAATAACTTTGCTTTCCGCGTTGAGAAATACATAGTGAACAATGGGAAGTACCTTGAAAACATTCTTGTAAAATAGTTTTACTTGTTTTGTTTGTTTTATGTAATTTAATAACGAGATTGTTACATTTAATTAGCCATAAGTAAAACATTGTTGATATTTTCCTTATCTGGACTCCGTGACACAGACAGTTATTATATAATTTTAATTTCATTGATATACGGGATGTCCCACGAAGAGGTCGCAATTTTTGAATTAATATGCCGGACATAATATATGGAACACTCTAAAAACTTGTCACTTTACAGTTATGTTGCATAGATATGTAAAAAAGTACCATCGGGTTTCATTCTTTTATGGCCAATCAAAACAAAATGGTTGAATAATAAAATAATGGTACGTTTTCACTAAAATAATTTAATTTTCATAACCATTACAAATTGTCGATTTACAGATGAATGAAAATAATAAAAAAAGTAAAGAAAAATAACAGTAATATTTAGATTAATGATCCAAATTTGACCTTTATTCGAATTGATGTCCATCAATAGCTATGTATTGATAGGAATGAAACAAAAAAGAGTCATAAGCGGTTTTGAAAAATTGACAAGGTATCAACAGTAATTCTTCTTCAATCAGCCTTATGAATTCATCATCTGTTGTTATTGGGTGAGAAAATATTTTTCTTTCAAAAAGCGCCATACAAAAAGTTGCACACCATCAACTCTGGGGGATCTTGGAAGCCAGTCCATGAAGTTGCTGCCACGACCATCCAACGGTTAGAAAGATATCTATCTAAAACTGCTTTGCCAAATTAGCATAATGAGGAGGAGTTCCATCCTGTTGGAAAAGAACGTCCCTCATCTTCGGCTGAGTAAGATGAGAAACTATGTAAAACACCAGCCTTGGTGGCGGCACAAACAGTTATAACCTTTGATTTCAAGCCATTTTCGTATATGATATGTGGATTTTGTGTGTTAAATAATTACAATTATGTCTGTTTATGCAATATAGTAGTTTAACCCCATATTTAAACAAACTGAAGGGGGCGTGGCTTATTATTTTACACTGCCAAGGCGATAGTACGCGCCACGTGTTCGATTATTTTGTATTAGCTATACGTTAAATCTTAAATAGTTAAATTGAAAGTGGCGCAACGTTAGATTCAGTTGTGGTTTGGTTGGTGTAGCTGGTGTATCACTGAAGAGGACGACCTTGTCGTTGAAACGCGTCTGATACTTAGGCGTATTTTTTATGAGAATTGTGTTCTGTGTGTTTGTTATACTGTATAATTTTTCTCATAAGTCAAGCTCAGCATTTAATGCTGAAATATCAGTTTCAAGTGTTAACCGAGTTGTTTTTATAACGTGTGTTTGTATTTCGTTTAAACACTTAATCTAAATAATCACAACTAACCAACCGTGAATACGAAATGTAACTCTCATACTAACTGTAAAAATACAATAAAAAAATAAAGTTAAAAGTGAAATTTGTTGATTTCATTAGTTTTGTCTTCAAAATCGATATAACTTGATATGTCACATGACCTGGTAATTTTTTTTTTTTTAATTTTGTATTTTTAGTAAAATTTTGGTGGACAGGTAAATATCAGTTCAACGTCGAATTTTTCTCTCATAGGGAACATTTTAAAAATCGTTTAGTGTTCTGATTTTACATATTTAGCTATTTTATAGTTTAAAAATCTCAAACACATTTTCTACCGTCATCCAAAAAATATTTCGTGAAAACCATTTTTTTTTTCTTTATAGACCTATAATTTTTAACATGACACAAGATGCGTGTACATTTTTGAAAACTTTGAGTATCTCAAATCCCCCCCCCCCTTAGGTGAGGTACAAAGTTCCAAACTATCATAAAATAAACCTCATGTGACCTAGTTAACAATCCCAAAAGGGTTTGGTTCAATTTACATGTATAGAAAGTTAAGCTGGGAGGAGGGACTTTACCAATACACTGTATAATAATTTGCTAGTTGACTACCGTAAACGACAGAAAAATATCAATACAAATACTCCTTTCCCCAAGCTCAAAAAATCTCAGAACGGATATAATTTTCGAAAAACTTAACATCGATTTTTTTTACCCATTTCATAATTTTCTCTATACTAAGAGTGAAAGTAAAATAATCCAAATAATACACGTAATAAATACAATTTTATAAAATGCAATATATTAACCATATTATAAGATTCCTGGCACAGTGCTTCACATAGCTTTCTCGGCCGAATTATTTCACATGAAACCAATTATAAACTACTTAATTCTAGCAACTCAGTACCCCACAACTTATGAATGTCCACCAAAAAAAATGATGAAATCATATTTTAAAATTATATGTTGATTCAAAGCGCAAATGAGATACATGTGCGTTCAAGCGAATGTATGAAAGTGTTACAAGCCTTACTTCGTAAAATATAATTTGTTTCATTGTACCTTGTTCTTAACTGCAATCAGTTTAACCGAAGACAAATGGAACTCTCCAGTTGTGTTTTTGTTTTTCTGTGCCCCATACAGGCAATTAGTTAAAGAGCTTTATATCAACTCATCGTATATAAACTTCCATAAGTTTTTATTTATATTCTTTTTAATTTGTTGTAATGTGATAAGTTGTATTTGTTCCTTTTATTGGATTACATACGATGAATAAATTTATTTAAAAAATAAAAATAATAATTTCGTTATTTATTTAATTTGTAAAAGGCGAAAAACCATCATTATCGCCTATTGGTTGTACGTATTTAAACGAATATTTCCTCTTATATTTACATTTTTAGGAACATGTTAGAACTTTTATATGCCTGGTAGAAGCAGCCTAAATAAATAGTAATAGTACTGTTGTTCATAGTTTCTCAGAGTAACGGTTGTAGATATTGTTCGCAGAACACTTCAAAAACCGGTTGTAAAAATCGTAACTGATGATCATAAACAATGACCTATACTGAATTCCGTGAAGATGTGTTAAGAAGTAAGACAAACAAGAATACATTAAATACAACTCAGCGGAAAATTTCCATTGTTTATACAATTCTTTCTACGAGGATTCTTCATATTGTAAGTATCCTTTGCATTCAAGTCTATAATAAAAAAGTAATAAATGATATTTTTAGGGTAAGATATTGTAAAATAAGAAATGTTTCTACAAAGTAAAATACGAACGTAGGTATGATTTCAACATAGTAGCAAGAAAATTTATAAAATATATATACACTAAAAATCACCCCAGAGTACAGAAAAGAAAAGAATGCATGTAAGAAATAATAAGTGCCGACTAAGAAAAAGGTGGCTTAGCATTGGGTGTGAGAGGCTGGAAGATGTAGGCGAATGAGAAGAGAGGGTGTAGCGTTAGGATAAGAGGATCTATATTTTATGATTTGAAAGAAAATATGAAAATATTTTTTACATGAAAGAAGAAAGAAAAGCCGATTAAGAAAAAAGGCGGCTTACTGATGGGTGTGAGAGGTTGGAAGAGAGTGGCGAATAATAACAATTATAAAAAGAATATATGGTCCAGGCGATAACAAATTATCAGTAGAAAAGACGACATAATTACTAACTCGCACTACTGTATGGAAAGCCTAGCATCTAGTAAGACTGCGACGAGCAGGACTTGTTTCGCGTACAGATACGTGTACCATTCATAAAGGAATTCTGACTTTGGATCCGGATGACAAAAGAGTAGTTGGAAGCCCGAAGTGTAAGCAGCAAAGATAGATGTCTGTGCATCCGGAACTAGTAAACTGTTACTAGAAATCATGAGAGATAGCGAAGGAGAGCAAGTAGTGGGGTTGTAGTGCCAAGGATTGTAAGTAAATTTAATGTGAATGGTTAGATATTACTCTACGCTGTATACTCTACTTTGAGTTATCTATATTTCACTAGTATACTGTTTGCTGTTCTGCTGGAATCTGGAAAAAGGAAATGTTATATATCTCTAATTCTCTACATAGGCCTAAACCTAACCCCACGCGGTATTGTTTTGGTAGGTTATGAACTTACAAATCAAACAGAACTTAACTAATAGTTATAATCTACAAACAATAAAACGATCACATAACCTAACTTACCAGCTTTATCTCTGTAAAACAAGTTTACATTTCATATCAACATCAATAGAACCTAACCAAATCCTTGTGAAATATTTCTAATCTCTATTAAAATTAATTTAAGAAAGGCTAGTAATTCACAATTATTAGAAAATTCTAAGACATTGATTTTACCTTTTGCTCCACGAGTATGAAGGAATCAAATGAGTCGGAGTCAAAATAAATGAAGGCGAAATTTAAAAATTGAGTATAAATTGCAATAGACAGAAGAGACTGCAAAACAATCGAAGAAGTGGAATACTTTAGCTATCTGGAAGTGTAGTATTGAGGGAAAGGAGAACAGAAGAAGATGTAGACCGAAGAATTAGACCGACCTATATGGAGATCTAGGTATGTCATAAACAGAAAATAAATCTAAGAATCTTTGAAACAAACGTGAAATCAGTCCTCGTATACGAACGTTTGTATAACACATGAAAAATATTAAAATACACTGAAAGCCAAGAAAAAGATTAATGTTAAATAAACTGTAAAGAGATGATTTAGAAAAAACTCCATGTTAGTTAGCTAAACATAATGAAGAATGAAGATTTGTGGAGACAAAGCAACCAAGTAGATATGCAACACATTAAAAAGAGGTGGTTGGGATACAGATTTCGCAGAGGCGTTATCAGCAAGCAATATCTGGAGTGAAACCCGTAAGGTACAAAAAGAGTGAAAATGCCAAAAAAAAAAAAAAATACTTGGAGGAGAACAGTGTAAGAGAAGTCGAGAAAACAAAATGTGCCCTTGGGAGAAGTTCAAAGCTCCGACATCTATTAGGTGTAGGCTCTGTGTTCCCTAAGGAATTAAAGGACCTAAGTCATTAAACAATTGTGTTTCTAAAGTTAATAGATTGATAATGATGAATTGTTTGTTCCGTTCATATAATTGGTATACTTTAAACGGACCATTTGTCGTCATTTTATTACATAAATTTAGTTCACGACATTTCAAAAGTATAGATTAACTATCTTTAAAAAGTGGTAAACCATAAATACACAAAACCGTTACGTAACTCCTTCCGTTGGAACACCCTCCTTGTTCAATTGACTAGTGTATGTCCTTCGTTGAACTTGGTGGTTTGTCATTTATTTTGTTAGTGTTGATTTGAAATCTATTGATTTGTGGGTTTTCGGATAATGTTTCTATATAATAGTAGTTGTTTTGACAGCTAAGATCTGATTTCAGCCCTGGATTCCTTCCCCACATTACAAGTTTTAGTTTCAGCATCTTTCCATATCTTGTAATTTTCAAATTAGCTATGTATTAACCTAACTGAGCAAAGTAACACTTGAGGTACCGGTACCAATACTACCACCACTATTTTGACATTTGTTTTGTTCTAAAATTTAACCATTGTAACGATATCATGTTATCATTTATAAATAATTGTGATTAATGATATCTAATGCTAAATATTTGAATAACTCATGTATATATACCTAAGAAAAGAAAAAGAAAACTAAATTAAAATAAAATAATAATAAATATGGAAAACAAAAAATTATTTTATGAAGGGAATAAGCGACAGCTGTCAGCTGCAGTTTATGATTGGAAATGTAACGGTATTAAAAGAAATGTACGTGTCAAGAACAAAAAGAACAGAGGATTCTTTAACCTTGGAGGAGCAAATGCGCCTACAAAGAAAAAACATTCGAATAACGGGATTTTTAGGCAAAGGTAGATGTGTTTCAAAATTGTATAAAAAGAAGGAAAAAAACAAAAAAGGAGAAATCGAAGGGAAAGATAACGTCTATAACAGTACTCCGAGTAGAAAGTTCTAACTGTTTTCGAAAAAAACAATAACGAAAAGAAGAAAGTAGGTCGACCAATCAAATGCGATCCCACGTTAAAAAACCAACAGGCAGATTTGAAACCCACCACTAAGGAGAGAAAAAGGCATGTGTTGTGAAAGTTGAAGGATTCTAAGCGAATCAGCGAGGAGCACGCGAAACTCGTGTTTCACAGAAGGGAGGAAATTCGGTAGGGACCGAATTCGAAAAAGAGAGTAGTCTTGAAAGGGAAACAGGAGAGTCAAGTACTGGGACGAGAGGAGTCTGACCTGTGGTCCGAGAATTCTTGAGAACCGTTGACAAAAGAGGCAAGACGTCTCTGAGTCAGTTTAGTAGAGTAGTTGTGTTTAAGAGTCAAGTAAAAGGATTAGTTAAATTGCATGTAAGAAGTAGTGGAGAGTCAAGCAGAATTCTAAAGGGAGTTACGATCTACAAGAGCCAAGGAGTTAGCATTCGTCGCCGATAACGAAGCTAGGATCAGAGTCACTCGAGAAAGCCAGAGAAGGAAGTTAAAAAGTGCATCAATCAGTGTGGTGAATTAATAGAGCAGAGTCTGTTATAGCGTTGTGTAGTGTACTGTGAAAATCGACCAATTGATGGGAGCGACTTCTTGATAAGTACAAAGTTGTTATCTATTCTTTAATTAATCATAAATAAATTTCACTTTAATTGAGCCAGAAAAGATCCCGACCCGAGTTAAGAGTTAATGCTAAATAGAATGATCAAACTGAGCAAACCGTGGCAATTCAATAAATGTTAAAGTAAAGTTAAATTGTAAGAAGTATAAACTTCAAAGGGAGTCATTATTAGCAAAAGCAATTCAATAAATGTTAAAGTAAAGTTAAATTGTAAGAAGTATAAACTTCAAAGGGAGTCATTATTAGCAAAAGCAATTCAATAAATGTTAAAGTAAAGTTAAATTGTAAGAAGTATAAACTTCAAAGGGAATCATTATTAGCAAAAGCAATTCAATAAATGTTAAAGTAAAGTTTTCCACATTGTAATTTGTAGAAAAGTTAGAGGAGTTTCATTAGACCAATAGATTTAAGATTGATATAAAATTATTGTGTGTAAATATTCAAGGAAAGGACATATACAAGGCCTTGAATATTGTCTAAAATATAAAAAATAAAAAACCCATTGTAAAAGAATAAATTAAGTTAAGGAATGACTGAAGAATGAATGGAATTAGTTAAGAACCAATGGAATAAATTTATGTAAATGTTCTTTTGTTATAGATTTATATTTCAATAAATTGGAATAATTCAAAAGGTAAAAGTTGTGTTTGCGTTATTAATTTAAAAAATCACAATTTTTGGGAAATATAACTGTTATGTTTTATTTTCACGCCCAAATCGTGGGACAATAAAGTAATTATGAACAATAAATAAAAGAGTAGTTCACGTATGTTATATTTGGCACACAACATTTGGGGCAAGTGTAAATAATAAAGTAGAGGACTTTTATGTTATACCATGTTGGCTATTAAATTCAACGATGTTTTCTATTTTCCCAGATAGGTTTTTTATCAACTGTAATGAGCTACACTTGTGGAAACTTCAATAAACAAATGAAAGAAAAACAGTTTTTCACACAAAAATCACTTTATTTGTGCAATATAAATACAATACGACGTTTCAGTGACTAAGTATCATCCTGAGCTGTTACACATACATACAAATCCTACTGACAGTGGACACTAGATTTTTCAAATGAATTATTCATTTTTAAAAAACTTTTGGAACATTCGCATTTTATTCACAATTTGGAGAAGGGGATCAACTTAAAAATTCAAATACAAAAAAAGGTAATGTGACGTATAATTTAGATCCACTTTTTACTCTAAAAACGATGGTATAAATGGAATTCAAACATTTTTTTATTGTTTCCAAAATATTACCATTTATATGAAGATTAAGAAAATTTATTTTCAACAGTAACTGATATATATGGTTACGCAATGGTTTTCGATTCTAAAACTGTTCGAACAGAATTAAAATAACTTTTATTGGTTTTAAAATATACACCTTTTGAATTAAAAATGCAACCCTTAAAATAAAAATGAAGTAAATATCGTGAAAGTAATAAAAGATACAGTTTGTACATCGGCTTAGAAATAGAAAACCAGTTCTAAATCATGTATCGCAAATACCTTAAAAAAAAAGCACAAACTATAATTTTTTTTAATTATTATGGTATTGGTAAACGATTTTAAAGTTCCGTTGCTCAATGAAATTTGAGTAAAACGGCTGTTCGAAATTACGTGTCAGTCGACCCCCTTTGGAATTTTAAAGTTAAAGTTAATTTGGTATTGTGAACCGTCAAATGTTGCGGAGATTCGAGCCCAGTTACAGACGTTAGGGAATTTCCGTTTGTTACACTACTCCTCCGTCTTCAGTAGTCTAACGCCATAAAGAAAAAAACGATAAAAAAAGAAATAAATGTAGGGCCTAGTGTCGTATTTTATCTCTCACTTATTCAATCCGTAATTATTTACTTGTGACCTCTTAATCTTATAAAAGAAATTGTCCTCACATAAATATTAATTTTATTAATTGAAATATTATTGATAGTTTCGGCAGTTCAGTGTATTATATCTTATTTTTTGTTATTGTACAGCTTGTCTAGATAAGACTATCGGTAAAGGTCATAGAGCTCCGTAATTATAGGCCTACATGGAACCACATATAAGAAAATATTTTGTCTGTAATGGAAATAGAATAAAACTTGAACAATTTACTTAATCGAACGAGTTTTAGTTTAGTTATTGTAGCTCATGTATCGCTGAGGATGGCGACTTTGTCGTTGAAACACGTTTGATTGTAAACGTGATTTTTGTGAGATCTTCTGTTCGAGTTTTATTCTATCTAATATTATCTCACAAGTCAAGCTCAATATTTATTTATGTAATGGAAATAACACGTAGCCTATAAAATTACTTATCACCCATGAATCTTTGACCTATTAAGAAGACCAATCTCTCTTAATAACTCCTTACTGTTAATCTAAATCTATGTTTTATCAGGAGTAACACGTTTCACCTTACACCAGATAACCCTACTATTAATACAGCGATATTCAAGTCCTTCAAGAAATATTGTGCAACTTGAATTGTTTTATATGATTATGCGAGTTATAGGGCTAGGTTTTTGTACTGGACATGTTTTCACTCACATATAAACAGTATTTATAAAACATTTTACAAAGAAAGTATAACACGATTGCTGTTTACTGGACTGGAAATAATTTAATTTCTGCTCGCATTCCTATTTTTCTGTAAGAAACACAATAAGAAAAAATAAACAGAGTAAGGATGAAACCAACTACAATAGCATAGAATATTATGGTTTATTAGAAAACGTTACAAGCAGACATTTTGTAAAAACAGAAATAAATATACATTAGCGTTCGGAACATGTTATTATAGTCTCTTGAAAACAAATCATGAAATTAATTGTCCCAATAATGAAAATGGTATTTATAATATTACCTGTGACAATTGTGACAATGATTGGCCAGACAGGAAGATCTTACAAATTGAGGTTTAAAGAATACATACCCGCACAACATCAACATACACATCAAAATTCTCGTAACACCTGATATAAACCGGCCACAATTATATCAACAGTAAAGTCTGTGCCACAGTTGGGACTTACGAGCCAGTGATTTTCCATCACCCCACCTTTCTGACGTCACTTCCTCTCGTCTCTCACTATTTTTCCGTCATCCGTCTTCGGTTTGATGTTGCTGGATTCACGCAGCCGATGTCACAATTTTATATTACTATATATGTCACGGCTTCCAATGTTATTTTATTAGAAAACGCTTGTACTACAATCGTATTCGAACTTACGAAGTCCGGTTTTGAAGCAAGTATAGCAGTATTTTACTTTTAAGGTTTATAGGTATCGAAAATTAATTAGCATCGTACGGGTCCACGGAAAAAAAATAATACACGTGTCCGGGCCACATCAGTTAGGAGGATTACCCCAGCATCACCTTACGAAATGGGGAAATTTATCCGACCACTGTTCTAGTCACTAAACACTAATGAGTGTTCTGTTGTTGTAGAATTACGTTGTCATTTTTTACAGTTTACCCGAAAGTAAATTATAAACGAGTAGGGAGTCGTGTAAAATCAGTAAATAGGCTGTGGTACATGCAGGTACTGGTGAAGATGTTCTTTAATCGTACATTCACTGGGGCTGTTTTAATTAATCGTTTTGTATGAAACAATCGATTACAAAAAGAGGGTATTTATCTTTAAAAGTTCAATGTTGTAACACAGAAATGACTCCTGCGTGTAAAACGATTGTTGGATCTGATATATATTTCTTACGATGTCGAAAAATCGCTATTATTATTGTCATTAAGGAAGTAAAGTGAATTTAAGTAAAGTTTTATTTCGAAAGACCGTGTGTGTCTAAATTTGAGGGATATTTATTGATTTGTTTTTTCCTGGCCGCATAAAAAGCCAATAAATAACCCTTATCGAGATTTTTCTAGATGGAAGGTCGTTTTAACTGTCCATGGAATCTGATTTCTTTGAGATGGTGCATGTATGCAATTCCCAACCACTAACACAGATAAGGACAGGTTCGTCCTTTCGATCATTAAAAAAGATTAAATCTATATTAGTCCGAATTTACAACGTTTTAAGCTTTCCAGTGTATACTGGTTATATCTAGATTAATGTCTGCAGAATCTAACAATATATAGCAATCAAATTGGAAGCAATCAAAACATACGAGGAATAATTCTTTTGTAGTCTTCGAAAAATAACGTAAATAATTGCAACTGAATGAAGAGTGAAAAGCTTGAAACAGAAGTCATTTCACTAGCTCCCGAAAGTGGTATATCGAATATCGGGTATTTCACTGGCATCGTCGAGTAAATTGTATTCGTTTCCTCGGATCTATAAAAGATTTTTAGTCGTATACTTCAATTTCCAACATTTCTTGATCTGAAGAGTAAAAGTAATATAAAACAAAAATATTATTAATTTTTAATTTATTGATTTTAACGCTAATACGTTTTTTTTTACCAGCAAGTATTGAAAATACAATAATATTTTCAATACTATATCAAGTGAAAAATATACGACCTAGACTGGGAATCGAACCCATGGCCTTTGGCTTTACGCGCCAATGCTCTACCAAATGAGCTATCCTAGTCGCTTCCCAGCACAAAAATATTACCTTTATCCGTCAGTGACTTTTTTGGTATCAAAATATATCTTTTCCTGTAAGGGAAATACGATGAAGAAAGTATCACATCCATTACGGTTCTCGAAATATCGTTGTACGCCATAATGGAAAATGAGATTTTATCGCAATTAAAACGAAAATACTTGAGTTTAGAGTTTTCACGTTTTTTCTTTGTTGGTTGTAATATAATCGCTTGTAAATTATCTTTCTATCTCAATGTCTAAATTTGAGTTAATGTGTCCGTACAATACTTCAAATGGAGTGAATTTTGTAACTTAATGTATACTATTGTTGTAGGCAATGATTGCATATTTACTTTATTTTCAATTGAGTCGTTCTTGATTCGGGTTGATTGTTTAATAGCCGCATGTGCTCAATTAATGTGGAATGCAATCTCTCTCACACTCCGTTGTAAGCTGGGTATTGTGTGCTTATAAAATGATTTTTTATTTTATGTAAGTCCATCAATTCTTTCACTAAATTCTGTCCCATTGTCTGAAACTATAACTTGTGGTATGGCATGGTGAGCAAACAGCAGTTTATCAACTATTTCTGCTGCTTGTGCACCTACAATACGATATACCTAAGCGTATCTTGAAAAGCTGTCAACTATACTTAGAAACGATTGCTTGTGAAGAGATAAGTTATCTACATGAATTGCTTGAAGCGGTCTTGAAGCTGTAACGTTCAATTCATCTCTAATCTTAGAGGTCTTCTTTCGTATTTGATTTTCAAACATATTTCACAGTTATTTATAAAATTTTGAACGTAATTTTTATATTTATCCATTAATATTTCCTTTTTTTTTTTTCATGTTTCCTGAAATCCACTATGATTAGTTTTCCTGCATGATAATTGTTGATTATTTCTTGGATCTCTTCCTCATTATAAATATCTAATAATTTAGTTGTGCATTTAACTAACCATAGTTGTGGACTTTTAAAGCACAACTAAACAAGTTGCAAAGTGAAAATCACTTTCAAAGTTTAGACTATATTCAAATCTATTTTTGGATATTTTTACAATTAATATTTTTTGGTGTTTTAAAATATTTCTTCCATTTTAACTTATAGGGAAAATTGATAACTTTTAGGGTTCATACTTTATTAGGGACAATATGATCTTTTTTTTACAAATTTACAGGTTCATCTAAAATTGGTACATATTTCGGTTAATGTGTTTCTTTCATAATTCGAATGTATAGTTTAGTCACTATCTTCCATTGTTTCCGTGTCCGAAACAATGTCCTCACTTTCAAGGTTCCAGATTGTTGATTGGTTTTCTTCTAATTCTGGGAAGCATTTGGAAATTATGTTCGCTGAGTCTGATATTATATCAACAATGTCTTCATTAATTGTTGTGTCAGTAATTTTCCGATTATTGTCAGTAATGTTCAGTTGTATTCTTGAAAGTAAGTCAGTATTCTGATTTAATTTACCCCTTTTAAAACACTATTTGATAATCGTATTCTACTAATTTAAGTCTCCACTTAAGAAGTTTTGAATTTTGTTCTTTTACGGAAAATAGCCATTGCAGCGGTTTGTGGTCAGAAAATATTTTTAATATTCTTCCTTACAAATAGGGTCGAATATATTTCGTCGCCAAAACAAAATCAAGGTATTCCTTTTCTATACTTTTTTGTAAAAGTTCTAATTCAAGTGGTTTTTAGCATCAATCTCTTGTTTTCCTTTGTATTGTTTATTATAAGACAATAGGTTTCACCTTCATTATACATTGGGGAATTTCTAATCCGTCCATATTTTTATAAAATAACAATCCTTCATCATTATGTATACCTTTTATTTTGACTTTCATTATTTGGCTGGTACGAGCTTGAATATGATAGCTTGACATTTCTTTAACTGATATATACTTAGTTTTTGTGTTTAAAACATGTGTTTCCCGTATTGAGATAAAGAATTGGGATCCTCTATTGCAACATATTAGTTTATTATTTATGGAGTCTAAATTTTGTTTTAAAATCTTTAATACTATCCAGGCCCAATAGTAGATCAAAGCTTTTATGTAAGTCAAATAGGTTTAACTTACGTCTCGTTAATTTTTGACCTAATAGGAGTAGTTTACAACTGTAATTTTCTTTTGAAACTCCGTGCACTCAAATGGTTCTTTTATTAGGCTTGTTTAAAAAAAATGTAATCCTAATGATTTCTTTATGAAAGATCTTGTCCTACCAGTGTCTATTAATATTTTTATATTGGTGTTTGGGTCGTACATATTACGGGTTGTATAAAGAACATATTTATAATTCATTATTTTTATTTTGAAAGTTCATAATTTAAAAAAAATGTTTCCTAGGTTCTGTTAGGTTCCTAAAAAATGATTCTCTTCCGTTTGGTGTAAAAAATAATTATCTTCCGTCTGAGTATTTGTTTCCTCTTCTACACAATAGTCTGATGGATCGTTATATAATAAGAAATTTTAGTAGTTGTGAGTAAA
Organism: Aphrophora alni; assembly: GCA_963513935.1. NCBI lineage: Eukaryota > Metazoa > Arthropoda > Insecta > Hemiptera > Aphrophoridae > Aphrophora > Aphrophora alni. Next base: position 55,648,779 of record OY740765.1, on the reverse strand, counting down.
GAAAGTATAAATAATCCCGTCGGAATCGAAAGTCCAAGGTACAAATAACGGCACGCTCTCGTAATGTTGCAGTGTATGTGTGTGTGTGTGCGCGCGCGCGTGTGAGAGAGAGAGAGCGAGTGAGCGCTGGCCCTTGCTCTGTTTCTCGTATAACATACGTAATATGAAGAAGGAAAAACCCCAAACCACAAAATAACACAACTACACAAAACTGTATAATGCGTTTATTTTACCTTATATACATTTCGATAGCTCTGCTATCATCTTCAGAGGTACACTACGTAATGTAAATCAAAACAATACAAAATACACAATGTTTCTCGAAGAAAGTGAATATCCTTATTATCAGTGTAACCATGTTAATGTCATTTTTGAGATTATTTAAAAATGGCTAGAATGGAAATTTAACCTTTAAGCAATGTAAGGTGATCTTGAACCAGTAGCCTACGGGAAGTTTGGAAACGCTGAAAGCTTTTGTAGTGAATAGAAGGAAACATTTGGATCAGAACTACGTTTATCACAAACCATTTATTTACTTGGTAAAATTGGAAACAACAACAGAAATCAATGTGGTTGACCAGTCACTGTAACGACCAAGGATTAACTAAAAAAATCAACTCTATGACGGTAAGAAAGTTTCTTCCGGTTTTATTAATTTACAAATACTGAATAACTGGTTAGGTTAGTTTAGTTTAGGTTAGGTTTAGAATATTAACATTTTTTTTAAGATTCTTGAATTGCCAAAAACAAACATGTTTTACAATGTTCTTCAAACTGCTTTAATCCTATTTATACAACAACTGTAGACCGACATATTCTCAATTTTATTTGATTAGAAATATTATATTTGCTTCAAGACTGCAAATGTTGTAAAATGGTTTTTGAAATCTTCTAAATACAGTACCCTAGTTAAGATTATTTTTTAAATCCAAAAATAAATTGTTCAGGTATTAAAATAAAACACAATTTTCCACAATAAACACTAAATTTATACAATGCAATTGAAGACGACGTTTCAAGGACAAAATCATCATCCGCAGGTGTCACATACACACAAACCTCCTTACACTGTATTGTGACTGACAAGGCTTCACACAAATAACAACAGGGAAACAATTTGGCTACGCCTCCAAGTCCAATGCCATTGCAATAATGCGAATGTTATATATCATTTAAGACAATATGATATACTCAATGGCTTACTCATATATACAGCAATAATATCCTAATTGTGTACTAATTAATAGTTAAATGAAAACACAAACGGAACCGTTAACCCCCCTTTCGGGATAAAAACAACCACAATAAAATCGGGAATCGGGATAAAAACAACCACAATAAAAATACATAAAAGGTTTATCAGAAAAAAATAATAAATGTAAAAATAGGATATAAAATCATAACGTTAAAGGGAAAACAATTACGAAAAGAATAAAACCAAAAAAAAAAAATTAAAAAAAAAAAATGTAAAAACAATTTTAATACATTTTCACTTTTTTTCATGTTCTAACTCTAGCACTTGATAAAGGGGTAATTTTAACTCTCGAAACATTGTAAAATAATTTTATATACACAAATAAATATAGACGCAATTAGTTTTTTATTCATGGCATACATTCGATTAAATAACAATACCAAAAAAATATTCTTGAAAAAATCAGCCCTATGCTGTTATGAAAGTGCCTTAAGGTTTTATTAATTTACATTATTTGCTAAATGAAACTGTTAAGCCCTTAAGAAGTTGGTTTTCTTTACTTTTGAGTGTACTTTATATATATTGAGTTGAATATGAAACTAATGTAATGGAGCGATGCTTGTATCGTCAGATTGTTTCCATTTTATTGGACAGCTGTTGAGTTGACCCTTGTTATTGTTATTTATCAATAAATTCATGAGCTACACAGACACAGTTCAATTTTATACGTAATTAGTTCCCCATCACAGATAAAAGAGTCTGTGGTTGCGCGTAGGCCTATAACTACGGAACTGTATGACCTTTACATCTTATCTGGACAAGATACATAATAATAAATAAGATAAAATGTCGAAGCTATCAATAATATTTCAATTTATAAAATTAACATTTAAATGACGACAATTTACAATTATAAGAATGAAAGGTTACAAGTAAATAATGAACTAAGAAAAATAAACTACGATAATATATTTTATTTATTTTTTTATTCTTTTCTCTTAATGTTTTTTTTTCTTTATGGCCGTTAGACTACTGAAAATGAAGGAAGTAGAGAAACATAACGGACCCCCCCCCCCACACCTACCTAACCTAACTTGCGTAACTTTTCTACATTAACAAAACCGAAATAACTTTTACTTTAAGACTCGTAAGTACAAAAACGTAGATCGTGAAGTAATTCAAGGATTGGTCACCAAAAAAATCAACTCATTTCGGACTGTTTACCGTAAGGGGGGGGGGTGTTATTTTAAACGGACATGTGAGAAATTTAGAAGAAACAATTAAACGTTTATTTACAATCTTACGTCGTAAAAAAAAAACTAACTGAAGATCTTAAATTTGTGTTTAACTGTTCCCGGGACTAAAGTGAACGACGCGGAGACTTTGTTGTTTTTTCTTCAATTTTTGAGCACATAGTGAATGCCTCAATTTATCGTCACTAACAGTTCTTCCTCCACGATGATTTGGTGAGTGAAAGACTGGGCGAAGTTTGAGTAGTGTATCCATACGATTCCTGTCAGTCTTGTTGGTGTATCTTTCCAGATCATGCAAGACTAACGACAAAACGTTGTCATTCTCCTCAGTCGTTACATTACCACAAACCCTATTGACAAACGGCTTACACAGATAACAGAAACAGTTTGGCCACGCCCCCGAGTCCTCTTGTATTTGTATTGCTCAAATGAAGTGGTTTATGTGGAAATTGTGTTTATTAATTTGGTGATTATTCTCACTAATAAAACAATACTTTAATAAGAATGAGATTATAATCATTAAAACACACACAAAACAAAATTGTAAAACACGGCTTGTTTAATTAAATCTGAATTAATTAAATTTATGTTTGTGTGTATTTTAATTATTATTGCGCCAGTTTAAGTAACGAAGATAATATCAATGGGTTTTCAAACATGTTTTGTGTGCAGCTGTAATATATTAATGCTGCCTATTGTAATGATAAGAAAAACTATTATTATTATTGAATGAACGTTATCTGCAGCTACTACACAATTGAATATTGAATGTGAAGCCAACGTTAGCAGAACAGGTGTCGTAACAGCCTCTCCCCGTTCCACACTTTGTTTATATTCTTTATTGATTCTTGGAAGTAAAAACTATGTACGTGGTGGTTAAGTTAAAAACCCACAATTAACAGATAGTATCAGACTTGTTTTCAGAATTATCAGATGATTACCACCCATATAATTTAAATAACAAAATCATAGGCAGGATAAAGGTTCAGCGTTAGTTCCCAAGTAAAAGTGTCTTTTTAGCAAAAAAATAGCGGAATAATTTTTAAAATATGGTAATATTATTTAAAATATTATAATAAAAAAGATAGAGCTGAAGCAACTAACCTTAATAAATACTCTTTTAAAGCGAGCTCAAAGATTTGTCCCTTGTGCAATCAAAATGAAGAAGTGATGTTGTTAATTTTTTAACATTGTGTTGAAATTAGTCAAATATTTTGGAAGTGCTTAGTTTAACTAAATTAAAAGATTATTTAAATTATAAAAACTGGATTATTCTAAGCAAGGATTGAAAAGATGCATGGCATTTTAGGTATACGTTAATTCAGGAATGTAATTATTAATTTTATACTGTACAGTATAAGTTATGATATAATCATAGAATAAACTACAAATTCTAATATAGGCCGCATGCGTTTGCATATTTCTGTAAATTTAGTTGCATGTGAGATTATTGATTGTTGTGTTTTTAAAGTTTAACTGCTTATTGAATTACTAGTATTTATTTATTTTTGGAAAATGAATGTTTGTTTTCTATTTATTTCATTATTTAAATATTATTATTGCTTTAGTTTTGTGAATTAAGTTGTTATTGTTTACTTAGTTGACAAGATATTAAACATTTAATTGAAGTGTCGTTTTCCTTTATTATTGAAGAATAATTACAATTATTTGTTGAGTTTAGAAGCGTTTAATTATTTATTTATTTTGTATTATTTTTTGTTTTTCAAAATGTATTAATATTATTTCTGTATATTAGAAAAGTTTCATTGCTATTATTTCCTGCTTTTGAAAATGAATGGTTATTATTTATTTAATTCAGAATGCGTTTAATTGTTAATATTTTGGAAAAATATATTTTTGTTGTTTCGGTATATTAGAAGAGTTTGATTATTATTATTTCTTTCTTCTGAAATTGAAATGTTACTCTTTTTTTGGTTCAGAAGCGTTTAATTCTTTAGTTAATTATTATAGTATTTTATTTTTATTTTCGTATGTCAGAAGAGTTTGAGTATTATTATTATTTCTTTCTTCTGAAATTGAATTATTATTATTATTATTTTGGTTCTGAAGCGTTTAATTCTTTAGTTAATTATTATAGTATTTTATTTTTATTTTCGTATGTCAGAAGAGTTTGAGTATTATTATTTTTTCTTTCTTCAGAAATTGAATTGTTACTATTTTTGTTTTTGGTTCATAAGCGTTATATTGTTTATTTAATTTATACTATTAAGAAAATGAAATTATTAATGTTGTTTCGCCCTATTAGATGAGTTTGATTGTTATTATTTATTATGAAATTGAATTGTTATTATTTATTTGGTTCGGAATCGTTTAATTGTTGTTATTTCTAGTTTGTTTAAATATTGTTGTATATCATTTGTTTGTAGGTTAGAAAATATATTTTCTGCGATGTTTTTGTTCTACTGCTACTCCTCATACAATCAGAAGTGACCTATAGTATTGTGTTACATTAGGTTTTTGTAGGATAAAATAAAGCAATAAAGCTTAAAGTTTTAAAATATTTTAAAAATATTTTGTTATGCCGCAAGGCGAAACAATTGTACCTCATTTATATTATTAAAATATTTTGAAACTTTAAGCTTTATTGCTTTATCTTATCCTTGAATATGGAGTTTCAACAAGAAATATCTGCTGTTATATTAAAATTTAGTTTTTTGTAATTTACTATGTACAAGTTTGAGTTAATAAAGACACTATTAATAATAATAATAAACATAATTTAAGCTAGATAAAGAGCTTTGTCTAGCCTAAGTTTGTTAAAAAAAATTATACCTGCACAGATATTTAACAGACAATTAGCACATATCATCATCAGAATAGTTTTGATAACTTCAGACGTTTACGAATCAAGTTATTATGAAAAATATCACCTGGGCTAGTCAAACGGCTTAGTATAACATCGGCTTGTTTCTAAAAAACGTTCGAACATACACAGATATGTAGAGGACATCATTTAAATAGTTCTCAGAATTTCAAACGTTTTAGAAAAATCATTTAGGCTAGATTGAGGCCAAAGTTCTTTTCAAAAAGTGTTCACACCTACAAAAATATTTACAAAACAATTAGCAGAGAGTACCAGAACAGTTTTCAGAATAGGTTGGTGGTAAGATAACTGAGTAATCGATAAAAAATAATTTCTTCAACACCTATAAGTAAAAATTGCTCCTATAGTTTGTAATTATTTATCTAAACAATTTAAGAACCTCACATGATCTTCTATGTCTAAAATCACATACTTTAGGGGCACTGAAAAAGTTAATGGGTATTGAGTGTGAATAAATGATTTTGTATCGCTAATTCGGTCACCCTACCACCTACATTAAAACGAGGGATACCATTGTGTATATATTTAAAACACAAAATATTCAGTATTTGCAATTTTCTTATAGGTATAAGTTAAATGTTTTCGAGATATTCTGGAAGAAATATTTCAAATAGGTGACATTTTGAAACGGTTAAATAAAATTATCATATTTTGATGACAAGGTAAAAAATATTTTGAAGCACGTTTACAAAATGTGGACGTGTTATCCAAATCAGTTCATGAGATTAGGGTTTAAAAAAATTTACAAGTAAATAGACGAAGAGAGGCCAATAGTTCTTTCGAACTTTTGATTTATTTAGACCTCTTTATTTACCTCTATCATACAAAAATATAGGTTAACATATAAACAATGTTGAAACAAAGAATTTTCTATAAATTGCATAATTTTATTTCGAACAAAAAGTTTTCAATTTGAGGTACTTTTTATGTTTAGAGAGATAGTAATATTGGCCAATCTTGTATATTGATATTAAAAATAGGTTATTAAAAATTTTTTTTACCTATAGAGAAAGTCATCTGCTAAGTTAAAACAAATTTTTTTCGTGGATATATCAGTTTTAATGTCTTTTGAGTTGAAAAGAGTGGTTTTGTCTGTGGTTCGTCTTTTACCTTTTGTATGGTATTGTACAGTCCAAACGTATAAATCGATTTTTATCAAATTTGGTTTGTGGGCTTATTTTAGTCATATGTTCATTTTTTTCAATAACTCAAAATTTGACGCTAGCTAACAAAATTTAACGATTTTGATGAAATTTTTTGTTTAATTGAAGCTACTAAGGACACAAGGAACTTATTGGTTGACATCGGCACAAAAATGCCGGTTTGTGAGTTAACGGTAAAAAAAAAAAAAAAAAAAAAAAAAAACTGCCATAGTACTATAAAAGATTTAATTTATACTCTACTGATTTCGTTAAATTTTTTGTGAATTGTGAAGATTAATTATTACTCCACTAGTAATGTAAAAACTGGAAAAGAGAAGATAATAACGGTTCTGGAATAATGTACACATAACGTAAACTAATCTTAACCAGTCTCACTAAAAAACTCGATTTGAATCAAATATGATTTATGATTAGGACGGTTTTATTGCACAAGCGATGCAAGTTTAAACTCTATTTAAATAAATACAGGTTGTCCCGTAAGTAAGCTGCCAAACTTTACGAAATAATTATGTGAGTCAGGATAAAGAAAAATAGTTAAGAATATTTTTTTCCGTTTACATGAAACATTATAACTTGAATATAGAAAAGATATTTAGTTCAGATTTGGTATACGCATTAAAAGTTACGTTTTTATAAGTGTACCGAAAATAAAGACTTTATTTTGAATATTTTCAAAATGGCGGTTCTTTAAATTATTTAATGTTGAATATCTCAAAACTATTAACTTTATAAAAATTCACAAGAGAAAATAAAGTTTCCCTTTTTAATAAAAAATATAACTGTTTTAGTATTTTTTCTGTAGGTCAAAGGATAATCGATTTATTGAGAAAAAACAAGAAACATAAATTCTTGGAAGTTGTCTACAACATCCAAGATTGACCCAGAAACAAAATATTTTTGAATTCTAATACTCGAGTACACTAATGTATAACATACAAAATGCGTGTACCAAATCTGAATTCAATATCTTTTCTATTAATAAAGTTATATGTTTAAAAAAAAAATATTTTTAATGGCGGATATCTGGAAAACTAAACATTTTCGGAAAATTGTTCATAATTTCTTCTTTATCCTGACCCACAGAATAATTTCCTAAAGTTTTGGAGCTTATTTACGGGGCACTCTGTATATATCTGACATGATTATAAGTAAAATCGTCACCAATTGTATGGCTTAAACCACTAGCCTGTAATACATCTGATACTTACGTTCTGCACCACTCTGTATTACCTTGTCCTTTTCCAGCTAACACTGTGTCTGGTCATTCAATGTGACTCTCGGAAATAACCGGTAGGATATAGTACAGTAAAAAACACATTTAAAACTTATATCGGTTAACAAAAGTCATGTTGTCATCGTTAATATCTGTCATGTCTATATTAAATCAATTGACATTGACATTATAATAAAACGATTACACGTGATCAAGGTGTAATTAATTGATAATTGTAGTTATATAGCTTATCTTGTAGGACTTGTTATTGCTTTACTAGATGTGCAATACTTTATTTTTATTTCACCATGAAAACAAAGGAGTTATCGCGTAGGCTCATTATGATAATTTGATTATGAGGGTAACTGTTTTCATATTTTAAAACCTACACTATATCCTTTAACAGTTAGGTTTTTGACAGATTTTGTGTACTGTACGTAGTGATATAAAATAAATGGGTAAATTATTTAATTAAAACGTATAAATATACGCGAGTATTTTTGAGTTTACAAATACCAAAATTAATTGGATCAGTACTATTTATTGGTAATATGAAGTTATTCACTAAAATGAGCAATATACCACAATGAACACGTTATATGTTTAATACGACGTTTCTCTGACTACGTTATCATCTTCAACGGTTTCACATTCTTGAACAATGCTTCTCACAGATATTAGGAGGGAAAAAATATGGCCACGCCATAGCAATATAGATAATGATACACCGTTTAAGATCATATTACAGAATTTATGCCATGTTTATTCAGATATAGAACTGTAATATATTCCTGTTCCTATTCCAATAAAAAGTAACAGCGGAACTGGTAAAATAAAAATATATATATAAATGACACACCAATAACAACACATTAAAAAAAAATAGAAATAAGAAATACTCTAATGCATGAAATTTTAACAGAAAAGAAAGAAATAAAAAAGGGGGGAAAAGATATGAAAATGATAATAATATTAATATTTAAAAATTGAGAGTGGGACTAATCTGTTATCAATTGTTTTATATATTCCACTATAATATTAGTTATTAACTTAAGTGAAAACTCAAGTAGTGACAGAGAAGGTAACGCCCCAAGTGACATTGAGAATGGAATTAATCTGTTCTAAACTGTTTTATGTTTTCAACCTACAGTTATGAGTTGTTATTAACTTAGGTGAACACTGAAACAGTAACAGTATAGTTAATGCCCCAAGTGGCATTGAGAGTGGAACTATTATAAACTGTTTGATGTGTTCAACGTTGTATATAATGTAATAACAATACATTTAATATTCTATATCATGTTATAAAATAATTATAAGCATTTGTATTAAAAATTTCGGGTAAATTAAAGACTTTAGAAATATTATTTGAGTACGTTTTGGACGAAAATGAATGATTTTTTTGGAGTATTCTGGAATTTTCCATCCTTTGAAATAAATAATGTTCTCATGGAAAAAAATATTTTATTCATTTGCTGCCAAAGGACCTCAAACGGAAAAACAAATTAAATAGTTTGAAAATTAAAAAAAATATTGTCATTTAAAAAAATGGTATTTTTTGTTAACAACACTAAGTACATGCAATATCTATGACAATATAATAAAAATTATATTTGTATGTTAATATATATAATAAAAAAACAGGCGTTTGCATTTCGGGCATGAACTCATGTAAAGCTGTCAACTACAGTATAATTATTGTTATGATCTGAAGTCTTTTTTGAAATTGACTGTAAAATGTGTTATTATTTCAAACCATGTCCTGTATTTATAAGACGAATAATAGCAATTTAAAGTAGTGTATTAATAAAAAATGAACAGTTATTCTGCGTTTTCACTCATTACTTTTACAAATATTTCACAACGATAAAAATTGCATAGAGATTTTGTTTTTAAGAAACGATTTCATGTAAAACATTTAAAAAAATACCAATGTATTTAAAAAATTTTGCATTTTTAATATGTCCATAATATTGCATAACGTTTTACCATTATAAATGTAATGGTAAAAGTATATATTTGAGGATACTTTTAAATGCAAAGTTCTTTTGCGTTAGCATTATTATTCTTAATGACACATAGTATACTTTTTATAAATTTTGTGTTCCTACAAAACAATACTGATTTATAAGTAACTTATGTTATTTAAGTAGGACTTGGAATAATATTGGAAGAACAAAACAAATTGAGTAATAATATTGCTTGTTTATTTAGATACATAAAAAGAAGACAGAGAACATATTCAATTTAAAACATTGTGTCTATGATTACTAAAATCAATATAACAAAATACCATGGTTCGATGTGTAATAATTTGTAGTATTTTTGTCATTTTAATGTTGCACTACGTACATTTATTAAAATTTATCCAATTTTAGCACTCTGCCTCGAGGTGATCATTATTGTTCTATTCCACTTAAGTCATTGAGACTTTCCTCTTCATTGTCAATTTGATCCTTGTCAGAAGACATGTTGACAAAACGATCTTCGTTGAGCCCAAATCAACTCAATGGGGATGAAGTAGCAGTGGTAAGGAGGTAAACGAATTACATTACAGTATGGCCACGTTCCTTGGCCAGCTCATCAACAATGTACTTTGGAAAGGGAGGCTTGTGTAAATTTATTACTGTACTTCCAAAAGTTTTGCTTTTTTCATGTTTCTTCTAGAGGGATGTTGAATTTCTGTAGCCACACTACCATAAGACTTTTTTGACGATATTGTCTAAAATTTTGGAATGATATTTTGCATTATCAAACACTATTGTCGACTTTCCCTTCATATTTGGAAGAAGACAGTGGCGGCGATAGCGGGCCCGCAGGGCCCGCGGTGCGGGGGGGCCCGCGAGCTGGGAGGGCCCGCGAGCCTTGACCGGAATTTTTCGGGAAATTTTACCGGGACCCGGACCCGCGAAGGCCCCCCCTAACATAACAATATTTTTATGAGTATAGTCAAGAAATTACTAAAATAAGGTAAAATGTCTTCAGACAAGATTGTGCATCGTGCATCCAAAACGGCAATAACCATTATTTTTTAGAGAGCAGTATTTGTTATTTAATTAATGTCATGATACGAAGTATGTGTATTGTTTACCGTTGGCCGATAAGTAATGCAGCTATCGCTACGTCGCGCATTGCGGTGACTCACCGGCGCCGGCCGGCGAAAAGATAAACATCCGGGAAAAGATTATTGGGAGAGGGGGGCCCGATGAACAAATTTGCGGGGAAGCCCGCGGGTTCTTATCGCCGCCACTGGAAGAAGATTGTTATTAAACCAGCCTAAAAAATTTCCATTATTCATCTCCTCAGGATAGTCACTGGTTTTTATAGAGGAATAAAGCAGAAGGCAGTTCGGAATAAATTCTTTTCAACTACCTGCGTAGAGCAGTACCAGACATCCTCCTTTTCCGAGAGGCACGGATATTGTGATTGTGCCTTGAACTGAATCATCTGTACAAGCCGTATTTTGAGAGTGGTCGTCTGGTATATTTATTTTATATGGTATTGATCCTTTCCCAAAATGATCTTCATGCCATATACATTCTTTAGGGTATTATTATTATTAAAGTACATTATTTCTTACATTACTTCATGTTTTTCAGGTAGACTATCTAAATTTTTGTTTTCCCCTAAATGATAGTTGCATCTTTTTCTGATTAACAATATTAACTTTTAAAGAGAATGTTATATTATAGTTTTATTAGTTAAAGTAGGCCTAGACTATTTTTTTAAAAAAATTTTGGTTTTTTGTAATGACTATATTACACTAAATTAAACAATATTTGACTTAAAAACAGATTGAGCTATAAGAATCTCAATAATGTATTACAAGCCGTATAATCCACTTCTCGTCAAGCCAAACTACTTCATCTAGATTTATGTTCTTTATTTGACGAAGAAACCTGCACCGCAATGCAACTACATCTGCCCTTTCAAGAAGAATTTTGTTTTCCAACTGACTTGTACTTAAGCCCAAGTTGTTTTAAAACAAGCGAGAGAGAATAATTGCAGCTGAAAAATAATTCAGCATCCTTGAGCGGCGAGAGAAAATAATTCAACATCCTTGAGCGATTGACAGTTTTTTTTTTTTTTTAATATAGGGTAGGAACTCCTTTCGTTTGTAGTATGCATACACATGTTAACGAATGGCATCTTTTTGGAAATTGTCCATGTTTGTCCCACGTTTCTGACGTGGCAGTTTTTTCATATTAGGCGTGTGTAATTCCTCCTTCGTCAATATTTTTATTATTTTCTGCATACATTACAACGGTATTCTTATTAATGCCCATGGCTGCAGCAGTCCGGAGAACAACCTTGGAGACGGGTAAAAGCGGTCCATTGTTTATTTTCTCCTGCTGTAAATTCTCTTTGGCAGCACAAACAAGTTTCCTAACTTGATTACGCAGAGGTACACCACGTCCTACGTTTTGATAATGTAGACGAATAACACGAATTCGTGGACGTCCACGCTGTTTTGCGGGTTTGGTTTTCTGTATTCATATTGCCAAAACCAATATTAAGGTACTGATACGAGAGAAACAAATTGTGTACATGGCGTCAGACAGTCCTGCCGCACCACAAGGTCAAAAGAATACTGCACAGTAGACGTGATCTTTATGTTACACGTGTTTCTTGCACTTATAAATAGCATTTATTGTGTTTTGTTGTTGTTTTGTGAGATGATGATATGGTGTGTTGTGCTATCGCCAATAGTAAAATGTTTCTCTCTAATATTTTTAAAATGATGTACTATTTGATACATGTTTGCGTTTACAATTTTGAAGATCTGAACTTAGTAACGTTAGTTCGGAAACACCCTGTAGATAAAAAATCATTGAAATATTTTTAAAAGATTCTCAATACTTGAGTTAGTTTAGAAAGTTTGAACAAACGTTCTATCTCGAATAGTTTATCCACAATACATGGCGCACTGGTGGTCCTGTATATATATATATTTAAAATATTATCAAAATACTTATAGTCTAATTGTCTTGAGCTAATATCGATTTCAATTATAATACGTATTATGTAGCTAATTTAATCTTGAATCTGAAATATTGGCGTGCGAAGCCGGTGGTACAACAGTTAGTATAAAATAAGTATACTGAAAAAATTTCGAATATAAAGAATCGATCCTTAACAAAGGATTAGTGCAAGCTTTATATGTGTAGGACCAGTTTTGAAGTGTGATATCGGTTTAAAGTAACCAGCGTATTTTAAGTTGATATCACAACAGAAGGACATCGTCAACGTGAAGTACTTTAAGGGTTGAAGGAACTTTGTTTCTTGATCGCTTCGACTTGATGCTGTATTTAACGCGTAATTCACACACAATATAATCCCCTCAACCTTATGGGTTCTTGTTTTTTTTTTTTACACTCTTGATATTTAGCGAAATTTCTTATATTATAAACAATGAAACTATTGTGATCACTCACAAGGCAACATCAATACTTGAGACTATAAAATGTATGCTGATGCTAGCAGTAAGAGTACTTGGGAATCAATTATACAGTAATATCAATAAATTTAGCTTCATTTGTGAGATGGTATACTTGATAGAATAAAACTAGAACACAATTGCTCACAAATAGTACGTTTTTTATTCATACGCGTTTCATTGATAAAGTCGCCATCTTCAATGATGCATAAGAAAATAACTATACAAGCCGCCACGAGTCAAGACCGTTTAGAGAGGAGCCAGTAGACAGTTTGACCTTGAAGAAACCAACAGGGGACGTGCGTATTTGCTAACTCGTTTCCCCGCTGTGACAGCTCTTGGCATGGCGATTATTCTTCTACGTTCATTTAAGGAACTCGGAAAAACTATCGATACTACTTTAAATTTTTCATCACAGTTGCATAGAGTATAATTTTAAGAACAATTAAAAAAAATAATTAAATCTGTAGATGCTTTTCTTCTTATAATATTTAGATTGCATATAACCATTTTAAAACTTTTTTAAAGTAAGGTGAACACTTTTAGCGTATGTGTAATAGGGAAGAATTTCATCACGTTTGTTTGAAATATTATTTCATTAAAAATCAACCCAATGCATCTTAAGAAATAGGCATCAATAGGGTTGTCGCCATAAACCAATGTCAAAAACCTCGCAATGTGACCTTGTGATCGTGGGTTAGGTCACACGCTCATGTTCTATATATTATTTATCCACAGACCCTAAGCTTTCCAAAGAGCTTACGTAACTTAACAAATTTGTGATGATTCTTGCTACCGAAAACCTGATCTACATTTTTGTTTACCAAAAACTTGAATAGGTTAGGTTAAGCCAGGATATGTTATATATATAGACTTATGAAATTATTCAGTTTAAAACAACGTAAATTAATAAATCAACAAAATAACAATACAAAGCGTTATTAAATACAATAATGATTCTCGTAAGAGTGTTGCAGTAACCACTGACGTCGTAGTGGCGAGGTCTAGACAGGGTGAAAGGATTGCAGTGTGGCGAACGAAAGTTGCAGTTATGTTATTTTCGTTTGTTACGGCAGTAGAAAGATAACAGAACCTAAAAATATTCGCAAAAGGATGTTTCGAGTTTCGAACTTATAAAACAAGGGGGTTCGTATATTACACAAATACCAAAAATTCTTACGTAAAATAAATGAACTTTGAAAATCCCGATCACAATCATATAACACGTAAATAAGATGTACAATTAATTGTAATATTTCGTATAATATGATACATGAAACAATCACTAATTTAATAAACAAGTTGACGGGCGCCATCGTGGTATTTACCCAGCCCCATCATACCATATCGCTGATCGTTGATAACCTAATTCGTGTTTAACAAAACTAGATTTTTTAGGCAATTTGTGAGTACCTTTTAAAGAAAAGCATTAATCAAAATATAGGCTAGGTTGTACTTTAAATCCATGGTTGGTTTCTCAATGTCATGTAATTTGATTGATGAAAGGTATCCATTCATTCAAATTCGCAACATGGTTCAAGTTAGGCTTATGTAATCTTCAAGATATTGAGTACAAGACAATTATTGATTGTATTGTAATCAACTTTTCTAACGGGGAACGTGTTATTACTTTTTCTGGTAGTAAAAGTGTTGCATTTAATATTCCTGCTACAACATTTATTGCAGTTGTGTTTTCCATTATTGATCAGCGGAATATCGCAATAATGGTTGATTTATATAATCCATGGCGCGGGATCGTAACGTTTCCGACAGGCAACACGTATTTGTACGGTTTTGTAATATGAATATTTATATTTAGCGGATCCGGTCCGCTCAGGCACGTCGCGTATCAGGCATCTGTCTTCCGACATTGTTTAGTCTGATACGATGTATGATCTTGTCTGTGCATGTATGATCCTGTCTGAAACGGTTCCGGCATTGTCCAGCAGATTTTCGCTTGCACTGCTCATTGTCTTAAAGATGGATCATGAAAAGTTAATTGGAAGTGTTAAACAAAATTATTATAATCAATGTGTTTTTTTCTATAATCGAGAGGATAAACTGTACAGCGATATAGGAAAAAAAGAAGTATGGAAAGAAATAGGAAGAACTCTAAAAAATCTGGTAAGTTTTAAATGTTTGCATTTTGTAGATTTCAAATAAATACAGTATTATTATTTTTTGTCACGCTGAAGCAAACAATTGTCACTGACAACCGTCACAATAAAGGATGGAACAACGTTAAAATATTTTTGCTGAACTTTGTAACTACTCGTGAGGAAAATATTTACTTTCAACTAGACTAATTTTTAGTTTTCTTTTGGTTCCTCGTCTGTGAATAGATTGGCAAACGTTAGAAACTGACACAGTTCATCGATAGACGATAAGTAATGTCCAAGTCATCTGAATAAGACCTGGCAAGTTGCTCTGCTCGTCTGAAGATAGTTCTTTCAGATTGGCTTGATATATTTTTATATGCTTCAAGACGTAGGTTTAGAGAAGCGAAAAACTCATCAATAACAGGCAAGAAAGTTTCTGTTCTGTATTTTTCAGAGGGGCTGAGTTCTACTTTTTCCGTATGGTATAATCCAATGGGTTAAGGCGTAGATTTCGGCGCTTGTGTCGAGTTTTGGTCTGAATATACTCTGTTGGTGTTTAACTAATTAACTAATATAAAATATAAAGTTTGACTATTACATTTCTTCATTTCTTACCAAAAGCTAAACCAATCTTATGGAGATTTGTTAAATGTTCCCTATCATTATAAACAGTCCACAGCGAGACATGTATTTTTCCTGTTTTGTGAATTTACCTTATATTGGTGGGAGCCCTACTTTGGTGCGTGGCCCAGGACCCGGGCTCCTTCGGCCCCCTTAATCCTTCACTGATACACTGCGAGTGCCATATTGAATATTCTACCTCGTAGTTTCAGTGACCGACTATCCAAGTGTCTTAGTGGTTGGAAAGGCTTAGAGTGGCAAAACCTTGATTAAGGATTGCAATAAACAAAAAGTTAAACTGCAAAAGTTAAAATACAAATTTGTAATACAGTTATTCAGAAATAACACTATATAATATATACACTAAAATAATACACTATACAGAAATAGTGTTCAGTTAGATCTTTCATCTTTACTATAAGATCTCTCTTGACCAACTCTTGTTCTTTTCTGTCCCTGGCGCTATTAGAGTATTAGAGGGCTATGGGTTTTTATTTTATGCTCTTTTCATTCATTTATAAAGCGATGACAACCGAGGTTTGTCTTTAAACAACAAGGAAAATATAATTTAACTAACAAATTAGTAAACAAATATTGAAATAAATTAATAAATGAGGAAGCTACGATTATTTTTGTAAAGCTCGGAAAACAATCAACTTTACTGCTGTCCTAAATCAATAAATTTAAACTTTGCTAGAATGTGAAAAAGAGTGGTTAAAGTATCATTCTAGCTCAGAACGTGGAATATATTACTCGGGTATTAAATTGTTCAATGCACTACCGGAAATTTTTTTTAAAAAATGGATTCTATCCAGAGTTTCAAGAGTTCACTCAGAGGCTACCTTCTAGAAAATGCATTCTAATCTGTGGAAGAATATCTGGCTAGAAATATTCAAACCAATTCTGCTAATGTCGGGTATGACTTATGAATGAATTGATCCAGTACCTTCCCTGCATTTGTCTCAGTTATAGCCTTACTTGTTAAATATGTATTTGTGTGTATGTAATATATATATATATATATATATATATATATATATATGTGTATATATTTGTTATATTGTATTGTGTAATTATATGTTTGTAAATATGTGATTGACTAATGCAGGAATGTAAACTGTATTTAAAAATACTTGTGAATTACTTGTAATATAAGTTATTGTAATTATTACAAATTGAATTTTAATTTTTTTATGTGACTCTTGCTATGCGAATTATGTTTGTCAACAGCAACAGAAATAAATAATAAAAGTGATTTTTATCGTATAGCCGTAAGCCTCAAGCTTATATTTAGAGTTAACAAAATCTTTGTTAAATTTATCTCTGAGTTGTCACGTGCTGTCTCTGTCTACCACTCAAGTACAAGTGATTTGTTGTGGCACATTCATTTAATCCTAGTTATCTTATAGACTAATACATAATATCTTCTTTTTTACAGCTTGGAAATCTCTATACACTCTCTTAGACCTCTGTAATACTTAACTCAAACATCATTTTTATTTACTTTTTATACATTATTGAGAATACAGTTTTAAATAGAATATACAACGTTGGATAGAAAATTAGGTGGGAGGTACGTTTTTCAGTTTAGGCATTACAGGATTTATATACATGGATAAGCCATGATTGTTAAACAGGGCGATTGAAACAGGTGTGATCTGTGTTGTATTCGATAAGTACAAAATTTACAAAAAATTCTTTAAAAAGTAACTTCAGGATTTTTTGAGTTAAAATTAGAGGTATTACAAAAAAATTCATATTACCCGCCATTTTTCAATATGTCGGTCAGCCATTTTCTTTTTGGTACCTCTATTTTCATAGTGATTTTGGATGAAATTCATTATTTTTAAACTTTTTTATTCTCGAATATTTTCCAATACCCTTAACAGTTTAGCTCTCAAAGTTGTGACAATATAAGGTTTAAAGAGTTTTCAGAGGTCCATTTTCTTTATCTAAAACGGTTGAACAGTTAAATTTTAAACATAGATAGACACTGTAATTTATAACAAAAATATTAAAAGTTTGAACTTTTTTTTTTCACTTGGCAAGACTAAATTAAATTCAATGGCAACATTATTTATAAATTAATAATTATTTTTCTGGATAAAAATAATGTTGCCAATACACTTTATAAATATTTGATACTCTTTATTCCCTAAAGCAGCTGTTAAGAAAATTTTACAATGCAAAGCAGTTTAGAACAATTATGTTAACAAACCTGTATCTTGACTATTAATACCCGTAAATTTATTCTTACAATTTTTAGATTTTGTCTATCTTTAACCATTACATATTGAAGAGTTTCTTCTTTGTTCAGGATATTTATTGTTAGTTGAAAATATAAGAAAATAATATAAATATATACACTAGTTTTCGATTAATACCTCAATTTAAAAGTCTTGTTTAATAGAAAATATCCGGGCAAATTAGAGGTCGCTATTTCACTCCCATCGAAAATGATGACAGATCTAACATTCAAAAAATCCAACTAACTGATAAATTAAAATAGCAAAAACTTTACTGTTATTTTATTCAAGTTTGACCACGAAGTTGTTAAAATTTTAACTAAACTAATTTTTTTTTTTTAGAGTTAAAATTTACAAGTGTAATATGGTACCAAATTTGAATTTGAGTTACCCTCAAAAAACTGATTTTGGTGTGGGATTGAATTTACCTTATAATGCCAAAATATAGTCTTTTTACACGAAAATGCATTTCTAAAATTTAAGCTTTCTACCTTTTGAAAGTTACGGTACTTAACCGTCTCGGGACTGTTTTGACAACTGGTATACATATTTATAAAATATATTACTTACTTCTTACCATACAATTTTATAGATTTTGCCTACATGTTTCGCTGCATCAATGTGCCAAAATCTACAGAATTGTATAGAAAGATCATATAACATATGCTATAGTTTACACCATACGATTAATAAAAAAAAAATAAATAAATAAAAAAACTAATACAAAAAAAGTAATACTAGAACTCCTCTAATCCCTCACCTTCGGTACTGGGGGCATAGTCGGAACGCAAAAAGGTCGGATTATCCGATTTTTCGACCGATGGGACAAACTCGTCGAAAAATCAAGATTTAAAAAGGTTGCAGTCCATCCAAGCAGATTTTTGATTGCGGTAAGGAAGATGGGTTTATGTTTCCGGCTTCCAGTTTTTTGTACAAAACTATTGCCTTTTCTTTTAAAATTGGCCCAGATATCGTTGTTCCTTTCTTTCTTTCTTGACAGAACCACATCCACAATGCGTTATCAAGCAGTTCAAGTTTAGGCTTTTTTAGTGTTTTGCGTTTCTTAAAAGCGTTTTCACTATCAATCGTAATTGTATATGATTCAATGTCTTTCCGATTTTTTCTCCAATCTTTAATTGTCGTAACGCCTACATTGAGTTCCTTTGCAATTTTTTGGAGCGATTCTCCTCTGTCCAGCCTTTGTAGTATTGCTAGTTTTTCATTTAGTGAAAGAGTTACGTGTTTACGTTTTCCTCCTGACATGTTGATACATACAACGAGTCTAGCAGGTACTATAGCAAATCAATAGAAACAACACGAGAGATGACACAGCACTGAACCAATGGCGCGTGACGATTAACCGGAGCGACGGACCAGCCGAGGGGTGGATTAGAGGGGTTCTACTATAAATATACCTTTTTTTTTAGTACCATTTCTTCGTGGATAGGTGTGCAGTGGTACCTTCAACACCCCCCACCTAAACAAAATCGAATTCCCATTATCCAAACACCTCGCGTATTATTAAGTATTAATGTAAAAAGTTTCCATTTGAGATTTAAAATTTTTAAATATGTCTGTTTGGAATTGAACTACATACTCTATTGAACTTTCTATAGTCTATTGAACAAGAAAAATAACTAAATAAAAAATAAAGCTTTTCGAAAATGTAGTGTAGTAATTATATATATATATATATTATAACATTCGAAGCTTTGTTATATTTTTTATTAATTAACAATTAATACTTTAACAATTTGCTTCTACGTTGGGCGACCAAATATAACATTCACCTCTGATTCTCTTTATGTTATATAAAAAACCTTTTACTTTACTTTTATTTCTTTTTTTACTTATTTAGGATTTAATTTTGATTTATTTTGGTACTGAAATTATTTGGTCAATACACAATACTTTAAAATTTAAAAAACTCAATTTATTTTAGCGCAGAACAAACAAGGAACAATTTGTTGTACGTAAGGATAGTTACACATTTAGCAACTTAATTTTAGCAACTTATTCTAAAATGTATTAGACATTCATACAACTTTCATTCCTTATTTCTAACAATCTAATATTTAAACAAACACAAATTTCAATACGGGCAAATATATTTCTTCTACTGATTTTTCTCAATTACTTTTATACTCTCCAAAAAAAAAAATTTCAAATTTATCAATCTCTCCAATTTACTCCTCGGCTAGCTCTTGATAAACAAAACAAATGAAATGATTAATTTTACTGACTCTTGGTTCAATTTAATTTCCTATACTAACAAAACTTAAATCTACAATCTCGGTGGGAATCCTTTGGAAGCTCAAGCAAAATGAAATTTAAATAGTATTAAAAAGATATTAATATAAAACATTTGGTACTTATCAATTCTTGTCTTGGTCTCTCTTTCGATGAAAACACACTTTCACAAAACCCCAACTCGCACTTTCCCCTTTATTTAACCCTAAAAAAACACTTTTGATGCACACACTTGCTCCTTGATGATGGATCCTGGCGATGACGAGATAATCTCCTTCTTCCAGGGTGACGATGAACAACTTTTTCTTCGCGTTGAAGACGACGAATCTAACTCCTATCTGCTGAAGGCGAATATCAATCTTTTTACTTTGCTGAAGGCTACTAATTTAATCTTTCGCTGAGGCTAATACTCAATACTTGTCGCTGAAGGCTAGAAGTTATACTTTACTAAATTCTATTAAAAAGCTATGTTGGTGACTCGGAGACAACCAGTCTCTAGAGTCGCACCTTACTCCCTCGCTGCTAGTAGAAGACTCCTTTTTTTTCCTTTCTCTCCTCAGTTCCGCGGCAACGCCACACTAACTTTCACAAATTCAAAAAAAAAAAGGATTTCGTCCTTCCTATTGGTTGTTTTTGAATTTGTCGTTATTTTTGGAAAGTTTCGGTTTCTCCTAGTCTGTTGAACCCTTGTAAAAAGAGAAATCGTAGCGTCGCTTTCCTTTTTCAACCCTAATAATTTTACCATTCGTTCTGTACATCTGCAGCGCTTGTGCCTCCACTCCTTTCTTAACAATCCTTTGTAAACTTTTTTTTTTTTTTTAAATTTTCTATCTCTAATTTAATTTTACACGTGAAGATTTATTTCTTATTCCTAATTTATTTTATTTAATTTGTTTTTCTGATATCACTTTAATCGTGTTATCTGGTTTGATTGATGTGATATCGTTACAATATATATATAGAAAGTCTACTCAAACATACAAACAAATGCACTGCTAGTGCCGATGGTTTGTTAGTGTCATAAGTACACATCGAATTTGACTGAAATCAGTTTTTTAATGACATTTGTCAAGTAAATTCAATTATTCCTTAACTATAATTTTCTTGTACTTAAAATTTGACACACTAGAATGGGTAATTAATATTTCTAATTAACTATAATTTTAAAGAAATCGGAAAAGTCCATTTTGAAAAATTAGGCCTTTTGAAGTAGGTTTGTTGAATTGTTTTTAATCGATCTCTCCCGAAACAGCATTATTGAAAAGATGGCGACGAATACGTTTAGTTTCGGTGCATAGGGACTAAATATATGACAAATTTCATCAAAATAGTTTAAGCCGATTTTCAGAGGGTTTCTCTTTTTTTTTTAAATCAGAAATATCCTCTAATTTAGAGTTATTCGAAAAATCACCTTGCCTTTTGTCTAAAATAAAAATGAAAGACCCATTACTTTTGGTGATTGTAACTGGGATTCTAAATTAATATAAAATCCCCATTACTTGTGTGGTCGCAAGTGGGATACCAAATATTACTAAAATAAATGTGAAATATCCATTAATTTGTGTGACCGCAAATGTGATTCTAAATAGGCCTATAAGTAAATATAAAATCCCCATTACTTGTGTGGTCGCAAGTGGGATACTAAATATTTCTAAAGTCAATATTAAATCTCCATTACTTGTATGGTTGTAAGTGGGATAGTAAATATTTCTAAAATAAATGTCAAATCTCCATTACGTGTGTGGTCGCAAGAGAGATTGTAAATTTTTCTGAAGTAAATGTGAATCCCCATTACTTGTGTGGTCGCAAGTGGAATACTAAATATTTCTAAAATAAATATTCTCCCATTACTTTGGGTAAATCCCAAGGGGGTTAATAAATATTTCAAAACAATTATGAGATCTCCATTACTTTGAGTAAATCACATGGGAGGTAATAAATATTTCAAAACAATTATGAGATCCCCATTACTTTGGGTAAATCCCAAGGGGGTTAATAAATATTTCAAAACAAATATGAGATCCCCATTACTTTGGGTAAATCGCAAGGAGGTTAATAAATATTTCAAAACAATTATGAGATCCCCATTACTTTGGGTAAATCGCAAGGGGGTTAATAAATATTTCAAAACAAATATGAGATCCCCATTACTTTGGGTAAATCCCAAGGAGGTTAATAAATATTTCAAAACAATTATGAGATCCCCATTACTTTGAGTAAATCACATGGGTGGTAATAAATATTTCAAAACAATTATGAGATCCCCATTACTTTGGGTAAATCGCAAGGGGGGTAATAAATATTTCAAAACAAATATGAGATCCCCATTACTTTGGGTAAATCGCAACGTGGTTACTAAAAATTTATAACATCAACATGAGAGTTCTATTACATTTTGTGATCTAAAGTGGGATATAATCGTATAGAATTATTATTAACGATATTTTCAGGAGGTCCCTCGTTGAAGTGGCCCGACCTATAAATTACATCTTTTCATTGATAACTGTGAAAACATAACTCTTTCTGTTAAGTAAGACTTTGAAGATAAAGAGATAAAGGACGTCTACAGATAACGAATGATAAATGTCATAAATTAGATCCTAATTTATAGTACTGTTATTTTAAATCACTGTTATACATCAAGCCAATGTTGTGCTTATTGTTTATATACATGCATTATTTGCACATTAGTTACTTAGTTATGATTTATTGTTATTTATGTATGCTACAACATTTGTTATCCTAAGATGGTGCCTAACAATGTTTTAATTATTCAAAGGTGTGCGAATGTTACCTTTCCAATAACCCCGACAGATCCTCATGAAGCTATGGGTTTAATAAGAGTGCCACCTCTTTCACCATTCCCCGCACCAAAAATCCATCTCCGGCTAGACAGCCGACGTCCACCACCACCTACTTTGCCCTAGCACCAAATACCGACAGAGCGAGCCGACGTCAAGAGCTTCTTTAGACTCTTTCTTTTCGTTAGCAATCTTTTTTAAATTGAGTTATTACAGAATGAGGGTATTCATATATATATATATATATATATATATATATATATGTCTTGTCTTAGTGATGAGACAGTTATCAATGGATATCATCATTCGTGGATACAATTTAATAAAACGATTCCTAACAAGAATTAAGAGTATAGGCTATATATAGGCCTACAGGATGTTTAAAAAAAAGTTTCAGGAATTGAGGAGTTTATTCCTCACATCGAACCCATCGGAAATGTTTAATAAACTGCGACGTTTCAATACCGTGCAAATCTGGAAAAGTACGGTTTTTGTTAAAAAATTCAGTTTTTTCTTATTTTTTATTATATTTTTTAAATGGCACGTGTATAGAGCTACGCGAACACACGTCCTGGCATTTTTCAAGTCCTGGGATATAGGTTGTTATCGAAAAAGTGACCTTCGATTCGGTGTTCTGTTGAAAACTGTACCCGAGACTCGGTGGTAAATGCAACATATTTGGTGAAATTTTAATTTGGGGAAAAGAGGTTTTGAAGCTGTCAAAATTCACTTCTCAAAGCATACTTTGAATCCTTTAGTACGAGTTTCTTTCCACCTTGCATTGTTTTAAAGTTAAAAGTAATCAAGGAACGAGAATTTCCCCAAAATACCTCAAAATCGAAAATATTTATACTTTTCACAATGGAGTTGTAACGATGAAGGAAATGTAAAAAGTGAAAGTTTTTCATAAAATAAATATTTTAGAAGTTGACGAACACACGTCAATTTCTTAAGTCCATAAGACAAAAGTAAAAGAGATTTTTCAAGTTGTTCGCTTAAGTTGCATAGGTTGCATAGTTGCAATTAAATTAAAATGGTGAGAGAATTCACGCCTTCGATGAATTAAAGAATAATGTTAAAGGGTTGTAAATCCAGAAATAAGGTTAAAATGTAGCATAAGACAAAGCAAACCGAGCTAAGTAAAAGCTTCACAGTGAAGTTTTCCGTTAAGCTGAATAGGAAAAATGAACAGAAATCAAAAGAATCGAAAGGTGTGAAAAATAAATTTGTAAAATTATACGTTTTGGGAAAAGTCGATTTTCTCGAAAACGGGATGTCATACAGCCACGACTCGAGGTTCCTAAGACGCACCAGAGCAAAGGGAAGTTGATAAACGTTGTTACATGAAAATCACATATTCCTGAAAGAAAATTCCTAAGGAAAACAATAGCCTATGATACGAAGGTGCCCAAAGTCCAGAGCTGCCACTACCCAGACTAGAAGTAGATAACAAATGGCGGACTGCACAGTAGACCCAACAAAGTAGACCTAAGATTTAAAGTTAAAGAAATTAAATAAGTACCATTAGATAATAAATAAAAAATGGTACACAAAGCTAAAAGTCAAAGTAATAATAATTAATAAGATCAATACTTACCTAAAAATGGAGGAATAAAGGACAAATAGTGAAGACATAAAATAAATACTAAAAGACGAGAAAAAGTGAATTTTTGATACCAAAAAATGGTACGGTGAAGAATAAATCTTCCGTAAATACGGGTTGCACACGCTTCTAGGAGGATCCTTGAAAAATCTTAAGATCAAAAGTAAAGTGTTACGCTGCCAGACTAAGTATCGATTTACGCGCTCAATTTTAAGACCTGCAAAGAGTTAGAAAGTTTCTAAAAGATAAATTGCCAACGAGCATGAAGTTCGGACGAGACCAAGGAATTCTAAAAGACAATTAAAAATCATAAAAAAATTTAAATCTTACGAAAGCACGAAATAAGAAGTTTTTGAAATATAAATAAAACCGAAATGAAATCAATAGTCGTCATTTCGGTCAAGAATAGTAAAAACGAACAGTCATACTCCCGTAAAAATACGATTTGAGCGGGAAAACGGAACATGAACTTAAAGCACGGGTTTCGTAGAAAAACGCACGAGAACACCAAAGCCGGACCACAGCAAAAAAGTATACCTGCGGAGAAAACCGGAGCTGACCACACTAATAACTATAAGGGTCGCCACAAATCTTGACCGATGAATCGGCGCTACTAGCCATTCTGAAACAGCGAACAAGCGCCAGCTGTCCGCGCATCGGGCTATAATACGGCAAAACGGAGTAATCCAGAGCGGTGAGCGCGTTGTCGTTTACACGTTCCTAGACATCTTGAGAATAATAAAAGTACAATGAAACTTATATATGCCTTTTCTGCATGAATTTCCGCATACAACGGTATAAATATATTTTAGTTTTAAAATTATGTGTAATTTTTAATAATGAAAAATATTAGAAAGTTGAAACAAAATGACATGAAAAAGTCAGTAAGCGAGAACTTTTTTTATTTTTATTTTATTTTATTTTTGTGGTAGAAACAAACTTCCAGCGAGAAAGTTGTAGCAAATTAGTTGATCTTAAAAATGTATTCGAAAATATTTTTGATAGAACTTCTAGTTTGTTCAATACTCCGATGTAAATAACCGCTATGTTCAGTTCTACACGTACCGCAGTCGGCGTCGTCGCGGACCACGGTCCCATGCTGTTCAACCACATCAGCATAAACGCTTCGTATTATAAATTGTTTTTATCAATTATAAAATAAAATACTTTAGTAAAAAAATATATCTTAGCCTTTCATTTAAAACCCTACTTGATTTTAAACTAAATATTACTTAAACATTTTTACCTCGTTGTTCTGAAAACAAGACTGTTTCGTCGTCGCGCTGACTATACGGCTCACAGAAGCGTGTGCACGATTCAATATATGAATCAACAAATGTTTTTAGGAAAGTACCCGCACTCCTCCCCTCGCCTAACCCAACGCTTGCCAAACCATCAGTCAAGATCCGTGGCGATCCTTATAGCACAAATCTCCAAGAAGAATTCTGAACTCTGCTTCAACTATAGGTTTGAAAAACTTCAGTATTCTTCGTAATCGAACACCCCACTGTTTTCAATAATTTTTCTGAGTTGGGTCCTTTTTTCTGAGTTGTTAATTTAGATTAATATTGATGTTTAAATATTTTGAAAAATTCAGTAAATATTTTTACAAAATAGTTCTGCTCCAAAATATAATTCTTATGTTATAATTTTGATACTTAAATATTAATTATGATTTTTGAATTTTGAGTTTGGTTTTTAAAATATGAATTATTTTTTAAAAGAATTAAAATTATTATTTTGTTATATTTATGTCTGCATATCTTTCTTTTCAGGAAAATATTATGATGTGTTAGAGTAAATTTTATTAAGATTGAATAAATATTTTGATTTTCTAACTAACCACTCTAGTTCAAGAATTTATTGTCACCTGACCAGAGCAGATATTTTATAACTACTAAATTCATACAAAATTAAATTCATATTAACAATAAGCATTGCATAGGGTTAAAGATTAGCTTGGTTATAAGAATATTCCTTGGTAGCTGGCAAAAAAGTTGAGATTAAAGAACTACGCTCCAGGGATTTCATGAATTAAGGGGAAGTAATTTGGAGATAGTCGGTTAACAAAGTAACATAAATATAATAGCTGGAAGGTTTCTTAATTAAGGGTGAGGTGGGGGGGTTCCATTGAGTCTGGACTGCTGAGCTCAGTGAGGACTGAGGAGGACGTCTCGACCAGGCTAGAAAAATATATTTCCTAAGACTTCCAATGGTCTAGTCTGTTCTTTCTGCAATTATCTGCTCCTCGGTAGACAGACAAAGAGATTCTAGCGAGAAGGGTAAGTGATCGTTGCAAAATATATTTCCTAAAATGCTTAAATTTCTATCTAGTCGCCATTTTTTGTAGTGTTAAAAAGCCCCAATTTGACACACAAAAAATCAACCGATTTCCTTTACTCATTTCAAAATGGCGGCTATTTAAACTTTTTAACGTCGAATATCTCAAAAACAGTTAAGTTTACAAAATATTAACAAGAGACAATTTTTTTCCATTTTTTAAAGGCTAACACAAAATGGATTTTTATTTTTTCTGTAGCTTAAAGTATAATTTAGTTTTCGGAAAAAAAAAACTGAAATATTAATTCTTGGTAATTGTCTACAAAACCCAAGAACAGCCTAGAAAAAAAATTTGAGCATGAAAAAATAATGAGTTATTTTGTTTTCAATGGTAATGTCTTTTACAAAAAAAAACCTAATGGAAAAACAGAACTGTATGAAAAAATGGAGCTCTTCAAAGTGGCTGTCTTAATTCAAAATACATGCATTACACATTACTACAAAAACCCAGAAGTTTATGATATTAGTTATTACATATTATTATTTAAGCTACAGGACTATTTGGAGATAAAAATTTGCAGAATTAAAAAATGTTCGTTGTATGATAATTTTGAGTGTTGTAGCTAATTAATTACCAATGTTTTTAGTTTTTGTCGATAACTCTGTTATCCTTTAAGCTAGAGAAAGAATAAAAACTCTTTTCTTTGTCGTTAAAAAAGGAAAATATTTTGTCTCTTGTAAATCTTTTGTAAAATAACGGATTTCAAGATATTCGACGTTAAATAGATGAAATAGCCGCCATTTTGAAATGAGTAAAGGAAATTGGTTGATTCTTTTTTTTTCAAATTGGGTCTGTATTACAATAAGTAGCTCGCAAAATTTTAACTCCATATAATTTACTTTTAAAAAGATATATTTTGTTGTTGTTTAAAACAAAAAACGGCGGATAGATAGAAAACTAAGTGTTTACATACATTTTTAATTATGCGTTAACGATAAAAACAGAAAAATATTGTGTATCATTATAAATCGCACTATTGTATAATTCTGTGGTGCAACAGCCTGTGAAGAGCCTAGTTTTATTAGACGGCTTTTATCAAAGAATCTAATAAGACTCCGGACTTACTTGGGATCTACACCTCGATATGAACCACTTAAAGTACCAGGTATTTAGAGGTAGAACGACACTACTCTGTTATTATGTCCTTAATACAAAAATAAATTAATCATTTCCGCAACAGTCACTTAGACCTGTTGAGGGCAGAGGAGGCACTTACCCCGGTTGCAGGGTAGGGAGTGACGAGAATAGAAATTGGTGAAGTGTGAAGGACTGCCGGGTGATAAACAAAATCGTGCGGAGTCAGAAGGCATATGCATTGGTTACATTGATTGACGCATTGACAGTTAATGTCGAATCTTGACTTATTTGTGACTTGAAAAATCCCTTGAATAAATACAGTTACAAGGTTACATATAAAACTGCAAAAGAAAACATAAAACGCTGACGACACAACGGTCATCATCTTTGAAGTCATCGTAATCGTGTAACAAAAGACTTCAAGTTTTAAGTTTTACGTACTAGAAGTTGACAAAACACGAACTTGCTCCTGCAACATCTAAATTAATTCTGATTTTCAAACAGACTTGGTACACAAAGACTTAGAGAAGAAGCATTTGTTGCCTCGGAAGAAAGGAATTTTCCAAGCTGAAATTTTCCAAGGGGCTAGCAGAGGCTTAGTACAACCTCCAGAGACTCAGCATTTTGAGGTGAAATAATGAAAATCTAAAACTATAAGCTGCTAAAAACTATAAAAAAAAAAGCGTTGAAGTAATGTATTTTAAGTTAATTATACAAAATGTTTTTGTTTAATTTTTTAATTTGAATATATATTAATAATATATTACAAATAGTTACAAACCACAATAAAAAACCAAAGTTTGGTAACGATATTTAATTTTGTATTTACCTAATAATTGTAATAACGGTTTGATTATTTGGTTTATTTCTCATAAACATCAATTATTATTAAAAGGTGTTTATTGGTCTTTAGAGTCAAAATAAAAGACTAATTTTAAGACAAAAATTGTCTTGCACTTAATATTCGGAGGCTAAAATAAGTGCCAGTTTGTCCCGAATAACAGAAATCTTAATTTCACCTGTGAATATTGATCAACACATCAAGTTCCCGTCGATCCAAATTATTTTTCACGATGGGTCAATACCATCAATTTTTGTCTTTTGGGACAGGTCTTGTTAATTATATAGTATGATAACAATGTACACAATACGCTGCTATTAAACTAGAGCACAGCACAGTTGTGTATTCTGAGCGAAGTGACGATCCAGAATTTTTTAAATGTGGTTAATGTATTTATTTTACTTTTGTTTTTTAGCCATAACTTTCTTAATTTTTCTTTTTTTTTGTCTTATGGACATTGTTGATTTTAAAATTATACGATTTACACTATTGACCGAAGGTACTTGGTAGAACTCCATTTTAATGAAAAAACAAACACAATTTTATTGAGTCTTGCCGACCATGGTTTCGCCAGCAACGGCATTTACAAGGCAACTTAAAAAAGACTAAGGAAGATATTGAAAAATGACATAATATTACAAAAAGAAGAACAGTTACTTAGCTATGGGGGGGGGGGAGTAGAAGGGCGCGGGAAACATGTGGTCATAAGGAAGACAATGGTTTTAACAAAGGTGAGTTTGACAAAAATTCTCCCTGATCATTAAGTACCAATTTGGAGTCTTTACAAAATATTCTCCTAATCTCTAACATTTGTAATGAATTTAATTTCCTACTTTTAGCATTGACATGGAGAATCTCAAACGTTACATTATTGAAAAAAATCAAGCCCTTCTACTGCCTCCCTCCTCCCCTTAGCTAAGTAACTGTTCTTCTTTTTGGTAATATTATAAATGTTACCTCAATAAAATTGTAGATTTTACTAAATATTGTGTTTGATTTTAAAACTATTTAAAATGAGGGATTGCTAATCAAAGTTATTGAGAAAAACAATTTAAAACTGGCGCCATTATGAAATTTACCGACCTATTTCATCGGTTATCGGTTAGGTATGTGTACGAGCGTATTAACTGGTCCAAATTTGATGTCAATCAGTTCCTCGTTGTATTTAGAGAAAGTAACAGTTTTCACGTTTATAGTCTTTGTTTTGCTCGGTCAATTATCGGGTCAACTGGTCTTCCTGGGTCAGATAATACAATGTAATAACGACAATAAAATAACTGGCGACAACACATCACTCACACGCAAGTTGAATAAAAATATTGTTCAGATATTAAAAAAATGAAGTTCATAGTTGTGTTGAAATTGGCATTGTACACAAAGCCTTCTACAAAGCCACGTGGTCGGCCAAGGTTAATTGTTCACCTTGAGTCAGATATTGCTGGATTTACGTTTAAAAGTGGGTTTATCGTTTTAGCCTACTGAAGATTTTCGCAGGTCGTTTACACCTAACGGTATATTAAAGTTAAAGTCATCAGTAAACAGCGCATTCAGCAAATAATCGATCTTTCGATGAATGAATGTTCTTAAATTATACACTTTCGCCTACAATCAATGTACAACAAACAATTATACTGGAAAAAACTTTTTTTGAGTCATCTTGAAATAATCGATGCCTAATTAGTTTTCGTACATTTATAACATTTTAAACTATCCACTAGAGGTCGTACGCAGAATCAAAAATAGGTCCAATTTGGCTCCGATGAATGATAGCCCATATCCAATCGAGCTATCAAATCTCCAGTGAGCTTCTCAAAAATCAAAACACTTCTACTTTCTTAAATTTGTTTATTTGATTACTTAATGAAATGAGGCTGTCTGGCGGAATTCTAATTTAGCAAATAGATTTCTTTGGGTTGTTAGTATTATACTATTGTCAAATATGTACAAAACATAAAAGAGAGAAAAAATATAGAGTTGTTGAATAAAATGAAGTCTCGTAGAATTTGAATATAGCAGATGGATTTCTCTGTGTTGTGTTTATTATATTATTGCCAAATTTGTACAAAACAAGAGAGAAAGAAAATACAGAGTTCTTGGATAAAATGAGGTTTTGTAGAATTCGAATACAGCAGATGGATTTCTCTGGGTTGCCATTATATTATTGTCAAATTTGTAGAAAACAAAAAGAGAGAGAAAATACAGAGTTGTTAAATAAATGAAGACTTGTAGAAATCGAATATGGCAGACGGATTTCTCTGGGTTGTTATTATATTATTGTCAAATTTGTTCTATACAAAAAGAGAGATAAAATACAGAGTTTGTTGGATATAACAAAGTCTCGTAGAATTCGAATATAGCAGATGGATTTCTCTGGGTTGTTATTATATTATTGTTAATTATTTACAAAAATAAAAACAAAACCTTTTTTAATGTACATAAATGACTTGGCAGATAATCTACAAGGTTGTATATATCTCGTTGCAGATGATATAAGAGATTTGATAAAATCGGAAAATAAGGAAAAATTAATACATGAAGTTGAAATTTGTGTAAATCAGAGAGATGATTGGCTATCTATTAATGGTTTAAAATTGAATATTAATAAGACAAACATAATGAATTTTAAGACTTCAACATCGAAAGTTGATTTGTTAATGTACTAATTAAAAATAACTTATTACTGTAATTGGAAAAACTGATGCTACATTTTTGGGCGTACACCATATAAATTATTGGAAAACACATATAAAGATTCTAATTAAGAAATTAAATACAGCCTGATTTCAAATGAAAATTATAAAAAAAAGTCACAGATATTAAAATCAAAAACTGTACTACAGTTATTTTTTTCACAAATTAAATATGGGATTATACTATAAGGAAGCAAACAATATATTTATGATAAAAAAAAAAAAAAAAAAATCATAGAATCATGTTAAATAAACCTAAATTTTACCGTTGTAAAGGATTATTTAAAGATTTCGAAATTTTAACGTTGCCATCTTTTTAGTTGTTTGAAGTCTTATGTTTTGTGCACCACAAATTATGGTACAAGGAACAGAGAAGCAATGCTGTACCCGATTCACAGGTTTCCCTGCTGGAAAGGAGTTCTTTATATAAGGGCATCTCAAATTTTACAATCAGTTAAATTCTACATTTAAGATACTAGAAATATCACTATTCAAAAAAAAAAAAAAAAAAAACAAGCTGGAGAAAACGGTATAACATAAATGATTTCCTACAAGATAGGAATCTTTTATAGTGTGTAATGTGTTATGTATTTTATAGGTAAAATCTGAGAAATTATCAATCATGTATATTTTTGTTATTGTTATTTTTTTTGGTATTGTTATGTGTATGAATGAAAAGTGCTCTAATATGTATGTGTATTTTTAAAGATATTTAATATTTATTTCTCGAATTAAACTAAAAAATTTGTAGAAACGATTAATGATATGATCTATTGTGACTAATTTTATTCTTAGTCATGTAATGTTGAATTAATATTGATTATAGTACTGTAATTATGTGTTATTTGAGGAAGCAACAGTCTCAATGTTTCTAATCAGGTGCAATATGCAGTGACATGAAATAAATAAAATATAAAATAAACAAAAATACAGAGCTGTTTTATAAAATGAAGTCTCACAGAACCCGAGTATATTATTTGACTATTAATATTATAAGAGAAAAGAAAAATGAATCGTAGTACATTTAAAATTTTTGAAAATATTTCTATTTCGGGGGAGGGGAGGTGAATTTTTATATAATCAAAACAATATTAAAATATTTACCCAACTAGTCCTGATTCGAATGAGCGACGCGACTAAGGGGGAATCCAGACTTCAGACTAGTGGTAAGTCCAGTACCACGATGATATGTGTGAGTTTAAAAATTAAAATTATTTCTGAAAACTCTAACACTGATTATTGATATAGTGACGTTAACACATTAAGAAGTGTATAGAATATTATTGAAACTCAAATCATACACGAACTTTCCAACTGCATTCATGTAGCCTAATGTGGACGAGAAAACCTTGTCATGAAAGTTCATTTTGAGAACGTTTGTGCTGAATACAAGCTTGGTCATATGTAGTTTTACAATGCACACTTGTAGGGTTTTATTCTAAACCAATGAAAAATAACTGTTGGTTTTGTTTATGGTATAATGATCTTTTTCGTACCCTATTTAGTAATTTAATGTCAGGTTCAAGAATGTTTAAAAATTGCTAAAAATGTAATCTCAGCGCAACGCAAATGGATGCTGAAGCATTACTGAAAGTTTGAGAACTTAAAACTGCTTGTAGTAAGTTGGAGAGATAAATTTTAAACATCGTAGTCTTTACACAACAGAAATGAATGTAGTCGATCATTCACTGTAACAACCGAGAGTAATTCATTATTGGTCGGCGAAGCTATGAGTAACACGAAAACATCCCTAGTAAAAGCATAAAAGCATCGTATGAACTTGTAGAAAGGCCTTTGTAGAAGGGTAGCGTAAGACTTATAGGCTATAGTCAGAGACTCATCCATGATTAGAGAATAACCCAAACTGGCGTCAGATTTTTGAAATGGTATTAAACTAAAAGAGGGATTGATTTGGAGTCCTGAAGAAAATCCTTTGGTCAGACTGAGAAGGACTGGATCAACGCTCACTACGTTTTAATGGAAATAATATGAAAATATGTTAGAATTATTCTAAGTTAGAAAGACAAATTCTGTCAAGCCTAAAGTGTGATGTGATAACATGCATCGGGAAAAATCCATAAATTAAATAATGAATATTAAAAATCTAACTCTGTCATATAGTAGTTAATACGAGATAAAATAAATTTTAATAAAATAATTTTTGAAATGTAATAAGCTTGAAAAGTCATTCTTAGACAGTTTAGAAAAAATAAAAACCATAAAATAAAAGATTTGGAAATTTTAAAAATGGTAAAATGATAATGAGAATTGAGTTACATGTACCTTCATTTCATTAAAATTAAATAGATAATTTAGAAAATATTTAAATATAAAGTCAAAACCATAAAAAGTATTTTTTTCCCAAATTAAAGTTAAAAATAGTTTAGTATGTATAATGATTAATGTTATCTATATTTAAATGTAAATCTCTGTTGGATAACAATATGATACATAAGGGGAGGAGTTTTAATCAAAACTCTAAAAAAAGACAATGAAAAACAGTTCGGTGACCATTAATTTCAAAACAAGTTTCTACGTAATCAGAAGAACAAAATGAAGGAAATGATGTCGGCCATATTGAAATAGGACGGACGAGCCAATATGGAAAATCAGTAAAAAAGTGGTATATAAATTCAGGACAAGGAAGTAGACTATACTTTAGGGGAGTGTACGGGCCTATTCAAGAAGAGGACCCGCCACTCAAACAGTGGCACCCAGAAGGTTTCCTCACTTAACCTAACATAACAAATTTTGTACATAATATATGAATACAAACTTTATTCACCAAATTGTAGCCCAATATAAATTGACGTTCTTACAGATGGTGTCAGACAGATCTTCATCCTTGTTCCTACGGCACCACATGAAATCAGATAAGTAGGAATCTAACAAATCTCTATTAGTTATATGCTTCTAGTAAAAATACTGTCCTTAATACACGCCAACAACGACTCAGCTGTTCTCTCAGGTTAGGTTTCGTCTGTTCTATTTATTTCAATAGAAAATTGTTTACAGAGGTGATCCCCTTCTTGAAGAGATCCGAGTGTACTTCAGGGGAGTATACACAAAGGGGAATGACGGCAGTTTCAAACTAGCCATACCTTTAGCCAGCTTAAAACTACAATAGACAACCAACAGTTAAAAGAAAAATAATTAAATAGATGAATTTACAGTAATAATACAAATATTACAATAAGTAATGGAAAATTCAAGGATCAAAAATGCCTTGAATAAATTTAATAAAAGCAAGAAATAGTAAAAATGTTAAAAGGAAACCCATCGAAGAAAAATTGGTTAATCTGGTACTAAAAATTCGTACAATTGGCAGGACCTAGGAGTACGAATCTTAAGTTCTTACTCACCGACAAATTGCCTAATCGTTAATGTCACGCAGCGCAGCGCTAAATAATTTTTTAATAATCATAATTAAGCGTAATTAGCATATAAGCGGACATAGAAAAATTTCATGAACAAGGAACTTAGACAAATTTTAATAACTCTTAAGACGTCGAAATGTCCGTTATAGTGCAGTCGCCAGGATTAATCATTTTTATACAGAATCAGCAAAAGCAAGTTCCAATCTTTAAACAATCGGAATTGAATTTAAATAATTATTAACTAAAATAATTAATTCCTTATATCTGCGATACTTATTTCAAGACCTTCAAATTTCTTAAACTTTTCTACTCATCAAGACTATAAGTGATGAATAGCAGAAGAGACATGAGAACGAGAAGGGTCAGATGAATACTGTTTGATGCTGTGAACGTGTGAAGACAACACCAAAGACATCCTGTCCAAAACTCAGTAGACATCATTAGCCACCGACACGAGACAAGATCAGGAGTCGAAATCAGTAAAGTTAAGGTAAAACCTTTTATTCATTGGAGACAAATTGGTAAAATTATTATTTAAGGAAATTTTGGGGGCAATAAATTCAAACTTTATTGAAAAATTAAATAGTAAAATCAAGTTTTATGGTTAACATATACATCTCAAAATATAATTTTGTCTAGATATTTTAAATTTTGTAAGTAGGTTAAGTTATTGCAGATAAACTAAATAAGCTGGTCAATAAATTTTTAAAAGATATTAAAATGAAAGAAATCTTTAACAAGTGGTATTAAAATAATATTTGTATAACTAAACAAAAATATAATATAATAAAATTAAAAAATAAACTAGTATGCAAAGGGATAGAAATATTAAAACTTAAGGTTGGCTTAATTTATATAAAAAAAAGAAAAAGTTTTTGTGTTGTTTAATAAATAAATAATAAATAATACTAAACTAAAGTTAGTTTAATTATAAAGCACCCTAATTAATATTAATAAATATAAGCTAAATAAAATTTGTGCTCTGGAAAAAATTATTGCTTTTCATTATAAAATATAAAATGTGTAAAAACAATCAAGGTAAAATATTTTTACAAATTGGCACAACTCTCGAGAGAAGTCTCCAAAAAAATTATTTAATTCTAAACTGAGAAAAAAACCTAAAAGAGAAAAGGAAATATAGGAGATAGAAAATTTTGTTATATTCTCCTTGGTCTTTGATTATTTGAAATGCGTAAGTACGTTTCAACTGGTACATTAAAGTCGGGTCAGTAAAGGAATCAAGCTTAAGTACGTTTCAAGATTATTAAGTTATCCAAAGCTATATAATGTCACTACTGTGTTTACGATTTACAAGATAATCATTATGTTCCATTCAACAATAATTTAACGAACTGGGTGTGACTGAGGAAGCCTGTACTGTAGCGGTATCTTAGGTCCAATTGTTTCTCAATCGCACTGTCACAGGTGATGCCTATAGGAACATGGAAGATTAGACGGTAGTAAAATGACTATATCATTAAATAAGATGACTCCCACCGCATTAACACAACACCGTCAAGATTTACTGGATCTACGTATCCTGGAAAGTGGATAAGTCGCCGGTGTACCATTAAATGACCTCCACGATCACCTTACCTGTCCCCTATGTAGTAATGAGGGTAACGTCTTCTCTCGCAACACAGATTCAGTGAATACTAATAATTACATCGCTGATGCATTTTCTGAGATTTACAACTACAAAGCACTCTTTGGTCAGCTGTGTAGCAGTGGGCAAGAAAGATTCTCGCAAGCCACATTCAGTCAATATTATGAATTAGTACATCGCTGATGTATTTATTGACGTTACAATGACAAAGAACTCTGTAGTAGTTTGTGTAGCAGTAACCAATAAAGACTCTCGCAAGCCACATTCACTAAATATTATGAATTAGTACATCGCTGATGTATTTATTGAGGTTACAACGACAAAGAACTCTGTCGCAGTATGTGTAGCTGTGTCCAAGAAAGACTCTCGCAAGCCACATGCAGTCAATATATGAATTAGTACATCGCTGATGTATTTATTGAGGTTAGAATGACAAAAAACTCTGTCGTAGTTTGTATAGCAGTGACCAAGAAAGACTTTCGCAAACCACATTCACTAAATATTATGAATTAGTAGGCTACATCGCTGATGTATTTATTGAGCTTAGAATGACAAAGAACTCTGTCGTAGTTTGTGTAGCAGTGCCCAATAAAGCCTTGCAAGTCATATTCGAATATATAGAGTGAAGCTCTGATTATGTAATGCGGCAGTTTTTTCGCTTTCTCAAAGAACTTACACATTTCGATTTAAATATGGAGAACAACCAAGTTCTTAAGGACAGAGTGAACGATTTAAATATGGAGAACAGTCAAATCTTCAAGGACAGAGTACTCAATATGAATGTAACGAATTGAGGGGTGATTATAAAAGCGGCGGTTTTCCACTTTCCCATGTACCAACACATTTCGATTTAAATATAGAGTCCTCAAGGGCAAAGTGGTCAACACGAGTGTAACGAGCGAAGACGTGATTATAAACGCAACGGGATTCCACTTTCCCAGGTACCAAACACATTTCGAATTAAATATGGAGTACAGCCAAGTCCTCAAGGACAGAGTGATCAACACGAGTAACGAAAGAAGGTGTGATACTGCCTTCGGCTTTCCACTTTCCCATGTATATTTCGATTAAATATCGAAAACAGTCAGGACCTCAAGGGGAGAATGTGTGGAGTGTAGGTCTAATTTTCGATCGCGTATTAGGTTTCATTTCGATATCACTGTCAGAAAAATGGAATAATTAAAAGAACAATTAGGTGTGAGTTTTTCTAAAAATTGTTGGTTTTAGAATCGAAGTCACAACTAGTTTTAAACACTAGTTTGAATATTTATTATTGAGTACCATTGATGACTTTGGTTATTTCCGTATATCAGGTATCGCCTACATCCTCATTAAGAATGAGTTTTTGATGTCATAAGAGCATTAATCCTTACTTAGATCATGAATATTACTGCTTGACCTACTTCAATATATCCAACGTATTATTGAAATCTTTTGTAATAAAAATCTTAATGTTCTTTATCAAATCTTTAATTTCCTCTTAAGCTTTTCAGAGAAGAGCTTCAATGATCAAGTGTTAGGCTTAATAAATTATGATTACTCTCAATTAGCAGTCGAACAGACAAACAACTTTTTATCTTTCACAATAAATTTTTCAGAAGAGATATGGTTACTAAATCTAAAGGTGTACTTCGAGAAGCCTTTTTCAAATCCCTTCAAAATTGAAAAAATCTTAGAAAATGTTGATTAGAAATTAGTAATTGATAATTATGATGTGGGGGGGGGCGTTGTTTTCGAAGTATAAGTTTTTTACAACCTCTGAATGAAGATAAAACTGAACTCAATTATCTTATCTCAATACAGCATCTAACGATTTTGATAAAGTTTTATTGAAATGAAACTCTATAATCACCTTCGCTTAAAATACCGCTCATCGTGCTGATATGAAATCGTGCTATAATTTCTGAAAATAGCTGTAGTGATAGCTCAAAAATTGTGGTTTGTGAGTTACTGGTGGTAAAGAGAAAATGAATCACGAGTGCCGTCATAAAATTTCAAAATCAACAAAAACTATTTCGATCAATTTTGAGGAAATGTGAATTAATTACTTAAATCAGGAATATTATAGAATTTCATATTTGAAATACATGGAAAAATGTCAGTAATGAAGTAATATCTTATCATTATTTATTATAATGAAGGATATCACATCTTATCATTTCTCACAGAAAAATGTTATACAAAATATTTTGCTGTCTTAAATGAAACGGTAATTACATTTTTGAATGGCAGTTAATGAAGGTTCAATTTTAATTAATTTTGCCACTATGTATACCTAGAAAAGTATGATTATAGGAAACAAATCTATGTTGAAATTATTGATGTCTCTGGGGATTATTATACTGCACACTTAAATTATTTATAACAAAACAATAATAGTGGGACCAGGTAAAGTGCCAATTGTGAAGTAAACAATTATGAAATTTGTAGATGATTACTTTCACATCATATTACTGTTTTTATGTGATATGAACATACAAGAATTGTTCGTTTAATGGTATTAGATATTTCCTTGTAAGAAGGTTATACTGCACAGTTCATTACATACAGGAATTGGTCGTTTATTAGTATTATATTTTGTTTTAAGGCTAAAAACATTGCTGTCATCATCTCCTTTTTAGTATTAGATATTTTTTTGTGAGAAGGTTGTACTGCACAGTTCTAGTAAAACATACTAGAATTACTCGCTTAATAGTACAGAACTAGATATTTCCTTCTGAGAAAGTTATACTGCACAGTTTATTACATACTAAATTGCTCGTTTAATAGTACTAAATATTTCTTTGCGAAAATGTTATACTGCACAGTTCATTACATACAAGAATTTCTCGTTTAATAGTATTAGATATTTATTTGTGAGAAGGTTTATTACATACAAGAATTGCTCGTTTAATAGTATTAGATATTTATTTGTAAGAAGGTTATACTATACAGTTTATTACATACAAGAATTGCTCGTTTAATAGTATTAGATATTAATTTGTGAGAAGGTTATAATATACAGTTTATTACATATAAGAATTGCTCGTTTAATGGTATTAGATATTTATTTGTGAGAAGGTTATACTATACAGTTTATTACATACAAGAATTACTAGTTTAATAGTATTAGATATTAATTTGTGAGAAGGTTATAATATACAGTTTATTACATATAAGAATTGCTCGTTTAATGGTATTAGATATTTATTTGTGAGAAGGTTATACTATACAGTTTATTACATACAAGAATTACTAGTTTAATAGTATTAGATATTAATTTGTGAGAAGGTTATAATATACAGTTTATTACATATAAGAATTGCTCGTTTAATGGTATTAGATATTTATTTGTGAGAAGGTTATACTATACAGTTTATTACATACAAGAATTACTAGTTTAATAGTATTAGATATTAATTTGTGAGAAGGTTATAATATACAGTTTATTACATATAAGAATTGCTCGTTTAATGGTATTAGATATTTATTTGTGAGAAGGTTATACTATACAGTTTATTACATACAAGAATTACTAGTTTAATAGTATTAGATATTAATTTGTGAGAAGGTTATAATATACAGTTTATTACATATAAGAATTGCTCGTTTAATGGTATTAGATATTTATTTGTGAGAAGGTTATACTATACAGTTTATTACATACAAGAATTACTAGTTTAATAGTATTAGATATTAATTTGTGAGAAGGTTATAATATACAGTTTATTACATATAAGAATTGCTCGTTTAATGGTATTAGATATTTATTTGTGAGAAGGTTATACTATACAGTTTATTACATACAAGAATTACTAGTTTAATAGTATTAGATATTAATTTGTGAGAAGGTTATAATATACAGTTTATTACATATAAGAATTACTAGTTTAATGGTATTAGATATTTATTTGTGAGAAGGTTATACTATACAGTTTATTACATACAAGAATTACTAGTTTAATAGTATTAGATATTAATTTGTGAGAAGGTTATAATATACAGTTTATTACATATAAGAATTACTAGTTTAATGGTATTAGATATTTATTTGTGAGAAGGTTATACTATACAGTTTATTACATACAAGAATTACTAGTTTAATAGTATTAGATATTAATTTGTGAGAAGGTTATAATATACAGTTTATTACATATAAGAATTGCTCGTTTAATGGTATTAGATATTTATTTGTGAGAAGGTTATACTATACAGTTTATTACATACAAGAATTACTAGTTTAATAGTATTAGATATTAATTTGTGAGAAGGTTATAATATACAGTTTATTACATATAAGAATTACTAGTTTAATGGTATTAGATATTTATTTGTGAGAAGGTTATACTATACAGTTTATTACATACAAGAATTACTAGTTTAATAGTATTAGATATTAATTTGTGAGAAGGTTATAATATACAGTTTATTACATATAAGAATTACTAGTTTAATGGTATTAGATATTTATTTGTGAGAAGGTTATACTATACAGTTTATTACATACAAGAATTACTAGTTTAATAGTATTAGATATTAATTTGTGAGAAGGTTATAATATACAGTTTATTACATATAAGAATTGCTCGTTTAATGGTATTAGATATTTATTTGTGAGAAGGTTATACTATACAGTTTATTACATACAAGAATTACTAGTTTAATAGTATTAGATATTAATTTGTGAGAAGGTTATAATATATAGTTTATTTCATATAAGAATTACTAGTTTAATAGTATTAGATATTAATTTGTGAGAAGGTTATAATATACAGTTTATTACATATAAGAATTGCTCGTTTAATGGTATTAGATATTTATTTGTGAGAAGGTTATACTATACAGTTTATTACATACAAGAATTACTAGTTTAATAGTATTAGATATTAATTTGTGAGAAGGTTATAATATACAGTTTATTACATACAAGAATTACTAGTTTAATGGTATTAGATATTTATTTGTGAGAAGGTTATACTATACAGTTTATTACATACAAGAATTACTAGTTTAATAGTATTAGATATTAATTTGTGAGAAGGTTATAATATACAGTTTATTACATATAAGAATTGCTCGTTTAATGGTATTAGATATTTATTTGTGAGAAGGTTATACTATACAGTTTATTACAT
This sequence comes from Aphrophora alni, assembly GCA_963513935.1. Classification (NCBI taxonomy): domain Eukaryota; kingdom Metazoa; phylum Arthropoda; class Insecta; order Hemiptera; family Aphrophoridae; genus Aphrophora; species Aphrophora alni. The sequence continues at coordinate 55,607,007 of OY740765.1, read as the reverse complement.
ACAAGAATTACTAGTTTAATGGTATTAGATATTTATTTGTGAGAAGGTTATACTATACAGTTTATTACATACAAGAATTACTAGTTTAATAGTATTAGATATTAATTTGTGAGAAGGTTATACTATACAGTTTATTACATACAAGAATTACTAGTTTAATAGTATTAGATATTTATTTGTGAGAAGGTTATAATATACAGTTTATTACATATAAGAATTACTAGTTTAATAGTATTAGATATTTATTTGTGAGAAGGTTATACTATACAGTTTATTACATACAAGAATTACTAGTTTAATGGTATTAGATATTTATTTGTGAGAAGGTTATACTATACAGTTTATTACATACAAGAATTGCTCGTTTAATAGTATTAGATATTTATTTGTGAGAAGGTTATACTATACAGTTTATTACATACAAGAATTTCTCGTTTAATAGTATTAGATATTTATTTGTAAGAAGGTTATACTATACAGTTTATTACATACAAGAATTTCTCGTTTAATAGTATTAGATATTTATTTGTGAGAAGGTTATACTATACAGTTTATTACATACAAGAATTGCTCGTTTAATAGTATTAGATATTTATTTGTGAGAAGGTTATACTATACAGTTTATTACATACAAGAATTTCTCGTTTAATAGTATTAGATATTTATTTGTGAGAAGGTTATACTATACAGTTTATTACATACAAGAATTTCTCGTTTAATAGTATTAGATATTTATTTGTGAGAAGGTTATACTATACAGTTTATTACATACAAGAATTTCTCGTTTAATAGTATTAGATATTTATTTGTGAGAAGGTTATACTATACAGTTTATTACATACAAGAATTGCTCGTTTAATAGTATTAGATATTTATTTGTGAGAAGGTTATACTATACAGTTTATTACATACAAGAATTTCTCGTTTAATAGTATTAGATATTTATTTGTGAGAAGGTTATACTATACAGTTTATTACATACAAGAATTGCTCGTTTAATAGTATTAGATATTAATTTGTGAGAAGGTTATAATATACAGTTTATTACATATAAGAATTGCTCGTTTAATGGTATTAGATATTTATTTGTGAGAAGGTTATACTATACAGTTTATTACATACAAGAATTACTAGTTTAATAGTATTAGATATTTATTTGTGAGAATGTTATACTATACAGTTTACTATACAAGAATAACTCGTTTTAGATTTCCTTGAGAGAAGGTTTTTAGAATTTATATTGTACAGTCAAATTATTTACACCAAAACACCAAACAATAATAGTGCCACCAGGTTAAGTGCCATGTCTAAAGTAAGACAATTATGGAATTTCTTTAAGAATATTTTCACATATGTTTTTATTTTAATGAGAGAAAGTTTCTAGTACATTTTCCTAATACAATATTGTACTAATATAGGAAAACCATCATTTCAGTTGTAATATTTTATCCTAGCCTAAATTTGTGTTAAGTTAGTCAGCTATTACTGTTTGCTATACTGATTACTATAGTAACGGTACAGAAATGGTTGCATTTTTTCCCCTTGTAAGTTGAATGGGACTCTTTACAACCTAAAAAAAGCGTATTTTTATAAGAAAAAAACTGCATCTCTAAAGCTATTTGATCGTTCGTCAGATTTTTGCGAATAACTAGACAATGGCAGATTAGTCGTGAGGAAGGCAGATTTTTAATTATTGATCTTAGTCAAACCTTCAAGTGATCAAACAATTATGTTAAACCTATAGGGACTTACAAATCAACTGTCTGTTTCTTGAATGCTTAAACCATTTCAAAATTCGTTACCATAACACCAAATATTACAAATTTAATAATAGGTGATTGATGATTGTCTGAATTGACTCAATTTCGCTCCTCATCCGATTTCACCCATACATGAATTTCCCTGAAGATGAACCCTAGATCAAGGTTCCTCATACCAGAAAACCTTATAACGCAATCTCGTGAAAATACTTAGAGCAGTTTCCGAGTCAAATTTTACAAACATACATGATTAACTCGTATTATAGTATAGGAATATTTCACACTGGTCGAGGCTAGGCAGTATTAATCATAGCAACCCATTGTTTATTAGTATATTTGTTACTATTTTAACTTAATTTGTATTTCATAATTTCACCTTCCGATTTCATCTTCTAGATAAATTTTCCCTAAGATCAATCGATTCCTTTTACTTGAAAAGCTTATAGACTCGATTTTGTGAAAAAAAAATTAGAACCATTTTTGAGAAAAAAAAAATTACAAACACAAAAATATTAGATGGAAAAATTCCAAGTATTGTTTTCCCTCGTATAAGTACAGTTATTCTCATTTCATGACTGTTATTCTTAATTCTTGAACTACTAGTTTTGAACGAAATTCGATATAGTAGACTCTTGAAACTCTGTGCTATGTAGACTGAATTTACAGAGAAATTAAATAACAATAATTAATGTTTTAAAGGTGGTATAACTAACCCAAATGTATTTTAACCATAACTTCAATGTAAATGTATTCTGATCGTGCATTTCAGCATTATAATATATAGTAATAATAATTTAATAAAACAATAAAAATAAACTGTACATTGCCTATAACTTCTTACACCGAGTGACAACAAATGACTTGATTTATTACTGATAAGTAGTTAAAGATTCTTTTCAACTTTTGGGGAATTTTTATGGAACTTGTACCTTTATCTAAGTCTTATTTATTAAAATCCAGTTTTAATGATTACAGTCAAGAATCATTTTCCTTTTTGCTTATTATTCGCCAATCTAACGATATTGTTTTACTTACGACTTTACACACGCCTTTGGCTCAAAATTCTTCTATTTCCCTATAATTGATTAAAACTCTGTTTTTATAAGAGGGAGTTAACAATTTGTGGCAGGGGCAATACTTTTGGGGAAATAATGGCTAAATCTCAAGGAAATATTTAGTTTATTTTCAAAATTATAAATTGTTTTTGAAAAAACACAAACAGAAAACGAAGCGTGTTGGATATGTTTATACAAACTTTTTAATAATTTTTGTAGGTACAATAATTTCTGAAGTTCGACTACATATTTTTGAATACCCTTTATGTATAAAAATGTTTTAAAAATGAAAAAGATCCATGAAAATGGACCATGGAAAAAATCCAAGGTCCATTTTCATCAAATGGAAAACTTGTAACGTAAAGAAATATGTGTTACATTACTTTAGTATTAATTAATGTTATTGATATTGGTAGAGATAATATTGATAAATTAGGCCTGTTAGTTTTTATGAGAAAGTAAAACGTAAAGCAATGATTTAGGTAATTCATGACATTAATATTAGTAGAGCCAATATTGATAAATTAGGCCTGTAAGTTTTTGAGACTAAGTGACGAAAACGTCTTATTCGGGCCCTTTTAATCAAAATTTTCAGATCCAATTTTGAGGAAATTGAACTTTTGCATCTATTTACTTTATTAGGTACACCACAATTTTGAGATCAAATTAATGAAAAAATGCCTCAATATTGCAAAACTATTCCCATTTATAAAATGTAATGCAAGGCACGGAGTATAGACAGGCACTATTTTAAAAATAACAACTCTATTTTGGACTCACGAGATTTCCATGAACGAATCTAGACTATATATAAATTTTTTGCCCCCATTACAAATACAAAACTTTATCTATACCAGGTACATATAACGTGTAATTTTCTTCTATTTGGTTTTTTACAATGTTCACACTGATTTAAGTGTTTTAAAATTTTTTAAAAAATTGACCAAAATCGAGAGTTGATATAAAAAAATTAAGTCCTTTGTAACAGATCTAAATTAATTTTTTTATTGATAAATATGATGTCCAGAAAATAATATTTGAAGTAATGGCGGCCAAATTGATTCGGTGGCTTACGGGTTATACATTTGATCAAAATAGAGCAGATTTTACAAAAGTCGACATTTTGTTGTTGTTCGAATTTATGTACAATAAAATTTTGAGTTTACCATGAAATTTAAATATCAAGTGTCAAGATATTGCAAAACTATATTAAATATACTAAATTTGATCATTTGGTTTGGGGTGTAACTCACGGCACGGAATACGAACAGACGCAGTATTCCAATAACCACTAATTAGGACCCAGGAGACATAGAAATGGACATTTCCATCGAAAATTCATCAAAACACTTCATCTGGATATTTGGGTAGATCTACTCCCCTAGTATATGAACCTCAACTTCCTAACGAACGAGTAATCAGATTAGAACAAATGTCTGAAGAAATTTTTAGTCAAATCCGTAGGTAAAATTAAAAATGAAGTTACTTTAATTTATTTACTTCATTACGATACCCAAGATACATTTTATATAGTTTTAAATCATCATACAATCATTTTCTTCGCTAAAAGTATGGCTACAAAAATTCTATTGGTAACATTACTTCAAATCCAGACTAAAAGATATTGTTTTTCTACGAGATCAATTAGTATTCATACAGACAGTTTTTGAACTTGTAAATAATATACGGTAGGTAACGTACGAAATATCCGTCATATCGCCAAGTCGTAAGATCAATTGATTAGTATTTTATTTCCATTCCAATATTTTCTTTTTGAGGATATAGAATGAATGTATATTGCATATTCGCCACTATCTTCCTACAAATGTATCCATGTTATTTACAAAAGAAAGAAAAGTAAATGTAATGTTCATTATTATTAATTGTTTACCCACGTGAAAGATAGGTTGGTATTGTAGAGTGCCAAGGGATCCACTTTTTGCAAAATTTAAAATATGTATATTTTTGACCGATATTTATATATTTAAAAAAGAGCCTAGGCTTTCTCCTTGGAAATAAACGCGTCCAGAATGATATCACTAGAAGAGACAAATATCAACTTTTTATGGATCTTTTTTTGTAACAATTAATTGCATCTATGTTGTTAATTGTATTTTTATAGTATTTTAATTATATATTGAGATATATGTAAACATTTAAATAAGGATTAAGCTTTATTTACTTCTATGGTCAAACCATAAATCGTACTTTGCTGAAACAAGTTTTTAATGGTGGTGGTCAATGTTCATTTTGGTTTTTGACAATTATTCGTGAATGCTTATTTTCTTTTACTTTTGTTTTTTCATACGAGTTTATGTCATTAATCTTTACTTAAAGATTACAAGAAATTACAAGAGCATTGCTTGACAGATGGACATCATTCCAAACACTAAGAAAATTGCACAAATACAGGTGTACATCATTCCAAACACCAAGAGAATTCCACAACGACAGCCCGACATCATTCCAAACACCAAGAGAATTGCACAAATACAGGCGTACATCATTCCAAACACCAAGAGAATTCCACAACGACAGCCCGACATCATTCCAAAAACTCAGGGTACAGTATATACAAACGACAGACGGATATCATTGAAAAAAACCCAGGGTATATACAAACGACAGACGGATATCATTGAAAAAAACCCAGGGCATTTCACAAACGACAGCCCGACATCATTCCAAAAACCCAGGGTATATACAAACGACAGACGGATATCATTGAAAAAAAACCAGGTCATTTTACAAATACAGCCTGACATCATTCCAAAAACCCAGGGTATATACAAACGACAGACGGATTTCATTGAAAAAACCCAGGGCATTTCACAAATGACAGCCTGACATCATTCCAAAAACCCAGGGTATATACAAACGACAGACGGACATCATTCCAAAAAACTTAGCGCATTTCTCAAACGACAGACAGGTATCATTCCATAAACCAATAGCATTTTACAAACTACAGAAAGGGATAATTACAAAAACCAAGACCACTGCAGAAAAAACTGATGGGCATAATTCCAAAAACCAAGTGCATATTATACAAACGATAGACGGACATCATTTCATCAAACCAAGTGCATATTATACAAACGATAGAGGGACATCATTTCATCAAACCAAGTTTTTAAAATCAGGAGATCTTAATAGTGTTATATAGTAGCAAAAACTTCAACATCGATTTTTTGGCTAATCATATAACATTCTGTATACTACGAATTTGTGATGAAGTAAAAATTCTCGAGCTATGCTATATTCTAGTTGAAGATGTTTGTGGCTTTTACGAAACATATATTGTTTATGGTAGTTTTAGCATTTCAAAACCATAAAGAGTATATGGTCACAACAGAGTCTAACTATGCTACTTTTGCTGTTTACAGCAAATTTAAATATAATGCCAGTGCTTGAAATTTGTTAATTGTTAAATTTAATTAAGAGGCGCACTACCACAGAGTGACTATGCTACTATCGCTGCTTCCACCAAATTTAAATATAATGTTATTGCTTGGAACTGTTGCGTGTTGAATTTAGACACTCACTGCCACAAACAATATATATATATGATTATGATACTATTGCCGTTCCAGCATATTTAAGTATATTCCAGCATATTTAAGTCACTGCTTGGAACAGTTAAGAATTGAATTTAGAAACAATATATTATATGATTATGATACTATTGCTGTTCCAGCATATTTAAGTATGATGTCACTGCCTGGAACTGTTAAGAATTGAATTTAGAAACGCACTGTCACAAACAATATATATGAATATGATACTATTGCTGTTCTAGCATATTTAAATATGATGTCACTGCTTGGAACTGTTGAGTGTTGAATTTAGAAATGCACTGCCACAAACAAGATAGTACTATAGTACTATCACAATTTCCAACAGAATTAAATATGATGTCACTGCTTGGAACTGTTGAGTGTTGAATTTAGAAATGCACTGCCACATACAAGAGAGTATACTATAGTACTATCACTACTTCCAACAGAATTAAATATGATGTCACTGCTTGGAACTGTTGAGTGTTGAATTTAGAAATGCACTGCCACATACAAGAGAGTATACTATAGTACTACCACTACTTCCAACAGAATTAAATATGATGTCACTGATTGGAACTGTTGAGTGTTGAATTTAGAAATGCACTGCCACATACAAGAGAGTATACTATAGTACTATCACTACTTCCAACAGAATTAAATATGATGTCACTGCTTGGAACTGTTGAGTGTTGAATTTAGAAATGCACTGCCACATACAAGAGAGTATACTATAGTACTATCACTACTTCCAACAGAATTAAATATGATGTCACTGCTTGGAACTGTTGAGTGTTGAATTTAGAAATGCACTGCCACATACAAGAGAGTATACTATAGTACTATCACTACTTCCAACAGAATTAAATATTATGTCACTGCTTGGAACTGTTGAGTGTTGAATTTAGAAATGCACTGCCACAAACAAGAGAGTATACTATAGTACTATCACTACTTCCAACAGAATTAAATATGATGTCACTGCTTGGAACTGTTGAGTGTTGAATTTAGAAATGCACTGCCACATACAAGAGAGTATACTATAGTACTATCACTACTTCCAACAGAATTAAATATGATGTCACTGCTTGGAACTGTTGAGTGTTGAATTTAGAAATGCACTGCCACAAACAAGAGAGTATACTATAGTACTACCACTACTTCCAACAGAATTAAATATGATGTCACTGCTTGGAACTGTTGAGTGTTGAATTTAGAATGCATTGCCACATACAAGAGAGTATACTATAGTACTATCACTACTTCCAACAGAATTAAATATGATGTCACTGATTGGAACTGTTGAGTGTTGAATTTAGAAATGCACTGCCACAGACAAGAGAGTATACTATAGTACTATCAGTGCTTTCAGCAGATTTGGAGATCAAATTATCCGAATTAGAAAATATTTTAATATTTTATAGATTTACCAAGATAATAAATTTTTAGTATTTTGTTGATAATTGGTTATATATACCGGTATACAAAAAAAAAAAAAATTCTTTGTCATTAAAAAGTAAAGTTAACGGTTTTCGAGATATTCAAAGTTAAATAAATATATTAGATGACCGCCATTTTAAAGTTATAAATGGTCTTGGTACATTAGTACAACGTAATTTAAAAATGCGTGTGTCCAAATCTGAATTCTATATCTTATCTATTTTCAGTTGTTTTTTATTGTATGTGAATATGAACGTTTTTCTTTATTTTTGCTAGTTGAACACGTCTTGAAAGTTTCTCAGTTAGTTAAATTTTCATCGTTGAGTGAAAAAAATGAACAAAAATGCAACAAATTGAATTATTTTTCAATTTTGTAAAGTAATGTTGTAGAGAATGTTTTTCGAGAAATACTATAGTTTTATTTAGATGTGAATATCGCGAGTGGAATGGAATGGATATTAATCGGCGAAAAAGTTGAAATATATAAAATTCGTATCTTGACATAGAAAAAAAGAAGGAGAAACGTGAATTAAAAGTCTATGAAATTAGTTTTCAAAAGTACACTTTTTTGGCTAAAAACGGTTAGATTTTTCATATCTGTGATATGCCCTTGACTTTAAAGAGGAAGTGCTTTTCTATATGTTTAATATTTTTGTAAGGTAATTTGACTGTACTATAGTGGTATTTCCTAATCAATTATTGATAGTCGACAGTAATAGTAATACAGATACTGTAATAGTTGACAGTAATTACTCATAGAGGAATGGAAGATCTGTATATCCAATACCTGTGAAAATAATGAAACTAATACCAACAATAGTATAACTAAGGTACAGTTTAGGGATAACTGTGAAAAATACATTTTTATGAAAAACGAATTTTTAATGAGCGGACAAAATTAATTTTCGTTTTTTACCATTAGTAATTTTATTTTATTTGCGATTTGGCACAAACTCATAGCAATCTTCACATTTCAACCAAAATTACGTAAATCGCTAAAGGCAGTTTTTTTTTTTTTTTTTTTTTTTCAAATTAGACCTTATATAACAGCTCCATAAACTGTTTACAAATATTTCACGAAATTACATTTTTGGGAAGTCGGCCTTCAATATGTTTTGTTTAGGTCTTTAAAAGCTACATTTGATGGTAAAATGTATGCTTTTATAAAGCACAGGGGTTTTTATTAGTTTTTTTTTTTTTCGAATTGAAATTTTTAAGGATCTAGTGGCCAAATACGTTTAGTTTGCATTCTTGAGGGCAATATTTGGTCAAAATTGTTATAGCTGATTTTGAGAAATTATGCTTTTAAAATACGTATTTTTTAAATTTATATATTATTTTATTTTATTTTTTAGCAGTAACTACCGAATCGAAATCTTAAAGATGGCGACCAAAAAGTTTAGTTCGGGTTCTTGGGAGTTACATTATCAAAATCGTTAGAGCCGATTTGGAGAAATTATTCTTTTATAATGCATAGGCTTTTTTACCTAAAAATACAAAATCGACATTCTGGGGATTTGGCGACCAGTAGATTTTGTTTTTGACTTTGGGTGCTATATATTATCAAAATTGTTATAACCAATTTTGAAAAAAATTGAAATTTCGTGTTACAAAAAATGAAACCCCTGTCTTTAGATATGGTCAAATGCTCTGTCATATGAAAATTAGTCCACCGGTTTATAGGGTGTAGAACTGTACGGGGTACGAAAAGACATATCTAAAAAACACTTTTTTTAAGTATGTAGTCTTTAAAAGATATTTACACGAGTTCCATCACAAAACCTTCTTTATACGATAGTAAAAACATATACAAATAATTTAATGAAATATTCCTTACACAATTTTAACTGGCTATTAGTCGGATAATTAATTAATTTTAAAATCAAAATCAATCATAAACTAACAAACACGGTTAGGCCTACTGATCACAGTGTCTTATTAAATTGTATAATTAATCGTTACATATTTTTGATGAATTTATTATCTATTATAATGATGTTTAACAGTTTTGTTTTACCTTATTTTCCCTGGCATTTTCCTCGTTTTGTAAGTTGCCGGCACTTCGTTAGATTAGAACGCTGTAATTCAACCGTTGTCACTGCTGTATTGATAATGAGTAATGTTCTAAAGAGTCCTTCACTTTGCGCATGTCCCTTACTGTGACGTCACTCAAGAGTTAACTGACCAAATGCCTGAAGCAATATTTGACAATAATTTCAGGTCATGGGAATTTTAATTTGTGCAGTGTAAGGCTGTACGTTTGTCAAATTATCTCTTTGTTTAAATGGAATTGCATAAGTTTATCATTAAATTGCGATAGTTTTCATTTCTTTTATAATATATTAATCAGTTTCATTTTGAAGTGAAAACACTTGTGACATTTGTATGTTTTCGCGGGTTTTAGTTTCTGAGTGGGGATACATAGTATAAAGTCTTGTTTTTGGGTAGTAAAATAAACGCTGTAGTTTTTTTTTAGATATTCTGTTAAAATGGATTGATCTTTTCGATCACATTTGATAAATGACATATTTTTTACATATCTCGAGGTGTATTATCTGATTTTTCCTCATAATTCAAAATCTCTGATAACACAAGTTCAAATCTCAAAATCCTAATTTTTTTTAAAAGTCGGATCTAACGATCATGATTAAATTTTCGTCAATGTAGACTCAAGAGGCTGTGTAAAGCCAAAGGTCCTGGGTTCGATTCCCAGTCTAGGTCGTATATTTTTCACTTGAAATAATTATTTAAAAACCTAGAACACGAATACCAGAAAAATAAGATAATAATTAGATGGAAAATCTAGTAAACTAAAATTTACATTCCTAGGCCATATTTACTCCGATTGATGTTAAAAATTTGAACATGAGGTGCTTATGTATTATACGGACCCCACTTTTTGTCATTAAACAGGAACTAATTAAAATAATACTGACAATTTAATATTACATAAGATATCATAACCGAAACTAACCTCTGGTTTACCTATACCATGAAATGTGATACTTTCGGTAGCATCTCTTGTAATAAATTAAACTTAAAATTATAAAGCTTATTATTATTGTGAAGACAATTTATATTACTGATAAGTAAATAAGTCGTTAAATATATTAACGTTCTACTATGAAGTGTGCGCCAACCCTTGGACATTCATATTTCTTTATAATTTAAAGATACATTTTTAAAACTTTTTTATTATCTACATTAGAGACAATTTAAACAAGTCTGTATATATATATATAAACTCTCTACTATGAATTGTGCCCCGATCCTATCATTTGAATCTCTCGCCATAATTTAAAGTTAAATTTATGTATCTTTTTATTATTATTGTTCAAGATTATTTATATTTTTGGAATTTAAACAAGTCTGTAAATATATAAACACTCTACTATGAATTGTGCACCGATCTTGTCACTTGCATCATTCGTAATAATTTTAAAAGCTTATTATTATTGTTAAAGTTAATTTACATTGCTATTAAGTTACACAAGTCGGTAAAAAATACAAATTTATTATTATGAAAGTTGCTTCGATCCTATAACTAGCATTTTTTTACCGAAATAACTTAAATTTAAAAAAATATTATTATTGTTGAAGATTATTTACATTGGTGATAAGTTAAATAATTCATTAAATACACAAATTTTTGTTAATAAATGTGCGCCGATCCTATGACTTGTATCTCTCGACATAATTTTAACTTCAAATTAAATATCTCATAATTATTGTTGCATAATATTTACATCGCTAATAAGTTGAAAAGGTCAATCTTTTTAGTTTTAAGGCGAAAAAAAATTTCGGTAATTTTCGCCTTTAAACAGTTCTATACATATACAAACTCTCTACCATGAATTAATTGTGCAGGATTACTTTCACTTGTATTTCTCGTCATTTTCCCTCGAGATTTATACGAGTCTTAAAATATACAAAGACTATACCATAAAATGCGCAACAATCCGTCCATTATCAACTTTTGAAATGAATTATGGCAATCAATTTTTTAAAATACTAGTCTTAACCATCAAATAGGATACAAATTGCAAATTACTTTCAAGTGTCACAATCGCCTTCTCTTAATTATTACCCTAGGAATGATCACAATCTATGCAATACATGACACGACAAGACATGACACTACGAGACAAGACATGACATTACAAGACAAGACATGACTATACGTGACAAGACATTACATTACAAGACAAGACATGACAATACGTGACAAGACATGACATGACTAAACTTGACATAACAAGAGATGACATTACATGAAAAGACGTGACATAAAAGCCTTGACTTGACAAGACAAGACGACAAGGCATGACATGACAATATTTATGATACCACAAGACATTACATGACTTGACTCGCCATGACATAACATGACAAAGTATGAAATTGCAAGACATGACATCACGAGACATGACATGACATTATATGACATGACCTGACATTACATAGTATAACATGACTTGACATGTCACCACAAGACATTACATGCCATTACATGGCAAGATATAACATAAAAAGAAACGACACGACAAAAATAACATTACAAGACATGACATGATCTGACAAAACAAGACATTACATGACCTGACATTACTAGAAAGACAATACAAGTATGACATGATAATGCATCGAATTATAAGATACGACATTACATGACACGCTATTATAAGATAAAACATGATAAGAAAGACTTATAAGACTCATTACACGATTTGTCGTGCACGGACATTACAAGACATTACATGACAATACATTACATGAAAATGCATTACATGATAAAACATGACTTTGTAAGGCAATTCATTATATGACTTTTCAACACATGACATGAAAAACAAGACGTATTAATTGACACGACATGACACCACATACATTACATAACACCACAGACATTACGTGACAATACACGAGATTACATGACAACACAATACATGAGATGGAAGTACGTGCCATTACAAGACACATTACATGTTAAACATGACATTACCAGGTAAGAAAGACAATACATTACACGACACCAGAAGACATTACATGACGAGACACACCATAATGACTTGATATCACGATACATGACATTACATGACATGGCCTGACAATACATTACTTGACAAGACATGGTATTACATGACAAGACATGACAATAGGACTTGACATGACAATAAATAACATTACAAGGCAAGACACAATGCTACATGACATTACAAGACAAAACATGACAAGGTATGGCATGACAATACGTGACAAGACATGACATGACTTGCCATGCCATGACAATACAATGTATGACATTACAAGACATTACACATGATAAAACATGACATTACATTGATAAACAAAACAATACTGTACAAGCTCATCTACACCCCCCCCCACACACACACACACACTGAGACGGTCTGGAAGAATCAGTCGTCTCAAGGAATAAAGCAAATCATGAAAATTGTTAATCTAAACGTCGTAAAGTTGGAATGCGGTAAAGTGATGACGTCACGCCAGACCGGACCAAAAGGTTTCGTGTCTGAGCATGACTGAACAGATATAGCGTTTCCAATTTCATCAAAACATTTAAAAATAAAACTAAATAATGGCAAAGTGGGAGTAGGTAATTAATAATATCAAAGAATAAAATGTAATTGAAATTAAAACAAAAAAGTTATTAAGGAAATAAGATGTGCTAAAAAATCGAAAATTTGTAAAATGGGGAAAATTGAAAATAAAAAGTAATAGAGTCATAAACAGTAGGGAATATAATAATAATCAACAATAAAATTGGAATAATAATAATAATAATAAGGGGAAATGGGACTTGAAAAGTCATTCTTAGGGAGTTTTTTGGAGTTTTTAATGTGAAGGGGGGATAAACTTAATAAACTGAATAATAAAAAACAAAAAGACAATAGTAGGGAATAATTATATTTAGTCAGAAAAGGAATTGAAGTTAAATTGGGGGAGAAATAATAATAACAATAATTAAAAAGTTAAAGCCCAAAAGCGGTTAAAGTAAAGATTAAAGGGGATAAAAAAGGAATAGGTAATGTGTATGACATGTATGTTTATGTAAAATAACAGAGCAGAGTTGAAAAATACTAATGGGGGGGATTTTATATACGGAAAATATGATGATCAGAAAATCACAACTTCAATCATCAATAACTAATGAACCAAACAAACTACGATGAAAAACTAAAAGTTATTTCCGTTATAGGACCAGGAGAATAACTTCAGTGAAAAATAATATTCAAAAAAGACTTGGGGAAAAAGTTAGTTTGTGAAAAAATTAACATTCATAAAAAGTGCGGTAACTCGAGAAATACGTCGAATCAAGTTTGTCAAGACCCTCAAGAATGTGGAGAAGAGGAATCTGAAGATAAAATGAAGATCGGACCTACGGTTCAAAAGTTACAGCGAAAAGAAGAAAAAAGTGTTCATATTCAAGATTTTCAGGATTCGACAAGTAAATCTTGCACAGGTAGCGTGACGTCACGGACCAGCTGCCCCTACTACCTCACCAACCAGACAACAGAAAAAACTGAACTATTAAAATGATTAAAATGTTAATTAAAAGGGTTTTTAATGAAAAATAAATTACAAAACTAATACAATAGAAGAAAACCAAGCCTAGGACAGCTATCAGCACAAAAACTACGGATTAATTCATCCGAAAACTTAAAAATTAACGAAAGAGACATTTCTTTACTAAAGGGAGAAAATTGGTTACCTTTTTCGGGAAACATTCCCACAAGAAGGGAGAGCCGAAATTATTGGTTGAAAGATCGATACTCTAGTAACAGTCACCGACGAGGAAGGACGTTATTTTAGTAGCTCAAAATTTTCTAATAGCTTCAGTAACTTTAATAAATTTTAACTTAAAAAATTTTCTACATAAAAGTCAAGTACATAAACAAACAGTTTTGAAAGTTGAGTAATAAGAAGAAGATAAGTCTACATGGAAGACTAACTATCCAGGAAGCAGAATAATTACTAGAAATCAACAACTGTAACATAAATAGGATTTGGAAAGGAGATAAATTGAAGACACCGCTAACCATTAGCAGCAAGGAGCTTCACATCTTTAAGATCTTCATGTTAAGTGTGAAGTTACACTAAATCTATAGAATAATTCGCAAACAAGTAAACTTATTTAAATAGACAAAATTAATTGGGGAAAATTTTAATATATTAACTTCAGTAGATTCAAGTAAACTCTGCTTTGGTTTAGCATAAGTATTCAAAAGTAAATACGACTATTTCAGTGAAGGATAAACTATTTTGAGTCCTAACTGGAATAGTCTAGCAATTTTAATATATATATATATAAATAAAATTTTGTGTCACTTTGTAAATAGTTTAAAAAGATTTTGTTAATTGTAAGTTCATATGATTAATTGTTTAATTTGTTTTGATGGTTAAGCATACATACATATTTTATCCGCAATTGGTGGTTCATTTAATAGACCATTTTGTTTCTGCACATTTCCTTTTTCAAAAAGCCATAACACTAAGCAGGTATAATTAAGGTGCACTGGTATTATTTCATATTAAATAAATAAAAATTATCATCAGAATTCAGGAGCCGATTTCTTCCAAAAGGCACTTCCCCAGAGAGAGAGAGAGAGAGAGAGAGAGAGTGTACAAGTCAAATAGTAAATTCATTGAGCAAGGAAATAAAATTCAAAGAATTTTGGTAAATTTAGTTGGTAAGTCGATGAGAACAATCTCCGACTTACAAAAGCCAAGTAGTGCAATATCTTTGATTCAAGGTAGAGTTAAATTGTAAAAATGAGCAGCTTGGTCTTGTCTGCGAACGAACTGGCCCAAACTCCAACTAAATTCTAAAAAAGCGAAAAGTGCGGGGTGAATGGTGGGGAGGTCCGTGGCAACACACATACACATTGGTGAAGGGGGTAGGAAAAATGGAATTTAAAAAGTATGTCATGTTGTATCTCATCTAATGTATTAAACAATACTGCAAAACAGGTTGACTCTATTCATAATGGTGGCTTATAATGTGAAATTGACACTATTAGCATATCACTCACTTGTTGGGTTTGCAACAATGACTACAAACACATCCCAATAAAGTACAACACAACTTTTCTTAAAATTCCATATGACCCCCTTACCTGCGGGTAAATTTTATTTTGTATTTTCTTTGTTTATTTTGTCTTTAACCTACTTTTAAAAGAATTTTCGAAGTGACTTAAAATTTTTGTTCACAGTTCTGTTTTGTTTTGGTGTAATAAAAACTTTTTTTTTGTAATTTAGTAATAATTTATTATGGAATTTATTTAAATGATTTTCTAATAATTTGGTAATTTTGGATATTATGGCCAATTACCAAGATACAAAATTTTTAGTTATTAGCCAACAACTCGGTTATCTTTTAAGTTACAGAAAAAATAAAAACAAGTTTTGTTTGTCATTGAAAAATGATTTCTTTGTTTCTTGAAAATAATTTGTAAACTTAGCGGTTTTCGAGATTTTGACACTAAAAATTATAAACGGACGCCATTTTGAAATTAGATGAAAGGACATTTTCATGTTTTGAACATGAATAAAAGATGTTATACCTAATATTTATACAAAATTTGAGTTCAATATATTTTGTATATCCAAAAATAATACATATTTCAAAAAAAAAGAAAGAAAAGTGCATAACTGGAAAGAAGAATTTCCAGACTTATGTTTATAAGAAATTTATTCTTTATTTTCATTAGTAGAACACGTCCTGAAAGTTTCTCTGTTTCTTCCTGAATCATCCTGTATATACCATTTATTATAATGAAAGTTATTTATTTCAGCTAGAGTGATTTATGTTTAAATGAAATAAATATATATAGCAATCTGTGGTTCAGTTATATTATAAATCCAAGAAAGTTGAATATTAATGTAAAATATTTATAAAATTCAAATGAGTCTTCTTTCTTTAATTGAATTCATTTAAGAATATACCTTTGGTTTGCTCATCTTTATTTCTGAAAGTACTGGATATCTAGTTTTATACCGTATTGTTCTCAAAGCTAATTCTAATGAATCCCGTTAATAGTTCTGACCAATGCCCATGGTCAATCGATGAGCAAGGCCTCCGGCTAAAACCGTTCAATTATGACAGACCCATGCCCTTGGTCATGGTGGGTTTATATACCTTGTCAAGTTAACAAACAATGTATGTTATCTAGAGTCAGCTATTGTGACACTTTCTTATATATTTTACACCTAACTTCTGTGTATTGTCTTGGGACTTAGAATAAAAATTATTACAATATTACAATGCTAGATAGTTTTTACAATTATTTCTAACATCACCTTCCCTTTGAAAAAAAGTCGCCCTCAAAATTGGGTCAAACTTGAAAAAAGTGGGTGTTTTTAGTTTTATTATTTAATTTATTACATATATTTTTAATCCTAGATAAATAATTGCAATGGTTAAAGTGAATGCCTATATGGCTAATATCAAATGTCCTAGAGATGTTGTATCCATCACGCCTGACAATTTTTGGAGAAGGCTGTCTCGTTGCATCTTAAGTGGGTTTAGAATGTAGGGTTAGTTATGGTGAATAGGTCTCCTGTGATTTCCTTTATCATGGGTTGTCCGTTCCTTGGAATGCAGTAAAATGTGCATCTTTGGGTTATGCTGTGTACAGTAGATTACCTCCATTGAGAAGTTGTCCAACACACCCTTCAGATATCGACCTCGATATTCCCTGTCATATTAGGAAACACATCTCCGTGTTCTGAGTTTTATTTTATCCATGGCGATGATGGTTCTCTCTGGTGATAATGTTCATGTATGGTTCTTCCAGTTTCATGGTATCTTGATAGTGGACAGATTATGGAGTTATAATGCATTAAGTAATGGGTAGGAAGTATTGGTCATATGTGTAGATATGTGGTTTCTACAGTTAGTATTTACCATAGTGAATAGAACATTATAAAATATTTGTTTTTGTTGTCTTAATACATAGTTAATAAAAATTTCATACAATTTTTCATTATATAAGTTTATATAGTTTTATCTATATTTTGGAAGTTCCCTAAGGCTTTGTTTAATGTCCTTGATCAGTTATTGAATGTTGTTTAAGTGGTTCTTGACCATTTCTTCATTTACCATGAGGACATATAGTTGGTCGCTTTGCTGTAACGTCAATGAAAGATGTCGTTGATTGAAGAAATTGCTCTTGGAGACCTGTGGTTACTGTTGTTGGTCTAGTTGTGGATTGAGATTGTGTTTAAAAAACTTTAAAGACCTTCAGGAACAAACTATGTTTAAAGTATAAATTTTTTGTTATTGACTTATTCACCTGGAGCTAAGCAAACGTCATGTGTAAACATTAGTAATTTATTTTGTATCATGTTTATTAAAATTGTACTTAAACATCATTTATAAATGATATTTAAACGAGATGCAGACAAAATTGAGAGTCACATATCTAAAATGCAGAGTAATGATTCTGGTGTAATGGCAGGGAAAACTATGAAACTAGTAAAACTTGAACAACTTCATCCAGTAATGTATCAACCGTTTATTCAAACTTGTAGTCAAGGGTTTCCTCTTTCAAGGCCTATTATAATTGCTAAAGCTATTAACATTAATAAGAGGCTCAAAGGCAATCCACCTTTCAAAGCGAGTGTAGGATGGTTATATAAATTCAAGTCCCAGCGTGTTATCCGACAGTTGGATATATCAGGTGAGGTATTAAGACCCAATAGTATTATAATAACAAAGTTCTGAGATAAGTTAAAAAGATATAACCAAACGAACAATGGTGAAAAAGCAGGTTTATAGTTGTGACTAAACGGGCATGAATAAAAAGCCCTACCTGAAAAAACTATGGGCTCTCTAAAAGAAAAATCTGCCCTAGGATTTAAATTGCTAAAGGACCATATTACTATTATAGTTTGTGCAAATGCAAGTGGACTCTAGTTTCTATTGGCCTTGTGCTTTTAAACATTTAAATATAATTGCCTTATCTGTAATATATTATTCACAGAAAAGTGTCTGGATGAGTCAGAATGTATATATCAGGACTGGTTTCATAAAACTTTTGTGCCCGGTATAAAATTACACTTAGCATCAAGGAAAATGATACAAGAATCAATGTTACTTAGAGACAATGTGCCAAGACATACGCCCTTTGAATTGAAGAGTGAATATGGAACAATCATGTGTCAATTTCTGCCAGCTAATATGGCTGCACTAATTCAACCTATGGACCAGGGGATAATAGAAGCAATGAAACACTGTTACAAGTAAGGTTTCATACAAAAGCTCTTTTCCACTGATGATGTACAAAATGTGAAAGATTTCTGGAATTCAATTTAGATGTAATCTTCAATATGACTGAAGCTTTGAACGAGATTTCTTTAACTCCCGACATCAATCGAACGAGTCGTGGTTTGTCGCTGGAAGCCAATGACCAATCCAAAGGTCCGGAAGTACTAAACATAGCGGCGCCCTTGAAACAATGTTTCAACAAACAAAAATATATTCAGTGAAGAAAGGACATAAGTTGGAAAAAGATTCAAGGGCGGAGCAAGAGCGAGCGAGTAATTTGGGTTTAAGATGAAGATGCCACTGAAGTCTCCTCCAGTGGTAGCTTGAAAACTTTGACGGAAGGTCTTGTGAAAATACCAGCAGAGGTTATGATGGTGACTACGCGTACGGAGCCGTCAAGTCCAGGATGAGTTTGTACGATGCGACCCATTGGCCAAGAAAGGGGGCGTGTCGTGTGTTAGTGGACTAATACTAGGTCTCCAACTTTTAAGTTGTCTGTTTGCATTGTCCATTTCACTCTTTGTTGAAGCGTGTGTAGGTATTCAAAGCTCCATCTCTTCCAAAGCTTTTGCGTGAAGCGTTGTACTTGTTGCCAATGCTTGAGTCGGTTTAGTGGAACCTCTACTATGTCTTCTTCAGGTAGCGATAACAGCGGCTGTCTGGTTAAAAAATGACCTGGTGTCAATGCGGATAGTTCTGACGGATGATTGGAAAGTGGAGTTAGCGGACGAGAATTTAAAATTGCTTCTATTCTGCAAGTTAGCGTTATCAAGTCCATAAGATACAACTTATTATTTCCTAGAATTCGGGTGAGGTAATGTTTAGCGCTCTTAACGGCACTCTCCCACAAACCACCTTGATGAGGTGCTGCAGGCGGTAAAAAATGAAATGAAATTTCTTGGTTTTTGGTGAACCGATCGATATTTTCTTTAAATTTGGAATCTGTGATGAGAGTTTGCATAATTTTATTAATTTTTGAAGCGGCGCCCATGAAATTAGTTCCGCAGTCGGAATAGATATCGGAACATATACCTCTCCTTGAAATGAAGCGGGTAAGAGCATCTATGAATGCGTCTGTGGACAAATCCATGACGACTTCTAGGTGAACCGCCTTTGTGGAAAAACAAACAAAAATACATAAACTTAAAAAATAAGAAAAAGGATCGTGAAACGTTATTAGTGGATGTCGAAACGGCATTAAGATTCGAAAAGTTTGACATAAAAGCAAGTGTGAGAGCTGATGTTGAGGAAATTGGAGATGGAAAGGGAAAAGAAAAGAGTGAGTTTTAGAGTAAAGGGTATGAATAATATAAATTATGGAAAAAGCATAAAGGAATTAAAAAAGAAAGAAGTGTATTTCCTTAAGGCGGATAAGAGTAATGCCATTGACATTATGGATAAAGTTGAATATAGAGATATCGTTGAAAAGATGCTTGTTGAGGGGCCGTATACTGTATGTAACAAAAACCCGATTTTAAAATTTACCAAAAATGCCTTTGATACTTTGAAGATTTGTAAAAATATAATGAATAATGCTATTAGAAGACAACTCACGGTGTCAAATCCAATTTTACCGAGATTATATTGTTTACCAAAGATCCATAAAGAAGGAAAGAAAATGAGGCCTATAGTATCGGGAATCAATTCGCCAAACTATCTGGTTTCAAAATGGTTAGTGTCACGCCTCCAGGAATTGACTCCGCCCCCAACGTTTGCTGTGAAGAACACTTGTGAGTTTGTGAAGACGGTGCAGGACATTGAGCTAAGTCCTGATGAGTATTTGGTTTCATTCGATGTTGTGTCGCTTTATCCAAGTGTTCCTATCACTGAAACTATAAGCATGATAAAGGAATGGTTGATTAACAGCAATTTAGGCGATACCGATGTTAATGAATATTTATTACTTATAAATTTATGCATGAGCCAAAATAGTTTCCAATTTAATAACAATTTTTACGTTCAAAATGAAGGTACTGCTATGGGAAACCCCCTATCTAGTTTTATCGCTAATTTTTTCATGAGTTCGTTTGAAACTAATATTAAGGTGTCCTTAAAATATTTTCCGTGTGTGTGGGTGAGATATGTAGATGATATCTTTGCAGTGTTTATTAAAAATGAAAACCTTGAAGAATTTTGTGATATTATCAATGGATTTTATCCAACTGTACAATTTACGACAGAAGTTGAAAAAGACAATAATCTTCCATTTTTAGATGTGAATGTTTTTAGAAAAGATAATAATTTAAGTTTTAGTGTTTATAGGAAGCCTACACACACTGATAGATATATAACTAAAGATTCACACCATTCACCCACACATAAAAGAGCGGCTTTCAATTCTATGGTTCACCGATTAATAAGACTACCATTATCTAAAGAACATTATCAAAAAGAGCTTAACTATATTTATGGTGCTTCAATTTTCAATGGATACCCTAAAGAAATGATAGATAATATAATAAAAAAAGTTAAATTCAAGAAAATGAAGGAAGCAAGAAGTACCCTTGTAAGTGTTAAGCCTCGGCAACGATGGATAAAAACAGCTTTTGCTCCTCCAATGTCAAATGTTGTGAAAAAATCACTAAATAAACATACAAATTTGAAGGTAGCAATGTCTGCCGAAAATAATCTTTACAAGATCTTGGGAAATCCAAAAGACCGGATTCAGGAGCATGATAAGTCAGGAATTTATTGTATACATTGTGAGGTGTGTCAAAAAAGATATGTAGGCCAAACAAAACGGAGCATTAAAACAAGAACCAAGGAGCATTTTGCTCATTTCAAATATAATAGGCCTGATAAATCAGCTATGGCTAAACATTGTTTAGATGAAGGGCATTATTTCAAAAAAGAAAGTACCATATTGTTAAAGAATGTTACAAAATTAAATACTATGGATGCTTGGGAAACTTTTTATATTAATAGGCACCAAAACGTAATTGTAAATAATGAACCAGGACCTATACAAAATTCTATATTAATGTAAAATATAATATATAATGTTAAATGTTGGGTTGGTTCGATTATCTTGATTTGGCTGTATGTTAAATCTTATTTAGCTAAACTGTCACGAGACGCGTACAATAGTACGCCTTGGCAGTGTAAAATAATAAGCCACGGCCCCCTTGATTTTGTATAAATATATAAACTTTTTATATTAATAAGTAACAAGATTTAATTGTAAATAATGAACTAGGACCTATGCAAATTTCTATATTAATGTAAAATGTAATGTATAATGTTAAATGTAGGGTTAGTTCGATTATTTTATATCAGCTATATGGTAAATATTAAATAGTTAAATTGACACGTGGCGCGTACTATTGCTTTGGCAGTGTAAAATGATAAGCCACGCCCCCTTCAGTTTGTATATATATGGGTTCGACGCAACGATGGATTCAGTTGTGGTTTGGTTGGTGTAGCTGGTGTATCACTGAAGAGGACGACCTTGTCGTTGAAACGTGTCTGATACTTAGGCGTATTTTTTTATGAGAATTGTGTTCTGTGTGTTTGTTATACTGTATAGTTTTTCTCATAAGTCAAGCTCAACATTTAATATAAATAAACTTTGCACTCTTTTGATTTTCTGAGCATGTTTATTTTTATGTGGAACGGCCCTGTTAAATCTGTTCCAGTTTTGAGAAAAGGTTTGGTAGGTGTAACTCTCTCTTTTGGTAGGTCACCCATCAATGGGGATTTATTCGATGGTTTATTTTTAAAACATGTCACACATTTAAAAATACATAAGTGTATTATGCTTCTAGCTGATAGTATCCAAAATCTTTGGCTAATCAGCGATTGCACAAGTTGCAGTCCAGCGTGTAAATATTTTGTATGGTAATGGTTTATTAGAAGTGTAGTGATGTGGTGTTTTTTAGGTAACAAAAATGGATGTTTAGCGTTGTAATTTATCGAAGCGGAATTAAGTCTGCCACCTACTCTTATTAGTCCAATGTTGTCCAAGAATGGCGTGAAATGTTTTAACTTTGACGGACATGGCATGTTATTTTGTAAGAATTTGATGTCTTCTGCTATGTCTTTGTTGTACTAATTTCAAGATACGTGTTTCGGTATTTTCCATTTCTTTAGGCGTTAGCGGTAATTTATTTATCACTTTGGTTTTACAATTAGTAATAAATCTCAAGACGTAGGTTACAATTCTTATCATTAAAGTCCAATTAGAAAATTTAGTTAACGGGTCCCATTCTTCTAAAGATGATGAGACTCCGATGTGGAGCAGGTTTGAGCGTAATTCGGGTATAATGATCGACGCCTGTGGAACAGGTGAAGACCATTCATGGACAGAAAGGGTTAACCAGGGCGGCCCTGAAAACCACAGTTTATTGTTACATAACGCGGAAGGTAATGTTGCGTGAGTAGCACAATCAGCTGGATTATGACACGTTGGGACATGGAACCAGTATTCCGGAGACACCCACTCTTGGATATGACACACTCTATTGGCAATATATACTTTGAGACGATAAGTTGGCATTTTTATCCATGCTAGCGTTACTGAAGAATCTGACCAACAACGGATTAAATCGATTTTATGGTAAGGTGAGATAAGTTCAATACAGTACTGCATTAGCTTTGCTACTAAATGTGTGCCACATAACTCCATGAGGGGTATTGATATTCGTTTCAACGGAGCTACCTTAGATTTTGCCATGAGAATGTGAGTTTTGACGGTTTCATTAATATCAGTGACACGTAAATAAATTACTGCGGCGTAGCCTTGCTCTGACGCGTCACTAAAACCGTGTAATTGTAAATTGGTTGCATCAGACAGGTTAATACAGCGTTGAATTCGAATGTTTGCTAGAGCTGGTAAATCATCAACAAAAGTTTTCCAAGTTTTAATTACACTGTCGGCTAGTTTTTCATCCCAAGATACTCCTAAAGTCCATAACAATTGAAGAATACATTTTGCATGAAAGATAACTGGTGTTAACCATCCACAAATATCGTAGATATGCGCGATTATAGATAAAATAGAGCGTTTTGTGAATGTATGGTCTGGGATGTTAATCTGATATGAGAATTCATCATCGTAAGGGGTCCATTTTAATCCTAAAATAGAAAATTGAGGTTGATTTTGTGCCTCAAAATAAAATAGCGTTTCTTTATAGTTTTCCGGTAGCAAAGAAAGTAATTCTGGAGCGTTAGACGACCATTTCCGGAGTTCGAATTTACCTTTATTTAGTAACGCGATTAGTTCTTGTTGCAATTCCCTAGCGGTGTGAATGTCAGGTGAACCGGTAACAATATCGTCAACATAAATGTTGTTCCTAATTAATTCGGCCGCTTTAGGAAAGTTCTGACCTTCGTCGACGACTAATTGGTTGAGCGTGCGTATGGCGAGGTAGGGTGCGGGTTTTAAACCGTATGTTATGGTAGTCAATTTGTATATTGAAATAGGAAAAGATTTATTAGTTCTCCATAAGATCAGTTGATAACGTTGATAAGTTGGCTGTATTTTGATTTGACGAATAATTTGTCTGATATAGCAAGAGAAGACAATATTATGTCTGCGAAATTGAAATATAACGTCACAAATGTTGTTCTGT
The DNA here is from genome assembly GCA_963513935.1 of Aphrophora alni. NCBI lineage: Eukaryota > Metazoa > Arthropoda > Insecta > Hemiptera > Aphrophoridae > Aphrophora > Aphrophora alni. The sequence goes on along the minus strand of OY740765.1, from coordinate 55,582,335 downwards.
AACTTAGGTCCACAATAAAGGACGCCATTTAAAGAAATTACATTGCTGGATTTTGCACTCCCGTCAAACACAACGCGAAGCTTAGATGAATTATTTGTCTCCTTTATAACGGCGTGATGTGGTAGAAAATAGTGTTTATCTTGAAATACAGAATCGTCTGTCAATTCCATGTGACCCAAGTTACAATATTCGTTCATAAAATCAATATAAGTGGATTTTAAAACAGGATCAGAGTCTAATTTAGTTTCTAACTGTAGAAAACGCCTTTTTGCCATTTCAAAAGATGTGCCGAGGCTGGTAGAAGTTGTTTTGAATGGAAGTGAAGTGATATATCTTCCGTCCGCTTCACGATTTATTGTTGAATTATAATGATTTTCACATTCTATTTCATCTTCTGTTCTCTTAGAAGTGATAGGAACTTCTTCCAATTCCCAGAATTTTTGTAACAATTGATTTAAGTCTAATTGTGTAGTGGTGAGCATTGGAAATGAAATAGGCTCGTGTTTAGGCGAAACAGGTTCCATTGAACCTAGTAAAACGTGACCAAATATTGTTTCTAATGCTGTGATAGAATTTTGTCCTAAATTAATTTTATTTCCGGTTACAACTGAACCGAACAAATGATCACCAATTAAGAGATTAATTTGATCGGGTTTGTTAAATTGCGGATCAGCAAATTTTAAATATTTTACTTTGTTATACAGAGCGGGTGACATTTCCCATTGAGGTAAACCGGAAGAAATGTTTTCGACAACAATTACCAAGTGATTGTGAATCAATACAGTTCCACATAAAGAGTATATATTCACACGAGCTAATCCTTTAATAGGCGTCGTAATACTAGAAATTCCATTTAACAATAGAGATGATGGTTTAATTGAAATTCCCAACGAAATAGCTCAATGTTCTGTGATTAGAGAAGTTTGACTTCCGGTGTCTAGTAGAGCTGTGATCTTCTGCGACCTTCCATTAACGGAAGACAGTATAGTTTGTGCAGTACCAAGAATTGTGATAGGCCGTGCATTAGTAGCATTTAAAATATTATTATAATGATTAAAGTGTGTTTGATTGTTTACAATTGAAGTAGAATGTGGAACGGTCTGTTTGTTTAGGCGATTAGATTATTGTTTGGGCTGGAGGGGAGAGTTGGCCCTCTTGCGTTAACAGTATTTAAATGTAACAGAGTGTGGTGTCTTTTATTACATATTTGACAGTTATGGTTTGATTTGCATTCATTTGTTATGTGGATATAACTTAAGCAATTAATACAATATTTATTTTTCTGAGCGAATTCCAGTCTATCCTTGGGAGTTAATGTCAGGAAATGATTGCATTTATAAATATTATGAGAATTTTGCTTAAAATAAGTGCAGGCGTTTTGCGAATTCGTGGTAGTGTGATATATGTTGTGTACATATTTGGTTTGTTTAACATCTGGTTGCGATTTGACATTAATAGGTTTATTATGGATTGTCTGTTTTGTGTGCGTAGAAGGCGTTGCAGACGTGTATTCTAAATGAATACATTCCTCTTGTAGGAAAGCAATTAATTCTGCGACAGTTGGCATTTTATGGTTTAAAGTGCGTTTATCTTCAAAGCGTTTGCGAGATTCGGAATATAATTTGCGTAATAATATTGTTAGTAGCGTTAATTCTTGACTAATATCGTACTGTAATGCTTTTAATGCTTGTGCATTTTCTGAGTAAATGTCCAAGAATTGTCTAATCAATTTTAACGAACCAGTGAACAGTGGCGGTAAGTCTATTATTTTGTTAATATGATAGCTAATTAAACGTCTATCATTTTGATACCTATCAATTAGTGAATCCCAAGCAATAATTAACAGCGGTTACTGGTAATCCTTTTACTATATTCAGAGGCTCACCGTGTAAACAGGAAAGTAAATATGTAAATTTATCTACATTTGACAGAGCGGTGTTTTGATTGATAGTATTATCAAACATGTGAAAGAAAGTTGACCATTCAGATAAAATTCCTGAAAATTGCGGTAAAGTTAATCTTGGTAGTTTAACGAATGTTTTGTTTGCTTCCGAATGATGTGACGTGTTGGAAGTATTAAGGTCGGTTTCATTAGAACCTACGTTAGGTAATAGACTTTGAATTTCCGAAGTAATTGATAACCCTAAATCGGAAATCATATCTTGCGTTTTAAGAAGTTCTGTCATATTGGCATCTGTTGTAGATTCATCGTTTGTTACGCGGTCAATGAGTGCGTCAAAATCTTTGGTTTTCTTTTGAACTTGTTCAAAATATCCGATAAGTTTTTTTGAAATAGTTGTGGAAAGCTGAGCTGTTTTAGAATCTTCCGAAATTGTTTTGACATAGTTGTCAATTGATGTAAATCTGCTTATAATAAGGTCAGCTTGCCGTGAGAAAGCACTAAATCTCATTTTTAAGAATTAAATAAAACAATAATTTACCAATAGCAAGAATAAGCTTTAAAGAAGCGTCTGATGTTAAATAAGAATATTAAAATGTATGATTAGGATATCTGTATTTATAGACCTTTATCACATAATCTTTAAATGTGAGTTTTCATTGTACAATTAATTTATGTTATTGTTTGTATAAATATTGACTACAGAATAAAACCAACCAATCCGGATTGAAACTATCCCCTTTAGGCTTTAATTTAACCACTTTTGGGATTTAAGTTTTAGTTTTTGTTATTATTATTTCTCCCCCATTTTAACTTTAATTCTTATTCTGACCACATATTATTATTCCCTATGATTGTCTTTTCATTTTCTATTATTAGGTTTATTTAGTTTATTCCCCTTTCACCTTTAAAATCTCAAAAAACTCTCCAAGAATGACTTTTCAAGTCCTTTTTTCCCGTTGTTTTTATTATTATTATTTCTTTTTTATTGCTGATTATTATTATTATGTCCCCTATGGTTTATGACTCTATTGCTTTTGATTTTTAATTTTCACCTTTTTGCAAATTTTAGGTTTTTGAGCCCATCTAATTTCCTTAATAACTTTTTTTTTATAAGTTCAATTACATTTATTTGTTGATATTATTAATCGTCTGATTCTACTGTATCATTATTTATTTTTATATTTTAGTTTTTTAATAAAATTGGAATTGCTATAAGCTGTTTTGTCAGGCTCAGACATGCAAGTTTTTGCCTCGGCCTCGCGTGACGTCACCACACTGTTGCATTCCAACTTTAAGAAGTTTAGCGGGGCAATTTAAATGTTTTAAATTAACCTTGAGACGACTGATTTTTCCACGCCGTCTCAACACACACACACAGACAAAGAGAAAAATTGCTAATAGGTTTGCAGCATTGTCAAACTTAGAGGCAGGTGAAGCATAATATTTTACCGATTTTAATAAAGATGGTAAATGTGTAGAACAATCTGAAGTTGAAAAAGTACTGAATTCACTCCAAAATGTAAATAAAAGACAAACCGTTAACAAATTCTTATTTTTAAGGATAGTCATGGCAGATTATATGGGGAATTATTAAATTAACAGTGGGTAAAAAATTTCTCAGTGACTAATATATTTAAGCTTAATGTAAAAATGGACCAAGTGGTGAAAGATGTGAAAAGTAGTGTATATACATTTTTCAAAAATGATCATGTAATTATTTTGAGAGTTTCAATTCATTTTATTTTTTGTACTTCAGAAAATGATATGTCTAAGCAGGTCTTGAGATGTGTGTCCGAGGCCCTAAAAAGTACTTCTAACAAAAATGTTTTGTTATATACTGTTCCTTACTGCTTTAATAAACTAAGTTCAAATGATAGTATCTACAAGCACAATCTGAAACTTCATTTGCTAACATCGAAGTTTAGTCATGTGCAGCTTTTTAATTTAAACTAACATCCCCAGGAGCTGTTTCACATTCCATGGCATCCACATAAACCATTCATTCATGTAAATTAAATTACCATTTAATTCAGGTAAAATAGTTGTCAGTAGAGCAATAATGTGTTGTATAAGGAATGGTTTCGATAAAGTAAACAAACAAACAGAAAATAGTGATTTTTTAGACCAGAAGTAGGTCATGTGGTGGCAAGCTAAATTTTTAACATTAATTCATATAAACAGATATATGATACAATAAATAATAATATCAGAAACTCTGACCCAATCGATTGTGAGAGTGTGTTACCAGGCGACTGAAAATTAAAGATTGTGGAACCTACTGGTAAACATGTTTAAAAAAAAAAGGAAAACAAATTTCATTAACAAGTGCTAAAATTTATTTAGCTTAAATTTGCTGAATTAAATTTGACCATTTACAAATAATTACTTATAACAAACATTTCATAGTTTTTGGTTTTTGGTAAGAAAAAAGAAAATTACAAAGGTTTAGATTTCAGCTTAAAAAAAGAATTTATATAAAGAATTTAAGTTTTGAATATATATATATAAAAAAGGTCAAAATTGTGTATTACAGTTAACAAGTTTTTGTATCATCCAATACTTAGTTTACATATATAAATATATAGAGAATACATTTTTAAAACTAGATTGATCATATACTATTTTCCATTTTAAAAAAAGACAATTTTATAATATATATATAAAAAAAATTTTAATTTTGTTTTAATATATTCACGTCAATATGATTTTTTAAATTTTGAAAAATAACCCCTTTGGGGTCATGAAGGCCGAAATGTTTTGCATGCAGCACCACCCAATATTATTTTGATTATAAATTAATACACATTATTTTACACAAAAAAAAGGTGAAGACACATTATCATACAGAGTTTTGTTCCTGAAAGTAATTTTTTTTACTAAAGAATAATTTCACAACCAAAGTTCCTTTTATTAACAACTGTCATTTTTCAAAAGGATTTATATTTCCTTTTATGCATATGTACGTGATGATATGGTGCACTTAGAGGATGTTGAAACAGAGTTTAAACCTGTCTGCGATTGCAATCTCAAAGCAAACTCGGAACAATCTCGAAACAATCTCGGACCAGCTTTTGCTAAGCAAAAAAGCAAGTCGAAAAGAGATTTAGACAAACTCATACAGGTTGTTCGACAAGTCTTTGTAATGAAAAATGACTCTTTAAATTTAATTAAAAATGAAAAGGAAAATTATCAGAATTACAAAATGTCCAAAAAACATTATAAATAAGTTTTTCTTTTATATTAATAAAGAATCTAATATATCTTGATCTTTGTTTGAGATAAAGAATTGTAACAACTGCTAGGAAAATTTTAAAGCAAAAGATTCTAATTAAGAAAAACATTTGACTAGTTAATTCTTTGATTTTGTAAATTGTTTTTTAAATGAAAGAAGGTTATTCTATTTTTTTTTTTTTTAAGACATTAGCTTTCAATAAAATTACTGAACAATTGAAAGGAAAATAATCCTAGTTAAATTATTTTTGAACAAAACATATATCAGTAGTTAAAACTTAAAATATTAACAGGTTTATATTATGGTCAATTTTAATTTAGAATACCTGGAAATTATTGTAAGATGCTTAGAAGAGTAACGTGTGCCTGAAGTTCATTGATGAAAATTTACATGTAGAAAACAAAACTCACAAAAAACTAGTATGATAGAACTGTAACACATTTTTATTGAAGATTAAATTAAACTGTAACATATGAATTTAGAAGAATGAAGACTGTAGATTACTGACATGATGTACATTTACTAATTTGGAGATTTCATGATAAAAAAAAAACTTCTGTCTAATAATGTGATTGAGAAACGACTGGATTGCTAAGTGGTTGAACGGGTTCCAGGGTGCAAGGGTCAGGTGTTGGTAGATTACGATGTTCCCCGCCAGGTCTCAGCACACGGTGGAAGCCTGACCCGGAGGCGATAATGGAAATGGAATGTTGATAAGGCAGATTTTATTTGTTGTCTGAAGGACGTTACAGCTCTCCCCCCCGAAAGACGGAGTTGGGGTGGAGTCAGAAAGGGGGCCAGAAGGGCCTCCCACAAAATTTTGAAGATGGGGGCACCTGATAGAAACAACGCTTCATAGTGCTTATGGTCACCACTCTAGGGTGTAGCCTCCTTCGGCACTTACTTATTAAATTTTGAAATTTCTAAGGCGTCTCAGCTCTTCCCACCAATAAAATAAATCGGGCTAGTCCCAGGAGAGAAAGAGCTGAAGATGACGCAAAATTGTCGACATTGCTGTGCATGAACTGACATTGTACCACTAGGGTACAGGGGAAAGGGGGTAAGGGGGAGGAGTGGCACCTCGGGAAGCCAAGGGAGGTGACCACTCTGGGGAACAAGGGGAGGGAAGTGTATCACACTTTAGCTTACAGGAAATCGGACTCAGAGGGGGGAATAGTCCTCTGAGCCGATTTAAAATAATCCTTACAAAAATAAATAAAAATAAAATAAAACTCCTGAAGCTTAAGTCAGATCATGCTCAGCGTCGTTATTTAAATTTCTCTTCTCCCATACGAAGAAAAATTTAAACTATTCAAGGCTCTTAACAATTTCCATGATTAAAAAAAAATTTAGAAAGGCCAAAACAAATAATCAATTCCAAAACAAACAAAGAAGCAGTATGAAACGTTGAAGAGTCAATTGTTCTGTTGCACAAGGCAGTACATGTAATATTCGACTTAAGGTCTTATATGTGTATTTATTCATGTGCCCTTCAAAAAAAAAATTAATTTAATTATTAAAAAAAAATTATGTTAAAAAAAATTTCATCAAAACTGTTATGTGTTTTCAAAAAAAAGATATATAAAAAAGTGTAGCCAAAGTAAAGATGTATTAAAGATGACCCATAACTGAAAACCAACTCCGGTTTTCTCATCCCTAACAATTAAATGAGGAAACAAACATGTTGACCTGTTAACAACAAAAATAATTTAAGAAAGACAAACAGGCCAACCATGTTGTCCTATACACAAAAACTGGGCACCTATATTACAGAATGGGAAAATTTTGTATACAATATTTTATTAAAGAATGTAAGGTCTGTTTGAATTTTATAAAGGGAGAGAATTTGAAATGAACACACCAAAAAAAAGAATAAATAAATAAATAGAGAGTTGTGTATATTGTATATATGTATGTGTGTGTGTAAGAACCAACACAAACAAGCAAAATGAATCCTTTAGAAAATTTTTGAAAATTTTGAAAAGTTTTTTTTTTTGTTTTTTTTGTTTTTATCTATTTTTGGATTTTTATTTATTTTATATTTATATTTTTTTTGTATTCTCGATAAAGCCTTGCCTGTCTGAATCGAATCCAGTGATTTACTAAAGTGTATTATGAAAATTTTCAAAAGAGAATGAAGGAAAAGAAAAGAGAAAAAAATTTATCAAAATTGGTCTAGGTGTTCTTGTGTAAGGTGTGTTTATGTGAAATTATTTAGAGACAAATAAGTTTATGTAATAAAAAAAAATTCTTTAGTTTCATCAACAATGGTTGTTCAGTTTATAAAGTAAGCTGTAATGATAAGGAAAGGTGAGCTTTGTCCGGCACAGGATCAATTTAAAAATATTAAATTTTATGGTTCCAAAAAAAAAGACAAATTTTATAATAAACCACGCTCTGCTACCAAAAACATGTTACCAGGCGACTGAAAATTAAAGATTGTGGAACCTACTGGTAAACATGTTTAAAAAAAAGGAAAACAGATTTCATTAACAAGTGCTAAAATTTAATTAGCTTAAATTTGCTGAATTAAATTTGACCATTTACAAATAATTACTTATAACAAACATTTCATAGTTTTTGGTTTTTGGTAAGAAAAAAGAAAATTACAAAGGTTTAGATTTCAGCTTAAAAAAAAGAATTTATATAAAGAATTTAAGTTTTGAATATATATATATATAAAAGGTCAAAATTGTGTATTACAGTTAACAAGTTTTTGTATCATCCAATACTTAGTTTACATATATAAATATATAGAGAATACATTTTTAAAACTAGATTGATCATATACTATTTTCCATTTTAAAAAAAAGACAATTTTATAATATATATATATATATATAAAAATTTAATTTTGTTTTAATATATTCACGTCAATATGATTTTTTAAATTTTGAAAAATAACCCCTTTGGGGTCATGAAGGCCGAAATGTTTTGCATGCAGCACCACCCAATATTATTTTGATTATAAATTAATACACATTATTTTACACAAAAAAAAGGTGAAGACACATTATCATACAGAGTTTTGTTCCTGAAAGTAATTTTTTTTACTAAAGAATAATTTCACAACCAAAGTTCCTTTTATTAACAACTGTCATTTTTCAAAAGGATTTATATTTCCTTTTATGCATATGCACGTGATGATATGGTGCACTTAGAGGATGTTGAAACAGAGTTTAAACCTGTCTGCGATTGCAATCTCAAAGCAAACTCGGAACAATCTCAAAACAATCTCGGACCAGCTTTTGCTAAGCAAAAAAGCAAGTCGAAAAGAGATTTAGATAAACTCATACAGGTTGTTCGACAAGTCTTTGTAATGAAAAATGACTCTTTAAATTTAATTAAAAATGAAAAGGAAAATTATCAAAATTACAAAATGTCCAAAAAACATTATAAATAAGTTTTTCTTTTATATTAATAAAGAATCTAATATATCTTGATCTTTGTTTGAGATAAAGAATTGTAACAACTGCTAGGAAAATTTTAAAGCAAAAGATTCTAATTAAGAAAAACATTTGACTAGTTAATTCTTTGATTTTGTAAATTGTTTTTTAAATGAAAGAAGGTTATTCTATTTTTTTTTTTTTAAGACATTAGCTTTCAATAAAATTACTGAACAATTGAAAGGAAAATAATCCTAGTTAAATTATTTTTGAACAAAACATAAATATCAGTAGTTAAAACTTAAAATATTAACAGGTTTATATTATGGTCAATTTTAATTTAGAATACCTGGAAATTATTGTAAGATGCTTAGAAGAGTAACGTGTGCCTGAAGTTCATTGATGAAAATTTACATGTAGAAAACAAAACTCACAAAAAACTAGTATGATAGAACTGTAACACATTTTTATTGAAGATTAAATTAAACTGTAACATATGAATTTAGAAGAATGAAGACTGTAGATTACTGACATGATGTACATTTACTAATTTGGAGATTTCATGATAAAAAAAAACTTCTGTCTAATAATGTCATTGGAACCCTGAACGGGTTCCAGGGTGCAAGGGTCAGGTGTTGGTAGATTACGATGTTCCCCGCCAGGTCTCAGCACACGGTGGAAGCCTGACCCGGAGGCGATAATGGAAATGGAATGTTGATAAGGCAGATTTTATTTGTTGTCTGAAGGACGTTACAAGTGATAGCTCTGTTAAATCTAAAAGCAAATTCCTGGCTGATCTGACATGTTCTAAAATAATTGATACATTCAGTACTTTTCTGTTTGGCATCAGAATGCACTATTTGCCACAAACAATTTGGATGTTTTAGATTTGATTTTGGATACAGACATTGTATTTTTGTTGTTACGGTGCACACTTTCAACTTAATTAATTACTTTAATCTGTTAAGTAATCATATCTTAGAACCATTTATTTGTGAAGTTGCTTGCAAACGAGAATTATGAAGTACATAAATTTCACTTTTGTGAAACTGTTATTATGGAAAAGCATTTTGAAGTAGCTGGGCTGAAATTAGCTAATAGTGGCTTAATTAATATTGGCCTGTACAGAGCACCTAGTGGTGATTTAAATATATTTTCTCACAATTCGAGATTCTTTTAAAGACAAAGTAAAATTTTTATTTGTAGGTGACCGTAATATTGATATTTTAACTGATAGACCAGATTGTAAGAGATTAAGGGATGTGTTGAGAACATTTAATTTATGGTGGCTGAATGATTCCCCCACTTGAGGACTTTTTTTATATATATTTTTTTTATAGAGGTTTGGCAAAATGCGTATTTATTTATGCACTCGTCCTTAGGGATTTATGAGTCGGACTCTCCCAAAGGCATACCGACTAAAACCTTCCTCTTTGCCAGGCATTTTCCCCACTCCTGGACCGCTCTCGTATTACTTCGGAGTGGCGCCTGCTTTTAGCCTATCTGTGGCTCCTCTTTTCTGGCTGCTATGGGTCTAGCCAGCCCTCATCCTTCTTGCACCTCAATACCAATTCAATGTATTCTGCAATTGCCACCCTGCGCTCTCTGCATGTCAACATCTCTCCAACTATAGTCCCAGTGGCTAGTTCTCCCACCATGTTGCTATTTTTTAAATTATTAATTATTAAAACTGGGGAGAGTGTTTTTAAAACGCCTCCTGCACTGCAACCTAATTAGATCTTTTGTGGCCCCCTCTTGTTGGACTCAGGAGAGATCTATGTCTTTGACAAAATTGATCAAACCCCTGGTCGGGAGGTTTAGTAATTCTTCTTCCAAAATGAAGATAAATTCTAGAAATTTATGTCTTTTTAGGCATAAGGCCGGGCACTCCATGATGATGTGTTCCATGCGTCCCACCTCTTCACCACAGTACCTGCAAGTGTCATCTTACCAGGCCCATCTTACTTAAGTGATACCTGCAATGGATATGTCCTGTTAGTATACCACAGAGGAGTTTTAGCTCTCTTCTGCTTCTGTTAGCACTACCTTCCCTCTCTTTTTATTAGGGCTAAGGAACTTCTTGGAATGTATAAGACCCGGCAATGCATTCCAGGCTCTGTTGATTACTTTGTTGGCCCAGTTGGTAATAACCTCCTGGTAATCCCTAGGGCCAAATCCGTACATGGGAGATGGCCCTGTAAAGGGTTTAGATGCACCAAGTTTAGCTTGCTGATCTGCTTCCTCATTGCCTGCTATTCCCTCATGTCCTGGCACCCAGACAAGTTCAACTTTATTCTTGTCCGTCAGCTGGTTTAGGGCCTAATGGCACTCGTGAAACATCTTTGATCTCAAGTTGTTTCTTTGAAGTGCTTTTAATGCCGCTTGACTATCCGACATAATGCTAATTTTCTGTTTGCATTGGTTTTTAGTGATCAGATGATTTGCCACCTAATGGATTGCATGTACCTCTGCTTGAAAGATGGTGGTGTCAGCACTGAGGGACACATGTCTTTTGAACCTTGGTCCCACCACTCCTGCCCCCACACCACCTTCCATTTTGGATCTGTCTGTGAACCACTTTTAGGAGTCCGCCGGCACACATTCCGCGCCATCATCCAGTCTTCCCTAATGGGGAAGCAAACTTTGTATTTGTGATCAAAAATCATTTTTACTTTCATCTGGTCACTTGCAGCAGCCATATCCAATAAAGGAGTGGCTCTGAGAATTTCCAGATGTCCTTTGAGGTTTCCTACTTTAAAATGCTATTCCTCATGTAGTTTGAGGACCTGTTTCATAGCTTCCTCCTTAATTGCAACCGGTAGGAGATCCAAGCCTAGAAGGATCTCCATCCCGGCAGTGGGTGTTGTTTTCATGGCACCTATGATGCTTAGACATGCTAGTCTTTGCACTTTAGCCAACTTTGCTTGTGCGGTACTTTGGTCTACCTTCCTCCACCAAACTGCTGATGCAATGAGGATAGCGGGTCTAATGACCTGCTTGTAGATCCAGTTATTAGCTCTGGGATTAAGACCCCACGTTTTGCCAACCATTTGGCGGCACGACCATAGTGTTTTAATGGCCTTATTGGTCGTCTTAGATAGGTGACTCTCCCATGTTAACGTTTGGTCTAGTGTCACCCCAAGGTATTGTACCTCCTTAGAGTGGGGAATAGTGGTTCCATTTAGGTGAAAGCTAGGTAAATTTAATTTCCTTCGTTTAGTAAATGGAACAATAGTGGGCTTTAACAGGTTTATATTCATGCCCTCTTCGAGACACCAATTTTTTGTTAGGTTAATGGCTTTCTGCATTCTCTCCCCTATAACGGAGTCATGCTTGCCCTTACAGTTATGGTTATGTCATCAGCATAACCAAGAACGTCAAACCCAGCCCTGCTCAGGTCGTTTAGTAGTTCATCCACTACCAGCGACCACAGCAGTGGGGATATAACTCCCCCTTGTGGGCAGCCTTTTGTGGTACCTACCTCATGTGTAGCACTACCAATGCTGGATACCTGTCTACCCATCAGCATGTTCTTTATCCATTGAATGATAAAGATGTGAATCCCTCTTTTCCTGAGAGACTGTGTCATTGAGTCATAGGCAGCATTATCAAAAGCGTCCTCTATGTCCATAAAGACTGATAGGGCTATCCCCTTTGACTCATGTTCTTCCTCTATGGCCTTGACAAGTTGATGCAATGCCGATATTGTTGATTTGCCTTTTTGGTAGACAAATTGGTATTTATGAAGAGGTGCGGTGTTAAAACCTCCATTCTAATGTATTGGTCCACTAGTTTCTCCATTGTTTTTAACATAAACGACAAGAGACTAATTGGACGGTAAGACCTTGGGTCGTCCAGGGGTTTTGCACCCCCTTGCATAGAAATATGACCTTTACTTTCCTTCATACTTGAGGAACGTGGCCATATAAGAAACTGGATCTAAACATTTTGATCAGAGTTGAGATTAAGATGTCCTGCCCTCTCTGAATGAGTGCCGATAACACTCCATCAGGGCCTGGAGCCTTAAAAGGCTTAAAGGACCCTATGGCCCATCTAATCCTTTCAGCCAATACAATCTTGTTGACAAAGGAACAGTCCATCTTGAGTTCTGCTCTACTCCTTATGGAACCATTGTTCTCCCTTGTTTCTCCAGGTGCTATACAACCTGGAAAATGTTTTGTTAATAAAGCTTCCACAGTTTCCTGGAAGGTTGATGTTATGGTGCCATCTTCACCTTTAAGTGCACCAATGTTTTCTTGAGTACCCTTTGAAAGAGCCTTCTGCAATCTGCTAATTTCAGATACTGCATTAAGACTCTCACAGAAGGTTCTCCATGAGCTACGCTTTGATTTACGAAGTGTTACATTTAACCCAGTAAGAGCCTTACGGTACTCTCTCCAGTTATTTGTTCTCTTTGCTTTATTAAATTCCTTTTTGGCCTTGCTTCACAGTTTGCTAAGCTCAATGTTCCACCAGGGTACTTTACTGTTAGTTTTTTTGGTTTTGAGAGGACAGCTATCCTCAAAGGTCCTCATCATGGCCTCGTTGTGAGGTTAGCTGTACTCTCTAAGTCGTTTATAGATTTTTTTTTGTATATCCTTCACGCCATTTTGTAGGGAACTTTTGTATCCCACCCAATCGGTCTTACTAGGAACCCTATATGTTTGGTTAATCACGCTACAAGCCCCCACTTTGAACATGATCATGAAGTGATCAGAAAAAGAAGCCTCCCCAGACACTTCCCAATCACATATTAGTTTTGAAACACCTCTAGACACTAAGGTTAAGTCAAGTACCTCCTGCTATATAGAGTTTTTAAATGTTGGGCGATTGCCCTTATTAGCCACCACCATGTTAGTAGTAAGTAAGTACTCATAAAGTAACTCACCTCGATCGTTGGTGTCGGTGCTCCTCCAGATGGTATTGTGGGCATTGGCATCGACACCCAGGATTAGGTGTTTTCTGTTGGCTTTGCAGTAGCTGATGAGTCGTTTCACTGTTTCTGGTGACGCCTCCTTCTCCTCTCCAGGAAAGTATGCCGAGGTCAAAACTACCTCCTTCTTTCCTCCAGGGACACTCAGCTCTGCCATTACTGTGGCTGTATCAGCATCTGTGAATTCCGAGAGAATCATTATATTAATGGTTTTGTTAATCAGAATCGTCGCCCTCGGTACCAGGGCATGTCTATCATAAATCAACTTACAGTTTTTGGTGCTTAGTCCACAATACGTCCCCCGTTGACCCAGGGCTCCTGAACTAGTCATACCATTTTTGTGCCTTTGGCAAACCTTTTGCATAAAGTGGCAGAAGCAGCCTTCGCATGGTGGAGGTTCACCTGCATGCACTCCATATTCAGGATGTGTCTGAGGAATGAGGAATGAGGGCCAGTCCCTCCATCCTCTGTCATATCCATGGTGAGCGTGTCCTGAGAATCGGATTGTTCCTCCTCTGTGGTGTTTATATTCTGAGGATCGGATTTCTCCTCCTACGTGGTGGTTGTATTTTGAGGATCGGATTTCTCCTCCTCCATGTTGGTTATGTCCTGAGGATCGGATTGCTCCTCCTCCAGTGGTGGTGGAAGGGAAAACCCAGCTATTGTTATAATGTGTATATATTGTGTACTGAACCTTATTGTTTCATTCTTGTATAAGTCCTTGACAATGCTTTAACTAGCGAAACCATGGTCGGCAAGTTTCTATTAAAACATTGTGGTTGATACTAAAAAAATTGTTGTTTTAATTTTATTTAAAATGGAATACCACCAAGTACCTACGGTCTCTAGCATAAATAGTTTGTATTGATCTTGGTCAGCATACCATATTTAAAACATTTATTGTCCATGCTACGAACGTTTACACATGCATTTATATGAGCTATCTTCGCAGGAAGTGGTATATATGTATTTCTACAACTTCCATATCCTTGTTTACCTTATGTATAAAAATGATTATTTTTTTCAACAGAGAGTAATGACCACCCAGATCCTCAACTTTCATGTTCATTTGACTTTAACAATAGCTCTTAAATACATTGAGAGATTATTTAGCTTATATCATCACCAGCCATTAATGATCTGCTTTTACTAATAAATGTTATAGGAGATATATCATTTTCAACATTAGTAAATAGAGTTTCTAATAAAAGATTAAATTTTACAAGATTTAGTCTCTGCAACTCTTGCTGTAATAAGTTTTGCAATAAGGGTGTTAGCAAAGATACAAAGCTTTCCATTGTTTCTTTGTTCTTATTTGAATGTACAAAAATCAAACGACTGAATTTCTTAATGTTCTATTCAATTCTTCTACAATCAAAGATTCCATTAACAGCTTCTGCAATCAGCCTTGTAGGAGGAGCATGAATAATGGCAGTTCTTGTTAGTTCCATATATGGTAGCTCTGCATTTGTTACAGATCGATTCCTATCTTCTTGCATGTTGATAAAGTCCATATCGTAAGTGTTGTTTTGTTCAGCCTTGCTGAAGGTGCTTAGTGAATATCACTAGGTCTTGTTGGATGAATATATGGTAATTCTGCATCGTTGTTGTTATAGGTTGATTTCTATCTTCTTCTTCTTCTTATAGTTTGATATGACGTAGGTATGACGAATGTTCCTATGTTCCATGATGTAGGTATTGTTGTTCTGATGTCTGAAGTGTCTCACATTTTTTGTGTAATAGACAATGAATGTGATGGATAAGCCAATGATTAAACATTAACCCACAAAATTCACATAAGCATGAGTTTTCCATTACAACCTTTGTTTTACTCTTGAAATGTAATATATGAATGGTAAATATTCCTCAAACTGCCTTCAATTAAGAGCAGATAAATGCTTTATATTTGTTTTAAAATGTTTAATGCAGAAGCACCAAACCGTCAAAAGAAAAGAACTTCTGTTGAAGAGATTGAGGACATTGAAGAGATTGATAATGACTTAGATGAGGTTGAAACAAGCGGTTCGAATACTCCAATGCATTCCTTACCCTGGAGATAATAAGTAATCTGTTACAAAGCACAAGCAATACTAAAGCTCGGAGACAATTGACATTTAATTCAGAGTCGGAGTGAGATTTTAAAATTATTTTCTAAATGGTTCTTTCTAGGACCATTCAAATCAAAGTCAAAGCGAGGTAGTATTTCGGTATAATATATTCAAAGTATTTATGTACTTTTATTATACTGTATCTTTTGTGAATTAATATATGCTTTGGCCTTAATATGTTTTAAAATGAAATGACCTTGACATAGTTATTTTTCAATTCAATAAAAACTGGCAAAACAATAAATCAAGATTTCTCTATTTTTAAATATATCATATAACATGAAATTCTATAGGCAACTTATTCATGGCTGTGTTAAAAAATCCTTTACCTCAATGTACAGTTTTAGGAGGAAACAAATGTTCAATAATATTTCTCTACTTCAAAGAGTTGTTTCGATTAATTTCACCGTTTGAATCATAATTTCTTTTGTACCAATTCGTTCTCAAAGATATGTCTTTGTAAGCAAGTAAATCAAATTGATTTAAAATTTCATCTCTGGAAGTCTTTTAAACAATAATTCGTATAAGCCGGGGTGCCTTTGTAGTTTATTCCATCAATTCTAATTTCTCCTTTGTCTGAAAATTGTACCAATTTGTTACCATCACATATAGAATCATTCTCTATTCAAAGCCCGAAGGTATGATCTACAGTTCGATTTTTGACGTTATCTTTCATTAATTTTAACATAAACTTCCGAGTCAGATGGTTTTTAAAGTTAGTGTTTAATTATTCTTCAGATTCCGTTTATCCTTTAGGTGTATAATGTAGATAATACATCAGTAACAAAAAGGGGTGGTTCAGACCTTGATTCTGCTATTACTGGAGAATCAAGGAAACACACATTAGGTGTTTTATAAATTATATCTTCATCATCTATATTTGTATTGGAATCGATCAAACTGGTATTAAACATTGTAAGATCTAGTTCTGTATTATGTTTGACTATCTCTTCTCCTACGGTATATCATATTTTTCAATTTTCTGTCTTTTGGGGACCATTACCAATTACTAATTACCATGGATCAATTACCAATTTTTTTTTAAAACTTTTTTATCAGAGGTGTAAATTGTATTTAATAAACTATCAATTTCGTTGATATCAAGTCTAAGGTCACAATGTTTTTTCTTTATTCGATTTCTCCGTCGAATTATTTCTAAAGTGATATCTTTCTTCTTAGACATTGTAATGTACCATGAATTTATTCGTAATAATAACAACTTTTATTCATGAAATATATTTATAACACAGCAATTAAAAACGTTATCATAAACAAAAACGATTGTCTAAGACTGAACATGATATTTATATTGACTTCGTCAATAGAACTAACAAGCAATAGGACAATCTAAATTTTAACCAAATAAACTATTTGTCTCTCAAACATGTGAAATTGAACCAAACACACTGTGACTGAATATATAGATTTATTATAGCTTACCCTTGCTTCTCTTTTGATCTACTCTTGTTCTTTTCCAACCCAGATGCCATTAGAACATTCGAGGGATAGAGGATTGTCTAATATATTTATAACACAGCAATTAAAAACGATATCAAAAACAAAAATGAATGTTTAAGACTGAACACGATATTTATATTAAACAAAAGAATATAATTGTAATTTAAACTTGAAGCAACAAATGTTTTTTGTCAGCAACCAGTTTACATTTACACATGATCGAGTAAGACAGACTCTGAGTTTGTGTTGTTGACTGGAAAACCAGTTTTACAAAAATGTGAGTAGTGCATTGACACAGAAGTCCACTTATTACAAACACATTGTATTTGTAAACTGGGTCAAGGTAATTCAAATCAAAACAAAATTCTAGAGTAAAGTGTTTTAGCAGTGAACATTAACAATAAAATGTTTTATTGTTAAGTTAACCACCAAACACTTACTCGAAGTTAGTTCCAACCTCAAGATTACTTTTAAATGTAAGATGTCTTTTACACTTAAAAATAACCCGACCACATAGGTCAACACTTTGAATTTGATTTGCCTGTAAATAGGCTTACATGTGTATAAAACCCTTAGAAGGGCATATACAGTGTATTTTACCTTACCATGGAATAAGATAGAATACATATTGGTTACAATATTATTATTTGAAATACAAACATTTCTCTTGTACAGATAAGAATTAATGCTGCTTTGACGTTTATTCTCTCAATCTGGGAAGAAGTTTCAAAGTGAAGTTCTCCAACAAGTTGAATGTCTCACTCTGGAAAGACCATGAATTTCTCGCCTGCACTGCGCTCTCTCTCACGTACTGATAAGTTACGATTAATATATTTGGAGAGGTGTTAAACAAATGCTGTTATGATTTATACCCGTTTTAGGCTGTGTATTAGGACACAGTTTTAACATAATAGTAAAAAATAACACAGTTGTTTTAGACCTGCTCATTAATTAGCGTTGAAAAATATCTGTAAGCTGATTACAAAAAAATATCACCACACATGTCTAAATAGAGCATCCGAAAAATGTACACTAGAATTAAACATATGATTTCAACATTTTTCCCGGCCGAAGAAAACATTGGTTGTATTTCACATATTATTTCAGGTACATACTTTCCGGAATACTTTAGTGTGTAGTGAGTGTTGTCTAGAAGAAAAGTGGTTTAATAAGCAATAGCTCGAAGGTTTTATATAGAAAAAGTTTAGCTAACTTGCTTCTGATTGGTTGTATACATTTAATACGCAGTTTATGTGTTTTTAACTGTACGCATTTTTAGCCACGAGACAATCCAGGTGGAACACGACTTGAGACAGGTGCTATTGGAATAAGATTTTCTAGTATTTACTACAACTGGTTTAAAAGCATAAACTCCTTCGTTTCACACAGGTGGCAATGCAACACCTGCAGCTTTAATGAACTCAGTGTATTGAACTATCACAAACAATGAAGCTAATGTTCTTACACACATGATATCACCTGTAATATTTGCTTAAGGTGGAGAACAAATCAGAAAGCACCAGGCTTCAATTCAGATATAGACATTTACTCCATCCGGTAGTAATCATTTAAAAATGGAATCTATAAGTACAAACATCTTCTCTCCAGACATGGCATCAAGTCCTGTCCCGAAACTTCTGTCTCCACTTTCAGAAGACTAAGGAGCTCCTTGGAGTAGAAAAAAAACAAGGCCGACCAATCTAAGCTTTAAGAAAAAAACGAGGTCCAAGGAGGATTAGACAGTTGCCTGTAGAATGATTGGTGTCGGAGAGGAAGACAAGCAAACAACTGTAGATACTTACATCCTTAAAGCTACCGTAAAATCTATCCCTCTTTGTCCGCCTTGGCTAAAAACAATTCTAATTTATACGATTTTAATGAAAGCAACATTATTAAGATGAAGTACGTGCTAACTAAAGGAAAAAATGTCGGTGTTCAGTGCTCTACGAATGCAAAAAGTACTTTTTACGCAAAACATGATAAAAGAGCAATGAACACCAACAAGAAAAAAAACTTTAGTTTGCAGTAAATGCCAGAATAAATTTGTAATTAAAAAGTCTCAAAATGTACAATTGCAAGAGATTCCCGTAACTGAAGTTTATAAATTTTGTTTAAGTAGGTTACACCCACAATGAAGGTATAAATTAATAAGTGCTGAGGAAAACTTTTCAATAATCCACTTTGATACTAAGAAACATATAGTTAGGTATAGGTTGGCCTCCTACATTTCACCGACCAGATCCAAAGGATGTAATTTGGTTTCTGTTCAGTAAATGTAAGAGGGGTATACCAATATGGAATAGGTAAATTCCACATCCTATCCTATCCTATAAAAATCCTTGATTTCCAAAACAAACCTTTCTTTTTAGAACCAAAACAAATAGAAGTAACAACATGTTATTTACCTGTAATATCGTTTAAGTATTTATTTACTTAAACAATGTTATAGGTAAATCTTATACACTGTTACTTCTACTTGTTTTAAAAATTAAATTACCTTGACCTAGTTATTTTTGGTAGAAACAAGATTACTTCTAAGAATTTATTCCTGGCAGATATAAGGACTCTAGCTATTAAAAGTGCAGCTGCGTTCGAGGATGACAATTACAGTTGCATTAAACAATGTTCACTCACTGGTTTTGTGCAACTGCTGATCAAGATTACTTACAGTAGGCTATATACAACATTACTTAGTGACGAAACAGAATTGACTTTTTCTTTTTTGTCTAACACAACTAGGGACAGCTGTTGTCGCAGACTACCTGAATAGTAAAACGTAGATATGTTAACTGTCCTGCTTCATGAGGGAAAATTGTTTGCTAAGTTGTAATTGTGTTGTAATTTATTTTACATTAGACAAGACCTGCAGAAGTAAGATTTCTCAGCGCGAAAAATTACAATGTAATTTTGGTGATTTATAATCTATAAGTCTTAAAATAATTTCTCCACTTGATGCTACTAACAATAATTTATACACTTTTTAAAACATAATAGAAAGTTTCTATTATGTTTTAAAAAGTGTATAAACTTTGAGATTTCATATAAAAACCAATAAAGGGTTAGTTGGTGTCGGTGAATCATGGGATTGACATTTAATTCGACTACTGCAGAAGAAATGTTTAGTTATTCCCAGTCGGTTAAACAACAAACAAATGCAAATGTATGTTTCATATAAAAAACAATTATCAAAGTCCTCTTCTACGTCATAAAAAATAGGAATAAATAAATCTTAAGAAGAGCTTTTTCAGGACCTGTGTTTTTGGATACATTAAGAAGGACTTAGTACAAGTTTGGTAGAAAGTCGGAGTAAAAGAAGGAGGAGAAAGTATTACTTTTTGTATGTTTACTTTTTAGGTCCTGAAAAGAGACTTAGTAAAAAGTTTTCGTTCTTGTTCAAGGTAGATTAAAACGAAGGTAAAACAAGGTAGATTCTTAGTACAAATTCAACACAAAGATCTCCTCAAAAAAAGGAGGAGAAAGAGTGACTTTTCCTAGTTACTTTTTAGGCCCTCAATATAGCCTTAGTAAAAAGTCGGCATTCTCTGTAAGGTTTTTGTGCAAGATAGCTTAAGAAGGACTTGGTAAAAATTGGGTGGAAAATAGCTCCTCAAAGAGAAAAATAACTTTTACAAAAAGTGATTTTTACAAGTACTTAGAAACAACCGTTCCTTTAGAAGGACTTGGTCAAAATTAGCCGGAAAAGATCTCCTTAAAAGAAGGAAGAGAAAGAGTGACTTTTCCTAAGTTACTTTTTAGGTCCTGAAAAGAGCTTTAATAAAAAGTCAGGGTTCTCTGTAAGGTTATTGTTCAAGGTAGCTTAATAAGGACTTAGTAAAAATTTGGTAAGAAAGTGGAAATAAAACAACTCCTTAAAAGAAGAAGAAAAATGTCACTTTTTGAAGAGTCGATTTTTCTAAGACAAAAATCCATAACAGAAACGTATCTTCACCTACTGGCGTCATCAAAAGACTTATCGAGTCGTCATCACCAACATCACACCCCACCCCTCCCCTCATGATGTCACAAAAAACAATGGCTATTAGCCTCCCCCTTAATAACTAGTGACGATGTTTTGAAGGGGGGGGGGTGATGTTAGGAATTAGGGTAGTTTTAGTTAGGAATATAGTCTAAGTTCTTTTTAAGAAGTCAGAATGAAAACAAATATTGTGAAAAACCTGGAAAAATGATGAAATTGCTTACCTTGCAAACAAGGCAGACGTCATTGATGCTACAATGATATATAAACCTTTGGGTGGGAGTAAACGTGATCAGTGGGCCAAGATTGATCAAGGGAATGTGCTGCAGGAATTCTTAAATTCAGCAGACATATTTATTCTTAAATATTTAAGAATTCTTAAATTTTTGTCTGATATCCAGACAGACTTTGTGAGTAAGACCTTCCTGGGAGAATAATTCTTCATAATAGACAGACAGACTTGGGGAGTAAGAGCTTCCTGAGAGAATTGCAACTTCGGACGAGCATCCATAAGAATTGTAAACAGGGTGAGCAAAGTTCACGTATAAACCTTGTAATTATTTCAGAGACAAGTCATTATATAAACCATAAGGTAGAATCAGATCTGTGAGTCACAGCCATTAATTAGAGTCATTCAGGATTTTTAGTAATTAGGAATATTAAAATTAGTAATTAAAAGATATAGTTAAGTCTTTAAATAATAAAGAACCAATAATTAGATAACTGAACCACTGATTTGATTATATTGAAAATAAAGAACCCAGGCAGGTTAAAGGAACCATTCCTAACAGATGAGAAATTAACATTTAAACAAACAAAATTTTCCAATTAAGTGTAAAGCCTTGTTTCCGTTTAATGTAAAATGCAAGAGATCAGTTTGACCAATATGTAATTTACAATAGACTAATTTGTTGATGCTGACTTTATAGAGTTGCAATAAGGTACAAACCTCAAACTTAGCCACGATAAAAAAATAATAATAATAATTTTCTCAATATTGGCTTTTAATATTTGGATCTAAATTGGCCAAAATCTTAAAATGAACTATGCTTGGGATTATTCATACAAATTGTATACAGAATAAATTATTTATTGTGTAAAAATTTTACAAATTTTTTTTTTTTTTTTTTTCAAATGTTGTAGGTAATTAACAAAGCTATATTAGGCCTATGTCATATTAGTTTCTAAAGTTAAAAAACAAAACAAAATTATGTATGTAATTTTCAAAATAATATTTACCTTCAAATATTGTTAAATATCACTAAATCTATTAAAAAAAAAAAAAATTAATTCTAACTAAATAAACTGATATGAATGTAATAGAACAGGTATATTATTTTGAAAAGGAACTATAATTAGTAAAGAAAAATAATATGATTGTGATTACTTCATATCTCTAACAATGTTAAATTCTACAACAACTAGGTTTTTTAACGAACAAATACGTATGGCTACACATCACAAAGTAGTCCACTTCTTAGATCCATGGTTTACATAGATTCTAAAGTTAAAAAACAAAACAAATATAGAAATATATTATATAAGTTTCAAACTAATGTTATTATTACAAGACTTTTGAGGATTCACTTATTTTTATTTTAAAGATTGTAATTTATCACTAAATCTTTACAAAAACAAAACATAAATTCAAATAAAATAAACTAAGCTGAATGTTTAATAGTAGGCCTAATAAAACATAGAAATATTATTTTGAATACTATTGTTGTATACTATAATTAGTATAGAAAATGTAATTATGTTTACATCACATTTCTAACACTTTTAAATACCACAATACAGTACTTAAGTTTTTTATGAAAACAATACTGAACTGCGGTTATATAATAAAAAGTCCGCTTCTTAGATTCATTTTTCCTTTATGTTCATATATACATCCTTACCATTGACAATCAGTAAAAATACAAAATGGTTTAAAAAAATGTATTAACAGTGATAATAACAAAACATAATTTTAATGTTTGTTCAATGTTTAATTAGCTATGTTCAATTCCTCTGAATTAGCAATTTTAATTCGTCTGTGAGTATTCAATATAATTTCAATTTAATATATGTCCAAGAATTTTAATTTGGTAATTCTTTGTTTTTAAAAATTTAATCTTAACACACCTTACATACTAACAAATAATGTGAAATATGGTGAACAAATACTTACATATATATATATATATATATATTACGGAGGGAATTCTGTAAATTTTCTTTTCTTTTAGAACAATAATAATAATCTTTATTCTATTGACCTTGAAGGTATCAGACATGTTGAAATATAAAGGCTACAATAAACTGTAAACAAATATTAAATAATAATTTGAGAACATTTTTCTGACACAATAAGCATTGCCTTCTACTGCTGCATGAAGGGTATGTAACACCTTTTAACAACAAAATTAATCCGAAATGCGCCAGCAGAAGTTAAGACAATGGCAGGAATTGCAGATGAATATACTCAAATTAAGTATGTACATCCTAACAGAAATTAGGTTATCATAATAATTTAACTATTAATCACACGAATTACAAAAATAAAACCTAGTATCTATATAAATAAGAATACTGATGTCATTTGTTAAAGATTAAGAAACTCTCCTGACAATTTGTTTAAAATGTTTAAAGTTATGAAGAGTATTTTGTGACAATGTGAAAAGTCAGATTTTAAAATAGACTCATTTAAAAGACGCGGTTAAGCCAAAGAGATAAGAGATTCAAATAATAATTTAAATTTAGTCACGTCATTTATAAAAGAAAAATGGATTTTCAAGACAACAGTATGAATTATTATGTTTAATTTTAATGTAATTTAGTTTGTTTGTTATAAAATGTAAATTATTTGTATTTTACGGCAGTGCGGTAAAATGTGTGAACAGTAACCGGAAAGAACGCTTTCGGAAGTAGGAATTTGCCTCATGGTAACATCAGTCTAAGTCCAGCGTTAGGAGTGACAGGTTGTGTTCTAAAAAGTCGAAGTCCAGCGATTGAAGGGACAAGATGTGTTTTCTAAGAGTTGAGTTTACCGCTTAAAATGAACAGGTTGTGTTCTTAAAAGTCAAAATCCAGTGTTTGGAGAGATAAGATCGTAGAAAGAGTTTCTAGGTTCTGTTAGAACAATGTACATTTGATTTTTTATCTCAAATAGTGATCGAAAGTATTTAAAAATCCATATTTAGCGTGTTTCAATGACAATAACGCGGGAACATAAAAGACAATGATTTATATACGCGAGTTATGAACATTCTCAACAACTTGAGAAAACAATTTCTGAACGAGGGAGAATCCACTGCGAGCCGTAGAACTTCAACTCGTAGGACATCAGTTTTCCATTCGGACACAGACAATGTTTTTTATTTAGATCGGCGTTGTGGTATAGACGCTATATATTATCTGTTTGATTAATAACCTGTATTATGTTTTAAATTAATTTTTTGTAAATGTTTATCTATTTAAAGAAAATTTAGTAGATTATTACTAGAAGAGATACTAGTAAAAAATGAAACTTTTAAATAATGAAAATAGAATCTTTTTATTTTTCTTTTAGAGCTACAAAGTTACTAAAAAATTCATAGATTAAATTCCTGTTGCAACAATTTTATTTGTAGAAGCATTTTTGAAGATAAAATTAATTAATTTGAAAGAAAGAAATAAAGGAAATATAAATTCATAATTAGTTATTGAAACTAAAAGGATAACTAGTATTTATAATATGATTTTGTGGTTAATAATATTTGTAGGATGTTTCTTTGAATGTTTAATAAATGTTTTCTTTGTAACATTTCAGCCAAAGTGTTCTCATTAAAAAACCAAAATCCACTGTAAGTACACTGTGAAAAGAACTTACGACCCCAGAGATCTTATAAATAATTAAATTCATTCTTTTTTCTAAATTGGTATGCTAAAGCAAACCTGGCGCCCTATAGTCGAGCAAATTAACAAATTAATAACATTAAAAGTAACTTCAGCTAAAAAATTTTGAATTGTCACAAATGTCGCTCAACGTGTGGCATTTTTGATGAACAAAAGTAACTATCATATTAATCTTAAATTCACCCAAAAAATTTTTGAATTATTACAAATGTCGCCGCAACTGTGGGCCTTTTTAGTCGAAAGTACAGTGATTTTGGCAATGAGAACTCTTAAAATCAAGGTAAGGACTCTCTAAATAAAATAAGAAAGATTCTTTTAAAAAAAAAAAAAAAAAAAAAAAAAAATTTTTTTTGTGTTAAATATAGTAAGGTAAAAATGGAGACAGAAATTGTAAATGTTAATAATAATGATGAACAGGTAGGGTTAGAAAATCATAATTTTTTAAACAATTTAGAACCAATGGAGTATACAGAGAGTATTTTTGGAAACATAGGGCAACTACCAATAGAAATAACAAAAAGTAATGAAGAATTAGATGAACAATTCGCGCAAGATTTTCTAGATCAAGAAATAAACAGTAATAGTAATAGTAGACGTTCAAGTATGGGTAAAATTAGTAGTTCAGGTTCGGATTTTAATGGGTTTGATAGTGATGGGATTCTAAATAGTAAAGAAAAGTGTGAAGATATGAACAAAAAATTAGTAGAAACACCAGGGGTAGAATTTGTAGAAGAAAATTCAGATAAGGAATTAAGAGCTGAAGAGGTTAGGGTAATTGAGAGTGTAGAAAATAATGATCAAGGTATGAGCATGGAAAAAATATATGAGATGTTAGTAAAAGGATTTCGACAAACTAGTTTAGATATGGATAAAAAATTTGATAAAAATAGCTTAGAATTTAAACGAGATAATGATAAGAAGTTTGAATGTATAAATAATAGGTTTGATCAAAACAATTTGGAATTAAAAGAAATAAGTAATAAATTTGATCAAAATAAGCTAGAAATTAACACTAAGCTGGAAAATTTCAATGTTAAACTCGAACAGAATAATGTTAAACTGGATAAAATAGATAATGACTTGAAACTGAGTAAATTAGAGCTAAGACAAGATAATTTAAACTTAAAAGAAGCAATGTGTAAAAAATTTGAAGAAATTAGGGTTGAAATAAAATCAGATTATGTAAAATTAGAACAGAATCTTAAAATGGAAAGTAATGTAATGGAAACTAATAATAAAGTAGAAATTGAAGTAAGCTATTGTGAGAAAAAAGTAGAATTTGAATGGATAAATAATGTAGAAGGTGTTTTGATAGAAAATGTTAATAATTTGGATAACAATTTAGATCAAGCAGTAGCTGAAGTAGAAATTAACAGTTTTAATGAAACAAAAGAGATGTCAGATGATTTAATAATAATTGAAGACAATTGTGTGAATGATTGTGTTCAAGAAATTTCTAAAATAATGAATAATGGGTTAGGTAACAAGGTAAATCTAGAGATAACAAGTAATGTTGAAGTGAATAAGTTTGGTGGGGTTGGAATAGGTATAATTAATTCAAAAAACAAAGTAAAGGTAAATAATCTAATAATAAAGGAATCAGCTGTTTATCTTAAAAAACGAGTTTACCATAAGACTGTAGATTTTGAAAAATACACGATGTTAGAATTTAGAAATGTTTTTAGAATACAAGAACAGATAATTAAAAGTTTTTGGGAAAAGAGTAGCTTTGAATACAAGTTTAAAAAAGAAATATTAAAAGAAGGCTTTGTGATGATGTATAAGAATGGTGGGGTTAGAATTCCTAAACTAACGGATGTTGAAATTAGGTCAGTAGATTCTGAGTTGTTTGAGAGAAGGAGGGGTGATGGTATGCCTGAGAGGGAGAAAGAGAAAGGTATTTTGTCAACACTCCGAGACAATAACAAAGGGCGATCTTTTGTTAGGAAAGGGTCTGTTGTGATGACTAGGCAAGACAAACTGTCCATGTGGACAGAGGTATTTAACGCTAGAGATATTTACAAAAATCAAATCATGTATTTTAAAATCTTTCACCAATTTGGGAACCATCGTAAAAAATGTATAATTTATAATTGAGTCATAATAAATTGAAATTTGGAATGAATAAATAAATGTAAGGACATTTTATAAACACACGGACTTGATTTTTAAAATAATTAATAAAAAGTAGTTAAGATTTTGTTAATAAGTAAGTTTAAGTTTGAAAATAGATAATTAAGAGTTATGAATACTAATAATTTGTGTGTACTGATAAATTTTGTAAGCTAAGACAGAAATATAGAAAATAATTATATGCCAAGCTAGTATGATTAAGAAGAAATAATATTTAGAAACGTTTAGGTATTTGCTAAGTGAAAGATGCAAGATTGTTAGTAAATAACCGAGTGTTGTTTACTCTAAGATAAATATTGATTTTACGTGACATAGATAAGATAGTTAGTTCGAAGCGAGGATTCAGAGTAACGTTGAAGAAATAATATTCAATATTAAGTAGGTGGATTCAATAAAATATTCAATAATGACGAGAGAAATAGAATCTAGTTGGAGCTAAAAGGTTCACTTCTTATCAGTAGACAGACATATTGCTTCATACAGCTAGGGGAGATTGTTTATTCCTTAGTCAGGTATAAATTCCTATGCATGACATTGAGACGAAATATAGGGTGTTACCAAAATGCTGTCTAGGAAAATAAAAAGCTTTTGACGAATAATTCAAGGTTAACTTGCGTTTTCAAAATAAAAATTATTTAAATAAAGGATAATTGGCTTTAAATAAAGTAAACAAGAACAAAAGTAGATTACTTAAATAACTTTAATAGTATTGAAGGTAAATTTTTTAAGTAAAGAACTTAGAATAAATTTTAAAAAATAAAATTTCTTTTTGAATTTGAATAATAACATCTAGAAAGGATTACATAAACAGAAAATCGACGATGCTAATAATAAGACTGGTAAAATAAACATTTTTTCAACTTCGGATGATACGATTTAAATGAAATTTTTTATGAATTTTAAAATTTTCTTCGTGTATGTGCATTTAAGGAGTACATGAACATTGGGAGGAGGTAGGCGTTTGTGTAGTCAAAATAGAATGTTTTATTCGTAAGAATAAGGCATTCTGAGACTGCATAAGAGGGCGTGTTGTGAAATAGGGATGTGTTTTGGGCTTTATCTTGAATCAAGTAGGGATATTGTATTCAACCACTGCACATTTCAACGTCACAACATGTTACTCTATGTAAGAGTCTAAAGAGCAATTAGAAGTATGCACGGTATAAAGTAGACGGTTAGAAGAACCTATGTAGGAGAGGTTAGGAAGTAAAATGCATAAAATAAACAAAAAATTCATAAAAATCAAATAAAAAAGGTATAATAATAAAAAGAAAATAAAAATGGAACGTTGGAGGGTTTTATTGATCGACGTTCGGCAGGGCTTTATCATTGGGATAGAGGAATATTATTAAAGTGCTGTTACAATGATAAACCCCGGCCGAGTTTTGAAAAATAAAATAAGAAAAAACAAAAAACAAAAAACAAAAAATTTGTCATACGACTTATGTAAATGAAATATAGTTAAAACTTTGACAATTTTGAGAAGTTTAAAGAACAAAGAGTTCTTATTTTGTATTAAGAAATACAGAAATTTAGTAGAAGAAGTTCAAGAGAGAACCTAGAGTTCTTGATTATATTATAAAAAATATAAAGTTTGGTAGGCGAACTGTCTTTCGAGGCAGGATGTAGCTATGTTCGAGGAGTGATATGATCAAGGCCTAAGATATCATTTCTAGAAGGTAGTGATTTAGAGTTAATTGGAAAACTTATCAAAAAATCCAACGTAGTTGTTTAGAGTTCTGTCACATGTAATTTTGGGCAAAAAACATAAACAATGACTTATGTTTGTAAGTGTCATAAACTTTCATAGATATAGGAAAAGTTTTTTTTTTTTGGGTCTACTCTAACAAGAAAAAACAGATGTTGAGGGAAGTCGTCAAGGGACAATAGGACAATGCTTACATGGTGAAAGGAGGGGGTTTGTTAAGAAACAAAGCCTAGAAATAAACCGGACGTGACAAAAGGAGAGTTTTTATAAAATAAAACGAAAAGTTTTATAAAACTGTAAAAAGGTTAATTAGCTGATTAGGATAGGTAATTAGATGTTAAATTGTAAAACGATAAGTTGTATGTTTTGATGTTTTAAATATTAAGAATTATTTGATAATAAAATGATAAAAAATTGTTAGTTTTAAGTGATTTATGGTTTGAAAATATGAAGAATAGTTGTTTAAAGTTTGAGAATTTATGTGAGTTTTGCCAAGACAAATAATAATTAAGTTTTTAAGTTTTTTTGATGTTAAAATAAATAATGAATGAGGGAGGTTAAGTTTTTGTTTTTTAAAGGAAGGAATAATAAATTAATAATGATAAGAGAGATTTTGATGAGATTTATAAATGAAATAAATAATTAATGATTTTTAATAAATAATGTTTGAATTTAAAACAATAGACGATTGTGAGAAGTTATTGATAAAGGTGTCTAAAGATTTTGATGAAATACGGTGTTAGCTGGGAAAACAATGTAAAATTTATTATTTTTTGAAGTTTTTTTATATACAAGTAATAGATGACTAAGGAGATTTTAATAGGAAGTATTTTAAATGAGAGATTTTTTGAGTTTTTTTTTATAAGAAGATGATGACTTTACCGAATTGTTGAGTAAAGTGGTATTTAAAATGAAGTTGTTCTGTTAATAAGCTTTTATAAAAAGAGTAGTTAGGTTGCATTAATGGTAAATTTTAGTTTTTAAGAGGTTTTTTGAATACTACGATGAAATAAAGGAAATATGCGACGATTTTAATGAAATAAAGGAAATATGCGACGATTTTAATGAAACAAGAGGAGATTTAAGGAAGTCTACGAAATACGGCGATTATTATGATTTTTGAAGGAAGCTACGTTGAAATAAGGAGATTATTTATGAAATAATATAGGTAAATAATAAGGAGTTTTTATTTTATGAAGAATTTTGTTTGGTGATTAATGCAACTTAGATTATTAAAATATGAAAGATAAGATGGAAATAATTTTAAGATAGGATACTGAGAGACAATACAATTGTAAAGAGGTAATTTTGAAATAAATAGATGAGTTTTGTAAGTAAGTATATTTTTTTGATAATAATGATGTTATATTTTTAAATTTTAGTTGAAGAAAAGAGTTTTTTTTTGTAATTATAAAATCAGTAGTTAACATGTTATCCCAGCAAGACAAAGAGTAATTGAGAATTGATAAAGAATAAATAATTATTGGATTTAAACTAAAATGAATAATAATATAAGATGATAATTGAAAAGTTTTTAAAGTAAATTGAAGTAATGTTGAGTAATAAGTAAATAATTTTGTAATGGTGTTAATGATAATGAGAAGTTTTAAATTTTAATTGTATTAAGTTGAAGGAATTATTCAGATGAATATCTAGAGTCAAAGGTAGATTTTCAAAGGATGTAGAAATGTCGTCTTGGCAAAGAGGATGAGACGAGAAAAAGTATATAGACGGCTGTCTGGGAGATAAGCTTTGAGTGACGGGATCCTGTCAACAAAAAAAATGTTGATGGAAAGTTTCAGCCAACAAGGTTGGAAAGGAAACTGATGATGGGTTTTATTGTATAAATAGAGATAAGACTTAGCACTAATTGATTCGTATAATATTTTTTTTTCAATGAGTTAATATAACGCTAACAAATTAAATAATGAAATAGGATTTTAGCAAATAGATTTTTAGTTTTTATAAGAAAAGAGAATCTTTCTTAAATTAAGTATACTAGGGATACTTATTTTCTTTCATGAGGTCCTTAGCTTCTGAAATGAAATGTCTTGAACATCCATTAGTATTTTTTTTCTCGATTTGAAATTTATATATATAAAAGCTTTGTATTCCAATACCTGTATTGAAATACAAACCTTGTGGGGTTTTGTGACAATGTGAAAAGTCAGATTTTAAAATAGACTCATTTAAAAGACGCGGTTAAGCCAAAGAGATAAGAGATTCAAATAATAATTTAAATTTAGTCACGTCATTTATAAAAGAAAAATGGATTTTCAAGACAACAGTATGAATTATTATGTTTAATTTTAATGTAATTTAGTTTGTTTGTTATAAAATGTAAATTATTTGTATTTTACGGCAGTGCGGTAAAATGTGTGAACAGTAACCGGAAAGAACGCTTTCGGAAGTAGGAATTTGCCTCATGGTAACATCAGTCTAAGTCCAGCGTTAGGAGTGACAGGTTGTGTTCTAAAAAGTCGAAGTCCAGCGATTGAAGGGACAAGATGTGTTTTCTAAGAGTTGAGTTTACCGCTTAAAATGAACAGGTTGTGTTCTTAAAAGTCAAAATCCAGTGTTTGGAGAGATAAGATCGTAGAAAGAGTTTCTAGGTTCTGTTAGAACAATGTACATTTGATTTTTTATCTCAAATAGTGATCGAAAGTATTTAAAAATCCATATTTAGCGTGTTTCAATGACAATAACGCGGGAACATAAAAGACAATGATTTATATACGCGAGTTATGAACATTCTCAACAACTTGAGAAAACAATTTCTGAACGAGGGAGAATCCACTGCGAGCCGTAGAACTTCAACTCGTAGGACATCAGTTTTCCATTCGGACACAGACAATGTTTTTTATTTAGATCGGCGTTGTGGTATAGACGCTATATATTATCTGTTTGATTAATAACCTGTATTATGTTTTAAATTAATTTTTTGTAAATGTTTATCTATTTAAAGAAAATTTAGTAGATTATTACTAGAAGAGATACTAGTAAAAAATGAAACTTTTAAATAATGAAAATAGAATCTTTTTATTTTTCTTTTAGAGCTACAAAGTTACTAAAAAATTCATAGATTAAATTCCTGTTGCAACAATTTTATTTGTAGAAGCATTTTTGAAGATAAAATTAATTAATTTGAAAGAAAGAAATAAAGGAAATATAAATTCATAATTAGTTATTGAAACTAAAAGGATAACTAGTATTTATAATATGATTTTGTGGTTAATAATATTTGTAGGATGTTTCTTTGAATGTTTAATAAATGTTTTCTTTGTAACATTTCAGCCAAAGTGTTCTCATTAAAAAACCAAAATCCACTGTAAGTACACTGTGAAAAGAACTTACGACCCCAGAGATCTTATAAATAATTAAATTCATTCTTTTTTCTAAATTGGTATGCTAAAGCAAACCTGGCGCCCTATAGTCGAGCAAATTAACAAATTAATAACATTAAAAGTAACTTCAGCTAAATTTTTGAATTGTTACAATTTACTCTTCCAGCATTCAATTAAAAAGTTTTATACTGGAATAATTAGACCACAGTTCATAATTATAAGAGTTGTGTGTCCGCCAGATGTATTGTTGCTTGTGTCTGGTGTTGTAATGGTTAATATCTGGTAAAAATGGGAAAAGGTATATATTTTTGAGAATTGATCTGATTTTTTTTCATAAAAATTGTTAAATGTTTTTCTTACTAATTTTGTTACACCCAATAAATTGTTTTCCTGAGGTCCCCGCTCAATTAAGGCAGCTATCATAATTAAGTAGTATTCATAAAAAAAAGTAAAAACATGATTTATGTAACTATAGGCCAATATCGTTGTTCTTTTATTCTCTAAACACTTTGAAAAACTTGTAAATGTAGGATTAATTAGTTTTTAAATAATATAATTATTTTTTTAGCAAAACCAATTTAGATTCATTGCAGAAAGAAGTACAGAAAACACATTGTTACTCTAATTGTTATAATAATGCATGTGTTGGGGGTATTTTTGTTGAAATAACTAAAGCACTCTTAATTACTCTTAATTATAGGTTTCTACTTAAAAAATATTGGAATAAAGGTTTTAGTTTACGACTGAGATGACAGATAGTGAAGGTCGAAGATACCTTTAGTCCTCCTATACTAAATACTTATGGTGTTCTACAGAGCTCGGTTTTTAGACCCATATTTGTTCATAATTTATTGTAATGATTAATGTCAAGAGAATTTTAATAGTTCATTGCCTGCTTTTGCAGAGAAGTACTGTGTTAACATTAGAGTAAGTGTCCCAAATCTAATTCAGTTATTTGAATAGATGTAACATGATTTAAATAAATTAAATTTTTTGTTTAATTGATGTTTCAATATTTTTATTATTATTATTACAACTTTTCAGTTTTAAAATCTATAAAGCTATAAAATCAATAAATAAAAGATAGTTGTGGAATCCGTGTTAAAACCATCATAGCAAAACAAACCAGTATAACATGGTGAAGACTATTAAAGTTCAGTTTCATCACTTAGGCTGTGTGTTGAGTTGACTAAAAGTGAAATGAAGAAGATGTATGGAGATGCATATTAGGTGTGAGTTTAAAGTATAACAGATCTGATATTGACAATTATTTGACATGAGTAAGTACACTTATTTGTACTGATTGTTTGAGTTTTTTTGACTTCAATAAATTTATTATATTATTCTGAATAAACAGTTTACTTTTGACAAAATTTTTTTTAGTTATTTTGTTTATTCCCAAGCGGGGGGGGGGGTTAAGGGACTTTGAAAAGTGTGTAATATTCAAGGGCTAGGAGTCTTTATTTTATAAGGCAATGATGACTGAGAGGTTTTTCACCTTTTAATAAGAAGGAAAAATAAATAGATAAACCCATGTTAATTATTGCAAAAACAGTTCATTAAGAATATTAATTTTTGAATACAGAGAACTAAAAATTAAAAAAATTAGGTTGTCTAGTGGACAAGTAGATTACATGAGGAAGACAATATTAGAAATTGCATATAAACCACTTAAGTCATTTGAGCTATTAAGACTACTTCAATAGGCTAGTTTTCTCTAAATTACCTTTCTTACTGCCTAAATTTTAAAATCAGGGATAGGATACGACTGAACTAGTGAAAACAGCATTAATGTGTCAACCATATAGGCTGCAGAGATGTTCATAAAATTGTTACATTCAAATGTCTGCGCATGAGTAGTTGCTGTGTTTACTGTCCTGTTTTAGTAGAGTAAGAAATTAAAATATAACAATTTTATTTTTTGTTTCAAAATCAGAAGCATGCACTACAATGTCAGAAAGTAAACAATGCATTCCCTTTGTAGCATAAACTCTGTTAGCTGCACCTAAGAATGAATGTACCTTTAGATGAAATAGATATCTCATATATATATATATATATATATATATATATATATATATATATATATATATATATATATATATATATGAGTGGTATAACTCACTTTTTTTTAATATTTAGTTATGGTCAGATCTGGATTCTCCATAGTCAAATCTATTAGTTGGAATACCGGTGTAGCTCATAACTCTCTTTTTAGCCACATGGCAGCAGCACTTGTTTGACAGGCAATGAAAATCTTCTCAGTGGCTGTGGGAAAAGTGGCGCAAGTCAGATTTACACCACTTTTCCCTCCACTAAATAGATCATTGTATGAGTTGTTTGTTGACAAGCTAGTTAGTGAAATTAATGCAAATATGTCTGGAAATGATTCTATGAGTGATAGTTTAAGTGAACCAAGTGAGTTAGCCTATTCAGGCTCTGATGATTGGCAGCCATCTGCTTCAGAAAGTGAAGAAAATGATACAGGTAAGTTGTTATAATGATTCTTGAAATGTTAATCCTAACCTCAAATACATAATTGATATAAGTATTTCATTTTAAAGATTTTTCTTCCAAATGATTTTTAAATTATTTCACTAGCCATCCTAAGGAAAAACAAACTTTGTACAGGCCTACATTTTATTAGTAAAAATAGGTATACAATTATATAAATTAAGCTTATACTGCTAATATTTAGCATACTCTTTTGAAAGTGAACAAAACTATGCTCTTAAAATATTATACTGTTATAGTTCTTGAAAAGTTAATCATAACTTCAAATGCTTAATTGGCTTAAGTATTTCACATTTTACTTTTTTTAAATCTAGAAACTACTTTGAAGTTGTTTTACTATCCTGCCTTAAAACAATAGCAAAATTTAGGCTTCTAAAGTTATTGCATTTACCGATACCAGTACGGTAGGTAAACAATGTTATGTTATTGTTAACTTGGCCTACATAGCCTAGTCTATATTTACTCTTTTGCTTTCAGATAAGGAATTTTTGGATGAAAAGGTCGATGAAGCCATTCAAGATGGGCCTCCAAAGAAAACTAGAAAAAAACAACATGAAAATAAAAAGGAAAAGAGAAAGCGCTTGAGAAATTCTGGTCGTGAGTACACTACTAAGAAGGGGAAAATTATTGAAAAAAAGGTATTTGATAATAGTGACTGCTTATGCCTAAAAAAGTGTATTAACAACATATCTGAAGAGGCACGAAAACATGCTTTTGACTCTTTTTGGAATTTAGGCTCTTTCAAAGCCCAAAATTCTCTTGTGTGTGGTCTGATCAAGCAGAACCAACCACAAGTCAGACAGCCAAAAAACTAGTCACGTGCCCCAAAATCAGTATCAAATAAATTTACATACATGCTGCAGGGCAATCTGTCAATGTTTGTAAGAAGTTTTTTATCGAAACATTCAAAATATCTGATGGCCTCTTAGTAGGGCTCTTATAAAACTGAAAGTAGGAGATCAAATTGGATCTGACAAACGAGGGTGCAGTGTTCCACCTAATAAAACATCAGACATACGAATGCAATCTGTTCGACAGCATATTGAGCAGTTTCCTTCTTATCAGTCTCACTACACTAGGGCTAAAAACCCTAACCGTAAATACTTGTCCTCAGATTTGAATGTTAGTCTTTTGTACCAATTATACACGGAGTATTGCACCGAAAATAGTATTGTACTTGTATCTGTCATTCAATAATGAGTATAACTTACACTTTCATGCCCCTCACAGTGATTCTTGTGGTAAGTGTGATTCATATAAAATAAAAAAACAAAGCTTAACCAATGAGGCAGAATTGCACAATTTGGAGATTGAACATGAGTTGCATTTGCGCAAAGCAGAGTTGGCCCGAACTTCGATGAAGGTAGATGCAGAGAAAGCCAAGACTGACTCAAAATTTTATTCTTTCACTTTTGACCTTGTAAAAGCCCTAGCTTTTCCCAAACTTACCACATCACTAGCATATTACAAGCGTAATATGTATGTTTCCAACTTAGGATGCCATGAGCTAAAAAGTGGGCTTGGCTTTATGTATGGATGGGACGAAACAGTTGCTTCAAGAGGCTCCCAAGAAATTACTTCTTGTGTGACCAAACATATTGAATCCCGTGCTGCTGAAGCTGAGCACATTGTTTCCTATAGCGATACATGCACAGGGCAAAACAGAAACTGGAATTTTTCCCTGTCAATGCTGAAAGTAGTGCTCAGCGACAGCAATCAAATAAGTGGCCATTCATACTTACCCAATGATGCCGATTTTGGCTCAATAGAAGCCTTTAGCAAAAATAGGTCGATTTATGCTCCCCATGACTGGTATTCAACAATAACCCAGTCTAGAAAAAAGAAACCATTTCACTTTAAAAAAATGGAAAGAACTGAGTTTTTAAGTACCTACAAAAAGCTTGACTGATGCTGTAACCAAAAGAAAAAAATGTAATGGCCAACCAGTATCTTGGTTAAAGATCCAGTGGATTCGGTGTACAGCTGATCATCCCTACACCTTATTTTATAAGGAAAGCCTTAATGAAGATATGGCTTTCTCAGCCTTGAACATCGCTCCAAGTAGGAAAGGACGTCCAAGGCTGCTCAGCAACATCAAACAAGACTTTCTTTATTCTGCAGAAAGTCCTGTTACTATAAAGAAAAAGCAAGACATGTGTGATCTTCTGCCCTTCATACCACCTATCCACCATGCCTATTTTAGGGATCTTAGAACAGAAGCCGTTAACGACATTGGACCACTGACCGACCATGAGGAGGATGTGGATGAAGCTGACAATTGAACACTTTATTATCAAGCAATATTACATTATTAAATAATATTATATCCAAAAAAATAAAACATTTAAAAACTATAATTAATTATTGTGTAATATATCTTCTTTAATCCATAATATGTTTGAGAGAAAAGTGGTGTATCTCAGAGATACACCAATTTTGCTTCCAAATATCTTCTTAAATGTAAGACTCTTTGCAGGAAAAGTGGTGTATAACAATTCAGCCCCTCAATACATCCCTTAAAGTTTTTTTAAAAATCTGAATACTTTACAAGAGATGTTCAGGATAGTTTGGAGTAAGTTGTTGCTACCTATGTTGCAAATAATAATTTTCTGATTTTTTTACAATACTTCTAATAAAACTCCTTGTTTCTCAAAACTACATTATATTGACTTACACCACTATTTCTTTCACCGCCGGAATTATATATTATATATATATATATATATATATATATATATATATATATATTCCATTAAAAGTTATCAGTTATCATTTACTATTTTCATTAACTTAATTTTTATCTAATTTATTGAATATGATACATTTAACAAGTGCCAGCATTAATTGTAATTAGGCATAATAATTGTCACAAGTTCGATACAACATAATATTTAACATTGTAGGCTACTTACTTTTAGCCATAGTTAGGCTATTTTCGAAAGAAACAACGAAAGAAAGAATAATAAAAATTAAAAACAGTGATAGATTTAATAGGCTACATAGAAAAACTGTATTTTAGTTAGGAAAGTTAAAAAAATTGTAAAATGTCCACCAATAAATGGTAGCCCCTAACTTGAAATAAAATTAAAACAGACTTAACCTTACCTAACCTAACAGATTAGTATTTTTTTATAATATAAAGAACATTTTAACTTTACCATTTAAAATGACAGATGTTTAACGAAAAATATCACAAAATCGTTTTGCATATGTTACAAATTATTGTAACAACTGGTTTGTAACTTTGTACAACTATCATGTAACATGATTAGGATTAGCGTAACATATTGAAAATTATACCAAATGAAAGTTGAAGATTAGGTTTTATTTATCCACTAAGTGTATGCATTATTCTGTCATCAGATTATTTGTCAATGTAGACCACATAAATATAAAATGTATAATTTAATAATAATTACCTTGGCACCATTCTTGGACACGGCCTACACATTCTGTGGCATTCATCATTAACTCTACTACGATATTCTGTCCTTTCTTCAGGAAGATATGGCGGCTGATGAGGAATTCCTGCTGGCTTAGGATAAACTTTATAAATATTCAGAGGGACTCCTTTGATATTGTGTATAGGATAAAACCTGAGAAGGTTATCCACTGTGAAGATATTGGTAAATGTTACAAAACAGTATTCCTTCCTTCTAGTTCTTTCTGAATTTATTGGTGTGTCGACATGGATAACTCTTCCAAACTGTGAAAAATGTGATACAATATCATGATCTGTTATATTTTGTGTTATGCCACAAACATAAATTTTACAATTCGATGGTATTATGCTAGGAAATTCATCAAAGTGGTTGTTTAGTGGTTTAACATAGACTCGTTGACCTCTAATGTGATAACTAGTGTGCACTAACACCTTATTTGCACTTATTACCTTTTTAAATGAAATAATTCCATGACCTTTTGAATTAGCTAGTGAATCTGTAAAAATTCTGACAAAGTCTATTTCACCATAGCACTTGAAATACTCATACAGAGCTTGTCCACTCATATTTCCAATAGAGGTTACATGTATTTTTTTATCTTCATCATCGATTCCTTTCATTAACCGAATAGGTTTTAATATGGTAGGTCTTCTATATACTGCCATTTCAACTCACAAATTTTAACATTTATGAACTTTCAATAATAATAAAACCTTACTAATCGGCAATTTCAAACTGAAGTTGTAGGCCGCTGAAATAGTGAACCAATTAGTATTACCCGACCCTTCAGAATTATGTTATGTAGACTTAATTAAGTTAAGTAGATTTCGGTAAAATTCAATATCAACTAAGAAAATCCTGTCTAATATTAAGTATTGCAATGCTCGTTATAGAAAAGCACATCACAAAAGACTGCTTTCAAACTCCAATTAATATTTCATCTCAAACAAAAAGTAGAAAGTACAGTACATAAACTGATTTAAGTGTGTGAGAAACTGAATCTGAATGAAGAGGAAGAAGATTATAATTTCAAGCCTTCTAGATCAAATAATCTAACCAAATTCATGGACAGATACGGTATGTTGGTTTATACATGTATGAAAAGGAAGGTATCTGATCGATACACTCATGAAGCCTTAAAAAGAGTGAAATATTAAACACATTGAAGCAAAATATATAAGTTAATGCAAAAACAATGCACAAACTTTTTCATCAATCCTGAAAAAAAAAAAACTAAACAAAACTAATCGGCATCAAAAATATTAGTTCGGTAGTTGTCAATCTAATAGTGAAAATTAACCATGGACGCCGTATTTTTAATACATAAAACTTCTATGTATATTTAAAAAGAGCCTTAACTAGTTTTGTTAGTGCCTTAAATAGGTTTTTAGCGTATAGGCCTATGTGATTAAAATTGAGCTTTTAAAATTGCTGCTCATGGTTCATTTTTGATGTTTACCAAATTATTTCAAACCGTTATATTTTTACCGGTGATTTTATACACGAGTTTGGGACATATTGCACTAAGTTTTGAAGGAAATCGGAAGAACCGATTTTGAGAAATGAAGTTGTTATTAACAGCCCGAATATAATTTGTAATTAGGCTATGCCAGATTATTTGATTTTTTACCGATAATCCACAAACCGGTATTTTTTGAGAAATGGCAGTCAATAAGTCTTGTTTGGGTCCTTGGAGCAAATTTTGAGAAAATCATAATTTTTATCCAAAATTTGAGTTCTTTCCAAAAAATGAAATGAAAAGATTCCGAGATAGCCTATAGCCAAAATATGTCCACATACCAAATTTGATTAAAATCTGTCTGCTTGAGCTGTCCACCACTGTATAAGAGACAGAAAACACATGCCAGACAGACATTATTCAAAAACATTTTTTGGACTCAAGGTATAAATCACAAATTGATATGTCCGCAAAAACTTGACATCAACCTGTTTTTGTACCTAAAACAATACTAGCCTACATATATATGGATGGTCAGATTAGTAGGCCCTAGTACTGAAAATACAAATCATTGAACTTTAAAAATATATTGTTTGTTACTTTTTGTGATAAGAGAGATTACTTTTTCGTTTTAGCCTAGAGAGAATGAGATATCCTTCACCTAGCCTGTTCTTCACATGTATTTTATTGTAGCCTAGTATTATAAGAGATTATAAATTGGCATTTAAAGAAAAATTAAAAGAAATTATCATCGGAATATTACTTTAATAATAGGCAATCAAGTACATCACAATTGTACATCTGGAGAGCCACATATATGATCCCTGTGAAATTTGTTACAAGTAATTGGCCTAAGTTTACAGATAAGAAGAAAAAGTTTATGAAAGTTGCCAAAGCCCCAAACTGACCCACGTTTTCTCATATTCCTTGTGTCCAATAAACTAATTTTCACAAAATTTGTGTTAGGCTTAATTTATAAATATTGTGTAAAATCCTAAAATTCACCAGTCCATATTATTAAATGGCCTCATTAGATATAAATCAGCAATTCACAGTTTATCATTAATCTAGAGATCCACTAAACCAATATCCAATGAAATTTTGTTAAATAATAAGCCTTCAGCCTGTAAGTAGGCTATTCACATATGGAAAATAAAAATAAAAAAGTAAGCAAAATTAGCAAAGGGCTATCAATATACCCCTACAAAGGCCTATTCATGTTTCCTTTAGTTATAGGGTTTCCATATCAACATTAGCATTAATTATGCTAAATTATTTGCTTAGAACTGTAAATACCGGTATATTAAAAGTTAATGTACTTAGGCTA
The DNA here is from genome assembly GCA_963513935.1 of Aphrophora alni. Lineage (NCBI taxonomy): Eukaryota > Metazoa > Arthropoda > Insecta > Hemiptera > Aphrophoridae > Aphrophora > Aphrophora alni. The sequence goes on along the minus strand of OY740765.1, from coordinate 55,541,532 downwards.
CATCGTAATTAAGCTTAAATTATAATTTAACAAGTTTCCTTAAAAGTGAGAATCTATTAATCCAATTATGATGAAATTTGAATTAAATTTGATAAGCATGTTTTTGGTTCCAAGTCACAATTTAAATAAAATATTTAATTACCTTAGGTCCGTCTTGTGACTTGTTCTTGTGTTAAATGTGATTTTTAATATAATCAATGATGAGTTCTTCAAAGTGAAGAAAGTAATTTTCTGATGATGGGGTTACGGCCTCGAAACATGTGAGAAGCAATCAACTGTAGCATTTAAATCCAAAAAAGCACTTCCGCAATAACTTAACTCATTTCGTAAATATACATTCCACTTTCCGTCGCTTGACAGATGCTGGCATCTAGCGGCCCGCTCCTAAACCAAGCATCACCTGATACTTGAAACCAAAGTACATTTTCGCCGGTCAAGCTAGCTTCTCGATTACCGGTCCACAGTCTACATGCGATAACAACATGGTCTACACTCTTCATAACTCCGTTAGCTAAAAGTTTTTCTTTCTTCTCTCAAAATTACCGTCTTTCTAAAACATCATGTTAAATTACTAATTGTGCGCCTTAGTCTAATAATCTGGTTCAAAAATGTTAAAATTAACCATCATTTTCTCGGTACTACCTCACGTGATCTGCGACAGGATTTACCAGGTACTTCAACCTTACAGATTTTGTCATATTATAAATTTTGTTAATTTTTAAAATAATTTGTTAATTATCATGTATTCTTTAAAATATGTATTTCATGTTTTATTCAATATTCTATTTCCTTTTGAAACTAAATGATTATAAAAATTTTCTTTTCTTAAAACATCATTTACAAAATCTTGCAAAGGCACATTTTACGTTTTGAACATTTTTGTGAAATAAGTGCAAACTAGTGTTGAACATTAAATGATCAGAATATGAACATGTCAAATATAAAACAATTGAGGAAATTTCTTCTAAATCAGAAAATTTCGTTTTACAAACTTTTGCAAAATCTTACAAGTCTTATACAAGCTTTCTTTTAAACAAAATTAAAATATATATAAATAGATTTATAATAATCTAAGAAGCTTTTAAGTACCATCTTAACGAATTTCTGTTATACAATCAATTTTCTTTAATTTTGGCAAATAATCAGATATTTCTTTAATGATGAACATTAATGCTAAAACATGTCTGATTTTGTACAGACACTAAAAGAACATGTTTTTTGCTCACAGCTAATATGCTGGTAGGACAAATAGGAGAAATTGGAGAAATAAAGAAATTCTTGTCTCACATTGCGCAAACCAACGAAACATCCTAACAAGTTTCGTCCTGTTGGCAAAACACGTTTTTTTTTGTATAACGTAACTTCACATTTTCAAGTGCATAAAAGTGATGTCTTTTTCTACAGCTGACTTTACAGAACTTTAACTAACTCATTTTGTATATGTGCCTAAATTTACTTTCGCAAATATGTGTTCCTTAAGACTATTTTCTAAATGTAGACCTGTGTAGTTAATTATAAAATATATATAAAAAACAATTATTGGGTGGAGCCTGCATGCAATTTTCGGTCCTAACAACCTCCAAGAGGTTAATTTCCAAATTAAAATAATTGACGTCAATTAACAAAATTTCAAAATTCTAAATTCCTTTTTTTTTGTTTGTTTAAAATATATAAATTTATTTGGCCAATATAGTTTTTAAGAAATTTTTCAAACCAGTTATATTATGTATCTTTAGTTTAGTGATAAACATGTTAACTATAGATATGATTTTTGAACTTAAAATATCAAACTCTTTTATATTTTGTTAAATTCTGTAATTGTTTAAAAAGAAACTATCATCTTATAAACTAAAAAGGGGGGGGATAAGTTTTTTTCTTTTTTTTGAATCTTTTGATTAAATTTTTTTTTTATTATTATACTTTTACATTAAGGGCGTATAATCTTTTTTTTTTTTGATTAATTATAATTCTGTGAATTATTAAGCTGTGCTCATTGTTTTTTTTGTTAAATTTTTGTAACTATAAATATACATATTAAAAGGGGGGATAAATTTTTAGAATCTGTTGATTAAATTTTTTTTTTTCTAAATTATTATATGTTACAATTAAGGGCTTATAACTTTTACAATTTATGATATTGTTAATCATAAGTTTTTTTTTTATTGATGATTTGTGTCAGGATGTCTTTTGTTGTAAATGACAAAGTCTGAAGCGCCGAAATTTCCTTCTGCTTTCAATAAACTTGAGCCTTGTTAATTACTAAATTTGTCTTTGTCTTTTTTTTTATTTTTTCTTTTCAAACATTGTTACCATTTTGGTTCCGCCTTTATTAAATTTAAGTCCCCTGGTAACATGTTTTTGGTAGCAGAGCGTGGTTTATTTTAAATTCTGGAACCGTAGTTAATTTTCAAAATTTCGCATTGGAACTATCTAAATTTAAATTCAAAATTATCTTTGTAAACAAGGCTCCTTTTTATGTTTTGCAGCTTTTTCAAATACTGCACAACTGTTGCTGATGAAATTTTTTTTATTTAGTTTAAATATTTAAATCTCTATAAATCTATAGTCTCTTTTTTTTATTATTTAGTTATTTTTATAAACACTTACACAAAAACTTCTAAACCAATTTCGATAAAATTTTTTTTTTTTATTATTTTGTCTGCTTAAATATTTTTTTTTATATATATATATTTACATACACTGCACCCTAGTCATTCACTGAATTTGATCCAGACAGCGGGCTCATTCGGGAATCCAAAAAAAAATTTAAATAAATAATAAAATCCAAAAATAGTTAAAAACAAAAAAAAAACAAAAAAAATTTCAAAATCTCCTTCAAAAAATTTTCTCGAGTTTTCTTTCGCTTGTCTGTATCAATTCATACTTACACACACACATATATACACAACAACTACACTACATATAATTCTTGAGTCTTTCTCTGGCTCTTTCACCTTTTTTACATCATCTTAAAAGAAATTTTTTTTTATTTAAAAACACTTGATTAAATTTTTTTTTATTTATCAGCAACAGTTAAGATGGCAGTGGATTTGCTGCGATTAGTGGATTCGTTAAAGAATACCGAGCTTGCTTTTGAGGTAGTAGCTAGAGGTGGTGAAAAAGACATTGTAGCTAAAATGCGAACCTCTCTTAGGTCCCTTCTGCAGAACAGCGTCGAGCCCGAAATGGGAAACTTCACTGAAGACATCCTCTTGCAACAGATAGCGTTAGCCCGGAACTCCTTGTTTGTCTTGCAAGACGACCTGGAGAACCTCGATTCCGAAAGAGGAATCAAAATGATTCGTGTTCGTGCGCGCATAAACGTCTTCGGAAGACGACTAGAGTTCCTAAATCGGGTGCACACTGAACAACTAAAAGTAGCAGACAACAACGTGCCACGGGATCTGGCCGAGCTACATAACAATTTCGCTACGCTCAAAGAAAAATTTAAAGCCTTTGAGCAAACCGTTGCTCCTCTAAAACTAAACGTAAGCATCCCGCTAACGCCCTCTGGGGGAACCACAAAAGCTAGCTCTGCAGAGCCATCTCGGTCTAATGGGCCAAATCTCCTTGCGGACACGCCGCAGGCTGAGGCTCAGCAAACTACACCTAGCAGCTCGAAAGGCTGTCAATACATTTCCTTATACGGAAAATTAAGTCATCCTGCCGAACAAATAATTAAGACAATTCCTCAGACAGATGGGTTCGACCTTGACAAATTATTAAATTTTTTTAAAATTTCTTTAAAAATAGTTAAAACTTACCCGGACGTAGCCTTAAACATTAATAATGTTCTGATGCCCTATGCTCAGGGCCCTTTAAATTCATGTCTGATTAGACATCAGGCATTTAATACCTTTCATAAAGAGGCCTTAAGTCTCTTTATACCATCAAAACGGTTAGCTTCTTTAGTGCAGGAGTTATTTTATAGGCCCCAGAAGACTAACGAGGCGGTGCACATCTTTGTAAATGAAATTAAAGAGGCTGCAGAAACACTTAATTTAGATAAGTCCGAATTGGAGGTCACGGACGTCATTCTGGAGGGACTGTCTCCGGAAGTCCGCAACTGTTTAGTTTTTGCGACTAAGCCTAAAAATTTCGCAGATCTAGATCGACTCTGCGCTCACGTAAATAACATCATGTACACTGACAGGCAAAGGGCTCCATTAAAGAGACCTGAGTTTAAAAGTCCTGATTTTAGACCTACAAGACCTGTAGTCTGTTACAGTTGCGGGCAGCCGGGACATAGAGGCCCAGAGTGTCGAAACCGGCCTCCAACAAGGCAATATCCTCCAAAAAAACGGAGGCAGGTTTGGAGTCTAGTTGGTAGCTCCAGGCCAGCCTCCCTTTCTAAAACCAACCACATCGGATTTAAACATAACACGAAACCACATTTTTTTAATAAACCTCCCTTTCAAAATTTAAACTCAATTTCCCATTCAAGAAGAAACAATTTCGGCAATAAAATTCAAAATTACGTTACTCCCATCTGTTATCATTGTGGCATACCCGGTCACTATATCTGGGGCTGTAAATTCTTCTCTCTACGGAATAGGTCCAGGCAAACCTATTCCAGCTCTAAGCTTTCCAACTGCAAACTTCAAAAAAAAAATAACATTTCTCTTAAATCTAGGGGTCTGAACGATCAGTTTTTGCCTTTGGTGGAAGTAGCTTTTGGGCAAATTAAAGTTAAGGCTCTGCTGGACTCCGGTTCAGTAAGATGCGTCATTTCTAAAGCCCTTTTTAAAAAATTGAAGAACACCAAGGCTTTTAAATCCATCACCAGGGTGAAGGCTGATTGTGTCACGGCTTCTGGAAAAAGGTTGCCCATTTCCTACTCTTGTCGTCTTCATCTTAAAATGGAACATTGTAGTTGGAATGTGGATTTCCTGGTGGCGCATAAGTTGTCGTGTCCTCTGATCCTCGGGTCAGATTTCATATCTAAAACGGGACTGGTACTTGATCTTTCAGCAAAAAACTTCTATTTCAAATTTTCAAGGTCTATTGTTTTTCCTCTATGTAATTTTAGTAATTCTGCGTATAAACCTATAGTGTCCACAACATCTGAATCTACTGCTCCTGATCCTTTAGGTCATCTTCAAAAGGACGATAAAAACGCCATTTTAAAAATAATTAATGATTTTCCTCAGGTACTCACAAAAAGGTTAGGTTTAACACATCTAGTTGAATACGATATTCAACTGAAGGACAACACTCCCGTCAAGTGTTCTCCATACCAATTGGCACCTCCCAAAATGGAATACCTCCGCGAACACATCAACGAATTGTTAGATTCAGGAGTAGTAGAACCCAGCCGGTCGGCATATGCATCCCCTGTTTTTCTGGTTCAACATCCCGAAAAGAAAACAAGGATGGTGATTGATTATCGGAGGCTCAATCAAAACATCGTCGTCGAAGCGGTGCCGCTACCTAACTTACATCAAAGTTTTAACTGGTTTGTCGGTGCCAAATATTTCACAGTTTTCGATCTTAATTCAGCTTATCATCAAATCCCTTTGTCTCAAAAGTCCAAGCAAATTACCAGCTTTTGTACTCCTTGGATGCTTTATCAGTTTACTCGAGTCCCTTTTGGACTCTGTACTGGTGCCCAAGTGCTTACCAGACTTTTGGATCAGGTCTTCCATGACATCAAATTCAAATTCATTTTTAATTATCTGGATGATCTAGTCATTTACTCCAAAACTTGGGAAGAGCATCAAAAACATCTTCGGGAAGTCCTTACTCGTTTGCGGCGGGCTGGCTTGACTGTTAACCCAGATAAGGTCCGTTTCGCTGTGAATGAGATAAGCTTTTTAGGACACCTAGTTTCTTCTCGTGGCGTGCAAATCGACCCATCTAGAACAAAAGCAATTAGAAATTTTCCGCAACCCAAGAACCCTAAGGCCGTTTCCAGATTTATTGGAATGGTCAATTTCTTTGCTAAATTCATTCCAAATTTCGCGGAGCACGCTGCGCCTCTAAATCTGCTTCGGAGGAAGGGCCAAAAATTCTCTTGGCAAGCTGAACAAGAGAAAGCTTTTAAACATCTTCGGGAGGCAATAACACAGCCTCCGGTTCTCCGGATGGCCGATTTCGCCAAACCATTCATCCTGCAAACGGATGCGAGCTCGGTGGCCCTTGGAGCAGTTCTACTCCAAGAAATTGACGGCTCACGACAGCCCATAGCGTACGCTTCACGTACTTTAACACCTGCAGAAAGAAAAGCCTCATCTGCATATGAAGCCGAATGCCTAGCAGTAGTTTTTGGAGTAGAGAAATTTAGGCAATATCTAGAGCATCGGGAATTCCTATTAGAAACCGACAACCAAGCCCTTTCTTGGCTTTTAGCACGTCCTCGTCAACTTGGTAAATTAGGCCGGTGGATTGCCAAGTTGACTTCATTGAAATTTAAGGTAGCGCACATAAGAGGAACTCAGAACATCATAGCAGACTCCCTCTCGCGCATGTTTGAACCGGAAAATTTCAACGAAGAAAATGTCACCTTTTCGTGTACCAGTCTCCTCACAAATTTTCCTCTAGCTTTTCATGACATCCAGACTCATCAAAAGGCCGACCCTATTTTGAAAAATATCATTGCCGATCTTGAACAGAACATCTCTTCGGAGAAGTACTGTTTAAGTAAAGGTGTTCTTTGCCTGAAAAATCATCTGGAAAAGCCCACCAGAATTTATTTACCTCAGTCCTTAGTCGACCTGGTGATTAATTATCATCACGACTCCGTTGTGGGTGGTCATCTTGGAGTACTTAAAACTTTGTTTAAGGTAAAGGAGAACTTTTATTGGCCAACTTTAAAACAGGATGTCACTTCTAAAGTGCGAGCTTGTTCGGTGTGCGCTGTAAGCAAACCTGCTCACAACTCCAAATTAGGATACCTTGCCTCAACGGTTCCCAATCGTCCCATGGAAAAATTACATATCGACTACGTCGGACAGCTTCCTAGGACAAAACAGGGCTACAACATGATACTGGTCGCAGTTGACCAGTTCTCAAAATTCACCTGGCTCATGCCTGTCAGAGATGCAACTTCCCACAGTACAATTAAGGCCTTAAGCCAAAACATTTTTCAAAATTTCGGTTTTCCAAAGATAATAATCTCTGACAATGCACAATGTTTTGTATCACATGTCTTCCGCAACTTTTGTTTTTCTCGCGGTATTAAGCATGCAACTTTATCTCCTTATCACCCCCAACCTAATAATGCGGAAAGACTCAACCGAAACCTTAAGGCAGCCCTTATCGCCTATCACTCCAAAAATCAATCCTCTTGGGACGACTCCCTTTGCTGGCTTCAGCTGGCTTTCAATTTCGCACATCATGAGACTCTTAAAGCAACACCTTTTAGTATTCTTTTTAATTTTCTCCCCAATACACCACTGAGTCTCAGCTGGAACATACATGATCTCCTTCCAAAACCTAATACTAATCCATCACAAGTTTGGCGCCAGGCCAAAGACAATATAATGAAAGCGCACCAAAAGGCCGAAAAGACCTATAACAAATTCAGGAAGCCTCATCTGTATAAAATCAACGATCTTGTCTGGTGTAAAACACACCCTCTTAGCTCTGCCATAGACAAGCGAGCTGCTAAATTGATGCCTCGATGGTCAGGTCCCTTCCGGATCATTGATTTTCTTACTCCAGTTACCGTTGCGCTTTCTTTCGCCAATTCACCTCGTTTTATTAAAAAAGCACACGTCGAGCAACTCAAACCTCATCATATAAATTAAATATTAACAAATTTCTAGAACCTTCTCCTTTACGATTTAATTTTCTTTCTGATCTTTCTTGGCCCGCACAAATTGTCATCTGGTAGTCTTCTTTCTATGCACTGCAGAACATAATAAAATACGGAACCAAGCCGTATTTCCTCTAAGCCAAATGCACATCTGTATGTTTGGGCATCGGTGGGCTGAGCTCTCCTAGAGCCCCTCCGTGCCGTAATCTTTATAGGTGTTTGCAGGCGAAGAGATATTGATTTTCCTTGTCCAGTGATATATCTCACTGTTTCCCGGACTTGACGCTTTTCAACCCATAGTCTGATCAACTATGAGGTTCCACTTTACGGCAATGGCCGCTACATGTACCTGACATGTTTCCCTATCTAGACATATCTTGACATCGAGCACTCCGCGGGTGTAATCGATGCGACGAGAATATAGAGAGCGTCATGAACTCTTCTATTTCTTCGTCACCATAACGTCTTCGGACGAGGACATAGTGAGTCCATCTTCTTAATAGTTAAGTTTGGTGCATTTGTTCTTTGTTGTTTATCTTGGTGAAGGTATACTGACCGGTTCTGTCGAACTACATATAGTTAATGTGGCACTCGCTATGCATGTTAGTCTTAGTTTGTCTTTTGTTTATCTCGAGGTCTAAAACACCTGTCTGAGAGGAAATTTTTTTTTTACCCCTTCAAGCACACTCTCTCTCTCCTTTTTCTAAATTTTGCGGGAGGCCCTTCTGGCCCCTTTTCTTTTCTACCCTAACTCCGTCTTTCGGGGGGGGAGAGCTGTAGCATTTAAATCCAAAAAAGCACTTCCGCAATAACTTAACTCATTTCGTAAATATACATTCCACTTTCCGTCGCTTGACAGATGCTGGCATCTAGCGGCCCGCTCCTAAACCAAGCATCACCTGATACTTGAAACCAAAGTACATTTTCGCCGGTCAAGCTAGCTTCTCGATTACCGGTCCACAGTCTACATGCGATAACAACATGGTCTACACTCTTCATAACTCCGTTAGCTAAAAGTTTTTCTTTCTTCTCTCAAAATTACCGTCTTTCTAAAACATCATGTTAAATTACTAATTGTGCGCCTTAGTCTAATAATCTGGTTCAAAAATGTTAAAATTAACCATCATTTTCTCGGTACTACCTCACGTGATCTGCGACAGGATTTACCAGGTACTTCAACCTTACAGATTTTGTCATATTATAAATTTTGTTAATTTTTAAAATAATTTGTTAATTATCATGTATTCTTTAAAATATGTATTTCATGTTTTATTCAATATTCTATTTCCTTTTGAAACTAAATGATTATAAAAATTTTCTTTTCTTAAAACATCATTTACAAAATCTTGCAAAGGCACATTTTACGTTTTGAACATTTTTGTGAAATAAGTGCAAACTAGTGTTGAACATTAAATGATCAGAATATGAACATGTCAAATATAAAACAATTGAGGAAATTTCTTCTAAATCAGAAAATTTCGTTTTACAAACTTTTGCAAAATCTTACAAGTCTTATACAAGCTTTCTTTTAAACAAAATTAAAATATATATAAATAGATTTATAATAATCTAAGAAGCTTTTAAGTACCATCTTAACGAATTTCTGTTATACAATCAATTTTCTTTAATTTTGGCAAATAATCAGATATTTCTTTAATGATGAACATTAATGCTAAAACATGTCTGATTTTGTACAGACACTAAAAGAACATGTTTTTTGCTCACAGCTAATATGCTGGTAGGACAAATAGGAGAAATTGGAGAAATAAAGAAATTCTTGTCTCACATTGCGCAAACCAACGAAACATCCTAACAAGTTTCGTCCTGTTGGCAAAACACGTTTTTTTTTGTATAACGTAACTTCACATTTTCAAGTGCATAAAAGTGATGTCTTTTTCTACAGCTGACTTTACAGAACTTTAACTAACTCATTTTGTATATGTGCCTAAATTTACTTTCGCAAATATGTGTTCCTTAAGACTATTTTCTAAATGTAGACCTGTGTAGTTAATTATAAAATATATATAAAAAACAATTATTGGGTGGAGCCTGCATGCAATTTTCGGTCCTAACAACCTCCAAGAGGTTAATTTCCAAATTAAAATAATTGACGTCAATTAACAAAATTTCAAAATTCTAAATTCCTTTTTTTTTGTTTGTTTAAAATATATAAATTTATTTGGCCAATATAGTTTTTAAGAAATTTTTCAAACCAGTTATATTATGTATCTTTAGTTTAGTGATAAACATGTTAACTATAGATATGATTTTTGAACTTAAAATATCAAACTCTTTTATATTTTGTTAAATTCTGTAATTGTTTAAAAAGAAACTATCATCTTATAAACTAAAAAGGGGGGGATAAGTTTTTTTCTTTTTTTTGAATCTTTTGATTAAATTTTTTTTTTATTATTATACTTTTACATTAAGGGCGTATAATCTTTTTTTTTTTTGATTAATTATAATTCTGTGAATTATTAAGCTGTGCTCATTGTTTTTTTTGTTAAATTTTTGTAACTATAAATATACATATTAAAAGGGGGGATAAATTTTTAGAATCTGTTGATTAAATTTTTTTTTTTCTAAATTATTATATGTTACAATTAAGGGCTTATAACTTTTACAATTTATGATATTGTTAATCATAAGTTTTTTTTTTATTGATGATTTGTGTCAGGATGTCTTTTGTTGTAAATGACAAAGTCTGAAGCGCCGAAATTTCCTTCTGCTTTCAATAAACTTGAGCCTTGTTAATTACTAAATTTGTCTTTGTCTTTTTTTTTATTTTTTCTTTTCAAACATTGTTACCATTTTGGTTCCGCCTTTATTAAATTTAAGTCCCCTGGTAACACAACAACGAAGTCACAAGACGGACCTAATGTAATTAAATATTTTATTGAATTAAATGTTATACCCAGACTAGATAGGGTATAGAAGTAAAAAAAGTAATAATAATAAAGCATTAATAAATTAAGAAATACACAAATGGCTAAATATAGTTTATTTATGTTTTTCTTAGTGTTGTAGGTCTATTCATTATATCTCTGCTTAATCATAATTTATACTTTATTATAATGAAATAAAACTGCAAATATGGTTCCATAAGAAATCTCTAAATTAAAATTAGACTTGTATAGCCTAATTGGGTTTCTTACAGGTTCCTACAAATTTGAAAATTTATTCAACTGATTCCATTTAATGTATGTTGAATGAGAGTCCACAAGGGAAAATACAGAAGAAAATTTCAAAAGTAACAAAGGCTCAAAGATCCTATGATATTTTATCATCTGTATTTGGAATGTCTGTCAAACTGTAAGCATAAGCAGAGATAGTTATATTGAAAATGAAAATGACATAAAGTAACAGGCAAAAAGATCCCATGATACAACTTTACCTTCTGCATTTTGAATATCTGTCAAATTGTATACATATAGGCCTAGATAGCTATATTGACAACGAAAATAACCAAAAGTAACAAATGACCAAAGATCTGTGATATGGCTTAATAGGACTTTCACCCTTGCCTCTCATATATTAGAAGGGCTTCTTCTTTTTCTAAAACCTTTAGGCTAAGAATTGTATTTTATGCTCTAAGTTCATTTAACTCCTATACCCTGTGTAGCCAGTATTTTATTTAGATTTTCAATTTCATTCTTTAGAATTAAATTTTCATTACTGATGGGGTTACATTGTATTTCTCATCTGGGTTCTCGGCATTGTAGGAAATTTCACTGATAGGTTCAAAGAAATCATTTCAAACATAAAGATTATTGGTGACCGTTGGTATCGCAGATGATTTTAGATTGATACACTTGAAATGGTGGCAACTTTTATATTTGCAGCATAAACCCTAAATTCTTTGTAGAGTACCTAAATAACCCCCATTGATCATTATATGCAATCAAATTAAAACCTTCAGGGTGGAGTAAAATGGATTAAGCAGTTTTGAATGGGTAAAAAAATAACAGCAACACAGAGAAATGCCGTTTTTATTTTTGGATTTAGCAATACATACCATTTGATTTACATTAAGTTTTGAAATAATGTCTTCAAAATGGCGACCATTAGCAGCAACACACTGTTGAAGACGTTCTCTAAAGTTTTCTGCAGCTCGTTGCTACATATCGAAGGTGTGGCATTCACTTTTTCAATAATATTCTCCCTTAGCTCTTCTAAGGTGTGAGGGCGATGTTTCAACACTATCTCCATCAACTCGCCATAAAGAAAAAAATCGTAAATACTTAAATCTAAGGACCACGCCAACCGCACAAAGTCACCCCTCAGAGAGACCAGATGCCCGGGAAACATTGTTCTTAAAACATATAAGTTGTATTTATGTCCAAACTACTGTTTAGGCGTTATTTTGAAAGTGAACGTGTGTTTTGTCAATAATTACTCTTGTTATATTTTATGATTGCAATATTAAAAATCAAACATAAAAAAGAATATCAAGGTTCTAGCTCTAGTCGGTACTTACCAGGTCGGCTACGTATGAAACATGAATGGATGGGTGAACATCGAGTGAATTTTGCTCCATGGGAGTTGGGGCCCCATTCTGTTAGTACCGCAGGTCCTCTCAAGTCCTGTTCTTGAGCAACCTCTTCCATTATGGGCTGCAGAAAAGTTCCAACTTTACTTTGAGACATAATGCTTGAAATTCACAGTGATGGTTATGAGTAACTCCTGAAAAAAGTACAGACTGATCACTCCAAATTTTGTAACGGCATACTACATAGTGAAATTTAGGGGAATAAGCAGTCTTTCGTGTAGCGGAAATTTTGTTTATTTACAGCTAGACTGAGATTGCTTTTGTTAGCCACACTTCCATTGTGTTTACAGTTGTAAAAACAACTGAATATATAAAAAAAGTTTCTAGTTATTAAGATAATCAACATGAACAAGCAGATTACAATTTTTAATGTCCATTGTAACAATAAAGAAGTAGAAAATAGACTTTGACGAATTATTCTCCAATGATAATGGGCATACTTTTATTTGTGTTGATATAAATGCCCACCACCCATTTTGGAATTGTAGAACTGCAAACCAAAGGAGTATTGAAATTTATGCACATTTTAAACATTCTAATTTTATTTTGGTTAATGATCACTACAACACCTACCCTATATAACCAACAATCAACTATTAATCTTACTTTTGTAACACCTAACTTGTTTACATTATTACGAAATTGGAAAGTACAAAATGATGCTATGGGAAGTGACCACTTCCAAATTTATGTACAGTTTAATCTGAGAGACTCTTTAAAACCCACTATAAGTAGAATAGTAAAAGAAAGTAATTAAAAAATTTAATTCTAATGGTCTAAACTCTAAACACAACTGAACCTTCTCATATTAAAAATAATGAAAATCTTGGGAAAATGTAAAAAAAACTTTTACTACCCTATTATGTTCCACATATTACTGAAATAAGTGTGGCATAATAATAGCACTTATCATCCTTTAGAAACTAACATTACTATTAATGAATTTAAATTGGCAATTCACTGTAAACATAAAGATACAGCACCAGGCATTGATGGTATAAGTTACACCATGATTAAAAACTTACCTTCAAATCACTATTGATTATTTTAAATATTTTTAAAGACATATGAAATTGTACAATTAATATCCCAGACATATGGTAAACATTTCAAGGTTGTAGCTATATTAAAACCAAATAAAGATAAAAATGAGATATCATCATATAAGATACCTATCTTGATTAATACTATGTTTAATTAATAATGAATAATATAATTAAGAATGAGTAGGCTCGAATGGATTGTAGAGAAATGATTTATCATACCCCAAACACAATACAGTTTTAGGGGGGGGGAATGTGGTCTTCTGATTATCTAGTAACCTTGATTTCAGATATACAAACATGCAGTCATAAGATAATACAACATTAGTTGTTTTATTAGATATATCTAATGCCTACGATAAGGATTACATACATAAATTATTATTAAAAATATATACATATGGTATTGCAGTCAAATTTATTGCTTATGGCTAACTGATAGGATATTGTCATTATAATATCCAAACAGTTCATATACAAGAAACGCTTGTAGAGGATTGCCGCAAGGCAGCGACTTAATCTCTGTATTATATTCTATATATATTTCAGATATTAACAAATTCAATCCTTGCAATATTCAGATGATGTAATATTATATATGTCAAACAGAAACTATTTATACAAATATGAAAAAATGCTCTGGTTAAATTACAGGACACATTTACTAAATTACATTAGGAACTAAATGCTAGCAAAAGCAAAATGATTATATTTTCAAGAAGAAAAGTACCTGATAGAATTAACATACAATTTTGTATTATCACTCAACAGATTCCAAATGAGAATAATATTACACTCTTAGGAATGACAATTGATAATAAACTTACATTCAAAAGTCATATATTCAGGATACAAAGGGGATGTCAAAAAGATATTAATATCTTGAAATTATTAGCTTGCGGAAGCCAAGGGACAAAACCTAGTTTTATTTTTTATTTGATCTAAAATGGACTATTATTTCTTATTTGGTAATATGTCTAAAAATATTTTGAACAAATTAGAGCTAATTCAAAACCAAGCTCTGAGAATTGCTGTTGGTACTTTGTAAACAACACCCAGTAAATTATATTATAAGTCGATGTTAAGATTATTTCATAAACTTTGTGTGATTCTTTTACTACATACCTAATTTTGTAATTGGAATATAATATTTTAACATGGAATTTTAATTTTTAAATCTGTTACAATTTTTTTTTTGTATTTGTAAATCTGTTTTCAAATTCCAACAATATAGCATTATTATATTCATAGCATCTCTTAAACCTACACAAATATATACATCTTACATGGATAAAATCACCTTATCATTTTGCACTAGTTACAGTTACTTTTGGATTGTCAGATTGATTTTTCACTTTATATATCACTGCCTGTAAACACTTGAACTTCTTTTTCTTTTTTTTAAGACAATTTTTAACTACGGTATATTAAAACACAGATATAAATATGACAAAATCAATAACCACTTATACCACATTGAATGAATTATTTGCTTTGTACAAATCTGAATTGGTCATTTATAATATATACTAAACATATCAATGACAACAACATATATTTTTAACAAAATGGTTGAACCTAATTCATACAACTTACAATGGGTTGTAGAATACTGTGACTTCCTTTTTTCCAACTATGCCATGTTTATATTTACATCCTATTGCTTGGTACTGTAGCAATGGAGATTTAAGGGATTGTATTGTTTCTGAGTAGTGGAATGTGGGCTTATACCACAATTTTTTATTTTAACCTTTGGTTTACTTCTTTCTTCTTGGTTTTAATATAATTTTTTTCATTTTACATTTAATTGCAAATTTATTTTTCACTTCCGGGTGTTTTTCATTTGTGATGAATCTGTTTTGATCTTGCTCGAATTTTGGTTGTTTAAGACTACTAGGTGTTTGAAATTGCATGTGTTAACCTTCTTACTTCTTCTTATTTCCTTTTCTCTTTTCGACGGTACATTTTGTACATTATTTTCTTTTACTTTTTGTTTCTTACCCTCTTCGTCACCATTTTTTGGCCTTTCATGTTTTCCTCCACTTAAATTTTTAATAGATTTATTTATTTTTCCTTCTACTTCTTCTTAAATCTTTAGACTGCCTACCACTTCCTTGGTAGTCACTTTACGTCACGTCGTTTTTACTCTTGGCAGGAAATGTTTTTACTCGCTTTGACGAATTTAAGCCTCCTATTTAAGACACTGATTTGTTGGCTGACTCGTTTTTCTTGCTCAACCTTATTGATGAAAGTCCTTCATCTTCTATAATAAATTGTATGAAATGCCGTTCCATATTTATCCTAGCCTTATACTCGTACAAGCTATTACACCCCACTATTAGATTACATTTTTAATTTGGTACTATTAATCACTGAAAATGTATAATTTTATTTTGTAACTCAATAGGAATTAGAGTTTTTTTATTCACTCTTTGTTTTAATTTTTAATCGCCGTAACTATTTTAACATTAATTACATAAAACTACATAAAACTTAATCCTTCTATCTTTGTGTTCATATATATATATTTTTTTTTTTTTTCATAAACGACCACTGGACTCTAGTGTGTATTTCAATTTTTATATTTTTCTCTCCAACTTTTGCGTTTATTGTGGGATACTTAAATAATGGTGTGTAATTTATTTTTTTCATTTTTGGATTATTCCATTAAATCTTCTCACTCTTTAAAACCTAATTTATTAATTGCAACTACTATTTTATTATTATTTTATATACTGTTTAATTTATTATTAATTGTTTAATTATTAGACCTTAGTTTTCCATGATCCCAACATTTCCAATTACTGATTGCTTTGGTTTTATTCAGAATTTATTTCAATTTTTGGATCTCTTTATTTAGTTTATTGACATTAAGGAGGATTCCTTTGAGTCGATGGACCTGGGTTTTGTGTTGAATTTGCTGGCTACCGATCATAGTATCTAGGGATAGGGTTAGGATTTGGGTTATTACACTCTCTTTCCTTATTGGGAGTTCTAGGTGGGTTTCCCCTTTTAACTGGTGGATTTTCCTCTCTCCTTATTTCTTGAAAAATTCTTGACGGTTCATTTCTACCACCTTCTATACTTTCCAAAGTTCTCAAGAAGTTTATGGGTTCTTCATAACTTTCACTTGCTTTCCCCATTCATGTAGCTGTATTTTAGGATCAAAATGTTCTGCTTTCGTAATCATATCACAAAAATATTCTACCTTAGTCATTCTCCTTTACATTTAATATTTGTTATTCTCTATTTGATTCCGTAAAATCTGCTGCGTTTGGTAGTCCAAATAGTTTTCCATGAACTTTACACAAAACCCTTTGTATTCTCCCGTTCCACATTTAACTACCTGCCACCATTTTATTGGGTTACCTTTTAAATGTTTTACAATTATTTCTTATTTTTCCTCTTCTCCTAAAGTAGGATTAATCTCGTCAAAAACTTCTTCTATTTCTTTAATAAATTGAACCAGGCTTTCCCGCATATTTCTCCAGAATTCTATGACTCTATTTCTCCTTGTGTTTTGTCAATATAAATTAATTTTTTTTCAGAATATCCCCTGACTTTAATTTTATTACTTACATTAACTTTATTTTCTAAAACTTTCATTGATTCCGTGACTATTTCAATTTTACTACTCTGGGTGCTTACCACATCCTTTAACATTTCCATTTCTGCTTTAAATTCATCCACTTTTTCTTATACTTCTCCATTCTTTCCATCATCATATTTGTACTTGAGAGAACTAATTCTTTTTAATTTTCTGATAATTTTTCCAATTCTTTTTTTTTTTTAGCAATTTTTTCCTGTTCTTTTCCCCTCTTTCTTTAAATTCTTTCCTCTATTCTTCTTCCCCTTTCCACTTTTCCTTTTTCTCCTGCTCTTTTCTAGAAAAAAAAATCTTTTTCTTGGGGGTGTTTACCTTCCATTTCCCACTTATTAGATGCTATCCTAGCTTCCAAGCTTATTAAATAATTATTTGATCCATATTTTCAGACCCTCCTTCTGTAGTTCTCAAAGATTCAGATTTCTGTTCCCCGGAGATTTTGCATTTGAATATTTTGTTGGCCCCATTGTTTAATTTTTATTTTTTAAGAATTTCTTTATATAATCTTAAACTATATATTGTTGTCACTGATTCAAACTTAACACTAAACAAATATAATACTAGATTCTGCAAACTCTTATTAAACAAACAAAAATTAATTTTTTCTGAAAAATTTGAACTTCCAAAATTTTTCAGATTTGAGATTGTTTCGTGCCTAAAAGTTGGGCGCCACTTGAAACTTTACCACAGTTTCGAAACTTTTTATTTATTTATTTCAAATTACTGACATTAGCTTTATCATGCCCTACGATACTTCGTCAATTGAAACTTTACTTCCCCAGCATTTTTTTACTACTTTCAACTAAGACCCACCACAGTAATAAATCAAGAATAAGATATTCACTTATTTAAAAATGCTCTTTCAATTTTATTAAGCTCTTTTATTACTATCTATGGAGACTTACTCTTAGGGAGTGTTAATTGAAAGAGTATTTACAGAATATTTCTCTACTATCTAATAAAGAAGAGCACTTTGTTCTTATAATTAACACATATTTAAAACTATCCTGAAAACAAAATAGGATATATATATATATACAGGGGTGGTGAAAAGTCCCGGAACGGGTTAATATTTTTTTAACCGTTACAGATGGAACTATATAACTTGGTACACTGTTACTGGGCATAAAACACTATTTTACCACAATTTCAATGAGCCGCTACCACTTCGGGGGGACGGTCCACAAGGAGTCAGAAGAAAATCTTAAACGAGAGCGTGGGTTGAGTTGTACATCAAATTAAAGGTATAATTTAGTAGAATACAATGCCGCAAATCCGGCTTCAAAAGGTTCACCCTAAACAAAATGACGGCGTTTTAAAGTTTATGAAAGTTACTTGGCATTGAGTGTTAAAGATAACTGGAACATGTTTACTCGGTACAGGTTTCAAAACAAACTCCCAGAAATCAGTGTTGGAGCTATAAAGCTATTTTTTAGAGTTCTACTTGACCCTTAACCTCTAATGGGAGACGGCCCACAAGGAGTCGGAAGAAAATCTTTAACGAGAGCATAGGTTGAGTTGTACATCAAATTAAAGGTCTTTATTAGCAGAGTACAATGCCACAAATCTGACTTCAAACGGACAACTGAGCCGAAAATGGCAGCCATTCAAAGATGGCTTGAATGGCCGAGCAAACATGTTCCAGCTATCTTTAACACTCAACGCCATAGTAACTTTCATAAACTTTAAAACGCCGCCATTTTGTTTAGGGTGAACCTTTTGAAGTCGGATTTGCGGCATTGTATTCTACTAAATTAGACCTTTAATTTGATGTACAACTCAACCCACGCTCTCATTTAAGATTTTCTTATGACTCCTTGTGGGCCGCCCCCCCCTCGAAGTGGTAGAGGCTCATTGAAATTGTGGTAAAATAGTGTTTTATGTCCAGTAACAGTGTACCAAGTTATATAGTTCCATCTGTAACGGTTAAAAAAATATTAACCCGTTCCAGGACTTTTCACCACCCCTGTATATATTAAATAATACAGAGAAAAAATGATTTTAAAAGTATATTACCTTTTATATTACATAAAATCAATTACTGTATGAGTGTTTGTTTAGATGATAAGGACAAAGGATCATAGACAGAGAAATGGTGAACACTCCCCATTCCCCACACCTTCTCTTTCTTGATATCTTTTTCCATCGTTCAAACTTCATCCAAGAATTTAGCAGTCTGCATTGCACTGAAACCAGTGTCTTTCTTATAATTGTGTTTATATTAATCATCAATTATTATTTGTTTTGTTTTTTTTAAGTGTATTTTCTGCAAAAATAATTTCCTTTACTATAATTTTGTAATTAATTATTTGAGATGTTTACTTAAAATGTGAACATCTTTGATGTTACAAAATTATTATTAAGCTCACACTTCTTTGTATTAGTGGATGTGTGAGTACCACGGTCATCTGTATTTGTAGTAAGTGTTATTTATTACGAATTAGAAGTTCATGGTTCAATCCTCATAGGGGCTCAAACTTTTACAGAGTACACCCAGATTAATGAGGAAAATTGGGAAGCTACAACTAGTAGCAAACTCTAGTTGAGTTAAAACAACAATGACGGCAATTTCAATATGCTAACCACGCTTTGTCCGACTGAAAATCTATGTAGCAGGCTTATGCTCATCTAGAGGGTGGTTGCGCGACAAAGATTTAAAAAAAAAAATTAATCTTATCTACCTACAAAGGAAACATCTTTAAACGACTCAGTTCAGAAAGAACTGTGCATAAATTTGATATCTCTAGTATTCTTTGTTGTAATTAAATAATATAGGACACAAACATTACTGTTGTGATAATATAGGAGGTTGTGAACTTTACTGCAATCCGAATGTAAAGCATGAGAGATGAACCCTTTTCTACACAAAAAAAATATTTATTGTATTTCTTATTCCAAGACGAATTATTGAAATGTATTGATGAATTATATAAAGCCTGTTTTGTATCTTCAAATAGAATTTAAAATCTGATAAAAAATATAATTCCACACACAGTTTCCATGAGTACTATATGCACAAAGTTCATCACTCATCTATGGTTGGTTATTGGTTAATTATTAGTTTATAGAGATGTAGAAGTTTAAAATTTTACATGATATCACCTAATCAGTACAGATCGCTTTCTTGAGTTTATATGTTTGCATAATTGTTATTACTTGTCTACTGGTAATTTTATTTTAAAATGTATAGCAACATACAAAGAAAATTCCTTTGTTACAAAATAAATAAAAGTGAAAAGATGGTGTTTTGCTTTTTGCATAGGTTTGACTTTAACATCGCTCATGGTGGAAAGAATGACATTAAAAACTTGTAACATGTTCTAATCATTTAAATTTGGTTAAATACAAAGGAAAGAATCACTAAAAATAAGTAATTTTTAAAATCAAGCGATGATTAATAAAAGTTCAATGTTTTCATGTTGAGTATTTATTTACATCATTTAGTTTAACAGAACCTCCCAATTTAGCAGATCAAGCTGGGCTGTTTTTTTAGGAAGATGTTTCTGACAAATAATGCTGCCAAATATGGATTTGCCTAGACATGTCTACTGCTATTATATCAGAATTGGCAGCAGAAAAACTATTGGCATAATTAAGACACTGAAGTGTAAGCCTACTCCATATGCTCTTCCATTTCTTTGTTTCTTTCTGTCTTCTAAATTGAAAAAGGCATTTTGAAATTTTCTTTTTTTCAATAATTCCAATCTTTGAGAAAAAAAACAAAAAACTAATATAATATTGTAATCTGAAACATTCATATTCTGAGACAACTTTTATTAGAAACACAGGACTATTTCAGACCAGCCTAATTTCACTTGTTGAATTAAAATGGTAGTTTATTTTATGAAAATAGAACTGCAACTAATTCATTTAACAGTAATGCATCATTTCGAAAGATAATTTTTTTTAACTACATTTATGTTCTAACTGCATAGTCAAATCTAAGTTGTCAACTATTTAAGTGTAAAACAATGAAGTCAACTTTACTCTCAATATATTGTAAACTGTAGTTCTGACAGTTTATTACCAAGTAATTATTATTTTGTGATATCTCATTTATACTTTGACTTATGACAAAATCTAAGGTATCACTATATTCATTGTTAAAAGAGCAAACTGTTGTGGCTTGTAAATGTTTTTGAGATATTTGGCATATAACTATCAAATAGTTTTCTGTTTTGTAACAGTTTGTATAAAATTATATTTTTTTTATGGTCATTTTAAACACTCAGTTGTGTACAAAATGTGGGCTCCATATCAAATTGTGTTCTTTATAAAGTTATAGTAGTTAATTTCTCTCTTAAAGAGTTGTACAATTTGGATGAAATTTTATATACCCTTTCTTTGCCTAATTTTTAGATCTGTGTTTTTATTCAGAAAGAAAAATTTTGTTTACCCAATTCTGATAAATATTCTACTCCAACAGTCACATGTATTGTCTTTTTCTATGATGGTATAAATATTGGATTATACAATTCATTAGGCATGTGTTTAAAAAAATATATGCGGATTTTAGCTAAATTTTAAAATTCAAATTTTTCCTAGTTTGTTGAAGGTTTATTTATAGGCATCTAAACAAGAATGACAAGAAAAACATAGTAAATAATTTACCTGCGATTGGTAATATGATGGTTTATTTATATGCATCTGGACAAGAAATACATAGTAAATAATTTACCTGGGATTGGGGCATTTTTGAGATTTAAAAACTTTTTACTCAATTCTCTAGGATCGAAATTGCACAAGGGTAGTCTAATCCACCCCATATAGTGTAAATTTACTCTTAAATGGGTAGGGGGTTGTAGTCCCTTTTATCCCCTCTTTAGACCCGCGTCCTACAAAGATGAGGCCTTGATTTCTTTACCATCAAACCTACACTTAAAGAATATTAATCTGTAATATATTGTTATTTTTTTTTATTTATTTATTTTTTTTTTAATTTCGCAGGATAGGTGGAAAATCTTCAAAAGACAAAGGGAGAAATCCGCTCTTCCCAATAGTGTGAGATTCTTACTCACTAAAAACCACCTTCCTTCCTGTTAGTACCCCTATCGCGTGGGACAAGGAAACAGGAAAAGTTTTCCATGTACCAAGCTGAGAAGCTCTTTCCATGGGCGTATCGAGATTGTAAATGTGGAAGAAAGCAGAACTTTATGTATCCGCGCGAAGGGCGAGGTAAAGACCTGACTTGACAGAGTCCAGTCAGGTAAAACCTCGCGACAGATCATGCAGGAGCCCAGGTTTGGTAGATGTGGCGTGCAAGGTGAAGGATGGGAGTTACCTTACAAATACCTTGTTAGTGAATTTATTGGAGGAGATACATACAAGCTACATCTTCTTCTGCTGCCTACTCGATTACTGAAATAAGCGTGCAAGATTAGACTGCATGCAACTGCATCCTGGTGGCGACAGCTTGGCTCATGCCGCTGCGGTGCACCCTTTGATCTGAAACAGAGCTAGAAAGCAAAGAGGTGAAATTTAGGTATGAAGTAGGCTATGCATGGGTTTATAGGCCCAAACGAGAGATCAAGGTCGGTCGTGCGAATAAGGACAGCGGCCGTCTGTGTTTGTCAAATGTTGTGTCGTATGTACCTAGTGAAGAGATTAGTGTTGATGTTGGGTGTGCATGTGCCCCCTTGTAGAGATTAGCTGATAATTGTTGAATGTGTTGTTTGATGAACGGCACATTTAAGTCTTTATGTAAGGTCCTAACTCTGGTGCACATTGGTGCTTTAGTGATTATTCTCAAAACTTTGTTTTGGAATATCTGTAGCCTGCGCATGTGTGTGTCCCCAGTGTGTCCCCAGACGGGCGCTGCATAGGTAATGACGCTTCTAAGTATAGATAAATAGATTATGGTGGCTGTTCTCAATTCAAGAGAACTTGTTTGTATATTGTTATCTACTCAAGGGTATTTAGTTATACGATTCGCTACCAGAGTGCATAACCTCTCGGATTGGAAATTATCAACTGTAGTTTCAGTCTGCTTGAAACAAGTAAAAACTATGATTTAATTTATAAAATACATTACTTTGATCATAGAGGGGTGGTACCGCCCAATCAGCTCGCTTTGCTCCTGCACATTGAAATAAAAGATACCCAAATCAATGAGTGAAAATTTTGACTGCTCAGGTTCCATTCTTAGGTTATTCTTTTAATTTACAACATGACTAATAGGATATTTTTCACTTTTGATATTCATCACTTTTTTTAGTGTTCTAGATTTATCACTTGATGACGCCAGTTGATTTTATACCGAAACGTTGTCTATTTTGTATAAAAAACACAAATTATGCAAATCTCAGATTAAACCTTTCTTTTGATGTACAACTTGACCTATCTTCTCTTTTTAAAATATTTAGAAATGGATTTGTGAATTTGTCAAAAATCGGAGTTATGCTGATTTTCTGAAAATAGGGTAAAAATGAGACATCATTTTAAATATAAGGTAATGGTGATTAAATTTTTGTATATAAAAGCATAACCACCTTAAAATCTTCCATTTTAAGCCGCCATTTTGAAATGGTTTGTTAAAAAAAGTTTATGGCGTAATTTTTACTATTCAGCGACTTAATTGAGGTATAACGACGGATGTTTACATTAGAAAATCTGTAGAAACAGACCCCAATATATCCCACTTTGGGGCCCCAAATTAAAATGTTTGAAGTCTTTTTATTTTAAGTGTTTTGTTTTTTTTTTTTTTTTTTTTTTTTTGGACACGCCTCCCTATCTGACTACAGGATTGCCACACCCGTACTCACATGTGAGCTCCTAAGGTGTGGTAATTTTAAAAATTCGTAATTTTTTGTTTTCGTCTCATGAGCCATCCCCAAAATTTTAATTGTAAAAAAATAGTTTATATATTTTGGCTGTAAAGCAGAAACGACATAAATATTTGGAGTTTTGAAAAAAAAAAAAAAAAAAAAATTATCTGCTAGGAAAAAAATTGTTTGACTTATTGCTTCGTAAAGATACAAAACTTTCTTTCTCTCCCCCCCCCCCCAAAAGGTGAAAGTCTCCCTTCTGCCCCCTGTATCTATCTTGAACTCACGTTTCACAAATTCCGAGAGATATAGACTGGTTGGATTTACTTTGGAGCCTGAAAGGATATGTTGTTTGTTATAAAACCACGCAGAACAAGCAACGTACCCCAAACATCAGACACCTACCGCAGTCTATACCCCGCCGCGGCTTGGAAATTGATCACGCGTTGGTTCAAGAATCAACACAAGCAACAGACGAATCCCAACACCCGGCCTCCAAGTAGCTGAATTACAGGAATACGCCACGATTCCCGGCCGTAAATCTTAGGTAAAATACATAATTTTGAGTTTAATATCGTAGTTCCGTCGTCAACTACTCGAGCGCGCTACTGTATCGTATACAAATAGTTGAACCATTGCCCACAAGAGTGCACTTTTGTACAGAAACAGTAACTTTGTTTTCTTTTCTATAAAATGTTTGACTCTTTGACTACATTATTGGATTACAAAGAAATTGTATAAAAATAAATAGTATAAAATCATTGCTCAAACTTTCTCACTCATACATGTGCTATTTTTTTCACTACCTTTTTTTTTTTTCCTTGCCTTTGTAAGTTGGGGCAAGCAGAATCTGTTACACATAACTGGAAGAGGATTTTCAATTAATTGTATTTGACACAGGTATATTCTTATGTCCCTTTCTCCTGGTAACCTGTAGCAAATTTTCATTATTTGAAACCTAAAAAGCCTTTGCTATTATGATGGTAATAATTTGTTTTTTCCGCTTGATGAATTAATTTATAAATTACAGTTCCTCTTTTTTT
Organism: Aphrophora alni; assembly: GCA_963513935.1. Classification (NCBI taxonomy): domain Eukaryota; kingdom Metazoa; phylum Arthropoda; class Insecta; order Hemiptera; family Aphrophoridae; genus Aphrophora; species Aphrophora alni. The sequence goes on along the minus strand of OY740765.1, from coordinate 55,516,773 downwards.
CATGAAGGAAAACAGTAATTTTGTATGCCTCTATTTCAGACAACTCCTTGTGGGTGTGGACGTATATTGCATAAAGTTCTTACATTACATTACAAAAATTCAAAAATAATAAAACTATAGATATTAATAATTAAAAGGACATTTAAGGTAAGATTACTGATTATATATATATATATATATATATATATATATATATATAGAGAGAGAGAGAGAGAGAGAGAGATGTTCTATTTAACAGTATTTTTTGCTATTAATGTATTGTAAAATTGCATATTATCTATCTGTTATTTTAATGTACACTTTGGAAGAAATTTTTCTCTTAAAAAAAGTTTTGTTTCTTTAGTAAAATTTTATCCATTTAGGGCAATGTTTTAGTTTATTTCTACTCGGTCCGTTCCATTTTTGGAATATATGGATATAAACTACAGATTCAGTTATTGCCCAGTTTGCTGGGACATATACTTGAGATGGGAAATAAAATTACTTTGCAGTAATCTATTACTGAGGAGTCGCTACATTCAGGTAATAGGTTTAATAACCAATTAATTTAGTAATGCGTAAAGGATGGTAATACATATACTTTAGTTTACAGGATGGTTTGAGACCTATCTCGAAACATTTTAATGTAACATGTTACAAGCTTTTTAGCTTGGGTAATTATAGAGTGTACATGCTGTTTCAATTTAGTGGTGAAAAATAATGAAATTGTTTACTATCTACCTTATTTTGAAATAATTAGATCATATTTGATATCGGAAGATACTTTTGAAGACCAAAACATAATTTAGTAGAAAATTACTATTCTAAAAGGTTCCTAGATGTGTAGATTCATCCATAGTATTACATTAGTCAGGTTACTGAATGTCTCATCGCTTGATGTCTTAGTTATTAGGCTAAGCATGTTAGTCAAATTAGTGAATATCTTTTCCCACGAAATTTATGTTATATGCAATATTTCAATATATATTTATTTAACATAATTATTGATGTCTTTATTAGGTCTGAGAAGATTACTATATATCTATAAAGTTACCTTCCCAGACCTTTGTCCTGTTTCATTACTCTTAATTCTAACAATGTTCTAATATGAGGATGGCATTTGCGATGTACCTATAGCGTACACGTTGGTTGAGCTGGATTTTGTACGTTTATATTTCTTATTTTCTACTAAACTAATGTTTTTCATATTTCAAAAGTGTCTTCCGACATCAATTATAACCTAATTCTTTCAAATTAAGGGTAGTTTACGATTTCATGAATTTTTGCAACTAAATTCAACACCACATTTACCATTAGCTTGATTATATTATCAAATGCATTATTTTTCAAATTACAGAACCTGTAAAAACAATAATAGTCTAATAAGTAGTAATTTATATATATATATATATATATATATATATATATATATATATATATATATATGGTGGAGTTAATGTAATAAAAACACGAGTACAATAAATAATTTATAATAAAAACAGTAAATAAATCATTCAATTAAAACGAGTAATCAAATTTAATTCTTTAATTCTACGGATGTGCATAGCATGAATTATTATCGTATTGTATTACCATAAGCTTTAACTGACTAACGTTGTTTTAACGACTATTCAATTGTCATTTAACGCCTTTAACAATATCATACATCTCTGAGACGTTTTGTTTCGTTTCAATTTTCTATTAATGGCTTTAACATGCAGTTGCTAGTATTGTGTTATGGTTATTGCTCAGTGTTACCTATTGGGTGTTCGTAGTAACCTATTACCACGGTAACAGCTCCAGCACAGTATTTATATTATTTTTACTTTATTGTTAAATAACATAAATATCTACAATATAGGCTATTTCCAGTATCTAATATAGTGTGTTTTGAGTAGAATTTCATTCAATTAGGGTATAGTTTTGTTTTATTCTTTTTGTTGAATTCCATTTTTCTTTAATAGATTGTTAAGGTTATAACTATGGTCTATTCTCTCATAGCCTAGTCCAATTATTTGCTAGCACAAGATGTTTCCAATATTTTCACTTGGAATCTATTTCACACTGCATGATGTCTATGAATGGTATTTTATATGTGGTATCGCATAGCCCTATTATGTTTTGCTGTGCAAAGTAACCTACTTCAATATTTATAAACCAAATATTTTCATTTGTACTCTGGATGATAAAAATGTTCCAATGGAAGACCCTTTTCTTGAGTAAACATATAGGCATTGAAGTTACCACTCTTTGGTGGAGTCATGAAATTAATTTTTACGATAAAAGTTAAGAACTAACTCCTCCTCAGTGTTTTTACAAAGAATTGCAACAAACACTGGTAGAATTTCAGGAGAAAAAGGGCAGTATTAATCAACATGTCATATGACTATCTTCTCATTACAACTTTTAAATCAATTCCTACATCTTTGACCTACTGATTTCTTGGAAACGGTACAACCCTTTTGCATTTTAATTGCACCATTGTTTTCAGGGGGAAATGGCAGTATTAATAAACATGTCGCATGACTATCTTCTCATTACAACTTTTAAGAATCCTACATTTTTGACCTACTGATTTCTTGGAAACGGTACAACCCTTCTGAATTTTAATTGCACCATTTTTTTTCAGGGGAAAAAGGCAGTGTTAATCAACATGTCACATGACTATCTTCTTATAAAGAATTCGTAACTTGACTCCTATATCTTAGACCTCTGGTAACTCCCAATATTTTTGAAAACTTAAAAGTTAGAGTTTCTACCTATATAATGAATGTTGTCATTGAAAAACAATCTAAATATAAATTGTAGAACAAAAGTAAGGGGGAAGGGACTTTATAATCCCCCAGTATATTTATATACAGGGTGTCTTGCAACCATATGAACAAACTTTGTCATGTTATTCAGCATGTCAAAAGAAACAAAAAATGTAATATAACATGTGACCTATCTCATACCGTTTTTGGTCTATCCGTCTGTATGTGTGTTTTTTTAACATTAATATCTTTGAAACTATTTGAGAGAAAATCATGATACTTGGTATGATTGTTACTGTAGGTAGTTTATAAATGCCAATAAAATTTCGTTTTCATACAACTTTCCGTTTCAAGATGGCGGCAGTTCAAAATATTCAAAGTTAAATAATTAATAAACTACAAATTTTATCAAAAAATGTTATGACACAAAAAAGTTAGACAATTTTAAGACAAATAAAATGAGGTATAATTTATTCTTATTGACTGAAGTATAACTAAGGAAATTACATTTTGGTTAACATGGGTTACTATGGTTATTAAAACGTCCATTAGAAAAGAACAAACAATAAAACAGCTGATTACAAGTAAAGTGGTGTCAACGTCTATTAAGTGACTTATTGAACAGAGGGTTATTAGATTGTTTTAATCGTTGCTCAAAATGGCGTGCTCGAACTTCGTTGCAGAGTTGAAAGCGCTTTAAGGATGACTCTCTGACTTTTTCGAAAACATCACTGTCTTGAATGGTTGCAGCAGCTTTAACGATTCTTGCTACAAGATCCAGAGCATCAGTTACAGGAGTTGCATATACCAATTGTTTCATATGTCCACACAGAAAGAAATCAATAGGTGTGAGATCTGGGGATTGTGGAGGCTATGGGATCGGACCACCAATTCCAATCCAACGATCTCTGAACACTTCATCCAGATATTGTTTGACAATATTGGAGAAATGGGCTTGTGTTAAAACCACATCGTTTGTCTTAGTTGAATTGGAACATTTTCTAAAAGTTTAGGCAAGATGTCCCTCAAAAAAACTAAATACGTTGGTCCATTTAGTCTACCTGGTAATATGTAAGGCCCAATTAAATGCCCATCAATTATTCCAGCCCTAACATTGACAGAGAATTTGTTTTGAAACTTACGTTGAACAATCACATGAGGATTCTCAAAAGCCCGTCTATGTGGGAAACGTTCTGCATACAATCTACATAATAGCTAATCTTGAATTACCCACAGCAACACCATACATAATCCATGGCCTCCACAATCACAATAGTGTTGTAAAATAAATAATGTTTATTTAAATGTAGTAGAATTCATATTATACAAACAATAATGTATGTTGCATCATACACCAGTTAAAAGGTAATTTGTAATTTGTGTTAGCTTACAGTTTTTTACTACACCAATAAAAGTTACTTGTAAAACTAAACATATCTAACTAATAACTTTATTGTACATGAAATTCTATAACTTTTGGTAAAGTTGCAGCCATAATGGTCCATCGGATCTCTCGTGAAAGCCATTAAAAAATTGAAAATAATTTTTGAGTAGTAATTTTTTTAGTAAATTTTAATCTTTAAAGTGCTGTTGACGAATAAAAGTCCTCATTTTAGTACTTACAACTAATGATATATCTGTAGAATTTTCTCCACTAACTAACCATGTAGGTTTTATCAAAATATTATCACTAAATTTTGATCCATAGGTCAAAAAATGCCTTAACAACAAGCAAAACTGAAAAAAATCTATTTTTGGCTGTAAATATGAAACAAATAGGTTTTGGATCTATCTTTATATAACATGTTTTTCTTGTATTGACCCATGGAACCGTTTCCCAAAGTTTGTCAGGGTTCCTATGAAACACCCTGTATATATATATATATATATATATATATATATATATATATATATATTTATTTATTTATTTACTACCCTAAATACATTATGATTGTGGAGCTTAAAATGTAATTTTCATATTTATAACATAGATTCATGTTGAAATATAGTGATCAGGTTCTAGACAAAACTAAGAATCAGCATAACGGAGATCAATATTCACTCAATGTCAGCTTAGAGGAAGCTAACTAAGGGAAGCACTAAATTTCAAACTTTTTACATTCTGATTATGAAACTCTAGTAAAAACAAGGTTACTGCTTGTCACCTACACAAAACTAAGAGATTGAGCTCTGTGTGCAGTGGCGAAGGCTTCCGAGAAATTTAAGGATTCTATCTTTTAGAAAAGTGACTGTAATAGGGATTTTATTAAATAGTATTTTATTTATTAAGTTTTGGGTGTTATTCATTTTTAATGCATTGAAAGGTTATTATAGTAAGATTTTTTAAATTTTTATATCTTTATTTTCTCTACCCGGCTCACATCACTAGCTGGGTACATTATACGATGGTAAATTAGTATCTTATCATCGCGAAATGCTGTAAGCTCAATGGTATTTGAATTTAAAACACAAAGTGTATATTTTGTACTGTTTTCTTTTTTTATATTTGTAATCCATTCCCAAAGTTTGACAACTCTTTCTCCCAACAGTTTATATATAAGTTATAGTAAATGAAATATGTCTTCAATTGATTAATTATTTTTGCAGATATACCAGTGGGAATTAGTTGTGACTAGTAAAAAATGCGTACATTTGTTAGTCTCTAAAATGAACATCCCAGGAGAAACTGTTGTCAAGCTAATTTCTTGTTTGATAAAGCAATTTTTAGGAAATATTGTATATATTTTGTTTCGTATCAATTTTGGATATGTAGAAAAATATAAATAATATAAAGTTATTGGAGACTAAGAGTATTTCAGACTTGTGATTTGTTTGGATTTTCAAACATTATGAAACATACATCTTATGTATAATAAAAAAAATGATGTGTTGATAATGGTGCCAATGTCAACTATAAAATGTCAATAAAAATAAAAAATAATATTAAATACAGTAATATAACATGAAAATTTTAATTTTGTTGTTATCTAGGCCTATTAAGTTTTAACCTGAATTTGTTTTAGGTTGATATGAGATTGAATATATAATATATAAACGTATTTCTTTTGGAAAATCAAAATTGATTCATTTCTTCATAAAAATTGGTCCTTCAATATCTGTTAAGCCCACAAAACCTGTTCCAAAGTTGTTATATTTCAAGGGAGGCTAAAGTTGATGCCTTGGAAGATGTTGTTTCTTAACGATTGGCTTATCTGAATCTGGTGCTATGATATTTTCTTCAGCTACACCTTCATTTGTTTCTTCTTGCATAGGTTTTTTAACCAGTTTTTTCGAATCAATATTGTGTTCAAAGGGGTCCTTATTTTGTTTTATATAAACTGACTTCTTATTTGAACAAAAATAACATCTCTCCCTAATGTTACAATAGTTTTATCTAGAAACTACATTTTTTAACCTTTGTGTTCTCACCATAACCAAAATATATCCCCTTTTTTTCTTTTTATATTGAACTTCTTTCCTTTTTCGTTTAGTATATGAACCCACTCTTCTCTGCCAAAAGGTGGTTAGGTTAAGATTTTTCAAGTCAAAATTGGTATTACTCCATAGTTGATAAGGTTTTTTCGTTTACTATACTTGTACCCATTCTATTTATTATATACACTGATGTACTTGTTGCTTCAATAAATTGTTCACATTTCATGCTCGGCTCTGCCGTTTTGTTCAGGATTGTATAGTACTTTGGTCTGATGTTTTATGCCATGTCTTGATCATTGATGAATTCTTTTCCATTTTTAGTTTATTGAGTACTTTTACATCAATGTTTGATACAGACAATTGCTATATATACACTACTACATATAGCAATCCAACCTACCGGTTATGACATAGCCGAAAGTTCCCTTTTCATGATCCATTCTTCTTTTATTTTGATGGAATACTGTATCATAAATGGTCAAGTCTCCTGATTGGAAAATGGTAAAGCTAAGTGATAGCGAGATATTTCCAGGTTTTTTACTGCTGCAAAGCAATAGAAAGAAGAAGAGTTATTTGGATACACACATACTTGTAAAAGACTGTAATTGGACAAGTTTCAGCCCATGAACTACACTGTAGATCACAAAGAGAAAAAATACAACTTAAAACAAAATAAAACCTAAGAGTGCAAGGGGTAAGATTAAAAGTCTATGGTTAAAAGTGTTGGTCTTCAAGAGGCAGAAGCGAGACCTTGGTGATCGGCCTGCGTTGTAAGATGTCCTCTTGGAGTCCGTAGATGTACTACGTGGGTGAGTTCTTCTGGTCCAGGAGACATTGACTCTATACGACCCTATTTCCATGTCAGAGTTGGAGATTTTTGCTCATGGATAAGTACCAAGTCGCTGATGTTAGGTTGCAGTTCACTCCAATTTGCTCGGTTTTGCAGAGTCATCAAATACTCTTGCTTCCTTCTTTTCCAGAAGTTCTGTAACAGAGCTTGCATAAATTACCACCGGAATAGCCGATTGGATTGAATGGTTTTACAATCGGGTTCTGGAAATGTAACTAGAGACCCACCTGTCAGAAAGTGGCCTGGAGTAAGACAATCAACATCAGTAGGGTCAGATGAGAGGTGTAAGGGGCTGCGAGTTTAGTATGGCCTCGATTCGTGTTGATAATGTCATGAATTTTTCGAGGGTTAAGATTTGATTTCCTATAACTCTATGCAGATGATGCTTGATGCTATGAACAGATCGTTCCCACAACCCTCCTTGTTGAGGAAATGCAGGCGGTAGAAAATTTAATCTAATTTGATGTTTCCAACAAAAACTTGTTGATAGTTTCTTTGGTATCAGTCTGATTCAGAAAATCATGAAATATTTTTTGTATATGAATAGATGCCCCAACAAAATTTGTCCCACAATCGGAATAAATATTGGCACACAGACCTCTGCCGGACACAAATTTAGTTAAAGCTGCAATGAATGCTTCTGAGGAAAGACTCAAGACAACTTCAAGATGGACTGTTTTCACAGCAAAGCATATAAAAACACATATGTATTGCTTAACAGGGCCTGCTTTGCACAAAGGATAAGGTTTTACCAGTAACAGACCCAGAAAATTCATTCCACAACTATTGAATATTCTTGTAAAAAGAACTCTAGCCAATGGCAATTTACCCATTTTCTGAATTGCAGATTTGGGCCTACAACAAAAACAACTAATGCATTTAAAAACGTGATTTCTTAGAGCACTTTAACCTGGGAGTATCCAGAATGTCTCAGAGGTAGACTGAAGAAATTGAGGATCAGCATAGAGGTATGTTATGTGGTAGTGATTGATAATCAAACTAGTTATATGATCAGATTTGAACAGAATAATGGGGTGTTTAGCAGCATAAGATGTATTTGAGTGTTGAATTGGTCCACCAACTCTTGGAAGACCTGACTCATCAAGAAACGGAAAAAGCTATTGTAAACAAGAAGTGCAAGGTTTATCTGCTTTCAAGAGAGATATGTCATCTCGAAACTATGTCTTGTACAATTTTACAGATTTTGATCCTAGCATTGTTCAGTTCGTAGACCTTGAGTGACTCGGTCATTTTACCTTGGTAGTTTGTATTTATAATGAAGCATAGTACATAAGCAAATACCCGTTCTAGGGTGCTCCACAAAGAGAATTTTTGTAAAACTTAAAGTCTTCTGTCATTGCTAGCACATTGAGAGGTTCGGATTTAGTTTCAGGTAGTTCTTCAACCTTTAATTAGGTAAAACACGAGTTCTGCCACAAATTTTCTGTTAAACCAAGCCATGGTGGGTCATACCACCACAAGTTATGATTTTCCAATAAAACCAATGATTAGCACAACCGGCAGGGTTATGATTAGTTGAGATATGTGACCATATAAAAACGAGGTGATGTCCAGTCTTGTGTCTCTGATACTCTGTTTGCTATATAGACCTTCAATCTGTAGGGTGGAGTTTGAATCCATGACAAAACAACTGTCGAGTCTGACCAAGCTCTAAGCAAGCTAATATTAAGATGTTGGGACGGGATAGAGTTAGTATAATTCAAAAGATTACCTAATAGATGAGCCCCACAGAGCTCCAGTCGACTCAGTGATATCCTCTTAAGTGAAGTTATACGAGACTTGGCTAAGAGGAATTGGGAGCGTACGTCATTACCTTGAGACACCCATCGTATATACAGTCGTGCTATAGCCAGACTCTGATGTATCCAAGAATTTGTGGAGTTGTAAGTCCTTTGCCAGGCACGTAGCCAAGATTTTACTTCGGAGGGGGCTAAATTAGTGATGCTATATATAGTAGCTAAGCAGAAAGCTAATGTTATATATTTTATATATAGAAGCTAGAATATGTAATATATAGTGGCTAGGTAGAATAAAGTATTTTTCACATTAACTATCAGACATTTTATTTTATTCATTTATTTTACGTAAGTACAATTAACAAATCATAAATCTAATTTCACAAATATAAAAATTATAGATACATGAAATTATTTTTGAGACCAGACAGAAAAAACACTTTTTTAATATATTTATTTACTAATACAAAAGTTAGTTCACACTTATCATTCACTTGTTAACTATCAGTTTGCAACATCAATCTTCTTATTTTCTTTCTTGCCATAACATCAATGACTTTATTTGGTCGAGGAGATAAGTCCCAATGGATAGAGAGTATGGCTAGCGCGCTCAGTCTATCATCTCTCATCAAATTTCGGGTCACACTTTTAACTCTTTTCATTGTAGAGAACGACCGTTCAACACTACAAGATGTAACAGGCAGCGTGGCTAGTACCGTTAAGAGATAATTTATAGTGTGGTAATAGGTTTTATCGCATGACTCCAACACTTTTAAGACTTCAGTCTCAACTGGAATTGAAGAAAGCTTGTTGCGCCACAAAATATACTCTGATTTTACGGATTCTAATGATGCCTTGTCATCAAAATATGGAGACAATTTTTCCATAGCATTGACGTTTTCTGGAGAAGCGAATCCGGGAAGAAGTACTTGAAAACTTGGCATGATGTCTTCATTCGAAATAAATCTGGAGGTCAAATTAAGAATAAGTGAATCAATGCAAGGAATGAATATTGCCACTCTGAAATACTGTTCTAAAGATGAAGTATTTGGGTTTGTTCTATGAGTTTGTCTCGATGTAATCCTCGGAGCCTTCAGCTGACTTTCGAAGACGTCTGTAGATAGCTGAGAAGCAGAATTGAATATTTCTTTCAACGCATTTTCTGCATTACTTCTCAGTTGCTCCAATGTTGTTACCACATTTTTAGTGTGGTTTAGTGCTGATGCCAAATCCAGACTATTTTCTTGCAAAGAAATTGAGAGAGGTAAGGTGATACTAAATAATTTGTTGCATTCAAAAAGACTAATGAGGAAATCACTATTTTCCAGGGCTGCCAATAATGTTGAGACTGTGGGGGAAATTGTTGATGCAATTTCAGTGATCTCTTCCAAACTTACAACGACACATTTAAACAGTTCAACAAATGTTAGGAGACTGTCATGACACTCAACAAATCTTGTTTCGCACAGTTTTAGGAGTCTTCCTTTCTTGCTCTCTGTAAAATGTACTGAAATGTTTCCTTGCAGGATTTTATTTGCTCTTGAATTGTTGCGAAAGAGGTTTGTAACTTCACTCACAACTCCAAGACAGTTTCGTACGGTAGGATTTGTCATAGTATTAGACAGTGCAAGGTTTAGGCGGTGGCTTGCACAGTGAACATATCTAGCATTCGGGTATTGTTTTCTGATCCTACTCTGAACCCCAGCAAGGTGGCCAGCCATGTTGGCTGCACCATCGTATCCTTGTCCAACGCACTTACTCGTATCAATGCCCAAACTTTCACACTTTTCCAAAATAACTTTGGTCAAATTTTCTGATGTTTGATCATATACTGGAATAAATCCCAAAAAATCTTCTCGAATAATCAGAGTTAAAGAGTCTTTTATGTCCACATATCTAATGCATAAGGAGAGCTGTTCTGTTCTTGAAACATCCATTGTTTCATCGGCAAGTTATGTGAAACAATTTCCCTGGTTTATTCTTTTAACTATATCTTCTGTGACTAAATCTGAACAAGTCTGTATGATCTCATTTTGAATCTCAGGGCTTATATAAGTGGCATTCTTTCCACAACTGGTAATATGTCCTCTCAAATTTTCATCACCCGAATTAGCTCTGAAATGCAACAGGGTACAAAATTTTCCATCTTTCCTGGGAGGTTTATTTAAAGGTAGCAGTCCACTATCCTGGTGTCCTTTAAGTGGTATTCCTCCTGTTCACAACAAAAAAGTATTGTTTCTATTATCGGCCTGATAGCTGATCTATTCTCTTCATTTTCCCTAGCGTGTTAAGAGTCTAGCTGACATTGTATGTCTTTCTGCTTTCCTGACATGACTAACATGAATTATTGTTCTGCTGATGAAACACAAGCTTTGTGATAATCTGTGGTGGAATGTTTTGCAAACAATTCCTTAGCCTTTTTCCAATCTCTAAAATCGTACGATGGAAGTTTTCCTGGGTTTTGATGACTTCCTTTTCCTACCCCCACATGGAAAAATAAAAAACAAGGTTTGCAATATACAGCATCTTCTTTTTTGGAATAGGCTAGAAAAGGGAATCCTGTGACAGGGTCTTTTATCCACTTTTCTTGAAAATTTCATTTTTGTTTTTCCCATCAGCCATTGGGAAAACATAAGACTGTTTTGGTAACAATACTGACTTGAGAATGGTTTTCTTTAACTCATCATTGAGATTGTCTTTGTGGATGTTTTCCTCCTGCCATATTACATTCAATGCCAGGTTACAATGATCAATGTCAATGCCTTTGGTCTAGGGTATATCGACTGATGGTTCTGTGAACAAAGAAAAAACCAAACTAAAGTAGTTACATTTGTATCAACAAATCAACGAACTCACGTATAGCTTATGTTAGGTGGTGTAAGGGCATAACTAGTCGACTGATTTTGATGAAATGTGAGGGTATTTTAGCTGTATCTAGTGATTTTTTTTCTTTTTCAGTAGTAACTTTCTTAGTTAAAAATCATTATTAATGTATGAGGGAAGTCTGGGTTTGAAATTAAATTTTTAATAATAACTTCAATATTTGTCATTGTAGAGATGTGATAATTGAAATTTGTAAATTTGATCTCTAATTTAGTGTGAATAATACACGAGATTTGAACAAAAAACTGTTTTAAATAGCTGCCATTTTGATATTTTCAATTTTATATTCAATAGGGTCCTATATAAGCACACTATACCAAATTTCATGTTCCTATATTAATTTTTCTTGCCGCTATCGTGCTTACGTACAACAAGAGACGGACAGGATGTCGAAAATGACTTAATGGGGGACAATTGAAATTGTTTACGATTACAAAACTTACCCTATACTCCGTACAATTGGATTCAAACGTCCTGTCCTAACTTAACCAAACCAAACCGATTGTAATCAAATTTGTTAAATGGACATATTTTGGACTTTTCCAGAACTTCTTTCATATTTTGATAGCTCAGTTTTTAATATTATAACCTCAAAATTTGAAAAAAGAATATTAGCGGTAACATAATTTTGATGTATTTTAAACATATTTGGCGTGTAAACTAAGTTTGCACAATTGATGAAACATGAAAATTTTATTCAAAAAATGGTAGCAAAATTTCAAATTGGCTGCCGTTTTTATAGTCCATAGGTAAAACCAAGGACCCTAATTTCAAGCCCATGTCTGTAAGTCGCAGACAAAATAGCGCTAACAAAGAAATACATTGGGGTACATTAAGGGGCAAAAGCTATATAGTTGAATTTTTTTGTGTCAAAATAAAACTAGAAACTATTCTGATTACGAATATGTATGTTTACATGATGAAAAATTTAATATGTTAGGTTAGGACAAATTTAAACTATTACTGTACATATAATATCCCCCCCCCCCTAATTTGGACACGATGTGACCTACAAATCTGAAAACAAATTATTTAGATTGAAAATTAAATCACAGTGCGAAATCATATATTATAATTAAATATAATAAAAAGGGAAAGCTGTCATTATTATTAGGTAGTTCATATTATAAGCGAATTTTACCCCCAAACACCTTAGCCTATAAGAGTTTTTGTATCTCCTGTTTTCTCTATATAGCATATTTCTATAGCCTTGGTTAGGTAATGTGTCTAACTAGATCACATCTTTTCTGGAGTTCCATTTTGGCCGATGCTTGCTAATTTTCTGCATCTTAACCGGTATATGTGTATATTATTGTAACCTTTTTGTTAAGAATCTTTATTGAATCGAATTAACACAAATTTTGAACAATCAACACAAAATTGTAAAATAAAAATACTACTCACCATTAGAATTAGAGGAACTACATTCAACGTCTTCTTCTTTAGGTTTTTTTGAAAAACTGTTTCAAACTGGTTTGAGTTCGTTTCATTTTGAGCCATGAATTTAACACTGTGCACTTCAGAACTTAAAACCAATGAAGACAAGGAGAGTTAACTAGTATGGAGGGGGATTACTTTGGAAAAATGCCACTTCCAGACAGCAGAAAATGAATCCTCCCCCTCTTCTATATGTACCTGCGTAGCTCGTTACTGCGCACCCTTTCCAGCATTCCATCTCATTCTCTATTTCGCATCTACCCTCTTTCCTCTCTTCTTGGCTTGGTTTCTGCCTTGTTTATATGCATATGTGGATTATACTTTTGAATAGGTCATTTAGACTGATTTTGAGAAGATGCAAACTTTATTAATATTCAAAACTAGTTTGAAAAAGAGCGATTCATTCATATTTTTTGCACAAATACGATTTTAATTTTCGAAAGTACTTAATTTAAACAAAAAATAATTTGGGGGGGCTCAAGCCCCTCAAGCCCCCCGGCTACGTGCCTGTCCTTTGCTGTTAGAGGAAAGATTAATCTGGAAATCTGTTTTTCTTCTAATTGGTGAAGTTGTGAAAGAAAGTTGTTTCACTTGTCTTCAGTGGGACGAACCTGTACTTCCTGATATTTTACGTTTATTGATTAATCACGTTACTTGCAAATAACTTACCAAGGATGAGGGAGAAAGATACCCCCAAGCTGCTCAAGCTTTATGAAAAGAAACCTATGTTGATTATAGTGTTTTAGGTGCTAATCTCTTGGAAGAAGTTCTTGCCCTAAAGGAGGAAATGGTCCATTAACTTTCCAAGAGAAGTTTCGACTTATGTAAGTGGACAAGTAATCACACTGAACTTTTAAATACTCTACCCAAATCGCACCGAGGGAAACCACTTCATTTTCACAACTCAGACAGCCTATTATACAATGTCTTAGGAATTAAATGGTCTCCTGATTTTGACGACTCTGCTTACCACATACAGACTCTAGAGAAGATTCCAACCAAAAGGAGCTTCCTCTCAACTGTTGCTCTAATCTATGATCCTTATCTTCCTATGTTCTTAAAACAATGGAATGAAAAACACAAACACACTTATAGAATGGAATTATTATTTAAAATCCCATTCACTCTAACAAACACCAGTCGAGTAAGTCCATTGAAATAACCTTGCATCAACTTGTGAGTAGAATCAAGGAATCAATACATAACAATGAATATGTGCATTTCTCGATCTACAAGGGGCCTTTGATAATGCTGCTAATCAATCTTATCAGCAGTTAAAAATTCGAGGGGTAGAAAACACTATTAGTAATTGGCTAGAATCAATATTAACAAATAGAATAATTTGTGCAATAGTACTGTGAGAAAGTAGATGTGATAGCTGTGAAATGTACTTCACAAGGGGGAATTCTCTCACAGAAGTAGAGTCCCCGCCACTTTAGATCAAGATTGGAGTTGGGGATGGTGGGGGTAACCACATGACCTATCCCCCTTCCCCACCCCTTGCCCCACCCCTTAACCCCTCCCCCTTACCCCTGCCTTAACACCCCCCCTTGCCCCCTCCCCAAACCCCCTTCCCTTGCCCTTCCCCTTGTCAACCATCCACCATTTTTGGACGCCTCTGACGTAATTTGGAGACACCATTTTGTTGTTTTGCCCCTCCCCATGCCCACCATCCATCATTTTTGGACGCCTGTCACGTAATTTTCTGCATTGCCCTGCTACCGTTGTTGTCGTCACACATAATTTTCTGCATTGTCTTGCTCTTTTCTCCCCTCCCTATGCCTACACCATACTCCATTTTTGTGACATTTTGTTGCTCTGTTACCATTGTTGTCGTCACACACGTCAGACACTTTTTTTTTCTTAGTGGGATTTGAACCTGTGAAGTTCGGATTTGTAGGCCGACATACTACCGACTGAGCTATTGTGCATAGTATTACAAATTGTATATTTAATGCAGTATATAAGTCGCCATGTTTGTTCAACGTCGGTTACATTTTAGGGAACCAGAGAGCACCACCATATTGATTATTAGAAGCCACCTGTTGTCGAATTTTATTACGTTTACATTTTGAGAGTGCATCACATTGATATCCACTGGGGAGGACACTTAGTTAAACACAAACGATGGAGGTAGGGTACGTACTCTGTACCATAAAGCATGCGTACGCCTTACGGTACGGGTCTAGTGACGTGTCCTTCTTGCCAATGGCTTCCTTTCCACATACAGAGTATTCCATTCAGTGTGCCGCTGAACTTGCCTCAGCTATTATTCTGAGGTCTTGTGGAGTTATTTCTAACAGAACTTCTAATATTTCTGTAGATGTATTTCTAAAAGCTCCTGAGATATATAGGCTCCTGAGACTCCAGTACTTACCAAGAAGTCGCTTACATGCCATAAGTGATCTGGTTGATTTCTGCAAAATGTAATTTTCATGTATACTTCAGGTGAGTCTTTTATCTAAAATAACACCTAAATACGTAACATCATCTGAAAGTTCTATGTAAATATTTAGTAGTCTTACTGTTACTCAGGCTATTTTAATGTTTCCCATTAAGTGTATGATGGTAGTCTTATCTGGATTAACAGAAAGACCATCGTTCCAGCACTAGTCTTCAATCTTCTTAAATGCTTTATTGTTAGTTCTGCAAGAACATTTACGAATGTACCTCTTATCTACTATAACATCTGTATAACTTTGTGTTTAATATCTTTACGAACCTAAATAAGTTATTACGGGGTTAACTACTATATTCCACAGCATCTGTGAGTAGAGGCCCCGCCACTTTAGATCAAGATTGGAGGGGGGATGGTGGGGGTAACCCCGTGACCTATCCCCCTTGCCCTACCCCTTGCCCCACCCCTTATCCCCTCCCCCTTACCCCTCCCTTAACATCTCCCTTAACCCCCCTCCCCTTACCCCCTCCCCATACCCTCTCCCCCTGCCCACCATCCGCCGTTTTTGGACGCCTGTGACGTAATTTGGAGACGCCATTTTGTTGTTTTGCCCCTCTCCATACCCCCTCCCAATGCCCGCTCTCCATACCCCCTTCCCATGCCCACCATCCGCCATTTTTGGACACCTGTGACGTAATTTGCTGCATTGCTCTGCTACCATTGTTGTCTTCACACGTAATTTGGAGACGCCATTTTGTTGTTTTGCCCCTCCCCATGCCCACCATCCATCATTTTTGGACGCCTGTGATGTAATTTGCTGCATTACTCTGCTACCGTTGTTGTCGTCACACGTAATTTGCTGCATTTTCTTGCTCTTTTATCCCCTCCCCATGCCTACACCATACTCCATTTTTGTGATATTTTGTTGCTCTGTTACCGTTGTTGTCATCACACATGTGACGTCAGACACTTTTTTTTTCCAAGTGGGATTCGAACCTGTGAAGTTCGGATTTGAAGACCGACACACTACCGACTGAGCTATTGTGCATAGTATTACACATTGTATATTTAATGCAGTATATAAGTCGCCATGTTTGTTCAACGTCGGTTACATTTTAGGGAATCAGAGAGCACCACCATATTGATTATTAGAAGCCACCTGTTGTCGAATTTTATTACGTTTACATTTTGAGAGTGCATCACATTGATATCCACTGGGGAGGACACTTAGTTAAACACAAACGATGGAGGTAGGGTACGTACTCTGTACCATAAAGCATGCGTACGCCTTACGGTACGGGTCTAGCTCGTACCTCAAGGTTAAGATTGTGTGTGTAAGGTAATAACAAGGGCCAGCATAGCACCGGTACAGAGGATCCTCCGTTGGCTACTAGGGCGTAGCACCGACCAATACCCAACGTTTGTACTGACAAGTTGACTCACACGAGACTCTGTGTTTAAGGTGTGTGTGTGTGTTTAGTCTTATTGTGGACGATGTTTCATACTGTTTTTGCAACCTATTTAAAAACCAAATTATCATGTAAGGAACCTTTTTACCAACCCATAGATAACATTACCAACCGATTTACCAACCAAAATATACTTTTAGCAACCGATTTACCAACCAAAGTATCATGTAAGCAACCGATTTACCAACCCATAGACACCATTAACAACCGATTAACCAACCAAAATATACTTTTAGCAACCGATTAACAAACCAAATATCATGTTAGTAACTGATAATCTCCGGAATTTGTCTTCCAGAGATTTGTATGCACCCACTTGCAGCCATTTTTGCAAGTACAGACCTGTCTTTGCTTCCCCCTCCCCCGCCACCCCATATTAATATAAAATGCCAGAATGTTTGTACTACTTCATTCAATTGACGTGAAAAGAGCAATGGAACCAATTTACATTGTTTCATCCCAAAGTAGGGAGACTAAAAAATTTCATACTCTAAGGACTAAAATTCAGTTTAAATTTCATCCACCACCCGAGAATGTCATGGAAATTGTATGGATAAAAAGAGGCTTTGAATGTTTGGTGGACAAGATAAAAAATGGAACAGCTGATGGTGATCTGTTGGGCTTTACGTTTACTAGTCTCAATTTTAAAACAGACACCTGGATACGTTGCTTTTCGTAAAGCTTCCGACATCTCTGCGGATCTTTTATGGACAATTTTCGGCGGATTAATCAAAAGCAACGGTGAGGCGGGAACAAGCAGCAATAATTTCGAGGTTACGTGCACCAGAGTATCTCCACGAAATAAATAGTGCCACCAAACCATAAACACATTCATTTACATAATGGATGTAAGGCGAGCCATTGCGGCTGAACTTCACAAGCCCGCGCGAAGAAATTTTAAAACCTGAGGTGTGACGCTGAAAGGAGTTAATGACCTTTATCAAGCCGATCTAGTGGATATGATTCCATATGCTAAAGAAAACCAAGGTTACAAATATATACTAACAATGATAAATTGTCTGACAAAATTTGCGATTGCAGAACCATTGAAGACAAAGTCTGCTCTAGACCTATCTATAGCGTTAGAACCGATACTGAAAAAACATCCTATGAATAACTTTCAGACCGATCAGGGGAAGGAGTTTTTCAATACACACGTGAAGAGATTAATGAAAAAATACAATATAAATCACTACGCCACTTTTTCAGACAAGAAAGCGTCTATGGCAGAGCGCCTGAACCGTACTTTGAAAAATATAATGTGGCGTGAATTTACGGCATGCGGTAGTTACGAGTTGTTGGAGCTGCTGAAAAACGTAGTAAAGACATACAATAACACTGTGCACAGTACTTCGCAAAAAGGGTAACAAAAAAGGTACTGGTGCGGTGGTTAGGGTTTGACAAGGAACACGATAGTTGTATTGATAAAACCAAGCTTGTTGTTTAGGTTTTGTATTAAATAGGATAGCACTGTTAGTTTTCCATAGTATTTAGACAAACGTTGAGCAGAGTAATGCGTTTAAAAAACACAGCGGATAAACTACGTGTAAGAAACTTTGACATTGTTGCAGGAGGCAGCTCAATAATGCACCATCACAGTTCTTTATTACCAAACACAGTTCGATCTATAGTGTGCGGCCCATCAAACAGTGGCAAGACTAATGTGTTATTTAATCTGCTCTGTAATCCATATGACCTGAAATTTGCCAACGTCTACGTATTTTCTAAATCACTCCAGCAGCCAAAGTACAAGTTTTTGGAAACTATACTTGGAAATACCAAAGAAATTGGTTATTACACATTCACGGACAATGAAAATGTCATCCATCCTAGTGAAGCGGAGCCAAATTCGATAATAATTTTTGACGACATAGCTTGCGAGAAACACGACAATATACGTAACTATTTCACCATGGGACGTCACAATAATATAGATTCCTTCTACTTAGAATAGACATACAGCAGGATTCCCAAACAATTGATTCGAGACAATGCCAATCTCTTGGTCCTTTTCAAGCAGGACGATCTCAATTTACGACACATTTACAATGATCACGTAAACACTGATATGGTGTTTAGTGCTTTTAAAAACATTTGTGCAACCGCATGGAAAGATAAACATGGATTCGTTGTAATAGACAAGGGCAGTGAACCGGAGAATGGAAGATTTAGAATTGGTTTTGATCGAATTGTAACAGATTTTTAAGGTACAAAAGGCTTGATACTTGCAACAAACGTCACTCTACAAGATGTCTGAGAAGAGAGAGCATCTAACGCTGGATATAGCCAGATTGCGAAAGGCTATAAAGAAAAAGTACAGACAGTTGAGGTACGGTAAGGCCGAAGAGGAACGAATGTATACTAAGAAATACACGCCTATAATTAAAGAGTTGCAGAAGAGTGGAGTGTTTTTGCCGAAACAAGAAATTAAACCCGAACAAGAGTGGGATGGAAAGACGGAACAAGCGGATGAGTGGAACAGCGAGAGTGAGGAAGAGAAAAATGAAGAGTGGACTGTCGGGGAAGTACCGGCTACTCCCAGGGTTGATTTTATGGATACCGAAATAATTGCAGAGACTCCGGACCAACCGCAGCCCAGGGTAAGGGAACTATTGTCCACACCTGTAGGGCAAAGTGTATCTGAAAAATGGGTAAACAGTACTTTCGCACATCCGCTGGCACGAAAATATATGCTCAAAATGATGAAAGATACCATCGGTAGTCGAAATATAGATCATAGTTACGGACCGAAAATCGAAGACAAGTCTATGATGATTGGTAACAAGACTCTTCAGTTGTCAGGCGATGGTGAAATTATAATTGACGGCGTACACTATAGAGGGACGCCCGGATTGTAGGAGTTGGTGTTTAAGCGTCTACCCGATGATGAAATATATACCGAGGCCAATTTACGAGCGTATAAAGATATCTGTTTGAGATCCAGTGCGCACAAAAGATTATACGATCCGAACGGACAAGTTAATCATAACAAATCTATAAAATAAGAAACATTATAGAGAAGTTATTCCCTTCTAATAATGTAGCTACAGCACGCTCTGAAACCGATGCGGTCACCCTTAACCAATTAGAAACAAAGTGTTTAATGTTTGATGACAAGAGGAAACAATATGACGCAAGCTGGAGACCTATAGGTGGTTTAGCTAAACCGAAAGACAATGATGATGCCGTGACAAAAGAATATCTTGAATCGTTAATTCCAGTTAAACTAAATAGTGGCTATGACTTTAAAAATTATCGGCTACAGAATATTGGTACTCCGCTAGAGGATGGCGATGGTTTAAACGTGAAATATGCTAGAATGTACTTTATTGGGAAAAATTCACACGATAAATTTGACGCTAAAAAAAGCTATATATGCAATGTAAAAACCCCAATACACACGGAAGACACAGCCAACAAATACTATGTGGACAACAAAGTAATGCCGTTGAACAGTAACGGTTGGAACTGTGGCAGTAGAAAACTGACCAACGTAAAGGATGGCACTAGCAGCTTGGATGCAATCAACTTTCAACAGCTTGAAGAATTGATGTCGTTGATTATAGATTGTGCTCTACTAAGAGATAAAAAAAAAGACTGCTTTGATGCCTCCTCAAAATGTATTTCTAATATTGCCGACGGTGTTACAGATAGTGATGCCATCACACGAGCCCAATTAGTACAGGCTATTAGAGCAACTGAAGCTGAATCATTAAAAGCATGCAGTAAGAGAGTGAACACATTAGACAACAAATGGCGAAGGGAATTGATTGATCTCGCACAGACGATTAAAAAGCAATATAGTAAAGTCGATACTCCTAAAGAAACATTTAGTCATTGGCGTATGGTGTGGAGCGACGACACTGAACAACCATAAATACGTTGCACCTATGAGTATTGATTCAGTATAGAAATGGCAAAGGGACGAACAACATCAAAAAGAGTTAAAAAGGGCAGTGGTCTCATCTCTGGAATTTTAAGCGTTGGTGATAAGGTTTTAAACAAGGCTATAGATCTATTGCCTGTAGAACTCCATCTACCCTCTCACAACTATTGCGGTCCGGATACAAAACTAGCCGAGAGGTTAGCTCGTGGAGATAAAGGAGTTAATCCTTTAGACGAAGCGTGTAAAGAGCACGATATAGTGTACAGCAAATACAGTGATTCAGAGCATCGTAGAGAAGCAGACAAAATTTTAGCAGAACGGGCTTGGAGTCGAGTCAAATCGGGTAATGCGTCTATGGGTGAACGGGCAGCAGCATGGGCTGAAACAACGGCCATGAAAGCGAAAACCAAATTGGGAGTTGGGAAAAAGTTGAAACGTCTCTTGTTGGGTGGGGGTTTGTATCTCAAACCGTATCAAAAAGGCAGCGGTCTGATACCATATGCTAAAGGCACTGGCCTGTATATCAAACCGTATCCAAAAGGCAGTGGTCTGTATCTCAAACCGTATCCAAAAGGCAGGGGACTGGAAGGCAGTAGTAGAACCAAGAAGAAGATCAATAAAAAAAAAAGTTTGATTGATTCATTACCAAACAGACCGTAAACAAATATTGATTTAGAAAAATATGCCGTGAAAATGATGACAGCGTATTTCAGAGGTTTTTATATAACGGACAATTTCCCCCGACTATTAAATGAAAATAGTTCTACACTTTGGTGTGATTTCTTTCCACCGATTGATCTATCCGATGGAGAGTGGGAAATCGGTCTCATTGATCTTGCTGTGTACAATTACATTCCCAATATCGAAGAAGGAATTAATAATAAATTGTATCTTGGTGAAGATCAAAACGATAATTATGAAGTGACCGTTACTATACCGACAGGTTCGTACAAAATTGAGGATATCGAAAAATATATCAAATCACAGCTGCCGTCGGAGATTGCATTTTCTCTCAAGCCGAACAATAACACACTGAAAGCGGAACTTAAGTGTTCAAAGACTATTCATTTTAAAGATGGATCTATCGGAAAATTACTCGGTTTCAATAATGGGGATTTTTCAGCCAACCGAAGACACGAATCTGAGCTGCCTGTCAATATTATAAGGGTAAATGTTATTAGAGTTGCGTGTAATATTGTAACTGGGTCATTTCAAAATGGAAAATAGTCACACAATATACACGAGTTTTACCCACAAGTGGCTCCGGGATACAAGATTGTCGAAATACCGACGACTGTAATATATTTACCCGTCAACGTGAAAACCATTAATAACATCACCGTAAGCCTTAGAGATCAGAACGAAGTACCTATAAATTTCAGAGTAGAATCCGTTTCTGTTCGATTGCATTTATGTAGAAATGGGTCTCGTATTTAATGGACAATGTTATAAGAACAGTATCAGTGTACGTTCAAACTCGACAGAGTTAACAGCTAGAAATATTCGTTTTCTCTCAGCTTTGGGATTGCAAAGTGAAAAATGGATCTACTGGCAATAGATAGTGCAGCAGAATACAATGACGTCATCAGTGGTCTTGAATATCATTCGCACAGACCTTCTACGTCGTCAACGTACGGCAATAGCGATGAAATTTGTATCCCCATAAATCAACAGGACGTTATCACAGCACCGTTTGGAAGTATAATGTATAAAACAAACACTGAGCGGTACAAAAGCGGAAGGCGGAGCTTCAGCAGTGAAATTGGTCAAAAATGCCGTAGCCTTTCTATTTGAAGATATTAGATACGAATTTGCCGGTAGCGAAGTGGACCATACGAGAAATGTCGGAATTTTGATTACCATTAAAAATCTATTGTCGTTGCGAGAGAGTGAACAGAATAAATTCAGCAATGCAGGATGGTTGGGGGCCGGTGGGATGGCTACTGTTTCAAACTTTTCCCTCTATGTACCATTGAAGCTGTTGATGGGCTTTTTCGAAGACTACCAACGGATTGTAATGAACGTAAAACAGGAACTAGTGCTCTTACGTTCGGCCTCCGATTTGAATGCTGTATACAGTGATGATGCTGCAAACGTTAAACTGAATATAACTAGTATACACGGGAGAGTGCCTTATGTGACGGTTTCAGATTCACTCCGATAGAATCTTTTGAAAATGATCGAAATAGACTAACCTGTCCATGTTCCGTTTCGTAGTTGGGAGTTACACGAGTATCCAATAGTGCCGCAAACAAATCAGATTTCGTGGACAATTAAAACCGCTAATCATCTGGAAAAACCACGCTACGTTATTCTAGCCTTCCAAACAGATAGAAAAAATCAGAACAAAAAGGATGCCACTCTGTTTGACATGTGCGGCCTTTCAAATTTAAAACTCTATCTAAATTCACAGTATTTTCCTTACGATAATATTAACGGCTATATTTCCACAATGTACGAAATGTACCATAGATTCCAAGAATCGTACAATACGCACGAGTCCTTGCCCAGTCTAGATTTACAATCTTTTACAAAATCTCCTCTCTTTGTAATCGATTGTTCAAAACCATTCTATTTAATCAGGTCCCGTGGATGTCAGACTAGAAATAGAAACTTCGGCTAATATACCTGCAAATACTACAGCCTATTGTGTGATTTTACACGACTCGCATATTGTGTACAATCTCCTTACGGGCACAGTGAAAAAGGTTGTGGAATAGATGTGCACGCTGAAACAGTGCGCTGTTTGGTTTCACCCGTTTATTACTTCTTTTTGACATTATTCACAACAGAAGGTTGTATATGGGAAATTGAACTTATTACTCTGCAATTCCAATAAAATATTAATTTTCTTCAAGTCCCACCTTTGGGGAACTGCTTGATAAATTATTTATTAACGTCCTTATTATGCCAAACAACACAATGCTCCAAGAATGAAATACTGTCTTCAGTATTTATTCTTTCATGTTAAGAATTACTTTAAAATTCCTTTATTACTTTTATTATTTAATCAAAACTAGCTCTTTTTTCTCTTATTGTTATAACTTTAAAACTCACTCTCAGGGAGTGTCATTTGAACGAGGTATTTTGCAGAATCTATTTAAAATTGTGAATTTTATGAGAGCACAAATTATTTTAAAAAACACTCTTAACTTTAAGCTGAAAACAACATAGGGTTAGTTTAAAATCCACACAACACTATGTTATCCAGAAATAAAATTTATATTTTAATTAAAATTTCTTTTTTAATTCTTTATATTAATCAAGATTTTAATTTATAAAATTTCTTAACTTGATTTAACTATAACTTTTCTTAGCTTTTAAAACATCTTACAAGAATTCAACATAAATATCAATGACTGTTATTTCTCTAATTATTATTAAAATGAATATATCTTTACTTATTATTAAAATCAAACTAACTTTAAAATTGAAAACTCATTGACTTTAAAAAGTACATATATAGAATAAAAAAGAATTTAAATTTGATAACTTTCCCCAGAAAGTTTTAAAATTTATTTTTTATTTCAAAGTGAATATTTATTCAAAATCGTAACTGTGGTACCTTGTAAACATATTTATAGCTGTTTTCGGCTCCTGTTAGGCAAGGCTGTTTACAGTTGTTCTGCTGAAGGTTAAAGTCTAGTCGATGTCAGCTAGCAGTCTACAGTTACGTTGAAATCGGTTGTGCTGTTGTTAAAGTTGAATGGTTGCAGATTGAAGATCTTGTAGTCGAAAAGTTTAAAGATGAAATCCAAGATTGAATCAGTGTGGCTGTTTGTTGTATCTTGCTATACCATTTGAAATGCCAGGTCGCTTCCAATAAAACAATCGGTATAGCCTAGTACTGATCACATAAAGATGATTGTAAATGACTCTCCTCCTGGTGCTAGTTAGAGTTGTTCTCCTACTAGGAGCTTGATCAAGACTTGTTCTCCTTCTAGGAGCTGTATCAAGACTGTTGTTCCCCTTCTAGGAGATATATCAAGACTGCAGAAAAGTTCTGTTGAAATGGACCTCCAAAACTTATTCCCTGTTCCATGGTACCAATTTATCTGAACATTTCCCTTACATTTATGACATTTAAAGTTGATTAATTTGGTTTATTTCTTCAAGATTTCACTTTAGTTAGTTTTTATTATAACCCTTTTGGTTATTTTATTGTTTGTTTTACTTTAATTAGTTGTTGAGTAACTAATTATTATTTAGTTTATTTGTAAATAGGTTGCCAGCACTGCATTTGCAAAATCCAAACACTTGACTCCTCCCCTATTGTGTGGTAGGGGTTTCTACAGGTTGATTCCTGTACTGTCTGACTTTCTGGAATTTAATTTGTACACTTTCTTGAAAATTCCCATATCTCTGGTTCTAACAGGAATTCTGGAAATCTAAAAATGCCATTTTGTTCCTCTTGACTGCTGGATTCCATACAACTTTGGATTTAAAGTTGTAGGATGATAACTTTCTAAGATGTACCCTTTTTAGTTTTTCATGATTTTTTCTTTGACCAACTTTTGATTGGTTCCGAATTTCTTAATTCTTCTTTTTGGTTTTTCTAGGCCTCTGACTTAGAAATGAAGGAATTCTTTACGTTTTTCATTTATTTTCATTTTCTGATAAGTTATTCGTTGTAGAACTTTGTCGATTTTTAGATGGTCAAAAACCCTCCCAAATATAATTATATATGTACTTATTTTGGTATCATTATATTATGTCACATATCCTTAACCTATTTACATTATAAAAATTTTAACGTATTATCTAGACAAAATTTTAGTTTTTTGTCTATGCATATTTTTTGCAATAACTATTAAACAATTCGAGTTAATAAACATTTTCTTGTATTTCCTATGTTAACCAGTTATTCTTTATCATAATATACTTTTATATTTAAAATTTAAACAATTTAAAATTTCACATAGGAGATTGCATGTGAATAATTTTTGTAACAAAGTTGAATCAAATTATTTTATCTAGTCTGGACCTGTAATGTCACGTGATCAACTGAGCTATTGTTCTCAGTCGACCTGTCGGCTCATGTTAGGTAGCCCCATCCCACTTCCCTTGCACTTTGGATGTTTCATTTATTAATGAACTTGACAAAACTTTTATAATAATTCTACTTTTCTTCATAATAAACTAATTTTTTCTGTACACATTAATTATTTATGGATATTACCATTTATTTATGTATTCTTGCTATTTATTATATTTTAACTAAAATTGTATGTTTTACAAAAATTTTGTTTTTGGAACGATTTTGGTGAAAAACCCAAACCGTTTCAACGCGCACACCGTATAGGTATAATAGTATCGATACACTGGGAGCCGATCATTCGCTGAAGAGACATCATGTGCACCACATATCCAGGAGTAGTTCACGCTTTCCTCAGGCTCGTGCCTAAGGATATGTTATCCAATTTAGATGACATAATTGATGAGGATAATATCCATTCATTCTATTGTCATCCGATCGACGAAGTGTCGAAAGAAGCATTCATCGAAGACGGTCTGCTCCACAACAAAAGTAAGTTTCAAGTCGATGAGACGCAAATATCGAGACATGTCTATGCTGCGTTAAAGAATCGGCTTTCTTCGGGTAAACATCGACTGTGCTGCAGATTCGGTATACATTTTAGTGGGTGCTGTAGGAGTGGTTTTTCGCTGTCACTATTGTGACTATTGTGAAGATGTCGAGATTGATGACGTGATATACTATCAATTCGATTTCGACAACGAACCACGATTACATGAGTTTCCTCTTGTACAAATCGATCCGGAATTTGACAACGATTTAACTAAAATTACGCAAACATTTCAGAAAAAAATCTTACGTGGGAGTGGTAGTAGTGAGAGACCAGTGTGCTCACATTTCAGTTGAGACCATGGAGCCGAGCAAGATGGACTTGGAGCGAGCTCCTACCAAGCGTCAGGTACCACCTAACCTCCCTTTGGGAATTTTTCTTAAATCCGTTCATTTCATAAACACCGAGTGAATTAAATTCATTACAACCGGTTTATTTCAGCATACAGGTTTCACTCTCGGGCTTTTAGTGCAAGCTGGTAGAAAATTTTTTTTTTTTTTTTTTAAACTGGGCTGTGATAACCTCCATCAGAGGCATCACCGGCGTCGACCTAATGGTCTTTTGCCGCCCCAATTTCCTTCCTACACCCAATCAGTAATACCCGTCATCCTTATGAAGGAACAG
Source organism: Aphrophora alni (assembly GCA_963513935.1). NCBI lineage: Eukaryota > Metazoa > Arthropoda > Insecta > Hemiptera > Aphrophoridae > Aphrophora > Aphrophora alni. The sequence continues at coordinate 55,489,717 of OY740765.1, read as the reverse complement.
ATACTACCGATAGGGTTGTCTAGGATGGTTTCCATCTCTTTCCCCGGAGGGCCTAGAGAGTACAGCCTGGCTCGTCCTAGCGCCTCACACTCCAAAAGAATGTGTTCTGCAGACTCTTCAGCCAAACCACATTTCCTGCATGTATTAACTGCAGCAATTCCTATCCTGTGTAGGTGTTTTCTGAGGTGACAGTGGCTCGTTAAGAGACCAACCACCCACCTCAAGTTATCCCTTCTAAGAGAGATGAGTTGTTCCGCATGTTTCTTGCTTGGTCTAATTAACCTTTTAGCAAGTCTACTAGTGGTTGAATTCGTCCAGACCCTGTTCATCCCCTCCCGCATCCACGTATCAACCGCTGCCCTGGCATGTCCATAAGAGATTCCGAGCACCGGTTCCGGGCCAACGAAAGGGGATTCAGAGCCTGACCTGGCTAGTTCATCTGCTCTCTCATTACCATCAATACCTGAGTGGCCAGGAACCCAGCCAACAGTGACCGTGTTCATCTGACCAAGCTTTATCAATGATGAGATGCAGTCCCATACCTGCTTCGACTTTACCTTTGTCGTGTTAAGTGCCTTAATGGCAGCTTGACTATCAGTGAAAATCAGAATGTTCTTACCAATGTATTTCATTCTTTGATTCTCCTTGATGCATTCAGAGATAAGGACTCTGAATTCAGGTTTCACTCTCGGGCTTTTAGTGCAAGCTGGTAGAAAATTTGTTTTCTTCAATCACCTAATACTTGACGAATTATCACTTCATTTAAAATCTATAACGGCTGCTATCAGCGATAAGAGAACGTGTAAATTCAATCTGACTATCGGTGACGTAATAGTACGCAATCTTTTCGGTAAAACGTTACGTTTAATTGTACGATGGGCAACATTGTATGACCTTGAACGCTGACGAATGGAAGCTACTAGAGGAGAGTATGCCGCTCGTGTCCAGACGTGTCGCCGAATTGTTTTATATCTAGAAAGAGTTACGATCATACATCATTGAGATCTTGGCCAGCGACGAGCTCGTATCTAGCACTCTCCCCGAAGCGGACAAATTGTACGACGAAGTGAGTTTGTTTAAAAAACATGCAAGCGGCAGTAGTTGAATTTCACACGTTTCAAGATAACGATAACAAGTATATCGTCAAAGAATTGGCAATTGTCTGTGATCATTTTCACAGTATCACAATGTTCAAACCGCCTTACAATTTTTCCCTACTTAACGATAAATCGCAAAGATCGGCTCGTTTGTTACAATCTAGTTTTCACTATATCAGATGGGATGAGGGAGGTTTACCTTACAACGAGGGCACGATAAGCACTTTATGCAAGCCTTTTGCAACACTTTTCACCAAAGGATTGGAAAAGGCTCAATTTCTGAGACAATTTCATCCGTGCGTGATGGAATTGCCTCAGGAGGAGAAATTCTCCCATAGTGGAGACATTAAATGCTTATTACCACAACATAATAGTAACGTAGATAGTAAATGTGCACTAAAAAGTGCTAAAAGTTATTACGATTTACTCCTTGCCTAAATTGATGTCCTAAAGACAGTCGCGGGGACGGTATGAAGATACCTGACTGGCATCTGTGTGTGTGTTACCCTCTGGCATGGAACTAAAAAGCCAGCAAGGTTAAATGAAGGTCCCGGAGCGGAGTTTGTTCTCCCGTAAACCTGTTTGAAGGTCACTGGCGCAGTCGAAAGACTTAATAAACCTTGAATGAGGTACAATTTAGGCACGGAGTCAATGCGTAAAAAAAAATTTTTTTTTAATAAAAAATTTAAAAAAAAAGATAAAATGGGGATTACAAGTTTGTAATGGAGTGGTGGTCACAGGGAATAGCGACAGATTGGAGCTATTCCCACAAGGGGGTAAGCTTTCTGTTTGCCCTCGGCTTGTAATGTGGTCGCTGTTATGGCTTCACTGTACCGGATGACGGTTCCAACCCCGTAAAACACAGAGGATAAGCTGAATAGTATTTTTATACTAATGAATTTTTTTCTGCTTTTTCAGATAATGGAATTGTATCTGTATAAGACGCTTGAATCCTACGTGTGCTGCGGTAACGCATGTAAGAAAATCAAAATAAAAGATCTGGTGTTTTGTACAAAACCAGATTGTTACGGATACCTGTGCACTTGTTTGCTTGCCGACTGCCGCTCAAGGAAGTCGTACAGTGTTCCAGTAAAAACACCTGAATGACCTCAACATTTGACCGGGTACTGTTGTGCTAACAAATGTTTTAAAGCACCCGAATGTCAAGTTGACGACCTGGCATGTACAAAGTGCCAGGCATTCAGCTTTTGCCATTGTAGGTGCAGGTATTGGAACGTACGAATGACGGTAATGGATCTGTACAGCTTATCTACGACAACCACTGTTGTGACTAGAACGGGCACAGGGACTGTATCGACAACTACATCGGACCAGTGTTATAGTTGTTGTGTACTGAACTGTCAAAAGTTTTATATTAAAGACTTATTATTTTGTAAACAGTCAGACTGTCATGGTGACTTGTGCAGGTGTATGTTACAGAGATGTATATATAGGAAATATTTTGTATTGTTGTAATTTTGTGTGTGTGACTCTCTGGCGCTGAGTAAAAACCCGTAAGGTTAAAAAAAAAATTATAATATTAATAATCTGGGGACCACAGTATTGTAATGGATTGGTGGTCACAGCTAATAGCGACCATGGGTAGTTGACTCTTGTCAACTCTTCCTACAATATGATCTATTGTGTTTATTCTCATGTACGAAATATAGAAATTTCAGAGATATAGAATACTGTAAAATATCGTACAATATTAAAAATTTTGTAATAAATAACGTACGATAATTAAAATTGTGGGGTTCACTCCTTCCAGGAGAGACTTCTTGCGGACAGACATAATCGTCATTTATAATTATTATTTTATAGTACTCTTTAATGTAACTTTTTTAAACTTATTGTAATATTTTTGTTAATATATATAGAGAGAGAATACATTATTTAAATATCTACACTTTTTCATATTATTTACCATTCATCTGGCTGGGGAGACAAATTGGTGGATGGGGAGAAGGTACGGGCTAGAGGCCGTACCGTAAGGTGTCTAACACACATACACCTTAAACACAGAGTCTCGTGTGAATCAACTTGTCAGTACAAACGTTGGGTATTGGTCGTTGCTACGCCCTGGTAGCCAACGGAGGAACCTCTGTACCGGTGCTATGCTGGCCCTTGTTATTACCTTACACACACAACCTTAACCTTGAGGTACGAGCTAGACCCATACCGTAAGGCGTACGCGAGTTTTTCGCACACGCAAAAAACTCAGTACGCCTTACGGTACGGAGTACGTACCCTACCTCCATCGTTTGTGTTTAACTAAGTGTCCTCCCCAGTGGATATCAATGTGATGCACTCTCAAAATGTAAACGTAATAAAATTCGACAACAGGTGGCTTCTAATAATCAATATGGTGGTGCTCTCTGATTTCCTAAAATGTAACCGACGTTGAACAAACATGGCGACTTATATACTGCATTAAATATACAATGTGTAATACTATGCACAATAGCTCAGTCGGTAGTGTGTCGGTCTTCAAATCCGAACTTCACAGGTTCGAATCCCACTTGGAAAAAAAAAAGTGTCTGACGTCACATGTGTGATGACAACAACGGTAACAGAGCAACAAAATGTCACAAAAATGGAGTATGGTGTAGGCATGGGGAGGGGATAAAAGAGCAAGAAAATGCAGCAAATTACGTGTGACGACAACAACGGTAGCAGAGTAATGCAGCAAATTACATCACAGGCGTCCAAAAATGATGGATGGTGGGCATGGGGAGGGGCAAAACAACAAAATGGCGTCTCCAAATTACGTGTGAAGACAACAATGGTAGCAGAGCAATGCAGCAAATTACGTCACAGGTGTCCAAAAATGGCGGATGGTGGGCATGGGAAGGGGGTATAGAGAGGGGGCATTGGGAGGGGGTATGGAGAGGGGCAAAACAACAAAATGGCGTCTCCAAATTACGTCACAGGCGTCCAAAAACGGCGGATGGTGGGCAGGGGGAGAGGGTATGGGGAGGGGGTAAGGGGAGGGGGGTTAAGGGAGATGTTAAGGGAGGGGTAAGGGGGAGGGGATAAGGGGTGGGGCAAGGGGTAGGGCAAGGGGGATAGGTCACGGGGTTACCCCCACCATCCCCCCTCCAATCTTGATCTAAAGTGGCGGGGCCTCTACTCACAGATGCTGTGGAATATAGTAGTTAACCCCGTAATAACTTATTTAGGTTCGTAAAGATATTAAACACAAAGTTATACAGATGTTATAGTAGATAAGAGGTACATTCGTAACTGTTCTTGCAGAACTAACAATAAAGTATTTAAGAAGATTGAAGACTAGTGCTGGAACGATGGTCTTTCTGTTAATCCAGATAAGACTACCATCATACACTTAATGGGAAACATTAAAATAGCCTGAGTAACAGTAAGACTACTAAATATTTACATAGAACTTTCAGATGATGTTACGTATTTAGGTGTTATTTTAGATAAAAGACTCACCTGAAGTATACATGAAAATTACATTTTGCAGAAATCAACCAGATCACTTATGGCATGTAAGCGACTTCTTGGTAAGTACTGGAGTCTCAGGAGCCTATATATCTCAGGAGCTTTTAGAAATACACCTACAGAAATATTAGAAGTTCTGTTAGAAATAACTCCACAAGACCTCAGAATAATAGCTGAGGCAAGTTCAGCGGCACACTGAATGGAATACTCTGTATGTGGAAAGGAAGCCATTGGCAAGAAGGACACGTCACCATTTGTATACACATATTGTATTATTATGTATTTACTACAAGAAGTGATTACATCAGTACAAAAAACTTCATGGCCTATACCATTTGAAGTTGTCATCCAAGGGAGAAAGGAGACAACAAACTGGTCTCTGTTATTGACAGAGACTGGTCTCCAATACAGAATACAATAGAATACTATACTTGGCTTATGGTTCATACTAACTTTGGAGCAGGTGCGGAAATATATGGTAAAACAACCAAGACAAATATAATTGTAGGTTTCGGAAAATATGCAACTGTATTAATTACAGAAGTCATGGCAACACTGGAATGCACACAACTTTGTCTAAGTAAGAGAAATAACAATGAGTACATCTTTATTAGGTCATATATTTAAGTTGCTATAAAGTCTATAAGTTCACACAAACACTAAAAGATTTTGTAATATGCAAATTAGTTTTTGAAACTGTGATTTAATTTGGTTACAGCTTTAAGCTTTAAGATATTAATTATTATATTGCTTATTTAGGACTAGCACCGTTGCAATATTTTGAAGTAGAATATTTTATATGGAATTAATATTCTTCTTTCCCATGCTAGGCAACATTATACACAAAATGTCCTGGAAAAGCTGATAGCACTTCAGGTAAAAATGTTAACCAAATGATGATTTTTTGAAGCAATTTTTAATCCTTTAGAGTGTGAAAATTGAAAAGTAATTTCTTATTGCGCATCTATATAATAGCAGATACATAATTGCAAAATCGATGTAAATGGGTTGGTTAGTTTTTGCTAGGCCTTGATGAGTCAGGACAAACAATGTTATAGATTAAGGTTGTAATAATGTAAAAAATTAAAGTATTGTATGTTTGAAAGACCTGGGGGAATAATAGCAGATAGGCTGTTTAAATAACATTTTGTATTCGGTAAATTCATTTATAAGAGAAAAATAGATTTTCAGAACAACAAAATAAGTAATGATGTTAAATTTTAGTAGATTTTGTTTAATAAATAGTGTATGTAAATTTTAGTGAATTACGGGGTGTGTGTTGAACTTTTGGAACGGTGACCGGAAAGAACACTTTCGGAAGTAAGATATCTCGTGGCATTACAGACAGTCAAGAGTTCAGAGCTTGGAGATGATGGTCGTGTTTTAATAAAGTCATGGTTCAGCGGTTGAAGGTGAAAGATGTATTTAGAGACACTTGGTTCAGAGCTCGCAGTGATCAGACATATTTCAATATAAAGTAACTTTTACAAAATGTAACTGAAATATGTTAAAGTGTATTAAGAGAACAGTTTTAACTTAAATTTGAATAGTGGGATGTATTAACTTTGTGTGACGAACAGTATTGGTTTTGGTAAAACCGGACAAAGTGTTCAATGAACAACGTGTCACGTGCAAAGACAATAAATGATTATTTGTATCATGTTCAAATACGGTAGGAAGATGAACAATCGCGAAACGTTTGATGAACTATAAAATTGATAAACATTCTAAATGCAGATATAAGCTGAGTGTACTTCACAAACTTGAAATGTGCGATTAATGCGACGTGGACAGACAGACATCAAGTGTTCTTCATGGAGGGAAAGCCTCAACAAAGACGGTAACCAGCGTTATAAAACGCTGAAAATAAAATCTCATGTATTTATGTAAAATTTTTATGTCTAATGTTTTTGTTCTTAAAAGATTTAATATTTTAATGAGTCATTTATGTTTTTGAGAAATAAGAATTTTGATAAAGTAAATTTAATATTAAAAGACAGATAGTTATAATCTGTTTGATTTAATAAACCATTTAATAGTTGCAACTTAAAGATAAACTCAAGATTTAAAAAATAGACCTTCTTCAAAGGCAATAATAATAAATTTAGCTAGGATATATAATGAATATATATGTATAATTTAAATAATTTCATGTTTAATAAATGTTTGTTAAATTTCAGCTACAAGTGTTTTCATTTCTAGAAACCAAAATCGCTGTAAGTACACCCTGAGATTTAAACTTTAACTTCATTTTTTATAAATTGATGTTTAACATCTGGCGCCCTAAACTGCTGTGCAATTATTAACTAAATTAAACTTTAACTGCATTTTCTTTTTAACACATTGACTGCTAAAAACTTTATTTATATACTGCTACATAGCTAAAAAAATTAATTGGTGATTCACCTACCTTATGGTAATGGAGGTCATATGCGCTGAAACAAACTTGTTTTGGGCTACTTCCGGTTTGCAGGATGACGTCATAGATTAGGACGTCTAAAGACGTCTTTAGCCTCACTGGTTGGATTCATATAATAAAAGTTTTTTATCACGTGGTTTTTACGTATATGTACCTTTCTAGTAACTTGTAAGTCATACTATGTTACCACCTGTCCCATAAAAGCGTACAAAAACAGCAAAAAAGAACATGTCTTACAATTTTACAACACACACAAAAATTTTAATGTTACTGAAATAAAAAAAAAATCACTCTTGTTTTTTACAATATTTTACAATACCACCCACCCATTTTGTTTTTGGTCTACAAACTGTCATGATGCAGGTCAAAACACCTGATTGCACATAAAGGAGGTTGGTCAGGGCAACCGGGGCAGTAGTGCACAGTCTCAGTTCTTTTCTTTTCTTTAGTGCATTGTCTACATTTTCTTTTCTTCCTTCGACCATCTGCCAGGCGATCTTCTGTTTTGGATAGGACGTGGTTTGGTCTTTTCTTTGTACTAACTATTTGGTTAGGTATATTTGGTGGGAGCAATGCTCGTATAACCATCGACCTGTAGTTGTACAACTGTTCTTTGTTGTCAACATTTGTGGCATTGTACAAAGCCAACCCGTTCACTATAAACAATTGAATAAAATGTACAAAGACCTTCTTGTACCATCTGACAGTTTTTCGTTCTGATGGGTAGTAGGCCATCATTTGATCTACTCTATCCACACCTTTCATGTAAACGTTATATTGAATGATGGGCAAAGGCTTACTTCTAGGTTGACCATGTCTATTGTTACTTACTGCCATGGTGTTGTCATGTTCTGTAGATAGGTACGTAACATTTCTCTTATCTTTCCATTTAGCTAAGCATACTCCTTCAGCATATACTTGTGTTGTTTCACCTTTCTTCAGTTTGGCATCCTTTATTACTTGTGGAACAAATTTCCTGTCTGCCCTGACTGTTCCTGTACAAAAGGTTTTGTTTGCCAGCAATTGTGTAGCCAAACTGAAACTAGTATAGTAATTATCCATATACACTGAGTGGCCATTTCCAAGATAAGGCTGCATAAGTTTCATCACAACTTTAGCTGCATGCCCTTTTCCACTAACTGTTTGGTCCCCTGACCCACCATAAATAATCAGTTGAAGAGTAAGTCCTTGGCTCTCACAAAGTGAATAAAACTTGACGCCATACTTGTGGCGTTTACCCTTCACGTATTGGCGAAATACTAGTCTGCCTCTCCAAAGCATCATACCCTCATCTACACTGAGTTCTTTTGAGGGGTAATACACTTGCCTCATTTTATTATTGAAGTAGTCGAGGAGATGCTGAACTTTGTGTAAGCGTTTGTCTCTGTTTTCTTCGTCGTGGAACGAAAAATGTAAACACCTATAAATAATCATAAACCTGTCCCTAGACATGTGCCTTTTGAAAAAGCCTACGTCATATAAATCATCACTTTTCCAATAATCCTGCAACCTATTTATTTTAATATTCCCCTGATGAATTAATAATGCTAGGAAAACTTTTAGTTCTGCCTCTGTGAGGTCCTTCCAACGGTGGATACGCGAGGCAGGAGTAGTACTGGGACCGCAAAAAAAATCAAGAGCATAGGCGTTAGTAGCACGCACAACATGCTCCAGAAACACGTCATCAAGCAGTAATAAAAAATAGTCAACAGGACAATTTAAACCAGGGGGTAGAACACAAAGCCCAGGAACTTTGGTAAAGGGAAGGTCCCTAAGTCCCAATGTACGAGGTTGCCAGTTTTGTACGTAGTCATTGCCGTAAATAGGGTCTTCATCGCCAGACTCTGACTCACCTGAGTCAATTGTAGTATCAGAATATTCATTCTCTTCTTCACTCTCCTCGCACATTTTCCGTGCCAGACGTTGAAGCTATGTTTCAACGAGTAGTGATCCCGCACTATCACACGTGATGCACAAAAATAAAACACAAACACAATCACAAAAACTGCACACGAAATAGGTTAGATCACAATGAACGTACGCGCCGGACTACTCTCTTTACACTAGAAGGTTCGCATACTTTCTGCCGTTAGCGCCACCAACTAGGCACGCGGGAACTGCAAGCGAAGATGATGACGTCATACTATAGTATGTCCCCCGAGGGCTGACAGAGTTTCAATTCCCTACTATAAAAGCGCAAAAGACACATACTCAATAAACTTTACCTTACACAAGGACGTCTTAGGACGTCCTGCGCTAAACGTGAATGGGCCTTGGACGTCTAAAGACGTCGTTCGCTGTCAATGTGTTAAATAAATAAAATAATTTTATAACCCTGTTAAAAATACATAAATATTACAAGGTCAGCTGTTAACTGTTTGTACCTGTTGTTTACAGTTAGCTTCAAATACTTAATTATAAAATACAGAGAGGGTTAGGAATTAATTGATACCTCGTATCTGCATTTTTACAGGTTTTTAAATGGTTCACAACCATTTTTATTGCCACCTAAAATATCTAATTTCAGTAGTTAAGAGGTGTCAATTCTTAACCCTTGTTAATATATTTGATTTATATCAGAAATTTAAGAGAATTTTTACTATAAATTTTGTTGGGATTTTTAACTAGAATCACAGATTATCCTTATTACATTGACCCCACTGACAGAATTAGCTGGGCATTTTTAACAATATTGGTCAACGAGTCTAATCTCATAATGGACAGTATGTTTCTCTGAAGCTCTTCAATTCCTCCCGAAGAACATGAGAAAAAATTTTAATTACTTAAGGACTCTTTTTTATCTTTTTGAAGACTCTTCACCTGGTTGCAAGATCTCAAATAATACTGTATTTTGATTGCAAGTCTTGAAGTGTTTTGATAAAAGGCCCTTAGCTACTTTCTCCTTACAATGCTTACATTGAATTATGTTTTCTTCATTTTTCATACACACCTTTAGATACAAGAAGAAAGTTTTCCTTTTTACAAAAACTAAACAGTGAGAACAAGTTATAAAGTCTTTCTTTTTAGGGGACTGATCATTTACAGGTCTTCTTGCAGGACAAATAATTACCTCTGTTGCGCAGTTGCGCTGCACACTCCATTCTGTCTTTACTCCATTTTCGTAATGAGTTTAAATGCTGTACTTCAATGTTATCAGCATGAGCTCTTGTAATGTACCTAAAAAAGTTTGACACTAACTTTTGACAAAAGAAGCAATAGTTTGTTTTCCAACCTCTTTTAGCTTTAGAAGGTCCTTTATTTTCACTTTCACTTCCCTGTGAATTCGGAATGTTATACCTGGTCTAGAAAACAGAGAGATAATTAAAAATTAATCACTAAACTAAATTCAAGGAGAAAATATGCAAACACTTAAAAAATGTTCATGTAAGATAGTGACTTTTTTTTCACATCATCCTCTATTCCTTAACATCTAGTATCAACTCATAAGAACATTATTTAATCTTGATGCAGTTCCAAAGAAACATTTTACATGCCAGTGGGATAGCCGTTATTAGTTTATGTTCTTTTCACTTAGCCTACTAATCCACAGAAATTTTCTTGCAATTCAAACTAGCACTAGTACCTGTGATAGACTGTGTTTATCTTGTGCCTGTTTAAACAGACTAATATAGTTTAGATACAATCTTTTTGAGCATTGTGGTGAATTCACAATAATGGTTTAATATACCCTTAACCACATATGATTGTGGTTAGGGGTATATTCAAACCATTATTAGACTAATTTAGTGCTGATATCACAAACGTCTATTAAATTGATAAAATGGCCCATGGTGTATAATGATATAATATATCCATATGAATCGATTTTTTTCTCAAGTACAAGCTAAAATGAATTTTAATTTAAACATGATAAATCCTTACAAATAAATTTCAAAACTTCTATTCTATGTACTTTAACTGATGTACCAAAATTGGCTCCATTTTATTGGAACACCATTGGTAAATTATGCAAATTTCCAAAAATAAATCAAAGAACAATAAAAGTATCATTAGTGTATATGTGACTTGACATATGCATATAATAGAGGTATCTCAGCATACCATTTTTATTTCCAATACTGTTCATCCCCAATTAAAATTAAAATTAGCTCAGTTTTTCTTAGGGCCCAATAATCAGGTAGGGAAAACAAAAATTGGGGAAAGTTAGTGTTTTATTGGAGGATATTTTTGAACTTTTTCTGTAAAAACTGCAAGTTAATAATTGATCTTACATTTCTGGAGGGTTTCAGTTTCAAATATTTTACATAGGTCTATGGCCCAATAACATCTGTACCGGTCACAGCACACCAAACAGTCACCTTAGAACTATGCAATCGTCACTCATGCATTACCTTTGGATTTTCACTGCCCCAATAACATCTGTACCATTCACAGCACACCAAACAGTCACTTTAGAACTATGCAATCGTCTCTCATGCATTATTTTTTGGATTTTCTCTGGCCCAATAACGACAGTTCTGCTGATTTACCACACCGTTCAAGTGAAAATTAGCTTTAATCACTTATAAACAAATTAATGTTGTTCTGTTGCTCAAGCATGACCTCTATTTCTCAAGCAAAATAGCCGCTTTACATAATCTCCTGAATTCAATTGTTGCACAATGTTCATTTTGTAAGGATAAAATGTTAGATATGTATGTAAAATACGCCTTACCAAACGATTACTGAGGCACAGTTCAGCATAATGTCTTCTAGCAGATCAAACAGGACTGCAGAGGATGGCTTGCCTAACTCTTTCCATATTTTCTGGAGTGTGTAATAAGCTCGGAGTCTCAAGCGGTATTCTATTCATCACTATTCCTCGTATCACGATTCAACCCTATGTAAAATGGTGTTACAAGTGGGAACACTATCATGTCTCGCAAGATTGAAATGGCAACAAAACTCACGGTGAACTGAAATGATAGTCTCATTACAAAACTATCGTAAGCAAACACACGAACAATGTTGCACAGTCTACTGTTCCATGACCTTGACTAAACCAAATGGCCAGAGTGACCGAACACGGGACCTTTGAGACGGCTTGGAAAATTCAGTCATCTCAAGGTTAATTAAAAACATTTAAATTGCTGCGCTAAAACTTCGTAAAGTAGGAATGCAGTAGTGCGATGACGTCACACGAGGCCGAGGCAAAACCTTGCACGTCTGAGCCTGACAAAACAGCTTATAGCAATTCCAATTTTAATTAAAAACTAAAATATGAAAATAAATAATGATACAGTAGAATCAGACGATTAATAATATCAACAAATAAATGTAATTGAACTTAAAACAAAAAAGTTATTAAGGAAATTAGATGGGCTCAAAAACCTAAAATTTTCATAAAGGGGAAAATCAAAAATCAAAAGCAATAGAGTCATAAACCATAGGGGACATATTAATAATCAGCAATAAAAAGAAATAATAATAATAATAATAACAAGGGGAAAAAGGACTTGAAAAGTCATTCTTGGAGAGTTTTTTGAGATTTTAAAGGTGAAAGGGGAATAAACTAAATAAACCTAATAATAGAAAATGAAAAGACAATCGTAGGGAATAATAATATGTGGTTAGAATAAGAATTAAAGTTAAAATGGGGGAGAAGTAATAATAACAAAAACTAAAAAGTTAAAGCCCAAAAGCGGTTAAATTAAAATTTAAAGCGGAAAAGTAATATTTTATGTATAATAAAGGTATATGAATGTAAAATAACAAAGCAGAGTTGAAAAATAATAATGGGGGGATTTTATATACGAAGAATACGACGATCAAAAGATCACGACTTCAAGCATCAATAACTCACGAACCAAGCGAGCTACGACGAAAAACTAAAAAGTTATTTCCGTTATAGGACCAGGAGAATAACTTTAGTGCAAAAGAATTTTGAAAAAAGACTTAAGTAATGAGTTAGGTTGTGAAAAAATAGACATTCGAAAGAAGTGCGGTAACTCGAGAAATACGCGGCCGAAAACGTCGAATCAAGTGTGTCAAGACCCTCAAGAGTATGAAGAAGAGAAATCCGAAGAGAAACTGAAGATCGGACCAACCATTCAAAAGTTACAGCAAAAAAAAAACGAAAAAGTGTTCATAATCAGAGTTTTCAAGATTGAACAAGAAATCTCGCCTCAGGTAGCGTGACATCACAGATTAGAAGTTCAACTCCGATAGCCAACTGTCAACACAAGAAAATTGAAAAAATAGAAAGATTAAAATATTAATTAAAAGGGTTTTTAATGAAAAATAGTTTATGAAAGTAATACAATAGATGAAAACTAAGCCTAGGACAGCTTTTAGCAGAAAACTTACGAAGTAATTCAGCCGAAAACTTAGAAATCAACAGAAGAGACATTTCTTCACGAAAGGGAAAAAAAGTGGCTACTTTTTTGCGGGAAACATTCCCACAAGAAGGGAGAGCCAAAATTATTGGTCGAAAGACCGATACTCTAGTCAAAGTTGTCAACGAGGAAAGACGTTATTATTGTCACTCTACTAATTTTTCTAAATTCAACTTAGAAACTCTAATATCAGTCGCCGAGCAGGAAGGACGTTATTTTAGTCACTCTACAAATTTTTTTCTAAATTCAACTTCAATAAATTTTAAAGCGTAGTATTTTATGTAGTAAAAAGTAACATAAAAATTAACTATTTTTGAAAATCAAGAAATAAGAAGATCAATCTACATGGAAGACTAGTCAGCAAGGAATCGTAATTATTACCAGCAGTCCACAACTATAACATAACCAGGAGTTGGAAAGGAGATAATTTGAAGACACCGTTAACCATCTACAGCATAGAACTTCACAACTTTAAGACCTTCATGTTAAGTGTGAAGGTACACTAAATCTATAGAATAATTCGTAAAAAGTAAACTCATTTAAATTGAAAATTCATTGGGGAAATTTTAAATATATTAACTTCTTTAGATTCAAGTAAACTCTGCTTTGGTCTAGAATAAGGTTCAAACGTAAATACGACTATTTCAGTCCAGGAAAAACTATTTGTAGTCCTAGTTGGAATAGTCTAGCATTTTAAATTTTCTATTAATGAATAAGAATTTTGTGTCATATTAATTGTGTAAATATATTTTGTTTGTTGTTCTATAAAAGGTAAATTGTTTAATGGTTAAGAATATATAAAAATTTTATGCTCAAGTGTAAATTCTTTTTATATACCATACTGGTTTTAAACAATTCCTTTTTAAATAATTAGAGATTAGATAAGTTATTATTAATAATGTGCTCTGGTATAATATAAAAAATAAATAAATAAAAATTATTATCAGAATTCAGGAGCCGATTTATTCCAAAAGGCACTTCCCCAGAGAGAGAGAGTGGGTAAAAGTAATAAAAGTAAATTCAGCGAGCAAAGAAATAAAATTCAGAGAATTTTAGTAAATTCAGATTGTAAGTTGTTGAGGACAGACTCAGACTTACAAAAGCCAAGTCTTGCAATAACTTTGATAAAGAAAAATTGTAAAAGTGAGCAACTTGGTCTTGTCCGCGATCGAACTGACTCGAACTCCCAACGAGGGGTCAAAAAGTAAAGGGGGGTTCGTGTGAGTGCCGTTTCAAGTAGGGATAAGTGGTAAGTGGCTTCAAAAAGTGAGCGATATGTGGTGAGTGGCGCTTCAACACGGGATTCGATACGTGGCACCTTGTTGGTCCCCCTATTCCCACTACCTGAGCCTGAATACTAGCTGTTCCACAATCATCCGTCTCTTCTACCTCACCCTGTATTTAGATTCAGTTCCTGGGCAGAGTGAGTATTATATTTTGTCATTACTTTTTTCTTAGATAAAAGTCAGTATAATGATAGGAATCTTGTTTGAGTTCTTTTATCAGTATTATATTACAACATACAAGTTATCCGTATCCTGAAGCAGTTTTTGCCAACAGACCCAAATCCTAATTTGTCGATTCGTTCCGAGAGAGCTGTTGTGTTCTTGTAAAAGCATTGAAGAATTATAGCTCTCCTTAGTAAACCAGTTTGTAAAATAGAATAATTATTTGTATTAGTCTTTAATATGCTATCCCTGAAGGCCATAGTCAAAATTATTCTGTGTCCCTCAGTTTTATTTCAGGGGTAGACGTTCTTGAATTCAAGGTTCGATATTCTATCTCTAATCCAAGCAAGCAACGCATCCAGCTCTTCTAAGATGAATAAGAAATTTTAAAAATATAAGAAATGTTTAAAATGTAACCATTTAAAATAATAGAGATTATTGAAAAATTGATTGAATATTCAGTCTTCAAAATTTGTTTTTCTTTATAAAATAAAAATGTTTGTTCAAACAAATTATGGTATATATTTTTAATCTTTTCACTAATATACAATAACCACACAATTAGTTTATACTGGTCCCATGTTTAGGATGAAAAATAAAACAATAAATGGGTTAACTCTACCATCTGGCATCACCAAAATGAAACCTAAAAATTCCATGCAAATTAAATATAAATTACGTTAGCATTAAAAATAAGAGAATATGCAAATATTAAATTTAGATATGTGTATTTTAGATAATTAATTTAAGAGACGTTATACAAGTATGAATAAATTGTATTTTTTATATCAATATATGGGTAGAGAAGTTGACTAAATTTTATTGTTCCAGGTTCCAATTGGACTAAATTAAAATGTGTTGGAGATCTAATATATTTTGTTTGAATAACGACCAAATCAAATTAATTAAATTTAAAGAATAAATAGTTTATTTCTATATACATACATATATATTATTGGATAAATCGAGATAATTGGAAACTTGAAATTTCTATTGGTTTCCAATTATCCTCTATTATCTCTTGTCATAGTTTATTTTTTATTAATAAAACGAGGTCATTAACAAATTATAAATAACTAGTAAAGTTTGACAGATTAAACCAAGACCCATACAAGTAACAGTTAACTAAAGAAATAATAACGAAGGAGATAGATCGATACACAAACTTTCACGCTGGCGTTAAGAAATTAACGTACGCAATTTAACATTGCCAGCGAGTCCTCATAGTTTCAACAGGCATCCTCATGAAATATGTATTTCTTACAGAAAATGTAACTATCTGAAAAAATTTAAATCATCAGGTACATGAATTTAGTCTACATTGAAATTGAACAATGTAGTGTCATGAAATCAGATCATGCTTTTATTACATGAACTGTACAAACAATAAAAAATTTACAACAATACTTACAAACTGCAGTAAATTAATCAGATAATAATACTTGCACATCCACTATGACTGAGCGTGAACAGTGAAACATAGCAAAAACACATTTACCATAGGCCTGTATTTGTTTTGTAAAAAAGAATAATAATAATAATCAAACAAACAAATAGGCCATAGGCCTGTTAGGTTTTTTTCTAAAAAAAACAATAGGAATGTTGAACTATTCATCAAGGGTTTTAATAACGTTCATTGAAACATAAACGTTATTGAATTTAACAAAAGGATATAATATCAATATACATGTCTTCATTATTTATTGAAAACAAAACTAAACAGATGAAATAAAACATACGGAATTTAACCATAAAATATCCCTAATTCAACAATTTTTTTCAAATTAGTTTTCAAATCAACGAACCTTATGAACCAGATTAGGAGTGATGATTCAACTTATCCAAGTTACCCTAATCATTGTTGCCATATACATACTTGTTCTCCAAAACTTGTACTTATATCTGAGTAGATCTTATTAAGTTGCTTATATTGACAATTCAAAAAGGCCAATATATGTTAAGAGTGATGATTCAAAGTATCCAAGTTACCCTTATCAGTGCCATCCTACACATATATGCTTTAATAAATTTGTACTTAAGATCTTGTTGGGTTGCTTATAATGACCATTCAAAAAGGAAAACATCTGTAAAGAGTGATGATTCCATGTATCCAAATTACCCTCATGAGTTCCATCTTATTCATACATGCATTCCTAAAATTGTACTTAAACCTGAGTAGAACTGGTTGGGTTGCTTATAAGACAATTCAATAAGGCCAACATATGTAAAGAGTAATGATTCAAGTTATCCAAGTTACCATCATCAGTTCTGTCCAATATAAACATGATTTCCTAAACTTGTACTTAAACTTGAGTCAATCTTGTTGGTTTGCTTATAATGACAATTCCAAAAGGCTAACATGTTAAGAGTAATGATTCAATGTATCCAAGTTAATCTCATCAGTGCCATCAAATACATATATCCTTTCCTAAACTTGTACTTAAATCAGAGTAGATCTTGTTGGGTCGCTTATAATTACAATTCAAAAAGACCAACATCTGTAAAGAGTGATGATTCCATTTATCCAAGTTATCCTCATCAGTTCCATCCTATTCATACATCCTTTCCTAAACTTGTACCTAAACCTGAGTAGATCTTGTTTGGTTGGTTATAATGACAATTCAAAAAGGCCAAGATCTATAAACAGTGGTGATTCCATGTATCCATGTTACCCTCATCAGTTCCATCCTATATATACATGTTTTCTTATACTTGTACTTAAACCTGAGTAGATCTGAGTGGTTTGCTTAAAAAGACAAATCAAAAAGGCCAACATCTGTAAAGATTCATGATTAAACATAACAAGTTATCCTCATCAGTTCCATCCTATATATACATGCTATTCTAAACTTATACTTAAATCAGAGTAGATCTTGATCGATCTCTTATAATCACAATTCAAAATGGCCAACATCTGTAAAGAGTGATGATTCCATTTATCCAAGTTATCCTCATCAGTTCCATCCTATATATACATGTTTTCCTAAACTTGTACTTAAATCTGAATAAATCTTGTTGGGTCGTTTATAATGACAATTCAAAAAGGCCAACATCTGTAATGAGTGATTCCATGTATCTAAGTTACCCTCATTAGTTCCATCCTATTCATACATCCTTTCCTATACTTGTACTTAAACCTGAGTAGATCTTGTTGTGTTGCTTATTATGACAATCCAAAAAGGTCAACATCTGTAAAAAGTGATAATTCAATGTATCCAAGTTACCCTCATTAGTGCCATCTTTAACCTGTGTAATTCTGGTTGGGTTGCTTATAATGACAATTCAAAAAGGCCAACATATGTTAAGAGTGATGATTCAATGTATCCACGTTTCCCTCATCAGTGCCAACCTATACATACATGCTCTCCTAAACTTGTACTTGATCCTGAGTAGATCATGTTGGGATGCTTTTAATGACAATTCAAATGGCCAAAATCTGTTAAGAGTAAGGATTTATTGTTTACAAGTTACCCTCACCAGTTCCATCCTACTGTATTCATACATTCTTTTCTAAAATTGTACTTACACCTGAGTACATCTTGATGGGTCTCTTATAATCGCAATTCAAAAAGGGCAACATCTGTTAAGAGTGATTACTCAATGTATACAATTTACCCTCATCACTGCCATCCTAGGCATACATGCATTCCTACAATAATTGTACTTAAACCTAAGTAGATCTTGTTGGGATGTTTATAATGACAATTCAAAATGGCCAACATCTGTAAAGAGTGATGGTTCCATGTATCCAAGTTAACCTAATCAGTTCCATCCTATTCATACATCCTTTCCTACACTTGTACTTAAACCTGAGTAGATCTTGTTGGGTTGCTTATTATGACAATCCAAAAAGGCCAACATCTGTAAAAAGTGATGGTTCAATGTATCAAAGTTACCCTCATCAGTGCCATCTTAAAGCTGAGTAGATCTTGCTGGGTTGCGTTTTTGATAATTCAAAAAGTCCAAAATATGTTAAGAGTGACTACTCAAAGTATATATGTTACCCTCATCAATGCCACATGATTTCCTACAATTGTACTTAAACCTGAATAGATTATGTTGGGTAGCTTATGACAATTCAAAAAGGCCAACATCTGTAAAGAGTGATGATTCCATTTATCCAAGTTATCCTCATCAGTTCTATCCTATTCATACATCCTTTCCTAAACTTGTACCTAAACCTGAGTAGATCTTTTTTGGTTGGTTATAATTACAATTCAAAAAGGCCAAGATCTATAAACAGTGGTGATTCCATGTATCCATGTTATCCTCATCAGTTCCATCCTATATATACATGTTTTCCTATATGTGTACTCAAAACTGAGTAGATATGGATGGTTTGCTTATAATGACTATTCAAAAAGGCCAAACATGTTAAGTGTGATGATTCAATGTATCCAAGTTACCCTCATCAGTGCCATCAAATACATACCGGGTGTTTCAAAACGAATAGCGAGGTTTTAACACTTTATAACCTTTGTTACATTAAACTTACCGCTATAAATGACACATCAAATGAAAAAGCAACTCAAGGCGTTTTACAGAAAAGCCAACAAGTGGTCAATGTGAGTGCTATTCATCACACGGCACACGTCAAGATGATATGCCAGTTCTTCCCAAACTTTGATTAGTGTTTCTTGAGTAATTGTTGTAACAGCTGCTTTTATCCTGTTTCTTAATTCGGGAAGGTCAGTTGGTAGTGGATGTACATACACACGATCCTTTATGAACCAGCGGTCGGGTACAGTAACGATCAACCAATGGCGTACTTCGTTGTGCCAGTGAGGCGGAGCACCATCTTGCTGGAAAATGAAGTTCTCTTGTTCATCATCTTTCAACTGAGGGAAGAGCCATAACTGTAGAGTATCAAGATAAGAAGTACCAGTTTCAGTTGCTTCGTCAAAAAAGAAAGGCCCATAAACTTTATGCCGGGATATAGCACAAAAAACATTCAATTTAGGGGAGTCCCGTTGCACTTGTACAATCGCGTGAGGTTTTTCTGAGCCCCAAATCCGCACATTATGAGTGTTCACATGTCCACTAAGGTGAAAGGTCGATTCATTCTTGAAGACAACACTATCCAGAAAATCATCATCGTCATGCTACAACATTTCGTTAGCAAAGTAGGCACGTAAACCATGTTCTGCAGGCTTTAGAGCCTGTAACAACTGCAAACAATAAGGACGTAGTTGTAAGCGTCTACATAAAACTCTCCAAACAGTCGTTATAGGAATAACTAATTCACGACTAGCCTTCCGAACGGATTTCTGTGGGCTACGTGTGAACGACTCTCACACTCGCTCAACGCTCTCTTCACTAACTCTTGGTCGTCCCGTACTCTTCCCCTTACAAATGCAACCAGTATCTTTAAACTGATGATACCATCTACGGATGTTATTATCACCTGGAGGATCACAACCAAACTTAATACGGAACGCACGTTGCACAGTAACTACAGATTCCGTCTTTGCAAACAATAAAACACAAAAAGCTTTCTGTTCACTAGTCGCCATCTTTGCCACTAGCGCTTTCTAACGGATGGCGTCGAAAACATTGCGTGCACATGCGCACTAGTGCCAACAAACAAAACAGTTTGAGTTGCTGTTTCATTTGATGTATCATTTATAGCTGTAATTGTAGTGTAATAAAAATTATATGGCGTTAAAACCCCGCTATTCATTTTGAAACACCCTGTACATGGTTTCCTAAACTTGTACTTAAATCAGAGTAGATCTTGTTGGGTCGCTTATAATTACAATTCAAAAAGGCCAACATCTGTAAAGAGTGATGATTCCATTTATCCAAGTTATCCTCATAGGTTCCATCCTATATATACATGTTTTCCTAAACTTGTACTTAAATCTGAATAAATCTTGTTGGGTCGTTTATAATGACAATTCAAAAAGGCCAACATCTGTAATAGTGATTCCATGTATCTAAGTTACCCTCATTAGTTCCATCCTATTCATACATCCTTTCCTATACTTGTACTTAAACCTGAGTAGATCTTATTGCTTATAATGACAATTTAAAAAAGCCAACATCTCTAAAGAGTGATGATTCAATGTATTCAAGTTACCCTCATCAGTGCCATTCTATACATACATGATTTTCTAAACTTGTACTTAAACCTGGGTAGATCTTGTTGGGTTGCTTATAATGACAATTCAATAAGGCCAACATCTGTAAAGAGTGATGATTTAATGTATCCAAGTTACCCTCATCAGTGCAATCCTATTTATACATATTTTCCAAAATATCTGTTTTATTTCCATCTCCCAACTCTTGTAGCATAATTGATTCATGGTGCAGACTTTGAGGAAGTTGCTCTAAAATATATTTCCTCAACACTATACCACGTCAAAGGCACAGAACATTTAGTATACACACTACGCTTCAGTTATATGTTTTCATTTGTCAATCCAACTTTCACTTTTTGTAGTAATTCAGTATTAACTTTCAAAAGTAAAACACGCCTATTTTTTCTCTCTCACTGTCTATAAAGCAAATATATATATAGTAAAGAGAACATATAGGTATTAATATTTGATAACTCGGTCTATATCAAACTATTCGATTCTTCAGTACACAAGTATGACTAAAAACTTCTGTACAATGTTTGTTCACCATAAGGTTGGGAAAATTCCCATAAAAAGTATCAGATTTTAAACACAGTAAGTTGTTTTATTAAGCTGTATAAAAACAAAAGGATAACTTAAACTTCCATAGAAATATACAGACTTTCATGTGACACTCTTTTTTTTCACACATTCTCCCAAACATTTGGAAATGTTAGAAAGAAACATTTATAAAAATATTACAAAAATAATGTTTTGTAGTTTCATTTAGGTTATGTTTATTATTTTTTTTAATGACATTAGTTTATTTTCATAATTGGGCTGGAAAATAAGTAATTGTCAATGAAAGGGTCTACACCTTTTTTTTAAAACAAAGGTCATAAAAAGGGTTAATAAAGGTAAGTGTATGATTAAATTCGTTAACTGGAAATACTAGGCAAGTTTTGGTGTAAGGGAGTACTTCAGGAACCCCTTTGGAATCGTCTTCAAAGGGTTGGATGTGTTAAAACTTTTGGAAAAGAGTTAAACATCATGGGTGAGGGGGATTTTGAGGTAGGGGGGAATCAAGGGAATCACCTTGGAATTGTTCTAAAGGGGTTTAATGAATATAGAAACTTTTTTGAAAAAGAGGGGAAATATAATAATATTTTGAATGGGGGGGAATTTTGAGTAAATATTTGAAGAAAGGGGAACCTTGTAATCGTCTTTAAAGGGTTTGATGAGTTTATAACCTTTTTTGGAAAAGAGTGAACATTTTGAATGGGGGGAATATTTAGTCAATTTTTGAGGAAGGGGGAATCCAGGGAATCACCTTGTAATATTGTCTTCAAAGGGTTTGATGTATGTAGAAACTTTTTTTGGAAAAGAGTTAACATTTTGAATAGGGAGAATTTTGAGTCAATTTTTGAGGAAATGGGAATCCAGGGAATCACCTTGTAATAGTCTTCAATAGGTTTGATGAGTTTAGAAACTTTTTTGGAAAAGAGTGAACTTTTTTAATGGGGAGGGGAATTTTGAGTCAATTTTTGAGGAAGGGGAATCCAGGGAATCACCTTGTAATCGTCTTCAAAGGGTTTGATGAGTTTAGAATTTTTTTTTGGAACAGAGTAACATTTTGAATGTGGGGAATTTTGAGTCAATTTTTGAGGTAGGTGGAATCCAAGGAATCACCTTCGAATGGTCTTCAAAGAGTTGGATAAGTATAAAAAGTTCTTGGGAAAGAGCAGCAAAGCTTCCTTGGCAAAGTGTTGAAATGAATATGAATCACGGTTTTTTGGATATAATTAGGTCTAAACAACGTTTCAGTCATGACAAAGGCCGGATTTTTTATTATTGACTCAAATTAAAAGGTTTGATTTATAACATATGTTTAATTCCATAACCTAATACCACCGTACTAACAAGCCGACCTAAATGAATAATTTAATCCACGAAAAGTATTATAATATGTCTGAATAGTAATTTACATTGCAGTACTTAATTGTGTAAATAAAATTGTCTATTGAAAATAAATGAGTTAGAAAGTGTTATTGTTTTCACAAAAACAAATGGCAATTTGTATTGTTACTAATATTTAGCCATTGTTAATCGATTTGTCCCAGTAGTTATGATTCATGTAATTTATTATATATTTTCAGTTGTAATTCATTGCGTTTAGTAATATCCCACATCTACTAAAATGAAAGTCTTCAACTTACTGTTAGTTGTTGTGCTAATCCTCGCATCAACTTCTCTTGCTAGAAACCGTTGCCAAAGGCTAAGGGCACCTGTATGTATTTAGAACTAAGTTAATGTTAATTTTACATAACTATATCCTAAGCTATTAATGTCTTCTATTCTGCTTATTTCTTTTCTTAATAACATCAAACTAGATTTTTATGAAACAAATTTTGATGTCACAAATCTCAAAAACCGTTAATTTTAAAAAATTAATATTTTTGTTATTGCTACATGTTGCAAATCAATTGAGTTATTGGTAAATAACGTAATAAAAGAATTATTAATAATTTAGAAAACAACAAATTTACTTCAAGCTCTGTTCTTTGACTTCTAGTAATTAGAAGTCAATGTTTAGTAATTTATTTAAATATTAAGCGTGAATGACCAATAAATTTCTGGTGAGTCGTACAATTACCAAAAATACAATTTTGAGGGTACAAGTATTTCAGTTGTTTGTCGATATACAATAAATATTATATCATCCTATTCATGATTAACAGGGCTAAATATTTTGTATCTTGTAATCTTGTATTTTGTATTTGTTTAACAAATATTTGGCATCAAAAGGGTTAAAGGTTTAAACTCTATGTAGTAATTGTGGTTATGTGATGATTTACACAAAATGTAATAATCAATACACTACACCAATTTCAACATTTACCGCAGTTATAAATTAAAACCGTGTTGCTCTACAGGTTATATGGTGATGTTTATAAAATGTAATACTTAATAACCTACACCTGATGACAAATTTCAATTTAAAGAACATTAGAGTTCATTTATAATTAAACACTGACAGTGGTTACTAATAAAAACCGTGAGTTGGTCTTTTGGTTATGTAGTGACTATCTTAAATGTAATGATTAATCCATATATCAGTTAAACAAGTTTGAAGTAAAAGCTATATAAAGTTCATTTATGATTTAACATTTATAGTGGTTATAAATAAAAAACCTGTATTAAATTACTGGTAATATACGCTGGTATATGTTGTGTATGAGATAGTAAATGCTGAACTATACTAATGGCATATTTGTTATTCTCTTTGTTTTAGTGTGGTTATTCAAATAAATGTTGTGGATTCTATGAGTGTATGCCAGCTCGTGGTATCAAACTCTTGTACAGTAACATAATAACCCGAATATGTACAAAACCCGAACATTTAACGATGACAGGGAGTCAAAATTTGCAACCAGATAATTATGAATATTATAATGTATAAGTATCAATTTAGCAGTTGATTAAAGCAACATGTGCCTCATAGACACAATTTACTTTTTCATTGTAAGTTACATAAACAATACAAATGTGTAAAGAGTTACAGTCGACAATGAAAACTATGGTGTTTATTGTTTTCATTATAAACATATAAAATTATCGATAAAATACATATTATTATTCTTGTTTAGTCATGGTATTTACATACCGGTACATTCATTCCTCTTAGACTTTTTACAACCACAGAGAACAGTTTGTAAAATGGCCTCATTGTGCTTTAACAAATGATTAGTCAACAATTTTCATAGTTATTTATTCATTTATTGTTTCTCCAACTTAAAATATCAATAATTAAAGTATTTGTTAAGTACATGCCACTCATTTTGTCACCTTGTCATTGTTTGAACTGTTTTATAAAAGTAAAGCTGTTATAAATAATGTATGTAGTTGATATTAGTTAAATATCCATATATTCGTTTTCGTTACAGACGTGGAAATATATGAAGTTGGTAAATATGTATTTACTTTAATTCTTTTAGTAAAATCACATTCTGAAACCGTTTTAAAAATGCATATGTCAATAATATTATTTTATGAATATGACTTCGTTAATCAAACACCAAAATACAAATATCAAACATCAAACATTGTAAACCTAAATCAGTACATATACTAACAGTCTCTCCTAGCAATATTTGTGTCGATGATTCAGTTCTGCTGGTCTGGTAGGCCTAGTATATTTATTGGTAAGTTAGAGGTAGAATATCCATTTTTGAAAAGAAACTCACTATTTGTCATTGTAGGGTTGGTATCATTACATGCTGAATAGAAATCTACAATTTTGGATCTAATATAGTTTGTTAATATTAAATTTCAATATTACTCGATATATGAGCAATAAAATATTGAACATTTTTGATATGTTTTAAGAGATTTGTATGATTTTTTTTATATTAGCACACTATAGTTCCCACATCAAATTTCATGTTCCAATATTACTATTGTTTGCCGCTATGATGACGATATGTTTTACGCAGAAACTACGATAACAACAACGGACGGGTGGTTGAAAATCACGTTTTTAAGTTTCTTGAAGCCATGAATCGTGAAATAAGTAAAAAAAGGACATTAACATTTTTTACAAATAACAAATTTACAGTATACTTTGTAAGTAAACAATCGAAAAAATTGGAATTATATGTGTGTACTTGCAGCTGTACCAAGAACAACTGTAATACGAAACATAACATCATTATTTTAAATTTAAAACTGAACTCCAGTTCTTCACTTCCTGGGGATATGAATGTTATCCGTACATTTCACAAGGAATTAAATTTCTTCTAGTAGAGATTCTCAATCCCAAGTATCTCCTCACAGACTGTCCAAAAAAGGAAATTTCATACTCGGTTAATAAAGAATATCATTGTTAATAATTATATGTCTATATTTGCAGTTTTACCAAGAACCTCTGTAATACGAAACATAACACCTTGATTTTAAATTTAAAATTGAACTCCAGTTCTTCACTTCTTGGGGATATGAATGTTTATCCCTACATTTCACAAGGAATTCAATTTCTTCTAGTAGAGATCCTCAATCCCAAGTATCTCCTCACGGACTGTCCAAAAAGGAAATTTCATACTCGGTTATTAAAGAATATCATTGTTAATTGGAATTATTGCAGGAAGGACACATCCTCTGGCCTCAAATTTCAGGAATATTTGAATTTAAGTGGAATATAATCTGAACAGGTACTTGATGAACCAATTAACTCCGTACCCCTCAGAATTCTATATTAGGCTACACGATGTATTTATGCAATGGATAAAACTATTTCTTCATTCGCTAAAATTTGAAAATTTTATAAGTCATAAAGCCTCATTTATCAATACTCTTGTTTTTTGTTATATATATATATATATATATATATATATATATTCAGGATTAATCACAATTTTAATTATTTGATAATCAAGTTTAACATTTTAAATATAATATTTAATTTTTGAAATAGCACACTTTCTATAGGAATTAACCAAAGCAATTATCATTGGATTGTTTTCCCACTTATCTTTATGTAAACCTTTTTTTTTTTTTTTTTGTTATGGGCTGTGATAGCCTCCGCCAGAGGCCTCACCGGCGTCGACCTAAAGGTCTTTTGCTGGCCCAAGTTACATCCTACAACCACTCAGTAATACCTGTCATCCTTATGGAGGAACAGATGCTACCTATAGGGTTGTCTTGGATGGTTTCCATCTCCTTCCCCGGAGGGCCTAGAGAGTATAGCCTGGTCGTCTTAACGCCTCACACTCTAAGAGAATGTGTTCTGCGGACTCTTCAGCCAAACCACATTTCCTGCAGCAATCCCTATCCTGTCTAGGTGTTTTCTGAGGTGACAGTAGCTCGTTAAGAGCCCAATCACCCCAGGTCGCTATGTTGGGTAGGATGAACTTAGAGACCTCTGGTTTGCGCCATTATTCTTATTTTGAAGAGACCTTTAAAATGAGGTATCACTCAATAGGGGTTGCTATTTAAAATTCTTGACTTACCGCCAAACTACCCCATTGTGGGGGTAAGGGTTGAAAATTCTGATACTTCAAAATCTCCTCCTTTGGTTATCAAAACTTTCCCCAAAGCAAATCTGTCTATTTCCATTAATAAAAAAATAAGAGGTGGGTGGGACTTTATGGACACATGGTATATATATATATTAACTATATCAATATTAAACTCCACCGAATAATAATAATAAGCCTCCACCTTTGTAGCAGAGTCAATAATATTATAACTACATAATGTAGTTCTAATGGAAAATTGTGGTTTTAAATCCGCTGGTAGTTTGAAAGTTTACTGAAACTACAAAATGCAACTATGTAAATTCTGAGATAATTTAGTTGTGTTTTACTATGATACAAACATTATTACTTACAAAGAGACATAAAGCATACAAATGTAAAGAGGTAATACAGCTGTTAATATCTAAACAACATTCATTAAGATTACATCAAAGTTAATGTTACACCATCTATCTAGAAGGAAAAATAATTGCAGAAGTTGTTTAAAAAAGTGTTGTAATGTTACAATACATAGTGATGTTTGAAGTAGACAAGTTGTTGTTCAGGACTTTCAGACATTTTCAATAACAACCAAGTCTGTACTGACATGTAGTCTATACACCAATCTATAAATATATTTGTGTTATGGATATAATTATATTCCATGTGCATTATAATATGTCATATTAGAGAATCATGGATATGTATGGTTTATGTGCCCAAGTGGTTTTTTTTCTTTTTTTTTTTTTTCTCTTTTTTTCCTTTTTTTTTCATGCAATTAATGAAGGAAAGTTGTACAAACATTTTCACAGACGTATACACAAAAAAAAAAACTACTTTTTGAAATTATTTGTTTAGTTTTGTTATTTGAAATTTGATCTTAAGTGGTTCCATTAAAGCCCACCGAATTTAATCAAGGTAACAACTAGTTAAAATCTTTACATTTTACTGAATACAAATCATATTATGGCATTAATAACAGTTGATATAATTACAGTTAAAAGTATAACAAAATAATCAAATTTATTCTGGTTTTAAAGTTATATGATGATGGATTATTAAAATTATTTTTATGGTGTAATCGTACATTTGAACTTCATATACCGGTTGAATAAAAAGTCCAGACCCCCCTCTAATATTTTTCTAAGTAAATATACAGAGATATCCTTTTGGTGGTCATGCAATCTTAGCAGGAAGTTTCATTTTATGAAAATTTTGAGTGTCCCCCAAAAATGGGGGATTTTGGGGGCAACTCAAAAATTTTAAATGTAAACCCCCTTCAAGTGACACCTCATTTTGAAGTGTTTACAAAAACTTAAAGAATGGTGAAAACCAGAGTTCGCTATCTCTTCTTTATTCAAAATGGTAGCCAATATTACCATTACATTGATTTTTTCTTATCTTTTTAATGTGTTAAATCTAATTAAATATGATGTTAACTATATACTTATTCTAATTAGGAAAACAATTGTCATAACTTACATGTCATGTTGCCAAGTCAAACCAGATGTTGAAACTGAAGCCCTCCTACTATTTGGCAGTGAGACAAGCGTAGGATGAACTCCTCTCTCACGTTTTGGAAAGTGTGAAGTGATATGTTGTTGCAGTCCTCAACAATTTTGTTCCTTAAGTCTTCAACATTTTCTACTGGTTTCTTATAAATTATGGATTTAATATGACCCCATAGAAAAAAGTCCATAGGTGTAAGGTCTGGGGACCGCGCAGGCCATTATATCGGACCACGCCTACCAATCCACTGACCACGTAGTTGAGTACCAAGAAAATGTCGTACAACACGATGAAAGTGTGGTGGGGCACCATCCTGTTGGAAGTGAACAATGTCTATGTCAAATTCATGTTCATTTTCCCTAATAACATTAGTTATTGCTGGGAAAATTGATTCCCGTAACATTTGCAAATACATTTCTCCATTTAGGTTCCCAATAATAAAGAATGGTCCTAAAATGTGATTCCCTAAAATCCCGGCCCAAACATTTAATTTTTCTGGGTACTGGGTGCAGGATTCTCGAAAAACATGGGGGTTTACTGAATCCTAGTACCTGCAGTTGTGTTTGTTTACAGCCCCATTGACAAAAAAACTGCATTCATCACTGAACACAATGTTTTGAATAAACCATGGATGAGCTAAAATTAGAGCTTCTATTTCCTCACAAAATTAAAGACGACGGTCTGGATCATCTTCATTCAACTCATGGACAAGCTGAATTTTATAAGGATGAAATTTATTTTTCTTTAGTAAACGTACCACAGACATTTGGGAAACGTTACAAATATTTGCTACTGATCTGGTGGATGTCTGCGGATCTTCAACAAACTGTGCAACAATTTCAAATTGTTTGTCTTCGTCCAAAGAAGGACGACCTGATCGTGGAGCATCTGAGATGGATCCAGTTACTTGGAATTTATTGACTAAAGTTCTTAGGTATTTCCTTGTCACAGGTCTATCAGGATGTGCAATATTGAACCGCCTTTCTGCCTCATGATAATTTTCATTTTAAGCTCCGAAAGTAAATATCATGCCCACTTTATCTTCGTGACTTCTTGGCATTATTATGCGTAGGCAGTAATAATAATTAGAGGAGATAATTTAAAAATAAGAATGACAAAGCTAATCAAAATCAATAACAGACACACATTAATCAAAACACTTCACGAAACAGTAACACGCAATAATGATACCAACACTGTATTTATTAATACTACAATGTTTTTGACAGTGACAATTATTTCATTACCACTCTAAAGTATGACCTATTCTGATGAGATTGAAACAAAGAAGGGGCTGGTTTGTACTAAACCGTACTTCAAACTGGGAAAGTTCGCAGTACTAAGGTCACTCATTGCAAACAAACATCTTATCAGTAGGCTATACAATCTTCATTGGAATCTTTGTCCTTTGCATTCCTAACTGATTTAGAACACAGAAAAAAAATAACCCAGTTGTTTCAGAGAAAGTAACGTTACCTTGAAAATTAATGTAAGTGTAGACTTCAATAACATTTGACGGGCTACCATTTTGAATAGAGAAGATATATCGAACTCTGGTTTTCACATTTCTTTAAGTTTTTTTTAACACTTCAAAATGAGGTTTCACTAGAAGGGGGTTTACATTTAAAATTTTTGAGTTGCATCCCCCATTTTTGGGGGACACTCAAAATTTTCAAAATCATAAAATGAAACTTCCTGCTAAGATTGCACGGCCACCAAAAGGATATCTCTGTATATTTACTTAGAAAAATATTAGAGGGGGGGTCTTGACTTTTTATTCACTCGGTATATACGTAAAAATTAATACAAAAACAAGACGATTGGAGAGTACAAATCAACTTGTGTTATCAAATTTAAATTTAGAGCATAAACGAGAAGAAATAGCTTTTATGCACAAGTTGTCCACCTGATAATGCTCGCTGATTTATATAAAAAAATTGTGTGTTGGATTTCACATACAAAAATTATGGAAAACGTCATATTAAATCAAATCAATGATAAATATCCAAATTACGTATTTACAATAAGTATCCCAAATAACTCAGTATCTTCCATACTCGAGATACATTATTCTTGTCATTGCACTTATATAATACCTCAAGAAATTTATATACTTTCTGTTCCTCTCAAGAGAGAAATGTGTGATCTGAAAATGTCCGAAGAAACTAACTTGAAGTGTTTTGAAATCATCTTTCAGAAAGTTCACTCTGTGGCACTAGAATCGATACTGATTTATGAACTCTGAAATTGCTTGAAATTTCCCCTCCTCTAGGAATTCCTACACTTCTCAGTTCTACTTCAACTTAGTCACAGTAAAGTTGAGTAGGTTCCAGGAGTTTATGGTTTGAACGACACACTAAATATTCAGTTATTTAAACAATGGACATGACTGTTATATTTAATTTATATACACTCCACTATTTCATCTACTCAGATTATTAAAACAGAATTCCTAGTTAATATTAAAATAGATATTTTAAGTCTGACTGTAAAATGTATTTAGAGAACGCCTAACATAAAAAAGTTGATATCCAGGTACTCAGCCCCATCATACAAATGTTCAAGCACCATACATAATACAAGCAGATTATCTAAATTTAATGCGTACAAGTTGATTTCTTGGACCTTGTAGCATATGTTAAATTGTATTGGTAGATCAAACGTTTTGACCCAGTATGGTAAATTTGTTTAAGACTGTTGTTACACAGGTTTTCTGAACCTCATAATTATATCACTACTTGCATGACGACCTCTATGCCCTGACAGGCTTTGTAGATATGTACAGTATATTTTTTAATAAGTTAGTCTACTTTCTTATAAGAATTATTATGATTTATAGTTACGCTTACTTTAATTTAATTTCTACCAAAATCATTGAAGATATTTAGGAATTTTTCATTTACTAAACTAGAAATATCAACATGACTTATATACAATGTGTATAACAATTAAGAGCTACATAAAAATTGTATGGCCGCGATTTCAATAATTCTTTTACCAACATTTTTGAAAAATTGTCACTCTATCATTATTATAACCTATCAAAAAAAAATTCAATAACTTTTTCTTAAATACTGGTAAATGAAATAATAAACATTTTATATTGCTGTAAGGTTACTGCAAAGATTTTATGTTAGTCATTTTTTATAATATAATAGGTAAAGAATTTGGTATTATATAATCTTTTTAAATCTTATATATTTGGTAATGGGTTTTCTGCCAAATATTAGTTAAACAGAAAATAGCATATTTTACTTAAACCTAAATTACTTTTGGGAATAGTTTATCGACTGCAGGGCTCTAGAAGATAGTCAATACGATCTTGGCATGAAAAAACTTCCGAGGATTTTAGACCAGACGAGTGAACCATACAAATACCTTGAAAAGTTGAACAAACTTTATTTTTAAAAGGAACTTGTAATTGTTATAAGACTAAAATAACGTACCGTCAGAGTCTAGAGTCACAATAGTTGGAAACTTTCTGAAATTTTATCAATAGAAGTGAACTTAATTTAAAAGATGTTGTACAACGAATATATAATAATAATAATATATGTATATACAAGTTATGTTAAGGAATATTGTGTAATCATTAGTATGTATAGAAGGTTCTAGAAGATTTATTAAAGTGTCAGCACAGTCAGCATAGTTTTCTTTAAGACTAATGTAACCACCTAGAATTAGTTCTAATCCAGACTCAGTGTATAACAGTTTCACTAGATCATAGTTTTACTAAATTGTACGTTAAAAGTATTTGTTATATTGTATTTTAAATGAATATTCGACTATAATTATAATAAATAAAAGGTTTAAAAAGGAAAACAACCTTTTTTAAAAACCTCGTTCTTACAACATGTCACGTAACTTTATATATAAGTTACGTGACATGTCGTAACAACGAGGATTTTATATATATATATACACAGAAATAATAAACTCAAACACTGTCTTGTTTTATTGTAACAAAAGAACCCAGGCGGGAAACGATGGCTGATTCTTAACAGTATCTATATTAGAAAGTAATCTGCTTTCAACATTTATGGTATGCAAAACTATAAAGTTATTGCGAATTATTGGTGCATTTCAAAACAATTTTAAGTCATTTACAAAAAAGCACATTTATTAAATATTTTTATTTATACCAGTTACAAATATCTGTGGAAAATATAGACCACTAGTTGCAATATTGTTCTTTTCATTGATAATTTAAACTCCCACCATCTTATTAAGTTGAACAGTGGTAACGAATATTTATTTCCTTAATATCAAAACACGTTTTGTATTATTTTTATTACATACTTTTCAAATATAAAAGAAAAATATACACAAGTTTTAATTTAAAGTTATAATTTATTTTAAAACTATGCATCTATATTAAAGAAAATTAATTTGGATTAACTGGGCTTTCTGAAATACGGAGTGAAAAATGTTTAGAGGTTGTTTAATTTCACTCCTGGTTGGAAATGTTGATATTTATTGAAAACACCTCTAATAACTTATATATAAAGTGATTAAAAAAACATTCTTGAAAGTCTCCACCAACAATTGAAGGTGAGAAGGGTTATAAAATGTGCATTAAGCTATAGAACAGTTTAAATAATGTACCACCTCATTTGCGACGAGAATATGGACGCGTAGGTGGACCGTTTTTTTTTTTTGGTGGCTCGTGTCAGCCAAAATATCTTAAGTTAAGAAAACAAAATCTTAGTGAACCATTTACAAAACAAAAAACAGATATACAGTTTCTAGAACATTAATTTATTTAAAAAAAATCTTAAAATATGTTATTTTATTTATATGCCCTTAAGTAGAAAAAAATTACATATTTTTGAGAAAATAAAATTTAGTTACAAAAAAAGAAAATCCCTTCCTCTAACCCTACCCTTTTTGCATTAATGAAGAAATTACAATAATTACTTAATTTACATACATCAGAACTTAAATTAGAGAGAGAAAGGGAAAAAAATGTCATGACAGAAATTTTTTTTTGATATTTGAGACGTCTCAAGATGAAATGATTAAATTTAGAAATAACCCCTTTGGTGGTAGGGTCAAAAATTTGCATGCTGCCCCATCCATATAAATTTAACATTAAATCTAATTTGCCTTATTTTACGGCAGACTACATTGTAGCGTTATTAGATCCGCTACGCATTTTTATTCATAAAAATGACAAAAAAACAAAAAACTGAATCATACACAAACCAGTCCTACATATGAACTTTAGAAAACGCCCGAAGGCATTCAGCAAGATACAAGACACAGATGATTAGCCCGGCGCATGCGCTTTAGTCACCATAAGGATGAATCATCCACTCTCAGTCTTACATTCATATACATGATGAAGTCCGGAGTCCGGACAAAGAACATTTTCCACTGATGATTTTAATATATATATATAAAGATGTAATATGTGAAATTTGAAAAGTATTTAAGGTTGTAAATAACCTAAATTTTAACGAGTGTGCGATTCATGTAAATGTCTTTCAAAATTAAGTACCGGTAAAAAAGAAAAAGTTTTTCAAAATTCTAAAATGTGCTAAAGCTTGTAGTGCTGTCAGGGCTCATCTCAAATTTCAGGCACCGCCATTCTCGTTTCCAGGTAATCAAAATTCGTTTCATTTGCTAAATCTATAATTATAATATAATTTCATTCAATAATCTGAGTTTGCTATAATGCTTGTATTTTTGAATTATGCTGTAAGTTTTTGTTTAAGTTTTGTTTTCATTGATTAATAATTACTTTGTTTCTATTTAAATTAAATTTGCCTCATTTATTGTAATTTAGATATTTTAAATTATAATTTATATATTGTAGCTTGTAACAGAAATATCTTGGTATATAATTTAATCTAAAAAAAATCTTTTGTAATGTAACTTTTTACTTAATTTGGAAGGCACAAAGCCTAACATGAATCTTGATTTTCATTTTAAAACATCAAAACCTTCTGCCTTACTAATGATTGCCTTTGTTTTGTGAATGCTGTTTTAAACTGGTCCAAGAATGAGCGAACAGTATCTACTAACCATATTTAAGTTAAATCTCGTCTTGAACAAAAGAAAGAAAAACTAACTGTTCTGTGTGTGAAATTTTTTTAAAGAAAATATGTAATAAGGCAAATCAGACTCATTTTTTTTTATAGTTATTTGGAAGGGACATGCTAGCAAAATTAGGATTCACGACCCCAAAGGGGTTAGTTTTCTAAATTTAAAAAAATCATTGACGTCAATAAAACTTTACATTATTATTATTTAAAAAAAAATTAATTAATTATTTTTAATGTTGGCCAACAAAATAATTAAAATACTTGTAATCATGTATATTTACTATTTGTGTAATTGCTGTATTAATGTAATTTTGTTCTGTATTAAAAAACCATTTGTTAATTAGTTAATAAAAATAAAATATAAAAAAGAATAATAAAATATTTCATAATTCTAAATAACCTTGGGTTTATGAAATTTTCTTTTCTTTCAGGGTGGGGCTTTTCATTGTTATTAAAAGTTTTCTTTAAGGGTTTAAAAATTACCTTTTTTAAGTGTGCATCAACTTTTTTAATATATATACATTTTCTGATTCTTTAAAGAAAACAAATTGGCTTGTTAATTGTTAATCTGTTTATGTATTTTTTATTTCTTGTAAATAGTGAACTCAGGTACAAAGGAAGGTACTCGGGAACCGACCTAATCTAGAGGTTCCATCACTGAACATGACCCTTCATTTTTTGTTTTCAGAGCTCAGCACGACTTTAATCTTGTTTCAAAAATTTCCCTTCCCCAACGGTACAACATATAAGTGACAAATGAAACTTTTTTTTTTTTTTGTTCAACCATATATCTGACAAAAGTCTATAAGTCTTGGTAAATCACAAGAACATATAAAAGTTTTATTCGATATCACTCTAATATCACTGCATAAGTTGAGACTTGTAGATAGAGAAATAACAGTAGTCGGTTTCTTGGACCAGTTTTTAGAACTGCATATAAAGAAGGGGGAAAAAACAAAGGTATTAGTAAGGCAGGAAGAACTTAGTTTTTCATGTTTTAAATTGAAGTGTAAGCTTCATGTTAGGCTTTGCACATTTCAAGTAACTTAGAAGTACGTTACAAAAGATTTTACATCAGGCTGTATGGCAAAACTATTTCTAACTGGGCTAAAAAACAGTAATAAGTTTTAATTAAAACAGACAATAATTTTTAATCAGAAATAAAACTAATTATTCAAAAACTTTAAACCGTAATAAAAAATAATCTTAAATTCAAGTTTAGCCATATACAAAAATAATCGGTAGAAAAATAAGATATGATATCTCATAATATTTTATTTATTGTGTGTGTGTGTGTGTGTGTGTATAAGAGAGAGAGGGGGAGAGAGAGAGAGAGAGAGAGAGAGAGAGAGAGAGAGAGAGAGAGAGAGAGAGAAATTTTAGATCTACGATCACCTTTGTGACAATGTGAAAAGTCAGATTTTAATATAGACTCATTTGAAAGACGCGGTTAAGCCAAAGAGATAAGAGATTCAAATAACAATTTAAATTTAGTAACGTCATTTATAAAAGAAAAATGGATTTTCAAGACAAAAGTATAAATAACCATGTTCAATTTTAATATAATTTAGTTTAATTGTTTTGTTATGTAAAATATGTGTATTTTTACGGCAGTGCGGTAAAACGTGAGAACAGTAACCGGAAGGAACGCCTTTCGGAAGTAAGAATTTGCCTCATGGTAAAGTCAGTCTAAGTCCAGAGCTTGGAGGGACTAGATGTGTTTCTAAAAAGTCTGAGTCCAGCGTTAGGAGTGACAGGTTGTTTCTAAAAAAGTCTAGATCAGAGCTTGGTGGAGAATGGTTGTGTTTTTTGAGAGTCTAGTAGAGACTAATTTAGCAGAAAATGGATAGGAAGTGATAATGGACGCTTCTAATGACAATGTAAACGTGTTTGAAAGTAATGGACTTACTGTATTCTAAGTGACAAACAATATTTATGAGAAAATTAGTATAAAGTATTTAATTAGACGGTGAATATAAAAAAAGAAACTTAATGAACACTCGAATTTATAAGATTTCAAAGAATAAGAGACTGTGTACTGTAAATGAGTGTCTTAAACGGATCGTTTAGCACGTGGCAAAAAACTTTGTATCGAAGTGAACATTCTTTTATTAATGATGAATGTTATGATTGTCGTACAAAAAATAACATTCCTAGAGTGCTGGGTGAATATTCGAAACATGAACTTTTCAGGAAACAACGCTTGCTGTAATCTACAAGTCTCAGGACATCTGGAATTAATATCTTTGGACAATTTGAGTGCAAATGGGTGTTCTGGTATAAACACCATATGTTAAATTAGGACTAAGTATTTATATTATGTTTTGATATATTTTGCTATACATGTTTAAATTTTTTAATCTGTTTCATAAATATTTTAAAAGGAAATAAATTGATAGATAAAATAATAAAATTTTAATAATTGAAGTAAATCTCCATCTGAGATCTTTATAATGATTTAAATTTAAATAAAAAGTAAATTCCTGTTGCAACAATTTTATTGGTAAAAGCATTTTTAAAGATAAAATTAATTAATTTGAAAGAAAGAAATAAAGGAAATATAAATTCATAATTTGTTATTGAAATTAAAAAGGATAACTAGTATTTATAATATGATTTTTTTGTTGTTAATAATAATTTGTAGGATGTTTCTTTAATAGTTTAATAAATCTTTATGTTAACATTTCAGAGACAAGTGTTTTCATTAAATACCAAATATCACTGTAAGTACACTGTGAAAAGAACTTACGACCCCAGATAATTTTTCTTTCTTTTAAATATTTAAATTCATTCTTTTTTCAAAATTGGTATGCTAAAGCAAACCTGGCGCCCTATAGACGAGCAAATTAACAAATTAATTACATTAAATAGTAACTTCATCTCATTTTTGAATTATTACAAATGTCGCCGCAACTGTGGGCCTTTTTAGTCGAAATAAACAGTGATTTTGGTAATGAGAATTCTTGAAATCAAGGTAAGGACTCTCTTTATAATAATAAGAAAGATTCTTTTTTAAAATTTTTTGTGTTAAATATAGTAAGATAAAAATGGAGTCAGAAATTGTAAATGTAAATAATAGTGATGAACAGGTAGGGTTAGGAAATCAAAATTCTTTAAATAATATAGAGCCATTGGAATTTACAGGGGATATTTTTGATAATTTAGAGAAGGAATCGCAAAGTAATGAGCAAACAAATGAACAATTTGCACAAAATTTTTTAGATCAAGAAATAGGTAGTAGTAATAATAGTAGACGTTCAAGTGTGAACGTAAATAGTAGTTCAGGTTCGGATTTTAATGGATTTGATAGTGATAGGATTCTAAATAGTAAACAACAGTGTGAAGATATAAATAAAAAAATAGTAGAAACACCAGGGGTAGAAACTGTAAAGGAAAATTCAGATAAGGATTTGAGAGCTGAAGAGGTTAGGATGGATGAGAGTGTGAAAAATAATGATCAAGATTTAGAGATTAAGAGTATGTTAAAAGTAATGATGGAAAAAATGGAACAAAATAGTTTAGAAACAAAACAAAATAATGTAGTTTTACACAATAAAATTGATCAAGGTAGTCTAGAATTAAGACGAGATAATGATAAGAAGTTTGAATGTATAAATAATAGGTTTGATCAAAACAATTTGGAATTAAAAGAAATAAGTAATAAATTTGATCAGAATAAGCTAGAAATTAATGAAAAACTAGAGAATTTTAATATTAAACTTGAACAGAATAATGTTAAACTTGATAAAATAGATAATGACTTGAAACTGAGTAAATTAGAACTAAGACAAGCTAATTTAGATTTAAAAGAAGCAATGTGTAAAAAATTTGAAGAAATGAGGGTTGAATTAAAACCAAATTATGTAAAATTTGAACAGAATCTTAAAATGGAAATTAATGTAATGGAAACTAATAATAAAGTAGAATTTGAATTAAGCTATTGTGAGAAAAAAGTAGAATTTGAACAGATTAATAGTGTAGAAGGTGTTTTGGTAGAAAATATTAATAATTTAGATAACAATTTAAATCAAGCAATAGCTGAAATTGAAATTAACAGTTTTAATGAGATAAATAACATGTCAAATGATTTGATAATAATAGAAGACGATTGTGTGAATGATTGTGTTCAAGAAATTTCTAAAATAATGAATAATGGGTTAGGTAACAAGGTAAATCTAGAAACAGCAAATAACGTTGAAATTAATATGTCTAGTGGGGTTGGAATAGGTATAAGTAATTTGAAAAACAAAGTAAAAGTAAATAATCTAATAACGAAGGTATCAGCTGTTTATTTTAAAAAACAAGTGGGTCATAAAAATGTAGAGTTTGAAAATTATGTAATGATAAAATTTAAGAGTATCTTTCAAACCCAAGAACAAGAAATTAAAAGTTTTTGTGAGAAATCTAACTTTAAATATAATCTTGAAAGTAAAAATGTAGAAATAGTAAAAGAAGGCTTTGTACTAGTGTATAAGAATGGTGGGGTTAGAATTCCTGAACGAACAGATGTTGAAATTAGGTCATTGGATTCTAAGATGTTTGAGAGAAAGAGAAGTGTAGATATGTCTGTAAGGGAGAAAGAGAAAGGTATTTTGTCAACACTCCGAGACAATAACAAAGGGAGATCTTTTGTTAGGAAAGGGTCTGTTGTGATGACTGGGCAAGACAAACTGTCCCTGTGGACAGAAGTATTTAACATTAAAAATGTGTTAAAAAATTCAATCATGTATTTTAAAATCTTTCACCAATCTGGGAACCATCGTAAAAAATGTATAATTTATAATTGAGTTGTAATAAATTGAAATTTGGAATGAATAAATAAATGTAAGGACATTTTATAAACACACGGACTTGATTTTTAAAATAATTAATAAAAAGTAGTTAAGAATTTGTTAATAAGTAAGTTTAAGTTTGAAAATGAATGATTAAGAGTTATGAATATTAATAATTTGTGTGTATTAATGAATTTTGTAAGCTAAGACAAAAAATATAGAAAATAATTATTAGCCAAGCGTAAAATATTAAGAGTTTAGTTTTAGAAAACGTTTAGGTATTTGTAAAGTAAAGACGCTGGATTATAGCAGTAAACAACTTTATATGTTTATTAAGATCTTAATATTTAGAAAACGTGACGAAAACAGATTAGCTAGATGAGAGGATCATTGGAGCTGCAAGATTGTTAGTGAATAACCGAGCGTTGTTTATACTAAGATAAATATTGACTTTACGTGTTAAGATAAAGCAGATTAGTTTGAAGCGAGGATTCAGAGTAACGTTAAAGAAATAATATTCAATAATAAGTAGGTGGATTCAATATTAAATATTCAATAAAATGTGACGAGAGAGAGTTGAGATTCATTTGCAGATCGTATTGGAACCAAAAGGTCT
Source organism: Aphrophora alni (assembly GCA_963513935.1). Taxonomy (NCBI): domain Eukaryota; kingdom Metazoa; phylum Arthropoda; class Insecta; order Hemiptera; family Aphrophoridae; genus Aphrophora; species Aphrophora alni. The sequence goes on along the minus strand of OY740765.1, from coordinate 55,449,939 downwards.
TCATGTCTTATCAGTAGACAGATAAGGATTGTCTCATATCGAGGGGACTTGTTTATGCTTAAACCAGGCCTAGAATTCCTATGCATGACATTGAGACGAAATATAGGGTGTTGCCAAAGTGCTGTCTAGGAAAATAAAAAAAAAAAACTTTTGACGTATAATCGAAAATTAACTTGCGTTTTCAAATAAAAAACTACTTAAATAAAGGAGAATTGGTTTTAAATAAAGTAAATAAGAACGAAAGTAGATTACTTAAATAACTTTAATAGAATTAAAAGTAAATTTCTGAGTGAAGAATTTAGAATAAACTTTAAAAATAAAATTTTCGTTTTGAATTTGAAAAATAACATCTAGAAAGGATTACATAAACAAAAAATCGACGATGCTAGTAATAAGCTTGGTAAAATAAACATTATTTCAACTTCGGATGAAACGATTTTAATGAAATTTTTTATGAATTTTTAAATTTTCTTAGTATAAGTGCATTTAGGTAATTTAATGAAAAAAAATGGGAGGAGGCAGGGTAACGGTAGTCGAAAACATGTCTTATTCTTAGAAATAAGGCATGTAGACAACATTAAAGGTGTATTGTGGTTGTAAGGTTGTGAGGTGGGCTTTATTCTGAACTGAGTAGGAATTTTGCATTTCAACCTTCTCACATCTGAAAATCATAATGCAGACTTCAATGTAAGTGTCTAAAGTTGTAATCAGAAGGATACAAAGTGTAATTAAGTCGACAAGAAGTGTCGCGGATATTGGAGATAATAGGAGAATACACAAGAGACTACTAAATAATTAAAATTTGGATAAAAAAGTAAATTTTGGAAAATGATGAGTTAAAATTTGTAAAAGTTTTAAAATTAAAATGTTTTAAGTAAAATTGAAAGTATTTTTGATAAGATGATGGAGAATTTGTAACAACGGTAAAGACAAAAAATAATTTGATATAATATTACATAGAATTTCCATGTAATGATACTTTAGACAGATGATAGAAGAAAGATAAAGTGTAGTGTATACAGAACTGATCAATCTGTATATATACAAAATAAAACCGGACGTGACATTATTAGGGAGTAATTTAGTAAGAAAGATAGTAATTTTTAAATATATATAATAGATTAAGAGTAATAATGCTTGGCTTATATGTAGAAAGTATTTGATATTTGTTTACAAAAGTTAAGAATAATAAAATAAGTAATTATATGCAAAATATTGTTAGATTTAAATAATTTGAGATTTGAAAGGTGACTTGTAAAGGAATTGAGTGGTTTTCAAGAGGCATTGCTAAGATGATGATAATATTGAAGTTTTTTGTTTTTTTTATAATGAAATGGTAATAAAATGAATAATAGAGTTAAAAATGTTAAAGTTTTTGTTTTTTAAGGAAGGAGATATAATTAATAAATAATATAATATGAAGAGAATCTATGTGAGTTTTGCCAAGACAGATAATAATTAAGTTTTTTAAGTTTGTGATGTTAAATAATGAATAAAGGAGGTTAAGTTTTTGTTTTTTAAAGGAAGGAGTAATAAATAATATAATATGAAGAGATTTTGATGAAATTTGTAAAGGAAATGAATGGTTAACGATTTTCAATAAATAATGTTTGAATTTGAAACAATGGATGGTTGTGAGAAGTTGTTTGATGGAGGTGTCTAAGGATTTTGATGAAATAAGGTGTTAGCTGGGAAAGCAATGATAATTTTTTTATTTTTTTATTTTTGAAGTTTTTGTATACAAGTAATAGATGATTAAGAAGATTTTAATAAGAAGTAATTTAAATGAAAGAATTTTTGAGTTTTTATATGAAGATGATGACTTTACAGAATTGTTGAGTAAAGTGGTATTTAAAATGAAGTTGTTCTGTTAATAAACTTTTATAAAGAAGGTAGTTAAGTTGCATTGATGGTTAATTTTTTAGTTTTTAAGAGGTTTTTTGAGTACTGCGATGAAATAAAGGAAATATACGACGATTTTAATGAAATAAAGGAAATATGCGACGATTTTTAATGAGATAAAGGGAGATTTGAGGAATTCTGCGAATAAACGACGGTTATCATGATTTTTTAAAGGAAGCTACGTTGAGATAAAGGGATAAATGAATGATAAAGAGGTTTTTTGGGGATTAATGCAACTTGAATTATTAAAATATGAAAGATAAGATGGAAATAATTTTAAGACAGGATACTGAAAGATGAAACAATTGTAAAGAGGTAATTTTGAAATAAATAGATGAGTTTTGTAAGTAATTTTATTTTTTTTTGATAATAATGATGTTATATTTTGAATTTTAGTTGAAGAAAAGAGTTTTTTGTAATTGTAAAATCAGTAGCTAACATGTTATCCCAGCAAGATACAGGAGAATTGAGATTTTAAGTAAGAATAAATAGTTATTGGATTTAAACTAAAATAAATAATAATATAAAGTCTGAATTGAAAAGTTTTAAAGTGAATTGAAGTAATGTTGAGTAATAAGTAAATAATTTTCGTAAAAATGTTAATTGAAAATGAGAGGTTTTAAATTTAAATTGTGTTAAGTTAAAAAATGATTTAGATGAATAGTGTGAGATGGATGTAGATTTTCAAAGGATGTAGAAATGTCGTCTTGGCAAAGAGGATGAGACGTAGAAAAAGTATATAGACGGCTGTCTGGGAGATAAGCTTTGAGTGACGGGATCCTGTCAACAAAAAATGTTGATGGAAAGTTTCAGCCAACGAGGTTGAAAAGGAAAATGATGATGGGTTTTATTGGATAAATAGAGATAAGGCTTAGCACTAATTGATTCGTATATTTTAATATTTATGAGTTATGATGACTCAAACAAACTGAGATAGTGAAATAGGACTTTAGCAAATAGATTTTATTTTTTTTTCATGTCAAAAGAGAATCTTTCCAAAATAAATACACAAGGGGTATTTCCTTTTCTTTCAAGAGGTCCTTAACTTCTGAAATGAAATGTCTTGAACATCCATTAATTTTTTTTCTCGATTTGAAATTTATATGTATAAAAGCTTTGTATTCCAATACCTGTATTGAAATACAAACCTTGTGGGGTTTTGTGACAATGTGAAAAGTCAGATTTTAATATAGACTCATTTGAAAGACGCGGTTAAGCCAAAGAGATAAGAGATTCAAATAACAATTTAAATTTAGTAACGTCATTTATAAAAGAAAAATGGATTTTCAAGACAAAAGTATAAATAACCATGTTCAATTTTAATATAATTTAGTTTAATTGTTTTGTTATGTAAAATATGTGTATTTTTACGGCAGTGCGGTAAAACGTGAGAACAGTAACCGGAAGGAACGCCTTTCGGAAGTAAGAATTTGCCTCATGGTAAAGTCAGTCTAAGTCCAGAGCTTGGAGGGACTAGATGTGTTTCTAAAAAGTCTGAGTCCAGCGTTAGGAGTGACAGGTTGTTTCTAAAAAAGTCTAGATCAGAGCTTGGTGGAGAATGGTTGTGTTTTTTGAGAGTCTAGTAGAGACTAATTTAGCAGAAAATGGATAGGAAGTGATAATGGACGCTTCTAATGACAATGTAAACGTGTTTGAAAGTAATGGACTTACTGTATTCTAAGTGACAAACAATATTTATGAGAAAATTAGTATAAAGTATTTAATTAGACGGTGAATATAAAAAAAGAAACTTAATGAACACTCGAATTTATAAGATTTCAAAGAATAAGAGACTGTGTACTGTAAATGAGTGTCTTAAACGGATCGTTTAGCACGTGGCAAAAAACTTTGTATCGAAGTGAACATTCTTTTATTAATGATGAATGTTATGATTGTCGTACAAAAAATAACATTCCTAGAGTGCTGGGTGAATATTCGAAACATGAACTTTTCAGGAAACAACGCTTGCTGTAATCTACAAGTCTCAGGACATCTGGAATTAATATCTTTGGACAATTTGAGTGCAAATGGGTGTTCTGGTATAAACACCATATGTTAAATTAGGACTAAGTATTTATATTATGTTTTGATATATTTTGCTATACATGTTTAAATTTTTTAATCTGTTTCATAAATATTTTAAAAGGAAATAAATTGATAGATAAAATAATAAAATTTTAATAATTGAAGTAAATCTCCATCTGAGATCTTTATAATGATTTAAATTTAAATAAAAAGTAAATTCCTGTTGCAACAATTTTATTGGTAAAAGCATTTTTAAAGATAAAATTAATTAATTTGAAAGAAAGAAATAAAGGAAATATAAATTCATAATTTGTTATTGAAATTAAAAAGGATAACTAGTATTTATAATATGATTTTTTTGTTGTTAATAATAATTTGTAGGATGTTTCTTTAATAGTTTAATAAATCTTTATGTTAACATTTCAGAGACAAGTGTTTTCATTAAATACCAAATATCACTGTAAGTACACTGTGAAAAGAACTTACGACCCCAGATAATTTTTCTTTCTTTTAAATATTTAAATTCATTCTTTTTTCAAAATTGGTATGCTAAAGCAAACCTGGCGCCCTATAGACGAGCAAATTAACAAATTAATTACATTAAATAGTAACTTCATCTCATTTTTGAATTATTACACCTTCTACGGTGAAAAATAGTGAAAATATTGTCTTAAAAAAAATTACAATTCTGATCACACGAGAAAATGTGATAATCGTATGGTTACCTGCAGTTACCCTACTGGATAGACTCGCTGTTCTATCAATACAATTTTACATTTCTTTCAAGCCCCAGGTTACCAACTTATATTTGGGCTTTACATTTTGAGGATTTGCTTGCATGATTGGGTTAGGTAAGTATTTATTAATTTTTAATTTATTGATTTTAACGCTAATACTTTTTTAACAGTAAGTATTGAATTTACAGCAAAATTTCAAATGAAAAATATACAACCTAGACTGGGAATATTTCACGCTAAGGCAATGGTCCTAGGTTCTATTCCCAGTCTAGGTCGTATATTTTTAATTTTTAATTTTATTGTATTAGGTGAGTAGCATGATGGCACCCATCAACTTATTAATCTTAATAATTCTGATAAAATTCTGTTGCATGAGCAAACAAAATATTATGAGACGTATCAAGTTATATTTATAAACTTTTGGAGTTTTTATCTCTACATATGAGTCAGAAATCTTAATGATTGCTGTTATCATATGACTAACAATGAGGTCTTGTTACATATGGATTTTCATCATTGAAATAATCATTTTGTAAATAATTAATAACTCAGAATAATATTTGTCGTACATGTGTTAGTCAGATGAATATTACTAGATCGGAGGATGCTGTGGTTAAATCCTCGTTCCTACCTGTGGCATTGTAGACCATACTAGTAATCATTACTCTATGAGATTTTGTAAAGAATTCAAAGGTCACTCTATTTAGGCGTTTACACCTTCTAATACATTTACTTGAATAGGTGCATTCACTAGGTAATATTTCCCATCTTTAGAATCTTTAGACTATTGTTACTTTAGGTTTCTTCTAACCCTAAATTAAGCTAATACTTTTAACTTGGGGGCTCCACCAGACCCTTTTGGGGCAAATTTTGTTTAGCGTGAAGTATGACTCAAAAAGAGAAATAATGCAAGAGCTGACTTGACTAATCTCTCAATTGTATTGTTTAAACTTATATATATATATATATATATATATATTTATATATACACACACTTTACAGTTCTGCTGCGTCCATGTGAGATTATTTTGCAATGTATACTGCGTCCGTATATGGACGCAGTATCGCAACCCCATAGTAATTATTGAGCATTAATATTATTTTTGTTTTTGAAGTTCTGGGATTAGAGTTCTGGGTCTGTGTTTCCTGAAAAATACATATTTCCATATAGTTTTTTACTTTCAGACTCTGTGTAACATTTTTTAAAGTTTGAGTGGTGTTAGTAATAATGCCAAATTAGTGAGTAATATACATTTTGTAGTGCAGCATTCGACCAATAGATAGCGACAGTGAAGGCCCGTGTATATAGTTTGGTGTATATCTTCAACTTCTTTGAAGGGATAATGTGTCAGTAAGCTTGGCAACGCTGTTTTTACAATGACTAATGTTACTTTAAAACCTTTAACGGGAAATAAGTGGTGACTCTTGTTGGAAACTTTCTGACTATGCCAAGTGAAACTAGAACACCATAGTACGCAATAGTTGCATTATATATAATTATGTGACATTTATTCCTATATGTATTCTTTAACATACTTTCAAACGTTAATGTAGGGGGCGAAACTTTAGTCTACTAAACAATAAATACAATAGTGCGGTATTGTATTACAAAAATCAATAGTAAATTAGTATGTTTTTATAGTATTAGCACATTTTGATATTTCCACGTTAGCTTAGCATTTAGTGATTACCATTTGAAGTTGTTAAAAATTTAAGTGATAATTAATTATAATCGCAACCAGTATTGAAGAACGCACAATTACCAGAAAACCTTTTTTTTAATAGGCCCTACATTACATAAATTTATTCATATTAATCGAAATTAATTTGAGAAAGGAATGTTTTAATTTATTTTTACTTGGAGCTAATTTTTTCCGTCTTTGCTAACTTGTTGGGTCCTAGAAATTTTGAATGGCGCCTGCCTTTTGACTCCTAAGCCAATATTAATGTAAAAACGACAGTCATAAAATTTGTTCGATGTTGATTATTTATATTCTTATAAACTTTTAAGATTTTTCACCTATTTGACAACTTAATCCTCAATGTGTCCGATTAAATCATTGGCAACAAGTATGTACGGAACTATATAAACAGTTATGGAACATTGTAGGAGAAATTATTAAAATTTTTTAGTTCATTTTAAAAACGTGTTAAATTTTTATTTTCTACTTTTAAGTCTTGTACAATCCAGCTTAATACAAGGCAAAAATTTTGCAATATAAATTAACAACAGCGGAACGATCAGGGGGCATCACCAACTAGTATATAATAAATCAATATTTTCATCCAATCCTGAGCTGTGTTTAAAATTGCAAGCCCTTACCTCATCGGGAAGTTAGTTTAAAATCGATTTAAAAAATTCACCCAAATAGACAAACAAGAATTCGAGTTAATAAAAAGGAATTAATGAATAGTGATAATTGTTTCTTCTTGAGGCATCTACCGGCTAATGAAAACTAACAAACAAGTTGACTATAACTTATACAAACAAAGCCAATAAATGGACAACAAAGAGAAACTTGGATGGGGGGAGGGAAAACCCTAGTAGCTAATAACGAGGGTAACGGACTGGGTTATTGTCCTGGGTTACAGGTAAGGTTTTAGAAATGGTGTTGAATTTAGAAACATTTTGTTATTTAACCTAAGTCCAAAAAATGGTTAACAATGATAGAGTTTTTATAACAATACTTCCACCTATGTATGTGTTCCTGAACATAACCTAGTTGGATGTTACTTTAAACTTCCATTATTTTTCATTCATTATTTAAAAATATTTTTTGAAGTCTGTTAGATTGTTTTAAAACATCGTAAACAACTAACTTAAACATAAAATATATTAAACTAGTGGACCCATGCGACCTTTCACAGTTCATGGGAGAAATAAACAAATAGGCCTAATAAACAACAGTCCCGTATTTAAAACAATAACCTCGAACTATTAACTAATGATTGACTCAATTCTAACATTGTACGTACATTCTAACATATTAATTACATGCTGATATTAATTGAAGAAAAAAATTGAGTAAATTTCCATATTCTTATTCGAATTAAAATTAAATAATAAAAATTTAACGTTCACATATTTAATTATTTTAAAAAACTAAGTCGTTCAAATAAATCACTTTTTGTATTTGATTTATTAATTACTGTCATTAAATCGCATATCCAGTTTTCTTTCCTTTGAAACTAATTATCCTATAATTTAAATTCATAAAAAGAAATTTTATACTAATAAATATATTTATATATATAGGCCAATATTAAGATATTAAGAAATATTCGAATTATAAGCAAAAACCTACTCTGAAGAACAATTTACAATCATGCGTAAAAGATTTCTGACCAAAAAACACACTTAAAACAATTAGATGGCATTGACATTTCAACAGTTTATTATCGAACATACAAAGAACATTTTGTGAAAGTTTTATTGAAAAATATTTATAAATATGCTTTTCGTGATCGTTTTTATAAAATATGTAAGGCTTAATGAACCGTAGGAAGGAAATTAGAAATAACCTGCAGTTTTTCGGTATACAAAATTAATGAAACTAGTTATACCATGATGAAATTTACACAGAACATTTATTTATGGATAGAATACATTTTGAGAAAATTTCATTAATAGATAATTAGAAATATTCGAATTATAGGGTAAGCGAAAACCTACTCTGAAGAACAATTTACAATCACGCGTAAATGATTTATGACCAAAAAACATACTTAAAACAATTAGATGGCATTGACATTTTAACAGTTTATTATCGTACATACAAAGAACATTTTGTGAAAGTTTTATTGAAAAATATTTATAAATACGCTTTTAGTGATCGTTTTTATAAAATATGTAAGGCCTAATGAACCGTAGGAAGGAAATTAGAAATAACCTGCAGTTTTTCGGTACACAACATTATCGAAACTAGTTATACCATGATGAAATTTACACTGAACATTTATTTATGGATAGAATACATTTTGAGAAAATTTCATTAATAGATATTAAGAAATATTCGAATTATAAGCGAAAACCTACTCCGAAAAACAATTTACAATCACGCGTAAAAGATTTCTGACCAAAAACACACTTAACCCTAGAAAGCTAAACTATAGTAAAAATTACGAGAGTGTTTTGTTTTTGCCTAGTTTCCTCCCCTTAACCTGCTTCAATGGACTTGCCCGTCCAGTTCCGTGTCGCACTGGGGCCTCTCAGTCAGTCAGTGTTTGGCGCGTTTCGGTGCAGTTTGTCAATTTAGTTCCGCTGTTAGTCGCTCGTAAATTTTACGATAGTTTAGCTTTAACGTTTGGATTTTTACGTTAACCGTTTTGATTTGATGGCCCTAAAACCATGGTTTCTTACAAGGTGAAAAGTTCAAAAATTGTTTTGCTACTATCTACTTGCCACAAAAAGCCTGTAATTACTCAAGTCTCCAAGTAACTTCATGTAATCGAGACCTACAATGCCACAAAAGGGGCAGTTGATAGATGGACCAAATGTCGTGCAGCCGTAAGACTAAAAGGTGGCCTTTGTCCGTATTTTATGGCATGCTTAATATTATTCTTGTAAATTCATATGTCATTTACGTCACTAATGTTGTGAAAAGCAGCCAGAAACCACTGTCAAGAAGGAAGTTTTCAATACAAATACGCCAGAGCCTTATCGAGCCATGGCTTCAACAGCGGTTGCGGTACCCAACTTTGACTCGCAAACTCTGCCAATCTATTGCTGATATCTTGAAAATTCCTGTACCAGGCAGGGCCCATGACCTTCCTCAAAACCTACCACGAACAATTTGTGGGATTTGCCCGTCAGTCAAGAGAAGGATGACAACAGTATACTGCTGCCGCTGCAACAAACCGATTTGCGCTGAGCATCGCGGAAAATGCTGTGTCGACTGCGTCGAAGACTTGTAAATGCGTAAATTTGGCGCAAACATGTTTTTAGCGATATGTTTTGACTATATGTATTCATTAAAGTTCAATTTTGTAACCAGAAGTATTTTTTATTTGTTTTTTATAACCTGTCGTGAAATTTACGATAGTTTAGCATTAATGTAACTTTTGAACAGATTAGCTTTCTAGGGTTAAAACAATTAGGTGGCATTGACATTTTAACAGTTTATTATCGAACATACAAAGAACATTTTGTGAAAGTTTTATTGAAAAATATTTATAAATACGCTTTTCGTGATCGTTTTTATAAAATATGTAAGGCCTAATGAACCGTAGAAAGGAAATTAGAAATAACCTACATTTCGGTACACAAGAAAATAAATTATATATAGACTCAAAATACAAAACAGCATTCATCAAATATTTTTAGTTATAAAGTCTCAACAAAACAACATAATTTTAAAATACTGCCTCCTGAAAGCCACTTACAATTAAAGAATGATTTACAACTACAATTTAAAGATTAAAGTTTTATAATTTTTTTTTTTTTTCTATTTCAAAAATATGTATGAGTTTTATTTATTTATATAAGCTATACATTTTATAAATCACTTTCAGTACATTTAGGTTTATCATTACTTGGAAATTGATTTTAATGAAGAAATAATATAAATTCACAAGTTAAATAATTTTTTTATAAACTAAAATCGTCCACAATTGTGATAGGATAGGGCTTATTCCAAATAGTATGGTATGTTGACATAATTGTGTCAAATGTATTATAGGAAGAGAATATGTTTTAATCCACTTTTTCTACCGATGTTATTTCAAAATACGTTTGCATTATACCAATGGCATAGTTTTTCTCGGAAATAAATTAAACTTAAATTAAATTAGTTTTAATGTAAATTACTATATATTTTAGTACAATATTTTATTTCTAAAGAGGAACAAGAACACATTATTACATACACATCTAAATCATTCAGAATTACGGTACGAAATTTCTCTACTAAACAAGTACCATTTTATTAATATTTGCTAATGTATTGAGTAAACGAAAAGACAAGATAGAAAATATGACATCTTACTTTTTAAATGGGACGCTAGGCAAAAGGAGTAATAAAATAATAAACAAACTTTTGAGGGAGGAGAGGGTGGGCAACCAGCTTGACAGCTACATCACTCCTTCAGGATCATCACTTTTGGGGCTAGGTTATGTGTCTAAAATATACTACGAACGTTTTGGAGGAGAGGCTGGGCAACTAGCTTGACAGATGGAACTCCATCACTCCTCTGGTTAAGTCAGATCCCTTCTTAGCAAGTTGGGTTGGATGAGTACCGTGATAGTTGAACCACCTTGATTTTGCAATTCCGAGATAACCTAGCTGGATGTACAGGTTCCACACTGGATCCACCCTGAGTCAGTGGGTTGGTTAAGTACTAAAATGATTAAGTTGGAACCCTTCCTTACCAAGTTGGGATGGGTGAGTACCGTGAAGGTGGATCCACCTTGATTTTGGGTTGGGTAAGTACTTGGCAATCCCAAGATAACATAGCTGGATATACACTTTGTTGGGTTGGGTAGGGTAGTACTAAAATGGTTAGGATAAGAGGGTGGTGGGAAGGTTTTTAGGTTGGGTGGGGTGGTGGGAGGATTGTTTGGAGGGGAGGGCAAAGGGAGGTGAAAAAGGGGGTGGAAAAGGGGTCAACATTTTGGGGGAGAGGACTGGGCGACCAGGTTGACAGTAATTGACACTCCATCACTACTCCAGGTCCATCTATTTCCTATTACTATCACTATGTTCATGCTGGTGACTCGGCCCTATCGAATCTTGTAACTATAATATTTTCTTGTGAGTTTAGGGTTCGAAATTACATTTTTCGCAGTGACTTCACAATCTGTCATAGTAGAGTTGGCACTATTATATGCAAAATTGATATCTCCAAATTTGTATATAATCTAGTGTGTTATAATTTGAATAACACACTAGATATAAACGATAAACCTTTGAAAATGGACGACATTTTTTGACATTGTCAATTCTATTTTTTCTGCATTTCAATAGTTTTCTATTGAGTACACTGTTGTCTCCTTTATCAAATTGTATGTTCCAATCTTATTTTTGTGGACTTTATTGTGTTTAAATATAGACGCCACTGTTTATTGCAAATATCAAACTTATCCTATGCTTCGAATACTGTGTAAGTAAAAATATTTTGTAGCAAAATATTTTAATTGACCTGAAACTTCAAATGTTTTTCTGGTAGGTGGGAGCAATACAAAATTTTTATATTTAAACCCCCATCGTATACCTTATTTTTTATTCTTATTGATAATAGGGAAATAATTCCTCTTACTAATTGTCCCTTTCTTGCAACAATATAAGATGGAGGCTGTTTAAATGTCAAAAAAGACAACTTGGATAAGTTGTTACTCTAGAAAATGAAAAAAAAACACGATAAATTATCGGCAACTTTGTTGCTGTATTTTCCCTCAAGAACTCACTACATCAATACCAAGGTTCCTAGCTGGATCTACACATTTTTACTTAACCAGTATACAATGTATCGTATACGTAACTGTTGGTAATCGTCAAAAATTCTACCTCTGTTTTTTGACTAATATTCACGTTTTGTGGCTTCAAGAAACTAAAAACATGGTTTGCGACATGCCGTCCGTTCGTCGTCGTCGTCTTTGTTGGTGCTGTCTTAGTCTGAACTAAGGTACGATACCATGAAAATTGTTATAACAGACACTACGCTCTTATATAACCCATTGGAAATTCAGAAAAATCTAATTGTAAATGCAAAAATGGCAGCCATTCTAAACAGTTTTTTAAAAAAATATCTCGTCTGTTACTTAACTTGTAATTCCCTAAATTAGAAAAAATTAAGAAATTCTCTGTGTAATCAATAGTAAAATCCCCTCTTCTATGTTGATAGATAGTGAAGGTATCTTCAAATATGTAGATAGAATAAAACTCGAACACAAGATCTCACAAAAATTACTTAATCAAACGTGTTTCAACGACATAGTCGCCGCCCTAAGTGATACATGAGCTACAATAACTGATAATAAGTTTTATTCTATCTAATATTATCTCACAAGTCAAACTCAATATTTATTTATATTCAAATATGTAATTTCGAAGCCCGGTCTCCCAAGAAAATGTGACATTAGAATAATACGAGTTCCGGTAAAGCAGTCACCGAGGGTGAAAGTTACCTCTGTATTTGTCGATGTTGCACTTTTTGTAATTTGGGTAAAATTCTGATGTTTGAAAAGTATTAATTAAGTTATTTCTTTCACAAGGGTTATAATGTTTGTTCCATGGGATTTCCTCTAAAAAATACATAAGTTAATATAACCTACATTTAAATTGTATACATGCATCAATTTGAATTAGAGTTTAATATATAGACAGTACTCTGATCGTTCACGCTTCCAAGGTAGTTTGTTCAATTGTACAGTAGTTATTCACAATAGTCTATGAATCTATGATGTTGTGCGTTAGGCAGTAGCCACATTGGGTTTACAAGAACGATTTATTGAATACAAACCAACATTCAAGACTTGAAGTTTACTATACAATGTCAAAGTGGGAATGCGGCTGAAAGAAAGAAAGGTTGCTTCACTTGTACAAGGGCAGAGGATTAGGGTGCCCGATGAGCCTACCCCCAAGCCACACGTACAAGTCATCTACTGGGCTTTCACTTTATAAAACTTAATTTATTTTATTTGATAATAAAATCTATAATATATTTTTATTCTACACATAATTACAAGAAATATGAGACCAATCAACGTATAATTTACTGAATTATAGCCCAAAATCAACAATGTTTGCTACAAAATGAGTGACTGTATGATGATTCATAAGTGTGAATCCTATGTCTCTTCCAATTTTCCACAAACAATGACTTATTCAGTAACATTTTAGACTCGGTAAGTACTACACACTGCTAAATGTTTATTTAATGGATACCTTACCATAACGTTTATAAATAGAAATATATGTTTTGTATTTTTTTAAATATTTGTTACATTTTCAATATTAGTAGGGAATTTTTTGCTCTTTTTCAGCATTATTCTCTGTTGGTTTAATGAGCAAATGTTAAATTTAAAACAACAAATATTGTGTAAATGTCAATATTACCATTTTAATACATATTTATTCATGCACAGCTTATCACAATGAAAACAATAAAGTACAAACTATGTTTTATACTATTATTATTATATTGTGCTCCTTTGTGTCATTAAAATCGAACAGTACATATTTTTCGATAAAGATATACGATAGTGTTGTTTATTCACACTTATTAGTTACCATACTGTCATTCATTTTGTAGCAAACATGGTTGATTTTGGACTCTATTAAGGTAAATTATAAATTGTTTGGTCTCATTTTTCTTGTAATGAAGTCAAGAATAAAAATATATTACAGATTTTATATTAAAATATGAAGTTAAATAAATGAAAGTTTGATCAGTGAAGCACAGTAACTCATGCGGATGGCCCACGGGAGGTACTGGTTAGTCTTAATATTCTGCATGCCTGGGTGTGATGGCGCGTGCGTTAGAGTGAGGCGACCCTTCGTTCAGTCGCATTCCCCGTTTGATAATAGTATAGTGTTATTTACCCCACAGGTTACACAGAGAAGAAAGGATAGATAGGAAACTAATAAAGAAGTTGATTTAACATATGTAGCATATCGAAGGTATTATTAAAATTACCAATTAAAATTAAAATTTTATAAAGCACATTGTTAAACATCTTTTACATACAAACGCGTGAGAACGTCTATGTACAATTTATTTAAATGTACCAAAATGTTTAAAGGTTTAAAAAGTTGCTCCAAGCTAACTGCAGATAACGTTTTGTCCTTCAAGAATAATAGTGTTACATACCTAAACCAATACATCATTGTCGTTAAGGTGTATGGAGTGAGAAGGAGCGGCAAGAAAGTGTTATGTAACAATTGTCAATAAGCGAGATAGTGTGGGTATTTACTGGTCAATGAAATCCCAAGTTTACACGCCCTTAATATGGATTATGAATGTAAAAATCAGGGAGTTCTTCAACCCGGCACCAACCATTATGTTATTAAAAAAACATGTCGACCCGGCACTGGTCCCTTCACCAGCCGCCATGACAGTATGTCAACCCGGCACCAGCCACCCTTCTTACCCATTCCACCTACTCTACTCCCCCTCAACCCCTCCTTTCTCTTTTTTCTTCTCTTAATTTCCTCCCCTTTCGTAAGGGGATTGTAAAATGAAGGTAACTTCTCTCGCTGCAAATTTTAAGAAATTAGGGGACGAGATTCACTAGGCGAAGGGATAGACAATAACAAAAGTGTGGCCATTTTTTTATTACGATTATAAATACTTTAACATTTATTGTAGAAATAGGTTAGGTTAGGTTAGGTTGTGGAGGGGGAACGTCGCTCGCCTACCTTTAAACTGCCTCTGTGCCGGGTTAAGTTGTGAAATTAGTAACGCCTGATTAACCTTATAGCGGTGGTCAGGTTTGGTGCCGGGTTGACCTGCCGCCAAAAATCAAAGTCAGATTAAAACTTAGCACATAAATAAATAAATATTACTTTCTTCAAAATCAACCGATAGACATTCTAAAACATTTGCGATTATTTCGGATTTTAGGGGGATCGGATACCAAAATTTATGCACTCGTATATTGTGTTCATTAGTAAGTTATCTCCGATTACATGTAACGTTATCTCAACGTTTAGCGTCCGATTCACGATGAATATGAGCTTAGAATTTAATATGCAGTAACTTATAGTACAAAATTACAAAGCCAGTGTTCTGTTTATAAGTGTTTAAGCTGCAAGTTATTAGCTACATTAAAAGTAATCGGTTTCATAAACAAAGAAGACTTTTATTTCTGACTCAAAATTTGGAGCGTAAGATATGTATGTTTGCTCTAATAATTAGTTTATTTAATTAAATTGGTAATATACTTCCTTGCAGTGTTGTGGGTATCTAAAATTTATAGAAATGGATTCAAGTTCATCTACTGACGAAGACGTAAGACCTGTTTCTTAAAATAATATCAGCTGATAAAATATTTTTTTATGAATTATGTTTCATAAATGAAAACTGTTTACTTATAAAACAGTATTATAAGTTATCTGTCGGCTGATATTTGTTTACAACTGTGATTTACATAATTTATATATTCTAGGTTATCTATAACAGAGTGATTTTTAACTATGGAAACGGCTTTATACTGCATAACTGAGAGGTACTTGAAGACAGAAACAAATGCGGATTTAGATATAATTATACTTTTATGTAAGTTTGAAAAAATATTTTTGTCTACCATCTTGGATCCTCCATATTGAATTAAAACTTCATTTTTTTAAAAAGGAATGTGGTCATGTGATACACGATTTTCATCTAAAATTTGACAAGAAAAACTATGGTGAATTCAGTTTTTTGATAAATCCCTTAGTTTTCGATTTATAAGCATTCAAAGTTGTGCAATGATGAAAATAAAAAGTTGGCAATTTTATTTCAAAAAACGGGATAAAATGCGCCTTCGAAACTTTTCTATTATTATTTTTCCTGTAGAATACATCCAATAACAAACTTTAAGTAGTAATAATAAATGATAACTAATAATTAATAACACAACTACAAATTAAATGTCAACTGTTAAGTTTAAAATTTAAATAAATCTTTTTGATCCTACAATAAATTTTGAAAGCATACCATTCAACAATATATGTTCAAAGTGCTTCCTCTCTACAGAATGGCAGCGCGCTAACTTCAAGTAATATCAGTTTATGAAAGTAAGCCTAGTTTAAATCAGCTGTATGGATTACGTTACAAAAATGCAGCTTATTAAATACCCATTTCGCCTGTAAAATTAAATTGTAGTGGCTCAAAGATGTTTTCTGGTTCGTTATTAAATGTACTCTGCAGGAAAATACACAAAAGAAAAGTTACGAAGGCGCATTTTACCTCGTTTTATTGTTAACTTGATTTTTCCGTCATTGCAACTTTGAATGCTTATAAACTTAAAAACGAAGGGATTTATCAAAAAACAGTTTTCACTATCGTTTTCCTTGTAAAAATGTACATGAAAATCATGCATCACACGACCTTCTTCCTATTTAGAAAAACAATTTAGATTCAATATGGCAGACCCAAGATGGCGGACAAAAATTTAATACCTACAAAAAAGTATATTTTTTTTAATATGTAGATACCCATTTGTTTCTGCTTTAAGTATCTCTCAGTTATACAGTATAAAGCCGTTTCCATACTTAAAAATCACTCTATGTAAATGTATACAAAATTGAAATGATTTACGTAAATTAGTTTGTAGGTTGTTTTTGTTATTACAGAATGTTGAGACAAGAACATTGACAACTTAAATTAGTTAAGAAAGGTATTTTAGCAATCAATATCGAATTTGAAACATTTACTAAATTATTACCAAGGAAATATAGAGAAAAGCATGTTCTTAATTACGGAGCTATCTTGTGTTGATTGGACAATTGTCATGATACAGATAACTAAAACTTGCCTTTTAATCCACCAGTACCTCACCACTCTACTATGAGTGTGGTTTTCAGAAATTTCATCTGGGTCAGATTTTCTGCATTTCTTAAAATATCCATAGAATCATCCAGGGTTAAGAAAATAGATTATATGGCATACACAATATACCTAGTACTGTATAGAGAAAGTGTAATGGGTCAAGAATAAGTAATGCGTTAAGAAAATGTAATGGGTCAAGAAAATATAATGCATTAATAAAATATAACGCGTTAAGAAAGTGTAATGGGTCAAGAAAATGTATATGTTAAGAAAATGTATTGGGTCAAGAAAATGTAATTGTGTTAAGAAAATGTAATGGATCTATAAAATATAATGCATTAAGGAAATGTAATAGATCAAGAAAATGTAATATGTTAAGAAAATGTAATGGGCCAAGAAAATGAAATGGCCCATGACAAGCCAAAACCAAGACCAAGTGCCAAAACCAAGAAAATGTAATGTGTTAAGAAAATGTATTGGGTGAAGAAAATGTAATGTGTTAAGAAAAAGTAATGGGTCAAGAAAATATAATGTGTTAAGAAAATGTAGGCTAATGGGTAAATAAAATGTAATGCATTAAGAAAATGTAATGCGTTAAGAAAATGTAATCCGATAAGGAAATGTAATGGGTCAAGCAAATGTAATGGATTAAGAAAATTTAATGAGTTAAGAAAATCTAAAGCGTTAAGAAAATGTAATTGGTCAAGAAATGTAATGCGTTAAGAAAATTTAATATGTCAAGAAAATGTATTGTGTGAAGAAATCGATGATGAGTAAAGAAATATCAATTTTGATGTATTTTCGTCAAGAAAAAAGTGGATTTGGGATCTGGCGTGTTGTCTATCTGCCGTCCATGCAGTGGGAGGCTAAAAAAATGGGACAGATTTTGAAATGAGTATGTTATGTATACAGGGTGCTTAAAAAGTTTTACGAATTAAGGAGCTCATTCCTCACATTAAAACCAATGAAAAAGTTGATATAAACATATTTCCTAAAATACTCTTTTCTATCCAGCCGCAGTTTTTTGTTTTTAACAACAATAAAACTCATCTCTTAAACATAAAATGATATGGAGTTGAAATTTTGTATACTACTTAGTGTTATAAAGACTCAATTTGAGAAAAAAATCTACCAATTCCTATACTGATTTCAAAATGGCGGTTATTTAAACTTTTTAACGTCGAATATCTCTAAATCAGTTATTTTACATAATATTTATAGTTAAAATTAACATTGGCTGTTCTTGCGAATTTGAATTCATCATTACACAAGAAATTTTGATTACCACATTGTGGATAAACCATTGACATATGAACACGGCAAGACTAATCATCAGATAACAGAGATTGAACTCTCTGAAGTTTCTACTCATGCAGTACATTACAAATTGTTACATTACTAAATATTATTCTGTACGGCTAGCTCTTTTTCGGGGTTAGATATTTCATCTAATAAGCCCTCTTCGAATTCAGGTGTTTTTATCAAACATAGTCGTCCTAATTTACCATGTTTCTGATGTTTTAAGCTTCCAGTCTCAATGACCCGTCGATGAATAGCTGAAAAAGTTGTGCGACAAAGCAACACTCGATATTGAAATTTTTCCTGATACAGTCGTCTAGCTTCAAAGCTATTTCAATGTGCAGACCATACTTTAGGTGCATATCGGCCATTTCTGAGTTAATAAGTTGCTAGTTCTGATTTCCTACCATGATTTAGTAAAATATCCCTCTTAAACTTACTTTAAGTGAAACAAAAGAATACTTAAAGCACGGTTGAATTTGTTGACTTTTTTATTGCATTGGTTTGCATTCATAGTTACAACAATGCCTTATTGATTAAACATCAGCAATTCTCCAACATAGAGTCAGCTGTTGTAGTAACAATGCAATAAAGTTTACGGATTGGTATCAAACATATCATAATGTCTAATGTTATTTGTAATCTGATTTCTTTAAGCAAACATCAGGACAAAAAGTTTTACAAAAAAAACTCTTCTTAGTCAATTTTTGGATAAACAGCACTTTTTATGTTGTTTTAATTTAAAAGTTGGAATATCTTGCAGAATTCAAACAAAATATTGGTTCTAAGCTAATCTTGGGTGTGTAGACAGTTACCAAGAATTAATGCTTTCCGTTTTTTGTCGATAAGTCAGTTATCATTAAGCTAAAGAAAGAATACCTACAAAAAACATTTTGTAAGTCGTTAAAAAAGGAAAATATTTTATCTTTAAATATTTTGTAAAATTAAAGGAATTCAAGATATTCGACGATAAAAAGTAAAAATAGCGGCCTTTTTGAAATGAGTAAAGGAAATTGGTTGATTATTTTCCTCAAAATGTGTCTTCATAACACTAAGTAGCATGCAAAATTTCAACTCTATATCATTTACCGTTAAAAAGATATGATAACAATATGATAGCATAGACGATACTACCCAATAAGTTTTTTAAGTTCTTCAGGGCTACGATTGTGGTAAAATTTGTAATATTAGATCGTCAAAGTCGGTGTACAAGGTTCTGTATTGAAGTGTAGAATAAAAATATATTACAGATTTTATTTTAAAATATCAAATTAATTAAATATTTGGGTAGATGTCATAACTTAATAAGTCGACTTTTGACCAAATCGAGTTTTCAGTACAGATAGAGTTATCTCGTTGAAATCTACAAGATGGTAAAACCTGATAAGTAAAATTCCCACTAATAGTGACATAGTAAAGCTGGCCCAAACCTGATAAGTCAATTTCTATAACAGTATAAGTTGCCATAACTTGATATGTAGGTCTTAACAACCTCTACTGCGAGCATTTTACTCAATATTTACAGATTTATAAGATGGTAAAACTGGACATGTTAGTATATCCACTTTCAGCATCTTTGAAAAGATCATATTAGCTTTGTTTAATAAGATGTCAAGACTCGATATGTAAACTTACCAAGTTTATACATGATCACAAATCTATAATATTTTAATATTCACAAAAATAACATAACATGAAAAGTTAACGTATCAAGTTCTGTCTTCTGGAAAAATATTCAGTTAGGGTGTGTACAGCTGTTGGCAAACCTGATACAAATACTAATCATGTTTTGCCACTTTCTATTAGCATGTGTTTTGTTAATAAACAACGTACTGTCAGCTGATATCTTGTGCGGAATCATTATGGTTGTAAGTGTTTTAAAGTTGAAATTAGTTAAAGTTGTTTAAGTTTAAAATAAAGTGGATTTGTGAATGTGGGGAAAAAGTAGAAAGCCGATCCAAATATTTACTGCATAAAGGAACATGCAAAACAGAAGATGTTAACTTAAAGTGAGGTGCCTTCAACCAATATTAATACAATATCTGCTTCATTCAAAATCAAAAGAAAGAAAGGAGTTGGAACTCGGGGAGAGGAGAAGAAAAAAAAGATCAAGGTCTCTCTTACCTTTCCCGATCTGGAAAGTCAAGCCACCAATCTTATTTCAACCTGTTCAGGAGTGCTGCAAGAAAAAAAAAGTGTTATGACTCAATAAAAACTGAAATTCAAAAAGAAATATTTATCAATTTTTATTTGTTACAATGAAAGTACGCGACCAAACATTATGTGAGAGAATAACCATTGTAGACAAAAAAAGCATTTGCTTAGGAAAAGGAAAAAGTAATGAAACACATAATAGACTAGTTACAGTACAGTATTATACTTTTTAATTATCGATTGCAAGAAATTAAGTGTGTGTAAAACTATGTTTATGCGTGTATATGGAATCAGAAGAGTAAAAGTGGATGTTTTAGTTGAAAAGCTTAGAGCTGCTTCTTTTGGAATTATTGATCATGATATGAGAGGAAGCCATGAAGCAGATAACAAAACTAGTGAGGATGAAATGAATGCTATTAATGAATTCATTAATACATATCGAAAGTCAATACACAAGACGAGACAGTTCGTCAAAACAAATTTTCCTACCAAACCACTTGACTGTGAACAAGATGTACAAGGAGTACTTGGAAATGCGAAATAAAAATGAAGATAAAAAATCTCCTAGTTACGACATTTTTAGGAGAATTTTCAATACTACTGGGTACAAGTTTAAGCAACCATATATTGATACATGCAAAACTTGTGATGCATTTCATATAAGTATGAGGTCTGCTTCAAATAAACAGGACCATGAGTCAATTAACGACTGTTACAAAGCACATGTTTTAGAAGAACAGGAAGGGTATGAAAGAAAACGAAAAGTCAAGACTAGTGCTAAAACAACTGACTATCAACGAGTTTTGGTATTTGATCTACAGCAGGTACTTCCAGTGCCTTTACTTACATCTAACATTTCATACTACAAAAGGTTACTATCGATGTATAATCTTAAAATCTGTGACTGTTCACGTGATGAGTCATCAGTGTTACATATGGAGCGAACTTGAGGGAAGAACATGATCTGAGCAAATTGGGTCCTGCATTAAAAAAATATATTTAGAACTTCCTAGTAACGTTGAACAGCTCATTACATACTCTGACACATGTGGCGGCCAGAACCGCAATATTAACATTGCAGTCATGTTTATGTATGCCTTATGTAAAAAAGATTCTCTCCAGGTTATCTACCAGAAATTTCTGTTACCAGGTCATACACGCCTTGAATGTGACAGTGACCAATTGAACGTTCAAAAAAAGTTTGGTATCATCTTGGTCATCAACTTAATTTTCTTAATGAAGAAAATTTAAGGATTATGGTAGCTCGTGACTGGTGCCAGTTTGTGAGATCCCTTAGAGGGGAAAAAAAGTTTAAGGTGATTGAAATTTGTTTCAAAGATTTTCAGTCATTCTCTGTTCTTTTGAAAAAAAAAAAAAGTTTTAGTACATCGAACCAAGGACACAGACAAAGGTCCAGTAAACTGGCACAACATAAAGGGGTTGAGATACACAAAGGAGTTTGGGATTGTGTACTTCAAATATGACCTAAATCCTTTCTGACCATTTCGTACACTTAACTTCATCAGGGATAGAAAAGGCAGGAAGATTTTTTTACAGTAAGTCTCCAAGTTCCGAACTCTTATTCGAGGGTGTTAGGAATAAATCCGAAGAAAAAATTGGATCTCCTGTCAATATTAGACCTAATAGATAAAGACTCACATGTTCTACAAAAACCTACACACTAGTGCACAAGCTCGGGAGTTTGATGAGCTGGGTGATGAAGATGATTCTGAAGATGAAGGCTGTGACTAAACTACCTAGAGTAATACTAAGACTGTATAATACAGACTGATCAATAATATTATAAAGGTACTATTGTTGCATATTATAAAGTTACTATGGTTTCATTAAATATATTTTTAATATCTTTTTAAAACAATTGATCATTTTTCCTGTTTTTCTCATTGACAGTAGCCCCTAATGTGTTTTTTAAAGAAGATGGCAAAACCTGTTAAGTCATAAAAACGTAAATATCTCATTGTAGGCATCATCTTTTCATTTCATTTCTATGACATTAAAAGTTTATAATTTAAGCTGCAAGAAAACTATTAAGGTAACCAATTTGGTTTAAATTTGGATTTAACGTAGTAATTTAAAATTTACACTGCTCTCTTATAAAATTAGGAAAAGTCAACTTATCAACTTATTGCATCTACCCACAGAAATGAAAGTTTGATAAGAGTGGGTAACTCATGCAGTACCTAGGCCAGGTACTGGCCAGTCCCATTACTCTGTACGCATGTGTGTGATGGTGCGTGCGTTAGAGGCAACTCTTCGTTCAGCCGCATTCCCAGTTTGATAATAATATAACTCTTGCACTTTTCCAATCATGGCACTATTACAGTATTCGAGGAGGTATTGTATGCTCTTTTCTTTCTTTGTCTGGTGTTGATGTTTTTTTTTTTTTTTTGCTTTTATGTTTATTTAAATGTTACAAAGAAATCTTAACCTTTCCAAACTCTGTAATCCTACCAGGTTCCAGATAGTCCCTTCACAAACATATGAATAAAGCAACAATAGGTGCAGGACGAGGACAACCTGTATTTATACCACACATTCCCATGATACCTTCATATTACAACTTCCAGTTCGAAAACACATCTGCAGTGAAGTTATGTTACAAAGTTCAAAGGCAAAGTTTGTGGATTTGAGGAATTACTGTTTCTCATATAGCCAGTTGTGTTGCCTGCTTCCGAGCTAGCTCAGATGACAGTCTTGTAGTCCTTGCGAAATGAATCCTTAAAGAGTTACTTAATATGAATCCTTAAAATTTAAGCTGTAAGCCTTAATTTTATTGTAATTCTGAATAATTATGTGGGAAAAAATATAACTGTATTTTTAGGTATTTCCCGGAAAATAACTTTATTTTAAAATTCACGACTAGATTGTATTTTTAGTGGAATATATACATTTTTATGTCATTTATTATGTAACATCTACTTCAATGATAACTTTCAAATTAGTAACGTACTTCTGAATTAAATACCTCCATAGCAAAGAGAAAAAAACAAAAAAGTAAAACTGATTTTGAAGAATTCTGAATTATTGTAAGTTTTATTTCTAATGGCAAACAGCCTACTCCAAATTTTTAAGACAGGGCACTATTTTATTCATACACATACTAACAGTCATTTTGCATAAATAGTATTATGTTTTTTCATGTACTCTTTTCATAGACAGTCGAAAAGATAAAAGTGAAAAGTAGAACATTATGTAACCACATAAGAGCATGTTTAAAAATCTGGCTGGTTTAATGACCAAATGTAGATAATTTATTAGGGTTAGAATCGCTTTATGTGCTATTAAACTTTTAACATTTATTGTTTTTTTTTTTGTTTCTTTTTAATTTCGCAGGATAAGTGGAAAATGTTCAAAAGACAAAGAGAGAAATCCGCTCTTCCCAATAGTGTGAGATTCTTACTCACTAAAAACCACCTTCCTTCCTGTTAGTACCCCTATCGCGTGGGACAAGGAAACAGGAAAGGTTTTCCATGTACCAAGCTGAGAAGCTCTTTACATGGGCGTATCGAGATTGTAAATGTGGAAGAAAGCAGGACGTTATGTATCCGCGCGAAGGGCGAGGTAAAGACCTGACTTGACAGAGTCTAGTCAGGTAAAATCTCGCGACAGATCATGCAGGAGCCCAGGTTTGGTAGATGTGGCGTGCAAGGTGAAGGATGGGAGTTACCTTACAAATACCTTGTTAGTGAAATTATTGGAGGAGCTACAAGCAACATCTTCTTCTGCTGCTACTCGATACTGAAATAAGCGTGCAAGATTAGACTGCATGCAACTGCATCCTGGTGGTGACAGCTTGGCTCATGCCGCTGCGGTGCACCCTTTGGTCTGAAACAGAGCTAGAAAGCAAAGAGGTGAAATTTAGGTATGTAGTAGACTATGCATGGCTTTAAAGGCCCAAATGAGAGATCAAGGTCGGTCGTGCGAATAAGGACAGCGGCCGTCTGTGTTTGTCAAATGTTGTGTCATATGTACCTAGTGAAGAGATTAGCGTTGATGTTGGGTGTGCATGGGCCCCCTTGTAGAGATTAGCTGATAATCATTGAATGTGTTTTTTGATGAACGGCACATTTAAGTCTTTATGTAAGGTCCTAACTCTGGTGCACATTGGTGCTTTAGTGATTATTCTCAAAACCTTGTTTTGGAATATCTGTAGACTGCGCATGTGTGTGTCCCCAGATGGGCGCTGAATAGGTGATGACGCTTCTAAGTATAGATAAATAGATTGTGGTGGCTGTTCACAATCAAGAGAACTTGTTTTATTGAGCAATGGATATAGTTGTGACAATGTCATGTTTGCTTTTTTAATTGTGTCAGATATGT
Source organism: Aphrophora alni (assembly GCA_963513935.1). Taxonomy (NCBI): domain Eukaryota; kingdom Metazoa; phylum Arthropoda; class Insecta; order Hemiptera; family Aphrophoridae; genus Aphrophora; species Aphrophora alni. The sequence continues at coordinate 55,425,013 of OY740765.1, read as the reverse complement.
GGGCACACCAAGTCAGTTTCCTATCTAGGATGACCCCGAGGTACTTGACCAGACCATGCCAGTGTATGACTTCGTTGAATAAGCGTAAAGGAGTATTAATGGTGTGTGAGTTTCTTTTAGAGAGCAAAAGCGCCTGGCACTTGGACACATTTACCTTTACTCTCCAGGCTCTAAGCCATGGCTCTATATTGTTTAGTGAAGTTTGTAACCTACTGTAGATCATACATGGTTGCCATGACTGTGCGGATATCGCGGTGTCATCAGTATATATAGTCACATTGGTATTATCAAATGTTGGAATGTCGTTGATGTAGATATTGAACAATACGGGCCCGATGAGCGAACCTTGAGGTACACCAGCTTATATTGTCCTCTGTGTGGATGTTGTTTGGTCTACATCAACCCTGAACTTGCGATCTGCTAGGTAAGACCTAATGAGGTGTATCAGCCCATCTGGGAAGTTGTATTGCCTAAGTTTGTCTATGAGACCACTGTGCCAAACCCTATCAAAGGCCTTTTCAATGTCCAGGAAGACTGACCCGGTCGATTGATTACCATTGAAACCCCTGGTAGCGTATTCAACAACTCTCAGCAGTTGAAGTGTTGTGGAGTGTTTGGTTCTGAAACTGAATTGCTCCAGCCTCAAGATGTTGTGTGTGTGTGTGTGTGTGTGTGTGTGTGTGTGTGTGTGTGTGTGTGTGTGTGTGTGTGTATATATGTTTGTTTATACGTTTCAGCAGGATCTTCTCAAAGACTTTGCTCATTGTGTTCAGCAAATTAATGGGTCTGTAGGATTCAGGCCTATGCTTGTCCTTCCCCAGCTTTGGAAACACTAATATTTTAGCTTCTTTCCAAGCAGCAGGGAAATGTTGAGTGCGGATAATTGCATTACATATGTTTGTAAAGAACCTGGGCGCTTTCTCCGATAAGTTTTTGAGTGTTGTATTTCCAATAGTGTCTGGCCCAGGAGCTTTCCTGGCCTTTGTGAGTGAAATCGTCCACTTAATTTCTGTGAGGGTTGTTTTGTGTATAGAGTGTTGGTGAGGAGAGTAGGCAAATTGTAAAGTGTTGTTTTCAACCGTGTCAGTGAAAACTGGGTCAGAGGGCTGAGTATTAGGTTGAAACGCTTGTTCCAGGGTGTCAGCAAACATTTATTGTATACACAGCAGACAACTGCCATCTAGCGGCGTACAACTGGAAACTTCAACGATACAGTATCAACAAAGAAGTCAGCGCCATCTATCAGTGACTCTGTGGCCCAGCCAAGGAGCCCACCAAACCAAAACCATAATAATTATAAATTAGGATGTAAAGGAATTCTAAATAATAAAATATGAATTGGTACTTGCGATTTTGTTGAGCATTGCAATATGACATAGAAGGAGGGAGAGAGACGAGGAGTGGAGGGCTTGAACCAGCGAGCCGAGCGGGAGTCTGTTCCGAGAGCCGCGAGAAGGAAGACCGCTATGGGACGAGGTCAGGTCAGTCCATTTTCGGCCACGTGCTAGCTAAATTAAACGGTATGCTTTTCGGCCACTATAAAGGCTTTATCTTACCGTTATGTCTTTTTAATAAATTATAATTATTTCTGTTCTTTAATTCGGCACTAAAATAAAATATAATATTTAATTTCACTTGCGTTGCGTGCGTTCATTAGCATCCTAACCCGACTCCTTGGCCCATCCTGACAAGATTCGGCTAAAGTGTATGCGGTCTCCAGCCAGCCGGAGCTTACAGCTGTCAAAAGAAGTGGAGACGGTCACAACTGGTATCAGAAGTGGGATCCGAACGTCTCTGTTTCCTTTTTGGGAGAGGACATCGAACGCAACTCAAATAAGAAAACACAAATATTTATTTGAATTTTAACTAAAATTAACGCTCTAAATTATGTATTAAAAAAAAGAGAAAATATAAATTCCTCTATTTTAAAATTAAATACATTTCACTGACCTCGTCCTCAAATAGACACCCAAAAAAAACACCCAAAAAGACAAAATTTTTTTTTAAACTCTAAGTTTACAAAATTTGTTTTTGCCAAACGTATGAAGGATTAGAGATCCTTCATAAGGGGAAAGGCGTATCAGGGAAATTTTTTTCTGAAAAAAAAAAGGAAAATTTTCCATGATTCAGGACAAATCCCCGAAGCTTGGAAAACTCAAAAACCATTAGGCAATAATTTAAGTAATAATTTGGTATATTAAATTTATGTAATTAAGGGAAAAAGTCATAATTTATTTAAAATTTTGTCAATTAATCCTAAAAGATAGGTATGTTTTAAATCGCAGTTGTAAGTTGTTGCTCTAAATGAAGCATGTTAATTGCTAGGTTCAATGATTAAGATATTTCATATGTAATAAATTTGTTTTTGGTAATAACGTTATAAGAAGTTTTTGAGAAATACAATGTAATTTAAAGATTTTATGTTAAAAGAAGAGATTTAAGTTTTTTTTTGCAAGAAAAACAATAAAGTTTAAAATCATAATTGATTTGTTAAATAAAAGAAGTGAGAAAAAATAAGTGGTAAAGGTTAGTTTATATTTATGAATTTATAAATATTGAATGAGGCTATAGTATCAAAGTTGAAGAATAAGACTTTATAGGGTTTTTTATAGAAAAGAAGTAATTAGTTGTATTAAGAAGTTGTAATGATGATTTTTTTATGTTTATTTATGAAGTTCTATGATGAGATAATATGCTACGATGATAATCTACGAGATATATGATAAATAATGTTCTACGAGTTTTTATAAAGAAAAATGAATAGCGACGATTCTACGGCAGAAACAAAGAGTTCTGCAAATAATAATAATATTTTTTTTACGACGAAATATACGACGATTTTAAATAAATAAAGTTTTGGGGTCAATACAACAAAGTGAAGGGCCTAAAAAGGTAAAATTTTAAGATGAGATACTATAGTTTAATGATTTAAGTAAAATTGATTTAAAGCCATAGATAGTTTTTTTCCTTGAAACAAGTAATATAATTTTTGTTGTAGTTAATAAATTAGTGAAATTGGGAGAAGTAATATGAATTGACCTAGTAATAAACAGTAAGATTGAATTAAAGTAAATTGGAGAGCAGATTTTTTAATAAAATAGGTATGAATTAAAGTAATAATTTTTTTAACTATGTCGAAAAACTAAGATAGTAGTAATAAGATAGGAATGTGGAACCAATTAGGGTTTTAGCGCGTAAAACGACCGAATATTTTAATATATTTAAATTAAAATAAAGCACGTGGATGATTTTCAACTCCCTGAATGACAACTTTTAACTCCCTTAATGACGATTTTCAACTCCCTTAATGACAATACCAAGTTCAAAAATTTCAGATAGGCCTAAAAGGGTACTGAAACTTCCTACAAAATTAAAAGACTATGTATTAACATAGAGACAAACCACCGATTTTGGTTCTGTTCTGTCTTTCTTTAAATCAAACTTAATTAATTCATAAATAGACAAGTACGCACGGAAGTTGTTGCATATTATGTAAAACGGGATAGAAAATAACGGGACACCCTGTACATGACATCGGTAAGTGTGGCATATCAATGGATATGCCTGTAATCAAACTTTTTTTTCTCTCTCTCTATCTCACATATAATTTAATAAAGGTTAAATAGGAATCGATATTGACAGTAAAAACGGGACAATTGTATTTTTATATACATAATGAACGTATAATGGAAAAAACTGTCATATCAAAGATGAACTTAGTTAGCTTGGAAGTAAGGCAATATTGCACAGCTGTGAGATTAAGTTACGACTCGTCAGCAACACGTGCCTAAATTTGTAGCAAATGGTACAAAGTACGATTCAACAGAATATATTTGCAAACGAAATATATTTTGCGACGTAGGGAACGAAGTTGATGAACTCGTGGCGAACAAAATTGCTTATACCATGTCCGAATACAAAGTCTAATCATGCGTAGCATTAAATAAAAGGAAAATAATAGCTGACGGAGGCGTAATAAAATAAATTAAAATACTGGTGATTTTTAGATTTTCGTACAATAACTTGTAAATGGAACTAGACTTACAGTAAGCCCTGTATATATGATCATTTAAGTGACATATCATAAATTAAGTCATGACAAATGGAGCTCATATGTAATAGAGTAACAATGTCAATAACAACCTGGTAGGACGAAATTAAATAAATTTTTATCATTATAAAACTTAATGTAGAATCGTAACTATTAATTCAAGCAAAGTAAAATATCAAGCCATAATCAATGCAGACTTAGGCGGTTCAAGCCGGAAACGGTTAGAATTTCAACTGACACAGCCTGAGGCTGACAGCTTGTTATTGACTAGGCCTACATCAACATATAGCCTCCATACAAGGTCCATATTTACAGAGTTTATTTCATTTACAAAACTTTGCACCTTAATAATAAAATTAGGATTGGACTTTTCATAATTAATCGGCTCAAATACAAAATAGTCACAAATAATGATGACAGTGTTTTTATTTTATACAAAATATTTAATAAATTTTGATAGGTGAATTGTACTGAAGAGGGGTTAGATCTGGGTTGAACATGTTCTGTGAGCCGCATTGCAATGAGACTCAAGTATTGTCCTTGCGTCCTTGCTAAGTTCATACCTTCATTTAGCATGGCATTTTGGACATGAACAGGTCAGAGATGATCCGTTTTTGGATATAGTTTACCTAGAAAAAAAATTTTTTTGAAGAAAAACAAAAACAATACCAAACACCATGATAAATATTAATTTTTTTTGTATACATATCCTCTAAAAATCAGAACCGTTAAAGATTCTGACGGAGATTTTTTTTTAAAGTCATGCGTCTCTGAGGATATGTATTAAATAAGATAGAATAAGACAGTATGAATGTGAGATGTGAGTGTTTGTTGTGTGAGACAATTCCTATCACCTCGTAACCAATACACGTGGAAGTCTTGAATGAGTCACTATAATGGCCCAAAGGCAATGCCATGCGACGCATCTTTTGTTTTCATAGGCGTCTAAGCCAACTCTAAAATACTTTTTCTATTTTTTTCATACTTCCAGGCAGCGATTTTTGGGTTATTTTCGTGATGGTTTAAGTATTATGAATGGTTGTTGACAAAAGCTTATGTGTTACGAGATGATATGAGAATATGAGTGATTGCAGATTTGCATAAATGATTATTTGTATGAATGGGTAATTTAATTTAGCTAAGTAAGTATATTAGGTTGCCGAAAATATACGGGTTATATTAATAATATTATTTTAAAAAAAAGGGAAATTGTAGTCACATTTAAAATAGCATAAGAATGTAGTATATATAAAAAAAAGTTTGATGATATTTGAAATTAACACTCTTTGTGTGTGTGTAGAGATGGAAGGGGACACGTCGGCACTGGAGAATCAACCAGTGACCTTCGAGGAACTTCAACACCACATCAAGACTGACATCAAGTGTATAAAAAAAAAATAATAAAAAAAATCAGTTTAATTTTAAAGTTTTATCTTAAATGATCTCCCCAAATTAATTTTTTCCTTTTGTAACAAATATTATTTAAGAGTTAATTTAAAAATAATAATAATAAATTAATTAAAAATTAAAATAAATTAATTTTTGGAAATCATTTCAACAAGTTACTGGTCTATTTCAACAAATCAAAACGCATGGTAAGTATTAACTTTCTTTAAAGAAAAAAATTTAAATCGGTTTTAATTTTTTCACAGGTGATGAGCCAGAACTTTTAACACCAACACTGGAACTTTTAACACCAACGCTGGAACTATCATCACCAACGCTGGAACTTTCAACACCAACGCTGGAACTTCTAACGCCAACACTGAAACCATAACAACCAACACCAGCACCTCAACAACTATATATTGGACACCTGTACACCTCATATTAATGAGATCAACTGGGAATAATTATGTTGTAACTGTTTTGTTGTAATCTTTTTTTAATTCTTTGTACCTAATTTAATTTTTTTTTGCCTAAATTATTTTGGAAATGACCATTTAACTTCAACCAACAAATTTTTTTAAATCAAAATGTAATGGTATATTGAAAAAGAAAAAGACATAACAGTGTACAATAATTAATTATGACACGTGTGAATGAAAAAAAAAGTTTTATAAGACCTTTTGCAAGCAAGTGATAGTTGCAAATTAAAAATAATAATAATAAATAAATAAAAGATAGTTAACAATCTGTAAAGAGGAATTATGATTTTACTTATAAAATTTATTTTCTAATAACGGGAACATGGGACACGGAATGAGAATTCAGCTAGGAAAGAAAGGGGAAGCATGTTATAAATCTTTATTTCTATGTTCGCAACCAAAATGTTGTGAACGCATCTGGGGTCATGAGAAAGTGTGTTTCTGTTATAATTAAGTTACTATTTAACATTAGAAGTTTTTTTTTCTCTTAGGATAACACCATGGTAGATTTCGGGGCGGGTCTGTAGTTGGGGAATTGATGTAAAGATGTCACCATCATGCTTGCAACAATTGTTATGAAGGCCTAGAGCCTTGTCCGAAAGAACAAGGCATGGAAGGGACCCAAAGGGTGCACTGTATAGTTTAGAAGTAGGAATATCGGTAACTTTTAAATATCTTGACTACTGTGCCTGTGACAAAAAATATCCGTGACTTGTCACAACTGATATGATTGTGACAGGTACTCTGCATCATATACAAACATCTAAACATTTATGAATATTATATAATATTATAAAATACATTTACATAATAGCAGGAAAGTACAACAAGGCTCTTTATACGCTTTTCACCTTAACTCGCATGGAAAACCTTTCTACAAATTAATCGTCGTATGATTGAGCTGATATTGTATAATATTCATACATTTAATAAAATTTAAAATACTGTTTTGATACGGGAAAAATACTCTTAAAGCTTAGTATTATAAGACATATGATTCAGTGAAAGAGGACTTCTAATACTTGTACAACTATTTTATAATGTAGCATTGTGTCTTGTCTACTTTTTATTTGCAAGACGTATTTGTATCTGTTGTATATTATGTGACAACTCAAACATGTATTGCAGAATGACTGCTATTCGTATACTAAATGAAGATAAATTTTTAAAAAGTATATAAGTTTGAATGAATTCCCAACTATTGCTGGAATTAAGTAGCATTAAAATAATTGTAATCTAATTTCATTACAAAGTGCAGTATAAAGGGAAAATAATTAGTTTTGTTCAAGTGACAAGTTTTATTCGACTTTATTTCGAGTATTCAAGCAGTAAAGTTATAAATGGAGACATAGGTAAACGTCTGAAAATGAATTGAAGGAAGGTAAGTGGAATGGGGCTGGATTAAAAGGTCGCTTCCCCGGCTGATGATTTTGAAAACAAATTTGCCAAAACGCTATTTTACTCAAATACAATGCAAAACTGCACTTGTCCTCAGTTTTACTAATTTACACACAGACAGATAGACACACACTTATTTATACAGATTAGTGTATCTAATCTAATAGTTATATTTGTAGCATATTATAGTGTTTCCCTACAATGGGCTAACAAATTCCCATGAAAAGTACAAATACAAACTTCTCACTAATACTTTGCATACACTTTTATACTAGATAGACATCGTGATAGCTAGCAATCATTGATTTCTTCGTACATATATTTGAATTTTTGTAACGGCTTTACTTTTATGAAGTAGAGCCAAGAAAGAAATATTACTTTTAATTGTATAATTTGTAGTAGTAGAACCTTGAAAGAGGTTTACAAATACGTGGAAAAATCACATATGTGGAACCATACATTTAATGACTCTACTATTACATTGTACGATTATGGTTGGCTAAGTACCATGATGTTGCACATCAACATGATTGGCTTGAAACAAATTATTGTTCACCATCATGGGACTTACCCAGCCCTATCATAGAATGTAATCAGTTCCTCTAAATGTTATTTTTAACTTGTTGTTAAATTTTATTGGTAGCTCAAGGTGATAATTAGTAAAGGTAAATTTATTTAAATAGTTGTTCCACAAGTGTTTTGAAACATCGTTATTGTGTATATCGGCGATCAGATTCTAACTAACTTCACTACTTGAAAATGAATTGAAGGAAGGTAAGTGGAATAGGACTTTATTTAAAGGTCGCTTCAGCAGAAGATTTTGAAAACAAATAGCCAAAACGCTATTTTAGTCAAATACAATGCAAAACTGCACTTGTCCTCAGTTTTACTAATTTACACACAGACAGACAGGCACACACTTATTTATACAGATTAGTGTATCTAATCTAATAGTTATATTTGCAGCATGTTATTGTAATTCCCTACAATGGGCTGACAAATTACCGTGTAAAGTACAAAATACAAACTTCTCACTGATACCTTTCATACACACTCTTACTAGTCATCGTGATATCTGGAAATATTGGTCCGTTTTATAGGCATTACACAACCAATTTCTGAAAGGCTTTACTTTTATGAAAGTAGAGCCAGTAAAGAGATAATACTTTTATTGTATAATTTGTAGTAGTAGAACTTCGAAAAATCACGGAAGAGTGAAGGCTTTGATGATTCGAGTGAAATTTAATGAATTTAAAAAATACTTTAGCACACATGACAATGCTAAGTCAGTACTCATTTAACAATACATCAATCAACTTGGCACCAGGTGACGAAGAAGGACATTAGTTGTGCCCCTTGGAATAAACAGCCTGATTTATATTTAAAAAAAGTATAACATTAAGATACACTTTTTAAAAGAATTTGTAAATAGTTCTTGTTCTGACAAAGTAACTACTAAAAAACTTTTAATGCGCCTTTGGCAGTCTGAAGCCTGAAAAACAAGCTTTAAATAAGGTTCTAAACACAGAGAAGAAGTTCTTATATATTTATAAGTATTCCTTACTTTGCAGTAATATGGTCGAGTTTAGGCTTATTATTCTTGTAATTTTATGTTCATGCCGATAATATAATTGTAACAAAATAATTATTCTAAAATTTGTAAAAATCGTAGTAGCATACTAGGCGTCTTGCTATGAGTGACAGGTAATACACATCCATTGCCTGGTGGTCCGTCCCTGCACCTGCGAGAACCTAAGGAAAAATTTAGAGGACCTATTTGTATTACATTATAATATGGGGTTGGTTAAATACCCTTATGGTGTCCTTAAATTTGTTTAATAACAAGATAGATGCACATCAACTGACTGTATCTTCAATGTTTAATCCATTTCAACATTCGGTACGGTAACAACCAATTTGACAAACTCCGATTTTTTACATTTATAATTCGATTTTTATGAATTTGAATAGAGTTCTATTTGAGCCTACTATAGTCTCCTGACTAATTTCATGTTTCTACATCAAAGATGGGGTGTGGGATACTCTGAAGCATTTATTTATGTTAAAATCATTCCGTATTTACTTTGTATGTACAATAAATGCTACAAGTGTGTTTCTTTGGTGATATCATAATGTAACTGGTATCAATTTAAAATAACACAATATAGACAGTAAGTTGATGTCTAACTACATACAGGTTTGAAGTTCGATGTGTTAAATCAGAACCATTCACTCATGTTAAACAAATTAATGTGCACCGCTGTAATATAACACCAAATTATACTTAGGCCTACCCAACCCCATAGTATAATGTGTAATACAAATAGGTCTTCTTCAGTTTTTCTTTTTTAGAAGAATGTAAAACTATTTTTACTATGCCACGATGGACCTCGTCTCCGGAGGATGACATTGCTGTGAAGGAACAAGCCCAATGTGAAAATGACTTGCAGTCTGAGTGTGTGTGGTGGGGACATTATAACAAATAAAATCACTCACCGAGGTTGGAAGGCCAGCTCACGAGGGTAGGCTTAGTGCTGTGCCTACAAACTAATACAATCAAATAAAACAGTGGATGTAAAAAGTGTAGTAAATAGTGAGAGGTTTCGCAACATTTATAAAGTGTTTTGAGTCACTCTATAATCATGCAAATTCAAGATTCACTTAAAAATATCCCCCTCACATTCAAACACCTTTGCAGTAGATATTCTGCAGAACATCAAATCCAACCGAATAACTAATAAATATTCTGGGAGGAAATAAATAACAAAAATTTTATTTTTTGTAACAAATAAAACAACGTAAATTTCCATTAGCATAGCTTGCTTTTACGCAAGGATGAAACTCTTAAGCTTTCACTGATCAATATCATACATTATTCAATAACACTAAGAAATGTTCTTGTCCATTTATTACAGATTATTCTTTGTAGAATTTTTCAAATTTTGAGAAGGCTTACGGTACATATACCGTTGATCCGCCAAAAAAATATAATGGTTTATTTATTTCTGTAGTTTATTATTTTTTTTATATATATAGTCTAAAACCTCATGAGATAATTGTGCCCACACTGAAGAAGGACACTTTGAAAATCTATTATAGTATTATAATTAGCGATGTAAATTCTCAATTTATAATAATTAATAAAAAACTTTGTTAAAGGTAAAGATTTTATTTTTATATTGTATTAAATAATGGGAGAAGTTTGAGTTCAAAATTATGTATTTGTAAAAAGGTAATTTTCATTTAATTCAAATGGCGGTAATAGTTGTTTTTACACATGACAACCCATAGCTCTGTAACGGCTGCGTTTAGAGAAAATACTAAAGAACAAAAGTCTTATAAAACAATATGTTCTACCAAAAATTCAATAAAAGTATAATGTTTGTATTTAAAAAAATTAAATATGACGGCCATATTGGAAAAATGGCGAAGATTAAAATACGGTAACACCGAAATTTTAATGTACGTGTAAATCCAGGGATGGTTCCCAGTTTAAAGTTTTTCGAGAAACTGATAGATTCCGAGATCGCAATGGTGGCCATCTTGAGTTGAATCACTCTATATAGTTCCTATACTATATCAATATTAGTTTTAAAACACTCAAATGTATAGCGACAACGCTTCTAGCAGCAATAAGAACTATTTGCTATCTGTGACTTACCGCCAGCAATCCTTGAATTTTTCTTCTTTTTCAGTTTATATGTTCATATAAGGAATTTTACTACACGTGTTTCGCACATTATCGTCCATCTTTGGGTGATAAAGACTTAATTAAAACATTCAACATAAAATACAAGTATGGTCTGAGGCATTCCCTCTTTATGGACTTTAGGTAATCCTCTTAATGTGGGTGGTTTTGGGTTAATCATTTTCATGTGGAAAATCTGTTTTTTATCAAATAAGTGAGTTGATCTGTTTATTAAACTGTTGATATAATTCCTGTAATTATTAGTGGGATCTTTGTTAATTTGGGTGATATTGTTCTTAACAATGAAGTTTCCTCCATAGGAACTGATAGGCCTATTAATCTGTTTACCATGTGGTTGTAAACCGCCATTTTGTGTGTAATCGGATGTAAGGCTGACAAAGGATGTAAAACTTACAACAATTAATGAAGTTTTGTCTGACTTTATTGGAAACAAAACAGGAATATCTTTTTTTTTAAATCAATTGACAAAGCATCATTGCACACACACTCGATCTCAATGACAATATTTTGAAAAAATCAAATGTAATTATTCTTTAGGAAACACATATGAAAGATGGAGAGATCATAGATTTCCGGATTTCTATATTGTTACAAAGTATATACGACCTGGGGTTTCTGCCGGTGTAGTAGCAATTTATAATAATGCAGGTGATAATGCGAATATAGTAACCTCACATATGGATATTAATTCAAACAAATCAGCTGACCATGGAGTGTTCCAGTCGAAACTCTGAGAAATTTGTTAAAGTAGATGTGTAACAGAAACTGGACAGGTTATCATAATTATTGCTGTTTATATTTCTCCAGGCAAAATATTCAGATCATTAAATTTTTTCATCAAAATTTATTAATATTACTGATCGATTTTCTCAAACAAAAGCTAGACTTAAACATGTCCAATGATAGAAATCAGAGCACAATGAGGTATGGAACAACGATTGATGATGTATTTACGAGATTTTTGGAGAATTCCCAATCAAAAATTTTTATTCAGTACTTTAGTTATCATAAGCCGATCGTTTCTTTCCTAGAATTTGGTAGAAATAGTAATGAAAACAACATGCAATAAAATGAGAATATGGTGATTGAGGATGTAATGATGGTGATATTGTTAATTTGAATAATTTAAATACAAACATAATTTGCATAAGAGATAAGAATGAGTATTATATTACGCATGTACAATAACTGTTTTTTCAATAAATACATACTTATTTCGTCAAAAAATAAAATTAACTCTAATGGAACATTCGTTGTAAAAAAATTATTGTACCTTATTCTCCTATTATGTACAAATTTATTTGGGAATATAGATCGGTCAAAGAAGTTATCACTTCCAGCGTGTGGTCCTAAGCACACCCAATTTTTTGATAAACTAATTTGATTAGGAGTTACAGGCGTTAAAGTTTCAAAAATTTAACATGTGATGCATTTTCTGTGTGGGATTTCGTATTTCCCATTGTTGGATAAAGTTAAAAAATTAATTAGACGTAGTATAGTGAAGTTAGTTAGAATCTGATCACCGATATACACAATAACGAGTTTCAAACACTTGTGGAACAACTATTTAAATAAATTTACCTTTACTAATTATCACCTTGAGCTACCAATAAAATTTAACAACTAGTTAAAAATAACATTTAGAGGAACTGCTGTATTACATTCTATGATAGGGCTGGGTAAGTTCCATGATGGTGAACAATAATTTGTTTCAAGCCAATCGTGTTGATGTGCAACATCGTGGTACTTAATTTTAATTGTAGTATAACGTTTAGGTCCGATCGGACTGAGGTAATTTTCGTGTTAAAAAAAAAAATCTAAACGGGCTATTTCATTTCTTTATGTTGGCAACGCTCACTATTTTATTTGTCTAATATTTATTTTATAAATACATATATTCATTTTACAACTGTATTCTTTGTGAATTATTCATTACTAAACCAAAATGTTTTTTTTTTAAACAATACATTTTGTTAAAGTATGTCATTAGTTCTAGTCACTGAGTCACTTATTACATAAGTATAAACACATTACAATACATATCAACATTACCAATAATCAAATATCATAATACTTATATTTAGATATAGAACTTAATAGTTTACATACTTAAAACTCACAATATGACATCTACAATTTAGCAAAATACAACAATAGTAAACAATACAACAATAATAATCTAAATACAACAGGGGGGGGGGGAAACTAGTTTCTGTTTTAATGATATCTGGGAGCTGGTTATATAATTGTACCCCCATGCAATGGTATTCTTTCTGGCTTAAAGCAACATGATGTTTAAATCACAAGTCATTTCTTTGCCTGGTATTATAATAACGATAGTGAGAATTTAGCTCAAACAACTCAGTGTGTTTATGTACGAAGAACACACTCTCCAAAATGAAAAGAGATGGTAAAGGCATTATTTTACTAAACTGAAAACGAAACCTACATGACTTCCTCTATTTCGTTCAGAAATAATTCTAAGAGCTTGTTTTTGTGATCTAAACAGAACACAACTATTTGTTGAATTTCCCCAATCATATGACAATATGGAATGGAAGTATGCAAAATATACATTTTGTATGCCCTCCAAGGAGCATACACCTTTTAAGGACCTTACAATAAAATAGTCCTTACTAAGTTTCCTTAAGTGACCCTTCCTGTTCAGATTTTTATCAATTTTTAAAGCCAGGAAGTTAGTAGAAGAGACCCCATTTATACCAAAGTTAAAGTTGTCTATATTTGGTTGATGGCTTGAATACTTAGACAAGAATGATATTCTATTTTTAAAATTATTACTTAGTGATGGAGTATTTGTATTAATATTATTGTTTGTTCGGAGATTTACCATCATTTGAGTATAAGAAACAATACACGGCGTTTCGAGAGTATAAATCAACTTCCGTTATCAAGTGCCTAACTTACAAACTAAAACATGCAGACAGAACACACGTCTAGATGTCTAGGCCTATGTTCAGAAACTAAACCTAATGAAAAAACACCCAGGACAAACCCTGAGCGGTCAAAAACTAAAAAGAAACACACATGTGATCAGGAAACCACAAGTCAAAAGAGATCATGAATGGAGTACACTGCAGCTGACAAATACGAACCAAAATATGTCTGTTCACAACCACAGTCAAAGAACAACTAACAGTTAATGGCCCCAGCACCAATACCTGTGAAACACCAAACTCCACATTTACAACAATCCTTTATCTTTTCATCTAAATCAAGAATCATTTCCCCATTTTTCTCTTCCTTTGAAAAAGCCACCTTGAACTCTTGTTGACATATATTTTTTCAAAAGACAGTATGGTATTTAATCCTTTAATTTCTTCACCATAATCCATGAGTCTACACTCCACTTCATCAAACTGTTTATAGGATATGTTTAATAAATTTAATACCTTGACAACAAACTGTATAACATCCAACGTGGAGTCGCAGCCATCCTTTGTTGACAAAATACTTTCGAAAACATTATGAAACTTGATTTCTAGGTTTTCAATTTGCGAGTCTAAGCGATTTTCCTCTAAATATTAACCAATGTAATTTGCAACAGAGTCAATATTTCTAGTTTCCTTTTTTTCCTTCTTTTAAAAAACATTAAAATTCAGAATAATTCAATAAGTGATCAAACGATATCACAACAATGCCTAATTATATTTATTTTACAAATATTTACTTGTTACTTGATGAAGTAATATTGTCTACTAAGTAAATGCAGTTTTCTTATCTTTTTGTCATGATAACTTTAAGCTAACACTAGACATAAAGTCAATTCAGGTTTTAACCTCGTCAGACCTGAATTTTCTCGGATTTTTTACACTCATTGCCTCGATTTGTACGCTGTGGTGTACATGATTTTTAAAATTTTTTTTCGACAATGTGAATTATTGCTCAACTTAAAATGTCGGTTTGGATACTCCAGTGTACATTTGTGAAGAAGTCTGTGCAGTGCTGCAGCCTGTTGGTCTGACTAGGAACTACTACAGATACCTTGAGTTGGCAGTGTTTGCTACCCTACAATCTCTGTGCATCACATTGTGAATTTTGAGAAATTTATGAAAGTTAAGGTGAGTTTTTTTAAATAACCTTTAATGTAGATATTAAATTTAATGTTAAATTGATGTTGTTTTGTAGTTTTTATAAATGGAAACCATGGTTACATATTTTATTATGGTAAGTCAATTTGTATGTACAGTGTACATCTAGACTGGTTGGATTTGAAATGGGGTTATATTGAGCACATGTTATAATATTTTTGTATGGTTATAATAATAAAAATAGGTAATATTTTTTTGTTTTTTTCCAGTTGCTGACATGGACTGCTTCCTTGGTGATAACGAAATCCTTAGATTGATTGGTGATGGAACGGTATCAGATGCTGAATGTGAGAGTGACGGTGAGGACAGAGATGAGGAGGACATCTTGGGTATGTACAACCCCGTATACCTGTAGTCGAGGAAGAAATAGTTCAAGATGAACATTTTTTGAACCAATTAAATGGTATGGACACTTTTGGAGATGTGATAGAAAGTGTAGTGAGGGGCGAAATCGGAATTGAACCACCCGAAAATTCAGAACGACACTCTAGCATTTTTGATTATATTTCAAATGCAGAAGATATTAAATGGGAAAAAATAATGTTTACTATGCGATATCCGACTACTTGGGAGAATTCTGAAACTGACCACAAAGAAGTTGAAACGCCTCTTAATTATTTTTTAAAATACATACCGTACCCAAAGAACTTTTTGAGTCAGCTGCTAACTTTACCAACATTTATGCAGTACAGCAAGACAGCCGTTTCAAACTATGTGTCCCTGAGGAAATAGAGACCTTATTTGGGCTACGTATTGCTATATGGACTTTAGCGTTTCCTAGGGCTAGAATGTACTGGAACCATACCCTAGGGCTGGGACTTTTCCTTGATAATATGACTCGGGATAGGTTTTTTCAACTAAGAACGCATCTCCATTTTGTCAATAACTTAGAGAGGCCTCAAGATTGTACAGATTTTTTCTATAAAGTGCGGCTAATATTCAATGTGGTCAGGAACAGATGCTTACAACTAGATCTCACAAGGGAATTGTCGATTGATGAACAAATGATACCGTTTACCGGTGGAATGAAAGCTAAGCCATTTTTGAAAGGGAAACCTGACCCGTGGGGAATCAAAAATTTTGTTGTATGCGGAACAAATGGACTGGCATATGATTTCCTGTTATATCAAGGAAAAACTACAGAATTAGATCCAGATTTGAAAGTATTTGGTATAGGTGCATCAGTTGTTCTCAAATTGTGTGAGCGGATAGAAAAAAAAGGACATGTACTGTTCTTTGACAACTATTTTAGTTCTTACCACTTTCTACAGATTTTGAAAAGCAAAGACATTTTTGCTGGAGGGACAGCTAGAGTGAATAGATTTTATAAGCCCCCTTTGTTAGACAACTAGGAGATGAAAAAGCAAGAAAGAGGATACGTTGAGGAGTGTGTCAGTGAAGATGGGGATGTGGTGATGACAAAATGGCAAGATAAAAAAAGTGTGCTTTTGGCATCAAACTTTTTATCGATTGGAGAATGTGATGTTGTTAAGAGATGGGACAAGGCAAACAAGTGTTATGTTAATGTACCAAGGCCGGAAGTTATCAAAGAATACAACGAGACAATGGGGTCAATCTACTCAATCGCCTCATAAGCTTTTACCGAATTAAAGTCAGGTCCCAAAAATGGCCTCTAAAGTTGACATTCCATGCTGTAGATTTGGCAGTTACTAACGCTTGGTTAGAATACAAAATGGACTGCAAGGCTTCAAACGCTCCTAAAAAGGATGTATTAGATCTTTTAAGTTTTCGACTTAAAATTGCCTTTGCACTTACATCAGTTGGAAAAACGGTTAGTACGAAAAAAAGAGGAAGGCCTGCATCAATAGAAAATTGCCAACATCAAACAAAACGCAATAAACGGAGCCAAACCCGACCGATGGATGACATCAAGTTTGACACCGTAGACCACCTTCCGTTGCATGATGACAAAGATGAACCCACACGGTGCAAGAATAGCAACTGCGGGAAATTTCTATCCCATTGGTATTGTCAGAAGTGTAAAGTGCATTTGTGCATAACAAAAAACAGAAACTGTTTCTTCAAATTTCATAACATGTGACATTTCAAAATTAAAAGAGAGATATACATTTATTGTACTAGCTATCACAGAATAATTCTGAAAGACTGAGATATTTTAATTTGTTCTTTTACATAATAAATCATGTCTTTTAAATTGTTATCAAGTTATTTTACCTAAATAATAAAACCCTGTTGCAGATGTTTTTTCAGTAACTTATTGAACAGCGTCCATATGTACACCCTAGTGTACAACTGATAACAACAAAATATTAATTTAACCTATATAAGTTGCTTCTATTATGATAAATTTATAATATTTTCAGTTTTTTACATTTTTCCGAGTTTATTTTTAAAATGTTGGACTTAACCGAGTAAAAAAATGATGTACACTATACATGCCGCCAGGTCTGACGAGGACAATACGGTAATATGTAGGATGCCGTTTATAGCTGTATTAATTTGAATAATTAAAACTATATCTAAGTTATAAATAAACTTTGTAGTTGGTAAATATTCCTTTAGAAACTCAAGATCACATTCCTTATACTGGACTCTTTGTTTAGGTAAAAACCCATATCAAACCGTCCACTGCTTTCCCAACAAAACCTCTTTCTTTTGGTGCATTTTGTTCATTTCTAAACACATTAAAAGCACCAATCAACAAACATTTAAAATGTTAAACAAAAGAAAGATGTTTGTACATAAATAGTTCAGGCTAGTTGCAAAGAATATTATAAATTTCATAACAATTCGTATATTCATTGAGCCATAACCCTGTAACAGTCATACAAATGAAATGTAAAATGGTTGTGTTAAAATAAGAATTTTCTTTTTTTCTGTCAAAAAGCAATA
The DNA here is from genome assembly GCA_963513935.1 of Aphrophora alni. Lineage (NCBI taxonomy): Eukaryota > Metazoa > Arthropoda > Insecta > Hemiptera > Aphrophoridae > Aphrophora > Aphrophora alni. The sequence goes on along the minus strand of OY740765.1, from coordinate 55,407,004 downwards.
ATACAGAATAATAGATGTTTAATTGCATCTATGATATAGAAAAAATTAATTCAAAAAGACGTAAGGCTTCAAAAAGACGTAAATTAAAAGGGTTTGGTTCCCTCTTACAATAATTTGTTGAGGTTGATGCTATGCTCTGTATATGGATTTTACACATTTGTTATTCAAATTATTTGATTCAAAACTTATTGTAGATAAAGTATGTAATTCTTGATTTGATCTCTGTACAGGCCCTGAGGCAAGTGATGAAACTGTCTTGGGGAAGCGCAGTGGCAAAGAGAAAGTTTGAGCATGCTTTCACTAAATGTTTGTGTTACGGCCTTTCTGAAAACATTTCATTGTATTTTCAGTGTTGTGTAGCCGTTGCTTCCAGAAATGTCTGGTCTGTCATCATCACATCACACAACGTCAGCAATTAAGTCTGTTGATAAAAAAGTGATCCACAGACAAAGTTGGAAGATTATTCAATGTTTACAATTACATGAAAAAAAGAAAATGACAGCTTAATGGCTTAATGACACTATAACAAAGGGCTGATATTCGGCGGGTGGCTAGTACATCAGTAGCTACTAACTCGGGGAGAGAGAAGTTTTCTTCCCAACATGCCACATCCCCTATGCACACGGAGAGTTTCATCACTCGCCTCACAGAGGATCTATTCGTACACTTCTTTGCTCTTACATCAGGTATGAAATACAGTATCCCATTAGACTAATGAAGATTGTGGAGTAAGTAACACATGCATACACACATAAAACATGTAAGTAAGCTACTATATTTAATACAATATAAATAAAAATAATCAAATATTGTTATCAATATTTCTATTACTGGGCCTCCTTGCTTGTTCAATAGTACACACTGATTAAAAATATTCATCCTTCTTTTTATACTCTCTACTGACTGAGAAAGTGAAAAGAGATTATGAAATGTTTTTCAGAACTTTAGTGTATTGTGTGTGTTTTTTTTACTTTATACTATTAGGTAATACCAAGGACCATTTTCCAAGGTAAGCCTGTGTCTTCTATCCATACAAAATCAAAATATTATAATAATTAGGTCTGCTAGGATCTACATAATTAGATTGAGTACAATCTTCTGCCATTTATAGCATTATCTTATTATTTATATTTGTAGACGTATTTCAAAGTCCCTCCATCTTCAAGACCTACTAAAGGACTGGATTCATATGTTAAGGACTTATCTATATATACAGCTTTGCACACCCCTTATCACCAGGCTACATCACCTATGTTATTTACTTTGGTGGATTTAATAACTTATTTCTTTATCTTTAGCGTTTTTAGGTTTTGGAATATTACTTCTGATTGGTTATAAATATTTTATTATATTATATTGTATTTACTATATATTGCTTTAATGATTTTTATGTATATTTCATTACCTAACTGTGAATTAGAGGTCAAGTTGAACATAATCACATGGTATTAATAAAAACAATCATAAATTCACCTTCCAAAATACATTTTAATTAATACAATCATTCATTCATCACCGTAAATAACTTTCTATTAATAAAAACAGACATTAACACGTTAAGTGCCTAGCCAGTTTTGCCACTTTTATCATACAATGCCAATTTATAAAACAATTTTAATAACATAACCTGTATATATGTAGTCTTATGGTTATATGGAGAACTGATTTTTTGAGAAATTGTTTTTAAAAACATTAAAAAAAAATGATCGGCCGATCGGCCCGGCATGTCATTTTGAATACCATATTTTGTTTGGAATTTGACGTGTCGGCCGATTGGCCGACCGCTCTTTTGATCGATTTTCTAGGATAATTTAGGTCTGTGATGTTGGTAACACATGACTCAGTGGTGGGTAACTGCACGTGAACATCAAGTTAACATGGTTCAAACGTTCAAACTGGAAAGCGGGATCGAAGAGAAAATGTCATTTTCAAGCCTCTTGCAATAACAGAGTACAATGAGCAAAAACCCGGCTTCGATGTTGCTGATCAAATGTCGTTGTACAACTCAGCAGTACGAAAAACACTAAGATGGTATCATAAAGTTGCAGTACATACATTTACTATTTGGTACCTACATTGTAAATGCTTGGCTCGCTTACAAAAGCAATGTAGGACCACGACCGCAACACCAATTGTAATAATTGTAAATAACAAGGGAAAACTTACTTTACACATTAATAGCCACACAGTTAGTGTGACAATTGTTATAAATATAAATAAGCACCTTTTACGGTTTTATTTATAAATATTACTTTTTTTTATAAAAAATGAATTTTATTTTATTTTATTTTTACTTATGAGTTTAAAACTTGCTCATCATTTTATGGGCGCCAGATGTGTTAACATCAATTTTGAAAAAATGAAGTTAATTATTAGAAAGATCTCGAGGCATGGCTTCTTTTGTAAGTGTACTTACAGTGATTTCTTGGTAGTGAATGCATAACTCTTGTGTAGACTGAAATTTTAACATACATTTATTATAAACAAATTATTTTTATACAGTAACATTATTTAGACATATCATGAAAATAAATATAAATATTATTTTAGTTAATTTAATTTTTCTTTTTTATTTTGTCAGAAGGAGAACTGATTTATTATTCCATGAATTTAACATTTATTTTTTATGTTGCAACAACCAGAAGTTAATTTTTAAATTTAAATTACTTTGTAGATCTCTGAAGGAGATTTACTTTAAATATTGAAAATTTCATTATTTTATTTATTTATTTTTCATGAAATATTTTCAAGAAGATTAAAATGATCAAAATATATACGGTATACAGCAAATATTAAAACATAATACAATTCCTTAATCTAAAGTTAAAGTAGGGTGTCTATACCACAACAAGAATTTTTATAAAAAATGTCCGAAGTTAGCAGTTCAGACGTCCCGTATCTTGTAGTTTACTGCGATTGCTGCTTTCAGGAAAGTTCATGTCACGTATACTTGCACAGTACTCTAGAAATGTTTTTCTTAAAATAGTTCATAGCGTGTTTATGGCTTTTTAAAGAATGTTCATCTTAACAAGATTTTCACCACGCGGAAAACGATCTGTTTCAAACTCGCATTTAGAGAACATAGTCTCTTAAAACTAATGCTTTGGTTTTTATTAATAATTCTTTGTCCCTTTTTATTATTAATCTTGCAAACACGAGTGTTCATTAAAATATTGGTATTAATTGTCCAGTCATTCACATCATACCAATTGTCTCACTATGTCTGTCCATCGTCTACACTGAGTCTATAAGTCTTTTATTCACGCGACATTGTCATTGAAAACACTCTTTACCACTTTTCTAACCTTTTTATACACTACTAATCTCTACTTGAGACTGAAAGTTAAATATATTACATTTTTAACACAATGTTCCTATTCAAACTTTCATAAGTCTGACCTCCTCAAAACCTCTTCCAAGACTTTTTAACACAACCATCACCTACAAGCTCCTTCCTGAGACTGTACTTTTCACACAACCTTACTCCACTAAGCTCCTTACTAGACTATAAATGAAACACATTACATTCTCGACAAACTTTTTGAATATAAACTGTCATAGGTCTAACCTTGTCAGACGCTATGCTAAGAGTCCTAAAACACATCTATCTCTCTCAATATCTCAATTCCGACTGACCAAAACGCATGGTGAATTTCTATATCAGCCTACTACAGGGTTCACATAGCCTGCTTCAAGGATTGTCTTTTCATTTCCCGCTGACTTCATGATAAAACCTCTCGCATCTCACTTAATGCACTGTTCAAATACTACGCTAATCACTAACTAGTCCTTTTTACAAATTTAATCACACACAAAATTATTAAGTTTCTTATAGCTAAATTTTCTTACAACCTATACATTATTATTTATTTCTGTTTGGAAATCTATATTAAATGAATTTACTTTATTTTAACTTTAAGAGCCATAAGTCATATTTTTGACTTACGTTCTATTCCCCTCTATTCAATACAATTACCCGCTATAGTAAATATTTAATTCAAATTAACCTTTTTTAGGTATTACAGAAACCCCACCAGATTTGTACTATAATATAACATATTATCGCACAAATCTTCACTCTAAAAAAAAAATTTTAAACTACAAAAAAAATTTAAAAACACCGATTCAATAGATTTCCAAATTAAGAAATTTCAGTAGTTAAGAACATTTATTTGTTGAAAACAACTAAAAAACAAGAAATATTCTCTCTAATTCCTATGTTTGCCTTATTATATAATCTATTTCTTAATAAAACTACCTATTTGTATATCATAATCAATTACTTATCTCTAAACAAAAAAATCCACTTAGAGCTAAAACTTATTCATGGTCATCAACACACCCTCATCAACTCTTATCTATATCCGTCAATGTAAGAAACTTCCCATCAACATTTTCTTATTGACCTAACTGTCACTCAAACCTTATCTAGTGACCTACTTGCTGACACAAGACAACTTTTCACACGTGCAAGTTCCACTGCTAAGATACATTTTTTATCTTTCTTATTCATAAATTCAAAAACTTTTAACTATTATTTAAAATTACATCTCATCACTTAATTGTTATTTAACCCCACCCAAATTACATCCATTTTTCAATTTCAAATCTACATTATTAATTATCTCAAACTCTCATTATTAAATATTATTCTTCATTAACTTTCTTTTTCTATTAAAACTCTCAACTCATTTGTTTTGCTGGGACAAAATGTTCTTATGACTCTATTAATTACTAAAACTTCATTATTTACTATACAATTTTCTCAAAATACATTATTAGTTTAAAAATACAAAATTCACCTATTATTAAAAAAAAAAATATCTTCACAATTATAATTATCATTACATAGTACTTCATTTTAAAATTCCTCCATTTCTGTGTCTTCCATACTTTAATAATTAGATTGCATTAACCTGTCCTCAAAACTCCTTAAATTATACACATGGCTCCTCAGATTACCATTGTATTTATCGTCACGTAGAAAACTACTTTAAAAACTTCATTAAAAAACATCATTATCGTCGTATATTCGCAGATTCCCCCAAAACAACCTCTTTCTTCACAAATCGTCGTATTCTCCATTATATAATCGCAAAACTCAAAAAAAACTTCTTAAACAACTTTTAATGCAATAAACTATCTTCTTTATAAAAAACGTCTTAACAGAACAACTTCATCCTTTAATACCATTTTATTCAATATTCTTGTAAAATCATCTCTTTCATAAACATTAAAAAACTCTTATTCAATCTTCTCCACTTAAAAAACATCATCTCTATTAGTTAATACATAAAAAAAAACTTCATTACTTTATAAAAACTCAAAATACATTATTTTCCCAACTAAACACGTCATTTCACCTTAAACATCATCAACTCATTAATGAAATTACTCCTTTAAAAAACATTCTTGTCTTAAAACTCCATTGTTATTTACTATAAAATTCATCAAAATCTCCTAGCATTACTTTATTTATTACTTGTATCTCATTTTAACACAAAACTTTACATTTTAAACTCTATTACTCATTTTATTATTATTTCATTTTTTAAAACAAAAAACTTCAATATTATTATAATCTTAGCAATGTCCCTTAGAAAATACTCAATCTTTCTTACAATTTACTTTTTCAAATCTCAAATTTACTTAAACTCTAACATTATTATTATTTCTTATTCACCTAACTCTTAATATATACTAACATCAATTTTCAAATCTTTTTACAAATAAACATAGCATTAATAATCTTAACCTATTACTGTATATACATTATTCAAGAAAAATTCTATTTTTCTTCCATAAATACTCCTATCAGTCATGTCCGGTTTAATTTTCAGATTTTGTTTTCAAACAGAACAAATCTTCTCATTAGATGACCTAATTTATCTTTTTTCTCGATGAAAGATAACTTTTTATCACCTAACATCCTTTACAGCATTCTATTTTCCTCTTATAAGACAAAAACTTAGAGAACTTTACTTAAAACTACGAAAGTTTATGACACTTTCAAACATAAATCATCATTCACGTTTTTCGTCCATATTACATGTGACAAGACTATGAATGACTACTAGAGTATTTTGATAGGTCACTCTTTAAACCCTATATCACCACATCTCCAAATGGCATTTTAGGTCCTTCGTCGTACCATTTTTGAACGTGGCTACACCCTGTCCATATTAAACAGCTCCTTTTAAAATTGTATATATAATCAAATATATGTAATTTTACAACTATCTCTCTTGATTTCTCAATTGTCATATTTTGTTTATTTCATTTACATGAGTTATACTTCAATTTTTGGTTTTTGTTTTTTATTTATTTTATTTTTCAAAACTCGGCCTGGGTATATTATAGTCACTTGATAACACACTTCAATAACCATAACACAACCCGGCCGAACGTCGATCAATAAAACCATCCCCGTTCCATATTTATTTTATTTTTCTTATTATTCCTTTTTTATTTTTTGTAAATTTTTATTTTATCTTATGCATTTTCCTCTTCCACTATACTCCCACTTCAATCCTTCTGATTGACGAATTTATATTTGTACACTTCTAGTTACAACTATAGACACTTACATCAAAGAATATGCTATGACTTTGAGATGTGCAATGGTTGAAATTGTAATATTCCTACTCGGTTCAGAATAAAACCCAAAACACACCTTAACTTCACAACACACCTTCAATGCTGTCTACATGTCTTATTTCCAGAAATAAAACATTTTCTTTACTACATTAACCCAACCTACCTCCCATTTACATGTAAATACACATACACGAACGAATAATAAAAATAAAAATTTAAAAAGTTTTATAAAAACCGGTCTATCCGAAGTTGAGATACTTTCTCTAGACCCGACTGTATCTTCGTAGCCATCTGTCTACAGCCCACATATCTCCTATCTCTTCATAGTCCTTACCCTAACACAACTACGTAATTTATTTCCTCAAAACTTCCATACTATTTATTCAAAACTTTCAATTACATATTGTATTTTATTTTATCAAACCTATACCAACACATGTTTTTTATTAATCGTTTTATTCTATTCAATTCAAATTTTATCCAATTTCAACTCGTATATATAAAAGAAAACACTTTATTAGAACATCTTAATAAATTTAGTCTGGACCTGAACTTTGTAACAGCCTGTATTATCTCAATACCAATGTCCCCTATGCAAATCATTCAGTTTATTTCTAGAACATAAACAATTCTCCCTCGGCATAGAAGATTATGACGCAATCCTCATCTATGTTATTGACAACGGAAAGCTTGTAGCTCAGTGCCTTGCTTCTTTTAATTCTATTCGTCATTGAATCAATTCAATATTCACTTTATCAATATTCAATATTAACTCTATCCATATTAGAGTCGCATAATTTTCTTTCAAACAAAGAGATTATCATACACAATTATTGTAAATGTTGATATGTGGATATACAAACACTCACGTTTATCAACTGATAAAACTTCAGCATCTTAACTCTAACCAATATCTGAACGTTCCTTAAACTATATTTCTTAATCATACTAGCTTGGCTTATAATTTTTATTAATACATACAAATATTATTATTCTTAACTCTAAATTATTCATTGTCAAAACTCTAACCTATTTATTAACAAAAACTCTTAACTAATTAATATTACTTTTCAAATCAAGTCTGTGCTTAATTAAAATATCTTTACGTTATCTTCAGTCGTTCCAAAAATTTCACAAATAACCCAGTTAAACTAATTTGCTTTTTTCTGTGATTCGCCGAAATATAAAACATTTTAACGTATATGATTACATTTTTAAGCACACTTGCCATGCTAATAACTATTTCTAACTTAGATAACTTCTCAACATTTTCTAGGCTAGCCCCTACGATCGACCTTTTCCTAACAAAAGACCTTTTGTTGACATCCTGCTATTGTACTGACAGACCCCTCTTAGGCATTCCATCACCCCTCTCTCTCATAAACATTTCAAGATACGCTGACCTAGTTTTGTCATCAGATACACTGACCTTCAAGATACACTGACCTAGACATCCTAACCTTATCTCCTTTGTTTTCAAAAAGATTTTTAATTTTTTGTTCCTGCCTCTTGAACACACTTCTAAATTTTAGTATTACACTATTCTCAAAACCTGATGTTCTATAATAGCTTTGCCTTCTCATACAAACAGCTGACTCTTTTGTTATGACATTATTTGTCTTAATCATACATTCACTCACACAAACGTTCATTTATATTTTATCCTTGTTTATTGAATCATTTAAAATCTTATTTACCTCACCAAAATTGTTAATTTCACCTTTACTTGTTGACTGATCCAAACTATTGTTCACATTACTATTATTTTCGATCAAAACATCTCCTACACTATTAACTTGTTCAAATTCTACTTTTTTCTCATAACAACTTAACTCAATTTCTACTTCACTATTAATTTCTACAGCACAAATACTCATACATATCTCACTTGTTATTCCTTCTTGGACTTGACCTAACCTCTCCAACACACCAACTCTCATTTGTTTAATTTCCATTTTCAAACTCTGTTCTAATTTCAAACAGTCTTCTTTTAATTCTAATTTAGTCTGATCTAGCTTCTTATCTAAATTATCTAATTTGACATTACTTTGTTCAAATTTAGCATTCAAATCTAAATTATTTTGTTTAATTTATTTTAACTCAAAACTATTTTGATCAAATTTAACATTAAAGTCTTCAAACCTTGCATTAATCTCAAGCTTATGTTGGTCAAACTTATTACTTATTTCTTGCCTTATTTCTAAATGATTTTGTTTTGCTTCTAATCTACTTTGCTCAAATTTATTATTTAAACATTCAAATTTTTTATCATTGTCTACACTATTTTGGTCAAATTTATTATCTATTTTCAAACTATTTTGATCGAATTTATTATTCATTTCTTTCATCATTATTTCTAACATTCTCATTATCTTTAAATTCTTATCTTCTTTGGTTATTAGATTATTATTACTTGTGCCCTCCATTTTAGTTATTATTATTGTTTACTTTAGTTTTAAATTTGAATTTAGTCTTACTTATTTTAACATACTTATTTTAAAATTTGCGAGAGAACATTTCTATCATTTCATGTTTTATAGATGTTCTTACCTTTTTAAGAGTTTTCATTTAACAAAATCACTGTTTCTTGACTTATCTCTTTGTATACGTACAAAAAATAGCCCCAAAAGTTGATTTGCCAATTGTAATAATTGTAAATAACAAGGGAAAACTTACTTTACACATTAATAGCCACACAGTTAGTGTGACAATTGTAATAAATATAAATTAGCACCTTTTACGGTTTTATTTATAAATATTACTTTTTTATAAAAAATAAATTTTATTTTTACTTATGAGTTTAAAACTTGCTCATCATTTTATGGGCGCCAGATGTGTTAACATCAATTTTAAAAAAATGAAGTTAATTATTAGAAAAATCTCGAGGCATGGCTTCTTTTGTAAGTGTACTTACAGTGATTTCTTGGTAGTAAATGAATAACTCTTGTGTAGACTGAAATTTTAACATACATTTAGGCTATTATAAACAAATTATTTTTATACAGTAACATTATTTTGACATATCATGAAAATAAATATGAATATTATTTTAGTTAATTTAATTTATCTTTTTTATTTTCTCAGAAGGAGAACTGATTTATTATTCCATGAATTTAACATTTATTTTTTATGTTGCAACAAGAAGTTAATTTTTAAATTTCAATTACTTTGTAGATCTCTGAAGGAAATTTACTTTAAATATTGAAAATTTCATTATTTTATTTATTTATTTTTCTTGAAATATTTTCAAGAAGATTAAAATGATCAAAATATATATAGCAAATATTAAAACACAATACAATTCCTTAATCTAAAGTTAACGTAGGGTGTCTATACCACAACACCAATTTTTATAAAAAATGTCCGAAGTTAGAAGTTCAGACGTCCTGTATCTTGTAGTTTACTGCGATTGCTGCTTTCGGGAAAGTTCATGTCACGTATACTTGCACAGCACTCTAGAAATGTTTTTCTTAAAATAGTTCATAGCGTGTTTATCGTTTTTTAAAGAATGTTCATCTTAACAAGATTTTCACCACGCGGAAAAAGATCTGTTTCAAACTCGCATTTAGAGAACATAGTCTCTTAAAACTAATCTTTGGTTTTTATTAATAATTCTTTGTCCCTTTTTATTATTAATCTTGCAAACACGAGTTTTCATAAAATATTGGTATTAATTGTCCAGTCATTCACATCATACCAATTGTCTCACTATATCTGTCCATCGTCTACACTGAGTCAATAAGTCTTTTATTCACGCGACATTGTCATTGAAAACACTCTTTACCACTTTTCTAACCTTTTTATACACTACTAATCTCTTCTTGAGACTGAAAGTTAAATATATTACATTTTTAACAAAACGTTCCTATTCAAACTTTCATAAGACTGACCTTCTCAAAACCTCTACCAAGACTTTTTAACACAACCATCACCTACAAGCTCCTTCCTGAGACTGTACTTTTCACACAACCTTACTCCACTAAGCTCCTTACTAGACTATAAATGAAACACATTACATTCTCAACAAACTTTTTTAATATAAACTGCCATAGGTCTATCCTTGTCAGACGGTATGCTAAGAGTCCTAAAACACATCTATCTCTCTCAATATCTCAATTCCGACTGACCAAAACGCATGGTGAATTTCTATAACAGGCTACTACAGGGTTCACATAGCCTGCTTCAAGGATTGTCTTTTCATTTCCCGCTGACTTCATGATAAAACCTCTCGCATCTCACTTAATGCACTGTTCAAATACTACGCTAATCACTAACTAGTCCTTTTTACAAATTTAATCACACACAAAATTATTAAGTTTCTTATAACTAAATTTTCTTACAACCTATACATTATTATTTATTTGTTAATTAGTTAACATACCTTAATGTCAAAAGTAGTTCATTATTCTTATAGTAGCTACAGCTGTTTTGCCTCAACATAAGGCATCATCAGGCTTAGCACACGTAAACAAACAAAAAACACGTTCACAACACAAAAATTGTTTGTATATAAAAACACACACACACACACACACAATAGTAAACCGGGTTGGTTCTTGTTTTATAATAAAAATAAAAATTAAAAATTTAAAAATTATTTTTCCTTGATGTGGCCACATCCTACAACTTCTAATGCTCTTGAATTACTGATTAGGAGTTCTTCTGACTTTATCTCCTATAACCTTGGTCTTGAGTGGTTACCTTTGGTTATCTATTGTGTATATAGTATCATAGATACAGTTGGACGCGAAATGTTGTTTGTCATTTAGAAGGGAGTCCGAGTCTTTCTTCCATTATTTATAAATAGCATACTCCTCCAGGATGTTCATTGTTCTCAATGGAAGAAATACTCGGACTCCCTTCTAAACGACAAACAACATTTCGCTTCCAACTGTATCTATGATACTATATACACAATAGATAATCAAAGGTAACCACACAAGACCAAGGTTATAGGAGATAACGTCAGAAGAACTCCTAATCAGTCATTCAAGAGCATTAGAAGTTGTAGGATGTGGCCACATCAAGGAAAAATATATTTTTTTTTAATTTTTATTATAAAACAAGTACCAACCCGGTTTACTATTTTGTGTGTGTGTGTTTTTATATACAAACAATTTTGTGTTGTGAACGTGTTTTTAGTTTGTTTACGTGTGCTAAGCCTGATGATGCCTTATGTTGAGGCGAAACAGCTGTAGCTACTATAAGAATAATGAACTACTTTTCACATTAAGGTATGTTAACTCATTAATTATATCAGTAGTTCGGAAGGCAATATGGAAATAATATTTATTTGTGTTTGGAAATCTATATTAAATGAATTTACTTTATTTTAACTTTAAGAGCCATAAGTCATATTTTTGACTTACGTTCTGTTATGAACTGCCCTCAAAATATGCCTGGGTTCCTTTTATTAATTAATTACAAGATCAGTGGTTCTATATTTTATTAACTCTTTATCATTGACATTAAGCATTACGTCTACTTCCCTAATACATCAATACGATATTTTAGTGCAACACAATAATAAGAATCTAATTGAAACAATAAGAAAAAATAATATTCAAACGAAGTATTTATTATACAAATTAATTACTCAAATTAATTACTTTAATTAATTACTCAAATTGCAATGGTATTCTGGTCTCCCTGGATCATCTCTGATCTGTCTATTCTGTATATGCATATTTTTAAGCTGGTCTAATATGATAGCCAATTCGGATTTTGCACCCATTTCTTTTTTTTCTGTTAAATTTTCCGAATTAATTCCCAGCCTTTCCCGCAGCATGTATGTTGCTTTTTCTGCCGTAAGCATATTATAATTTAACTTTTCCAGCGTACTATTATCTAACATAGCTATCTGCTGCAACATAGCTGGGTTAAGTCCTTTCAATATGTGGTTGCAAATTTTTAACTCGCTCATGTCGGGTTCATACTTTGCACACAACAACTCCACATCGGTCCTATACTGTATCAGGGATTCCCCGGGTAGTTCCCTATTATTTAATCTTATCAATATCATTTCCTTCTCCTGTGTTGGTGCAAATGTTTTTTTGAATTGTGCCTTTAGGTCTTCCCACGCTAATTGCTCATTTTTCATTTCTAGGATGTCATAGTGGCTGCTTGCCATGCCCTCTAAATACCATGGAAAGTATATATATATTTTTTTGTCGTCTCATCCGTTTGCTACAGCCGCCCTGCTAAACCTCGTTATATGCGTTTCTATGTCTTCCCCTATTTTTCCCCCAAAACTTACTAGGTTCGAAAAATGGCAGTTTCTCGCACATCCTACCCTCTAGCTTTACCTTACTATTTGTCAACTGTAATTTCCGTCCTTGTTCCGAAAGTCCCTCAACCGTGTCGTATATATTTTCCTCCATTGATGTCCCTGGTTTGTTAATATTCCCTTCAACGATTTTTACGGGCCAATTTGTATATCGGTCGCCAAACTCGTCTTGACTCATGTCCAAACTCGCGTGAATCTTCCACAAGCGAATGTGTGAACGTAAAAATTCCAAATCGGCCTGTTGTGGAATTTCCTAGTTTAATTCTTTCCAAATTGCAATAGCTTGGGTCTTGTTTAACGCTTTAATTTCGGCCAATGTTAATTTCATGAGACAATATGTCTTATTGGTGTCCCTACATAAACAATTAAAAATTCAACACGTAACACTCATAAACATCCGTTCCAGCTACTCAGTTCACTGGAAACAAAGATAAATTTGAAATGTCAAGTTTGTCGTGAATTTTTATTTCCGGAGAAGACCGTTATTGACGCAAGAAAAGAAACAAAGCAAACCCACACAATGATTTGTCAGCAATCCGTGATGTAACCGCCACGACCTTGTGTAATGTAAACTGCCGACGCGCCGGTTATGTAACAAGTCGATTGTAAGTGGAACAAGTTTCTAATAGCTTCACAGCTAATTAACCTATCACAAATTTTTCCGTAATGTAATTGTAACAATGGCATGACTAGAATTTAGCCTGTCTTATTATTAAACACAATAATTAAATAACAACATTAAGTTAATAACTTCTAAACTTCATTAAACGAAAAAAAAATTAAAATCAATTTCACTAACTTTCTTACTAGTATCCTAGTTCAAATATCAACTAACATTGTCTTTTCACAAATCATCAACAAACATTTTTCTCACTTTTTTAAATCAATAATAATAATCTTAATCAAATTCAATAATATGTATTAAAAGAATATTGCCACAAATTTAATAGTTATTAATTATTTTTAGTAAAAACTAAAAGCACGGCCGATGCACCATTTGTTATGAACGGCCCTCAAAATTTGCCTGGGTTCCTTTTATTAATTAATTACAAGATCAGTGGTTCAATATTTTATTAACTCTTTATCATTGACATTAAGCTTACGTCTACTTCCCTAATACATCAATACGATATTTTAATGCAACACAATAATAAGAATCTAATTGAAAAAAAAAGACAAAATAATATTCAAACGAAGTATTTATTATACAAATTAATTACTCAAAGCTCAAAAGTATTCCAACTATCATTATTCTTTAAATGAAAGAAATTATAAATCTTCTAACAGGTGACTTTACATATATAGAAATGCTTGCTTACTGTCTGTTGAGTAGAATTCCTGAGCCAAATTCCTGCACCACGGCAATCGACCTGCCGGTATCATCAAGAGCTCCAGAAGATGGAAAAGACCCCCTCCAAATCATGCTGATCGCTTATATACCTTTAGTTCTCTCTGTTGTCCTAGTTCAGTTGCAAGACAAGCATTTCAACATTTTTTTAACTGTTTCACAATAGTTGGATCATTCTGAGCTTTGTGAATATGAGTTCTTCCTAATATAATCTAATATTAACTTATTCCTAACAGTTCTATTCCCCTCTATTCAATATGATTTCCCGCTATAGTAAATATTTAATTCAAATTAACCTTTTTTAGGTATTACACAATACTTGTCAATAACAGATCTTAAATGCTTTCATTTTGCTTTCAAAATGCTTTCATCTTACAGTTTAGACAGTAATAATATAAATAAATGATTTTTAAAAAGTTAATTGTAAATAAATAACATTGTTATACAGTTTTAAAAATTTCTTTCCAATTTTGTAATTGTTCAATGTTTTATACAAAAATATGCAAAATTTATTGTTTGCTTACCATAATAGTTAACTTTTATACGTTTATTTAAAAAAAAATATAATAACTGTAGAATATTCAAACTGTATATTACTTGTTTTAATGCATTAATCCATAATTTCAACTGAAAATTTCGCTGCCGTACCGATCAGTACCACCAAATCAACATATTGTTGAGGTATTTTATTTGGTTGTTACGCAACACTATTTAAAGGTAATAAAATGAAATATCTACGGCTATTAGCTACAATCTTCTAGATTTCACTTAGTGTATGTGTTTTCCGCTAGGTTGCAACACTTTCTGATAAAAGACTCTAAAATAAAATCTTGCATTTATAGCAGTGTAGTACCAATCGGCCGACACACCAATTTAACTATGAGCTTGCTGTCGTACCGATCGGCCCCCCATGGCACTTAAAATGTTAATTCATCCTCTAAAATACTTTTATTTTAATAATAACATGCTTTCATTTATCCTACAAAATAACTTTCTATTAATAAAGGCAATTTATTACTCATTCTCCAAAATATATTTCAATTAATAATAAACACCCTTTCATTTATGTTTCAAAATACTTTTATTTAACAAACACAATCTTTCATTAGTCCTTAGTAATAAAGACAATTCCTTATTAATTTTACAAAGTACCTTTCTATTAATAAAAAGAAACTTTCATTTATACTTTAAAAACCTTTGTAATAATAAAAACAAGCTTTCATGTCTGCTTAAAAATATTGTTAATTAATAATGAATATATTAAAATTTTTTTTTTTTTTTTTTTCTACGAGGGTAGGTGAAAACCTGCAACAGGCACTAGCACTCCCGTAAGTACTAGTAGTGTGGGGGTCGACCCACTAAAAACACCTCCCTAAAGGCTGAAACTGAGCTTGCTATCGCCCATCTATCAACTTCCCTCTCTTGAATCGTCAACGTGTGTAGGGGTAAAGCCCAGCGGCTAATCCCAGAGTGATACTCTATTAATTCTCACATCGACCTCGCCATCAGCCACATTTCTATATCAGGTCATGCGGCTTTGTTCTCTTAAGTCTCCTCAACATGGTTGGTGTTTCCGCCAACATGCTAATAATTGCCGGATTTTCGTGGCTTTGAATTTGTTTTGCATGACTGTGAGCAAGCCTGGTCACCATCTCATTGACAAACTCCACCTTCAAGTCCCTGTGGAGAAAATCATTTCTAATATACCAAGGGGCATCAACTATACCCCTCAGTACTTTATTTTGAAAGGTTTGTATGGTTTTTACATTTGTTTGTTTCGTACAGCCCCAGAGCTGTATGCCATACGTCCACACAGGTCTAAGTACCTGTTTGTACAATAATAACTTATTTTCAATTGACAGTTGAGATGTTCTCCCAAGCAGCCAATACATTTTTCTGTACTTTATGTTCAACTCCTCTTTTTTCTTTTTAACATGCTCTTTCCACTTGAGCTTAGCATCCAAAGTTATACCTAGATATTTTGCAGTATTTGAGTAGGGTACAGGTTGTCCATTTATGTTTACTCTCACAGTTTCCACCTTCCTATTTGTGAAATTCACATGAACTGATTTGGTTTCATTGAGTTTTATTCTCCACCTCTGGGTCCAGACGCCAATTTTATCAATTATTCTTTGAAGTTTCACAGTTGACTTCACTGCATCCTCACCAGTCGCCATGATTGCAGTGTCATCCGCAAACGTCGCCACTGTAGCTTCAGTTGGCTCTGGCATATCCCTCATGTACAAAACATACAGTATTGGCCCAAGAACACTACCCTGGGGCACTCCCGCTTCGATTGGCTTCAGTGAAGAATATACATTATTGTATTTAACACGAAAGTATCTGTCAGAAATGTACGACTTCATTAACAGGAAAAACTCACTTGGGAGATCTCTGTGCAGCTTATAGACAAGGCCCTCGTGCCAAACTCTATCGAAAGCTTGAGCTACGTCCAAGAAAACTGTTGAGCATACCTCCTCATTTTCTAGAGTCTTCTCTATTATACTGGTCACTCTATGTACCTGTTCAATGGTAGTGTGTTTTCTCCTAAATCCAAACTGGTGGTTAGGAACTAGATTTCTTTCCTCTAATACTGGTAAAAGTCTTTTCAAAAATATCTTTTCAAAGAGTTTTGAAATCACAGGTAACAGAGAGATTGGTAGGTAAGATCTGACATCATTTGGTGGTTTATCTGGTTTGGGTAGCATTATTACTTCTGCTACCTTCCACTGGGTAGGTACATGTTTTAATCTGAAAGCACCATTGAATATAAACAATATCTTCCTGAGAGCCTTATCTGGTAACTCCTTTAATATTCTTCCCGTAATAAGGTCAAATCCAGGTGACTTTTTAGCATTGAGATTTTTCTTAATTTCCTGTTTTAACTCTTTTAATGACACCTTTTTTATTTCCTTGTGGTCCACTCTCGGTACTGATGTGATGTCTTCTAGATCACTTTGCTTTGGTCCAGGCTTAAAAGTTTCTTCTAGGTACCTTGCGAAGAGATCTACTTTCTCTCGGGCGCTTTTTGCCCAGAGTCCATCTTCCTTCTTTATGGGTGGTTCCAGATTTTTTGGCCTTTTTAGGTTTTTTGTTGCTTTCCACAATGAATAGTCCGTGTCCTTCAGGGAAGTCAGACTAGCTAAATATTTCCCTACCTCCTCATTTTTAACCTGACTTATCAGCTTTTTTAGCTTATTGCATAATGAATTCAGTTTATTTTTGTTTTCGGGTGTGCGCATTCTCTGCCATGCTTTCCTGGCTCTTCGTTTTTCCAGGATAAGCTCTTTTATTTGAGGTGAATAGGTTACACCAACCACACCTTTGCTCTTTTTGTGGTAAGTGCTCTCCCATACTGCTCTCTGTATGTTGGTATTTAACATATCTACTTCCTCTTCCAATTGGTATGAATCTTTTATTGGTGTGTTAAGATCCATGTATTCTTCAAGTATCCAACGAAATAATGTCCAATTTGTTTTATTATTTTCTAATCTAGGAGAAGGCTCCTTTCTTACAAGTCCTTCACTTATTGTCATAACCACAGGAGAATGATCAGAAGAGAGATCCTGCTTGTTTTCTACAAGTATGTAATTTCTGGATATTCCTTTGGTCACATAAAAATCAATGACATCTGGTAGTTTATTACTATCCGCCGGCCAGTATGTTGGAGTGCCACCTGAGTGAAAGTCACAACGCATTTTCCTTCCTGCTCTGTATAATTCTCTACCTTTGGTATTAGTTAACCTTGAACCCCAGAACGTATTCTTAGCATTATAGTCACCGCCAATAACAAAACGCCCCCCTAAGGATGCAAATAGATCGACGTATTCATCTTTCTTTATGTTCTGTCTGGGTGGGCAGTACACTGCTGATATTCTGAAGGTCCCTTTCTTCAAAATTTGCGCACAGATAGTTATTACTTGCATGGACTCCTTTTCTATTTTTGAATCAACAAAATGTTCAATATTGTTTTTCACGAATAAAGCCGAACCACCCCTAGCTGTATTCGATGGATGAGCAGCATGATAGCAGATATACCCACGCATATTTATACTAAAGCCTTTAGATAGGTGACTCTCAGAAATGAGACATATATCAACATTTTCAATATTCAAGAAGACTTCTAGCTCCCTCAGGTGGTTTACAAGTCCATTTGCATTCCATGATGCAACCCTTAAGGCGTCAGTCATGTTTTTACCGCTCTAGTTATGTTTTCCATATTGGACTCCATAGCTGCAAGTCTTCGACTCATTTGCTTATTTATGTCCTCCTGCTTAGTGAACTTATCATATATTTTTTTGTTTGATTCCTTCTGCTCTTCCATACTCTTGTGTAGGGAGTCTAGTTTACTCAGCACCTCCTGCATCATCTGATCACCCTTGTTTTCTATGTGCTTGGTTTGCAGATTTTTTACTGCTCCAACATAAGTTTTGCTTCTTGTTTTATTGTTTTCAAGTGTTACAGAAACCTGTGACGGTATCTGATGTGCCACTCGTGTACCCTCCATTACTTGTCGATGTTGGAATGCAGTCCCTTTATTATCGGTTTTCTTTCTTAGATTTCTCATCTTCTGGAGTTCCTTAGCTACTTCACACCCTCGGTAGTTAGCTGGGTGCTGCTCCTTACAATTTACACAAGTTGGGGGGACACTTCTGTCCACTGTGCAATTTAGGGTCCAATGTTTCCCAGTACATTTAACACACCTAGGATCGCGAGCGCAATACTTCTGTGTATGGTTAAACCCCTGACACCTTTTGCATTGCGGGATCAAATCTGAGGTTTTTCTAAGAGGCTCAATCTTTACTTTCATATTCAAAATTCCATTAATATTATAAATATTTTCTATATTTTCACCTTGGTCGAACGTGAGCATAAACAAGGGAAGTCCTATTTGACATACTGTTTTATTTGGGTCTCCTGGCAGATTTCTATCTTTTTTCAGTATGTTTACGGCATCACTAATTGATGTTACAATCCAGTCTGTTTCTCTTTCGAGTTCTTCTTCATCAGTTTCATATGTTAAAGCCCTGTCCTTGTTCTCTGGGTCACATGTATTTGTTTCGACATTTTGCTTCATTTCACCAAGAGCTGCTTTCAACTCTACATTCTCTTGGGTTAGCTTCAATACTTGTGTTTGGAGATGTGTCAACATGCTTTCCATTTCTGTCAACTTATCCTGCAGATCAGCTTTTTCATCTCCAATCTCCTTTTCTCCATCCTTCACAACAACTACATTGTTTCCTTCATCCAATGACCTTCCAACATCCGCCACTCCTGGTGGTGTTCTTGTCAGTGCGGATCTTCTCTTGAAAGGGTTATTTTGTAACGATAGTTGGTCCTCCCCAGAATCCATAGGACCGACCTCCGTGTTAGAGGGTGGATTTTCCAGAATATCTGGTCTGCCACCTGGGGTATTAATTCCTTTTGTTTTATCCATCGTTATTTTGATTTATGATTCGTTAACAACGCATCCCCCATGCGCCATTCACCCCTTTGGCACGGATCGACAATTACGCCTTCACACCGTAGGGTTGGGTTGCCTCTTCCGCCGTCTTCGCCGTACCGAAGCACATCCTCTCCGCCGAGGAACGCCGTTGAGGTCTTCACCGTAACCCTGGCTAGGGACCCCCTTGCAAGGTACTATCAGCCGAGGCAAGCTGAACCAAGGTTTATTATAGAGGTATGCTCCTCTAGCTCAGGTACCCCGGGATTGCCAAGTCCCGTACTCACTACGTGAGCCCCTGGGGGATAACAGATCTTAAATGCTTTCATTTTGCTTTCAAAATGCTTTCATCTTACAGTTTAGACAGTAATAATATAAATAAATGATTTTTAAAAAGTTAATTGTAAATAAATAACATTGTTATACAGTTTTAAAAATTTCTTTCCAATTTTGTAATTGTTCAATGTTTTATACAAAAATATGCAAAATTTATTGTTTGCTTACCATAATAGTTAACTTTTATACGTTTATTTAAAAAAAAATATAATAACTGTAGAATATTCAAACTGTATATTACTTGTTTTAATGCATTAATCCATAATTTCAACTGAAAATTTCGCTGCCGTACCGATCAGTACCACCAAATCAACATATTGTTGAGGTATTTTATTTGGTTGTTACGCAACACTATTTAAAGGTAATAAAATGAAATATCTACGGCTATTAGCTACAATCTTCTAGATTTCACTTAGTGTATGTGTTTTCCGCTAGGTTGCAACACTTTCTGATAAAAGACTCTAAAATAAAATCTTGCATTTATAGCAGTGTAGTACCAATCGGCCGACACACCACTTTAACTATGAGCTTGCTGTCGTACCGATCGGCCCCCCATGGCACTTAAAATGTTAATTCATCCTCTAAAATACTTTTATTTTAATAATAACATGCTTTCATTTATCCTACAAAATAACTTTCTATTAATAAAGGCAATTTATTACTCATTCTCCAAAATATATTTCAATTAATAATAAACACCCTTTCATTTATGTTTCAAAATACTTTTATTTAACAAACACAATCTTTCATTAGTCCTTAGTAATAAAGACAATTCCTTATTAATTTTACAAAGTACCTTTCTATTAATAAAAAGAAACTTTCATTTATACTTTAAAAACCTTTGTAATAATAAAAACAAGCTTTCATGTCTGCTTAAAAATATTGTTAATTAATAATGAATATATTTAAATGTTCCTCCAAAATACCTATTTATTCATAAAGATATTGATTCATCGTCTAAATTAATTTTTTATTAATAAAAACAATTAATTAGTCATTAATGCTCCAAAATACCTTCCTATTAATAAAGACAATCTCTCACTCATCATACAAAATAACTTTTTTTAAATAAAAGCTATCTTTATTCCTTACCATTGCAAAAAACAATTATTTCGTTCATCCTACAAAATATATTACTATTAATAGATAAAATCAATTATTCATCCTCCATAATACATTTATATTAATAAAGGTAATTTTTTATTTGTTATCCAAAATACTTTTCTTTTATCAAAAATAATTTTCTGTGTCAACCAAGTTTACTGGTTTACTGTCTTGGCAGATTAAGTTAATTACCTAGGGCTCACTCTGGACAGGAAACTGGCTGGTCAGTCCTATATAAACAACACTCTTAAAAGAGCAAACATTAAACTTTTTCAATTATAACCATTGCTCAACAAAACAAGTTCTCTTTCATTGAGAATGGCACCATGTTAAATAGATCACTCACTACTCATTATTATAAGTAGATGTAGATAGACACTTCAGCCTATAAGACGTTTTGTGTACTTCTTAAATTTTCTTAACTTGCTTATATCTATTTCTTTGATTAGGGTCTGGATTTTCTTACCTAGGTTGCTTGTTGCTTCATAGGTCACATCTGGGTCGAAAATCAATTGACTTCTACTTCTTAATGATTTGCATTTTCGAATTGAATGTTCTGCAGTTTCTAGGTGCTGATTACATAGTCTGCATTTCAAGTTTCCTTGGATTAATCCCATGATGTTAAGATGCTTCTTGAATGCACCATAGCCTGATACAAAGCTTAAAATTTCCCTCAGATTTTGTTTACTTTGTGAAGTGGCAAATTTAAAGTTTCAGATCGGGTTGGACCAGTAATTCATATAGTTTTCTCATAAAGTATTTTGTCCATCGTTCCTCAATTTTTGAGTTTAGCAATTGTTTTAGACAACCTTTGTAGACTAGTCTAACCTATGTCTAGTGACATCTAGAAGTGTTCTTCTCCACCACGCTAGGGTGCCATACTGTATTTGAGGTTTAATTACCATATCATAAAGCCATTTAGTCATAGTTGGATGGAGACCCCAGTACTTAACAAGAAGTCACTTACATGCCATACGTGATCTGGTTGATTTCTGCAAAATGTAATTTCCATGTTTACTCCAAGTGAGTCTTTTATTCAGAATAACACCTACATATTTAACAGCATCTGAAAGTTTTATGTTAGTATTTACTAGATTTACCTTAACTCTGTCTATCTTAATATTTCTTATGAAGTTTATGATGGTAATCTAATCCAGGTTAATGGAAAGATCCTCAATCCTGCACCAGTCTTCGTTCTTCTTTAATGCTTTATTCATTAGTTCTGCTAGAATACTTAATAATTTATCTCTTGTCAATACTACTGTCATCTGCATAACTTTGTATATCCTAATGAACTTAATTCAGTTATTAGGGGGTCAACTACCATATTCCACAGCATCGCTGATAGAATTTCTTCTTTTGGTGTGCCTCTCACAGCTGTCACATAAAATTCCTCACAGTACTGGGTTGGACAAATTATTCTATTTCTTAATATTCATTCTAGCCAATTGCTAATAGTTTTTTCTACCCCTCGATTTTTAACTGCTGATATGATTAATTGATAAGCAGTATTATTAAAGGGTCCTTGTATATTGAGAAATACACATAACGCAAATGCTTTGTTATGTACTGATTCCTTGATTCTACTCACCAGTTAATGCAAGGCTGTTTCACAGAACTTACCCAACTGTTATTATGAGTATTGATTACAGAACATTTTTTGTGTGATAGACAATGAATGTGATGGATAAGCCAATGATCAAACATTAATCCACACACTTCACATAAGTAAGAGTTTTCCATTACAAACCTTGTTTTACTCTTGAAATGTAATATATGAATAGTAAATATTCCTCGAACTACCTTCAATATAAGTCGAACACCAATATAGATTACTGCTTTTCT
The DNA here is from genome assembly GCA_963513935.1 of Aphrophora alni. Classification (NCBI taxonomy): domain Eukaryota; kingdom Metazoa; phylum Arthropoda; class Insecta; order Hemiptera; family Aphrophoridae; genus Aphrophora; species Aphrophora alni. Next base: position 55,384,045 of record OY740765.1, on the reverse strand, counting down.
ATTGGTTCGATGATTGTTTAAATAAAAAAAATTAATTCCATTGGTTTATAGCTTAGACCAACCAAATAACTTCGAATGATTTATACATAAAGGTAACAGCAGATAAAACACTTTATATTTGTTTTAAAATGCTTAACACAGAAGCACCAACCCGTGAAGAGAAAACAACTTCTGTTGAAGAGATTGAAGATGACTTAGATGAGGTTGAAACAAGCGGTTCGATAACTCCAATGGCTTCCTCGACCTGGACCTTTCCGGAGATGATAAGTACTCCAATACACAGCCCAAGCAATAATGATGCTCGGAGACTATTGACGTTCAATTCAGTGTCTGACTGAGATTTTAAAATTATTTTCTAAATGGTTCTTATTAGGACCATACAAATCAAGGTCAAAGGGAGAGAGTATTTTGGTATAATATATTTAAAGTATTTGGTATGCACTTTTATTATACTGTATCTATTGTGAATTAATATAGGCTTTGGCCTTGATTTGTAAAAATGAAATGACTTTGACATAGTTATTTTTCAATTCAATAGAAACTGGCAAAACAATAAAACAAGATATCTCTATTTATAAATATATCATATAACATGATATTCTATAGACAACATGTTGATGGATGCAATAACTAATCCTTTACCTCAATGTACAGTTTTAGGAGAAAACAAATGTTCAATAATATTTTTGTACTTCAAAGAATTGTTTCGATTAATTTCACCGATTTAATCATTTTTTTTTTTTTTTTTGACAATTCGTTCTCAAACAGATGTGCTCTTTGTAAGCAAGTAAATCAAATTGATTAAAAATTTCATCACCTGGAAGTCTTTTAAACAATAATTCGTGTAAGCCTAGGGTGCCTTTGTAGTTTACTCCATCAATTATAATTTCTCCTTTTTCTGTAAATTGTACCAATTTGTTACCAACCCATATAGAATTCTATTCGAGGCCTGAAGGTATGATCTACAGTTCAATTTATAAAGGTATCTTTCATTATTTTAACATAAATTTTCGAGTCAGAACGTTTTTAAAGTTAGTGTTTATATATTCTTAAGATTCAGTTTATTCTTTAGGTGTAGTTTACTTCAGTAACAAAAAGGGGTAGTTCAGACCCTGATTCTACAATTACTGGAGAATCAAAGAAACTCACATTAGGTGTTTTTTTTAAAATTATATCTTCATCACCTATATTTGTATTGGAATCGATCAAACTGGTATTAAGCATTGTAAGATATAGTTCTGTATTATGTTTGACTATCTCTTCTCCTATATCATATTTTTCAATTTTCTGTCTTTTGGGGATTACCAATTTCTTTTAAACTCTTTTATCAGAGGTGTAAATTGTGTATTTAATAAATGATCAGTTTCGTTGATATCAAGTCTAAGGTCACGATGCTTTTTCTTTATTAGATTTTTCAGTAGAATTATTTCTAAAGCGATATCTTTCTTCTCAGACACTGTAATGTGCCATGAATTTATTCGTAATAATAACTTTTATTCATTAAATATAATTATAACACAGCACTTAAATACGTTATCAAAAACAAAAATGATTGTCTAAGACTAAACACGATATTTAAATTGATTTCGTCAATAGCACAAACAAGCAACGGTATAATCTAAATCCTAACCAAATAAACTAATTGTCTCTCAAACACGTGAAATTGAACAAAAGACGCTGTGACTGAATATATATATATAGCTTACACTTGCTTCTCTTTTGATCAACTCTTGTTCTCTTCCGACCCAGGTGCTATTAGCACATTTGAAGGATACAGGATGGTAAAATATATTTATATCAGCAATTAAATACGTTGTAAAAAAAAAATGAATGTTTAAAACTGAAAATGAGATTTAGATTAAACAAAAGAATATAATTACAATTTAAACTCGAAGCAATGATTTTTTTTTGTCAGCCACAGGTCTACATTTACACATGGTCGAGTAAGACAGACTGCAAATTTGTGTTGTTGAATGGAAAACCAGTTTTACATGAATGTGTGTAGTGCATTGACACAGAAGTGCACTTGTTACAAACACATTGTATTTGTAAACTGGATCAAGGTAGTTCAAATCAAAACAAAATTCTAGAGTAAAGTGTTTTAACAGTGAACAATAACAATAAAATGTTTTATTGTTAAGTTAAGCACCAAACACTTACTCTAACGTAGTTCCAACCTCAAAATTACTTTTAAATGTAAGACGTCTTTTACTTTTAAAAATAACCCGACCACATAGGTCAACACTTTGAATTTGATTTGCCTGTAAATAGGCTTACATGTGTATAAAACCCTTAGAAGGGCATAGTGTGTTTTATCTTACCATGAAATAGGATAGAATACATATGGGTTACAATATTATTATTTGAAATACAAACATTTGTGTTGACTGGAAGCTCCCTTGCAGTATCTATGTTGCAGTATCTATGTTGAATTTCTCTTGTACAGATAAGATTTAATGCTGCTTTGACGTTTATTCTCTCGATCTGGGAAGAAATTTCAAAGTGATGTTCTGCAACAAGTTCAATCACTTGCTCTGGGAAGATCATAAATTTCTCGCCTGCACTGCCCTCTCTCTCACGTACAGATGTCACGATTAATATATTTGGAGAGGCGTTAACAAATCCTGTTGTAATTTATACCCATTATAGGCTGTATATTAGGACACAGTTTTAACGGAATAGACAAAAATAACACAGTTGTTTTAGGCTTGCTCATTAATTAGTGTCGAAAAATATCTGTTTGCTGATTAGAAGAAAATCTCCCCACACGTTTAAATAGAGCATCCAAAAATATATACTAGTATTAAATGTATGATTTAACATTTTTCCCGGCCAAAGAAAACATTGGTTGTATTTCACACATTTATTTCAGGTATATACTTTCTGGAGTTCTTTAGAGTTAGTGTTGTTTTGAAGAAAAGTGATTTAATACACAATATCTCGAAGGTTTTACATAGAAAAAGTTTAGCTAATTGTTTCTAATGTTTCTAATTAGACAATGTTTCTTGTTTCTAATTGGTTGTATATGTTTAATGCACAGTTTATGTGTTTTTACCTGTACATATTTTTAGGCATGAGACAATGCAGGTGGAACACGACTTGAGACAGGTGCTATTGGAATAAGATTTTCTAGTTTTTACTACAACTGATTTAAAAGCATAAACTCCTCCGTTTCACACAGGTGGCAATGCAACACCTGCTGCTTTAATGAACTCAGTGTATTGAACTATCACAAACAATGAAGTTAATGTTCTTACACACATGATATCTATCACCTGTAATATTTGCTTAAGGTGGAGAACCAATCAGAAAGCATCAAGTTTCAATTCAGATATTGAGACGGTTTGGGAAAAGCCAAACGTCTCAAGTCAATTTAAAGCAGTTTAAATTCCCGCGATAAAGCCATATAGATAGGGGGCGAGGAGGAACGATGACGTCACGCCAACAGGTGCTAGACACTGCATGTTGGTGCGTGAAATGTCACTCTGCCTCGTTCCTTATTCTATTAAAATACTAAATTATTAAAATAAATTCATGTTCAGTAGAATCAACCGATAAATAATATCGAAAAATAAATTTAAAAGCAATTAAAACAAAAAAGTTATTCAAGTTTTTATAGGGGCTCAAAAACCTAAAATTTGGAAAAAACTTAAATTCAAAATTCAAAAAACGTAGAGTCATAACTCAAAGGGGAACTAACAATAATAATAAATAAAAAATATGAATTAATAATAATAAACAGGTGAGAATGGACTTGGAAAGTCATTCTTGGGGAGTTTTTTGGAATTTTTGAGTTGAAGGGGGGATTAATTAAAAAATAATAATAAGTACTATTGAAGAGACCACAATAGGGCACAATAATATGTACTTAGAATCAAATTTGAAAATAAAATAAGGGAGATATAATAATTACAAAAAGTAAAACTTTAAAGCCCAAAAGCGGTTAAATTTGAAGTTAAAGGGGAGAAATAACATTGTAATTATAGATATCTATTATGTAAAATTGTAAAACATCAAAGCAGAAATGATAATATATAATGGGGGGGTTTTTGTGAACAAAAACTTATACGATAAAAACTTTGGGACTTCAAGGACGTATAACTCGAGAACCCAGCGAGCTACGTAAAAAGTACAAACAGAGTTTTTCGTCATAGTAGAAGAGGAACAAGATTTCGTCAAAAGAATTTTGAGAAAGGACTTATCTCAAAATTTGGAAAGAAGAAAAACCAAATTTCGGGAAAAGGGCGATAACTCGCGAACGAAGCCCAGTAGAACGATGAATCAAGTTCCACAAGACCCACAAGATGGAGAGGAAGAAGAATCCGAAAGGAACTTTAAAATCGGTTCGAGCGTTCGAAAGTTATAGCGAGTTGAACGAAAAAACGACCAAAGTCGAGATTTTCATGCTAAATCCTGTAAAGTGGCGCGCGCACCCTCAGTAGGAATCTAAAGTCTGAAACATCATATTGCCAACTTGGATCACAGATAACGCTAAAGAATAAATACAATAAATTATTATTTAAAAGGTGTTTTAATTAATAATAAAGGAAGAAAACTATTCATTAGTCAAAAAATATGACTAATAAAATATATAGTGTAAATATTTCAGACCAAAAGGGCCTGAAAACACGTAATAAGAAGAAAATACCTTTTTCCCTAAAAGGGAGGAAAATTGGCTCCAGGCAGTGGATTAATTCCCACTAAAAGGGAGACCGTAATTTATCCATCGAAAGAAGGATACTTTTGATTTGGAATCGACGCAAGGTGGACGTGTCTTCTGCAACAGACTCCGAGCTGAGAGGAAAATTCAACTGTCACTCTACTTAACTGGACTTAGAATAATTTCTACTCCTATCGAACTTCAAGGCAACTTAGAAGAATTCGAGACCAGCATTCAACTACATAGCAGCTTACAGACTCTGGATCGAAAACATCATATCAACATCAGTATAATTATACAACAAATTCCAAAACCAACTAGAACTTCTAATAAAGTGTGAAGGTATCTTATACTTAAGGAATAATTCGCAAATATTAACTTCATTTCAAATATAACGTCAATAGGGGAATTATTAAAAATTAAATTCAATTTTATACTTCTGCTTTGGTGTTATCAATAATTAATAATTAAATACGACTTTTTCAGTACAGGAAAAACTGTCTGTGGTTCTGTCTGAAAAGTCAAGCGTTTTTATTTTTGTTTAGAATATAGAAAATATTCCATTGGTAAATTTTGTCAAATATATAAATCGTTGTGTTGTTGTTAATCAATTTTTGTTGTTATTAAAAAAGTTTATGAATTCAACATTTTTACTGTGCAAAAAAGAAAAGAATATATAAGTAATTCATTTCTAAATTTTGTTGTGTTTTCAATATATATCCATTCTGTATATGCTATTAACCTTATTTAAATATAAATCTTATATGTGTGCTCTGGTAATATAATTTGAAAATTTTAAAAGTTATCATCAGAACTTAAGAGCCGATTTCTCCCAAAAGGCACGACCTTAGAGAGAGAGAGTGTTAACTTAAAAAAGAGTCTAATAATCGAGCATTGAGATAAAATTCAGGGAATTTTGCGTAAATTAAAAGTTAGTACGTTTATGAGGACAAGCTCATACTTACTAGAGCCAAGTTTTGCAATATCTTTGATTGTATAAAAGGTAAAGGTGAGCATCTTGGCCTTGCCCGCGCTTGCTCTGAGCAGAAAGGTGGTTCGCCCTATCGGTGGCGATCGTACAGCGAGTTTAAGAGTTCGTGATAAATAGAGTTCCAAAAAGGGAACAAAGAATCTTAAAATCGTGAGAGGGTAGTGTGGTGAGTGGCGTTCACAGAGTAAGGTGAGAGGAACCCTACGACCCCGAGAGTAGCGTGGCAATATGTAGACATGTAGTCCAACCAGTAGTTATCATTTGAAAATGGAATCTACAAATACAAGCATCTTATCTCCAGTCAAGGCATCAAGTCCTGTCCCGAAACTTATGTCTCCACTTTCAGAAGACGATGGAGCTTCTTGGAATAGGAAAAGAATGAGGCCAACCAAGCTAAGCTTTAAGAAAAAAAACTCCGTCCAAGGAGGAATCGACTGTTGCCTGCAGAATGATTTGTGTCGGAGAGGAAGAAAAGCAAACAACTGTAAATACTTCCATCCTTTAAAACCATCGTAAAATCTATCCTTCCTTGTCCGCCTAGGCTAAAAACAATTCTATTTGATGCGATTTTAATGAAAGCAGTATTATCAAGATATAAGTACATGCTAACTAAAGTAAAAAATGTCGGTGTTCAGTGCTCTACGAATCCAAAAAAGTACTTTTTGCGCATAACATGATAAAAGAACAGTGAACACCGACAATAGTAAAACTCTAGTTTGCAGTAAATGCATCATGAAATTTGTATTTAAAAATTCTCAAAATGTACAATTGCAAAAGTTTCCTTTAACTGACGTTTAAAAAATTCGTTTAAGTAGATTACACCCACAATGAAGGTAATAAATTAATAAGTTCTGAGGAAAACTTTGCGATAATCCATTTTGAGACCAAGGAATGTATCGTTAGGTATACTCATAGATTGGCCTCCTACATTTCACCGACCAGATCCAAAGGATGGAATTTGGTTTCTGTTCAGTAAATGTAAGAGAGGTATACCAATATGGAATAGGTAAATTCCACATCCTATCCCTATCGTATCCTATAAAACATCCTTGATTTCCAAAACAAACCGTTCTTTTTAGAACCAAAACAAACAGAAGTATCAGTATGATATTTACCTATAATATCGTTGAGGTATTTATTTACTTAAACAATGTTATAGTTAAATCTTATACACTGTTATTTCTACTTGTTTTAAAAATTAAATTACCTTGACCTAGTTATTTTTGGTAAAAACAAGATTACTTTTAAGACTTTATTCCTGGCAGATATAAGGACGCTAGCTTTTAAAAGTGCAGCTGCGTTCGAGGATGACAATTACAGTTGCATTAAACAATGTTGACTAACTGGTTTTGTGCAACTGCTGATCAATATTACTTGCAGTAGGCTATATACAACATTCCTGAGTGACAAAACAGAATTGACTTTTTCCTTTTTGTCTAACACAACTAGGGACAGCTGTTGTCGCAGATTACCTGAATAATAAAACATTGATATGTTAACTGTCCTGCTTCATGAGGGAAAAATCATTTGCTAAAATGTAATTGTGTTGTAATTTATTTTACATTAGACAAGAACTGCAGAAGTAAGATTTTTCAGCGCGAAAAATTACAATGTAATTTTGGTGTTTTATAATCTATCAGTCTTAAAATAATTTCTCCACTTGATGCTACTAACAATAATTTATACACTTTTTAAAACATTAATAGAAACTATAACTTTGAGATTTCATATAAAAACCAATAAAGGGTTAGTTAGTGTTGGTGAATCATGGGATTGACATTTAATTCGACTACTGCAGAAGAAATGTTTAGTTATTCCCAGTCGGTTAAACAACAAACAAATGCAAATGTATGTTTCATATAAAAAACAATTATCAAAGTCCTCTTCTACTTCATAAAAAATAGGAATAAATAAATCTTAAGAAGAGCTTTTTCAGGACCTGTGTTTTTGGATACATTAAGAAGGACTTAGTACAAGTTTGGTAGAAAGTCGGAGTAAAAGAAGGAGGAGAAAATATTATTTTTTGTATGTTTACTTTTTAGGTCCTGAAAAGAGACTTAGTAAAAAGTTTTCGTTCTTGTTCAAGGTAGATTAAAACGAAGGTAAAACAAGGTAGATTCTTAGTACAAATTCGACACAAAGATCTCCTCAAAAAAAGGAGGAGAAAGAGTGACTTTTCCTAGTTACTTTTTAGGCCCTCAATATAGCCTTAGTAAAAAGTCGGCATTCTCTGTAAGGTTTTTGTGCAAGATAGCTTAAGAAGGACTTGGTAAAAATTCGGTGGAAAATAGCTCCTCAAAGAGAAAAATAACTTTTACAAAAAGTGATTTTTACAAGTACTTAGAAACAACCGTTCCTTTAGAAGGACTTGGTCAAAATTAGCGAGAAAAGATCTCCTTAAAAGAAGGAAGAGAAAGAGTGACTTTTCCTAAGTTACTTTTTAGGTCCTGAAAAGAGCTTTAGTAAAAAGTCAGGGTTCTCTGTAAGGTTATTGTTCAAGGTAGCTTAATAAGGACTTAGTAAAAATTTGGTAAGAAAGTGGAAATAAAACAACTCCTTAAAAGAAGAAGAAAAATGTCACTTTTTGAAGAGTCGATTTTTCTAAGACAAAAATCCATAACAGAAACGTATCTTCACCTACTGGCGTCATCAAAAGACTTATCGAGTCGTCATCACCAACATCACACCCCACCCCTCCCCTCATGATATCACAAAAAACAATGGCTATTAGCCTCCCCCTTAATAACTAGTGACGATGTTTTGAAGGGGGGGGGGTGATGTTAGGAATTAGGGTAGTTTTAGTTAGGAATATAGTCTAAGTTCTTTTTAAGAAGCCAGAATGAAAAAAAAAATATTGTGAAAAACCTGGAAAAATGATGAAATTGCTTACCTTGCAAACAAGGCAGACGTCATTGATGCTACAATGATATATAAACCTTTGGGTGGGAGGAAACGTGATCAGTGGGCCAAGATTGATGAAGGGAATGTGCTGCAGGAATTCTTAAATTCAGCAGACATATTTATTCTTAAATATTTAAGAATTCTTAAATTCTTGTCTGATATCCAGACAGACTTTGTGAGTAAGAGCTTCCTGGGAGAATAATTCTTTATAATAATCAGACAGATTTGGGGAGTAAGAGCTTCCTGAGAGAATTGCAACTTCGGACTGAAACAGTGCGATGTTTGGTTTCACTCGTTTCTTACTTCTTTTTGACGTTATTCACAACAGAAGGTTGTAAATGGGTAATTGAACTTATTGCTATGCAATTCCAATAAACCCTTAATTTTATTCAAGTCCCACCTTTGGAAAACTGCTTGATAAATTATTTATTAACGTCCTTATTCTGCCAAACAACACAATGCTCCAAGAATAAAATACTGTCTTTAGTATTTATTCTTATATATTAGGAATCACTTTAAAATTCCTAATACTTTTATTATTTAATCAAATCTAGCTCGTTTTTCTCTTATTGCTATAACTTTAAAATTCACTCTCAGGGAGTGTCATTTGAAAGAGTTATTTTGCAGAATCTATTTAAAATTGTGAAATTTATGAGAGCACAAATTATTTTAAAAAACACACTTAATTTTAAGCTGAAAACAACATAGGGTTAGTTTAAAATCCACACAACACAATGTTATCCAGAAATAAAATTTATATTTTAATTAAAAATTCCTTTTTAAATTCTTTATATAAATCAAGATTTTAATTTTTATAAAATTTCTTAACTTGATTTAATCATAACTTTTCTTAGCTTTAAAACATCTTACAATAATTCAACATAAATATCAATGACTATTATTTCTCTAATTATTATTAAAATCAAACTTACTTTAAAATTAAAAACACATTGACTTTAAAAAGTACATATATAAAATAAAAAAGAATTTAAATTTGATAATTTTCCCCAGAAAGTTTTTTATTTATTTTTTATTTCAAAGCGAATATTTATTCAAAATCGTAACTGTGGTACCTTATTAACATATTTATAGCTGTTTTCGGCTCCTGTTAGGCAATGCTGTTTACAGTTGTTCTGCTGAAGGTTGAAGTCTAGTTGATGTCAGCTAGCAGTGCTCAGTTACGTTGAAATCGGTTGTGCTGTTGTTAAAGTTGAATGATTACAGATTGAAGATCTTGTAATCGAGAAGTTTAAAGATGAAGTCCAAGTTTGAATCAGTGTGGCTGTCTATTGTATCTTGCTATACCATTTGAAATGCCAGGTCGCTTCCAATAAAACAATCGGTATAGCCTAGTGCTGATCACATAAAGATGATTGTAGATGACTCTCCTCCTGGTGATAGTTAGAGTTGTTCTCCTACTAGGAGCTTGATCAAGACTTGTTCTCCTTCTAGGAGCTGTATCAAGACTGAAGAAAAGTTCTGTTGAAATGGACCTCCAAAACTTATTCCCTGTTCCATGGTACCAATTTCTCTGAACATTTTCCTTTCATTTATGACATTTAAAGTTGATTAATTTGGTTTATTTCTTCAAGATTTCACTTTAGTTAGTTTTTTTTTAAACCCTTTTGGTTATTTTATTGTTTGTTTTACTTTAATTAGTTGTTGATTAACTAATTATTACTTAGTTTATTTGTATATAGGTTGCCAGCACTGCATTTGCAAAATCCAAACACTTGACTCCTCCCCTATTGTGTGGTAGGGGTTTCTACATGTTGATTCCTGTACTGTCTGACTTTCTGGAATTTAATTTGTACACTTTCTAGAAAATTCCCATATCTCTGGTTCTAATAGGAATTCTGGAAATCTGTTAATGTCATTTTGTTCCTCTTGACTTCTGGATTCCATACAACTTTGATTTAAAGTTGTAGGATGATAACTTTCTAAGATATACCCTTTTTCGTTTTTCATGATTTTTCTTTGACCAACTTTTGATCGGTTCAGAATTTCTTAATTTTTCTTTTTGGTTTTTGTAGCCTCTGCCTTAGAAATGAAGGAATTTTTACGTTTTTCATTTATTTTCATTTTCTGATAAGTTATTCATTGTTAAACTTTGTCGATTTTTAGATGGTCAAACCCCCCCCCCCCAAATTAATTATATATGTATTTATTTTGGTATCATTATATTATGTCACATATCCTTAACCTATTTCCATTATAAAAATTTTAACTTATTATATAGACAAAATTTTAGTTTTTTGTCTATGTATGTTTTTTGCAATAACTATTACAGTAAACTATTCGGGTTAATAAACATTTTCTTGTATTTCCTATGCTAACCAGTTATTCTTTATCATAATATGCTTTTATATTCAAAATTTAAACAATTTAAAATTTAACATAGGAGATTGCATGTGAATAATTTTTGTAACAAAGTTGAATCATATTATTTAATCCAGTCTGGACTTGTAATGTCAAGTGATCAACCGAGCTATTGTTCTCAGTCGACCTGTCGGCTCATGTTAGGTAGCCAGTCTCTCACTCCACTTCCCTTACGCTTTGAATGTTTCATTTATTAATGAACTTGACAAAACTTTTATAATTCTACTTTCCTTCATATTAAACTAATTTTTTCTGTACACATTATTAATTATTTATGGATATTACCATTTATTTATGTATTCTTGCTTTTTATTATATTTTAACTAAAATTTTATGTTTTACAAAAAATTTTGTTTTTGGAACGATTTTGGTGAAAAACCCAAACCGTTTCAGGACGAGCATCCATAAGAATTGTAAACCGGGTGAGCAAAGTTCATGTATAAACCTTGTAATTATTTCAGAGACAAGTCATTATATAAACCATAAGGTAGAATCAGATCTGTGAGTCACAGCCATTAATTAGAGTCATTCAGGATTCTTAGTAATTAGGAATATTAAAATTAGTAATTAAAAGATATAGTTAAGTCTTTAAATAATAAAGAACCAATAATTAGATAACTGAACCACTGATTTGATTATATTGAAAATAAAGAACCCAGGCAAGTTAAAGGAACCATTCCTAACAGATGAGAAATTAACATTTAAACAAACAAAATTTTCCAATTAAGTGTAAAGCCTTGTTTCCGTTTAATGTAAAATGCAAGAGATCAGTTTGACCAATATGTAATTTACAATAGACTAATTTGTTGATGCTGACTTTATAGAGTTGCAATAAGGTACAAACCTCAAACTTAGCCACGATAAAAAAATAATAATAATAATAATTTTCTCAATATTGGCTTTTAATATTTGGATCTAAATAAGCCAAAATCTTAAAATGAACTATGGTTGGGATTATTCATACAAATTGTATACAGAATAAATTATTTATTGTGTAAAAATTTGACAAAATAATTTTTTTTTCAAATGTTGTAGGTAATTAACAAAGCTATATTAGGCATATGTCATATTAGTTTCTAAAGTTAAAAAACAAAACAAAATTATGTATGTAATTTTCAAAATAATATTTAACTTTAAATATTGTTAAATATCACTAATTCTATTTAAAAAATAATTAATTCTAACTAAATAAACTGATATGAATGTAATAGAACAATACATAGTAATAGTAGTCTATTGTTAGATATGTTTACTTTTTATGAAAACAGGACTATTATTTTGAAAAGGAACTATAATTAGTAAAGAAAATATGATTGTGATTACTTCATATTTCTAACAATGTTAAATTCTACAACAACTAGGTTTTTTAACGAACAAATACTTAAGTATGGCTACACATCACAAAGTAGTCCACTTCTTAGATCCATGGTTTACATAGATTCTAAAGTTAAAAAACAAAACTAATATTGAAATATATTATATAAGTTTCAAACTAATGTTATTATTACAAGACGTTTGAGGATTCACTTATTTTTATTTTAAAGATTGTAATTTATCACTAAATCTTTACAAAAGCAAAACATAAATTCAAATAAAATAAACTAAGATGAATGTTTAATAGTAGGCCTAATAAAACATAGAAATATTATTTTGAAAACTATTGTTGTATACTATAATTAGTAAAGAAATGTAATTATGCAATTCTGATTAGATCAGATTTCTAACACTTTTAAATATCACAATACTTAGATTTTTAAGAAAAAGATGGCGAAGTCCATTTCTAACATCACAAAAAGTCCATTTCTTATATTCATGGGTCACATTATTCTCTAAAATTAAAAACAAAACAATCATTAATGTAAATATAAGTTTCAAAGTAATGTATTATTACAAGATTTTTGAGCATTTACTTATTTTCACTTCAAACATTGTTAATTATTACTACATCTAAAAAAACAACAACAAATATTCGAATAAAATAAATTGAGATCTATGTACTCTAGTAATTAGGCATATTTTTCCTTTTTATGAAAACAGAAATATTATTTTGAAAAGGATTGTTGTACACTATAGTTAGTATAAAAAATGTAATTATGTTTACATCACATTTCTAACACTTTTAAATGCCACAATACAGTACTTAAGTTTTTTAAGGAAAAAATACTGAACTGCGGTTATATAATAAAAAGTCCGCTTCTTAGATTCATTTTTCCTTTATGTTCATATATACATCCTTACCATTGACAATCAGTAAAAATACAAAATGGTTTTAAAAAATGTATTAACAGTGATAATAACAAAACATAATTTTAATGTTTGTTCAATGTTTAATTAGCTATGTTCAATTCCTCTGAATTAGCAATTTTAATTCGTCTGTGAGTATTCAATATAATTTCAATTTAATATATGTCCAAGAATTTTAATTTGGTAATTCTTTGTTTTTTTAATTTAACTTACCACACCTTACATAATAACAAATAATGTGAAATATGGTGAACAAATACTTATATATATATATATATATATATATATATATATATATATATATATATATATATATATATTACGGAGGGAATTCTGTAAATTTTCTTTTCTTTTAGAACAATAATAATAATCTTTAATCTAATGACCTTGAAAGTATCAGACATGTTGAAATATAAAGGCTACAATAAACTGTAAACAAATATTAAATAATAATTTGAGAACATTTTTCAGACACAATGAGCATTGCTTAACTTCTACTGCTGCATGTAGGGTATGTAACACCTTTTAACAACAAAATTAATCCGAAATATGCCAACAGAAGTCAAGACAATGGCAGGAGTTGCAGATGAATATACTCAAATTAATTATGTACATCCTAACATAATGAGATTATAATAATAATTTAACTAGGCCTAATAATTACATGCATTGAAATATATTAAATACATAAAATTAACACAATTAAAACCTAGTATGTATACAAATAGGTATAATGATGTCATTTGTTAAAGATTAAGAAACTCTCCTGACAATTTGTTTAAAATGTTTAAAGTTATGAAGACTATTTACTCTTCCAGTATTCAATTAAAAAGTTTTATACTGGAATAATTAGATTACAGTTCATAATTATGAGATTGTGTGTCTGCCAGATGTATTGTTGCTTGTGTCTGGTGTAGTAATGGTCAATGAATGTCAGTGTGTTTAAATGTTGTAGTTAATGTCTTATAAATTAATACGCAATCATTGATGAAAAAGATAACATTTTTAGTTTATTTAAAAAGATATTTGTATGACTAAGGGGTTTCTGAATTGTTAATATTCTTATTGTTATTTAAAAAATATTCCAAATACTCTTTTAAGATTAGGAGAACCACTCCACATCTGAATACCACACTAGGTGTCATAGCTATATGCAGGGCCGGATTTAGCATTTTGGCGCCCCCAGGCCCAATAATTTTTTCCGCCCCCTAATCTGTTTAAAGTTACTTCCCCAAAAACCTTTATTAAAAAATTATATCAGGCCTATATGTTAATTGCTTAAACACCACTCCACGATGCAATTTTACCATTGCAAGTTTTTTGAGTAATTTACTTGGTTCTGGGCCTAACAAAATGCCGTCTTAAAACACTTTTAGTAATTTTATGTTACTTTAACATAAAATATGTTAAGTTATGGCTATTTATTTTTATTTCTAGATATTAAAAAAATATATTTTTTCTCTCGGCCGAGCGCCCCCTGGGAGCCTGCACCCATAGGCCCGGGCCTTTGGGAAATCCGGCCCTGCCTATATGTCTTGTTCTTTTTATGTAACATAGGAAGATAATATTTGAGCTAATACAATGAAGTTTTAGTTAGGAAAAAATTCACAGATGCTGATGAATTAAAATATTTAGAAAGACACATTCTATGTTAATACAATGGTTTCTTAGATTTTAGTTAACCTAATTTTTATTTTGTTTGAAGAATTTTCATAAAAACTATAATTACAAATATCTGTCTAAGTTAATATCTTGTCTAAATGGGAGAGGGTATATATTAAAAAAAAACTGATCTGATTTTTTTAAAATCATTAAATGTTTTTCTAACTAATTTTGATACATCCAAAAAATTGTTTTCCTGAGGTCCCCGCTCAGTTAAGGCAGCTGTCATAATTAAGTAGTATTCATAAAAAAGGTAATAAATATGATTTATGTAACTATAGGCCAATATCATTGTTCTTTTTTCTCAAAACACTTTGAAAATTTTGTAAAAGTAGGATTAATTAAATTTTTTAATAATAATTCATTTTTTAGCAAAACCAATTTAGATTCATTGCGGGAAGAAGTACAGAAAACACATTGTTACTATAAGTGTTATTGAATACTTTCATTGTGGAAAGGTCTCCAGACCACTGATTTTAATCAATATGTTTTTGACAACCTCTTGTGAGCAAGAAATTTTTACCTGAAGATTAATGCACATCACATGTGAACTCTGTGGTAGTGTTCAAACACCACATTTGGATCACTTGATGGACCAACAACAGGTATTCATTTACCTATTGATAATATTTACAATCTCACAACTTTTTCTGAAGGTAATATTAATTACAAAGCAGGTGGAATTGCATTTTATGTTTATAAAACAATTGAATATGAATTTGTAAAACTAAATTTTAATGCAACTGATGCTATCCAAGTGGTTTTAAAAACATTAGGATCTACTTTTAAGTTAGTTGGTGTATACTAACTTCATGAGTTTTGAAAGCAAGATTTTTAGATAAAATTCAAAATGAATTGAGCTTATGTCAAATCGCCAAAAATAATGGGATTAAAAATTTGACTTTTATGAGGTACATTAATAATAAATTACAAAACCAATATTATTATTAGTAGTAGTAAAGTTTATTCGATATTTGCCATAATTCATGTTTATAAAAACTACTACACAATGTTTGGAGAGTATAAATCAACTCTCATTATCAAGTCAAAAGACTTGTCTTATGGTTTTTGGGGTTCTCGTTTGTATTTAGTTTTAGTTTTGACTGTTCAGATCTAGCTTTAGGTCAGTTATAGTTTTAGTTTTCAACATGGTCCTGGGCTACTAGGCTATTTTGATATTTATCTCTTTTATGTTTACGTTTACCACTTATAACTAAAACTATATCCTAAGATAAAGGCCTAAAGCTAGGCCTGAGCAATCAAAACTAAGACCAAATACAAACATAATCAGAAAAAAGACATAATCTCTGGACTTGATAACAGAAGTTGATTTATACTCTTGAAATGTTAGTTTTTATGAACATAAATAATGGCAAATGGATGATTAATAATATGAACAATCCATCATTATCAAATAATTAAAAAACCAGACTAAATTGGCAACATTGGGACTAGAATCCTTAATTAATGAACCACAAGAATGTCATCACTTTAATATTTGGACCATGTCTATATTAGGTGTGAATTTGAAGTATAACAGATCTTCCATTGAGGCCTTAAGGTTATATGATATTGACATTAAGAGTAAGTACACTTATGTGTACTGATTGTTTGAGTTTTTTTGACTTCAATAAATTTATTATATTATTCTAAATAAACAGTTTACTTTTGACAAAAGTTTGTTTTTAGTTACTTTGTTTATTCCCAAGTGGGGAGTAAGGGACTTTGAAAGTTGTGTAATATATTCAAGGGCTAGGAGTCTTTATTTTATAAGGCAATGATGACCGAGAGGTTTTTCACCTTTTAATAAGAAGGAAAAATAAATAGATAAACCCATGTTAATTATTGCAAAAACAGTTCATTAAAAATATTAATTTTTGAATACAGAGAACTAAAAATTCAAAAATTAGGTTGTCTAGTGCACAAGTAGATTACATGAGGAAGACAATATTAGAAATTGCATATAAATCACTTATGTCATTTGAGCTTTTAAGACTACTTCAATAGCTTTCTCTAAATTACCTCTCTTACTGCCTAAATTTTAAAATCAGGGATAGGATACAACTGAAATAGTGAAAACAGCATTAATGTGTCAACCATATAGGCTGCACAGATGTTCATAAAATTGTTACATTCAAATGTCTGTGCGTGAGTAGTTGCTGTGTTTACTGCCTGTTTTTAGTAGAGTAAGAAATTAAAATATAACAATTTTTGTTTCAAAATCAGAAGCATGCACTACAATGTCAGAAAATAAACAATGCATTCCCTCTGTAGCATAAACTCTGTTAGCTGCACCTAAGAATTAATCTACCTTTAGATGAAATTGATATCTCATATATATCTATATATATGTCATATATATATATATATATATATATATATATATATATATATATATATATATATATATATATTCCATTAAAAGTTATCAGGTTTTATCATTTACTATTTTCATTAACTTAATTTTTATCTAATTAAAATGCCAGCATTAATTGTAATTAGGCATAATAACTGTCACAAGTTCGATACAACATATTTTTTAACATTGTACTTACTTTTAGCCATAGTTAGGCTATTTCCGAAAGAAATAACAAAAGAATAATAAAAATTAAAAACAGTGATAGATTTAATAGGCTACATAGAAAAACTGTTTTTTAGTTAGGAAAGTTAAAAAATTTGTAAAATGTCCACCAATAAATGGTAGCTTTTAACTTGAAATAAAATTAAAACAGACTTAACCTTACTTAACATAACAGATTATTTTTATTTATTTTTTATATATATATATAAAGAACATTTTAACTTTACCATTTAAAATGACAGATGTTTAACGAAAAATATCACAAAATCATTTTGCATATGTTACAAATTATTGTAACAACTGGTTTGTAACTTTGTTGCAACTATCATGTAACATGATTAAGATTAGCGTAATGTATTGAAAATTATACCAATATGAAAGTTGAAGATTAGGTTTTATTTATCCACTAAGTGTAGGCTATGCATTATTCTGTCGCCAGATTATTTGTCAATGTAGACCACATAAATATAAAATGTATAATTTAATAATAATTACCTTGGCACCATTCTTGGACACGGCCTATACATTCTGTGGCGTTCATCATTAACTCTACTACGAAAATCAGTCCTTTCTTCAGGAAGATATGGCTGCTGATGAGGAATTCCTGCTGGCTTAGGATAAACTTTATAAATATTCAGAGGGACTCCTTTGATATTGTGTATAGGATAACACCTGAGAAGGTTATCCACTGTGAAGATATTGGTAAATGTTACAAAACAGTATTCCTTCCTTCTAGTTCTTTCTGAATTTATTGGTGTGTTGACATGGATAACTCTTCCAAACTGTGAAAAATGTGATACAATATCATGATCTGTTATATTTTGTGTTATGCCACAAACATAAATTTTACAATTTGATGGTATTATGCTAGGAAATTCATCAAAGTGGTTGTTTAGTGGTTTAACATAGACTCGTTGACCTCTAATGTGATAACTAGTGTGCACTAACACCTTATTTGCACTTATTACCTTTTTAAATGAAATAATTCCATGGCCTTTTGAGTTAGCTAGTGAATCTGTAAAAATTCTGACAAAGTCTATTTCACCATAGCACTTGAAATACTCATACAGAGCTTGTCCACTTATATTTCCAATAGAGGTTACATGTATTTTTTTATCTTCATCATCGATTCCTTTCATTAACCGAAAAGGTTTTAATATGGTAGGTCTTCTATATACTGCCATTTCAACTCACAACTTTTAACATTTATGAACTTTCAATAATAATAAAACCTTACTAATCGGCAATTTCAAACTGAAGTTGTAGGCCTTAACGCTGAAATAGTGAACCAATTAGTATGACCCGACCCTTCAGAATTATGTTATGTATTCTTAATTAAGTAAGTAGATTTCGGTAAAATTCAATATCAACTAAGAAAATCCTGTCTAATATTAAGTATCGCAATGCTCGTTATAGAAAATCACATAAAAAAAGACTGTTTTCAAACTCCAATTAATATTTCATCTCAAACAACAAAGTACAGTACCTTACACAAACTGATTTAGGTTTGTGAGAAAATGACTGTCTGTTCAGAACCACAGTCTCAGAACAACTAACGCTATGCTATGAAACAATCTGTCAACTGGGAGGGGGAGGAGTTAAGAAACCGGTAGTTAACTCTTACAGCGTCCTCTCTTTTAATTTCCTAGCCTTTGAACACGTTATAATTCCTTTGCTTTCAACAGTTAATACTTCAGCCTTTTTTCTTTAAGATTTTGTTTATTTTCAATTTTAGGCTCATTTTTAATAAGGGGTGACCACCAGGGCCTTATTTCTATATTAGTTTGGCTGATTGGGTTGTCCGTTATTTTTATGTATGAGGCTTCAATTATTTTTCGTTTATATAAATTATTTTAACGGTGTATTATTTTTGGCTCTTCTCAATTAAACTTTATGATTTTCGGACCATATAGGCCTATGTTCGGCTATTTTTGATTTATCTACTAGGCCTAATCGCGTGTTATTTTAATTTTATGTTTAGAGGTCTTTTTGTCTCACCTGTGTATTGCCTATCGCATTCACATTTTATACTGTAAATACAGTCTTTAGTATCGGAGTGCCATTTAAAGGTTTTGTTTTGACGAGATGTTGCCTAATAGTGTTTTTTGTATTAAATGCGGTTCAGATTTTATATTTTCTAGCAACACGCATAATCTTTTCCGATAATAACGGCACATAAGGGATTGTCATATACGCAGATGGTTCTACGTTTTCTTTGGACTCTTTCTTAGTATTATCCCTAACGACCCTAACTTTAACGCATTTTTTAATTATGGACTGAGGATATCCATTAGTAAGCAAATCTTTTTGTATTCTATTTAGTTCTCAGTTTAAATCAATTTTATCAGAACAAATAATATTGGCTCTGTTGAGTAAGGAATGAACTATTCCTTCTTCTTTGACGGAGTTAGGGTGATTAGAAAAGTAGTTTAAATACCTACCGGTGTGCTTTTTTTCCCCTGTTGTATACCGAGGTCTTAAGGATATCGCTATTTCATTCAACACACACATCTAAAAAAGGTAATTTATTATTTACTTCATTTTCCATGGTTAAGGAATGGAATCAGAAGTGTTGTTAAGCAATATAAAAAATAAAAATCTGTTTTCACGTCATCAATCATGATGATCTAAAGGCCTAAATTATTCTATTATGCCTAAAACAGTGAAAATATTGAATTTCATGACCGCAATTGAATCGACTGTAAAAAATAGGCTAAAATCTGAGCAGGGCGAGCAGTTTCGGTGTGAGGCCAGTATTTTACAAAAAACTAAACTCCCCAAAGTAAATATTAGTACAATCAAGTTGCTATCCAAAGTCTATAAGTTCACACGAACACTAATCTTCATTAGTGTGGAATTGTCACCAAACCTTAACCAAGCTTTCGATCCAAAACCAGGTAAAACTCAGTTGGATATCAGGTTACAGAGGATACAAAGGAATCGAAAAAGCAGAAAAAATTAACGTATAAAAGTTAAGCAGTTCTGGTTTGAAATACTTGTCTGATTAAAGGTTTCACAGCCGGTTTCTAGAACATTTAGTTAATTTTCAGTTAGTAAATGCCAGATTAACTTAATGGCAAATTAAATTTTCTAGAATATATTCAATCAAAGATTTCTTAATCTCCCATTAACCTCTCATTAACTTAAAAGATTAATTATTTGGAGACAAAAATGGCGGATTCCAAACATTTGTTCAATGTATGTTGTAATATTTAGGTTATGTTGATGGTTTAATTAAACTTTTGTTTCCATGGTTACATTGATACTTTTGATATTGTGTTAAAACCTTTGTAAGCTTACTTTAAGTACTGTATTCAGTTTTTGAAATGGTCAAAGGGGAAAGAAGAAAGAATTTCAATGATATTGAAAAGGAACAACTAATACAAATTAGTTTTAAGTTTAATACATCATTGAAAACAAGAAAACTGGTGGCACAACAGTAGTCTACCAAAAAAAGAAGATACATAGGATGAAATTGCACAGTTTTACAATTCTGAACAAACAATTGGGGTTAAGGACTTAAAAAATTTAAAATTCTATATGATATTTTTAAAATGAAAGCAAAAAATGAAAAACAGAATTAAATATATTGTACTGCTATAGTTATTAGAAAATCATAAACAGTAATTTAATTAGTTGGAGGACTATCATTTTTATTTGGTTGCAAAAAAAATACCAATGATAATTTAGTACTTACTTGTTTTCGCCATGTGTAATTCATTTAAAAACACATTGGGATTATCTACACCTTCAAATTATTGTTATTAAGCTTTATGCCTACATATATATTTACACAAAACAATATAAAACTAAGGCCAATACCTATAATTGTTATTTTTACTTTACCAAAACTAGGTTTATAACAAAACTCTGCAGTTTATAGCACCCGAAATCCCATATACCGACAATGACTAAATGACACATATCTCAAGAACGGTTAAAGATAGAACCATATTTTTATTTTAAAGGTAATTCAAATATCCTTACACATCTTTTTCAAAATTACCAAAAAAAAAACAAAAAGTTTAGATTTTTTTTACAAATCATGATTTTTTTTCCTCCTATATTTCATATTTAACATACTCTATTTTTGTTAAAAATTAATATTTTTAAAAAAGCTTGTGTAAGGAACTAGATATACATCCAATCTATCTGTGTTTCAAATTTAAAAGCTCTATCTCTAATAGTTATTGAGTTATGTGTCATTTAGTGTTTAAAAACAACTTTTTCGGAAAACAAAGAAAAACCATGGAAACACAAGAAATTTTATTACTTACAAATTAATATCCCCCTGCACAGTAAGCTGGATTCTCAGGGTCTTCTTCTGCTTCATAAAAGTCTTCCAGTCTTCTTTTCTGTATATTTCTTAACTGCCTGATCTTCTTCTGGAGCTCTAGAGCCGCTCTTTCTCCGTACCTCATGCATTCTTTGTCGAGCCGCTTCATCGCCAGCACCATGTTACTTCCAGCCTCCAAACCCATTTCTTCCACAACTTTACCTTAGAAATATATCCTTCATTGATGGAAGAAATAGCTTCATATACTCCAAACTCAAGGACAGGAAGCGTCACAAAAGTTCGTTTTGCTACACGAGCCCAAATCACATTAATCAATGTCTCGTTAGGATTTTGGGACTTTCCCTTCAAACATTTTTCTAAAAGAAGAGGATCAGCAAACGATTTAAAAATAGGCTCGATTGCTAACATAATAACCTCAGGTATGTGGAAGTGATTTTTATGGTCATATTCAGTTTTCCATTTCCGCTTTATGAAATTTACACCAGGTATTGGCGTCCTTGGAGCAAAGTTGATGTGTCGGGTTTTCATTTGTGGACTGGATATGGAAATATGTAGCCCATATCAGAGCCGGATTTAAGCATAGGCGACATAGGCGCGCGCCTAAGGGCCCGCACCACAAAAAAATTACAAAATAATTTCACCACAAAAAAATTACAAAATAATTTCACTGGTCATGTTTTATTATCGTAGATAGTACGTTGTACGTACATACTTGATACAAGACTATGATTGTGTATGTACAGGAAACAGGGCTAGTGTATTTGTGAATGTAATGAATGATGGTGACATTAGGAGCAGAGCAGCAGGTTGGCATGCATTTGAGTGCTAGCAAGGGTTCATGTTGGTACTTGACTGTGACTCATCCCCCCATCCCCACTACTCCTTGTCATCTAAACAAATCAATAGCGGTAGCATCGTAGCACTGTATTGTTATTGCTCACGCTCTTGATACGAATGTTAAGTAGGTGCACCCGTTTAGTTGTTACAAACAGCCAAGTTTGTGATTTTATCAAATTAATGCTGTGTGTTCAACGAGTTTGCCCAAAGAAGACTATTGTTGGATTATTTAATCACATTGAAAAGGGGAGTCATATTTTATGTCTATAAGTCATGCTCATCAGTTTGGAATTATTTTATAAATTCGATAACTGCAAGTACGTTTATTTTCCAAAAATAGATAACAAAGTTAATTGATTTTTTAAAAATTGATAAAGTTATATCTTCATTGACGAGCCCTTGCTTTGGCCTATCCCTATATCCGTACACCTTACCCATAGGAATATGAATAGAACATGTTTGATTCTCTCCTCTGTGGGTCTATAATTAATTATTTGATACATGAAATATATCACTTTTATTGTTGTTGCTGTTATTACATGCAAGTATTTCTTTTAGCAAGATTCCACTATGGACCGTCTTAAAACACAAACTAATCGCCATAAAACGAAAGAGATGTTCAAAAGCGGCAGTGCAAAACGAAAGATGGCAAAAGAAAAGGAGAAAAAGAATGAAGAGGTCCTAGCCAAATCACGTCGAATGACTGATTTTATAACAAAGTGCAATGCGACACCATCAACATCTGTTTCTGAAACGGCAAAAAACAACGACGTCGTGAATGCCGACGTAGATGAGCCAATTACCAGTAACAATCCCCGACAGCCCGAAAACCAAATGGAAGCCAATAAAGAAGAAGAGGTGGGTTATTTATTTTACATGCTATCGTACTTTGGAATTGTATTAAATTAAATAGCAAACACGTTTTGTACAACCCTCAAGTAAAGTTTAAACTTCAGCCATAAAATTAATATTTGTACAATGTGTGTTTATAAATAGTTTGAAAATCTTAAATTAGTTTATTTTCTTGTCATATGTAAAAAAAAATATGCTATCACGAAGTTTGTACAAAATTTTTAAATGAATTTCATAAGTTATGAGGGACTGAGGCTTACCTATTAAAACAGTTTCAATCTCAATACTTTAAACATAATTAAAGTCAAATTATGAAAAAAAAAAAATTAAAAAAAAAATGATCCAGTACAAAATTATAAGGGAATTTCCCAATCCCAGAATTATCAGTGAAACGCTCGCCATCAAAACGATCCTTGCCAGTCTAAAAATGAGTCATCAGTCACAATCATTTCTTACTTTGATTTTAAATCAATTCTGATTTCTGAAGTACATGTAACGTGTTTGCGGATTTTTCTGGATTTGGCAATCTGAAAATATATTTTAGCGCCCACACGCCACTTAATAGCAAAGTTCGCCCAATTGAATAAATTCTAACCTTTATATTTCATGTATTCCAGAGGCACAGATTTGTTGAACAGTACGATCATTTTCATTCGTTTACTAAAAAGACCAGATGCAAACTTTTACCAGCTGGTTGTAGTGCTACGTTCCAAAAAAGTCACGTATCAGGATGAGCGTTCATGAAAACCCTGACAATGACCTTTATTTCGAAAGAAAAAGTCTCGGAATAACTTTAAAAGAGAAAAAAAATAATTTAAAACTTTTAAATACAATGTTTTTAAAATTGTTGCCGAGTGAAATTGTTTACTTTCAGGTTCCAAAAATGCCTGAAGAGGTTCCCAGAGCCCTCGTAGTTTCTGCTCAATTTGACTCTGAATCTGCTCCAAGAATAAGTGCTTGCTCAAACAATAACATTGGAAAGTGGCCGGAAGTGCTTACATCAAGTGATATCGACAGTTGTGTTAAAATGGACACCAGATTGCTTCCAAACTGTGACGAGGATCTATTTGCATGTAAGTCCGTAAAACAGTCCGATGTGGGCAAAGGCTGCGAGAAGCGTTTTGTAAGGAAATGTCATAAAAATTTGTTTATACGGAAAACCCGAAACGGCGAAACCATCAAACGCTCTTTTCTATGCTTTTCTCCCAGCGATGGTCATGTTTACTGTTATGTCTAAACTCTTCTCCCCAATACGCTCTCAGTTCACTCATGGTGGCTATTGTGATTGGAAAAATGCTGCAGAACGTCTAATTGAGCATGAAACGTCTAAACTTCATTTAAATGCTGTTATTGACTATGCAGGACGTACCAAAAGATTTGGCCAAATAGATCAAGAGCTTACTCAACAAGCGGAAAAAGTAGCTAAGTACTGGCGGGAGGTCCTTAAAAGATTGATAAGTGTAATCGTGTTTATGTGAAAGGGGATTAGCATTTCGTGGAGAGAATGAAAGTCTTGGATCACCGCGAAATGGTAACTACTTGGGAATTTTAGAGCTCCTAGCATAGAATGACGAGTTTTTAAGAGGCCACCTTGAAACACATGGAAACCTTGAAAGTGGTCACACCAACTACTTATCTTCTACAATATGTGAGGAAGTCGTAAACACAATAGGAAAACAAGTGTTTGGTGAGATCATATCTCGAATCAAGAAGTGTAAATATTTCTCAATATTTCTAGATTCAACACCCGATGAAGGTCATGTTGACCAACTCAGCTTGGTCTTTAGGTACTTGGAAGATTTCACACCTGTTGAAAGATTTTTGACATTCATGCCTAATCAAGGGCACAAAGCAAAAGACATGTTTAATGGACCGTGTACTTTTTTGAAAGAAAATGATCTGGACATCAAAAACTGTCGTGGTCAGTCTTACGACAACGCCTCTGCAATGAGCGGAAAATACAATGGGTTGCAAGTGCTCGTTTTAGAAGAAAACAGTTTAGCAGCATGGATACCTTGCGCTGGCCATTCATTGAATTTGGTACTACAAGCTGCAGCCGGTTGTTGTCTTAATGCTGTAAGCTTTTTGATTTTTTGGAAGAAATTTTTGTATATTTCACTGCCTCAACCAATAGATACCAGACCCTAACCGAGTGCTTGAAATGAGCAGAAACTGAAAAAAATGTTCTTGTACCAAAAAGGACGACAACAACACGATGGTCATGTCGAGCTGATGCTAGCAAAAGCTCTTTTGCGAGGACACCAAGAAATAAAGCAGGCACTGGTGAAAATTGCAGAAAGTTCATTCTCTACGCTGAAGCTGATCAAGAACAGACTCCGGACCTCTATGTCAGAAGACAGGCTAAACTTTTTTGCCTTGCTTAGTATAGAACACGACATTCTGAGACAAGTCAACCATGAGCACATCATAGACGCCTTCATTACAGAGAAGCTTAGACGGAAACCAATCAGCAAGAATGACTGAAGTGAACATGATTCGCAGTACATTTAATATTTAAAAAAAGATATATTTAAGATATACTGATGATCTAAAGATTTATTCATAAGTAGTTAATATTGACTTGTACTTTTCTTGTTGACTTACCAACGTACATTAAAGTGTTAAAATTATGTTTACCTTTGTGGCTTATCTTTACCTAAAATAACCTGAGTTATAAATTAACGATATTAAAGTTTTCTGTCTTACATTTTCTCATCCAAATGGGTACAAAAATTATTTTATAACTGACGAAGCATTCATATTTTCAGGCCAGACAATGCAGAATATTTGGTGCAAATTCCCTTAAAAATCAAAATTTTTCACCTAATTTTTCAAATTATTCCATACTCCCCAAACCCCCCGATGCTCCACGATCCAAGGGCCCGCACCACAGGTGGAGCCTAGGCGCCTGTATTTTCTAAATCCGGCCCTGGCCCATATTGCTTGCTGCATATCTTTCACACTATTGGTATTCCTCCTAATAGCTAATCCGTAAAAGTTGAAGTTTTTTAATCCTTTCACCAGTCAAATGTCCTTTACCTTTGAGGGGTTTGCCATCACTCAACTTTTCATATATTTAGTTTGAAAAGTCGTGTCCCCATAAGCTTCTGGATGTGGCCTATATACTATAGTTTGTCTATAGACACATCCTGGCCATAAGGCTGGGCCTCACAAACTGCCTGATAAGCCTTCGAATCTCCGTCACCCAAATACTCTGTGTACATTACGTTGTACTTGGTTACGGAGCGTCCAAACAGTTAGATCACACCATCGATTTCCATCTCCCCACTCATACCAAGGTAGTTAGCTTTTTCAAATAATTTTTTTACGTGTGTCAGCAACCCCTTGTATGTAAGTATTATATATCGTTGGATACAGAAAATTCGGAAGGAAAATAAACCATCAAAAACTAAATTTCCAGAAAAAATCCTGATTTTGGGTGCCCTTAAATTATTTATTTATGTCAAATAATTTAAAATATTTAATAGACAAACATTAGGCCTATGCATACAATATTATATAGACAAAACAATATGAAATTTGGGCCTAGGTCTATACTTATTTGTACTTCAAAAATTTTACATGTTATTATATAAAAATAAGTTATGCATAATAAATATGCTCAATTTATGAATGTAGGACTGTAACACCACATAACTATTACAATATTAATATAATCCTGAATTTGGCCTATAATGATAATAATGATTATTTAATTTTGTGGGATAGGCTACACAATTTAGTTGTGAAACTTCATCTTTTATAAACCATGTAAGGAAAAAAAATCACATAGTTTCTCTTTCTCTTACAGGTAGAATTATACAAAACAGGCAGAGGAAAATTTACAGAAAGAATTTCATTAATAAGTACTCAAATAATGTCAGAGCATAGTATACCTCATGTCAGAGCATAGTATACCTCTTTGAATAATCCCTATGACTCCAGCGCAGATTAATATAATGATAGTAAGTAAAACTTAAAAATGAACTTCTTTTAGAAAATATAGTTGAATTAGTCATTGTTTTTTGTAATTAAATCTTTTTATCAACATGAGTTAGTTTGGTTAAAAGATTGCATTTAAAGTTTGAGACATTATTAAATGAAACAACTGACAATAAAGAAGAACAAATTAGTCGTAGACAGGAAAATTTCGTTCCTCGTTCAAGAAAATGAATAATATCAGACATTTACAACAAAGTATGTAATATCTCAAAAAAGAAGGATTCAGAAACAAGTACAAAATTTTTGAACGATAGACTTCCACGGTCACAAACAACATTTGACATTTGACATTTGTTAAGCCTTGAAAATAGACATCTATAAAGTGCCCGAAACGTCGGCTGTACTCAACGTGCAGACAATATTGACGCGGTCAAACCCTGAAGAACAAGTACAGAATTGTTATTTCTCAAGGAAATTCAATGACAAAAAATGAGAATTTTAAAAATAGGAAAATGCGAAATTGTAAGCAAATTTTTTTTCTTAATTAGAAAATTAAAATAGGAAAGAAAAAATATAATGCCATGAGATGATGATAAAAGGAATTATTTATTCCAGTTTAGCTTATTTATAAATTATTTAAATTAAAAAAAACAGCAATTTTATCCTATTTAACTATTGTCATTGTAGTACCAACAGTTTATTTGCTTTCGTTGATGTTTTTATATGTAAAACAAATTTCAATTGACTGCTCCTATTTAATATCATTGAAACTTATGTAGTCTAATTTTAAATAAAATAAATGTACAAAATAAACTTAGTTAAATATAACAATACAACACCTTTTTAAATTTATTATGATTAAATTCAAACTACATTTTTATGTAAATTATTATTTTTTTTTACATTTTCTTTCATGTAAATGATTTATTCATTATGCTATTTTGAACTGCAAATTGATTTAAATTTGAAGTTCATCTTCACCATATACATTTTCCTCATGTGGAATATCAACTTCTTCTTTACTTTGGTGGTCAGTTTTATTTAGGATAAATGCAATGTTGTGAAATTTTGCAGTAGCAACGGACATTGTAGTATGTAGTTTAGTATTAAACTAAGTGATTAGCATGGGAAACGCCTTTTCCACACTCCAAATGGACGTTCTATTGTATTCCTTGTTTTGTAATGGCTTAAATTATATATTTTTCTACTGCATTTTGGGGTGAAAGCAATTGAGTTTGTAAATAGTTCAAGCATGAATAACCACTGTCTCCAAGTAAGCAACTATTGAGAAAACAATTATTTTCAAATTTTGCATAAATTTCAGAAGTACGGAATATAGTACTGTCATATACTGACCTTCATTGAATAACAGTGATGCATTACATACAGCTTGTGGATTTAAAGAAGAGAATCCTTTTCTGTTCTTCAAAATTTCAGCATCAGGACCTCCGGGAGACTAGATTCTGATATGAGTATAATCGATGCAGCTTATCAAATTTGGAAAGATTTTAATTGCTAACATTTATTTTGGGTTATTACTAAATCTTCTGCAATTTGAGGCATTTTTATGAAATGTTTGGTATGAAACCTTCTTTATAATCTTGCAAACAGTAGTTTTATGCACATGATTGTACAAAGTCTTCAGGTACCTGATAAAAACTTAATGTTGCATAAAATCTTAATGTAATCAACAATTTGTCCATTGGGGAAAGGGGGATAATTTGGCAGTAGTGTGGAACAGATAATAATTTGAAATCAAGCCTAAAACATGAACAGCACTTTCCTTACTGAACCTAAATATAATCTAGAATTCTTCCATCAGAAAAATAATTTAATGAATCTTGTCTTATTCTGTAAGTTCTGCTACCTAATAACAATGACGTCTGTTAGTAGAGTACCCTGCACTTGAGGACAAGATTGGAGTGGGGGAAGCTGGGAGGTGTGGTGGGGACTGGTAGGAGGTGTGGTGGGGCTGGTGGGAGGTGTGGTTGGGCGCGGTTGTGGATGATGGGAGGTATGGTGGGACGTGTTTATGTATGGTGGAAGATGGTGGTTGGGCGTGGTTGTGGATGATGGGGATAGTGGGAGGTGTGGTGGGAGATGGTTGGAGGTGTTGTGGGAGTGGCTGGGCTGTTGGGTGGGATATGGTGTAGTGGGAGTGGTGAGATGTCACATGTACACATTGACGATAGTGACGTCAGACCGTGTTACCCGAAGGCGAACACACGACTGAGCAATAATAGCCTAGTAATAGTAGTAGTAGTAGTAGGACCCCCACCACCACCTCCCACCAAAGCCCCCATCATAGGTTAATTTACCCTGAATCATATGCCTGTATATTTTGTAGAAGTCTGGACACGTACCCCTTACCATAAGACGTACTTAGTTTTTTGTGACCACGAAAAACTCGCGTACGTCTTACGGTACGGGTCTGGTAAACAATGAGAAAAGTACAATTTTATAAAAAGTTCAATTTCCAAAACATAGGAAATGTTAAACAATCAGAAAAGTACTATTATATACAATTCCCAAAAACACATAGATGTAAAGTTTTTAATGTTCAGGCAATTGAACAAAATATATTTTTAGTAACTCATAACGATAAGTGGCGAAAACTCATAGTACATCGATTGGGCAATGTATTACGATCAGAGGCTTAATAACATTTAATGTTATGTAGTTCGTCAAATGGTGAGTCACAAAACGATACAACTCCTATATTAACGTTCACATCATACATTGACGATAAACTCTTTGTGTAGTGTAACTTTTTGTTCGCAGTTTCACATATGTCATCGATAACTTTACACTCGTAAATAAAATTGTCCTCAGCATTGGACGGAAACCAAAATGGTTGTTTTGTGCCTATAACTGACTAAGAATGTGTCTAGGAAAAAGTATCCGTGATTTTTCAGATCTATAGAACTTCCTTAGGGTTGGGATGTCTGATCGACACATACTAACAATGGAGATTGCACAATTGAAGGACGTTATCAAAAGAAAATATCGTCAAATGCGATACGGTGACGTAGACTCTGAACAAATACGAACAAAAAAATACAGCCCCATACTCAGAGTTGTCGAAAATAAAGGGTTCGCCGTCTGCACCCAATGTCAAAGTCGAGGTAAAGAACGAGATCACCCCTGAGGAGAGGGAAGGGGAGAAGGAAGGGGAGGAGGAGGGAGCTGTGGGGGGTTCTCCTAGTTTTATGGATACCGAAATAATTGCAGAGACTCCTGAGCAACCGCAGCCCATTGTAAGGGAAGTATTGTCCACACCTGTAGGACAAAGTGAATCTGAAAAATGGATAAACAGTACTTTCACTCATCCACTAGCACAAAAACATATGCTCAAAATGATGAAAGATTCCGCCAGTAGTCGAAATATAGATCACAGTTACTGACCAAAAATCGGAGCCGAGTCTATGATGATTGGTAACAAGACTCTTCAGTTGTCAGACGATGGTGAAATTATAATTGACGGAGTACACTATAAAGGGAAGCCCGGATTGTACGAGTTTGTGTTTAAGCATCTACCCAATGATGAAATATATACCGAGGCCGATTAAAAAGCGTATAAAGATATCTGTTTGAGAACCAGTGCACACAAAAGATTATATGATCCGAACCGAAAAGTTAATCGTAACAAATCTTTAAAATATAAAAACATTATAGAGAAGTTATTCCCTTCTAAAACAGTTAGCGGTAGAGGTTATTCATACTGGGACGATCCGAATGAGTTGTGTGACAGACTGAGACTTTTATTGTCATCTCACGATGCCGGACATAAGGGTCACGCAAATGAAATCGCCTCCATCATTGAAGAACTACGAAAAACTGGATTCATAAAAGGTTCAGGAAATAGAAAGATACGGTCATTGATACAATGAGTGTCGACAAGTTCGGACGTTATTCAGTTAGAAGGGCTTTAACATCCACCCAATCGGTAGTTAGAGGGTACGACCTTACCCCTGAAGGGAATTACGATATAAAGGGTAAACTCTTGCGTAATGTAGCCGCTCCTCTAACGGAAAAAGATGCTGTAAATCTAGTCCCTGTGGAGAAGACGTGTATAACTTTTGATAAAGTCGTACAAAAATATCACACTAAGAGGATACCCTTAGGCGGTCTGGGACAGACTAAAGATACCGATGACGCTGTAACAAGAGGATATCTCGAATCCTTAATACCGATTAAACTTATGACAGACTATTCCGTTAAACAGAGTCGAATACAAGATGTAGGTGAGCCTATAGACAACGGTGATGTCGTCAACATAGCATACGCAAAGAAAAACTTTATTGTGAAAAATGGTAAGGGGAGCGCTGAGGTGGAGGAAGGGGCCTTTGATGTTTGTAACACTAGAATCTGTAATTTAAAGTTTAAATTCCCTTTACTCATTGTGACAGAGTCCACATATGTGTGTACTATATTCATTTTAGTAGTAATTTTATGACTTACAGTTACGGAGTTATTCGAAAGTCATTAAAGCTGGTTAGCAATAATTACCATTTCACCACAGGTAAAACAATATGTACGGTCATAAACAATGGTGTAAAAAAATCCTGCTTCTGCCAATTTACTCGCTCAGAAGGGATATACTCAATTTGAATAGGTCTGTAGCCGTACCGTGTACGTTGAGTATCGTGGATCATATACATTTTCTAATTTTACACAATCGGTCCACCACATTTTCTCTTTCTTACAGAAGGCTCTCTAACAAATTAGGTTAGGAGTAAATCGTAATAACTTTTAGCACTTTTTAGTCCATATTTACTATCTACGTGACTATTATGTTGGGGTAATATACAGTTAATGTTATAGGTAAATTTCTCTTCTTGAGGCAATTATATGACGTGAGGATGGAATTGTCTCAAAAATAGTGCCTTTTCCAATCCTTTTGTGAAAATGATTGCACAAGGTACGTATCGGCAAACAGTTATGCCGGTTTTCAGTTGAGTTCGTAAAAAGTGCTGATAATCCACGGAATCTTTTTTCTTTTGTGCAACTTTGTGTACTAGTAAATATGAGTCCTATAAATGTAGTAAATACAGATAAATCATACGTTAAGCACTTTAGATTGGACGGTTATAGGACTACCTATAAATTTAATCCCGCCTACATGTCTCTTAAACAATTTGACTTTGTCGTACAATTTGTCATACAATGATGTAGGAGCGTAACTCTTCCTCGATATAAAACAACTCGGCGACACGTCTGAACACGAGCGGCATACTCTCCTCGAGTAGCCTCCATTCGTCAGCGTTCAAGGTCATATAATGTTGCCCGTCGTACAATTGAACGTAACGTTTACTGAAAGTATTCCGTACTATTACATCACCAATAGTCAGATTGAATTTACACGTTCTCCTATCCCTGAGAGCGACCGTTATAGATTTTAAATGAATCGATAATTCGTCAAGTAGATGATGATTGAAGAAAACAAAATTTTCTACCACTCTGTACTAAAAGTCCAAGACAGAAACCTGTATGCTGGAATAAACCAGTTGTTATGAATTTAGTACACTCGCTGTTTAAGAAATGAATGTATTAAAAAGAATTCCAAAAGGAAGGTTAGGTGGTATCTGACGCTTAGTAGGAGCTTGCTCCACGGCCATCTTGCTCGGCTCCATGGTCTCAACTGAACTGGGAGCACACTGTTCTCTCAGTACTATCACTTTAACCCCTACTACCACCCTGTAAGATTTTTTGTTGAAATGTCCGCGTAATTTTAGTTAAATCATCATCGAATTCCAGATCGATTTGTACAAGAGGAAACTCGTGAATTCGTGGTTTATCGTTGAAATCAAATTGATAGTATATCACATCATCAATCTTGTTATTTTCACAAGCTTCACAATATTGGGAGCGACAAACCACTCCTACAGCACCCACTAAAACGTATACCAAATCTGCAGAACCACCGATTTCACCCGAAGAAAGCCGACTGTAGCACATGGTGTCTTGTCCACGAATGATCAGATCCCAGTGTATCGATAATATTATATCTATACAGTGTGTGAGTACACATCTATTCCACAACCTTTTTCAATGTGCCCGTAAGGAAATTGTACACAATATGCGAGTCGTGTAAAATCAGACAATAGACTGTAGTATTTGCAGGTATATTAGCAGAAGTTTCTATTTCTAGTCTTACATCCACGGGACCTGATATAATAGAATTGTTCTGTTTGGAACAATCGATTTCAAAGAGAGGAGAGTTTGTAAAAGATTGTAAATCTAGACTGGGAAAGGACTCGTGTGTGTAGTACGATTCGTGAAATCTATGGTACATTTCATACATTGTGGAAATATCGCTGTTAATATTATCGTAAGGAAAATACTGTGAATTTAGATAGAGTTTTTAATTTGAAAGGCCGCACATGTCAAACAGAATGGTATCCTTTATGATCTGATTCTTTCTGCCTGTCTGAAAAGCCAGAATAACGTATCACGGTTTTAACTGTCCACGAAATCTGATTTGTTTGCGGCAATATTGGATACTCGAGCAATTCCCAACTATGAAACAGAACATGGGCAGGATTGTCTCTTTAGATCATTTTCAAAATATTCAATCGGAGTGAATCTGAAACCATCACGTAAGGAACTCTTTAGTGTATACTAGTTATGTTCAGTTTAACGTTTGCAGCATCATCACTGTATACAGCGTTCAAATTGGAGGCCGAACGTAAGAGCACAAGTTCCTATTTTACGTTCATTACAATCCGTTGGAAGTCTTCGAAAAATCCCATCAACAGCTTCAACAGTACAGAGAGGGAAAAGTTTGAAACAGTAGCCATCCTACCGGTCCCCAACCATCCTGTGTTGCTGAATTTATGCTTTTCTTTCTCTCGCAACGACAATAGATTTTGAATGGTACTGGAAATTCCGACATTTCTTGTACGGTCCACTTCGCTACCGGCAAATTCGTATCTAATATCGTCAAATAGGAAGGCTAGGCATTGTTGACCAATTTCACTGTTGCAGCTCCAACGTCCGCTTTTGTACCGCTCAGTGTTCTTTTTATGTGCAATATACTTCCAAACGGTGCTATGATCATGTCCTGTTGATTTATGGGAATACAAATTTCATCATTACTACTGTACGTTGACGACGTATAAGGTCTGTGCGAATGGTATTCTAGACCACTGATGACGTCATTGTATTCTGCTGCACTATCTATTGCCGGTAGATCCATTTTTCACTTTAAATCCCAAAGCTAAGAGAAAACGAATATTTTTAGCTGTTAACTCTGTGGAGTTAAACGTACACTGATACTGTTCTTATAGCGATGTCCATTATACACGAGACCCATTTCTACATAAATGCAATCGAACAGAAACGGATTCTACTCTGAAATTTATAGGTACTTCGTTCTGATCTCTAAGGTTTACGGTGATGTTATTAATGGTTTTCACGTTGACGGGTAAATATATTACAGTCGTCGGTATTTCGACAATCTTGTATCCCGGAGCTACTTGTGGGTAAAACTCGTGTATATTGTGTGACTCTTTTCCATTTTGAAATGACCCAGTTACAATATTACAAGCAACTCTAATAACATTTACCCTTATAATATTGACAGGCAGCTCAGATTCGTGTTTTC
Organism: Aphrophora alni; assembly: GCA_963513935.1. NCBI lineage: Eukaryota > Metazoa > Arthropoda > Insecta > Hemiptera > Aphrophoridae > Aphrophora > Aphrophora alni. Next base: position 55,349,093 of record OY740765.1, on the reverse strand, counting down.
GGTTGGCTGATAAATCCCCATTATTGAAACCGAGTAATTTTCCGATAGATCCATCTTTAAAATGAATAGACTTTGAACATTTAAGTTCTGCTTTCAGTGTGTTATTGTTCGGTTTGAGAGAAAATGCAATCTTCAATGGCAGCTGTGAATTGATATATTTTTCAATATCCTCAATTTCGTACGAACCTGTCGGTATAGTAATGGTCACTTCATAATTATCATTTTCATCTTTACCGAGATAAAATTTAATAATAATTCCTTCTTCAATATTGGGAATGGAATTGTATACAGCAAGATCAATGAGACCGATTTCCCATTCTCCATCGGATAGATCTACCGGTGGAAAGAAATCACACCAAATTGTAGAACTATTTCCGTTTAAAACAATACTCATGATAGTAGAAACTTTAAGCACAAATCTCCACAGACGACTGAGGTGTCACTCTGATGTCACTTGTAATTATAGTGAATATTAGAGGTGGAACCAAAATATTTAATCAGTTCGAGTGGAGGTCTAAGATTCCCGAAACTGTCATAAAATTCTACTTTTACACCGCGCTTTTTATAACATACCCAATGTGTACCTTCACCCATGCTACTATCGAGGTTGAATATAGCAGATTCGTTTTTCAATGGTCCCGTCGGGGGAAGATTATCCCTCATATAAATACCTCTGAAATACGGTATCTTCACGGCTTATTTCTCTAAATCAATATTTGTTAATGGTCTGTTTAGTAATGAATCAATCAAACTCATTTTTACTGATCTTCTTCTTGGTTCTGGCACTGCTTGTCTCCAGTCCCCTGCCTTTTGGATACGGTTTAAGATACAGACCACTGCCTTTTGGATACGGTTTGAGATACAGGCCCATGCCTTTTGCATATGGTTTAAGATACAGACCGCTGCCTTTTTGATACGGTTTGAGATAAAAACCCCCACTCATCATGTCTTTGAGATATTTAGACTTTTTCCCTACACCTCCCAATTTGGTTTTCGCTTTCATTGCCGTTGTTACAGCCCACACTGCTGCCCGTTCATCCACAGATGCGTTACCCTATTTGACTCGACTCCAAGCCCGTTCTGCTAAAATTTTGTCTGCTTCTCTACGATGCTCTGAATCACAGTATTTGCTGTATACTATATCGTGTTATTTACTTTATGATTTACGTTTGTCTAAAGGATTGATTCCTTTATCACCACAATCTAACCTTTTGGCTAGTTTTGTACCCGGACTGCAATAGTTGTAAGAGGGTAGATGGAGTTCTACAGGCAATAGATCTATAGCCTTCTTTAAAACCTTATCACCAACGCTTAAAATTCCAAAAACGAGACCACTGCCCTTTTTCTTCTTAATAGTGGTGACTCTTTTTGATGTTGTTCGTCCCTTTGCCATTTCTATACTGAATCAATGCTCATGGGTGCATTGTATTTATGGTTGAGGTTGTTCAGTGTTGTTGCTCCACAACATACGCCAATGGCTAAATGTTTCTTTAGGAGTATCGACTTTACTATATTGCTTTTTAATAGTATGTGCGAAATCAATCAATTCCTTTCGCCATTTGTTCTCTAATATGTTCACTCTCTTACTGTGGACTTTTAATGATTCAGCTTCAGTTGCTCTAATAGCCAGTACTAATTGGGCTTTTGTGACGGCATCACTATCCGTAACACCGTCAGCAGTTTTACGAATACGTTTTGAAGAGGCATCAAAGCAGCCTTTTGTTTTATCTTTGAGTAGAACACGATCTATAATCAACGACATCAATTCTTCAAGTTGTTGAAAGTTGATTGCATCCAAGCTACTAGTGCTATCCTTTACGTTTTCTACCGCTACAGTTCCAACAGTTACTGTTCAACAGCATAACTTTGTTGTCCACATAGTATTTGTTGGTAGCGTCTTCCATGTGTATTGGAGTTTTTACATTGCATATATAGCCTTTTTGAGATTCAAATTTATTGTGTACGTTTTCCCAATAAAGTACACTCTAGCATATTTCAAGTTTAAGCCATCGCCGTCGTCTAGCGGATAACCAATATCCTGTAGCCGAGATATTCTTTTGTCGCGGCATCATTATTGTCTTTTGGTTTAGCTAAATCACCTATAGGTCTCCAGCTTGCGTCATTTCGTTTCCTCTTGTCACCAAACATTAAACACTTTGTTTCTAATTGGTTAAGAGTGACCGCATCAGTTGCAGAGCGTGCAGTAGCTACATTACGTAACAATTTACCTCCTATATCATAGTCTCCCTCGGGTGTAAGGTTAAACCCTACACCTTTAGGGCCAATTTTTCCACTCTTAGTGGAGCCGCTACTCTTATAACATCCAAACTTGTCGACACTCATTGTATTAATGTTCTAATTTTTGCATTTCCCGCGCCTTTTATAATTCCAGCTTCTTTTAGTTCTTCGATAATAGAAGCTATCCCGTTTGCATGTCCCGTATGTCCTGCATCATGAGATGCCAACATATGTCTCAGTCACACAACTCATTCGGATCGTCCCAGTATGAATAACCTCTCCCGCTAACTGTTTTAGAAGGGAATAACTTCTCTATAATGTTTTTATATTTTGAAGATTTGTTATAATTAACTTGTCCGTTCGGATCGTAAAATCTTTTATGTGAACTGGTTCTCATGCAGATATCTTTATATGCTTGTAAATCGGTCTCGATATATATTTCATCATCGGGTAGACGCCTAAACACCAACTCGTACAATTCGTGCGTCCCTTTATAGTGTACTCCGTCAATTATAATTTCACCATAGTCTGACAACTGAAGTGTCTTGTTACCAATCATCAAAGACTCGACTCCGATTTTTATTTATAATATTATTCATCCGACTGTGATCTATATTTCGATTACTGGCAGAATCTTTTTTCATTTTGAGCATATATTTTCGTGGCAGCGGATGTGTGAAAGTACTGTTAATCAAATTTTCAGATTCACTTTGTCCTACAGGTGTGAACAATACTTCCTTACACTGGGCTGCGGTTGCTCCGGAGTCTTTGTAATTATTTCGCTATCCATAAAATCAACCCTGGGAGTAGCCGGTACTTCCCCAACTGCCCACTCTTAATTTCTCACTCTTGCTGATCCACTCATCTGCTCTTTCCGTCTTTCCATTCCACTGTTCTTCGAATTTAATTTCTTGTTTCGGCAAAAACAGTCTACTCTTCCACAACTCTTTAATTATTGGTGTGTATTTTTAAGTATACATTCGTTCCTCTTTGGCCTCTTCATACCTCAACTGCCTGTACTTTTTCTCTATAGCCTTGTGCAATCTGGCTATCTCCAGCGTTAGATGCTCTCTCTTCTCAGACATCTTGTAGAATGATGTTTGTTGCAAGTATCACTCCTTTTGTACCTCTCCTCCACCTCAAAAATCTGTTCCAATTCTATCAAAACCAATTCTAAATCTTCCATTCTCCGGTTCACTGTCCTTATCTATTATAACGAATCCATGTTTATCTCCCACACAGATGCACAAATGTTTTTAAAAGCACTAAACACCATATCAGTGTTTACGTGATCATTGTAAATGTGTCGTAAATTGAGATCGTCCTGCTTGAAAGGACCAAGAGATTGGCATTGCCTTGAATCAATTGTTTGGGAATTCTGCTGTACGTCTGTCCTAAGTAGAAAGAGTCTATATTATTGTGACGTCCCATGGTGAAATAGTTACGTATATTGTCGTGTTTCTCACAAGCTATTTTGTCAAACATTATTACCGAATTTGGCTCTGCTTTAGGATGACATTTTCGTTGTCCGTGAATGTGTAATAAACCAATTTCTTTGGTATTTTCCAGTATAGTTTCCAAAAACTTGTACTTTGGCTGCTGGAGTGATTTAGAAAATACGTAGTCATTGGCAAATTTCAGTCCATTTGGATTGAAGAGCAGATTATAGCACATTAGTCTTACCACTGTTTGATGGGCCACACACTATAGATCGAACTGTGTTTGGTAATAAAGAGCTGTGACGGTGCATTGTTGAGCCGGCTCCTGCAACAACATCCAAGTTTCTTACATGTGCTTATCCACTGTGTTGTTTAAAAGCATTACGCTGCTCAACGTTTGTCTGAATACTGTGGAAAACTAACAGCACTATCCTATTAAATAGAACGCCTAAACAACAAGCTTGGTTTTATCAATCCAACTATCGTGTTCCTTGTCAAACCCTAACCATCGCACCACTACTTTTTTACCCTTTTTGCGTAGTACTTTTTCAACAAGATATACGTTGCCGATCTTTGATTTGCTTAATTCTTCGGCATAGAATCCTCTTTTCAGAATGTCACCTTTTGAGTCTTGTAGAATGTACGTTACAGGATTGGTCGGTACAACAGCATACACGGTAACCACTTCGTTTTTCCAGTTGGGTAGATATCCTTTAGCAAAAGTCTTTTTAAATTTCGATATTCTAACTTTGTCGTCCACTTTAAATTGCGCCAGTGCTTTTGTACTCTTGCGTGCTATTTTGTCCAGTAACATTTTCTGATGCTTTTTTAGCACTTGAGCGGGTTTCATGCCGTTAGTACTGTGCACAGTGTTAGTATATGTCTTTACTACGTTTTTCAGCAGCTCCAACCACTTGTAACTACCGCATGCCATAAATTCACGCCACATTATATTTTTCAAAGTACGGTTCAGACGCTCTACCATCGACGCTTTCCTGTCTGAAAAAGTGGCGTAGTGATTTATATTGTATTTTTTCATTAATCTCTTCACATGCATATTGAAAAACTCCTTCCCCTGATCGGTCTGAAAGTTATTCATAGGATGTTTTTTTCAGTATCGGTTCTAACGATATAGATCCGTCTATAGCAGACTTTGTCTTCAATGGTTCTGCAATCGCAAATTTTGTCAGACAATTTATCAATGTCAGTATATATTTGTAGCCTTGGTTTTCCTTAGCATATGGAATCATTTCCACTAGATCGGCTTGATAAAGGTCATTAACTCCTTTCAGCGTTACACTTCGTGTTTTGAAATTTTTTTGTATGAGCTTGTGGAGCTCCGCCACAATGGCTTGCCTTACATACATTATGTAAATGAGTGTGTTTATGGTTTGATGGCACTATTTATTTCGTAGAAATATTCTGGTGGACGTAACCTCAAAATTATCGCTGCTTGTTCCCGCCTCACTGTTGCTTAGGATTAATTCGCCGAAAATTGTCCATAAAAGATTGACAGAGATGTCGGAAGCTTTACGAAAAGCAACGTATCCAGGCACCTTTGTTTTTAAATTGAGACTAGTAAACGTAAAGTCTATCAGATCACCATCAGCTGTTCCATTTTTCAACTTGTCTACCAAACATTCAAAGCCTCTTTTAATCCATTCAATTTCCGTGACATTCTTGGATAGTGGATGAAATTTAAACTGAATTTTAGTCCTTAGTGTATGAAATTTTCCCCCCTCCCTACTTTGAGAGGAAACAATGTAAATTGGCTCCATAGCTCTTTACACGGCGATTGTACCCACAGAAGTAGTACAAATATTCTTGCATTTCTATTAATAGAGGACAGTGGGAGAGGGGAAACAAAGACAAGTCTGTACTTGCAAAAATGGCTGCAAGTGGATGCGGGTAGATCTCTGGAAGACAAACTCAAAGACCAATTATCGGTTGCTAACATTGATAGTTGGTAAATCAGTTGCTAATTGGATGTTTGAGTTGGTAAATCGGTTGCTAAAAGTATATTTTGGTTGGTTAAAGTATATTTTGGTTGGTAAAAATATATTTTGGTTATTAACACTTTGAAGCCTAAGCCCGAGTATACATCGGGCTGTGCTAAATAATTCTATACGATCGCGATGTCGGAATATAATCGGGTTTCGGCACTTTTGCTTAGCTAATTGGTTATTTATCTTTGCATGTCTTTGATTTTCGAATAGTCTGTGCTGTTGATATGGACTAAATATAAATATTATAAAGCTGATGCTAGGCAACGTAACACGTCTACAAGGAAAGTAGCAGACGTTTGTTTAGTTTAAAGTTAGTGACTGAGTAATCAAGATTAATTATGTTTGTTTGTTGTTTTTCTTGAATACTAAATACTTTTTGAGTTATGGTGGTGCCCAGAATGTTCAGTACCCTTTTGTGTACCTGAATGTTTCAAACTGTATCATACAAAGGCCAATTATGTTTAGTGAAGTGCTGTGTAGCTATTTTTGTTTGTGTGTGTATTTCACCCTTTTTCAAGACTAAGGAGTGTTGACTGTGATTAAAATATCTATTTACATGTATATATATTTAAAAAGGTAATTTCTTTAGGTTTAAAATGATATATAATAAGTCATATATGATAAATATAACAAATACCACAATTTTTTAAAAAACATGTCCAAAACCCCCAGGCACAGTAGGAAAGCAGCGCGTTAGAGAGTTAGGCTTCAAAGTGTTAAATAGTTTGCAAAAACATTATGACACATCGTCCATAATAAGACTAACACACACACACACCTTAAACACAGAGTCTCGTGTAACACTAAACGTGTGATGACCGTTGCTACACCCTGGTAGACAACGGAGGAACTATAACTCATATAAATATATAACACATTATTATAACTTTTGGTGATCGACTGGTGCTACACCCTGGTAGCCGCCGGAGGAACTATAAATCATATAAATATATTACACATTAAATTATTGGTGCTGGCTGTGGACACTACTTTGTATTTTAAATATTGATTTGTTGTTGTATACAATGTACATAACCCTAGAATAACCTTAACCTAAAGGTACGACCCAGACCCATACCGTAAGACATACGCTAGTTTTTCGCAAGCGCAAAAAACTCGGTACATCTTATGGTAAGGGGTACGTGTCCAGCCTCGTCCTTCAACGAAATGTACAAGCATATCACTCAGGGTCAAACTTATGGTGGTGTGTTCTGGTTACGTAAGACAGCTACTACTCGACGAGTACACTCGATTGCTCAGTCGGTAGTGTGTCCACCTTAGGGTAACACACTGACAGGTCTGACGTCACAGTCATCAAAGTGTACATATGACGTCAAGATCTAACTACGCCCAACCACTCCCACTACACCTTCCACCATCTCCCACCACACCTCCCACCATACCCCACCACACCCCCACCATCCCCCACTCCAATTCGGTTCTAAAGTGGCGGGTACTCTACTACTAGGGTTGAATCCCGTCCTCTGTACACTCTCTCTTAAAGGTAGTGTTAGGATTAGTTTTTTTAACCTCCCTGGGTTCTTTATTTTCAATATAATCTAATGGTTCAGTACTCAATTAACCTTTATTAACTAGAATAACTATCATCTATCTTATTACAACGTTACAGTATTCTTATTATTATCATAAATCCAGAATGACTCTAATTGTTGTGACTCACAGATCTGATTCTACGTTATAGTTTAATTATCTGACTCTGAAAAAAAGACAAGTTTCTTAATACATGAAGTTTGCTCACCCTAATTGCATTCTTGTGGATGCTCATCCGAAGTCTCATTCTCCCAGGAAGCTCTTACTCACCAAGTCCGTGTGACTATCTTCAAGAATTTCTCCAGCACCTCCACTTGTTCAATCTTTGCCCACTGACCACGTTTCCTCCCACCCAAGGGTTTATATATCATTGTAGCTTTAATGACGTCAGCCTTACATACAAGGTAAACAATTTCATCAGTTTTCCATGTCTGTCACAATAATTGTTGTCATTCTGGCTTCTTAAAATGAATTATATTCAAACTAAAACTATCCTAATTCCTAACAGTAGCCTCATAGAAATAAAATGTGGAACAGAAAGATCTGGAGAGCAGGCCGGCCACGTAACATTACCAAACCATGAATTAACATACTTAAACATGTTTAAAGCACAAGACATACTGTTCTGAGCAGTGGCTGTTATGTTGAAAAACAGTTGTGTTTTGATCCTTCCAAAGTCTTCTTAGGTCATCCAGCACGAATGATTACAACATTGCAATACATTATGATGAATTTAATGTTACAGTTTCTCCTTGATAGTTTTCAAAGATAAATCAATTCCAAATTTACTGCACCACACCACACCCTTAGTGAATGCATAGTTTTATGAACAATTTCTTTGGGATTTGTAGGTGCCCAATATCTCATGTTGTGTTTATTTACAGTACTGTCCAAATGCAATGGGTTTCGTCACTCATAAGTTGGAAATGGTGGACATTGGAGTTTTAGGTGATCATGCCAAGCAAAGTGTTGCAAAAATTAACTCTTGTTAGTTCATCTCTAATGTATTAATTTCTGGGTGATCTTTATTTTGTAAGGATGAAATTTAAGTTTATTTAAAATTCAATCCAAAGATCTACCGGAGAGTCCCTGTACTCTGACTTGCTTATGAACTGATCGACAAAGCTTTTCTCACTCTAATTGCATTCACGTGTATTGCACTGTTACTGGCAGTCCGTGATTCACATCCGTAACATTACCATAGTTCTCATACTTACTTCAATTGTTGTTCTTCAAGGAACAGCGCCATGTCTTGGAATATTGAAATCAATACAAAATCTCCTTTATGTTGTCTTAACAGATTTTCTTTCATATGAAAAATTAATTTCTGCAACTCGATGTGTAATTGATCAGTGCTCCATTGTTACTAACAACAATGTCATCAAATTATGGTTATTTAATTTACGAATTGTTGCGAACTTTTAGAATGTGAAATTCTTCTGTAGCTAAAACTCAAAATGTGGTAGTCGCCCACGCGCCACCTTGTACTTTTGGCACAATATGAAATTAAACATTTGTTTTTTAGATTTTTAACATGATCCTTTAGATTATACAAAAATAATAATAATAATTGTGCAGTCTTTTAAGCGTAAAATATTTTTAAATGTTTATACTCTATAAGTAAAAAATCCTTGAGATAGAACTCAAGGAAATGAATTAGAGAGTTTCAACATTTTGTTCGAGATCTTCAATTCACCCTATAAAATTTGTATTTTTTTCAAGCCTAATATTTGTTCATTGAAACTTTAGAAAAAGATATTCATCCGATTAGGAGATAAGGTACCTAATTTTTTGTTTTCAGCCCTAAAGTCAAAACTAAACCATTGATTGAAATTTGCAACAAAAATGTATCTTTGTTCTAATATTCTTTGATGTCCAGTATAACAGTGTATCAATTAATAACTAAATATTATAATTTATCACAAATATTTAAGATATCACATATTTAAAATATTTTAAAATTATTTTTCAGAATTTTTTATTTTTTTCAAAAAGGAGCTTGCGAACATCATAATTAAATCCACAGTAACTTATGTACACTTTGATTTTCAACTGGTATTGAAATTAAGGCTTAAAAATCTTCAGTGTATGTTTCACACAAAGGCATTATAACAATGATTGCAAGTTAAGTGTACTATTTTTAATTCTAAATAAATAAATGGTGGTCAGAATATGAAGAGGAAAAATTGTTTTATGTAGGTATTTTAAAACTTTTCACTCTTGTTTTTTATTTGGCTTTTAAGTAGTTTTGATTACCTTTTCTCATATTTGTATGGGTTATAAAATTTATTTAGAGTTTATTGCAGATATATATTTATTTTGATGCCCACTGAATCCAAAGAGTGTTTTTTAATCAAATCTGTCTGTCTGATGCCTGTCGCTTGTTTCTACTACCCAAACTCGTGGACTAATTTTGATCAAATTTAATATGTGGACATATTTTGGCAATATCTCAGGACATTTTTTTCCTTCCTTTTTCTATGCCATTTTACCCAAAGTAGTTTCCTTTGTCTTTACAGAGCAACACAAGCATCTTTATACGTCGAGGTGAGACACAATAAACTAAAATTAAAAGGGGGTAGTTGATAACTTTTCTTTTCAGACTTTTTAAGAGTAAATTCAGAAAAAACAAAACAAAGTTGTCCAAATGCACTAAAGAATAAACCGATTTTTAACCCTTAGCACGCTGAATAACAATTTAGGCTATTTACTCATAACGTGCTATTAGGAAAAAAAAATGTTTGTAATAATTGTTTAAAGTTCTATTTGATTTGGGGTTCTTACAGATATATTTGGTAAAAAGATGTAGATTGGCTTTAAAATTATTTTTTTTACAGATTAAAACAAGGAAAAATACCTGATTTCACTTTTTTGACCGCCCTATGAAAAAGATTATATATATTTTTTATATTTACAAACACATCATATTAATTTTTTTTGTATAAAAGTAGGCCTACTATTTAATTCAAAATAACCTGAATTTCATCAAACAAATAAATTTTACTAAAAAAAGATTTTGAGAAAAATCAACATACTGTATCAAAAATATTTTTTTACTGCTCATAATAATTACCTACATTCAGGACATCAAAAAATTACTGATATAGACTAAATATACATATAAACGACGTATAAACAAATATTTGACGATAATACCGTGTCCATAGAAACTGTCTATATTTCAAAATGTATTCTGTAGTTGAAAAAGATGCATTAATTATTTCATCGATAAATTGATCAAATCCATGGTCGTCAGGGTTTGCCATTTTTATAACTAGCCTATTTTACACAAAATAAAAATGTATACTATAACCTAAAATATAATTAATACGGCCTAAACAAATCAACAATTAACAGCTATAGCAATTATAACGCTGACACGAAACATTTCACAACTGACAGTTGTAGCTTACTAGAACGAGAAATCACGTTATACGCACTGGGGCAGAACACAAAATGGCGCCTGGTTGCTATAACAACCAAATAAAGACCAACCACAGGTGATCGAGAACAAAGACCGTAGTGGGAGTGTCACGTTATACCAATTGGACATTTCCCTGCACTCTATTGGACTTTAAACGAATTAAAAATTCCTGTAGAAGTCAAATAGTGTTGAATCGAGATACTCCGTCATATGCATTACCAGTCAAGTTGAGGGTTACGTGAAATCCCGTCATACCCGTGCTAAGAGTTAAAGGGTTTTCATAGTTTATACAAAAAACTTGATAACTATGGGGCTCGATTTTTTAATTTGTGTTTTTAAAAGTCAAGACAAAAGTGAAATATATCAAAATGTAAGAATGAGGGATATTTCTGTTTTTTAATTATTTTGGTGCTAATCAATGTCTCATGAACAGTAGCTCGGACATGTTCCTTGAATTAAACTACAATCTTGTTAGAATTTTACACTTTACTACTTCTTTTCGCTTTTCAGTATATTAATGCACAAATGAATCTGTGAGTGTTATATTTGTTAATTCTCTCATTACCATGAATGAAAAGTGATATATTTTGTGTGTATTTAGATGATTTTCTCGTAACAACCATGTTCACCATGTGGTAACAGAACATGGTGTCATATCTTTGTATGGGAAGACTTTGGGCCAGCAAGCTCATGGATTGATTAATATTGCTTATCAAGACCACAGGTCACCACTAGCAAAAGCACCATATAAAAGGCTTAAAGTAATGCCAGCACCATAATTTGAGTTGCAAATGTGTCTGAAAATATATTCTTTTCAAAATAAGCAAATGATTTCAATAGGTTATTTGAAGTTTGTTCACGTTAATAAATACTAAAGCGTTAAAAGAATATAGAAATTGTTTCATTATGAAGGACAACTTATATACAATAGTGACAAATAGGGTTGTCCAAAGTTATTTTTAGTTCAATTTATAGTTGTTTTTTTAAGTTTAAAATGTTAATTTTTATAACCTAGGTTAATTAAGAATCATATAACCTACATGTAATAATCTCTTTTCTAATTAGAGTTCATTTATTAAATACTAATAACTCACAGTGGTAAACATGTTTCATAAGAAAACATTAGAAATTGTACTCCTACATAAATATAATTACCTCTAGTGTATGAAACTGAACTGAATTGTCTTGTAATTATATGTTTAGTTTCAAGTTATGTTGTTGGTTTTTTTTTTATGTTATATAATGGATTTTAATGTAAGTGTTTGAAAATAAATATTTAACCAAATAAGGTAAGAACATTTATTGCCTATTAAAATCTTAATACAGTTTGGAAACTGTAATATATTTCTACTATTTGAAGAAAGTCTTCTGTGAAGAAGTTCATGTCATGTACAAAAGTATCACCATGTTTCTAGGTACATTATTTTAAAGTATCTAAAAAATGTCTGCATTTTAAGCTTCTGAATATGAATCAGATGTAAAGCATGTACACAAGGAATACTATGACACACAAACAATGAATCTTTGGATTTGTCCAAGACCCGTCATTGTCTGTGTGTAGTTTGTATTATTGAATATATATATATATATATATATATATATATATACAAGAAATACTATGACACACAGGCAGAGCTTGAAAAGTTATGCTCATTGTCACGTTTGGTCAATCATTCAGATTTACAGAACTATAAATTAATTTTTTAATTTTAATTTTTGTACACTAAAAATATTTTCTCTAAACAGAATTAAATTTTTATCGCCATTTAACAATTTAAAAGATTATCTGCTTATAGATCCCATTATTGATTCTTTTATGTCGGGATAAAATCATTTCCAAAATTAATTAAATTGTGTAAGAGCATTACACAAACTTTCTCACTCTCCACGAAACAAATAAAAGCCAACCAAAACTAATCGTCGCAAAAATAAAAACTTGGTTCGTTTGTGTCATAATTAATTTCTCAGTGCGAATCTTATTTGATTAAAATGGAGTTTTTAATGACGGCGGTTATATACCATTATGGTTTTTAGAAAATTATTCGTAACTCATAATAGTTTTTTACTTCTAATTTTTGAACTCAAGTTTGGTTAGTTGATTTTGATGTTTGACTAAAAAGTAACCAAAATCATTATATCTGATTTTGAGAAATAACATCGTATATAACAGCCACAAGGACGATTTTATTTATTTTTTCCGACAACCGACATTTTTCGAGAGACGCCAACCGATAGGTTTTGTTTAATTTCTTGAGAAAGAAAATTGATGAAAATATTAGAGTCAATTTTAATCAGTTTGTGTCCATATCTTGTTTCTGATATTCACCTTGCAACGGACAGGAGTCTATGCAAATTTGGAAAAATTCTAATTTTTGTAAATTCATTACTCCAAGTCGGTTTTTCAGGTTCTGAGCTGTAGGAACTTATCACTAAATGTGATCTTCACTCAGTGATCTGTTACAAACTGCTTTCCTAACTTAAAATATTTAGCAATTATTGGAACTAATTTGCTGAATATCAGTTTATGAAAAAACTGGTTTTGAAGTTGCCACAGTATACTTCTCAGTTTACTTTTCAAGTTTATTTTTGATTGCTTCTTCACAAGTTCATTCTATCTTGTCTCGTTTATAACTTATGTAACGATATATTTTAAACTTTTTCAAAAATATCAAAATTCAAATCGATTTGTAATGTTTCACGATCAGAAAAACAATAGAAATAAAAAAATGTAGCGTTTTGAAATATATATATATATATATATACAGTTGGTTGATAAAGGTCAATTTTCAAAGTACATAAAACCAAAAATAAAATTATTTTTGAAAAATATTCTAAAACAAATTAATAAGTAAGGTCGAATAAAGGAAAATTTGTTAATAAAAATTAAATTAAAATTATTTTAGGGAGGGAAGATAAATTACGTAATAAAGAAAGTAAATAATTAAAATAAAGGAACAATAAGATACAGTATCCAGTAGGAATGTGTCTGGGGTGGAGAGGAAAAGAGGGGCCCCACATTTTGTTTGTTGCATTTGTTTTCAGCGGTACAAACCCAATAAAAAATATAGACCTCAAATGCTTCTGTGTAAATGCGTATTCTACTTTCGTTTCTTTTATCGGTGTAAATAAGAATAAAACGTTTACAAAAGTGCACAAGGTGCATATTAAAGGGATGGACACATTTTTGTTAATGAACAGAACGTTTAACAATTTGTTGTTTTATTTATAAATATATATGGTAATCTTTATGTTAATCGTTATTTAAAAAATTTTAATAGTAAAACATTTACTAAATAAATAAAAAGTAATATTTGTTATTTATAAACGATCTCATTCATTCAAGGTCTAAGCTTGACTATTCGTTACAGAGTGTTCAGAAAATGTCGTGCCAAACTTTGTATTGGTTACATGGGTCAAAATAAAGAAAAAAGCTTCTGTAAACATATGTCCGGGAAATGTTTCGTGTTCCATCTTTCGCACACTTTGTGTTTTTGGAAAAAAATTTACAAGTTATAAAATTTTTAACATCTTGAGTCGAAATTTGGTAGGCTATTCAAATTGTGTATGCTTTTTTTTTTTACCTGTCACCAAAAACTAAAGCTTTATCATGTATATTTTTAAAATGGCTGTCATTAAAAATGTTTAATTTCACGAAAATCGTTCGTTTTAAGAGAAATGTACAAAAGACAAATAATTCCTCTTTTAACGCCAAATTACATTTATTATTATTATTATTTTTTATTTTTTTTATACTAGGTCGATTGATAACCTGAGTTATGGACAGAAAACTAAAACATAATTTTTGATAATTATTTTACAACATCCAAATTTATCTTAAACCAAAATAATATTGAACTATGTTAATTTAAGAAAAACAAAATCTTTTTTTTTAATATAAAAAAGGCGAATCCCCAATTTAATTTATGTTAAATAAGTTGAAAGTGGGTAACATATTTATGTAACCACTACGTAAAGTTTGGCACAACATTTTCTGACACTGTGTACAGCTGTGTATATAAAGTGAAAATATTTAGACAGTTTAGACCATAAATTTATTCACTGTTTTTAATAAATACTGATAGTAAAAATATTAAATTATTATTATATATAACTTACAAATAAATGATAGTTTATTCCAACTAGTCTATCACAAAGTTTCCGTGTTCAGCTTCTTTCTTCATAAATTGCATAACAATGTAAATAATTTCACGACTTTGACTCTTTAACTTTACGATTACTCATCATCACACTTAGCACAACACCTATTTAGCCAACCAAGTTAACATTTTATGCGGTAAATAGGCTATGTGAAAGACGGATTGACGAATATTTTGCGTATGCCTCTAATTTATCACGTGAATGTATTCTTGGAATCAACGAACAAAGGCATCAGGAAGGCGGGAAATATTTTCTGGGATCCCCTCAACATCCTGTTTACCTTTCCCACAAAAATATAGTAAATATTACGTGCCATTCTTAGATATTCAAGTAGCCTAACCAGTACGCCCAGTATGCATTTGAATACTTCTAGAATGTGCCTAATCTAATTGTCATTACTTTGGGGCATGCCTAATTGAATATTTTTGTCATTACTTTTATTATGTAGAAACTTTTTACAGTTTATCATTACATAAACTTAATTTTTTACACAACTTTATACTTTGTTGATTTTTAGTTTTTATAACTTTTTTTATAAATAAATATTGCGTGCAAATAGATAAGGAGGCAAAATCATAAGATATATGAGATGTAGTCTGTCACGAAGTTGTAACTTTAGGAATTAAATGTAGCTAAGCAGTAATTTGTGTACCTAATTTTCTTGGAATGGGTTGTACGTCAAGTCATGTTAGGGAAACAAGTAGAAAGGCGGACACGCCCATTACACCAAACACACTCCTAGTCTGAGGCTACTGTATGTGTAGAAAGAAAATAGTATGTAGAAAAGAGTAATTCAGAAATTTGAATTAATTAATCTAAATAATCGCGAGTGTAAAGAAGACAATAGTAAAGGTGAGAATATCGTTGAAGTGTGTTGCGTACATGTTTCGCGGTGAGGACATAAACTTTGTTAGAGACAATAGCCAAAATGAAGTGGCGTTCAAAACCAAAACTATCAAGGTGTGAAAATATATCTACTAGAACAATGAGTTGTGACAGAAAGTAAAATTTCTCGGGAACAAGAAGACTCACGAGAATCAATCGAAGTTCCAAAGATGCACTAAATCGCCAGGAATACGAAGAACATTGTCTGGAGGAAATCAGAGAATCCTGAAGGAAGATATGGGAGTTTCAAGAAAAACAATAACTAAAAAATAAAGGAATAATTAAAGGGCGTTGAATTAATTTAAAAAAGACAAACAATCCTGAATAAATAATGTAGACACACTTAATTAAAATTAATAATTAATATTGAAGCAATTCCAGATCAAAAATGGAGGAAAACGGGAAGAAATGGAAAAAAAAATTAGGTACCAAATGAAGCAGGAAACAGGGGAAATTGTTGGTACCAGAATATGGTAGTAAGAGGGAGAATAATTCAATAAAAAAGGATTCATGAAAAAATCATGATCTCTCGTCTTAAAATTAGAAAGGTTGTATGTAGTTTCGGTGTCCGTCGATTTCTTGAAAAATTTTAAAAACCAACAAATACTGTAGTTAGAAGGTTTCTATAGGATAGAAGTTGAAAAAATCAAGTCGTCGCACAAAACCATGGATCTCCGGGAACTAAAAAGTGCCGAGACGAACATTAATAAAAAATAATTAATTTAAAAGTTAAAATAAAAATTGAAAAAGCATGAAGAATGACAGTCGAACAAATTTAAAAGTCATAGTCGTTTCTAGTAAAGAAAACCGAAGCAGTAAAACTTGAAACCGAAATACGAGCAGTGGAGACGAGATTTTTTTTTGTACTCGCCGCTGAAATTGTCTAGAAAGCAGATAACTAGGACAATGAACTCCGCCAAATTCAGGAACAGGACCCTGGACTCCGCCAAATTCAGGAACAGGACCCTGGACTCCGCCTAAGTCAACATAGGAACTGGAACCATTAACAAGACACCAGTCACTTAGAACCATCTTCTACCAGGACACTGAACTCCGCATAATTCACAGGTGTGCCGTAAACCAAAATTTATATAAATATTATCTTAGAATTTCAGAGTTGGGTAGAAAGTGTCAATTCTAAATTATTCTTACTTTTATGATTAGGATTTGTCATTTTTACACTAACTTTCTTTCTATGAATAAATTTATCAATTTTGAAGTAATATCGTTTTTTAGTTGGAAATTTTAAAATAATATTTTTTAAAAAAGATTCTCAATTTGTAAGAAAATTGTTTTGTTTTTATTTAAAGTCTGCTTCGCACTGCGTCTGTTAGAGAAATTTAATATTTTTTTGTGATGCCTCCTGCTGTTTTGCAGCCGAAATCCCCTCGATATGGATCCAGGAATTCCCAGCTGGCTGGTTGAATAATCACGTCAACCGAAAATCTGTCAGGATGGACCAATGCGATCATGATTTTAGGTGCAAGTCAAGAACAACGCAAGTTTACAATTAAAATTAGAGTTTATTGAAACGTAAAACAAGTATTCAATTTGAAATAAATATAATAGATATGAATGAATATAAATCAAATATTGAAATGAAGGAAAAGAACCTACGACTCCACCTTTAAAAAAACAGAAGTTATAAATTTCTGCCAAAGAAAATCATGGCTTGTCGCGAGCGACCAATCTGTATGGTACTAGGAGAAGACAGATCCTAGTGGTCTTCGTGTCTCTCCCTCTTTCTGACCACCACGTGATTCACACTCCAAATAGTGCAAGTCAAGCTTTTTAGGAGTTTATTCAAATGTCAATTTATTAAGTACTGTTATTTCCTTTTTTTATTATTTTGATATTTGTTTGAGCTCCACTATGCTACATAAGCCCCCCCCCCCCCCATCTGTACTGCTAAAGCCGTTCCATTCGGCTCGTTTTATGCTGAATGGATGTAGTAGAAAAATTTAGAAGAAAAGAAACCCATCGGTCGCTTACGATTAGCCATGTTACAAATTATATTCATTAATTATGGTACCCTTTAGTTGGATATAAGTATAAAATATTATGTCATAGGTCCCTCGTGTTATTCTATCAAAACAATTTTTCTTATCAACTAGTTTATCATGTAAGACAATGTTTAACAAATCCTTTAAAAAAACAGTATTCTTATATTCATTTACATTGTTGCGCTATATTATATCTATTAATATAACAACATTTCCAAGTTTATAAAATCATTATATTGTAAATTATTGACATTAGGTTAAGGTAGTGGTGTTTGGGGGCTGTGTCTATTTTCACACCCTTAACACAGAGTATTGATACGGGAAAAGACGGGTGGGATCATTGAGAAAGGTGAAGGAGAAGGGTGCAGCTTAATAAACAATGATTGCATAGGATTGAAAAAGTAGTAGTTTTTAAATCAAATGCTATCAATAGCTATGTAATTATTGTTAAATCAAATGGAACACATTATAAAACAAAATTTTTGTAAGATTATATTTACAGCAGCCGCTAAAAACTGAAAATAACAAGCAGGCTCTATATAGGAAACAATTATGTATTATAGGTGTTCCATTTGCACATTGCAAAAATTTCATTTGATCATTAATTAAATAATATTAAAGCCCAATTCACTATTCTATTGTTTACAATTTTATTTCTTACTTAACCAGTTTTGGCTGCCACTATCCTACGGTGTTTATCCTATCCTATCCTTATTCTATTGTGTTTAATGTTTTTGAATGCTATTCAGCTGGAAATGTGAAGCATATCCAGCCTTCCACTTGGGGCCGGTCACTATTCTGAAGCCCCTTTAAAAAATGTCTGGCATCTTCCAAGCCTTAATCAAAGAAGTTGTCTTTCTTTTTATTTTTTTCCCTCTACTTTATTCCCATTAATCAACATTATCACCATATAGTGTATTACTTTCCATTTACGTGGAATTCCTTTTAAATAACTTTTATGTATGTAAAAAAAACAAAAAACCCTTATTTAGTTGTTTGCAAATTAGTAACTCTGATTGCAAGTTTATTGTAAAAATATGTTGATCATTGATCTTACAACTTCCCAATTTACTCAACTTCCTGATAATATTAAACATTTATTTAGTGCATGAAATTAATTAGATATTATATATGAACTACAATGGAAAAAAACTCAGCTATTCTGTTGTACACTGACCTAGTCTGTGCGCCTTCCCTTTTTAATTAACGCACTTACCTCCAACCCTATAATATTTATTACAGGCTTTGTTTTCGAGAGTATTGAGTGGATTTAGACAGTTCACTGGAAGTATAAACTTTTTTAATATTAACCTGAACCTCTTAATCCCTTCAACAGTTTAGGTTGGGCCTAAACTATTGGTACCCCCCTTTATTCAAAGCTTTCAGTAAATATTATAAATTTTCCCTTAGTTCAGAGAACTTACGAGAAAAAAACTTTTTTTTTGTAATTACTTAACTCAAGAGCGAGGTCTTTAGAAAGTTCCTCGATCACAACCTATATTAGTCACATAGATGTAGTTGTTAACCTGTGTGTGGATTATTAAAAAATTGCAAGCACAATTCTTAGTAATGAAATTATAAATTATATATATATATATATATATATATATATATATATATATATATATCACTTTTTGCAACAAATTAACTTTTCATTGATATTTAAACACAATTAATTTTTTCATCAACTTTCTTACAAAATTATTTTCTTTTATAAATTCATCTTCTATATTAGTATAAAACAAATAAATTCTTAAAATTAAGAGCAGGTTGGTATTTTACCAAAATTTAAAACAATTAAAACATTTCTTAATTTGATTACTTATTTATTTCTAATTTAAGAATTTGACTTTTCAACAATTATTTTTCTATTAAAATTAAAATTTCCACACACATTGAATACTTATTAAACATAACATCAATTTATTCACAGCAAAAAAATATATATCCCAGGAAAAACTATTAAAGGATTTGAAATTATTTTTTATTGCACTTAGTGGCAATTCACTG
Source organism: Aphrophora alni (assembly GCA_963513935.1). Classification (NCBI taxonomy): domain Eukaryota; kingdom Metazoa; phylum Arthropoda; class Insecta; order Hemiptera; family Aphrophoridae; genus Aphrophora; species Aphrophora alni. The sequence goes on along the minus strand of OY740765.1, from coordinate 55,329,379 downwards.
TTTTATCAAATGTTATAAAAATGTCAAACCTTGACCGACGTGTTAATTTTCCTGGAATTTTCTGGTTGTGGAGTAGATCTGGATTGTTAATCAGCTATCAGCTTCAGTCCATTGGCAAAGCTAGGTCCAGTCCAATTCGGCAGTCCTGGTTTTATCGTCCCTTTACATGTGACGTAAATCCGTCTTTCTATCTGACTCTAATACTTAATTGATTCTACCATTTACTTTACTTTACTACTGACTTTACTTCAAAAATTTAATTCAAAAATCTGATGCAAACTGTCGTGAAGTAAGGTAATATTCACCTTTGAAAAATTATTACAAGAGAGTCCTCCATGAGGATCACCGGCTCTATTTATAGCCGAAATATATTGTATTCTCATACCAATTTTCTTCCTTATTAATATGTTTAATTTATTTTTTCTGTCTTCCACTGTGTTGTACTATTTATTCTGAATCTTAGCATATTAATTTGTCTCTGCTAAACCCATTTTTATTACTTTTTCTATTAACTAGTTTATATTTAAACTGTTGCTGTCAGTTGGCTTAATGGCTCTGCCCCTCATGACGTCACGGTTTCCCGCACTTTCAGGTCCTGCAAAATTAAACTTGCACTAGGCTGATATCTTTTTGCTTTATTCTTAACTTGTATAACTTGCTAATTTTCTGTAATTTTTACTTTTTTATTCTTGCATATTGTTGGTCTTAACCGTGGCTTTCCTGACGATCTCAATTCGTGATTCTAGGTGTTACCATTCTTCTGATATCGTTGATACTAATTTTGCGTAATTTCGTAATCCTACTTTTCACACCTTTGTTCCTAATTCACTGAAACTCGGTTGTTTCGTAGAATTACGCGCAAAAGTTTCGTAGCCGAAAGGAAAAAAAAGTCCGATTTCCTTATCTGTCGATTTTCACGCTTTTTCTCACTTCTTTTTGCACTCGAAATTTTACTAAATTTCCTTTAATATTTTGACCTGGGATTTACATTTTCTTTAATTATTATTATTATTTATTAATCTGAAATTTTTATTTTATCTTACATTTTCCCACAAAAGGTTTGAAAAATATTAATTTTTATTTTGGTGTGGAATTTTTTTTTTACTGAATTCGTCATTGCTATTATATATATCTTAATATCTTTGTATTAATTACTTTTTCAAATTTTTTTGTCTTAGTTTTATAAGTAGCACATTTCTGCTAAATTTTAATTAATCATTATTCCCGAATTTTTTTCAGGAATAAATTTTTTTTTAGATTTCCATGTATTTATTAGTTTATGGAAATCTAAGTTTTTTGGATTTTGACCAGTTTTGAAAATATTTCCCTTTCTTTGTCTTTAACTTTAATTACGTAAATTAATATGAAATATTAGTATTAGATATAAATTGCGTACAACTTGTACTACAATTACATATTCTTAAAACCGTTTATTTCATATTTTCAAAATTCATCAAATACTGATTTTTTTATTTCAAAATGACTAACTCAGAAACTCACCGTTTCAACGGGTTCGCGAATTGTGACGTCAGAGCAAAGTCATAGTCCACTTCCACAAACTCGTTCAAAACAACAAAGCTTGCTTCTACTGTACAAAATCCTTGCATGTTAAACTGTATTCTAATTTTTTCCAAAATTTGTCAAATACAGTTCCCATACAACGATAATTCCGTTTTAGCTCTCTCCCAAGTAAGCTAAATTGAAACGTACTTCTAGAAATTTCATGAAAAATGACTTGACAATTCTTCCCTATTTTCAAAATTAATCTCACCTGGTTTTTCCTTGTATTTAGCTCAATTCTGCTCTGTTAATGGCTAATCTACAATTATACGAAACATACAATTTATTAATTTTTGTATTACATATCTTATTATCTGATTGTTTTTTCTTATACTCTACCATGTTTTTATTGTGTTTTGTTTATTATTATTTTGTTTTTATTTTTGAAAAACACTTTCACTTCCACTTTTCTTACTTGTTTTTTTAGATTAACATAACTCTATATTTGCCTGGGATTTAACTAATTGACTAAATATATGATTAAATCTACCTATTATATCTTGCAGGATAACACAAAATTTATTAATTAACACTAAGTTGTGGTTTATACTAAAAAGTGTTTGTTTTAATTATTAAAATGGAATACCACCAAGCACCTACAGTCTTTAGCATAAATAGTACAAAATTTATTATCTAAATTAGCTCAAGTTACCATAAAAAAATTTTTAAATCTTTTTTAATAATGTTTTCATTTTTCTCAGTTATGTTTACAGTCATTTCTTCTCCATTTTATTATTCAAAATTTTTATCTTATTATTTACTTTTTTACGTTAACTTTTAGCTAGTTCGATTTCATTTTGTCTTCTTATGATGATAATTTAATTTTTTTTACACCTTTTGTTTCAATTTTAAATTATTTTTATTAGTGTTAAAGTTATTCGTTTTCCCTTTAACTATACCTATTGTATTGTGACCTTTGGTCTTTGTTTTGCTGACCTTGTAACAATTTATTATTTACAATTAAAGTTCAATATACTTCCCCTTCTATTTTCTGTTGGTTCTCTACACACTGCAACGAACTCACCCTACACTCACTCTCTTACTCTTATTTTTGATTTTGGGATTACGGCTCGATTCCAAGAATGAACCTTACTCGCTTGTTTGGAGCAAGATTTATTCTTAGTTTTATTTTAAGTTAAGTGTAACTTCCTTTTGTTTATTTTTGACTAGCTTTACTTAATCTTTCCTATTTGACCTCTTTCTCGAGGTGTGTCTATTTGAAAAAGCTGTTTGCAAAGTCTATATGAATAATGTGAAATATGAGCGCTAATATTTCTATACGATATTAATTACACAACCTGAAAAGCGTATACATTTTTTTTATCAATTAAATATTTTTTAAGTTAAAAATTTTAAAAATATCGAATGATATTTGAATTTAAATTAAAATCTTTATAGTATATACTATCAATCAAACTAATACAAAAACAATATGAATCAAGTATAATTGAAAACAGAACAATTACAAAAAAACTATTATTATTAATTTTTTTAAATATACTTAAAACTATGTTGAAATAAAAACACACAAGAAATTCAATTATTCATACGCAAACAAATTCAATCAAAGAAAAATTAAAAATTAAAAATACAAATAGCAAATTTATTTTATTTATTTCAATTAATAGAAAATAGAAGAGATTTATTAGGTATAAATTTATTTAAAGCTTTATAAATTATTGTTTAGGCTTATGTTCCAATGATAAACAACTACAAATTAAAACTAAAATTCTAAGTTTTATGTATAATTTCAATATTAACTTAATATCATATTCAATTGACCATGAGTAGCAGATATTTATGAAAATAAATATGAATTAAAAATATTTTAAAACTTTGCCAATTTATTTTATCTGTCTTTAAATTTAATTTAATGATTTGGCGAATAATTGTTTATTCGAAATTAGGGTACCTTGGTACGTTTAAAGATGACTTCGGCTCATGAATAGTATTTAGTAGTATGGCTGCTTCAGTCCCGTTCCTCAATGATTTCAAGTTGGTCAAGGCAGGTAGACGATCCCGAAAGACGGAGTAGTGTGGGTTGAATATTTTCTCCTGATGCTTCGTTCTTTTGTTCTTCTAGCGTAGGGACTCCCAACTTGGTCAGAAGTGGTATGTTGTGATGAATTTTGTACTTTTCAAAGTTTTTGAATCAAATAAGCGATAGTTCAATGCAAAGTTTCAAATGTTCATTTCATTTAGTAGCTCGTGTTCTTCAACGCTAAGACTGTCCTATTTCTTCACAAAGCTTATAACATGTCTTCTTATAAAGTCGAAAATATTTTTAAAAATCTTTTAATTTCAATATTTGTTCGACAAAAATTTTCTAAGTCATATCTTGAGCGTAGTTGAGTAGCAGAATTATGACCAACTTGGTCCGCTGTAGAATCCATAAATTGACCTACTAGGTCTGATGATGAAGTCAGAATAATTTAATTGTCTCCAATCTCAAGGAAGTAACCTCGGTTCTTCCAAAATTATCACTTTCCCTCTAATTTTCCCTTTTTCTTTCCTTTTTTCTTTTAATGTTTCCCCCCCCCCCGTTGTTTTGATTCGTTTTCAACCCTTTCTTCATCTATTTTTCGATCTATTTTCTCCAAACTATTTCTTAAATACCCATTTTGATTTGTTTATTATTTCACTACTGCGTAGTGGGGACACGTGATCAACCTTGTTTCATCTTCATACCTGTCGCTCAAGGTTTTAAACAATTTTCTTCTAATTCGCCATAACAGTTTTTGGTTGCGAATTTGGAAATTCTGAAAGCATCCTTTTCTTCCTCTTGTTTTGTAGGTTACATTAAAACTCGAGCGGTGTTTATAGAAACATAACTTTTCGAATTATTCGAGTTTGAATGTTTTCATAATTTTCAGACGGCCAACTTTTGATCCTTTCGAAATTTCGACAATTTTTCTTCAGTTCCTTGTTGCCCTTGTCCTGAAACGAAAGAATCCTCTTGGTTGATTCTCGTAGTCCTTTTATTTAAAACGTTATGCAACCTCCAAGTTTAATCTTTTAGCGTCTGCTTTCTTGGTGTTTGAAACCCCCCCCCCCATTTTAACAAATACATGCTTCTCATGATTCAATTTTACAATATTACCTCTTGGTAATCTAACTGTATCTTAAAATTTATCTTTTTTAACTTTTAAACCTCTAACTTTTGAATTAACCAAATTAACTCTTTCTTATTTTATTTTTCATTATCGGTTTGGCCGATTTTGAACAAACTTACCAAAAGTGTTTCCCCTTTATGCCCTTTATCAATTGTTGTTTTAACTATCTTCAATACTTTCTTATAATGTATTTGAGGAAAACATCTCAAGGTTGATTTTTGACAACGTTTTTCTCATAGAAATCATTATAAATTCAAAATTTAAATTTGTAAAATCAATTTATCCCTATTAAGCTTTATTATACCAATTTTGTTTTTTGGAATTTCTTATCTTTTGGTTTTTTATCTCTTGGTTTTTTTAACTCTAACTTTTAATGATACTAAAAATCTTTTAATACAGTTAACAATATTTAGGTATTTAACATTTATAATCCAAAATAATTTAAAACTTTTACAAAAATTAATTTTACTATGTTATCTTATTTACTAGAATGATTTATCTCTCCTGTTCGTACAGGTCAGTTAATTAACAAGTCTGGTGCAGGTGGTTGCAGATGACTCATCATTGAACACACCCTTGAATAGAATTTCATATGCTTGGTCAACCTGTCGATACTGGTTATATATATATATATATATATATATATATATATATATATATCTCACTTTTTGCATCAAATTAACTTTTCATTGATATTTAAACACAATTAATTTTTTCATCAACTTTCTTACAAAATTATTTTCTTTTATAAATTCATCTTCTATATTAGTATAAAACAAATAAATTCTTAAAATTAAGATCAGGTTAGATAAATACTTAATAAACATAACATCAATTTATTCACAGCAAAAAAATATATATCCCAGGAAAAACTATTAAAGGATTTGAAATTATTTTTTATTGCACTTAGTGGCAACTCACTGTTTTATCAAATGTTATAAAAATGTCAAACCTAGACCGACGTGTTAAGTTTCCTGGAACTTTCTGGTTGTGGAGTAGATCTGGATTGTTAATCAGCTATCAGCTTCAGTCCATTGGCAAAGCTAGGACCAGTCCAATTCGGCAGTCCTGGTTTTATCGTCCCTTTACATGTGACGTAAATCCATCTTTCTATCTGACTCTAATACTTAATTGATTCTACCATTTACTTTACTTTACTACTGACTTTACTTTAAAAATTTAATTCAAGAATCTGATGCAAACTGTCGCGAAGTAAGGTAATATTTACCTTTGAAAAATGATTACAAGAGAGTCCTCCATGAGAATCACCGGCTCTATTTATAGCCGAAATACATTGTATTCTTATACCAATTTTCTTCCTTATTAATATGTTTAATTCATTTTTTCTGTCTTCCACTGTGTTGTACTATTTATTCTGAATCTTAGCATATTAATTTTTCTCTGCTAAACCCATTTTTATTACTTTTTCTATTAACTAGTTTATATTTAAACTGTTGCTGTCAGTTGGCTTAATGGCTCTGCCCCTCATGATGTCACAGTTTCCCGCACTTTCAGGTCCTGCAAAATTAAACTTGCACTGGGCTGATATCTTTTTGCTTTATTGTTAACTTGGATAACTTGCTAATTTTCTGTAATTTTTACTTTTTGACTCTTGCATCTTGTTGGTCTTAACCGTGGCTTTCCTGACGATCTCAATTTGTGATTCTAGATGTTACCATTCTTCTGATATCGTTGATACTAATTTTGCGTAATTTCGTAATCCTACTTTTCGCACCTTTATTCCTAATTCACTGAAACTCGGTTGTTTCGTAGAATTACGCGCAAAAGTTTCGTAGCCGAAAGGAAAAATTTTTCCGATTTCCTTATCTGTCGATTTTCACACTTTTTCTCACTTCTTTTTGCACTCGCAATTTTACTAAATTTCCTTTAATATTTTGACCTGGGATTTATATTTTTTTAAATTATTATTTTTTTTTTTTAATCTGAAATTTTTATTCTTTATCTCTTACATTTTCCAACAAAAGGTTTGAAAACTATTAATTTTTATTTTTGAGTGGAAATTTTTTTTTACTCAATTTGTCATTGCTTTTATATATATCTTAATATCTTTGTATTAATTACTTTATTTAATTTTTTTGTCTTAGTTTTATAAGTAGCACATATCTGCTAAATTTTAATTAATCATTATTCCCGAATTTTTTTCAGGAATAAAAATTTTTTTTAGATTTCCATGTAGTTTATTAGTTTATGGAAATCTATGTTTTTTGGATTTTGACCAATTTTGAAAATATTTCTCTCACTTTGTCTTTAACTTTAATTACGTCAATTAATATGAAATATTAGTATTAGATATAAATTGCATACAACTTGTACTACAATTACATATTCTTAAAACCGTTTATTTCATATTTTCAAAATTCATCAAATACTGATTTTTTATTTCAAAATGACTAACACAGAAACTCACCGTTTCAACGGGTTCGCGAATTGTGACGTCAGAACGAAGTCATAGTCCACTTCCACATACTCGTTCAAAACAATAAAGCTCGCTTCTACTGTACAAAATCCTTGCATGTTAAACTGTATTTTAATTTTTTCCAAAATTTGTCAAATACAGTTCCCATACAACGATATTTCCATTTTAGATTGCTACTTAGCCAATCCCACACATAACCTTGTAACTTAGTCAAGTCTACTGCTTCTGTTCTGTCGTGACATCTGTGACGTTGAAGACTGAGTATTCTGTAACTTTCTTGATAATGTTCTTGGTCAGCAATTTGGCAAACAAGCTTAAAATATGGATATCTATCTATAGACAAAAACGACAATAATTACAACACTGTATACTGAAAATACATATTAACCTTGAGAGTCAACACTCACCCCTAAAAGTATGTGTGAAATAAATGTTCTAGTACTTTTAAAAAAACAATTTACTTATTTTGTGTGTGGATTCTAGGCAATTTCTCTAAGTCCCTTAACCACTTCTACTCTTAAAACTTTATGAAATTGGTTGTCTGTTTAACTTAATTAATACTTTTTTTTTGAAGAATATTCCGCTGAAGGCCTGTAATTCCCAAAAATTAATTTATTGCAGACCATATTTAATTAACTCGTCTTATAAAAATTTCATTTATTAAAATTAACTTTCAGTCCATCTCAAACTTGTAATTACCCCTTTTTCTAATAATCAGTTCAAAAAGGACTCATATATATATATATACACACACACACACACACACCTGAAATCCTCACTCAAATCACAAAATTTCATCAAGATCATAAGAAACTATCCAAAAAAACCCTAGATTTATTATTTCTTTTGAATGTTTAATACATTTTGAGTTATAGCTGTTTCTAAAATTTCAAAAAATAGGACCTATATGGATACCATTTCTATTTTTAGGTATAATTTATGTTTGTTCACCGTTATTTAAAATTAAAATCTTATTTCAATTTACTCAGCATATGGACTATTGTAGTTTATTGACTCTAGTCGCGTTTCCGGTTTTAGTTTGCTTTGAATTCTTGTGTTTAACATCTGAACTAAAGTCCATTGTTTGACCTACAATAATGTTGGCCTTGCATGTGCAATATATACTAATATTACAAGACTATTTTACTGTTATCGATGTTTCTTTTATTCTAAATTTATTCGATTATTTTATTATGTATCTTACCCGTAATCATTAATAATCTATTTCCCATTTTAAGACACTTCCCCAATTAATCTTTTATTTAATAATATATTTTAATTATTCTTCAAATTATGTTAATACCCCTATTTTATTATTACCGTTATCCCTCATAAAATGTAATCATAATATCTATATATCCTCTGTCTATTCCAAGTAGTATTATTAAGAGGTGCCATAATTACTTAACGTATGATCAAAGTGGGAGGTCATTGCCATTCGGTTATCAATCTGCAACTCAAAGTTCACTATGTATGAATAACAACACTCTTGCTTCTTAATCTGACACATGGAATTTAGCGAAGTTTATCAGGGGTATTTTAACAAATTCTTGAAACTATAGCATAACGTATGATCAAAGTGGGAGGTCATAACCATTCTGTTATCCATCTGCAACTCAAAGTTCACTATCCTATATTTTACGGTATGTGATACACACATTGTTATCTCTGTAACTATCAAAGATACAAAATACTTACAAATATTTCTAATCACAAATTGCTCGATATTGTCGGATTTAGACATATAGATAAAAAAATTGTTTAATTTATTATAATAGAACAACAGTACATTTTGTTCAATGTTGAACAATTTTCCACTTATCATTCAAGTAAAACCAATGTCGGCATAACACCGTATCCTTTACTTTTAAAACCCATTATTTTTTATTTGTTTTTGGTACAACATAATATATTCTTGGCAACCTTTCTGATTTAAATTTAAATAACTACTGATATATATATATATATATATATATATATATATATATATATATATATATATCGCAGCTGCTGATATCATATCACCTGACATGTGAAACTTGTGATATGTAAAAAGGAACAATTTTAGTATTTACTATTTATCCAGAAATGCCCACTTCCCTTAAAACTGAAGATTTACTTCAATTGGTTTTATCACTTATAGCTTTGTATTAACCCTAATTTTAACAACTATTTTCTATTCAATTTAGTGAATGATATACCTTCCAACATTGTGTTATGAGTTCAAAGTTTAAACTTGACTAGTTCCGAGGAACTAGAAGGGCAGACGCACCTGGAGCCTCTCCCCACATCACCAAACCCCTACTCATGAAGATAGATGCTGGGAGTAATCTACCACTACCACCACGAAACCATTCCTCAGCTCATGCTCCTACACGCCGAAACCCCTGAACCATGCTCCATGGTAGTAATGTCGGCAAGGTTCCCCAAGCCACGTTTGATGAGTCATCATTGGGTCGTTCACTCGATACCCTCTTGCACAAAATCACCTACAGAGGGCTGCGCCCGTTACCCACCAACATCGTATAGAGTAACCCAGCAGCTAAATCTGGGATCTAAAAAAAGTTTCCCCCCAGTTTTCTTGGGCCGACACCATGGGTGTAGTGCACGACCCGATTTATAGACGGCTCAATTCACCTAGAGCAAATGTTAGCAAGGTTCCCTAAGCAACGTGTAATTAGTAGCCATCAGGTCGCTCACGCTATACCTTACTTCACATCGTATACTGAGGGTGGCGCTCGTTGTCCACCTACATGGGATATGGTAGCCTTTCCCCGGTTTTAGGGGTCAACACCGTGAGGTACAATATTCACCCAGTATACCTTCCGGCTATCTTTCAACATAATGGATCCCAAAATAAATATATTTTCTTCCGTAAATGCGAAAATTTCAATAATCGCTGGTAATATAGATTTTCTCACCAATAATTGAGTACACAAGGTAATACACATTTACCGATCAAAGCTACTCTTTATTAATAACAGAAGCAGGTGTAGGGATAACGTATTTACTCGTGGGTGTTTTCGGTGTTGAATGCAACTTGTAATGAATTCTGGATTTTAAAATTTGAATTTCACATACATTAAATTACTGAAACATCCTAAAGTAATATGCCCATATGTATATCGCTATCGGTTTGTTATTTATCACATTTTGTTTTCTTCCTATGTGGACCAATTTATCTAATTTAGCGGAAAGCGTGGCAATATATTTTTAAATAACGGTAAAACGGACTAGCCAGGTAGCCCAAAGGCAAACTCTACCCCATTGTTCAAACTTCAGCTACTGTAGCTATCAATTTTTGTTATCAACTCTGTGTTAAATGTTGAATCGATTTTAGAATATTTAGAAATCTGACAGGTGCCCTCCAGCTTTTAGAAAGATGTAAACATTTAAGACTAGTATTACATAGTAACTCAATGCAATTTAAACATACATTCACATATGCTAACAGGAAAGTACAACCAGGCTTTTTATACACTGAACATGGTACATTGGGAAATGCAGCTGTCATGATTTTAGAAAATAAGGGATTACGTTTTCAGTCTGGATGCACTTGCACCAGACCTAGGAGAGCAGAGACTGTCCAGTACAATGATTAAGGGCAGACCTCCGTACTCTTGCTGTTACCTTTCTAACTTTTTAGCCCGATCCAGCAGAGCACGTGTAACTTAAGTATTTAATAATGGAAGTTTAAATATTTAAATCCGTTTGCCTTTATTTTCTCACCCGAGTATATTCCGAGGAACTTACGTCGCCTTCTGTCTTTACATCCTGACAACTTTTCGGACGCACAGCAAGAACGCATAAGGACCTCCACACAGACGCCGGGAGACACGCCACCGCCCTGGAACTCAAATAAGTCGAAGCAAGCAGTGAGGACCCCGTCACAGAAAATTAAATTCTTAGGTATATTATTGCAATAATAATTTTTAATCGTTTAGTGAAGAAGGAGGGCTAGGTAACAAACACACAATTCAACGCCGTCTTTTATTTTAAATTAGTTTTCCTTTTTTTTTTTTCCTTCTTCTTTTTTCAGAAACGAGTTTTTACCACAGATTTATTTAAAGTCTAGTTCTGGGGTCCTTTAATATATGTTACGTATCCATCCAGCCGGTTTTTTGGTGCAATCCAAAAATAGAAAATTAGATTTATGTAGAGTATTTGTTTCCAACACCTTAATAATCATTATTGTTTGGTAAATAATTATTTAAAAAAATAGTGATCAATTGACAAAACACTAGGAAAGAAGGTCTATGAATGTGCCGATTTTAACGTTATCTGTATCGTTTTTATTAATCGACTAACCAAAAAATTTACTTTAATAATTCGTTTCGTTTAATTTTTTTGGAAAAGCGTAATTCCCAGAAAGAGGAGCAAAGACACGTTTTTAGTTTTTCTTTGTTTCCAAAAAAATTGAAAAAACGGCGACCATTTTAATTTATTATTGAAATCTTGTATAAGTTTTAATTATTGAAGTTTAAAATTATGAAGCCCCAAAACCAGTATGGATAAATTGATCTCGTAGTTTAAAAACACCACCTCTGACAAAAATATGCCCGATTATAACGCAATTCATCTTAGTTTTTTGAAAATTTATACGGAGCAACATTGATCTGTCGATATGCTAAAATTCGTTCCAAACTACTAAATACAAAAAGAAGAAACACCTCGTTTTTTTTCACTTTTTCAATTTTAAAATTTTGTTGTTAATAGAAAATTACAGAGCAAACTAGCGGTCGCTATCTTGCTCCAATTCAAAATGACACAGATGAAATATTTAAAAATTCATTTTACTTCAATAAACTAAATCATATAATATCATGTTAAAATTTAAATTTTATTGTAAAGAAACTTCTAGGTTAAACTTGATTACAATAACAGTAAACTGTTTGATGTCATATTTTTGTTTCCTTACCTTAGAATGGATTATGATTTAAAATAGGAATTTCTGAATATTTCATGGTATCTTTTTTTTGTAACCACTAGTTTGCACAGTTATTTTATAGAAAAAATTTTTTCTAATGGAGTATTATTATTTGTGCTTTATGATCAAAAATGTTCAGTTGCTTCCCTGAATTCCATTTTGGGGTGGGGGTGAATGTACGTTGTAATGATAAAACTAAAAATGTTTTCAAACCCCATTTCTAAACTTTTAATTGTAATATCAATCTGTCACATTAAGATCATTTTATATTTTAACATTTGATAAATATTAACATATTTCTGATTTGTCAGGTGTTGTAAACTTCATCATCTCGAAGAGTGGAGTTCTTCCTTCATACTACACCTCAGTCATAATATTCTTCGATAGGATACGAAAACATAATAGAGATGGCAGATATTGTTAAAGAAATATAAAAAAAATCTTTATTCAATTATTAAATTAATTATGTCATAAATAGGCAATACATTGCTGTCACTCTACTGATATATTTTAGGTGGTTATTTTAATTTCAATGTTATATAATAGAGAATTTTTTTAATACTTTACTTCTCTTTTTTTATTTAACAAAAGATGGATTTATAATCTTATAACCAATGCAACTACAAGTTCACAACACTCCAGGTTTAAAAATATACCTTCCTAGGCAATTAAAAAAATATTAATGATAAAAATATGAAATGTGATATTAAGACGTACTTAGTTCATTGAATTTTTAATATTTTGTATATATGATCAGAATTTGACCACATATACCTTCACCAAATTATATAAAACCAACTTTTCAGATTGAAACTTATTATTTTAAAGTAGATTTTTTAATGACTATTTCATCTTCTTTGGTGTAATACTGTGAGGTGAGTAGTGTGGTGGGTTGAGGTGTGTGTTGTATAGTATATTCTTTGGTATATTGTGATGTGTAGTTTATTGTGAATTGTATTACGTAGCTTGTTTTATTCCTATAAATTAACGTGTATCTTTAAAATATTGAAAAACCAATGATAATACAGTTAAAAATTGAAAAAGAAAGAGATTATCACCAAAAGTATGAGATAAATTATAGTCAACAAGGAAAAGAAATAAAACCTTCATAATATATTAATCACAATATTAGACAGCCATTAACCAAACAGACGAATAAAAAATAATTTTGTTTAAACATTAAAACATGAAGTTTAAATATAAAACATTAAGAATAATATTAATATAGTTAAACATGTGTTGAAACAGACACAAAACAAATGTAAAACTTAGAATTGAAGAAACACAATTAAAAACTTAATAAGAAATAATAATAATTAAAAAACTGAAATAAAACAAAGAGGAAATTTATAAATCAAAAAAATATAATTAAAAATGAGTTGAAATTACTATCAACAATATGGCATGACGTAAATAAAGCCATACTGCAAATAAAAACAACAACATTTATTGCATATAAAATAAATAAACTTTAAACAAAATAGAAAAACACCATAAATAAAAGAAATGAAATAAAGTAATAATTAAATAAAAAATGTCTCAGATAGCTGAAATGTTTCAATGTTTATTTTGGTGTATTTGGGGGGGGGGGTTATACACGTACTTACATGTACGTGGAAATGTTTATAAAACACATCCTTGAGTTTTGGTCTGATGAAAAAATCAGTTTAAACTGTAGAACAATATAAGTTAATAGACAGACTTACATCATTACAAGAGCTATATTTGCTTTCATAGAACCTGAAAAGTAATATGTATACAAATAATTTTAATTATATTTATGTTAAAAAGACAAATATTTATTTATATAATTTAAATTAAGGAATTATTATTTTACTAGATTACATGCAATTAGTATAGTCTATGACATGATTATGGCATATAAAGTTCGTCAATGTATTTGAATAAAAATGAAACAAACCCAGTCCATAAAATAAGACCTTGTATTTTCTACCATAAGGGTGTATTTTATTCAACAGGAATCAACCTAGAAACTGCCTTAAACTAAATTTTAAACTCTTAATTAACTTGCTTCAAAGAATGGACCTTTAAAATTTCATATTGTCTTTTATTTTACTTGGATTTGAAACAATGTAAACAAAATATTTTTCATTTCAAAATCTACAGCTTAAACTGATTTTGTTCATCAGACCAAAACACAAGAATGTGTTTTATAAACATTTCCACGTACATGTAAGGTTTCACAATACTCTGTTAAAATAAACAAAATCAAATGAAACATTTCAGCTTTCTGTGATGTTTTTTTCTTTATTTCATTTCTTTTATTTATGGTGTTTTTTTAATTAAAAAAAAAAAGTTTATTTATTTTATATGCAATACATGTTGTTGTTTTTATTTGCAGTATGGCGTTATTTATGCCATGCCATATTGTTGATGTTAATTTCAACTCTTTTTTAATTATATTTTTATTTCTTATTGATTTATAAATTTCCTCTTTCTTTTATTTTAGTTTTTTAATTATTATTATTTTAAAATAAGTTTTTATTTGTGTTTCTTCTATTCTAAGTTTTACATTTGTTTTGTGTCTGTTTCAACAAATATTTAACTATATTAGTATTATTCTTAATGTTTTATATTTAAACTTCATGTTTTAATGTTTAAACAAAATTATTTTTTATTCGTCTGTTTGGTTAATGGCTGTTTAATATTGTGATTAATATATAATGAAGGTTTTATTTCTTTTCCTTGTTGACTATAATTTATTTCATACTTTGGTTGTTAATTTCTTCTTTTTTCAATTTTTAACTGTATTACCATTGGTTTTTCAAAATTTTAAAGATACACGTTAATTTATAGGAATAAAATAAGCCACGTAATACAATTCACATTAAACTACACATCACAATATACCAAAGACTATACTATACAACACACATCGCAACCCACTACACTACTCACCACACAGTACCATACAAAAAGCATCAAATTACATCATAGATGATGAAATAATCATTAAAAACAATCTACTTCAAAATAATAAGTTTCGTTGTGAAAAGTTGTTTTTCAATAATTTGGTGAAGGTATATGTGGTCAAATTCTGATCATATATACAAAATATTAAAAATTCAATGAACTAATTACATCTTAATAACACATTTCATATTTTTATCATTAATATTTTTTGAATTGCCTAGGAAGGTGTATTTTTAAACCTGGAGTATTGTGAACTTGTAGTTGCATTGGTTATAAGATTATAAATCCATCTTTTGTTAAATAAAAAAAGAGAAGTAAAGTATTAAAAAAATTCTCTATTATATAACATTGAAATTAAAATAAGCACCTAAAATATATCAGTAGAGTGACAGCAATGTATTGCCTATTTATGACATAGTTAATTTAATAATTGAATAAAGATTTTTTAAATATTTCTTTAACAATATCTGCCATCTCTATTATGTTTTCGTATCCTATCGAAGAATATTATGACTGAGGTGTAGTATGAAGGAAGAACTCCACTCTTCGAGATGATGAAGTTTACAACACCTGACAAATCAGAAATATGTTAATATTTATCAAATGTTAAAATATAAAATGATTTTAATGTGACAGATTGATATTACAATTAAAAGTTAAGAAATGGGGTTTGGAAACATTTTTAGTTTTATCATTACAACGTACATTCACCCCCACCCCAAAAAGGATTTTAGGGAAGCAACTGAACATTTTTGATCATAAAGCACAACTAATAATACTCCATTAGAAAAGTTTTTTTCAATAAAATAACTGTGCAAACTAGAGGTTACAAAAAAAGACACCATGAAATATTCAGAAATTCCTATTTTAAATCATAATCCATTCTAAGGTAAGGAAACAAATATATGACATCAAACAGTTTACTGTTATTGTAATCAAGTTTAACCTAGAAGTTTCTTTATTATAAAATTTAAATTTTAACATGATATTTTATGATTAAGTTTTATTGAAGTAAAATGAATTTTTAAATATTTCATCTGTGTCATTTTGAATTGGAGCAAGATAGCGACCGCTAGTTTGCTCTGTAATTTTCTATTAACAACAAAATTTTAAATTTGAAAAAGTGGAAGAAAACTAGGTGTTTCTTCTTTTTGTATTTAGTAGTTTGGAACGAATTTTAGCATATCGACAGATCAATGTTGTTCCGTATAAATTTTCAAAAAACTAAGATGAATTGCGTTATAATCGGGCATATTTTTGTCAGTTGTGGTGTTTTTTAAACTACGAGATCAATTTATCTATACTGGTTGTGGGGCTTCATAATTTTAAACTTCAATAATTAAAACTTATACAAGATTGCAATAATAAATTAAAATGGTTGCTGGTTTTTCAATTTTTTTGGAAAACAAAGAAAAACAAAAAACGTTTCTTTGCTCCTCTTTCTGGGAATTACGCTTTTCCATAAAAATTAAATGAATCGGATTATTAAAGTAAATTTGTTTGTTAGTCGATTCTGTAAAAATGATACAGATAAGGTTAAAATCGGTACAGTCATAGACCTTCTTTCCTAGTGTTTTGTTAATTGATCACTATTTTTTTTCTAATTCTTTACTAAACAATAATGATTATTAAGGTGTTGGAAACAAATACTCTACATAAATCTAATTTTCTATTTTAAAATGGATTGCACCAAAAACCGGCTGGATGGATACGTAACATATATTAAAGGATAACGGTTTGAATATACACCTGACCACAATCACTAGGAACAATAAATAAAACAACTATTGTATTTTATTTGGTTTATTCCTCTAAATACCCTAATGTACATTTCGATAATATGGTTATCATCATCAGAGGGTCTTGATTAATCAAGACCCTCTGATGATAATAACCATGTTATCGAAATGTACATTAGGGTATTTAGAAGAATAAACAAAATAAAGTACAATAATTGTGTTTTATTTATTATTCCTAGTGATAATGGTTTTTCCAATTCAATCCATTATTGTGAATTCACCACAGTGCTCAAAAAGATTGTATCTTACATTGAAGGATGTCATAGACTATAATAATTGCATGGAATCATTAAAATAATAAATCCTTAATTTAAAATACATAAATATTTAAATCATAAAGGTGGAATTGGGCAGGTAATGTATTTTAGTCCAGCTGTTCCACATTACGATTTTAAAAAATTCTAACCTCATTCTTTGAGAGTCGTTACGGGTGTGTTCCACTTTCACGTTCAAATTTTGTTTTAATTCCAGCCACTGTTAATGAAATTGCTCACTTCTTCGTTATCTAAAAACAGAACAATTTCTACATATTTATGAAAATTTTAATAAAAGATTTATTTTATTAATGATAGTAATATCATATTTATTATGTACATCTAAAGTTAATGTAATTGAAAGACCATTTGTTCGCCACATATATGTAATATTTTGATTCTTGGAGTTCTAGATACAATGAAGTTTTTTACTGACAACTTCAATGTGTACAATAATTAGTAGTAATAAGGCATTGAAAATAATATCATAGGATGTAAACACAGATCTTAAGTGTTTGTTGTATCGTCCATAACATGCTACAGTAGAACCCCTCAAACTCGACACAATGTGGACTTTAAGGTTGTCGAGTTTGGGGGTTGTCGAGTTTTAGGGAACTTTAGTATTTAATGGTTAGGTTTGCAACAAATACTCAAAATTACTTTAAATAACTGTACATTTATTGATTATCAATGATTACACGTTTATTGCAAAAAAGTCCCTGCCAGACAACAACAAAAATAGTGGGTTCAATCACACATTAAAATGAAATTTATCGATGGGTCAAATGAGATTTAAAAAGTATTGGCCTTGTACAATAGGCTCAGTAAACTAAAAAGATCTATCCTAATATGCTGTAATAAATTTTTCAGTAAAGTCTACAGTAAAAAACAGACAGTCCATTAAATATTTTTAAAGATTAAAACAATTATATATAAAAAAAAACATTAGAGCAAAGTTAGCATTGTTTGAAAAAACTTTTGATTGATCGCATATAATTAAGAGTCGGGTCATTTTTCTCACCTGGTTAAGACCTTTATTACAAAACCTGAATCATAGTTCTACGACACTCCATTGAATTGTTATGACAAAAGACTTGCCGCTTACTAATGGAATCGGTGCTAATGACCGGTAGCATCCGGGTGGTTAGGCGCTTGGGTTCACAACAATATGAATGTTTTGACAACACATGATTAGGGCTGTCCCGGTCTACCTGGACCCTTTATCTTTAACTTTGGCCTCTACTACACAGTAGGATTAGAAAGTGGCTAGACAAAGAAGCAACCCTCTCAGCTTTATAAACAAAAGTGACAAGCCTCAACCTCCCGGCATCTGGCAGGCGCACATGGTGTAAAACAATGCAGTGAATGACCTTGGAAATCCCACGCTCCTGGTCACTGGCCCTGTCGAGTTTGAAGGAATGTCGAGTTTGAGGGGGTCGAGTTTGAGGGGTTCTACTGTATTATACAACCGCACAAAATAGTTGCATGGTACTGTTTCTTGCCACCAAAGAATTATCCAGGCAATGAGGAAACGTTACATTAGCAGTGTAGCTCAAAAGTGTTTTGTAGATTTTAAAGTATTTTATAGAATAACGAATGCATTTTTCTCATATGCCATCCGTAAAATTTAATCTCTTATATCGTAAGGCTCCTATGGAAAACAATTAAAAATAACACAATTTGCTTAAATAACTAAACAATTACTGTAGTCTTAAGAACAAACTTAATTAAAAACCGCTATAGTCTGAAAATACTTCTTTTTTTTACATTTTTTAATTGGAATGCCTACATTTTCCAAAGCTTGTAATAATTACAGTTTAGGTAAAGCTGTGATGTTTAATATATAATTTTAAATGTGTATGTTTTACCAGTTATCTAAGGATATGATATTCTTTAAATGCTATACTGAAAATTTGATGACATATACAATTGAATAATTAAAATTGGACATTATACAGTATTTGGCATTCATTAAACAGTTACATTATACTGCTTATGGATATACAGACCTGCACCTTCTAATAACTTTTGAACTAATAAAATTAGAATACAATTTTATTGAAAATTTCTAAACTTCAAGTACCATCACCCAATAGAAGTCTCATGTGCCCAAGCATACTTTCTCAAACCCATTTTATACATTTATTATAAGCTAACGAAAGACCTTCCACCAAAGAAGAGTAGATTAACATTTTGAAACCTTTTTTTTTGAAATTCGGAGTCTACTATGCAGGTACATTTTTAAAATTCACTCTTTGTACAGATCAGAAACTATCTAAGTATATTTATGTACTTTTGTATGTTTCTTTTCTAAACTGTCCATTGGAAGTCGCAAGGGACATATTTACTGACGCTTATACAGATGTTTTACACAGATTTTTTTTCAATCAGAGGACAATGTACTGAACTTTTATCTGATTGAAACTTTACCGTTGTCCCATCGAAACAAACAATATTGTAACCATAAAAATCAACACAGGGTCTCTATCATTTTGTGTTTAACTGTAACAGCTACCCCACTATTTTAATTATATTACAAATTTAAAAAATCGTCCCAAGATATTGTCAAAATATGTTCACTTACAAAATTTGATTATAATCGGTTTATGCGTTTGGGGTGTAAAGCAACGCATATGTGACAGAATCAGACATCATTCCAAAAACCATTTGTGTGGACTTCAGTAGCCTCAAAACGGATCTATCCGTAAAAAAAACTCAACATAAATTTTTTGACCAATCACATAACTTTCTCTAATCTATATAAATATGACTCGGTCGGTCTTGTGTTAAGCAATCTGGCATCACGATAAAGAGATTTAGTGGTCAATTACCATGGGGCGGTAAATCTTTACGGAGTCGACCCATCTTAGTGGGAAGCATCAATTATAAAAACGGAGATGTTCAACGGAGAAGGAATTTGACGAAGATGTCAGTGTAGTTTCAGCCTCCAAGAAAATAAAAATATCGACACCAAGAAAAACTCCAGGAGGACATCAAAAAAAAGAACAGTGACGGGTATTGATGAGTTCGGAAAATCGGCTATACGACGGCACATATTGCAATACTATCAGCGGCAAAAGATTCCTAAGCTTGAAAAACTTCAAACATTGTTGGAAAATGCAGGACTGTTTGACGGTGGAAAAACATCACTGTATAGGGTTATAAGGAATTTGGGATTTGCATAGAAAAAATTTAACCACAGGCTAATTTTGATGGAAAAGCCTGCGATAGCTTTGTTAAGATGCCAGTTCTTGAGGAAAATCCGGAATGTCAGTATTGAAAACGTTGTGTTCTTGGATGAGACTTGGTTAAACAAAAATGTACACAAAGATAAATGGTGGACTGACGATACGATTAAGGGAACACTGTGACAGTGAAAATGATTCTGAAGAGAACTCTGACGAAGATATCGGATGCTTCCCACTGTCTTAAGATTTAACCCTTCGTACGCTACCATGAAAAGAGTAAAAAATCACTATAGCACTTAAATAGGCGAAAAATTAAAAAAATATTATTTGTTAGTTTTATTTATTTTTTTAGTTCTATAGGTTTGTTACCCCTGAAAAACAAATATGATTAAACATTAGTAAGCAAGAACTGAGTATCAACTGTTCAGTGTTCACTGCCAGCCAGCGAAAATATCCGCTTCCATCGTACAAAGGGCAACTGAATGCGTGCGCACGTGACAAAACAAAGGCTTCTCTTGTTTGTCAACAGCTGTGATGCGTCATACAGCCAATAACACGTCATCTGACTACTCAAGGAACATTGTCACGCATTCTATTGGTGTTTTGGTGAACTAAAATAAATAAAAACCTTCCTAACGGTCAAGAGCGGTATATTCCGTTATAAACGCGTAGGGTTATATACGAGTGGCGGAATATTCTGCATATCGCGTACGAAGGGTTAAAAGGTATGAACTGAGCTATAACAATCATTCTACTTATATGTGATTTTTTTTTTTATTGATTCAGATTCAACACATTTGTCAAGTAGTTCAATCAGCTATGTAAATAACATTTGTAAAAAGTGTACACAACTTCGGAACTAAAAATTTAGCCGTTTCAAGATGGCATTTGAGGCAAAATTTCGTGAAAACTGTTATAAATATGAAATATTTAAAGAAATAAATAAAATATTAAAGTTTATAAGACAAATAATTATTAATGCATTGTTTTTTGATTTTCACATTTGCGTTTTAGACTATTGCATCTGTTTCTTATCAATATCACTATTATAATATAATGTTACCGTTTTTGAATGTTTTAAAGTTATGTCTCTGTTTTTTAAATATCTTTATCACTATTATATGATTATTGTTGTTGTAGCTTGTTTAAAAAATGTTTATCTATGGCATCTATGTTCAATTATAATTATTGTATTTGACACTGAAATTGTTTGTAAATAGTTTATGCCGTAAATTAACAAATTAATAGAGTAAACAATATTTCTGGTTCATTTATAGTCTATATTTTTAAAAAGTCTAAATCTTCACTTAGTGTTAAAAGTGCGTCATGTAAATAATGTACATATACAATTTAATATTTGTTCTAATTATACTAGATTTTCTTTCTGATTATTTATCAGATTTATTATTAATAAATAATAAACTTGTTTTAAATCCCAGAACTTTGCGTTTTTTCTAAAAGAAACCTCTTAGTCCCTTAATTGTTATTGTAACAATACGGCATGTTGTTTGGACTCATTACAATAATCATGTCGTGTTTGGTTTCATTTTCTTTTAAATTTAACGAAGATTTCAAATATGCCATTTAAATTTGTTAAAATTTGTGTTTGATCAAATCAGCAGTTGCTTACTGGACGACCCAGTGTATGAGTCATCTACCTGGCGGCCGGGCCAGCTGCGATTGTGTGTGTGGGGTGTGAGTGTGTGAGTGTGTGTGTGTAAGGGTCTCCTAATCTGTCAGATGCCACGGCTGGTGGAATAGGGTATAGTGGTGAACTCTAGTTGAAGGCCAGAACAACGGCGACAAGAATTTCGATTTGCTAAACACAAATTACACGACCGAAAATCCCATCTAGCAATCCTAGACTCTTCACTGAGTGTTGCACAATTGAGTATATTACCTATATGTAGGTACAAATTCAATTGAATTAACTGGATTTTAAAATACATAAACTTACTTTTTAGTTATGTTAAACTAAGTGATGATGTTTAGATTATTTTATAGTAAATTAAAGAAAATTTTAAAAAATTACTTCGATATTTTTCATCCATTATTGCGATATTTTTTATTTAGAATGTGTGATTTTTTATCTGTCATCGATAGTTTTCAAACCAAAATGTCTAAAGAGTAACCGAGCACACTGTTTTAAATAGCTACTACACTTGAGTGAAATTAAATTAAAATCATTCGAGCCTATTTCGGAAAAATCGACTTTAAAAAATAATAAAAATTTATGCAGTTTGAGACGGTTTAAATACCACTCTCAAGAAGAAATTTGGATTTATACCTAATATGTAACTGGTAGGGTTTTGGATAAAATTACTATTTTTTGTGAATATTTCAAAATTTAAAAACTATTAAAACATTAGCAAAAATGGCAAGCCACTATAGGCCAGTTCTAAGTTTAAGAAAAAGCGTATAAATTATGTCGAAAATTTTGTATTTAATATTGTTTATACCTGTACATGTATAAGTTTGGACATTGTTGAATCAATTTGATTTAAAGAAATACTAAAACCTGATGAGATAGTGTGCCTACAAACATCGGAGAAGCGATATTCAGAGTTATAATCTTACAAACAGATAACAAGAGACGTTAGATTGCATATACGTAGAAATTATATACAATGGTGAATAATGTGCTAAAACAAAAAATCATTTGCAACAAAATTGATCATCGTAAACCTCATCCTATCTTGATTAGTTTCAGACATATATTTTTCCCGTTGTTTTTAGGAAAAACGTCACTTTTCAGCTAAAAATTATATTTTCTCTAAATATAAAATATTTTGAGTCCCTCTATATAACCAAGCAACTTCAATTCACTTGCAGTGGATATTGTGCAAATCAACATCCAAATTTCCTATGCACACAAGATTAGTTCAAAGACGCTTTTACGCAAGGATGAAACTCAATTGTCACTGATGAAATACATACACTGTTCAATAACAATAAAAAAGTTCTATTTATTAAATGTAACATAATAAACCTAACATATGGTTAATTTTTGAAAAGGTTTGGCTCAGGTAGAACCGAACCTTATAAATTTTTATAAACTATTTCTAAGCAGTACAGTAATACGCTACACTTGATTCTATCTGTACAAAATGATTACCACGCTATGGATATACAAGTTTGTAATGACTTTATACGATGTTTACAATAATTATTTAGATCGTCTTAAAGAGTCTCGTATTGGCACTTGCAGTTCTATTTTTTTTATTTATTTTAGAATATGTACATATGAGATCATAAGTTATATATTTATGCGTAGAACGATAAGTTTGTCCTTTTTATTCAACATTTTGATTCGTTGTGATAAATTTTTTTTTCTAATATTTGGAGTAATTTACCATTTTTTTTTTTTAACATAAGAAAGACTATGTATCCCTCAACAAATTGAACTTTAAAAAAAGATCAAATTGAAATTTGAAGATCTCGTCATATTCTACTTATGTACACGAACTAAACAGCAAACACACTAACATCATCTAAAGGTGTAAGGCACGCACAGAAAGCTGTAGAGATTGTTCATAGGCAGAACCGCTCGCAATTAAAGACATATAGCACCGGGTCCATTTCACCATCCAACTAGGTAATGGCAACCACGACTCCTCCTGCACCGGAGTGGACAACTCAAAGCAACTCCTCCGTACCAGACCCAAGGAGGGCCTGGTCTCCACGTCCTAGCCTAAGTAAAATCTACTGTATTTATAAAGTTTAAGTTACACATTAAATAGCTAGAGAAAATAGCCAGAGAGGTTCCTGTAAGAAATTTTAGAGTTATTTATCAAGTAGGAAGATGGTGGCAATTTTTAAAGTTTGCAAAACATCTTTTTAAATTAAATGTTTAAAGGTCCTACAATTTGAAGTTACACATAGGATCATTATGTTAAGAGATACATATAGTGACCTTGATAAAATGATCACTCTATATAGTCGTCTGTTACTCTGCAGAAATACGAGGTAAAAGTGTGTTCCGCCATGTTTATTTTAAAACACATTAAACAAATTATAATTTTAAACTACCATCTAAGAGTAACAAAAGTTAATATCTCTAATCCTACTATAAAAACTTGAGACAAAATTCGTTGAACAAATCCAACTTTTAAGTTGACGGTTACGCCGCGAGACAGCACCAGCAGTTTTCTTACACACAGGAATCGCAGTTTTATATCTGAAAGATATTTTGAAACTGAAAAGAAATCTTTTTAAGTTTTATCGTTAAGTAAAGTTACTTTAATTACACACATATTATGTACAGCATTTATTTTATAATGCAAGAAAAGGACATTAGAAACACATAGAATTTATGCGGATTTTTGAAAATTTAAGTTTTTCGTTTATTAACAGTAATATAATATGTCTAGAGAGTGTTAATAAAGAGCCCAGTGTTACTATCATGGGTCCTGTACAATTACAATCTTTAGCAACCATTACAAACCATACGCATCTCTCAAAGTAATATCTTGCGACAAGACTGATAAAGACTGTTTTATGTACATAAAAGTGCTATCGATTTTTTTAATTTATATAAACAGTTGTGGTAATATCGTATCGATGCCAACATTT
Source organism: Aphrophora alni (assembly GCA_963513935.1). Lineage (NCBI taxonomy): Eukaryota > Metazoa > Arthropoda > Insecta > Hemiptera > Aphrophoridae > Aphrophora > Aphrophora alni. The sequence continues at coordinate 55,304,595 of OY740765.1, read as the reverse complement.
CATATGAAACCAAGAGGTACCGGTACATTTAATCTTATCGTCAGCTGATTGTTTTGCCAAACTTAAGTATGACTTAATAAATCACAAGAACAGATCTATCGTTATACTCACAACCTAACTTACAATACTAATTCGTAATGTTATTGTGTTACATGGAACACAATTATCCACGTGTTATAGGCATCACATTACACACAAGAGAGCCAATCGATGAAGAAGAGCTTACAAGATAAGCTGGCGAATTCTGGTTTATCTAGTGAAAACAAATGAGTTGTGCAGAGATTGGTAAAATAAAGCAAAGTGGGTGTTGTAGATTAGGTGAATATTATTATAAAATGTAAAAATAATTGGTATTGAAAAGGCGTGCGACATCTATGAGCGTTAACAGTAAAAAGTGGTTAAAGAAAAACCAGTTGTACGTTAATGTCAGGAAAGGTTTCGTGTTCTTCGATTACTCATTCCATACTCATAACTAATTAAATTATACAGTTTGATTTGCATACAGTAAGCCCATTCATTCCAGAACTAACAAAATGTTCTCTGAATGAAATAATCAGTAATCGGAAACTGTAAATGCACGTAATAGAAGACAATACACATTGTAGACAAAAGAAGATCAAAGTTCTCTCTTCAATCTCTTTAAAAAATATACTGAACTTACGGAGTTCTAACAGGTATAAAAATTTTCCTATTGTTAACAACAATTTAAAATGAAGTGCCAGAAAGAAGGTAAGGAAGTTTGGGAAGTTTTTATTTAATTTAATCTGTATTTAAAAACATTAAATCTTTTTATTTTGTTATTCAGCTTGTTTGTCAGTCGTAGTATTGATATATGGAGATCCTCAAGCTGTACAAAATGAGCTGTCATTCGGGTGAAATAAACGATTTTCAAAAACTTAGGAAATGGCAGCTATTTTAATAAATAGTTAAGTATTATTTCTGTGTTAACATACATTTTTATGGAATATAAAACTTTGTGTAAGTGCTAAGTTATATTAAAACGTAACAAATCTTTCTATATTTGATTCTTTTTGCTAATTATTTTTATCTAATATATTTTGATGATAGGCGGTGTAAATTTATATTTGATGGAGGTTAAATATTCATTAGTTTTTATTGTTAAAAAAAAATCATATTAGATGCAGATTTGAAAGCTATTCATAGAACATACAGATGAGAAGTTATTTCCGTTGCTGTTTTAAAATGTACAACCACTTTTTAAAGCTGAATAGTGTTAATTTGTAGCCATAAAGTGTAGCCATTGTTACGCTACACTGATTTAAGACAAATTCAAAATGGTTATGTTTATCAGATACAGAGTTGTAACTTCTGACCTGCCCAATTTAGTTATATTATAGCACAGATTTATACACGTTAGCCCAACGCCAAGAAAAATATACATATTTTTTTAAAGAAAATGCCTGACGAAAGAGACGTGTATTTAAATAACTTTTTTTTATATAGTAGATTGAATTAAGTATAAAATAATTATTATTTTATTTTAGTAGGAAATGGTTCTAAATGTTTCTATTTTTGGCATGAAAAATGTTCTTTTCTCCTTTCATTTGGGCAAGTATTCATCCGAAAAATTGCTAAATTAGGTTTTAAACGAAAATATTTCTCAATTTAAAAAAATTTTAACCATAAAAAAAATTAGCATCTTAACTATTTTCACATATTTACTTGAATTGGAGAAGAAAATAATAATAATTAAAGATTAGTAAACTCACTTCATTCCACAAAATAACCTACTGTCTTCCGAGCAATATCTATGTAACAAAAAAACCAAAGCTCTATCAAATATTTCAATACAATATGAGACTGAACTTTTTACAATACATACACATACAATGAATCAAAATATTGACTTTTGCTAAATCTGTTGGTGTTGTAGTTACTGCTAAGAAGTATTAATATTGTTTATCTCTCATTCTTTAAATAATAATATCTCTAGATAAGCAAAGAAAGCTTGTAACGAAACTATAAACTTTAATTAATCATTGAAAATTGAACTTAAATAAATATTATTACATCACATATATTACTAATGCATAAAATAAAAATAAAATTGTTCATAATTGTATGGCACAAAGTACAAACTGAGTTCATTCCTATCACAAAAAAAAGAAAGTGAGAGAGAAAACAAAGAAAAAAAGTAGGATATGGCAGAAGGTACCTCAAAGGTGAACCTGTGTCGAAATTACAATCATAATCTTTGTAACAAGCAGGCAGGTGTTAGTTTACTATTATGAAAAGGAAGGAAAAAATAAATAAATAAAAAAAATAAAATAAAATAAAACACTGAAAGACCAAAACTAAACTAGAAATGCAAAACTAATTAATGTAACTAATAAATTTAAATTAATAAAATATAACACCATATTTTACACTCATTGTGGAGTGAAGAAGATATAAATGTTTCACACATAAGAGGTTTTATAATTCAAAATAAGAAATAAACAAAAATTACCATAATTCATACTAACCTTAAACTTTGCTAACGAATCGTGTAAGAGAATCATTTTGTAACAAGCCGTTGTCGGAAATTTGAATAGGAATGACAGTACACGTCTTTATATGTTACCTTATTCAAAAGGCGAACTATATCTAATTGATTTAACTGCAACTAATACGTTTAAATTATACAGAAATCTTATTTAGATTGGTTTAGAATTGGTTTCAAAGAACAATTACATCCAACATACAATGATAACTGAGAATAATACAGATTCAATGCATGAAAACAACAATAACAGGCATGAATTTTAAGTTTTCTTTACAAAAATAAAAAGCATTAAATTGCATTGTCATTTGTCTACTGTGTGTTTGAATACAAAATTAAAAAAGAACAAATATCTTATAAAAGTGGTACAAAATATAGGCCTACGTAATATAATCTGACTGTTTATTTGTAATATTTACAAATATGTCAATGACAACATTTAATAATAACAATAATCATTATACTTTTATCATTAAACATTCAATAGTTACATACACATTTATGTATATTTACTTTTTGTTTATTTATTTTAATAATTCTTTTTGATACAAGGAAACTTTTAATATAATTTAAACAATTCTAGTGCATGCAGTACATTTATTTTCTTAAAATAATAACAAATTAAAATGATAATCTACAACTAGTAATAAACAAAAAGTTAATAATTTACACAAACAATTAAAAAAAAATTTTTTTAAGGCAACCACAAACCTATACATGCAGGCATACTAAAAAAACTATAAAAAAGCACTTGATTGCAAAGAAAGACAACATAATAATAATAAGTATGAATTTCGTCATTACAAATATTCCTTTAGGGCATTCCAAGACGGCCTGCAAGTCAAAGTTCAACACTGTTCTTTTTCCATTGCTGTCTTTACACTTATCAACCTCTTCCTCTTATCTTTGTTTTGAATGTGTTTCAGATAATTTTCCTCTTCAGCTTTCTTTTCTTCATCTGTTAGTTGATAGTAACGATTGCAAGTTTTACACTGGTCCTTTTTTGGTTTATGAAAAGATAAATTACCGTATGAGTAAAAAACTTCTTGTAGAGCGATTTCGAAACAGGTTTAATTAATGATAATGTTTTTTCTCCAGATTCTATCTTTTTGTTGTCTTCTTCGCATTTTTCTAGATATAGTTTATATAGTTTTTCTAGGTTGAGCTGAGATAACAGATACAATTTGTTTGATGACTGACGACAATAATGTGACTCGACAGTTGGTATTGACAAAATATGCTGACGAGCATGTTGTTCGATAAGTATATCTGTTTTATTTTTACTTTGTTGTTTACCTCTCATATCTGGCTCAGTAATAACTCCTGTCTAACTTCTTTGCTAGGCAAGTTCTAACAAATTTTTCCAATATATCAAAAAGGACAAAAAAAAAGATCGGCACACACGTACACGCTCTGATTCATTTTGTAGGAAGTATTGAACACTTCGTTTTTACGGGACGGGCCGCAACATTGTCTTGCAGGCATCATTTCTTGTGTATTGTTGGCTATATATTGTCGTTGCCTGTTTTGATTTTTATCATTACAACCCATTTTCCAGAAATCTTTGAAAAAATTATCCTTTTGAACATCTGAAAACTTTGTACTACATTTAAATGGGCATTTTACACAGATGAAGTTTCTTCTTTTTCTTTGTTTCCTTTTACATTAAAGTATACTTTCCCTGATGCTCTCAATCTCTTTTTTTCTTCACGTTTAGCTATAGTTGTTGCAAATTTTCTTTTCTTTCTGACGTGCTTTTCATTTTCGCTATCCTCCTCCTCTGAACTTATTTCATTTACTCCCATATGAATTTTTACAATGTGATATCTTAAATCTTTTTTGTTTTTGAAAATCAAATTACAGTGGACACAAATGAAACCTTTTTCTGCGATAGCTTCACGCTCAGATAATATTACCTTATCCACATTAGGGGTTTTATTTTAAAAAACATTTTGTACCGGTTTAGTATTTTTGGGCTTTATTTTCATGTGAGCTTCTGAAATGTGTTTGGATAGCACTTTTTTCTTGTCAAAACTCAGATTACAATGAAAACACACAAAATGTGTAGGGCGATGTTCAATTGTGTTATCAAGTTGATCTTCATTATATATTTTGCTAGCAGCAGCACCAGCATTTGGATCAACATTTGCATCGAGTGATAATATGTTAAATAGCTGTAAATTGTCAGTAATAGTGTTTTCATTGGGTTGGCTCAAAAATTCATCAATCAGTTCAGACGTTGATTTTGAAAGTTCGGTTGTTTCATCATAGTTCTTTTCATCAATAGTAACTTCGATTTCTTGAGTTTCCACATTTACCAACGTGATAAATCTAGGATCCTCTAAAGTGACAATATTTCCAACAGAAGATTCCCCTTGATAGTTGTTTTCATCATTAGTAACTTCGATTTCTTGAGCTTCCACATTTACCAACGTGATAGGCCTAGGATTGTTTTCATGAATGGTAACATTGATTTCTTGTGCTTCTACATCTACCAACTTGATAGGCCTAGGATTGTTTTCTGGAGTGGCAATACTTCCAACAGAAGATTCCCCTTGAAAGTTGTATTTGTCAGTAGTATTATCGATTTCTTGAGCTTTAGGTACTAGGCTCAAAATCTTCTGAGCTCTTGACTGAAATGCCATTCTGGATCTACAAATACACGATAGTATTAGTAAAAGAAAAAATTTTCCTGTAGGGCGAATATCCCATCCTAACCTGTAAAGTGTGTAATAATCGGTAGCCTACTTAATAAAGGCGAGCTACTGTAAACAATATGGTATTAATTAAGCATAGTGCAATGTGATTATTATTGGGTTTAAAAACCAAGATAATTGTATTTAAGGTTAGTGTACCGGTAGGCCTATTGATTTAGTAAGGATAGCCAAACTTAATATAGACTTACTATTTTAAAATTACGATCGTTTATCAATAGCCTATTACTAGTAATTTCCACTCTCTACTCACCACTTTAATGATACAGGATGAAAATGAAATGCACATAATAAATAGATAATAACCACACAAAACACTTCTTTCTACACAGTGTAAACAAAATCATCATCTGTTTCCCACCTCAAGAAGACTGATTTCAATCAGTACTACCACAACACTTTTATTTTAAGACTAAAAATCCTTTTGGATTTTTAACATAGTTGTATCAGTCATTTCTTCTTTACTATATAATACAATAAAAATTATAATTTAAACTCACTTAAGCATTAATAACCAAGTTTAATTACTAAATTTAATTCTGATTCGCCCTTTTGATAGTGTAACTGCTAAATATAAATTTACCATTTCAGCTATCTATAAAGGGCGAAATGACAGTTCGCCCCTCTTACATCACTACAAATCCTAAATTTTTTTATCTGATATGCAATAAAGGCGAATAGACAGTTCGCCCTTCTTACATGACATAAATATTGAAAAATCGTATTCGCCTATATTACAGGGGCTTGTATCCTAGCAACTAATTGAGATACACATTCGCCTCTCTTACATGACTGTTCTCCTTGAAGAAGAGATTCAAAAAAGGCAAAAATGTCAAAATCGCCCGATTTGTCGAATTCGCCCTTCTTACATAACACCGACGATATATATATATATATATATATATATATATATATATATCCTGTATTAATATTTGTTTAACTATTTTATTTATTTGTGCATAGAATTAAAAAAATAGAATATATTCAAACATTTGTATGTCCGTTATAATATAATACTGTAAATACCTGTAATAGAAATGTTTTCAATACAAGTAAGAAATATTATAAATATCCTTAAATATTTATAAATGCTTGTCTTCCTAATTGTATTACTACATAACTTTTCTAATATTTTATTAAATCGAATAACATTCATAAATAATTACTTCCGACAGAGCTAATGTATCACTGTTGATGGCACCTTGTATTACAACGAGAAGGTTCCAACGAAAACTTCACAGGGATCATCATTGGGAGACTTTGTTTCAGGTCCTCCAACCTCCAACTGTAGACTGTACTGAGAATTTCCTTAAATGTTAGACAATTCTCTTTTCTTTTCGCATTTTAAATTGTTCCAACATTTTTTTAATTGCTTTGATGTTCTCTAAAAATAAGTAAAAACTGTAAAGTTTTAAAAGATAACATAGGCTATTATTTTTTCCCCCAATTAACATTAATATTATTTCGGTCACATTATATAAATTATTTAGTTTATTCTAAACTGTATTTATTTAGAAATAATTTAGACATTTGTTTATTTATAAGATATAAAATATTGATAAAAACTATGAAATTACTGTCCTTAATAAGGTATATCGGACATAGTTCTTGCCAGAAAAGTAAGAAAATCCATGTATTGGCTTGATAAAGATCTAAGGTAGGTACCGGTAACTTAAGTTGGTTTTGTCTAACAAAATAAAAATAGGCCTGAATGTTCAAAAATTATTATTGTCTATATATAATAATAATAATAATAACGATATATGTATATATATATATATATAATACTTGTTTTGTAGACTAACATATTAATCAATCGGCCTATTCACTTTTCAAATACATTATGTCATTTAAAAGCCTAGCCTACAGATAAACATAACCTAAGCTGTTACAGAATTGAGCAATTTGTTTCTAACTCATACCTTAGGCTATTCGAGAACCATAGATAGTAGTGAATAATAAATTGAGCTAAGCCTAGAATAATTACGTTTAAAACCATAGAATGTAAATATATATATATAAGCTTAGTTATAATATTTATTTTTATAAGACGTTTTGATTTAGAAAACAATAACTTAGGCCTATTAGCAAAAAAAATAATAATAGAAAAATTACAAACAACGTTAAATGCCAAATTTTATCCCGATTATCACATTTCCTAGTAAATCACAGTGACTTAGGTCTATAGGCTACTTAGTAAATTTTTTGTTAGAACAGTAATTGTAGAAACCTTACATAATAACAAACAAATAAGGTATATTTTTAAGTTATGTATTTCATCACAGGCAAAACCACACATTTCCAATAAACATAATTGTAATAATAGTTTTTACCTTTATAATATTGACTAGGCTTATTTTTAGTAAATGCTTATATATAATATTTGATATATAGATTAATTATTTGCTCCGTAATTAAACAGAGCATTAATTTCATACCAGGCCTATTTACCTGGTAAATCTCGTATTAGGAATTGTTTAATAATTTACCTTACTATCCTAGTTCTTATTTTACATTGTTTTATAGGTTAGGCCTAGGTCTAAAATCTACAGCAAAGATTTCTAAAGATTACTGATATAGAACTAAATAATAAATATACCAGTAATAATCTAAAATATGTTATTTGAACTATTAAACTATAAAAATTTACATTCTGATTGTCAGCTATTTTATTGTATTCTAAAGTAATAACGTCCCAAGCCTTGTTTTTTGTTTCAATGTTCTCTTGTTTTCAATAATATTTCTATATTTTAAAACCTATAACATACTCCTTTTCAATACCACTGTAAGCAATTAGTTTCTTTACTTCTTCTAATTTTATTTTATAAAAACTAATTTTATAGTTACAACTGAGAAAAAAAAACTATAAAAAGAGCCTAAGGACAATTCAGCAAATGTAGGAAAACTACAATAAAGCATCCCTGTAATTCATACTGTGCGTTCATTGGTCGTTAGTTATGACGTCATCGTATTGATGAAGTTTAGTATTACTTCTCCCTTAAAACCAGCCTTCGATAAGGTGCACTTAAGTCAAGTAAAGGAAGGTTCATGAATACAAATCGAAATGAAAGTAACCTTGAAATTCAAGGCTTTCTTATTCAAGCTGCCTTCACTTCAATTTAAGTTGCTGTTTAAGTAACATTGAAAAATACGGGTATAAGAGATAATAATGTTTAATTAATAATAGAACAAATTAATTCCAACCAATTTGTAAACGATTATATTTGAAAAACTTATAAGAATGTCATTAAAATTGTGAAAAATCATTTTTTTGCATTAAAGTGCATTAAAATATGTATTGCCTACAATATCACACGTACGCACTATGTGATTCTTGTTATACACACCTGAAACAATAATTATATGAAAAAAAATCTCATGCAAATCAAAGAACTTGAATTGTTTTTATTTTTAGGTCTTTTACAGGTATAATCAATAATGAGAAATAGAATTCGTTGCTTAGCAACGGCAGTATTAGATATTGTAAATTATAATAAATAATTTTAACATTTTTTCTTTCCAAAATGTATTTTGCATAACGACATAGTTAATCACATAAAATTACTGGTTTGGTTTCTACTATCAATTTAAAATTATCATTATTTAAGACAACAGAAATAAAAGAAAATTGATAGAGATAACAAATGCTAAACTATTTCTTCATCGAGACATTTTGTTTTTGGAATACGAAACACATATTCAATTTGCTTCTAATTTAAACGATATTCTCGTAATCACTGAATCATTATTTCAGTTTGATTTGTACTACAAGTTATTACCGTGCAAAACACTACTCATTAAAAGGAATGTTTGTCCTAAGGTATATATTGTTCATCAGTGTTTTACTTTTGTTGATTATGTGGACCATAGCGTTGATAGTACTGATTATTATGTGTATTACTGTGTTAATTTTGTGAATTATGGATAAAACATTAATTAACATAAAACATGTATTGATCAATAAAAACATCAGTTAACAAACTGTGAGTTTAAAAGCCTTTATTTAATCTGTGTGATGCTTAAAAGCCTATGATTTTTTAAATATTAATTATAACATGTTTTGCTTCATGAATATATGTATAAATGTCGGGTTCTGTCCAGATTTACATGGGACATACTTAATGGCACTTTATTACATAATTATGTTTTACAATATTAATATTACCTAACCAAATTATAGTACTATTTACCAGTGTTGTGGAAACTATTTTTAATTAAATAAACACACCAACAAATAACATAACACATGTTAAACTTGTTAATTCTCTACTATCTGTGTGTAACTAATAAGTTTTACGTTGATAACAATTTGGATTATCGCAAACACACACCTACACACAGACAGGAGAAAAGTTGTATTTAATCTTTAACAAAGTGACTTAACATCCTTACGGTTTTATTACATTCAACAATAGCTCAATTGTAATCACTGTCAATCAGTGGCGGCTCCAGCGGGGAGGCCGGGTAGGCCTGGGCCTACCCAACTTATTTGGTTTTCGGCCGGTGACACGCCTAAATGTAGGCTACATATTACCGATTTAAGGTGTATTAACGAGCTTTATGGTTTACTTTGATTTAGATATTATTTCTCAACAACTACTTTTAGACAATTAAATATATTACATATCATAAAATAACAAAAATATTTTTATTTTTCATATTTGACCTGGCTCCATAGTTTTAAAATTAACAGTGTGGTGTATGCTTTTATCTTCAATAAGCAGTCCCCCCTTATCCTAGGGGGTATTTATCCAGGTCCCCCGCCATAGTCATGACACCCCTAAACTGTGCCTACCCAAAAAATAAATCCTGGAGCCGCCCCTGCTGTCAATATTAAAACAGATTACAAATTATTATAGAAAGTCACGCTACTGCACCTCTACTTAAAATTGAACAGTAGGCTTTTATGATTAATTGTCATTACATGGTCCGACATTTCCTCCAAGTAAAATATTGTTCACATTTTCTATTTGCATCTGATAATTTTTGTTATAGATACTGTTTATAGAATGTTTATCCTCTTTTAATAAAGGATATAATATTTTTAACGATATAAGTATAAAAAATATATGTCGTCCCTAACATTTGAATTAAATTGTTAAAATAAAATTTAATAATTGGATCCTATAATTTTAGGCCAAGAGCCATTACACGTAAATGTGATAAAGATATCTGATTTTCCAAATTTTCGAACCATAGCCATAGCATCTTAATACTTCTGCATCATGTTACGTGGGCTTCCTATAAATGAAGAAGGTAGTATCACAATGTGGCCTGCTTTTAGACTTTCTTGGTCAGCTCTTGTGTGTAAAGCATCTGCTAGACCTACATGTGTATTCACATGAAGTTTACTTTGTTGGTTGTGAATATGTTTTCATTCGACAATAATAATCTACAACTAACTGTTGAGTTAATTTGCCGGCATTTAAAATAGAAGTAAAGGTTCCAACTGGTGGACATCTCCTAATAACAAGTTAGTATGAAACATACTCTTGCATAGTGACGTTTTGGCGAATTTTTGTTTAGCGAATTCCAACAGTAGGCATTGAAATATGCCATCCAGGTTCACCACTCGGCAATATTAATACGTAATACATTGGGTCACAATGTATGCTGTCATAATCCATTTTCTGCAGCCCCCCTTTCTTGAGGTATACTGTAATGTTCCTATATGAAGGTAATGTTCCTCCATCACACTTTCAAACACAGTTGTAACCTCCGATTTAGTTGGAGTGTTGTAGCGCCTAGAGTGTGATTTAGGTTCATGATAAAATCTCATTACAAAATCTTTATGCAAACGATTTTCCTGTAATGCTTTTTTTTCTTCTTCAGAAATCTTGTCATGCATGGTTTTGTACAAATGAGCAATGAGGTTTATACTTTTGTATTTCACAGGCTAATATTTTAAAAATATATTTTCTTAAATTACAATTTAAAAAAGATATACAATTATCCGTATACGCTATTATTAGTTTGTTCTGCGTATATAGGTGAAATTAAATGATGAACAACTCCTTGAAATTTAAAACAATATAGTCCATGTCCAGGGGGCAAACATATATTGACACCAAATGAAACAAAACTCATCGCATTATTATACTGACGTATGTTGGTTCTATAATGTTTTGCCTTCACATCACTGCCAATAAATAATTTCCTTATATCATCAGGTACATAACGTTCCGATAGTTTTATTTTACCTTTAGAACAACAAAGGGCTTCCTTTAGTTTCTTCACTTTTGAAATATAATGCTGAGCAAAAACAACTTTTATTATTTAGGTCACAGATGTTGTGTGGGGTTACATTAAGTACCAGTATCCAATTTGATACAGCACATTTAAAACCCATTTTGAAAGGCTTTGTTTTTTCTACATGACAATCTTGATCAAAGTTTCTTGTTTTCTTTGCTTATGTATATTTAGTTCGGTTTTTCGGTATCTTTTTAAAATTGGGTGTTGCAATTTAAGTTCCCTGTGAACCGTAGGTTTTGTAGAATATTTCCAGTTCCATAATCATGACAGTTATTACCGTTTTCCATATATAGGCCCTACTCTGAATAGTTAATCTGGGAATAAATGACTAAAACATATCATTTCATTATGCCCAGCATACTCTCCGTCAATCGAGAGCAAAGAAACATAGTCACTTGTTAATACAACAGGCAGTCTGTAGCTTCTATCACCAAAAATATATCCTTAAAAAACTCCCAATTTTCAGATATTCTTCTAACAACAGCCAGCATAATTTCCCTGTGTCAATCTACGGTATGGTAAACACGCCACGATATAGCTTTGAAAAGACAATTACCAATTCTACTTATCTTAACAATATTACTTTCATTTATTATTAGGGATGACAAAAATAAAAAGGCTAAACTAATCTACAAAGTTCAATTACACATCAACAAATCTGACATAAAAACATATAAACAATAGCATAACCTAAGTCATCTGTTGACAGATGAGTAAAGTTAATAAGTTATTTATCTGAAACTAATTCAGTTCATCGGCTGTTTAAAACCAATAATTTCATATTGATTTAGTTGTAGCATACTAATGCATGTAGTTAAAGATTTTAAAACTCGTAATATAATAAAAATAAAATATTTAGCTTCACAGTGATTTAGAACATGAAATTATCTTTTAAATAAAATTAAATCATCAAAATCGGTTAAGTTTTCAATTTAGTAAGTGAGTGAACCAAAAGCAGGAATTATTTTTAATATATAGATTATTCGGTTCAGCAAATTTAAATAGAAAAAGGTCCTGGCATCTGTATGTGTATATACTAAAAATATGTTAGACTAAAATCCCTCTCTTCCCAAAATCCTATCTTCACTCGCTCGATCAATTCTTATTGTCTTACGACCTTGAGGCTATTAAAATATTAGAGGGTTAGAGAACTGTGTACATATTCCTATTGTCTTTCGGCATTGGAATAACGCACACAAATAATAGTGATATAATTAAATATAAACTCTGAGGTGATACAAAGAAAGATGAGAGTATAATCGTAAAAAGTGATTTATTAAAAATTGTAAATCCACAAGTTAACTCATTTTATCAAATACAATAGTTAATCTGAATGTTTGAATCTCAGGTATTATTCTTAATTTATTTGGATTTAGAATTGTCTTCGGCTAGCTTTTACTTGTACATATAATAATATAAAAAAGGATGGGATTGTTTCAATTAATACTTAAAGAGAGGAACAGTTAAGATTAACAAAATAGTTAGGTGATGCAAATAATCTATATATATATATATATATATATATATATATATATATATATATATATATGGGTGATGGTTTGGGATGAATTTATGATGTGATGGATAATTGATTTGACAATAATTAACTATCAGTATTAATAATTAAATAAATACTCTTTTTAACGTCTAGTTGTTGGTTTATATATAACGATTTATAAACACAATTGAAGGTGTTAACTGTACTGAGTCTTGTGAGGATTAAATGAAAATTTAGTCACTTACCAATTTGTAATTATTATTATTAGCTATAATTACCAGATATTTAAAAAAAAAAAATCGGACAAAGTTCTTAATGTTTTAGTTATATCTGATTATTGTTTGTGTCTTCTTGTGTAATTATTTATGAATATATCGCTGAATATTTTCTGTGTAAATTTAAATGAACTGTCCAGTTTGATGGTCTCAGCAAGAATCCACATAATGACTTTTAACTTCTTCTTCCTCTCTTCTGATGAAACCTTTTTTCTCTATTACTTTTAACTCGCGTTTGATATGAATAGCACTGCACTTTAATAAATAAATTATATGAAAAACAAACACAATATTTAGTAAATTCTACAATTTATTTGAGTCTTGCCGACCATGGTTTCGCCAACAACGGCATTTACAAGGCAGCTTAACAAAGACATTAAGAGTTAAGACATTCTTTGTTAAGCTGCCTTGTAAATGCCGTTGTTGGCGAAACCATGGTCGGCAAGACTCAAATAAATTGTAGAATTTACTAAATATTGTGTTTGTTTTTCATAAAAATGGAGTTCTACCAAGTACCATCGGTCAATAGTGTAAATCGTATAAATAAATTATATTCACTGTTTATTTAAAAAATATATATGGGTAACAATCTGGTGAATGAACAATTATTTTTAATAAGTATGTTATGATCCATGATTGAAAATGGGCTATGTAATGAGAAGGTTTGTTGATTATGACTGTTTTGATGGCAGTCAGCTTCTTGTGATCTATGGTACGTTACCCCGAGATGATGGTTTATTTATAACTTGAATTATGGTATTATAGTGATGACAAAAAAAAAAGTTTTTATTTATTTCATATTTAATTTATTTTAGGATGACGTTTATTCTTCTTTAATGTTATAAATATTGGTTATAACTTCTTAAATGCATATTTTTTGGTTCTGTATATTAAATGGAATCTATGTAATCACATCACATAATTAATAAGAGGCACATGACGTGTAATGATCTTTTCCGCCTTAAAAGTTATGTAAAGGTAAAATCATGTACTAGAAACTAGGTCAGGATGATACAAAAACTTAAAGCCAGAAATGACGCCTTTGAATGACGTTTTGAGTTTACTAAATTTATGCACATTTTTCCACATTTATGCTCTTCATATAAACTGCCGCTGGTTTATTTATTAGTTTGTATTTATTATTCTATTAATTAAATTAACAGAATATCTTTACCTTTTGTGAAATAAAAATAGGAACTTAACTAGATAATTGTGTAATTAACGAAATACTGGTACATTTATTATTTTGTTTAAGAATGATTTTTTTAGTCCTGAAATCAGTTTCAGTTTTATAACAGTTAATTCAGTTTCATCAAAATTTGTTCATATTGAAAAAATACAAGATTATCATTGTTCTAACCAACGTGAACAATGTAAATGTATTAAGACCACAATAATAATTATTCTGTTCATAGTTTCAGTAGTACAAATATTTTCAGTACGCTTTTTCATGTTTGTGTACTTACCTTTCCAAACATGTCAAAAATACTGAAAACTTACTTCAGCCACTTGCAGAAGTCCAGTGAACACTGAGCAATCAATCATCCACGCTTACTTGTGCATACCATGCAGATGAATTGACGAAAAGCTATTTTATGTAAATTTATACATTTTTTGGACCGATCAGTTTTTGACATGCCCCGGTAAACAAATTTTCTTTTATTGACTGATTATGAGTAGTAGCTACTCTAATGTTAGAAATAAATTTAAAAAATAAAGATATATTTTTTTGTTGGATGAATGAATATGTATTTATTTGTTTGTGTTTGTTTACAAAATAAAAATATGTGTTCATTTTTTACAAAATATATATACAGAAAATATAGACAACAAAACTACACTAAAACAAAGAAATAATACCCAATGTTATAAACTTGTCCGGGGCTATATGTGTATTTCCTATAAACTAATTATTGCTAAACTACATACTAAAACATAAAATACACATAAAAAAATAAGAATATAAAATTAATTCGATTTAACTAAAGTAGAAAAATCCGCAGCCGACCGAGCCCAGCAAAATAAACAATAACTTTACATAAGGTTACAAATTAAAAACAAAAAAACAAACTTCCTATATTCATTACTTTAAACAAAATATTTAAAACAATGTGCAATACTAAATAAATTAGAGTTGATCAGAAACCTGTAATATAATTATTTGCTCTAATATATTACTAAAGATGGGTTTAAATAAAATAAAACACATCATAATCCATTTTAGCTACGACTGCGTGTTACTAGGAACACTTGTGTTTTAGACTCCTAGTCCTGGCACAAAACTGCTGATGGGAAGCGTCAGGTTGGGCTTGAGTTTCTTGAGTTGTAACATGAACCGAGTTTCTATAGTCAAACATAATTCTATAGAAAGCTAATCTTGAATATATACCTTCTTTAAAAACACATTTTAAATTTGTTTTAACATATCTAACAGAATTTTCGGCTAATCCATTAGACTGTGGATGATATGGTGCAGAACAGGTATGTTTAATAAATAGTGTTACATTTTACAAATTCCTTGAATTCAAACGAATTGAAAGGCGGACCAATGTCCGTATGAATTACTTCTGGCAGACTAAATCTACTAAACAATTCACTTAATTTATCTAACGTCTGACTAGCGGAAGTCGACTTTATTTCAAAAACTTCTAACCACTTAGTATGTGAATCAATAACAATTAAATACATTTCCCTTTAAACGGACCCATAAAGTCTGCATGCAATTGTTCCCACGGTCTACTGGCATACTGCCAACAATGTAACTGATTCTTTGCTGGGTTTTGTCTTTCAAAAAGGCAGGAAGAACAACCATCGGCCTGATTTTCAATATCTGCATCTATATTTGGCCACTAAACATAAGATTTCGCTACCACCCCCACATTACAATTCCCTCTTTGATTGTTAATTATTCCTTCTTTTTTAAATATAGAATTAATTTCGGATATTTTACAGAAACATGATTCGGCCTTCCATACATTACATAATTGTATACTTTTCTTAATACTATATCTTTTTGTTTTTCACTTTTAATGTCCTCAAAAGTAATAGGTAAGGAACTTCCTTTAACATAATGTAGATAAGTTCCCAACCAGTCTGCCTCTTGTTTATTATCATAATGTTCGACTTTGAGCGGTAAACTCGATAATGCATCTGCATTTGCATGTTTATCTGATTTTACATAATCAATCTTAAAACTATATCCAGACAAAAACAAAGCATATCGTTGCAAGCGACTTGCTGCAAAGCAGGTAACCCATTTTTTGACACAAAATGTTTTAATAATGGTTTGTGATCTGTACATAAAATAAATTCTCGCCATCATAAATACTAATTAAACTTCTTAACTCCATAAACCAAACTTAAAGCTTCTTTATAAATTTGTGAATATGATTTCTCCGCCGAGGATAAAGTCCGCGCAGCGTATTCTATGGTCTTTCAACACCATCTTTACAAACAATAGACAATACACAACCTAAACCGGTTGGTTATGCGTCGCACGCCAATTTAATTGGTAATTCAGGACCATAATATGCTAATACTTTAGAAGAAGCTAACAGTTTCTTTACTCTCTTAAAAGCTTTTATACATTTTTCATCAAATCTAAACAATTCATCCTTTTTAAGTAATACATATTTATAAATTGCCCATACCAAGTTATACAATTTAAATTTGATAAGCATATTTTAAGTTCCAAGTCACACTTAAATAAAATATTTAATTACCTTAAATTTTAATTTTCAGAACTAATTTGGTACCAAGATATCACCAAACACAAGCCATACACATCTCCCCCCCCTCATTACATACACAATTTCTCACATGCTTACTTTCTCTCTCTCTCTCTCTCTCTCTCTCTCTCTCTCTCTCTCTCTCTCTCTCTCTCTCTCTCTCTCTCTCTCTCTCTCTCTCTCTCTCTCACACACACACACACACACACACACCTTCCCTCACCAACACAAACACACAAAATCAGTTTTTCTCATTCCCACGCACACACACATTATTAATTTAATATTTTTTAAATAGGGTTCAATATTGTCTATTTCAATTTGATTCTCTTAATAACCGGGAAAATATATTCTTCTTTTTACAGCTTTTTTTACGATAGTTAAATAACTTTGGTGTTAGGAATGCAAAGAATTTTATAAAAAACAGTCAAATTCGGTATAGATACATAAGAATTTAATTTATTGCGTAAAATTTGAGTTCTTCGTCGGGAACTGCAATCACCACTTCTTTCAAAGAAACACCTTAGCACTTTATACACATACAAATTTCTTAACAGAAGAATATTCAAACGTCTAAAAAGAGGTGATGTATGCTCTCTTTTAAATTAATTTGAAATGATAGGAATAAAATTCTTCTGCAGTGTTAAAAATTACTAGTTTCATTGATGTGAAGTATGCTCCTCCCCAAATTGTAAGTCAATATTCTAATTTAGAATGTATGAGGAAATAATAAATAACAACAACAACAGAAATAATAAAAAAATTTAAAAAATAAAAATTTAAAAAAAAGTCTTAATAAACTTACTATTGCATACATACCTAAGCATATAAAAAAATATAATATATATTATTTAATCAATAAATTTAGTCAATTTATCTCTTACGAAATGAATATGCTGTTTCCAAGTGAGCATAGAGTCCACAATCAAACCCAAATATTTCATTTGGTAAACCTGCTCAATGGAAACGCACTGGCAAATAGATAAATTCCAATTGAATTCATGATATTTTAACAAATAAGGAAGAACACAATTTTTTTGTCATATTAAAAAAAAATTAAACTAAATTCTGTTAAAAATATTTATCTCTTAAATCCCTTATAACCATATATTTTGTTCAACTGCAGTGAAATTATTTCAAAAGAATCCAGCTGATGAAATTATTGTCGACAGTTGAAAATATAAACTGAAGGCATCATGTCTCGGTAAATAGTTAGTTTTTAGACATTTTGAATATAAATGAAATAAAATGTTGCGTATAGGTAGTCTTGTGTAATGAAACGCAAAAACGAAAATGTATTTTCAACAAATATTAGTTGTGAAACTAATACAATTTGAGCACCAACATATTTTATTCTAGATAAGAAACTAATAAAGTATTTTAAAATACTAATTTGTAACAATAAATTGTAATATAAACTATTTGATATTCGACCAAATAGAATATATAAATTTTTATCTTTAAACTTGGCGTCTTTTAAGTATATATACAAAACAAAATTGTAACTGTTCTGAGTCAAAAACTTAATAACTAACCATATTTGAATATAATCATACTGATCAAATATTACTTTTTTTAAATTCTCCCATTTCCTACCCGAAAATTTAATTTTGTCCAATAAAGTCTCTAAACGTTATATATTTAGTCAATTACAATGCAAGATCCAAAATTAGTGAATTCATCTTTTTCTCTTGTTACGTAACCGATATTTGTTTTTTTAAATTTAAGTTTTTTGTTACCAAATACAGTTATAAATTTTGAAAATGTGTTCTGCGCATTATTTCCATTCTGACATAAATGTTGGGTAAAATTTAGTTATGAAATGTTTTCTTCTGCGATGTCAAGTAGCGAACTCTCTTATATAATGACGTATATTAGCAACATGAGCAGCATTTGTATTTTACAGCGTAATAAGATTATTACTGATAATTGACAAATAAATTATTTTATACAGTTATTTGAGTTACTCTTTCCTTTATAATTATGTAGTAAGAAGATTTTTTTATGATAAGTGGCATCTGATGTTTTGTTTCTAAAATTATTGACACGTCTATATGTTTACTGGGATTATATTTAGAACTATATTGTCTCTTAAATGTTTGTGACGATAGTTAGAAAGTTTAATGATATTTTGGTCGGAGAGATTTTCAGAGGACTGATGATATTTTAAATTGAACATTATATATTTGATTATAATCTACGAATGATATACCTAGAGAATTAAAAGTTATTCGCTCTTGTTAAATTAGGAATGTATTGTTCAAATTACATAAAATTCTGAAGTTTTAAAAAGTAAACAATTAATTAGACAATTGGGCAACCATTTTATTATTGCAACACACACACACACACACACACAATAGGGAACAAGAAATTAGTTTTTTTTAAAGGGGAAATTAGACAGTTTAAATACCGTTCTCAAGAAGAAATTTGGATTTTATCTAAATTTTAAGCCTAAACCTAAAATTTTAAATAAATTATCTTTACAAAAAGAAAGAAATAAGAAAAGTTACCAAATATTTGAAAAATGAAATAATTAACATAATTATTAATGAAATATCTATAGATTTAGTTTTAATGTATAGGTGTAATTAGTAAAATATTTAAAAAAACAAAGAAATTAGGATGTGTAGATATAATTTTGTTAGACTATTAAGGGGAACTAGGTAATGGACAAAAGTGAACAGGAAAATTCCTGTTGAGTCTGATTAGCCCCATAAGAACTAATTTTAGAAAATGAAAGACGTAATTTTGTAAATATTATAATACTAAGTTGTAGATAGTAAACCTAAGAATTAAGTATAATAAATAAATTAAGGTAAAATAAAAAATAAAAGAGTTATAACCATTTAAAAAACATGAAAAACACAAAAACTTCTAAAAAACTATTAATTTCAAAAAAACTAAAATAACCCTCAAATAAATTAATAAAAACATAATAATAATAACTAAGGGTAATAATAAAATAACAACAATTATTTGATTAAAATGAAAGGATGAAGTCGGGAAACGAAAGAAAGTTATATTACCTGAGAACGAAGAGAGGTAAGAAGAAAAGGAAAGAGGTTAGAAGTTATATCAATTTTAGACCAAAAAACGATAATCCAGAAGAAAATTTTGGTCAAATTAAGATAGAAAAAGTTAGAAAAAGAAAATCAGCGTAATTTTCAAATCGTCATAATTCAAACAAGAAACATTGCACGAAAACAATCGAGTTTGGGAAGATTCAATAGAAGAGGAGCCTCTAGATGAGACCATTTAAAATAAGCAAAAGGGAGTTACGATGATTTCAAGGAGATTTGACAAGAGTCTACAGCATTCATAAAATAACATGTAAATCGCAAGGAAGTAAGATCCAATTAATCCAGTGCGAGGAGAGAGTTGTCATGTGACTATAAGCAACCGCATTGTTAATAATAAATAAAGTATAAAATGTTCAAAACTTAACCAAAAAACTAAAGAAATGATTCAAATAATGAAAGCTATAAAGGTTTAAAGTATAGCTATAATAATCTGACCAAAAATAATAATAAATTAAAAGAATACAAAAACCACAGGAACGCACTTAAGTTGGTAACCGTGCATATTCCACCAATTTGACAACTTTAAAGAAATTCTGCAGAGTTGCCAGTCTTGTACGAAATACAGGTCAAAATCCACGTCACTCAGGAGCTGGAAAACAATTCTCAACTTTCAAATAATTAGTGCTGCAAGATTTCTCGAGATTATTTTCTGGTTAAGAGAGGCGGTCCTAAGCAGAAACGAGGCGCTATAAATTTTTTGAAGTACTGATGTGTGCGGGGTAAGTGTGGACTCCGGCTAATCTCAACATTGGTCGTTAAACAATTTAATAAAGTGTTAAAAAATAAAACTTTCAATTGAAAAAATAGATTTTCAAGATTCGGAATGGAGGGCGTACAGTTAATCTGCTATAAAAGAGCAAGATGTAAAGAAGAAAGGGGGAGTTAAAAGAAGTCAACTAAATATAAAGGTACAGGAATCGTATTTTTATTTTCATAAAATTTTAAAATAAAATTACAAGGTGTAATAAATTTCAAATAAAAACGAAAATTAGAATTAAGGAGAAATTTTTATTATATCAAAATTTCAAGCCTAAACCCAAAATTTTAAATAAAATATCGTCACTAAAAGAGAGAATTAAGAAAAGTTGCCAAATTTTTGAATAATTACCGTAATTATTAATGAAATGTCTATAGATTTAGTTTTATATTGTAATTAGTAAAATATTCAAATATGAAAGAAATCCGTATGTATAGATATAACTTTGTTGGACTATTAAGGGAGGCTAGCGATGGACAAAAGTAAACGGGAAAATTCCTGTTGAGTCTAGATAAACATAAAAGAAGTTGTATAAATTTAATTTCGACTCAAGTTCTGTCTGTCTGGATATTGAAATTTGGATGAGTATATATTGTCATTTTCTAAATAAATTATAGAATTTCAAACATTTACAAACAAACAGAAATACAGTGATATTTTCGGTTTTTTTTTCATTTCCCGGCTAAATTACATGCTTGTAAACAAAAATTTGTGTCCCCTTAGTTTATTTTTGGTCTTTAAAATCAAAATTGATCCTTCTAGACCTTTTTAACTAAACTTTTGAGTGTTAAAACGTTAAAAACCATACTTTTTCCCCTTGGGCCTCTTCAATCCAATATTTAGACCTGTTCTATGTTTTCCCGTATTTTGGGTTTTCAAAACTCAAATGAGTTATATTTTCGACCATAACATGTGGGTTAAAGGGCATTAAATTGCCCCATTAGGTAGTGTAATAGCTTGTTTGGAAATGTACAAATTTCATTCAATTTAAGTTTCCATTGTCATATTACAAACATTTTTCGTTTAAAACTTGTACATGTAGACAGTTGAAGTACATTTCTAAAAAGGTATAAATTTTGAACGTTTCCATTCCCATATTTAATCTATGTTGGTTTAAACCTCGTACATACAAGGCCTACAGTATAAATTCTTAACGTTTCTATTGGCATATTTCAAACGATTTTGGTTTAAATGTCTTAGATACAAGGCCCACAGTTCTAAATAAATGAGAACTTTAAACTCTTATTCTCATTGTTTCTGACAATACAGACATTTTTATTTTCTTCAAACAAAAATTGGATGCAATGAAATAAATAACTACAACTTAAGTGTCAATAATATCAATTATTTTACAGATTTGAGTAAATAAAAATCTACAAACAACAGTCTTTAAAGAAGTAACTCATATTTCAACTTCAGTCAGTGAGACCTTTAAACTCTTATTGCTATTGTTTCTGACAATACATACATTTTGCATATCGCTTAACGCTATGAGGGATGTTGGAGTTACTCTACGCAATTAGACCTAAATCGATGCCCATATTGGTAGGGTTTCTAACATTAGGTAAATTTTGGAAATCGCTGGACCCGGTGGGGGATGTGAAAATAATCACATTTCGATTCTATTCAGTGAGAACTTTAAATAGATACCAATATTGTTAGGGTTCTGACAATACGTAACTTTTGAAGATTGCTTAAGATGACGGGGGGGTGTTATATGGGAATAACTTAAATTAATTTGAACTCTCCTCAATGAGACCTTTAAATTGATACACGTATTGTTCTCTGAAAAAGTGTAAATTTAGGAGATCGGTGAACTGGAGGGGGTGATCATTGATACCCTTGTTGCCAGGGTTTCTGACAATACCTAAATTTTTTAGTTCGCTGGATGCCGAGCATGGGGATTTGTGAATAACTCAAATTTCAACTTTACTTAATTAGATCTTTAAATTGATACCAATATTGCTAGGGTTTCTGATAATACTTAATTTTGGAGATCGCAGGACTCGGAGGGGGATATGTGAATAATTTTAATTTCAACTTTACTCAATGATACCTTTAAAAAGATTCCCAATATTGCTACAGTTTCTAACAGTGCGTAAATTTTAGAGATCGTTGGACGCAGCGCGGAGAGAGAAATAATCATTTTAAAAATAAAGGTATATGAAGGTTTTTAACAAATTCTGCGAAGAATATAATGTTGAATTTGTAGACGCATTTTTTGAATTATTCTGCGGGAAAATTAAACATTGTTTATTATATATTATTTCATGGCTGCTGTTACGAAAATTGTGATTATTAACATAAGCATGTTCACCATATAAAGTGATAATATAGTACAAGTCTTATTAAAAGACTGATAATTTATTTTACAACAATGATTACACGAAAAAAGAAATATTGTATGTCAGTGTACAACTAGACCACTTAAGACGAAGAATATTGATATTGCATTCAATTCAGTTTAGCTGCTCTAGCTATTGAGACGATAACAAGTATTAATTAATTATGTGTGTTAATAGATGCCATTTTAATTAACAAAATCCATTTTGAAGCCAAAAATATCCTAAATAGGTTTTATATGCACAACTATACTACAATTAATTATAAGAACACAAACAAATTTATGAAAATCGGTTCAACCATTTGGGCAGTATGTACGATCACATATTTGTAAAGCAATGGATTTAACAGGACAGCCATAGAGGGTGAATTATATTATTGAAAATTGTAAAATTAGAAAAACTAAGTGAAAACCGAATTGTAATTTGAACAGTCAGACCCCGAATTGTATCGTGAAAGTATTATTTGTAGTCTAAATTGTATGGGCCGGAGTCCGTATTGTATTAACCATTGTAAAAAGAGACTGAATTGTTTCGTGAGTATTATTTGTATAGTCCAAATTGTAAGGGCCGGAGTCCGTATTGTATTACCCATTGTAACAGGAGGCCCAATAGTATCGTTAAAGTATTATTTGTAGTCTAACTTGTATGGGCCTGAGCCTGTATTGTGTTACCCATTGTAAAAAGAGACCGAATTGTTTCGTGAGTATTATTTGTAGTCCAAATTGTAAGGGCCGGAGTCCGTATTGTATTACCCATTGTAAAAAGTAAGCCGAATTGACATACCACCGGGAGCTGCTATAAATATTGGAATACATTTTATTGAACTCTAAAATATAAGTTACGCTTTTATAATAATAATTGTATATGAAAAAAACGTGTTAACTTATGAATTCCAAATAAGTCAGAAACTAAAAAGTGATCAAAAATATAAAAAACAAACTTTAAATGTGAAGTTATAAAGATTTCAAAATATTTCTGTTATGGTGTTATAAATTCATTTCAGAAAATATATTTACATAGAGTGTAGACTGTAATTTTATAACAACTTTTACAAACAAAAAGTATTATAAAACAAAAAAAGATCAAATATACACCATTATAAAATATTATTACCATAATCTTTGATATTTAAAATCATTAAAAATATTCTTGATCACAATTTTATATCCTTTACAAAACACTTTCATAGGTACATATTTTATAAATTGTAATTATAGAAATCCTCTTCATAATATGTTTGGATGTAACAAATGAGGATGATGACTTAGTAATCAAAACATCGCCTTGTGTTGCACAAATAGTGTTTTTAATAAAAAAATATATATTTATTCATTTGGTGATTGAAATTTCCACAAGCGTAGCTCCTTACAGTTGATATTATAACATAACATACGAAAATCAAAATATGTAAATTGTGTACTTTAAGAAAGGACTACAATACAATTCTAAAATGATATATAAATGTATAGTTAGTGTACATAGTCAGTTAGCATACTTTAGAATATATACTGGCATTGAAATATTGAGTCCGTGAAATATTTGGATATATATTTGATTCCTATTATAACTCTAAGCCACGCTTAAATAACCCAACCCTAAGTGTAATAAATTTTGTTTTTCTGAAGTAAACGAACAGTGTCAAGATTAAAGAGCTATAATAACTAGTTTTTCATTCAATGTTGAATTCTGTTGTTACGCTAATGATGAATGTGTTATAATGTACACAGGTGGAGTAGAGTGTTTATTAAAGATCAATAATGAATTAATGTAACAGTTATTTCCTTGTCTTTTATTTTGGGTATAATTGAGAGATATTAATTGTGGGTTTGTGTGTGTGTTGGTGAGCGAGTGTGTGAGAAAGTATGCCTACTTTTTTATTACAAGATAAATAATGAATAACTGTTCTAAGCCTGTTCTTCGCGACGTGGGTGTATGAATGCTACACATTAGTGACTTATAAGTAACAACTTTAAGTTAAACAAAATGTAATTTGCAGTTAACACATTATCCCATAGGCTATCAGACGGCAGAGAACTTTGACTTTTGTTTTATAATTAAATTGTATGTGAAGAGTATTGCAATGACGTTATGTTATTTGTTAAATATTTCATTAAGTCACATTTTTAGTAATTTCTTATTTATCGGGTATTATAAGTTTATTTTACGCATGATTTTATCACCTTGATAAATCGATTCCTTCAATATCCAAAGTTTATAAGTAATAATGTAGGACAATAAAGTGATTGCTTCTTTTGTTAAACGCTGGTTTTAGAAAACAAATAGTATAGAATTAAATCCACCATTTATGCAGGAAATAAATCTGAATTATCGCTTGTTTCTTCAATTACGTAGTTAGAGAACAAAGACGTGCAATTATTTACGCTTCTGAAATATTTCTTGTGAACAATAGGCCTACCTAATTCACTTCATGTTTAATTGTATATAATTGTCATAATGGATGTGTATTGTTTGAAACAAAGCAATTTCGGAAAACTGATTTAAAATATCTGTTATTTTCATATCTTTATATCAGAAAATTTGAAATTCAATTTAGCCAACTGTTGAATTTAACTATTCACAATAAGTAACTTTATGTCCTGCTGATAGACTTCCTGTTTTTATCCTTCTCTATTTGATAGAGGAGGTTAGGATATTATTACTTCTTTTATCGCCGTTTCTGTGCTTATCCTTTTGAACAAAAGCCAATCTTAACACAAGCTATTTTTGTTGAGTTACACTTACTAAAACTAATTATTGTTAAATATATTAAACATACAATTATACACTTATAAATAGCGAGACAAAATCATGTTACTAACACCCATTTTAGCTTTAAATATCCGGTACATTTACGCGAACGAATACGGATTCTCTTTGGGATTTGTGACCCCATCAAAGCGAATTAGCCAATCATAATTAGCAATACATGAAAATAAGTTAAACAAATTCCCCCTAATTCGTTCAACTTCTGTAGATGCAATGCAATTCGTGTGTTCCTCTAATTTAAAAAAAAAAGGAAAAAAAGCCAATATCGACTCATAATAACTGTCCTATCCAATCCGTATCCACAAGTAGGGGTGCAAAATGTTGGAATAGAAATTTAGAGAGGAAAAAGAAAATTACAAGGCGATTAATTTATTAATGCTAACAAAACTGGTCGGTTGAACAATTGTCATAATCCAACCGAATACACTCCATTAATAAGATAAAAAAGATCTTCTTTGAGAAACTTTTGCCAAGAGTTTGACTTTACTAAAGCTCTCTTGAGGATACACAAAATAATCTGAAAAGAACTGATTCATCCAACTGGATTTGTTGATGATCTTAGAGGTGGTCTAACTTCTTCAGGTGATGACACACTTTGTAAGAGCCTCTCGTTCTGAGTGGAAAACTGCCAAAGAAGTTGTTACGGTTTCCAGGGTTATATGTGGTATAAATAAATTTGACCCATTTAAATCCCCAGGAGAAAAAGGAATCTTTCCGGTTCCGATCCAAAAGGTCCAAATACTACTCCTCCTACTTTGCTAAACAATCAGAGCCAACATGGCTTATGGCTATATGCAAATAGCATGGAGGTATAGTAGAGTAGTTTTCTTTACACAAATTCCAAAGTGTTTCGACCAATATGTTTATCCACCTATTTTTTTAAATCAATACAAACAGACGTACAAAATGGAATTGTTATTACGAAACGTCGCTTTAACCAACAAGCAACAGCCTTGTATCAACGGGTGAGTAGAATCGAGGACATAACAAAGAATTTGTGTTCATTTTTCGATATACAAGGGGCCCTTGATAATACTGCTTTTGAATCAAACATAGCAGCAGTTAAAAATCAAGGAGTAGAAAACACTATTAATTAGTATATTGCTAGAATCAATGTTAATAAATACAGTAATTAGTGCAAGCCAATACGGAGAGAAATTAGATGTGTTAGCCGTAAGATTAACTCCACAAGGAGTAATTCTCTCACCGATCCTGTAGATGATAGTTGACCGCCTAATAACTAAATTAAGTAAATTAAATTCAAGAAGATGTAGCAGTTGTTTCTTGAGTTATAACTAATATAAATTGTAAAATCGAAATTCAAAAACATCATTTATTAAAATCACAATTATTTTAGAACGAGTCGACTGACCTCGATAAAATTTTTCATAAATATTTGTACGTACTTGTTTTTGTTCTCTAACAATGTTTTAGTGATAATCGGTCCACTCTGAAAATCTGATTTAAAAATCATAAGTTGATCAAATCTTTATCAAAGTCAATACAGCTCTAAGTTGATCATATAAAAATAAGCCTGCCAAATTTCTTTACGATTAGTGCATTCGTTTTTGAGTTATCGACGTAATTGTGCGACAAAAAATGAGTCCGCACATACCAGCATATACGTATGTACATACGCAAATACACACACATAAAGACATTTTTCGGAATCAACGCATTGTTTAATGATATATTATAAATAATAATTCACATCTTTCAAGTTACTATCACTGGTATCTTGAATATCGTTTACTTTAATATTCATTCTAAAATTAATTTTTTATATGTTTAGTACTTAGCTTCACTTTTTTTTCTCATTTTCTTAATTTTTTAACACGTTAACTTTTGCTTTCTTCTTATAATCAGCGACAGACAGTTTTTTTTTGACATTTTTACCTATAAATAATCAACAATAGTCAATAGTTATATACCTTACAACTAAATATGACGTGAATGACCGTATATACACTTAAACACGATAAAAACTTCACTCTTATAATACAAAACATATATTACTTCTAAGCACACAAAAAATATATACTTAATAAAAAACTAAAAAACTTGTCTTATCTGTCACGCAAAAAGTCTAATGGAAATATAATTATTTGGAATAATGACTAAGTAAACTTATATATATATATATATATATATATATATATATATATATATATATATATATATATGTGAGATCATAGCCTACGGTTTAGACGCTTTATACCACACGCTTAATATGTGTATACATCTAGAACTTGGGATTTTAAACTTTAAAAGTAAATGCTAAATATGCAATACTTATATGTTATACCTGTATTATATTAATATTTAAAATACGTAAGTATGTGTCAGACAAAAATGGATATTATAAAAGGTAGTGTTGAATCTTTTACATTTTTATGATAGAATATAATTGTTACATTTTTTAGTATACGTTATTCTTTTCCATATCAACTGTAAAAGTTTGTTAAGCTATGGACGGCTTATTATAAATCTGATAGATGTATTTAAAGTAATTATTTTCATATCATTTATTCGAAACAAGAACATTTCATTCAATAGTATATCAGTATTAAGAATAAAGTTATAGAGACTCTCTTTATATCCACAGTTATGTCATATTATAACGTTTAATTATGTGATTTTGAGAAAACTGATTACAAGTTTTGATTTTTTTAATAAACATTATATAAACATCAAGCCCTTCCAAATATTCCTTCTTAAGTATATACAATAGATTTTGATAAAATTTTAAAACAGTAATCTTGAAATGTCTATCTATAGAATGGTGTATACTTTTTTACTTGTCCCACACTTTTTACCTCTACCTTTTTTATACGGTTTCAAGTAAAGACCCTTCCCCTTTAATTGCTTCAATAATTGTTGCACTGTACGTTTTCTCCTTCTCCTCTTTCCACCCCATAATTTTGTTTTGGCCTTCATTACTACTCCCACAGCCATAGCAGCAGCTCATTCACCCAAAGATGCGTTCCCTGCTTTAACTCTACCCCAGGATTTTCCGGCAAGTATTTTATCAGCTTCCTTATGTCGATCTGAATCACTGTAAGCTTCGTCTAATGGGTTCACACCTTTATCTCAACGAGCTAATCGTTTAGCAAGTTTTGTACCTGGACCAGGATACTTGTAAGACGGTAAATGGAGTTCAATAGGTAATAAATCAACGGCTTTGTTTAAAACCATAATATCTACACTCAATAACGAGGATGCAAGACCGCGTCCTTCCTATAGCAGAAACAACAGTTGTAGGACAGTAAATAAGAATATTGAAGACAGCAAGTCTTGTAATAAATATATTATTATTAATATTCAGAATGGCAACAACCAAAACTTATATAATATAATTGATTATTAAAGACAATATTTTTCCACCTAGTTTTTTTCCAAATAAGTTAAAAAACTAGACACAACATAAAACGAATAAATATCTCTGGATGCAACAAAGATAGAATAGCCCTCGTGCTGACAAAAATTTTGAAAAATATCTAGGTATCTGTATATTCTAAATTTATTATTTTTATTAAATATGTGTAGAAGATATTATAATTTTGAGTTTCCTTCACGATTATCTTGATACTCACAATTATCAATAGTTATTTTGTTATTAAACTGTGAAATATTTTAAGTTCTGACAAGTGATACATAGAAGATACAATTTATCCACTTGACTTATTTAAAATATAGTATAGAGATTGTCTTAGGTGGGTTGGATTTATTGTGGGCATACCACTACTCAGTCCTAAGCATAAGTTAGTATTGATTTTGGAATACACAAGCTCAAATTCAATAACACACATATTTTGAGGTTTTTACCAACCTGAAACCAATTACCCTCACAAACCATGATTAATTTGTTCTCATTTTTCCTCAATATTTTTCCAGAAAAAACTATACGACTTTTCCACAACTTCCCACGACCACGGTTGCAAGTGCCATATTATGTGCTGTTTCCTTTTAAGGAATTGTGCTTGAAATAAATAGCTTTCTATTACCGTTCCAAAGGTGGAAATTCCTTAGAGTAAATATACAAATGTATTACTTTGACAACTCTTATTTTGTCATCAAGTTGCCTCCATTATGAAGTAAAATAATTAATGCCCTATTTCGAAAATACATGTATAAATATCCCGTTTTTTTTTTACCATCTTTACAGGGAGTTTTCTTTCTCCTTATTTTCTATAATAAAAGAAAATTTCAAAAATTGTTTCGACCATTACATTATGCTATGCCATATAAGATAAACACTTTTACTTAGTTCCAATTTCATATTTCTAAGCTCTAAGATAAAACAAAGTAAGAAAGAAAGAAAAAAAGATTCCATTGATATTGAACCTTATAATCTACAATTAATTTCTTACTCAAGTCTTTCCATTCCCCCCTACCCATAATAATTGTTAACATAAAAACTAAAAAAAAAATTTCCCCATAAAAAAAAAGTTATTTTAAGAAAAATAAAATAAATGTTTACTTTAAAAGAGATTTAAAAAATATATAAACGGCTTTAGTCTAAACAATAGCAACATTAAAATTTACAATGTTATATAAAATTTACAATATGATTATTTTTTTTTTTAATAATTGGAATGTTCAGTTTTTTCTTCTTTTCGTTACATTGGAATTAGCTCCTGCACTGTAAGGGTAGCCGTGGTGCAAGTGTTGTGTGAGGTGACAAAGGATAATTGTGTCCTTCTGGTTGTTATAGTCCGATGCTTATGATCTCAAGATACGGTGTCCATTCTGTGTCTAGACACAGTTTCTAGAATTTATCTCTACCCAGCATACCTGGGTACATATGGAATACAACTTTGAGTTAGTCTGATTTTAGGATAACTAATATACCTCACAGGGGTGTATGGCCTTCCTTGTCGTATATGTGCGTTTTCATTAAAATAATAAGATAAAAGAAAAGAAAAAAATTATTGAAGTTATCAGAGAAGTTGTCCAAAACCTAATAAACTATTTAAAAAAATATGCAAGTTAAAATTTTGCGAAAAAAAAAAACAATCCATTCGAAATAAAACTCTCTAAATTTCCAACGCTACTGGAAGTGAAGATGATGTGATCGGTCACTCAGGGTCAGTCTTTCATGCAGTCATCCTTATACAATAAAAATAATAATTTAGATTTCCGATAATATTCCTTTTCTTTAACTAGTTTAGATGCTGCAATGAATCAAAAGATCCATTTGCTAGTTCAGAAAAAAATAGTTTTTGTAAAAATTAATTTGTTCGAATAAAACATCTGGTTAGTAAAGTAAAGCAATCCTGCATGTTACAAGTGGAATTCCTTATCTCAGGAACGGCCTTCAACATGAAGTAAATGCCCAGCTTTGCATCCTGACTTAGGAAATTTCACATAAAAGTAATGCGAATTTGATGAAAATAAAACTAAGAGAAAAAGTTGTTTTGAAGGTGTTAGGTTATACTTCTCGAAATGTAAATCAAACACCTACATTACGAAAATTTTCTAAAGTTTATGGGGAAAAAGTTATAGTCCGTTAAAGTTCACAAAAAACAAAAAATTGCTCAAAATCCTAATTTTATGTCATGTTTAGTATAAAGTTCTAAAGACAAGAAAATTCAAATAAATAAAAGTTTTACGAAAAAGTAATATTTAGAAATATATTTAAAAGAGTAAAGTTTTAAAGAAGATTGCAAGAAAGATAATGGGTAAAATCAAGGTCAAAGTAGCCAAATTATTTAGTATGAAAAGTTAAAGGAAAAAATGTAAAGAAAATCCGATTTTCAAATTATGGTTAAAGGTGATAAAAAACACATTATATCACGAAAAATATGAAAAATGAAGAGTTTAAACTCTAAGGAAATGTAAAATTATAGGAATTATGAATTTTGTCATTTGTAAAACTCAGAGATTTTCATTTAAAAGGTGCGAAAAACGGAGGTGTTAAAATCGGTTTTAGCCAGTGCGTTTTCGACAGGAAACAATTCACCGAAGAAGCCGAGGTTGCGGCTAGGAACTTTTTGTGCATAAAAGACTAGATTGGGAGAATAAAAACTCAAGAAAGCATAGAGGTGTGAAAAGAAAATTCTGAAAATTTACGATATTGTAAGGTGACGAATAGTTCGAGAAATAGAAGGCCTACGATCTTGGGACAGAAATTGATCATTGAGGAAGAGCTAGAAGAATCCAAATATGGCATCAATAATTGAAGTTTTCCCATAGGAAAAAAGTTATGAGGAAAAGTCTGTAAACAATGGAGAATTGACTAAATGTTCTGGAAACTTCTACGTGTTGCGCATCGCCGATATGCAGGCCGAGACGGGGGTAAGATGGACTGCTGCCAACTAAAATAAAATGATCTAGGGAAGTTGCAAGAATTAATTATTCAAAATTAATAAATATTAACTAAGAAAATGATGAAAAAACAATTATAAAAAACTTAAATAAATATATGTTTGCGTACATACCCCTAGGATGAAGCCGAAGCGAGGAAAATCCAGGAGGATCGTACAACTGACCGTTATAAAAAAATAGTAAGAAATTGGTACCAAAGGGATTGTACGAAAGGGAATTTTTTTCTATAAAACTGGGTAGCAACGTTCTCCAGGGCTCTCAAGTAAAATGAAGATTTCAAGTGTAAGATGAAACTCTGCCGGTTTGAAATTTGATTTTGGCATTAATTATTTGTAAAACCCAAAGTTAGCGCAAGACAGTGTCTTCGCGGGAAAATCTTTGAATTAATACCAGTTGAAAATTTTTATATTAAAATCGGTTCGACAAGTGAGTGTCGGGAACCGGAAATTTATTTTAATCAATATAATTGCGATAATCATATCCAGTGTATCAAATTTTTCATTAAAAAAAAAAAAAAATAAATAAATATAATATAAAACGAATTTAAAGTGACCAGAAAGCAGTATATTGGAAGGAGAATATAAAGTGAAGTGAGCAGCATCATTCCACATCATATCCAAGGCAAGCAAGCAGAATCGCCGGATTCCAGGCGACGGCAAAGTCTCCCAGAAAACGAGGTTTCTTCAGCAGACGGCGAGGAATTCTAGGGCATCGCTTACCAAAGGTTTGGAGTCAACAACTTGTTTGTTTAAAATAACACCCCAAGCGAGTTTTAAAAATTATCTGAGAATTTTGCTTAGATTTATTGCTTCTTGCTCTGCTATAGGTTACGAGTTAATTTTAGTTTTGAGTAAATTTTGGAAATGAATTTTGTTTAATATTAAAGTGTTTGGAGTTTTGTTTAAATTGTAAGGGAACAAGTGTAACAGTCAGAATCATTTTATTGAAATTGTAAAGTTTGTTGGAAACATAAGAAATTGCAGGAAATAAAATTTTATTTTTGTTCACAACATTATATTTTATTAATTGTCATCCTTTATAGAAAAGCAGTGGGAAATCATTCTAAATTTAAGGTGTTCTTTTTCAGAGGCAATCATCCCAATGTACTATATCTTCTTAGGGATAAATTGTGTCCAAATTCCAGTATACAATTTTTATAGATTCGGAGACAAAAATCCTACGCTCCAGAGATTTTGAATTGTTAAGATAAGGGATAAGTAAATGTGGAGCTAGGCCGGAGCAAAACAAAATAAAATAAATACAATAGCTGGAAGAGATTTGAAAAAATAACTAATTTAATTGGGGGGAAAAATTTCCATTAAACCTGGGCTGCTGGGTTTAATGAAGAGAGACGTCCAGACCAGGCCAGAGAGGATTGACTTGTCGATAATTGCCCATACTTCCAGTGGTCTGGAAGAATCTTTATCAATTTTGTGAATTTCTGAAAAAGTGTCTCTTTTCTGCCAACACGACAAAGCTAAGGTAAGTTGAGTGTGTTGCAATGCATTCATTACTTAAAATAAGGCAACAAAAATAGAATATCTGAAATAAACAGTGACACAGAATTAACATAGTAAGTCTGCGAACAGCTGTCTTGGTGATTGGCTGAGGTCGTTGACTTGGCGGTTCACATTCAATTGTCAAAATCTAATCATGTTTTTTCATGGCGGTGAGTGAGTTGCATTTCTATAAAATATACAAAAAATTAATTAGAATTTAGAAAAGAAGAGATAATATGATTACACGAGTATTATCATATTACAATTGTGTAACACATAACCTGCTGATTTGACAAGATCTATCGTATTACTATTGTGTAGTGCGTAGTTCACTAATTCGAATCTCTTACGAACTACGAAATTTTCAACTACACCTGTTTGTTTCAATTTTTCCAGATTAATGGATTAAAGATCCTATTTGTGTGCTTGTTGCTAGCCTTAAAGGCTTTCCATTTTGTGCAATTATAAAACAATAACTCTTATTATACCTTATTTTCACCATTTTGCTAACTAATTTATACTATAAATTCCTGTGTATCTATAGTCTATTATTGACCTATAAATATATTTCTCGCACCCCCCCCCCCTTATATAATATAAGTCCACTTTCATTTCTCGGTTCTACCAAAAATACATATTTTCTTATGTAAATTAAAGTAATTACACTGTGTCACCATTGTGACTCATGTGAATCAAATTACTATACACATCACTACCTTCCTATAGATAAATGTTTTGGAAAACGTGATATATACAATGGAGTAAGTTCCATTGTTATAAAATCTCCGTTTAAACTCCGATACACTCTTAACTTTTACGAAACAAAATCCCTTTATAGTTTTCCTTATTGTATTTTATTCGTACTAAAACACTATTGGATATAGCGGTGGTGAACATTATTTAATTATTTCCCTTGTTTCGTGACCAGGCTTGACTTTACACGAGTTTTAACTCAGTAGCGTGTCACGTGACTTATATCAGAACCCTCATTGGTCTAAATCACCTAAAAATGTTATGTACATTCCTCTTTAACTTTTATCCAATACATTGTCTCGAAGCTTTAATCTTTACGTCTTTGTGCTTGCGTGTATGATACGCTTCGCTTCCCTAAAACCGTAAATTATGTGCACGCCCAAAACTTATCGATCATTAAAATGATCGCAGTTATTCCATAATTGTCTTTTATCAACATTTTATTTCTCATCTTTAAAAAAATCCTTAATCTTATTTTAATATCTTCCTTTTGTTGGAAATTTTAAATCTCTTAATTTTTATATACTTCGTTACTTATCACTAGCATTTTGATTCTAATTATATTCATAAGAAAAAACACGTTTATAAACTAAATATCTATTAAAAATTACCTATAATCAATCATTCATACTGTCATTCAAAGTTTCTTTCATGCAGACCTGCAACTTCTTTTTTTCCAGCTCATAAGTCTTATTTTAAAAAGAAAACAAACCCGTAGATTAAAAATTTGTATCACTGTCCATTCTATGAATTTTGTAAAACAAAGTTCGTATTTTATTCAATTGGATGAATGAAGATAAACTGTTTTCCTATCTTGTTGGCTTCTACAAGAAAAAGGTAATATAATATTTTAGGAGACTTCTAGATAAACCCTACAATCCTTGTCTATAAGTGAGAAATAAAGAGAAAAAAGATGTGTAGGGTCTGCGTATGCGCCGATGAAACAAAGATGCATGCTGACATGGACTTTAGGCCCTTCCAAAGATCAAGTAAATTTTGTATGAGTTATATCGGTTCTAAAATAAATTTCTGTTAGTTATCAAATAATGCTTCAAGGTGGCGAGATTCAAACCAAACGCCTGACGCATTTCTATCCCTAAAGACATTACAAGGATTAACGAAAGTAGACGTCTATGTAGTGATTATGGGCAGAGAAAAAAAATTTCCTAACAAAACAAACTCTCACACATCACAATCATACCATCATATTATTTTATAATACTTATCCCTTATCTTTTATTATACATCTTATTTTTTTTCTTTCTTATAAAACATTCTCTTATGTTCCAACAGAATACTTCTAATTCCGTCATCAATAAATAATTATCTCTTAATGTTGTTTATATGAAGGGATAATATTTATTAATATATAATATTTTATTTCATCCTAATTGTTTGCTTTTTAACCTTTCTTAAACTTTTGTGTGCCTTGCTCCTTGTAAAAATAATGTATCACAAGGGTGAATTTAGTTTTAATATATATATATATTTTTTTTTAAGAAAAAAAATTACTCGAGAAACCTTGTTTTACAACAATAATTTATTTTGTACTAGTACTTATTATCTTGCATCCTTATATTTCAAAGGAAAACAAATTCGAAAACTGGAATCTCTCTGATTCGCTCTTGTGCAAAACACCATGTCAATAAAGGTGTGAACATTCAAGGACAACACCCAAGTATTTATGCAGCACGGGTCGTAGACATTTGCAAATTAGATGCAACCCCCACTTCCAGACTATTACAAAAATCAAAATGCAAAAAAGGAAACAAATCATTATGCGTCCAATACAGCTTCCAGATCGTGTAATATTTTTGCATAACAAGTAGGTGAAAAATGTAACTTATCTTTTAAGAAATATATTGAAGGCCAACAACTTTCGCCCTCTATTGACATAATACAAACATTATCATGTTGTAAAGAGGTTATGTATCTATTTAAACCAGAAATGGCATCGAGCTTATCTGATAACTCCAATACTAAAGAAAAATGTGGGAGCTTGAACAAAATTATTTTACGCCCAGAGTTCATCTTGCGTAGTAGCCGAATTAATGAAATGTAATTTTTCCTTACCATATCAAGAGGTCCACACAAAATAAAGTTTGTACGTAAAATTAAAAAATGTATTTTACTGGTAACAGTGAAAGTGAATGAAGCTTAATATATGATTTAAGGAGTATGGAATGAAGACCCGAGATTCGGTGGCAAGAAAATTTCAAATTAAGTGATGTAATAAGTGGTGGCACATGCGAGTCTCCTAAAATTAGAATTGAAAGTGTGTTGTCCACCGTGTCCATATTAATTCTAATGAAGTTATTAGTTAGTAATAATACTTGTATAAAACAAATTGTAGTACAAAAAAATTAATAAATGAGTTAATGAGTTTTGAGACCTCATCATGTGGGACTATTGCTTGGTTATAAATATTTTTATTCTATTTTTCTTGTATTAATAATTACATTATTGTAGACCATTTCTTCATTAATTTTGAAGATGATAAAGATTTACCTAATGGTGTCCTACCAGGTTGTTATTGACATTTGTTACTCTATAATATATAATTTCAACTTGTCATGACTTAAAATATGATATGTTACTTGTATGTTCATATATAGGCTACAGGTTTTCTGTAAGTCTTGTTATGTATGTAATTCAAATGAGAAAACATACAATAAATTTTAAAACCTTGGTAGATTTTCCTTTTTGAAATTACATAGAAAAGAAAAGGAACAAAAATTAAAGTGTTATTCTGATCTTTTGAGTGTCATTTAAGGGGAGGGTACCCTGAAAATTCTAAAATCCTATTTATGTTATTATATATTGTTTACTACTTTTTTTTATGTACATATAACCTATTTCATGAAATATAACCGGTTTTTGGCCTTATTTTTACGTCCCTCCCCCCCACCCCCTTTTAAGAAATTTTGTAAAGGTTTACGGTAAACGCTAAGGCTCCTAAGCTATAGCTTGTAGACACATTTTTAATTATATTATTTATTAAAGTGATTAAACGCTGTCCTCCGTCGTTGTCGTCTGTACGTCACTATAGCGGCCACAAAAATTAAGAAAATAATACGAAATTTAGTACAGGAGATTATTATCTGCTCATATTGAATTCAGAAAAAATAAAACGTCAAAATGGCAGCTACTTAAACAGTTTTTTGTTCATAGCTCGTGTGTTATTCAACTTATAACACATCGAGTTAGATACAAATTGCAGATTTCAATACTGCATGTAACGATACCAACCTCACATAAGAAATAGTGAAGATATTATAAAAAAATATAATTTCGATCAATGGCCTCGTAAGAAAATGTGATATTAGTAGCCTATATTTACGAGATCTGGTTGGGCCGTGTCACCGACAAGGTTCAACCTTATCGAGGCTCCATATATGTAGAGTGTTCAGCTTCGAGGAACACCAGGGGCGACACAATGACAAGAGGGAAACGAGTGGAAACGTTTTAACAAATACACATCCACGAAGCGCACTAAGCCTGGCCGACGTTATGAAAGTAGTTTTATACACAATTATGAAATTCAGAAAACACGTGTAACAACTGTTTTCTGATAATAATAAGATACCTTGATCTAGCAATAAAATTTAAAATATCCTACAAGGCCTAAGAAACCAACTTTTGGGTATTACATTGTATAATGGGGCTGGGTAAGTAATATAATAATCTCCAATAACTTACTTTTACTAATTTATTTTGTTTCAAGTCTCTGGACTGTTTATATTAAATATATTTTGTGTTTAGCTTATTTGGTCTGTCTAAAATAATCCTTGCTGGAATGTTATCTAGCTACACCAGTTTCGTCTACAAAGAGACATCATCAGACTTCGTACTTGTGACAATTATAAAACTACACTATAAATGTACGAAGATTTAAACCCAATATACAACTTAAAACTCAAAAAGATCTCTACTTTCGTCATAAAGTTTTGGGGCCTACATTGATTATAACTAAAGTGACGCTTAGATAAATAGTAAAACGGACTTAGCTACATAACATTCCTGTAAGGATTATTTTAGACAGACCAATTAAACTAAATACAAAATATATTGTTTTTAGTTTCTTGCGTATAGTATACAGAGAAATTTAAGAGACGAGTCAAAACTTCGTAGCATAGTTATTCTCTGAAATGTCTTTTTTGGGGGTCTTCTGAGGTTTGAACTGTGGTTTTTGGAATAATGACAGGGAGTCAATCAGTTGTATAACGTCAGTGCGGAGTTCTAAAACCAAACCACTTCACCGATTTTGATTAATTTGGCAATGTCTCGAATCTTTTTTCAATTGTTTTATCGTTAAATGCTTTAAAAAAATTTGATATTTCCTTAATTTCGGCTCGTTTAGAGGTTTAATAAAATATGACTAAAACGTAAACTTGAAAAACTCAACAAATAAATATTGATAGCTATGTTCTTAAGAATTTTTAAAATAATATTCCATATTTTGGCAGTTTTTGACCAATTTTCAGGGTACCCTCCCCTTAACGAACTGACTGATTGCATGTTGACTTTACTAAGTTCCAATCTATGATTTGGTATTATAAGTTTTGTAGGACAACACTTATATATTGGGTCTATTAAACATTTACATTTCCTATATAATCAATAGCCTATTGTTACAAGTATTGTTAATGAGATTTCATACGTGCCCCAAGATATATACCAAACATTTGAAAATTTCAATTTTTGCTTTCTGCAGCAAAGCGGAAAATGAAGAAAAAACACAAGGTTTGTCGAATATCTTTATGCCACCTTACTTAAACTGTAGCCCTAAGCAACCATAATTTCTTTGAGTTACTAATTTTCTATTTAAATGCCCATCGATTCAATTATTATGCGATATAATACTCATATAAAACAAATTATATTTTGTAATTTACACTGACAATCATGTATATGAAGTTTCCACTTTCATCTTATAAAAGTTATTTTTAATTATCATACAAAACATTTGCAGATTGACACATTGTTTATTCTAATATTACTCAATGGCCATGTTAATCATTTTCTATGTAAGAATTGAAGACTGTAAAATCACTTTATGGCTGTATGTCTACAACAGATTTTTGCTGACTACAGTGCAATATAACCACATTGTTCCCTTCTGCTTGATTTAAGTTATCTGTCCAAACCAACTTGTTTTCATGCATTGATTATGTGGGATTATTATTAAACTGCTAATATTAATTTCGATATTTCCTTTACACTTTGTCAGCACCTTTTTAAATAATATATGTGTAAGAATCCGATTTATTTAGCGTTTCCATAAATATGTCACACATACTGATTTTATGTACAGAGTGTCTCATCCCATTAGGTCCGTGCTACATTTAAAATAAATTGATTATGTGTAATTATATATTTACGACATAATGAATTCTATTGTTGACCCAATTTCTAAATAGTTACTTAGGTATGTTATGGTATACCCTAACCCTAAATCACCGAAGCGTCCCAAAGCATTTTAGGTTCATCGACGTACTCTGTTCTTCTTCGGCTACATAGCTGGCTTTAGGTTTGACAAGTTACTAAAGCTAATACCTTAAATACTAGTAACATTTTATACAAAAATGTATACACCTACTATCATCATTAAGAATTATTTGTTATATAGTAATAAATATATTTTACTCATTAACCCTCTCAATCATTTCCACTTTCTAAAATATTCACTTCACTAAAAATTGATCATCACCAATTAATCATCATTATAGAGAATATGAATTATAATAAACCCTGACCTAATAAGATTGTTATACTAATTTCAAATTGTTATCAAATTTCTTAATATGAACTTAAACTAATAGTTTTTCTTAAATTAAAACTATATCAATAACTTTAATAAAAGTTTCATAAAGGCTGTTTATTATTTTTCAGGTGTTTTCTTTGGAATGTTTTGTATATTATATTATAAATCCACAGTAAATTCACAAATCTTATCAATAAATCAAGTAAAATATTATATTAAAGAACTACTTTCCTTTATCGTCGAAGGATTACAATTACATCTTGCATCATCGTAGAATTATTATTATATTAAATTTCATCGTAGAATTATATTATTTATTATAAACGTCGAAAAATCATTATTATATCATACATAATCGCAGAACCATATTATTATAAATGTCAAAGAATCATTATTATATCATATCATCGTAGAATTATATTATTATAAATGTAGAAGAATTCACTTGTTTTACTAACTCAATCCATAAACTATCATAACATTCACAAATATATATTTTTTATCCAAGTTTTCCTGAAATATATGTTAAAATATGAAACTAGAGTATTATATATTTTTTAAAAAGAATACTCGTATTATAGAACTAATTAATAAGGAATCATCGTTCAAATTTTTCTGAATTATCAGTGATTTTATTTTTATTTAAATGGAATTTTTAAATATTAATTTCCAATCAATATGTAGGCATACATAATAGAAATTATAATTGAAAGATGAACAAAAGAGAGAAGGAAAGAAAAGAAATTATTTTCTTATTCAAAATTTAATCAATATCAAACTTGGACCTAAATGTGAGAATTTATTTTTATTAAAACGTGCGTACAAATACTAATTTCTAACTTGCCCTGGTTGTTAGTACGAGTTGAATTTTCCTCTTTTTCCAAAAACCACTTAATTTATACATACTAAACAAAAACAAAAAGTTATGCCTAGATTTTGTTCCCTTCTTCAGAAAAAATATTCTCCCT
Source organism: Aphrophora alni (assembly GCA_963513935.1). Taxonomy (NCBI): domain Eukaryota; kingdom Metazoa; phylum Arthropoda; class Insecta; order Hemiptera; family Aphrophoridae; genus Aphrophora; species Aphrophora alni. The sequence continues at coordinate 55,263,363 of OY740765.1, read as the reverse complement.
GATATGCCTTTCCCCTTATGAAAGATCCTCTAGTCTTTCATATGATCGGAAATACCCATAGACTCAAATTTAAAACTAATTATTCAAAACGTACTAAAATTTTACTAAAATAAAACTTACTTAATTTATTTAAAATATTTCTTTTTAAATAGGGGAAACGTAGATATCATCAAAAATCAATTTATAATAGTCAAAAATAATAATTCTCCAAAATTTAGTTGGTATTTAATCTCTAAATTGCTTTTAATTATAAAACTATTTTTTTTCTTAATTAATTGGTTAATTTGTTTAAAATTTGTAAAAAAATTTAGAAACGTATTTTGTTCACCAGGGGGGACGTAGTAGAAATTAATTAAAATATTTCTCCAAAACAAATTTTACATACAAAGGAGTTTTTAATTTTTCCCTGAATTAATTTTGATTTATTTATTTATTTAAAAAAAATCTTTTAATTTAAGAAACATGTGACTTTAATTGCTTATCTATTTGTGTGTGACTGCACCGATCCCACTTCTGACACCGGTTGTGGTCGTTGCCCGCTTTTTGGTGGCAAAAAACCTCTTGCTGAAAAATCTGACGTTCTCTGCTGGCTGGAGACTGCATCCATGTGGGCCAAAATCTGTCAGGATGGTGACGAGGATGCAGTCTCAGACGATAAATTATAATCTATTTTGTTATAATAAATTTTTACATAGTCTTATTAGTACGTTTTATTGCTAGTTCCCCTCCCTAAAAATACATGTTTAGTTTTTAATTCAAATTGTGGCATCGCGGAAGCGTTGCCACGCCGCCTCTTTCCGCGCTAGTGTAGTTCGAGTAGGGTTCTTCTTGCCCCACGTTGGAACGCCACTTACCACGCCGAAAGTCTTGTCTGACTTCACGCGAATTTAAGATTCTTGTTCCCTTTTTTGGAACACTATTATCACGAACTCTTAAACTCGCTGTACGATCACCACCGACTGGGCGAACCACCTTTCTTTTCAGAGCAGACGCGGGCAAGGCCAAGATGCTCACTTTTACTTTTTTAAATCAAAGATTTTGCAACTCTTGGCTCTAATAAGTATGAGCTTGTCCTCATAAACTTACTAAATTTTAATTAACGCAAAATTCCCTGAATTTTATCTCAATGCTCGATTTTTTAACTTTTTTAAGATTAACTCTCTCTCTCTCCAAGGTCGTGCCTTTTGGGAGAAATCGGCTCTTAAGTTCTGATGATAACTTTTTAAAATTTTCAAATTATATTACCAGAGCACATATATATAAAATTTATGTTAAAACAAAGTTAATAGCATACACAGAATGGATTTATATTAAAAACACAACAAAATTTAGAAATGAATTATTTGTATATTATCTCCTCTTTTCCACAGAAAAATTTTATATTCAAAACTTTTTTAACCACACAAAACAATTTAATCGAACAATAACACAACTATTTATTTATTTAACAACATTAATTAATGTAAGATTATCTATATATTAAACAAAAATAAAAGCGCTTGACTTTCCAGACAGAACCACAAACAGTTTTTCCTGTACTGAAAAAGTCGTATTTAAATTATTAATTATTATCAACACCAAAGCAGAGGTTTAAAAAATGAATTTAATTTTTAATAATTCCCCTAATGACGTTATATTTGAAAAGAAGTTAATATTTGCGAATTATTCCTTAAGTATAAGATACCTTCACACTTTAATAGAAGTTCTAGTTGGATTTGGAATTTGTTGTATTATTAAGATAATAGTGATGTGATGTTTTCTATCCAGAGTCTGTAAGCTGCTAAGTAGTTGAATGCTGGTCTCGAATTCTTCTAAGTCGCCTTGAAGATCGATTAAAGTTGAAATTATTCTAAGTCCAATTAGTAGAGTGACAGTTGAATCTTCCTCTCAGCTCAGAGTCGGTTGCAGAAGAAACGTCCTTTGAGCGTCGATTCCAAATCAAAAGTAATCGTCTTTCGACGATTAAAACTCGGTCTCCCTGTCAGTGGGAATTAATCCACTTTTCTGGAGCCAATTTTCCTCCCTTTTTGGGAAAAAGGTATTTTCCATATATTATGTGTTTTCAGGCCCTTTTGGTCTGAAATATTTACACTATATGTTTTATTAGTCCTATTTTTTGACTAATGAATAGTTTTCTTCCTTAATTATTAATTAAAACACCTTTTAATTAATAATTTATAGTATTTTTTCTTTAACGTTATCTTTGATCCATGTTGGCAACATGATGATTCTGACTTTAGACTCTGCTTGAAGATGCGCGCGCAACTGTTCATGTTTTGGCATGAAAATCTCTACTTTTGACGTTTTTTCGTTCAACTCGCTATAACTTTCGAACGCTCGAACCGATTTTAAAGTTCCTTTCGGATTCTTCTTCCTTTCCATCTTGTGGGTCTTGTGGAACTTGATTCATCGCTCTACTACGCTTCGTTCGCGAGTTATCGCCCTTTTCCTGAAATTTGATTTTTCCCCTTTTCAAATTTTGAGATAAGTCCTTTCTCAAAATTATTTTGACGAAATCTTGTTCCTCTTCTACTACGACGAAAAACTATGTTTGCACTTTTCCCATAACTCGTTTGGTTGTCGAGTTATTCGCCTTTGAAGTCCTTAAGTTTGTGTCGTATGACTTTATGTTCATAAAAACCCCCCCATTATATATTATTACTTCTGCTTTGGTGTGTTACCATTTTACATACTAAATACATATAATTATTATGTTACTTTACCCCTTTAACGTTTATTTTACCCGCTTTTGGGCTTTGAAGTTTTACGTTTTGTAATTATTATATCTCCCTTATTTTATTTTCAAATTTGATTCTAAGTACCTATTATTGTGCCCTATTGTGGTCTCTACAATAGTACTTATTATTATTTTTTAAATGATCCCCCCTTCAACTCAAAAATTCCAAAAAACTCCCCAAGAATGACTTTCTAAGTCCATTCTCACCTGTTAATTATTATTAATTCATATTTTTTATTTGTGATTATTGTTACTTCCCCACTTGGTTATGACTCTACGATTTTTGAATTTTGAATTTATTCTTTTTCCAAATTTTAGGTTTTTGAGCCCTTCTAAAAACTTGAATAACTTTTTTGTTTTATGTGATTTTAAATTTATTCTTCGATATTATTGGTCGGTTGACTCTACTGAATATTTATTTATATTAATAATTTAGTTTCTTAATAAAATAGGAACTAAGGCAGTTTGACTTTTCACGTCTGAACAAGCAAGTTTGCTCTCGAGCTGGCGTGACGTCATCGCTCCACCTCGTCCCCACTCTACAAGGTTTAGCGCGGCAATTTAACTTGTTTTAAATGGACTTGAGACGTTTGGCTTTTTCCAAACCGCCTCAAAATCCCCCCTTTGAACTAAAATTTTCGGTTAAAATGAAAAATTCCTATTTTTCATTTTTTTTAAAAAACTAAAATTTTAGTATTAAACCCCTTTTTCGACATATCACATTTCATATTAACTATTTATTTATCATCTCTATTAATCATCAACATAAAGTTTGACATATTAACCTAACAACTTATATAAACACATTTATTTATATCTAAAAAACATCTCCTCCATCATTTCATATATTGATATACTCAAAACACATTTTATTCATGATAGTATAATATTTATATATTCAAAACACATTTTATTCATGATAGTATAATATTTATATATTCAAAACACATTTTATTCATGATAGTATAATATTGATATACTCAAAACACCTGTTATTTATTATGGTATACATACAAATTTGCTTAAGCGTTCTTATAGTCCATTACAGCCGTTTTATCTAAACGTCCTTGCTGTAAATAAACACATTATCACACACAAAACATATTACATTTATATAAGGAATAATTCGTCTTATATTATTATATTTATCTGCTTTGGTTGAATTTAAAACTATGCCTACCTATATATAAAGTACTTGGTAACTACAACGATTACTATCCTAATTGTAGTTAAAAAGAAAAAATTTATTTATGCTATCGGAAATCTCCCTTTACTAAAAAACAAAACAGTACACATTTAAACATCCATTCATTCATTTCCATCACCCCTCTGCTAATTTGCCTGACAGGTTGTCGTTCAATATTTGTTTATCAATATCCTGTCTTCCCCTTCACCTCCTCGTCTATACTTTGTTTACTCAGGTGCGGCTTGCAGATGCGTATTACTGCTATGCTCCTGACCTTGTACACTTAGGAATTTATTCGGGACTTTTCCTGTTATTCACTGACCTAGGCTACATTCTTTTAAATCAGCTGACAGTCCGTTATTTCCCTTTTACCTCACCCGCTTCTTACTTTACATATTACAACTTTTAAACATTACAATTTATACAATTTATTCATGAAATTTCTTCAAATCTTTGATGTCATAACGACCTTTAACTTTTTGAGTGTCGATATTTATTACCTCATATGTTTTTCTCCCCATGACTTTGCTCACGACATATGGTCCACCATATACGAGCATTAATTTTTCGGTCTCGCTTCTATCCAAATTCGCTCTATTTGCATTCAATACGAGGACACGATCCCCTACCTGAAATTTTGTTTCTCGTATTCTTTGGTTAATTCTCTCCGCTCGCCTGGTGCCGATTTGCGTCATCCTTTGAAGACATTTCTGCTTCTTTTCTGCCCAAGTTTCACTCTGTCTCGTGGGAAATACGACTCCCATACATAATTTGGATCCCTATTCAATTGTATTTGTATTGGTGCATACCCGGTAGTTTCATTTGGTGTGTTGTTGATTAACTCTTCTATAAAAGGTAATTGCTTCCGCCAGGTGGTTTGAGTATCGTGACAATAAGTGCGTAATAGTCTCCCCACTTCTTTGTTGACTCTTTCTGCCAAATTTACCTGAGGATGTCTTACCGGGATCAACACATGTTCTACTTTTTGTTCAACAATCCACTTCTTCCAATTTCTAGATGTAAATGCTGCTCCAAAATCAGTTAAAATTTTCTGAGGTTTCCCAAAATTGTTCATATAATCTATCATATGTTTGATGCTGTTATTTGTGGTTGGATTTCTTACTGGATATAGTTTTATAAATTTTGAAAAGGTATCTATTATAACTAAAATATGTTGTATATTTCCAAGTCCTTTTGGCTTCCAATTCTTCATCTCTCTTCATCTCTCTTCATCCATCTGGCTTCCATTTGGATCTGCTTGGCCTCCGCTTCTTCCTTTTCCTTCAACTGCTTGGCCTCCATCTCTTCTTTCTCCTTCTTTCGTAATGATTCCATTTCTTCCTTCTCCTGGTTTCTCTCGATTCTTTCTTCTAATCTTCTTAATTTGTCCTCGTCTTCCTTCTCCTTTTCTTTTCTCTGTTGTTCTGCTTTGTCCTGTTCTCTCTCTTGCTTCCTTCTATCCTCCATTTGGTTCAGGTACCTCACCATTTTCTGCATTTCTGTCTCCTGTTCCTTTGAACCCTCCTGTTTTGCTGGATCTTTCGCTGGTCCCATTTTCACTTCACTTATTCACTTGGTTTATTTTTAAAAAAAAAATTTAAATTTCGGTTTAATTTGGACTCTACTTTTAATTATTATTATGTTTGCAATTTAGTATATTTGTCGTTGTAATTACCAGCACAACTTATTACTAACACACATGTACATATAAATTATATCAGAACTTAAGATATTCTCGTTCGTATGAAACACTAAAAAATTCAAAATTTTGAAAATTTGTTCCAAAACTTTGCTTTTTCGTGCTCCACGCTATTGGGCGCCACTTGCCACGCCGCCTTTCTCCTTCGTTAGTGTAGTTCGAGTAGGGTTCTTCTTGCCCCACGTTGGGCGCCACTTGCCACGCCGCCTCTTTCCGCGCTAGTGTAGTTCGAGTAGGGTTCTTCTTGCCCCACGTTGGAACGCCACTTACCACGCCGAAAGTCTTGTCTGACTTCACGCGAATTTAAGATTCTTGTTCCCTTTTTTGGAACACTATTATCACGAACTCTTAAACTCGCTGTACGATCACCACCGACTGGGCGAACCACCTTTCTTTTCAGAGCAGACGCGGGCAAGGCCAAGATGCTCACTTTTACTTTTTTAAATCAAAGATTTTGCAACTCTTGGCTCTAATAAGTATGAGCTTGTCCTCATAAACTTACTAAATTTTAATTAACGCAAAATTCCCTGAATTTTATCTCAATGCTCGATTTTTTAACTTTTTTAAGATTAACTCTCTCTCTCTCCAAGGTCGTGCCTTTTGGGAGAAATCGGCTCTTAAGTTCTGATGATAACTTTTTAAAATTTTCAAATTATATTACCAGAGCACATATATATAAAATTTATGTTAAAACAAAGTTAATAGCATACACAGAATGGATTTATATTAAAAACACAACAAAATTTAGAAATGAATTATTTGTATATTATCTCCTCTTTTCCACAGAAAAATTTTATATTCAAAACTTTTTTAACCACACAAAACAATTTAATCGAACAATAACACAACTATTTATTTATTTAACAACATTAATTAATGTAAGATTATCTATATATTAAACAAAAATAAAAGCGCTTGACTTTCCAGACAGAACCACAAACAGTTTTTCCTGTACTGAAAAAGTCGTATTTAAATTATTAATTATTATCAACACCAAAGCAGAGGTTTAAAAAATGAATTTAATTTTTAATAATTCCCCTAATGACGTTATATTTGAAAAGAAGTTAATATTTGCGAATTATTCCTTAAGTATAAGATACCTTCACACTTTAATAGAAGTTCTAGTTGGATTTGGAATTTGTTGTATTATTAAGATAATAGTGATGTGATGTTTTCTATCCAGAGTCTGTAAGCTGCTAAGTAGTTGAATGCTGGTCTCGAATTCTTCTAAGTCGCCTTGAAGATCGATTAAAGTTGAAATTATTCTAAGTCCAATTAGTAGAGTGACAGTTGAATCTTCCTCTCAGCTCAGAGTCGGTTGCAGAAGAAACGTCCTTTGAGCGTCGATTCCAAATCAAAAGTAATCGTCTTTCGACGATTAAAACTCGGTCTCCCTGTCAGTGGGAATTAATCCACTTTTCTGGAGCCAATTTTCCTCCCTTTTTGGGAAAAAGGTATTTTCCATATATTATGTGTTTTCAGGCCCTTTTGGTCTGAAATATTTACACTATATGTTTTATTAGTCCTATTTTTTGACTAATGAATAGTTTTCTTCCTTAATTATTAATTAAAACACCTTTTAATTAATAATTTATAGTATTTTTTCTTTAACGTTATCTTTGATCCATGTTGGCAACATGATGATTCTGACTTTAGACTCTGCTTGAAGATGCGCGCGCAACTGTTCATGTTTTGGCATGAAAATCTCTACTTTTGACGTTTTTTCGTTCAACTCGCTATAACTTTCGAACGCTCGAACCGATTTTAAAGTTCCTTTCGGATTCTTCTTCCTTTCCATCTTGTGGGTCTTGTGGAACTTGATTCATCGCTCTACTACGCTTCGTTCGCGAGTTATCGCCCTTTTCCTGAAATTTGATTTTTCCCCTTTTCAAATTTTGAGATAAGTCCTTTCTCAAAATTATTTTGACGAAATCTTGTTCCTCTTCTACTACGACGAAAAACTATGTTTGCACTTTTCCCATAACTCGTTTGGTTGTCGAGTTATTCGCCTTTGAAGTCCTTAAGTTTGTGTCGTATGACTTTATGTTCATAAAAACCCCCCCATTATATATTATTACTTCTGCTTTGGTGTGTTACCATTTTACATACTAAATACATATAATTATTATGTTACTTTACCCCTTTAACGTTTATTTTACCCGCTTTTGGGCTTTGAAGTTTTACGTTTTGTAATTATTATATCTCCCTTATTTTATTTTCAAATTTGATTCTAAGTACCTATTATTGTGCCCTATTGTGGTCTCTACAATAGTACTTATTATTATTTTTTAAATGATCCCCCCTTCAACTCAAAAATTCCAAAAAACTCCCCAAGAATGACTTTCTAAGTCCATTCTCACCTGTTAATTATTATTAATTCATATTTTTTATTTGTGATTATTGTTACTTCCCCACTTGGTTATGACTCTACGATTTTTGAATTTTGAATTTATTCTTTTTCCAAATTTTAGGTTTTTGAGCCCTTCTAAAAACTTGAATAACTTTTTTGTTTTATGTGATTTTAAATTTATTCTTCGATATTATTGGTCGGTTGACTCTACTGAATATTTATTTATATTAATAATTTAGTTTCTTAATAAAATAGGAACTAAGGCAGTTTGACTTTTCACGTCTGAACAAGCAAGTTTGCTCTCGAGCTGGCGTGACGTCATCGCTCCACCTCGTCCCCACTCTACAAGGTTTAGCGCGGCAATTTAACTTGTTTTAAATGGACTTGAGACGTTTGGCTTTTTCCAAACCGCCTCAGCGTGTCCAACCTTTTGTATATCCGGAACGGACTGACTACTCAAGTCACTCCAACTGCATCTTCTCCTCCCCCCCCCTGGTGAACTCACGCTGATCTAACAAACTCTGTCTACTTGATTGTTGCAGTTCTTTATTATAGAATAATACAATTTATAATCCCCTTTCGTTTATCATTAATACTGGGCTACTTAGCTGGGCCACAATTGGGCTATAGTAGACAGATTGATGTTAGATAATAAGATCATCCAATGAAGCAAGAGAGGACGTGGTCCTTTTCATTACCTACTACTCAAATATATAATTAATAAAAATTATTTGTTGACTTTATTTTCTGAAATAAATAGTTGATCTAAATCTAAACATGGAAAATTTTTGGACGAATACCTAATAACTGTTGAAGTGTTTGGAATGAGGGAAGTTAACAAGTTCACAATGGGTACGCTTATTTAGTATTTACATGCAGTTATTGCAAATTGCCGACTTATGAAGGTCTTTAAAGTATTAACATTTTGTAATTTATTAAAAATTAAAAAAATAAAATAAACTACACAAATCCAAATTTCTGGTCAAATTGTTTCATTTCATGATCTATGTCATAATTTACGTCTTTTATACACCATGGTTTTGTCTTGTTCTGTACATGTGCAGACCACTGTCTCTCCATTAACACCAATTAATACGGATGGATTTTGATACTAATGTATTTTTTATTTTGTTTGTTAAAGAAGACAGATGATTTCATGATACAATAATTCAAGTTTGTTTTTCCCATTAATGTTGTCTATTGTTTTAAATTTTCATTTTTCTACATACATAAAGAAAAAAATTTCCATATTTTTATTTAATTTAGTAATTTGTAAGTTTAATTATTGCAAAAATATGACACAAATTAATGAAAATGGTAATCATTTCCAAATGATTTCGCCTATCTTTCTCTTTCCGATTTAAGAAATTGTCAAAAATACTGCAAAAAAGCTATATGGGGGAAAATGTGACATTTTCCCGAGCAACTTAAAAACCCAAATTTCAGAATTGTGAAAAGTCCCATGACTATAGTGTTAATGTTGGTAGTTTCTATTACTATTCTTTTCTATTGCTATCAGTTAAAAATTGGTAACGCTTAGTAGTTTATAGTATGTTTAGTGTCTTATTTGTTATTCCAAAATACTTTATTCTATGAAAGAATGAACTGTAATAGTCGAAGCAATATTATTTTACTAGAACACGAGAAATATACTTTGACTAGTTGTCTAATGCAAAAATTCAAGCAAATTTGGTTTTAAAACGAAGTACTACAAAATCTGTGGTAATTGCAAAATAGAATAAGCCACCTTCTGTTAAGACTCTAAAGAGCGTAGGTGATTTTCAACAGTACACAAAAATCTGCAGTTATCAGAACAAAGTGATGTAAAATATACATTGTATAACAACATACTTCATTTGTATCGGCTGTGCATTGAAAAATGTTTTAACTACTGCAACTGGCTATATGTGATTTTTATCTGCTGGGCTTTTTAAAGGATACAGTTTATGGATAAAACCTCCACAATTTGGACAAACTACAGACTATGATTCAAAATATCAAAATTAATTACTGTATCATTTTATGCTGAGGTATCTTTAAACTTCATTTTTTAGCAGAAAAATGTATTGAGATGTATGTCTTCCTATATATTTTGTCAAAATTAATGTGTAAGCTTTGAAAGAATAAATCTAAGTACTAAATATTTCTTTAGCAATATATTCTCTCGCTATTGGCTGCTGAGGTGGGCTCAACCTATATATACTAAGCAGTATAATATGATGCTAGTTACATAATAGCAGCAAAAATGGCCAATTGAATATTTTCTGCCAGTAAAAATACAGATAGCTATAGTAAAATCCAAATAATTAGGCATTTTTAATGGGATTTTCCTTATCTAAAATTTTTCATAATTTTTTATAAAATAAAAAAATGTGCACTATATGGGATAAAAATTATGTTCAGAAAACTTTAGAAAATGGTTGTATAGGTTATACAAAAATACAGAAAAATTTGTGTAAATATATGTCTGAAAAGTCTTTATTTTTTATTTTTTATATGTACCATATACAAAACATCAAGACTTTAATTTGTAAATTTTCAAAGTGAATGATGAAATTTTTAATGCCTATTATCTAAAAAAATTATTAACTTTACAAAAAATTATGAGAAAAAATATTTTGATCTTTTAATGAAAAGCATCATGTTAATAACCAAATGAATGAAAACACAATTTTCCACAAAAATAACTTTATTTGTGAAATAAAAATAGTTTTTTTTTTTGTTTTTTTGAAAATTGTACTTATTTATTTGATGATAAAGTTTCCACAAGTGTAGCTCATTACAGATGAATCTTTATGTTGATATCTTTAACTGAATAATCGAAAAAAAATCTACAATAATTTACTACAACACCAAAAAATGTATAACATCTGTTATTTTTTATTAAGTAATTAGCCTTTAAATTTCGGAATAAAATTTAAAATGTAAACTTTTGGGTATTGTAGTCAATTACCAAGAATGTAAAAAAAAAAAAAATTTAAAATAAAATAAAATAATATACAATACAAATTAAGATATTGTCGTGATTGTTATTTAAAAAGCTAATTATTTTGTTTTTTGAAAATTGTTTGTAAAAAATAATGGTCACTATTTTGAAAATGTACAAAAGAGTTTTTTTTATTATGGTACAAGCTTGCAACAAAAAAATTCCTATACCAAATCTGACCTCAATATCACATCAATTTTTGAAGTTATAACTTATTTTACAAAAAATAAGCTATTTTCGAACCTCATTTTAAAGGAGGAACTGTTTATTTTTACATGTATAATCATTTCTTGAAGTTTTGCTACATAATTTTTTTCTTTATACAGTATAATAAAACAAATTTTTGTAAGGAATAAATAATTTTTTTTTTTCCTTTTTTTAAAAAAAAAGAAAAAAAAAGACATTGGACACCATGATATTATCTTGCTGTGCTTAGTGGTTTATCAGTCTTTCTTCAATTTACACTACAAACAGGTTTTTCATCTAAATAAATAATGAGCTTGACTTGTGAGATGGTATACTTAATAGAACAAAACTTGAACACAAATTCTCACAAATAGTACATTTATTTATTCAGTTATTGTGGTTCGTGTATCAGTGAAGATGGTGACTTTGTCGTTGAAACGTGTTTGAATAATAAAGGTACTATTTGTGAAATTTTGTATTTGTTTTATTCTATTAAGATTTTTCATCCATTTTATATGGTAATATAAAACTTGCACATTGTTTGTTTGTACGATGGAGGTTCAGTTACCTGGACGCACTTCAACCACAGTGGACTTACACTTCAAATCCGTACACAAACCTACAGGACAGATGGGAAAATTGGTCTTATTGCAGAATAGATGTAGGGATTTTTCTGTTCGATTAACTCAATAAAGCCGCTACAAAAGCCACTTAGCATACCCCTCACAAAGTCTACCTGGCCCATACTTTCTCCAAAACCTTCCCTCAGAGAAACCCTCTGTGGCTAAGTGAAGACACCAGGAGATCCATATCATCTGGGCTAGTAATAATAGACTGATCATTTATTGTATAGGTTTTCTTACAATAATTACTTAAGGGATAATTCTTACTGACATATAAATCAACATAATACACCTTATGGGGTAAACAAACTTGCATATAAAATCATAATTGTATTTAAACATATTTTATAAATCTTTTACTTTTCATTTTGTCCTTATTAACAACTATGCACTTATACACAAGTTAATAAAACAATGTACACAATGTATATGTATCACAATGTACATATGCAGCTACTAAAACAATAGTATATAACACGACTATAACTCGTTTCCAATTTATAATAGTACATTTATACTGTTAGACAACTTTAGACACGGAAAGTGACCATATAACATTGTAAGGTTTGGAGAGAAGGTGGTGGTGGGGGGGGGGACTTACTCAGTTCCTTTGATGATTTTGATCTACACCCTTGGTTGGTATATGATGTGATATATTATAAATGATGAAAATCATGATTGAGACATTTTGAATTTGGAAACCAACAACAAAAGATGTCAACCTCAAACTTAACAGCTTTAGAAAATACAAATATTACAACTTGGTAAACCCATTCACCTACAATGATGGAAGTGTTCCGCCTATGTTTTCTTAGCAGATGCATATCATGTTTTTTCTAGAGATACCAATTTTAGAGATTACAGTACTATTCAAGCTGTTATTAGATAATGCAGACTGTTATTCCATTTAATAGATCAGTAATCTTGAGTACAGTAAATATTGTAATTCGTTGTCAGTTTCATGTTTAGTGTCCCTTAGTCACCTACCAAAATAGTGTGGATAGTTTGTACAGGTGTGAAATTGATAGAATTATTATTAATGATAGTTTTTTATAAAGTGATGATGATTTTGAAGATATAGTTTCATATTTAAACAAGTGTTTAACTAATGAAGTAATTGAGGAAACAAAAATAATGTTCTAATTAATATGTGATTATTTATGGTGAAAGTTGCGGTTACAACTTAGTGTCATTTTAGTAGTTGCATAGTTTGACAATATTGATAATAATGTTTATCATATAATTTATGGTAAAATAAAGTTTTTGGAGAAGCCTTTTAATTGATTAAATCAACTCAATAAAACTAAACATATTATAATATTTATTTGAAAAATAAAGGGTTATATATAGAAAATAGCTAATTATTTCAAACCAAACTGGATGTTTATGTTGAATACAATTTTCAGCCATTTCTAACCTTATCAACTTATTATTTACCTCAATAAGGTATTTCTGGGGTATTCTGAGTACCTCAATCTTCAAAACATACTTATTGAAGGAGTACATAGAGAGAAGATGAAAGTATACTTTGAAATGTCAACTAGTAATAACAAGCTGACAAAGCTGTACATTATACTGTTAGGATTAGATACATATTAGAATAAAAATATAATAATTAGGAAAATATTTAAGTAGAAGCTATACATGAAACCCAGAATAGTGACAAGTATTGTGAAATAAATAAGAAAATGATGAAATGCTTGCCTTGCATGGGCAACCTACTTCGCAAGGCAGGTCAAAGAGATATAAGCGGCGAGTCAAGAGAAGGAGGGATCAATCGATCAACTGCGGGAGCGAGCACGTCAGAGGGGACGTTCGAGGCCGGAGCGAGAATCAGCCGTTGAAGCGGTCAGACAAGGGCGCGAAGGTTCTATTGGCGAGTTGGAGCTACCAATAAACTCAAGAGTGTCAAGCTGTAGTAGCGGCTTTACAAATTACAGAAAGAGTGAGCAAATAGACAACTTATCAAAACTTGTAGTCATCAATATATATATATTAAATTCATTTTCTTCAAATAGCTGGAACTATTCTGGGTTCATCTTTTAAATATATGCAATATAGATTTTAATTGTTATCTTAATATTTGAATGGATCAGGGAAACATGTTATATAGTTTAAACTTACATTGTATGCTATAAATGTAAAAGAATATAAAGAAAAGCATTTATTAACTCATAAACTGAACCACTGATTGCAAAGAACCCAATCCTAATAAATGGTGCATCGGCCGTGTTTTTAGTTTTTACTAAAATTTATTACTATATGGAAAGAATTTTGTTTTTGTAATTTTTATGTAATAAATAGTCAAAACGGCCTTTCTTTTAGTTTATTACTAAAAATTAAGATTATTTTTTATTACAGTAATTATTTTGTGGTTCTTTAATCAGCAATATATTTATAAAACTGTATTTGAAGTGTTATTTTTGAATAAAAAAAAAAAAAAAAAGGAAATGGAATGATCTGATAATTATTTTTGAAATAAAAAAAAAAGTAATAAATTTGTATGTTATTAAGGTGCTTTATCTATAGAGATATACATATTTAAGAGATTTGATATATGTATTAAAATTGATTAGGGTTATATGCGAACGATTTAAATTTGAGGCATGTGTGATTAACAGATAATCAACAGGTAACGGACGATTTTGATTCTAACTATAGTTTAAGATTATTTTTGTATGCATATTGTTAGCATATTTGTATGAGTTTGGGAATACTGTCGACATTAAAATAGAGTATTTAGCAAATCATACGCGTCAGGGGTTTTGTTACGCAAGGTCGAAAGTAATTACACCACGGAATGCTGACGACAGTTTGTTTAGATTTTGTTGTCCTACATTGCTACTTCTTGCTTACGTAATAAGTCTTCCCGGGAACATACCTCATACAAACTTGATTCAGATTTTTATTTTGATTTTGGTGAATTAAGTAACTGAAACGAATATCAATGAGAATTGGGTAATGAGTTATTCTTTCTTTGAATAGGGATTAATTTACGGTACTTTTACAGTTACATAAAAAAATTATAACAAATTAATGAATCTAACCTTGGCAGATATAAAGGCACTAAATAAAACTCAAGCCATTAATATTTGGAAAGACCTTGATTGGGACATTCCGGAACAAGCCGATCTAGAGTTCCTAAGGTCATATATTCGGTTGTGGAAAATTCATACCACTTCGGAAATGAGCCGAGTCGAGTTAGACAATCAATACACAAACTGGCCTAAACAAACAAATAAAGAAACTAATATTTACGACGCGGTCGAGGGTTATTCGGGAAACAACAAAGACCCAATTCCAGACGATAACACCTCTAGACAGGATATCACAATGAATGAAAGGCTACCGTTGTTCGAACCAAGCAAATTTAGTGGGGACGCGGGAGAGGATGTTTCCAAACACAGCAAAATTCGAAAGGGCAGCTGCAGCGAACGGATGGAGTGATAAAAAAAAAAGTATCTATTTTCCCTGGTATTTAGAGGGCGTGGCAAGCGATTACTATGAAATTTTTGAAATAAAACAAAAACAACTAACATGGGTAGAAATAAAAAACGAGTTCATGAAGGCGTTTGCTCCAAAACACGAAAAAGAAATGTTGCTCATGAAATTAAATAATAGAGTCCAATTGCCGGGAGAGTCCTTGATGCAATACAGGACTGAGGTGGAATTACTATGTGCACATTATGAGCCAGACATGAGCGAAGATAGACTATGTAGTCACATACTTAAGGGGCTCAATCCAGCACTATTGCAACAAATTGCAATGCTCGATAACATAAGTTTACAGAAACTAAATGAGAATATGTTTATTGCCGAAAAAGCTTCCTACATGCTAAGAAAAAGATTAGGCATTGATGATGGAGAGGCAGCAAAATCTAAAGAAAAGGTTACACGAGACGACTTACAAACAATAATGGAACAAATTAATGAATTAAAAATGGAAAACAAGAGATTAAAACACGAAAATTGGGACAGGCGTGATAGGAGACCTGATAGACGTATTGAAACTTATGATTATCAAAAACAAAAAAACAACACAAAGGAATACCGTGAACATAGACATATAACTGCATCTAGACAGATTAATGACGATTATAGAGCAAAACGTATTCATGGACAGACAAATAGTCAGACTAGGCAGATAGACCGATACAACGGAAATTTCAGAAGAGAAGGGACACGGGTAGAACCAGAGTGTTTTAGGTGTGGTCGTAGAGGTCATTTAGCAAAATATTGTACACAGGTACGAAAAAACTAGTAAGGCCGGAAGTACATGTATTCAGAACGGCCTACAAAAATTCGGAAAAACGAAAAAGAAAATAAATATAGTGAAAGGCAGAAAAACAAAGTAGGTCACAAGGTGGAACAACAAAAACACATAGAGTTTATTAAATGGTATTTCGACACTTGTGGAGACAGTGTTGACAATTGTAGGCCTACATCGATAAGTAAACGTACACAAGACAAAAAAACACAACGTCAGGATTAGCTAATAGTCTTTCAAGCCCAATGCTGACAACACATAATGAGGTCGATACAAACTCCGCGGAAAATATTACATTAAAAGCAGTAATTGGAAATATTACTTCTAAATTAAGTATAGCAATTCCAGGAAAAATTAAGGATAAAAATATATCAATTCTGTTTGATACAGGCTGTAGTGTTTCCTGTTTGAACGATAGATATGGACATTTAGCAAAGAAAATTGAAGCAGATAACATATGGTTGACTTCTGCTAATGCCACGACAGTAAAGGTCACGGGCAGAGCAATCCTAAAATTCTATATACAAAAACAAGAATATGAGCATAATGTATATTTGGTGGAGGATTTGACAAGTGACTTTTTGTTGGGTAATGACTTTTTAATAGCCAATAAGGCGATAATTAATTTTAAAGATAACAAAATTACACTAGGACAAAACACGGTACAAATTTTTAGGGACAATTTGATAGAACTACCAGAGGACAATGACACAAAAATGAAACCAATACCAATATATACGAAAGAGGATATTGAAATACCACCCCATGATACTAGAAACATTGAAATAAAGATAAAAGATTTAATTCCTGAGGGTGTAAAATATAATTTCGAATCTAAAGGAAACCTACTCTCACAGAAAGGCATATATGCGTGCGCGGATACTACACATACACCAATAAAAATAAAAGTTACAAACCCTACGTCAATGACCAAACAGATGATAAATGAGACACGACTAGGTGACATATCCTTGGCCACGGAGAAAGTAAAAAGAAAATTAATAAAATTTTCGAAAGCAGATACTTTCGAAAATGACGCTAGCAAAGAGTATAGGGTAAATCAGATCAACTTAAATAAAGAAAGGATACTCTCAAAAGATATAACGGACTTTAAAAGGAGACAAAATAGACATCAACAAAGAGTTAGGACAGTCAGAGTACGAGGCGGCCCGATCATTAATAAAAAAATATATACATTTATTCGCACGCGGTCCACACGATTTACAAGAAGCAGATATGGCGGTATATGCTATATACATGAAAACAGGTAAACCGGTGGCAGTCCCTCCTTACAGGCTAAGTAATGTAGAAAGACAAGAATTAGATAGGCAGGTGAAGCAGTTAAAAAAAGCAGGGGTCATAGAAGATTCGCAGAGCGCTTTCGCGGCACCCGCATTCTTAGTAAAAAAACCCGGCAACCAATACAGAATAGTAGTGGACTACAGGAAATTGAACGAAGACATGGAGGCTGACAGATTTCCTTTACCCAGAGCAGAAACCATATTCAACACATTAGGAACAGCACAGTATTTTTCATCAATGGACATTAATCAGGCATTTTTCCAACAACCAATAGTCCCAGAGCATAGACCATATACGGCATTTGTGACCCACAAGGGTCTATATAAGTACACGAGGTTACCAATGGGAATGCGAAACTCACCAAACTCGTTTCAAAGAAGCATGAATCGCCTATTTTCAGGCTTGCTGTATCAGGGAATGGTCATTTATATCGATGATTTGGTGGCATATGGAAACACGTTTACAGAACAATTAGCAAATCTAGAAAAAGTTTTTAAACGATTGGAGACGGCAAAATTAAAACTAAAAACATCAAAATGTCATTTTTTTTTTACCAAAATATAGACGTCTTAGGACACAATATCTCTAAGAACGGTATTCGGCCTTTATAGAAAAACTTAAAAGCCATCACAGAATTTCCCACCCCTACGAAAACGAAGGATGTGAGGAGCTTCTTAGGGGCCGCATCACATTACAGAAAGTTTATCCAAGGATTTAGTGACATGGCTAAACCCCTAACGGATCTAACAAAAAAGGAAAACACAGACAAAAAAACTTTTAAATGGACTAAGGAACATGAGGAAGCATTTAATAATTTAAAACAATCACTAACTACGCCACCTGTACTGGCCAACTTCGATGAAAAAAAAGACATAGTAGTGTCATGCGACGCCAGTCGGACAGGGATAGGGGGTGTCATGTCTCAGTACCAGGAAGATGGTACACTTCGACCGATAGCTTATGTTAGCAGAAGATTACGGGATACTGAGGGGCGCTGGAGTGTGTCGGAAATCGAACTACTGAGTGTAGTTTACACAGTGAACTATTTTAGACCATTTCTGTATGGGAGGCGATTTACTATTTTTAATGATCATGCCAGCTTGCAGTACTATAAGAATGTAAAAACATTAAGTTCGAGGTTAAACAGATTAGCATTAAAGTTAATTGAATATGATTTCGAAATAAAACACAAACCAGGTTCAACAATGAGGCTGCCAGACAGCTTGAGTCGCTATCCAGGTGAAGTGCAGGTATCGGACAAAGAGATACAAGGAGAACTGACAATTAATAAGATTCAATCGGTAAACTTAGAACACGAACAACTTTCGGACAATTTCCTATTTAACATTAGACAAGCATTACTAGATCCAGAGAGCGCTGACAAGGCACACAGGCGAGCGTCAAGGTTATACGTACTACAAGACGGTATTTTGCAGTATAAGCAATATACAAATAGAGAAAACAGATTATTAATTGCCGTTCCTAAGAAATTAACAACCGAAATTCTTCAAGCATTTCATGATTCGATTATTGGTGGAGGTCATGCAGGAGTTGCAAAGACAATGTCAAAAATTAGGAACAAATATCACTGGCCAGGAATGACGGCGGATATAATACAATACATAAAGAAGTGCCACAAATGCCAAATCATGAAGACAGACAGACAAAAATCGGCGGGATTATTACAACCAATAAGAATAACGACGAAACCCTTTACAAAATTAACGATGGATTACCTGGGACCTTTACCAAAGTCGAACAAAAAATTATACATTCTGATAGCAACAGACAACACAACGAGATTTGCGATAGCTAAAACAACAGAAAAAGCAGATGCACACACGACGGCGAGATTTCTGCTAGAGGACATCATTCCGAGTTATGGCATGCCGGCAGAAATACAGACGGATAGGGGTACGCATTTTGTGGCAGACATATTAAAACAATTATACAACGCGTTAGGAATAGTACACACAACTTCAGCGGCGTATAGACCTCAAAGTCAGGGTGTGACTGAGCGATACAATTCGACGCTAGTCAACATGTTGCGATGCTACGTTAACGAAGACCAGAAGGACTGGCATAAATATGTCAAGTTATTGACATTTACATATAATTCGGGCAGACACGCTACAACAGGATTTTCACCATTTTATTTGCTGCACGGGTTCGAACCAAACCAACCGATCGACTTGGCACTAATTCCAAAAGTGCCTGAACATGATGTATTAGAAGCCCTAAAAATCATACATAAAATCAGACAAGACTTACCAAGAATAATGGCTGGGTCACAGCAGGGTCAATGTGAAAGATACAACGCCCACCGGCGAGAGGTACAATTTAAGGTAGGAGAGTTAATTTTACTACGAAATGAAAAGAAGGACAATAAGCTCGAACGACAATACACAGGTCCTTACAAAATTTCAAGAAAATTATCACCATTAAACTACGAAATTGAGATCTACCGACATGGCAGATGGATAGGGGACATAGTCCACGTGTCGAGATTAAGGCCGTACAGCGAAACTAACTAAAGCTTATAGAACTCATACATAGATAGATTAAGAAATAAAATGTTGTAGATAAATTTGACTATGAGGTAAGTAAGACGTAAAAAAATGTGTTAAATATAACTAGGAAATTTTATAAATATACTTAAAACTTAGGGAACAAATCCAGAATAATTCCAACTAAAGGGGAGTTAAGTGGGGAAAGGAAAATCTTAAGATGATTACAGGTGTATTGATATGAGAATGTTTGCTCAGTTACAGGCAACCTAGATCAAAAGAAGAGAACCAAAAATGTTACAAAAATACATGTGGATCATCATCCTTCCCCTAACCATTACCCTTACTTCCCATCAAAAGATTCCAGTAATAATTTCAAATGGAGCACATTTCCAACCACTCCAAGCTGAACATGTATACGAAGCAACTATCCCATTAACCTACATATTTCCCTTATCTCCCATACAACATTTCTCAGTCACCATTGCCCAATCTCACTTATGTCTAAGAGCTGAAAACTCAACAGCATGCCAAACATCGAACGCACTGGAGAAACTAATGGCCAGTTCTGAAGACATCCTGCGAGCATCAATCACGGAACACGAAAAAGGGCGCCATGAACATGCTAGAGCACCAAGGGCGATTAGCAGCATTGGGGACGTCTTTCATTGGTGTTGTGGAACAGCCACAGACGAAGAACTGCACGTGTTGATAGCGAACGAGGAGACAGTCAATAATCACCTCAACAGTGTACAGAACCTCATCAGAGGAGATCATGCTGACTTGGTCAACACAGCATCAACATTAGAAGGCTACGCAGCATCGTGTCCAGTGTTCTACAACAAGTACACAGGGCAATGATGGAATTCCAAGACGCCATGTCAAGAAAGGAAGACATTACAGCAGCAGATGTTTATGAGACAATTATGTTTAATTTATTAAGGGAACAAAGACAATCTTATTTTAATTCAATGTTATTAGTTTTAGATCAGATTCGCAATAGCTGTAGAGACCGAGTGTCTACACACACGACTATACCCCCTCAACAATCTTAAACAAAAATTGGTCTCTATCAACCCCAGTAATGTTCATCCACAACAACATACTAGGGGATGAAATAAGTACTGTATCCCTACCAAAACATTGGTCAGATGTGATAGACACTACGGCTTTAATACACATCACAATAATAATATGTATATCAATTTTAACACTTATTATATTTTGTTTATGCATAAAGAAGTATATAATGTCAAAACAAAGAATTATACCGGTACCCGACAGGGACTACCCTTCTTTTTAAGTTTTTTTTTGAAATCGGGACGATGTCTCGAGGGCGGCAGAGTTGTTAGGATTAGATACATATTAGAATAAAAATATAATAATTAGGAAAATATTTAAGTAGAAGCTATACATGAAACCCAGAATAGTGACAAGTATTGTGAAATAAATAAGAAAATGATGAAATGCTTGCCTTGCATGGGCAACCTACTTCGCAAGGCAGGTCAAAGAGATATAAGCGGCGAGTCAAGAGAAGGGGGGATCAATCGATCAACTGCGGGAGCGAGCACATCAGAGGGGACGTTCGAGGCCGGAGCAAGAATCAGCTGTTGAAGCGGTCAGACAAGGGCGCGAAGGTTCTATTGGCGAGTTGGAGCTACCAATAAACTCAAGAGTGTCAAGCTGTAGTAGCGGCTTTACAAATTACAGAAAGGGTGAGCAAATAGACAACTTATCAAAACTTGTAGTCATCAATATATATATTAAATTCATTTTCTTCAAATAGCTGGAACTATTCTGGGTTCATCTTTTAAATATATGCAATATAGATTTTAATTGTTATCTTAATATTTGAATGGATCAGGGAAACATGTTATATAGTTTAAACTTACATTGTATGCTATAAATGTAAAAGAATATAAAGAAAAGCATTTATTAACTCATAAACTGAACCACTGATTGCAAAGAACCCAATCCTAATAGTACTCTAAATAATTATGCAATTCCTACCAGAAATATAAAAATATGAACTGGATGTTTTTACCAAATTGTGTAAATTTGATTGTCTATTATTTATTTACATATTTTGTTTTTAGAAATTATGAATTATAAATTAAAAAAATATTATAAATAAATATTGAGCTTGACTTGTGAGATAATATTAGATAGAATAAAACTCGAACACAAGATCTCAAAAAAATTATGTTCACTTAATCAAACGTGTTCCAACGACAAAGTTGCCATCTTTAGTGATACATGAGCTACAATACAATAATTAAACTTGCGGGAAGTAACCTTTTGGTTAATAAAGGATTAAATATCATAAATATTATTAAATATTAATAAAGGAATAAAGAATAAATCAATTTTTTATGAATACTAGGTTTTCTCCTATATTCATATTCTACATAACATAAAATAACATATTTGGTGGCTCAGATTGTTAATATTAATTTATTCCTTGTTCCCTTATAATTGTTACAATTTATTAGTAGTATTCTTATTACTATCTGATATTTAATCCTATAAAATATAATTTAAAAGATAATCTGTCCTAATCAGACCTTAACCTTCAATCCAGAGCAATGGCAAATTATTGAATTTAACAACTCTTGTTTTCTAAACACATGAATCCGCTCACCTTTTCAACATAGGCCATGAATCTCTATAAACTGCCAGTGTGCTCCTTTTGTAAGTACATTCCTGGGTCACGTCCCTCTGTGACTAGCAGCATCTCCCCGTCCCCGCCGATGTCTTGGTTGCCACTCCTCCCGTGGGCTGGTCTCTCTGCTGACCAACAGCCTCTTCCCGTCCCTGTCGACGTCTTGAATGCCACTGATCCTCTTTCTAGGTCACTAGCAGTTTATATAGAGCTTCACTATCCATGTCATGCTAATTACCTGCAAGCTAAGCAGTTGCAACACTTTTTCAATTATTTCCCAACAACTAACACACGTGTGATATTGAAGATTTAACTGGTGCTAACATTTGATTATTAATTGTTAATAAAATCTTTTCTAAACTTATAATAAATATTTTCTTATCCTAAATCCTAACACTAGCCATTTGAGACATGTTACCCAGTGCAAAAAAAACTAATTATAATTTTGGGTTTTTGTATTTTTCACACGACACAAAGAACCCGGAACACAAAATAAAACCCTTTTTTCTGCTACCATTCTGCAAGGGGTAACCTTTTGGGTGAATGTGGATCTGCTTTAATTATGCGTTCAAAGGCCGTCAGATCGCGTGGTAAATTAATATATGTACACTGGGCGAATCTCAATCTAGGCTAGCCATTTTTGACGGGATTTAATTCTAAAACTAAATTACTTAAATAACACCAATTTAGACTAAAACTAAATATTAATATAAACTACACTGTATTGGCACAAGACGTCAGACTAACACGAAAGGCCTATCATGGCCGTGTGTTACTTCAACTAACAATAATACGATTACAAAAACCCGATGCGCCTAGATATAAACCCTAGGACTGTACCGGCCCTAATCCTGTGCACATACCGGATACGGAGGGGAGGGGGAGGCCAATGGTGGCTAAATCACCACAAACTATAACTTATAACTGTTATAGTTTAGTTATGGTAGCTCATGTATCACTAAGGATGGCAACTTTGTCACTGAAATGTGATTGATTAAGTAAACTTAATTTTTGTGAGATCTTGTGTTCGAGTTTTATTCTATCTAAAAAAACTACTGTTATAGTATTGCTAAATATATACAAACATATATAATGTATGTATGTATAACAGTAGATTAAAATTAATTTCATACAACTGATACCCGAAAAATTATTAAAATATTAATTTATCTTTGAACATAATTTCCTATAATATAATATTATTCGGACTGATATAACACAAATTAGAACAAAATATCAAAAAGGGGTGAAAACCTGGATTTTCTAGGTCCTGAAGTACTTGGAAAACATGTAGGTGAATGGGTTAAAATCTGCCTATAAATATTAAAATGTTGAGGTTATGTTGAGAATTCGGAGGACTTGGAAACTAATCTAAAAACTAATGTCACATTTGAACTCACCATCCTAAAAATATGTATATTACAAATTTTATTAACACAATCACTATGACAGTGATATTTTAGGTTATCTTTGAGGTAATACTAAGAATCATCGAAGGGTCATGACTCTTTCAAATTACCTCATTGTGTGCATGATTCTCCTTGTAAATTCATTTTTTAAATTTTGGGTTTAAATGTTTCATAAAGGCTGAATCAATTTTCATGTTTTTAACACTTCTCTGATGTCGACACTATATCATCAATGTATAAATATATATATCCAATTCTAGTCTGCTATCAGCATGGACTTGCATGATTTTTTTCAAGTAGTTTCAAGCATCACTTTTTAGAACCTCTGATATCTGTTGTAGGTATTCTCAATAGATGGCGATAGTAGTAGCACACAAAACACAATATGATTATACGAATTAATGTGACACCTGAGATTTGATTTCATTATGATGAGTCCAAGTTGTCTTATCATTAGTTATTTTAAGTATAAAACATCTTTTTCAGTTAACTATTAAACTGTTTGATCTGTACTTTCGATTATTCAAGTATATCATATATTTATTGTAGATGTTTGTTCATACAAATTAAGGCCTACACATATACAAAGGTTTATTCATATTTTCAAACTTAGCAAATTATTTAGATTATAGTTTTATGCTTTTAGAGTAAATATTTAACTTAATTATCGTTTTGTGGGCATTTTATTTGTTCGCGTTCTTTTTTGAGGCATCTATAAACATAGACATTCTCAACACAGGAGAATCACAGAGATGTAAGCAATACTATTATGTAACATGTGTATGTGTATACATACTTATATAGAGAGAGATTGTAAGGGGGAAATGTAGAGATATTTGTTTAATTAAGGCTCTGCGGGAGTGAAATTAAATAACTGAATTGACACCAACACAACATCAAGCCACAGGATATTTGTGAATTACTAGCAACTTTGCGTAGCGTCCGTTGCACAATATAGTCCTAGTTTCATTTCCAAGGGCAGGAAAACTGTAAGTAGACATTAGGCTAGACGACTACTACTACGCATGGGTGTAAATCAACCATTCCTGCCGCTCTTATAAGTTGACATCCTATCTTGAAAGTGCTGTTTGTTTATATTTTCAATTCACTATGTATTCCGTGCTTTTGACCTTCAACTCACATTTGCTCAGTTTACACACTATCCTATCTACACTAGACAATGCTCTGGGCTTGGAGCTTCTTTGCATTGTAGACTTTGATGACTTCAAGTAACCTATACATGCGAATATCTAAAATTGATTAGCACACTATGAATATTATATTTTTTAATAATTATTTCCTTCATATTCCACTTTATGAAACCAGTTCTGAGTCTGTAGCCAATTTTGTAGAATAATTGAACTATGTCTAATTATATTTTAAGCATAGAAAAATATTTCTTTTTATAGCCCATTTTGAAGCGTTGTTGTTCAATTTTTGAAATTTATAATACTTAGAATTAATTATGAAGTTTTTTTTTTGTGACATGACAAAGGGAAGGTATGCATTAGGGTGGGCCGAAAAAAGGGTTTTTTTTTTCCATAATGCTATACCGAAAAAAACTTGTCTCTATGATAGGTAATCAAAATGCAACAAAGAAAAAAAATATATACCTAACCCCCAGCCAGCGCAATACACTTGAAATTTCAGAATTTCACTACAATCACAGAAATTTCTAATTTTTTAAAAATTATCCAAACCGCTAGATATTGGACTGCTATAGTAAAAATCATTTATATAAGAGTTATTAAAACACAATGAGTTATTGAAAATGTTACATTTTTTAGATTTGAGGTAGCGCAAAGGCCTTCAATATAGTAAATTTATCACTTTTTGAGTGTTAATCGGCCGGCTGTAGTGCATTGCAGCATTAATTTTTTTTTAACCCACTACTCATGTGTTTTTGGATCTATAATGTTGATAGAACAATTACCTGTAGGAAAAATAAATAATTAAATAAATAGGCAATATACATTTCTCCAAAAGGGTTTATTAATTTCAAAATTTTTCGTTAAATACAAATTGTTAATTCCCACACTTCAAAACTGTATTGTGCTTCTCACAGAATAAGAATAGTCCTTTGAATATTTGGAACTTTGAAATCACGTTTGCTTGAAAAACTTGGCATTGAAGCTCTTGATAGCAGCGTTGTTCGGATGAAACCATCTCTGTTCTTGGCACCAACAAGTTTTGAGGAGGCTTCAGTCACCAATTTCACACAGCGCTCCACCGCTTGCGTGTGACACGGGAATTTATGGAAGTTCCATTCTTTTTTTGTGTTGGCAGTTAAAATCTTGTCCCACATTTCTTCGTCAGATACTCTTCTCAACAGTGGTGGTGGATAAATAGCAGTAGTAGTCCAATCAATAATTTCGTAATATTCTTTTGCATGGAAGTTGAGTTTTGGGGGTTTAAAAGTTCGGATTACCTTTTTTTTGAAAGCTGCGGCCCTTGCTTTTATGATTCTTCTAAGCCCTAACTCTCTGATATGGGCCCGTTCATCAAAGATCATACTAAGGAGCAAGTTTTCTGGATGCACGAAAAACGCATTTCTTTCAATCACTGGATCAATCACCTTAATCAAGTTTTCAGGCAGGAATCTTGAAGATTTTATTAAATCAAAAACATGGTTTGGTCCATCTGTAAGGTACTTACTTTTTTAATCTTAAACCATACAGGCATGTACGATTTAAGTATAAATCGTACCAAAATGTGGTGCTCTTCAGAGGGACTTACAACACTTATGTACAGACGAAGAACTCTGTTTGCTGTTGTCAGCCATCGGGAATGGGAGATTGGACCTGGTTCACGAATTGCCAAGTCTACCGCGCAGGTGCCTGACTTTATGTCCAGGAAATATTGTTGGTCTTTGGTTAAAATAGATCGTTCAATATCTGGAATCTCACAATCAATGCTTTGAAATGTTTTAACTGGAAGTTTTTCACAATTTTTGAGTTGTGAGCCAATAGGACCACTAAAAGATTTTGGGCCAGTTGTCTCACCATCCAAAGTTTGAAACAAGTGCCTGAACGGCAATTCATTCAAGTGTAAAAGGCAAACTCCCCACTGCAGTGGTCTTTTAATTTCTTTTTCGATCGTACGAATTACACCAGTTTTCCAGCCTGTGTTAGTGACGGTACCATCGCATCCAATTACGTCAAGCTCATCTAGCGAAAAATTTGATTCTTTCAAGTAATCCAATATAGCACTGGCAATGTCTTTTGAAGTTCCAGTAGTTGGTGATACATGGCCAACATAAATTGAGCCAGGTTCTTTAATGATTGAGTAGTGTTCCTCTTTTGCAGTTCTTCTGAAGCATTTGTTATTTACTTTATCAATTTTCAAAGTATTATCCTTTCGCCCATCAAAGTATAGCCCTTGTATCACGTTTGGCTCTTTTTTTATCATATCTTGGAGATTTGATCTGAATGAATCTTTACGCCTCCTAACCTTGTTTTTATCTATTATGAGGGAAGCATTCTCTTTCGTTGCAAGACCAAGGTCATGCAGTACACTGGAGGCAATAGCAGCTGTTGCCCTGTCTGAAACAGCAAATCGGTCACTGGCCAATGCGGTATTTTTTAACCCGCATTTGCCACGGCTGTTTGCTCGGAATACAGTGTTCATCGGAACTATCAGGCTCTTCCTCTTCCATTAAGCTTTCGTCTGAATCTATTCTTGGTTTCGTTGCATCCTTAGAGCATGAAGGCTGTGAATGTGAAACTAATGAAATGTTAGACGACACAACCTGATTTTGTATTGCCTTACGTTGCAGTCTGTTGGTAATTTTTTTCGACTCCTTCTTGTCTAAATTTCCAATTTTCCCTAGTCCAAGATTTCTTTGGAAATACATAAACTTAAGTTCAAGCACCGGAATTTTTTTATCTTTTTCACATATACATGAAATTGATAAAGGGCACTCACAAATCTCAGGGACCTTTTTGCAGTTACAGGAGTATGTTATTTTACATTTACATGCAGATACATCAAAAATTGATAAAGCCTGTTGCTTGAATTCCCCAATTTTCTGTTTGTAATTGTCTTTTTCCTTGTCACGCTTAAAGGATTTCATAAGATTATGGTACCTATTGTGGTATGAATTTATCAATTGAACAATTCTGTAGGGCGTCACTGTTGGTATTGATGCTTTGTCAAAGACGGCTTTTACTTTTGGAGCGACAATATTAGATATCTGAGAGAAAATAACAGGCTTGTTACTTTCTAATGCTATATTGTACTGTTCGTGGAAACAGCTATTAAGGACATCTTTGTAAGTTGGAAGCTTACTCACAGGCAATTCCCTTGGGCAGCCAAACAATGGACAGTCAAAATCACTGCGAGTTATTTTCTTGGCAATAGCCATAACACACGCCAATGTAAACTTAAACTTCACTCACAAAACTATAAACATAATTTACACCATCAACTCACAGCGACTACACGTCAGACTAAAAGCGTCTGCAGACGTAAACTGCCGAGTAACAGAGAACATAAAATGGCCGGCGCCATGGCTTCCTCACGCAGTTCATTGTGGGTGGAGAGAGTATGGGTGGGGGGGAGCCCGACCCGGCGGCCGGGTCATCGCCCGAACGTACACTCGTAATTTGCACTTGACTCTATAATGCGTTATTTTCATGTCCATTGCGCTACCTCAAATTAATAAAATTATACTTTTCAAATTATTTATTGTGCTTTTATAACTCTACTGTAAAGGACTATCACTATAGCAGCCCAATATGCAGATATTAAAATGCTTTCAAAAAAATTTGAAAATCGTGTGATTTTAGTGAAATTTTGAAATTTCAAGTGTAGTGCGCTAGCTGGAGGTAGGTATAATTTTTTTTTTTTTTTGCATTTTGATTACCTATCATAGAGACAAGTTTTTTTCGGTATAGCATTAAGAAAAAAATAATAAAACCTTTTTTCGGCCCACCCTAGTATGCATCTAAATAAATTGAGCTTTTAAGAGAGAAATATTTAAACAGCGATACATACATTTACGGTACTGCTAATTATTAAATTTATGAACAAGTGTAAAAGAATAATAAGGTGCAAATATTGTTATTGACATTAAATAATAATAATAAATATGGTATAAAAGTCAATAGACAATCTTCATCTTATCCCATCCCTAAAACCAAAAAAATAACAAATCCTCACCAAAAATTACAGTTAGGTATTTATCAATGAAAAAATGAATAAAAACCATGAATTATGACTATGAAAAAATAGTTATATATTTCAATAAGTGTCAAAACTTGTTTCACTTGTACCATAAACATGTCCGTAAACCGTATTTGATAAACATCCAGGTTTTAATGATGGCGGCCAAGGTTAATTTTGTTTTTGTCAATCATTCCTGAAATGTACTACTTTTTTAATACTTGCGATTTGCCACACGGATTTGGGCTAATTAATCTTCAAATTTTAATGAAATCTGAACGAAGTCTGTGGATCCATGACTGATTATTGATTTTTTGATAGCTCACGGAACTATATTTTTGAAGAGATGGCAAATGATACGTTTTGTTTGATCTCTTATAGGCTACACATTGGCAAAATTTTAGAAGAAAATCTTTGATCCAATTATGAGAAAATCGTAATAATAATAAAAATTCTGAGATAATGCCAACATATGGCCACATAACAAATTTGGTTAAATTCGGTCCATGCGTTTGATTTGTAGAACTTACGACAGACCAACAATATTCTAAAAGCCATTTTTTTGGACTCAGGAGATTTCAAAAGGATTTGAAAACAAAACTAGACTTTGATTTTTTGACCCATCGCAAAACACTCTATATACTTTTTACATGTGAAAAAGTAGTAGCTGTATAGTAACGAGTTTCTAATAATGACATCAGGGTTCATTTTCATATTTTTCAAAACTATGAACAGTCATTTTGAGATATGATAGAAAATTTTAAACAAATTAAGGTCTATGATAAAAAATAGATTAAGGTCATAACAAAAGTATGTTATGATAAAAAATATTGCTTTTTAGCACGAGTTATTGGTATTGAATAATTAGAAATAACTAGTAGGCTATCATGTTTTGTATGTTCTTGACAATTATAGTAGAGGAAAATTAGTCCAAACAATTTATGAGAAGTGATGTAACTGGGAAGTTTTTGTTTTTTCTTTTTTTTTTTACATGCAACTGAGTGGGAAACCGAAAAATTATCAAAATCGGACTGGAAGCTTCGCTAGAAACGTGCATAAAAGTGCATTTTGAATCCATTGCTACACTATTTTTTAAATATCTCCTACTTTATAGGTCGATAGAAAAATATTTTAAAAAATGAAAATACTCAGAAATTAGGGGACTATCGAAATGCTATAATAACATTAAGAGTACTTCCTAATCTCAAAAGATTCAAATTTCTGGATTTAAGATTTTTTTCACTAATAATGCAACAAATATGGTAAGAATAATTAGATCTTAACGAAAATTGGACACATATGTGTCTTTAGACTAGAAATCTGTGGTCAAATTTGCAAAAAAAAAAAATTCACGGCTACAGTTGACCATTTTTGAAAAACATTTAAAGCATTGTAATTAATTGAGAAGTGGTCGTAGAGTAAACTTTTTTTGTTAAATTGTCAGTTTTTTATCTACTTTCTAGTGAAAATATGCAAGAATTAATTTATCAAGGTAAAGTGCCCTTTATTAATAAACAAAATATGTCATTTTACTCTTTTGTTAATTTTATCCAGTAAATCGGGGCCACATCTAGACAACAACATCACCCATTTATGAAATTTCAACATTTATTTGATTTATTCTTCATTGAATACTCCTATATTATTTAGTATCAATTCGTCTACTGTAACCTACTGAACACCAAAAAACTAAAAGGAAAAAAAAACTTTTTGAAATATTGTGCTGTAGCATATTTTAAGTTTTGTTGTGTAATTAATCTGAAAAGGACCTCGTCAGATAATAAACTTACCAACATTTAATGTTATAGATTTAACCCTCAACTGCCTCCTAAACATTTAGTGTTTCAAACAGCAGCGGCAGTGCGACAAATAGTGTCGTAAACCAACACTTTTGCAAATCAATATTTTGCCCACTTAGAATTAATTGTCCTATCGTAATAAATAAAATACTGTTGGAAAGCTAATGTTCCATAGATGCATAATCATGCAAAAAATCCATTATAAATTATATTAAAAAAATTGGTAAATTTTGCACTTTTTGATGTGTAACATCAAAGATTTGAATTGAGCGGTTGTAAACAGAAATGACGTCATTCTTTCTCTAATATTCCGAAATCTATATTTCTGTCAAACAAATCAACCATAACACTGTTCTATGGATCACATCTTCCTCTTTCGATCAGTGCTTTCCAAATCTTTCTGTTATAGTTTTTAATATATTACAATTAAACAAAATAAAGAATTTTAACACGTTTTTACATGCTAAAAATCACATTTTTTCCAATTCAACTTTTATTCTAGTAGATATTATTTTATCGAAATGTATAGTATATCATTGTAAAGGTAATATTTCAATCTTTTATAATCATGTATAACCAAAATCCTTCTCACGAAAAGTAAACATTCACGAATTCAATAAAGTTGACTAATATTCCACTAAAGCGCCTTACCTGATACAACAGCGTTTATATACAAAAATGTGTACTTAATGATCATATACTTTTCCAAAATGGTAATTCTTATCCAAATACCACAAGTTGATATTATTTTATAGTATTTTTCTTTCTCTTTCGAACTACGTATTCAAAATTAAGCTAACTGTAATAGTTTTTGAGATTTATTACATTCTACGAAATAGTAACCAAACCGAACCTGACTCATTTTCTTTTTGGTGTGTTAGGTAAATATGAAATATCGATTACTTACATTGATATTGTGTAACCGATCTATACACAATTAGGAAGATGAAGTTTAGATCTTTCATAATGGTACCACCTTTTATGTCATAGACTTATTTTACATGATTCATTCTGAACTTGAAATTGTCATTATATTGGCTTGCTTTGTGTCCTAAATATGTGCCTAATCTATAGTGTTCCGTCCGTGGCTCGATTTATTTCTGTTATTGTGAACTTATTTTGTTAGGTAAAGTTTTTTATTTATTATAATTTGTGTATACAAGTTATAATGTGTATTATTGTTTTGAGTAAATGTTATTTTCAGGCTTATCTAGTACTAAGGCTAGTTGACAAAGGTTATATCAAATTTGGCCTAACTTTTTAGCAAATTTTCATTTGTTTACATGTCTAATGAAAATTTTATAAATTGATTATGTTTTTACCAAAATGTATATAAATTTATATTGGCCTATCTATAAAAAAAAATTTTTAATGTTTATATATGTAAATATAGGCTTTCATTTTGCATTTTGCCTTCGGTTTTTGTAAGAATTTTGATTTCTGAGATACTAACTAAAAATTTTGTATATCTAAAAATTTTTGCATTACACACATAAAATCTATGTACCTTTTTGAGAACAATAACAATAATAACTTGAGTTTCACATAATAATAATATTTCTGGTGAATTTTGAAAATAGGCTTACTTTTGAGCGAATTTTCACCATGTCTAATGAAAATTTTATAAATTGATTTTTCTTTTTAGCAACATTTATCCACAAATATATTACATATCTCTAGTATTACTTGAAAACAAATTTTAAAAAAAATTATGTATGGTGTATATATACCTTATGTATATATATACCTTATATATTATATATACCTTATATATATACCTTTTTCTGTGAAATTTTGTCTTCGGCTATTGTAAGAATTTTTATTCCTCACATAATAACTACAAATTTTTTACATATATATTTTTAATTACATAATTTAAGTATTTTCCATAACATTACTATTTTTGGTGATTTTTTTCAAATTAGGCCTAATGTTTTTCCTCATTTTATAAACGATTTTTTTTAGATATTAACATTTTATAATTTTTTAATATTTTTTATCAACATTTATTCATAATTACATTCCAAAATTTTGTATATCTTGAAAAAAAAATTGTTTTTTTTTTATAGAGATTTTTCTAAAAAATGTTAATTTAATTTTTTGATTCCTAATATCAAAATGGAAAGTATTGAGCCATAGGTAAACAGAGCACATAGTGATATCAATTATCACTTGACACAGCTATTGTCTGGACCTGGACATGGATACTTCCATGTGTATTTACACAAAATGAAAAAGTGGAGAGCGCTTGCTGCGCGTATAGAGATTCGGACCAAGATAACGTATTACACACTTTCCTTCAGTGTAAAAGGTGGAATAAAGAAAGGCAGAAGCTAGAGGCTGAGATTGGAAGACTGACACCAAAAAACATAGTAGGTAAAATGCTACAAAGCGAAAGAAATTGGGATTGAGTATCTCTTTTCGCAAGAAAGGTACTCCTGCAGAAGAAAAATAAAAGTCTGAGGGTTCAGTAATCATCATAGAAGATAGACCCTAGTGGTAAAAGAGACAACACTTCGAAGTAATGCTACAGCGGTTCCAAAGTGGAGTTCTTGTCTGCAGAGAGGGGGGTTTTGGTGGATATACCCTTAGATGATAGAGCAACATGGCAAGCATTAAGGAGTCCAAACTCAGTGCATAAAGCATTTCCCCCTATACAAAATATATATAGGGGGAATTTTTTGCATAAGATTACCATTTTTTATGAATTTTTACAAAACGATGAAAATTTGCACTACCAGGTCTAGGATTAAAAAAAATCAACATTGTATTACAAATAAATTTACATTTTAGTTGAAATAATAAAAAAATGGAAAATTAAAGATATTTATAATTAAGACATACATTTGCATAGCTATAGAAAGAACTAAAAACCAATCAAAGAACAAATTATTTATTCTCATTAAAAAATATAAAAACTACATCAATATTTTCTTTTACTTAGAATTCTTTAAAAAATGCAACTAACTGCTTTGGAAAACGAACTTGTCCAAGTATTCACAAAATCGTGCAAACCCACAGAAAATGGTGACACATTACACCTATAGGTAGGATCGGTTGACATTTCATAATCTCTAATGTAGGAGTTTCGCAAGCATTGAATACTAATGTCCAAACGTGTTCTGTATTCATTACCATAAAGGAAATCGCAGTAGCTATAATTTGTATAGATATTTGCTAAAACAGGATATAAATACTGAAAACCCTAAAAAAATGTGTATGTAATGAATATTATTCGTCACACAATGAATTGGTTTAATAATTGCCATGTCAAATTTGCTAGTAATTTTGATTAAAAGAGTAATAATGTAAAGAAATAAATGAGTTACAAATGTTTAGCAAAAATAGTTTACATTAATAGTTATATTTGGCATTATGTAAAATACTACAAAATAATTTAAGAATTAACGTGTTGTTAGTTTTAGTAATATTATGATACATTTAAAAAAAACATGGTCATCAATGCTAAAAGCTATATTTCTCTGTGTCTGAGTAGTTCTCTTTCAAACCACGCAAGGGCAGCCTTGTACGCGTGGGTATATTTTTTCATTTAATCCATTGTATCCGCCCTACTTTTTAGATGACACTTCGGCATTATTTATTGTAATAGATATAAAAACACTGAGTGTTTTCCTTTTTTAAATGTTTCAAAAATATTATTCATTGACTCATAGCGAAATATAAAATCGATTTACAAATGTCCCCCTCCATTTGTTCAACCACTAATGATTATATCCCAATTTAAAAAAAAAAACGAAACATCCACGTTCTCGTGATCTTTAAAATGATCTTTTAACGACAATTCTGAGATGAAAATTGACACCAGTACAACTTCTGAAGTCTAGCATTTTCTTATGGCAGATGAATCCAATATGGCGGAGGTGGAGCAGAGCCTTAATTTACAATTAATAATTATATTGGGTCTTTATTAATTTTTTTTTTAACCCTTTCGCGGGCAAGGTAACGATCTATCGTCACCCAGTATACTTGCTAAAACGGGCAGAGTAACGATCTATCGGTACCCTTTAAAACTGCACGTAGTTTAAGTATTAGCTAACAGATCGCGCTCTATGTTATGTGGTTCTATTCATAAAGAATAAAGGAATATTTCAACATCGATTTATATCGATATTTTAAAGTTGAAGTCGATCTACAAAGCTCACAGCCGATTGCATTTGGTTATGGAGGTTATGTTTATTGCAGCGTCATTGTTTGTTAGTGGTCTTAAGTTGTGTGTTTATTTTAAACAGTTAAATTAGTTTCTTAGTTACTTATTATGTTTACATCGTTTACTTTACTCAGTTCTATTACTTTTTCATATTAGTTTAGCGTATTTTTTAAATAATTGTGTTGTTGGTTACGTTACAAGCAGTGTAATGGCAGGGTCTAGTGTCAACACTTCAGATATTGACAAATATTTGGATGAAGACAGTGAAAGTGATTTATCTTTTGATTCGGACAGTGAAACTGGTGATGAACTTATTATTGATAGTGATAATGTAAACAATGATTCTCTTGACAATACCAATGACTTAGGCCTAGGCCTAAATGATGATAGGTTAGAC
The DNA here is from genome assembly GCA_963513935.1 of Aphrophora alni. NCBI lineage: Eukaryota > Metazoa > Arthropoda > Insecta > Hemiptera > Aphrophoridae > Aphrophora > Aphrophora alni. Next base: position 55,227,922 of record OY740765.1, on the reverse strand, counting down.
TGTTATAGAATTCCTACACCCGGAATGCTTTCCAAAACACAAGTGCTGACACATTATATAAAGACTAATATAAAAATTGTAAATATTAACCAATTTAAGTGATTTTTTTTTTAAATTGTTTGAAATTAATTGGACTCTTAAGACACATACAACAACAAAAATTCATAACATAAATTTATGGTGTTAAATTAGTTCAAATTGAGAATTTTTGAGTTTTTTGTTATTCATTTTTTAGAAAATTTTTTTTTTCAACATTTATAAATTTAACAATTAAAAAAACTTGAACACCATGTGATTCACCAGAGTGTACTTGTTAAGTGACATTATTTTCACTAAATTCTATATAAAATTGAAATTTTGACAAATTTTTTTGTAAAGGTGTTGTATTTGGTTAAAAAAAGGCTTGCCCATTCTCGTATACACAGTTGATAATGCATTGCCCGCGAAAGGGTTAATAAAAAAATTTAAATTTAAACCTAATTGTTACTTTATGTAGCTCAACCTAGAAAACAATTTATAAACAGCATTTTAGTCATAAAAAGTGATTATTATAAATATTTTAAAAAATATTTAAAACAATTATAATAAAGAGCATAAATTATGTTTGTTCAAATGATATTTAAAATTTAAATAAAAAAGATTTTGGTTAGTATACAAATTTACTTAAAATTGTCCGACCAATTTATTTACAAACGGTGGTAGATTATAGTGTACAATTACGGTAGATAGCAAATGTTGAATGTGTTAATAAATAAAAATGTGCACATAAATAACTTCAAAAATATTTTAACATTAATTTTAATTCTATGAAATTATAAAACATATAGATTAAGACAAAGACCAGAGAGGAACATAAAGGAAACATTATTTGAAAATAACAGAAGTATCCTGATAAAAACATTAATCCTGTTTAGTGAAGAACAAAGGTAATTGACATTTAATTATTATAGGTAATTATTAATATGCATATAGCTTTTAATTTTGCATTTAAAATAAAAATGAAATGTTTAGAAAATTTGAAATAAGTTGATACTATATAGTATTTTAACTTGGATATCATTTCATGATTTCCATAATAAAAAAATTAAAAAACCAAATAAAGAACAAACTTAGATCTCAACAAATCAACAACTCAATTGAGAAAGCGAATTGACATCTTCTTTTCAACATCTGTTCTTTGAAAATTTGAAATAAGTTGTCATACTATGAAATATTTAAACTTGGATATCATTTTATGATTTCCGTAAAAATACAATCAAATAAATAACAAATTTAGATCTGAACAAACTAACAACTCAATTAAGAAATCGAATTGACATCTTCTGTTCAACATCTGTTCTTTCCAATGCCTTACAGAATTCTTCAAAAGAAATCATTTGATCACCATTCTGATCAGCCTCAAGAATTGTCCTCTCAGCAATGGATGTTAACTGTTCTTCACTAAAATCAAAAAGGGAAGATAAAATAAAATAGGACATAATAAAATAAGATATGAAATAGGAATATGATGAGGAAATATATGATAATTTACAAACAGTAAACATATAAATAAAGGTGTAAATAAAATAAACATTGAGTTAAATGAATAAATATAGATTTGCTACTATTTTCAAACAAATACTAGGTTCAAATAAAACACACAAACTCATTTGTAAAATTCTACATTTATTAGGTCTAGCTGACCATGGTTTCACCAGTTACAGCATTGATGAGGCTTATACAAAGACTACCGTAACTAGCAAAACCATGGTCGGCTAGACATAATGAACATGGAATTTTCCAAAAGAATTTTTGTGTTTTGTATTTGAATAACATGGAATTTTATCAATTACCATTGGCCATCAGTATTGTTAGGAATAATTGTAAAAACTATCAATATAATTTTAATTCTAAGTTCCAAGACAATACACAGAAGGCAGCCTATTATTGTGAAACATATCAAAAAGTGTTGCAATAGCTGACTAGACAAAATACTCAGTTCGTTAACTTCGCAAGGCATATAAACCTACCATGACCAAGAGCATAGGGCAGTCCTAATTGAACGGTATTAGCCGGAGGTCCTGCTCGTCCATTGACCAAGAACATTGGTCAGAACTATCTATGAATATTCACAATAATATTCGGCTTGCTCCTATCTTGGGACTAATATATATAATTTATAATAAAAGGGAATTAAATATCAATAATGTATTTCTGGGAATATAACTGAATGCTATATAAAGGGTGATTCACGAAGTTATCCCCACACTTATACAGCTCATTCTAGTAAAAATAATGAAGAAAGTTCATATAAACATAGGTCCGGAATTGCTTGGTAAGCGAGTTACGGCTAGCGAAAGATTTCGCCCAAAATTTAGTACCTTGGGTGAAATGAAGACTTCCTTAAATTCTGGGAAGGCAAATGAAGGGCCAAATTCAGAGATTTCTTATAGTTTTTGAACTCAAAAATCGAATAAAACTGTACCTCCCTTAGTTTTTAAGATATCCCCTGTAAAACACCCGAAATAGGGGTTGAGAAACACTTTTTTTTACGTTTGACCTACAATAACATCGTTAAATAGGTAATAAATACATAAAAAAATGTTTCATAATAATGAAATAAATAAATAAATTTTAAAACAGTATTAACTGTTAAAATTTGTAAATAACAATACCATTTTTAATAAAAATAAGTATTAACTATTTATAAAATGAAACAAACATGTTTCATTCCTGTTTACTAATCACCAAAATGCAGAATAATTTTTCTAATTTTTTTTTTTCCATTCCTAAGTTGGCAACATAACAGCTGATCAACAATGGTATTCTATTCTGATGTGTTAAACTGTGTATTAGTAGTGTTTAAATGTAAGTTATACGTAGAAGAATATTGGTTTCTGTGAAGTGTTCTAATAATACACAAGTTTACAGTGAGTTTACAACTCTACAAGCGTATTTTGTTTACGGATGAGGCGCAATTTACTCGAGATGGTGTCAACAACTCGCACAATGAACACTCACGGGCAGACGAAAATCCTCATGAGGTAGTGGAACGGAACTTTCAATACCGATTTAGCGTCAATGTCTGGTGTGGCCTCTTGTACAATCGGCTGATTGGACCATTCATATTACCTGGACGCCTAAATGCTGAATTCTATCTGCATTTCCTTCAAGAAGAGTTGCCGCAGCTGCTAGAGGATGTTCCTTTACATCTTAGATGACATTTGTACTTCCAGCATGGTGGAGCACCTCCTCACTTTTCACGTGCCATGTCCACTCACTTAAATCAACAATTTCCTGGACAATGGATTGGTCGTGGAGGGCCTCACTCTTGGCCACCAAGATCACCAGATCTATCTCCATTAGATTATTGCCTCTGGGGATGGATGAAAGATAATGTCTACAAAAAAAAGTTAATTCTCGTGAAGAATTAGTTGCCCGTATTATGGATACAGCTGAGCAGATAAAGAGAAGTCCTGAAAAATTAAGAAATGTAACAAAAGCTGTACACAAACGAGCTTCGAGTTTTATTGATAATGATGGACTCATTTTTGAACATGTGTTATAAAAAGGTGGGTACAGTTGGCCCAACCCAATTTATTTTTCTTAAAATTAGTAATGTATTATCTAAATAAAATTGGATTTTTCGAAGTTATTTCTGTTGTATCTTTAACTTTACTTACATCAATATTCTCAGAATTAAATTTTCTACAATTTATGTTTAAAATTTTTATGTATTTATTACCTATTTAACGACGTTATTGTAGGTCAAACGTAAAAAATAGCCGCCATTTCGAAACGGTTAAAGATGTTTTATTCATATTTTGCACAAAGATAGCGGCCAATAAGATGAACATTTGTGCAGAATCTCAACGCAGTAACTCAAACCGTTAAGGAGTTATGAATTATTTTGTAAAAAACACATACAGACAGACAGACGCTAAACGAAACGAGATAGGACATATGTTTATATGAACTTTTTTCATTATTTTTACTAGTAGAATGAGCTGTATAAGTGTGGGGATAACTTCGTGAATCACCCTGTATATTATATTCCCTTTCATTATATATATAATGATATCTCACATCATCTTTTTCTTTTATTTTTGCTATTATGTTTTACCAGAGAATGTTCATCATTTTCGATCATGTTTCGTCTTCGAGCTTTAGATCAACAATTCAAAACCAACAATTAAGGGATCCAATTATGAAAAATTTATACAATTTCTTATACATCCAACCAAGCGTTGTAACTGAAACAAGCACTGGTTAATCTGCTTTATACAAGTTATATATAATATACCGTTACTCGGATAGTTTTGTAGGTTAGGCACGCCATTCATCCACCGCTAGAGGTCCAAAACATTAATAGTTATGGCAAGCCTACTACTGCTACCTGCTCAGTATTGTTGGTGCAAGAGGGTTTATTTTATTACTACCTAAAGTTGTTGAATAATTTAGTCCTTTATGCCAACACAATGGATGATATGCAAATTATAGTAACTTCGTCATTTCTTTTCAGATTCTCTTGAAACTTATTTCCTTTATTATTTTTTAATACGCTGAACAATGTCTGTTGCCTGTTTCTTGTTATGTTAAGTCAAAAAGATAGAAATATTTTCTTTAAGTTATAGGCAGCATCAAAGAAAGTCATTTTTAGTTACTCATTCAACATATTGTCTTTTTTAACATTTAAACAAACTCTCTTAAACTAGAAAAGTGAAATTGAATAGTAACATTAAATAAATGTGTTTATTCTGTAGTTGGTGTATAATTTAAAAAATCATGTTTCGTTATATATAACAAAATATCAAAAAGTAAAAAATAATAATAATATTGGAAATGTAGAACAAAATATCATTTCAATCAATTAACTTGTCTAAAAGTATATAGTATTACTAGATCATCCCTCTAAATTCGTCACATACTTTTTTCAAATATTAAATCTGTAGTACTGCAACAATGGTCTATTACAGTAACGGTAAATTCTACGTCATGTTATGTAGCAGCTTATATAACTGAAGAAAGCTTTTAAAATGAATATAAATATAAAAGTTTTTACAATGGAAAAATACTTTAGAATAAAACTTTTTGAAATAGTAACTTTTCTTAAAAAGGTAAATAAATAGTTGTGAATAAACACATTATCTTATTGTGAAGTATACTTTATTAAATGGCCATTTATTCTATAATACTAATCAACGAGATAGTTTTTATATGATTTAATTTGAATTCCCACCATTAACCATTAATAATACATATATTATTATGATTTAAAATTTGTGTGTTTAATGTGTAACCTATTCTCTTATATCTGGAGATTGTCCTGAAGACTTACTAGCCAATAGATACAGCACATAAACCAAAAGAAAATTATCAACATGGTTGTGGTGATTACCACCACTCCCCCTCCCCTTCGCAAATCTGGACATATCCGCCCAGCTAGCTGATAAGAGCAGAGTAGTGCTCGAGACAGCTGTGACTAAGGACGTCTTCAGCCATCTTCCTAATTATATTATAGTGCGGTAAATTTCTATCATGCCTTGCTAAACCCAAAGGATTAGGGCCGTTCGGCCCTTGGGTTTATATCTCGGCGCATCGCGATTTTTGGATATCGTAAAATTATTAGTCGAACTATACGTGGCTACGTCAGGCCCTGCTATAGACCGACATGTTGTTGCAATACAGTGTAGTTAATATTAACATTGGTATTAGTGTAATTCTCTTATTTTTAGTTAATTAGTTTCTAGTAATACTCGTCAAAAATGGCTAGCCTAAGTTGAGATTCGCCCAGTGTACTTATATTAATTCTACCACGCGATCAGGACCCGGTAATACATTATCAAAGTAGATCCGCGGACCACCCAAATCGTGCCCCCCATAGCAATCCCCATACTCTCGCTACCGTTGCAGAATGGTAGCAGAGAAAAGGGCTTAGTCTTGTTTTCCAGGTTCTTTTGGTCGTGTCTAAATGAAAAATAAAAAATATTGGTATAAGATCCTAATTTTTACAAATTAATAGGATTTTTGTGCGCTGGGCGACATGTCTCAAATGGCCGCCACACGTGTCTTCTTTTTGCTAAATTTCCGTTTTATAAAATTCTCAGTAAATTAAATCAATATTTTTTATAGATAAAACTAACTCTTAGCGTTACATTAGTATTGCACAACATTTTTTTTTTCGCGAAATCTAAATTCCGTCTCTTTAATTATAACTCCTTAATTAACCTTTTTATCCCCGCGTATGTAAAATGGTAAGTAACCAATATAAATTCGGCCTAGTTTTATTAACATCCTGTCTGCCAAAATGGTGAGTTAACAGTTATATTACATTATTTATATAAAGTTAGAAATTTTTTTTTTTTTTCTCCAAATTTAATTCATGTTATTATAAGTTACCAGTTTAAAATTATTTCCGTATAAAATTAATAAATATCATTAAATTATTGTTAAAATATTTTAGTTTGTAAAATAATGAGAAGAAAAGTAATATATATATATATATATATATATATATATATATATATATTGAAGGAAATAGCGTATTGCATCGTTTAAAATAATTAATCAAAGATTTTTTTTCTTTCTCTTTTGCTGTTCGCATACGTTAAACGTAAATTCATTTAAATCATTTGTTTTCATTCTTTTATTCACCGATCTATTAATGATTGTGTATTTTGGTAATTAATTATATACATATATAGGTTTAGATATAATATGTATAAATTATGTTACGACTTGTATTTTTTATTTCCAGCGTAAATTCACATAACGTAGTTTTAAGAAATTTATTTCCGTCTTTAAACGACAGTTTAGACCCGTCAAACCAGTTTACAGTGGATATCGACCTTGGTTGTTATCTTATACAGCTGATAGCGCACCTTAGACAGAAATCCTTTCTCAATATTCTTCTACTATAAACTAAGAATGTTAGATGTAGGTCTTATTTAATTTAAAACAAACAAGTATTATTCATAACCTTTCCAATTAATTGACGCTACATTTTGCATCGTTCTTTTAGCGAACTTTTAGCCTATCGGTTGGGTAATATTAGAAAGCAAGCCCTATTGGTTGCTGCGATTTACCCAAACGTAGTGGCTCATACATCGAGGATAGGATGTTGATGAAACTTTTCCAAAAAAAAAATTTCCCGCACTGACGGTCACAGTAAACATATTAATGAACTTAAGCCTACTCCACCCCCGCTATTGTCTTTACTCTCTTTTACTCCCGATTTTAACGAGATTTACGGTACCCTCCCTATAACCCCTTTATTTATTTACCTATGCGCCTTTGTATTGCCCAGGCAACCCAACCCTTCATGTGCCAAATTTTTTCACCATACAGATTTCCGAAAGCCCCTTCAGTTTTCCGATATATTCATAAATATTTAAAAAAATTATTTTCCTACAATGATAATAATAAATTCAATATTTTAATGATTGTACGGTCTCATACTACCCCGGACGGGGACTCTCATTCAATTACCGTCCTGATAGTCATGTCCGTAGATTAGCTAAATTTCAGAATAGCTCAATCCGTTTCCAGGGGCTTTCCGACCTCACAGTCCCAGGGCTCAAAGCCCTTATTAAACATAACCGTCACTCCTGGTTTCCGGTTGCACATGTCGTGCTTATTATCGGTACGAACGACGTTTTGAGACGAGGGCATGAACATTTACATTCCAATTTTGTGTCACTCCTGCGCCTTATTCGTCGGGTGAACCCAGCCGGTTCAATTTCCATTTTTAAACTCCTGTTTTTCCCTATAATTCGTTCCCAAATTTCAATTATTCAGACATTTAATATTTTCCTAGCAACCTTAACAGTCAGTGATGTGACAATACATGATGAGACAGCCGACCGGAATTTACCAGACTCGTGTTTTTTGAACGATGGCATCCATTTTTCACCCTTAGGTAATTCCCTTATATTCGACATTTTAAAATCTATTTTATAATTCCGAGACTCTCGATCTGCCTCGCCGGCTTCATTGGACGGCCTCACCAAGGCTCATTTTGCGCGCAAGGTCACTTATGACGCACACCGACACCCCAACCCATACCAGGTAGGTGATTGGGTTATGTTTAGGGAATATCACCTCAGCAATGCCACCAACAGGGTCAATGCCAAGCTGCTACCCTTATGGTCCCGTCCCTTAGTTATCGGTGCATTTACCTCCCCCGTGACCGTGGCGTTGATCGACCCCACCTCTGGTAGACAGGTTCGCACAGCCCATATATCCCACTTAAAGAGATTTTTCCACCCCAAATATTAAATAGTAGTGTTACACCCTATATACCGCCTTACACTTTTTTCTCTACACTTGGGCCAGTCTCAACCGGCTTAAGTGATATTAGTTTAGTTCTTTTTCAATTCTTCCTTCTTCTTCCTCTTATAATTGTCACATCACTCAAAACACCTTCCCTATATCATCTATTACCATTCACTCCAAACCCCCCCCCCCCTATTCTGGTTTCGTCTACCATGCGGGCCCAGTATGGCTAAGGTGCGTATTTGCTAAGGGCGCACCTCTACGAAACGGCGCCTTGGTGGATGGGACCATTTAGGGGTTGTCAGTCCTTTTTTTTATCCACCCCAACGAGAGGGCAAGCTCAATGCAGCCTCGGGTTTGTCGGCCTTCCCTTGTGGATGGAATGGTATTACACTTTTTTTTTACTTTTGGGGATTTGGATTTTTTTTTAAGCCTTTTTTGTTTTCCTATTCCCCATATATATATATATATATTTTTGTGGTGCCTTCCCCTCGCTTGGGTCGCCCGACCGATCCGCCAAGCACTGCGTAACGACTAAAGCTAGCTAGTCCGAGCTTCCTCTCTCAAACCTCATTCATCACTCATTTATACCCCCCCACCTTATTATTATCCATATAAACCCTTACTTCTTTTCAAACATTCCACCCCTTGACACACTACACTTACCTCCCTTTTTTTTCTCTATCACCAATCTTGGTCTTTTTAGTTTAAGGAATTAAATTGTATAATTATTTGTGTGGGTTATATGTATTAATGGTGTTGGCATTAACCAATTTTTTTAATTCAATTGTGTAATGTTCCCCCCCCCCCCCTACTGTATGTGCACAAAATTTTTTTAAATATTCGTTAAGTAACTTCAATCCCAGAACTACCGGTATATGTACGACCTCTGGCTTTTGGTCGGCTGTAACGCCCCTCAGCACGATGCCGACCAAGCCAAGGAACCTTATTGCTGCGACTTTACCTAGCTCTAAATCCCCCTTTCCTTCCTTCAACTCCTTAAGCCTCTTGTTGACCTACTAATAATTTTTGGTTCTATAAGTGAAATTTACTATGTTTGTCAGTGGTCAAGCATTCGTATTTTTCTCATGGTTGATTTTTTATTAATTTTTGTCTATGGTTAGTGTAGGACGAGTTGTAAGTTTTCTTTTCTCTTTGGCATTTTAATTGCCTTTTGTGTTTGATCAAGTTCAACATAAGTTGTTATATATTTGGTATCAGATATATATTTATATTTATAAATTAGGGTAATTGTTAGGGTCATGTAGCTCATTCCATTACTTCCCACTTAACCAACTCTTAATCCTTTTTTCTACAACCTCTGCTCAACCCGCTGAAATTTCATAGGTTTTATCGCTAATAAGCGATATCATTGCAAGTTCAATTTATCACCTAATATCTAGTGTATTTCCACTAATTTTTAGTGAAAATCACGAATTTTTTTCTTTAAGTATCTGGTCCGTGGGTCTTACAATCATGGCATGGGCAACAGTATTGTGATTGCCTATCCCATCGATTTATTGTAGTAATTTAAATGCCCCCCCAAAAAAAAAATAAATAAATAAATAAATAAATAAAAAATTATATATAAACCATAAAAAAAATAAATAATCAATAAAACAAAGTGTAAATTAAAAAAAAATTTAAAAAAAAAAAAAAAAAAAAAAAAAAACCATGAAAATTTAACGATAAGTGGCTTGTAGATAATTAAGCACCCTTCATCTTCACCACAACCATACTTAATGTAACAATTTCAAACTTAATTTTTTAGTTGATAAGGAATCCTTTAACTTGTAAAATGAGACTGTTACACAAAATTTTAATTACAAACTTATTTTTTTTTAGTTTATAAGGAACCGTTTAACCTGTAAAATGAGACTGTAAGTAACCTTGAAATTTAACCAAACTACAGATCTACACCTTACAAAACCCACTTGTGAACATCACCTCATTTTTCGTTATCAATATCCTTTTCCGATTCTTTAAACCACCCACCTTCTTCATTTTTAAAACCAAATCAACAGGATGAAATTCAGAGCCAAATCTCGCCTAAAGCCATAATATAGAAAGGTACCAGAGAGTCTCCAGGGTTACGCTTCGCTATAATGGATGACATTAAGGTATTTTTGCCTATACGCTCTTTTGGCTGCTACAGTGAACAATTCATAAATGACGTCCGTCATCAGTGCCTCCTTCCTGTTTACTGGGAATTGCATCTTAATTGGGAGACCTATTTCTTAGTTCCTGTGCAAATATGTACAATGTTTGGATAAGAGCTTCATGTGACAACTCCGGGACTCGGTTACCATATTACCAAAGGCGTGGCTCACTTATATACCTTTTTTGCCTGCTCCTTCACCCATTCCCATTTGTTTATTCTTCCAATCTGCACACCATACTTCTCTAAACTCTCTTCCACCCTGCATTTTACTCAGTTTTCCAACAGCCATTTTAAAACTTTTTTTGTTAACAAACCACTTTTAGTTTAAGTTTTAATAAACAATTGTACGGCCAATCCTATCCCATAGCAATCCCATTCAATTCCACAGCCTCATTTCGCGGCATAATCTTTCTGTTTATTTCTACTTTACCTTGTAAGTAAACCCAGTAAAAAAAAAAAAAAAAAAAAAAAAACTGGGTACAAAAAATAAATAATTTTTTTTTTTAAATATAGTCATATTTACATTATATTATATTGTACGAAAGTTGTACACCTTCAGACCAGACAGATAGTATAAAAAAATTAAAAAAAAAAAAAATTATAAATTTTTTTTTCCTGGCACCGGGGGAGGATTTCCCCCTTCCTTTTTTTTCTCCTTTACCCATATCGGTTCTTCCTTTTACCCCAATTATAAAATTCACTATCAACTCTGCCCTTTCATTCAGTGGTTTTTAGACTTCCAGTTTGTTCTAAGTTACAGTCGTTAGGGCGAGCACTTCGGTTCTGCCCAAGTGTTCGCGTTTAATTTTTTCTTCGCGAGCTGACCACTGTGACAATGTCACCTAACACTAACTGACCTTGTACTTGGTCCCATCCCTATACCTTCACTCCCGTTCCGCGCACAGCATACCCCCTTTTTTTGTTTTTTGGTTAGAGGGGTGTCTGTGATGATTACCACCACTCCCCCTCCCCTTCGCAAATCTAGACATATCCGCTCGGCTAGCTGATAAGAGCAGAGTAGTGCTCGAGACAGCTGTGACTAAGGACGTCTTCAGCCATCTTCCTAATTATATTATAGTGCGGTAAATTTCTATCATGCCTTGCTAAACCCAAAGGATTAGGGCCGTTCGGCCCTTGGGTTTATATCTCGGCGCATCGCGATTTTTGGATATCGTAAAATTATTAGTCGAACTATACGTGGCTACGTCAGGCCCTGCTATAGACCGACATGTTGTTGCAATACAGTGTAATTAATATTAACATTGGTATTAGTGTAATTCTCTTATTTTTAGTTAATTAGTTTCTAGTAATACTCGTCAAAAATGGCTAGCCTAAATTGAGATTCGCCCAGTGTACTTATATTAATTTTACCACGCGATCGGGACCCGGTAATACATTATCAAAGTAGATCCGCGGACCACCCAAATCGTGCCCCCCATAGCAATCCCCATACTCTCGCTACCGTTTCATGGTCTAAAGGCCTATTGTAAGTCTAAAACTTAATTATTAGTTTGGACTACAATTTTGGTCTCATCTGGATACTCTGCTAATAATAATAACAAAGTACATATCTATTTTGTAATTTTAAATAAATGTCAAATTTTTGTAATAGTTTCTGTTGTATTACGTTTTTATAAGATTGTTTACCGTAAAAATATTTTTTTTAAAAAACCTCTTATATGAAGAACTGCCTACAAAAATCTGGATGAAAATATAAACACGGCTCTATAAAGTACTAGTGGAGAATTAAAGTAGGCGTTTAAGTGATACTCCAATTATATGAATTAGGATTAAACTGGGATTCTATATGTTTGTTATTTCTAATTAGATTACCCATACAAAAAAATTTGAATATTTTTATGTTTAAGCATAGAGACAAGCTTCTGCCACATTAGCTAAATCGACTGAAAAGGTTCTAATTGCATTACAATAAAAACGGTTCATAATCCAATTTAAAATATTAGCCACCTGTAGAAATTAACATTTAATGTGTCTACAAACCATTCTAAGCCACCTTAAAAATATTAATAACGTCTAACACCAAAAACTAAATAATAAATTTTTTAATTTAAACCTCTTTAGAGTATAGAATAACAAATAGCCTACTGTACATAAAGGTAGCAATTTTTTTAAAACAAAATTAAATTTGTACAGGTAGTGGGCCAAGTCAGATATATACAGTTAGCTTCTAATATGTGATTTTTGTGCTTATTTAAAAAATAGATAGTTCTGCCACCGATTTAGACTCCTATGTTATGTTCAATATCTATCTAATTTGGTAATTTGAACAGGTTAATTGGCAGCTAAATTATTTTAAGCCTTTAAATGTGTATCACTTTTTTTTTTCGTGAATCAAGAATGAGACTTTATTTTTAAGTTTCGTGTTTGATTTACATTTCATTGGTAAAATATTTGTATCTAGAAATCAATGTTAACTGTTACAATTACTAACATATTATTAAATTACACGATAATATTTGTATGCTTTTTACTACATTTTATAACCGATTCACGAAAATTATATTTAAAATAGTAGCTTGAATTTAATCAACAGGTATAATAATGTGTTTAAAAACCTAATTCAAGTCTGTATCACAGGTTCTGTTGGTGTTTGTTATTTTAAAATTAATATACTATTTTAAAAAGATTATATGTAGCCCACCTTCAAATAATGGTTAAATCAGATGACCAATGAGTAAAAAACATGATTTGCTTACTTAACTTTACTTGTTTATAGATAATAATTATATGGGATGTCACAAAAAACCTTACTGTGATATACTATACACAAAAAGGAACAACAAATGTATAGTGAAATATTTTAGAATCAACCTTTGTTTAGCCGCTATCAGTTACATTTTATTTTCAACATAATTTTGGAAATAGTTATCATTTTAAATTTATATGTGGTATAAGCAAACAAAACATACTTTAAACATTATGTTTAGTTAAAGCCTAGTCAAGGTTGTTGTAGACAATTACAAAGAAATAATGTTTTATTTTCAATAACTCAGTTATCGTTTGATGTACAAAAATATTAAAAAGAACTGTTTTTTTTCAGCAGGAGTAAAATGTATTCATCTAATCAAGATTTGAAATTCTACTTTCATATTAATTTGTTTACAACCATTAAAGAATGAAAAATACCTATTGTTGACAAAGACAATGAAACAATGTAGTTAGAGGGAACGGAATATACACAGATGTTTATAGAGCAAAGGGGGTTGTGTCCAGGTAATTGTCATAAATAGTTCATTTTCTACTCAATATTTTCAACCATTTAAACAAACTTTAGTCCAAAAACGAATCACTGTTGCCTTGGGAAACAGAAAGAAACATGAAGTTGATATTTTTTTCAGAATATGTTTTATTATTACTATTTAGTTATTCATATCAGTTGATTTAAAATGTTAGTTATAAGTCGATAATACAAGGCATAATATTTGAATAAAATAAAAACATTTAAAGACATGAATGACTTCTTCATAAGTTATATTTTATTTAAACTTTAGGTTATGCATAAGTCTACTTATAAAAAGGCAATATTATAATATTATGTTCCTTTTAAAACTAATTATATTTTCATATAATGAATTCTTGGGGTCATTTTAGTAGAGTCTTACAAAAATTTAAGTTTATATGTTGATTGGAAGTACACTACTATTTTTGATAGTAATATTATTTTTATTAAAAATTACTAAAACTTGTTTGAAATAGAGTGAAGTTTCTATTTATAGTTTTGTATTAAAATTGTTTGACTTAGTTGTTGAAATGTGAATGACATTTAAACTCTATTGATATTTTTGAATTTTTCTCACAAATTATGCTAAATTATCTTAGTTATTTATATAAGTTGTATTTACCAGTTGCATAAAGATGATGGCAATTATGATTATTGCAAGAAAATTTTTATTTGGTACTTTTGACAATATTTTGATATAAAAATAGGTTAAGTAACAGTCACTTTTTGTTAAAGTAATTATTTTGTCTGTTTTTTACCTTTTGTCCAACAACTATGAAGATATATTTGACTGCACAATGGAGATATTTTATTAACAATATATTGATCAATAATCCAATTATTTGGTAGATTTGCTAATGTCGTTGATCCATTTTACACTCTTCCCATAAATGTGTCTTTAAAAAAAAAAATGGGATCTCTGCCATTTCTTATTGGAAAATATATATATTTAATCATTAATCGCTCTATCTGAAATAAATAACTTTCATTGTAATTATGGTAGAGAAACTGATTACTTAACAGTATAAAAAAATATAGGTTTTCTGTTAATAAAAGTGGTTAATACTTATTAGGCCTTATTAAGGTCTAAAGGATGATATATCATACAGTCAAAGTTGATCTAGGAATGTCTGAAAACCCTTAACCAGCTGGCAAAAAACAACAAACTTACTATAAGTGCTGGGAAACAAAGAAACAAATAGCCTTCTTCATAGGGTCTCAACAATACTTTGAGGTATGCAGTACCTATTTTACAAATACTGTAAAGACCTGGGAACAGAACAAAAATCCACTTATTAGAAACAACATCCTGGTCTCGACAACCCGAAAAGTTGGTGGCTTTTAAGCAAGTCACAGTCATCAAAAGAAAAAGTTAATGCTGATAATGGCCTGCTCATAAGACATTTCCTAGTGAACTACCACCCTAAACATATGGGCAAGACTGCAGCTGATGTACGCTGTTAATGCAAAGACGCCACTAACAGGGAAATAGATAAACACTGGCTATGTGACTATGAGTCCTTAGCACATAAAAGACTAGGCAAATACTATTGCAAAGTCTGGAAAGTCTTTTATTAAATTTGATTCTTGTAGTCACTTAAGTAGTATTCCACAACATAGGATGATAAAGAAACTAATCAATTAAGTACAACAATTTTTCATTAGTCCATTTCATGTCTCCTACAGATAGTATTCTGTCTTCACAGTATAAGTGGTCAATACAGTGCCAGTGCACATTTGGGATGAGACAATTAGCATATCGAGTAATCGCCGATTCATAGTTCTCTTACTGATTTGAGCTGATCAAAGGACAAATTAAAAAAAAAATTAAATGGTATAGTTAATAATTACACAATGTGAACAATGTTAAAGTTACACGATTGGTACCGATTGCAATGCTTCGGTAGTATTAAAAACCATTGATTCATTTGTTTGAAAAAGATTATCACAATAGTATCAGGGTCAGAAAACATATTTTTGTGAGAACAAAAATAAGACCTTCGTAATGAACAGCTTTGTGATTATGATAATCATTAATCGCCTCCAACTGATTTGGGCTTAACGATTAGAACTCCCCATGATATAAATTAGGCTATTCAACTAACTGATTAACAGTGAGAAATTAGGTTAATCTGATGATTAAAGAAAAATGTATATCTAGTAAGTCAATGTTAACAAGGTCTGTGATAAATAATTATTCTTTAGAGATTAAAGACCAAATGCATCAATAATATTAACAATTACTACAAAATTGCATACTTAACCAAAATTCCATCATAATGTTTTTAACTATAAAACAAAAGGTAGAAATTTTGTTAAAATTTATAATATACTAATTTAAATGCATAAAAATAATAAGCAGTTATGTAATTTTCGGGTTATATATCATGATAATTTTATTGCTCATTCAGGAGAGACCTGAATACTACAACTGTATCAGATTACAAAGTCATTTGACTTTGGATTTTTTCAAATTCTGTTTTATAACTGAATAATATATTGATAAAAAACTTTCACCAATCCATTTATGTTTTTTGGATTCAAATTATTTATTAACACACAGAACAAAATTAGTTAGCAAGGTTTAGAAATATTATATTTTAGAAGAAAAGATCCCTGGTTCCCACGCATGCACACCACCTTGATAATGCAATTATGAGTGTTATCTATTTGTCAAAAGTCTACTTTGAATTTTATTACAAGTAAAACTTCTGATTCAATATCCCTCAAATTAAGTTAATATGTCTGTTGGTTAATTTCTTAGACTGCTAAATTGTAATGAAAGGGTTTATATGTGTTTTAATGAAAGGAGAACTAAAAGATATAATACTATTATAATGAAGTCTAGGAATGTAACCTGATGTATAATTTTATTTCATTAAGTTGAAGACAAACTTGTTGGGCCTACAAAAGGGAATTTGAAAATGACGGTTGTTTCTCCTGCTAAATTGTAATGAAAGGGTTTATATGTGTTTTAATGAAAGGAGAACTAAAAGATATAATACTATTATAATGAAGTCTAGGAATGTAACCTGATGTATAATTTTATTTCATTAAGTTGAAGACAAACTTGTTGGGCCTACAAAATGGAATCTGAAAATGACGCTTGTTTCTCCTGCTAAATTGTAATGAAAGGGTTTATATGTGTTTTAATGAAAGGAGAACTAAAAGATATAATACTATTATAATGAAGTCTAGGAATGTAACCTGATGTATAATTTTATTTCATTAAGTTGAAGACAAACTTGTTGGGCCTACAAAATGGAATCTGAAAATGACGCTTGTTTCTCCTGCTAAATTGTAATGAAAGGGTTTATATGTGTTTTAATGAAAGGAGAACTAAAAGATATAATACTATTATAATGAAGTCTAGGAATGTAACCTGATGTATAATTTTATTTCATTAAGTTGAAGACAAACTTGTTGGGCCTACAAAAGGGAATCTGAAAATGACGCTTGTTTCTCCTTCAAGTTTCCTGCTTGATATAATTAAAGAATCATTTGTAGGATTGATTACCAAAAAAGACCAAAGCTTAGATATGGCAAACAAAATTTACTCTATGATTTTCAAGCAGCAAATAATTAACTTTAAATTATAAAATATCTAGGAACAAGAAAAAGCTGTTTTAGTGTATATTAGAAACAATTCACATAATCCTATTGTTTCAGCGAATAAGGAAAAAAAAACTTTCAAAGGAAACTATACAGATGGATATTTTTTTAATTTTTTATAATGAATAAAATAAATTAAATATGGCAAAATAAAACCTGTAACAAAATATTAAAATATAACAGTGAAGACATTATGTTTCTAGTTTGACAATAATTATTTTCAATTGTGAAATAAATTAAAATAATACTACATCTATTATGAAAATTATTCTGTTTTCTTCAGTCAACACACAATGGATATTTATTACACAAAAGTTCCACCATATTCTAGTATATTCTATGATATTTTTTTCACAGTTTATGCAATTCGAAAAATATAAATTTTAAAATATAGGTATTTTTGCAAGCTAGTACGAATCAATTAAAGTCAACACAGCCTTAATGTAACTCAGTTCACGTCAATAATGTTTTAAAACACACAAATCCACAAAATATTACGGTTTTGTTTATTATGAAACAAGTTCCCATGATTCTTAATCATTAACTTCACTCAGGTATCTCCAAAAATAGTCAG
This sequence comes from Aphrophora alni, assembly GCA_963513935.1. Lineage (NCBI taxonomy): Eukaryota > Metazoa > Arthropoda > Insecta > Hemiptera > Aphrophoridae > Aphrophora > Aphrophora alni. Next base: position 55,210,081 of record OY740765.1, on the reverse strand, counting down.
ATTGATTTTCTATCTATGTTAGAAATTCTTAACTGCCAATTATTAAAAATAATCTTAATGTTTAATGATATTTTTTCAGTCCAATTGATTTAATTTGACACTTTATCATAAATAAATACATTTATTACCTTTCACTCTATTCCTTATTTTAGAAACACATAACGATTTAATGCTTAATTTGAAAACATTTATTAAGTACTAATCATTCTTAAGCGTTAGTCACACAGTTTAATGATAGTTTAACGCAGGGGTATCCAAACTTTCCAGCCTTAGGGCCATACTGAATAAGTCCCAAGGGCCAAAACCTTTTTAATTTTCATTCCATTATTTATAATTTCTAGACTAGTCGCTGAGTATGAGCCCTGAGCGAGCATACGCTTTGGTAAATTCACTAGTTCAATTACTATTGTGTACTAACTGTACTTTATTGTTACGACAGTGATACTTGACGACATCTGGTGGTCACAAGCGGAAATAGGTAGTGGTATTAAATACCCTCAATCGCTAACAAATAGCGCTAGTAGTACTTTTGAAAGCGCAGTAACAATTAAACATTCACGAATAATCTCATTGTTTCAAGAAAGTTTTGGTGTATTCCACTCACTTCTAGATGGCTGTAATCTGAATATAAAAAAGCTAGCTGAATGACCACGAGTCAGCCTAGGGAAGGCAAAGGAAGTGAAACTGTCTGTTGTGAAATAAAGTAGTGCCTAACTCCTTGAAACGTGTTTGTGTGTGTTTAAAAGACATCTTCGTAACAGTATTTTGATTTGACTTGTTGTTTTTGTGTATGATTTACTAGTATGGAAAAGAAGCGAAAAATAGACAGTAAATGCAGAACATTCAAAGATCAAAGGAACTTTCAATATTTCCTAATTGAGTTAAGTATGAAGGCACTATGTTTGATTTGCATTGAAACCATAGCCATTCTCAAAGAATACAACATGAAATGAAACATTTTCAAATTACTCAAAATATACAAAAAGCTCGCGGACAGAAAAATTTGAAGTTTTAAACTGTGGATTGAAATCCCAGCAAACTTCCTTTACGAAAATCAATACTGAACAAGAGGCTCTAACTGGTGCCAGCTTTTGTGTGGTTCTTGAAATTGTAAAACGTGGAACACCATTCACCGATGGAGAAATAATTAAAGAATGCGTAATTGCAGTAGCCAAAGAAATGTGCCCCAAAAAGGTAAATTTATTTAAAACTGTCAGTTTGTCAGCAAACACTGTGGCTCAGAGGGTAGAAGACATCACAGAAAATATATGATCTCAACTGTCTGACAAAAATGAACATATTAAGTGGTTTTCTCTGGCCTTGGATGAGCCAACAGATGTGTCAAATCCTTCTAAGGTGTTGATTTTTATTCGAGGAGTAGATAAAAGCTATGAAGTGTATGAAGAACTCCTTGATATTGGTAGTATTTACGGCATGACTATAGGGAAGATATTTTTTAGGGGAGTTGAATATGCCATAAATAAAAAGAACTTTCGATGGAAAAACTTGAAATCTATTACTACTGATGTAGGCAAAACCATGTGTGGTAAAAATAAAAGAGTGGTTGCTCTTGCATCAAAAGCTGTAGAAAATTATGGTGGTTTAAAACCATTATACTTACATTGTTCATTCATCAACATTGTGCAGGAAATGTTTGGATATGTCTGAAGTTCTAAAACCAGTCATATCAGTTGTTAATTTCATCAGATCTACTGGGCTGAATCACTAACAACTTCGTGAGTTTATTGAAGAGATTGGAGAAAACGACTTACCATATCATACTGCTGTATGTTGGCTTGGTTACGGGAAAGTCCTTCAGCGCTTTTTTGAACTTCGAGCTGTGATCAAAAAATTTTTTTAATCAAAAGCATCTCCCTCTTACCAAATTTCAAAATAGCCAATGGCTGTGGCAGATAGCATTCTATGTCGATTTAACAAAACATATGAACGAACTGAATTTGAAATTGCAAGGAGAAAACCAGCTTCTCCCTGATTTATACACTAATATCAAATCATTCCGGCAGAAAATAATACTGTTTCACTCACAAATTACATAAAAAATGTTCACACATTTTAAAACACGTGAAATATTCAGCCATACTATTGAGACTGAGTTTCCTGTTGATTTTGCAATTGAAGCTTTGAGTGCTTTAAAGATAAATTTTGATACTCGATTCTCAGACTTTAATGCCATTACAAATGAAATTAAGATTTTTCAAAATCCTTTTGATACTGACATTGAAACCATAGTCCCGGAACTTCTAATAGAAATTATTCATTTACAGTGCAGTGATATAATTAAGAACAAATATCAAAACTCATCTTTGTTGGAATTTTATAAGAGATTTCCAGTGGTATAATTTGATAATTTGTATAAATTTACTCGTGGGCTGTTTTCGGTTTTTCGTACTACTTACTTGTGTGAGAAAACATTCTCCAAAATGAAGAACACAAAGAATGTTTACAGATCTAAGTTATTCGTTGAGCATCTTAAATTTCTTTTAATAATTGGTACAAGTAAAATTGGTCCACAACTACAAACTATTGTCTATGAAAATCCAAATTACATAAATCTCATTAGTATTTTATATGTTAGAATGTTTAAGTTTATATGTTATCATGTTTATAATGTTAGTGGGATTCATTTAAATTATTTCTTAGTTATTATACTTAAGTTAAATTTTCTAATAATTGTAGTAGATTAATTATCTTGTTTTATCTCCTTCAAACAATCCAAATTCATTCTAAAGGATTATCGGTTTCGATGGTTATACCGTCATATTCAGATCCATATCAAAATTAATGTTGTTCAGCCTGTCATGGCGTCGTATTCTTGTATTGGCACAATTAAACACATAGTTGAAATAATTCAAAAAGATTATAAAATAAGTTAGATTAATAAACACTAGTATATATGAACACATATACATGTTCTAAATCCACGAATTGTCTGTACTTAGTTGCGCAAACCGATTTTTTTTTTGTGGAGTTTTAAGGCGAAAAACTATTCCGATCATTAACGCCTTCACAAAATTGAGAATGAAGATGCTCCACCTTTATACCAACAAATGACACAAAACAAAAACATGGAATTTTAAAAAACAATAACAGGACAAATACAAATTAACAAACAAAAATAAACAACAACATAACATGTTAGAAGGCTGTAGAATGGCCCTGACACGAGTTAACAATTATAAAATATGTAACATACAATTAACAAAAATAAAAACAATGTTACAGGGCTGTAAAAGGGCCTTGCAACAAATTACAGAGAATTAAATTTAAAAGGAAAACTAAACATAATATTATAGAATTGTAGAATGACTCTGCAATAATTGACTAGATTTTATCAAAAATTTTAGGTCGTCGCAAAAAGGACAATACCCGATCAAGGGTCTGAACATTGTCCCCCAACATCTGCTGAATGGAATTATATAGGGCAAAAGTTCGTCGCACACCTCTTAACATAACACATTCAATAAGGATATACTTAATTGAAAACACACTTTGACAAAATGGGCTTTATGGCGGATTCTCCTGTTCAATCAGAAATCCATGAGTGATCATGGAATGACCGATATAAACACGGGTATCCACGACCTCCTCTCGATGACTGGCACGTATGGATGAATTCCACGGACGGAGAGTATCTTTAACTTGGCTCAGCTTATTGGACTCTGTATTTGTCCACTCTTCTTTCAATTTCTTATGCAAAATAAGTTTAACTGTCGATAAAAAGTCAGATACCAAAACACATAGTATGACTGGTATCTGACTTGTAGCTTCCTTTGCCATTTCATCAGCTTTTGTATTTCCTGAAATTCTGCAATGCCCAGGTACCCAGAAAAATGATACTCTGACGTCCCGTAGCTGAAGTCTGTGTATGGAACACAGAATATCTTCAACCAAGAGATTCTTAGACTACATATCCTGGATAGCCTGTAAATCACTTTTAGAATCGGAACACAAAATATAGTTACAGAAACCAAATGGAACGGTATTAAGGCCTTTCAAAATAGCAAAGAGTTCAGCAGAAAATATACTATAAGCTGAGGGTAATCCATACAGATGAGTAATATGCGCAAATGACTTTATTGTCCAGTTTAGAACCATCTGTAAAAATAATTTCACTAGAAGGGTATTCATCAAATATATAGTGAAACTCCTGAAGGTATATAGTGAAATTCCTGACTATATACTACATCAGGAGTGTTGTGCATGAGAACATGAACAGTGAAAAATCAGAAGTTGGCATTTGAATGAGCCATGGAGCAATAAAACATGGAGTATTCTCATTCATTGGAGGAAGTACAAGGCCCAAATTGTCAAGGATTCTAAATGTTCTAATGCCGAATGGAGCTGTACAATTTTGACGACATTTATATCTTTCAGCCAAGGGGTTTTTAAATATATGTCGTAAGCCGGATAATACGGTTTGGAGCGCAGACTACAAATATATGTTATTTGTAGCTGCTGTCTTCGTAAAGTAAGAGATGGTTCATCAGTCTCAGCATGTAAGCTAGAAACTGGGCTCGAACAAAATGCTCCAGAAAGAATATGAAGTGCAGAGCTGTATATCGAATCAAGCTTTTTAATAGCTGATGGTCTTGCAGATGAGTAGACTATGGAGCCATAATCAATCCACGATACGGAAACCGACATTGATGTCGGTGCACAAGAGTCAAACATTTATGCCGGCCGGTCGTTATATTGTGGTACTTTAACAAATGGTAAAATTTATTAGTTATCCTTAGTTTATTCCTCATTCTACAAACACTGTAATGATCTAAGGCTTCATTTGAAGGCATTTAATAAGTATTAATCGTTAAAAATCGTAATCTCTGATTATTAAAAATAACCATAATCGTTAATCGTAATCAATAAGCGTTGAATTATCTCATCCCTAGTGCATATGTAAAAGTTATATGTTATCATTTCCTTGGTAACAGCCGTAAGTCAATTACAGAACTCCCATAATTTTCTAAAACAGAGAAAATAGTCATCAATTTTATAATAACAAGTTAAGGTAACTTTTAATAACTCGTTAGATAACATAAGTTAACATTGAAATAAAGAAACCGACGTTGTTTAGAAATTACAATATGATTTATGGTTAAGTTGTTTGCTGGTTAATTTAGAATATGCACTTTCAATCCTCCTTGCGATAGAGATCAATGAAAGTTTATTTTAATACAAGCCAAGGATAGTACCAAACTATATCAATGGTTTTCTCTACACTGTCAACTTCTTCAAGTGACGATAATTTCAAATTTATGACATGTGCTTTAGAGATTGCAAGCTAAAAAAATGACAAAGAAGTTGCATTATATGATTTTTATAGGAAGAAGTTGAGGAAATAAGTTATTAACAGATTAGAGCCTGATGGTATTAAGTATCAGCCTAGTATTTCCTACCCTAGTTTTTCCTATTTTTATACTGTGCTAAGCTACCACCAGAATAGTATATAATTTTCTCAAAATTGGAAGGTAGTTTCTTTTAGAATGGAAATCAAATGTAGTGTACACTAAACAGTCCGAGATTAAGCATATTGTAGATGTTTGGTTTTCCCTCCCATTTACAATATAATATAATAAAATGGTGTTGAGTGGCTTGGCTTTTCAAATACCGATATGACTGAACTTCATCATACACCATAAATAAATACTTTTCCACATAAACACAATTAATAACCATTTGGCCTTCAGATAAATTGTGTTTAGTATTCATATAATTATCTTTCTATCAATTTATTATTTTTAAAAAAAAGTTAGTTTTAAGTATTAGGAGTTTTTATAAAATCTTCAATGAAAGCATTAAAGCTTGTAATCATGATTTTCATTGTACATCTATCCACTGTAATTCATTGCTTATAAGTTACTTCATCAATAAGCTCATTCTCCAATTTATTAGTTAGTGTTCAATAAAGACCCAACTCCGGAAGATATTAAAATTTCTGGAGTTGTAACATTTCAAGAAAAAATATCAGATGTATACATTTCAATACACAGTACTTGTAGCACTCGCACGCTTGCTATTGATCCTAAACTTTAAAAATCACACACAAGTAATATGAGTACGAGTTGTGATCCTGTCTCAATTTAGGCACCTTCTCAGGACAGCCTGATACATGAATCTCTTTCCAAAGTGTGTTTGAATATAGTGTACAGAAAAAAAAACAACATTTCAGATGTTGAGAAATTTACATATATCTTTTATTGTATCTAAATGACGAGGCTCCAAACTCCCAGTAACTCCCGCTAATTACCAGACAACAACTTCTTATGTGTTATAATAATTAAAGCCTTCTTATTACTATTCACGACAACAATATTCTTGATCTACCCACTGTCCAAAATTGTTCTGTCAAACAGCCCAAAAGTTTTATATCTGTATGTAAAAAAAAAAAATTACTGCTCTTCTTAAGTCTTTTTATGACAGTCCATATACTAAGAAAATTTGTTTTTTGTTTTCCTGTTGTTTAAAGACAAAAATCTCTGTCACCATCGCCTTATAAAAGTAAAGGAAGAAAATAATATAAAATAAAGACTTCTAACCCTCGTATACTCTAATAGCATCAGGTTGGAAGAGAACAAAAGTTGGTCAGGAGAAACCTAATAGGGAAGATGAAGGATCTAACACAATATTTCTCGAAAAAAGGTGAAGATACAACAGTCCCTAGGGATTGCCATGCTTGTACTCACAATAGTTGGCCAAGGGTTTAAAAAATTTTGATCATTATTTTCACTAAAAGTTTGAGCATGAGTGTAAAGAGATTCAACCAAAGAATTTTTGAATTTTGATGAAAAAGACACTGTTTTAAACCGTGACATGGATGTCACAAAATAACCGCTTTTAACCTAATCCATAAAGGTGTATACATCACAAAAACAATCTTGCACTGCTTCTATAACTCATACAAATGTCAAAACTGTGCTCTTCACTGCTACTGCCATAAGGTAGTAAATATATCACATAATAAAAATATAACCTGACATACCTCACTAAATTTTTTGTAAACACCAACTGTATCGCCCACCTCAGTCCCTCACTTATTGAAACAACCACATCATCTTTCTACTTCTAAAGTCTTTCTAGTTACAAGTTATTTTTTGATAACCTAGGTTTAGTACCCAATATCATATTAATATATCGGTAATAGGGTTAGAGGTTAGGAACCAAAGAAAATCTAACTCCCCACTACATGACTAGTGTGGAGTCCCGGGAAGTTATTGATTTTATTTAATCAGTATAGTTTAACAGTTGCTAAGTTTTTGGGTAATGGCCTTCCCAGGATTAGCCTAACAATATGGCTGACCATGGTATATAATTATATATATATATACAGTAAAACCTCCCTAAAGCGGAAACCTAGATAAACGGAAAATAAATTGTGTACACCAATGTAATTTAATACAAAACTTTCAAACGCGGAAACGGAAATTTTGTTGGGTACAGATAGTCCCCTTTATAACCGGTAGATGCGTTGTGGGAAAGTGCCACGTAAAGCGAAACCGCATATAACCACGTCATTACTTCTGTACAGATCAAACAATCACCGGTTTGGCACAACTCAGCTCAAATACAAAACTTTCAAGGACGTTTTTCATCTTTTATGCACTGAACTTGAGAAGAGAGTCAGATGTAAAAGAGCACCACCGCCACAGAATTACTTCTGTATACTTCAAACAATCACCACTTTGGCGAAACTCAGCAGCTACATGCATTAATGAGGCAGTTTCTAGGAACCATAACCCCTCGCCCCATCCTTCTTTACATAACTGTTCTTTCTGCCACTATAAGTCCCGTTTTTTTCTGAGAATTAGGGTACTGCATAACAGAACTGTTTTATACTGTACACATCTTGTGTGTATGTTTAGCATAGGTTGCTCAATGTATTTCTATTATGAAAGTTATTTTGTTATTTAGAGTGATTTATTTATTATAATAATTTGTTTATAAAATTTATAATATGTGTGTTAATGTTTCTAGAGTGTATTTTTTTAGGTGAATTTTAATATTTTCAGGGTATTTATTATTACATAACAGGCCTAGCCTAGCATAGGGTGCAAATCTTTTTGTTGGTTAGTACAAAAAAACTAATTTATTTACTTATTTATTTATTTTAGTTTTTACAATCTTTTATCCACAACTATATTACAAACGTAATGTATATCTTGAAAAAAAAAGGGAAAAAAAAGAAAAAAAATTAATTTGTTCTTTAGGAAGTATACACTTTTATGTGGAATTTTGGCTTCAGTTTTTGTATGAATTTCTGATTTCTGACATAATACAGTAAAAACTCTCTAATCCGGATTAATGTGGCGCCAGCCGATCCGGATATTGAAAAATCCGGATCTCGGGGTGGCTATTTTTATGTAGTTAAAGTGGTTTTAAACGTGAACAAAACGTAGCAAATTTACGTTTTTAGCGCTAAAACGCGTTGCGCTTACTATAAATTGTAGCTTTACCACAGTATTCTAAAAATTAATTATGGTTTTTCAAATTACTGTAATATATAGATGTTACGTTTTAACTGTACTACAGTATTATGTAGTTTGCCGGTACGGTAACCGGTAACAAAAGTACAGCATAAAGTACACAAACAACAAATAATTAGGTCTACAGTGTTAACTAAAAATATCAAACGAAAAATGAAGATTAGAAAATAAAACAGTACAATAAATACGTACAGGATTGTACACGTTAAATTTTGATGAACTTACGATAAATGTTAGTTTTCATTACAGTAAAGTAATTTGTACTCACGTCAGTTTTTATTAAAAAAAGATGTAATGGTAGTTTGCTTGGCTTGTTGAACACGCTTCTTAGATGTAATATCTCTCCATCTACGAAAAAGAAGGAGATCGGCCGGTGAGGATTCTTCTTGTTCTTCCACGTAGTCTATCAGCTGTTCAAGTGCTTGAAAAGCTTCGCAGTGAGTCATGATTTGTTGTTGTTGTTCTTCTTCGACAGGTGCTGGCTCTGTGTTAACCAAGTCAATGATGTCACTGTCAGTAAACTCACGGTCTTCATCTTCCTTCATCCACTCATTCACACTATCACTGTTTATTTTGTCACAACCGGGAACGTTTCTTAGAAGTTCAACGATCTCTTCATTTGTGTCCATTTCATGGTTTTCAGTTTCCGGCACTACTTCACTCCATTCATCGCTTGCTTTATGGTCCAACAGTTTTTTCCAAGATTTTACAAGTGTTGTTGTCTTGATCTCGTCCCAAGCACTAGAAATCCATAAGGCAACATCTAACATGTCTACGTCTTTAAGGCACTGTGAAACACTTTTTTCCATGTCCATACCAGCAATTATGATTTTGAGTAACTTACGGCGGTATAACCGTTTTAGTGTTTCGAGGACACCTTGATCCATGGGTTGACAAAGAGATGTTACGTTCGGTGGCAAGAAGATACACTTTATTTCCCCACTTCTTAGTTCATCCGCAGATGGGTGTGAAGGAGCGTTGTCCAGCAATAAAATAGCTTTTTTAGGCAAGTTGTTTTCTTCTGAATATTTTTCTACAGCGGGAACGAACTGGTTTTTAAACCAGTCCTTAAAAATAGCAGAGTTCATCCATGCACTTTTTTGTCCTCTGTACCATACTGGCAAAGCAGAATAATCTTTGAAATTTTTGAACGCCCTCGGTTTTTGTGATTTGCCGATCATACATAGTTTTAATTTATTATTTCCTGTTACGTTACTGCAGGCCAAAATTGTGACTCTTTCCTTTTTCTTTTTATAACCTGGAGCACTGTCTTCTTCTTTGGAGGCTAAAGTACAGCTTGGCAACATTTTAAAGTTTAAGCCACTTTCATCGCAATTGTACAATTGATCTCCACTAATTCCTTCTTCGTCAAGCAGCTTATGTAAAAAAAGTTTAAATTCTTCCACACTTCCTTCATTTGCTGAAAGCTTCTCTCCACTTATTTGAAGTTTTCTAATCCCGTATCTATTTTTCCACTTTCCCAACCACCCCTCACTAGCTTTAAAGTCGGACTCGTTTCCCATATCCTTATTAAACTGAAGAGCTTTTTGTTGTAAAATAGGTCCTGATACGGGCAATCCTTTAGACCTACACTGTGTAAACCACAAAAATAGAGCTTCGTTGACTTTGTCATTTTGTGGTGTCTTCATCATTTTGCACTTTTTGATGCCTGAACTTGAAGCCTGGTTAGAGCACCATTTTTCCAATTTTTCACGGGATTTCTTCCAGTCACTCACCGTACTAGTTCCTACACCCATCTCATTAGCTATCTTTTTAGCAGTCTCTCCCGCATCTAAGCGCCTAATTGCACTGAGTTTTTCCTCAACGGAAAACATAGTTTTCTTCCGTTTCTCGGACATTTTATAAACAAATATTTACAGCAAATACAAATCTTTAAATCTAATTACAACGCACTATTAAAGACGACTAAAAGGAATTACAGCAAATACAAATCTTAAAATCTAATTACAACGCACTACGTATGTAAACTATTAAAGACGACTAAAAGGAATTACAGTACAGTAATAAAATATACACTTAATCACACACCGAAAACAAGTCTTAAGACAAAGCGAAAGGACGGCCGAAGTTATGCTACACGCAAACACAACGGAACTGACTTCATGACAGACAATGCACCTGTTTGTTTGACAGATGTCTGACCTTGTTTACACACACCCCTAACGCTTTCTTCAACATTCTTGGAATCAGAACCGCACTACTGCCTAGTGCCCAGCTCAAAAACATCGTTCACTACTATTCGGCCCAAAAATATTATTTTTGTATAGAAAATTGTATTTTTTTTTTTTTTTTTTTTTTTTATGTACGATGGCATACGACGGCCGGATATCAGAGTTTCCGGATATCAGAGATCCGGATCAGAGAGTGTTTACTGTATTCTGGTTTTGATAGTGATGGATGTACATATTATTAACATGGTTTAAGGATATATGCTACCATATATATTTATATATAAAACCAATACACAACGTTTCAAGAATATAAATCAACACCTGTTATCAAGTAATAAACCTAATGTCATCATTTGTGTATATAAAAAACTAACATATAATGTTTCAAAAGTATAAATCAATTCCAGCTATCCAGTGATAAACTTTAGGCCTTAGGTTCTTTTCTTAGATTACAAGTTTTAGTTTTAGTTCCTAACATGATCCTAGGCTACCTTAGTGTTTTTCATTTTTCTCTTGTTGTAGGTTTATCATTTGATAACAGGAGTCGATTTATACTTTCAAAACATCATCTATTAGTTTTAATGTACAAAATATAATGGCAGATCTTTATAACTCTTTACCAATCACATAAAATGAAAGCTTGCACAATAATAGGATAAAAGAAGAATAAGAAGACAACGTAAAATTAAAAGTAAAATGCTATAGTTAATCAACCCCAACAACAGCGATCAACATCTTCCATATTCATCAGTCAGTTAAATTTTTTGTTTCAAATTGTATTTGTTATAAAATAATTGTGGAGCAACATGTGAACGGAAATTGTTAAAACATGTTTTGGAACAGGAAAGTTTTTTTAGAACATGATAATAATAAAAGTATTATGATAATCTATATATGTTTGAATACATTCCTCTGCCATTCCGTTTTACTTTCTGCTGACACAGAAGAATTCACTCAATTCAAAAATGATAATATACGGATGTATATTAATAAGTAAATTACCAATAGAACATAATCATTGCCTTATAAACATGAAATGCCTCAACGATTGAATTTCCAAAATTTCGAAATAATAGCCGAAATGGTTCTATACCACCTTTTAATAATCTATTCTCACAAAGCTTTAACTAAAGTACTTTTTTCAGAAATCAGTAAATTATTATACGCCAGTATTATTATATTTATTATATTAAAATTATTATATTTTGGAAAATAAAGTACTGTTTACAAAAACACTTTTATAATACTACTGGAACATATAAGTCCCACACAACAAAATTAATTATAAAACACAAAAATCATTTTTTAAATTGTAAAAAATTGAGTTTTATTCTTAAAATATAATAATCTTGAATTTTTGATCAGATCATTTGATAGAAATTAAATATATACAGTACAGAGTAGAGCTCACAGAAAATGTCACACTCTTCCGTTGTCTCATATTTAATTAAAGGGGTTAAAGTACAAGTGTTTGAAAAATAAAAATTTCCATTAAAAAAAACTTTCATGCCATTTTTAAAAAAAGTTAAATATGAGAACGAGTGTTTCGTTTTCAGTCGATCACTCGGTATTTGATTAAACACGCTAAAAAAATAAAAAAAAGACGTTATAATGGCTTACCTAATATTCGCACCAACCATCATATGAAGTATGGCTAACAGTTCATCACGTGAAATTAAGTCATCATTGTCCAAATCATACATTTTGAAAGCAACTAGAAAAAACAAAACAATTAAAAACTTTTTTTACCAAAAAGTATTTGTATATATTATTATTATTTTTTTTTAGTTAATTTTGTATGCAAAGAGACAAAATTACAATAAACATAAATAAATATAAAATAAAGAATAATGTCAACAAATTCGGGAAAATTGCAATACCAGATCAATGGACATTAAATTATCACGTGAGTGAGAATTTCAATTGGGGATGTTCCAACTAATAGGTTGGATCCAGAAGTACGAGTTGCAGTTCCAAAGTTCTTACTGCAATTTATTATTCATAGATTTTAGCCTGGATCCTTTAATTAAGCATGCGTTGCATGTCCAAACTTTCCACATGCATTTTATTCATAGATTTTAGCCTGGATCCTGGATCATGTCCAAAGCTCCTGAGTGAAATTTTTAATTCATAGATTTTAGCCTCGATCCCAAAGCATGGGTTATATGTCCAAAGTTCCTACATGTAATTGTTTAGTGATAGATTTTAAACTGGATCCTGAAGCATGTGTCCTACCTCCAATTTTATATTCATAAATGTTAACCTGAATCCTGAAGCTGAAGCATTGATTGCATGTCTGAAATTCTTACTTGTAATTTTTTTATTCATATATTTTAGCCATGATTTTGCAATTTTTAAGAAAAAAGAATTATATAGTACATGTTATAAGTTCTTAAATTTTAAAATAATGCTCCAACCAGAAATCTGATGTCTTCCCATTTTAAAAAGAATCCAAATTCATCTTTAAGGTTTGTCATAGTCTTTCTTTATAAGGTCATTAAAAAATATGTCAGGATTAAAAAAAATCATTACTTAATAACAATTTAATACATTGGAATTATTTTAGGGTTCAAATATAAAGAAATGTTGTAAAGTTTTTTAGCCATATTAGAAATGGTGAATTCATGACCTTAACATGCACGATGAGCTGTGCACTAGTTGTCGGCCCACTAGCTGCTATATGGCATCAGAATTATAGGTTCTTTTTTCTATACGGAAAAAATAATAATCATGTATGAACAGTATGGTGAAATTGCATTCACTCACAACTCACTGTACATAAATATGAAATGCAGTACTTGACTTTTTATAATATATTTACACTTATTCCATACTAAAAAATAAAGTTCATGTTTTACACTATTATTCAGAAACAACTTTTTAAGAATAACTGTTTTATTTTTATATAAAAGTTGTATAAAAATTCTCAACTGAAGATTATTTTGATGGACATAAATTATATTAAGCTACAATGTAATAATTGTTGCAACTTTGAGATAGGTACTCAAAATGTTCTGGTTTAAAAACAAGAGAACTTGTTAACTTTTTAACTCGGTTAAAAAACGAGATCAAACTTGCATGTTATACAAACTTTTTGCTCAGGCTCGGTTAATTTGGTTGTTCTTTAATAAAATCAGTAGTCAATAAACAAAAATGTTAATATTATCATTACTCCTGTTTGTCACAAAAGATACAGTTGGCCAAACGTTAGCTGGCACTTGGGCTTGGCGAGCTGAGGCGACGGACTTGGGGCGAGGGGAGGGTGGAAGTGCAGGTATAAATACTTTCGGAATACATTGACTCTCGCCGCTTTGTATAATGCCGAAATTGGTTTGTAATCTATGTCAGATCTTTTAAGCTGCACACAATAAATATACAAATTTCAATTATAGGAGCCAGAAAATTACGGTGTGTACGCTTCAGCCCAGCTCTCGCCCCGTGAAACCGGTTGTTGACAGTAGCTGATGTTTTCAGAAAGATGAATACAGGTTTTCTACCTAGCAGCCAAGTGCCAGCTTATGTTTGGCCGACAATAAATGTTTGTCTAGTACCTTGAAAATGATTCTTTCGCAAATACTTATTTTGACTACTAATAAGCCATTCAATTTTGCAAAATTATTTATTGTTTAAAATATTAAAATATGAAATGTTTTTCCTCAAAAAATAATGTTTATACAAATTTTCAAAAACAAAACATTGTTTAAAATATTAAAATATGAAATGTTTTTCCTCAAAAAATGTTTATACAAATTTTCAAAAACAAAACACCTCTGGTCATAACTACACCTTTCTATAGAGTATAATTGAATCAAAGTAAAAACAACTATCTCCATCACCAAGACAAAAGTCAACAAAAGCAGGAGCAAGCAAAAGTTCAACACTCATTCAAAATATGAGCACATTTAGCACACATAAAATTTCATCAATCAGAAAAATTTAGCATAGCTGATCATATACTTATTACAAACCAATCATGATTTACAATTTTTAAATGTGATTTTCAGTCTTTAGCGAATTGTGAAGAACGAAGATATACTTTTCTTATACCGTTGAAAAGACGACATTCATATTTATCTAATGCTCCAAAACAATATGTTATAGGCCTAATTTTAGACAAGAAATCTGAACAGGAAATTTCCTTGCATTGGCAAGTTTTGTGTCTTAGTGTCAAATGTCTATACCACAATATAATCCGTAGTCTTGCAATGGTGGTTCGATTTATTCTGATATTGTGATTTATTTTGTTATGTAGAGTGACTTATTTATTATAATTTGTTTATACAAGTTATAACATGTGTGTTACTGTTTCTAGAGTTTATTTATTTAGAGTTAAATTTAAGTTATTCAGTGATTTTGTTTCAGGCCTTCGTCAAATTGGCCGTTATTTTCTTTGGAAATTTACACTCTTTTAAAAAGTTTTATAAATTTTTTTTTTTTTTTTACCAAGTGAATTTTAGAAAATAAGCCTAACTTTTTGTGATTTTCGACTTTTCACGTTGTTGTTTTATATATTTATTGTTTTTTTAAGTTTTCAGGAAGTTTTAAGTTATTTCAGACTGTATTTACAGTTTAAAAATGTTTAATTTGGTTAAGTCAATGTTTGATATTTTGATTTAAAATTATATTAGCCTATTTGTATAACTTCATATTTTTTATGCAAGTTTAATCAAAATTAACATCGATTAGTTATTATAGGTAGCAGGTAACATGTAGTTACAAGTTTTGTAAGGCCACCAATGTCAACCCCCAGACCAAATGCAACCTTAAACTGTTAGTTTAAGCTAACTCCATCTATACTTTGGAAGGGTTGGTTTAATTTATCAATAGATCCTTCTAATGATGATAACCATATTATTGAAACATACATTAGGTTATTTAAGGGAATAAAACTAATTATTATTACAATTATTATATTTACAATTTTTATTCCTGTAAGTGTGGTTGGACAATTGTCAATAACTAATAATATTATGAATTTCACCACAGGACTCGGAAAATGTAAAAATCTAGAAATCAATTTTTTCATAATCAAATATTAACAGTTTTTAAAAATACATATATGTAAGAAATAATAAGAGATTCGAAGCTAACATTTACATACAGAATAAAATAATAAAATATATATCTTACACTTCAATTTTTGCTCACGAGAGTTCAGTCTATTGTCCTTGGCCTTCTTTATAGGTCGAAAACGTGCCAGTACTTGCATAAATTGGCGGAAATTTACTCTGTCACTTGCATTGCTGTCATCAAAAAATGCATGAACTATTCTTTCACCCAAGGGGTTGATCGCTAGCTCTGGAATGCGTAAAAAATCTTCTCGACTCAATGTTCCACAATCTCCTCGATCCAAGCTTGTAAATCTTGAATACAAGCGTTCAATTTGGCTCGGTGTAACTACAACAAACACGAAAAATATATTCTACCTTATACATATTCATACATATTGTAAATTACTTAGAAGACAAATATTAGTTTTTGCATGGTAATAACTTCAAGATTCATTTTAGCTTTTTTGCTAATTATTTAAAAACTGTTATTTATCAATCACCTGTTATTTGTTGAACCTGTCTAATTCGAACTTTTACCATGGTCCCTTGACATTACTATAGACATAATGTAGAAAAATTGTTTGTTAATCGAACATTTTTTGGATAATTCTAAGTTAAAACCAACAAAATTCGTTAAGAAAATGATGAAAATCAGCCCAAATACAGCCAGAGTAACATTGTTAAACAATCAGTATTACTTTAAATCGCTTCCATTATGAGATGGAACACCTGCGAATGGACAGAAATGGAAAATACAAGAGCATCCTTTCCCTCCACAGTTATCTGCACTGAACAAGTACTACGCTGTAGGCGTGTGTGCATCTAGGTTGTACTGTATTGTCAAATCACTTTCTCCTTGCAGGGACCTGTCAGTTCGTTTGCTACACTGTTGCTGAAAATTTGTCTTTTTTTACAAGTTAATGTTGTGAGTCGGTGTTTCACTTTTGTTCAACTGTGTTCTCTGCCATGTCTATATTGAAATGAATGTACAAAACATTAACTTTAGCGGAAAAAGTCACCACTATCTGTGAAGTGGTAAAGGATGTTAAAAAATATCGCCAGTAACAAAAGATTTTGGAATATCACTGAATATCTACGTATTTAAAACATAAGGGAAAAATTATGAATAGATCATCAAGCAAAAGTGGAAAGGACTGAAAAAGAGCAAGAGGACTGGAAAATCCCAATGTTGACGAATGCAAGCTTAAATGATTTAAACAAGCACAAGACAAAAAATCCCACTTGTGAAAGTGGATGACTTGTTCGCACTAAAGCCGAGGAATTTGCCGCATTTTTTAAAATAAATGTAATTGTAAATGCTATTATAATGTAGACTATTTGGAAATAAATTTATATCGTGATAAAATTGTACTTTTTAAGTTTTTTTTTACCTGAGCACCTAACTTTTTTAATTTGAATTTTTAGATAATTCAAATTTAATTTTGGTCCCTTAAGCTTCGAATTAAACAAGTTCCACTGATCTTGCAATTTTGTATATTGGTTTATATCATCAATTTTAACATTTTGACCAAATTTGTTTTAAATAGTTTATTATAGCCGTAGAGGTTTCAATCTCAGTATTGTTGCAAATAATGTGTAGTAAAGTGGTGAAATGAAGAGTTTTAGAAATATAACCTATAAACTGTAATTTGTTAATATAACCAACACAACCTAACACGTTCTAGATGTCAAATATTTATTGTGTAGGTTGTAAGTCTTATATTGACACAGATTCTATGCTTTTGACATATTCACCCAGTTCCACAGTAATCGAGTTCCACCCTCTCATAACTTATCTACTGGTAGAGGTCTAGCTCTTCTGTGTACTAATGACATTTGACAAAAAAAATTTGCCAAATACATTTAGTACAAACTTTATTAAAAAAAAAAAAAAAAAACTTACTTTATAAAGGAAAAAAATTTCCATGGAATTACTTTTTCACTGTAAAAATTGAAAATGAAAAGTACCAAATTCAGATAAAATAGGTTATACCCTGTTCTTAATATGTATAAAGTCTAGGGAATTGTTGTCACTGAAGTAATTACAGATGATAAACTACTAAATATTACACAATAAATTAAGTATCAACTAGTATCGAGGTAATTCAGAAAAGAAACACATTTTCTATAGATTTTTTTAAAAGAGGTACGATGTCCAAAACCTGTTCATTCAACCGCCATAATTTATGGAAATAATTTTAATGATGTAAAAAATAAATAAAATAAACAAAATTGAAATTTTACCATGTATTTTGTATTTGCTAGCTGCCATCGTCTATTTTCAATAATTCCTGCTATATGTTACTCTACGCAGTATTTTGTCATGTTATAGAGATTGATTTGTTCCATATGATTCTATGTTGTTGTTTTCATTTTGGACGTTTCAACTAGAGACTAAGCACATGATATTAGTATTTGCGATTGTTACTTTTTTTTTATGTTTATCGTGTTGTGAATTAAATTATAATTAAGTCATAACAAAATAATTACAAATGCATTTATCTTTTAGTGCATCAGCTGACTGTAAAATGACAGCAATAAATTGAAGTAGAACCAAGATTTACCAAAATAATTAAAAATTAGTTTATCATGATTTATCAGTTAGGCCTAATTGGAAAAAATTACACCCATATTTCCCAAACTAATTGAAAATATGTTTATGTTTTGTGCATTGGTTGACTAAAAATCTAGGAATGAATCAAATTTAAATCAAGATTAATTAACCTAAATGTTTAAACCAATGGTTTTAAACTGAATAATTTTACGAGTTTTTGAATATAAAACATAATCTGACCTAATCTAACTTATTCCCTGAATTTTTGGTAAAAAAAAAATTTAAAAAATAATAAAAAATAGATGACATTAGTGATGACAAGAATCACCCCAAATAGGTTAGTTTAGGTTACTACTACAAATAAAAAGGAAAAGAAAAAACAACTATGCATATGCAATATAGTGTCATTTATTGTTCAAATTTATTTCATCAAAATTATTGTTATGTACAAGTAACAGATCATACAAAGGAATTAATCTAATCCCTTTATAAAGTGACCTTGAGACAAAATTATCTTAAACAGTGAATCGTTTATCAACATGATAAATTACTGTTGATATAGAGATCTTAATACATATGACCAATGTAACTTCATTTGTTCATCTCCAGATATTTGTAATTAAAATTATAGACCTTAATTATTGAGATATCGAAACTTAAAATTGGACAACAAACACATAAAGCCTTAACACATGCATATCCCTTATAACTCAGTACAGAAAGATGATATGTAAAACGGAACTTAACGGCCGGGCTACATTTGAACTACATCAAAAAAGTTAATTTTGTTTTCAGATGGTTAGAACTGTTTCCACCAATTATGTCTGTTGAATTTATTACTTTTAGACATTGCAGATTTCAAAAGAATTATTTCAATAAGATTCTATGTTAAAAACACATTGGTAATTGTTAAAAACAGCATTACCACAGTAACATCCAATTTATATATATATATATATATATATATATATATATATATATATATATATATATATATATATATATATATATATAGGCTAGTCTTAAAGAGTACAAGCCACTGAATAAGAAAACATAAAAATAAAGTGTGCTAAGACGGTTTCGTTTATTCAACAACTGCTCAATTAACAAACGACAAAGTTGCCATCAAAAGATATAGAAATTTGAAGAAAATAAGTAGTAAAATTCACATACACAGGTATTGACAAGTTGAACTTGAACCCATACCAAGGGAAGGAACCAAATGCAAGGTTACAACTGCATTAGGCCTACTTCAGAATGGAAAATGTTAATTAAAGAAAAACTTAATTATCTCCAAACAAAAGAGGAAAATAAGAAATTAAAAGTGTCAAAGGGTTAATACCATAACTGTTAAAAGCGAAACTTAGTAAATTAGACCAAAATAAAGAGAATAAAAAGGAAAAAACCAAAGGGAAACTTCTGACAGAAATTGGCAGCAGTACCACACAAAAATTTTAAGGTCTGAGAAGATACAGTTTGATACAGTGGGTTCACCACCACCAGCTAGAGGAAGATCTTCTCTAGTACTATAAAATGGCTAGAGATTAATTTTGTTCTAGTAAGGTCTTCTTAATTATTCCAAAAGATATAAGCTATCTACAATTAGAAAGTTTAATTTCAAGGACAGTTTCGGAAGTAATAAATAGTGAGAATTCAGTATGGAGATTTAACATGATCATTTTAAAAAGAAAAAGAAATAATGAGAGAATAATAAAAATAATTTCGTTCAATTTTTTTTATTATGGACTTAGAAATTTCAATAAATGTTAAAGACGAAAAATTTATAAAGAATTGTTAAATGGTGTGATTACAAGAAATTGAAATAAATGTTAAAGACAAAAATGTATAAAGAATTGTTAAATGGAGTGATTAAAATAAAACTAATAAACACTGATTAAATTTTATTACTACAACTAAAAATAAGAAGTCAATTACAATTTTAAAAATAAAAATCTATTCAGTGCAATGAGTGATTAATTCAACCAACATAATTCAACTTATACTCATAAGGAAAGAATGACATCGAAGGAGCAACTTTAATACCAGCATAATTCAACAATGTGGCAACTGATTTTAACTTCACCAGAGACTTCAGATTTCAACCGCCATAGATCATCAGTTTGAGTCTGCTGTTTGCTATACTCTGTTCATCTCATCTTAACAAGAGCCAAAGCCAAGAGATTAATTATTATCATGAGATCGGTTATTACCTAACTTAATTTGGCACTTTTAAGGGTTAATTGTTTACCGTAGCGTAACAATTTTTTTTTCCCGTTATTTTTGTACTACATACCTCTCTTTATAAGAATAGTAAATGACATATTTCGATGAGGTATTTTAAACCTTTTTTTGGTTAAAATGAAAATTTTAAACCGCTGTTTTCCAACAGAAATATTTAATTATCAATGATAAATAGTGACATGTGTTGTAAAGAAGTATTGAAATGATGGAAAAACCGCTACATTTGGAAGACGAATTGCTGATATTTCACACTAAAATCGCTTGGACAACATCAATGCAAATTTACCATTTTTTTTATATAATTTGAAAAACAAATATTAAGTAATGAAAAATAGAGGAAGCCGAGAATATGTCAGATTTATCCTAGAACTAATTATTATTATTAGGTAGAAGAAGTTACAATAATAAATTGAAGGTATAAATATATAGAAAGGTTGTCCATGCGATTTAAGTGCAAAATCTCGGCATTACACATCAAAATAGCGGTTTTTTATCACTCACAATTCATTATTTACTTCACAATCTTAGAAATGGTCAAATTTGTTACATATTCTATCGTGTAGCCATATTGAAATGATTCGTGAGGCACATGCGTATTTAATTCACTAATATAGGTTGATATTACTATGCCTCTATGATGTAATATTCATGATGACTAGGTCTCTGAAACCCAGACCTAGTACAAGAACTATAGGTCCAGAGAAGGCCTTGGTGCAAAAACCAGACAGCTCCATTTTTTGGTGATTTTGAGTTAATGATATAAATCTATTTTTTAAAAAAATCTCTATCTATTGGTGCAACAACGGTATAACTCCGATCATTACAAGCAGAGATATGTGAGAAAAGGAGCTGCCTTGTTGCTGTGTTTGGAGCAATAACCAGACAGCTCCAGGAGCTGTCTTGTTGTTGTACCAACCGTAGTTTATTTGTTTGCCGCTCTAGTGCTGCCTGTCCGCATAGCAATAGCCAGCAGTCAGTCAGATGGTATTTGTTGGTGCATATGTTGTGTTGTTAGGTTATGTGTGTTATTATGTGTAGTAAGTCTTATTGTTTTTAAAAGTAAAATTTTTTTATCAGCAGTGATGACACAGACAGTGACCATGACTATATTCCTGATCCGGGGAATAGATTTCCTACAAGGTTAAGTAAGATTCTTGAACAAAAGGAAACTGTAAGTACCGCATCTACATCCAATAATGTTATAGCCCTACCGCAGCATGTTACAGTAGGCCTTGGTCAATCTCAGTATGCTACCAACACCGCAGGCCTACTTACAAATAGTGAAAATATGATTGTAATAGAAGGAACAAATAATTTAAACACTACCGGTACAACAAAAAAAAAAATGAAAAGATTTCTCCTGGTCGAAAGCGTATTAGAGATTCATCCGTTTGGAAAAGAAATGTTAACAAACGGTTAAGGGCTTCTGGTAGTGAATATAAAACTAATTCAGGTAAATAGATGGGGGCCCGGTCAACTGGAGAAAACTGCAACTGTAAATTTAAATGTTTTACTAAAGTCACTGATAATATAAAATCTGATATAATTTTACAATTTAATGCTGTAGCCGACAAAACCCTACAGGATACTTACTTAAGTGGCCTCATAACTATAATAGATGTTCAAAGACGAAGGCCTAAGACCGGCGAAGGTAAAAAACGAACTTATTCCATTAAGTATAGAATAAAAACAGGCATCTTTGAGTTATCTGTATGTAGAAAGGCATTTTGCTCTTTTCATGGAATCGGTAAGGCCAGAATTGACAGAATAGTTGCATGTTTACAAGAGAAAAATCCTTTTCCACATGATAACCGAGGGAAACATGACAATAGGCCTAACCAAATTCCTCAAAATATCATTGACACTATCGATGAGCATATAAAAAGCTTCCCAAAGAAAAAATCACACTATAGTAGAGCTGATAACGAGAATGTTCATTATTTGTCACCTGATTTAAATATTTAAAAAATGCACCTACTTTATTTAAAGAAATATGAACCAGAAAACTTTGCAAAGGTAGAAAAAGGTGAATAGTGTAAACCCTATGTTACATATGACTTTTATTACCGGCATTTCTTGACACATTACAAACTGTATTTTGGTGTACCAAGATCGGATACCTGTCAAACTTGTGATGAAATTTTAAATCAACTGAAAGTAGAAAAGGATCCCTTACGTTTAAGAGAAATACAAAACAAAAAGGAAATACATTTGGAAAAAAGTGAACAGTTTTATGAGGATTTAAAAAAAAAAAAAAAAAAAAAAAAAAAGGAAGATAATACTGAAGTAATATCGTTTGATTTTCAACAAAATATGCCTCTACCTGCAGTACCGGGTGAAGACATATTTTACAAACGTCAGTTATGGGTATATAATTTTACAATATGTTCTACAAAACAAGGTAAATCATTTTGTTACATGTATGAAGAAAACACAGGTGGGAAAGGACAAAACAAGGTAATAAGTATGCTAAATCATTTTGTTAAAGATGAAAAAGTTAAAACCTTTTACATATTTTCAGACAACTGTTCAGCCCAGAACAAAAACTATGCTTTGAATAAATATCTCTACACACTTATCAAAGGATTTAAAAGATTTGATAAAGTTACACATTGTTACCCAGAACCTGGTCATAGCTTCCTTCCTTGTGACCGAACTTTCAGTAACATTGAGCAAGAAAGAAGGAAGAGAGAAAGAATGTATTTATCTAAAGACTATCAAGATTTGGTAAAGAACACATCAAAAAAGTTTGTTGTATTAGAAGTTAATCAAAATATGTTTTTGGACTTCTCTTCTCATTTCAGTGAAATGTTCAAGCCCACTGCTAATGTCTACGCAAAAGTAGATGAACCAGCTCCTACCCCAGGAACCAGTAAGCCTAAGTGTGGAAAGCGAAATCCTAAGGCTCCTCCTCCTGTTAAGTTTGGAATTTCCAAGTATAGGAGCCTGGAATATAACCATGTTGACCTCATCTGTAGAACTTCATTGAATTCTTTGCTACAGGACAAATTTGAACTTGAAATGGCTGGTGCAGTGTTATCATTTCCCGAACCAAGTAAAACTAACTTTGTACAATGCTCCTTTAGGTTTGAAACCTAAGAAACTCAAGGACGTGTTAGATCTGTCAAAAAAGTATGTACCTCCAGACTGTATTTGGTTTTATAACACACTAACTGAAAGGAAGGAACTAAAAGTGAAACCGAAAAAACTGTGCAATGTGGTAGCTCAGGGGATGAATAGGAATTTAACGTTAAGTTTCATGCTGATTTTAAGATACTTTAAAATGACATTTTAAATTTAAACTGATATTTTTACCAATACATTTTATAGCAACACTTGTGTATCAATAAACTTATGTTTTTTATTCAAAAAGTCTATATTATATAATTATGTCCCATAAAAGACCATGTTTGGGGCAAAAAACAAGACACCTCCAATTTTGTTTATATTTAATAACTTTAAACCGAAAACTAATATTCAAAATAAATGAGGGAATTATAATACACCAAGGAAAGATTAATTAGCTTACGTGGTTATAAATCAATATACATAATTTTTTTTTTTTTATCCGTTTTTTTCGTTTCCTGAAAATTTACTTAAATTGGAGATGTCTGGTTTTTGCACCAAGGCCTTAGGTTGATATTACTATGCCTCTATGATGTAATATTCATGATGACTAGGTCTCTAAAACCCAGACCTAGTACAAGAACTATAGGTCCAGAAAGATATATACATATATAATGACCTTCCTTGATCTATAGTTCTTTAACTAGGTGTGGTTAGGTAACCATATATATCTAGTTCAATAGTTCTTAATAGTTTGACCAAAACTATTTCTGCGGAATAAAAAAAAAACATCAATCAATTTGCCTTAAAATTGATGAAATATTTGTCGAAATAACCTCAAAATTCCATAAAACAGTCATTTTAAATTGCTGTTTTCAGACAGAAATAATGAATTGTGAAAGATAAAAAGTGGGTAAATATGCCAGAGAGTTGTCCGATCGATTATGTGCAAAATCTCAGCATTTTGCCTTCAAAATAGTGTTTTTTCGATCATTCTAAACACAGCTAGTGGTTTTTTATCTCGCAATTCATTATTTACTTCACAATTTTAGAAATTGTCAAATTTGTTACATATTCTATCATGTAGCCATATTGAAATCACTCATGAGACGCATGCGTACTTCATTCACTAATATAGGTTGATATTACTATGCCTATATGATGTAAGATTCATGATGACTAGGTTTCTGAAACCCAGACCTAGTACAAGAACTATAGGCCAAGAAAGATATATAGACCTTCCTTAACCTGTAATTCTTTTACTAGCTGTGGTTAAGTGACCATATACACGATATGATTGATACTAAATGATACATAGTTTGACAGTTCTTAAAACACAACAATTTTTGCGGAATAAAAAAAACACTGATCGATTTTACTTCAAATTGATGAAATATGTGTCAAAATAACCTCAAAAAGACATAAAACAGTAATTTTAAATCGCCATTTTCGGACAGAAATAATTAATTGGGAAACACAAAAAGTGACTAGCTTTGTTAAAAATTATAGGAAAAAAAACTCTATTTTGAGGACGAAATGCCGAGATTTCGCACTTAAATCGCTCGAACAACCTTTCTACATATTAACCAAATTGAACACAATAAGCCTACTACCCTTAACTTGCAATGTTTGGTTGTTAGACGCTAATAATACCGTAATAAAAACAGTCAAGGTTGTGTTGAACTTTGTAATGGTTATTAACCTAACAAAATTAACCTAAAAACTTACACCCAGTTTCTTCTTGTATTTGAGCTATTTCTTCCTCTCTTAAAAGCAAGGATGATCTATTTCCCATGATGAGTCCGATGGACCACACAATTGGAAAATTTTGTAACTTTTTCACTAGGAACAAATTTAGAATTCAGTTAAACTATTAGACAAAGTTCGATATTTCGTAAACAAGCTACACTGCGCTCAGAAATCGTTTGTAATCCTTACTCCTTAGATTCCTTACTCCTTAGTCATTTCATCATAAAGAAGTTGGCCACAACGTTAGCCCTAACTAGTGTTGTACTCAGCCTAAAAACATCCATTTTAAAAATGTGGTTTTCAAGAAAAGTTTTCAGGAAATTGTCACTTATTATGCAAAACTGAATGTTTAATCAACTTTTCTTATTTAAACACAGTTAGTTGTTGGTTTAATATTGGTGACAAATTAGCACTATTTCATTTTGTCGTACTACCTATATGGCATTATAACAATTTCTCATCAATTGTATTTAACTATTTTCCCAAATCTATTAAATGAAAAATACACGTACTTTAAAAGATACAAGGGTCTTATATACAAATTTAGGAATGGGTAGGTACTTTAGGCCTATGAAATCAATCGCGATTTGAAAAATGATCTGCTTAATTAAAATTTGATAAATTTTATTTGAGGAATCGCCACAATCTCATATATTTGTAAATACCTACTCTATATAATTGTACGTAATATTACAAGGGTTTTTCATATACAAAATTAGGATTGGAGAGGTAATTTAGGGCTTTGCCATATCCCTCTAGTTGAAACATTATCTCCTTAAATACAATTGTCTATACTGTACATTTTACTTAATGAGTTTCTACAATTTCTTATATGTATAAATACTCTACATCCTAGAACAAATATTGCAAGGATCTCATATCCAAAACTAGAATTGGAGATGTGTTTTAGACGTTTGCTATCTCATGCTAATTGAATCATTATCTGCTAAAAATTGTTTTAAATATATTAATTTGATGATTTTCCACAATAAATACTCTATATACTAAACTTGCATTTTAAATGTTACGGGTGACTCATATCCAAAACTACCAGATAACGTTTCTACTTGGGAAGGTGACAAATCATAAAACAACTCTTCAATCGTAATTTTGGATAATATATAAATGAGACCCTTCTAAACATATGAGGTACAAGTATATAGGGTATTTATTGATTGGTTTAAGAGATTGTGGAGACTCGTTAAAAAAATATATTGAAAATTTTATATGAATGGTTATAAATACCTTGTTTTCAAACAATCCTTATTTTTTGTGCGACATGTTTCGCCGTTACACAGACGGCATTATCAGGCTACACTTTACAAACACAAGACACTAAATATTAACAACATTTATCAACACTAAAAAAGAAGAAGTTATTCTTGTACATTTGTACACGTTATATGAATTAAAATTGAAAATTTTAATTAAGCTGATAACGTTTAAACTTGTGGGAGAAGCCAAATCATAAAACCTCTCTCCAATAATAATTTTAGTAAAAGACCTTTGTAACATTTTAGTACAAGTGTATAAATTATTTATTGATATAAATAAAAAATTGTGGAGACTCGTAAAATAAAATAGATCAAATTTTAGTTAAGCAGATAATTTTTCAAACACGGAAGATATCTTGAGCCTAAAACACTTGTAAATCTAATTTCTCATTCCTAATTTTGGATATGAGATCCTTATAGCATTTTAAAGTTTAGGTCATTAGAATATTAAATTTTATTGATATACAAAATTATGGAAACTCGATACATGAAATTTACAGAAAATGTTTAATAAGCAGGTATATCATCAACTAGTGGAAGATTTCATAGGACAAAAATACCATAATATAAACAAAAATATTGAGTAACATTGACATTATTTTGGTATTATGGAGCGGGTATTATTTCTACCTCAAATATATTAATAAATTTGAAGCAAGATTTATTAAGCATGAGACAACAAAGATTGATTTTGTTAATTTTTAAAGCATATTGTTTCATAGTCAAATATCTTTGAAAATTTGGAACCAGCCTTATAAAATTACAAATGAGGAATCAATTACAAATAAATCTGTTGAGAACCCATTACGTTCATTTATTGACGTCATATTTTTAGGGGTAGGTTAAAATATATGCTATTGTAGAATATAGCATATATTCTAACAAAATACTAACATGCACATGATTATTTGTCAGTCACATTAAACTTTTAGTTTGAGCTAAATGTCATCATTGTATTTATTAGACATTATATCAAATCGTTTAAATTCATATTTAGTATAGCGGTCACTATAATCAATTACAGCCAAATAATTATACATTTGAACGGGCAGCCTAGAAGAATATAACCTACATCTCCATAAATATAGGTTACACTACCGCTAATTGGTCTGAAAAGCTTTTTTTTACTTCTTTCGCGTAACCATAAAGTTTCGTCATTGAGTTAGGGTGCAATTTATTTATTGTTGAATAAGTTTTTTTTCGTATCTTATATACGATGGTTGTTTAAGGATGGTGGCAATAAAAGAGTACACACTCCATTCCATTTGTCTGCTAAAACTTTTCTTGGAAGATAAAAGGGATATTGACGTTCATGGACATTGCATTTGTACTTCATTGTTTTTGGTTTGTCCCTCAACACTGGTGAATAAATATTTGTCTGAAATTAGAAACAAACTTACAATAAAATATTATAAATTCTACAAGACATGAATTAACAGATGTGTGATAAACATTTATTTGATTTTTTTTTGTAGCAAACCGTTTTGTTGGTCAACAAATTAGAGCTAAAAACAATTACAGAAATGTATATTGAAATTTGTATAATATATATTTACTCACTATAGTCAAACTTATATCTGTTTAGGTTATACTTTACACTCTTCATTTAAAAAAAAACAACTTTAAATTATCGAGTTTAAACTCATACTGAATTTATAATATTATGTATTACTTATATTAACATACCCAGTTGGATGTACGCTAACCCATGTGTTAAGAATCTTCATATATTAGGTCTGGGTTCTTTAGATTACTTTAAAAACAGTGGTTCAGTTTTTCTACGCTTTATTCACTATAGATTTATACAATGTAAAGTTTAATGGTTTAACAATCTATGGCTCTGTTCTTATATGAGCCTAATCAAATACAACTTCTAACATTAATTCAACAAATTCAATACTGCAGGATTAAACTATAATACAACATTTAAATATATATATATATATATAAACATAATTTTAATGAAAAGCACAAACTCAACATTAATTACGTAAACCCAGAATGGTTCCAACTATTATTAAATAGATTTTACTTAAATAATTGATTACAAGATTCTCTATACAACAAACTTTGCTTACACTAGTGAATATTTGAATCTGCCAATCTTCCTATGGTTATTCCTCTCTAAGCTGACGACTTCCCTCGCCAATTATGTTTTGGCTGTCCTCTACCACTACGTTCAGACACATCCGGTCCCCTCTGACCCCTTCTCCTTCTTGTCATTTGTCAGTTGCTTATATAGGTTTGGACAAATGTGGTGATCTGCTGCCGATGCCAGGCAAGCATTTCAACACTTTTACTTCTTTCATAATAATTGTTCATTCTGAGTTTCATACGACCATATATTACTTTACATATATTAATTTTATAATTTAAATACATTTATTATATACATTCTTGACACATGTCCGAACATATAAATATTTGGAAAGAAAAAAACAATTATAGAACACATCTTGGAGAAGGTAAAGTGTTTACAAAACTAGATTAGGGCTGTAAGAAAATATAATACGTTTTCAGAATTAAGAAATATATTATATGTGTGTTATAAAATGATAGAAATCAGAAACCCTTAGACTAAAATCTCATCAAAATGTAAAAAATTGGTTTTTAGATAATGAGTAGAACTTTTTTTAACCCTTAAACGGTATGCCCGGTCTGTGAGACCGGGGGAGAAATTTTGATTTCGTGGTGTGGCAACAGTGGTGATGCAGGCGTCTTCCCCTCCACAGTACCTTCCCCTCCACTCATGCTGCACTGCTGTGAATCAACGCGACCCAGTTAAAGTTTGTTGTCTGTGAGTAATAAACGTATAGTTTAAAGTTAGGTGGTCTGAGAGACGGGGCATACCGGGAACGTAATTATTTTCCCCTGGTCAGTGAGACCGGGCATACCGTAACACGACTAAAAGTTTTGTTGCCATATCTATAGTGAATATTTTGTTTTATTGTATTATTTATTTATTGTTATATTGAAATGGATATGCCTTCTACTAGTAAGGGACCAGTTTTTAAAACAACTGATAATGATTTTGACAGTCGTATTCGCCGTTTATTGGTGGATGTAAGTGATGTGTCTGACAGTGATGTTGGGTCCGAATTTGACGATACGGATTCTGATCCGGATTACGTCCCTAATTCTGATGAGAACATTGTAGAAGTAGAAGATAAGGAAGATAGTGATCAGGAAGATGAAGAAGAAGAAGGTGAAGACTTGCCAGCACTGCCAGCACCTGAGCCAGATAAAGTTTCCCCAATAAATTATGTAAGTAAGGATAATTTTATTTGGTATGCAAAGGAGCCTCCTAGGAACCGCAGAACGCTGCAGCACAACATCGTTAGATGTGGTCTTCCTGGATTGACACACCAAGCTCGAGCGTTAGGACGCAATCCCTCAAAAACTCAGGTATGGTCGTTACTATTTACAGATGAGATGATTGATGTTATTGTTTTGGAAACAAACAAAAAGATAGCTGTAGCCAGGCAAAATGTTCCTGATTCAACAATAAAACATACATACCGAGATTGTGACCAAGTAGAAATAAAACCAGCTATAGGTATTTTACTCCTGTCTTCAATTTTTAAATCTGGCCATGAAGACCTAGAATCACTATTTTCTAAGGGCCCTACTGGAAGGGCAGTTTTCTCTGCCACCATGTCATGCAAAAGGTTCCAAATACTTTTGGCATGTTTTCGTTTCGATAATGCTACTACTCGTGAAGAACGTAAAAAGATTGATCGTGCAGCAGCAGTGTCTGAGCTTTTCAACGCTCTTATAGAAAATGGTAAGAAAATGTACTGCACTAAAAGCTGTGTAACGGTAGACGAAATGATAGTTCCTTTTCGGGGGCGATGCCCATTTAAGGTATATATGCCGAAAAAACCAGCGAAGTACGGTATAAAGATTATGTGTTTATGTGATTCTGCTAGTTCATATCTAAGTAATGCATATATATACACAGGCAAAGACAGTGATGGTCAAGGTCTTAGCGAAGATGAGAAAAGGCTGATGAAAAGTACTCAAAGCATTGTTAGACTGACAAAACACATTGAAACACAAACAAAAATGTGACAGGTGACAACTGGTTCACATCAATAGAATTAGTTGATTATTTGAAGTCTAAAGGCCTCACCTATGTAGGTACCATTAGGAAAAACAAAAAACAAATACCAAAGGAATTTCTTGCTAATAAAACAAGAAAAACTGGTAGCGTCATGTATGGTTTCAATGACAACAAAACATTGCTTTCGTATGTACCAAAAAAAAATAGGGTTGCCTTACTTTTATCTACCATGCACCACACCATTGCAAATGATTTTGAAGTAAATAAACCAGAAATAATAGCATACTACAACAAAACAAAAGGTGGGGTGGACATCCTTGATATGAAGAACTCAATTTACAGTTCAAATAGAAAAACACGCCGATGGCCTTTAGCCATCTTTTTTTCAATGGTGAACATCAGCAGTGTCAATGCCTTTATCCTATACATGTGCTACTCGGGCAGTCCTATAAATCTGCCACGGTACAAGTTTGTCAAAGAGCTAGGGATGGAACTCATTGAACCACTCCTGCGAAGAAGGTTGAACATCCCCTCGCTGCAGAGAGAAATCAAGTTGACGATTTCAAAACTTCTAAAAGAAGATGGTGATTTTCCAGGTGATATTGTTGAAGCTATCGTTCCAGATGACAAACTAGAAAAGAGAAAAACCTGCAGTATTTGCCCCTGGGAGAAGAGAAGAAAAACAAACTACAAATGTATTCGGTGCCTGAACCCGATATGTCTTGAATGTCAAAGAAAGCTGTGTGTAAATTGTACTAAGTTTGAGTGACAGTAAAAGTGACAGATCTAGCATATGTTACCAGTGTATATATATATATGGGTAGTACGTAACTTTTCTGACACATCTATATTTGTTGTAATTTATTATATTTGTAAAAAAAGAGTTCATTGCAACACAAAAGTTGAATTATGTCCCCTAATTCTGGTATAAGTTTGTACATAAACTGTATGTAAATAATGTAATTTTTTGATTTTTTGAAAACATTTTTGCACAAAAAAGACAAAATATTCTATGCTACAATATACAAAAATACAGAATTACAGTAATATATACACACCTACATATATATATATACATACATTTGTACAATATTTTTATAGGTACTAGTATTCAGAAATAAATATACTAAAAAAAACGTTAGTGGGTCTGTGAGACCGGGGAATACCGTTAACGATTGGAGAAATAGGCATACCGTTTAAGGGTTAATGTAAAGAGAATATATCACATTATTCATGTTTTATTACATACAATTCTCTTCAGAAATTAAAGATAGTCATTAACCTGTAAAAGCCATGGATAATGAATCCATATAGTACATTTTTAATCAAAATCCTATAACTCCCCACATAAAATTCATTGCAAAAAGTCACAAACAACTCATTTTTTAATACCTTTTGAGTACTATCTCATGAAAAGTGATATATGAAGGTTATAGTTGATTTAAAAAAGACACCATATCTGTCGGTTTGTAATATTTAAAAGCTACAGAAGAAAAACAAGGTTAGGTCATATATATATATATATATATATATATATATATATATATATATATCCTATCGGAAATAAACCTGACTACACAATTGTTGTATATGTACAATTACTACTTAATCACCTCTCTTCTAAAGTTCAGTTCCAATAACCGCCATTTCCTACTAATCCGAGATCTTGGTACAATTTTTTTGTTTTTTTTTTATACCAAAGTACAGACAAAGAAAATACATGTATTTTAAAATATCTTAAAATTTTTTTTTTGAATTATCTTGTGCTACAAATCCTATGAAAGTACTGATGGGACCATTTGTCTGTGCGCGCGGCTCTGACGCTACTAGCCTTTCTGTAAAAGTAGGGCTCGCTCACCCAACTATGTTTGTCTACATTTCGCGAAACATAATTACAGTTTACAAGATTTGTAGTGCACATAGAAACATGATGTTTACAAACAAATTTTATTGTTTTACGTCCTTTAAAATATCAGTACTGGCAAAGGTAACATCTAAAAAATGTGATACTAAAAGTTGATTTACAATATTAAATTTATTGATTGTCAACATACATTTTAATCCAGCTCTTCAATGCTGCTCAAATCATCGTCCTCCCTACTGCTGTCGCTGTTTCCTACTGATATAATCATTGATTCCACGAGCTCGTCGATCCGCAGCTCAGCTGAAGCGTAATTATTTTCAATACTTTTTACATACTCGTACTTGTTCTCCCATTCTTTTGCACCAATGAGGTTGAATTTTTCCTCTGCTAATGACTTGATGCTCTCGAAGCTACATTGAAGACAGGTGAATAATCTACGTCCGGCGCGCCGAGCGGGAGCACATGTTTTTGGAAATGAGCAATAACCACTCCCCTCCCTCTTCCTCGCCGCGCCATAGCAAGCCGCGCGCACAGACAAATGGACCCATCAGTACAAATATTATTTTTTTTACAATATATATAATCATATTACCAAAATATAATTTTTTAAATCCATATTTTAAAAATTTGTTTTTCGTATAAAGTTAAAAATCTTCAAAAGAAAATGGGAATGCGGTACTCCCAAAAAACAGATTCTTACTCACTATAAACTACCTAACTTCCTGTTAGTACCTCTAACGGGTATTACAAGGACTGAGTATAGAAAGTACTATTGGAGCCTTGGGAAGTCATGAGATGTGAACTTCCCCCTCCCTTTGGTTACCTACACATGCCATCTCCCTTCTTCTCCCTTGTTCCCTTTGGTTACCCTTTAGTCTTTCCCTTCAAGCGATCTCTAAACAGACTAGTGCATTTAATTTTTCAATTTTTTTTTTGTTTTGATTAAGTTGAATGTAATTCTGGTTATTCAGTTATAGTTTGTGGACAGTTATCCA
Organism: Aphrophora alni; assembly: GCA_963513935.1. Taxonomy (NCBI): domain Eukaryota; kingdom Metazoa; phylum Arthropoda; class Insecta; order Hemiptera; family Aphrophoridae; genus Aphrophora; species Aphrophora alni. The sequence goes on along the minus strand of OY740765.1, from coordinate 55,176,531 downwards.
GCTTTGAAATGGGTATGTGTGTGTGGTGTACGGATGCAATAACCGAAGAAAAAAACAGAAAATGTAGATGGAATAAGAATTTCTTTCCACCGTTTTCCTAGTTATTCAGAACTGAAAAGTGGATTTGAGCAATCAGGGGGACAACTGTAAACATTCAATTTAGAGTTTTATCTGCAGTAACCACTTCAAAAAGGATGATTGCGATAACTCTCCTCTTTTTAAAAGATATTAAAAAAATATGCCGTTCCATTGGTATTTGTAGCATATCCACCACATTTTACAGCCGTCAACATCAACTTCAAAGGTAAGTAGAGTTTTAAAGCATGTTCCCTCACCTATTTTATCCTCAATACTGGTAAAAATACCAAAAACAGATTTGGAAAAAATTACAGAAGAACTTAAAAAACCAAAAAGAAACTAAGTGAAACAATAAAAAATTTGAGGAATATAACATTGAAACAAAAGAGAATAAAATTAAAAGTGGTAATTTAAAATATATCATTATAGAATTAAAACAAAAAATACAGAGAGAATCACAAAAGCACATTAACCCCTAATTGAAGGAACTGTATGATGACCGCTAATGAAATTTCATCAAGACTAAATTTTTATCTCTTTTAGGAAATACAACAGTTATGTTCAACACACTTTTCAGGCTTGCCTTCCCCATTTTCGAACAATAGCAAAATGGCATTATTCAATAAATACCAAACCAGCTTCTAGCTCAGAGGTTTTGTGAGTTCTCAAAAAAAGTGAAAAATCAACTTGAATTGGTGTGTAGTTTAATGTTAGATGCAATGACCATGTGGCATCATATTGATTTGAATGAAAACAAATTGTATGGGTGTATAGACCTAGGATGCGGAAACACTGACGATGGAGCTCCAATAGCTAATGAAATGTTTGCCATACATCTAGTTTCAGTGTTTCAGTGTGTTGAGGAAAATACCTCTGGAGTACTTTTCCATTAAGAGGATCACCGGTGAACAAATTTGTTCTCTGACTTTTCAATGGTTGCAACTTGTATCAAATGTAAAAATAAAAGTTGCCTCAATCAGTTGCGACGATATGTTTATCCAATTATTTTCCTTTAGAAAAATTTTGTTGCAATTTTAAGACCTGAACCAACTGCTACACAATTTACAACTGGATCCCATCATATCAATATTTTTTTAGATCTATCCACATGCTAAAGTTAGTCCGAAATTCCCTCCATGACTAGAAAGAACTCACGGATTCAGTTTTGAGAGTGATTAGTTGGATTTTTTTGGGGAAAATTTGTTGCAATTTCAAGAAATCGAAGGTATGAATTTAGTTAATAAAGTTAAAAAACAACATGTCTGTTTCAAGAATCAAAAAATGAAGGTGAAGGTAGAAGCTCAACTGCTAAGTAGAAGTGTTGTATGTAAATGGCAGATGCTTTGAAGTATTGTAAAGCAAAGAACATTCTTGGGTTTGTAGACTGTAATGGTACAATCAAATTCATTACAATTTTTAATTATTTGTTTGAGGTTCTGATTTGAGAAGTATTAAAGGAAAACATTTGAAACAAGCCATCAATGAAAAAATGAAGTTGAAGTTTTTCTCATGGTAGAGAAGGCAGAAAATTACATCCGTAGCCCAAGAGAAAAAATGACAGACTGCTACTCAATGGCTCCCGGAAAACTGGTATTATTGGTTTTCTTATTCCTATCAACAGTATGTATAATATGTATGACAAACTTGTAAAATACGACATGAGGTATATTACCCATGTGCAAAATAAGTGAAGATGATTCGGAAAGATTGTTCGGTTATATTAGAAGTAGAGGAGGAAAGGTGCTTTTGAGTTTTGTTACTTGTTCAGAAAAATTATTGTTCATATGCAGTTACATGAAAGTGATGCTAGCAGTGGAAATGCAATACCACTTGACAATATATATCTTCTTGGAATGGACTTTAGGAGTACATTAAGCAGTGAAGATAAAATAAATTGATTTTAAATATTTGATTTTTCCGCTTATACGTTTTTACCAACAAGTATTGAATATACAATAATATTTCAAGTGAAAAATATATGACCATGACAGGGAATCGAACCCAGGACCTTTGGCTTTACGCGCCAATGCTCTACCAACTGAGCTATCCTAGTCGCTTCCCAGTACAGGGCGTAGACTTCTCACTTGACTTTACGTTGCTGCAATTTTGAGTTTCCAAATTAAAAACCTTGCATATGCGACATTGAAATTATTTTTACTCATTTTTCAGCCCTTAACACTTTGAAACGCAAACTCAAAAGGGACATCAGCCATTACTAAAACAAATTACTCCAACATTTCTCAAATATGAGCTTCTTTATAGAATCCCCCCACATGCTGGAGAAGACAATCACAGAAACTGGTTAATTTAAATACATTGGGAGAGTTTATTTCAGTATTAGAATTATTAATAATTACATCCTTGACCAAAACAAGAACATTGAAGAAGAAAACGTGAGGCAGAAGCTGAAAAAATACTTCATTTCAAAGGACAATAACAAAGTGTTTAATAATATTTAAATGTTAGGTAAGCAATTATGTTAATGATAAATAAATGTTGAACGATATCAGGTTAAAAAATTTCATTTTTCGAATTTAAAATTATAAAAAGAGTGAGATAAAGAGACATAAAGGAACTTTAAAAATCTATTATTCACCTATAGATTATTATATTCTATCATTAATTTCCTAATGTATTGGAAATAATAGTAATAGCAGGCATTTTGGTTTTTGATCGGAGTGTAAAAATGATAAACCAAACAACAAAATAATATGTGTGTAAAGTTTTTAATAAAGATAAATATTAGTTCAATTAATTTTTTGTATGATTTTATTGACTCAGTACCTGGGTCAAATTAATTTATTAATCGCTCATTTACATTATTAACTTGAAAACTAACAACACCAAAATCATTTAAATTTACTTTTGAAACATATACTTGAATAGAATCAATTTTAAATAAATTTATGTCTTTATTTATTAATTACAATTTGGTAATTTATTTTCTATGTCTGAAATAACCACAAATAAATAATTTTTAAAATCTGAAAGAAAGGCGACATGAAGCAACAAGTAATCAACTAGAAAGAGAGAACCCAAGAGCGAGACTGGGGTTGAACTAATCAAGGTAGGTAACCAAGGAGTTGGGAGTCAGACCACACTCCTACTGGGTCTCCGCTTTGAGAAATGTTCCTCTAGTACTGATTACAAGGATTCAGTAATGGTTTCTATGAACCTAATTGATAAGCTCATTCCACGGACATGTCAATAAGATAAATGTGAAATAGAGCATAACGTTATGTATCCACACAAAGAGCAAGGTTAAGGACCTGGTTGGGACAGAGTCCAGACAAAGAAACCCTTGCGACACATTATGCAGGTGTTGTGTAAGTAAAGAATGGGATTACCTTACTAATACCTTGCTAATTAATTTGATATTGGACTGCCCTGCATGGATCATCTTCGTTTGCTGCCTACTTTAGACAGAAAGTAACATGACAAAAGGGGTATGATAAATGCAACCCTGTGCTGATTGCTGTAAATGCAATATATAAAATATTAATATGAGTTGCAAACGACATCTTCTTCTAGTCTCTAGGAAGTTATGTCTCGTGCATAAGCATTGAGCATACTGCTTCTGGAAGAAAACTGATATTGATAACGATTGTAAAAAAATTTCTATAGAAAGATGTGGTTGGCATTACAAGACCAGCAGGGGTTTAAAGTTTATCATCGGTTAAGGACAGCTATTTGAACTGATAATATGTTACATACTGTAGTGGAGACACTCAAATAGGTGTAGATAGCTATATTAAGTGTCTTTTCCTAATCACCTTCTCGTGTGTGTGTGTGTGTGTGTGTGTGTGTGTGTGTGTGTGTTGCGACGGTCTGATGAACCGATCTCAAGGAAGAATTTTGAAAACTTCCAAAATTTCAATAAAATAAACCAAAAATAGTAGAAGAATAATAATTTGATTAAGTATAGGGAAAGTTAATGTAACTAGGCAATTCTGAGACGAGATCAGATTGTCTAGACAGGAATAATCAAGCTTTCCGGTCGCAACATGAAAACATCCCATAAGAATACATGTTAAAATTTCGAAAATCGAAATCAAATATAAAAATAATGTCATCTTGTAGAGTAATTAAAATAGAATAATAAATAATAATAAAATAAACTTGTAAAGTAAATATGTAAAAAGTTATAGTTGAAAGAAAGAGGGGTAAAACAAAGAACTTTTGTAAATCTAAATTAATTTTAAAACTAATAATAGAGTTATAGGACCATAAGACCAATAAATAATAATCATTAACCCAAATCAAAAATTAATTAAACCTAATAAAATAACAAGGATAATAAAAACCGAATATGAAGAAAGTGCTATAATTTGAGAACCAGAGAAGCCAGGAAGAAGAGGGGAACAGTTTTGAGACTTTTGGAATAGGAGGAACAATAATCAAAAAGAAAATTTTAAAGTTTTCCACAATTAAGGAAAATAGAATTGGAAAATTTACGAAATCTTCAAGTTTTCATAACGCAAGAAAGAAAGGTCGCACAGGATCAAATAAAGTTTGGACAGAACCAGGAAGAAAGGGGCTTCAAACTGAGCCAACCAAAAAGAAGATCGAACGAAGTGAACGGGACTTATGATGAGTTGAAGAAATCAATGGTTCAGAATACAGATTTCATGTTCAGGGAAGAAATCAAGGTCGCTCACATAGCTTGTCAAAAGTAGTGGGGGAAGGGCTACCAACAGTCATGCAGAATAAAAATAAAACTAATTATTAAAAGTAACTAAAATAAAAGAAAGAATACATAAAAAACAATAGAGATAACGACAGAATAATTAAATAAGCCAGAAGGAGATCAAAATTGTATTAATTTAAATTAAAAAACCAAAATAAATTGCAAATTAAAGAAAGTATAAAATGTGAGAGAGTGGCTATCGTGAATAGCAAAACTTTTGACGAACTGATCAGCAAGAGATCAGCTCGACAGTCTCGTATTAACATCCAAGAGGAAAACACGCTTTTAGTAAGTCTGAAGAGGAAATCGTCGAGAAAAGAAAAATCGTTGTGAAGAAAAATCGTCGTGAAGAAAAATCGTTGTGAAGAAAAATTGTCGTGAAGAAAAATCGTCAGTGTTCAGTACTTCTCGAGGTTAATTACGATAACCAAAAGAAGGGTCGGCCTTAGAAGAAGACCACACTACATTCAGATTCAGCTTGCAGAAGACCACTTTAATACGAACTCTGGCAAATATTTTTGTCATTATCACCGCCAAGAAGAAGATTCGAAGGAAGCAGGACTTCTGAAGATTCCCCGGAAGAAGACATCACTGGGCGAGTTCTTCGTGACCACAACAATCTTAAACGGAGGGAGAAAAAACCTGCACTACCCAAATAAAAGAAGGTACTGCATAAATCAAGAATTTTAATATATAAAATCTTTAAAAACTTGAAAAATCTAAAATTCAACATTTTAAATTAAATCGGGAATAAATAATAAATTAAAAATAAATAAACGAAAAGAAACTATTAATTCAATTAGAGTTATTGCCATTATTAAAAATTTCAAATTTATTATAAAACAAACAGATTGGTCAAATATTAGAATAGGAATTCAATTTTTCATGATTATTAGTATAAGATATATATTGTGTAGAATTTAAGGATTATATGATAAGCATAGAAATAAGTTTGTATCAGGTTGTTTATGGAGGTGACATTTTAAAATCATATGTTCGAATAAGGCAACTAATGATAGTTGTAATGATTTAACTCAATAAATCAAGTAGTATTCCACATTTCGATAAATTTGTTTCAGAAGTAATAAATTTGTTATTATTCAACTTTGTTCTCTGTTTTTGAAATATCCTTAATTAAGTGAATTCCAAAATTAAAGAAGAAAGTAAGTGCTCTAAAGAAAAAGTTCAAAGTAAAATAAAATATAATTTTAATCTGATGAGATAACAAGAGCTCCAAAAGGCACACCTTTTGAGACAGAGTTTAGAAAATAAATAAAGGTAAGATAGATATAGAAATTTAAATTTGTTTTATGTAAATGTATTAGCATAAGAATTCAATCAAAATATTAGTGTTAAATCTTGTGCAATTATTTAAGAAATTAGTAGAGGAGTTAGGGTATAGGCTTCGAAGAGACAAATCATCTACCTTACTCACTTGTTAAATTCTTGCAAACAGTCGGGGTGGCGTCTAAATTAGAAAGTTAACTTAAATCGCGAACCAACCGTGCCGCATTGCTGTGTGTGTGTGACGCCAGCTCAGGTGCAAAACTGCCGGTTTGAACAGGAAATGTCAATTTGCCTCGTTTCCTATTCTATTAAAAAACTAAATTATTAATATAAATAAATATTCAGTAGAATCAACCGATCAATAATATCAACAAATAAATTTAGAATCATATAAAATAAAAAAGTTATTCAAGTTTTTATAGGGGCTCAAAAACCTAAAATTTGGAAAAAAGTTAAATTCAAAATTCAAAAAAAGTAGAGTCATAACTAAGAGGGAAACTAACAATAATCACAAATAAAAAATATGAAATGATAATAATAAACAGGTGAGAATGGACTTAGAAAGTCATTCTTGGGGAGTTTTTTGGAATTTTTGAGTTGAAGGGGGGATTTATTAAAAAATAATAATAAGTACAGTTGATGAGACCACAATAGGGCACAATAATATGTACTTAGATTCAAATTTCAAATTAAAATGAAAGAGATATAATAATTACAAAAAGTAAAACTTTAAAGCCCAAAAGCGGTTAAATTTAAAGTTAAAGGGGGAAAATAACTATGTAATTATATATGTCTAGTATGTAAAAGTGTAAAACATCAAAGCAGAGATAATAATATATAATGGGGGGGTTTTATGAACTATAAACAAGACGATAAAAACTTTGGGACTTCAAGGACGTATAACTCGAGAACCAAGCGAGCTACGTAAAAAGTACAAACAGATCTTTTCGTCATAGTAGAAGAGGAACAAAATTTCGTCAAAAGAATTTTGAAAAAGGACTTATCTCAAAAGTTCAAAAGAAGAAAATCCGACTTTCGGGAAAAGGGCGATAACTCGCGAACGAAGCGTACTAGGACGACGAATCAAGTTCCACAAGACCCACAAGATGGACAGGAAGAAGAATCCGAAAGGAACTTGATGATCGGACCGGGCGTTCGAAAGTTATAGCGAGTTGAACGAAAAAATGTCAAAAGTTGAAATTTTCAGGAAAATACATGTCGAGTGACGCACGCAGCTCTCGGTGCGAGTTCAGCAGTTGGACCCTGCCATACCAACCTAGAACACAGATAACACTGAATAATATAAACAGTGAATTATCAATTAAAAGGTGTTTTAATGAAGAACAAAGGAAGAAAACTATTCAGTAGATAAAAACTATGATTAGTTAAATATATAGTGTGAAAATTTCAGACCAAAAGGGCCTGAAAATACTTAAAGGGAAGAAAAAACTTTTCTCTTCAAAAGGGAGAAAAATTGGCTCCAGGTTGTGGGAAGTTTCCCACAGAAAGGGAGACCACAATTTATCCGTCGAAAGACGGGTACTCTTGTTTTGGAATCGACGCGAGGAAGACGTATTTTTGGCAACAGACTCCGAGCTGAGAGGAAACTACAATTGTCACTCTACTAAATTGGACTTAGGAAAATTTCTACTCATTTCGAACTTCAAGGCAACTTAGCAGATCGAATTCGAGACCAGCATTCAACTATCTTGCAGTCTACAGAATCTGGATTGAAGACATCGCATCAACATTAGCCAAATTAAACAACAAATTCCAAAATCAACAAGAACTTCTAATAAAGTGTGAAGGTATCATATACTTAAGGAATAATTCGCAAATATTAACTTCATTTTAAATATAACTTCAATTGGGGAATAAATAAAAATTAAATTCATTTTTATAAATTTCTGCTTTGGTGTTATAGATAATTAATAATTAAATACGACTTTTTCAGTACAGGAAAAACTGCCTGTGGTTCTGTCTGAAAAGTCTAGCGGTTTTATTTTGTTTAGAATATAAGAAATATTCTATTTGTATTTTGTGAAATATTTAAATTGTTTTGTTGTTGTTTAATCAACTTTGATGTCAGATAAATTTTGAAATTGCTTTTTTAACTGTTTTGAAAAGAAAGAATATATACATAATTCATTTCTAAAATTGGTTGTGTTTTCTATATATCCATTCTGTACATGCAAATAACCTTGTCTATGATAAATATTTTATGTGTGCTCTGGAAATATAATTTGAAATTTAAAAAAAGTTATTATCAGAACTTAAGAGCCGATTTCTCCCATAAGGCACTTCCCCAGAGAGAGAGAGTGTTACTTTAGATATAGAGTCAAATAATCGAGCATTGAGATAAAATTCAGGGAATTTTGCGTAGATTAAAAATTAGTAAGTTTATGAGGACAAGCTCATACTTACTATAGCCAAGTATTGCAATATCTTTGATTGCATAAAAGGTAAAAGTGAGCATCTTGGCCTTGCCCGCGTTAGTTCCGAGCTGAAAGGTGGTTCGCCCATTAGGTGGTGTGAGTACAGCGAGTTTAAGAGTACGCGGTAAGTAGCGTTGCAAAAAGGGAACGAAATCTCGAAATCGCGACGGGAGCGTACGCGGCAGTATGTGTGTGTGTGTGTGTGTGTGTGTGTGTGTATGTGTGTGTGTGTGTGTGTGTGTGTGTTGCCACGCCGCCTCTTTCCGTGTTAGTGTTGTTCTCGTAGGGTTCTTCTTGCCCCACGTTGGAACGCCACTTACCACGCCGAAAGTCTTGTCTGACTTCACGCGAATTTAAGATTCTTGTTCCCTTTTTTGGAACACTATTGTCACGAACTCTTAAACTCGCTGTACGATCACCATCGATTGGGCGAACCACCTTTCTTTTCAGAGCAGACGCGGGCAATGCCAAGATGCTCACTTTTACTTTTTTAAATCAAAGATTTTGCAACTCTTGGCTCTAATAAGTATGAGCTTGTCCTCATAAACTTATTAAATTTTAATTAACGCAAAATTCCCTGAATTTTATCTCAATGCTCGATTATTTAACTTTTTTAAGATTAACTCTCTCTCTCTCCAAGGTCGTGCCTTTTGGGAGAAATCGGCTCTTAAGTTCTGATGATAACTTTTTAAAATTTTCAAATTATATTACCAGAGCACAGATATATAAAATTTATGTTAAAACAAAGTTAATAGCATACACAGAATGGATTTATATTAAAAACACAACAAAATTTAGAAATGAATTATTTGTATATTATCTCCTCTTTTCCACAGAAAAATTATATATTCAAAACTTTTTTAATCACACAAAACAATTTAATTGAACAATAACACAACTATTTATTTATTTAACAACATTAATTAATGTAAGATTATCTATATATTAAACAAAAATAAAAGCGCTTGACTTTCCAGACAGAACCACAAACAGTTTTTCCTGTACTGGAAAAGTCGTATTTAAATTATTAATTATTATCAACACCAAAGCAGAGGTTTAAAATTGAATTTAATTTTTAATAATTCCCCTAATGACGTTATATTTGAAAAGAAGTTAATATTTGCGAATTATTCCTTAAGTATAAGATACCTTCACACTTTAATAGAAGTTCTAGTTGGATTTGGAATTTGTTGTATTGTTAAGATAATAGTGATGTGATGTTTTCTATCCAGAGTCTGTAAGCTGCTAAGTAGTTGAATGCTGGTCTCGAATTCTTCTAAGTCGCCTTGAAGATCGATTAAAGTTGAAATTATTCTAAGTCCAATTAGTAGAGTGACAGTTGAATCTTCCTCTCAGCTCAGAGTCGGTTGCAGAAGAAACGTCCTTTAAGCGTCGATTCCAAATCAAAAGTAATCGTCTTTCGACGATTAAAACTCGGTCTCCCTGTCAGTGGGAATTAATCCACTTTTCTGGAGCCAATTTTCCTCCCTTTTTGGGAAAAAGGTATTTTCCATATATTATGTGTTTTCAGGCCCTTTTGGTCTGAAATATTTACACTATATGTTTTATTAGTCCTATTTTTTGACTAATGAATAGTTTTCTTCCTTATTTATTAATTAAAACACCTTTTAATTAATAATTTATAGTATTTTTTCTTTAACGTTATCTTTGATCCATGTTGGCAATATGATGATTCTGACTTTAGACTCTGCTTGAAGATGCGCGCGCAACTGTTCATGTTTTGGCATGAAAATCTCTACTTTTGACGTTTTTTCGTTCAACTCGCTATAACTTTCGAACGCTCGAACCGATTTTAAAGTTCCTTTCGGATTCTTCTTCCTTTCCATCTTGTGGGTCTTGTGGAACTTGATTTATCGCTCTACTACGCTTCGTTCGCGAGTTATCGCCCTTTTCCTGAAATTTGATTTTTCCCCTTTTCAAATTTTGAGATAATTCCTTTCTCAAAATTATGTTGACGAAATCTTGTTCCTCTTCTACTACGACGAAAAACTATGTTTGCACTTTTCCCATAACTCGTTTGGTTGTCGAGTTATTCGCCTTTGAAGTCCTTGAGTTTGTGTCGTATGAGTTTATGTTCATAAAAACCCCCCCATTATATATTATTACTTCTGCTTTGGTGTGTTACCATTTTACATACTAAATACATATAATTATCATGTTACTTTACCCCTTTAACGTTTATTTTACCCGCTTTTGGGCTTTGAAGTTTTACGTTTTGTAATTATTATATCTCCCTTATTTTATTTTCAAATTTGATTCTAAGTACCTATTATTGTGCCCTATTGTGGTCTCTACAATAGTACTTATTATTATTTTTTAAATGATCCCCCCTTCAACTCAAAAATTCCAAAAAACTCCCCAAGAATGACTTTCTAAGTCCATTCTCACCTGTTAATTATTATTAATTCATATTTTTTATTTGTGATTATTGTTACTTCCCCACTTGGTTATGACTCTACGATTTTTGAATTTTGAATTTATTCTTTTTCCAAATTTTAGGTTTTTGAGCCCTTCTAAAAACTTGAATAACTTTTTTGTTTTATGTGATTTTAAATTTATTCTTCGATATTATTGGTCGGTTGACTCTACTGAATATTTATTTATATTAATAATTTAGTTTCTTAATAAAATAGGAACTAAGGCAGTTTGACTTTTCACGTTCGAACAAGCAAGTTTGCTCTCGATCTGGCGTGACGTCATCGCCCCACCTCGTCCCCACTCTACAAGGTTTAGCGCGGCAATTTAACTTGTTTTAAATGGACTTGAGACGTTTGGCTTTTTCCAAACCGCCTCAAAATCCCCCCTTTGAACTAAAATTTTCGGTTAAAATGAAAATATCCTATTTTTCATTTTTTTTTTTAAAAAAAAAAACTAAAATTTTAGTATTAAACCCCTTTTTCGACATATCACATTTCATATTAACTATTTATTTATCATCTCTATTAATCATCAACATAAAGTTTGACATATTAACCTAACAACTTATATAAACACATTTATTTATATCTAAAAAACATCTCCTCCATCATTTCATATATTGATATACTCAAAACACATTTTATTTATGATAGTATAATATTTATATATTCAAAACACATTTTATTCATGATAGTATAATATTGATATATTCAAAACACATGTTATTTATGATAGTATAACATTTATATATTCAAAACACATTTTATTCATGATAGTATAATATTGATATATTCAAAACACATGTTATTTATTATGGTATACATACAAATTTGCTTAAGCGTTCTTATAATCCATTACAGCCGTTTCATCTAAACGTCCTTGCTGTAAATAAACACATTATCACACACAAAACATATTACATTTATATAAGGAATAATTCGTCTTATATGATTATATTTATCTGCTTTGGTTGAATTTAAAACTATGCCTACATATATATAAAGTACTTGGTAACCACAACGATTATTATCCTAATTGTAGTTAAAAAGAAAAATATTTATGCTATTGGAAATCTCCCTTTAATAAAAAACAAAACAGTACACATTTAAACATCCATTCATTCATTTCCATCACCCCTCTGCTAATTTGCTTGACAGGTTGTCGTTCAATATTTGTTTATCAATATCCTGTCTTCCCCTTCACCTCCTCGTCTATACTTTGTTTATTCAGGTGCGGCTTGCAGATGCGTGTTACTGCTATCCTCCTGACCTTGTACACTTAGGAATTTATTCGGGACTTTTCCGGTTAATCACTGACCTAGGCTACATTCTTTTAATTCAGCTGACAGTCCGTTATTTCCCTTTTACATCACTCGCTTCTACACTTTACATATTACAACTTTTAAACATTACAATTTATACATTTTATTTATGAAATTTCTTACGCTCTATTAATATCTCCTTAGTCCTTCACATTTAAATATTACTTTCCCTTCGGGCCTCCATTCTTTCATCTTACACTTCGTAGAGTTTTTGAATTTAACTTTCTTCTTTCGATACCTTAAGTTTCGTCCATTTTGTCTCTCCGGATCCGCCATTTGTATTATAGCTCTCCAACCACTCCTGTCTCTGGCGTCGAATCTGTCTTGTGTAAGTTCCGAATCGTTTTCAGAGTTATTTTGCAAATTTTCGTCGTATTGTATTATTTTATTATTTTCGTCGATTATTGCCTTTGGCACATTTTTATTTCCTTTATTCTCCGCTCCTTTCAGCCCTTCATCTTTATTAATTAATTGGTTACCTTTATCCCACGCTTTTAACAGCACTTCATCATTGTTAAAATTTGCATTTTTCCTCTTCGCCGATTCCTTCCTTACACTTAACTTGCTTCCTCGCTTTTGACCACTTTCTGATTTGTCACTACTCGGTCTAGACACGTCCTTTGCTTTTTGTTTTAGGTCCGTAGGCATTTTAACGGCCAACACACAAGCCCCTTTTGCTCGCTTGTGCGAATTTGAGCCTCCATTATTCGCTGCTGACGACTCTACCATTTTACCGGTTTCGCCGTCCTTTTGATGTTCGGTCTGCGCGTTTTTATTGCTCAATCTTAATATCTTTTTCTCCGCTTTTCTAAGCACTACTTTATCATTAATTTTTGCAAAAAACTGGCTCACCCTATTCTTACACTCTTTGTCACCTCCGGTATAGTCACATTTCAGTCTAGACACGTCCTTTGCTTTTGGTTTTATGTCTACCGGCATTTTGGTAGACAACGTATAAGCCCCTGATACTCGCTTATACGAATTTGAGCCTCCTTTATTTGCAGCTGACGACTCTACCATTTTACCGGTTTCGCCGCCATTTTGATGTTCGTTCTGCGCGTTTTTATTGCTCAATCTTAATCTCCTATTCTCCGCTTTTCTAAGCACTACTTTATCATTAATTTTTGCAAAAAACTGGCTCACCCTGTTCTTACACTCTTTGTCACCTCCGGTATAGTCACATTTCAGTCTAGACACGTCCTTTGCTTTTGGTTTTATGTCTACCGGCATTTTGGTAGACAACGTATAAGCCCCTGATACTCGCTTATACGAATTTGAGCCTCCTTTATTTGCAGCTGACGACTCTACCATTTTACCGGTATCGCCGCCATTTTGATGTTCGTTCTGCGCGTTTCTATTGCTCAATCTTAATATCTTATTCTCCTTAAGAAAATCTACAACAATAAATTCATTTTCCTTTACCAGTTGCAGGAAACCCTTTTCCATATTAATGCGACTTCGATATTTGCACATTAAATCACAACCCATTATAATTTTGCTTTCCAGCTTTGGTACCACCATAAATACCCCTCTTATTGCTTGGTTATTTATTCTAATTTCCAATAATGCCTGTAATTTAATCTTCTGTCGTTGGCTTTTTATCGCTGTCACCATCTCCGTATTTACAACTGGTAATTCCATGATTTTATCGTTCCTATTTTTAAGCACATGTTTATAAAAATCCTCTTGAACACAGGACATTTGAGCTCCGGTGTCAATGGACATATTTACTTTTATATTTTCGATTTCTATCCCTATTTCCGGACATTTTTCGTAAACTTCACTATTTAAAATTTTATTATCTCTTTCCTCCATTAAATCTTTCTTAATTTCTGTGTTTATAATCCCCAATTTAATTTTATTTATTTTCTGATCCCCCCTTTTAAGTTTGCTAAATTTGGTTTTATCGTCGATCTCAATTCCGTTTGTATTATCCTTTTTCTGCCAAAAATTTTGCCTTGAGATCTCGTATTTTAGTTTTTTGTGACCTTGGGCGGGAATTTTTGATTTGAAGGACCAGGGTTTCGAGGTATTTGTGGTTGAGGTTTATTCTGGGTTTGACCATAGGATCGAGGGTTAGGGTTTTGGGATGGTTTTGAGTAGTCTTGATTCCTTTGCCTGAAATTTTGATCTCTTTGTGGTCCGTCCCTCCTTTCGAAACTATCTGGTCGGCGAACTTCTCTCGTCATTCCGTCTACGTTTTCAATGGTCCTCAAAAACTTGATAGCGTCCTCCAAATGCTCACTAGCCCTACCAATACACGCTAATTGAACTTTTTGGTCGAAATGTCTCATTAGTTGGTATATAAGGAACTCTTCCGGAATTTTGGGTTCCAAATATTCGGCCTTTCGCACCATTTTACAAAAATAATCAACCCTACTCATATTTCCGTTAGGATTATATCTATGGTTTTCTATCTGATTCCTAACTACTTGTTGCGTTTGATAACCCCAATAATGCTCTAAAAATAACAATTTAAACTGGCTATATTCTTCTGTATCTCGCTTGATTATTTCCCACCATTCCATGGCAGCTCCTTTCAATTTTTTCTCCACTACTTTCAATTTATCATTTTCTTCCATGACGGGATTTATTTCTTGGAATACCTCTTCAATTTGTTTCAAAAATTGCACAGGATTTTCTCTTGAATTTCCCCAAAATTCTATAGTTTTTGACTCTAAATTTGCCCTATCTAAATAAATTATATTTTTAGCATTACCACCGGTTTCTTTAATTTTGGCAACTTCCCTAATTTTAACTTCTAATTTTTTAACTTTCTCCCCAATTTCTATAGTCGACTTTCCCTGTTCCTTTAAACTGTCCGTCATTTTTTTAATTTCCCCTACGCACTCTTCCACTTTTTCTTCACAAGTTTCTATTCGCCTCGTATTTTCGGCCATATTACTATCTATAGATTCCTTAATTTCCTCCATATATTTCCCTATTTCCTGTTTTCGGGCGTCTTCCCTTTGGATGCGTTTCGTTTCCATTTCTTCCTCTCTCTTCATCCTCTCTTCTCTCTCCTGCTTCCATCTTGCTTCCATTTCTTCCCTCTCCTGCTTCCGTCTGGCCTCCACCTCTTCTTTTTCCTGTTTCCGTAATACATCCATTTGGATCCATTTGGCTTCCATCTCCTCCTTTTCTTGTTTCCTTTTGGCTTCCAATTCTTCGTCTCTCTTGCTCCATCTTGCTTCCATTTGGATCTGCTTGGCTTCCATCTCTTCTTTCTCCTTGTTTTTCTCGATTCTTTCTTCTATTCTTCTCATTTGTTCGTTGTCTTCCTTCTCCTTTTCTTTTCTCTCTTGTTCCGCTTTGTCCTGTTCCCTCTCTTGCTTTCTCCTATCCTCCATTTGGTTCAGGTACCTCACCATTTTCTGCATTTCCGTCTCCTGTTCCTTTGAACCCTCCTGTTTTGCTGGATCTTTCGCTGGTCCCATTTTCACTTCACTTATTCACTTGGTTTATTTAATTAATTAAAAAATTTAAATTTCGGTTTAATTTGGACTCTACTTTTAATTATTATTATTTTTGCAATTTAGTATATTTGTCGTTGTAATTACCAGCACAACTTATTACTAACACACATGTACATATAAATTATATCAGAACTTAAGATATTCTCGTTCGTATGAAACACTAAAAAATTCAAAATTTTGAAAATTTGTTCCAAAACTTTGCTTTTTCGTGCTCCACGCTATTGGGCGCCACTTGCCACGCCGCCTCTTTCCTCGTTAGTGTTGTTCTCGTAGGGTTCTTCTTGCCCCACGTTGGAACGCCACTTACCACGCCGAAAGTCTTGTCTGACTTCACGCGAATTTAAGATTCTTGTTCCCTTTTTTGGAACACTATTGTCACGAACTCTTAAACTCGCTGTACGATCACCATCGATTGGGCGAACCACCTTTCTTTTCAGAGCAGACGCGGGCAAGGCCAAGATGCTCACTTTTACTTTTTTAAATCAAAGATTTTGCAACTCTTGGCTCTAATAAGTATGAGCTTGTCCTCATAAACTTATTAAATTTTAATTAACGCAAAATTCCCTGAATTTTATCTCAATGCTCGATTATTTAACTTTTTTAAGATTAACTCTCTCTCTCTCCAAGGTCGTGCCTTTTGGGAGAAATCGGCTCTTAAGTTCTGATGATAACTTTTTAAAATTTTCAAATTATATTACCAGAGCACAGATATATAAAATTTATGTTAAAACAAAGTTAATAGCATACACAGAATGGATTTATATTAAAAACACAACAAAATTTAGAAATGAATTATTTGTATATTATCTCCTCTTTTCCACAGAAAAATTATATATTCAAAACTTTTTTAATCACACAAAACAATTTAATTGAACAATAACACAACTATTTATTTATTTAACAACATTAATTAATGTAAGATTATCTATATATTAAACAAAAATAAAAGCGCTTGACTTTCCAGACAGAACCACAAACAGTTTTTCCTGTACTGGAAAAGTCGTATTTAAATTATTAATTATTATCAACACCAAAGCAGAGGTTTAAAATTGAATTTAATTTTTAATAATTCCCCTAATGACGTTATATTTGAAAAGAAGTTAATATTTGCGAATTATTCCTTAAGTATAAGATACCTTCACACTTCAATAGAAGTTCTAGTTGGATTTGGAATTTGTTGTATTGTTAAGATAATAGTGATGTGATGTTTTCTATCCAGAGTCTGTAAGCTGCTAAGTAGTTGAATGCTGGTCTCGAATTCTTCTAAGTCGCCTTGAAGATCGATTAAAGTTGAAATTATTCTAAGTCCAATTAGTAGAGTGACAGTTGAATCTTCCTCTCAGCTCAGAGTCGGTTGCAGAAGAAACGTCCTTTAAGCGTCGATTCCAAATCAAAAGTAATCGTCTTTCGACGATTAAAACTCGGTCTCCCTGTCAGTGGGAATTAATCCACTTTTCTGGAGCCAATTTTCCTCCCTTTTTGGGAAAAAGGTATTTTCCATATATTATGTGTTTTCAGGCCCTTTTGGTCTGAAATATTTACACTATATGTTTTATTAGTCCTATTTTTTGACTAATGAATAGTTTTCTTCCTTATTTATTAATTAAAACACCTTTTAATTAATAATTTATAGTATTTTTTCTTTAACGTTATCTTTGATCCATGTTGGCAATATGATGATTCTGACTTTAGACTCTGCTTGAAGATGCGCGCGCAACTGTTCATGTTTTGGCATGAAAATCTCTACTTTTGACGTTTTTTCGTTCAACTCGCTATAACTTTCGAACGCTCGAACCGATTTTAAAGTTCCTTTCGGATTCTTCTTCCTTTCCATCTTGTGGGTCTTGTGGAACTTGATTTATCGCTCTACTACGCTTCGTTCGCGAGTTATCGCCCTTTTCCTGAAATTTGATTTTTCCCCTTTTCAAATTTTGAGATAATTCCTTTCTCAAAATTATGTTGACGAAATCTTGTTCCTCTTCTACTACGACGAAAAACTATGTTTGCACTTTTCCCATAACTCGTTTGGTTGTCGAGTTATTCGCCTTTGAAGTCCTTGAGTTTGTGTCGTATGAGTTTATGTTCATAAAAACCCCCTCATTATATATTATTACTTCTGCTTTGGTGTGTTACCATTTTACATACTAAATACATATAATTATCATGTTACTTTACCCCTTTAACGTTTATTTTACCCGCTTTTGGGCTTTGAAGTTTTACGTTTTGTAATTATTATATCTCCCTTATTTTATTTTCAAATTTGATTCTAAGTACCTATTATTGTGCCCTATTGTGGTCTCTACAATAGTACTTATTATTATTTTTTAAATGATCCCCCCTTCAACTCAAAAATTCCAAAAAACTCCCCAAGAATGACTTTCTAAGTCCATTCTCACCTGTTAATTATTATTAATTCATATTTTTTATTTGTGATTATTGTTACTTCCCCACTTGGTTATGACTCTACGATTTTTGAATTTTGAATTTATTCTTTTTCCAAATTTTAGGTTTTTGAGCCCTTCTAAAAACTTGAATAACTTTTTTGTTTTATGTGATTTTAAATTTATTCTTCGATATTATTGGTCGGTTGACTCTACTGAATATTTATTTATATTAATAATTTAGTTTCTTAATAAAATAGGAACTAAGGCAGTTTGACTTTTCACGTTCGAACAAGCAAGTTTGCTCTCGATCTGGCGTGACGTCATCGCCCCACCTCGTCCCCACTCTACAAGGTTTAGCGCGGCAATTTAACTTGTTTTAAATGGACTTGAGACGTTTGGCTTTTTCCAAACCGCCTCAGTGTGTGTGTGTGTGTGTGTGTGTGTGTGTGTGTGTGTGTGTGTGTGTGTGTGTGTGTGTGTGTGTGTGTGTGTGTGTGTGTGTGTGTATTGAGACGGTTTGGGAAAAGCCAAAAGTCTCAAGTAAATTTAAAGCAGTTTAAATCCCCGCGATAAAGCCATATAGATAGGGGGCGAGGAGGGACGATGACGTCACGCCAACAGGTGCGGAAGACTGCATGTTGGTACGTGAAATGTCACTCTGCCTCGTTTCTTATTCTATTAAAATAATAAATTATTAAAATAAATTAATGTTCAGTAGAATCAACCGATAAATAATATCGAAAAATAAATTTAGAAGCATTTAAAACAAAAAAGTTATTCAAGTTTTTATAGGGGCTCAAAAACCTAAAATTTGGAAAAAAGTTAAATTCAAAATTCAAAAAACGTAGAGTCATAACTCAGAGGGGAACTAACAATAATCATAAATAAAAAATATGAATTAATAATAATAAACCGGTGAGAATGGACTTAGAAAGTCATTCTTGGGGAGTTTTTTGGAATTTTTGAGTTGAAGAGGGGATTAATTAAAAAATAATAATAAGTACTATTGAAGAGACCACAATAGGGCACAATAATATGTACTTAGATTCAAATTTGAAAATAAAAGAAGGGAGATATAATAATTACAAAAAGTAAAACTTTAAAGCCCAAAAGCGGTTAAATTTGAAGTTAAAAGGGAAAAATAACATTGTAATTATAGATATCTATTATGTAAAAGTGTAAAACATCAAAGCAGAAATGATAATATATAATGGGGGGGTTTTTATGAACAAAAACTTATACGATAAAAACTTTGGGACTTCAAGGACGTATAACTCGAGAACCAAGCGAGCTACGTGAAAAGTACAGAGTTTTTCGTCATAGTAGAAGAGGAACAAGATTTCGTCAAAAGAATTTTGAGAAAGGACTTATCTCAAAATTTGAAAAGAAGAAAAATCGAATTTCGGGAAAAGGGCGATAACTCGCGAACGAAGCGCAGTAGAACGATGAATCAAGTTCCACAAGACCCAAAAGATGGAGAGGAAGAAGAATCCGAAAGGAACTTTAAAATCGGTTCGAGCGTTCGAAAGTTATAGCGAGTTGAACGAAAAAACGACCAAAGTCGAGATTTTCATGAAAAATCCTGTAAAGTGGCGCGCGCACCCTCAGTAGGAATCTAAAGTCTGAACCATCATATTGCCAACTTGGATCACAGATAACGCTGAAGAATAAATACAATAAATTATTATTTAAAAGTTGTTTTAATTAATAATAAAGGAAGAAAACTATTCATTAGTCAAAAAATATGACTAATAAAATATATAGTGTAAATATTTCAGACCAAAAGGGCCTGAAAACACGTAATAAGAAGAAAATACCTTTTTCCCTAAAAGGGAGAAAAATTGGCTCCAGGTAGTGAAATAATTCCCACTAAAAGGGAGACCATAATTTATCCATCGAAAGAAGGATGCTTTTGATTTGGAATCGACGCAAGGTGGACGTTTCTTCTGCAACAGACTCCGAGCTGAGAGGAAAATTCAACTTTCACTCTACTTAACTGGACTTAGAATAATTTCTACTCCTATCGAACTTCAAGGCAACTTAGAAGAATTCGAGACCAGCATTCAACTACATAGCAGTTTACAGACTCTGGACCGAAAACATCATATCAACATCAGCCTAATTATACAACAAATTCCAAAACCAACTAGAACTTCTAATAAAGTGTGAAGGTATCTTATACTTAAGGAATAATTCGCAAATATTAACTTCATTTCAAATATAACGTCATTAGGGGAATTATTAAAAATTAAATTCATTTTTACACTTCTGCTTTGGTGTTATAAATAATTAATAATTAAATACGACTTTTTCAGTACAGGAAAAACTGTTTGTGGTTCTGTCTAAAAAGTCTAGCGTTTTTTATTTTTGTTTAGAATATAGAAAATATTACATTGGTAAATTTTGTCAAATATATAAATCGTTGTGTTGTTGTTTAATCAATTTTTGTTGTTATTAAAAATTTTATGAATTCAACATTTTAACTGTGATAAAAAGAAAAGAATATATAAATAATTCATTTCTAAATTTTGTTGTGTTTTCAATATATATCCATTCTGTATATGCTATCAACCTTGTTTAAATATAAATCGTATATGTGTGCTCTGGTAATATAATTTGAAAATTTTAAAAAGTTATCATCAGAACTTAAGAGCCGATTTCTCCCAAAAGGCACGACCTTAGAGAGAGAGAGTGTTAATTTAAAAAAGAGTCAAATAATCGAGCATTGAGATAAAATTCAGGGAATTTTGCGTAAATTAAAAGTTAGTAAGTTTATGAGGACAAGCTCATACTTACTAGAGCCAAGTTTTGCAATATCTTTGATTGTATAAAAGGTAAAAGTGAGCATCTTGGCCTTGCCCGCGCTTGCTCTGAACAGAAAGGTGGTCCGCCCTATCGGTGGTGATCGTACAGCGAGTTTAAGAGTTCATGGTAAATAGCGTTCCAAAAAGGGAACAAAGAATCTTAAAGTCGTGAGAGAGGAGCGTAGCAAGTGGCGTTCCAGTGTCGGGTGAGAAGAACCCAACGACCTCGAGCGTAGCGTGGCAGTGTGTGTGTGTGTGTGTGTTTGTGTGTATGTGTGTGTGTGTGTGTGTGTGTGTGTGTGTGTGTGTGTGTGTGTGTGTGTGTGTGTGTGTGTGTGTGTGTGTGTGTGTGTGTGTGTGTGTGTGTGTGTGTGTGTGTGTGTGTGTGTGTGTGTGTGTGTGTGTGTGTGTGTGTGTGTGTGTGTGTGTGTGTGTGTGTGTGTGTGTGTGTGTTGAGACGGTTTGGAAAAAGCCAAAAGTCTCAAGCCAATTTAAAACAAGTTAAATTCCCGCGATAAAGCGATGTAGATGAGAGACGAGGGGGGACGGTGACGTCACGGCAACAGGTGTTGAACACTGCATGTTGGATCGTGTACAGTCGTTCTGTCTTGTTTCTTATTTTATTAAAATACTAAATTATTAAAATAAATTATTGTTCAGTAGAATCAACCGATTAATAATATCGAAGAATAAATTTAAAAGCAATTAAAACAAAAAAGTTATTCAAGTTTTTATAGGGGCTCAAAAACCTAAAATTTAGAAAAAACTTAAATTCAAAATTCAAAAAACGTAGAGTCATAACTCAAAGGGGAACTAATAATAATCATAAATAAAAAATATGAATTAATAATAATTAACAGGTGAGAATGGACTTAGAAAGTCATTCTTGGGGAGTTTTTTGGAATTTTTAAGTTGAAGGGGGGATTATTTAAAAAATAATAATAAGTACTATTGTAGAGACCACAATAGGGCACAATAATATGTACTTAGAATCAAATTTGAAAATAAAATAAGGGAGATATAATAATTACAAAACGTAAAACTTCAAAGCCCAAAAGCGGTTAAATTAAACGTTAAAGGGGTAAAGTAACATGATAATTATATGTATCTAGTATGTAAAATTGTAAAACATCAAAGCAGAAGTAATAATATATAATGGGGGGGTTTTTATGAACATAAACTCATACGATCCAAACTTTAGGACTTCAAGGACACATAACTCAAAAACCAAACGAGTTATGAGAAAAGTACAAACATAGTTTTTCGTCGTAGTAGAAGAGGAACAAGATTTCGTCAAAAGAATTTTGAGAAAGGACTTATCTCAAAATTTGGAAAGAAGAAAAATCGAATTTCGGGAAAAGGGCGATAACTCGCGAACGAAGCGTAGTAGAGCGATGAATCAAGTTCCACAAGACCCACAAGATGGATAGGAAGAAGAATCCGAAAGGAACTTTAAAATCGGTTCGAGCGTTCGAAAGTTATAGCGAGTTGAACGAAAAAACGTCCAAAGTAGAGATTTTCATGCAAAAACATGAAAAGTGGCGCACGCATCTTCTGCAGGAATCCAAAGTTTAAAACATATTGCCAACTTGGATCACAGATAACGTTGAAGAAAAAATACAATAAATTATTAATTAACAGGTGTTTTAATTAATAACAAAGGAAGAAAACTATTCATTAGTCAAAAAATATGACTAATAAAATATATAGTGTAAATATTTCAGACCAAAAGGGCCTGAAAACACATAATATAAAGAAAATACCTTTTACTCAAAAAGGGAGGAAAATTGGCTCCAAGAAGGGGAATAATTCCCACTGACAGGGAGACCATAATTTATCCGTCGAAAGACGGGTACTTTTGATTTGGAATCGACGCGAATAGGACGTTTCTTCTGCAACCGACTCTGAGCTGAGAGGAAGATTCAACTGTCACTCTACTTAACTGGACTTAGAATAATTTCAACTTTAATCGATCTTCAAGGCAACTTGTTACCAGGGGCCTTAAATTTAAGAAAGGCGGAACCAAAATGGTAACAATGTTTAGAAATTAAAAAAAAAATTAAAAAGACAAAAACAAATTTAGTGATTAACAAGGCTCAAGTTTATTGAAACAAAGAAATTTCGACGTTTCAGATTTTATCATTTACAACTGAGAAAGACATCCTGAGACAAAATTATCATAAACAGCTTATGATTAAAAATATTAATAATTAATAAAAGTTATACGCCCTTAAAGTAAAATATTATAATTTAAACAATAAAAAAAAAATTTAATCAATAGATTCTGAAAATTTATCCCCCTTTTTTTAGTTTATATATTTTATAGTTACAAAATTTAACAAAAAGACAATGAGCACAGCTTAACAATTAACAGGATTATAATTAATCCAAAAAAAAAGATTATACGCCCTTATATGTAAAAATTACAAAAAATAAAAAATAAAAAAAAAGATACTGATATTTATTTCCCCCCTTTTGACTTTATGAAATGATAGTTTTTTAAAACAGTTACATAATATTACTTATTTGATAAGTTTCTTAAATGCTATATTGGCCAATAAATATATATGTTTTAGATAAAGAATTTATTATAAAAAGAGTAGTTTATTTTAAAAGAAAAGAAAAGAACATTTTGAATATTAAATTTTTAAATTGACGTCAATTTTGTGTTAATTTAGAAAATAACCTCTTGGAGGTTGTTAGGACCGAAAGTTTGCATGCAGGCTCCACCCAAGTATTTTTTTATATATATTATAATTAATTACACAAGTCTACATCTAAAATATAGTTTTTTTAAGAAAACATATTCGCTGAAATAAATTTAGACACATATACAATATGAGTTTAATTAAAGTTCTATAAAGTCAGTTTTTTTGTAACATCACTTTTGTGCACGTGAAACTCTGAAGCTATGTTGAATAAAACGTGTTTTGTTAGCAGGACGAAACATGTTTAGATCTTTTGCTGTGTTTCTTCTACCAGCATATTAGCTATGGCAAAAACATGTTTTTTAGCGTCTGTACAAAATCAGACATGTTTTAGCATTAATGTTCATTATTAAAGCAAATATCTGGTTTTTTGTCAAAATTAAAGAAAATTGATTGTATAACAGAAATTCGTTAAGATTGTACTTAAAAGCTTCTTAGATGGTTATAAATCTATTTATATATATTTAATTTTGTTTGAAACAAAGCTTGTATAAGACTTGCAAAGATTTGCAAAAGTCTGTAAAACGAAATTTTCTTATTTAGAACAGATTTCTCCAATTGTTTTATATTTGACATGTTCAATAAGATATTTTGATCATTTAAAGTTCAACATTAGTTTGCACCTATTTCACATAATTGTTCAAAACTCAAAATGTGCCTTTGCAAGGTTTTGTAAAGTATGTCTTAACAAAAGAAAATTTTATAATCATTGAGTTTCAAAAGAACATTGAATATTAAATAAAACATGAAATACATATTTTAAAAATACATGATAATTAATAAATTGTTTTAAAGCATTAACAAAAATTTAATATATGATAAAATCTGTAAAGCTTAGTACCTGGAAAATCCTGTCGCAGTCCACGTGAGCTTGCGCCGTGAAAACGAATTTATTAAACATTTTAAACTAAAACGCACAAACTAAATTTTAACATATCGTTGAAACTGAGTTGCAATTTTTGAAGACCAAGTAAGAAAAATTTATCTCTAACGTAACTATCTAAAAAGTCAGGCATTGTGAGTGACTACAGGTAGACTAAGCAACCGGTATTAGAGAAGATAGGCTGTCTTGCCGTTGTACTTTACCCTCCGCTATCGTACGATCATTAGTTTTGGACAATCTCGGCAGGTGACAGCATCTGTCAAGCAACGGAAGTTGTATGTGTGGAAGTTGAGTGAATGACGTTTTATTTCAGAGGTGATTTGAATTTGAATGCTACAAACTTAGAAGAATTCGAGACCAGCATTCAACTACATAGCAGCTTACAGACTCTGGATAGAAAACATCATATCAACATCATCCTAATTATACAACAAATTCCAAATCCAACTAGAACTTCTAATAAAGTGTGAAGGTATCTTATACTTAAGGAATAATTCGCAAATATTAACTTCATTTCAAATATAACGTCATTAGGGGAATTATTAAAAATTAAATTCATTTTTAAACCTCTGCTTTGGTGTTGAAAATAATTAATAATTTAAATACGACTTTTTCAGTACAGGAAAAACTGTTTGTGGTTCTGTCTGAAAAGTCAAGCGTTTTTATTTTGTTTAAGATATAGAAAATATTACATTGATAAATTTTGTCAAATAAATAAATAGTTGTGTTGTTGTTCAATCAAATTGTTTGGTGTGATTAAAAAAGTTTTTGAATATAAAATTTTTCTGTGCAAAAGAGAAAAGAATATATATAAATAATTCATTTCTAAATTTTGTTGTGTTTTCAATATATATCCATTCTGTATATGTTATTAACCTTGTTTAAACATAAATCTTATATATGTGCTCTGGTAATATAATTTGAAAATTTTAAAAAGTTATCATCAGAACTTAAGAGCCGATTTCTCCCAAAAGGCACGACCTTGGAGAGAGAGAGTGTTAATCTTAAAAAAAGAGTCAAATAATCGAGCATTGAGATAAAATTCAGGGAATTTTGCGTAAATTAAAAGTTAGTAAGTTTATGAGGACAAGCTCATACTTATTAGAGCCAAGAGTTGCAAAATCTTTGATTCAAAAAAGTAAAAGTGAGCACCTTGGCCTTGCCCGCGCTTGCTCTGAAAAGAAAGGTGGTTCGCCCAGTCGGTGGTGATCGTACAGCGAGTTTAAGAGTTCGTGATAAAAGTGTTCCAAAAAAGGGAACACAGAATCTTAAATTCGTGAAGACAGAGAGAGTGGTTTGTGGTAAGTGCAGCTGCAAGAGTCGGCGAACGGACCCACGATCCCGAGAGTCGGAGCGCGGCAAGTGGCGCCCAACGTGGGGCCCGATAGCGTGGAGCACGAAAAAGCAAAGTTTTGGAACAAATTTTCAAAATTTTGAATTTTTCAGTGTTTCATACGAACGAGAATATCTTAAGTTCTGATATAATTTATATGTACATATGTGTTAGTAATAAGTTGTGCTGGTAATTACAACGACAAATATACTAAATTGCAAAAATAATAATAATTAAAAGTAGAGTCCAAATTAAACCGAAATTTAAATTTTTTAATTAATTAAATCAAGTGAATAAGTGAAGTGAAAATGGGACCAGCGAAAGATCCAGCAAAACAGGAAGGTTCAAAGGAACAGGAGACGGAAATGCAGAAAATGGTGAGGTACCTGAACCAAATGGAGGATAGAAGAAAACAAGAGAGGGAACAGGACAAAGCGGAACAACAGAGAAAAGAAAAGGAGAGGGAAGACAACGAACAAATAAGAAAAATAGAAGAAAGAATCGAGAAAAACCAAGAGAAGGAGGAGATGGAGGCCAAATGGAACCAAATGGAAGAATTACGGAAGCAGGAGAGAGACGAGAGGATGAAGAGAGAAGAAGGAATGGAAGCCAGATGGATAAAGAGAGAGGAAGAAATGGAAACGAAACGTATCCAAAGGGAAGACGCCCGAAAACAGGAAATAGGGAAATATATGGAGGAAATAAAGGAATCTATAGATAGTAATATGGCCGAAAATACGAGACGAATAGAGAATTGTGAAGAAAAAGTGGAAGAGTGCGTAGGGGAAATTAAGAAAATGACAGACAATTTAAAGGAACAGGGAAATTCAACTAAAGAAATAGGGGAGAAAGTTAAAAAGTTAGAAGTTAAAATTAGGGAAGTCGCCAAAATTAAAGAAACCGGTGGTAATGCTAAAAATATAATTTATTTAGATAGGGCAAATTTAGAATCAAAAACTATAGAATTTTGGGGAAATTCAAGAGATAATCCTGTTCAATTTTTAAAATAAATTGAGGAAGTATTTCAAGAAATAAATCCGGTTATGGAAGAAAGTGATAAATTAAAAGTAGTGGAGAAAAAATTGAAAGGAGCTGCCATGGAATGGTGGGAAATAATCAAGCGAGATACAGAAGAATATAGCCAGTTTAAATTGCTATTTTTAGAACATTATTGGGGTTATCAAACGCAACAAGTAGTTAGGAATCAGATAGAAAACCATAGGTATAATCCAAATGGAAATATGAGTAGGGTAGATTATTTTTGTAAAATGGTGCGAAAGGCCGAGTATTTGGAACCCAAAATTCCGGAAGAGTTCCTTATATACCAACTAATGAGGCATTTTGACCAAAAAGTTCAATTAGCGTGTATTGGTAGGGCTAGTGAGCATTTGAAGGACGCCATTAAGTTTTTGAGGACAATTGAAAACGTAGACGGGATGTCTAGAGAAGTTCGAAGACCCGATAGTTTCGAAAGGAGGGACGGACAACAAAGAGATCAAAATTTCAGGCAAAGGAATCAAGACTACTCAAAACCATCCCAAAACCCTAACCTTCGATCCTATGGTCAAACCCAAAATAAACCACAACCACAGATACCTCAAAACCCTGGTCCTTCAAACCAAAAATTCCTACCTAAGGTCACAAAAAACTAAAATACGAGATCTCAAGGCAAAATTTTTGGCAGAAAAAGGAAAATACAAACGGAATTGAGATCGAAGATAAAACGAAATTAAGCAAACATAAAAGGGGGGATCTGAAAATAAATAAAATTAAATTGGGGATTTTAAATACCGAAATTAAAAAAGATTTAATGGAGGAAAGAGATAATAAAATTCTAAATAGTGAAATTTGCGAAAAATGTCCGGAAATAGGGATAGAAATTGAAAATATAAAAGTAAATATGTCCATTGACACCGGAGCTCAGATGTCCTGTGTTCAAGAGGATTTTTATAAAAATGTGCTAAAAAATAGGAACGATAAAATCTTGGAATTACCAGTTGTAAATACGGAAATGGTGACTGCGATAAAAAGCCAGCGACAGAAGATTAAATTACAAGCATTATTGGAGATTAGAATAAATGACCAATCAATAAGAGGGGTATTTATGGTGGTACCAAAGCTGGAGAGTAAAATGATAATGGGTTGTGATTTAATGTGCAAATATCGAAGTCGAATTAATATGGAAAAGGGTTTCCTACAACTGGTAAAAGAAAACGAATTTATTGTAGTAGATTTTCTTAAAGAAAATAAATTAAGATTGAGCAAAAACAAAGTGCAGAAAGAACATCAAGATGGCGGCGAAACCGACAAAATGGTAGCGTCGTCAGCTGCAAAAAATGGAGGCTCAAATTCGCACAAGCGAGCAAAAGGGGCTTGTGTGTTGGCCATAAAAATGCCTATGGACCTAAAACAGAAAGCAATGGACGTGTCTAGACCGAGTAGTGACGAAACCGATGGTGGTCAAAAGCGAAGAAAGAAGTTAAGGGTAAACAATGAGTCGATAAGGAGGAAAAAGGCAAATGTTAATAAAGAAGAAGGGCTGAAAGAAGCGGAGAATAAAGGAAATAAAGTGGGAGGAATAAATAATAATGGGCCAGAGGCCATAATCTACGAAAATAATAATGGGCCAGAGGCCATAATCTACGAAAATAATAGTGGGCCAGAGGCCATGATCTACGAAAATAATATAATAAAAAATTACGACGAAAATTTGCAAAATAACTCCGAAAACGATTCAGAACTTACACAAGACAAATTCGACGCCAGAGACGGGAGAGAATGGAGAGCTATAATCAAAATGGCGGATCCGGAAAGACAAAATGGACGAAATTTAAGATACCGAAAGAAGAAAGTTAAGTTTAAAAATTCTACGAAGTGTAAAATGAAAGAAAGGAGGCCCGAAGGGAAAGTAAAATTTAGATGTGAAGGACTTAGGAGATATTAATAGAGAGTAAGAAATTTCATGAATAAAATGTATAAATTGTAGTGTTAAAAAGTTGTAAAATGTAAAGTGTAAAAGCGATTAAGATAAAAGGGAAATAACGGACTGTCAGCTGAGTAAGGGAATGTAGCCTAGGTCAGTGATTAACAGGACAAGGCTCGAACAAATTCCTAATTATGTAAGGTCAGGAGCATAGCAATAACCCGCATCCGCTATCTGCACCTGAATAAACAAAGTGTAGACGAAGAGGGGAAGCGGTGAACCGGACGTCAATCAACCAATATTGACAGACTGCTTGTTCAACAAATTAGCCAAGGGTGATAGGAATGAATGAATGTATAAATGTGTACTGTTTTGTTTTTTATTAAAGGAAGATTTCCGAATAAAATAAATATTTTTTCTTTTTAACTGCAATTAGGATAGTAACCGTTGTAGTTACCAAGTATATTATATAAGTAAGGCATAGTTTAGTTCAACCAAAGCAGATATTTGTAATCATATAAGACGAGTTATTCCTTATATAAATGTAATATGTTTTGTGTATGATAATGTGTTTATTTACAGCAAAGACGTTTAGAAGAAACGGCTGTGATGGACAAAAGTGAACGATTGAGCAAATTTGTATGTATACAGCAATAAATAACATGTGTTTTGAATATATAAATATTATACAATAATAAATAAAATGTGTTTTGAGTATATCAATATATGAAATGATGAAGGAGATGTTTTTTAAATTTAAATATATGTGTTTATGTATAATTGTTAGGTTATTATGTCAAATTTTATGATGATGATAAATGAAGATGAAATATAGAGATGAATTTGAATAAAATGTTGTAAAATATATATGAATATCAATGCAAAATAATACATTTTGATATATATGTTAATAATGTAAAATGATAAAAGATTTAATGAAGATAACCATAAATAAATAGTTAATATGAAATGTGATATGTCGAAAAAGGGGTTTAATACAAAAATTTTAGTTTTTTAAAAAAATGAAAAATAGGAATTTTTCATTTTAACCGAAAATTTTAGTTTAAAGGGGGCATATTTGAGACGGTTTGGAAAAAGCCAAAAGTCTCAAGCCAATTTAAAACAAGTTAAATTCCCGCGATAAAGCGATGTAGATGAGAGACGAGGGGGGACGGTGACGTCACGGCAACAGGTGTTGAACACTGCATGTTGGATCGTGTACAGTCGTTCTGTCTTGTTTCTTATTTTATTAAAATACTAAATTATTAAAATAAATTAATGTTCAGTAGAATCAACCGATTAATAATATCGAAGAAAAAATTTAAAAGCAATTAAAACAAAAAAGTTATTCAAGTTTTTATAGGGGCTCAAAAACCTAAAATTTGGAAAAAACTTAAATTCAAAATTCAAAAAACGTAGAGTCATAACTCAAAGGGGAACTAATAATAATCATAAATAAAAAATATGAATTAATAATAATTAACAGGTGAGAATGGACTTAGAAAGTCATTCTTGGGGAGTTTTTTGGAATTTTTAAGTTGAAGGGGGGATTATTTAAAAAATAATAATAAGTACTATTGTAGAGACCACAATAGGGCACAATAATATGTACTTAGAATCAAATTTGAAAATAAAATAAGGGAGATATAATAATTACAAAACGTAAAACTTCAAAGCCCAAAAGCGGTTAAATTAAACGTTAAAGGGGTAAAGTAACATGATAATTATATGTATCTAGTATGTAAAATTGTAAAACATCAAAGCAGAAGTAATAATATATAATGGGGGGGTTTTTATGAACATAAACTCATACGATCCAAACTTTAGGACTTCAAGGACACATAACTCAAAAACCAAACGAGTTATGAGAAAAGTACAAACATAGTTTTTCGTCGTAGTAGAAGAGGAACAAGATTTCGTCAAAAGAATTTTGAGAAAGGACTTATCTCAAAATTTGGAAAGAAGAAAAATCGAATTTCGGGAAAAGGGCGATAACTCGCGAACGAAGCGTAGTAGAGCGATGAATCAAGTTCCACAAGACCCACAAGATGGATAGGAAGAAGAATCCGAAAGGAACTTTAAAATCGGTTCGAGCGTTCGAAAGTTATAGCGAGTTGAACGAAAAAACGTCCAAAGTAGAGATTTTCATGCAAAAACATGAAAAGTGGCGCACGCATCTTCTGCAGGAATCCAAAGTTTAAAACATATTGCCAACTTGGATCACAGATAACGTTGAAGAAAAAATACAATAAATTATTAATTAACAGGTGTTTTAATTAATAACAAAGGAAGAAAACTATTCATTAGTCAAAAAATATGACTAATAAAATATATAGTGTAAATATTTCAGACCAAAAGGGCCTGAAAACACATAATATAAAGAAAATACCTTTTACTCAAAAAGGGAGGAAAATTGGCTCCAAGAAGGGGAATAATTCCCACTGACAGGGAGACCATAATTTATCCGTCGAAAGACGGGTACTTTTGATTTGGAATCGACGCGAATAGGACGTTTCTTCTGCAACCGACTCTGAGCTGAGAGGAAGATTCAACTGTCACTCTACTTAACTGGACTTAGAATAATTTCAACTTTAATCGATCTTCAAGGCAACTTGTTACCAGGGGCCTTAAATTTAAGAAAGGCGGAACCAAAATGGTAACAATGTTTAGAAATTAAAAAAAAAATTAAAAAGACAAAAACAAATTTAGTGATTAACAAGGCTCAAGTTTATTGAAACAAAGAAATTTCGACGTTTCAGATTTTATCATTTACAACTGAGAAAGACATCCTGAGACAAAATTATCATAAACAGCTTATGATTAAAAATATTAATAATTAATAAAAGTTATACGCCCTTAAAGTAAAATATTATAATTTAAACAATAAAAAAAAAATTTAATCAATAGATTCTGAAAATTTATCCCCCTTTTTTTAGTTTATATATTTTATAGTTACAAAATTTAACAAAAAGACAATGAGCACAGCTTAACAATTAACAGGATTATAATTAATCCAAAAAAAAAGATTATACGCCCTTATATGTAAAAATTACAAAAAATAAAAAAAAAAAAAAAAGATACTGATATTTATTTCCCCCCTTTTGACTTTATGAAATGATAGTTTTTTAAAACAGTTACATAATATTACTTATTTGATAAGTTTCTTAAATGCTATATTGGCCAATAAATATATATGTTTTAGATAAAGAATTTATTATAAAAAGAGTAGTTTATTTTAAAAGAAAAGAAAAGAACATTTTGAATATTAAATTTTTAAATTGACGTCAATTTTGTGTTAATTTAGAAAATAACCTCTTGGAGGTTGTTAGGACCGAAAGTTTGCATGCAGGCTCCACCCAAGTATTTTTTTATATATATTATAATTAATTACACAAGTCTACATCTAAAATATAGTTTTTTTAAGAAAACATATTCGCTGAAATAAATTTAGACACATATACAATATGAGTTTAATTAAAGTTCTATAAAGTCAGTTTTTTTGTAACATCACTTTTGTGCACGTGAAACTCTGAAGCTATGTTGAATAAAACGTGTTTTGTTAGCAGGACGAAACATGTTTAGATCTTTTGCTGTGTTTCTTCTACCAGCATATTAGCTATGGCAAAAACATGTTTTTTAGCGTCTGTACAAAATCAGACATGTTTTAGCATTAATGTTCATTATTAAAGCAAATATCTGGTTTTTTGTCAAAATTAAAGAAAATTGATTGTATAACAGAAATTCGTTAAGATTGTACTTAAAAGCTTCTTAGATGGTTATAAATCTATTTATATATATTTAATTTTGTTTGAAACAAAGCTTGTATAAGACTTGCAAAGATTTGCAAAAGTCTGTAAAACGAAATTTTCTTATTTAGAACAGATTTCTCCAATTGTTTTATATTTGACATGTTCAATAAGATATTTTGATCATTTAAAGTTCAACATTAGTTTGCACCTATTTCACATAATTGTTCAAAACTCAAAATGTGCCTTTGCAAGGTTTTGTAAAGTATGTCTTAACAAAAGAAAATTTTATAATCATTGAGTTTCAAAAGAACATTGAATATTAAATAAAACATGAAATACATATTTTAAAAATACATGATAATTAATAAATTGTTTTAAAGCATTAACAAAAATTTAATATATGATAAAATCTGTAAAGCTTAGTACCTGGAAAATCCTGTCGCAGTCCACGTGAGCTTGCGCCGTGAAAACGAATTTATTAAACATTTTAAACTAAAACGCACAAACTAAATTTTAACATATCGTTGAAACTGAGTTGCAATTTTTGAAGACCAAGTAAGAAAAATTTATCTCTAACGTAACTATCTAAAAAGTCAGGCATTGTGAGTGACTACAGGTAGACTAAGCAACCGGTATTAGAGAAGATAGGCTGTCTTGCCGTTGTACTTTACCCTCCGCTATCGTACGATCATTAGTTTTGGACAATCTCGGCAGGTGACAGCATCTGTCAAGCAACGGAAGTTGTATGTGTGGAAGTTGAGTGAATGACGTTTTATTTCAGAGGTGATTTGAATTTGAATGCTACAAACTTAGAAGAATTCGAGACCAGCATTCAACTACATAGCAGCTTACAGACTCTGGATAGAAAACATCATATCAACATCATCCTAATTATACAACAAATTCCAAATCCAACTAGAACTTCTAATAAAGTGTGAAGGTATCTTATACTTAAGGAATAATTCGCAAATATTAACTTCATTTCAAATATAACGTCATTAGGGGAATTATTAAAAATTAAATTCATTTTTAAACCTCTGCTTTGGTGTTGAAAATAATTAATAATTTAAATACGACTTTTTCAGTACAGGAAAAACTGTTTGTGGTTCTGTCTGAAAAGTCAAGCGTTTTTATTTTGTTTAAGATATAGAAAATATTACATTGATAAATTTTGTCAAATAAATAAATAGTTGTGTTGTTGTTCAATCAAATTGTTTGGTGTGATTAAAAAAGTTTTTGAATATAAAATTTTTCTGTGCAAAAGAGAAAAGAATATATATAAATAATTCATTTCTAAATTTTGTTGTGTTTTCAATATATATCCATTCTGTATATGTTATTAACCTTGTTTAAACATAAATCTTATATATGTGCTCTGGTAATATAATTTGAAAATTTTAAAAAGTTATCATCAGAACTTAAGAGCCGATTTCTCCCAAAAGGCACGACCTTGGAGAGAGAGAGTGTTAATCTTAAAAAAAGAGTCAAATAATCGAGCATTGAGATAAAATTCAGGGAATTTTGCGTAAATTAAAAGTTAGTAAGTTTATGAGGACAAGCTCATACTTATTAGAGCCAAGAGTTGCAAAATCTTTGATTCAAAAAAGTAAAAGTGAGCACCTTGGCCTTGCCCGCGCTTGCTCTGAAAAGAAAGGTGGTTCGCCCAGTCGGTGGTGATCGTACAGCGAGTTTAAGAGTTCGTGATAAAAGTGTTCCAAAAAAGGGAACACAGAATCTTAAATTCGTGAAGACAGAGAGAGTGGTTTGTGGTAAGTGCAGCTGCAAGAGTCGGCGAACGGACCCACGATCCCGAGAGTCGGAGCGCGGCAAGTGGCGCCCAACGTGGGGCCCGATAGCGTGGAGCACGAAAAAGCAAAGTTTTGGAACAAATTTTCAAAATTTTGAATTTTTCAGTGTTTCATACGAACGAGAATATCTTAAGTTCTGATATAATTTATATGTACATATGTGTTAGTAATAAGTTGTGCTGGTAATTACAACGACAAATATACTAAATTGCAAAAATAATAATAATTAAAAGTAGAGTCCAAATTAAACCGAAATTTAAATTTTTTAATTAATTAAATCAAGTGAATAAGTGAAGTGAAAATGGGACCAGCGAAAGATCCAGCAAAACAGGAAGGTTCAAAGGAACAGGAGACGGAAATGCAGAAAATGGTGAGGTACCTGAACCAAATGGAGGATAGAAGAAAACAAGAGAGGGAACAGGACAAAGCGGAACAACAGAGAAAAGAAAAGGAGAGGGAAGACAACGAACAAATAAGAAAAATAGAAGAAAGAATCGAGAAAAACCAAGAGAAGGAGGAGATGGAGGCCAAATGGAACCAAATGGAAGAATTACGGAAGCAGGAGAGAGACGAGAGGATGAAGAGAGAAGAAGGAATGGAAGCCAGATGGATAAAGAGAGAGGAAGAAATGGAAACGAAACGTATCCAAAGGGAAGACGCCCGAAAACAGGAAATAGGGAAATATATGGAGGAAATAAAGGAATCTATAGATAGTAATATGGCCGAAAATACGAGACGAATAGAGAATTGTGAAGAAAAAGTGGAAGAGTGCGTAGGGGAAATTAAGAAAATGACAGACAATTTAAAGGAACAGGGAAATTCAACTAAAGAAATAGGGGAGAAAGTTAAAAAGTTAGAAGTTAAAATTAGGGAAGTCGCCAAAATTAAAGAAACCGGTGGTAATGCTAAAAA
This sequence comes from Aphrophora alni, assembly GCA_963513935.1. Lineage (NCBI taxonomy): Eukaryota > Metazoa > Arthropoda > Insecta > Hemiptera > Aphrophoridae > Aphrophora > Aphrophora alni. The sequence goes on along the minus strand of OY740765.1, from coordinate 55,141,304 downwards.
TATAATTTATTTAGATAGGGCAAATTTAGAATCAAAAACTATAGAATTTTGGGGAAATTCAAGAGATAATCCTGTTCAATTTTTAAAATAAATTGAGGAAGTATTTCAAGAAATAAATCCGGTTATGGAAGAAAGTGATAAATTAAAAGTAGTGGAGAAAAAATTGAAAGGAGCTGCCATGGAATGGTGGGAAATAATCAAGCGAGATACAGAAGAATATAGCCAGTTTAAATTGCTATTTTTAGAACATTATTGGGGTTATCAAACGCAACAAGTAGTTAGGAATCAGATAGAAAACCATAGGTATAATCCAAATGGAAATATGAGTAGGGTAGATTATTTTTGTAAAATGGTGCGAAAGGCCGAGTATTTGGAACCCAAAATTCCGGAAGAGTTCCTTATATACCAACTAATGAGGCATTTTGACCAAAAAGTTCAATTAGCGTGTATTGGTAGGGCTAGTGAGCATTTGAAGGACGCCATTAAGTTTTTGAGGACAATTGAAAACGTAGACGGGATGTCTAGAGAAGTTCGAAGACCCGATAGTTTCGAAAGGAGGGACGGACAACAAAGAGATCAAAATTTCAGGCAAAGGAATCAAGACTACTCAAAACCATCCCAAAACCCTAACCTTCGATCCTATGGTCAAACCCAAAATAAACCACAACCACAGATACCTCAAAACCCTGGTCCTTCAAACCAAAAATTCCTACCTAAGGTCACAAAAAACTAAAATACGAGATCTCAAGGCAAAATTTTTGGCAGAAAAAGGAAAATACAAACGGAATTGAGATCGAAGATAAAACGAAATTAAGCAAACATAAAAGGGGGGATCTGAAAATAAATAAAATTAAATTGGGGATTTTAAATACCGAAATTAAAAAAGATTTAATGGAGGAAAGAGATAATAAAATTCTAAATAGTGAAATTTGCGAAAAATGTCCGGAAATAGGGATAGAAATTGAAAATATAAAAGTAAATATGTCCATTGACACCGGAGCTCAGATGTCCTGTGTTCAAGAGGATTTTTATAAAAATGTGCTAAAAAATAGGAACGATAAAATCTTGGAATTACCAGTTGTAAATACGGAAATGGTGACTGCGATAAAAAGCCAGCGACAGAAGATTAAATTACAAGCATTATTGGAGATTAGAATAAATGACCAATCAATAAGAGGGGTATTTATGGTGGTACCAAAGCTGGAGAGTAAAATGATAATGGGTTGTGATTTAATGTGCAAATATCGAAGTCGAATTAATATGGAAAAGGGTTTCCTACAACTGGTAAAAGAAAACGAATTTATTGTAGTAGATTTTCTTAAAGAAAATAAATTAAGATTGAGCAAAAACAAAGTGCAGAAAGAACATCAAGATGGCGGCGAAACCGACAAAATGGTAGCGTCGTCAGCTGCAAAAAATGGAGGCTCAAATTCGCACAAGCGAGCAAAAGGGGCTTGTGTGTTGGCCATAAAAATGCCTATGGACCTAAAACAGAAAGCAATGGACGTGTCTAGACCGAGTAGTGACGAAACCGATGGTGGTCAAAAGCGAAGAAAGAAGTTAAGGGTAAACAATGAGTCGATAAGGAGGAAAAAGGCAAATGTTAATAAAGAAGAAGGGCTGAAAGAAGCGGAGAATAAAGGAAATAAAGTGGGAGGAATAAATAATAATGGGCCAGAGGCCATAATCTACGAAAATAATAATGGGCCAGAGGCCATAATCTACGAAAATAATAGTGGGCCAGAGGCCATGATCTACGAAAATAATATAATAAAAAATTACGACGAAAATTTGCAAAATAACTCCGAAAACGATTCAGAACTTACACAAGACAAATTCGACGCCAGAGACGGGAGAGAATGGAGAGCTATAATCAAAATGGCGGATCCGGAAAGACAAAATGGACGAAATTTAAGATACCGAAAGAAGAAAGTTAAGTTTAAAAATTCTACGAAGTGTAAAATGAAAGAAAGGAGGCCCGAAGGGAAAGTAAAATTTAGATGTGAAGGACTTAGGAGATATTAATAGAGAGTAAGAAATTTCATGAATAAAATGTATAAATTGTAGTGTTAAAAAGTTGTAAAATGTAAAGTGTAAAAGCGATTAAGATAAAAGGGAAATAACGGACTGTCAGCTGAGTAAGGGAATGTAGCCTAGGTCAGTGATTAACAGGACAAGGCTCGAACAAATTCCTAATTATGTAAGGTCAGGAGCATAGCAATAACCCGCATCCGCTATCTGCACCTGAATAAACAAAGTGTAGACGAAGAGGGGAAGCGGTGAACCGGACGTCAATCAACCAATATTGACAGACTGCTTGTTCAACAAATTAGCCAAGGGTGATAGGAATGAATGAATGTATAAATGTGTACTGTTTTGTTTTTTATTAAAGGAAGATTTCCGAATAAAATAAATATTTTTTCTTTTTAACTGCAATTAGGATAGTAACCGTTGTAGTTACCAAGTATATTATATAAGTAAGGCATAGTTTAGTTCAACCAAAGCAGATATTTGTAATCATATAAGACGAGTTATTCCTTATATAAATGTAATATGTTTTGTGTATGATAATGTGTTTATTTACAGCAAAGACGTTTAGAAGAAACGGCTGTGATGGACAAAAGTGAACGATTGAGCAAATTTGTATGTATACAGCAATAAATAACATGTGTTTTGAATATATAAATATTATACAATAATAAATAAAATGTGTTTTGAGTATATCAATATATGAAATGATGAAGGAGATGTTTTTTAAATTTAAATATATGTGTTTATGTATAATTGTTAGGTTATTATGTCAAATTTTATGATGATGATAAATGAAGATGAAATATAGAGATGAATTTGAATAAAATGTTGTAAAATATATATGAATATCAATGCAAAATAATACATTTTGATATATATGTTAATAATGTAAAATGATAAAAGATTTAATGAAGATAACCATAAATAAATAGTTAATATGAAATGTGATATGTCGAAAAAGGGGTTTAATACAAAAATTTTAGTTTTTTAAAAAAATGAAAAATAGGAATTTTTCATTTTAACCGAAAATTTTAGTTTAAAGGGGGCATATTTGAGACGGTTTGGAAAAAGCCAAAAGTCTCAAGCCAATTTAAAACAAGTTAAATTCCCGCGATAAAGCGATGTAGATGAGAGACGAGGGGGGACGGTGACGTCACGGCAACAGGTGTTGAACACTGCATGTTGGATCGTGTACAGTCGTTCTGTCTTGTTTCTTATTTTATTAAAATACTAAATTATTAAAATAAATTAATGTTCAGTAGAATCAACCGATTAATAATATCGAAGAAAAAATTTAAAAGCAATTAAAACAAAAAAGTTATTCAAGTTTTTATAGGGGCTCAAAAACCTAAAATTTGGAAAAAACTTAAATTCAAAATTCAAAAAACGTAGAGTCATAACTCAAAGGGGAACTAATAATAATCATAAATAAAAAATATGAATTAATAATAATTAACAGGTGAGAATGGACTTAGAAAGTCATTCTTGGGGAGTTTTTTGGAATTTTTAAGTTGAAGGGGGGATTATTTAAAAAATAATAATAAGTACTATTGTAGAGACCACAATAGGGCACAATAATATGTACTTAGAATCAAATTTGAAAATAAAATAAGGGAGATATAATAATTACAAAACGTAAAACTTCAAAGCCCAAAAGCGGTTAAATTAAACGTTAAAGGGGTAAAGTAACATGATAATTATATGTATCTAGTATGTAAAATTGTAAAACATCAAAGCAGAAGTAATAATATATAATGGGGGGGTTTTTATGAACATAAACTCATACGATCCAAACTTTAGGACTTCAAGGACACATAACTCAAAAACCAAACGAGTTATGAGAAAAGTACAAACATAGTTTTTCGTCGTAGTAGAAGAGGAACAAGATTTCGTCAAAAGAATTTTGAGAAAGGACTTATCTCAAAATTTGGAAAGAAGAAAAATCGAATTTCGGGAAAAGGGCGATAACTCGCGAACGAAGCGTAGTAGAGCGATGAATCAAGTTCCACAAGACCCACAAGATGGATAGGAAGAAGAATCCGAAAGGAACTTTAAAATCGGTTCGAGCGTTCGAAAGTTATAGCGAGTTGAACGAAAAAACGTCCAAAGTAGAGATTTTCATGCAAAAACATGAAAAGTGGCGCACGCATCTTCTGCAGGAATCCAAAGTTTAAACATCATATTGCCAACTTGGATCACAGATAACGTTGAAGAAAAAATACAATAAATTATTAATTAACAGGTGTTTTAATTAATAACAAAGGAAGAAAACTATTCATTAGTCAAAAAATATGACTAATAAAATATATAGTGTAAATATTTCAGACCAAAAGGGCCTGAAAACACATAATATAAAGAAAATACCTTTTTCTCAAAAAGGGAGGAAAATTGGCTCCAAGAAGGGGAATAATTCCCACTGACAGGGAGACCATAATTTATCCGTCGAAAGACGGGTACTTTTGATTTGGAATCGACGCGAATAGGACGTTTCTTCTGCAACCGACTCTGAGCTGAGAGGAAGATTCAACTGTCACTCTACTTAACTGGACTTAGAATAATTTCAACTTTAATCGATCTTCAAGGCAACTTAGAAGAATTCGAGACCAGCATTCAACTACATAGCAGCTTACAGACTCTGGATAGAAAACATCATATCAACATCATCCTAATTATACAACAAATTCCAAATCCAACTAGAACTTCTAATAAAGTGTGAAGGTATCTTATACTTAAGGAATAATTCGCAAATATTAACTTCATTTCAAATATAACGTCATTAGGGGAATTATTAAAAATTAAATTCATTTTTAAACCTCTGCTTTGGTGTTGAAAATAATTAATAATTTAAATACGACTTTTTCAGTACAGGAAAAACTGTTTGTGGTTCTGTCTGAAAAGTCAAGCGTTTTTATTTTGTTTAAGATATAGAAAATATTACATTGATAAATTTTGTCAAATAAATAAATAGTTGTGTTGTTGTTCAATCAAATTGTTTGGTGTGATTAAAAAAGTTTTTGAATATAAAATTTTTCTGTGCAAAAGAGAAAAGAATATATATAAATAATTCATTTCTAAATTTTGTTGTGTTTTCAATATATATCCATTCTGTATATGTTATTAACCTTGTTTAAACATAAATCTTATATATGTGCTCTGGTAATATAATTTGAAAATTTTAAAAAGTTATCATCAGAACTTAAGAGCCGATTTCTCCCAAAAGGCACGACCTTGGAGAGAGAGAGTGTTAATCTTAAAAAAAGAGTCAAATAATCGAGCATTGAGATAAAATTCAGGGAATTTTGCGTAAATTAAAAGTAAGTAAGTTTATGAGGACAAGCTCATACTTATTAGAGCCAAGAGTTGCAAAATCTTTGATTCAAAAAAGTAAAAGTGAGCACCTTGGCCTTGCCCGCGCTTGCTCTGAAAAGAAAGGTGGTTCGCTCAGTCGGTGGTGATCGTACAGCGAGTTTAAGAGTTCGTGATAAAAGTGTTCCAAAAAAGGGAACACAGAATCTTAAATTCGTGAAGACAGAGAGAGTGGTTTGTGGTAAGTGCAGCTGCAGAGTCGGTGTACGGACCCACGACCTCGAGAGCCGGAGCGCGGCAGTGTGTGTGTGTGTGTGTGTGTGTGTGTGTGTGTGTGTGTGTGTGTGTGTGTGTGTGTGTGTGTGAAGAGACGTGATCAAACCTCTATCAACATGTGCACATATCAAATAAAAAACTCTAGCACTATTAGTTCAAATGTCTGTTATAAATGGAAATGCTCTAATCAATTCAGTACAAAATACTACCTATGTTACTGACTTCAAAAACACTGTTTGTTTAAAAACACCGTAGGAAATTTTGAACCTCGACAACACACTCACTTCCTACATAACTTTTTATGTAGTTTACTATTATTGGTGTATTGTAATAATTAATTTTAAGCAACCTTACTTGTATGGTATATTAGATCAATAAGTATATTATACTACAACTACTATAATACATATAACAAGAAACAAATATCATATTATAGGTATAATGAAGTGTACATTTTTACCAACATTTGCTGTACCAAATCTTCCTGAGCGAGTGTTTACTGGATTCTACAATCTAACTGTTAGACCGTACATTCCAAATTCAAGAAGTTGTTATAATAGGGTATAAATGGTAATATTCTTGCTTTTACAAAAAACTTCCTTAGCAACAAATATTTCAGAATGCATGTTTGATTTTTTGCTTGATGAAATTCCCACCTAGTGAAATTATTTTTACAGGTGGTTCTAAAGTGGACAATAAAGTCGATTACACATATTACTTATCCGATTGTACGTATATGTATGGATAACACTCAGCTTATAGTATATTTTCTACCGAACTCTTTGCTATTTTGAATGGCCTTAATACTGTTCCATCTGGTTTTCATCACTATCTTCTATGTTCCGATTTCAAAAGTGCTTTACAATCTATTCTATGACTGTATTCTAAGAATCCCTTGGTTGAAGATATTTTTTGTTTCATTCACAGACTTCAGCTGTTGGAGTATTATTTTGCTGGGTAACTGGGTAAAGCTACAAGTGAGATACCAGTGACACAGAATGTTATGGTATCTGACTTTGTACTGACATTTAAAATTTTTTGAATAGGAAATGGGAAGAAGAGTGGACAAATACAGAGTCCAATAAGCTGAGACAAAGTAAAAGAAACTGTCCGCCTGTAGAATTCAGCCGTCCATGTGTCATTGAGAGGAAGTGGTGGTTACCCGTGTTCCTATTGGTCATTTCATGATCACTTATGGAATTCTGATGGAACAGGAGAATCCGCCACAATGCCAACTTTGTCAAGGTGTGTTATCAATTAAGCACATCCTTATTGAGTGTGTTATGTTAAGAGGTGTGTGACGAATTTTCCCCCTACCAAATTCCATTCAGGTGATGTTGAGGGATAATGTTCAGATCCTTGATCGGGTATTGTCCTTTTTGCGTCGTCTGAAAATTGTTGATATAATTTAAAAGCAAATTTTCAATTTCATTATTGCAGAACTTCTTTACAGCTGTGTAATACTTTTTATTAAAATTCTGTTTCATAACTCATTGCTTGGCTTTTTTACAACTTTGTAATATTTGTTATCATTGTTGTTAAAATTGTAATTTACCATACTTTGTAATTATTGTTAACTTGTTACAGGGCCATTTTACAGCCTTGTACTAAATTTTGTTATTGTTTATTTTCGTTTTTTACCTAATTTTTGTTTTGTTATTCTTTTTAATGTGTTATTTGTAAGTTGAAGTATCGTCATGCCCAATTTTTTTAAGACGTTTTTGGCCGAAAAGGTGTTTCGCTTTAAAACTCATAAAAAGTGATGCTGATATATATATATCATGGAAATATTAGGTTTTACAAAGATGGGCAAAAAACCAAACAAAATACGTAAATTTGTGTATCACATCGCTCTCGCCCTTCTTTATTATTTGAGTACATTTGTTTTGAAAGATAATACTTTTTGCTTTTTAAATTATTTTTGTTTTAAATATAATTTATTTGATGATTTATTCAAAATTATTATTATTACAATTACTATTTTCCTTTTACCTTGGATGTTTACTTCCATTGGTTTTAAATTGTTAACAAATTTTGATCTTTATTATAGTATATTTCAATGTCTTACCAAAACGGATTTTGTTAGTATTTTGTCAGTACCTATGCATGATGTCTGTAATGTTGGAAATAGAATATTTAAATATTTTTATCTTCCACTTGCAATACAAAAATATTTGTTTGTATAATGTGACCTATTTTTTCTTCTTTTATAAAAAAAAGTTGAAGATAATTTTCAGCTTCATACTTTTGTTAGTGTGTAATTCTCAAATTTCTAACTTAGCCGTTATGTAACAAAAGTATTTTGCTGTTTGCTGTTAGAACCTTGAAAGTAGTAGTATATCTATAGTAACAATAACTTCAATGATGTAACAGTGTATCTTTGATTTGTACAGTTCAAAGATTCAAAGATACTAATCTATGGTTTTGTCTGAGATGGATTAAGAAAGTTTCTCTCGTATCTCATACTTTTGATCTTCACGCCTTCACGTTTGTTATTCGTTTGGTGTGTTCTATAATTCTGTGTAATTAATTATGTTAATTTTCTTGTATTTACCAATTTTACCTTGTTTTATTTGAAATAAGGAAGTTGTTGATTAAACGTAATGCCAGTATACATATCGGCTTTGGTGCAATCAAATTGAATTAATGCCGTTAAAGTTGCAATTAGATTCAGAAATGGAAGAAGAGTTTGAGACTGAAATTTCTGTTATTGACGTTTATGATATTGCTTCTGTTATTGGAAAAGAATTCGAGAAAATAATTGATGTTTATGGCGCCGAAGCTGTCACTAGTTTGATGCCCAAAGTAATCAATGTATTAGAACATTTGGAGGTTTTGGCAACCAAAAATGAAAGGGAAAATGCTGCAGTGCAAGAGTTAAAATCAAGAATAGTAAAACTTGAAAGTGAGAAAATTGAAAAAGCTGAAGACCGACAAAGATTTGAAAGAGTAAGTAGTGATATATTTAATTTAAATATTTCAAAACTTATTTAAAAAAAAGATTATAAGGGTAAGTAAAATATAGAGGGTAATTATAGATTGTGCAGTGCTCTTGAATTTTATGATTAAAAATCATGAAATCGGTTACTACCTACCTTAATTTTATATATGTAGATCATATTTGTTGTCGGAAGAGACTTTGCATTACCAAAACAATATTTCTGTAAAAATTAAGCAATTTATATGCAATGAGCCTATGTTTTGAGGTCCCTAAGTCAAGCTAACTGAATAGCTTGACTTTAGATGTGTGTGCATTAACTGTCTTCTAACAACAGGTAAATATTATTATGTTGTATAATTTCTGATCAAGAACTAATAAATAACAAAGGTAGTCTTTATTAGTCTGGGATACATGTGTGTGTGTGTGTGCGTGCGTGCGTGCGTGCGGTAATTGTTTACTGTAGCGCCCCAATTTTAATATTTTTTAAAGTTATTTTTGTATTACATAGGCTACTTCTATTTATAAGAATAGTAATATTTTTTGGTGAGCAAAATTGTTTTTCACTTCAAAATTGACGTATTTCAATAACATATTGTAAGTTTACATGGCAAACACAATTTCCCAATATATATATATTTGTCAATTTTGTTCTACGTACCGGTACCTCTCTTTATAAGTAGTATAAATAGTAATACATTTTGGGGATCAAAATTGTTTATCATTTTAAAATTTACATATTTCAATGACGGTTAAGTGGTTTGTTGGTAAAGTTTAGGCTACATGGCAAACACAATGTTTCGACTGATCACCGAAGTCAAGCAACATTGAGCGTGATTATTACTTGGATGGGTGATGGTGTTTCTACCATGTGTGCATGGGATTATTGTTGTTCAAACAATTGAACAGTCAATATGGAGTATTATATATATATATATATATATTTATATATATATAGCTATCCTACTTGACCTTGTAAGGTAAAAACAATTTTCAATTGTCGAAGTCAAGCAACTAGAGTGTAGTTAGTCAGTGCTTGGAAGAGAGACCGTTTGGGAACACTACATGAAAAATTTCAATTGGGTTTAGTGTTGTCATATTGTACATAGGTTTATTCACTCGTAGGTCATTTTTAGGTCATTTGTAATTATCATAGGCCTGTCGTAAGGTGTATATATATACAAAATACACATATAACAAAAAACAATAAACTATTAATTTAGTTTATAATCCACAAATAAATAAAATTAATAAACTCCAAGATCAAAAAAGCAAAAAAGCAATCACCATAATAGTGTAATTAGAAAATAAATTTATATAAATTATACTAATAAAATAAATTTAATAGTAAAAAGATTTGAAAAAACCCCTATTGTTAAGACGATGCAGTAAATGCTCAGTATGCAACTGAGTGTACACACAAAGCTCGGCGGGCGTTGCTGCAGCCGTGCGCCGCGTGTTATTCAATGTTTTCACTACGTTTTCATGAATATATTCTTAGTTATAATTACATTTTTTTAAAGCTAACGAGTTGCTCTAAAAGTTTTGTCTGAAGTTGTTTTTCGAAATATCCGAAACTAAAAAGTTATTAAATGAAATCCTTAAAAAATTTACTTTTTGATCCAAAATTTTGGTCTGTTTCTTAAAAAATCTGAATAACCGTACAAGATATAAGAAAATGTTACTGAACATTGTCTTTAGTAAATTTTGTGATAAACAACATGGTACCAAAATGAATTAGATGTGTTTAAAACTAACAGAGATATAAGCAATAACAAAAACGCTTGCAAATTCAGACTTTAAAGGGGGTGGGGGGGAAGCTCAAGGGGGAGGGGTGGGGACTTTTGGGAAAATACTCCTCTAGATAGGTACTAACGACTGTAAAAAATTCAGCTTGTCTCTAATTTCTTCCGACATAAAACCTTCATTGCCTGGGCTAAAGAGACATTGTACTGAAAATTCCCTCACAACTGAAAAACACAACTAATTATCAAATTTAAATAAATAAATGTAGAGTTTATTTAGTCAAGCCACCAGGTCTGTACTCACAACCAAATTGATTAACTTTCAATTATTTGAGCTTGAGCAAGTTTGTACCAGACAGTGAGGAGCACCCCTTCTGGATGTTTTGTCTCCAACCACTTTGTTTTTATTATCAGATAAGATAACAGTCCCCATATTCCACTCTAGGCTCAACAGACAAATGATACACTAATTACTAACATTGTTCTTAGGCAATGATTACTTGGTCTCATGAATGAACTTTAACCCTCCATCTGATGATTAAAACACTTTTAAATGATACCATGTATTTAGGCGTTTTGCAAGGTTATCTTGAATATTTTTTTAAAAAATACAAAACTTGTTAAAATATCATGTATTGTATATCAAACTATTCAGAAAAGCATGTTTTATAAGATAGTATAAAATTTAAAAAATGACCAGTCTCCAAAAAGATTCAAGTCTCAAAAATGTATGGCTGATTTTTTTTCCTTGCTTTTTTTGATTTTGGGGCACTATGAATAGTCACACAAAACAGTAATAAACAATTGAAGATAGCCAAAATGTTTCAAATTTAATCCTGAATTAAACTATATATCACACACTAATATTATTTTGAAAAAATTGAAATAGAAAATAAAAAAAACCGAGAACAGTACATAAGTAAATTTTAGCCCTATTATATACAAATCATGTATACGCATTACTGTTGTATGTCCACACTGTTGTAATATGTCCACACTGTTGTAATATATCCACAAATATTGATTATATTACATGTACTATGAGGAAATAATGCTAATTAGTTAGAAATAGTTTTGAAAAAAAAAAATCTATTATGATATATTTACATATTTACAAAAACTAAACATTTTAGTCCCGAGTCTGATCACTTGGACAAAGTTCAATGTCTGTATCAATGTCACTTGTAATTTCATTTCCACTAACGTCGTCATCTAAATAACGTCTAATAGCACTGGATCTACTAAGTTCACTCATAATACAAACTAAAACAAACTATAACACAATATAACAACAATAAATGATAATTTAACATGTATTTACAGTAAAAATAGGAATGCAAAACAACACTGTGTTGTTAGCGTTCAACCGGGTCAGTTCACCATAAGCAGACGCTCAGCTGAAACAAACAGCTGATTGACTTCCCCCACCGCTGTCCACAGCCAAATTTTGATGTTGGTGGAAAGAGAAATCTTTACACTGCATTACTATATAAAGTATACGAATGTTACGTACAAAGTTCCGCCGTGATTTTACAAAATCAAATGTAACACACAGTGTGATAGCATCACTGGAAAGTGACTTGAATGTATCGCACAGTGCGATAGCATCAAATGGAGGGTTAACCCTCTCCCTTACTGTTTGGAAGCAGGTAGTCACTGATAACACATGGAAACCCAAATGTAATAAAAAAAAAAAAAATTGAAGAATTAAAGAAGTTGAAAATATCACCAACACTCTTTTTATCAGGGCCTTCTACTTTGCAATATTAAAAACTTTTATTTGTTGCCACTTTCACGCTCTGAGATGGGAAAAAATATTGAAAGATGTTGGAGAAATAATCAGTAAAGAATTATCCAGTTTTGTTATTTCATAGCTTCAAATGTCCACTACTCAAGATAGAGTCAACCTTTTTGGTCGGATTTGCAGCATTATATCTTTTTAAATAGACCTTTATTTTGATAGCAAACTTACATTAAAGATTGTTGACCGACTCCTGGATGAGATATCTCTCGAGAGTTAAAAATCTGTGAAAAGGGCATGAAACTCTTAGAACCACATACTAAAAGCAAGGTGGGAAGTTCTATTAATCTAAGTTTCTTAGTTTAGCAGTAATAATTTTTTTTCTCCATAAGTTACTTCTTTCCACACTGTATAATGATTAAATATTTTACATATAGGCCTAGGACAAGTTAGGTAAGATTAAAGCGGTACAGATATAATTAATCAATCCTGAGAATAACTAGAAAATTTTATGAAATTTGTTTAGTACAAACTAGGGGGCCTATATTTTGAAAAGGAAAAATAGAATTTTTAAGCGTAATTTACTTTTCACAGTTAAAATTGAAATTGAAAAATACTAAATAAATATACATTTAAGTTATGTAACGTCTGGGGAATTCCTGTCACTGAAGTAATTAAGTACAGATGATCTATTAGATAATGCACAATAACGACTAGTAGTCTGTTGATATCGATCAGGAATGTTTGTTTTATATGAAATAACTATAAACGAATTTTATAACTTAGCTAACTTATATTATTCGTTAAAGACATTCTAATGGTTAAGTACCGTGCAAATTTGGAAAAATTGAGTTTTTGTAAAAATTTAATGTTTCTGAACAGCATGTGGCTAAAGCTAGGCAGGGCGGTTTATTCAAGTCCTGAGATTCAGATTCTAATCACCAAAGTGATCTTCGACTCGGTGATCTGAACAAAACTGGTTCCTGGACTTACAATCATTAGCGAAAAAGAAAATAATTTGTTGAAATTTAAATTTGAAAACCCCAGTTTTGAAGTTGTTAAAATGTGCCTCTCAAGGCATACTTTTGATTAATTCATTACAAATATTTTCCAATCTTGCATTGTTTAAAAGTTACAGCACTTTGAAAATAAAACGTATCTCTAAAATCCTCAAAAACCTAATTTAAACTATTTTTTCGTCATAAAGTAGTAATAATAAAGAAATGATAAAGAATAAAATTTTAAATGATAAAGTAGGCTGAAACTTGTAAAATTCATAAGCTAGTAAAAAGTAATTTTTCAAACTAAAGGAAGTAAAGTTGCTCACCTGAGTCTAGTAAGTAGGTGAGAAATTGTAAAAAAAATGATAAATTTTGTTTTAATGAATTAAAAAGATGAGAGAATTCATGCTATAAATTTTATAAAAGTAATTTTGAGATCATTTTAAATGAATAATTAGCATTAGAATAGAATATACGAGAAGATTAATTGTGAAAAACCACAATAAAAGGGTGTTAGAAAGATAATAATGTGTAGTACGAAAATTTGCGAAGCACAACACGTACGAGAATCATTGCGAGGATAGTGAACCTTTCCGATGAATGAACTAAAATAAAGTGAGAAAAACTGAAAAAACTCTTGAGGTGTTAAAAAGAAATTTCTGAGGCAATACGTTGCGAGGTAAATGTGATTTTCTAGAGAACGTGATGTCCTACAAGAACAACTCAAACCAGGGAGACACCGTGGTGAGATGAAAATGGAAAACGTGATTAGAAGAAATTCCAACATTCCTGAAGAAAAATAAAGAGGCTTCATTGAAAACAATGGACAAACATTAATAGTATGTGCAAAGGCTGCCGCTCAGCGGTTTTAAGAAACTCAAAAATGGTGGACCACACAGTAGAGCCAACGATAACAAAACAACACTAGGACTATTAATTCATGAATTCAAATAAATAAAATAAATTAACAAATGAAGTAGAAAATTATAAAATTAAAGTCGTAATAATTAATTAAATAAAGACTTACCAGATACTGAGGGAATAAAGGATGAAAAATGGAGAATTCTTGCAACTGTAGAAAGGAGGGAAAAAGGGAATATTTGGTTCTAAAAATGGTACAACGAGGTAGAAAGTTTCTATAATACAGTAGCACAAACTAAAAAAAAAAAAGCTCATGAAAATTTGAAAAGGAAGTATGGTGTTAAGCTGTAATTTGAAAATTGTTGCATATGAGTAGTATGAACTTTTCAAAAATCAAAGTAGGGTGATTTAGGGTATTTTTTTGATAAAAACTCCCAATGTGGCATATCATTAAAAGTCAGTTGAAAGTGCCTGACTTTATTTTGAAATTTTTTATGAAAAAGCATACTCAAGATGCAGATGAACATAAAAGCCAATATTTCAGATAGTTTAAGTTGCAATTTAAAAAATTAAAGATAAGAAAGAAAGAAAACATTTATGTCAAAATTTTGGTGTTCAAAAATCATTAAAAGTGAGACAAAACTGTACACCAAGTTTCTAGCATACAGTACATTTTAGATGGGTAATCTGTATATGTACAAATAAAAAGTCACGTAAGTATATTATTTACACCATGAGAAATTTGTTATTCATGGATCAATAATCATATGATTAAATATATTTATAAAAACAATCACCCTTATCATTATTTTTCTGAACAAATATATCATAAGTTTAAAACAAAAGTTTTCTAAAGATTTTATTTGTTAGATAAAGTTGTTATCAAACAGTGTTAAAGATAACATATTCATTTCAAAACCAAGCAAATATTGCTATTTGAATATTTGAAATAGCCAAACATATCACTACCATTATCTAGAGCATCTGCCCATCCTTTATTTGTTCAGTAAATACCACAGTGATAACCAAATTAATCCATACATTATGTTTCAAAAGTTTTGAACCATCATTTATGAAATTTTTTGTTAAATATCTTTGAAATATTCATAGCAAACAATGATTATAGCAAACAAGTTAAGAGATTTCAAAAGGAATTGTGGCTTCATTGTACCTCATTTTTGTCTTGAGAAAATGACAAAACATTGCTACAGGTTCTATCCAAAATGGCAGGAATGCAACCAGAAAAAGTGTTTTGTTGAGGTCCCCAAATTATTGGAAGCCAAAAATGAAAACAAGTAAATAAATAAATAAGTAAATATAAAAAATCGGTAACACATTTTTTATTAATATAGCAATTATATATGACAACCAAGATTGCCTTTTTGGTATTAAGTTTTGAATTAGGCGTAAAAGGTTTTATATTACTGTATATGTCTAAATTTAACACTTAAAAATTAGATTCTTTGTAACTTTTATGTTGAAATTTCACAGTTAAAACTGGGTTTCTAAGCAAAAAATATTATTTTATTTTTATAAATAGGTTTAAAGTGACTGTTTTCGAAATGAATATTAGTGACTTGACAGTTATACTTAAACTTGCAAATTCATATTGAATTATGAACATAACTGTACACACACACACACACACACACACACATTTGATGTTTCATTTTCAATTCATACAGTGAAAACTGAATGATGCGTTAAAATATAATTTTTGCCTTTGGTAACTTTTTCAAAGTAAAGTTTGAAGTTAATGAAACTTGAAAAATGAATACATGGTAGCTGTACAATTAACCCTGAAAGCCCTATGCTCCTCAGAGGAGAAAAAGAATATATAAATTAAAACTAGTCTATAACATACTGGAGCCACCACTGGTTTAAATAACAAGTCTCCCAAAATAATCGATACAATATTTTTCCTCTGGTAATTTAATGAAAGATTCCTTGGACCTGATTTTTCAATATTTTCCCCCAAATTATAAATGTGAAAAATAAAAATAGATGCAAAACCATTTTAATACTATTTCTTAACTAACCTAACACTGTATAACTGAACTGGATGTTAGTAATGTGCTCTACTATTTTCACATAACTTAGTTGGCAAATCTTGGGCTATAAAAAGAGCAGTATAATAGCAGTAGACAGCAACTACATTGTAAAATCATTTATATATCCCAGCACTCTACATAGTCATAAAAATTACACTTTTATAAATATAACCAATAAATTGTAAATGGTAAATATAAATTACCTTACCTATCTGACCTAACTTGTACCAGATGTTAAATATTCCAGTATTTATAAAAACCACACATTTTCTATAGAATTTTATCATGTATTTTGTTGAATGAATGCCAGTCTTCATTTTCGATCTTGAATAATAATTATATTGTGTTATTCTATGCAGTATTATAGTTGTTAAGTTACTAGGATTGATATGTGTACAATACTTATATTAAATACCTATTTTTAACATTTTACATAATGCCTTTTGTCTGTAATAAGAAGTGTAGGTTTTTGTACACACACACACACATATATATATATATATATATATATATATAACCTTTGCACGTTCCTGAAACACCTGTAAAATATAAGATTACACTTTTTTCTTTTTAACATTTTGTTCTTGCTCTAGCTAGTTTGTATAAATGTTGAAAAAACATGTCTATCTCTTCTGATATGTGGGATAATAAATATTTTCCTGTAAATAGCTATTTACTAAGCTGAAAATTTTGTAAATATATGTAATTATAAAAAAAAACGTACTTTCAAACATTCTATTAATTGACTTACTTGACAAAAAATGAATTAAGACTACATGAGTTACATATAATTAGTAACTTTAACTAAATATTTTTTATGTAGAAAATCTACAAAACAAACATTTGGGTGAAGGGCAGATTTTGATGTACATGTTTTGCACAAATAGTCGATTTAATCCATGTTTGACACATAACAATGCAGCAACCCCTTTTTTATATAAACATATACAAAAAAAAAAAAAAAAAAAAAAAAAAAAAAAAAAAAAAGAAGAATATAGGACGCATCAGAGTTTCGTTATTTGTTCCGAACATATTTAATTCAAGAGTGTTGGTTCCATTACTTTTAATTCATAATCTCATATACCACTACTCTTGACAGTGGGATAACCTTTGTACTACCCTCGCCAGACATCAGCCCTGTTTACAAGCAACACAGTTCTTAATGAACGGTTTAACAAGTGGAACTATAAGATCGCTTCTTTATATTTCAAACATGTACACAAGCATACCATTTGATGAAACTATAAATATTGTCCATAAACTTCTCACCAAAACCAATGTTCTATCCTCCCAGAAAATTGTTGAATTAATAAAATTACTAGAGATCATACTTAGACACATTTAATAACAAATATTAAGTTCAGAAATAAGGTTTGCCATGGGGTCGCCACTTTCATACATATTAGCAAACATATATTTGAACCATTATGAAAATGAGTTCTTATTGTCTAATGGAATCAAATTGTACGAGTATATTACACAAGATATGTTGACGACACATTTATTATTTTTAATAGAACCTCAAGACAAATAAATACATTGAAAGATTACATAAACTCAATAAACATAAATATACAATTTACAGTAGAAATAGAAAATGATAATACCTTAAATTTTCATGACTACTGTCAAAAAACAGCACAATGATATATATATATAGGAAAGCAACTACAACTGATGTCACCATACATTCTGATTCTCACCACCCACATTCACAAAAGATAGCTGCATACAATTCCATGATCCAGAGGCTAATTAGTATACCACTTGTCCACAACAATTATAAATAAGAATTGAACACATCTATCACATCACCATTAAAATGGATACAAAAGCTCCATAATTGATAAGTTACACATAAAACATTTAAACAAACACAGAAATCACCAAAAGATGAAAGAAAAACCCATCTTTTTCTCAATGGAGTATGGCAGTGTTCTTCCCAAGATAATCACCTCAACTTTTCAAAAATTGAACACAACAATGGCTTTTTGAAGAAATAACTCCATTAAAAAATTGCTTCAACTCAAAAAAAGAGACTTTAACAGAATTAACTGGCGTATACAGAGTAACTTGTGGTAACTGTTATAAGTCGTACCCAGGACAAATGGGAGAGCAGATATCTACCTTAACAATTTTGAAAATAAACACCTGTTATCTAAGGGTAATAAAATAACAAGGCGACTTCCTGCCCAGCATTCTGGCTAATGCATTTAGGAAACTGAATATAAAAAATATCATTCTGTACTACTAACAATGTTAAGAAAATATTAAAACCCAGAAATACAATACCGATAGAACAAAAGTCAGGGATCAACAAAATCAAATTCAGTGATTGTAAATATTTTTTATATAGATCACACAGGAAGACAATTTAAATAGCGGTTTAAAGACCATCTACCCAACCACAACACAGTCTCCATTTAATCCAATCCAATTACGCACGCTACATAATGGATCTTGACCACACATATTCTGATTTTTAAACTAAGTTCCAACCGTTACATATATATACAATAAAAGTAGATATATGGACACGCTTGAGGAATATGAGATTTATAAAGCATACAAAAATAGCTCTGTACATATATTAAATGACCATTTGAACTTCCAATCTAATAATATCTATGATACAGCAATACGAGTGGAAGATAACGGCAAGCGTCGGGCAAACACGAAAGATACTGGAAATCTTCAGTAGACCCATGTCAACGACGGTGTGTACACGTCGTGGTATTAGAAAAGGTAATACGGTAATTGTTGGTATTTTAACTTGTGACTTTGTGTAATGTACATTTGTGTTGTGTTTGTAATTTCTTAATGTGAAGACAACCTCCATAGAGTGATTTTCTGATGATGGAATAGAGTTCTGAAACGCATCAAGAATAAGTTTGTAGGCAATAAGTTCACTATAGACGGAAATATTCTAGATTGAATTACTTATAAATTGTGACTTAGATACAAATAACAATATATTATAATAACTTGCTAAAGTTTTCGTTCTGATATTCTATATTTACATACTTATTGTTTTATTTTTTTGGTATTCTGTAAAACATTCTCCAACACATGAGCCAGGTTTGTCTAAACAATCATTACAATAGTATATAGTTTATAGGTTTATAGATCCATTTTTAGTGCATACTCAACATCTTTTTCTTTTGATATGGTTTCGACCATGACGTTCAGTCTCCTTAATGATAATATGATCTGTTCACACCAGATCTCACAAAAATTACGTTTGTGTAATCAAACTCGTTTCAACTACAAAGTCGCCATCCTCAGTGATACAAATTATATTATTGAAGTGATCGGTCAGTGGCTGGACTTTATGCAATCAATTTTCTAAATTTTCAACGTTTTTAATGAAATGCAAACATCTCAAAATACCTAAAAATCTATCCCTTGATATATACTCTTTGAAACACTGTATGTTGAACAATTGAAGTGAGTCTTCCAATAATCCTGGAGTATGTTTAACCGAATGGTTCCTGTATGTAATAAAGTCCGACAAAAACTTTTAACTCGTCCAAAGTCAAGTACGCTAATATTATTTAGAAATATTTAATTTTATTGTATCTAAATATCTATTTGTCTCACGCACAACAGTATCTAAAAATACATCATCCACAAGAGTTAGAAAATAATCAAATTTGTTTTGCATCAGGAGCGAAAGGATATTTAATTTCATTACTTTGTACAAAAGGAATATATTTGAGACCTGCAGTCTCTATACACCAAATCGGATAAATTTCTAAATCATCTTCCTCATCATCTGACATAAATTCATCCCCCACTTTCCTCACTAACACTTGAATCAGCAATGTTATCAAAAAAATCGTCACATTCATCCTCACTGTCATTCAAAACAACACTTTCATTACTTCTCAATGAAGTCACCAATATTTAACCACAAATATCTACAATTACTTGAATAAACTATTTAATAATAAAAGAATTAATAAAAATAATAAAATATTATATAGTAAAAGTACTGTATACCCCATAAACATTTTTAAACATTCACTATAAAACGACTCAAAATTAAAAAGCTCAGCAAATCTGTAATTTAGATTAAAAACTGAAACCACTTTGTCAAACTTATCACTAGACACTTCTCAACATACTGGCAAAAAATAACAAGCTAGCTAACAAAACCGGCGTCACACTATTTCCAAGAAATGCTGAGTATCATTGGATATGGCCACGCACCCAACGCTTCTCAGAAGCAGCCTATGTGGTTGCGCCGGCATATCCACCACAGTCAATGTATTAAGTGACATAAACAGTTTTTTTAAATATTTTGTTTGTTGTTAAAAAAGGGAAATATTTTGTATGTTGTAATTTTTTATAAAGTGAATAGTTTTAATGTTTTATTAGGTGTTAAAATTTTTTAATGGCCATTATATCGAAACTATAAAATAAAGTTTTGTTTTTGATTCGCTTGTTTTCATGAGTTACATAATAAATGCGTATGCCAAATTTGAACTCAATATGTTATCTACTTTTAAAGGTACAATATTATTGTATAAAATAAATACAAAATCACAGATTGTCTGGAAGCGGAGCATTTCCGGACTCATGTTAGGTTATTTCATTATTTTGGTCTAAGGAAGTGGTCCTGTGAACTACGTCGGATTCTTCCTGAGACATGCTTTTATATTGGGTGTAAAAAAACTTCCGGGATGGTTAAATAGCTTTTAGTTTTGAAAAGTAGAAAGTTGAAACTGTAGAAATGTTTCGGTGTAAACAAATTATTTTTGGCATTATGAAGTAAATTCACCCCCACTCCAAATAGGGTTTGGGGGGGGGGGGCAACTCAACATGTTCAAATTTAAAGCTCCATGGAGTAATACATCATTTTAATAGATTTACTTTATTATTTTACTTAGATTCTGAAAAAATTGGTTTTTTTAAATATTTGACCAGCCTCCATTTTGGATTGGACTAAGATAGCAACCACTAGTTTATTCAGTTATTTTCTATTAAACAAGATCTTCAGAATGTAGTATTATTTGATTTGGTTTACATTTAAACATTTTTATTTGCCCCCTCCCCAAGAACATACACTTTAAAACTTTCAGTTTTCTATTTTAAAAGTTATTTAACTCTCACAGGACTATTTTTTACGTCCTGTATATACATATATAATTTTTTTATATTAATTATTCCATACTATAGTAATAAAAAATTAGTATGTAAACACATCTTAAGTTATTTTATTACCATCGGTCAGAATGGATAAAATGTTATTTTTGGGAGTTTTGAAATAAGGTTTGCTATGTGGTAAATATGTGGCCTTGTGTACCTATATTTACACAAAAGTATATAGAAATCCAACATAATTTACTATAAAGTTTTTAAAAAGAAGGAAACATGTCTAATACTAAGGGACTAACCAGTTCAGCTAACTTTGACAATTCATGAAGTAGGTGACACATATTGCATAAAATTGAAATGAATAATTACAAAAGTTAACTCAAAAATAAGTGCATGCACAATACATGATGTAAACAATTTGTCCAAGTTATGTAAACAGTTTACCTAAAATATGGCCATTTTCTTCACTCTTAAAATTTTTTCACTTAAACAGCATTATCTTTTAAACCAATAGAAAATAAACCAATTCTAGTAAACAAATGAAATTCGATGTAAAACATTTCAAATATATAGGGAAAGATTTGTTACACCTGAAATCATTTTACTCCAATTTTATTATTATTTTCTTTAACCATTACCAGCTCTCTAAGGACTATACAATATCACTTCCTCTTGAGTCTTTTCTCTACTTTCATCCTCTTCCACATATCTCTCATTCTCTTGGATTGTAGTTACTTCTGTTCATTTTCCGTTTCTTGTTTTGTGCAACAAAAAGAACCTTTATTTTGAAAGTTTGTTTTCTAAATTGTTTCCTATCTAGCCAGATCTATATGTTTTTTCATGTTGTCTTGGGTTAGATCCCTCTCTTTCATTTTTCCTATCTGGTCTTTTTGACCAACTCTTGTTCTTTTCCAATCCTGACTGCTATTAGAGTTTTAAGGATTATTTGTTTTTATTTTATGTTCCTTTCTTCTTTTTTTTTTTTTTATAAGGCGATGATAACTGAGAGATTTTTCGCTTTTAAACAAGGGAAGAAACAAATTTTTTTGACCAAGAACTACCAAATAACATTTTTGGGGGATAATGAAAATTATGCTACTTTTGTTTAATTAGAGCTTAGATTTTGTATATGGATGTGTGACAAAGTTGGTACAGTATTCTGATTTTGCATAGTTTATTTCATTAGTACTGTGATTAATGATATTACCATAGAACAGCTAACAAACTACAGTGTACTCAAAATTATTGATTATCTTTTATTTATTATTTAAAAAAAAGAAAAAGATTATTGCATTGTTTGATTATTGCATACTTTTCTGCTTACTGGATTACCTCGTTATCTGGCAAACATGTTTGTTTTTACTTTAAATGTCAACAATATATGCATCTTTATTACCTATACCAATGCATAGAATTGGTATATTTAATAAATTATTTTTATTATGACTCCATTTAGGCTTTGGAGCACATTGCTGATAAATATTAAAAACATCAAGGGTCATGGTGAAGTGCTGGTTTTGTGAGAATCTTCAAACCGGATAGAGCCTAAAAGGGGTGCCTCTTGTTTTTATAGTAGCCTACATTATTTATTATATTTATTTAAAGTTAATTTTATACAAAATAAGTACCTAACCTTTATATCCGTCACTTGACTTCTTCTATTGAAATATGATACGTTTCGGGAATTCTATCTCATCATCAGATATTAAAACTTATTAATCACTCATATGACATTGTGACATCAAAATAAATTACATAAAACACAACTTACATGAAACATATCAACACCTGAACTTGTTGCAAATGTTGTAGGTGCGCACCCTTTGGTTACTGAACGGCAACTGTCAGTCCGTTATCTGTATGTACTCTATGTTTAACACACGGTTCTTGCATTCTTATCATTGTGTCATAGAAGGTATTAGAATAAAATGTTAGTTGGTCATTTAATATTTGTTATTTACCGTTTTCAAAATTCTTCCTATAAAAGCCTTGAATATTTCAAATTCTTCCACAGCGTACATGTATTTGTCTTTGGTGCAAATTTTAATGGCTTTACTATTAAAGTCAGTGTAACAGTTTTCATCTATTAGGTGTTGCGCATAATTTGATTTGTTACCATCAATATTCTTTTTTGCTAAGTGTTCTTTGAAGTGCACTTTAAACGCTCTCCTCGTTTGGCCTATGTATGACTTATCACAGTTGTCACAAGTTACTCTGTATACGCCAGTTAATTCTTGTTTTGGGGTTGAAGCAATTTTATAATGGAGTTATTTCTTCAAAAAGCCATTGTTGTGTTCAATTTTTGAAAAGTTGAGGTGATTATCTTGGGAAGAACACTGCCATACTCCATTGACAAAAAGATGGGCTTTTCTTTCACCTTTTGGTGTTTTCTGTATTTATTTAAATGTTTTATATGTGTAACTTATCAATTATGGAGCTTTTGTATCCGTTTTAACGGTGATGTGATAGATGTGTTCAATTCTTATTTATAATTGTTGTGGATAAGTGGTATACTAATTAGCCTATGGATCATGGAATTGTATGCAGCTATCTTTTGTGAATGTGGGTGGTGAGAATCAGAATGTATGGTGACATCAGTTGTAGTTGCTATCCTATATATATTATGTATGAACTCATTGTGCTGTTTTTTGACAGTAGTGTCATGAAAATTTAAGGTATTATCGTTTTCTATTTCTACTGTAAATTGTATATTTATTTTTAATGAGTTATGTAATCTTTCAATGTATTTATTTGTCTTGAGGTTCCATTAAAAATTATACACGTGTTGTCAACATATCTGGTGGAATATACTCGTACAATTTGATTCCATTAGACAATAAGAACTCATTTTCATAATGGTTCAAATATATGTTTGCTAATATGCATGAAAGTGGCGACCCCATGGCAAACCTTATTTCTGAATATAATATTTGTTATTAAATGTGTCTAAGTATGATCTCTAGTAATTTTATTAATTCAACAATTTTCTGGGAGGATAGAACATTGGTTTTGGTGAGAAGTTTATGGACAATATTTATAGTTTCATCAATTGGTATGCTTGTGTACATGTTTGAGATATCAAAAGAAGCTATCTTGTAGTTGGGTTGGAGTTTAGTTGTTTGTAATTATGCGGCAAATTCAAGACTGTTCTTAATTCTGGGATTATTTTCCAATTGTATAGTGTTACATATTTTATCGTATAATTTTTTGACGGTTTTGTAGCTAGGTGTAATATCAAAAGTCTAATGAGCATGTTTTTTTTATGAATTTTTGATAACCCGGTAAAATGAGGTGCTAGTGCATTTTTTATTTAATGAATTATGTATTGTTGTATTGAATAATTGTATAGAATTATTGAGTGTATTATTTAGTTGTTTAATGAAATCTTTGATAGGATCAATCTCTATCGTTTCAGTACTACTCTCCTGTTATAAAAATTCATTGTTAATTTTATAGGTCTTTTAAGTAAAAGATTTAGATTTGTTTAACTGATATGATGTTATTATGTTAACGAAAGGATCTTATGATATGTTTGAACTATTTTTATGTCATTTCAGTTATTCATAGCAGTGATGTCATACATACTGATAATTATAGCTTGCTTTCTTTTATAACAATAGCAATGATGCAATCTGGCCATACATTTCCTGGAGTCGGAAGACCATGAGTAAGCTTTACCCACATAGCTCTTCTGTTTTGGCATATACAAGATAGTCCTGAAATACGCAAAGTGCATTAAATATGGAAGTACATTATTCCATAAAATTAAGTAAAACAGTTCCTTTCAACATGTCAAAAAACTTTTAGTTTTCCTTATGTTTGTGTTTGTTTCTATAAACAAAATTTTAACTTTGGAAATGGATGCTATAGTGTGTCTAGACTTGTTCCTTTCAACATGCCTGAAAACTTTTTATTTTCCTTCTGCTTGTGTTTGTTTCTTGAAACAAATTTATAACTTCGGAAATGGATGATAGACTCATATAGATACTAAAAAAGTTCCTTTCATCAAGTTTGAAAACTTATTCTTTTTCTTCTATTTGTGTTTGTTTCTCTAAACAAATTTATATTTTCGGAAATGGATGATATAGTGTGCTAGACTTGTATACTAAAAAAGTTTCTTTCAACACATTATGTCTGATAATATTGTAGTTACCCAAGGGCTGCTACAAATAAAATTGCGGTTGTGATAGCCGCATCATAAAATAATTCATATGCAAGTTTATCAGTGATTTGTAATAGGTATAAAATACGTGTTTTTTGTTTAATTATTTTTATTTATATATATAGAAAACAAAAATTTAGTGGGAAGTTTGGGGATGTTGGTTTTCACTAACCACTGTATCAATATTAACATTAATATATAATGTTGACAAACGAAGCAACTGAGTAAGTGATTTATCAGACAGGGGACACCTATATTTTGACTTTATAATTTTCAAGTTAGAAATCTGCTTTTGTAAACATTCGTGCTTCCCAGCATTAAGCCCATTATAAGGCCTAAGTTTTGCAAGTTAGGGTAATTCTCCTGGGAGTAACTTAAAAAAGTCCATTCCTTTTTTGGTTCTTCCCTGGTAAAAAGGATCTGACTGCAAATCACACAATTCCAGTTGAAGGTCTGCTCTGCTTATGTTCTCAACAGAAATAGTAGTGGTTGAGTAAAAACTGAAATTCTCCTTCGAATTTTTTTAAAGTCGCTAAATCGGTTTACGAATTCTTCTGCATTTGTGTCTATGTATTTTATATGAGTTAAATATGAAACTTCCTCAAAATCCTTCACATTTTCAAAGTGCTCTTTACTGCTTGGAAAAAATGAAAACTCATCTTTTTCTAGTGAAGACTTGAAGAGCTTAATTTTGTTTTTAAATCTTTTTTGTGGCCATATAAATTGGCAATATTCTGACACTTTCCTTGTAGCTTCAAATTCAATTCGTTAAGGTGAGAAGTCAGGTCTCTTAAAAATGCAAGGTCTGATGGAAATTTTACATCTACAATTGATTTTCCAGTTCCATAGTATCGGACTTAACTTCAATTTAAGGAAAAGAGGAATCTCCTTGCATAGAGCGAAGAAAGGTTGCAAAGTTTCCAGCACTTAACTGACGAATATCAGTGTGAAGTAACAAGTCCCCATATTTATATAACATCTACTTCGACCAAAAAAAATCACGAAACTTCCTGCGAGTCAAACCACAATTGCCCCCTCTTATAATATTAATTATTTTAACAACCATTTAATGACATTCATTTGACGTAAGGACTTTTTCCACATAGAGTCTCTTGGTGAAGAATGCACATATTGTCTCTTGGTATATCATAGGGCAGTTGATATTGTTTTGTTTTAAGAGTCTTGCAAATCCAATTTCAGTTCTCCTCATAGCTCTGACTCCATCAGTGACAATACAGGAACATTTATCGAATCGCCCAGTCTGATACCACCTTATTTACAGCTTCAAAAATATCCGTACTCTTGGTTGTACCATGGAGAGGAATAAGATCAAGTATCTCCTCTGCTACACTGAAATTCTCATGAATAGTTCGAACAAAAATTTCAAGTTGGTTGATGTTGGATAGGTCATGCTTTCGTCCAGGCAAAGTGGAAAATATTTATACTTTTCAATTATGTCATGCAATTTTTTGGATACATATTGATTAATGTAGTCTACATATCTTGTCCTTATAAAACCCTATGGTAACTTTGGGGTCAAAGCTCCTTCCAAGTAGAATGAGTCTCTATTGGGCAAAGACTTTATGATTACACTGTATCCTCCTTAGGCTCCTTATGAAACCCCATGACAACTTTGATGTCAGTGTCTGTTCCAAGTAGAATGAGTCTCTATTCAAAATAGCTTGTTATTCTGCACATGTAGAGGGGAATGTACTATATGTGTAGGTCCAATTGACTGATATTTTTCAGTTGTCTAATGGTTTTAACAATCTGGTAGTTAACAGAAACCAGTGATTAAAAGAGTGGCAGATAATCAGTGAAAATTGTGTAACTCGGCAAAATGACTCTATCTTCACTAATAAATATTTTTTTAAACTAGAAATATTTTCAAAGAAACCATGAAAAATAAAATTTCTAATGTTTTTGGTTTAACCATTTACAGGAGCTTGAACAAATTGAAGATCATTGGCGAGAAGAAACACAAGATTTGGTTGCTATGGTAACTAGATTACAAGAAGAAAATCGTAAAATGGCAAACACACTTGCAGCAAAACAGGATCAATCACCGGATAGACCATGTACGTTGTATTAGTTTATACTTAGGCTGGTTAATTTTATAACTAATATCAGAGCACTTTATGATGTCTATTTCATACTTTTAAGGTATTATGTTGTATACAATATGCAAGGGTGTTCCTCCCCTCTAACCTTCTAATGCAATTTCCCCCCTCACCCATTCCAAAAATTTGGAGTATTATTAAACCATTAAGAATCATGGATGAGCTCAGTGTGTCACCGCTTGGCATGATCAATAAGCACAGTGAGTTTCTGAGTGTATAAAGTTCTGTCTTTAGTACTGACTTTCGTTGTGTTGTCATATCCTCTGACTACCTAGTTAATACTCTACAACAGAGGAAATATTTTAATACATTTTATTAGTTACAGTACATATACAAATCAATGTTTAGCCTTGCATTGGATAATGAATAATTGTATTGTCTCCATGGATATGTTTATCGGTATCCAGAAACAGCAACTAGTCTATATATGTGTTTCCTTTATTATTTGTAGAAATTTTTAAAGAAAACAAACATACAGTTGTATTTTGTTAAAATTCAAAGTTGAAATATCTGACAATTTTAAAACAATAAATCTCCCATAAAACCAAGCACTACACAGATCGCCACTTAACAATTTGGCTGTAATGTGTAGGATAATAAAGATGTAGTTGTTCTATCTAAAATTCATTAAAACCTGTCTTTTCTAAATATCAGAATCAGAAAAGAATTCTGGACGTTAAGGAGGAGATATAAAAGCCTTCATTAATTACAGATTCTAACAGTGGAATGTTTGGAGTATACAAGTTTCCCACTATTGTGCAAAACTATAAAAGCTTACAACAAAATCTCTTTTATCTGTTGTATTTGACTGTTTTCCACAAAAACCAAATTCCATGCAGGTGTTGTTGGGGGATAATGCTCAGATCTTTGATCGGATATTGTCCTTTTTGCGTCGTCTGAAAAATTTTGATAAATTTTTAAGCAAATTGTCAATTTGATTATTAAATTATTTTTTCGTTAAAATTCGATCTCTCATTACTCCTTGCAGGGCCCTTTATAGCCCTGTAAAATTTGTTTTAGTTGTTGTTAATAGTAAATGTTAAGTTGTTGCAGGGCCATTTTACAGCCTTGTAATATATTATGTTGTTGTTGTTTGTTTTTTTATCTAGTTTTTGTATTGTTATTTTTTAATGTTTTATTTTTAAGATTTTAAGGGAAAGCATTTTCTTGCCAATTGTTTTGTAGCCTTAAAACTCAAAAAAAAATCCTTCAATATTATACTGGGATAGCAATCATTCCTTCAATATTATACTGGGATAGGAACCATTCGTTCAAATATTATAATGAGATAGGAACCATTCCTTCAATATTATACTGGGATAGGCAACCATTCCTTCAAATTCTTAAGGAAACCCTTTTTTTTACCTTCTTTAATATTTGACCCAAGGATATTATAAATTCTAGAGCCTGTGTATAGAATTTTTTTTTTAAAAAGATTTATATAAGCCTTAGGAAATATTTTATTTAGAGGATATTGTCTGGTAATTTTACAATAATTATAATTTTGGGGACCCTGCCCACTTTTAGTAACGTAGGTTCTCAAGACCCTAAATACGTAAAGACACCTCACAGGCAAAATACTCTGTCTAAAAAGGGGCAGAGAATGGGCACTTTTCTTTGATCTACATATTTTCCTCATAAAGAACTTTTGCATAACTTTTATTGGGTTAATAGTAGATTCATGTATTCCTCCCCAACAATTGATACCATATGTAATGTGGGAATGGACATAATCATGGTACAACATTTGTAATGAAATATTTTAATAAATTTATTTATTTTTTATTTTAGACATTTTATATGTCTATTCCATCTTAAAGTGTAATCCAGCCATACACCATTAATATATGTGTAATATATTCATTAACTCTCTCAAACAAGAGACAATTACATAGAGTTTATCTAGAACAATCACTGTTATGATAAAACAACGGAAATTCAAATTTAACCTCTCTTTTAAGTTAAATATCATATATTTGGTTTATCGCCCAACATCATAAAATTATTATCAAAACAATGTCTCAGTAAGACAAGATCCGTCTTCATTATGTGATACAGTTGCGAAATAGCTTCTCCTTTATAGAAAATAGCCATATCATCAGCAAAAGCCGTAACTCTGCCATTGAACTTTCCATTGCAGAAGTTATTAATATAAACTAAAAACAATAAAGGTCCCAAAACACTTCCTTGTGGAACGCCAAAAAAACTTCACGCTTCAAGCCTATACAACAATCAATTTTTACTGACTGATTTTGACCTGATAAAAAACTTGAAAACCAGCAATGAGCTATTTCTCTTTTGCTGGCATACCATAATTTTTCAAGTAGAATTTTATGATCAACAGTATCAAAAGCTTTTTTAATATCCACGAAAAAAGAGAGCACTTACGTCTATTATTTATACATTTATATACATTTTCCATGGAATCGAGGAGAGAATCTTCTGTTGATAATAAACTTCTAAATCCAAATTTAAACTGGCTTAAATGGTTATTTTCTTTAAAAAATTTACACTTATTTTAATTCCTTTCTCCAAAATTTTAGATATAATGGACAGAAGAATATTTGGTCTATAATTTGACATGTCTTAACAATCACCCCTCTTATAAATAGGCCCAACAAGAGCAGATTTCAAACAACTTGGAAATTCTCCCTTCTCTATTCTTAAATTACAAATATAACTTGGAATATGTGAAATCCCTTTAATTATATTAGAATTTAAATTATCATCTCCAGGAGCTTTATTATTTTTAAATGATGAAATTATTTTTTCAATCTTTTTTATTTACTGCTCTCATAAAAATAGGTTGTGAAATATCTTCTGTAGGAAATTTGTTTTTATATTCTTGTCCATTTAAAAAAGAGCTATCAATATTCGACCTTAATTCATAAACAAAATCCAAAATGAAAACATTGAAATAATTTGCTATTTCAAGAGGATCAGTTATCAAATTTCCTTTCTTATTTAATATTTGTTTTACTTTAACTTGATATTACTTCCAGACTTACCCAGAATAAAGGAATTAATCAAATGCCATTGTTTCCTAACATCTCCATCACATTCATCAAAGATAGCTTTATAATAATTTTCTTTAGTAATACAGATTTCTCTATCCAACCGATTTTTATAAGATTTATAATAAAGTTTTATCTTTCCATTATGAGGTTGATTTTAGAGTATACACTTTATTTGAAAAATACAAGTAAAAGACAACATTTCAATGTCTAAGTTGTCATTCTTAGCTGTTGCGTGGACACTGACTGGCAAGGCCAATGATTCACCCAGGTAATTTAGCTACACCTTTCATGTACAATGACATCACAATATAGTCAATGATATATAGTTTTAAGATCAATATAATAACAACATGTGCAATGCCTTAATCAGATATAGGCTACAACAATAATATATTCCTAATTTTATGCTAATTAATCCCTGCATTAAGAGGAGGTTTATGTCTCCAGTCAAACATTCGCATAACATTACAACTCAAACTATCATCTATATAGTCATTTACATACAGTTCATCTATATTACACAATTATTTACACTTTCACCTTATCTTAGGGTTCCTATTTGTGTTGTACATCTCTTTCTTTGGCAGAGTTTCCTCATTTGGGAACCGAGTGATGTGACTTTGGCATTCTTTCCAGATGTTAAAACCATTTATGGGTATCAAGAACAAAGAATGCCTTGCTTGTGTGTGTTATATCTGGGAGTGGTGATACACATTTCTTATTGCCTTGGCAAAATCGATTGCATGGATCATGATTTGTAATTTGTACTGTTGAGGATTTTACAGTTCGAGTTCAGGAACCGGCCACCAAGCTGTGTTTGGGAAGCAAGTTGGGTTTATGGTGGTCGGGTAACTGATGTGGCCGAATTGGGTCGATAATTTCCTATAAGTTCACGGGTGCCTAGTCAGTAGTAACTTGGGAGCAGGGAATCGTAACTTTGTCCCGAAACTTACCTCTGTGTTTAAGGGGAGCGCTGAAGACATGTATTTGGAACTCACACAAGTTTGAGTTGGTTAGACTAGTGATTATGCTAGGTGTGCTCAATTATTGACTGTGTCAAGGCTATGGTAATTCAAATTTCAATCACCAAATCTATTAACTCTAGAAGTGTCAGTGCTATTGCATTCTGTTTATAATAATTTTTTAATTGTTTATTAAAAATTCATATAAAGTAATATTATGCAAAACACAACTTGTTATATATCATTTTTCTCAGGAAGGTGATTAGAATTTATCTGTGTAATGAAAGAAGTGTTAGATGTAAAGGTTTTGGAGTTGGTATGTAAGGAATCAAAAAATGTGCAAAAAATGAATTGAAAACACCACAGAAAAACCTATACATACTATGTAACAAATTAAAAAAAATTTTTTTTCAAGATTGTCTAAAGTTTTATATGTAGTTGTGAATAAATATTGCTAAACAATTTAATCAATTTATAAAATTTACATGTTGAAAAATCAATCTTTATGATGAAAAAAAGGCTTACCGATGAAAAGTTAGGCTTATTTTGAAAAATTCAGGAAAAATAGTAATATTATGTAAAACACAACTTGTTATATATTATTATTCTCAGAATATATCTTTGTAATGAAACAAATTTTAGATGTAAAGGTTTTGAAGTTAGTATGTTGGGAATCATAAATGTGCAAAAAATAAAGTGAAAATGCCACAGAAAAGCCTATTTACAAAATATAAAATTTTAAAAAAAATTGTTTTCAAGATATACAAAAGTTTTGTAATATAGTTGTGAATAAACGTTGATAAAAAAATTAACCAATTTATAAAATTAACATGTTGAAAAATCAATTTTTATTTTTGGAAAAAAAAACTTTATGCCAAAAGTTGGGATTATTTAAAAAAAATTATTTGACATTTTGGAAACATATCGAAAACAAAACGGGATTGGTTAATCTTGGTTACAAGTTCGTAGAATGTATGTATCTTAAAAACTATGAGAGATACTTTAATTTGGAATACATAGTTCAAAGGAGGAAGAAAAATACAATGAAGTATTGTCAACTTGTGGTATTTGAACGAGTATTAATATTTACAGAAATTATATGAACAAGGATGTCATATTATCTTGTTTCGCTGTGTTCTGTCACTTGCTACTCCCTAGCGGCAAAACACAAAACTTTATCGAATTCTTGGATTTATGGCTTTTGTGATGAGGATTTTCGGTTACCTTTACAATGATATGTAACTCATTTCGATACAATAATATTTACTAGGCTCAAAGTTCAATTGAAAAGATGTGATTTTTAGTGTGTTAAAATTCTTGATTTTGTTTAATTTTTATAGATTAAAAACTATAACAGTTAGAAAGAAAGACTTGGAAAGCATAGATCAAAAGATGAAGAAACGTTCTATAGAACAATGTCACTGTAGATTTGTTAGACACAAATATGGACTTGTGAATATTAAGCAAAGAATGACGTAAATTTGTATTTCACAACTTCTCAGTTGTTGCGTTACTCGTTAGCAGCGAAATATACAAACTTGACCTATTAATTAAATATTATTTAAGGATTAAATAAAGCAATAAAGCTAATGTTTCAAAATTATTTTATTAAGATAAACAAGCTACAATTGTTTTGCCTTGCGGCATCATGGGGCCACAGATCAGTTGATGATGCTGCAAGGCGAAACAATATTAAAAAATAAAATAATATAATAATAATAATTAATATTATAATAATATAATTATTTTTTATATTATTAAAATAATTTTGAAACATTAGCTTTATTGCTTTATTTAATCCTTTAATATGGAGTTTCAACAAGAAATATCTGCTGTTACATTAAATATAAATATTATTTATACAGTTTTATGGACTTTGGGTTGTATAAATATCAATGTATGAAACAGTAGCTTTAAAACAGTCTATAAATTATTGCAGTAAGATGATTTTTACTAGGGTAAATATTTAGTTGAAAAAGTGATTTCTACTGCTCGGTGAGCCAGTTACTGTACAGACATGTCGCTCAAAGGCCTTTTGCCACTTCTAGGGTTAATAAATCGGGTGTAAAGAGACATTGTTCAACTTCATTTGATGAGTCTGTTAACGAATGTGAGAGATTGAAGACTAAGGAGGTGGCTACTCTACCACTTGAGTTGTCAGCTCCTTATATCTTGTGTTTTGCAATTCGGGGGAAGATAAATATCTATCGAAGGTCTCTCCCTTCTCGTCATAATTAACAAAACTATAACTGGCAGAGCAGATCCTTTAAGTTCCATCAGGAAACTGTAGAATGGAACTCTTTTAGTAGTAAGAAGCAAAGCCCTATTAAAATTAGCTCATATTTTGATAGGTATAAGATATTAGTGGAACCCCACCAATCACTGAACTATTCAAAGGGAGTTGTTACATGTAGGGATCTGCTCCATATTACTTTGACGAAATGGTTATGCAGTTATGTTTTTGATAAACTGTGCGCAAATGTGGCATGCATCTTGCTGATAGTTTTCACATACACAAGTTTTGCTGCAGGGTATTAAACACATGTTTGTCTTAGATGTTTACCTTCTTAGCTATATCGCTCACTTGACAGTCACTCAACACAATATTGATTTAATTGACCACCTCTTCAGTTGTGACCTCCGACCTCATTGGACATCTCAAGTGTTCAGCATCATTTGTGCTTGTATGACCAAAACACAGTTCAGTGAACCACTTATGAAACACTTTGTGTGATAGAACAGACTTTCTATAATATTTTTTATTTACCTTTTCTTTAGTGTTTTTAATGGGGTTTTTACACAAAAAGTAGTATTTTATCAGCACATGAAATTCACGTTTTCCCATTACACCAAAGAAACAAACATATCCAATTTTGAACGCTGTCACTGATCTACTTGAAACTTTATTGTGTGTATACCTAAATAAGACAGCAAATGACAAGATAAATTGGAGAGGGGATAGTCAAATTTAAAGTACAAAGAGGATTATGTGATATATTTAGGTACGCTTTTTTACTCTAAAAGTGATGGTTAAAACAGAACTTAAAATATGTTAATTTTTCCAAAAAAAAATTTTTGTTGATGTTTTTTGTTCATTAGTTATTTCTTGTAATTCACACTAGGCAATTATCTGTTTTTCTATAACTAAATTATATCTTTTCTTGATCTTCCTAAATTTCAAATACCAATTCTAAATTTATTCTACAGGTAAAAATATGTTTTCTATAACATTATATTAGATTTCAATTTATGATAACGGGAAAATCTTCAATATATTTGCAAGAGCTTTAAATATTTTTGGGCAAAGTTCTTTTTTTGATAAAATTAAAAACAAGAATATTTGTTTTTGAAATTAAACAAGAATTTCATGTTTTGTATATGAAATAACTGTAAATATTTAGCATTTTCATAAATAAGTTTAACTGTAGAATGTATTTATATATTTATTCAATTTGGAAATATTTTGGTTTTTTTATCACTGATGTTAAAGCTCAAAGTTGTCTAAAGGCTTATCTTTTTACTTTGAATAATATAACACATCAGCTTTATTTTGCTAGTAATCTCTAACTACACTAAAAGCATTTTATTTTTATCCCATTTGCCTCAGGGATATATTATTTATAACTGTTGTTAAATTTTTCGTGTCTAATAGTTTTTATTAATGACATGTCTTCTTGATTGTTAAATTAGATATGTCTTGTTTTGTTTTTAAATTAATGATTCTGTTATGACCTTGTAGTCAATTGTTTATGGTAGGTACTTTGTAACTGTGCATTTTTAAAATATTAGTAAACAGCACAGCTGTTCAATCTTAGCGAAATTACAGATTTTGTATTTGTTTATGTGGTTTATTTATTCCTTTTCTTCTGTGTATAAAACTTAATAAAAAACATGAATACAGAAATTAAATAGAATAAAAGCAATTTCATTATAGGCTAAATTAATATAAAAAATGTAATCAAAATGGCCATATAACAAAATAGTAAAAAACACAAAAATATTATTTTTAAAAGAAACTTAATAAACTTCAAATAATAATTATAATCAGTAAAGAAAATCAACATCAGTTAATTATTTATATAAATAATAATAGCATAAAACTTAATCACAATCACACATTCATACTACAGTAGAACCCCTCTAATCCGTCACCTTCGGGACTGGGGGCAAGGTCGGAACGCAAAAAAGGTCGGATTATCCGAAAAAAGTCAATATTTATTACATATTATATAAACAGATTTTTTTAAAGTGAAATAAGTGATATATAAACTTTTAAAAGTCTATATATAAACTTTGCAACTACAGTAGAACTTCTGTTAACCGGCCTATATCGTAGTGTACTGGTTGGATGAGAGTTTCCGAAAATAAATTGTAATTGAAACACCAAAGCGGCGGCGAGTCAAACGACTTTGTCGATAGCGGTATCCCATTGTCGGCGGCGTAAAATCTCCGCGGCACCAAAGCAGCGGCGAGTCAAACGACTTTGTCGATAGCGGTATCCCATTGTCGGCGGCATAAAAACACCGCGGCATTGACACCCGTCGGTATAGCAGACATACAAAGGCAACATCGTTTGATGGGCCGCTAATTTTCCACGAATCAATTTAGTATACATTATGGAAAATATAACATTTCTTTTCAGTTTTCTTCTTGTCCTTGACTGGTTATCATCTACGTACAGTATATACAGTAAATAAAAAGGAGCTAGTTACGAAAACGGGAATACGGAAGCGTGTGTTGGTTTCGTTTCAGACGCGGTTAAATGTGTCAAAAGACTTGACAGAGGGGAATCTGTAAAAAAGCTTTGTAGTGTTTAATTTTTCACGAGAGATGACACAGCACTGAAGCGGAAAAGCGATAGCGATAACAAACCGATAGCGATAACAAACCGGAAAGATTGGCGCCCGCCAGGCGTGAGACATTCCACAAGTCTGCAAGTCGGCAGAATAATATCAATAGCCAAGAGCTCGAGCACGGTCGGACTAACTGAGGTGACGGACCATCCGAGGGCGGATTAGAGGGGTTCTACTGTATTTTACAGTGAAATCATTCCATCACATTTTAAGCAACATTCATTTACAGTTGATCTATACAATAAGCTTATTTGCATTTTTAGTCTTTTCGAACTACTTTGTTAATTTAAAAAACATACCCTCTTCAATTTTGTCAAGAGTAGTTCTGTATTCTATTTAATTGCTACAGCTGTTTCACCTTCACAAAGGTATTGTCAGGCATAATACACGCAAAACACAAAACATGTTCACAAGGCTAAACAAAAATGAAAAAGCACTTATAATTTCACAAACAACAATTTATTGCTACAGCTGTTTCACCGTTTGGCATCGTCAGACAACTAAGAACTAAAAACTAAAATACAGGTCAACTTAACACTAACATCTAGGAATGAAGGTGGGGATGAAAGCAGAGGTGGGGCAATGACCTGGTATTTACCTGAAAGGGACATGGATAAGAGAAAGTTTTCAAACAATAGGTTTTAACAAAGGGGATGGGTTATTGACTTGTTCATTCAGGTTAGAAGCATGGCATTTCAAAACAGATCTGTTAATTTTTAAAATTTCCAAACTATTTAATTTCCTACTTTTCTGTTCTATGTGTAAAACTTTGACATTATCAATGGGATCAAATGTATGGCCTGAATCTAGTAAATGATTTGCAAAATTGGAATCTGTTTTACCATGCTTCCAACAATATACATGTTCCTTAATCTAGTTTTGATAGATTTCCCAGTTTGACCGATATATTCACAATCACAGTCATGACAATTAATTTTGTAGACACCACTATTATCAAATAAGTCTCTTTTATCTTATTATTGACTAAGAATTTACCAAGATTATTATTACAATAGAAAGCTGGTTTTATATCATTTTTACTATTTATTAAATGTCCTACCTTATAACTAATATTGCCAACAAATTTTATCTTACAATATTTATTTAAACTCTTAGCATCTTTTGTGAAATTAACTATTAGTGAGTTTCTTTTGTTTCTTAAATAAAATACTGTCTATAAGCTTAACTTGATAACCATTGTTAATCACTATTTGCTTAATTACATTCAATTCAATGTGAAAGTCTTCTGGCGATAAAGGTGTGGTTAAGAGCCTGTGAATCATACTGTGAAAAGCAGCATGTTTGTGACTAATGGGGTGTTTAGAATTAGCGGGTATAATCGTACCCGTGTAAGTAGGTTTTCTAAAAATTTTGAAACTATGAACCCCATCTGTGATTTTAATATTTAAGTCCAAGAAATTGATATTATCCGTACCAACTTCCATAGTGAATTGAATGGCTTTGTTGATACCATTTACAAGATTAAGTAAAGAATACAGTTGCCTAGTACTACCATCGAACACACACAAAACATCATCCACATATCTATACCAATAAACTATTTTCTTCAACAAAGGATTACTAACACTAAATAATTTCTTTTCAAAATGTTCCATGAAAATTTCTGCTAAAAGGGGAGACAAAGGAGAGCCCATAGCAAGACCCTCAATCTGTTGAAAAAAAATTACCATTAAATTGGAAATAGTTTTGGTTGATACAAGTGAACATCACATCTTCAAGTTGTTTTATGAAATTGTCCTCGCAATTGGCATTTTTCAGTGATTCATGGATGATAGATTTACATTCAATTACAGGAATGTTCGTAAACAAGCTTATCACATTAAAGGATACTATTTTGGCATTTATAGGTGCAATTACATTTTTTATTTTATCTACCAAACTAATACTATTTTTAATACTAAACTCAGATTTGAAATCAGTAATATTTCTAAAAATGGAGTTGGCTTTCTGAGCTAATTTATAGGTAGGAGCATTGACAAAGGAAACAACAGGTCTGATGGGGATGCCAGATTTGTGGATTTTAGGTAGGCCATAGAGTCTAGGAGATTGGGGATTCATTACTCTTAAAAATTTTCCATGGTCTGGGGGGAAAATTTCGAGGCTATTTTTAATGACATCATTAACTTTTTTATTAAAACTCAGAGTAGGGCCCTTATTTAACTTTCTAAATTTGTCATTATTAAGAACATCAGAAACTTTTGAGATATAATCAGAACTTTCCAATATCACAACCTTTATCAGCTTTAGACAATTTAAAATTATTAAATACTAATTTATCTTTAATTTGTTTAATAATTTTAGTTTCATTGGCATTAATATGCTTAACATTATTGCACTCTTTTTTAGATTCTGCTATTTCTTTATGAATAACAAATTTAGTAGTTAAATCTAAACTATTAAACGATTCCACATCAGCAGCGAGAATTTTCAAGTCTTTATTTTTAACAGTACAATGAGGATTATATTTAAGACCTTTGTTTAATAACTTATTTTCTACATCACTGAAACTAACTTTAGACAAATTTATAACTCTATCATAAAAAACATGATTAGAAAAATCACTACACTTTGTAGGTTTATTAGATTTTTTTCATTTTAAGGTTGTTAAGCTTTCTAGATTGTCTTTGAAATGTAGTCTCTCTAATAGAATTAATAGACATTTCCAAATTATGGTAAAAAGAATCAATTTCCACCGGATGCAGAATGAAAACAAGTTCATCGTGAATGGCTTTAAGATGTACACTTACA
This sequence comes from Aphrophora alni, assembly GCA_963513935.1. Classification (NCBI taxonomy): domain Eukaryota; kingdom Metazoa; phylum Arthropoda; class Insecta; order Hemiptera; family Aphrophoridae; genus Aphrophora; species Aphrophora alni. The sequence continues at coordinate 55,102,371 of OY740765.1, read as the reverse complement.
TCACCCAGACAGCCTAGGAAAAACTCAAGACTATATATATATATATATATATATATATATATATATATATATATATATATATATATATATATATACTGTATAGTAACATAATCTCAAAATCCAAAAATTTTAGCACGCCACCCTAAGGGTTAAGTTTCACCTTTGTTTATTAACATTACTGACAATGTCAATTGTATGTTCTACATAGGGGGGGGGGGGGGGGGCAAAAAAAAAAACAGGAATTTGGTCATAACTCCTTTTTTTCAATATTTTTACACCAAATTTTGGTCACCTTCAAAGTAATTACCATTGACTGCAATGCACTTCTCTAATCGTTTCTTCCATTGTTCAAAACATTGTTGCTATTCACTTAATGGAATGTTCTTTAGTCCATCTGGCGATTTTTGTTTCACCTCTTCCACAGTCTCAAAACGTTTACCTTTCATATCCCTTTTGAGTCGGGAGAACAAAAAAAAAAGTCGCAGGAAGCGAGATCCAGTGAATGGGGGGGGGGGGGGGGGTTGAGCAATGGATGTCATACCGTTTTTCGTCAAAAACTGCTTCACAGACAGGCTTCGAAACAGGCATGATAAACAAATCCTCTGATAAAATCCTTTGGATTGAACTCCAATCAACACATACATCACAAATAATTGATCAATGGTTCGACGATGGTCTTCACAAACCAGAGTGTTGATTTTCTCAACGTTGTCATCAGTTCTTGATGTTGAAGGGCGCCCAGAACAAGGCTGGTCTTCAGTCAATATTTCTCCATTTTTAAAACGCTGAAACCACTCGTAGACACGTGTTTTACTAAAGTAGTTTCCCCATAAGCTGTTTTAAGCATTACAAGAGTTCCCGCGGGCGTTTTCCCCAACAGGAAACAAAATTTCATAGCCACACGTAGTTCCTGGCAGTCAGCCATTTTACGTTTTCCCCGAAACGGAAAAGGATCTTTTACAAAAAAGTTCTCACGGACTAACTGATCCACTCACAGCGAACAAACGTCGCACACTGACGTGTAACAATGTGACTCGAGACTCCCTCTCCGGCCAATCAGCTACATCCACCCCTCTCTTCTCACCAGCCTGATTCCCTTTATTTTTGGGTCCTCCCTCGTATTTAATGACAATAAAGTAGTAGTAATAATAATGTAACCTAAGCAAGTCCTTTTCTTTTGAACATGAGTGGAGGAAATACCCAGTCACACTAGGGCAAGAACGATGTAGATTTAAAATTTTAACACAATTTTCTGAGATAAATGTAGATTGTGATGTACTATATACATCAGCATTAGTCACATAGACTAACACGGTAGCAAGTAGTACTGTTATTCTGGTGCAGCCCAATAAGAGAAGTAGAAATATTGATATGAGGAGTAGTAGGTTTGTCATGACGTGATCTCTATACTATATTATGTGATGGTCTGTTGCGAAAATATTGATTAAAAGAGTGCATTTTGGCAAATGTTACATGAATGTAATTATTTACTTGTAGACAATTTATGTGTTCCAAAACAGTTCGGACTTAAATCCTTATCTTTAATAAAACCTTGTCTTTCTTGCACATTAAGATGTGTTGAAAAGAATATATATGAATAGTTGGGTAAAATTTATAGCCTCTAGTTGTAAGCGTTCATTTCCTAAAAACTGTATTCATTCTGAGAATATATTTCTGAATGTAAAATCTAAAGATAAGTGTCACATTTTCTTAAGGTATGTGAAGTTAGAATTAATCTTTCATTTGGACTTTATAACCTAGCGATTTAAGAACTTGGTAAATTATTATTTAAGCAAAAACAAAACAATGCAAAATAATGTAGACGTAGTTTCATTAGGTGATCACATATTTGTACTCTGTGTGTAATTACTAAACTAGATGTGGTTTTTATGCATTATGAAAATATGACACCTGGCATTACAATATTGGAAGACCAAACATGTGTGCAAAATTTCATGTAGATTTTGAAAAAACTGGTTATTGGATCCTTTGTTGTGAAAGGAATATATCCCCTGAATTTCTCGTTTTTAGGTGTTTTAACTGGATAAGTCGGTAAGGATACTTGCTTATATATATATATATATATATATATATATATATATATATGAACTTATATTAGCAACGTTATTTGTACAGGTAACTTCTATACAGTATAAGCAGAAATCAGGTTCATATCTCATTCGGCTTGGCAATTGGGAACTCCGTGAAAACACATTTACCCCTTTTAACTCATCAGGGGGTCGAATTTTGAAAAATCTCTCATTACTGGGTTCTTGTGTCATGAAAGGAATATTCCTGTACATTTCATGTTTCTAGATTCAGAGGTTTGGATGGAACTTTGAAGAATCAATCAGCCCATTTGTTTATATTTATGCTGTATACTAATTAGGAAATACTATTCTTTAATACATGTGTTATTGTTACTATTAGTCTCATCAAGAACTGTCAGACCTAACCTCTCTGACCTAAATTTTAGTTGAATATTGTCAATGATTTATGTTTAGTATCTACATTTATCTTCTTAAATATTCATCTTTATTTTGAACAAAAAGTTTTAGTTTTTATGAGGAAAACAAGATATTTGATCAAAGTTAAAACACTGAATAATTTTTAAAATTGAATAAATTGTTCCAGCACATTCGATGAGTCCAGAAGTAGACATAGCTGTTTTGCAACGTCTTCGTGGTTTGGTGGATCAACTGAGAGAACAGCTGAGAACAAAGGAACGAGAAATCAGCAGTAAAACCTCTGAAGTTGAAAATGTATGTATTATTTAGGTGTAATCTAATGTGTATTTAGTTATTTGTTTGGCTTATAACTTGCTGATAATTATTACTAGTTCATACATGGCTAGGAAGTTAGCTTTAACCCTAGAGGCGGCATGGTTAATTTTCTTGACAATTCTTCGTTTGTTTAAAAATTAATAAAAAATATTATTTTTATACAAAACCTAACTTATAAGACATCATTTTTCTCAGAAAGATGCATAGAATTCATCTATGTAATAAAAAATATAATTTTTGAAACGATTTTGGAGTAAGTATGTTACATGTCAAAAAAAGTTGTTATCATTTTTCAGAAAAACCTGTATCATCCAAAATCAATAGCTTACCACCTTTTTCTAAGATATACAAAAGTTTTGTGTAATATTTGTCAATATATTTAGGGGGGGAGGGGAGGGAAATAAAAATTGTTACATTTTCAAAATTAAAAAAAATATTTTATAGAAAAATGTAAATTGGTAATTTGTTTTTCAAAATTACCAAAAATAGTAATATATATTTTATACAAAAGTTCTATATATCATTATATTCAGAAAGGTGCATAGAATTTAGGTTTGTAGTGATTAAAAATGATAGATATAAAACATTTGGAGTTTTTTGGTCAAATACCAAAAAATCAGAGAGTAAAAAGAGAATAATTTCACAGATATCGTAAATTACACCATACAAATAGATTTTTTGGAATTTTTTCAACGATTACTAGAGATTTGTAATATATTTGTGCATATATATTTAGGGGAAACAAATAATAATTTGTTACATTTTCAAAATAAAAATACCGATTTCCCCTAAAAAGATAGGTAACTTTCACAAGTGAGGTTAGGTTTTGACACCTCAACAATTTAGGCGTAATTAGTAACTTTCTAAAGCTAGGTCTAAGACAAAATCATTAGATTTCACTAAAACCATATACTTTACAAAGAATAACACACATATTCACTTGTATAATCAAATAAAACACTCAATATAAGAAAATTTGCTTATAGTCTAGATTTACAATTTACCTCTTAGGTTATCCCAAATATAAACCATTAACAAACTAGAAATTCACTCAAAAACAAACTTTAGAAATAAAAACACATATATTGTAACTTGTATACACAATTTATATACAATTTGTATACACAAACCTTCAAAATAACAAATATCTAACCCCAAAACTATATCCCTCACGCCTTTTATAATTGAATTCACGTCACACAATGCGTATGTTCCGAGATCAAAACAAAACCTTCTAAGTAAGTATTTGCCTATATCAAATGGTACCAGCTTGTAGAATGAAATTTCCTCTACAACATACTATAAAGAACGAATACAAAATATCAAAAGAAAAATGGATTATGTCATTTCGTAAACTGCACCGAATGCCAAATGAATTTCATCGCGTCAAGTTTGTACTGTCGTTAAGTAGAAATATCTCTGGATCTGTGAGACGCAGAAAAATTTGTAATCTACGGTTAGAAAGAGAAACATGTGATCTATAGAACAGTGTTTTGGTCGACTTATTTGACAGATAAATAGAAGTGTAATCATATGGGGGGAAATGGTGTCGCTTTTACTAAAAACCGCACAGTTCAAATCTACGATTTTACGCATAAAAAATATGCGAACTTCACCAATTTTTGTAATATTATTTATAACGTTATGTGGTATTTTTTTTTTTTTTTTCCTGCATGATTATGCATCTACGGAACATTAGTTTTCCAACGGTATTTTATTTATTGTGATAAGACGATTCTAAGTGGGCGTAATGTTGAATTGCAAAAAACATGTTTTAGAGTCAGTGAACTAAAACCATATGTCTCATACCAACCCGCCAGCGGGTTGTTCGCCACTTCAAGGGTTAACCCTAGAAGTGGCAGGAACTGGCACATGTTAAAGGATGTTAAGGTTTTGTTTTCTTAAAAAATTAATAAAATATATTGTTTTTATACAAAACCTAACTTATAAGACATCATTTTTCTCAGAAAGATGCATAGAATTCATCATCTATGGAGGGGAAAAAAAAAATTGAAACGGTTTTGGAGTAAGTATGTTACATGTCAAAAATGAAGGTATCATTTTTCAGGAAAAACCTGTATCATCCAAAATCAAAAGCTTACCACCTTTTTCTAAGATATACAAAAGTTTTGTGTAATATTTGTGAATATATTTAGAAGAAAAAATAAATAAATTTGTTACATTTTCAAAATTTAAAAAAATATTTTACGAAAAAAGGTAATTTGTTCATTTTTTTTCCTTTCAAAAATTCACTAAAAATAGTAATATATGTCTTTTACAAAACTGCTATATATCATTATATTCAGAAAGGTGCAAAGAATTTAGCTGTGTAGTGAAAAAAAATGATAGATGTAAAAAAATTAGGGTTACTATGTAAAATATTCAAAAATCGGATAGTAACGTAGGCAAGAATTTCACAGAAATGGTAATTTACACCATACTAAAAATTAATAAAATTTTTTTTTAAAGTATTACTAGAGATTTGTAATATATTTGCGGATAAAAGTTGCTAAAAAGAAAAATCAATTTTTAAAATTTTCATTGGACGTGGTACATTTTTACGTAAAAAGTGAATATTGGCTAACTATTTTCAAAAAATCACAAAAAAATAAAATAATAATCAATAACCGAATTTTTATTACCTATGTTCTCACAAAGATACATAGATTTTATGTGTGTAATGCAAAAATTTTTACATTTAAAAATTTTAGAGTTATAAGGTCATATATCAAAAAACCTGAAAGTAACAGAGGCAAAATTCCACAGAAATAGGTATATAAACCAATAAAAAAAATTTATAGATAGGCCTATATAATTTTATAAACATTTTGGTAAAAACATAATCAATTTATAAAATTTTAATTAGACAAAATTATTCTGATATATAAAACTAACGGAAACTTGCTAATATTGGTCACACCAGATATATCATAACCTTTCTCTATTTATAGATAGGCCTATATAAATTTATAGACATTTTGCATATATTTTGGTAAAAACAATCAATTTATAAAATGTTCATTAGACATAATTATTTGTATTAGTAAACACAATGTGTTTTGCTACAAATTGCCTATGAAGGAAGACCAATTTCCAACATAACCTCTATCTCTAGATAGCCTCAATATTTGATGCATGACCATAACATTCACTCAGAACAATAAATTCTACAAACAATAATACTGATATTGTAATTTGTATACACAATTTATAATAAATAAATAAAACAAACCTTCAAAATAAGAGAAATATAATCACAAATCAATAACTGCTAGACGGTTTCACGGCTTTCATACGTCAATTTATTCACAAACTTAGGCTTCATTCCAAGCTAAAAACAATAACATCAAGGTTTGGTTTGCATATATCAAGTGGTACCAACTTATAGAATGAAATCTTGTCTACAACATACTATAAAGTTCGATTACAAAAAATCGAATCAGTAATCGATAATCTTATTTAGTAAACTGCACCGAATTCCAAGTGAATTTCGCTCCGTTAGGTTACTATTTTCTTCAAGTAGATATATCTTTCGATCTGTGAGTCACAGAACAATTTGTAAACTACGCTTATAAAGAGAAAGATGTGATCTATAGAACAGTGTTTTTGGTCGACCCGTTTGACAGAAAAATAGATTTGTGATCATATGTGAAAAAGTGGCATCGCTTTTACTAAAAGGCGCACGGTTCAAATCTTCGACGTTACGTATTAAAAATACGTGAACTTCAGCAATTTTTGGAATATTATTTATATCGTTTTGTGGTATTTTTTGCATGATTATGTATCTACGGAACATTAGCTCTCCAACACTATTTTTATTATTGTGATAGGACGATCCTAAGTGGGCGAAATGTTGAATTGCAAAAAACGTGTTTTATAGGTGAAACATAGCCAACTAGTTCGGGAATGTGGGTCGATTTCGGATGCTTGCCAGTACGAGGGTTAAATGGTTAGGCTATATTTATTTATATTTGTTATATAATCGAGTTAAATTTATTTTGTTATCTATGTGGGTCCTAACCTCAACTGGAAGTTATAAATGCAATCGAAAAGTTGCTCCTCAAGAAGGTCTCCTCATTTCAATGTTGCCAGCTTGTATACAGTGTGTAAAAATCTCCAACTCAAGAAGGTCCATTTGCTATTTCCACTCAGTTTACTTTATAGCTTACTATCTTAGAAATAGCCGAAGTGGCCTACTATCGGTTGCAAAAATATGATATTTGTGTTAGAACATTAATATACAACTAACCAAGTGACCTAAAATCAATCCGATTATACCACAATTTTCATGGTTTAATTCTGCATTGAAATATGTATGATAGTCAAATTTGTATTTTAACATTTTTTTATGGCGGTTGGAACAAAATAAGTACCGGTTGTTTTCAACTTTTCAGACAAATGTTTCCTTTAATGAGTCAAACACGTATAGAAAAACACTTTTTTTTTCAAATATAGGCAAACTAAGAGAATTTTACAAAGGGGGTGGGTCCCATGGAACAACATACTAATTCAACAAATTTTACCGGACCTACTAGGTGAGCAAACATATATATTATAAGTGATATAAATATTAAAATTTAGGGTGTGTGGCTCATAGCTAAAAGAAAAAAAAATATTTGAAGAAGTATGATATTTTGGTTTTATTTTTGTAACAAATAAATTATAATTAATATTGAAATAAAACTAGTTTAATTACAAATAATACTAATTAATATTAATAAATATAATCAAGGTAAAATTTGTACTCTGGAAAAAATTGTTTCTTATTATAGGATATAAAAGGTATAAATTTAATGCATATTTAAATTCCAAATTGAAAAAGAAAATATGAATCAAACCTAAAAGAAAAAGGAAAATATAGCAGGTAGAACATTTTTTTGTATATTCTTTGCTCTCTGATTCTTGGAAGTGTGCAAGTATGTTTTAAATGGCCCAATAAAGTGGGGTTAGAAAAAGGAGCGAGCTTAAGTATGTTTCATTTTGTATCATTCCATTCTAAGGGTATATTTTGGTCATGGGTTTGATCAGTTTTATTCCAACAACTATTTAAAATAGAAAGTATGTTGTGAAACCTGTTTCTAAACGGGATTTTAAGTCTCAAAACACTGGTGTAATCCAAATTTTAAAATCTCCTACTCTTTCAACAGTTTACAAAAAAGTGATTCTATCTAAAAAAATATGCTAAACGATGTCTTATTAGTTCCTAAATAATTATTAAACAAATATGTGGGTAATATTTGACAACAGCCTTTAATTGTACAATAACTTTTAAAATTAAAAACCTATTATAAAGACTTACCTATATAGAAAATTTAAATGTCATAATTTGTTTCTTATTTTCACTTATTACTAATTGTCCAATATTTATCACTGCTGAATTGCCTTGTAGTGATAATAAGCTTAAATGATAATAACCATAGGATATAAATTTTAGTGTACATATCATTAGTCCTATCAGTGGAAATAGAAAACAGAGTAGATTCAAAGTTTTTACAGTTTTATCTTTTAATCTATAGCCATTTCACTAACAATGGCAGTAGATTTTGTTCTTCCACATCTATATTTTTTGCTACTTCAGAATTTGGAAACCTGTTATACCACAATCGAGTATCATTAAAACTAGGTGTGTGCAAGCCCAGATTTTTAATTCGAGCTGAGTCTCAGTAAATCGAGCCAAGTCTTGGTAAATTTAATCGAGCTCAAGCTTTTACCTAGCTTGAGCTTTTACAGAATTCGAGTTTTTATGAGCTCAAGCTTTTAATTAACGAGCTCAAACTCGTTGATGTATTTTTTTAAAATTCAAAATTGAAAATATTCGAGGATTGTCAAACTGGGAACCAAATGTCGTATTTTGCTTTAATGTCTTACACTTTATAATAATCTGTGGATATAGCTTAGGTTATTGTAACTGTGGGTAGTCTCATGTTTTTAGAAAGGCTATAATTATCGCCAGTTAAATAAAAATCTCTAAAAATTATGAGAAGATCAGACACAGTTTTAGATTAAACTCTCCCTTATCATACTAATAATTTCCTTCTTTACAAGTTAAATAAACAATGTAGACCTTTGGAAGGAGAGATATCTGAAAGTTGACAGGAAATAGATTTGCTTCATTCATCCTGTTACCTTTAACATGTGTCAAATAAAACAGAAGAAAGAAAATACTGTGTTTTTTGTATATTAGCTAAAGGCAAACATTAGATAAAGTTGTGATTTAAATATAAATATATATATATATATATATATATATATATATATATATATATATACGTATCTTACCTAATGAAGAAATCAAAAATTTAAAAAGTAGGCCACATTCTATATTTAATTACCTTACAAAAAAAAAGTATAATTGAAGCAAATTTCTACGGAATTTGCAGGTATTTTGGTAAAATTTATTTACCTGTATTTGCACGATAACGATAGCTCTGGCCAGGTGGCCATATATAATCAAATCTATATCTAACCCCAACTGAAATTTTGAAGAAAAAATTATGCCAACAGCACATTGTGTTCCCAAGCGGTTGACCGTCCAAGTGCTAACCAAGCCCAATGTTGGTTGACTTCGGTGATCTATAAATGCATTGAATTCAATAGTTTTAAAATAGTGATTTTTTGGTGAAAAAGTTAGCTCCGCATTGAAAACTTATTATATTATTAAGAAATAAGGTATGTAGAACAAGATTGGGGGAAGGAAGGAAAAAAAAAAAAAAAAAAAAAATCACCAAAAACACCTGCAGAGCTTTTAATAGGATTCAATAGTTTTAACAGAATAATATACTCTACAGTAAACATAAATGTAGTTTCATATGTTCCATTTTCTTTACATATAGCTATTATTCTAATTAAATAATGTATAAATTTAAAAAGAAAGGTGATAAAGAAGAAGCATCAAACGTATGTGTTATGTAATTGATAGACAGCAATGTGATGTTATCAGTAAGACCTAAGCCTAGGTGGGTGAACTAGCTGACCCTGGTTATTGTAGCTTTATCAATATATCAGGACAAAAATTCTAGTTTCGACTTATTTTTATTTTTTATAAATTTGTAGTATTCAGAAAGTATTGTGAACAGTTTTATAGTACAATACGACTAATGAATAACAGTTCTTAGTTAATATCATTTTAAACTCAAAACTGGAAAAAATGACAATTATTTTGCAATCAGAAATAATTAAGAATTGTCAAACCGGAAACGAAAGTTTTGACTTTTGTTTTACCTTATTTCAATGTAGACATACTGTTGAATAACAGATTCTCAATCAACATTGACCATGAACTGATTTCTTGTAATCACAAAACACAAACTCAAAATCAGTATAGTAGTGTATTTCGACGTTTAATCCATTTTAATTTTATGGGACATTATATTATTACAATAAACAGAAAATTATTTGGTGCTGATTACTGGGAATCAATAATATATCAAACGTAGATATTTAATACTGTATCAACTTTGTAATTTACTTGTCATTATGAACTGCTGTGGATGTGGGAATGAATTAAATGTAGGCCTAGAATTGATTGTTACGCTTGCGCAGTTTGAATTTTACAACTTAGCATGGTATCTAAACAGTGGACACAGTGTCTCTCTAGTTTCCGTGAACTCGAGATTAACAGTGAATGTTTGGTTGAATAGCCAGGCATTTTGTAAATGTAAATAATTACAATAGGAAACAATTGAATTAAGTTTAGTTTTTCTTAAAAATTGACTTAACTTTGTGATTTTATTTTTGTTATTTCGGATTTTATTTACAATACTATTAAAACGGATCGTTCAGGAAAGGTTGAATCCGATAAACATATGCATTGTTTAAATGTGTTTCCAATCTCGATCGCAGAATCTGTATGATAAATAGGGGAAAACGATAAATAGAGAATCACTATTTTCAACTCGGGGGGGAGGGGGCCCCCCTCTTTGTCGTATTCAACTTTAAAATGTATTATTTCATAAGTTTCCTTTATACTAAATAATATGTGCGAGAAATTAAATGTGAGAAAATTGCAAATTTTTGTAACAATAAAATGTATAATATGGGAAATACAGCAAAAATTATTTTTCCTACCACCGTATTACATTTGCACTTAGTTTAGTATATTATCAGTGTTGGCATTGACGCTCTGTTTTAAACCTTGTCTACGCGAGTCGCTCTCTCTATCACACACAAACATCCAAATTTTCACTGCGCTTTCTCTCTCTGTCACACACAAACACCCAACTTTGCGCTTATTTCATATTTCTTTCTAATCGAAACTATATTAGAATAAGGAATAAGATTGTGGTACAATAAAGTTAACTTCGAATAAGTCTGCGCAGGTTGGAGACATGAAAATTTGTGGTAATGTGAAAAATCATAATTTATAATAGGTTTAAAATCCGCGGTTTAGCGCCGAAAACAGGCTGTTCAAATCATAAATTTATTTAGTAACTTCATTAATAAAAGAAAAATAGATTTTCAAGAAAAACAAATATGTAATCATGTCAATTTTAGTATAATTTGTTTTTTATAAATAGAATATGTAAATTGTTTGTGTTTTGTGGGGAGTATGTTGAACTTTGGTAACGGTTAACCGGAACAGCTCGCTCTTGAAAGAGGAAAAATCTCGTGGTTATATCAGTCTGGAAATGGGGCTTGATGTAGTAGGACCTATATTATGTGGTTCTCCGAGTTTTCTGTTCAAAGGTAGAAAACGTGTTTGGAAGTATTATTTTGTAAAAGACATGGTGTACTAACATTCTTAGAAGTGCTAATGACAATATTTTATGTTTTTAAAATCGTGTGAGTCTAAAAGTGGGGTTTGATGTACCAAGACCTACGAATGGTAGTTCTCCGAGTTTCTGTTCGTACATTATAAAATGTGTCAGGAAGTTTAAATCTGTAAAAGACATGGTGTATTAACAATTTTAAAAGTGCTAAGACAATATTGTTTTTCATAAATAAACTTTTTTTTATGAAAAAGCGTGAGAACTCGCAATTTTTAGTTATGTTGCGCAATCGCTGCCACGTAATTTTCGAATTCTCGACAAAGAACTTTTCTATAAGAAAAATGGAATTATTAAAGTTATCATAAGACATTAATAATTGGTTTTAATACAGGTATAACCAAATAAATCGTGTGATATATGATCTAGAGACAATTCTTTTGACAATGGACAAGCATCTCTGCAGTATTAGCACGCAGTCACATGGGAGGAGACGAATCATCCTTCGAGGGATAGTGCTTTTTTAAATAAAGAATATAACGTGATTTGGTATAACACGTTTAGACTTTCATTATTAAACCACATGTATGTATTTTGAACAATTTAGATTCTTTTTGTACTTTCAAGATATATTTTGATATTGTAAAATTATGTATTTCATCAATAAGATGCAATGTTTTGTGGAGTCTTAAAGTATAACAATATGATAAAGTAAAGTTTTTTTATTAATCAATTAATTTTTAACTTCAGTAAAAATTATATTTTTACTAATTAAGAAATTTACCAAAAGAAGTAAAGTAGAATCCTTTTCATTTTTTTTAGAGTTGCAACTAAATAATACAAATTTATTAATATAATTTGACTAAATTCTTTTTCTTTGGAAATTAAAGTAATAATAATAATAATTGATAGGATGTAAGATATCTTATATGAATTTTTCTTTTTATTTCTGTTACATAAATTTAATGTGTTTTATGTTTAATAAATTTTTATGTAATATTTCAGAGATAAGTGTTTTCATTTTTGAAACCCAGAATCACTGTAAGTACACCGTAAAAAGAGCTTGCGACCCCAGAGATTTAAAAAAATGATTAAACTCATTTTTCTTTCTTTTTCAAAATTGGTAAGCTAAGGCTACCTGGCGCCCTTAAGTCGAGCAAATTAATAAATAAACACTTAGTGGAACTCTTCAAGTTCAAAAGAATATAACTTTTATATTTTCAGATAGCTTCACTATCAATAATAAAAAATTAACAACAGTCATTTTTAAATTGTTACAATTGGCGCCCAACGTGGGGCAAATTAATAAATTCATAAATTAATAATTAAATTCAATAAAAAACATAACGTAAAACTCTTCAAGTTTAGATAATTTTCATTCTTAAAGTAACTACAAAAGGCGCATTTTTAAATTATTACAATTGGCTCCCAACAATGGGGCGTTTTTAGTCGAAAATACAGTGATTTTGGTGAAATGAAAATACTTAAACAAGGTAAGGACTCTCTGAATAATATAAGAAAGATTCTTTTTTAAAATTTTTTGTGTTAAATATGATAAAATAAAATTGAGTCAGAAACAATAATTGTTAATAATGGTGAACAGGTTAGGGTAATGATTTTGGTAACTACAATTTAAACTTAAAACTAAAGATAAATAATAATAATAATAACTAAAAATGGAGGGTACAAATAATAATAATAATCTAGGGGCTAAACAGGTTAGAATAACTGAGCAAGATGAAGTAAATAAGGTTTCAAGTGACTCAATGAATAAAAATAATAATTTGGTAAAGGAAGATCAGAATTTAAGCTTAATGGAAATGTTAGAATTACTTAAGAAAGAAATAAAGGATGTGAATAAAAGATTTGAACAAAGTAGATTGGAAACAAAGCAAGATTTAGATAATAAATTTGATAATTGGAATCAGGGAGTAGAACAAGAAAAATTAAAAAATGAGACAATAGTTAAGCCTAACATAAGTAAGAATGAGTGTGTTGTAAATGATGGTTTAAGTCAGATTAAGTCTAAGATGTTGGGGGAAATAGAAAAGTTTGGGCAAAGTATGAACAGTAAATTTGAGCAAGAAAAATTAAAAATTAAAATAATGAATAGGCCTAAGATAAGTCAAAATGAATCTTTTGAAAACAATGATTTAAAACAGTTAATAGGTAATGTTGAAATTTAAAAAAATGATGGGGTTACCAAGTCTGGTGGGGTGAAGCGTGGTATAATTAATTCAAAAAATAAAGTAAAAATAAATAATCTAATAACAAAGGTATCAGCTGTTTATTTTAAAAAACAAGTGTGTCATAAGAAGGTAGAATTTAAAAATTATGCAATGTTGAAATTTAGAAATGTCTTTGAAATTCAAAAACAGAAAATTAAAAGCCTCTTTGAACAAGATGAGTTCGAGTATAAGTTTAAAAAAGAAATATTAAAAGAAGACTTTGTAGTAGTATACAAAAATGGTGGGGTTAGAATTCCTAAACTAACAGATGTTGAAATTGGGTCATTGTATTGTGAGTTGTTTATGAGGGAAAGAAATGTAAGAATGTTTGAGAAAGAGAGAGGGGTTTCGTCAACACAAAAGTGTAGTGTCAACAAAGGGGAATCTTTTGTTGAGGAAGGGTCATTTGCAAGACCTAGCCTAGAACAGATCTCTAAGCCAGAAGTAGTATTTAACATTAAAAGTGTGTTAAAAAATTTAATCATGTACTTTAAAATCTTTCACCAATCGGGAAACCATCGTAAAAAATTGATAATTTATAATTGTTGTAATAAATTGAAATTTGGAACGACTGATATAAATGTAAAGACATTTTTATAATGACACACGGACTTGATTTTGAAAAATAATATTAATAAAATAAGAGTTTTGTTAATAAATAAGTTTAAGTTTGATAATAAATAATTAAGAGTTATGAATATTAATAATTTGTGTGTACTAATAAATTTTGTAAGCTAAGACAGAATCAGAATAAATAATAATATAAGCCAAGCTAGTATGATTAAGAAATATAGTTTAAGGAACGTTCAGATATTTGTTAGAGTTAAGACGGAAAGTTTTATCAGTTGATAAACGTGAGTGTTTGTATTTCTACATATCAACATTTACATTACGTGCATACGATAATTTATTGGTTTGAAAAGGAATCATACGACTAATATGGACAGAGTTAATATTGAATATTGAGAACGTCAATATTAAATATTCAATAAGATGACGAGAGATTGAATCTAGTTGGAGCTAAAAGGTTTTCACTTCTTATCAGTAGTAAACAGATAAAGAATTGCATCACCATATACAAAGGGGAAATTGTTTATGCCTAAATCAAGCCTAAGATTCTATTGCGTATAGCATAGAAACTAATACAGGGTGTTACGAAAATACTGTTCTGGAAAATAAAAAACTTTTGGTTTATAATTGTAAATTAACTTGCGTTTTCAAATAAAAATTGTTTAAATAAAGGATAATTGGTATTGATTAAAGTAAATAGAATAAAAGTTGATTACTTGAATAACTTTTATAGAATTAAAAGTAAATTTCTAAGTAAAGAACTTAGAATAAATTTTAAAAATAAAATTTTCTTTTTGAATCTGGATAATAATAAGTAGAAAGGAGTACATAAACAAAAAATCGACGATGCTAATAATAAGATTGGTAAAGAGAACATTATTTCAACTTTGGATGATATGATTTTAATAAAATTTTTATGAATTTTAAATTTTCTTGGTATAAATGCATTTAAGTAAGAAAATGAAATAATGGGAGGATGGCAGGGTAACGGTAGTCGAAAACATGTTTTATTCTTAGGAATAAAGCATGTAGACAGCATTGAAGGTGTGTCATGGTTGAAAGGTGTGATTGGGGCTTTATTCTGAACTGAGTAGGAATTTTGCATTTCAACCTTCTCACATCTGAAAAATCATAATGCAGACTTCAATGTAAGTGTCTAAAGTTGTAATCAGAAGGATACAAAGTGTAATTAAGTCGACAAGAAGTGTCGTGGATATTGGAGATAATAGGAGAATATACAAGAGACTACTAAATAATTAAAATTTGGATAAAAAAGTAAATTTTGGAAAATGATGAGTTAAAATTTGTAAAAGTTTTGAAATTAAAATGTTTTAAGTAAAATTGAAAGTATTTTTTTGATAAGATGATGGAGATTTTGTAACAACGGTTAAGACAATAATAATTTGATATAATATTACATAGAATTTCCATGTAATGAAACTTTAGACAGATGATTGAAGAAAGATAAAGTGTAGTGTATACAGAACTGATCAATCTGTATATACAAAATAAAACCGGACGAGTCAGAATTGGAGTACTTTAGTAAGAAAGATAGTAATTTTTTAAATGTATATAATAGATTAAGAGTAATAATGCTTGGCTTATATGTAGAAAGTATTTGATATTTGTTTACAAAAGTTAAGAATAATAAAATAAGTAATTATATGCAAAATATTGTTAGATTTAAATAATTTGAGATTTGAAAAAGGTGACTTGTAAAGGAATTGAGTGGTTTTCAAGAGGCATTGCTAAGATGATAATAATATTGAAGTTTTTTGTTTTTAATAATGAAATGGTAATAAAATGAATAATGGAGTTAAAAAATGTTAAAGTTTTTGTTTTTTAAAGAAGGAGATATAATTAATAAATAATATAATATGAAGAGATTTTGATGAAATTTATAAATAAAATAAATAATTAACGATTCTTTAATAAATAATAATTGAATTTGAAACAATAGATGATGGTGAGAAGTTATTTGATAAAGGTGTCTAAAGATTTTGATGAAATAAGGTGTTAGCTGGGAAAGCAATGTAAATTTTATTATTTTTTGAAGTTTTTGTATTTAAGTGGTTGATGATTAAGGAGATTTTAATGAAGTAGTTTAAATGAGAGAATTTTTGAGTTTTTTTTTATATAAGAAGATGATGGCTTTACAGAAGTATTGAGTAAAGTGGTATTTAAAATGAAGTTGTTCTGTTAAGAAACTTTTATAAGAAGAATAGTTAAGTTGCATTGATGGTTAATTTTTAAGTTTTAAGAGGTTTTTTGAGTACTACGAGGATATAAAGGAAATATGCGACGATTTTAATGAAATAAAGGGAGATTTGAGGAATTCTACGAATAAACGACGATTATTATGATTTTTAAATTAAGCTACGTTGAGATAAAGAGATTATTTATACAGATGATGTAGGTAACCTGCGTGGGCTACACACATATGAATAATAAAGAGGTTTTTTGAGGATTAGTGCAACTTTAATTATTAAAACATGAAAGATTTAAGATGGAAATAATTTTGAGATATAGTACTAAAAGGATAATACAATTGTAAAGAGGTTATTTTGAAATAAATAAGATGAGTTTGTAAGTGATTTTTTCATAATGATGTAATAATTTTGAATTTTGAATAAGAGAGGAGTTTTTTAGTAATTGTAAAATCAGTAGTTAAGATGTAATCCCAGCTAAGCAAAGAGTAATTAGGAATTTGAGTTAAAGTTAAAAAATAACAATGTAAGATTATAAATTGAAAAGTTTTAAGGTGAATTAAAGTAATTTTGGGTAATAAATAAATAATTTTGTAATAATGTTAATTAATAATGAGAAATTTTAAATTTTGATTGTGTTAAGTTGAAAAATGATTCAGATGGATAGTGAAAGATGGATGTAGATTTTTATAAAAGATGTAGAAATTTCGTCTTGGCAAAAGAGAAAAGTGTGGGAAAGGAAATGCTAGATGGCAGGAAAATATACAGACGGCTGTCTGGAAGATAAGATTTTGAGTGACGGGATCCGGTCAACAAAAAAAATGTTGATGGGAAAGTTTCAGTCAACTGCTGTTGAAAAAGAAACTGATGATGGGTTTTATTGTATAAATAGAGATAAGGATTAGAGTTAATGGATTTATAGTTATTTTTGATGAGTTATGATAATGCAAACAAATTAAGATAGTAAAGTAGGATTTAGTAAATAGATTTTTTAGTTTTTATAAGAAAAGAGAATCTTTCTTAAATTAAGTATACTAGTGATACTTATTTTCTTTTATGAGGTCCTTAACTGCTGAAATAAGGAATCTTGAAAATCTATTGAAAATTTTTCATAGTTTCGGTTTTTTCTTTCGAATTGAGTTTTATATATATAGAAAAGATTTATAGTACAATACTTGTATTGTAATACAAATCTTTTGTGGGGTTTTGTGGTAATGTGAAAAATCATAATTTATAATAGGTTTAAAATCCGCGGTTTAGCGCCGAAAACAGGCTGTTCAAATCATAAATTTATTTAGTAACTTCATTAATAAAAGAAAAATAGATTTTCAAGAAAAACAAATATGTAATCATGTCAATTTTAGTATAATTTGTTTTTTATAAATAGAATATGTAAATTGTTTGTGTTTTGTGGGGAGTATGTTGAACTTTGGTAACGGTTAACCGGAACAGCTCGCTCTTGAAAGAGGAAAAATCTCGTGGTTATATCAGTCTGGAAATGGGGCTTGATGTAGTAGGACCTATATTATGTGGTTCTCCGAGTTTTCTGTTCAAAGGTAGAAAACGTGTTTGGAAGTATTATTTTGTAAAAGACATGGTGTACTAACATTCTTAGAAGTGCTAATGACAATATTTTATGTTTTTAAAATCGTGTGAGTCTAAAAGTGGGGTTTGATGTACCAAGACCTACGAATGGTAGTTCTCCGAGTTTCTGTTCGTACATTATAAAATGTGTCAGGAAGTTTAAATCTGTAAAAGACATGGTGTATTAACAATTTTAAAAGTGCTAAGACAATATTGTTTTCCATAAATAAACTTTTTTTTATGAAAAAGCGTGAGAACTCGCAATTTTTAGTTATGTTGGCAATCGCTGCCACGTGATTTTCGAATTCTCGACAAAGAACTTTTCTATAAGAAAAATGGAATTATTAAAGTTATCATAAGACATTAATAATTGGTTTTAATACAGGTATAACCAAATAAATCGTGTGATATATGATCTAAAGACAATTCTTTTGACAATGGACAAGCATCTCTGCAGTATTAGCACGCAGTCACATGGGAGGAGACGAATCATCCTTCGAGGGATAGTGCTTTTTTAAATAAAGAATATAACGTGATTTGGTATAACACGTTTAGACTTTCATTATTAAACCACATGTATGTATTTTGAACAATTTAGATTCTTTTTGTACTTTCAAGATATATTTTGATATTGTAAAATTATGTATTTCATCAATAAGATGCAATGTTTTGTGGAGTCTTAAAGTATAACAATATGATAAAGTAAAGTTTTTTTATTAATCAATTAATTTTTAACTTCAGTAAAAATTATATTTTTACTAATTAAGAAATTTACCAAAAGAAGTAAAGTAGAATCCTTTTCATTTTTTTTAGAGTTGCAACTAAATAATACAAATTTATTAATATAATTTGACTAAATTCTTTTTCTTTGGAAATTAAAGTAATAATAATAATAATTGATAGGATGTAAGATATCTTATATGAATTTTTCTTTTTATTTCTGTTACATAAATTTAATGTGTTTTATGTTTAATAAATTTTTATGTAATATTTCAGAGATAAGTGTTTTCATTTTTGAAACCCAGAATCACTGTAAGTACACCGTAAAAAGAGCTTGCGACCCCAGAGATTTTAAAAAATGATTAAACTCATTTTTCTTTCTTTTTCAAAATTGGTAAGCTAAGGCTACCTGGCGCCCTTAAGTCGAGCAAATTAATAAATAAACACTTAGTGGAACTCTTCAAGTTCAAAAGAATATAACTTTTATATTTTCAGATAGCTTCACTATCAATAATAAAAAATTAACAACAGTCGTTTTATTAAATTATCACAAATTGCATGTAGTGGAGGTAAACAGGCTGATAGTAGATACGCTAGTGGGTGAAGGAGAATTTATGTCTTCCTTAAAATAAATGTGTCAATGTTTGTAGAGTGTATTTATTAGAGTGATATTTCATATTATTGGTTTTTTTTTCACAGGCCTAGCGTAGCCTAACCTAAACGCCTAGGCTATTGTGAAGGTAGATTTGTATCAAATTATTTATTTCTAAGTTGTATATACAAGTTGTAATAAATGTGTTATTGTTCGTAGAGTGTGTTTTCAGAGTGATTTATCATATTATCGGTATTTTTTTCTAGGCCTATCAAGTGTTTTATTTTTATTCAAAATATAAATAATGGCATCCAGGCAAATGACCTAACCTTGTCTTACCACTTGTTTTTATATAAACATAGATATTTCCGTATAAAAATTGTATAACTTGATTTAGACTTTTACAAACATTTATTCACAACTATATTGCAAAACTTTTTTATATTTTGAAAAAATTCTAAAAAAATTGTTTATATGGTTTATATATCTATTTCTGTGGAATTTTGCCTCGGTTACAGGGTAAATTTGTTGATTCCGTACATAATAATTTCAAAATTTTCCATCTACATTTTTTTTCACTACACACCTAAATTCTATGCACCTTTCTGAATATAATGATTTATAGAAATTGTGTATAAAATATATATTACTATTTTTGGTAAATGTTAGGGGAAAAAATGATCATTTTACCTTTTTTCGTTAATTTTTTTTTTTATTTTGAAAATGTAACAAATTTATTATTTTTTTCCTAAATATATTCACAAATATATTACAAATCTCTAGTAATCGTTGAAAAAATTCAAAAAAATCTATTTGTATGGTGTACATTACCATTTCTGTGAAATTATTCTCTCCTTTACTCTCCAATTTTTTGGTATTTGACCAAAAAACTCCAAATGTTTTACATCTATCATTTTTTATCACTACACACCAAAATTCTATGCACCTTTCTGAATATAATGATTTATAGAAGTTGTGTATAAAATATGTTTTACTATTTTTTGTGATTTTTTGAGAAAAAAAATGATCATTTTACCTTTTTCCGTAAAATATTTTTTTAAATTTTGAAAATGTAACAAATTTATTTTATTTTTATCTAAATATATTCACAAATATTACATAAAACTTTTGTATATCTTAGAAAAAAGTAGTAAGCTATTGATGTTGGATGATACAGGTTTTTCTGAAAAATGATAACTTCAGTTTTTGACATCTAACATACTTACACCAAAACTGTTTCAAAAAATTTTTTTTTATTACATAGATGAATTCTAAAAATCTTTCTGAGAAAAATGATGTCATAAGTTAGGTTTTGTATAAAAATAATATTTTTTATTTATTTTTTAAGAAAACAAAACTTTTACAAAACCTTTAACATTCACTGGTTACAGGGTTAAGTTGTATAAACAAATTAAAATTAAAAATTTGCTTCATGAAACTATATTCATTATAAAAACACAAGAGGTCTTACATTTACAACTTTCCAAAAAGGTTGGATCGAACTAACAAAATGCCGATATTCTAGGTTTTCTAACATACCACAGCCTTTGTATTTTTTCTTCTACAGATGTGTTTCAAATACAAGGTTAAACATTGAAACCTCCTCTTTACAGTTATATCAAAAACGACAAGATTGTATAAAAATAAAGATCGGATTCTACAACACTGTCTAGACACTAAGTCTAGCCAGCAATCTAGATTCTAAGTGGGTGTAATGTTGAATTGCAAAATACGTGTTTTAGAGTCGGTGAATTAAACCATGCGTCTACACTCGACTTACTCTTACATCGAGTGACAGTTCTAGGGTTAACCTTTCCTTTAAAAAATTTTTTTTTTATAACCACTTTTTGAGTTGCCAGTCCATAAATGACAACGTGAGTAGTGTGAACATAGGTTTGGTCAGGAAAAATTAATGGCCGCCCTTCAAGTCTTTCATTAATAAATAATTCTTTTCAATAATGTGTCATTTTTCTCAATTAACTTTTATTGTCATCAGTTGGTTTCTCCACTGGAAACCAATATTTCTAAGATTTTTGAGCAAGGTTTCAGTCGTGAAATTAAATTCAAGTTCTAGTTCTTCGGCTCTTAAAACTTTATTATTTAATACCCCACCCCCTGTGATTTTGTTTTTTATGTTTTATAAAAGGCCACGCTGTAACCAATTTGACAATATTAATTAATGACACGTACTACTGGATAAACGATGTGAATTATTAATATCTCAGTTTTCTTGATATTTAACATAATGCATATAAATTAAATTTTTCTACAAGTTATAATTTTTGAAGAGTGACTAGGCCCATAGTGACTGTAATGTGTTCAATTTGGGAAATTATAACTCAACTTTCCGATCCTCCAGATGATCCTCAAAATCCATTTAACAACTGAAATAGTTATTGACATGAAAAAATCAATTACAGGCAATTAAATATACAGTGTCTTTAAGGAAATCAAATACCAAACTTTTTTTGAAGTTAACAATACAAATTTATTTTAAACAAACAAACCAAAAAAATATTACAATTTATTTTTATTTTAGTTTATATATAATTTTTTTTTTTAAAACAACAGGTTGTTACAGAATTTCGTATATTATATTGAAAAAAAAAAATATATATATATATATATATATATATATATATACCTTGCCAATATTCGAAGCAGCCTAGCAAAAACGGCATGGCAATCAAAGGGTTAAAGAGACTGAACCGTTTCACCGATTACTTGTAGATTATTGTATAAAGGTGTGTGAATGCAGTGCAGGTCTAGTGTTATTTATTGCATGTAGGAATGTACATTTTGATGTTTATGAATATGTCAAACGGGGAGTTCTAAAAAAGTTATGGTAACATGCTCTACTACCGAAAGAGGTTTTTATGCTGAAATATTACTATGAAACAAACGGGGTTCCTAAGTTAGGAATTTTCTCTTTCTTAAGTGGTGTGGATACTTGTAAATCTCCCTACATCCTACATTTAAATGTATGCATACACGTATGTATAGAACATTTATCTAAATACCTGTTTCGTCAAAATAGTATTACATCTAAATATATTCAATAAGCGCTCTTGTTATTTTATTTAGAATTTGAATGTCATGATTACCCACCTTGCATCATGTGTCCATCGTTTATTTTTTTAGAGCTGTATAATCATACCTTTTTCATAGATTTCATGTGTATTTACGTCGGTTCTCTTTTGACCTATTTTGTAAGGTTTTAAACTATTAAAAGCTAGCAAATCCAAGTTAGCAAAATGAAAAACAAAAAACAATGATTGTATTTAAAAAAAATTTGTATCACCGTAATTTTTTTTTTAACCTGCCAGTTTTGAAAGAACAGAGTTCTTTAGCTTGGCACATAAACTAACTATACCAGACTTTTCTCTTTAAATAATAATTATTATTAAAAAGAAACACAATTGCAATATATTATGTATCTTTTTTTTGGATTTAATTAGTATCACCATCATTTTTTTGTAATTCCTTTCATATTTAAAAAAACATTACTGTGGCTTAGCTAACTTACACGTAAAATAGCAAAGCCATACATATTTCATAACATAATTATAAAAATAATTTTAATTGCAGTATATTTTGTATTTCTTTTAGGGTTTTAATTTTTATCGCTATTTTACAAGCAGTGGATATAGTCAATAAATATTATTAAGAACATTTTGTTACAATATGCTAAAACTAAATTCTAAAAGGTATAAATTCACATGCTTAGTTTAAGTAAATAATTAAATTCATAACTATTTTTGACTACAAGTCGGTTAAAAATAACAGAAGCAGTATAAATTATTAAAATCTTTAAATTTTACAAAATTAGATAAATATCATAGCTAATGAACAATTTTGATTTTTTTAAACATTACACATTTCTGAATAATTTGTATAATATATTATTTAAATAGATGGGTGATATAACATTACAGTTTTATAAACACACACTGACCATTCATTAAAGTATTGTATAATTTTGTTTTTGGACTTTTAATTTTCTTGATTTATAATAACTTTTAATGTTTAAATTTCTATCTTTATAAATTGAAAATAATCTCAAAATGTTGTTTATAGGTCCAAATTTTTCCTTAAATTTACAATTATTCCCCTGACCCTCCCATCCTTTCATCGAGGGTATATTCCACAAATGTTTATGCACCCCCCCCCCCCCCACAGGCTAAAGATCTGACTGTGCCACTAGACAATAGTTATAACACATTCTTACATTATTTACAACATTATTCACTATGTTATTTATAGACTCTTTAGTGAATTCATTTGAACATACTACAATTTGAATAGAATCAAGGATACCGACTTCTCTGCTCAGAATTATCATTCAAAGTTTGTGAACAAATTTAGTTGTTTACCATTAAAAATAGTATTTTCTTCATTCACTAGAAAACACTTAATCTGTCCTGAACTAAACCTATTCAAAAATGTTTAGTTTGCTAATTTTGATCAAATTATTATAATTTTATTATTCAACCTTAGAATTGGTAATGGTCACAATTGGAGCTCAATTTGATCTTCTTTAAATAATAATGCCACAATTGCAGTGCATATAAACATTTACTAAAACCGATATAGTCACCACTAATTTTTTGCCAATCCTCTCAAATATAAATTTTTATCTAAGATGTTTATTATTTGTCTGTATAACAATAGTAATTTAAAATGTTGTTTTTCAAAAGTTGCAATATTTTATAATCATGAGTTTCACTCATTAATCTGTTGTCAACTCATTTTCTTGATTTGTTTATTGTGTATATAGCAACGGTTTACATGTGACCGTCTCCACTTCTTTTGACCAGCTGGAAGCTCTGGCTGGCTGGAGACCGAATCACTTTAGCCGAATCTTGTCAAGATGGGTCAAGGAGTCGGGTTAGGACGCTAATGAACGCATGCAACGCAAATTAATTTAAATGTTCTCTTTTATTTGAGTGCCGAATTAGAAGATTACAGAAATAATTATAATTTATAAAAAGACAACGGCTAGATAAAGCCTTAATAGTGGCCGAAAAACATACCGTTTAATTATATAGCACGTGGCCAAAAATGGACTGACCTCGTCCCGTAGCGGTCTACCGTTCAACTTCCTTCTCGCGGCTCTCAGAACAGACTCTCGCTCGGCTCGCTGGTTAAAGCCCTTCACTCCTCGTCTCTCTCCCCCCTTCTACGTAATCTTGCACTGCTCAACAAAATCGCAAATGCCAATTCATATTTTATTATTTAGAATCC
Source organism: Aphrophora alni (assembly GCA_963513935.1). Lineage (NCBI taxonomy): Eukaryota > Metazoa > Arthropoda > Insecta > Hemiptera > Aphrophoridae > Aphrophora > Aphrophora alni. Next base: position 55,077,738 of record OY740765.1, on the reverse strand, counting down.
ATTCCCTTTACATCCAAATTTATACTTATTATAGTTTTTGTTTGGTGGGCTCCTTGGCTGGGCCACATACATTAAAAAAATATATTTGTTTTAATAAAGTAAATTATGCAAATAGTCTTTGTTATCAGTAATATTATTTGATCAAGTTATACAGTTGCCAGTGGTTATAAACAAACATGGAAAAGCTATTTTTCATCTTTTATCAAATGTAACTTACCTTTAAAAAATGGTAATTTTCAAATTTGTTATATAAGCATGTAACTTAAAGTTTTCTTAGTAAAATAGTACATTTAAAACAGTTTATATCCATGATTTTTTTTGTATTTTTTAAATAACACCTCTAACACTCACCAAAAAAACCGTTAGGATTTTAGGAAAGTGTTAATAGTACAGTTAAATGCAAAATTAAATAAATTGTTGAGAAATAAAGCCTTATTTCTTAACAAGATTATTGCTCTGTTATTGATTTTTCAATCCATTTTAAAATTTGTAATAAGATAAATTTAATAACGAGTAGCTGAAATGCCCTGTGTTTTCTGGGTTTCGTTTTTACTGCATATTAATTTCATTAAACAAAATTTTTGATGGATTTGTCCAATAGATTTTTGTTTTATTTTTTTGAAGGCATTCTGAAACAGGAATGAAAAACTCATGGTTTTTAACTGATGTTTGTGTGAACTGTAAGGGGTATACGAGGTGTGCTAAAAAAATGACAGGAATTTTTTTGTTTTTAAAGAATCTTTATTTATTAATCAGTGTCAGTTTTGTCCCCTTCAAAGTAATTACCCTCAAAGATATAATACACTTGTGCCAGTGCTTTTTCCAATCTTGGAAACACTTCTGGAACTCACTTTTTGGTATGGCATTCATTTCCTTCAGAGATTCTGTTTTTATGTTTTCAATGATGGTAAACATTGTCCTTTCATGGTTCTCTTCAGCCTCAGGAATAAGACGCTTATATATTACTTCTATATAAGTAATATATAGAAAGAAGTCACAGGGGACCATATCCTTTGAATATGGTGCCTGATGCAAAATAAAGGTTTAGTTTTTTACCAATAAATCACCGATAAATAGTGAGGCATGAGCACCTATTATCATGAATTTCGAAATTATTGTGAAATATCCATTAGTGGTTTTGCCTCAATTCTGGGCTTTTTTGTCGGATTGCTTCACACAAATGGCACATAACTTCCAGGTAATATTCCTTATTGACCATACGACCATATGGTAAGAACTCATGGTACACTACTCCATTAAAATTGAAGAAAACAGTGTGAAGAACTTTCACATTTGATCAAACTTCTCACTTCCATTGGGACGATTGGCCCTTGATTTTGACGTCATACCCATATACTCATGTTTCGTTACCTGTTATGACTGTTTTAAGAAGTTCTGGATTGTTGTTGAGTTCATTCAGCAATTCCTGAGAAACTTCCATTTTACACAGTTTTTGTTTGATATTCAGCAATTTCGGAACAAACTCTTCTGCCACACGTTTCATGTCCAAAATATCTGAAAATATTTCTTGACATGAGCCAAATGATATACCGACATCATCAGCAACATACCTGATAGTGATTCGGCAATCATTAATTATTTCTTTCGCTTTTCCATGTTTTCTTTGGTTGTTGATGTGCTAGGGCTTCCAGAACGGTAGTTATCTTCAACGTCTTCATGGCCTTCATTAAAACATCTGTACCACTCGTAAACTCTTGTTTTACACATAGTAGATTCGCCAAAAGCCACAGTCGACATTTTGAATGCGGTGCTGCAACTTATTCCATTTTCAAGCAAAATTTAATACAAATTATTTAATCCATCTTTTTCAAAAGTAAAAAATCACCAAGCACACCAAAACATGTGTAACCTTTTCGACTATCGAAAATAAATTAAACATTCAAAATGGCTGCAAATGTCAACATTGTCAGGAACATGTGTACCAACAAGATAAAACAAATATTTTGAAAATTGGATTTATAAAGCGTGTGAAATTTAAAAAAATTCCGTTATTTTTTTATCACACCTTGTAGATTAGAGAGAAAAATGATTATGGACTTAGGATGGGATTTTGGGTTAAGTAGTACATATACTACAACTAATGTATATGTATCTCTGAAAGCTATGTATGTTTAAAACTATAAACTTCAAAATTTTAATAAACTTTTTAATAACTGACTTTGTGACATAGGAAGGAATATAACCAAGCATGTCACCATGTCCGGTAGCTTACCGTCCAACTTATCATTTTTCGATCTACAAAATCCATCCAGTATTTTTTGTTCCTGATCCTATAATTTGTCTTGAAACGTACAGAGACACACATAAAACTATGTCTTAATTTGTATGTAAATGTACATTATTTCTTATTGTTGCAGTTGACAGGTCAAGTGAAAAGGCTGAACAATTTAGTGAAGGAGTTAAGAAACAAGTTTAGAATGAGCCAGTCACAAGTTCACGGCCTCTTAGATGAACGAGCAGACTTTTTAGCACAAATTCAAGATCAGCAACGAGATATTAATGCATTAAAACAGAAACTTGGTCACGCTGAAAGGGAGAATGCTGATCTAGCAAAGTGTCAGGTATTAGTCTTGTACTCCCTCTTCTTGGCCTGTCTCTTGTCAAATACTTTTCCTTGTTTATTCAGGTATAGTACACTTCATGTTAATGTTATTTTACATAATAATATAAGAATTTTGTCTTTGTATCATTAGTCTATAAGAATGTTGGTCAAACGAAGGCTCAGGAGCCTTGTGGGAAATATTTATTTCTTTGTACTCATCCGCCTGCAATTACCAACTTACGATGATTATAGATCACTTCTACCAAAATATTAGACCACCAAAATATAATCAACCAAATTTCTAATTTAATAAACATTTGTCAACACAATTACATTTCATAGGTAAATGAAAGGTTCTGTGGGTAGCTTTCTTATTTACATAATAATCATACTACACCTGCGCGAAGTTTTACTTATCAACATTTTAAGTATTTGTACATTTTTAGAACATGAAAATATCAATATGAGATTTATAACCTACACAACAAATATTTGATATCTAGGACAAGTTAGGCTAGGACTTTTATTTAAACATTACGATTTTTACTTATACATGAAAATATTATAATATATAAATACAAAATTTGTGTAAATATTAGGGATGAGACGATTAGCTTACCAGTTAATTATAATTTCGATTATTACAATAATTAGTGATTATGATTAATTGCCAATTCACGCTTCTTTTACAGATTCGGGCTTAACGAATAGAACTCATCTATCAAGGTAGCTTTGGCATAGGAAGACGTATCATGTATGTTCGACACTTTATTTTTATAAAAAAACATATTGTAAGGGTAAAATTACCTATTTATAATAGAGTTTAATTATTGTATATAAAATTACACCTCAAGCGTTTATAACCAACAATTTGATGATAGCTTTGAAAGTATTTTCATTGTTAAATATGAAAATGATTTGTTGTTAAATTGATAAGAGGCCAATTCTGATTTATTCGTTTTTTGTTGTTGTTAAAACCAAGTTAAAGCATATATTAGACCTATTTGTACTTTTTAATTTTGACTTGTATATTCTCTTTCTTTGCTTTTAAAATTCTTAATTGTAAGTTATATTAGAGTAGTTGGATTGAGCAACACATCATGCCTCCCACTTTATAGGTAGGTGGGGAAACTGGTTTGACCAATGTGGAAGGGGGAGGAGCGCTACATATGCTTGACTCATTGAGCGACACATCATACCTCCCACTTTATAGGTAGGTGAGAAAACTGGTTTGACCAATGTGGAAGGGGGAGGAGCACTACATACGCTTGACTCAAGGTCACATTTAGTTTAGTACTGGTTTATATACATCTGAGGATACTATGTTACCAAAATTTATGTAAGGGTTTATTAAACTTTCTAACGTTATTTGTGCTAGTATTTTGTTTGGGGATTACTCCTTTCATATTGTATTAAACACAGGGCTCATTAGATGTTATATTTAGTAAGGTTTAATCATGCGTAGACCTAATAGCAAATTACCGATTATTTAAAACATCCGTACTGTTCAACTTTAGTTTAACTGAATACAGTAACTTAATTTGTCACTGTATAATAAGCTATTACATTTTTATTATCCTTACTTTACTCCTTATTCTACAAAACGAACACTGTGAAATGGTTTTAATGAGCACTAATCATCAATAATCGTAATCGGTAAGCCCAGAATTGTCTCATCCCTAGTAAATATCATAATTTAATCTAACATAACTCATCATAGATGCCACATATTCGTTGAGTAGCTTATAAACTTGATACTTATATGTTCTAAAAAGTATACAAATACATAAAACTGCTTTCACCCAGTATGATTGTTATGTGGTTAAAGAACGAATCTAACCACAGATCATTTATATATACCTTCAATTTGTCTTTGTGATGCAAGATGAAGGTCAACAAAACAAGTATTAAATGACAAAATTCTTTCTTTTTTAAATGGAATAACAAATCTGGACAGTAAAAATTAAATTGTGTACAAGTGATTTTTAATAATCCTAAATTAATAATAGAAGCTTAACAGAATTGTAGACGAGTAGTAAGTTCAGTGGAATAAATAACATATGCTGTTTGTGCTACCTTTCGGTGTGACTTTCGACTTGATGCTTTATAATATGAATATTGAAATCTATACCAAAGTTTTATTAAATTTAACAATTTGATTATGTAAATTAAGTAACTGAAAGCACATTATTTGTAAATAATATGTTTAACAAACAAAACAAAATTTTAAAGTTGGATACACATAAGTCTCATTTGGATGTATAATGAAGTAATTATCATGAAGATACTTTGTCAGCTTTTTAAATCAGGCGATGAGTTGTAAACAATATCTTCACTGATTCTGCTGAATGTTGATTAGAAAGCTATTGTTTCGGTTATATATATATATATATATATATATATATATATATATATATATATATATATATACAGAGTGTTCATGAAGTATGGAATATATTTAAAAAACTTTAAAATGGTTGAACATACAAAGTTTGTTTTTGGTATATATTTTAAGACAACCTTTACTTCCACTTTTGATAGTTGTAAATTTTGGCTGACATCTTGGATTCATCATCTCTAGATTATGTTTAATTATTTTTTTAAATAGGAATGGGTCATGGCACATGTTTTTACATTGTTTTTTTTTTATTGTAAGTGCAAAATTGTGGAATGCGTTTTTTTTTTTTATATATTTCTTTTTCGTAAAAAGTTATCAACTAATATAACTACAGAACATTTAAACCCACAATTTACAGGTGGACAAATGAGTTAGGTACTTACCATTAACCATGTACATGTCTTAGTTTATCCTGACCTTTTTCTTCTTGATTACTTACTATTTGGATATTTAAAAATTAAGATGTATTTTAACCAACTATAAAACTTAACTACAAAATAGGATACAAACAGAAATTAACTCTGTTACTGTTCAGACAATTTCTAAAGTAGTTCATGAATTTTATCATCTAGGGCAACAATTTGAGCATCTTCGAAAATTACAAGTTCAAAATTACAGCATGTATGTGTTTAGTGTTGATAACTACAGCATATCTGTTGATAACTTTTCAAGCAAAATGAGATATAAAAATATGGATTCATAATTTAAAAATCAATGTAAAAACATGTGTAACATGACCTTATTCCTATTTTTAAAAATTAACCTAACTTCAATATGGTAGATCCAAAATTGCTGCCAAAATTTATAATTATCAAAACTAGAAGTAAATGTTATCTTATAAACATATACAGTGTGTAAATTAAGTATCGAAACAAATATGTATTTTTCAAACTAAAATAGGTACAAATATTTTGTTTGTGGCATTGACTCTTAGCAAACGTTCCTGATTTTCTGACAAAAAAAATTCAACCCCCTAAGGGGGTGGCGGGTAGGGGGTAACTTAAATTTTTTAAATAGCAACCCCTATTGAGTGACCCCTCATTTTATAGGTCTTGTCACCCTAAAATCAATGATATAAAGATAATTTAAATCCGTTGAGTTTAAACAAAATAGCGGCCAAAAACTCTACGTTTGCAGTGAAGTCTCTTAACCCTTTTGCGGCAAGGTAACGATCTATCATCACCCAGTATACTTGCTAAAACGGGCAGAGTAACGATCTATCGGTACCCTTTAAAACTGCACGTAGTTTAAGTATTAGCTAACAGATCGCGCTCTATGTTATGTGGTTCTATTCATAAAGAATAAAGGAATATTTCAACATCGATTTATATCGATATTTTAAAGTTGAAGTCGATCTACAAAGCTCACAGCCGATTGCATTTGGTTATGGAGGTTATGTTTATTGCAGCGTCATTGTTTGTTAGTGGTCTTAAGTTGTGTGTTTATTTTAAACAGTTAAATTAGTTTCTTAGTTACTTATTATGTTTACATCGTTTACTTTACTCAGTTCTATTACTTTTTCATATTAGTTTAGCGTATTTTTTAAATAATTGTGTTGTTGGTTACGTTACAAGCAGTGTAATGGCAGGGTCTAGTGTCAACACTTCAGATATTGACAAATATTTGGATGAAGACAGTGAAAGTGATTTATCTTTTGATTCGGACAGTGAAACTGGTGATGAACTTATTATTGATAGTGATAATGTAAACAATGATTCTCTTGACAATACCAATGACTTAGGCCTAGGCCTAAATGATGATAGGTTAGACTGTTATAGAATTCCTACACCCGGAATGCTTTCCAAAATACAAGTGCTGACACATTTTATAAAAACTAATATAAAAATTGTAAATATTAACCAATTTAAGTGATTTTTTTTAAAATTGTTTGAAATTAATTGGACTCTTAAGACATATACAACAACAAAAATTCATAACATAAATTTATGGTGTTAAATTAGTTCAAATTGAGAATTTTTGAGTTTTTTGTTATTCATTTTTTAGAAAATATTTTTTTTCAACATTTATAAATTTAACAATTAAAAAAACTTGAACACCATGTGATTCACCAGAGTGTACTTGTTAAGTGACATTATTTTCACTAAATTCTATATAAAATTGAAATTTTGACAAATTTTTTTGTAAAGGTGTTGTATTTGGTAAAAAAAAGGCTTGCCCATTCTCGTATACACAGTTGATAATGCATTGCCCGCGAAAGGGTTAATATAGAATTATTACCGTATTTAAATAGCCAAAAACATCAATTATGTTTGAACTAACAATGGTTGTAGTTATTACTCAAGAAATTTTTTAATACATCTTTTAGAAAAGTATCCCGAAGACCAATACGTTTTATTACTAATTTCAAATTTATGAGGCCTTTTTAAGGTGATTTTAAAATAAAAAAGACTTTTTAATTATAGGAATTTATAAGTAAAAAGGAGAGATATGAAACAAGAAAACGGAGATTTATTTTATAAATCAATAAAGTAGCTCTGGTTATCTCAGCTCCATGGGAATGCAGTACACAATGTAGATAAGATGGGTTGGCTGAACAAAGTCCAAACTTGGAAATTTCCAATTACCCTTCCATGTTTGTTCTTGTTTGTGTTTGTTAAGCACATTCTTTGGAAAGTGTTTCATACCTTCATTCTGGTTTAGTTAATTTTGTAGAGAGGTCGGTATTAAATTGCTTCTGTAGTTTTGTTTAACAATGTTTTTTTTAAGTACAGAGCAGAAGATTGACATCCTCATCATTGTTGGGTATGGGGACAGAACACGTACGTATCAAGAAACTTGTGAGTTATTTAATGAACTGTACCCCGATCATCAAATAAATCGATCTACAGTAAGTAGGATCTGTACTAAGTTTTTGGAAACAGGGGATGTAGCAATTAAACCTAAAAGTGGTCGACCAAAATCAGTTTTAATAGAGCAGAAGTCATTGGATGTGCTTCTGAGTATTCAAGAAAATCCTTACTCATCTACTCATCAACTCAGTAGTAATCTAGGTGTTAGTCACACTTCGGTACATAAAGTTCTAAAGGCCGAAAAATGTCATCCCTACAAGGTACAGCTAATACATGAATTGAACGAAGACGATTTTGATCGTCGAATTCAATTTTGTGAAGAAATGATGCATCGGTGTATCCAAGATACGTTATTTAAAACGAAAATAGTATTTTCCGATGAAGCCTCTTTCAGCCTCAACGGACATGTCAATAGACAAAACTCGAGATACTGGTCAGATGAGAATCCACATTGGGCTCAAGAATGCCATACACAACATCCTCAGAAAATTAACGTTTGGGCAGGAATAGTTGTATATAAGGTAGTTGGACCTTTTATAATTGAAGGTAATTTAAATGGTGCTTGTTATCTGGACCTGTTGCGTGAATCTATTGTACCCGCTATTTCAAGAGAGTTTCCTCCTGAAGATGAGGAACATGCCGTGGACGAAAGTATTTGGTTTCAGCAAGATGGCGCCCCACCTCACTACGCTGTTGATGTAAGGGATTATTTGGACTTGACTTTTCCTGATCAGTGGATAGGTAGAAGAGGTTCCATAGAATTTCCTGCAAGATCTCCCGATTTGTCCCCTTTGGATTATTTTTTATTGGGATATCTCAAGAGTAAAGTGTATGTAAACCGACCAGAAAACTTACACGAGCTTTCAGATAGGATTTTAAGGGAAGCGCGGTCAATTGATCAACAGACAATTGGCAAAGTGTTACATGAATTTTACAATCGTTTAGGACTTTGTCAAGTTGCTTTTGTCCATCAATTCGAACATCTGTGAATATTTAAGGAATACCAAAGGTAACTTAGTAATACATCTTACTTTGAGTGTGTTTTACATAGTACATTAGAATTTTTTTGTATTATTCATGGCTTACCATTGTTGTAACAAATAATAATTACAATTCGTTTGTAAAACACCCTTTATTTTCATTATTTTGGGTAATTGCACTGTTTCGTATAACAATTACGCATTAAATGAATTGTCTTTTACTTGTTGTCAAGTTTTTATTTTTTTTATTTTGGTAAGAAACAACATAGCATAGATGTTTCACTTTAAAAACCAACTTTTTTTTTTTTTTTTTTTTTCAGAAGAATATGAAAACCAATAACAACGTAGATTTTATTTTAAACACAAATTTAATAATGGAACACTGAATTCAAATATGGTAATAATTAATAATTCCACAAACAAAATATTTGTACCTATTTTAGTTTGAAAAATACATATTTGTTTCGATACTTAATTTACACACTGTATAACAAATGAACTTTTTATGTTCAACCGTTTTAAAGATTTTTTTTATATATTCCATAATTTATGAACACTGTATATGTATTTGTATATTTGTATATATATTTGGGGGAGGGGGTCAACATTTTAAGACCATTAAAATTATTATCTTGAGGGACAACCTGGTTGCTGGGAGTCCGATAATAGCTATAGTTTATTTAAATTACAATACTACACTTTCTATTACAATTCTCCTAATGATTGTTCACTCACCAACCCCCCCTGCCACAACTTACCCCCACCCCATGCCACCCCCATGCCACATCCAGCCCCACTTCCACATCACCTTTATACCTACTCACTTTCTTTGTTAGCTCCATAGTGTTAGGTTTTGTGAAAAACTAATTTTGTCCTTAAAATTTCATCCTACTATATTACACTTCTTTTTCTTGATCTCCTCTCCAAGTTATTTTACAACACCTTAAACCACCCACCACAATCTCTCACTTATTCCAACAATCATTTTTCATCTCTATAAACTTTCTACCACTCAGGTCTTTATACTTATAAGTTAGTTTATAATATATATATATATATATATATATATATATATATATATATATATATATATATATATATATATATATAAGTTATATGAACAATATTTAGCATAAGTAAACAGCAACTACGTAACTTATCATAGATTTAGTGCCCAGTAAATAATAATATATCGATATTACCCAACCCCCCCATCAGCTAGATATTTTAAACTTCGACATGAGTAGTCCATCTTCAGATGACACTTCAAAAATTGTATAAATCTCAGCCAATTATTTACATCCATGACACCATCAACCCCCAATATATTATACGGAAACGATAATGTGTTTCCCAACCTTATCCTTTTGGTCATTTCTCAATGTGTGATTGTATGTATGTATGTATTATTATTATTTATTAGTCTTCTTGACCAATAGTATTGGTATAAGTCAAGTCAGTAATAATTACATATACACAAAATAACAAAATCGTCATAAATACAAAACCAAAACAAGAACAAAAATATACAATAAATAAATGTATCATATTCATACTACAATAAGTTACTAGATGATTACGATACACACAGTATAAAAAAATAAAATACAGCAAATATATAACTACACATAGCAAAACAAACCCAAACAAAACAAACTCTAACTAAACAACAATAAATAATATCAGTGAGATGTAACAGAAATGCACCAAGGGTACAGTCCCCACCGTTAATTTCAGTCACCAAGTGAATGAACTTGCTTACTGAGTAAAAGGATTGTGACAGCAAAAGTCGTCTTAGACTGTTTTTAAATTTTACAGAATCTATTTCTAGTCTTAAATAATCTGTAAGTTTGTTAATAAATTCAATACCTGGATGAGAAGGAAGTTTATTTACAACCTTTAGCCTATGAGGCTGATGTCTTAAAAAGTTGCAATTCCTTGTACTATAGTCATGAAAAACCATGTTGCATGCTGCTTTAAACATTTTGTCCGACAATGGATTATAGTCTCAAAAATATATAAACAAGGAAAAGTTAGAATTCTTAATTCCTTAACTCTTGATTTGGCAACATGTTAATTTGTTTTAAAATTCTTCGTTTGTTTAAAAATTAATAAAATATATTAATATATAACAAAACCTAACTTATAAGACATCATTTTTCTCAGAAAGATGCATATAATTTATCTATGTAATAAAAAAAAAATTTTTTGAAACGGTTTTGGAGTAAGTGTGTTACATGTCAAAAAATTATGTTACCATTTTTCAGAAATACCTGTATCACCCAAAATCAAAAGCTTACAACCTTTTTCTAAGATGTACAAAATTTTAGTGATATATTTGTGAATACATTTCGGAAAAAATATATCAAAATTTGTTACATTTTGAATATTTAAAAAATTGTTTTACAAAAAAAGAGGAATGGTCCAGCTTATTTTCAATAAATCACCAAAATTTGTAATATTTATGGAAAACCAACTTCTAAATATAATTATGTTCAGAAATGTTCATAGAATTTAGTAGTGTAATTTAAAAAAAGGTTGAATAATAATTTTGGAGCCAGTATTGCATAGAACAAAAAAAACACGAAAATCCAAGGCCAAATTTCACTTCAAAGTCCAATCGAGCGTAGAAAATCTATTTTTACATTTTTTACGAGTATTACAAACGTTTTCTAGTATAAATATGAATAACAATTGGTAAAAAAAAAATCAAATTCTGAAATTTTGAATATAGAAATTGTACTTACCCGTAATAAGTTATAAATTTTGCAAGGTTTACCCACTAACGCCTTTTTAGTAATGTTTTGTACACCTAAATCAACATTCACTAGATTTCATTATAACAATAGGACACAATAGATTCTACAAAGAATAACACACATATAAACTTATATAATACACTTTTATAATCAATGAATACACTCGATTTATCACAAGAAATATGAAGAAAGCGACAAAAAGAACGCCATTTTGCTTCAGTTTGCAACCGTCAATCCGAAACAACCACGTTGTCTTTAGGTTCCATATGACTGACTAAAACTTGGTTTATATCATTGGAAAGGTCTGTATTTTGTCTATACAAAGAGATAAGAACCTGTCAGATAGGGCAAATGTAAAGCTATATTTAGAATAAACAAGGAGAGAAGTAGGTTACAGTTCTTTAGCCGTCGAGTGCAGCCGTCTGCCGGAGAAATAGGGGACTTCAAAGAATTATTGTATTTTGTCTAAATGTAGCAAGATAATCAAATTTCATAACTCTAAAAGCTTGAAATATGAGCTTTTCAATGGTGTATAATTCATGTTTCTAAGAATTCATTTACTAGGGTAAAGTGGACTTGAAGAAAACAACCATTTTTTTTCTCTAAAACTGTTTTTTTGTGTTGAAAAAAATCTGGAATGAAAACGATTTGACATTCTGACATGTGGCGAACTCTGTTCGATAGGTAAAGATTTGTACTAAGAACAGTATAATTGTCAAGGAAAATGGTTGGTAAACCCTATTATCACAATGTGCTAAAGGAGGACTCCATTTTGTATTCTTTGCCAACCGTCATGTTTCTGTCTAAAACACGCCAAACTTTACCAATTAATTAAATATTTTTATAGCGTTTTATGAACTTTTGATTACATGTATATGCATCTACGAAACGTCAGCTTTACAATGGTATAACATTTATTTCGATAAGATGGTTTTAAGTAACTCTAATGACGAGTTGCAAAATGTGAGTTTTTTACAGTTGTCCATCTTTCGTCAGTGGTCAAATGACAGTTTCTTACCCAACTGCCAAATCTAAGGTTAAAAGATTCTCTGCAGGAAACCACACTATGGTTCTGATGGCCTTTTTTGTAATCTTAACACTCTCTGCATCTCATTCATTGTGAAGTCACTCTAAAAAATCACTCCATATTTAAAATGAAGATAGATCAGTTCATAGTAGGACACAATGAGTGTTCGTTTGGTTCAATATTATTTAAGGTTTTTAAGAACAAAAATACCAGAGCTAATTTTTATACAGACAGCATCTATATGGTACCTCCATGTAAGATTACTGTCTATTACCAGACCTAATAATTTGGTGCTTTTCACACCTTTTATAATATCATCTTCCATCATAATAGTCATAATAGTGGGAGTTAACTGATGTTCATTATACTTCAAATTGTATAACATGGCAACAGTTTTGTCTGGTTTTTATAAACTTAAGTTATTTCCTGAAAAGTATTGACTTGTTACGTTGACGGTTACCAAAGCGGTTTGCTCCAATAAAGACAAGGATTCAGCCTGTACCATAACTGTAATGTCATCAGCATACTGTACAAAATGGTCATTACACAAAAGTCATGATAGATCCTTAATATAGAGGGAAAATAAAATAGGAAGTATAGATGGATCTTTGAGGGACTCCAAATTCAACCTGAACCTCATTTGACAGCCAGCCGGCCACCTGTACCCTTTTGTGTCGTACCACATGTAAAAGATTTAATCCAAGAAAGTGGTAAGCCTCTTATTCCTGAACTTTATAATTTATTAAATAAATTTGGAAATCCACACAATCAAACACTTTCGACAGGTCCAGAAAAATACAGGACAGGTTGTAACACCTAAAAAAGGTTGATCCAATTTGAATAATAAGAATTAACTGGGAATCGAGATAGTTGAATAGAAGGGGATAGAACGTGAGTCAAAAATGTGACTTATGTCTTTTAAAGTTAAAATAAAGTAAATTCAATCATAGATTTCCAAACACAAATAAATAATAATGTATAGGTTTTAAGAAAATTTAGTTATAAGAAACTTAATAATTTTGTGTGTGAATAAAATTGTAAAAAGGACTAGTTATTATTCGCGTAGTACTGAACAGAACTTTCGACGAAACATAACGCTGATGTGGCGAGATTTGGAATAAAGTCCATTATACCGGAAGAGTGAACCCTGAGACTTAAACGGAAGGAATGTTTCCACCATGAGGTGGACAATCTAGTAAGGAGCTTAGAGGAGTGAGGTTGTGTAAAAAGTCTTTGTCAGTAGATAACGGTTGAGTGATTTGAACTTGTTTACAACATAAAGAAACTTTACAAAATGTAATACAAGTGTAAATAGAGTCTTATTTGACAGTCTAGTTGGGAGCCTTGAACAGAATAGTCGTATTTTAAGAGTCTGAGTAAAAAACGTGGCGAAGATAAAAATGTGCTTTTTTAGTCTAGTTAGAAGTGTTAGAATGAACTGTTATATTGGGGAGTGACGATATATCTTTGTTGAGTTGAATATGTAATTCAAAGACTTTAGTAGAAAGTACGGACATTATGTGATGCAATAAGTGGACGTAGAACAATAGAAAATATAAAGGGTTTAATCATCAGTCGATTAGGGATAAGAGTGTGTTAAAAACTCTATTTGAACTATTAATTTGGTTAGACGTTTCACGCGAATAGACAATTGACAATTAGCAAGTGCGTGACAATGTGATAGACTATTGAACAGATTTTCTTTTATAAACATTCATAAAAATGCAAATATAATTCCGCTACGGAGACGAGACGGCATCCTTAGGACGACAAGGAACACTTTAAGTTATATGCAATGTGAATATGTTCTGGTAACTTGTGTTACATAACACACTATATTTACTCTGTTATTATATAGAAATTTATAATGTTTAGTATTTTGATTTTATAATATAAATTTGATTTGTAAAAGATAGTAATTTCTTTTTATGTACATTACTAATAAATGTCTAATGACACATTTATCCTTATTCAAGGGACGTACAATTCATACTAAAAGAAAAGTAAATGCTTTCAATTTGTTTTTATTCATAAATTCATTCAATTCAATTTTTGTTGCAACATAAAGTCAATTTTAAATTCATGGAATAATAAATCAGTTCTCCTTCTGAGAAAATAAAAATATAAAAAGAAAAATAATTTAACTAGGATAATAGTTGTAGCTATTGTCATGATATGTTTCTATAAAATGTTAATGTATAAAAAATAACTTGTCTTTAATAAATTTATGTAAAATTTCAGCAGACAAAAGAGTTCTTCATTTGAAACCTAAAATCACTGTGGAGTACCCTCTTAAAAGAATTCATGCCCTGAGATTCAAATGTTAACTTCTTTTCTTTTTTCAAAATTGGTAAGCGGAAGCTACCTGGCGCCCATTAGCTGAGCATTAAGTTTAAAATCATTAAAGTTATAAGTAAAATAAAATAAAATTCATAAATTAATTGTTTTGTAATAAAGTAATATTTTAAATAAAACCAGAAAAGGTGTTAATTTACATTTATTACAAGGTATAAAAAACCTTTTGACAGGTTAGAAAAATTTATAAAGACAGGTCAGTGGCAATAAATGTCTTTATAATTATTGTAAATAGACAGTTAAATGTTTTATTTTTATGTTGTCTTTGTACTTTAAAACAAATATCATCATAAAAGCCGAATGTCTAATTTTTTTGACACTACTTTCAACGAGAAAAACTAAAGTTTATAGTGTGTTACTACGATTATTCTTAAGGATTTAAAAGAAAATATTTTTAAATGTTTGCCATAGAGTGACAACTGGGGAAGGGGGGTTTTCACAGACAGCATGGATTGATGGACATTCAAAAATAAATCTTACTGTAGACAATACACTAAATGTATTTTACAAATGATATGTACTGTATATTTCACCCGGACTTTTTGAGAACAGCAGAATGTCTGTTGTTGGTGGTACCAATATATAGTGTGATCATGTTGATAATATATAATACTGTGAATTGTTATTTCCTTGAAGTCCATATGATATCAATCCTGTGTGTGTTTATCTTTATAAATTCACTATTCATATCAACGCTCTACATTCTGGAATTGTAGCTTTAGGTGAAAAAGTTATGAGAAATGACCAGGAAATTTTGGGAAAATAGATGGGCAAGTTGGAAAAAGTCGGGAATTATAGTAGGCAGGGGTAATCCCTGTATGTCTCCTGAAAAAACAACACTCCCGAAAAAACACTGTGGACTTTTAACATTATTTTTCTTATGTCTGAATACAGGTACTGTATGTACAAAAACCAGTTTGCTCCAACCCTATATGACTCTTCTCTTTTAAAGTCAACTTACCATAGTTCTTCATATAACTACACTGTCTATTATTCTTGTTCTTCTTTCTCTAGCAAATGTCTCTAAATAGGAATAATACTATCTGTTCATAAGTTTTCGTATCTAGAATGGATTAAATCTAAATATAGTGTAAATTGATTTCCAGGTAGACGTGCCTGATCTGTCCAACAAAGCTGTGTACGACTTGGATGATCCTAACAGACCACGATTTACAACAGCAGAGCTTAAGGAGATTCTTCATGAGCGAAATGAACTTAAAGCAAGAGTTAGTGATTTGGAGGATGAGTTAGAAATTTTTCGTCCAAGAAGAGTGGAATCGTATGTTAAATATCCAAGATTCATAAGATACTGCATGAAACTAACCTGGGCGCAGAAAAATTTAATCCTTGCACATGAGTGGTAGATTGGTTGTAAATTAGCTTTTAGTTTATATAGTTTTATAGTAGTGCTTCATCTGGTATGTAAAGTAGAATTATTGTGCATGTATAATTAACACAAATTAATTCTCCCCTCCCCCATACAGTACTGAGCTAATTGTGCTATTTTAAAGCCCTTTGGGTTTTAATTTTCATTATGGTATTTTATTGTTGTATATGGGGTATTAATTTTGGTCCGGTTTCTAAAACTTTTAAATAAAGTATACAAAATTTTTAGCTTGTGCACTTAATTATATATATTATTTATTATATATATTATTTAATCATATATATATATATATATATATATATATATATATATATATATATATATGATTAAATAAAACTTGAACACAAATTCTCACAAATAGTACGTTTATTTATTCAGATGTTTTTCAACGAGCTTGTGCATTACTGAAGATGGCGACTTTGTCATTGAAACACATTTTAATAAACATACTATTTATGAGAATTGAGTTCAAGTTTTAATCTATCAAATACACCATCTCAAAAGTTTAGCTCAATATTTATTTATACTTATATATAATTAATTGCCATTTATAATAAATAATAGTTAATAATAATAATTCTTAATTAAAAGATATAAAATGAATTGGTACTTTTTCTTTTCTTATTTTTGTTACTTTAAAAGATGTGTCCTCATACACAATCATACAACCACTCCTTTGTATAGCTGAAATATTGTTTAATGATATAGCCACAGCTTCTTTTTTTTTAGTTGTTCCTACAGAATGTATATAATTTTCAAGATGTTTTACAAAACAATAATGAGGTATCAATTATTAAAATACATTATATAATGAAAACCATAATAGGATTATATCAGATATAAAATGACACATTTGATAGTGAGTGGATGAACAGTGGTTCTAAAACATTTTAATTACGGTACAAAAATATTTTATCTTTAAAAAAATTCTGTAATCGATCACAAACAAACAAGATAGAGAATAGATATGCTTCCTATGAGATAATAATGCAAACAATATTATCATTGTCTACTTTATACCTGAACTATTCAAATGAAACACAATTTTATATTATTTATTTTTTAACAAAATTATTGTTTTAAAATTCAAAATTGACAATTTTAAAATATATAAATTCACCTTTTCTAAATATAATTTTCAAAATTTAAAACGACCACTTTTAACTTTAAATGCCAGACCATCTCTAAAGGTAATAAAGAGACTACATTAACCCTTTCGCTGCGTATTAGTTTTTCTATAGTGTTTATACATTTGCAATTATAGGCCAAAATTTTTTTTTTATTATATAATTTAATTTTTTAATTTTTTTCTGATGAATTACTATATAGAGTATCAAATTCTAGTAAGGTTTAGTAAATATTTAATAAATTCTCTGTTAAAAAAAATTATTTATTGTGTTTTTTAACCAAAATTATGAAAAAAATACTATATCATAATGGAAATTTTGTTTACCTAAAACAAATTGTATGGAGCTGAAATGAATGGATTAGTACAGCAAAAACAGTAATTTATTGCATGCAAAAATATATAATCTGTAAATTTACCTTTTTCGTTGAATTTGAAAGCATCAGATTTGAGCCAAGGCGCTACTCACTTAACTCGCGACACTCATGTTATTTGTTTTTTATGCAATATATATATATATATATATATATATATATATATATATATATATTTAAACATTTACACTTTTAACAAATAAAACACAATTTTTCTTTTATAAAATTCTATAATTTATTTGGTCTAGCCGACCATGGTTTCGCCAGTTACGGCATTGACAAGGCTCTTACAAGACTAAATACAATAACGTAAAAAGTAGAAAATTAAATGTTTTGAAAATTTTATAAATTAAGAGACTTTTGTGTAATGATTGCTAATCTAGTTTTAAATGACCAAACGGAATTTTTGTCATTTTCTCCTTTACTTCAACCTCTTTTCAAGGTTGGTTAATACCTGTGTGAATGACCTGTGGGGTTTTTCCCCCGGGTCTTTGTGCTTTGTTTGTTAACGGGAATTTCCTGCCTTTCTCAACCTTTTATAATAGTTATGGTGTGCATTGTATTTAGTCTTGTAAGAGCCTCGTCAATGCCGTAACTGGCGAAACCATGTATCTGGCATTGGGTTGCTGAATTTTCTTCCACAACGGACTTTAGTACATGACATTTCCCATTTTTCTAAAAGACCGTTTACAACTTCTTCGCGGTATTTTCTATGTGTGACAGATTTTACATTTTTTTGCATATTATATGCAATACAACCATTTATTAAAGCTATTTCAATTAAAAAATGCCAAATTGGATGGTACCATTTCATTGACTTGTGTCTATATGGATAGGTAGAGCAGAATTCTTCAAATAGGTCCACTCCACCCATGTTTTTGTTGTACAACAGTTGTACATTGGGTTTTATGACATTTCTTCGCCCACTCTTTGACCTCACTGCTACTTGTGACACCCCTGTATTGCCTATTGTAGAAAGAATATTGACCTTCCCTGTATCTTGCCATGCACAAGCAGTCATGTCTCTTTTGTTTGTAATCCAAACAGTAGGCAAATCACCTCGCTTCTTTTTTAGGTTTTACATTTGCGGAGGGAGATGTTTACGGTTTGCTCGAACTGTTCCACAAGCCCCTAATCCTAAATGTTTTAAGTCATGAAAAAGTCCAACACTAGAATAGAAATTGTCCATATAAACAGTCCTATTTGAAAATTCAAAGCCTTTCAGTAGGTCTTTAACTACTCTTGAACCAAGCCCTTCAACTTTGTTGTCATTTTTTTAACTGTGTAAATCTTAAATTGAAGCCAAAAATCCTGTTTTTGAATCACATAAGGACCACACTTTTACACCCCACTTTGATGAAGGTTTACTGTGTAGATATTGTTTAAATGATAGCCTACCCTTAAACTTTATCATGCTCTCATCGATCGAAAGAGATTCACCAGCTTCATAATTTTCAGTATACGTGTCAGATACCAAATTAATTAATGGCCTAATTTTGAATAAAGGGTCATAGCCTAATTGTCCTTTTTTATTTTGGAAAATGTTGTCATTAAAGTGCAAAAATGATTTAATTAATTGATATTTGTCCCTTGAAAATATTTTTGAAAAAGCTGGAGTTTTAGTTAGCCAAAAACTATCTTGAAAATAGAATTCTTCAGTAGGTTTATGTATAAGACCCATACCTATTTGAGAAGCCACAAAGGCTTTTATATGACTTTCATCAATATCCTGCCAATTATTAAATCTAGATCGTTTAGGTATGTCATAAGTAACATCAAGACACTGCATAGCATATTTATTTGTTTCATCGGCAACATGTTTATAGATGGATTCAGGATAAAATTTTGTAAATGATTCTATTGGTGTAAGTATATTTTCAAACTTAATATAAGGACTGTTCTGATTATTTCTATAAAAAGGTATATTATCTAAATCTATTTCTGGACCTAAAGACACATCAATGTCTTCCCAAATAATGTCATCACAGAAGTGCTAGGCCTACTAAGATCTGGGCAAGTTTCATTATTATCAACTTTTAATTCACTATCATCTGATACATAATCAATATTTTCATTTGTAAATTCAAACTCTGAATCTGAGTCTTCATTATCGTTATTTAAATACGATTCGATTTCATCATCCCAAAGAAACGAAGACATTTTGAAGGTTATAGCCTAGCCTAAACAACGTGCACTTTTAGTCAATTATACTCACAAATACTAATTAAAATATAATATATACACTTAAAAATAACTTATTATTTAAATTCACACACTATAATAAACTTATTCACAGGAAACACAAATAAAATGCCTAAAAACAGAAACTCGTATACTAAACATCGCACATAATCAACTGTCAGATGTAAACATAGACACGTGATTTGCGTCAGTTCATTTTGTCACCACTAGAGTTCAGAAGCATCCAGACACTAAAACTGTACATTTTTATCCACTAGAGACTATTGTCGATTAACGCATTGAAAGATAAAGTTTTTCTGTTGACTGGACTAAAGTCGATTTACGCACTCAAAATAATTTTTAATAATACTGTGATTAATTTGTCATGGCGTCAGATCTCTAGGCAGAGATACTTTTACATTTTATGTCTATATGTTAACAATAGGCCAAATAACTTTGGAGTCCCGGGTAGTGATAGGTCATAGTAAGTGAAAGGTGAAAGGTAAGCGATAGGTTATGGTTGGGATTGACCACAGTAGTGATGGGTTATAACAGTGATTAGGTATAGTAGTGATAAATAGTATAAGTAGCGATGAGGCCATACAGTAGTGATAGACCATAGTAGTGAAGTCATAGTAGCATTGGGCTATACTAGAGATGAGCTTTTGTGGCTATAGACTCTAGTAATTATAGGCCATAGTAAACGATGAGCTAGAATACGGATAGAACATAGTAATGATAAATAGCAAGTGATAGCCGATTAGATTGAGTAGAGAGGTTAGGGGATTGTTATCTCCGGCATCACAACTTTTTAAAGCCTATTATGCAACTAAACTCTTAGGTTTTAATTTAGTAGATTAGTCCAATACTCCACTGATTTGCTGATCTTGTGAGAGCTCAGTATCAATCACAGGATGCCTTTCCTGGTCCATTTGATGTCTTTTTAATTTCCAAAGATTGAGGAGTAGATCCATCATCCTACACATCCATGTTTATTTTACACCTTGGTCTTCTTCATCGAGTTCCCCTAGGTTGGTTTCCTTAAATAATTTCTAATGTTGTGCTGTGTGACACCATCTGTAACATTTGTTGCCATTGTGTTCTCACTAATAGACAGGGTAGTATTTGGTCAACCTGAGCAGAGACCCGCATACACAGATAAGGCTGTATTAAAACTGGAGGTCGCTGGGTATCCAGAGTTTGGATATTAAAAAGTAAACTCCTCCTTTATGCTGTTCTATCCTTTAGCTTGTGATGATTATCATTCCATTCTTTTACTGGATTGTTATAGCACACCGTTGCTTTTCTGATGCAACAATATGTTGTCTACCCAATATTAGCGAGGAGACATGCAGGTCTACACTCGACTCCCTCCTCCCCACCTTGCCCTGATTTTGGAAGAACATAAGTGATAAAGTACATAATCTTCAAAGGGCTCGATAGGTCATAGTAGCTATGAAGCATAGTAGGGATAAGTTATAGTAAACAATAAGCTATTGCAGGAATGGGTGAGATTACATATTAACCATAGTAGAGATGGGACATAGTAGCAACTGGTAATAGTTATAACAGTAAGCCATAGATAGGTTATGGTATGCATGAACATTAGTAGTGATGGGGCATAATAATGGTAGGTTATTAAACCAATGGAGCATAGTAGTAGTAGGAATGGGCCATAGTAGTGATAAGTTATAGTGAAAGGGCATAATAGTAATATACCATTGTAGAGATTGTATACATTAGTGATGAGCTAGAGTAGTGACAGGCTATAGTAGTGAATAGCCATAAGAATGATAAGCTATAGTAGAATGGGCTATATTAGCTAAAGAGCATAGTAGTGATGTTAATTGAATAGGTAGTGAAAGATATAGTAATGGGGCATGGTAGAGACAGGCCATTGTAGCGATGAGCTTAATTAGATATGAGACACAGTAGCGATGGTTTCTAATAGTGATAGGTCATAGACAATAGGCCATGGTATGGATGAGCTTTAATAATGGTGGGACATAGTAATGGGATATAGGCTTTATTAATAATGGGATGTAGTAATGATGGGGTATAGCAGTAATAGATATTTTCCTTGTTGTTTTAAGGTGAATTTGTTTTAAATGTTTTGTTACACTTTATAGTGTTTGTTAATAACCTTGAAATTTATGTGTTGTGTTAAGATACATTTACATTTTCTTTAAAAAAATTATTATAAAATTACTGAAAAACGTAAATCAAAATTTTAATTCTGATCAGTATTAAAATACAAATTATAGTTGCTATGACAGAAAATGTTTTTGAAAATCAAAGTTTTCTCATTCTGGCAGTATTATTTAGATTTTTTTTAAACTCAATCTACTCTATCTCTATTGTAAATCAATGTAATATACGAGGGATATCTAGAAATTAAATTCCGTTAGGCTATTGAGGAAAAACAAGAATAAACTTTCAAAATATTTTTATTGCTATGTGATGTACACACCTTTCTTTTATTTTTCGACAATGTTTCTACCATTGTTGAGGCACTTGTGTTAATGGTGTAACAGGTGTTATATCTTTTCATCATAGCAAGATATCGTCTGCAATGAAAACCAAATGTTAATGGCTTGTTTGATCTCCTTGTCTTCGAGGATACTCTGGCCAGCAAGGTATGATTTTAGATGTTAGAACACATGCAAATCGCTTGGTGCAAGGTCCAGGCTGTAGCAGGGATGATCAAATTGTTCCTAACGAAAAATCATGAGGAGATGTTGTTTTGCAGCAGCAGTGAGTCAGCAGGCATTGTCATGAATCAATATAACGCTCCAAGTAAATCATGCCGTCTCACCTATTCTGGATCACCCAATACAATTTTTTTAAGGATTTCACAATAGATATCCGTGTTGATTGTGCAGATTTGAAATTCACAAGTAAAACCCCTTGTCTGTCTTTAATGATTGTGGGCAAAATCTTCCGAGTGAAAAACTCCAGCTTGATGACAACGAAGTATGGCTTGAATGGATAGACTATTTCTTCTATTCATAGGTTTTCAAATTTCATCCCCAGTGACAGTATAGTTCAAGAAGTCATTACCTTGCTTATAATATTGTGAACTTTAATGTAATAGCAGATATTTCTTGTTGAAACTCCATATTCAAGGATAAATAAAGCAAAAGCTTAAAGTTTCAAATATTTTAATAGTATGAATGAGCTACAATTGTTTCGCCTTGCGGCATCATCGGGCAACTGATAATTTACAAGTATAGACAACTATATAAACATAAGTAACAGGAAACTGAAATACAATAGAGAAATCGGGGAAGGTAGGGGGATGACCTAGCAGGTAGGTAAAGGTTAATGAACTATGTTACGTATGGGTTTTAGAAGAGGTGACGAATTTAATACAATGTGGTCATTTAAGTTGAGAATAGGCCTAAGTGAAATAGATCTATTTATTTCTAAACATTCTAAATTATTTAATCTATTGCTTTTATTTTCTATATGTAAGAGTTTAACATTCGATTTCGGATCAAAACTATGACCCAAGTCCAAATGGTGGTTAGCAAAGTTAGAGTTTCTATAGCCATGTTTCCAGCTATTTACATGTTCTTTAATTCTAGTTAAGTTAGAATTAAAGAACATGTAAATAGCTGGAAACATGGCTATAGAAACTCTAACTTTGCTAACCACCTTTTGGACTCGGGTCATAGTTTTGATCCGAAATCGAATGTTAAACTCTTACATATAGAAAATAAAAGCAATAGATTAAATAATTTAGAATGTTTAGAAATAAATAGATCTATTTCACTTAGGCCTATTCTCAACTTAAATGACCACATTGTATTAAATTCGTCACCTCTTCTAAAACCCATCCGTAACATAGTTCATTAACCTTTACCTACCTGCTAGGTCATCCCCCTACCTTCCCCGATTTCTCTATTTTATTTCAGTTTCCTGTTACTTATGTTTATATAGTTGTCTATACTTGTAAATTATCAGTTGCCCGATGATGCCGCAAGGCGAAACAATTGTAGCTCATTCATACTATTAAAATATTTGAAACTTTAAGCTTTTGCTTTATTTATCCTATAATATTGTGTCAGAAAAACCCTGCATTGGCCTGACATTTTTGACATCCATGCACACAATTTCTGATGCTACAACTTTCTTGGACACAATTTTGTGTTGGATTGAACGTGATATTTTTGGCAAATTCAGGGCAAGTGATGTACTTATGTATCATCTAAATTCTTTGATCTTCGTTCTGCAAAGTCACCCAAAGACGTTTAATCATCCATTATTAAAAAGTTGTACCCATACATTTACTTAATAAAGGTTACAAATTTTACTATGATTTTAAGACTGTTTAATGTTCTTTGCAATCATGAAACAGGATCACAAATAGCATTTCACATGCAGTGAGCATCTCAATTTTTTTTAAACAATATAATAAACACTGTGTTAGGTAAATATGTAGTGTACATGCTGGTTGAATTAAGTGACAAAAATTCATGAAATCGTTTACTACCTACCTTAAGTTGAAAGAATTAGATTATATTTGATATCGGAAGACACTTTTGAAGAACCAAAATGCATTAGTTCAGTAGAAAATAAGAAATATAAAAGTGCAAAATCCAGGTCAGGTTACGAATGCCTACATTAATATAAATGACTATGTTAGGGTATTTACCTTGTTTGTATTTAATCAGATGATTTTTGACAACAATATTCACATTTCAAGTATAAAAAATCATTAATATATCATTATTTCTCTAGAAATTCAGAATAATGTCAGTAGGAACATATGTATGATGTAAGAAGCCTGTCTATGTGAATTCTTTACGCTATGCGCAAATCATTGCAACTGCCACCTTAATATTAGAACATTGTTAGAATTAAGAGTAATGAAACAACAGTTTGGGCAGATAATTATATATATATATATATATATATATATATATATATATATATATAACTTCCCAGACCTAATAAAGATATTAATAACTAACATGTTAAATAAATAATGTTGTAATATTGTGGACACGCCATCATTGATGATAATGTACCCCAAAGCATATAACAGAAACTTTTCGGGAAAAGATATTCACTAACTTGACTAACGTAGTCATAACATAGCCTATACATTGAGTGATGAGACATTCACTATCCTGACTAACGTAGTAATACGAATGAACGTGCACATGTAAAACACACCTGGAATTTTTGTTTTTATAATAATTGTCATTTTCTACTAAACTAATGTATTTGGTTACTATCCTCTGATATCAAGTATGATCTAATTCTTACAAATTAAAGTAGGTAGTAAACGATTTCATGATTTTTCACCATTAAATTCAACCGGCATGTACACTCCATAATTACCTTGTGGTAAACGTTCTGTTTGATTGTCTAAAAATGGTAACATGTAATGCTTTGCTAACGATTCGAGTAACTCAGCATGCATGTGCAGCATCGCGAACTTACTTTCTGGATATCCCTTGTATAGTCTGTATAAATCAATGCAATATAAGATAAAGTTGTTTAAGCGATGATTGTGTTAGATTAATCATGATTCCATAAAAACCTCATTACTTTTAGTGTTCAAATTATTTCCTAGTAGACAATATGTCTCGATGAATAGTATTTATTATTTTTCTGTATGTTTGCATGGTAATAACTAATTATTTAAATGGCTAATAACATGATCCATGCTTGATTTGCTTGTTTGTGGTGTTAGCATGCTGTTTGCTTTTAATTGCTTGTTCATTTAGGAGTGAAGGCATTTATGAAGAAAATGAAATAGAAAATATATCCAAGTCACTACATCCCCTTCGTGCTTCTCCTCTTATCACGCTTGGCTGGCCTCAAACTGCTGTTGTCTGTTCCCTTGTATCCCATCCACCAACACATCCATGACATGATTGGTGAGTATAAACTGTAAGTGTAATCATTGTTGGCAATACAGTTTTTATTTTGTCTTGACATGTTGATAAAATAACATCTTTAAGGTGCTTACAATTTTATATATTGTCCATCGTCAAGCTCTAACTCTAGAACTGGCGATGATGAAAAGTCGCTTTTAAAACATAAATTGTGTCAAACAATATTATTATGAGTAAATGACATTTGATCTAATAGAACTTAGCTTCATTTGGAAAGTTAAAATTTGACATTTTTCATTTAAACATACAATTCTACCTATTCGGTCAACAGACCAACTGCATTCAAACTGCTATGACTTTGGAACAGCTGGCATCTATTCTATGAGGTACTGTTAATTTCTTAGTCGAACTTTCAGTTATTCCTGCATACAAATAACATTTTCTAAAATAATCAAAATAAAATACATATTTTTTAAATTATTTCAACATTTAGCACACTTTGGTTATCTTGGATTTTTTATAGATTTTCACCAATACTTTTCATTATGACCATTTTTAGATGAATTAAATTTACATTTTGTGAACAAACAAAATATATTGTTTTACATATTTAGTTTTTTGGTGCTTCAAAAAGCTGTTACACTCATATAAGACATTGTTGATATTTTCTGTAATTTCGTTCAGTAAACTTTCCATATAAGTATTATTTTAGATACGGTTTTTTATGATTTTTCTAAAACTACGCTTACAAAATGCAACCACAGAAAACTATGATTGCCTCTTGTTTATTGAGTCTCTCTTGACCTTTTCCAACTCTCATACTATTAGAGTATTCGATGGCTAGGGGTCTTTATTTTATACTCTTTTAAGTATTTATTTTTCGTAGGCAATTATGACCGAGAGGTTTTTTACCTTTATACAACAAGAGGAAAAATTCTTTAGGCCTAATGATTATGTGGTTAGTATAATACTTTGCTGTTTCAAATACAAAGTCAATTGGGTTTTGGGTGGCTAGGACATGTAATCCACATGCACAACAAGAGAGTACTAGATCCCTAATTAGAGGGAGTTAAAAGAAGAGGTTGACCATGAAAATGGTGGCGGCAGGATGTTGAGGACACAAAATGGAAAATAAAGGCACTTCTTAATATTCATGGTGTTAGAAAAGTATGGAAACGTGTTGATTATTTTGAACGGAAAACTCATATTATTTTAACAACTGAGAACATATATTGGCCATGTGGGACTACTTTTTGTATAGATCCCAATCCTCTCCTAGTGCATAAATCAAAATTTTCAAATGTAAACTCTACAGTTCAAACATGTGAACCGATTTTAATCAAACTTGGGATGTGCACATCTTGGAACTTTGATAATATTTTCGATAACTCAAAACTTGAGGATTGCTGTGTGTTATTGCTGCTAAAGAAAAAGAAGAAGAGAAGAAAAAAGAAAAAGAGGAAAAAAAAGAAGAAGAGAAAGGGAAAAAAAGAAAAGATTTCTCAGAATCAACTCTAATAATTTTGACCACATTATACTGAAGGCCTCTTAAAGGACTTAAACAAAACTTATTAGTTGTCATGATTCAAAAAATGCCTGTTTGTGAGGTGTCGATAAAAACCAAAAAATTGGTCTTGGAGCTGTTATAAAAAAATTTAATTTCTCAAAATCAGCTCTACCAATTTCATTGAAATATTGAACCGTGAAGATTAATTACCCAAAACTGTGCAAAATCTCATTAGGTCTGACAACTACCGAACTGACATTTTTGGTGACAAATAGTTTTGGTTAAATTTGATTGGTTTTGGGGATGGATCTATGAGATAGTTTAAATTTTTTTTTAAAACCATTCATTTATTACATAATTCCCCATATACAATTTTGTTGTGAACTCTGACCCTGACCCTCAGAAATAAAACGAAACAAATAATTTTTTAAATTTGTTATCTGCAAATAATTAAAGTATTACTATTTAAAGACATTTTATTCTTTCAACATTTTTGATTAGGATCTGAAAAATCTTATATTTCAACATATTTTTTAGAGGACATAATTTTATAAAGCATTATAAATGTAATCATCTTTAAATTTACTTTCTTACGAAGTCCAGTAAGAAAAAATATAATTTTGAATTAGTTTGTATACCAAATGGAAGTTCCATTTTATCAATTAGTGTACTCCAATTTTTGTTTCTCTTCTATTCAAAAGTAATCAAGCCATATACACACTATTTTAACACTATGTAGAAAATAACTATTGATGAAAATAAACTAGTTGGTTAACATAAATGTACATTATATATTTTGTTTATTATAAAGTGCTTTTATTTTGGATTTTGTATGTCTTATGTGGTTTAAAACATAGAATAATGCCTAGAAATAGAACCTAAA
The DNA here is from genome assembly GCA_963513935.1 of Aphrophora alni. Taxonomy (NCBI): domain Eukaryota; kingdom Metazoa; phylum Arthropoda; class Insecta; order Hemiptera; family Aphrophoridae; genus Aphrophora; species Aphrophora alni. The sequence goes on along the minus strand of OY740765.1, from coordinate 55,049,539 downwards.
TTCTTATGTCTAGTCTGTATTCAAAGAAACTTCAATAATTGTCAAAACTTAAGCCTAAATATATAATATAATAATTCAATATAAGAAGGCTAGTAAAAACCCACGTGTGTAGGTTTAAAAAGCACATAATACATAAAGTCAAACAAATAACTGAGAGAACCATTAATAAAATGTTTTTATGTTCTATTATAAGGTGATAAATTAACTATCTAGGGTTTTTTACATTTTACTTTTTTTTTCTCACTCGTTCAAAAGCCCCTCTTATGGTAGAGTTGACTAAAATTTTGACCCAGCAGGCACCCAAATAATATAAACATCTCTTGTACTCTAAGCTTAAATCTATAATATAAGGATTTAATACAGAAAGGCCATTAAAGAAAAAGAATCTGGCTGTGTCATGGTTACACACAGAGCGTATGATGTTCGCCAAGAGATTGTATTATTGTCATTAGTATCAGGAAGGATTTCAAATCGATGAAACAAAGATTATTCCATTATAATTTTATTGATGAAAGGTCTGTAATATAAAAAGTATGATAGAAAAATACATGATATATCATGATTACTGACGATGGCCAAACGGATTGTCAAGAAATGTATTTGTGAAGCGTGCACTAGCTGTTGCCCAATTGTCAACTCCATGGTCAGTGAATGCACAAAATTGATGTCCATACTTTGTGGTATTAACATATAAGCAATTTCATTCTTTTTGGATGGCCTTCACTGACATGGCAGATATACTGACATCATCGTCGATATGCATGGGCGCTGCCACAGAGGCTTTCTTTCGTTTTCAAAATCGCTTTACTCTCTAATAAGGGGTTTGAGGAGTATCACTGGATTGTTTTTGAGATGTTCTTTCCAACTGTATACGATTTCTGTATTTCAACTTGGCTTTTCCATGTGTATAGTCGACATTGTGTTGAAATTTGTTTATTTTCCACATCAGCTCAATATAATTCCATCAGAACAACTCAAAACTAATATTTTATACACTAAATCTATAAATTATGATCAGAACTTGTTGATTGAGACCACAAGTATTGTAGCTTCACTGTACTGAATGAAAGTTTTTTGAGAGGCGAAGAAACAATCACAAAATGACAGTGTGCCCCATGGATGACACTGGGTGTCCAGCAGCCTTGAAAATCGGGAATTATGCTTGAATTTTGCCGCCCGTCGGGAATTTTTTCCCAGAGAAATTTAAGGTTTATATGTTGGTAAAATAAATTCACAATACAAAAGAAATTTTGATAATGGAGCTCATAAAGATTTAATTTGTTTTTTTTTCTTTTTAATATATTTGGAGTATTGATTCGGTCTCGCAACAGTATAACAGGGGATGAACATTGCTCGCATGTAATAATGGAGTACTGCATTCCAGTTAGCTCGACTTGAAAAAATGCAAACTCTTTATATTTATATCGACAGATTTATAGTTAGTATTGACTGTCATTGAAAAACAATCCATCATTATGATATATTGAAATTGGAAATTTTTATATTTTATTTTAGTCAAGAGTTGTTTACTACTCTAAATCAATCATCACTAAACAGATGATAACATGATTGTAGTAGTAAAGATTAAATTGCAAGATGGCTTCTACTTGACAACATCATTTATATTTGAGAAAGGGGTGTAACCAGGTGATTAGCTTTTCCTTCACAATTTAGGCTGTACGCTAAAAACAATATTTTTCTACCTAATATATTATATCTATTTTTTAAATTTGAAAACATTTTTGTAGCTGAAAATCTGTTGCAAGATTAGTGGGTAATAGTCTCTTTCACCGTACGGTAGATGTGCATTGAATGTAAAAATAAACTTTATCTCTATGCCTTGTTCTTCAAACAACAATGTAATTATGATTCCAATGCATTGAAACTTGAAATGTTTTTAAATAAAAATTTATTTTGAACAAAATAATACTAAACTAGTAATTCAGGTGATTTATATCTGTCACATTAGTGAATCGGTGCTTGCTTGCCGGAATGATTTTGTTGTATATAGATATGTTACCAAAATTTAGTGTCTGATCTCACACACATTGTTTAATAATTAAGGGGATAGATAACAACTATACAGAAATTAGTGTGCCAAGTGCGAGGACCGATATTTTAGCTATAACTCAGGTCTTTTTTAAACTCAATATTTGGTAGCTACCGTAAGAAAATAATATGGTTTACTCAAAGTCGGCTCAAGCGATTTTAATTTAATTTTGCTCAAATGTAGCTTTTAAGAACACAAACAAAACGGTTTGGTTGTTATCTCTCCAAAACTGTCTGTTCATAAGTTTTCGGGAAGAAACAACAAAATTGACTATGAGTTTGTTATAAAAGACGATTTTTTATAAAATAGCTCTACTGATTTTGATCAAATTTAACCCTATAAGAGGTCATTAGAAATCCCTAAAGGGAAGGCCTCTTTTGCTTCTTTAACCCTCCATCAGCCAACTATAAAGTATTGCCATTTTTCGCCTTTTTTATTCATTTTGTAAAAAATAGTATATAATTTTATTCAAAACCCAATTTATAAGACATCATTTTTTTTTAGGAAAGTGCATAGAATTTATCTGTGTAAAGAAGTTACATGTTACGGTTTTGGAGTAAGTATTTCAGAAATCAAAAAATGTGAAAAAATGAAGCGAAAATCCTACAGAAAAGCGTATATGTATCATACCCAAATTTTGTTTTGACTTTTTTCAAGATATACAAAAGTTTTGTAATATAGTTGGTAAAAAAAAATCAAATTCTAAAATTTGTAGAGAAATAATTTTTTTTTACATAAAAAGTCTAAAATAGCTGATAAGTTAGGCCTATTTTGAAAAATCACTAAAAATAGTAACATTATCTAAATCACAACTACTTAATATAATTTTTCTCACAAATTTACATAGATTTTATGTGTGCAATTATTATGTTAGGAATCAAAAAACCGTGCAATAACCGAAGCAAAAATTTCACAGAAAAGCGTATATTTACCATACAACAATTAAAAAAAAAAATTCAGACACAAAGTTTTGTAATATAGGTGGGGATAAAATTTCGTAAAAAGAAAATCAATTTATACAAATTTATTAGACATGAATGGAATTTCCGATGAAAGTAACGCCTAATTTGACATAACCTAGAACTTTGTACTAGGTTATTCCTGAAACAAAATCACTAATAAACTTTATAATAAACAAAATCGCTCTACGTAATAAAGAAGTTTATAATAACAGAAATAAATCGAACCACACTTGAGAAACTACGCATTAGCCATTTGACACTTTAGACTCAGACGCAAAACATAAATGCTATGTGAAGATTAATGGCCTAATTTCATGTCAAAATCTCAATGAAAAAGAGAAAAAAAATTAAAATGTGAAAATTAAGGAAAAAACTACCACCAGTAAAAGCTTGATTTTAATCAAATACGATTTTCACTGATCGACAGAATCTAAGCAAATTTAACCTCCATTTAATATCTAAATATTTTTTCAACGACAGTGTTAATAGTTTATTTTCAATTTTTTACTGACATTTTGGCTATTTTTTTGGTTTTGGGGATCAGTGAGTGTGAAAGTTTGTGCAATGTTTTTCACCGTTTGTTAATGCAATTCGTTATTACTACTACTACCACTACCGATTGCGGATGTTGTGTTCATAGTAAAAGTACATATTGATAAAATAATAATGTAAAATTTACTCGCCCAGACGATTTGAAAGCTGAAGAACAGCAGAGAACACTAGCCTATACAGTAAAATAAATGTATTAAAATTCAACATAAAGTATAAATATGATTAACATTTGAACTTTTCTTTTCAAATAAATTTATTTATTTATATCCATTATCTCACCCGTACTTTTTGTAAATGGCGGAACAGAGGAGGGTCTGTTATCGCAATATAGTCTAATTACTTTAATAAGAACTAATGCTACGAAAACCTTTACATTATACAGTAAAATAAAAGTATTAAAATTGAATATATATATTTTTTAATTGAGTTATATTTTTTAATTTGATTTATTTTCATTACCATACCTGAACTTTTGTAAACACCGGAACAAAGGAGTGTCAGTTGTCGGCGGAAATAATACTGTTATAAATTGTTATTTCCTGGAAGTCATTAAGATACCACCCTTGTGCGTACTTTATAAATTCAATATTCATATTTACGCTATACATTCTGTAGTTATATATTTTGGTGGAAAATTTATGGAAAACAACTGGGAATGTTCATAAAAATAGAGAAGAACCCTGGGAAAAATTAAGAATTTCAGTAGCAAGTGTTAGTTTAGATAACTTGGGATTGATATCTATCATTGAGTTTCAAACCTGTTGATAATCGGGTTAGGCCTACTACTTGACGGACATTGTATTTAATCCAATGTCTTTCCTTATCAGGGTGTCCACCAATCTTGAAAATTATGCTTGAATTATTTGCGTCGAGGAAAAATCTTTGCATTTTACCAGCCGTCGGGAATTTTTTTCCAAAAAGATTTAAAGTTAAGATTTTGGAAAAAAAAATTCATAATTCAAACATAATTTCGACAATGGAGCTTGTAAAGGCTAAATTATTATTTCTTTCTTTTTAATATATTCGGAGTAATGATTCTATCTCGTAACAGTGTAACTAGGGACGAACATTGCTCTCATACAATAATAGCCTGTACTCTCCAGTACAGTTAGCTCGATTTGAAAGTAAGTAAACTCTTTATATTTTATATCAACAGCTTTATAGATAGTATTAACCGTCATTGAAAAAAATTCCATTGTATTTTAATTTATTCAAGATTTGTTTACTACTCTAAATCATACCTCATAGTATGACTAAACAGATTATAATACGATTGTAGTAATAAGGATTTATCCACTATCTGGCAAATGTTAAACATGGTTAATTTTTACGTAAAAAGTAAAAATTTCCTCAAAAGTTAGGCCTATTTTCAAAAATTCACCTGAAATATTATTATTATGCAAAATTCAATTCCATTTACTAGACGAATGAAGTAGGAGGGTCTTGGACCTCTATCTTCGGTAATGAAAATAAGATACAGTTTAAGTATTTAGGGGTAATCCTGGATATTAGATTTAACAGGTGTTCACATATTAATCGTATCATCGATAAGGGTAAACGGCCACTTATGGCATGCAGGCGCATGATTGATGGGACATGGGGTTTAAGGCCAACATTGATGTTTTGGCTTTACACCTCTGTGGTGAGACCTCCGATTATGTATGGTGCCATTGTGTGGTGGCCTAAAGTAGAAATCCAGAGATCAATGGTAAGACTGATGGGAATTCAGAGACTTACGTCTCTTGCGCTAACAGGACCAGTTTGTAGTGCCCCTGGAGCATCTTTGGACTGTTGTTTTAATTTTCTTCTTATACACCTGTTCATTAGGACAGAGGCTAGGAAGAGTGCTTATCGCCTAGAATGCGAGGGTTTATGGAAACGTAAGTTGGGACACTAAAATCACAACAATGGCCACAATCAATCTATATTGAATAATACTAATGTTGAGCTCACCATTCTCTTTTAGTGTCTACTACAGTTTTGTGTGTTAGAAAGTATTGTTTTGAGAGTTTTTTGCTTTATAATTTATTGTGAATTATTTATTATGTTTTGTTGATATGTATTGATACAGATTTATCTTCACAACTATATTATACAACTATTGTAAGTGTTTGAATAGTCTAAACAAATTTTTATGCAATTTTGGTTAAAATTTGTGTGACGTTAAGACAACTTTTCTCATTCTTGATTACTTTATTATAAAATGTATCATTTTATAAAATTTATAAATTCACAGTGTCAGTTCAATTTTACGTATATTTCTCTAAACAGTGGTATAACAAGTTGGACTTTGCATTAAATAAATATTTTTGGTGAATTTTTCAAAATAAGCCTAACTTTTCAGCAAGTCTTTTTTTAATCATAAAAATTGATTTTTCAACATGTATATTTTATAAATAAATAAATTTTTTATCATCATTTATTCACAACTTTATTATAAAACTTTTGGATTTTTTGCTTCAGTTATGCCATTTTTTGAATCCTGACATACTAACTCCAAAATTTGTAATATGTAAAAAATTTGTCATTACACACTTAAATTCTATGCACCTTTCTGAGAAAAATTATATATAACAAGTTGTGTTTTCCATAATAATATACTATTATTGACAAATTATTCAAAATAGGCCTAACTTTTTAGCTTTTTACCACTTTTTACATTGAAAGAAAATTTCCCAAAACCACAATAAAACATAACAACACTAAGACTGTACAGTTATATTTATTCTACCTTATGTATATTTTAGTAGCACTGCTATCATCTTCAGAGGTACAATACAAAATACTCCATTAGTTAAGTTAGGTTAGGTTAGGTTAGGTTAGGGTTGCAAATTGCCTATCGCTAGAAATTGAAAGGGACATTATAGCCTTCTAATTATGTTTTCACTTTTTGAGAGACCAAGAAGAGATGCGCATACACCGACCAAAATGCCAAGTACAGTGCGCAGACAGAACTTGTGACAGGTGTTTGGCTTTCTATGTAAAATCAAGTGCGTGATACGGGTGGTTAATTACCCCCTAAAATGACTGGCTAGGTCATTTTAGAAAGCGCCGTATGGGTAACGACACACCGGATTAAATTTTGGAACCGTAACATAATAAAGTTAGCTTTAAAGTAGAAAACCACGTTCGGGTTGTGCAATTTCAAAACATTCCCAAACCTTGCTATTAAGTTAATTTTACATTAAATAATATTTAGTTTGGTTATAGTTTTATTATTTTTGTACTTAGTCTCATCAAAATGGCTGGCCAAGTGAGATTTGCCCACGGGTCAGTTTAGTAGAGTAATGCGATTCCCAGTGGCTCAAATTAGCATATAGTAGTGATTGCATGTTCAGCTACACTTGATTTTTCCATTCTATTATACTTGATATATGCCACATTTTCTCTTCATTGTATAATCACCATAGTGCTCTAGTGATTCGTATCAATTTTTACGTAAAAATTTATTTTTTCTTATGAAAAATTTATAAATTAATTTTAATTTTTACCAACATTTGTTTACAACTACAGATCCCTGCGTGAATGCTGGTACTTGAACTTGCCCTGGCGCGATGGGCGGGGGAGCGTAAGTGGAGACAAAAAACATTTTCCCATGCCGCTTTCTAATGTGACTCATCCTTTCAACGAAAAATACCTCAACCATGAACAAAGATGTATTCAGTTAGTGGTGAGTCTTGTGGTCATTTGCGTCTGATTTTGTGGGTGTTTTAAAGTTTTAAGTTAATAATAGTTCTATAGTTTTTGTTAATTACTCAATATTAGTTACAGTGCAGTGTTTCAGTGGTATGGCCAACGATAAGTCCAAGGTTGGGGTTGGAGGGAAAGCTTATAGCAGTCAGAGTAATGAAGTTATTAGCAATGTATATACATTTGTGAAATCTGAGACTGATAACACTTCTATACCTCTTCATAAAGTGTGTGAGATAACGGCTGCTGAAACTGAAGCGTCATTCAGAACCGTATCCCGTGTGAATGAAGAAGCTGGACAATCAAATGAGATAGACCCTGACGGCAATTTTAAATAATTTTGAACGCCAATCAAATCAAAGAAAAAACAAAAAGAAATTTTCTTCGATAGTGAAAGACAATTGGAGAGCAAAGTGTAAACATGTTGAGAGTGTAGAAAATGATTATAGATCAAAAGAACCAGCTATTGACAATGATATAGACTCTTTATTATTCCTGTTAGTGACAGTGAAAGTGATACTACGGAGTAAAGTTGTGAAGATAACAGCAATATGTCAGGGGTTGAGGAACTAGATTGAACCATAACAAATCTAAACGGGTATAACTGAAAATGATTTAAAAAATATTACATCATGTCTCTCACTGTCAATTTAAATCAAATTACATACATATATTATTACTTTTGTGTCCATTTAATTACTATTACAAAAGTCATTTTAAATTTAATTACATTATTTATGTACGTTTATCTAGAGACAATCACATATTTTAAAATGTTTTTAATAAGTTAATGTAGCCTTCTTAAACCCATTTTTTCTATTGTAATGTAATTATTTGGTATTTTAAATGAGATTGATTCTAAGCTTTATATTAATATGTCAAGGTAATTATAATATGTTTAAAAACACCTCAGATATAAGTTGAAAAGCATACAATTGCAACATGGAACTGGTTTTTGTATCCGCCGGGAGTATTTATGTTTTTAGTAAGGTTAGTAGCGGTTTGCTACCTATATCCCAAGTGCCAGCATTCGCGCCAGGATCTGTAAATTACAAAACTTGTGTGTATCTTGAAAAAAATTTGTTGTATAGCTTTTCTGTGGTATTTTCACTTATTTTTTGCACATTTTTTTATTCCTAACCTTTACATTTAACATTTTTTAAATTTCACATATAAATTCTATGCACCTTTCTGGGAAAAATGATATATAACAAGTTGTGTTTTGCATAATATTACTATTTTTTATGAATTAAAAAAAAACAAGATTTAAAAAGAAGCATAATGGTCCGATTTTATAGTATCCAGTTGTATGGTTAAGCAGAAATATATTGTAAATGGAATAATATTAGATTCATCATCTAAAACAATTCGTAAGTGGGTGAGAAAATTATGGGATATAGGTTATGTTCAGGAAGCGCACATCCAAAAATTTTAAACTCGTTTGTGATGCGTTATACAAAGTTCGACTGAGACTGCTCAACGTTACTCAAGGAATTTGAACGTTTCTAGAAAAAGTCCCTCAGTGGAAGATTTATCATCTGAACTTATAAGTTTTCGTTATAATATTCAATTTGTTCAAGATCTGAAGATATTGATTTTGTTCAGATAGTGAAAAGGGCTAGGTTTTTATAATTACTTAAACCTTATTAAAGCAGGATACGTTGACAACAGATAATCTGTGCATGTCTATTAAAAGTGATGCATATTATCTAGTTTGGTCATTAAACTAAAATTTACCATTTTGACTTGATATCCATCCTAGCTCTTCACAAATAGTCCTTCTAATGGACAACCTGTTACTGACAATGCAGAACTTTACACAGATATTTGAAGAACACTTTTGAATTCAATCCTCAAGCAAAACACATTCAGTTATGCATTTTCAGCAAGACAATTTATTAACACTATAAATATGAAAATAATATTTAAAAGCGGATAATAATGGCGACAAGATGAAAACAAGTTATTGAAAATCGATAATTGACGGACAATTTTAAATTTAAGATTACATCTATAAAATTTTTTTTTTATTAATAGTGACTGTTAAATTAAACAATTAATTGTTCAAATGAATCTTAAAATCAAATTGTTAAGTTGAACCAAAACTGAAAATGAACTATAAAAACCGGTAAGAATAGATGGAAGACACGAAAAAGTTCACAAACAACAATTTATTGCTACAGCTGTTTCGCCGTTAGGCATCGTCAGACAACTGTGATAAGTGCTTTATCATTTTTGTTTTGCCTTATTATGGAATTTCACCGAGTACCGACTGTAGTCACACTCAATACGAAAAAGTTATTGAAAATTGTCTAATGACAGCCAATTTTAAAGGGAATAATAAAAATCATCTAATAACAACCATTTATAATTCAAGATTTCTATCAAAATCATATGGAATTAGTACAGAAATTTAAATTTAGAGTATAGTACTTATTACAAAAATTAAAAACACATAACAATAGCGAAGAGATACCAAGAATGTTATTAAAAACCATCTGTTGATGGCCATTTTTAATTCAAGAATACCAATATAAATAATCTTAGAGATTTAGGAACCAAAACTGTTAAGTTAACCATAAATGTGAAAAATAACTTTTTAAACTTGTAAATATGGTGATGAGACTCAGAAATATCGTTCAATGATGGCCATTTATAAATTCAAGAATAGCAGTATTATCAATATTATGAATTTAGAACCCAAACTGTTGAAGTTAACTATAGATGTGAAAACGATCTTTAAAAACATATAAAAATGAGGACAAGACACAAAAATGTCATTAAAAATCATCCAATAACAACTATTTTTAAATTTAACATTATCATAATAATGACTCTTATGGATTTAGCACACAAACTGTTAAAGTTAACCATAAATGTAAAAACAAACTTCAAAACTTTTAATTATAAAATTGCCGTCATTGGAAGACTTTTAATAACTTATTTCAATCTTGTGTCATTATTATGTTTTTGTGTGGTTCGTTTTCACATTTCTAGGTAACTAAGATGATTGGGTGCTATATTCATAAGATCATTTATGCTGGTAATCTTTTATTTTAAATGACTGTCAGTGGGCAATATTTAATATCTTTTTATTATCTCGTTGACATTATTACATGATTTTTAATGTTTCTAATGTGTATTATACTTTAAGTTAACAGTGTGGGTTCTAAATCACTAAAATTAATTATACTGGTATTCTTGAACTTAAAAATGGCCATCTTTGGACAAATTTTAATGAAATTTTAGTCTTGTCACCATTTTACATGTTTTTAAATTTCCTTTTCACATCTATAGTTAACTAAGTTTGGGTGCTAAATCCATTAGATTGAGTATTTTGATAATCGTAAATATAAAAATGTATGTCATTGGACGAGTTTTATTATTATTATTATTTTTTAAATATTTTATTACAACTAGGCATGAGAGCCTATCTAGCAATATTCATTTCATATTAAATGTCACTGTTGGCTGGAATATCACCCACTGGTGCACTCCTTATAAGTACAGACAATCAATGAAAGAGATGCCACTTAAAGGCATAATTAAACTTGCCCATCTTATCAATGCTGCGTTTTGTTTGTGCTATGTATCAATGCAGTGGAAGGTTGCTGAGTTCCTAATGATACCCAAGCCTGATAAAGCACCACCGACAAAATATCATATCGGCCAATATAATTGTTACCAATTGTTTAAGTTAAGATTTTTGATAAATTATTAAAGCATCTTAACCCTCCAACCGCCTATTATAAGTATTGCCATTTTTCGCCTTTTTTAATCATTTTGTAAAAAAAATCATAAATATAGTAATTTTATTCAAAACCTAACTTATAAGACATCATTTTTTTCAGTGCATAAAATTTATCTTGAAAAGAAAAAGTTACGATTTTGGAGTAAGTATGTCAGGAATCAAAAAAATCTGAAAAAAATGAAGTGAAAATCCTACAGAAAAGCATATATGTATCATACAATTTTTTTTTTTTTTTAATTCTTTCAAGATATACAAAAGTTTTGGAATGTAGTTGTTTAAAAGATCAATTTCTAAAATTTGAAGAAAAAAATGTTTACGTAATAAGTCTAAAATAGCTGAAATGTTAGGCCTATTAGTGAAAAAATCACTAAAAATACTAACATTATCCAAATTACAACTACTTACTATCATTTTTCTCAGAAATGAATGTAGATTTTATGTGTGTAATTCCAAATATTTTAGATGAAAAAATTTGGAGTTATTATGTCAGGAATCAAAAAACTGTCCAATAACTCAGGCAAAAATTCCACATAAAAGCGTATATTTACAGTACAACCATTTAAAAAAAAATGTTTTCTAGACATAAGTTTTGTAATATAGATGTGTATAATATTTGGTAAAAATAAAATCAATATATATAATTTTTATTAGATAGAGTGGAAATTTTCAAAGAAAGTAAGGCCCAATTTGACGTAACCTAGAACTTTGTACTAGGTAAACCTGAAATAAAATCACTGAAAAACTTAAAATTAACTCAAATAAATAAACTCTAGAAACAACACACACACAAATTATATCTTTTATAAACAAATCACTCTTACATAACAAATATGTTCACATAAACTGAAATAAATCGAGTCACGCTTGAAACAGGCCTAATACGCACTGAATGAATGCAATCTTGAGACAAAACGCAAAATTTGTCAATGCAATTAGATTTCCAGTTATAAGCTTCCCTAAAAATAGGCTGATAACATATTGCTTTGTATTATTTATGTAGAAATGAATGGCTTCTTTTCAATGGAATAAAACAGTTGATCAAAATATGAAAATATGTCTTCGTTTTTCACAATTTGCTAAAGACAGGACATTACAAACTGCTCAGGTTAATTTTGATCACGACTTCGTAGAATATATATATCTAAAAACTATCATAGATATAAGAATTTCGAATATGTAGTTCAAAATAGGTTGAAAAAATCTATCAAATGTCTTCAACTTATAGTATTTGGCTGAGTATTAAAATTTAGAAAAAGTATATAATTATATTTCCTCATATAATCAGTTGCTGCTCGTGGTTCTCTCTAACGGGAAAATAGAGCAATTTCATCGAATTTTTATAATTGCTAGTTTCACTTTTGGCACAATATGTTGAATGAATATGAAAGCTTCAAAGATAATGATTTCAACAGTATATTGTTTATTATGATAGCATGTGTTTTACTAGGCTAAACGTTTAAAAAAAAAAAAGAAGATATTTTAGATGAATAAAGTGTACAAAATTCTTGATTTGGTTTTAATTTTATAGATCCAAAACTGTTACAGTTAGAATAATTTGGAAAACACAGTTAGAAATAAAAATAAAAATACTATAAAATAGTATTACTCTAAAGTTGTTAGACAGTTATATCGGCTTGTGAAAATTAGACGAATGGATGTCATAATTTGAATATCAGTTTGCTGCGAAACTTGATCAAGCGTAATACACAAATTTTACCAATTAATTAAATATAATCGTTAACTTTTTGTTGTATGTATATGAATCCATGGAACATTAGCTTTAAAACGGTATAAAAATGATAATTTTTAATAGGATAAATGTTGAATTGAAAAAAAAAAGTGATTTTCAGTCACTTGGCACGAGTTCATCTGCTCGCTCCGATCAGCAAACTGGTTAAATGGTTAAGTAAGTTACTGACAGGTAGAATCTTATTCTAAACCATCAATTGTGTTTTAGAAATAAGAATTCGACTATTTATCAGGTGCACAGAATCACTAATATTTTTGAAAATGCACTTGAAGAAAAACTAATCTGTTTTGTAGTATTCTTGGATGTTTCCTAAGCCCTTAATAAGGTGTAGCATCGTGGACTGGAATACAAAATGGAGAACTACTTGCCAAAACATATAGTCAGTTACTGAAGTCCTATATTTCAAGAAGGCACTTTTGAGACAAGCATGAGGATAGTTACTCTGATTAAAGGCAAATATTTGCTGGAGTTCCACAAGGAAGTGTGTTGGAACCTTTCTTGTATTTACTTTATACAAGTGACATACTAGTCTGTGATGAAGCAACCATTGCTACATTTGCAGATGATACTGTTGTTATATCACAGGTAGATATCATTGAGAAGGCAACTGGAAGTCTGCAGTTGGCTGTCAATAAGATCAGTGATTGGACAAGAAAGTGGTGAATAAAGCTGAATGAGACCAAATCTGTTCATGTTACTTATACTAATAGAAAAGTCAAATATTTCTCTGTGATAATCAATCGCTAGTTATCTTGCATGATAATAATGCAAAATACTTGGGCATGGCACTGGACACAAAACTGCACTGGAAAATACATGTAAAAAAAAAAAAAGTAATGAACTTAATCAAAGATTAAGAAAAATGAATTGGCTTCTCAGGTGACATTATGAGTTGCCAGTGCCACAATAAGCTATTACTTTATAAACAAGTCCTAAAACCAGTACTAAAAGAAGCAATATTAAAATTATCCAGATGTTTCAAAACAAGGTACTAAGATACATTGTTAATGCTCCTTGGTTCATATGTAATGATGATCTACACAGGGATTTAGGAGTTGCCACAGTTCATGAAGAAGTTCAGCGATTTGCTAAGAAGCATGAAGATATGCTGCATAAGCACCATAACATCAAGATGCTACAACTTATCGACAATTCAAATCAAGTGCAGCAGTTGAAGAGAGTAAAACCGTTTGACTTGGCCTGTCAAGAACAGTACAGTTATCACAAGATTGAGTGATTTTCAGTTATAGGACGTTGCAGCCAACAATGTGTTTATTGTATAGATATAATGATAGATGGACTAGGTTCAGTTTCAATAAAATAAAAAATGTTGAACTCTTCTGATGTAGGAGCCTTTCAGAAGAATCTCTCTCGTAGTTAGAGAAATAGACATTTACCTTACAGGTCTCAGGTTGACTCCCTCCCAGGGTCATAAGTAAAAAGGCCTAGACAATATAAGTAAAACAGGCTAGAAGTCAGTAAATAATATAGTGTGATAGTTTGTATTGAGTAGTTTATAATACATCTTCTGGTTTGCAGGCCTACCACCCCTCAAGAAGAAGATACGCCAGTTCAAGGACCTCTGCCTTATGAACCGGATGATGCTCCATGGAAAAAATCAGATTCTGGGATTCGAAAATTGTAAGAACAATTATTTATTGCATGATTATTTGTGTAGCTTAGGGATTGTTTCCTGACTTCATTTTTATAGCTTTAATATGTATTGAGACAAGTACTTTTTCTTATTAAATATGATTAACAACATAATAAATATAGTAAAAAATAGCTTGATAAAAGTAAACACGTTTTCACAATTATGTTTACACAATTCTATAAGTGCTTTGTTGATTTTCTTGTTCAAGATCAGGGATATAATAACTACTAACTTATTTCAAAGCCAAAAATTTTTGCACAAAAAACAAAAATCAATGTATAAAATTTTCATCATTTTTTTACGAAATTAGCTAAAAAGTTAGGCCTAGTTTGAAAAAAAAAAGTCACGAAAAATAGTAATATTATTGAAAACACAACTTCTTATTATCATTTTTCTCAGAAAGGTTCATAAATTTACCTGTGTAATGAAAACAAATTTAGATGTAAAAAAATTGGAGTTAGGATGTCAGGAATCAAAAATTTTTACAAAAACCGAAGTCAAATTTCAGATGAAAGCCAATACTTACCATAAAAAAATTAACAATTTTTTTTTCAAAATGAAGAAAGTATTTGTATTATATTTGTCCATATATGTTGGTAAAAACAATAAATTTTAAAACAAATAAAAGTCTTTTACATAGATAAATTTCTTTGTACTAACTAAACGTTTTGCACCTAGGCTAGGCCTCTAACAAATACACTGAATGTATTAAAATTCACTCAAAAATATACCCTAGAAACACTTCATATTAAACTTGTATAAACAAATTATAATTAATAAATTACACTCTATAACACTCTAAATAACAAAATAACTTCGCAATAATAGAAATAAATTGAGCGAACCTAAGCTTCACTCATAGGCAAAACCTGTTAAAATTCTTGATTAAGTTTAATTTTTATAGATTAAAAGCTATAACAGTTAGAAAGATTTGGAAAGTACAGATCGAAAGATGAACTATTGATATATAGAACAGTGTTACTGTAGATTTATTAGACTGAAATATGGATTTATGAAAATTAGACAAACAATGATGTAAATTTGTGTTTGACAACTGCGTAAGTAGTTGCGTAACTCATTTGCCGTGAAATACACAAACTTTACCAATTAATTAAATAATATTTATAGCATTTTATGGTATTTTTTTAATACGAATATGTATCTTTGGAACATTAGCTTTATAATGGTCATTTGACTGACGATAACTTAAAAACTGATTTAGCTATTCGAAAACTGATTTTACCATCATTTTTTTCGTCACACTACTACCTTCCCATTAAAAAAAAATTAATTTCATTTCAAGATGGCGGACAAAAATTTCAAACAAACGAAAAAGTGGTTCTTTTATGGCTGTGAATAACTACATTTATTTCTATCTCGAAAGATTCATACATTTTGAGATATTAAGCCATTTCCAGACTTTTCAAATACTCTGTATACATATTACTCTCACAAAATATCCTTTATAAAATTCACTTTTATTATTGCAATTATCTCTTAGTGTTTCAAACAAACATATCTATTATCATTATCAAATCATAAACTCAGAATGATTCCAGCTATTGTGACTCTAGACTCTGACTCTACGTTATCTTAATCTTGAACAATTACAAGTTCCTTTTACACATAAAGTTTGCTCACTTTTGCAAGGTCTTCGTATGGTTTACTGGTTAGGTCTGAATTCCTCGGAGGTTCTCTCACACCAAGTTCATCTTGGCTATCTTCTAGAACCATGCATTTGGTCCCCTCTTCAATGATTTACCTTGTTTCTTTCCACCCAAGAGTTTATATTCATCTGTTACGTCCACCACACTTTCAAGGCAAGCTATTTCTTCAGTTTTCTAACTTTGTCACAATAATTCTTTATCATTCCAACTTCTCAAAAGAACTTATAATATTATTCTAACTAAATTGTGTTCCTAATTCTAAAATCTGCTAATTGTACCATTCAGCAACTGACTGACAAGAGACATCTAGTTACAGAACTTCAGAAAGAAGGACGTCACGGCATAGCAAGTCGATGCTAATTTTTCCTGTTGTAAGATATATGTAAATGAACAATTAACAGTGAAAAACAAGCCGTTAGGTTGGGGGGGAAACAACTGTATGGATGGTTTGGCGTGAATTAAAAAATAATAGGTTTAATGACCTTGACAAAATTAAATTATATCAGTATAAGTTAGAAAAAAGATTGTTTTATTTCTTATCTTGAAGGTTATTATAAATCTTTTGTGAGCACTGTGGTGAAGTTCACAATAATTAAGTAAAAATATCCCTTAACCACAAACTAAGGGGGAAAATGCAAATAACTAACCACCAAACAAACACAAATGAATAATTATTTGTTTATTCCCTAATTTCCTGCAGTACATTTCAATAAAAAAGTTATTATCATCAGAGGATATAGTTTAGTATCTATCCTCTGATGATGATAACTTTGTTATTGAAATGTACTGCAGGAAATTAGGGAATAAACAAATAATTATTCCTTTGTGTTTTTTTTTTAAGTTTGTGGTTAAAAGAATTTTCAACTAAATTATTTTAAAAGTTGTTGTTGTTATACCTTAGCTTTGTAATTTTATATTTAACTTATGTCTAAATTGACCTAAATAGTTTTATAAATTCAATATTTCTTCCTTCAGACAGTATCAACTTCACCTTGTATTCATTTGAATATAAGAATTATATGAAATTTTTTTTTTAAAGCAAAATTGAATTAAAATCGAAATTTGAAGTGAAATTTGGATAAATAATGAGGAAAAAGGTTTTGTATAATTTAAAAGACTATAACATAGTGGCTGTTTTGCATCACCCACACAAACACAAAAACTTAATAATACTGATTGACTCTAGCAATACAAGCAATAGTGCCATTCATAAATTGCATACAGATAAATAACAGATATCCGTTCAGTGATAAAAATTCTACAGAAGAACAGGAAATACATTACCCTTCAATAGTTTCCTTTACATGTTAGTATACATGAAATGAAGAGGCAGATTAGCTGTCGAAGAGAGGTACAACATTGCACCAAACCAAAATCATACTTAATACCAAGACAGCAAAAATATTGCTTAAAAAAACTGTGACAGAAAACCTTGAAGACAAAATTAGAAAATCCATCTCTGACAAAATATTGGTGCTGACTGGAAAGTTAATAAAAACAAACCAAGAAGACAGTAACAAGTGGCCTCTTTCATCTTAATACCGGACATGACTAACTTGTAACCCACCTGAAAAGATGGTCTATTTGCACTACCGAAGAGTACACGTTGTGCCATGAACCCAACACTTTAATGGACATGGAGTATCTTCTGCTCTGCTGTGGACTGGATACAGACATGAGAGCTTCTAGAAATTTAGCCAACTTTATTGGGATGCCAGAAAGCAGATGGATGTGATTCAGGCTAGCCACAGACAACAATATGTACAGTAAATGTAATGATGAATATGCAGCTGATGGAGTTATTGTATATGTAAATAATAGGATTAAAGCTAGAGTTAAGATTGTATCACGAAAACAGAAGATTGTGTAATGTTATACATTTGAATATATTGTATATATTTTTCATATGTCACTCCGTTTTATTTCAATATTCTTATAACAAATATTGAAATATAAGACTACCTAGCCTTAATGAGTAACTATTGTTTTGCATTACTAATCAAACAACCCACAAAGGAGGGGGTAAATTCTATCTCATACTTAGATCATATTTGTATTAATTTATAAATCTGGATGATTTTAACATAACTATTTGTAAAGCAGATATTTCGGACCATTACTTATAGATATTAAACATTTTGCAATCGAAATCCTGTCTGTTAAAGAAGCTATTTCTATCCAAATTCTATTTAACTATGATAAGATTGTCGATGAGCTAAGTTTTACCAACTAGGATGGGATTTATAATTGTGTTGATGTAAATATCTGCTTAGATGAATTGTATGCGATTATTAATACTTCTTTACAAAAAATATGTTTACTAAGGCAATTTTGTATGGATTGTGTAAAGCAAAGATTAAAAGTCTGTGGATATCTAGAAATATTTTAATAAATAGGTTAAAGAGAAGAGATAAATTATATAAAGATATGTTATGTAAGTCTTATACTATTAATTTTAAGAGATATTATGAGTAATTTCAATGTAAGTTATGGTAAGATATTGGTCAAATAAAGAATCATTATTACAGTAGTTGGTTGCAAAATAATTAATATAATTATTAGTTGCAAAAGGGATGTAAGTGTTCAGTGGAAGATGATTAACCAGACTACTGGAAATGATAAGAAATTCGTTATTGATCAAATAATTTAGATAATGAGGAAATTGTTGAGGATCTAAAAGGCGTATGTGAATAAATAAACTAATGTTTTATAAACATTCATGAATAATTTTGCGTGCCTAACATAACAAATCGGATAGATTGAAATTTCTCTTCTCTTATCGATAGTTTTTTATTTACAGGACAAAAGAAAAGGAAATATTAGAGACAATACAGAATTTTTAAAACAAAAAATCCAGTGGGGCTGACAATTTATCAACTAAAATAATAAAGTTAAATAGCTCCAGTAATTGGTTTTTGTTTTAAAGACATATTTCAGTTCTGGTTTTAGTGTGTTTCCATATTTATTTTAAAAAGTTTAGTCATTCCCAGACCAAAGCAAAGAGGTACTGAAAGATTAAAGAAGGCAAAGGCCAATTAATCTTTTATCAGTGCTTTCAAAGGTGCTGGAAAAGTTGATGTATAGATATGTAGCACAATTGGCACAAATTCTTAACCCTCCAACTGGTGATCGACCACTTTTTGCCTAAAAGTGGTCGCTTCATTATTCATGGCTCACTTCACCAACTAAAAAACGCGTATTTTGCCATTCAACGTTACGCCCACTTAAAATTGTCCCATCGCAATAAAAAAAATACCACAAAACGTTATAAATAATATTCCAAAAATTGGTGAAGTTCACGTATTTTTGTAGCGTAAAATCGTAAATTTCAACTCTGCGCCTTTTCGTATAACGCGGCTCCATTTTTCCTGATACAATTATAACTCTATTTATCTGTCATTTAAGAAAACACTGTTATATAGATCACATGTTTCTCTTTTTAACCGTAGATTACAAATTATTCTGCGTCTAACAGATCCAGAGATATTCCTAGTTGAGCAGAGAACAAACCTGACGACACGAAATTCATTCGGCATTCGATGCGCTTTACGAAAAGACGAAATTCATTTCTCTCTGTTTTTAAAATTATTTTTCTTTACACTATGTTTTAGGGGAAATTCCATTCTATAAGTTGGTACCACTTGATATAGGCAATACATATTTAGAAGGTTTTGTTTTGATCTTTCAACATACGCAATTGTGTGACGTAAATACTGTAATAAAAGGCGTGGCACATATTGTTTTGGGGTTAGATATTTGTTATTTTGAAGGTTTGTGTATACAAATTGTATATAAATTGTGTATACAAGTTACAATATATGTGTTTTTATATCTAAAGTTTATGTTTTTGAGCGATAGTTTAGTTTTTGAAAGTTCTTATTTGGGATAACCTAGGCCAATATTGTAAGTCTAGCCTATATGCACATTTTCTTATATTTAGTGTTTTATATGATTATACAAGTGAATATGTGTGTTATTCTTTGTAAAGTATATATTGTCTTAGTAAACTCTAATGATTTTTTCTTAGGCCTAGCTTTAGAAAGTTACTAATTACGCCTAAATGTCAAGAGTTCAAACCTAACCTCAAGCGTCAGATTAGCAAATTTTGGAAAATTGTCATTCTTATATTGAAAATCTAACAAATTATTATTTTTTCCCCCTAAATATATTCACATATATATGACAAAAGTCAAGTAATGGTTGAAAAAATTCTGATAAATCTATTAGTATGTTTTTGATTACCATTTTTGTGAAATTTCTGCTCCGTTACTGTTCGAACATTTTTTTCACTACACACCTACATTCTATGCACCTTTCTGAAGATAATGATATATAGTACTCTTGTATAAAATATATATTACTATTTTTGATAAATTATTGAAAGAAAAAATATCTTTTGACATTATTTTATAAATTTTTTTTTTTTTTATTTTTAAAATGTAACAAATTTATATATTTTTTCCCCTAAATATATTCACAAATAATACACAAAAATTGTGTATATCTTAGAAATAGGTAGTAAGCTATTGTTTTTTGGTGATACAGGTTTTTCTGAAAAAAGGTTAATATCATTTTTGACATCTAACATACTTACTCCAAAACCGTTTCAAAATTTTTTTTTTTATTACATAGATGAATTCTATGCATCTTTCTGAGAAAAATGATATCTTATAAGTTATGTTTTGTATACAAATAATATTTTTTATTAATTTTTAAACGAACGAAGAATTTTTAAGACAAATTAACATGCGCCAGATTCACCAGTTAGAGGGTTAACTAAACATTCATTTTTCAGTCAATTCCAATTCGGTTTTACTAAAAGGAAATTAACTGAGGGAAATTGTTAACCCTTAAAGCGCTACGTTAAAATACTATAGTACGCTCATTTACTGTAAAAAAGTAAAAATTATATTTTCTCAATGTTTTTTTTTACTAGATTTAGGTAGTTTTAGTTAAGTAGACAACAGAAATGTTATAAATTTTCATTTAATAATGCTATATTGAATTTTTTTTTCTACTATGTCAAAATGTAATGTTTGTCAAAATACACAGTGGAGACATAGGCCTATATGTTTTACAATTGTAAAATAAAAACCATAATGCTAACAATGGATACATTAGAGTAAACCTAACCTAACCTAACCTAGCCATAATTTTGTTTTGTATGGAATTCCTCGAAACAGTCATCAGGATGAAGACTTGGGTTAGAGTCACAGGTTTTGCAAAAATAAATAGTCTCCATTCTTACACCTTTCTTGGCACAAACAACACATCTCACTGCCTTCTTTTTCCTTCCCATGAAGTGCTGCTTCCTATCAAGACGCTGCTCTGGTGGACCTTGTGGTTGCCGCCCTCGCTTCCTTGCTGCTGGTTCCGCCATCTTATCTGCTACCAAGTCCGAGATGATAGAATACCTGAAGGCAGAATGAGACAGTGGCTTCTTGTTGTCCTTTTCTTGCATTGTCTTGTATAATATGTAGGCATTTATCAATGCCACTTTCAAAAATTCAGAAGAAGGATTTCCTATACCATTTCCTTGATTTTCGCAGAAACTGGTACGATGATATAAGATGATCACTCCGATTGACTGCACCCATATGCTTAGTATACTCTAACACTACATTTGGTTTAGGTGTGTCAGGTAGATTTGGCCACCTGCTAGGGACATTGGTCATGTTAGATTTACTTCCCTTGTTATTGGTACTTAGCATAGTGACTACTCTTTTGTCTTTCCACGACACAACCAAAGTATTTCCTTTCCTTTTTGAAAATAAATCACCTTTCTTCATGTGTTTCTGCTTTTGTTTGAGGCCCTTAGGTAAACCCTGCCTGTTAGTCATCACAGTTCCAGTGAGTAAACAGTCCATTTTCGCTAGCTCTGTGGCCAATTCGGGACTGGTATAATACCTATCGATATAAACATGGAGTCCCCTTGTTGGATTGTTGGGGTCCTTATACACAACAGATTCTACTAGAGATTTTACATTCTGGGTAGTTTTGAGTAGTGAAGAATTAGGAATCAGTTCTTGTTTCCCTAAGTATGGGATAAAATCAAATATGTACCCATTTTCACATGTCGACAATACAAACACTTTGATTCCGAACTTGGTTGGCTTGTTCTTATAGTACACCCGAAAGGAAACTTACCCTTGAATGCAATGGTGCTCTCATCAACTGCCACTCGATCTCCTGGTGTATAGAAGAGCTTGCACATTTCCTTCATGTGGTCAAGAATAGGCCTAATTAGAAACTCTTTAGGCGTATGTCTTTGTCCTTCAGCATTGTGGTTGAAATGTAAGTTATAAAAAATATTGAGGAACTGATCTTTAGTAAAAACATAACGGTAAAAAGGAATCCTTCTAGCCCAATGAGTTGAAAAGTATGACTCTATGTCTGGTAAAGGCATAAGACCCATGTTCATTATGGTACCTAAAAAAGCCTTTAGGTTGGTTATAGTGAGTTCATTCCATTTTTTTATTCTTGCATGAGGTGAATTTGCTTCATTTTCCCTCTTCTGGGCAAACATGTTTGTTTCATTGCAAATGTGATGCAGATGTGAATGCAACAGAGTGTCGTTGAAAAATAAACTGAAAAACTCCATAGGTGTAGATTCAGAATCAAAACTAGTAGGTAAACACAGTCCTTTACTTACATTGTAGATCGGAATTGTGTGGCTTGGCCCAGGATCATTGTGAGTTACATCATACCATTGTTCATCTGAAGACACAGTGTCAATATTCTGTGGCCTAACCATTGGCCTACGTCTTGGAACTAACCCTACTTCTTGATTTTCTTCATTTTCACTTGAACTATCAACTTCACTTTCACTAATATTGTGTAAAATTACATTTTCAGCCTCTTCTTGTTCTAGGTTATGAAAGTCAACCCAACTAGAAAACGATGCGTTTACAAGTCCATTTACAAATTCGTCAAAATCAGGATCATCTGGATGAGCCATTACAGTGTATATCAAATATACACATTCAATAAGAGTCCCAGAAAAAGACAAAACTAACAAAATATTTATATTTATTTACCGTCAAAACTCGACGTAAATAAACACACAACACTCAACACACTCAATAGACGTCAACAACAAATGCAAGCGAGAGTGAAAACACTAAAACAACTGACCGTAGTAGCCCGCGTTTATAGGCGCAAAAAGCAGTACGGGAGGGAACGAATACTAGTCTTTGTTGCTAGGCAACCAATAACGATAACAAAATATTTCTAAATAGTCGCCATATTGGTTTAGAGGGTCCAAATAGACAAAAGCGACATTACTATGCACTCTATCGGATATTTTACGAAATACAGCGCAGTATTGGCAGACGATTGAGCGATCACGCTTATAGGCGCTAGCCGCGTAGTGGCAGTGGGCAGTGCCGCGCGGTAAGGGTTAAGAGCTTATACAATAATAGTAAAAAGACGACTTCTGTATTTGTTGATCATAAAAAACATTTGATATGGTCAGTCATGACATACTTTTAAGGAAGTTACAGTGAAGGGAGTCAGACTAGAGTGGGTTAGGAGTTACTTAATGAATCAACAATAGATAGTGAAAATAAAAAATGTTGTTAGTACTACAAAAGGCATTTCACAGGGTTCAGTAATGTATACAAATCTGTTTTGAATTTTTATTAATGACCTTTTAAAAGAAACCTTTTTTGGTGTAAGTTGTTGTTTTAATGATGTGCTATTTCTATATTCAAATTATCATAAGAATGCAATATTGAACAATATAGATTTTCATTTAGACACTGGTATTCAGAAATTGTAATAAGAGACGAGTTTGTTATTGTGATATTTTGGAAAAAGTAGGAAATTTTAAATATTTGGGGGTCTGTTTGGATGAAAAACAGACGTGTGGAAAGAGCACATCAACAATACCAGCAAAACTATAAAAGGAAATATCAGAAAATTTTATTAATTCAGAAATATTTTGGATACCGGTTTGCTTCAAACTCTTTAGTTTGATGTCATTTATTCTTGCTTACAATATGCGATTCATTGTTCGGGAGGGACTTTTAAACCAATCACAGACAAATTAAGTACAACTCAAAGCCATTTTATCTATATTATTCTGTTTAAAAGAAAACAAGAATTATCTTTTCCACTTTACAGACAACTAAATATTTTGGTGGTGAAACATTTATTCATATTTAAAGTTTAAAAAATATTTTAGGAGTGAAGTTATGGAGTTGAAAAATCTTAGGTGTATCCATTTCCGTAAAACTGCTTCTTGGGGATTTTTTTACTGAAGTTGATGTTATTAAATATTCATATTATTTATTCTGTAAGTACTGTATTTAAAATTGCCATTTGCAATATCAATATCTGCAGTTTTCAAGACATCTTCCTTGTTTGTCTTGACTGTAAAACTTTATAAATTTTTGTGAAAACTATGTTTTCTTAATTAATATATTTAAATATCCTTTTTCGAAATCTTTTGGTATGACTGGTTGGTTTTCAGTTCATTTTATATATTTGTTTTTTTGTTTTTATGTTATTTAACAAATATTACTCTAGTGATCTTTCTTGAAACAACACCAAGATCTCTTTTTTAATCGATTATCTTCAGCACCTTCAACTTTTTTATTACAACTGGGTGTTCAGAAAGTAATAGCACAAACAATACTCTATTTACTTTTGTCTTCACAACTCATCTTTATCCTTTTGAAATTTTCAAAATTATAATACGTGCTTTACGTGTTGCAAAGCCGGTAAATCACAAGGAAGTGGCTGGTGATTGATATGGGAAGAGGTAGGATATGAGCCTGATTTTAGAAAGTGTTTATAGCCTAGTAACTACTGACTACTTACTACTACTATCTAGCACTAGCATTTGCTTATTCGACAAAATAGTAATTTGTTAGAAAGTACTTTATAAATACTAGCAAGTAGTTATTAATTTTTATTTAACTCAGAACTTAATTCAATTTTCATTTTAAATTGTGTCTAATTTATGTTTCAGTTTTCGGAAGTTATTTAGTGAATCAAATGTTACATTTCTTGGGAGTAGTCCAAAACGCAGTTTGTCCTCTCTCTCCAAGATGGCTCTGGCTGGTGGCTCAACTCTTGACTCTCCTGTTTAAAGTGAAAGCATATACTCCTGTGGGATTTATTATGAACATCGATCCTACAGGGAATATAGACACTTCCTTGTGTTCACATTCTATGTAGCAAATTGAAAAACTTGTGACTAGTCAATCAAACTATACTTTAAACCTGATGAAAGGCTGAGTATTTAATAAAAGCTGATGTGATTATAGATCATACGATAAGTGGCTTATGTACAGTGCTGAAGTTGTAATAGTTATCTGTCTTAACTTACACATGACTTATGTTCTTTCCAACTAAAAGTTTAAAATAATCTAATTCTAAATTGTCCAATTAAAAAATAAATCAAAATTCAGAAATAAATATAACAAGTTTTATATAATTACATAAATAGTTTGACCATTTTGCTGATTTTTTTGCGGACATTTAGTCTAATGGACAGGGTGACATGGCCCAATTTTATCACCTTCAGACCTACAATTCTACAAATCCATTTCACATTTATCACCAGAACTAACAACACTTTTTTTACAATCAGATTTACTATTTTCAACAATAAATCGTATATTTCATCATCATTCTTTATTAGTCATTCTATAAGACAAGTTAGTAAACAAAATTATATACAAAATGACAAATATGTCATCAGTCATAAATACAAAACTACAAACATTATAAAAATATAATTAATAAATTTGTCATATAAACAATACTCAATAAGTTTTAGACAGATGATTGTGATTATATACATAGCAGCAATAAACACTTCATTTCATTTATTATTTCTTGTTGAAAAAATATATATATATTTACATATACAAACATAAGGATTACAAATACAAATACCAAGGACTACTTTCCAAGGTAAGCCTGTGTCTCCTATCCATACAAAATCTAAATTCAAATACAAACATAATTAATTCTATTTGAACAACAATAAATAACATCAATTTGACTAGTAAAATTTATAATTAATATAACAAATTTATTAGACATAGTGGGAGCATTGTTCTCTTTCCACAGAATTCACGAGCAAAACTCACCCACTTCTTATCAATAACAAAAGTCTCAATTTAACTTTAAATTCTTTTAAACTATAATTTCTTTGCTCATTTTTTTATTCTATCGATTACATAATAAATACAAAAATCTCAATTACAATTAGTGAAGCTTTGTAGTTGTCAAATGTATGGACCTCTTGAAACATTTCCCAAACTTTTTTCTATAGAGGAATGGTGTAAAATAGAGCAAGACATTTTGTATGTTTATATATTTTCACTCTGATAAAATGGTATTTACAGTATTGGTATTGTAAGTAGTTCTACCTCTTTTAGGTACATTACTCTAATTTCATCAATATCACCTTGATCAGCATTAGACAATATGTAATGAGAAGATGAAGAAATATTTGGAGACCTAATCTCAATGGGCTTGCAGCTAATAATTTTTCAAGATAGTTTATTTTCATTACATCATTATCACTTTCCTCCGAGAAAAATTTTATCTCTTGAATTATACTAATTTTTGTTATTGAATATAGCTCCAATGTCTGAAATTGCATCCATAAACCAATTAATTCTTTTAAAAATTACAAGTAAACCATCAGCGATTATGCTCTAGCGTTTACTAAACATACGAAACGGTCATCTGAGTGGTATCAAACTCCTACTTAATATCTTAAGGGGAAAAATTGTGTTTTCAATTCCGATGACTAATAGAATTTAGAAGTGTACCATAATGTTAAAATAACACTTGATCTAATAGGTAATTGATCGAAAATACACATTAGAACAATTAGTCTTTGATGACTACTACCAGTCGATATACAATTGGGATCGGGAAGCTATGATGTCGGCTAGCGGTCAACATGACAGTTGTAAGAATTTTACTATTTTAAAGTTAGAATAGTTATAATTTTGAAGAAAACATTGTACATGTACTTCAGCACTGATCATATATGATGATTTAACCATTCCATTGAAGTATTTGTTGTTTAATGTTAGCATATCTTTAATAAAAGGAATATTTAACCCTTGTCTTTTAGACAAGTAAACAAGTGTAGTTAAACCTTTAAATTTTAGAACTTGTTTTTTATTTTGTTCACATTTATTGTGTTTTCTTTATAAAAACTTTATTAAAATTGTTATAAATAATTGTTTACGAATATATAAGTATTTCCGTTTAATCAATTTTAATATACTTTAACTAAACTTATGTATTTTAAATAAATGTATAGATTACCCATATTGATATTGTTATAAATTATATCAGAAATACTAACATACTTCAATTTGTATTATTTATTAATGGCTTTTTTTCTTTTCGATAAATTTAGTTCCAATGTATTTATA
Source organism: Aphrophora alni (assembly GCA_963513935.1). NCBI lineage: Eukaryota > Metazoa > Arthropoda > Insecta > Hemiptera > Aphrophoridae > Aphrophora > Aphrophora alni. Next base: position 55,022,052 of record OY740765.1, on the reverse strand, counting down.
CTGAATTTTATGAAAAGAAGACTAATTTCTTCTTTCTTTCAACAGCCTCTAATTTATAATACAGATCAAGAAAAATACATTTAATGGCTCTTTTAGTATCTCAAATAAAGTAGAAAAAGTTATTTGAAAAATTTAGTAGGTGAGTTTACTAGTAGTTAGGAAGGAGGAGCGAATTTCAATATTTTAAATAGTTTCTCAGAAAATAAATTCTCTCAAACATACATTTTACAAAGGACCTTGAATATTATATATTAATCACCTCTTTTTAATACCAATGATATATACATAAAAAGATGTAGAATTGAAAAGGGACCAATCCTTGAAAATAGGGCTTTGATATCTCAAAGGGATAAGGAGAAATAACAAATTAAAAGTGTAAAAATTTTGTTTTTGTTTACATATGCTCTTTTGCTATTTACACACCATTTTTTTAATGTACTCTGTAAGTACATCCAATTTTTTGAAATTTGGAATGAAGAAAATCCACATTTTTCTGTGGTTTATATGTTCTTTTAGAATTCCAATGTTGATAATATTCCCCCTCTCCCTATTTTTAGTGAACTATTTTATACACAAAAATTAACTTGTTTAATATCATTTACTTCAAAAGATGGAGAAGTGAAAGAAAAATAATTGATAAAACCTGAAAATTGTATACTTTTCTAAAGTTGTCTAGTCCTACAAACTGGTGCCTAAGCCCCCCCCCCACACACACACACACATACACACCTTTATATGATAACAGGTTAACATGAACCAAATTTGGTCAACCTAAAAATCAAACAATATGCATTTTAACCTAACAATTTCAATCTTTTATTCAAAAGATATAATAATAGTTAAATTATTAACATTGTGTACAAATTCTCTCTAAATTTTCTTATATTACTTGGAGACTTGATTTAATGCGAAACGGATGAATAAATCACAGCCGCACCTTATTCCTTAAACAATTTTAAAGGAAATAACAAATCAAGTCCTGATGAATAACAACTTTGAAACACTGATGTATCGATTGATCATGTAACATCCTAAATAGAAAAGGATAATATATATCATTGACCGCAAATGTCCACACCTACATTCCATGGTTTGGATAAGTTTAGCCCTGACACTTATAAAGATTGAGCCTAAAAAATCATCTTCAGCAAGGAGCCCCACACTATAAATTTAGTATGAAACCTGCAGACAACACCAGGAATGCCTCACTTCTATCCATTAGAATGAAATGTTGGTAGTTCTATTTCGACATAGCAGTGTTAATATCCAAATAGAACCTGTCAGAACTTCTCAGTTGTTGTCTTTATTAAAATGGCTGAAATTCAGGTAAGTATTTATTCGAATGAACTTAAATTTGTAGTGTATAAAGAAAAACCATAGTTTACTGTTGGTAAAGAAAGCATTCCGTATGGTTTTTAAGAAATTAATTCTTAAATGCTAACAACTTTTAACTTCTACAAAGTTGTAAGGGTATTTTGTCTTTGTTTAAAGCCGACAAATTTGTTTTTTTTCCCATTAGTATGTTTTGTATAGCTACAGTTGGTCCTTGCTATACAGACTAATTTGGAGACGGCGGTCTCCATTATAATAGAAGTCTGTTATATTTAAATGCATTCAAGTAGGGACGAACTGGCTATGGCATTTGAGCAAATGCCAGTAGGGCCGGTATCGCTTGGACTAGAAAGGGTGATAAACTCTATTATGTCACTAAAATAAAAATCACCCTTTCTTGTTGCTGGGCTGAAGCTGGCCATTGTATAATTATGCGGCCTGCCCGATTGAATTGTTTGGTGAAAAGTGAATGATGACTGAAGAAGAGAGGTCTATCGTTACAAAGATCTTTTGTAAACAATGGGAGTGGGTTATAATTTCAAATTCAAATTGTAAATTTCGTCTTGGTCAATGACAGATTATTTTATTTGTTTTTTTTTTGCATGAATGCGGGTTGCGCCAATTATTTTAAATTGCTTCTTTTTGTAGGTTAGGTACCTCAAATTTCGTTAAATTAATTGTAATTATTAACTACTCCACAGAGTCAAAAATAACATTAGTTATACTCAAATTTTTAAAAGATCTTCGTAACGATAGAATAATCAACCGATGAAATTATTTTAACAAACCGTTAACAGTAAGTCACACTCATCACAACACAATATTGTGCAATACAAATGACGGGCAAGAGGAATGATTAAACAAACACGAATGAAGCTTCCTTGTTTTATTACCAAGTAAAGAGTTTTACGACTTATCAACCGACCTACTCGCCTGTACTATGACCTCTCTTCTTCAGTCATCCTTCACTTTTCACTAAACAATTCAATCGGGCAGGCCACATAATTATACAATGGCCAGCAACAAGAAAGGGTGGTTTTTATACTCATTGTTATTCAATTTTTTTAGTATTTTAATTACCACCTTCTCATGCTACAACTCGCTTTTCATGCTACAGAGCCAACCAAGGTCCTTCAAGATTCTATGAAATGTCAAAGCCAATTCCAGTTCCCCTTGTAAAAAGGGTGGAAACAAATATTTCTCATTGGTCTTTTCTCATATTTTACAGTAAAGAAGTCTACCGTTGCTGCATAAATCATTTCAGAATGGAATATTTAATGTCTTTGTGAATTAAAATTCTCCATGTGTAATTAATCATTCATTATCTGAATTATTACCTACAATATAATTTAATCAAAACTTAACAAGCTTATCCTTCGATTTACTTATATCAAAGATAGTTTGTTTTTTTACAACATACTATTCACATAACTTGATCACTAGTACTGGCCTCTAATTTTAAAAATAACTTATGTTTATGGCTGGTTAACAAACTAACACGTATTCTTTTTTTATACACTACACTTATCTGAAGATATGGAATAAAAACTAACTTAAGGGCAAACAAAAATAGTTAAAACTACTGTATTTATAAAACTTTTAATGAGTGTTCAATCAGAAGTAAAACGAGTGACAGAAATTGGTGTGTACTGCAAACTATGACACATGCTGCTAGCATTTCATGACATAACAGTGTTTTTCTGTAGGCTGCAACACAATAGCTTGTCTATAAAGCTAGTCTATTATTGTGAGGATTGGCTGTATATAAAAAATTGGAATCGCTGTGTGAGAATTTCAATATTAATAATAATTTTTCATTTTTACCCAAATATATACGCAAAAGTACATTTTTTCTTAAATACCAACGATGTGCATAAAAAAAATGAAGGATTGAAAAGAAAAGAATCCCTGAAAATATGACTTTACATAAATCTGAAAGTATTTACGAGAAATTGCAGATTAAAGTGTTTAAAAATCTTGTTTTTTAATTTTCTGTTTCACTGTTTGTATGCTTTTTATAACATGGCTGAAACTCAGTAATTAATTATACATTGCATTATCTGAAATTTATAGTTTATAAACAAGAAAGTTAATATATTTTCCTGTATTTTTTTTAATTGAAACAATTTTAATATAACATTTTTTGAGTTTTTTTTTTTTTTTTTTAATAATCTAAATGCAAAATTATAGGGGACCGATCTCTGAAATTATGGTCTTAATGTCTCAAAGGCTTTAATTTTAAAGAGTAATTGCTGATTAGAAATATTAAAAAAAACATACTTCCTGGTTCGGCACTTGCATGCCTTTTATAAAATGGCTGAAAAACCTCAGTATTCATTCGTCTGAAATTTAGAGTGCTTAATTCTTGGGAAAAGTAGAAAATACTAAATTTGCAGTCACTTTATTAAGTTGAACAACTGTTTTTTTAATATTTCAGCTCTAAAAAATAGACATTGCCTAAAGACGAATTTTCATACACAAGACAACATAACCCATCCAATAAACTACCAATGAAAAGAATTATTCTTTCACCAAACTATGTGAGTGGATTTCATCTGTCATTTTGTATGCTACGTGTCTCCTTCATTTACTTTGGACCATGGTAATCACTTGGGATGAAACAGGACGTTGGTAACATGTGGCAAAAGTTTTTTTAATGATTTACCTAACTTAAAATATTGTAATACCTTATTTAAACATTTCTCACACACAAAAAAAGTATTTGTAGTTGTTCAGACACATCAGAAAAAAGTTGGTGCTGTCATATATCTTTTAATAGTTGATGATAACAATGAAGTAAAAATCAATTTACTCTTTGCAAAGTTGAAAGTCGTTCTTCTCAAAAGAATTTTGTTTTCTAAAAAACTGAACTAAGCTGCACAGACCTACTGTACTGGCAAAACTTTAAACTATTCTTTTTAATCACTTGCTCCTCAATACAAAATAAATATGGTCAGAAAAAAAGTGCATTTCTACTATAGTAAAACCGCCATACCGATTAACACGTTAAGTGCCAAGCCAGTTGTGCCACTTTTATCATACAGTGCCATCTTAAATAAACAATTTTAAAGACATAACCTGTATATATGTGGTCTTATGGTTATATGGAGAACTGATTTTTTGAGAAATTGTTTTACAAAACATTAAAAAAAATGATCGGCCCGGCATGTCATTTTGAATACCATATTTTGTTTGGAATTTGATGTGTCGGCCGATTGGCCGACCGCACTTTTGATTGATTTCCTAGGATAATTTTGGTCTGTGATGTTGGTTAACACATGACTCAGTGGTGGGAAACACGTTGAGTAACTGCACTTAAACATCAAGTCGACATGGTTCAAACTGGAAAGCGGGATCGAAGAGGAAATACACAAAGACGACATACCCATTAGGCCAATAGTAAACTTCACCAACGCGCCATCATATAGACTAGCGGGTAATTATATAGCAGAGTAGCCTCACTTCAAAATCAATTTTTATGGGTTTTATTCGTCAAATAAATGTAGGAAAAATATTTTACTATCGAAAAAAAGGCCGATAAAACTAAAGACAAATAATTATTCTGGGTTTCTATGATTTATGTTGATTTGTACTTTTAAATCTATTTTAAAACTATTAGGCCTATAAACTAGTTCAACTCTGAGTCTTAGGAGGTTAAGGTGGCGCCGTATTTTCCTTGTTTTATTTTTTTATCCTCTACTACATACCTAACTTCATAAGAATAAATAATGTTTTCTTTGCTGTAAATATGTAGGGCTGTATTATTATATGTCACGAAAGGTTTGGCCAGGTTGCTATATATATATATATAAAAAAAAACCACCTGGCCAAACCTTCCGTACGTTTATTGAAGTTAATGCCATGAGTATGAAAGATAACACAGAGTTAATTTTTTCACGAAAAAACAACTTGTGTAATTATATTATGTAATCATCTTTCTGACACTTTTTTTCGATAATAAAATATTTTCCCAACATTTATTTGACGAATAAAACCCGTAAAAATTGATTTTGAAGTGAGGCTACTCTGCTATATAATTACGACTAGCAAAATTTCTTGAAAGAACCATTAACGGAAATATAAAATTTAAACAGAACTACAGTTTGTTAAACAGTATGGATTTAATTACCAAAATTAATAACATTGAAATGTTGCCCCGACACACATTGATTTCGTTCGACATTTCTAACCTCTACACTAATGTCCCTATAAAGGAAACAATCGGAATCATACAAGAAAGACTCAAAATCAACAAAATGTCAGAAGAAGCTATTAAAGAATTAGTTAACCTACTCTCCATCTGTCTCTCTCAAAACTATTTTAGTTTTAACAACGAAATATTCATACAAAATAAAGGTTTGGCTATGGGCTCACCTTTATCTGGCATTATGGCTGAAGTTTTTCTTAATGAAATGGAAATCAATCATATTATGAGCCCAACTAACAGATTCTTTAGAAACATTATATATTACCACCGTTACATAGACGATATAATCTGTTTATTCGATGGCACAAGGAGACAAATAGATTTATTTACGAAGTATTTGAACAACTTACACCCCCTATTAAAGTTCACATCTGAAATGGAGTCCGATAATAGCATCAACTACCTTGACTTAACAATATCCAGAATAAACAACAGACACACATTCAAAATGTACAGGAAACCATCTCAAACTGACCACACCATACATAATAGTTCCAATCACCCCTACTCGCACAAGATAGCCGCATACAACAGTTTCATTTATAGCACTTAATGTACCTATGAACCAAAACGATTTCATGAAAGAAATATCAATAATAAAACAAATAGCATTTAAGAACGGCTTCGACTCTAAAATGGTAGATAAATTGATATTCAAACACAAAAATAAAATCAACAATCGCAACATCAAATTTCAAAATAGAATTGATGACAACAATAAAAACTATACACCTATGGAATTTAACGGCATTCTAAACTGCCACATCAATAACATATTCAGGAAACGTGGATTCAATATCACATACCGCACTTCCAACAACCTGGGCAACTTCCTTAACACCAATTCAAAAATAAAAAACGTCAAAGATAATAAAACACAATTATTTATTTTGTATATCCACTTATAATTAGTCTAGCCGACCAATGGTTTCGCCTGTTAAGGCATTGACGAGGCTGTATTACAGATCTGTCTGTAATACAGCCTCGTCAATGCCTTAACAGGCGAAACCATTGGTCGGCTAGACTAATTATAAGTGGATATACAAAATAAATAATTGTGTTTTATTATCTTTAAACATGGAATTCCACCAAGAACCATCGGTCTCAACAGTAATGAAAAAAAAAAAGTCAACAAATATGACAATAGTGGAATCTACAAGCTCGAGTGTAACGACTGCGATAAAGTTTACATAGGCCAGACTGGCAGATCATTTACAGAACGATTTAAAGAAAATTTACCTACTCACAAAAACCCCCTTTGCAGACATAAATCTAATTATGCCGAACATTTGATCAACACAAACCACACATACACAGATATCAGCACCAACATGACCATTATCCACAACGAGAAGAAGGGCCGTCGTCTCAACGTATTGGAAGAATATAATATATACACTTCCCAGAAGAGAAATCCCGGCTCACTCCTTAATGATAAATTGAACTTTGCAGCTAACCCCATCTACGACCTAATGTCTGATCTAAACAAACACAGCTGACATTGAGAATACATTATTCGACCTTCACTTCAGTCTCCGTTCGGAAATACAGAAACTATGCCGCGGCCACGCCAGTATAAAGTTCATATGACATTTAACGAAGAGTTAACCTCTGAAAGATTTTATATTGTTTTTGTTTCGTGTTTTCGTGTGTGTTCAGTGTCATTATGTGTTTTATTTAAGTGTTAAGCCTACACCTGACGAAGCAGGCTGTGAACGGCGAAACAGCGCTGTAGTGTTTCTACAACAAAATAAGAATTGCTCTGACTACTAAGAAAGGTAACTAATACGTATATATACATCAGCAATTCGTAAAAAGCGAATAAACTTTATAGTTTTACATAAGATTATAAAGAATATAATATGAAGAGGAAATGTCATTTGTCTACAGTTGTTAACAAAGTGGCATTTTGTTCATTTAAATTAGTTGGCAAAACAGCTGATTTCTTAACAGTTTCACTTTGCTCACTCCATATGGCAACCGAACAAAACGAAATTTAGGTTAAGTTTATTTGAATTGATTTATAATATACAGGAAATGTCCCGTATGTATGTTAGATTAATTCTTACATGTAAAATAACATAAATAAACAACAAAACAACGTTTTAAAGTTGAAAAAGGAAGTAATTATTCATAAAGATGATTGACAGTGTATGTACACGGAGAGTATTTTTCGTTTGCCGAGTTTTGAAATTGGCAATCCCGTTTCCTCAACAATACACCTAAGTTATTTGTAATATTCATAAATAACCTCAGTTTTTACGTGAGGTTGAACACTACTGTATTAAATTAATGTTTTATTAAATTGTGTTACTGCTGAAGTATGTTTTTTATTTGTCACAAAATAACAACTGTAGACAAAGTATAATGTGCAATTCGTGAGCAAAGTGTCTTTTTTAAACTCGATAAAATTGACGCACTCGGCGAGCCTCGTGCGTCAACAGTTTTCTCTCGTTTAAAAAAGTGCCACTTTGCTCACTAGTTGCACAAATAACTATTTCAAGCCTCTTGCAATAACAGAGTACAATGAGAAAAAATCCGGCATCGATGTTGCTGATCAAATGTCGTCGTACAACTCAACAGTACGAAAGACACTAAGATGGTATCATACAGTTACAGAACTTTTACTATTTATTTGGCACCTGCATTGTAAATGCGTGGCTCGCTTACAGAAGGACCACGACCGCAACACCAATACTTGTCAATAACAGATTTTAAATGCTTTCATCTTACAGTTTAGACAGTAATAATATAAACAAATGATTTTTAAAAACTTAATTGTAAATAAATAACATTGTTAAACAGTTTTAAAAAATTGCTTTCCAATTTTGTAATTGTTCAATGTTTTATACAAAAATATGCAAAATTTATTGTTTGCTTACCGTAATAGTTAACTTTTATACGTTTATTTTTTTTTTAATATAACAACTGTAGAATGTTCAAATTGTATATTACTTGTTTTAATGACTATAACTGTCAGAATATTGCTTTACGTTCTGATATTTATTCACAATATGAAGAAAACCAGTAAATTTATAGGAAATTTAACACTTGTAGAGTTTAAGACTTCAGAACAGAATGAAATGTGTACAAAAATTACAGTTTTTCGATGATATCCATGCACTACAACATAAGCAACTCGAACATATGAACTCATTTAAAATTGTTATCACCATTTGTAGATACCCTGAGGCATATTATGAGCAGGAAAAAGACAAAATTTTGAAATTAACTTTTTAACATGAATTTTCACACAATTCTTCCAGAGACAAGTAACAACAATGTTAGTGGTTTAGTTTTTATATATAAATCCAATTCATGATAAAGACCAATGGGAAGAGTTCTGTCAACAACACATGGAAAGATTTAGTTGTAACTATCATAACTAAGGATGGAGTCTACACAACCAGTTGTTACATGTTTTCTGTTGTCCATTAAGTAACAAAAAAGAAAAAAATATGTAAAATACAACCCTCCTTATTATATAGTCAAAGGTTTTTAATATATAATGAATACCCATCTAGTGAATTATTTTCACAGATAGTTCTAAACTGGACAATAAAATCTGTTGTGCATATTAGTCATTAGTACAGAATTGTATAGATTATCCTCAGCTTCTAGTATTTTTACTGCCAAAAAACTTTTTTACTTTGAAAGGTCTTAACTCTGTTCCATCATTATATTTTGTGTTCTGACTTGAAAAGTCCTTTACAGGCTACCCAAGATATATATTTTAATTATTCTTTGGTTCAGTGTTCCATAACACAAGCTTCAGCTACGTAGGGTTGGAGTATCATTTTGCTGGGTACCTGGGCATTGTGAAATAACACAAAACCAAAGGAACCTACTAGTTGGTTTCCAGTCACTTAGCGTATTATGGCTACTGACTTTCTATTGGTAACATGTACTGCATTTATCGGTGGGAGGAAGAATGGACAATTGTTTTTTTCTAATAATAATGTAATTCAGTCCATGGAGTACATCAATTCGTACCAGCTATCGAAAGGAAGTGATGATTACCTGTCTTCACATTGGTCATACAGTAGACTCCCATAAGTTCGGCCACCTCGGGACTGGACCCTAGGCCGAACTAACCAATCCCTATCTAAAAAATGCCTACCTGTATTTATTGTTTGTAAGGATCGTGTTGTGAATCGATGCGTATAGGAAAAGTTAGCAAACACAAAACACTTGCACATTATGTAGAATACAACACAGAGGAATACTCTGACATATATTTAACACACATGAAAATACAGAAGGTTACAAAAACACTACAAAACAATATTTACAGAACTGTAGGTCTAATAAAATTTAAAAATATTACATACTGTACATTGGTGGTTTGGCTTCTTAAACACTTAAAAAAAATCTGTTATTTTTTTCTGAACTTTCTTTTCTAATGATTTTTTATGTGCAAAGTCACGCCACTTTTTAATAAACATTACATCGATGGCAGTTGCTTCTTTTTGCTGTTCGATATAGGTAGCTGCCAGTTGCAAAGCTGCTTTGCCTTCAGCGTGGCTCATTTTATTTTCTTCATCTTCCTCTTCAATCTCAGCAGCATCTGTGTCGTTATCCTTCTCATTTTCCTGGTGAATGACACACTCGGCGATTTCGTCGTCGTTCAAAACCTCGTTGTCTAGCTCCTTTTCAAAGTTGATCCACTCCAAAACATCTTCCTCAACAATGGGACCACAGTTCGGTAGTTGCTCAAGGTCGTGCAATAGAGCTGCATTGTCATCAGGTTCGTTAACAAGGATGTTGTTTGGCTCATCTGCTGTTGTGTTTTCTTGGTCAATCTTATCTTCTATATTTGGCCAAAGTTTTTTCCAAGACTTTACAAACGTCGACAGTGGTATTTCGTCGTATGCCTTGGCTGACATGTACACAACATCCTTCATATTAACTGACTTCAGCACTTTTAAGAGGTCTAAGCTGTCATCAGCCTCCAGTTTGGAAAGAACTTCAGAAAGTAGTTTACGGCGATACTTCCTCTTGAAGCACTCAATGACCCCTTGGTCCATCGGCTGTTGAAGACTAGTTATATTGGGTGGCAGGAACAGCAGTTTAATTTCCTTTTCACCGTCACACTGAATATCTTCCTGGTGAGTAGGCGCGTTGTCAAGAAGTAGAAGTGCTTTGATGGGCAGTTTTGATTTTGCCAAATATTTTTTCACTTTGGGAACAAATTTGCAGACGAACCATTCCCTGAACAAATATGTGTCCATCCACGCTGATTTCTGCGACCGATAATACACTGGGAGAGTTTCCATGTTTATGTTTTATAATAAAACTTTCATTATTATTATTTTATTTATATTGAATTTTTCTAATTTTATTATTTTCTATCTCGGGGGTTTGGTTGGTGCCGGCTTATCTTCAAGAAATCATTAATAATAGAAAAAAAATAATAAATCAAATACAACATAAAAAAAAAAATCAGTCAATAAATATAAAAATGTATTATCGAAAAAAAACAAAAGAAAATATATATATTTCCAATATATATATATTTCCAATATATATATATATATATATATATATATAAATTATCAACACTTCCAGTTTCTCTTCTTAATCAATTAAACAAAAAAATATATATTTTAACAAAAAAAAACTAGTTCAATCTCACCAATAGCTGTAATATTTTCTTTCCTCAAAACTGTTTCTTGGTTATTGTTTATTTTAATACTATTAATCCTTTACTCATATTTTCACCATTATTTTACTTTTTTGAATTGTATTTTACATATTATAACATGTCCACTTTTCCTTCTTAAATTATTCACCAGACTAATAATAAAAAAAATTCTTTTTTCCACAATTATTTAAATATTTCGTTATGATTAATTATTTGACCATTTTTGTCTTCTTTTACCTTAAATATATCCCACTGCACTGTCTATATCACACATCCAAACAGGAATGAAAATTTCTCTCTTCTTCTTTCTCCTTTTCACTGTTGTTTTCCATCACATGTTTTACTTGTTGTTTTGCACATATGTTTTCTTCCTTTTACTGATTTGCTTACTAGATCCTTTATATATATATATATATTAATAAATTAATTTAAATTTTTTAATTCATATATTTAAAATAAGTTAATGAAATAAAATTTTTAAAAAAAATGAAATACTTGAACAAACTCCATATAATACTTTTCTTGATCAATAAATTTCCAAATTTATGCTCTTTGTATAGATCCACTTTTCAACATTATTTTGAATTGTTATAATATCCCTTTGTTTATTTTTCCTGAAAATACTAAGTATTTGGGATTTTCAGGAAATTAACATACAATGAAAAATGATGTTGATTTATTTTAGATGGTATTATTAACCTAAAATATCGGTATTAATATTTTTATCAGATACACCATTATTATTTGTTGACCTGTATCGGTTATTGGTGTCTCAATTTTTTGACTACTACTGTCTTCATTTGTAGAAATCTCATCAATTAATTCTTCATCTGATAACAGTTGTGATATTAATGAAATTAATCCTTCACGATCTTTAGCAACAAGATTCCATGACTCTTCATCCGTATCTTCCTTATAAACATGTATATTAATAACAGGATCAAATTGACACCAATACTGTTGTTCTCCTTTATCTTTACCAAGAGGTTCCAGACGAAGTTCTGCCGTTATTAATTTGTTGATATCAGACTTAAATTTGGAACTGAGATCAAATTGAGAATCCAATAGCATTTTTAAAAGACGCAGTCTAACAGCCACTTTAGATTTTTTGTAACCTGTCCTTTCCAACTTCCAACCATCTTCACTTAAATAAGAATGATAAAATTTAATTATGGTACGTTTCCATTTTTCTGTTATCACAGATTTATGAACCTTTCTTATATAAAATTTATAAATTTTCTCAAAGTATTTCGTTGGGTTACATTCCCTCCCGTGGAACTTCGGGATATTAATGTCCATCATGTTGTTTGTAGCGCCTCCACAAGTCACATGGATTGTTGACGGTAAAGTAGAGTGGCTTCTTTGTATCTTCTCTTCCAAGGTCTCAAATCTGACATTATTGTTATTTACGAGCTGTTCTATTCGGTCGATCTTTTGACCTTGCTCCTCGTTAGTCTCCTTGTTCTTAGTTATGTCCTCCTGTAATGATGTTCTTACAAGGTTACATTCCGCTCGGATCTCTATAGTAACCTCATCTTTGGTCTGTTGGTTTAATTTGATCATGTCAATCTTTATTTGTTCCGTCTTTGATCGAAAATCCTCCCTAAAATTTTCTAATTTCTTGTTTTGCGCTTCCAAAAGTTTGTTCTGGGACTCAAAACGCTGGTTGAGTCGTGCTTCTTGTGATTCTAAGCGTTTATTTAGCTGACTGAGCTCTTGTTTGATTTCTTGGTTATGTTGGTTAAAGTCTTGTTTTAGCTCTTGTTTTAATTGGCTCAAAAATAGAAATAATGGTTCGTTCATAGCTTGACTCGTCGACTCTTGATTAACCTCAATAGTACTCATGGTTTCAGACTCCTCTTCTATATTAATTGTGAGTTTGCCAGTTTCTTCTGGGAGCCGCGACCCTTCCTGCGAGACGCCCCCCTTGTGTTCTTCATGATCCGCAATCACGTCTTCGTTACGTCGGGATGAAGTTATATCTGGCAACCCTTCTGATTCAATTGCCTTTTGAGTCTTTGTTATTTGCCTTCTAAGGTTATAATTAGGTTGTCGATCCATTTTCAATAGTTGTATAAATTATACAATACACAAAATTATTTTAAAATTACTAAATTGTTCACTTAATCTAAAAGAAGTTATTTAAGCTTCCTTGAAATAAGCCCTTACGTTGGACGCCAATATAATATTACTTTCATTATTATTATTTTATTTATATTGAATTTTTCTAATTTTATTATTTTCTATCTCGGGGGTTTGGTTGGTGCCGGCTTATCTTCAAGAAATCATTAATAATAGAAAAAAAATAATAAATCAAATACAACATAAAAAAAAAATCAGTCAATAAATATAAAAATGTATTATCGAAAAAAAACAAAAGAAAATATATATATTTCCAATATATATATATATATATATATATATATATATATATATAAATTATCAACACTTCCAGTTTCTCTTCTTAATCAATTAAACAAAAAAATATATATTTTAACAAAAAAAAAACTAGTTCAATCTCACCAATAGCTGTAATATTTTCTTTCCTCAAAACTGTTTCTTGGTTATTGTTTATTTTAATACTATTAATCCTTTACTCATATTTTCACCATTATTTTACTTTTTTGAATTGTATTTTACATATTATAACATGTCCACTTTTCCTTCTTAAATTATTCACCAGACTAATAATAAAAAAATTTCTTTTTTCCACAATTATTTAAATATTTCGTTATGATTAATTATTTGACCATTTTTGTCTTCTTTTACCTTAAATATATCCCACTGCACTGTCTATATCACACATCCAAACAGGAATGAAAATTTCTCTCTTCTTCTTTCTCCTTTTCACTGTTGTTTTCCATCACATGTTTTACTTGTTGTTTTGCACATATGTTTTCTTCCTTTTACTGATTTGCTTACTAGATCCTTTATATATATATATATATATATATATATATATATATATATATATATATATATTAATAAATTAATTTAAATTTTTTAATTCATATATTTAAACTTGAACAAACTCCATATAATACTTTTCTTGATCAATAAATTTCCAAATTTATGCTCTTTGTATAGATCCACTTTTCAACATTATTTTGAATTGTTATAGTTTTTAAACGCTCTCAGTTTTGCTGCTTTGCCAATGACAAATAATGGTATCTTGTGAGCCCTGAAGCATTTGATCACAAGGCGACCGTTATCCTCTCTTTGCTGACTTTAAACCTTGGAGCAGATGTTTATTGCGGGGTGGCAAAGGTTTTTCTGGGCAGAAGTTTAAAATTTAACCCAGTTTCGTCGATGTTATATATTTGCTCTGGGCTCAAGTTTTCATCATCGATGATTTTTTAAAATCTTGCAGAAAAATTGGTGGCCGCTGTTGGGTCTGTTGGGTCTGCTGACAGCTTCTCACCACAAACTCCAATAAAACGGACTCCGTGTCTCTTTTTCCATCGAGAGAGCCATCCCTCACTAGCCGAGAACGCCTCTTCTGGTTGAAGCTTTGAGTGCAAGATCATAGCCTTTTCTTTTAGGATTGGTCCACTTAATGGTGTTCCTCGTCTTAGTTCTTGAACGAACCACAACCACAGAGCATCTTCCACCAATTCGTGTTTGGCCTTCCTCAGTGTGCAACGCTTTTCTAGAACTTTTTCAGTTTCAATTTGTGTACAAAAGCCTTCGATATTTTTTCTATTGCGCCGCCAGTCGTTGACTGTACTTTTGCCCACATTTAAATCCTTGCAAATACTTTGCACGGATTCTCCTTTGTCTAATCTTTCCAGAACTTGTAGTCTCTGTTCCATTGACTTGTACTTACGTTTACGCATTTCACTCATTTTAAAAACAGTACACTCAAAAACAAAAGTACAGAATATAATACACAATACACAACAGACGTACAGTAACAATAAAACAACAAGTATATACACTACAGTAAAAAACGTAACTGAAATAAAAATCACTGACTGTAGGCCTACTGTAAGGATGAGCGCCACACAACTGCACAGTATGATTACACGACGCGAACTGATGAACTAAACAAAGAATTCAATAAAGACTTGCTGTGTTTGCTCACATCTGGCTGGCGGCGCCTAGTGCATGACTAATATAAGAATACAATAAAGGCTTGCTGTGTTTGCTCGCATCTGGCTGGCGTGCGCCTAATGAGTGACTCATGCTCAGAGAGCCGGCTGGACTAAGCGGAGACCGAACTAACCGAGGCCGAACTTATGGGAGTCTACTGTACATGGTTACTCCAGGAATCTGCCGCAATGTCTATTTGATCAAGGTGTTTTTACTGTTAGGCGGATCCTCATTGACTGTGTATTGATGTGTGTGTGTAGAACATTTATTTGTTCTACCCAATTCGATTTAGGCAATGTTAGGAGACATTGCTGAGATCCTTGATAGAGTATTGTCCTTTTTGCATCGTTTGAAAATGTTTGATAAAATTTAAAATAATTGGAATTGCTTTTTCAACTCATGTGTTTAACATTTGTTTGTCAACAGTCATTTCTCCTAGTACAGTAGAGTCCCGAAAACTCAGCGTAATGTGGACCGGAAGTGTGCCGAGTTTGTGAAATGCCGGGTTATCGGGAATAAGGGCAAAAATAAATTGTAATTGAAACACCAAAGCAGCGGCGATATCAAACGACTTTGTCTCTAGCGGTATCCCATTGTCGGCAGTGTAAAAACACTGCGGCACCAAAGCGGCGGCGATATCAAACGACTTTGTCGATAGCGGTATCCCATTGTCAGCGGCATAATAACACCGCGACTTTGGCACCCGTCGGTATAGCAGACATACACCTGAAAAAACGTTTGATGGGCCGCTTTTTTTTCCACGAATCAATTTAGTATACATTATGGAAAATATAACATTTCTTTTCAGTTTTCTTTGACTGGTTATGTACGCACAGTATATACAGTAAATAAAAATGAGTGAGTTACGAAAATGGAAGCGTGTGTTGGTTTCGAATGAGACACGGTTAAATGTGTTAAAAAGACATGACAGAGGGGAATCTGTAAAAAAGCTTTGTGACGAGTTTAACGTGGCAAAAGTACCATCAACGATTCGAGCGATCGAAGTTAATGCCCGCTTTGGGATCTGCCGAACTTTTACGAACATCGCTGTTTTTAGCAATGTATTTTTTCCCGTCGAGGTCGCCGAGTAATCTGGACTGCCGGGTTATCGAGTGCCGAGTTTGCGAGACTCTACTGTAACCTCATTGGAAATATTTCTCCAGTTTTTACTCATTGCAACTCTTGTAGTCATTTCTCATTAGTAAAAATTAGTTTCTTTATATCTTCTGGCAAAAACATATCAAATTCACTTGTGTTTTTGATTCCGGTAACTCTAACCAAACATATAATTTTGTTTTGTGACTATATGAACTAATTTCTGCTGGTTAAGTGTCACAGCGTCTTTGCCAGTCGTAGAGAACTGTCACTTCTGTTACGGACAACTTCATTTACTTTACAACTTTACAACAAGGCAAAGAAATTAATATTATAACTGGTGTAAGACTTTAATGGTTCTGTAATGTTTAATAGATTTTGTATTATTTAATTGGACTTAGTGTCTGTTAAAAATTTTAAATCTTTAAAAAATAAATTATTTCTGCTTGACTTAATAAGGATTAATAAATATAGAGATAAATTTGAGTTTTATAAATTTAATCTTTACTTATGTAAAGTAGAATGCATGTTTTCCTTTACACCTTTTATTATTTACTACAGCATTTATACACGTAACACACACAGATATCAAAATTATTACTATAATAACTAATAACTAAAATATAAGTTTAAGATATCTGTTAAATGATATGATAAGAAAAACCTTTATGCTACAATATTGCATTTTAGTACAATGTTGAATTTAAAAACCTTTGATATGTCTTTATCTATATTTAGTAATATTTACATTTTAAAATGTCTGAACAGATATCAATATGTATCCTTTTCAAATCCTGAAATTTTGAAAACAAATTCTCGTGTTCATCATATACAAATTAATAGCATACAACTTTACACTAACTTTTTAGTTCAAACTGTATTCTCACAATCCATTTGAATCGGGTGGTCTAAATCACACTGCATATTTATAAAAATAATAACTTTGACAAAACTAAAATTCCACCTAAAAGAGTCCTATCAAAATCTTCAATTACTGTAGAAAAAAAGAAACAAAGTAAAAAATGAATGGACACACAAAACTAAAAACAGATAGAACCAGCTATGTATAAACCAAGTTCGAGCACCTTCATTTGACCCATTTTTTTTCAATATATAAAATGAAACTCTGAATCAAAGGTCAAATTAGATCACCCTCAGAGGCTGGTGGTCCATAGTAAGTCCGGTAATGCAATCACAGGGAACAAAGCTAAATCTATACTTTTATTCATGAAGTCTTGGGTTATATCCCATCTTTCATCTATCCTCTCTTGACCAACTCTTGTTTATTTCCCACCCTGACAGTTATTAGAGGGCTAAGAGTCATTATTTCTTCCTTTATTTTATAAGATGACAATGACTAAAAGATTTTTCGCCTTTATACAACAAGAAAAGAAAAATGTAGGAAATGTCTACTTTATGTTCATTGTTTGGTGTCCAAGTCACTTTATATAATATATTGAGTAATAAATTATTTTTATTACCTTTATGGTACCATCATGTGACTTTGTATTTGTCTTATTACAAAGACGCGTTTCGGAGTCGTAGCTCCATCTTCAGTATTTCACTCTGTAGAGGTCGTCAAAACATTAAACTTGATAAAAACATAAACACTATACACACAAATATATACACGTATACATTGATTTAAACACTTTCTTACGTGCACACAGTTTCATGGTCCGCGAACTACATAGTAATATAGTTGAAATATAGCCTATACACCATTTATTTAAGGTTCACTATGAGGTTTCCCTCTATTCTATGGGTTTAAATCAAATAATAAAATTGCTTACCAATGTATTATTTTAGTTATGTTTATTAAGTTCACATAAAAACCGGTCTGGATAATTAATTAATTATACAACAAAACTACCTAGGTGGTTCAAAACAATTTATTAATTAATTATTATCTGTTAAATAAAAATTTCCTTTATATACTTTATTCTGATCTCACTCTCATATAACAATTACTTTTTTTACATGACCATTACTTCATATTGTTAGCAAAAGTTTGACTTGCTAGACATCTGATAATTAATGCTTAATGGTTAACTTATTCAATATCTACATTTAACAATAATCTGTTACCTTTAAATCCTCAAACCAGAAAAATAAAGATATTTGGGAAATTATGTTATGTTCAAACCACGTGACTGCTCACCTTCTTAATATAGACTGTGAATTCTATCTCTGCTATTTAAGTCCTTTTTTAAACGTTTCTAGCAGTGTTTCCTCATCCTTCCAAACGTCGCGGATCCTACTGACCTCGTTTCTAGGTCACTAGCAGTTTGTATAGAACTTTACTAACCATGTCGTGGTAATAAGCTGCAAGCTATGCAGTTTTGACACTTTTTGCTTTCTTTCCCAATGAGTGCCATAAGTCTGATATTGAAGAGTCTGATATGCTAACATTTAACTAATTAAAATAATTACTAAGTATGTAAAATATTTTTATCTCAAATCCTAACAACACTCACGTCTTTGAAAATGTCCCGACGTCTAATGTTATGCCTAAACTTGTAATATAGATGTTGTATTCACCACGACTGACCAGGTCTTTGATAGGGATACTGGTTTTAGTTAGTTCTCTTCAATACAGTTATGTATCAATGGTGGGGTAGAAATGCTCCAGTCTTTGTTTAGGATGTTGGAGGTGTTGTCGAATTTGGGGTGGCTTTTTGTGGAGAAGGGAGGTTAGCATCATCCAAAAGACAGGAATGGTGTGTTGTAGGATTGGCTCCAAGGATGTTTTACTATTACATGAAAAGTGTTTGTGTATCAGGATAGTGTCACCTTTGTTTAAGGAGCAGTGGCAGAGTAAGGTTATTTCCACTGTTCCTGGTGTATCTTGCAGTATGAAGAGGTTCGTTTGTCACATCTCATGGGATTTGTTATGGTGAATCTGTAATCTTTGTTATTAAAGGTCCCTGTTTGTTTGGAACACAATGGAATGTGCAGTGTCATGCTGTTTCCTTCCTTTTAACAGGCCGCACAGCTTTCAGATATCGTCCTTGATATCTTTTGATGTGGGATGAAACACGTGTCCTTTTTCTTCGGCTATTTTTCAGGCATTGTATTCATTGACTGTCCATTTGTGGCGACTGGTGTTGTCCTGTGACAATGTACATGTGTGGTTTTCATATATCAGAAGAATTGTATTCATAAATGTTCCATGAAGCTGTCATGCGATGTAAGGGAACCTTTATTGTGGCGATCACAGAGTAGGGAGTGATCAACCATTGTGTTAGAAGGAGATGGTAGTAAAGATGTAGGTCCTCATTAGGAATAGTTAGGACCATGTTTCTAGGGGATAATTTGGTTTCTAAGAGCTTAGGTCTGTATGAAGGGTGTGTGGAGGTACAGTCGGGTGGATACATGGTCTCTACAGTTCGATTGAATAGTATTTAAAACTAGCATCAAAGAATTATATAATATAGTCTTTGTTGATGTAGCGTACCACCAGTAATACAAACACTTGTGACGCTTATGACTATTGAAAAATGTTTTGGAAGACTTTCAGTATGTCGAGCACTTTGTGGAGTATTGTGGAAATGTTATGAATATAGCTGTCAAGTGTTGCTGCTATGTACACTATGTCTGCATGATCATCTCATAGGATCTGTTGACCCTTGTTGAGATGACCTTTTGGAACTCGGCTTCTGTAGTTGTTGCTCAATGATGTTCAGAAACCGCCTTGTACTGTGTACTGTATTAAAAGCTGTATTTTTTTTTCCTACTCTGGAAAACTTGTACAAAGATTAATTTTTGTCCAAAAATAACTGTTTCTGATCAGTATTGATGGTGGAATGAGCAGACATCATGAGTGAATGTATGTTTTGATATAAAAAATAAAATAATAATAATAATAAATTATATACTTGAGTTGTGTTGTCATGTTTCTGGATTGAAGTACATTTCTACAAATTCTTATAATTTAACAAAACTTATACACATATATTTACTGTGGTTTATTTATTTTATAAATTTTGCATTTTCATCTTAATAAAATGAAAGCATCTTTGTTAATTTTTACCTTAGTAATGTCTCTGTAGTCTTGCTATGTAGTCATGACTTTCCTTATCCACTATCCGCATCGCTGGATTTGTATCTCATAATTTTGAGGAGATAATTTTTGAATTACACTGTATGGTCCTGTTTACTGTTGTGCTAGCCTATTGGACTTCTTACACTCTTTCAACAGTACTAGCTCTGCCACGGAATATTCTTAGATCTTCCGATTTTTGTCATATTTTTTCTGTACTTCATGTGTTTTGCCCATTAAAAGGGGAAGATTTAAAGAAATCTTGTAGGAAAATTCCTACATACTTGCTTGTGTTTTATTTTCACATTATTATTGTAGTATAAATAAAGTTTCCCGATGAAGCTGCAAGGCGAAACAATTGTAGCTCATTTATATTATTAAAATAATTTTGAAATGTTAGCTTTATTGCTTTATTTAATCCATAAATAAAGTGTTCGAATTAAACGAGTTCTATCTGTAGAAAATGTTTTTAAATATAATTACTTTTTACAATATCACCAATATTCAATGAGGAGATTCCTTTTTATGTTATTTTTTTATATTCTGCCATTTATCCAGTTTAACTCCGCAACCGATATAAGTAATGTCGTGTTCTTCTCCTGTAATTTAATTTTATCTTCAATTTCTTGATAAGGTTTTTTCTTCTTCCGTCATGTTGTCAGTTTCAATAACATTTGATTTATACTTACATATTCACACAATCGTTCTAGTATAATTTTACTTGTATAACTAACTGGATTTAATACTTTATATACAAAATTATTATTTGTAATTAATTTTGAATCACCGTACTACCAACCACACCAATACTGTTTATTAATTTAGTGCACTTTTAATAAATCTTTTGTGTAAAATTAATTAAATACAACAAGCACTGCTTTCATTACTTGACGATGACTTCTCCGTTACTGCTGAACAATAAAAAAGTATATTTTTGAATAAGTGTTGGATAGAATCAACATTTTATTATCTTCACATTGAAAACTATCCAATAGATCAATTGCAACGATAATTTATAGTTTAGGGAAATATTTGATTAATTCTTCTTGCATACCTATACATCCTTTATCGTAGCATTCTGTTATTGCTTTAATATCAATACTAATTTTTCTATTTTTATCTAATTTCCATCACTTAAAGAAGTATTTAAATAAATAAAAAATTTCGAACTATGTTAAAAAAATACATTATTTTGATACAAACTCATTCCGAAATTGTATCTTCAAAACACTTAAGCTAGAAAAACTACATCATATATATATATATATATATATATATATATATCAAACTCAGATGAAAGATTGTTTCAATTTATTTAACTTAATTGCTTGTTTTTTTAATAGATAGGCAATTAATTGAAACCAAATGGAGGTTGGAAAATATGAAGCTCGTAAACCTGCTCATTTTTTAATAAAATAACCTGTTGTTTTAACAATAAATTAGTTATTACAATTTCCGAATTCCTGAATACTATAAAATAAGTTCCATTTTAATACTAATACTTCTAAAATATAACCAAATCATTTTACACATTTTTCCTGTGAGTATGTTTCCCCACCTCAGTCATTACATTTAATGACTTCCATATAAGCTCTTAGAAAAGTGAGTACAAATATTTGTGGGGGTTTGCTATACTTAACGGATCGGACCAACAATACGTTTTATTGTATCTCGTTTGAGGTTAAATATAGGAAAGGCTATAATCGTTTATTTAACTATTTGCTTTCAGTATGTAATAAGAGAAACAAAAATGTTTATCATTACCTGTTAATGTTTTTCTCTTGTGCTTGTATTTTTGAGGATCAAAGTAATATTAAGTTGTTAAAACCGTATTGCTATTTTATTATAAATACTAATATCATGGAATTGTTCATACCTGAGAATCTTGATCAACAGTACTTGTATTGTACCAATTATAGAAGTCCCAAATAACTGTTGTAAAAGTTGGTTATCATCTATAGTTAGATGTTCATAAGTGTAACACGCGTTCTTAATGTTAAAATTATCTTTGCAAAAAACAAGATTAGTGATACTCTTCAAACATAAACGTTGGAACCAATCTTCGTAAAAGTAACTTTGATTTAACATATAATTCATTTCATGTGCAAATATAGGTTTCTATCAAGAATGATTCGTCAACAAACAGTACACTAATTATGTGGGTGTGCATTGACTTATGTAATAAAACAAAATAATTTAACGACTATGTAAGTTCAGTATATTTTTTTCCTTGTTGTTCAAAGGCGAAGAACGTCCCGGTCATCATTGTCTTATATATAAATATTCGACCGCTAGTCAAATACAACCGGTCAGATGAAAACAATAGTTGGTAAAGGGAACAATATGATAGGAAGGGTGAACCAGAGGAATCTAATCCAACACTTCATACAAAAATATTACATACAGTTAAGTTCCATGGGATTTCCAAACCTGTACTCACTGTAGTGAGCCCCTGAAGGTAAGTTCAGTACATATGTTTTATAAGTTAATTTATGGTTTTTTCTGAGTGTGATTTGAAAATATCTGTATTTACTTGAGTAATATAACAATTTGACAACTTGAATGTTTAATATAAGTTCAGGATATATCATACTTATCTGAATGTGATATTAAAATATTTGTATATACTTGAGTGATAAAATAATTTGACGACTAGAATTTTTAACATAAATTCAGGATACTTAATGCTTACCTGAATGTGATTTGAAAATATTTGTATATACTTGAGTATTAAAATAATTTGACGACTAGAATTTTTAACATAAGTTCAGGATATTTAATGCTTACCAGAATGTGATTTGAAAATATCTGTATATACTTGAGTAATAAAGTAATTTGATGACTAAAATGTTTAATATAAGTTCTGGATATTTAATGTGTATCTGAATATCTGAATGTGATTTGAAAATATCTGTATATACTTGATTAATAAAATAATTTGCCTACTAGACTGTTTAATATAAGTACTGGATATTTAATGTACATCTGAATATCTAGGATAATGCTTATGTGAGTTGCAAATATCTACATTTACTTTAGTAATAAAATAAAGTAATTTAACTATTAAAATCAATTATATACATTCACTATATATTATGTTTAAATGGATTGCAATTATCGGTATTTAATTTAGTCACAAAAGTATCTTAATGACAACATAGAATATGTTTATTTCGATAGCTAACGTCAATATTCAGTATGTTGTAACAAAATGTAGTAACACAACGGCTAGAAATTTGAACATAAGTTAATATTTTATATAGGTTGCAAATTTCGGTATTTAATTAAGAAACGTTGTAATATAAATGAAGAATAGGAATGTCTAATAGACATGTTTAATACAATATAGGCAATGTGTAACGTGGAGCATGGGCGCGGGGCACGGGGGAATGGAGTGGCGACGGCGTCAGCAAGACGCAAGAACCTTCTCCCTTGCTTCATTATCCCCGTTTCTTCCTCACTACTTCTTCCAGCCCTTTCAAAGCGATATTTGACATATTCAACATCATTTATTTTAACCCGTTTTATTTTTTAAATGACTATGTTCTACAAATGATTTTTAAAACTCTCCTTAAGGAAACAACTTTATAGGCCTATTCTTGTGTCAACATTGCTTTCAAAGTTTGTAGGCCTACCTACTCTGAAGCTGAAAATGTGACTTTTATAGTTAGTTGTAAATAATAGTAAGTTTTATATTTTAACTAGTCTGTCTATATAAGCAAAAACGTCCGACCGTTTTTTTTTTTTTTTTTTTTTTTTTTTACGCGTCACACCTCTATACTGCGTATATGTGAGAAACTAAAAACAATAAACGTTCAATCAATTTTTATGAAATGTGAAAAATGTTGTTTTGGTTTCTCGCGTACACGTTTTTTTTTTAAATTTTTAATAGAAATGGCAAATAATATTGCTTTTGGTTTTTTGGTTGAGTGTCTGAGGAAGTAATGTGTATTTTTTATTATAACAATCCGCGCTGTTTTGTAATGGGAATTTATCATTTTTGATACCCATTTATTTATATTGGTAAAAACAAATATTTTTACCTCTGATTTTTTAACCTGTCACACTTTCTTGCTTAATTTCCAGACTTGGAACGCGGTAGGGTAATTTTTAATATTTTGAATGCAAGAGAAATTCTGAGTTTAACACGTTTGTTTTTACAAACTTTTATGCACATATTACATACGACTATAAACATTTTTTTACACTGAAACATCTTATTATTTTTTTTTCCAATTTACTCTTTTTTTCCGTCTTATATTCTTTGTACTTCTTTATTTATTTAGGCGTTTCGGGACAGTAATCCAGCCATCAGAATTTCCTCCACAAACAAACAATTGACTCCACAGAACATTTTTATAATATAGAAAACAATTTTAATGGATTTTAATTGTGTTTTCTTTAAAAAATATTTATATATATTTTTTTCAACTTCGACTATACGGATTTTTATAATATTAATATTTGTAACAGAAAAGAATCACGTTTTAACTATATATTTTTATAATCTATAAGACATAACTTATTTACAGTTAGGCTATGGTTATATCACAAAACGGATTCTAATGCCAGCATTTTTTTGAAATCCTAGTGTTTAAAAAAAAAAATTTAATAATAATTATTCATAACATAATTTCATTATAATAACATTTTATTTTTAAAACGCTGCAGAATGTAATGTTAAAAATAACTCCTTTAATTTTTTTAATAATAATTGTGATTTTATAAAAAATATTTTGTATTTAATTTTTCATAATTTCAACTCTGTACATAGCTCATTTTTATAATAAAAGAAATATCTGTATATCTAGAATTATAAACTTTGTTATCTATTATAACACTCTCATAATATAAAAAATGCATCAAATCAAATTACAACTAGAACAAAGCAACGGTTGAGTTACAAACAGTAGGTTAAAATTAGCTGATTTTTCACAGCTGTTCAATGAAACTTCAAATTCGATCGTTATCTACGATCACTGTATAAAACTGATTGATGTACCACAAACTTTACGATAGGACTACATTTTATGCTGCTTTCATCGATATTAGTTAAGGCCTACATAATTGTCGCATTTGCGTTATTGCCACTTCGAAGAACTAATTGAGTCACCTTTGACATTAGGGTTAATTTTCAATGGACTTTTCTGTGTTGAAGCACATGGAGCGAAGCGGAGAACTTTACAGTCAGAAAACAAAGCGGAGCTTTCTTCCAGTAAGTCATTCATTCGGTATCATGTTATTGACTAAACTGAATTGACGATTTATTACAAGAATATCTTGAAGTTTAAAGTAAATTTGGAAAATTTCACTAAAACGTACCCTGCTTGTTCTTTTCAGTATGCTAGAATGTCGTATTCCAAATAAGTAGCTGTCACCTCTCTTTAAATAAATTATTGGACTGTTTCTCGGTTGTAATGATGGGGAGTGCTTAACTTGCCATGAAGGTTTTCTCTCATATAATCAAACTACGAGTTGTTCCACATTTTTGTTCCTTGCCGCTCTGAAACGCTCCGCTGCACGCCACTATCTATCTGACAAGGTCAATTGAAATTTGTATTTGTTTTAAAAGCGGCGGCGTTGTTCTGTTCTGTGTATTTCTATACTGAAGTTTCTATATTGAATATTTCTATAACAATATCAAAACTTTATATGGATAAAACTTAACAAAGGGAAACAAGAACTGACATTAAACTATCATTGAATAAGCACAAAGCAACAGAGATAAAACAAAATTGAACTAGTAAAAAAGCCATAAAAGGACACACGCACGCACGCACACAGACGTCTATTTATTATTTTTCGTGATAAATATCTCGAAACATATACAAAAATGAAACAAAGAAATTGTATTTATCAAAACAAATTGCAAACATAATTAAGTTGGAAGTGTCATTAATTTGTTTAGTAAATAATATTAAATTTGGTTTTTAATAAATAAGATAAATTTGAGTTTATTTTATTGAAAATGATTCAAATAAAATCTTCATAGGAACATTAAATATGTGATTGTTCAATTCTTCTGTCTGACTAAGTATAACCACTATGTACGTTACTTTTGGAGGGCCTTACATAAACTGTCTAAATAGTTATTGCACAATGCAATACAAGTGCAGTATTGCACAACAAACTCAACTTTAACATTAGAATATTTTTCTGAGGTTTAATATAAAACATATGTTTCATACAACATTGATACAGAAGGAATTTCCTTTAATTTACAAAACTTTAACTAACTTAATGAGAACTTTCACTCATACTTTTATACTAAGCACTGTTTAAAACTTATGATTGTTCAATGCTCTGAGCCCTTGGGTCTTAATAATACTTGTATTAATACAATTATTTGATTACAATGGTTTATTCGCGTGGTCTAGAATATCATTTTATTAAATCTTTTAAACATGTGAAATATATTTTAAAAATTGTTTGGAAGAAAATCAAACAAACTGGTAATTATTGTGTTTTCTCTTAACTTTATAATCTAAACTCATGTCTTATGAAATTTATTAAAATCCCGGTTCACAATTAAAAATTCCCTATATTACAAATGTTTGGTGCTTTTGAGCTACGGACGATATCACAGGTGTTTAATCATTAGCTAACAACAGCCTATAAGCAGTTGTAGTTAATGTAATAGTTGTTGAACTTGCTATTAATAAATACATACTTTGTACACCCAAAACATCATCTACTCATTGGTTATTAATTTTATCGTTATAAGAGACATAGATGTAGGATCGTTAGAACGTTTTAAACCTAATGCACGCCTAATTTCATGCATTAAAACTTGAAATAGGCTTGTTTAATTGGGTAAACATGCTACATTTTCAAGACACCAATCTTTTTCGTTATCAATATGAATCTTAACAAAACATATAAAACACCTTAGAGAAAAAAGGATGCGCTAAAACAATTCCCCTACCGTCTAAGGAATGTCGACAATAGATTCAGTATTGTTGATATTTTTATCCACATCACATTTACTATGTACAAGATATACCATGTTAAAATATGAGGTTGGAATGTTCTTCAAAGATTTTAAAGGTATTTTTTATAAAAGTTAAAACTGATAAATCGTATGATATGCATACGATTTAAACAACATATTTTCAATGTAATTGCGAATGGAGAAAAATGACAGTATAAAATGCACGGCAAATGCTGAGACTTTTTAATTTTAAGGATTTATTTATTCAGTGTATACGCTTTATGTACACATTGTATAACATGTGTCAAACGCTGAATTTTTAATTTCCAAGCTCTACTTTCACAATGTGAAATACATGCAAATGCTCAGACTATTTACTATACAAGATTTATGTACTTAGAATATAACAATATATTGCACACTTTTTGTACAACTTTTATTTTATGTGACAATTACTCATATTTTTTTTTTCATTTCCAGGTTATATTTAGTCAATATACATAATAAATGCTCAGACTGTTTACTAGATCTACTTGTTTTCTAAAAATTATTCACACTATAAAACTCAAGAAATTGCATACACAGATCTTACGTTTCATACTTTATTTTAGGCCTTTATAAAACTCAAGTAGCACTTAAGACTGCTTATTTATGATGTTTTCCATGCTTATTCCATAACGCTAAACTATTCTTTCAACCTAACATCTATCAGTTTAAATAGTTACTTCTTATTTTACCTTAAAATAACTTTAATTAAGACTGCTTATGTATCATGTTATCCAATCATCCCCAATGCATGGATTAGATTGAGAGCAAAGATATTTCAAATGCCGTAAACAAACCTGACATTCTCTTAGGTCAAAGTTTGCCTTAGAATTATTGGACATTTATGGAATACCCTATAGTCATTTAGGTGAAGGATTTCACGGTAATTTTAATATATTTTTCATCTCAATATTTATTTTTCTAATACGGAAACAATCCTGACATTCTCTTAGGTCAAAGTTTGCCTTAGAATTATTGGACATTTATGGAATACCCTATAGTCATTTAGGTGAAGGATTTCACGGTAATTTTAATATTTTTTCATCTCAATATTATATTTCTAATACCGGAAAATATCCTGATGTTCTCTTAGGTTAACGTTTGCCTAAGAATTATTGGACATTTATGGGATACCCTATAGTCATTTAGGTGAAGGATTTCATGGTAATTTTAATATATCTCAAAATCATATTTCTAATACCGGAAAATATCCTGATGTTCTCTTAGGTTAACGATTATCTTAAATTGTTTAAAAGTTTTCGAAATTTCATACCTGAAAACGTAATGAATTCATTATCTCTAAAACAGTTTTTAAATCCTGATTCAAACCTAACGCTCTGTTAGATCAAAGTTTAACAATGGATACAAAATTTTAGAATAACATATAACAGTTGAAGCCAAGAAACACTGCATGCCAGTGCTATTAGGGCCTATATTGCTTATCATTAAGTCGGATTTATTACAAAGAAAATACTTGTCTTTTAAGTTAACGTTTAGGCCTATCTTAGAATTGTTAAAATAATTGTAATAACCTAGAAACTTGAAGTCAAGGCAGTGTTAATGGATTGCTTATCATTAAACCAAATTTAATATACAGAATAACCCTGACGCCTTGTTAAGTCACGTTTTTCCCATAGTGCTGGTAAAAATATTTTCGAAATAAAAACTATAGAGATTTGAAGTCAACGATGTTGTGGCAATATAAATTGTTTATCTGTAATAAATTTATAAATACCTGATAACCCTAACGTCTTATAAGGTCGAACTTTACTTTAGAATAGTTAAACAATTTTTGAATAACCTACAAACAAACAGTTGAAGTTAAAGAAGTCAATTCCGTATTACTGCATTAGTTAATCTATAAATCAGTTTTAATTAAATGGAAAACTCATACGTTCTGTTAGGTCAAAGTTTCCCTTAAAATCTTTAAAAAATATTAAATAACCTATAGACAGTTGAAGTTAAAGTGGTCAATTCCGTATTACTGCATTACTTAATATCTAAACCAGTTTTATAATAATGGAAAACCCTTATGTTCTGTTAGGTCAAAGTTTCCCTTAAAATCGTTAAAAAATATTAAATAACCTACATACAGTTGAAATGAAAGAAGTCAATTCCGTATTACTGCATTACTTAATCTCTAAATCAGTTTTATAATAATGGAAAACCCTTATGTTCTGTTAGGTCAAAGTTTCCCTTAAAATCGTTAAAAAATATTAAATAACCTACATACAGTTGAAATAAAGGAGGTCAATTCTGTATTACTGCATTACTTAATATCTAAATCAGTTTTATAATAATGGAAAACCCTTATGTTCTGTTAGGTCAAAGTTTCCCTTAAAATCTTTAAAAAATATTAAATAACCTATAGACAGTTGAAGTTAAAGAAGTCAATTCCGTATTACTGAATTACTTAATATCTAAATCAGTTTTATAATAATGGAAAACCCTTATGTTGTGTTAGGTCAAAGTTTCCCTTAAAATCGTTAAAAAATATTAAATAACCTACATACAGTTGAAATGAAAGAAGTCAATTCCGTATTACTGCATTACTTAATATCTAAATCAGTTTTATAATAATGGAAAACCCTTATGTTCTGTTAGGTCAAAGTTTCCCTTAAAATCGCTAAAAAATATTAAATAACCTACATACAGTTGAAATAAAAGAGGTCAATTCTGTATTACTGCATTACTTAATATCTAAATCAGTTTTATAATAATGGAAAACCCTTATGTTCTGTTAGGTCAAAGTTTCCCTTAAAATCGTTAAAAAATATTAAATAACCTACATACAGTTGAAATGAAAGAGGTCAATTCCGAATTACTGCATTACTTAATATCTAAATCAGTTTTATAATAATGGAAAACCCTTATGTTCTGTTAGGTCAAAGTTTCCCTTAAAATCGTTAAAAAATATTAAATAACCTACATACAGTTGAAATGAAAGAGGTCAATTCCGTATTACTGCATTACTTAATATCTAAATCAGTTTTATAATAATGGAAAACCCTTATGTTCTGTTAGGTCAAAGTTTCCCTTAAAATCGTTAAAAAATATTAATAACCTACATACAGTTGAAATGAAAGAGGTCAATTCCGTATTACTGCATTACATATCTCTAAATCAAAATTTAAATACTTGAAAACCTATACGTCCTGTTAGGTCAAAATTTCTCTTAAAATCCTAAAACATTTTTAAATAACCTACAGGCAGTGACACTAGCATAATTTCTAAAGAAAATCATGTTGCAGGGAAACATTAATGCATTCGTTTTATCTAAATATTTTTCTCTCTTTTTGAAGAAGTAGAGAATTTAATATCGTTATATTATATGGGAAAAATAAATATTTTTGCATTGGTATTTAAATGTTCGACAATTAGTGTGATCTTTTTTTTTTTTTAATTACAGGTTGATCATACTTACAGTATTTTTATTTATAAAATCGGACCGATAACATAAATTTGGATTTAACCTATATGTGAATGGACAAGGATATCTCTAGGGAGAAAAGATGTTCTTCTACGTTAGGAGGGTGAGAGTGAGGCCGAGCGCGTACGACATTCCTTTGTACAAAAATCAGGTCAATCCAATTACGGAGCATTTTCCAAGTAATTGTACGCTTAATGTGTAAGTTTCTAAATGTATCAGTTGATGGTAAGGTCAGATTCTTACAGCATCTAGCAACTTCTATGTAGTTGCAAGAAATCATATACTTGTCCACATTTACGTACAATTACGTAAATTTTGCTTACTACTTGGTTCAAATCATAATATGGTTAATACTGTAGAATCTATTCGGTTATTAGAGGTAGATCTAAAGGATATTTCATTTAATACCGTCTATCCTTGTGAACCTTTGATTTCCTTATACTGTAGTTTAAACTTAAAATGCGTTATTGTAAACACTAAGTCCCCTACCACAAGTTAGTTACAATAACACAACACTATTGGCAAAACGTTTGGTAAAATTTTGGCAAAAATTTATTTGTCTATGTTCCCTGATGTACATTTCGGTAACCAAGTTATCATCATCGTAGGGTTCTAAACTAATATTAGCAAAATAAAATAAAAGTTATAAAAGTTTTTTTAAAGAAATTAAACAAATTAAAAGAATAGCTGTATTTAAAGGTTTTCAATCTAAAGTTGTTGACAAGATCTTATGAAATTCACCCACCACAGTGCTCATTGTTCATCTATTAAAACGTATAGTTGGAGTATAGGGTACTTGTATGCATTCCCCTTACGCCTGGAGTGAACTCGTCCTAGTGTATCGATCCATTATTCTTCGGTGCCTGTACCTTATGGAGCCTAGATGCGCGCACACGCCCAGTTTAATGGCGGCTAACACTGCCCTATTGATAACAAACAGTTTGTTTTCATTCTCCTTAGGTGCGCAAGGTTGCTGCTTATCCCATCGTCTCTCGACTCACGGGTAAGTCGTTCAATCTCTGGGAGCCCCAGGAGCTCTGACATGACCTAACCTAATAATAAATAAGTCATTCCCGTTTTGATATTGTCCGTTGATCGATCGTATATGTGAAATATTAAACATTTTTGGTATTTAATTTTCGTATTATATATATATATATATATTATACAGTGCTTATTAAGACGAGTTGTATAGGGTTTACACGCTTCTTAAGATATTTTTGGTTTAACAGATCTCGTCTTTAACTACAGAGATTATATATAATTTGTCAAGAGTATACGAATATACGATTCAGATTATATAATGCATTTTGGGATTTTGTAATGCACTTTTTAAAGTACTGATTACATATATAATAAACATTTCAAAAATAACGTAAATTTCTTATATCGATTTAAATTAATATATAGAATAATTATGAAGGTTAAGTTTTATGTTGCTTTAAAAAAGATGAATAAAAACAGATATTTTATAGAAGTTTCATTGTGAATTGAACTTAAATACATAGGCCTACATTCGTTTTGTGAATATAACTTTGTGCAGTTGGTTTAATATTTTGAAAATATTCATATAAATGCTCACTGACCAAGGCTACAAGGGGATCTATCAAGAGATAATCTTTCTCCCCGGATCAAGTCTAATAGTGCTTTTAGGTTCTGTCTACAGCAACTTTTTGAAGATTTGAATTTTCAGATTTTTATAAAGTAATATCGCTATGTAATTCAAATAAACTCTATTCGTAAAAAAAAAGACAATAAGAAATAAATGGGACATGACAAATGGAAAATCATTCTCACACCTTAACGCAAAACTAAAATTTAATTATTACAGTTTGAATTTAATTTTTTTAAAGAACGACAGTTCATTTTAGTTTAGTATATTAAATGCTGAATTTATCATATACGACTCTATACTTTTGGAATATTTCAAAGGTTTCAATCAAATCGGTAGATCGGTATTTGATAAATTCAGCATTTAATAACGACAATCGAAATTTGTTTTATTTGTTTATTTTTTTTCCATTTTCTCCCAATGTCTTGGGGTTTGAAATATTATTTTGAGTTATTAGTACTAGTTTCGCAAACATTTCATCCAAATCAGTACAGCCGCTTTCGATCATTAAACATTTAATAATAACAGTTAAATTTGGTTTTAATATTATGCTGTTTTCTCCTAAAAAAAAAAAAAAAAAAAAAAAAATTATCTTGAAGTTTGTATATTAACTTGAGTTATTAGTACTCTTATTTCTCAAACATTTCATTATAACCAGTAGATCCTCTTTTGAAAATTTCAACATTTAACAGTTAATGTTCGTTTTAGTTTTTGATATTTTCTCCTGAAAAATAATTTTCTTATCTTGAACTTTCGTATATTTAATTTGATTTATTAGTAATCTCATTTTTAAAACATTTCATTGAAATCAGTAGAGCCACTTTTGATCATTTCAACATTTAATTGTAACGGTTAAATTCGTTTTAGTTTTTAGCTGTTTTTTCCTGAAAATTAATTTTCTTATCTTGAATTTTCGTATATTAGTTTGAGTTTATTAGTACCTTATTTTGAAAACATTTCATCGAAATTAGTAGAGCCGCATTTGATCATTTCAACATTAATTTAATGATAACAGTTACGGTTCTTTTCAGTTTATTGCTGTTTCCGTTTGAAAATTATTTTTCTTATTTTGAAGTTTCGTATGTTAGTACCCTTATATTGATTAAATTTCATCGAAACCAGTAGAGGCGCTTTTGATTACTTCAACATTTATTAATAACAATTTTGGTTCGTTTATTATTAGAGAATGGTTATACCCAGTGGCGGCGATTGGAGTGGCGGTCGCCCAACAATTTTGGTAACAAATAAATTTTAATTCAATTTTAGCCTCCTAAAACTTACAAAATTATTTAAAAAATCAATTTATCCATACTATCAATTTCCAAATTATTAATTTTTGATGTTTATTTTAAACAAACCATTCTTTTGAATGAAGTTCTTACTAATCATTTGTGAATTTTTAAACTACTTCTTTTTAATTGTAATACATGTGTAATTGTTTCTTTGGCGAAAGTTATATTGTATAATATAAATCTACATCTCGAAAAAAACTTTTAAATTGGTAAACTCTCAACTTTTACTTCATTGTCCAAATTTACTCAGAGAGGATAAAAATTTACCATTTTGTAGCTAAATTTAAAAATTTTGTTGTCTATCCTCCCCCCCCCATAACCCGATACTTTTTGTTGCTTATATTTATTTTTTTTGCTTCCTCCACCCCTTCCGCTTTTAATTTCCAATATCCCTGCTATTTTTTATTTATTATTTTATTATTATTATTTTATTTTTTTTTTTTTTTGATGTTTTTGATTTTCGGCCGACATTTTGGATGATATATGAATCAACATTTGAAAATTGTAACATGGTTATGCGGCACAGTTCAACGCTGAGTTCAATGGTATAATCAGTTGTTTTTTTTTTAATCAGTTGTCCATAGTGCACTATCTGCACTTTATGAAATTTGATCTTTTGCTAGCACTGCCAAGGGCACTTTTAAAGTTTTAATCTATTTTTAAAAAATTGTTACATCATAAGATTTCAATGTTCATCTAAATTTTTTTTAACTATTATTATTACAGCTAATTTCAAATTATTAGTTTTAAGATTTAAAGTAATATTTTTTAGATGCTATCAACTTAAATGGCGTAAATTACATATTCCAACATAGAGATGAATATGGAAGTTTTTGGTATCATATTACACAAATAGTTTAAAACATTAAATAGTAGAAACTTATAGAAAACGAACTTAAACCTCAACGTTTAATTATGCGTTTCACTCCTAAAAACTCAAATCCAAGATGGCGGATCAAAATTGTAAAAATAAAAACCATTACGGTCATTAACACCTTAAAAAAACAAGAACAATAAATAGTCTATAACAAAATTAAAACAAAAAATACCAAATTAAGCCTAAAACCGAATAAGACGATATAGACTACATATTGCAAAACCAACGACACAAAACTCATATAACAATATGAAATACAATGAAGTTACATAATACAGGGCTGTAATGGGTATTTTAAATCTGATCAAAATCATTCAGGCAACGCAAAAAGGACAACATCCGATCAAGAATCCCAACATCATCCTCCAACATTACCTGAATCGAATTTGGTTCGACAAAATTCTACGAACACCTCTCAGAAATACACAACCGATTATGATGTGTTTATAGTCATAATGGTATGACAGAATGGACATTGCGGAAGATTCCCTTGTTCCATCAAAAATCCATAAGTGATCATTGAGTAAGCGATACGAAGACGATAATCATAACTTCCTCACGACGCGACGACGAATTGATGTTCTCCAGGATCGGACAGTATCTTTAATTTTTCTTAGTTTATTATTTATTACAGCTGTTCATTCTTCCTTCTACTGGCGATGCAATACGTTTTTAATTGCTGATAAAAAATCAGATGCTATGACTGGCAACTGACGTGTAACATCCTTTGGGTTTTGTCTGGTTTTTTTTTTTGTTTCTAGTAATTCCACAGTGTCCAGGTATCCAGCAAAATATCCCAACACCCCCTAACTGAAGCCTGTAACAGCTAAGGGATTCTTAAGATACATATTCTGGATAGCCTGGAAGTTAGGGTTATTGAAGACTCGAAGCGTAAGTTTTGTCTCGGTCTCTCAGTCTCGTTTACTGGACCAGGAGACTCGAAACAGAGATGAGATTAGTTTCGTCTTGTGTGTATCACCATATACAAATTAGTAAAATGTGCAGAGTTACTTCCTCAATCCATTAAAAACTATAGTTATACAAAGTTTAGATAAAACGGGACAAAAATTATGATCACAAAAACGAAAAATTATATTGAATTTTAAAAACCAAAAAATTTGGTGAAAATCGAATACAAATTCTTTTCCTGGCTCCTAAAGGGGATATACAGGGAGCTTCAGAACTCTTGTAGGATATTTTAGGGGATTGTTCCTGGGGTCGAAGTAAACACGGAATGAGCATTCGGGAAACCAGGCTAGTTGTCTGTCTGTCCGCCATTTTGTGTTTTGTACAAAAACACTACATTTTTGGAAATAAATTAGATATCAAGTCCAAATTTGGTATACACGGGTTCACCACACCCGATCTATCGCTGGTCAATTGCAATATTAATAGATAAGTAAGACTAAGCCGATTTGGCCCAATAGGGCCTAAAGCCGACTAGGCCTATGGGCCCAATTATTTGGTTACTGAGGATACCAGCCCAAACATTGACACCAAATTTATGCTGGTGGTTACGAATGGCGATTTTATAGGGATTATTCAGAGACCATACGTAGCTATTTCAGAAATTTAAGTATTCCGTCCCTTGTAAAGGTTGCCTCATCAGAAAACATAATTCAAAAATATTTTGGTTTTACGCTAATTTTAGGTATTGTAGACAATTGACCAGAAATTATGTTTTCAATTTTTTCACAATAACTCGGTTATCCTTTAAGCTACAGTAAAGATACAAAAAATAAAAGGTCACAAAAAATACGTATACCAAATTTGGACTTGATATCTAATTTATTTCCAAAAATAAAATGGTTTTTGTACAAATGTTTCGTACTCAAACCAATGTTTTTTGGTGTAAAAAAAATTTTTTTGGCGTAAAATACATTCGTTCCTCCTCTTAAAATATGGTTTTTAGTGGCTAACTCAATATTTGTAAATGTAAACCCCATTGAATGGTACTTCATTTAAAAATGTTGTTCTAATACAAAATAATGGCCAGTTAAATGTTCAAAACCCCCAATTTATTTTAATATTTAACGTTTCAATGTAACATGCTAATTGCTCTGCGAAGAGTCTGTACATGGTTTCCTTGTATCAGTCATTCTTTCGAGAGTGTTAAGATGTGAGGAATCTGTGTGCAGTTTCAAGTGCGGACTTACACGCCTCCATGCGGTGCAGGGTGGGCAACGTATTGGTGCGGCTGAACTCTTTGGGATGCGGCATCAAT
This sequence comes from Aphrophora alni, assembly GCA_963513935.1. Taxonomy (NCBI): domain Eukaryota; kingdom Metazoa; phylum Arthropoda; class Insecta; order Hemiptera; family Aphrophoridae; genus Aphrophora; species Aphrophora alni. The sequence goes on along the minus strand of OY740765.1, from coordinate 54,985,229 downwards.
GCGGCGGAAGTGTAAGACGCTATTTATCCTAAGTCAAGACGGAACAGCATATGTCAATATGTGTAGCTAAGGGCTGTGTAGCTAAGGGGAAGCTTAGCCTTTAATATACGCCCTCCAGTTAACCTTACATATGCCTGCGGGGCTCTACATGGATAGACATTTTTATTCCACTAGCTACTTGTGGGATTTAATGGAGCGTAATAAACAGTGAAACAAAGGCGACCTCGGGAAACTTTCAAAACACAACCAAGGGAGTGACAATAAATGGAGGTGGTGGAAACTGGGGATTTACCTAACCCGGTGGAATCCACTTCTACATCTAGCAAAGACCTACGAATTCTTGAAAGACTGACCCAATCTTTGTAGTACGGCTGCTCTCTGCCCTTCACCACCAGCTGTGTAGTCCGTCACAGAAAGAACTATACCTATACGCAGTCCTATAACACTATATAGATTGGCGCTAAAATCAAAGTATTGCATCGATATTAGTTGCAATGTAACGTTTGGTCCTAGACCCTTTTGTCTCCCTTTACGAGCCCGAGGTAAACAGTTTGAAGGTGAAAACAATAAGGCTCAAGTCCTCTTCACCGTCGCCTTTCTTAAAGAAGTTTTGCCGAAAACAATGTGGCCGCTTCGGGCATTCCTTTTGACGGTCATAGCTACACCGTTACCGGTCCTGGACTACTAGCGGCTTGGCGACGATATACGGGCGGAAATTTGGTTGATTTTCTCCTATCGAACTCGTACCCTCTAAGTATAGCTGCTAGTGAATGACCTGTGCTCAAATTGAAGCAGTTTATGGAGGACACGCCCAGAAACGATCACCTCTTTGTAGCAGTGGCGTGACAATATGAAACGTACCTACAAATTTTTGTGCACCGGCAAAGTAGAGCTCATTCAGCGTTTCGACAAGCGCGCTACGAATACCTTAGAGGATTACCGTCGTGGTCCGGTGACGTACTGAAAGCATCCGCCGGCGACATAGTACAGTTCCTCTTGTCTAGGAAAAAGTATTCGTGTTTTTCAGATCTATAGAACTCCAGTAGGGTGGTTTCCAACGGCGACGACGACGACGATGACAACATTTCACAACATGTCGTCATTGGTTCAACACGTACTAATGATATAGATTGCACGATTGAGGGAGGTTACCAAGAGAAAATATCTTCGAATGCGATATGGTGATGTAGACGCCGAAAGGTTACTTACCAAACAATACAGTCCGTACTCAAAGAGTTGTTGAAAATAAAGAGCTCTGAAGCCCTCGACGTCACACTAAAATTAAGCAAGGAACGAGATCGAAGAGAAGCATGAGGAGGAATAGGGGCGGTAGTGGATACGGCAGCGACGGCTGTTACTCCTAATGTAAGTTTTATGGATACCGATGTAATTGCCGAGAATTCGGACAGTGTTGAGAGTCTCTTGTCTACACCATAAGGGCGGCGTGAGTCTACACAGTGGATACGTCATATATTTAAAAACATTTCCACATAACGTTAACTATTGAAAATGATTAAAGACGATAAACGTAGTATAGATCATACGTACGGGCCACGGATTATTATGGGATGGAATAATGATCAGTAACAAGTCGATTCAGTTCATTGACGATGGAAAACTTATAATTGACAATATAAACTACAAGGGGACATCGAGTCTCTACGAACTATATTTTAAACATCAGCCAAAAGATGGCACTTACACCGAAGCTGATTTACAGACTGACAAAGATATTTGCATACGGACTAGACAAAACGCTCAAGTATGATCCCAACGGGTTAGTTAATCATAATACTAACTCTATTAAATACAGAAAAATTATGAAGTATCTGTTTCCTTTAAAAACTGTCACTAGGGGAGGAGGAGGAACAATCCCAACGAACTTTGCGACAGACTGAACTCTTATTGTCATCTCACAACGCCGGCCATACAGGTCACGCCAATGAAATCGCCTAAAACATTAACAACGTGTTTTTGATAATCAAATTCAACCTTTAAAGATGGAAATCTAAGATATATATAATATTATTAATAAAAAGCACAATTTGTCCAGACAGTCTCTTGTAAAGAAAATCTATTTTTTGTAAATCTGAAGGTAATAATAATAACCAATCTGTAAAACGTTGATGTTTACAGGAAATTGTATCTTTTAAATATATTATCCAAAATCAATTTTTATTTTAAAAAATATATATTAATTTAAATTAATTATTTAAAAAGTATTTAAATTATTTAAGTTACACAAATTTGGTTCTATTAAAGGCTTTACTGGCTCAATGTATAGGAAAAAAATGTTGAACTTTCACATAATTAATTGTTGATACCGATGTAGTTAATACTGTAGGAGTTGAGGCTATTTTTGTTGTATCATATATGTATAAACTTTGAACTGCTATGATATCATCTTCAAGTTCAACGTTGTCACTCATAAAATACGCAAAAATTATCGAAGTTTTATCATTAGAATGTGGTATTCCCAATGTAAGTCCTATTTCATGAATTAAATCTGATAATAAAGTGGTTTCGTCTGGGTGACAATTTCCAGGAATTGTTTCTAAACACATAATACATCTACATCAATATGAATTTCATAATTAGGATAAAATGCATGAGCAAGTATTGATTCTTTACCGTCTAAAGTACTCCAACAAGTATAAATTTTGTTTTGAAATGTATGAAATCTTCTTTTTTTAGATAATAATATATCTTTTGTAGATACAAATCATATATGTCTACATATTTTCCCCAAATTTCAAAAGTATGTTTTTTTAAATTAGAAACATTTTTATTTGCAAAAGAATAGTTTTTATTCCATTTATTAGAATGTAATCTAAAATTAAAGTATTCTTGAAATATGAGGAAAGCGTGTGAGAGACTAGATGAATCGACCTACAATCTACTTACAGACAGCACACGGTGGCAGTTAGGATAGCTTATTTCAAAGTAGGCCTAGATAAGTGTCAAGGCCTATTTACGTAAAACTAATGAAGTAGATAAACAGCCAACTTGATTTATGATTATCCTAGGGTCCATTTATAACTATTTAACAAGAAACAACCAACAAAAAATGCCTGAAAACGCTCTGTGATCATTAGACTAGGCTAGGTTATTTTAGAGTATCGAATAATTTTATTATTGTAAATAGGCCTATTGTTTATCTATAGGCCTGAAATTTTTTCCTAAATTTGGTAATGGTATTTAGAGGCCTTTTCTTACCGTACGCAACAAATGTTGGTAGGCCTAATCAGAAACCTTATGGAATGTACAACTAAACTGCCTTTAGACAACGTTTTGTCTACTGTGACAATTTAGTAGTGAATTTTAAAAGTTTAGTTATATTATATAAAACCAGTTTTGCTTCCAGGAACTACTATTTTACGTACTTATTAGTTGGCTCTTAACACAACACTTTCTTTTTAGATTATGATGACCTGTTTTCAAGTGACGGTGAAGAAAAGTGGGTTCCAGATGATATTGTGCCTCCAAGTAGTGAGGATGAGAACTATATAGTACCTAAGAAGAAACGTAATACTGGTAGTAAAGTACTCCATTCAAGTAATGTTGAATTATCAATAAAACCGTTAGGCCCATCATCTTCAAATGTAGGCTTTAATAACAGTCCTGTTTCTAGAGGAAACAACACAACCAATTTTCCCAAAGATGAAATTCAATTATCACCTCATGTTACGCCTGAAAAAACCAGAAAGAGAAAGAAAACCCCAAGTAAAAGAGAAACAGATGAGATAAAGAGGAACCTTGGCCAAGAATATGTCAACAACAAAGGGATAACTAAAAGAAAAAGAGAAGTGAAGGCTTATCAGCATAGCTGCCGTTATAAAAATACAGACAATTTTACTGAAGAGGACCGAAAGAAGATTTTTAATGATTTTTGGAGCTTAGGTTCTTGGGATCTTCAAACTAGCTTCATATGTGAGCAGATAAAATTAATAAAACCTAAACGGATTCGAGTTGATGCAAACAAGCACAACTCTTGCAGTAAAATCATTACATTGAAAAACATTAGAGTGTGTAAAGAATAATGTCTCAAAAAATTTAACATTTCTAACTGCAAGTTCAATACAGCTACTAAAAGGCGTGATTAATCAGGTGTTTCACCAAAAGAAAAAAGTGACAAAAGCATGTCACCGCAAAACGTCAATGAAGTTAAGAAAACGGCTGTTAAAAAACAAGTTACGGAATTTCCTAAGTATGTAAGTCACTACTCAAGAAAAGATAACGCTTTCAAAAATGCCTCTCTCCTAATGTTACATTGAAGCAAATGTATAACCTTTACTGTGATGAATGTAAGGGAAAAGGTGATGAACCTGTAAAACTATGGCGGAACAGGTATATATTCAATACATCGTTCAATCAATCTTTCCACCGGCGTCTAACAGATACGTGCGATAAATGTGATAGAGCAAAAACTGTCTTCATGGAAGGCGAAAAAAATCCAATGTTCAAGGAAACAGATGAGTATAAAAGACAATCATAGAAAAGGATACATACCTCAGATTGGCTAAATAGATTCCAAAACAGATGCAAAGGATCAATCTAAAAAAAAGATGAAAAAATGTTACCAATATTTTTTTGTTTACAAAAACTCTACCAACGCCCTATTTGACCACTAATAAATTGTATTACATTCGTCAACTGTAGACACTAAACTTTAATGTTCACATATGTACATACGCCTTGGTCATATGTATATATGCGACGAAACAATTGCTTGCAGAGGCTCTAATGACATAGCATCATGTTTGTTAATTTTTTTAGCACTACAGTTGAATCTAAAGGCATAACACATGTGATTGCCTTCAGCCACTCGTGTGTGGCCAGAATAAAAACAGGAGTATTGTCAAGCTTTTCATGTTCGCTGTCAAAAATTCTAGTTGCCTTGAATGCATTGATCATAAGTTTTTTGAACCTGGCCATTCATTTATGGAGTGTGATGAGGACTTTGGAATGATTGAAAAATACAAGAAAAAAGTTTATACCGAATGAGTGGAAGCTGACCATAGGCAAAGCGAGTAGGAAATTTGTTGTTAAGGACATGTCTCAAAATAAATTCAAGTCAATATCAGCCATGGATGACATAATTATTCCTTTTGTAATGTGAAAAAGAATGATGAAGGAGCACCCATTAGGTCGCGGAAAACAAATATGGATTCGTGTAAACAAAGTTGACCCATTGACAATGAATTTTAAAAATGTATTAGATGATGATTGTGAATTCAGCAAAGTGTCCTTGATAAAGGTAAATAATGTGGGAAGACTTGTTAATTGTTAGGAACTAGGATACTTTTAGTTAGGAATATAAGTACTTTTTAAGGAATGGTCCTTTTTAAGTACTTTTTGCCAGTATGGTATCAATTATTGTGACAGACCTGAAAAAGTGATGAAATTGCTTACCTTGCAAGCAAGGCAGACGTCATTGATGCTACAATAATATATAAACTCTTGGGTGGGAGAAAACTTGGTCAGTTTGCCAAAATTTATCAACGAAAGGTGCTGGAGGAATTCTTGAAGATAGCCAGACGGACTTGGCGAGTAACGAGTAAGAGCTACCTAGGAGTATTGAGACTTCAGCTTCAGACGAGCATCCTACGTACCAAGCAGGGTGAGCAAACTTCGAGGGAAACCTTGTAATTATTTCAGAGACAATTCATTATACACTATAACATAGAATCAGATCTGTGAGTCACAACAATTAGGAGTTTTTCTGGATTCTTAGTAATTAAGAAGATTAAAATATTTGTAATTAATATATAATAATAATAATAATAATGATATTTATTGCTCCTTATCTTTACACATACAAGTATATATACAACCTTACATATAAGGGAAACAATAATAACATCCCTAGGTTAAAACCTGTTTGGGATGTATATAAGAAAACTAAGAGAAATACCCTGTTTAAGTTGTGTTAAATAATAAAGAAATATTAATTATATAACTGAACGACTGATTTATTTAGTTTAAAGATAAAGAACAAAGGCGGGATGCTTGATTCCTAACATAAGGTTCCATTGAGGCCACTCTATTTGGGAACGACCCTATGAAGTATGTAAGATGGAGGGACTTTCAGAACCTCCTACCATACGTTTCACCCTGCTACCACAGTTTCTACCAAAAACTAAATATTTTAAAAAGCTACAAGAACATTCTCCTTCAGCATACATCGACATGGGGGACTGGAATATCCTAGACAGTGATTATGAAGACGAGGAACAATCGGCTAAATAGATGGTGGCTGAAGACTCTAATGCATAGGCCTAGCAGCGTTTTTATACAGAATAATATCTGGCACTTTTGTAATATCTTTTAATATGAGAATAAACCTCAGTTTTCTATTTCTTTATCAAAGATTTAATTTTCTTATTATAAAATTCAGTACCTTTATCGTTTTGTAAATTTTTCATAGAATACTTTTCTAAAATGTGTTCAATGATTTTTCAATTTCAAAAACATTTTTAGATTTTACTAATATAGCTAGCGCATTTAATAAAACAATTTATTAAAACTAATACATACTTAATAACTTTAGAAATTGGTATCATTTTTACAAGGTCAGCCTGATAAAAATAATTTAAACCTATTAAGTTCTACATATTGACTTGGAAAAAGTCCTTCGAACTTGTTTATGCAACTCTTTGGTAATTTCATTTCTTATATTCATGTTGCCAGTACACCAGATAACAATAAAATGGGTTACACATAAATTAATTTTAAAATATATTTGTTTACATAAATTAAAAATTTACAAATATACAACCAGTAGTGGTGTTTGTTTATTGTGGACGCTAGAGCCACACATATTACTTTAATTATATTTTATTACCTACAGTAGACGACAAAGGTTACTCGATGCGCTGTTGGGAGCGTTATTGTTGTTGATATTACAGTACTATTTAATAGTTTACTTTTTTCGATAGCAGGTCGCACCACCACATATTGTTTTATTTGTTTAGTATTATATGGATAAGTGGTACTATTTATGTTAAGGAAGTGAAAAGAGAAATTTTTGACACACGTCTTTTATCAGACTTCAATGTATTGATATTAAATTTAGATGATTTAAATTGTCCCAACTTAGGTTTTTTAAAGAAATAATTTTGGAATAATTTATTGAAACCATGAATGTTTGAACATAATTCGAAAAATTGTGCATATATCAATGCTAATGTTTTACTCCAGTGGTGGAAATTGTAAAATAAAATTTGATATTTGCCATTCTTTTGTTAGAATAAATTAGTGTTAATTTATCTTATTTTTCAAAAATGCCAATCAGTTGTAGTCAATTGAAATAATCTTTAACAACAAGTAACACACTTAATATTTAAAGAAAAACATTAAAATTTGATAATTGGCATTCCTTTGTTAGAATATATTACCATTTCTTTTTATTATTTGTTATTTTTCAAAAGTCCTATCTGTTACTTTTCAAAATTGCCATTTTCTTTTAGAAATTAAATTAAATTTTTTTAAATCTCAAATATGATAAATAAACTCCAATTTCTTCTAACAAAGAAATGCCCAAATAATTAGTTTTATTATTAAGCCGTTCTTTAAATAATATGTGTTGCATAAACGTTATTTAAATTGACTACAACTGAATGGCATTTCAAAAATAAGAAATAAGTTAAATAAACGCCAATTCACTATAACAAAGGAATGCCAAATATCAAATTTTAATGTTAAGTGTTTCTTTAAATATTAAATGCATTGTATTGTGTATAAACTTTTTTTAATTGACTAAAATAAATGGAATTTTTGATAAATAAAAAATATGATAAATAAACAATAATTAATTCTAACAGTATAACGCAAAATATCAAATTTTAATGTTACCTTTTTCTTAAATATTAAATGCATTGCACTCTGTATTAATTTTATAATCTTTCGAACTCAACGTTATGTTTGAATCGTGTTCTTCTTGTTCAATACTGGAGTCAGGATTTTCTTGTAGTTCATACCTTTACTGGCTAGATGTTGGCTGGATCAATATCACATTTAAATGAAGGAGAGAATAGATTTTCTTACACAATATCGTAGTTAAGAATTTTATTAAGTTTCTCTGATTCGTAACGTTCTGGTTCGATGGGCTGGAGGTGTTGGAGGCAAAGATGACATGAGCACTGGTATAGGAGAAAACGGTGGAACGATTGGTCGTTATCGTGTTCTGGTGTAGGAGACATTTCTGAAAGTTTTAATGGCATGTTTGGGTTTAGGAGGTAATAGATTTGTCTCTCTAATATTTAGGATGTTATTTTTAATTCCCGGAGGTAGTTGATTTATTGGTTTTCTCTCTTTAGTTTCATGTAAATAATTTTCGATTACTTCTTGTTGTTCTTTAATTTCTTGATATATTTTATCGTATTTTTTTTATTAAATGGTACGATTTCATAGTTTAATTTTTCTAATTCATTATCATAATTTGGTTCGATTGCAATGCTTAATTGTGTAGAAGGAAGTTGAACTATTTCTTGTAAAAGATTATTGATTTCTTGTTGTCTTTCATTGTTTAGTGATGTAGAAGGAAGTTCATCTATTTCTTGTAAAAGATTATTGATTTATTGTTGTTGTTTTTTTCAATTTCATGTTTAGGTTTAGGATGAAGGGTTTGTATGACTCTCTTTCTATGATGATTGAATAAAAGAAAGAAGTGTTGGTAGAACTGCTTTTCGATGAGTTTCTGATTCTAAATATAGGCCTATATCTCAATTATTAGATGCTTCTGATCTTGCATTATTAACGATAGGAATTTCACTTGCAAATGAGGTTTAACTAGCCTATTAGGACTAATTTGATAGCAATTGTTAATAGGTTTTTGATTAGGATCAAATAATTGTGCTGTTGGTGGTTTACAAAGAGGTTCATACACTTTTTATGGTTGTGATGATTTCCTAGTCATGAATTTAGTAATATCATCATCATCATCATCATCATCAACTACAACTCTACAACTCTAGCAGGTTTCTGTATAGATGATCGAATAACTTTGGGATACCGTTTTGTTAGATTTGCTAGATACTCTTCACTATATTTACATTCATTTTTAGAAATTTTATCATTTACGGTAATTTTCTTATTAACAATATGTTTAGCACCTAATGGAAACTTTTCTAAACTAGAATAGACGGGAGAATGTTACACTCTTGTTATATTTAAAATGTCTTCAGGGTGTCAGGGTGTTTATGTGTAACGTGTGTAGCCCAATTGGACCGGTATAAATCAATATTACATATATTTTAGAACCGTGATTTCCTTTTCCTTGTTAGAAGTATCTACACTAACTACGTCTATATTAGAAGTACCTAAACTAGCTAAACTTATATGCTTCTTAGGTATGTTTGCTTTTATCAGTTTGAATTGGTAATATTTTTATTACATGCATCACAAATCTTACATTTTAGCTTTATCTGGGTTACTTAAGCCTACATTAGAATTATCTATACTAGTTTTACCTGAGATATAGTCATCTAAACAAACTACTTACGTCTATATAAAGTATCTAAACTATCTATGTCTGCGATAAAAGTATCTAAACTAGCTAAACTTATATGTTTTTTTTTTATTTCACATGTCTCGACCAGTATGACTTGTTAATATCCCTATGACATGCATTACAATATACTGTTTTGGAAGGTTGTTTTAATTAACGTGCTTCACATAAGTTAGTTACGCTTACATTAGGTTACCTCTACTCATATCAATAGCTTTATAAATACCTAAACTAGCAAACTTATATACCTTTATGTTTTTATATGTCTAGCTCAATTTTATTTCTTAATACCTCGCAATGTGCTGTTTTAGGTTGAAAAGAAACTTTAAAATTTTCCATCTCCTTGTGTAGAACTGAATTCTCTTCTTGATACGTAGAAGTGTTTGGTCTCTCCATCTTTCGCTTGAATCGCTTTGCATTTTCCATATTTAGAGGAAATGGTTGTTCTAGATGATTCGTTTTAAGAAAAACGGTTGGTTTGTTCGTTTTGAGAAAAATGGTTGGTTTATTAGTAGCTTGATTCACATTCATCTTGTGTAGAACTGGGCTCTCTTCAGAAAAAGACGAGGTAAAAGGAAGAGACGAAGTGAAAGGATTCGCTTTGAGAAAAACATTTGGTTTGTTCGTTTTGAGAAAAACAGTTTATTTGTTTGTTTTGAGAAAAATTGTTGGTTTATTAGTAGCTTGATTCACATTCATCTTGTGTAGAACTGGGCTCTCTTCAGAAAGAAAGGATTCGTTTTGAGAAAAACATTTGGTTTGTTCGTTTTAAGAAAAATTGTTGGTTTATTAGTAGCTGAATTCATATTTATATTGTGTAGAACTGGACTCTCTTCGGAAAGAGATGAGGTAAAAGGAAGAAGCGAGGCAAGAGGATTCGTTTTGAGAAAAACGGTTGGTTTATTAGTAGCCATCCAACTACTAGTAAACCAAAGTCAGGTAAAATGAGTGTGTTGATTTGCAAAGACTTATAAAAAATAACTGATTAAAAATGAATATTTAAACAAACAACAATAGTAAAATGAAAGCTCTATGTTGTGAAAGCAATAATATGTGTTGACTAACAGTTATCAGCTGAATTTAACTTATGTTTCATCAGAAATCCATAAATAATAATGGAATTACCAATGCAAAGAGAGGAAACCACCACTTCCTCTTGACGACTCGCATGTATGGATGTAATCCATGGACGGACAATACCTTTGATTTCCCTCAGCTTATTAGACACTATTTTTCTCCATTCTTTCTCCCATTGGCCAAGCAAGACATGTTTAATTAGTGATACAAAGTCAGATGCCATAATGTGTTACTGGCATTTGCCCTGTAGCTTCCTTTAGTGCTTTATATTCCGACCTCCTGTAGCTGAAAGCAGAATATCCTCAACCAAACAATTCTTAGAGTATATATCCTAGATAGCCTGTAAAGTAATTTTGGAATTGGAACACAAAAGATAGTTACAGAAACCAGATAGAATGGTGTTAAGGCCTTTCAAATGCCAAATGGGGCAATGCTATTCTGATGATAATGGTACTGTTCAGCTGCTTTCAGTTATGTTGATGGAGGTATGCCAAAAATTTAGTCAATTTTAAATTACTAAGTATTTAGAAACAGCTAAATCTGAAGTAAAGGAAATAATTCGGTAAAAGTTGGGAGCATACAAATTAAGGCAAATAAATCAATTTATATCTTCTTGTTTCATCATTTTGTTTATAATTTTATTCTTAAAACATAATTATTAGTTTCAACAGCATTCCTTGGCCTCAGTCGATCCTGTGAGGATTTTGTAATAATAATTTTATCATTTATCAAATGATTTTTTTATTTGTTTAAAAAACTAATGTAAACACATATTACAGACAAGAACATTTAAATATAAAATTACTTTGAATAAAAATTCCCCAAAACCACAATAAAACACTAACAACACAAAAACTGTATAAATATGTTTATTCTACTTTATGTACATTTAAATAACACTGACATCATCTTCAGAAGGTACATCTGAAGATGATAGCAGTGCTATTGAAATGCACTGGAATTGAAATGCATTGAGCAGTGTACATGATACAATGCATATGATAAAATTACTTGTACAGACTGCTCTAAATTTTATATTGGTCAGAGAGGATGCTTGTTTTCCAAGTCTTTTATAGATCATTTACCAAGGATTTATTGTATACAAATTTTTGTATTTAAGAATCATACTTGTAGCACATTCTATAATTAAACATTATTTATAAATTTAGCCAAAAGCCAACATGATTTATCATTTGAATTTCATACCAACCCGTGATAAAATGACTTTATTCCAAATGCTTTCTACATTATCCATAGACATTGTTTAAGAAGAAAAAAAACACACATAATATAATTCAAGAACATTATGAAATTACTTTAAAACAACTTTTTAAAATCTATGGTGAAAGTTAAATTAAATACAAATTTTCTTTTAAAATTTGTTTAAAAATTACAGAATTTTGACACATATTACAGACAAGAATGAATGGAAAACATGATTTTCTTGAGGTACCATAGTGTATTTGCATTGAATGCTTGTTGGTAACTAACTACATGATACACTTAATTAATCAAGATGTTTGTCTACGTATCCCATCTTGCAAGCAAACTGCTGTGTCAAACAGTTCAATTGTGGAATAATTTAATATATTGTTTAATAGGTTTTGTGGCAGCATAGGTTCCATATTTTTTTCCAAGGAAGAAAGTAGATGGCCTTTTTTACAAAAATGAAGAATGTCTAAATTATTATCACTATTAATATAACTGTTGACACAATTTATGGGGTGTTGAGCAAAATACGATTTCTTTTATTAACTCAATTTATTCTGTCGAGGTGTTGTAATGGTCAGGCACATCTTAATATATTGTGTTGTATTAAGTGGTGTGAGTAGAACATTTGTCCTACCCAATTTGATTCAGGCGATGTTGAGAGACAATGCTAATATCCTTGATCGGGGGTTTTTTTTTTACATTGCCTGAACATTTTTGGAAAAACTTAAATTTTTTTTTTAGATTCAATTGTTGCAGGGCCCGTATACAGCTCTATAATACTAATTTTGTTGTTAATTAGGTTCTATAAGAAATTTAACATTGTTAACTCATTGCAGAGAAACCAAGTTAAACCATCGTTAACTGGCCGAAACCAGAGAGATATTATAGTAGTGGTAGTTATGTAAGTTCCTCGGCTATTATCTTACTTGGTTAAGCTTAAGTAGGCACCTTATTTTTACAGTAGGTACTTATTCAGGGAATTGTTTACAGAAGAGACAGATATTTTAAATCTAAGAGGAGTTAGGTAAAGTTGCCTTGGTATTACATGAATAACTACTTCTAGATTTCAACACTTAAAATATTCTTATTTCTAAACAAACTAAAATGTTTCTGATAATGTAAAGTGGACATTCGTTGGAGTAGCAAAACACTATATTCTTGGTCTAGAGCATCAAGTTATCTCGATACATCCTACTAATCTAAAAATATTTGATATATTGAAAATCACAAGTGTATTTCCACATAACATAAGTTTATTGATGGGTAATCCATGAATAATAAGCAGAAGTATGGGACCGCTTAATGCTTATCGCTTTTTCCAGGAACTTTTAAGACAACACTTATCCATTTACACTACATTTTTAGTATATTATTTGTTAGCTCAGATAACAAATAATATACTAAAAATTATTATATTTTTCCCCACCTTCCAAATTCACCAAGCACTACATGTATAATATTTTCCCCTGTATTTCTTTGAATATTCGATTCCTTACTGGAATGATTTTATGTTGTACAATTTAATAAAAAAGTAATTGTAGACATAGTTAAAAATCCCTTGTACACTTACCATGCCAAGACTCCACTGAGATATTTATTGAGCTGTATTGTATGATATTGTTTACTTCATAAAAAAAACTAGATGTAATTGTGACTCTGCCTGTGTGGATGTTAGGTCTTCTGTTTATATTTTTAATATGCCCGCCGTTTTGCCCACATGGACTTTCACGATGTGCATAATTTAGTGTAATTATTTATATCACGTTAGCATATTATAGAATCGATCTATAATTTTATCTCTTGAATCTAAGATAAAAGTGCAGTTGTAGTGAGTTAAATTACTAACTCTTGCGAGTTACATGGTGGCTTCTATACTGAAACTACTTATAACTTTGATATCTCTGAAGCGATTTTAATAATTTGTTCAGTCATAAAAAGTATTTTCATAGTTATTGATAAATTGTATGTTATGAAATTTCAAAAATATACTTGGGAATAGGATTTCCTATCAGCCGATATCAAAAAAAAATTGTTACAACCAGACATTAATAACAATTTTACTTACAATTTTTACAATTTTATTTTTTACCACGCATTACTATACCGATTTTTTAAAAAAATATAAGTTTTTATCAGAGTTTAAATCATATACCAACTGTGTAACTGACAACACATATTAGGTACTAAATATTCATATAATATGTCAAAAAAATTTAACTTCCTATTTGTCAACAACAAAAACAATTTTTAGAACTCCGAAACTGATTTAGTGATTTTAAAAAAAATTAAAGTTCCAATTAGAGTTCAAATCATGTGCCAACTTTATCACTGGCAAAATTTATGTAATTGCGAAAAAAATTAAGGAAATAAGAAGAAAATTATTTTTTTCATATTATTAGTTACCAACAAACTGTTATAATTTGGTAACTATTAATTCAATTTAAATCAAAAAACTAAAACTTAACCAAAAACTTGCCTACATGTTTGATCAGTGTTTTTCAATAGCGTTAGAAGTACCTAAACTAGTTATGCGTATATGTTTTTATATGTCTAGCCCAATTTGATTTGTTAATACTTTTATTACATACTTCGCAATTTGCTGTTTCCGATTGAGAATAAACTATTGAATTTTCATCTCCTTATGTAGAACTGGATTCTCTTCTTGATGCGTACAAGTCCTTGCCTGATCCTGTTGATTCGTTTTGATAAAAACTTTTGGTTTGTTCGTTTTGAGAATAACGGTTGGTTTATTAGTAGCTTGATTCACACTGATCTTGTGTAGAATTGGGCTCTATTCAGGAAGATAAGAGGCAAAAGAAAGAAACGAGGAATGAAGAATTGTTTTGAGAAAAACGGTTGGTTTATTAATAGCTTGATTCACATTCAGTTGTGTAGAACTGGGCTCTCTTCAGGAAGATAAGAGGTAAAAGGAAAAGACGAGGAGTGAGGATTCGTTTTGAGAAAAACGGTTGGTTTATTAGTAGCTTGATTCACATTCATCTTGTGTAGAACTGGGCTCTCTGGGAAAAGACAAGGTAAAAGGAAGAGATTAGGATGAAGCGGGGTAGTAGGATGAGTCATGTTCTCATAACCATGTAAATGTTATTTCGTTGTTCAAATATTATATAGTTGTTCAAATATTATATCATTGTTCTCATAAATATCTAATATGTTCTATTAAATTGATTTCATAAATGAAAATAAAATTTTTTTTTCTTAAAACTGCTTTTCAAAAATATAGACAGTACTGAACTAAACAATCTCTGACGTCATTGCGCTCTGTAATTCTGTACTTCTTCTTCCACGTTGAAGTTTCAATTCTATATAAGAGTATTAGGAGAGATGGATAATCATTCTATTAATATACCAAACTTTTTTTCAAAACGAACAACCAACAAGAAGACGTTCCAGTTCTACATAAGGAGATGGAAAGTTCAAGCGTTCAAACTACTTCTTGTTATAAGAAGTTGCTGTATGATATTGAAATACATAAAAACAATCAACTAGTTGCATGAGTTCATAAACGTTGTCGTATTAAAAAAGAAGAAAGTTTGTCTATTAAAAGATTATCAGAACTCAAATCATATAGAATGTAGAAAGAAAAAAAAAATTTAACTTGGATTGATCATAATAATTTTAGCCATATTGAATTCAAAATATGTAAAGGTGTTCTCATAATCATGTAAATATTATTATTAAATTGAAAAATAATTGATTTCATAAGTGTATATTTTTATTCTGATTCATACGTTCACGGGACCTGATAATTTGGGGTTGACCGAAGATGACCGCACAAAGGCCGCCAAGGTTCTGGATCAGGTCCCGTTAGCCAGAACCCCCATTACCTATACGTGGAAGAGAATAAGGGATGAGAAAGAAGAAAGAGTAAGGGACATGGAAGAGAATAAGGGACGAAAAAGAGAATAATGTAGTTTCAGAGATACTTTTTTCTATTGCCCTATCTCTCACATGTTAAAACTGAGCCAGAACCCCCATTCCTTATATGAGGAAGTGAATAAGGGCTGACAAAGAGGAAGAGAATAAGGGACGATAAAAAGAATAAAGGGACGAGTAAGAGAAATATGTACTTTCAGCTACTTTCAGATGTACTTTTTCTATTGCCCTATTTCTTCCATGTTAAAACTGAGTTAGAACCCCCACTCCCTATACCGGTACTACTAATATTCCATTTACTCTGTTATATTACATACATCTACAGGATGAAAGAAGTTGCTCTGATTATGTTCAGAAGAAATGGGTCCTCTTCAATAATACTTGTTCCATTTACCCTGAAACGTTACTTATATCTACTGGACAAATGTAGTTGTTCTGATTATGTTCAGAAGAAATACGCCTTCCACAATAATACTCGTTCCGTTTACTCTGAAACATTACTTAAAACTGCAGGATGAAATTAGTTGCTATGATTATGTTCAGAAGAAATATGCCCTCCACAATAATACTCGTTCCGTTTACTCTGAAACATTACTTAAAACTGCAGGATGATAGTATTTGCTATGATTATGTTCATAAGAAATACGCCGTCTACAATAATACCAGTAGTACAGAACTATTTTCAATGTGTTGATGGAAGCAATATTTCATTGTAAACTTCCATGGTGGAGGACGTATTCCTTCCGAACACAATAATAGGAACTAATTTCATCCTTGTAGGTATATGTAACTTTTTAGGGCAATGGGAAGTAGTATTATTGTAGAGGACGTATATCATCTGAAAATAATCAGAGCTACATCTTTCATCCTGTAGCTGTATACAATGTTTCAAGGTAAACGCAACGTAATTGTAGTGGAGGACGTAATTCTCCTAAAATAATCAGACGAACTATTTGCATCCTGTAGATGTTTTCAATGTTTCTTGTTAAACAATAGAAGTATTATTGTGGATGAGGTAGTTCTTCTGTAATTATGCATTATAACTAATTTCATTGTGTATAAAATGTTTCAGGGTAAACGAAACTAGTATTATCGTGGAGAATGAATTTCTTCTGAACATAATCAGGGCAAATACTTTCATCCTGTAGATTTATATATTTTGACTTTTATTTATGTTGCAAGCCTTTTTGTTATTTCTGTAGTAATTTGTAAACTTAGTATGAATTAAAAAATGCTGCATTACTTCGTTCATTTTATCAATCTTTGTAGATTTAGTATGACCTTAATATATTCAATAGAATTTTGTTGGTTCGTTAGACTTTGTACATTTAGTAGGACGTAAATAGATTCTGAAACTATGTGTTAATTATGTAACACTGCAGATTTAGTATGACTTTAAAAATATTCTTTAGGACATGATTAGTTCTGTTAGACTTTGTAGACTCAGAGATATTTAACTTAAGAAATATTCTGTAAGACTTTGTTGGTTCTGTAAGACTTTGAAAATTTAATATGTGTTTAAATTATTCTGTAAGACTTTAAAGTTTTAATATGTGTTTAAATTATTCTACAAGACTATTCTAGTTCTGTAAGATTTTGTTGATTTAGTATTACTATTACTATTCTGTAAGTCTTTGTTGCTTCTGCAGGACTTTGTTAATTTAGTATTGCCTTAAAAGATTCAATAACAAATTGTTGGATATCTAAGACGTTGTAGATTTCATATGACTTAAAAAATATTCTGTATAACTTTGTTGCTTCTATGAGTCTTTGTAGATTTGGAATGACTTAAAAATAATCTGTAGTACTTGGTTGGTGTTATAAGACTTTGTAGATTTAGTATGTCCTTAATAGATACCGTAAGACATTGTTAATTATGTAAATCTTTGCAGATACAATAAGACTTTAAAAATATTCTTTAGGACGATGTTAGTTCTGTAAGACCTTGTAGTTTTAGTATGACTTACTAAATATTGTGTAAGACATTGTTGGTTCTCTAAGACTTTTTAGATTTAGTATGAATTTAAAAGATATTCTATAAGAATTTTTCTCTTCTGTAAGACTTTTTAGATTTAGTTTTCCCTAAAGTATCAATAAGACTTTGTATGCTCTATAAGGTTTTGTAGATTTATTATGACTCGTAATTAATCTGTAAGTCTTTGTTGGTTCTGTATGGCGTTGTGAATTTCGTATGCCTTAAAATTATTATGGAAGGCTTCCTTGATTTTGTAAATCATTGTAGATATAGCATGACCTTAAAATATTCAGTAAGATTTTGTTGGTTTGTAAATTTTGTAGATTTAGTATGACCTAAATAAATTCTGTAAAACATTGTTAATTAAGAAAGACTTTTCAGATTTAGTATGACTTTAAATATATTCTTTAGGATATTGTTAGTTCTGTACAGTGTTGTTCTGTAGCTTTATAGATTTAGCATGACTTAAAATATATTCTATTGTACTTTTTTGATTCCTTAAGACCTGTAGATTTAGTATTACATAGAAAGCTTCTGTATGACTTTTTTAATTTAGTATGACTTAAAAAGAGTTTGTAATTTTTTTGGATTCCGTAAAACATTGTAGATTTAGTATGACTTAAATATATTCTGTAAGAGACCGTTGGCTGTGTAAGATTTTGTTGATTTAGTACACTTAAAAAGATTAATTTCAGTATATTATTATACGTCCACTAATCCCTGTTTGAGGTATATTCTTACCTTGTCTCTACTGCAGTTTCGGGTTATTCGCTCATCATCAGGAAAATTTTAAAAACACAATTACATATACATACACATACACACACAAAGCACATTTCACTCCACGCGGAGGTCATTTAAAGATTTACATCATGTGAACCACGTATTATTAGACGTTGGAGGGCCTTGTATATGGATCAACGTGTCGAACATCATATTTGACTTGAAGGAGAGTTGCTCGTTTAATATTATTGTGGAATCGCGTTTCGTGGATTTAAATTCTTCCATGGGCATTCATAATTCGGCCTTTGTTGCAAATATGGATGATTTCTAAGTTGTCATTGCAACTTGAATATGAATGACAATATTTTGTTTAAGGTGCTCTGCAAAACTGGAACTTGTGGTAATCAGTTTTTTTTATGGTAGGTGCTTCTTAAATCTTGTCTCTAATGGACGTCCTGTCTGGCCTATGTAGTAAATGGGATAGTAGCTGCATTTGATATTGTATATGCCAGTTTGAAATTGCACGTTCATGCTGATTTTAACTTGACATTGTAAAATTGATTCAAGTTTATTGCTAGTTTTGAATATGATGATTACTCGGATCCTTGCCATTACGTTTCTCAGTGTATGGTTTAATACATTTCCGAATTCACAAGACACGTAAATCGGTTTAGGACTGTTTGGTGAAGGTAATGGACGTCTGTTTATGTTTCCAAACTAATTTGTCGATCGTGGTACTTTTATATCTGTTAGCTAAGGCTATATATTTTATTATGTGCATTTCCTGGTCATAGTTTTCAGTCGTCATGGGGATGGTTAGGAGACTGAAACTGGTAAAAACTGTTATAAGCTGCTAGTTTCTACTCAGGTGGATGGTGTGATGAGGCGTGTATTGTCTGGTCTGATGTTGTGGGTTTCCTGTATATTTTAACTGCTATATTGTTTTTAGTTCTTGATATGGTTAGGTCCAGAAAATTTAAGTTACAGTTATTCTGTATTTCTATTGTGAAACAAAGGTTATGGTGCATACTATTCACATAATTGTTTAGAAGGTGTAGTTGTCTGTTACTTCCGTTGAATAAAAAGAATGTGTCATTCACGTACCTATGATAGGATATTATATTTTATTTGTAGGTGTTAGCGTCTGACATTAGAAAGGTGTTTTCTATATAATTTAGAAAAATCTCTGAAAGGATGCTGGATACAGGTGAGCCCATGGCCCTCGTGTTGGGTGAAAAATTCATTATTAAATTGAAAATAATTTTGGTGAAGAACTGTTTTTAGGGTAGAAATTAACTCACTAATAACGGTGTTTGGAAGGTTTGAACATTCCTTTAAGTTATTGTGTTATATTTGTATTGTCTGGTTAATGGGAATATTTGTGTATAAATGTACAATGTCACATAAAGCTAATTTGTAAGTGTGTTCTAGTTTTATTGCTTTTATTTTGTTTACGAGATCCAGGCTGTTTCTTAAATTGTAGTTGTCCATGAAAACGAAGTGTTGTCTTATTATTTTGTCGAGCGTTTTAGTTGCGTGATAGCTCGGTGTTGTTGTAAAATTTACCAAAGGTGTGATAGGTAAATTAGGCTTATGTATTTTAGGTAAGCCTTTTAATTGAGAGTTAATGGACTTTAGTCGACGGATATCTTGATGTGATAACAAGGTCTTGCTATTAGATAAAGCTTTATTTAAAGACTTATTGTTGGTTGATGTTGGATCGTTTGAAAATTTTGATATTATTGTTGTCTTTGATGGAATTGTAAACCTTATTTATTATATTCTGATTTGTCGATTATAATTATGAAGTTACTCTTATCAGCTTTGGTCAATATTGCATTGGAATAAGATAGTTTATTTCTAATTCCTTCCTTTGTTTGTTTGTTAACTTTGTAATTGCAGTAGTTATGGTAGGATTTATCTGTATAAGTTTGATTTACAACTTTTTGAGTTTATTATTTATAATGACTCTAGCTGTGGTCTGCGCTTCTATTGTATGTAAGGTTTTTCTTGTAGCTTCGGCATTAATAACTTTAGAAAAAAATTATGTATTTGCCAATTTTTGGAATATTATAATTTAGGCCTTTGTTCAATAAATTAACTTCGTCATCTGTTGGTCTTATTGGTGACACAAGGATGAAATTTATGGTTACATGTTATTGTCTCGGTAGGATGTTGTTTCTTCATTAGGTTTTAAATTGTATTTCTCTGGGTGAATTTTTTTTGTAATATGGTATTGTCAACTTGCTTATGGATAATAGAATAAACGTGGTTAATTTTTGTCGGATGTATGCATAGGCTATTTCAAATAAGGATTAGTAGACGTATAATAATATACTGAAATTAATTTTTTTAAATTCGTGGGCTTCCACAATGGAATTTAAAGAGATTATCTATGACAATATGTTGATTTTGTAAAACTTTGTATTTTTAGTATGACTTAAAAAAATATTTTGTAAGATTATGTTGATTCTGTAAATTTTTGTACATTTAGTATGATTTGTAATTATTATTTAAAAAGACATTGTTGGTTCTGTTAGACTTAATAAATATGACTTAAGAGATATTCTGTAAGAAATTTTCCCCTCTGTAAGTCATTCAGATTTAGTTTGACATAAAATATTGAGGAAGACTTTGTTTAGTCTGTAAGGCTTTGTAGATTTAGAATGACTTTTTAATAATTCTGTAAGTCTTTGTTGGTTCGTAGGATGTAAGTAAACTTAATATGACCTTAAAAGATTCAGTAAAATATTGTTGCTTCTGTAAAAGGTTTTAGATTTAATATGTATAAAAAGATTCTATAAGGCTTTGTTGGTTCTGTAAGACATTCTAGATTTATAGACCTAAAAAGATTAAGTAAGACATTATTCATTCTGTACGATATTGTATATGTAATATGACTTGAATATTTTCTATACGACTTTGTTTGTTCTGTTAGACTATGTAGCCTAGATTTAATATGACAAGAAAGATATTCGGTAACACTTTGTTGATTCTGTAAGACTTTTTAGATTTTGTATGACTTCATAAATTCTGTAAGTCTTTGGTGGTTCTGTACAATTTTGTAGTGTAAGTATGACCTAAACATATTCTGTGGACACTGTTGGTTGTGTAAGATTTTGTTGATTTAGTATGACTTGAATATATTCTATAAGACTTTCTTGGTTCTGTTAAAATTTGTAGATTTAGTATGTCAAAAATGATATTCGGTAACACATTATTGTGTTTGTAAAATATTGCAGATTTAGTATGACTTCATAATATTCTGTAAGACTTTGTTGGTTTTGTAAAACTTTGTAGATTTCGTATGACCATAACAGATTCAGTAAGACTTTTGGTTCTGTAACACTTTGTAGATTTAGTATGACTTCAAAAATTCTGTAAGACTCTGTTGATTCTGTAAAACTTTGTGGATTTACAGTAGTATGACTTACAAACCATCTTTATGACTTTATTGATACTGTAGAACTTTGTATACTTAGTATGACTTTAAAAGATTCTGTTGTTCTTTAAAACACATTACAAAATGTATTTGCAAATTTTTAAAAATTATTATGTTTTGTACATTTATTTTATCTTATGGTCTACTTTAAAAATTATGTTCTTTAGTTTTCCTTCATAAAGGGCACACTACACAACACTCCATACAACATGTTTAAAAAAAAAAAAATTCAAGAATTCAGGAGCTTATTCATCACATCAAAACCAATGGAAAATTTATATATACATACTTCCTAAAATGTTTAATTTTCTATGTAGTCACCATTTTGTGTTTTTAACAAATAAAATCATGTCTTTTTAACACTAATTTGTGAAAATAATCAATCGGTTTTCTTTACTCACTTCAAAACTTACGGCTATTTAAACTTTTTAATGTCGTATATTTCTAAATCTGTTAATTTTACAAAATATTTACAAAAGACCAATTTAACTACAAACAAAATGGCTATTAATTATTTGTGTAGCTTAAAGGATAACTGAGTTATCGACAAAAAACTGAAAACATTGGTAATTAGCCTACAGCCAAAATTTTTGTGTATTCTACAAATTTATATTTCCAAATTTTCCTGTAGCTTAAAGGACAACTGAGTTACCGACACACTAAATAATATTATGTAATAACTGATATCATAAACTGCCATTCTCATTTCAATTTTTAATTTCCGTTTTCAATCTTTACTTTTCGTTTTCACTAAACTTATACAATTTATTTTTAGATACTTGTTTCTTGAAAAGTTTTATTTATACTTTATTGTATTTTAGATTTCAAATTTGTCAATTCTTTTTAATGTTATTTTAATTCAATTTAGACTATATTTTAATGTTTTAAATTTGTTGTCTGGGCCTAAATGAATTAGTTCTCCATTTCTTAGCGATTTCCCCCTTTACTTTCTTAGTTTTAGATTTTATGATTAGGCAACTTACAAATTTAAGATGTAGTTCTGTTCCTTCCTATATGCTACATAAAAACACACTTTAACAGTTTGATACAGTTTTTGAAAACAATATTATTTTAAAAATACATTTTTGAAAACACTTTATATATTTTTTAAAACACTTTTATATATTATTTTGTTTTCACTTTGTTATTATTTTCAAAATAATATACGATTAGACACAATTGTTTCCTTTTGAAAGTTTATGATTTAAATAATTTACACTTGTATGTTACTTTTATTTTAATTAAATGTAGATTTCGTTTTATTATTGTAATGTTGTTAATTTAGTTATCTGAGCCTGAAAGAGTTATCTCACCATCTCACCGATTGTCCCCTCTCCTCGCTTAGTTTTACAGAATTTAAGATTTCTTTATTCCAATCGGTTAAAATGGCCATGTGAATTATTTCGTTTTGACAAAGGAGCAAGGATTTTATTCCAGCAGTATTGCTGATTTAAGGCTATGCTTACATTTTATTTAATCACTAACAATTAATTGCACATTGTGTAAGACCGATTTCTAGGCATTTGTTTTTTTTAACTTTAACTTTGCAGGAAATGACTGTCTGGAAGGTTGAGTCTTACTTTATTGTACTTTTGTGTGTGTGTGTGTGTGTGTGTGTGTGTGTGTGTGTGTGTGTGTGTGTGTGTATGTGTGTGTGTGTGCTCGCTGAAACGGTTTGGGTTTTTCACCAAAATCGTTCCAAAAACAAAATTTTTGTAAAACATAAAATTTTAGTTAAAATATAATAAATAGCAAGAATACATAAATAAATGGTAATATCCATAAATAATTAATAATGTGCACAGAAAAAATTAGTTTAATATGAAGGAAAGTGGAATTATAAAAGTTTTGTCAAGTTCATTAATAAATGAAACATCCAAAGTGTAAGGGAAGTGGAGTGATAGACTGGCTACCTAACATGAGCGAACAGGTCGACTGAGAACAATAGCTCGGTTGATCACGTGACATTACAGGTCCAGACTGGATAAAATAATATGATTCAAATTGTTACAAAAAGTATTCACATGCAATTTCCTATGTTAAATTTTAAATTGTTTAAATTTTGAATATAAAAGCATATTATGATAAAGAATAACTGGTTAGCATAGGAAATAAAAGAAAATGTTTATTAACCCGAATAGTTTAATAGTTATTGCAAAAAAACATGCATAGACAAAAAACTAAAATTTTGTATAGATAATAAGTTAAGATTTTTATAATGGAAATAGGTTAAGGATATGTGACATAATATAATGATACCAAAATAAGTACATATATAATTAATTTTGGGGAGTTTTTGACCATCTAAAAATCGACAAAGTTTAACAATGAATAACTCATCAGAAAATGAAAATAAATGAAAAACGTAAAGAATTCCTTCATTTCTAAGGCAGAGGCTACAAAAACCAAAAAGAAGAATTAAGAAATTCGGAACCGATCAAAAGTTGGTCAAAGAAAAAATCAGTAAAAACTAAAAAGGGTATATCTTAGAAAGTTATCATCCTACAACTTTATATCAAAGTTGTATGGAATCCAGAAGTCAAGAGGAACAAAATGACATTTACAGATTTCCAGAATTCCTATTAGAACCAGAGATATGGGAATTTTCAAGAAAGTGTACAAATTAAATTCCCGAAAGTCAGACAGTACAGGAATCAACCTGTAGAAACCCCTACCACACAATGGGGGGGGGGGGGAGTCAAGTGTTTGGATTTTGCAAATGCAGTGCTGGCAACCTATATACAAATAAACTAAATAATAATTAGTTAATCAACAACTAATTAAAGTAAAACAAACAATAAAATAACCAAAAGGGTTATAATAAAAACTAACTAAAGTGAAATCTTGAAGAAATAAACCAAATTAATCAACTTTAAATGTCAAAAATGAAAGGGAAATGTTCATAGAAATTGGTACCATGGAACAGGGAATAAGTGTTGGAGGTCCATTTCAACAGAACTTTTCTTCAGTCTTGATACAGCTCCTAGAAGGAGAACAAGTCTTGATCAAGCTCCTAGTAGGAGAACAACTCTAACTAGCACCAGGAGGAGAGTCATCTACAATCATCTTTATGTGATCAGCACTAGGCTATACCGATTGTTTTATTGGAAGCGACCTGGCATTTCAAATGGTATAGCAAGATACAACAGACAGCCACACTGATTCAAACTAGGACTTCATCTTTAAACTTTTCGACTACAAGATCTTCAATCTGCAACCATTCAACTTTTAACAACAGTACAACTGATTTCAACGTAACTGAGGACTGCTAGCTGACATCAACTAGACTTCAACCTTCACCAAAACAACTGTAATCAGCATTGCCTTACAGGAGCCGAAAACAGCTATAAATATGTTTACAAGGTACCACAGTTACGATTTTGAATAAATATTCGCTTTTAAATAAAAAATAAATTTAAAAACTTTCTGGGGAAAATTATCAAAATTAAATTCTTTTTTATTTTATATATGTACTTTTTAAAGTTAATGTGTTTTTAATTTTAAAGTAAGTTTGATTTTAATATTTAGTAAAGATATATTCATTTTAAAAATAATTAGAGAAATAAGAGCCATTGATATTTATGTTGAATTCTTGTAAGATGTTTTAAAGCTAAGAAAAGTTATGATTAAATCAAGTTAAGAAATTTTATAAATTAAAATCTTGATTTATATAAAGAAGTTAAAAAGGAATTTTTAATTAAAATATAAATTTTATTTCTGGATAACATTGTGTTGTGTGGATTTTAAACTAACCCTATGTTGTTTTCAGCTTAAAGTTAAGTGTTTTTTAAAATAATTTGTGCTCTCATAAATTTCACAATTTTAAATAGATTCTGCAAAATAACAAATGACACTCCCTGAGAGTGAGTTTTAAAGTTATAGCAATAAGAGAAAAAAGAGCTAGTTTTGATTAAATAATAAAAGTATTAAAGGAATTTTAAAGTGATTCCTAATATATAAGAATAAATACTAAAGACAGTATTTTATTCTTGGAGCATTGTGTTGTTTGGCATAATAAGGACGTTAATAAATAATTTATCAAGCAGTTCCCCAAAGGTGGGACTTGAATAAAATTAAGGGTTTATTGGAATTGCAGAGCAATAAGTTCAATTTCCCATTTACAACCTTCTGTTGTGAATAACATCAAAAAGAAGTAATAAACGGGTGAAACCAAACATCGCACTGTATCAGCGTGTGTGTGTGTGTAAAATGTAAACAAAATCTGAGAAATACTTTATTACAGGCTTGCTTCATTAATCCAAATCAATCAATGAAATATTGTGTACGTATTGTTTAAATTCTATTAATACATCCTTTTATAGGCCTCTCAATTCGATTTTCCTGCTCCACAAACTTTGCCGTACCGGGCGTATTCACTTCAAAACAAACAAAAATACCAGTTTTTTAATTGCATTTTCGTGTGTATTTTTACACCCGTTTTTAAGTTTAGTACAAATGGCTTGCATCGGAAACGTAAAAAAATAAGTAGCCGAATATTAGGCAGTTTTTCAGTTTTTTTACTATTGTTAATCGTTGTTCGGTGCATAAGATTGGTTTTAGGAAGAAAATAATTAAATTTTTTCTTTACAGAGTGAGACAGAAAAAATTTATAATATTTTAAATTTATTTTACCTATTTCTGTCGTAGATCCCATGGTTTTTGAGACATCTTCAAAACAATTGATTTTGCGCACTTTTGATTGGCTATAAAATATTACGCTCGGCAAAACCATGTAGACTTTTTGGATTCTATTTCTAATATCCGAATAAATGTATATACAAAACAACTAGAACTTTTTTATTTTGTCCCAGACTACCTGAGCTAAAATGTCACGCACCACATGCGTGTACGCCTCGTGTTATAATTGTCACTTAAGTATTCTTAAAAGGCAAAAACGTTTAATTATTGAGAGAATCAATATTGAAAAAGTCATTTGCGTTTCTTAGCTACCATGTTTATATCTTTCGATGTCAATGTACAAGTAGCGACCGAGTATTGACTATACACAATGTATTCACAATGCGTCATGGCAGACTTCAACAAACATATCTATATAAAAGTATATAAACATATGTCCATTGTATATAAACAATAACTCATTGTTGTTTTTCATTCTGTCTGTAAATATAAAACTCCATAAACTGACATCATCACTAAATTTTGTAACGCGTTAGTAATACTATCAGTGTTTCAAATTGACGTTAGTTTAAACTTTTTATATATCTCAATAACAGTTATACAGAAAACTATAAGAAATATTCGATACCTTTCAATATTGCTTTTATTGTAGGTCAAAGTATAGTTGATATATCTTGGTAATTTACTAGAACAAACAAGAGCTATTCTTAACCGTCCAGCACTCGGCAGTTAACTTCTATTTCAATCATATTACAGGCTTAACTAGGATTTGTTTTAAGTGCAAACTTATATAAAACAGACAGATGAAGAACGAAGCATTTTTGGATATATGTTTATTTGTTTAACTTTTTTAAATGGATGTGATGTTTCTTATCACCGTCCGAAGTTTATCAATACATTTTATAACTCTGTACGCATATGTGTGTTATTGGTGTTGTTGTTTGTTTGTGTGTGTGTGTGCGTGTGTGTTTTGTCACCATAACTTCAGTAAATCCTATACTACTAAATAACATTAGGTATACACAGTAGGCTCTCCCATTCAGCAGAATGAGTTCACTCCGCAACTCAAACTGTGTGTGAAATATTTTGTTTTAACCTTGGTTTTTAGATTATGCGACATGACACAGAAACAAATAGAGCAAAAAGAGACAGTAAAATAATAAAATAAATACTGTACCCTAGAACAATACACTAATCACAGGGAGAATTAATAAAGGTTATATTGTAATTTTGGTATGGTTATTTCGACTATTGATAATAATTAATTATAAATCCCTTCTAGAAGAATATTTAACAAGGTAAATCATGTATAATTAATAAGAGTAAAAGGCTTTAGGGATGGCTTTCTTGTTCGTTGTATTGTGATAGTGATTTACCACTTATTGGAATCCCAGTGGTTTACCCATCACTGTTTACAAATCCTAAAATACTGAGGACCTCCTTGTATTGTCACTGTGATTTACCATTCACTGGAATCACATTGGTCTACCCATTATTGTGTACAAACCCTGAAATACTGAGGACCTCCTTGTATTGTCACTGTGATTTACCATTCACTGGAAACACAGTGGTCTATCTATCACTGTGTACAAATCCTAAAATACTGATGACCTTCTTGTATTATCACTGTGATTTATTATTCACTGGAATCACAGTGGTCTATTCATCACTGCGTACAAATCCTGAAATACTGAGTACTCCTTGTATTGTCACTGTGATTTATCATTCATTGGAATCACAGTGGTCTACCCATTATTGTGTACAAATCCTGATATTTTGAGGACCTCCTTGTATTGTTATTGTGATTTACCATTTATTCAAATCACAATGGTTTACCCTTCACTGTGTACAAATCCTGAATTACTGAGGACCTCCTTTTATTGTCATTGTGATTTACAATTCATTTAAATCACAGTGGACTACCCATCACTGTGTACAAATCCAGATATTTTGAGGACCTCCTTGTATTGTCATTGTGATTTGCCATTCATTGGGATCACAATTATTTTCCTATCAATGTGTACAACATTTGAATTTCTGAGAATCTTTTCCGTCAAGACTGATGATCCCATTCCTCGGATGCCTAAATAATAATCCGAATATTGTTTTTGTTTTACTATAATTCATTGGTATTACAAGTTATATGGAATTTTTATTAAGTTATAGATGAAATTGCAGGGAATAAACGGTGTAACTGATAACAATCATTGATGTACTCGAAAAGGTTTTATTTTATATTTAAAAAAACACCAATACGTTTAGTAAACTACTCATTATGCCTAGATCACATCATTGCACACACTTGCACTTTTGTACCCTGTATTGATTGCCCGCCATTTTTTAAAAAAGGAAAAGAAATAAAACCATGTATATACATTGTTCGTCCAATAACTTGTTAAAGTTTATCCTATAACTTTAAAAACAGAGTGTGTTTGTTTGGGTCCCTAGAGGTTACATTTTAACAACATTTTATTAAATGTGAAGAACCGAGTTATACAAAATTTCTATTATGTAATTTGGTCTTATGGCAGCTATCACCAAAGTTAGTAATACAAAGACCTCGACTCATGGGCAAAATATTTTGATTGTTTCATCCACTTTTTTAGGCTATGGGCTAGAGTATTCAGTATAGATAGATGTCATTAAAAAAATTTAAAAAAAACTCATTTTAACTCAGAACGTTGTAAAAAGTACAAATAAATTATTGTGTGAGAACATTTAATGGGCCTACCTAATATTTATTTTCTTGTTTAAACACTCTATGTACACCAGAACTCTAATAACTTTCACTCCTAATATTGGTATTCTTATCCAGAAATGTCTGTGTATCGCAGAAATCGAATAAGTTTCTCTATATACAACATATTTTATTATGTGACAACATAAAATGGTTTCACTCCTAGTATTGGTATTCTTATCCAGAAGTGTCTGTGAAGAGCAGAACTCAAATAAGTTTCTCAATATACAACATATTATATTATGTGACAACGTAAAATGGTTTCACTCCTAGTATTGGTATTCTTATCCAGAAGTGTCTGTGAAACGCAGAACTGGAATAAGTTTCTCTATATACAACAAATTATATTATGTGACAACGTAAAATGGTTTCACTCCTAGTATTGGTATTCTTATCCAGAAGTGTCTGTGAAACGCAGAACTGGAATAAGTTTCTCTATATACAACATATTATATTATGTGACAACGTAAAATGATTTGACTCCTACTATTGGTTTTCTTATCCAAAAATGTCTGTGTATCGCAGAACTGGAATAAGTTTCTCTATATACAACATATTATATTATGTGACAACGTAAAATGATTTCACTCCTAGTATTGGTATTCTTATCCAGAAATGTCTGTGTATCGCAGAACTGGAATACGTTTCTCTATATACAACATATTATATTATGTGACAACGTAAAATGATTTCACTCCTAGTATTGGTATTCTTATCCAGAAATGTCTGTGTATCGCAGAACTGGAATAAGTTTCTCTATATACAACATATTATATTATGTGACAACGTAAAATGATTTCACTCCTAGTATTGGTATTCTTATCCAGAAATGTCTGTGTATCGCAGAACTGGAATAAGTTTCTCTATATACAACATATTATATTATGTGACAACGTAAAATGATTTCACTCCTAGTATTGGTATTCTTATCCAGAAATGTCTGTGTATCGCAGAACTGGAATAAGTTTCTCTATATACAACATATTATATTATGTGACAACGTAAAATGATTTCACTCCTAGTATTGGTATTCTTATCCAGAAATGTCTGTGTATCGCAGAACTGGAATAAGTTTCTCTATATACAACATATTATATTATGTGACAACGTAAAATGATTTCACTCCTAGTATTGGTATTCTTATCCAGAAGTGTCTGTGAAGTGCAGAACTGGAATAAGTTTCTCTATGTACAACAAATTATATTATGTGACAACGTAAAATGGTTTCACTCTTAGTATTGGTATTCTTATCCAGAAATGTCTGTGTATCGCAGAACTGGAATAAGTTTCTCTATATACAACATATTATATTATGTGACAACGTAAAATGATTTCACTCCTAGTATTGGTATTCTTATCCAGAAATGTCTGTGTATCGCAGAACTGGAATAAGTTTCTCTATATACAACATATTATATTATGTGACAACGTAATAGATTTCACTCCTAGTATTGGTATTCTTATCCAGAAGTGTCTGTGAAGTGCAGAACTGGAATAAGTTTCTCTATGTACAACAAATTATATTATGTGACAACGTAAAATGGTTTCACTCTTAGTATTGGTATTCTTATCCAGAAATGTCTGTGAAGCGCAGAACTCGAACATGTTTCTCTATAAGACATGTCATATTATGTGAGGATATAAAATAGTTTCCCTCCTAGCACTGGTATTCTTATCCATAATGGTTGTATGGCACAGCACTAGAGCTACAAACACGTTGCTAGATCACCGATCATACCCATTGAAATATTTTTGTCACTAATTTGGACTTAATATATATCACAATTTTACTTCGATTTTATTAAATGTGGTAGTATATAGGTTCGATTTTACAAACTTGTAGACAATTTCGTTAATCAGAAAAATCGGTATCGGTAGATAAATTTTTAAAATGGTAACAGATTTTTTAATTTCTAAAAAAAAAAGTTTTTAGAGGATAATATTTTACCCTTTCCTCTTAAGCTCATGTTTTGCAGTTTAAAAAACTTATCTATTGTTTTTAACAAGGTGAAAAACCTAAAAGGTCAAAATCATTTTATAAAAATGTAGTTAAGAAAAGAACGAGAAATGAAGACCCGGTGCCCTCGAATATTCTAAAACCGTCAGCGTTGGAACAAGAGTTGTTCAAGAGAGACCTGATAGGACACATAAAAGAAAAGGTATCAAAACCAAGACTACATGCTAGTTTCAGAGGGATTGCCAAGCCCATACTCTCTATAAATGAGCCTCTGCTGGAATGGTTCTTATGGTGTACAATGTTATATTTGAAGTTCTGCCATAATTAGAAGGTTTTAATTCTGTTCATAAGCATCAAGTTTATATCAGAAATTGCAATTTTAAAAGTTATAATTTAAGATACTTCCACAGCTCCCCAATGTTTGTGGCTAAACTAGGGTAACTATGATCACAATATATAATTGTTTAACTTGATCACACAGCTTAATTATAAACAATTGTCGTTATACACACTCGTATTGTGAATTGTGAGTCCTGATGTCTGCTGTCTATTTGTACACAATTCAGTAGCCTAAACGGTTGAATCGAATTTGCTTCTTTTATATTCTCGCTTATACTTAGCCTACAGATATTATGAATAACAAATTTATTTCGATTTTTTTTTTTTCCCAAATATCGTTGTGAAGTGTCCTGAGCCCAACATTGGTTTTTTGAATGAAACAAAACTAAAAATTGACATTTTCTCAAAACCGGCTGTATCGATGTAGATAAAATGTTGATAAAACGCTTCTAAGGACTCAAACATAATGTAGGGTACTGGTCGTCATAGCCAAAACTGTCAGTTCTGAAATCAACAGTAAAAAAATCGACTTTAGTCCTTAAAACTCTTATAAAAACTTCATTTCCCAAAATCGGCTTAAGGCTATCGATTTCGTTCAATTTTTTTTTTTAATGAGAAAATTAGGATTAGTGTTCAACATCACTAGTTCAGAAATAATTTACAAAAAACGACAATAAACCTTAAAACTTCAACTTCAATCAAAACAATTTAAGTTCTTTCATGGCACAAGAGTAAATATGGCAAACAAATTATTTTAAAACACAATTTCACAAAGCTTCTATAAAAAATATGAGAGATAAAAAAACATTACACTTTTATCTTTCTTGCGTAAGTTAGTTTGAGACATTTTTTATAATAGTGGGATCAAACATTTTTTATGTCTTATAACATTTGGTTTTTGGATGGTCGTGTAAGAAAGTTAATTACGTTAAAATGCAGCATCTAATGGCCCAACAACAAAAAGTATTGTTGGCCGTGTCCGCAAAAATGCCGGTTTGGGGGGTCACCGTCCTAGATGGTCAGATATATTCAAATCGGTCAATCAATTTACAAAATTTCGAAATATTTACATTAATGGCCTAAACCGATGTGTAAAGAAAATTATTACGGTTTAAGAGTAAATTGGAAAATCCGAAAATGAACCCTAAATGCACATTACTTTATTTAATATGTAGGTTAAATTTTAAAATATTATTGCAAAATAAGTATTTTCGTCACTACTGATAAATAATATAACTCCTTTTTATAAGAATTGGGCCAATTTAGGAATCAGGTTTTCAATAGTTTTTAACATAGTTTTTATCTTAGACGTATCCATAAGAATACCTAATAATTTAAGTTATAGCCTAACTTGTGCAAAATTAGATAAAAGATGCCAAAGTAATCAAGTGTACTGCTTTTATCGACCGATGTGTTTGTTTGGAGTGTTCACGTTTGTAAGTTTCTCTCCTAGATAGCGTTGGAGTCGTCGCGACAGACTTAATGACGTACGGCAAGTGTTCAATGCAGCTACAGATCGAAGGCCACGGCGCACCTAGCACGGGCATCGGGCAAGCTACCAGCTACCACCACAGTACCACAGCTCAATCTGAGTGCTGTGAGCGGAGAGTGGTCATTGTATGTGGTCGTGCGAAGGAGTGGAGACTGGAGAGTGTTCCGTTTAGTGCTGGGATAGTGGACTAGATTTTAACTGAAAGGTTATCCTAACTTATTTGTGTGAGTGATTGTGCCGTTTCGTTTTTCAACTTGTGTTAGATTTTAGTTTCTATGATCAAACAGACTGTGTGAGTTTATATATAAACGCGAATAATCGATTTTACAAAAGGAAAAGCGATACATTTTACTGGGTTTAATTCTGTTTTTTGAAATGAGATATATTTCAGCATAACCTAAGCAAGAACGAAACCAAGAGGAACAACATTCGGTGAGTAATACTTATTTTCCCCAACAATTTACATATGTCGACCTATAATTATTATCGTAAATTATTTTAAGTTATAAACAATAGATACATGAATATGTAGTATTTAGAAACGATCTGGCAACATTGCTTACACGAAATAAAACCATTTTAAACAATATTCATTATGTTGCCTAGGTACAAACGATACTATGTCTAAGCAAATGGTGTGTTTTCATTCACAATCACCCTTAATATGTGCAAAACGTTCATACCTATATTGCAAGTTCTGATAATTAACTTTAAAAATTATATTTTTTCACCCAGTAAAAATCTAGGCCCAATTTGATTTGCACAAGGAGGCGTGGCTGTAAGTTGGTGTTACAAAGTAGTTGGAATTAATGACATACTTTTGCTCTTCTTTTATTGCAAACTTTTCATAGTACAATTTTGTCATTAAAAGTTTTTTTTAAAGCTAACCATTTTACATGTTACGGATAAAAGATAAAATAGTCTGTAACTGGAAAAGAAAATGCAAAAAATTAAAAAATGTTTTAAATTGTAATAAAGAACTGTTAGGCCCCAAGTTATTTAATTTTTTTGAGTGGGCTGAATTTTACTTAGTCACTCTGTAGTAATTAGAAATAATAGTTAATTTACAGATTTAGAGTTACTAGTTTCTTTATTTATAATATTACAAACCTAACCTGTCTTTTTTCCAAAATATTTGGACAGACTAACCTAATTATAAAAATAGGTTAAGCCCCTCCTCTTGGAAAGGATTAAGTTATAATTAAATTGTCTTCTACTAATTTTAACACAGTAGAAGAACTTAGATTATTTAAAAAAGACATTTAACCGGTTATATTCTTAATTAGTTGTTTTAATTGAGAAATTAATAGTAAATAATTGTTAGAAAACACAACATTACTGTACTAGGTTAATTAATCCATAGAATGCATGCGTTAGTCTACGAATATATTTGTGGACATTTTAGTCTTAATTTGTAGGATATGAGCTATTATAAGTTATAGGCTACAAAGAATGGATGATCTAATTGTATTTTCTGTTTGGCAATGGAGAGCTTTGCTAGGTCGACAAAACTATTTCAGTAGGCAGGCAAACACCGGCGTAAGCTAGATAGAGGCCAGTCACTTGGCTTGCTACACAAACTAATTAAACTCAGTGACTATTTGGACAACAGCATTACTGTTTGTTGTTCAAAGGTCATACTTTCCAATAGCAGTATCCTGGTCCCCTCAACATTGCTTTAAATTGATGTATTTATTATAAAGATTTTTCTTCCTTCTTTACATGCATACTAATACACACACATTCATAGACTTCAAAATTTGTATCACTATAACAAGATATCTTCCAGTTCTATGTACAGTAACTTTGTAATGTAAGTTAAGTTTTATTTAAACGATTTTTAGTTAAACCTAAATTTAGACCTAAAACTTTAATAGTCCTACATTCAAAGACTATAATATAGCCTAAATGTTTCATTGTATCAAGAGATGTTTCAGTTCTATTTTGAATAACTTTGTTGATTACTTTTATTTAAATTATTTTTAGTCTAACTTAAAATTAATTAGACATAAAACTATAGACCTACATTCATAGTCTACATAGTTTGTTTAATTGTACCAAGAATCTTTGGTTCGATATACAATAAGTTTATAGGTTAGTTTTATTTTTAAAAGATTTTTAATCGAACTATTTATAAATTTATTATCCTCAAATTTTAATCAGCCTTCATTCATAGACTACATAACAAGTGATCTTTCAGGTCGATGTACAATAAGTTTGTAGTTTAGTTTTTTTTAATGAATTTTTGACAAATTTAAATCTAAACAAAACTTGAATTTGTTACATTCATTCATAGAGTACATAATTTTGTTTCATTGTATCAAGAGATCTTCAGTTCGATGTACTTTGTAGTTTAGTTTTATTTAAATGATTTTTAACTTTAATAGGCCTACATTACATATCATCTAATTTTGAACGAAATAGGCTATCTTGTAACTTGTAAATTGTTAATTGTTTGTAAAGATAATGGTTTTCGAGATATTTGGCATTATTTTGTAAATGTGTAATATAAAATCATCATTTCTGACATATTGGTAAATGGTTAGATTCAAAATACGTATACCAAATCTAGATTCAATTTATCATCCATTTTCGAAGTTATACATTTGTTAGGAAACTCAACAAATGGAAAATTAGGCCTAAGCGTTTTCGTCGTACATATGTTTATAAAAACTGTTTTATTTATTTTTATGTAATATCCACTCAGAAATTTTCTTCGTGTAGCCTATTTCAGGGGCACTGTGTATGTGTGGAAAGAATCCATAGTGTCGGCGACTAGGCCCTTGGGGCCTCTTAACTGTTCACATATTTACAATACCCGAAATTACAATTTTGGCAATAGTCTAACTTCTATTATCATTCATCGTAAATATGGAGATTTGCAAATTTTATTTAAGGTGTTGTAAGAGAATTGCTCAAAATATGTGGGCGAAAACCTTTTTAAATGACCGTCGATTTGAATTTTCCAATTGTTTATTCTGCTTTCAAAATAAAATGGTGAAAAAGAGGTTGCCAAACCAAATTTTAAGTCTCTAGATGCATTTTTTTTCCGTTAGACAACACACACAAATATAGAATTAGGTTAGGAAGTAACAAAACAGCTGATATATTACAATAGTAAACAAAAGATAACACAAAATCTTCGAGCTTACATATAGCCTGTTTCGTCGAAAATAACAACTAGACCTATGTGTCTTTTAAATTTTGAAATAGAATTCTGTGATTTGACCAAGTTTAAAGCAGTAAAATAAATCCCTAGTCCCATAAAACATGTCTAATTGAAGATGCGGTATTTTTGAATTTCTCTTCTTTTTGTATTTGTTGAACCAACTTTAGCTTATTTTATTCCATGAGTAGGTTTGGTCACGAATACTTGCAGACACAAATGCTATACATGGATTCAAAATAAATCTAAATACTCCAATTTTGGTATTATTTATCGAAAATAGCCTACAACCGGTAATTTATATTTTACTGTATTTAGTGAATTAGGTCTACTGAAGTAGTGTTTGGGCTTGGGACTATCGAATTCTTCTTAGTATTCGAATAGGAAATCAACTATTGGTAATTCTGCGCAATTACTTGGTCAACCCCAAACTTTTTCATATTTTACTACGGTCATAAGGATGTTCTCAGAAAGCAAGAAACATATAATTCAAGGCCCGCAAGGCCATCGTACAGGTTGCCGAGCGATAAGAAGGTTCAAAGTCCACGCGATAACAGTGGCTTGCGGGAAACGCAAGGAAGGCCTATAATGACAGGTTTGGCCAGGTAGCTATATATATATAGGCCTATATATATATATAGCTACCTGGCCAAACCTGTCATTATATGTAATTATATAACGGTACTGTCACAACTGGCCTTCCGCGCGTCTCCCGCAAGCCACTGTTATCGCGTAGACTTTGAACCTTCTTATCGCTCTGTACGATGGGGAGACGCGCGGAAGGCCTATAATGACAGGTTTGGCCAGGTAGCTATATATATAGGCCTATATATATAGCTACCTGGCCAAACCTGTCATTATATTTAATTATATAACGGTACTGTCACAACTGGCCTTCCGCGCGTCTCCCGCAAGCCAACGTTATCGCGTGGACTTTGAACCTTCTTATCGCTCGGCAGATGGCCTTGCGGGCCTTAAATTATATGTTTCTTGCTTTCTGAGAACATCCTTATGACCGTAGTAAAATATGAAAAAATTTGGGGTTGACCAAGTAATTGCGCAGAATTACCAGTGACTGAATTATATTAGTAGGTATTAGTACCTACTATGAAAATCTTTTAATAAAATATAAACGAAATGATGAACGAATAATGTTCAAATATTCAAATAACCTAAAACTACGTGCGCGTGATCTCTCTATCGAATAGTTATATAGCGAATAGTTAATAACGCTGTGGTAAAAAGTATTCACTATTTAGATAAAGTATTCGTGAGTACCGCTACGAATATAAATTGATTCTGTAATGTGCATAAGTTGTAGGAGCATAGCAGCTTGCCAGAAAAAAGTATTCATTAGAAAGTATTCGAATACTTTTCTTACTATTCGAATATATGAATACTTTTCTATTCGAATAACCCATCACCAATACTGAAGAAAAGTGAGGGGAAAATAACTGCCAGTATGTACCGGTAGGCTATCGTTATAGTTTTAGATTTAGATTACAATTGAAATATCTCCACATTTATCTAATATACTTTTAATGCTATATTGATACATTTTCCACGTTTTTTGTATTATTATCTTTTTATTGTTGACCTATTTACAAAACATAACAGGATAATAACAAAATTAGGTTAGTAAAACGCTGTGAAATAACAAAACAGCTGATTTATTAGTCATAACACATTAACACAACGGTAATTAAATGATACATGAAATCTTTAGGCTTACATTCCGACTGTTTCGATGACAGTAACAACTAGGCCTATGTAACTTTTCATTTATCAAATCGTTCTGTAATTTCAACGGGTTGAAAGCCGTAAAATAAATCTTTAGTCTAATACTTGCCTCTAATTGTAGTAACAAGTAAGGCCGTAATTTTGATTTTATTTTAATATTTTATTTGAGGGTTGTTAGTAATGTTCTTGGTATATTTTGTCCAAATTCTAGGTTAATGTTTACAAATATGATTGTGAATTCAGACAAATCTAAATAATCTAATTGAGTATAAATTATTCGTATTATTCTACGTAGAGGGTAATTTATTTTAATATATTTACTGAATTATTAGTTCAGTCCGAAAGCGATGAAAACTGTATAATCTGCGGAAATCCATGTTGGTGGTTGGAGGTTGGATTTTGATAAATCCTTTTGCATTAGCTTTGTTTCAAACCTAAATAACAAAATCTATATGGTCTGGTTTAAGCGAATTGCCTTTTAATTGACAATAAACAATTTTATAAACATATTGAATAACTCGGAGGAGAAAATGTCTAAATCACCACAAAAATTGTACCAAAGATTTTTTGGGTCGTTGATTACAAATATGTGGTCAAAATTTAACAAATTCAAAATGGTAGTTTTTTGTAAAAAATAATAAATTATTATGAAGTAATTAGCCAAAAGGTCTCTGTTACAATATTATTTGGAAGTTTTCAGGGTCGCTGAAGTAGGATTTGATGTTCAAAATTTCCAAATCCAAAATGGCTGTATAAGTTCCATTTTTAATATTAGGTAATTTCTGAAAAACCAATTACCGCTACCTATAATGTTTTTGTAGTAACCGTTTTTGATTTAAACCGCCATCTGTATAAAAAAAAAAAACTTTAAAGAGCACCAACTATCGAAATAATAGATAGAATAAAACTCGAAGTTTTTAGTTTAGTATCTCTTATTATAATATTTATTAAAACTTTTAACTTTTCATTATAAAATAAAATTAAATAACATGCAGCGTCTTAGAGAAGTTTACTTTAAACACATGCACTTCAAATACAAATTTTACACCATTTTAAATAGTAAACACTACACTCGCGCTAAGTTTTATTTAACAATTACATATTTACGAATAAATAATGCATTACAAATCAGAGACTCCCAAAACCTACCTAGGTAACATTTTTACGGTGATTTGTACATTTGTTTTTAAAAAAATGTTAATTTATCGTTTATTAACAATTAAAAGAGAATTCGCATAAACAGATCATATGGATTTTGTTATTTAAGGATAAACAAAGGCAGTGATTGAAATCTTTTTACTATTACCAGGATTTTCCCACCGAAATCGCTTAAGAACTTGATTAGCCTATATTGAAGAAAGACGAGTGGGAAATAAATTGCCGCACGTGCGCCGGTATCTTTAAAATATCTCTTCTCTAAACTATTTATCTGTATTAATATCTTTCCTTTATAAAATAGAAGATTCTTCTAATACAAGGATTGAGGTCCTTCAAATTCATACATATACAGTGTAAATCATAAACTCCTAAGGTACTCCTCTACTTTTTAAATCGTAAACGCCAGACTCATTTTTTATCCTCCTCCTGAAGGGGGAGCTGTAGGGGTCAACTCAAATGGTAAGGGGGGCATGTGATACATCGTTTTAAGGATGGAATATTTTCTATCTAATATTTCCAAAATGTCACTGTACAACGTAACTATTCTAAAAGGAGCAATAATCACAACAGTTTGTTTGTTATAAACTGCCCTGCGTTTGGCTCTTTGTTTACCGGCTGTTCATTTCGTTTGGCTCTTTATTACGCTTTCTTTTTACCATTTTTCTCTACTCATCAAGACCTATACCTCCCCCCGCCCCTTCGTAATATTTAAGATATGTGTGAGTTTACCCCCACCACATCTTCCTTTAGAGGGTAACAAAAAGTAGAATATTATCCCAAAAAGTAGGGTCTAATACAAACTAAGATTCCCAATGTTTGGGTTTTTTTAAACAATTATTAATACAAATAGAAAGAAGCTTGGAATTTCCACAGCATAAACTGCATAAACGTTTGTTTTATTACGTTTATAAAACCTTTTATCACACTACCCCCCTCCCCTCTTAATATATAAGATATTTGCGTTGACTCTCAAAGTTTCACCTCCCCCAAGAGGGAGTAAAATAGTTTTACCAAAAGTAAAATCTGTATACAAACTTTGAATTTTTTAAATTTCAATTATTAATAAAAATAAAGGGGGACTGCGACTTTATGATCACACTGTACCCCACACTTTATGATTTCATTTCATTTTTTTAAAAATTGATTCCCCAAATACAAAGCACAACATAAGAGAATAATAAATGAAAGTATTATTATGCAAACAAAATAAAAATACTACAATAAACCAAACATAAAAAGAAACAAAATTAAAAATAAATGTTTGCCCTATGTATGCTGAGTGTTCTTCTATACGTGTTTTAAAAATAAAGCAACATTTTTCTTCACATACAATTACAACAATTACAACGTGTTGTTAGTTAAGAAAAGAAACATCTTTTAATATGATTGGAAGAAAATAATATGTAGCTTATTATTTATAATGAATGTGATTGAAGATATACAATTTTTCTGAATATAATCATTCTGTAACAAATTGATACAGTGCACTGGTGGTGATGATAGAAACCATTTCCTACAATTATTATATGTAGCTCAATAATGGAATAGTGACGGGAATAGAAATTGTGCCAATTTGTGGAATCTAGATTTCACTGGGTTTTTAACTGATAATTGAAGTATTAGAAACTAGTGATCCATTGATTTGTGATTCTCTCATACCTATTGTAAAATAGCAAAAATAACTATATTGATATTGCTTCTAGTAAACGTGAAAAACAGTGCAGTAATAATCACAATTACAGGAACAATAACTAAATAATTACAATAATTTAATACTCTGGCCCTGACATAGATATCATTTTTAGGGGAGTTTTCTGCTAATCTACGCTGATAAGGAGTGGTAGGGATGATAGGTATAAAATATTATACCCTGACCGCGACATAGTTATCATCTGCTGCTAATCTGCGTTGAAAAGTCGAAACATCTGAGGAGTGGGAGGGATAACAGGTACAATTTATTATACCGTGACTTTGGCATAGTTATCATCTGCACATAGGCGAAAACATCTGAGGAGTGGGAGGGATAGTAGGTGCAATTTATTATACCATGACCCTTAGATAGTTATCATCTGCTGCTAATTTAAGCTGATAATCTGAAACGTATATATGAGGAGGGGAGGAGTGGAAGGTAAAATTTATTATATCCTGATCCTTTGATAGTAATCGTCTGCTGTTATCAGCATTATGCTTATGCTTAAACATCCGACCAGGTGGAGGGACGATCGGTACAATATATTATACCCTGCCTCTGACATAGTTATCATCTGCACATAAGCCGAAACATCTTAGAAGTTGGAGGGCAGTTAGGTACAATTTATTGTATCCTGACCTTGACATAGTTATCATCTGCCGGCAATCTACGCTGAAAAGCCGAAACATCTCAGGAGTTGAAGGGACGGTAGATACAATTTATTGTATCCTGACCTTGACAGAGTTATAATCTGCCGGCAATCTACGCTGATAAGCCAAAACATCTCAGGAGTTGGAGGGCAGGTAGGTACAATTTATTGTATCCTGACCTTGACAGAGTTATCATCTGCTGTTAATCTACGCTGATAAGCCGAAACATTTCAGGAGTTGGAGGGACGGTAGGTACAATTTATTGTACCATGACTTTGATATACTTATCATCTGCTGCTAATCTACGCTGATAAGCCGAAACATTTCAGGAGTTGGAGGGCAGGTAGGTACAAT
The DNA here is from genome assembly GCA_963513935.1 of Aphrophora alni. NCBI lineage: Eukaryota > Metazoa > Arthropoda > Insecta > Hemiptera > Aphrophoridae > Aphrophora > Aphrophora alni. Next base: position 54,943,477 of record OY740765.1, on the reverse strand, counting down.
TTATTGTATCCTGACCTTGACAGAGTTATAATCTGCCGGCAATCTACGCTGATAAGCCGAAACATTTCAGGAGTTGGAGGGACGGTAGGTACAATTTATTGTACCATGACTTTGATATACTTATCATCTGCTGCTAATCTACGCTGATAAGCCGAAACATTTCAGAAGTTGGAGGGACGGTAGGTACAATTTATTGTACCATGACTTTGACATAGTTATCATCTGCCGGCAATCTACGCTGATAAGCCGAAACATCTCAGAAGTTGGAGGGCAGGTAGGTATAATTTATTGTATCCTGACCTTGACCTAGTTATCATCTGCTGCTAATCTACGCTGATAAGCCGAAACATTTCAGGAGTTGGTGGGACGGTAGGTACAATTTATTGTACCATGACTTTGACATAGTTATCATCTGCCGGCAATCTACGCTGATAAGCCGAAACATCTCAGAAGTTGGAGGGCAGGTAGGTATAATTTATTGTATCCTGACCTTGACCTAGTTATCATCTGCTGCTAATCTACGCTGATAAGCCGAAACATTTCAGGAGTTGGTGGGACGGTAGCTACAATTTATTCTACCATAACTTTGACATAGTTATCATCTGCCGGCAATCTACGCTGATAAGCCGAAACATCTCAGAAGTTGGAGGGCAGGTAGGTACAAGTTATTGTATCCTGACCTTGACATAGTTATCATCTGCTGCTAATCTACGCTGATAAGCCGAAACATTTCAGGAGTTGGTGGGACGGTAGGTACAATTTATTGTACAATAACTTTGACATAGTTATCATCCGCCGGCAATCTACGCTGATAAGCCGAAACATTTCAGAAGTTGGAGGGACGGTAGATACAATTTATTGTATCCTGACCTTGACATAATTATCATCTGCTGATAAGCCATTATGTTTTTAGTTGTTTTTGTAGTTATGATTAGGGAAATCATCAATTGTGAATTTCATTGCTCACTCGAACTGAAACGTGATTCTCGCTGTATTCACTATTGGTTAGTTTCAGTTCTTTCCGAAACGATAGCTGACGCTCTTAACAGTGGTTTCGGTGATTCATATTCGGCCGGCATTTGTTTGGCGTTTCGAATTATGATGTTCTGAGTGAAGTGAATATTCGTTAGTGATTATCAACGAGTTTTCGTTTCTGTACAACTCTCGCAGTATTGTCTTTTGACATTTATTTTAGATTTGATTTTTTGCAGTCAGATTTTTGAATATTTAAAAATCATGAAAATAAAATAAAATCTTGAAATTTCACAAAAGTTTTGACCTTTTATACCTACTTGTAGCTCATATGAAATACACGAAGAAATCTTGAGAAAGTAGTGCTTTTTTATAGTTATCGTGATCCTAACTAACTTGTAGAGTTATAACTTTCTAATTTTTTCTTTTCTACTGGAAAGTGTAGAAGTATAATTCTTGAATTACTCTTCATGGTTTTAAAATTTTTTGTTTCTAGTTAATCACAATTGATAACAATATAATACATATTGTAGCTATGTAATATTTTTATTCCTTGGAATACAAATTAAATCTAATTGTTTTTTAATGGAGGGAAAATACCACAGACGTTTTTGACCGAGCCAAGTAAAGTCCTCCATATGAAATTTAGTCTGTACATTTGCAATAACAGCAAAACGTGTATACCAATCATTATAAAAGGTTTTTTACACCTAGGGCTATCATGTGTATATATATATATATATATATAAGTTTTATATTTTATTTTCAGGTTTAAAATTAAAATTGCGCCCACTCAAAAGTTCCTTACTCGGTTCTAAGGCATAGACTTGGACTGGAGCACGCGCTTCGATGTATTACCAATAATCGTGTGCACGAGGCGTAACGATTAATCATAGAAAAATCCTCAAATGCAAAATTAAATTTGAATTCTTTTATAAAATTGTCTACACTTGCCTAAAGAATAACAAGCTTCCACACTCGTTACTTTTGGATTTATATGAAATAAAACTATAGCGTTACAAAAAACAGTGTGTAAATATCAGTTACACTGTTTCGTTCCTGAGATTCCTTCTAAAACTTGACAAAGTTTTATGTAACATCTTGTGTAATATGCGTCAACGTAAATTAGAAAAAAAAAAAAAATATATATATATATATATATATATAAACAGTACTCGAGACCCGCGGTGGGTCGCGGTGTTGTCGCGAAACAAGTGACCAGTGAAATAACGCTCCATAATAGAATTTGCGAAATAAACAGCTAAACTACCCCTTTATACAAGCGCTTAGGAGGTCAACGACCACTAAACAGTGGAAGGGAAAACCCGGCTTACCAATTTCGACCCCTAACTCCATCACGGTCGAACCTTTTTCCGCCATTACTGTCCTCTCGTTGATCCTATGTAGCTGCTTATTTCACTGGTCGATTTTTTTCGCGGCACCAGTGGGGCTAAAAGATCGTGTCCAGTCAAGGCAGTTATCGCTATCGATGAGTACATCATATTATTTACCACTGATAAATGTTAAATCACAATCGTAATAGAAGCAAGTATATAATATTTTTCTTTGTCCTCGTTATACAGTACCTGTGACCCTATTGGGATTTCAATAACGAATAATTAAATTTATTAAAACTTCTAAGGAGTGCAGTATTCTGTTAACAGAACCCTTCGTTGTGTGTTGGAGGCTCTCTAGACTCTAGACCATATAGAGGAAACATGTCAAAGCATCGTCGTGGTTATATTTAAACACTTAATTATCCTTCTCTTTATGAAATTTCTTCAACTTAATTATTTTTACGTACAAATTAGTAAGTTGAAATTATTTTGGAAATAAACCATGGGCGTCATCACCAGTTCATTATTGGGGGGGGACATTTGCCGGGGGTCTGGGGGTATGGAAATTTTAAAAAATTAAACTTCTCAAAACATTGTTTTTATGCATTTATTTGTGCGTTTGTAACAGAAATGTAATGTTAAAAACCCTAGTAAAGACAAAGCCCGATGTTTAGCTTTTAAGGTTTTAAGTAAATCATTCGTTTTTAGCAAAAATATTTTTACATCTCAAATATTGGGGGGGGCGTCCCCCCGGCGATGACGCCCATGAAATAAACTGTGTAAAATTATTGCATTCACTTTCACACATACCGATCTGCTAAGCGAAAAATAATATTCCTCTCTATCTCAACTATACTATTTTTAAATCAGAAAGAAATATGTAAGTTTATCCTCGTGTATTTCTAATGAGACATTAGTTGATATAGAAAAGTAAATACCTTTATTAATTTTTTGTTTAATGCAATTTTTAACTTTTTGTTTACATTTTAATAGACATTAGTTTGCTTCGCTTGTATTTTGATTGAAATCAAGTTTTTTAATGATGGTAGCTAAGTTCATTTTAGTTGTTTTGTATATATTTTAATAGACCACAAGTTTGGATTGCTTGTTTTAGAGTAAAATTCGTTTCCGTAACAGGTTTAACCCTAAAATGGAAACCATTCGTAAATTTTACGACTACTCTCAGTGTTTTAATTGCAACTACTAGGTTTTGGGGTTGACGGTACTGTCCTTCCTGGTAATTCCCCAACTGTCGCTAGTCAGGTCAAGGTTAGTGTCATCTTTGCAGTTGAGCTGAGTGGTTTATTCTTTTCGTTGGAGGCCGGTAGTCGTAATTTTTACGAATGCTTTCCATTCAAGTGACATTTTGTACAATTGATTTGTTTTAGTTTTTTAATTTTCCTGTCTTTATTTTTTATCTAATAGTGTTTAAGTTTGTGTAAATAGAGTAAAGTAAATAATTTTGTAAATAAACATTGAAAATGACTCTTTATTCATCTGAAATCGACCGTTTGATCGATGAAATAAGTGATGTGGATAGTGACGACTCAGATAAATTACAAAGAAATTTTATTGATAGTGAAATAGAAGACAGTGTATTGTAATACTCAGGCAGTGATGATTATGAACCATCATCTGATGAGCTATCGTCAGATGACGATTTTTGGGAGCCCACAAGAAAACGTAAAACGCCATCAAAGTTTGATGAAACTTGTGTTGGTTTGAAGCGTAACATTAGTGACTTGTTACATTCTATGGAAGGTTCATCTCAACAAGAAATAAACACACCTTTGGAATCTTTTGATACATCATCTCCACTACAAATGCTACCAGGTACAACGGCCACTTCTTCACAACAGGTACCAAATGAATCCACATCTATTCAAGGTCGTCTATTTTTGATAATTGTGTACAGAGTGAAAGTATTAGGACCGTCCGAATTATAAAAGGTAAAAATAATCATTGTTAGACAAAGCAGCCAAGACCTTCCTCACGAACTAGATCAAGAAATATTGTATATTTTTCTCCGAAAGTAAAAGGTAGGGCTCTAAGCACTAATAAACCTTCAGAATCTTTTCTCGCCTTTATCATAGATAATGATATTGAAAAAATTGTGTCAAACACTAACGATGAAATTATTCTGAAACAGAGAGACTATCAAGAACTAACAGCAACACATAAACTCACAAGTATTTTAGAACTAAAAGCTTTGATTGGAATACTACTGTTTTCTGCCGTACACAAAGATAGCCATGTAAATTGTACTGAAATGTTCAATGAAACCCTAAGCGGAACAATATATACAGCCACAATGAGCGAAAAAAGGTTTAACTTTTTGTTAGATTTTTTAAGATTTGACAATAAACACACGTCAAGCTAGAAGAGTGAATGACAAGTTTGCTCCAATCAGAGAATTGTGGAACAATTTTATTGAAAAATGTGTCAAGAATTACGAACCAAGCACGTACCTAACAGTTGATGAACAACTTCTGGGTTTTAGGGGCAGATGCCCATTTAAGATGTTTATATCTAATAAATCTAGTAAATTCGGTATTAAAATAGTTATGGTTTGTGATGTAGGCACAAAGTATATGCTTAATGCTGAGCCATACATGGGTAAAGGTTCTACACCAAAAGATATGCCAGCTAGCCAATATTATGTCAAAAAGTTATCAACGCCATATCACGGTACAACAGGAATTTGACGATGGATAACTGGTTTACCAGTGTGTCACTTGCTAGTGATTTGTTAAAAGATCCTTACAAACTAACAATCATAGGCACAATTAGAGCTAATAAACCTGAATTGCCCAATTGCATGATCAATCCTAAAAATAGACCAATTGGAGACATCAGATTTCTTTATGATGGCAATTCCACTCTTGTATCACACAAGGTAAAACTAAACAAAATTGTATATCTCATTTCAACTATGCATGTTGGAGAGGGTACTATCTCAGCTACAGGAAAACCCACAATCATAGAAAACTATAATGAAACTAAGGGAGGGGTAGATGCATTTGATCAAATGTGCTCTGCTGTAAACTGTTCCCGGAAAACCAGACGGTGGCCAATGCGTATTTTCTATGGTATGCTAAACATGGCTGGGATAAACTCCTGAATTACACATAACCGTGTGTTAAAGATGAGAAATGAAAAACTTATCACAAGGAAAAAGTTTTTACTTGAAGTGTTCAGAGAATTTATCACGCCATGGTTGGAAAGAAGAATACAAATTCCAACAATTCAACGGGAATTGAAATCACTCATTGTTGACGTCATGCACAAGGGAATGGGTGGGCCATGACCCGCCCCCCCAGCAACCAAACCCCAAAAACAAAAGGACAATTTGCAAGTTTTGCCCCTATCAGAAGAGGCGGATGACAACAAACTGGTGTGTTCAATGCCTGCAAGCCTACTGCAATGAGCACCGTGCCATAATTGTGCCGCCAGACTCTGAACCACAGAACTTTGCAGTGTGTTAATAAATGAACTTAAAAATAACATTATATGAAATATAACCCATATTATATTATTGTTTAGGTTGCAAATTTGTTTAATAATTTTTGTTTATTTTTATTTTCTGTATCAAAAAATTTTCATTAAAAAATAGAAATTTTTATTTTAAATAACTTTAAATGAACTAAAATAATTTTTTCTTTAAAATATATTATTATTATTATGTAGAAAATTATGCGTGTTGTCTAATTGTGAACCATTTTTTCAATTAACTTCCACACCTGAGTAATATATTTATAAAATATATTTTAGTCGTAAAATTTACTAATGCTTTCCATTTGTGTAACTTTTTGGTAGGTTTCCATTCTAGGGTTAAACGACTAAACTTAAAAACCTTCCAACTCTATCAATTTGTTCAACAACAAAATTCAAATTCGTACAACAAAAATAAAATAAAATAATTGTATAAGTTTACAAATAGGTATCTCGATATTGGAAGTTTTACCTTATTTGTTTGTTTTTAAGTCGCCATGAAATGTCTACAGATAATATTGTTTGTTAAAACTACATGAACCAAATATCCCCTCAGTTTTGTTTAGAAGGAGTGAATAGATAGAAACGTGCTTCCAGGAAACCTTATTGGATTAAAGAAGACTACTTTTGGCATTTGTCTACTCCCCTCCCTTCTCGTGCCCTACATAACTGGAAATGATACTCTGGAATTTGGTTTCCGTTTGAAATCCAAGGAAATTGTATTTTTTAAAAGTCATTAAGAAAGTTGTTTAATTTGATATTTAACATTATTTTTATAGAATTAATATCCAACGTGGAAGTAGGCACCATTTCCTGTATTTTGATATTTTAAGATCTGTTACCTGTAGCTGTGGTACCAGTAAAATCATCTCTTATAGGTTAAATTGTGTCGCACACCGATAAGGTTATCTACGTTTTCGCACAGATTAACCCCGTGCTACAGTAAGTCAATTGATAACAGCTAGTGCTTACTTAAAGGCCAGTAATGAAAACAGTTCTGAGATATTCTGCACATTTATTCTATTCTGAATTAAGATATTCTACACATTCCTATTCTGAATTGAATATTCTACATATTTAATCTGTTCTAAATTGAGATATTCTAACATTTAATCTATTCTGAATTGAGATATTCTACACATTTAATCTGTTCTGAATTGAGATATTCTACACATTTAATCTATTCTGAATTGACATATTCAGAACATTTGATCTATCTGAATTGAGATATTCAACACATTTAATCTATGGGATATTCTACAAATTGGGATATTCTACACACATTTAATTTGTTCTGAATTGAGATATTCCACACATTTAATCTGTTCTGAGTTGAGATATTCTACACATTTAATCTGTTCTGAATTGGGATATTCTACACATTTAATCTATTCTGAATTGAGATATTCCACCTTTAATATGTTCTGAATTGAGATATTTTACACATTAATCTGTTTTGAATTGAGATATTCCACACATTCAATCTGTTCTGAATTGAAATATTCTACACATTTAATCTGTTCTGAATCTAGATATTATACACATTTAATCTATTCTGAGTTGATATATTGTACACATTTAATCTATTCTAAATTGAGATAATCTACATACATTTAATCTGTTCTTAATTGAGATATTCTACACACATTTAATCTATTCTGAATTGAAATACTCTACACATTTAATCTGTTCTTAATTGAGATATGCTACACACTAATCTGTTCTGAATTATTAGTCATAAGCATTAAACAACTATAGGCTACATTCGAAATCTACTGTTATACATCCGAAATAATAAAAGTAAAATATTTACAAAACTCCAATATCAATACAAGGGGGGAAAAAAACTGTGGATATTTTAACACTAGATTAAGCCACAATTCATTAATAACCAACTTCTTTGATCTTGGGCACATGTTTTATCACAATGTGCCTTAAGATATTTTATAAACTGAGGCCGCTAGTATCGGTGTTTTCATGGGAAGATGTATCGAGTGGTTAGTCAGTCACATCGGAAACGAGGCCGTAGAATATGTTAAATCCAATTTTTAACAAACTGGAACATCTACTAATTATATCACTTGCCCTTCCAATTAAGCCGCTACAGACCTAACCGCCCCGTTTTGGATTCAATGTACTTAATGGTAATGTTAAACAGATTACTTTGAAAAATGGTGATTGGAAAATTACGCACATGTTATTTTAAAGGTTAGTGGAATACGAATGTGGCATAGCTTTCTATTTTCTTTCTTCATATTCATTTAGGTGAAGGTGATGTAACCTTAGACAACATAGTCGCAAAGCAGTGTTATCTTACTTCTCCTTTCTTCATATTCATTTAGGTGAAGTTGATGTAACCTTAGATACATAGTCGCAAAGCAGTGTTATCTTACTTCTCCTTTCTTCATATTCATTTAGGTGAAGGTGATGTAACCTTAGACACGTAGTCGCAAAGCATTGTCACCTTACTTCTCCTTTCTTCATATTGATTTAGGTGAAGGTGATGTAACCTTAGACACAGTCGCAAAGCATTGTCATCTTACTTCTCCTTTCTTCATATTGATTTAGGTGAAGGTGAAGTAACCTTAGACACAGTCGCAAAGCATTGTCACCTCACTTCTCCTTTCTTCATATTGATTTAGGTGAAGGTGATGTAACCTTAGACACAGTCGCAAAGCATTGTCATCTTACTTCTCCTTTCTTCATATTGATTTAGGTGAAGGTGAAATAACCTTAGACATATAGTCACAAAGCATTGTCACCTTACTTCTCCTTTCTTCATATTCATTTAGGTGAAGGTGAAATAACCTTAGACACATCTTACTTCTCTTCCGTCGTCAGTATTAATTGTGACTATTAATTGCAAATCTTTAAATTTGTCGTAACTCCATCTCTCTGATATAACTATTTCTGTATGAATAAAATTATACATTCTACCAGGTCTCTCATCAAATGACAAGCGGAGCAGTGCAATTTTTTAAATTAATACACCGGGTGGCTTAATTAAAAGAGTCTTCCATCTATATTTTCACAATTTTCGTTACATCGATTTGGGAGCAATGAAGCTAATTAGTCTCACCACGTTTTATGTGTTCAATTTTTGGCCGCCATCTTGTTTTGAGATTTGAGTAAATTTTAAAAAATACATGATTAAACATATTTTTTTAAACGCTGGGTTCAGTGATACAATCGGTTTTTTATCTCTCTCTCTCTCCTAACTTCATATATTCTCGAAATTGTACTTGAAATTATTTCACAATTTTCAACACATCGATTTCGGACCAAATGAAGTTCGGATTACTTGAACTAGGTTTTATGAAGTTTACTATTTTGGATTCGAGTTCATTAAAAAAAAATTGTAACACTATTCAATTGTCATATTTTAAGTTTTGGAAGATTAGCTTTAAACTAAAATATTATGGAATTATTATAACAATTATTGCCAAGAAATATAAAAAAAATGACAATGTTTCCCTTAACAGTTTCAAAATGGGGAATTTGGTTTTGTTGTAATTTAGATATTTTATAATTTTTCCCTATAGTTTGGCAATAACAGCTGATCACCAAAGTTTAGTATGTTGTGTTTGTTACACTTGATTTCAGACAATATTTGTCATACGTAATGGGTAATACCACGAATTTCATGACTGACATGGTGCTTATTATTATTATTATTAACAACTGTATAATATAATATTTTGGTTTAAGTAAATCTGGGGGAGTTGTAGATCAATTACCAAGAAATTTGATTTATAGTTTTTGTGTGGATAACTCGGGTTACACTTTTTACCTACAGAAAAAAGTTTAACTATTTGTATCTTGTAAATATTTTGTTAATGGTTTTACAAATATTCGACATTAAAAAGGTTTAACGTCCGCCATTTTGAAAATGTACAAAAATAAAGCCTTGGTATACTGATAAAAGGTTATATAAATACACCAAATCTTCAGTCAATATCGTATCTACTTCCAAAGATTTTATTTTTTTTGTCAAAAAAAAAACACAAAATGGGACGGAAAACTTAACAGTTTCCGAACCGATGTTTATTTAACTTTTTTCTTTATTTTTAGCACTAAAATCAGGTCCCGAAATGTCACCGCAAATGTGGTGATAGTATTTATTTATCACAATTTTAAATTAGCCTGTAGGCCTATGTGTGATACTTAATAAATCTGTTATTAACCATAATCACCGGTTACGTTACAAACTAAATGAAGTAACTAATAAGGCCTGTTAAAGTCGTATAATTAATGAACTTTATTATATTAACCTGTTATTTTCATAACCACCATATTTTTTTTTGTGGTCTAACCTAACCTAACCTACGTAGAGTATGACTAACTAAAAGTGTTGGTTATTATTTTATAACAGATTAGTATAAGTCATATAGGTTATTTGTAAAAACCAGTGATTTATAACATTTACACACGGTAATATATATTACGTGGATAATTAACCTAACCTCAAATTGATATGGGATATAATAAACCATATTTTATTACTTTTGTAAAAATGGATGTTACAGTAACGAATGGTTTTAAAGTTTTCCCCTTATTTTTTTATAGCTCCGAATTCGGTGGTAGCTGCTATGAGAACAAAATTCCGATTTTTTCAAAATATACTCTTTGTTGACGAAATTTTACTAAAATCAAGGCTCTTATTACCCAAACTGAACGTAAAGTTCGTACAAAGTAGCCGTGGCGGTGTCGTCATCCTGACCACTCGGGGCCGTTGTATGTCCAAACTGGAAACGGCTAAATGTAATGTCTCCGAGTTCGGATTATGTATCGGCTTGCGTTTGAAGTTTTGAGATATGCTTTTGTTCGTTAAAACAAAAATATTCAGGAAATGGACAATGTTGACAGACGGGTGTTACGAATGTCCCGCCAAATGCAGAACATTCTGAAATCCACTGTTACAGCTATATTGCACGAAAGCCTTGTTTACACTTGTCCAGGATTTTAGTAGAATAATGTACGCGATCAAAACAGCATGCCCGAAAGGGTCGAGTACTAAATGACCTAAAATATTCGACCCCTTGCACTTAAGGCGTGACAGCTGTGCCGGTGAGCGGGAATATTTGTAGCCGTAAGAAGATTCTTAATGTGCAACGCTTTAACGGTTGAAATCTCCCTAAAAACTATCCATGTGCGAGTTTTCGAAAACAGTTCATGAAATCCACTGTATCAATTTTGTTCATACTTTGGGCATCCCGTTTAAGATTAATGTTAGTTTTATTGCAGTTACTACAGAACGACTGGATTGATTTTTTCTCGCCATGTTCATATTTTATAAACATTTAGTCGATTTCGAATTTCGTTATTTTTAGACGGATGGGGTGAGATGGGGTTTTTACACCAACAACTGCCGAATAACAATTTAAAGAGGAGTTGAGGGAGGTCCACCACATATTTGGATTATTTATTAATATTTTTTATTGTAATAGTCTATTTGTAGGTATTTATTATTATAAAATTACTATAATGTTGTTTTAAAGACTTAAAACACAAATAAATCTTTGCCGATATTAAGAAATTTGAATATTTGCTTTTTGTTTATTATATTTTATTTTCACCAACTGTTAATTATATTTTGATTATGATACTTGTCTATCTGTCGCAGTATTTATTATTATAAAATTACTATAATGTTGTTTTAAAGACTTAAAACGCAAATAAATCTTTGCCGATATTGAGAAATTTGAATGTTTGCGTTTTGTTTATTGTATTTTATTTTCACCAACTGTTGGATATATTTATAAATATTGTTTAAGGTATTGTATTGTCTCCAGGAAGAATGTGCATTTTATAATTTAATTTAAATTTATAAAAACGTTTGTAGTGATAATAATAAACGCCACAAATTATACATATGTCAGTATTTATTTAAATTAACATATAACACAAATTATATAATTAAAACAAATCAAGGTGCAGGTACACCAATATACTGTGTAGGGATACTCCTGGAAAGGCGTCCGAGTTAGTTATGGAAACTCAAAGAACGCCTCAATTTAAAATTGTATACCAGAGAAACCGTGTTCTGAATACTTTGGACATTTTACTGAAACAATCCTTTGAGCATATGATATCCATGATGATTAATCACAATCATAATCTGATTACTATTCAAGAAAATTATATATGTATTATCTTCATGTTTCTCGAACATCTTAAAAATAATCAGCCTTATAAAAAAAAAGAAAACAGAACAAAATAAAGACCACTAGCCGTCGAATAGTCTAATAGCGTCAAGGTTGGAAAAGAACAAGAGTTGGTCAACAGAGACCGGATAAGATGGACGAAAGAGTGCGATATAACACAAGACTACATGAATAAAGGTGTAAATCTAGCTAGGTACCCTTGGGATTGCCAATCCCGTACTCAATAAAGTGAGCCCGGAATTTATCTGCACTGAAAAGTCTAATTTTGATGTTTTTTTCAAAAGTAATGTACACAAATTATCATAATTTTTAGCATTATGATAGGTACAACCTCCAATTAATACGAAAATTGTACAGGGTGGTTCAAAATTGCATGGCAATACTTCGGGAACTGATTCTAGGGGTAAAAATAAGAATAAAAAACTCCGAAAATGCTTTATTTTCTAGTTACGAGTAGCGACATAATTCGTCCCGATTTCTGTTCCACGAGTGAAATGAAGCCAAACTCCATAATATATTGTTTAATTATATTGTTGGGACCTAAAGTAGGAATCAAATTTGGTGGTTTTACGTTGTTGTTTTTTTTTATCAGGAAAATTGATAAAATAGTCTCCGAACTGTATCTTTGGTAATTGTAACTATGTTAAATGGTTAATAAAAACTTTGAACGTAACTTGTAGAGAACAAAATTCTTAGAAATTGATGTAAATAAAGTCAATAGGAACTTGTATGGGTTATAGAAATTCGACTGTTATTAAAAATAAACGGACAAAAATGTGGCAGAAACACGAATTTTAAACAGTGTGTACAATTTAAACAGAACAAAATCTTCTTCATAATACTCTTCTTTTTCCATAAACAACACAACTCCTTTGTTACATCAATTTTCCCGGAATTAATTCTCTACAAGTTTTGTTCATAAGTTTTATTAGCCATTTAACAAAGTTATTTTACGCTAAACCTAAAAAAGTGTTTTTCGACTCCAATTTATGGTTTTTTACCCCAGTTTCCTCAGATATTACAGAAGATACAGTTCTGGGGCTTGTTTTATTTAATTTTTCAGACAAAAAAACCATATAAAACAAATAAATTTTGTTCCATATACGAGTCCGAAGAAGAATGGCTTGATTTCACTCGTGGAACAGAACTTGGGACGAAATATTAAGCCGACCGTAACTAGAAAATGAAGCATTTTCAATCATTTATTCATTTGAAGGTTTTTTATTATATTTACCCTTAGACTCAGTTCCCGAAGTATTACCGTGCAATTTTGAATCACCCTGTTTTTAAGGGCATACTTAGGAGCCAAATAAAAAACCATTCTCATATAATTTTGAACAAAATCGGTTGACTGGGGCGTGAATAACCAATAGAGTAATTAGGTTGTAGGCTAGGATTTCGCGGGCCCAACAACTATTGGGACTACTAGATTTTTTAGCCATTTTTGTATTATTTTATGTACTGCTATAACATACATGTATTGCATTAACGAATACATGTAACTGTAACACTCAGTTTCGACACGCGTGTAAACATAAGATCAAATGCAAAAAATCACAGGAAACACCTATACAACGATTAGATAGATTATTAAAAAAATTTTTTTTTTTAATTGTTCTACATAGATAGGACCTCCTCACATTCTATATTGACGTAAGCCTATTTGTATGATGGCATGACACTTTGGGAAAGTCCCGTGGATCATCTCGAGTTCTATATTGACGTAAGCCTATTTGGGGGATCGCATGGCACTTTAGGAAAGGTCCGTGGATTATCTCACGCTCTATATTGACGTAACCCTATTTGGGGGATCGCATGGCACTTTAGGAAAGGCCTGTGGATCATCTCACGATCTGTATTGACGTAAGCCTATTTGTACGATGGCATGACACTTTAGGAAAGGTCCGTGGATTATCTCACGCTCTATATTGACGTAACCCTATTTGGGGGATCGCATGGCACTTTAGCAAAGGCCTGTGGATCATCTCACGATCTGTATTGACGTAAACTTATTTGGACGATGGCATGACACTTTAGGAAAGGTCCGTGGATTATCTCACGCTCTATATTGACGTAACCCTATTTGGGGGATCGCATGGCACTTTAGCAAAGGCCTGTGGATCATCTCACGATCTGTATTGACGTAAACTTATTTGGACGATGGAATAGCACTTTAGTGGATCACCTTACACTCTATATTTAATGAAACACCCTAGTAACAATGTACAACCAACCAACACACGGAGGACAAGCTTTTTTAACTAGGATGAACTTATAATACAACTTCCAAATATCACTAGTTTTAGTCGATGGAAATCTGGCCATACTGCACTGTATAAGCGAAAAACACAATTTTAAAACATACCAACTAATGTTACTATCTTCGCAAAAATTCTGAACACCACTTTTAACTGCATTTAGCCGATAATTGTAAAATTTGGAACACTACTTATACACAAATAAACACCAGAGTGGAGAAGGGATACATCTTGGTCCGGGTGTTCGGATATAATAGTTATTCGAGCAATCGGGGGATTATCACTTCGTACTTCATCGTGTCCACCTCGTCATAGATCGTGCCGACGGTTGAGTGACTTGATCGCAATTCCTCCGGAATCCTTAACTTGATCGTGATTATATCAGAGACTGCGTTTACTCATTTGTATGTAAGCGAAAATCAAGTCTATATCTCCACGGACCTAGAAATATTGAGGAATCCCTGAAAAACATTTTACCATTTTTAGCCACCTGAGTTGTCGAATTCCAAACAAAAATCACTTCTTATTGAATTCTTACGTTATGAAAGGAGTTTGGGCTGGGCATTTGCTATTATTATGTGTAATTTTAAGTGTAATGGTTATTGGAGGGGGGAACAAACATACATAAACATTTTGTAAAATTACGTTTTTGTTTAGAGAAACACCGAAACGGTAATCTAACCCTCTCATCTCACTACTTTCTCTGCAAGATTATCTCGTGGAATGTTCGGAGCTATTTACTGGTGACACTCCTTAAGATTATGTTATCAATAGGTTTATTGGTTTTATTTCCCAATACAATTACATTAATGTTATCAAAGTAGGCCATACACGATGATATAGCGGATGCTTGGCTATCGGTATACAGGGTGGTCAATATTATGTTTTCTCAAATTTAACTTCATTTTCAAAACTCGCACGAACCCTTAATTTTAATTTTTTAAAGGGGACTATTTTATATGTTACTTCGAACACTGCTACTGTCTACTTTTGTCCAAATTTAAAAATGAAAAAGATTTCATGGAGTTTTAATATGATGTGCTGCACAACCCTTCCCCCGTCATCATTGGAAATGGTAAAAACAAAAACCTCTCGGTCATCATCGCCTTAAATGAGGACCAAAAAATTGAGACATCTAGCCCTGGAATATTCTAATATTGTCAGGCTTGGAAGAATACAAGATTTGGTGTTGAGAGACCCGATAGGAATAAAGAAAGAAATGTATCTAACCCAAGACTACATGAAGAAAGTTGTAGATTGAGCCAGGTACCACGGGATACATAGCTTACGTCAATGAATGTGTTTAAAATATAGGTATTAATACTGGACGCTGCGATTGCTACTAAGACCGTCAGTTAATGTATTTCAAAATAGCTGTTAATTTTTAAATTTCGAAAAATCATTTTAAATTTAAATATTCACTCGAAGGTTGTATAACGTCCGAATGTTGTTTTTACAATAAAAAAGAAGGTACGTTTTTAACAAAACTTATTAAAATTAATCTCAAAATTTGAAAAATCGCGTAATTATTGAAAATATTCTTGAAAAATATCGATTATAACAGTTCATTATTTTGACTATTTGCTATAAATTCGTTTATTAGTTAATATCTATTCAATGATAGGTCGTATTCTGTCAGAACACTAAGCATGCTCAGTACGAGAAGTCGCGACTAATTTGAGTTTAAGTCGGAAGTATGGCGGCCGTTCAAATGAAATTGTATGCGACAAAAACAAGCATAGTCCTCGTTCACCAATGTAGCAGTTCGTGGTATTAGTTAAGCTTAGAAACCTTACAGTTGTGGAAGAAATCCCCAAATTCATGGCTCCGTTTACGACTTTCTATTACTTCGTGAGGTTAAAGTAGTAGCAACACTGGACAATAAATGTAGCCGTAATCTCGCTATGAAATTGTGTCTTGGAATAATGATTTAACTAACATGGAGGCCAGTTATTGACTTAGGTAGTTTGAAATGCGATACGATTAAATTCCTGTCGTAATTTGTCGAATAAAGAATGTTTCATCTGGGGTTAGGATTGTTTGTTGGAATATTCTTAAAGGAAATAAACAATGCACCAGCTTTCTTACACACCCAAATACTGAGTGAACAAAAGCTATTCATAACCTTAAAATTGTCAGTTCACTTTTTTATTGTTCAGAAGGTGAAAATTTTTTGTGAATTTTTAAAACCTAAACTTGTTTCTTTTGAACAAACAACTTTTCCTTAACTTAAATCATAATAGTTTGAAATTTAGGTTTTATGACTTTAGTATGTTAGTTATTTTTATTAATTGCGATTTGAGACACGGGTTGGTGTTATTATTATTATTCACATTTCACTGTAAAATTGACAAAACCGGTTGAGATAATTTTGAAAAATTAGGTGTTTTATAACAGCTGCAATAAAGATTTAATATTTTTCGGATGCTTCCGAAAACGAAGTTTAATATTTGCTACAAAATAAGTCTACAGTCACCAGTAAAACAGGGGGTTTTGGACTCCATTCTGAGGTGTCTTCCGCCGAGCGGCCAGTGGTCTGAGCGCCGCATCTACAGAGGTGGGGATGATCTCATTAGAAAGCTAAGGGTCTGCGGATCGATAATATATATATAAACGTGACAGTGTGACCTAACACATGGTCATAAGGGCACTTTTGAGGGTTTTTTAATGGTTTTTGGCGATAACCCTATTAATGAATATTTCTGGAGTTCTACCGGGCCGATTTTCAAGCGGTTTGTTTTAAATGAAAGAACATTTAATATACTTCTCTAATTTATTACGATATTATTTTTTACTGAAGTTATGAGTTTGAACGTTATTTTGTTCTGTTTGTAGTTTAATTAATTCAGTCACTAAAGAAAAGAATCATATTTGAAAAGCTAAGATTGTAATATTGAGGGAGCAATAAATTTAATATTCTATTACTAAATCAATCAAAATATTTAATTTGTTTTTAATAAAATACGAAATGCAATAATGAGGCAACATTCGAACGGGTTCTACGTACGTTGCCCTAGGACAATTTTTTTCTAACGCTTGCTTTTTTACCAAGTAAATAATATTTTCTTAAAGTTCTCATATGCAAATTACTTAGATACAAACTGTTACCAAGCCCATAATACATTTGTTACTAATATATTCTGTGTTTAAACTTGCATGTACGAGCATTTCAAAGTATATATAGTCCTTATCCTACATATTTCAGAATGTGTTATCTTTGGGTTCGGTTTATCTAGTCTTTGTCAAGCAGTAGATTAGTGTTTATCAGCAAAGTTCAGCGGAGTCGCGTCGAGGCCTATTCAACACAACCGGTTTTGTATGCTGATTGTCAGTCATTGGTTTTGTTAGACAATCCTATACCGCATAGTGGTGGAATTCATAGCTATATAGTGTAAAAGTACAAATGTTTATTTATTTTTTTTTCGAAAAGTAATATTCTACAGCTTGTCAAAAGTGATAAGCAATCAATTTCTTACAAGTATTTCGGAAATTATTGAATCGCTATACAATAAAAATTGATTAAAGATTATAAATAAGTTCCATACATTTTCTTCCTAAAATCTAAACGTAACAATAGATAGATTGAAGTGTTTTGGAGGATCTTCGCCTTAATATTCTGGGTTTTATCCTGAGTTAGTACACGGAAAAACGTAATTTAATATATTTTATATTCCTTTGTATTTTAGTACTCGACTATGACGATGGTGTGAAAATGAGTACACTAATAGGCACATTGCAATAGTTTCTGAAATATCTGTCAAATATCTAACAAACAAAATCATATGAACGATTTACATTATATTTCTATTGCCCTATCTTGATATGAATCTAGAACTCCTGAATTGCTGTTTAGTGGATTCATAAGACACGATGGGGTGTGGGACTCACTACGACCTGTTGTAGTTTACTTGTTTACTAACAAACCCTAACAGTAAGTTTTGTACGGACATGAAGACAACTATAACTGGGTAGTGTAGGCTACACATTGTGGAGGGCAGATGAATGTAAAACTCAGGTAGTGGGCTACAATAACTTATTTTTATACAGTTTAAAAACGTTTACAATCAATGAAAATATACACTTTTATTAATTAAAAGTGTATGAATGGCACAATTTTTTTTTTTGGGGGGAGTTTACATCTGCCGCAGAACATTTTTTTCTTATTTCTTTTTGGGTAAACATTGCCTACTGCTTTCCCAATCTTTTTTCTTGGATAAACATTGCTTGTGTCCCCTATTTTTTTCTTCATATGTAAACATTGCCTAATGTTTTATCTATCTTCTATTTTTGGGTAAACATTGCCTAATATTTTGTCTATATTTTTTCTTGGGCAAACATTGCTTAATGTGTCCCCTATCTTTTCTTCTTGGATAACATTGTCTAATATTTTCCTTATATTTTCTTTTTGGGTAAACATCCCCTAATGTTTTCCTTAAATTTTCTTCTTGTGTAAACATTGCCTAATGTTTCCCCTAACTTTTCTTGGGTAAATATTCCCTAATATTTTCCTTTAATTTTCTTCTTGGGTAAACATTGCCTAATGTTTTCCCTAACTTTTCTTCTTGGGTAAACATTCCTTAATTTTTTCCTAACTTTTCTTCTTGGGTAAACAGTGCCTAATGTTTTCCATAACTTTTCTTCTTGGGTAAACATTGCCTATTGTTTTCCCTAACTTTTCTTCTTGGGTATACATTGCCTAATGCTTCCCCTAACTTTTCATCTTGGGTAAACATTCCGTAATGTTTTCCTTAAATTTTCTTCTTGGGTAAACATTGCCTAATATTTTCCATAACTTTTCTTCTTGGGTAAACATTGCCTAATGTTTTCCATAACTTTTCTTCTTGGGTAAACATTGCCTAATGATTTCCCTAACTTTTCATCTTGGGTAAACATTACTTAATGTTTTCCCTAACTTTTCTTCTTGGGTAAACATTGCCTGTCGGGAAGTTCATTTCTTGGGCGCGTCTTACTCTCTACACCCCTTAACCTAAAGACTTTACACTTATCCATTATTAAATAAATTATAAAGTACCGATAATCAATTCACCATTCACAACTGTTAATACACAGACGGGGGTGTTACCTCACTCCAAACTGTAAAATATCAGGAGAATAGAAACAAAACACTGGTGCAAATATCGCCCCACCAAAACAGAAAACACAAAATGCCATGGGACACGTTCATCCATTTACATACCATAAAGTAATACAAATAATTATTTTAAATTATTTGCTTCATTTCCAGTTCGACGAATTGTTGTAAATCTTAAGATTCCATTATATATTTTATAAATCGATAAAATATTGATATCCAATAACTTGACAAGTCTTTTAATTCTATTTTGTATCTGTATGTAAGTTGTAATCTTTTTAATTCGCATTCTGTGTACAGCAAACAGTAGTTAAAGTTGAAAAACTTATAAACACCATCTACTAAATTAGACGTCAAACAATCATTACACTCACGTTTTCACAACATACACATAGTAATAATACTACAATAGTGCGGTCTTATCGCACTGTAAACTGAGTTATTACAATACAATATCTTAAATTAATAGGCTATTTACGCGTAAATTGACATTGGCGATTATCTCTCTTGTGGATCGACAACTCAAAAATCATATTTTGGTTGATACCGTAGATGTTATATTTGCGCAATATACAGGGTGATTGAAACATGTGTATCCGCGTTTTACTCGATAAGTATAAAAGTTACAAAACAACTTTACAAATTAACCTCTAGAGTTTTTTGAGTTAAAACTTGAGGTATTACAAAATTGTTCAGATCCGTCATTTTACCAATATGGGGTCATCATTAAATTGTCTTATGGGAACCCTTTTTTTACGACGATTTTGAATACTACACATTATTTTAGGACTATTTTATTCTTGGGTATTTATTTTTCGATATCTTTAACTGTTAGGAGCTATTAGCGCTCAAAGTTGTGACAATACAAGGTTTAAGACGGTTTCAGAGGTCTATTTTCCATACCTAAAACAGTTGAACCGAATTTAAAATTGAAAAACATGGATGGAATGTATAAAAAAATATTAACAGTTTGAAAAGCAACATTTTGTTCTTTTTATTCACGGGGCAGGAATAAAAAATGGCAATATTTTTGAGAAATTAATAATAATTTTTTTGGATAAAAATAATGTTGGAAATAGACTTTTTAAATATCAGGTAATTAGTTGATATTCTTAGTTCTCTAAAACAGCTGTTTTGCAAATTTTACAATGCAAAGCAGTTTTGAAAAATATGTTGACATTTTTCGAAGAGGTGATTTTACCGACTTCCTTTCTGGTAATTGTTTAGAACACTTACTGGCTTACACCATTTTGTAATTATTACTGGATATATTAGACCTTGTGAATAAGGTATTATAGATGAAATCAGTGCTTAATAATACAATTTGTCCTTAATTCATAAGGCGTAATACGTTTAGTAACAATAAAGAGCTGTTGAAAGCCAGTGGATGTTCTAGACAATTACCAAAAAAATTATGATTTTTGTATTCAATCGATAACTCTGTTATTCACTCAGCCTACAGAACAAATAAAATAACAGTACTAGTTTACACCTCTAGTTTAAATTTCACTTCGATTTACTTTGAAAAATAAGAAAAATCGTCTCTGGAAATAGCTTGAATTTGCAAATCTTTTAATATATAAATGCCCTACAGGCGCTAAACAGTTAAAGATATCAAAAAATACCTAAGAATAAAAAAGTCTCAAAATAATATTTTATCCCAAAATAGGAGTTCCATGAAAAAATGTAGAGCTGCTGCCATATTTGTAAAATGGGGGGGGGTCAAATGAAAAATTTGGTAGTATATCTAGTTTTAACTCAAAAAATTCTGGGGTTACTTTTTAATTTTGTTTTTGTAACTTTTGTACTTATGGAATAAAAGAGCGGTCACACACTTTTCACTCACCCTGTACAGTTATAACTGATTGTTAGAAAATTGTAAATAAATTTTAATTTGTATTAATTCACAAATTGTAAAAATCACATTTTTGTTAATTTATTACTATTTTTAATTGTGCCACTCATTGCACTTACAAACAGAACGACGTATACTGTAGGATGTCATTCTAAAAAAAATCTTTTTTATTTTCGAAATTCCTTCAATAGTTCACATAATAATATCTACTTTCATTGTATAAACATATTTTTCTCTATATTATGTATTAACTTAACACTATTTGATAAATAATGTATATTTGTTTATTCTACATGTTTGTGCTCACATATTTTCTCCATTTTTGTCTAACTTATGGTTATCATAAAAGAATGGTGGGGTTTTGAACATGATTTAAATGAAGACAGAATTACTTACAGCTGATGTTGTTTATTTATCTAAATCGTCGTATGAAACAGTTTTTTTACATAACTAATAAATTTCGATATGTGCGCCATTAGTCTCTCGGCAAATGTCCAATCGATATTCAAGTTCTGCCCAAACGTTAGTTAACATATCTTTTTTAACGGTTGTCATTGTTTCATTAATCCTTAAGTGATTTAGCTCACGATTTTTTTCTGGATAAACAATGTTTTTTTATGTACCCCCACAAGGTGAAATCGCAAGGTGTCAGGTCTGGACTCTTTGGAGGCCAGCGTATAGGTTCTTGCCGGCCTATCCACCAATGTCCAAACTTTTCATTCAAAGTGTCTGTGACAAATGCACTAAAGTGCGGGGGTGCATCATCTTGTTGAAAATGAAGTTGTTGAATGTTTTCGAGTTCATCTAGCTGAGGAAAATAATAATTGATTAACATATCGAGATACTCAATTCTATTAATTGTCTTTTCAGCAAATAAGAAAGGCCCTATCAGACGATGTTTCATCACACCACACCAAACATTAACTTTAGGCGAGTCACGTATTTTCTCAAAAATGGTATGTGGGTTTTCAGATCACCATATGCGTGAATTGTGTCTTAACAGATCCATTGATATGGAATGTAACTTCGTCTGAAAAAATTATATCATCTAAAAATGATTGGTTTTCATCAATCTGGTTCAACATTACAACAGCGAAATTAAAACTTTTGCACCATAATCAGGTTTCAATAGCTGCATTTTATATCAATGTAATTTCATTATTTTGTGTAAAACTTTGTGGATTGTTGTTTTTGGAATACCTAACTCTAGGCTTCTTCGTCGAGGTATTGACTTCTTAGGACTTCTGATTGCAGATTGTCTAATAAGTTCAACTTTTTCGTCTGATACACTTGGCCTGCCAGAAGATTTCTGCTTTAGAAGTGATCCAGTTTCTTCGAATGTTTGAACCAACGTGGTATGTTATTTTCATGCTGTGGATCTTTTCTGTATTCACGTCTAAATGCACGTTGCACTGAAATTACAGACTTGAATTTCCAGCAACAAAACACACTTGACTTTTTCTTTATTAGAGGACATAATAACACACTCCACACAGAACACATAGACAACACAAAACACACTACCACATCAATGCAAGAACTAAATTTGAGGTTACAACAGCTGTTAAACAAACTTTTGGATTATAGGGTATCAGCGATACCAATACAACACCACAAAATTTCTCTACTGTCTTCGGATGAATTAATGAAGTAGCCTATTTTATATTTTGGTAAGTGCAGCTTCTCAATTTCCATCTGTTTTTTGTTTTTGTTTTTTTGTTGAAAGGTACTCCACAACAGGTTTTTCTTTTGGTGCATATAATTTAATTCTTTATCATTAATTATAAGTTGTGATTTTTGTTTTAAATTTGTTATTATGAAACAAAATTGTATATAATATTGTTTCGTCTCGAGTGAAATGAACAAATTTGAGAACCTTGATTCCATATTGGATTTTAACCCATAAGAACGTTATTTGCTTCCTTAAAAATTCTGAGTAAATTATATTTCTTACAACTAGAAAACAAAATTCGAATAGGTTTTACTTTTTGTGATATCTATAAAACATTGTCGTGCGTGGAATTAATTAATTTTTATTATTTATGAAACAATTTATGAAAAATGACCTGTATGTGAATGCTAATTGTAACTGCAAACATTATTGAAATCGGTGCAGTAGTTCCCGAGAAATAACTATTTTTTGTTCTTGAAAAGTAGGAAATCCACATTTTCCGAAATATTTTACGCATTAAAAAAAAATTTCAGCTACATCATATGTATTGTCATTGGCAAAATTGTTATATGATTTGAATGCTAATTGTAACTGCAGTAGTTCTCGAGCCAATTTCCGGGATTCGTTAAAAAACAGAATTCAGGATTTACACCTATTGTCTAAACATTTTGAGTTGTGCCGACCACCTAAAACATGTGTCGTAAAGTTTCGTTTTCTGTTTGTGTTTTTTGAAAATGAGTGTTACCGGAATTCGGTAACCTTTTTTACCAAGATTTTTTGTATATTTTTGAAAATGGCGGTCGTTTAAAATTGGCATGGCCTAGAAAAAAAATCATTTGTGATTTTTTTTGCTGTAAAACCGTTAGATAATTGATACAGCTTCAGTTTTTGAAAATGAATTTTTTTCTCTTGAAGGAGTCCGATTTTACACCAAAAAATGATCATTTTACAAACCTCTGACCAGATTGGCTGAATTGAGTGCTATTTTATTCTTTTAAATTTTCACATTAAATGCTTAATTTCGGTTCTAGGATGGAACATTTTACAATTTTAATAACTCTAGTGAGCTACTATCGAAGTGGTTGCATTTTTTAAAAGTACCGAGAATAATGTCATCCTGAAATGTGATTTTATATGAAATTGTGAACAAAATGTAGTACTGGAAATGACGGGTGTTTGTCGAAATCCGATTGCAAAGAAAACTTTTCTCTAATCGATATGTTGCCAATTAATACGAGTTAAAACAATTAAACTGATAATGTTAATTGGAAATTAAAAGATTATTTGATAATATTGGAGGCGGCATCTTATATTATGTAGGTTAAGTGGCGAATCATTATCTTCAAATTATAATAATCGTTTTATCGGATTAGAGCAAATTGTTTGTTCTATTT
The DNA here is from genome assembly GCA_963513935.1 of Aphrophora alni. Taxonomy (NCBI): domain Eukaryota; kingdom Metazoa; phylum Arthropoda; class Insecta; order Hemiptera; family Aphrophoridae; genus Aphrophora; species Aphrophora alni. The sequence continues at coordinate 54,919,241 of OY740765.1, read as the reverse complement.
GAATGGTTATTTGTAAGCAAAATGAAAATCATCAATATACAAACTTCGTTACTTGTATACAAACACAAAAATATGCAAAATATGCTTACATATACAACCGTTATGATGCATATAGGCCTACATTTGAGAAATACAAGAGACATCTTCCTGTGTATGAAATTCGTGTGAGTTTGATTCCTTAATTTTAGGAAAAATAACAAAATGTTTTTCTTATCTCTTAAATTGTGATCCTACTACAAAATATTTGATGCGACCAACACAACTTTACAATTACAATACTCAAGTGCAAAGATAATTTCGAAGTTAACGCTTAAAAAAAATCTCATTATTATCCCTCGTAAAGCTCCAACGAGTTAGTTAAACATCTAATAATTCCTTGCGACACCCTCACTACATCAAAACTTCAATCGAAGCAACCGTTTCTGAGACAGTACTTGACAAAATCGTACAGAGGGATTAATACAGTTAGCGAAAACAATGTTATATTCGAAGCTTTTTTGTGAATTAAAATTTGTTATGATGCACCTTAAGGATCAACAGGAGTTAACAGAAATTATTTCGTGCTAACATGAACACTCCCAGATGAGGCAAGCTCATTCAAAAACATGCAGATTTAGCGCGGACATGCTTCCAATATAACACAGATATTTACATCATATTTGATCACATCTTATTGAAACTAATTCATTTATAGATATTCAAATTCAATTAAATAAAGGTAAAAATATCCAATATTTGTTTTGTTTCATGTAGAATATTGATTTTATTTAATTTTAAACAAAACTATTTGAATATATTTCTAATTAATATTTTTTCACATATTCTGTAATTGAATGTATTTCTATGTGAAAATAAATACATAAATAGAAACGGAAACATCAAACAGCTCAGAGCGGGTTTCCATCTCCTCCTATTATTCGAATAAAATAACATTAATTTCGTTCATGTCTGGATTTGCCGCGTGCATTCAGTCATACAAACAACATTCCAAGGTCAATAGTTCAGTTTGAACTGTTTAGAAAGTCTAGACGGACGGACGGACACGCGACTGTATAGCATATAGTCGAATCATAGGGCGGCTCTTAGTAGTTGGATTTATGTATTCATCTTTATTCGCTCACTGTATAAGTCCACGTGGTTTGTTCTCCCCTAGCTAATATTTTACAGTCCGTCAAAGGTGGAGAAATCGATTTTCTCTTGTCTCCGAAACTATCGATTCCTCTGACAGAATGTAAAATCGAAACCTAACGCTTCTCGAAAACTATTTAAACAATCGTTATGATTGTTTGGTCGTATGGAAGGAAGATTTTAAATGTTTGATCTGAGTCAATTTTAGGTTAGGTTAGATTAACGAAAGATTATCATCATAATTTGTATTATTTATCTTGTGTGACGCATAGTTTTATTGTTATATTTTGAAATGATAAAACTTTCTCACACAAACTCCCACGAGGAGACACTATCTCAACAGATTACTTCGGTCGCCTGTGTGTTTATCTACATTTTATTACTTAATTCTGTCAATGGAAACTTTAATTCTAATATTTTTATGTTTTGTGTACAACGAATTGTTCATATTGAAAAACTCCTCCCTTGTTTATATTATGTGATAAGAACCGTGTCCACATCGAGGGTTTTAAAATTTGACGAAAGATATTTTTTTCCTCTAGTTTATTGTAGTGTGGGGTAGGTCTAATTTAGTAGAGGGAATTACAAATAGATTTACGTGAATATAGGGAAAATCTTGTGCGGCGTTAAAATTCCAGTGAGACATCTCTATTTATAGCGACCCCAGTACGCTCGTCTTAGTGTCTTTTTAGAAGTTGGAATTCAATTAAACTAGGCTTACGTCTAAAGTTAAAAAGAATTATTCGAATATCCACAGATATGAAAATATTTTTCCTATTACCACCTACCTCATTGAATGGTTTTGGATTAATTTGGCATACAGGGTCGGGCTATACAGACTGGAATACATATTTTTATCTTGGCTGCCATGTAGCATAGAAAGATGTTTGACTTCACTATGCAGACAAATAATATTAAACTTTTTTTCATGAATTGTCAAACACTCTGTAAAAATAGTATATTCACATAATACATTTTATCATTTTGTCTTTTCCTCTTCTTCGCTCCAATTATGTTTGGCATTATTTTGTTAACAAATCTGGAGAACGATACTAGTCCACGCAAAACAACAATATAATAGTTTTTTGTTCCATTATTTAATTATTTTACGAAATTATTTTGTTCCATTAAAATAAATATGGTATGTCCAGGGTGTCCCGAAAAATTGATACTGACTATTCAATTTTGGATTAAATAGGTCAAACTGAACAAATAATGACAAATGACATGTCGCATTCCGTTCCATTATTAGTCTATCCGCCATTTTGTACTTATTCAAAAAACATTATAACTCCAGAAATAGATAAGATATTGAGTTCAGATTTGTTATAAGCATTTTGTATGTTAAGGTTTACAAGTGTACCAAACACAGACTTTAGTTTTATAATTTTCAAAATGGCATTCGTTATTTTTAAATAACTGTTTTGGAGATATGTTATGTGGTTTTTTTGATTGAGCTATTTTAAAGATTTAATATTAATTCAATTAATTGTTAAGATAACAAATGTTAAAATAATAGTGTTTCAATTAATATAATACAGTACTGACTATTTATGTGTGTTGTAAAACCCTAAATTCAAAACAATAGTATTAAGAAATTGGTTTTTAATCCCGTGCATGTTAAACGGAACTTTAGCGACCTTTCTGAGCTTCTCGTAAACGTTTATACAAAAATACCCAAGATTAAAATGTCTTCAAATTTCGTTTAAAATTAAAATACAACATAAAAAATTGAAATTTTAAAGTTGGCTCTCGTATTGGAAAATTTAAAAAATTAAATACACCATTTTATTACAGAGGAAAAATTAGGTAAGGTCCCCTCATTTGAAGTTTTCTCTAAATCTTATAGTTTCAGAGATCCCAATGGTGGCCAGTTAAAAAAGACACTCTGTATATAATTGGAACAATAACATCCCTAGGTTATAAAAAATGTGTGGTATGAAATATTATGTTTAATAGTTAAAGCGAAAGTAAAATGACTGCGAGTTTGCATAAATTACAAGGCCTACTACTCTATAGTATAGGATAGCAAACCTCTATTAGAGCTCGTGACTTTTGTGAAATAACTATATTTGGAATCTGCGAGGCATAAATAGAAATACCTCATCGTCAAGATAATTTAAAGTATCAGTACTGCAAACCCGATTAGTAAGTGATAAGCTAGTGATCATCAATTTCTCATTATAATCGATTTCGTTTAGTTCGCGGGTTACAATATGAAATGACTCATGTCACTTGCAAAGGACCACCTTATTTGCTCTTGTAAAATATCACCAAAAGAAGTCTTTCTAGTCAATAGTTCAAATATTTAAATTGGGACATTTGTTCGTAGTTAATAACTTAACTTCGTTCTGTTACATTTATTACTTGCAATCTTTTAAATTTTATTACAAGAATTTCAAAACATTCCTATTATCGTCCGTAGATATGATGATAATAGTGGCACTATTTATTGATCGATTCATAATCATCTTCCTCATAATAGAACTTGTTTCCTCTTCTATTTCAATTCAGTTTCACTTATGTCTTTTTTAAATTTAACAAATTTTATTCATTTTAACTCGTTGCAGGGCTGTCTTACAGCCCCGTATATTTGTTTGTAATTGTATTTATCATGATTTATTATTGTTAACTTGTTGCAGGGTCTTATTACAGCCCTGTAATATGTTGTTTTTGTTTATCTCTATTAACTAGTTTTAGTCTTGTTATTGTAGTTTTTATTTTATTGTTTTTCTTTCATGTGTAGGTTTTACGGTGAAGCATCTTAGTACTCAATTTCTTGAAGGGGATGATAACTGCAATGGTTTTTCGCCTAAAAGAGCCGTTATTTATTCGTATTTTCTTTTCTATAACGTAGATTATTGACGATATCACCAATTTTATTCTTACATGGATTACTCCCATTAACGGTTTTTCCTTGGGTTATCGCTTGAAGCGTTAAGTAACATGTTGGAATACTTCATTGAAATATTTAAAATAAAACAATTTAATTTGGATATATTCTTATTAAGTAATTATTAACAACCCTTCTTCATTTTCGCACTAAAGTTCTAGATAAAATAATATTGTATATGTAATAATCTAAACTTCTGAAGCAGTTGTTGTAATATATATAAAGTTGAAAATTTAAGTCCTTAGATTCTGCAAATAAGCATTAATTAGTAATTTTAGCAGTGTCACGTACCATTTTTTATTTAAAAGATAAAAGTAACTAAAAATCCTTACATTTCAACATCAGTATTCTTTTTGCAATAAAAATTCACGTTCTACATAACATTTTACTATAAATTGTGTATCTAGTTATAAATAACTTCAAATAGCTCATAAGTGTACAGTGTTTGGATTTATTTTCAACTTACACTGTAATTTAAAGACACCTAAAAATTTGAAAAAATATCCACGAAGGATCAATGTAATCTTTGTACTTAAAAATTGCCTATAATACTGGCATTGGTTGAATTGTGTGTCACTGTTTTGTGAGTGTGCGTACGCGAGAGGGGTACTCCCCTTTGACAAACTATAATACCATAGAAGAAGGAATTAGAATAAAAAAGTCACAGCCCATGTTAAACATCGTGATACAAAATATCCTTAGTTTGGTTACTGGACAACAGAAAGCGCTAGTAGCATCGGTACTTGTGATACAGTAGTCAAGCCTTTTTGTCCCAATGCTGCTAGCGCTTTCTGTTGTCCAGTAACCAAACTATGGATATTTTGTATCACGCTAGAGCCTATACCTGTGACTTTCTTATTCTAATTCCTTCTTCTATGATAATGACTACAGTTCGAATAAAACTGGAAAGGGACTGGGGTTGTGGCGTGGCTGGGGAACGGTGTTGCCAAATCAAATTTCATTATTTTCATGAATTCTTAGTAATATGAGTAATGATTTTTAACAAAATGTACGTTTAAATTTAATTTCCAGTATTTTAGAGTGATATGGAGCATTGTCCATTACTATTACACATGACTTTGCCAAATTATTTAATAACTTTTCACCAAAGCACTTACAGAATGTTATGCGGTTCATTTTTTCATGATAGTCATTCGTTTTTTTTTTTTTTTTTTTTTTTTTTTTTTTTTTTTTTTTTTTTAGAAGGAAACTGAAGAAGACAATTTCTCAAAAATCCACGAAAGCTGTCAGCATGCAAAATTATTATTCTGTGACGTAGACCTAGCGGCGCTGCAATCGCTCCTTCTTTCGAGTCACCCTGTCGCTTTGCATGACCAGATTTCATCCAGCCAAATTATATCGTCAAAATTCTCATTCCTTATCTCTCTAACAAATTTGCAGCGCCAAACAACAAGGTCTTGTCGCCCCAAAAACACCTTACGGACAACAGAAAGCGCTAGTAGCATCGGGACAAAAAGGCTTGGCTACTGTATCACAAGTACCGATGCTACTAGCGCTTTCTGTTGTCCAGTAACCAAACTAAGGATATTTTGTATCACGCTGTTTAACATGGGCTGTGCCTTTCTTACTCTAATTCCTTCTTCTATGCTACGAGCCCCTCACACCGTATCCGCTTTCACTTCTATAGAATCCCTTTCCAGTTTAAATCCCAATATAATAGTCTAAATTTCCAAAACTTAACCAAACAAATTATTAATACTACCTCATCTGTTACTGTATTATAATTTGTTTTGTTGTTTAGTACGTGCTACCTGGTATTTGATATAAACTGTGTTGTATAATAAATTATCGTCTGTACCATACTAGTTTGGAATTATTTGTAGCGCTTTGGATAGTTGTTAATGCGATATTGTATTATACTTCTTAACCTTTTGAAACCAGTTACAGAATCGACCTGTGAATTGCACCCTCTACGTCAACTTTAAGGTTGATTACATGTTACGTAATAATGACGTACAATGCAAAATACTTAACCTCTATATAAATAACATAATTGTGGTAGAATAAGTTTTACGGTTGATTATTTGTTACGTAATAATTAACTGTAATGCAAAAAATCCCTTTAACTATAGGCAATAACCAAACTGTGTAGGATAGGTTATACAGTTTTTTACTTGTTACATTATAATGAATTGTAATGCAAATCTCTTTAAATGTAGGTACTAACCAAATTATGGTAGAATAGGTTTTATAGTTGTTTACTTGTTACATTATAATGAATTGTAATGCAAATCCCTTTAAATATAGGCACTAGCCAAACCGTGATAGAATATGTTTTATAGTTTTTTACTTGTTACATTATAATGAATTTTTTATGCAAATCCCTTTAAATGTAGGTACTAACCAAATTGTGGTATAATAGGTTTTATAGTTTTTTACTTGTTACATTATAATGAATTGCAATGCAAATCCCTTTAAATATAGGTAGTAACCAAATTGCAGTAGAATAGGTTTTATAGTTTTTTACTTGTTACATTATAATGAATTTGTATGCAAATCCCTTTAAATGTAGGTACTAACCAAATTGTGGTAGAATAGGTTTTATAGTTGTTTATGTTTTACTTAATAATGAATTAGAATTCATAACTTTAGTTAACACTCTAGTTACTAACCCAACTTGTGTTCTAAAATGCGACAGAATCTGTTTTTATTTGTTTCCTTTTTTCTTCATAATGAATTAGAATTCATAACTCAATCACTGTAGTTAGTAACTCAATTTGAGGCCCAAAATGCGACAAATCTGTTTTTTAGTTGTTTGTTTTACTTAATAATAAATTAGAATTCATAACTCGATTACTGTAGTTTCCATTCCAACTTGTGTTCTTCAGTGCGACATAATCGGTTTTTTAGTTGTTTATTTTTTAATGAATTAGAATTCATAACTCAATCACTGTAGTTACTCACCCAACTTGTGTACCACAGTGCGACAGAATCTGTTCTTTAGTTGTTTATATTTTACTTAATAATTTTTTTTTATTAGTAAATAAATTCATTCATTGATTTATTTATTACAATGTCTTCTTATTATCTACCTTTGGTCAACAAGTTGGATGGTTTCGATATGTGGGTGGTTTTGGAGTATCTCGTGTTTTCGTGCAATCCTGCTAGCCTCACTAGCGACTGTTTATATTCCTAGGTCTCTGTGTAGGTAGGTCTTATGTTGTTGGTATCTTCCTGGATATGAAGAAGTCAAGTGGGTCGGGTGTTTTGTTTACATCTGTTGGCCAGTATGTTGGTTTTCCAGTGTTGTAACTAGTGTGTGTGTGTGTTTAACATTGAAGGTTCCTTCAACTATAAACTTTTCCCCAAGCTTTTTAAGAACGTTGTATTATTCTTCTTTCTTCAGATTGTGTTTCGGTGGGCAGTATACTGCTGCAATGGTTAGTGGGTACTTTTTTGTTCTTATGGTTATTGCGGTTATCTCGTAATTTTTGTTCTTCGTAATGACACATACGATTTTTGACAATTATTCCACTTCCTCCCCTGGTTGTATTGTCCAGGTGAACTGTGTGGTACACCTAGTAGCCTCTTAGTTTCATACTTGTTACTTGTTATGGTTAGTGGGTACTTTTTTGTTCTTATGGTTATTGCGGTTATCTCGTAATTTTTGTTCTTCGTAATGACACATACGATTTTTGACAATTATTCCACTTCCTCCCCTGGTTGTATTGTCCAGGTGAACTGTGTGGTACACCTAGTAGCCTCTTAGTTTCATACTTGTTACTTGTTATGGTTAGTGGGTACTTTTTTGTTCTTATGGTTATTGCGGTTATCTCGTAATTTTTGTTCTTCGTAATGACACATACGATTTTTGACAATTATTCCACTTCCTCCCCTGGTTGTATTGTCCAGGTGAACTGTGTGGTACACCTAGTAGCCTCTTAGTTTCATACTTGTTACTTGTTATGGTTAGTGGGTACTTTTTTGTTCTTATGGTTATTGCGGTTATCTCGTAATTTTTGTTCTTCGTAATGACACATACGATTTTTGACAATTATTCCACTTCCTCCCCTGGTTGTATTGTCCAGGTGAACTGTGTGGTACACCTAGTAGCCTCTTAGTTTCATACTTGTTACTTGTTATGGTTAGTGGGTACTTTTTTGTTCTTATGGTTATTGCGGTTATCTCGTAATTTTTGTTCTTCGTAATGACACATACGATTTTTGACAATTATTCCACTTCCTCCCCTGGTTGTATTGTCCAGGTGAACTGTGTGGTACACCTAGTAGCCTCTTAGTTTCATACTTGTTACTTGTTATGGTTAGTGGGTACTTTTTTGTTCTTATGGTTATTGCGGTTATCTCGTAATTTTTGTTCTTCGTAATGACACATACGATTTTTGACAATTATTCCACTTCCTCCTCTGGCTGTATTGTCCAGGTGAACTGTGTGGTACACCTAGTAGCCTCTTAGTTTCATACTTGATTATTTTGTAAAGTGTGTCTCGGATATGAGGCATACGTCAATTTTTTGGGTGTCCATTAGAATTTGCAGTTCTTGATGATGTTGCATTAATCCATTAGGATTCCATGCTAATATTCTAACGTCGTCATTCATGTTTATTGTATTTGGCATCTATTTCTTCGATTTTCTGGCATAAATATGTAAAGCTACTTTCTTGTCTTTGCTCCATGTCATCTAGTCTACTCATAATTGTTTGTAGAGTTTGATCAGAGATATTATTTTGCTCTGTTCCATTCTTGGTCACCTGGGCATAAGAAGTGCCCATGTTTTTTTTTGCATTACAAGTGTGGTTGTGTAAGTTGCATTCTGCAATCTTCTGGGTTCTGTATCAAGAGGTTTGCTTTTTTGGTGCATACTTCTTGTTGGAGTTGTCTCTCATCTTTTGCCGTTTCGTGATAATTATGCATCCTCTGTAGTCTGCAGTATGAGGTTGTTCACAGTTCACGCATTTTGCTGGGGTATCCTTTCTTTTCCCACATTCTTGTGTAGCATGTTTCCCTGCGCATTTAACGCATCTTGGTATATTGTTACGGTAATTTTTCGTATGCCAATTTGTTTGACATTTTTTTTTTGCATTGAGGTATAAGCTTTGTTCTTTTCAGAGCCACATTTTCTACTCTCTACTTTAGGATTTCTTTTATTTCATATATTTTTAAAAAAATCCTCTTCTTTGTTGAAAGTTAGCATGGAGAGAGATAATCATCTTTAGCCTTCATTAATTGTGTAACATCTTTTATTTTTAGGTCCTTGTTAACCAAGTCCTCCTTGATTTCAGCTGGTTTGCATGATGGATGTAGTTTCTTTGATATTGCTTTTATTTTTTGTCGATTACTTATTTTCGTAAGAGTACCATAAGCCTTTTTTAGTGTTTAGTTGTTTATGTCTCCACTGTTTAGCGACGTATCTATGTACTTTATGTGGTTATCGTACATGAGTTTTTGTGGATCACTGTAGTTTTAATTTTGTTTATGGTAACTGGTGGTGGTTTCGGTTGGTGCTTTTTTATTATCATGCTCTTTATTTTGCTGAGGCTTTTGTGCTTGTTGTCCTTGTTGACTTTTTTCTGGAGAGATAGTTGGTGACTTGTTACTTTTATCCTTTTTTGCTCTTTTTTGTTTCCGTACAGTAGATTAACTGTTTATTTGCTTCTTCTTAGATTTCCATTCCTGTGGTTGTGTTGGTGCTGCTTTTTAAGAGGGTATTTTTCATTTCTGTTAGTCTCGCTACTTGTTTCCTAACTTACTCTATTTTATTAGCTTCTTTTCTTTCTGTAGCAAGGGTATAGTACAGTGTTTTTTTCTAGTGGTGTTGTTATTTTAATTTCATTTATCTTCTTTCTGTTGTTGGGGTGATGAATATCTTGAATATGTCTGGGCATCTTAAATATATCTTTTCCACTGGAGATCTCAAGGTGCCTGTAAATATTCTGAGGATTTCTTGCTCATTTTGCAATGGTGGGTTCCCCCCAGAATCCTTGGAGCCTGCCTTCGAAAAGGATGGATTTTCCAGGGCGATACCTGTTGTCCCATCGGGGATATTATTTCAGTTTTGTGCAACACATTGCATTGTTCATTGGTTTTGTCCACGGTGAGTATTATTATTTCCTCACTACCCTTCGATACCCAAGGGTACCGACGAGCATTCCACTATCCGCAACCTGGGGACGCGATCTGTAGCGGTTTTTCAACTCCGCCGAGAGTTACTTAATGATGAATCAGAATTCATCAGTCAATCACTGTAAGTTACTAACCCAATTTGTGTACCAAAATACTATAGAATCTGTTTTTTTAATGTTTTACTTTTAATAATGAATTAGATTTCATAACTCAATTAGTGTAGTTACTAACACAATTTGTGGCCCAAAGTGCGACAAATAAATTTTATAGTTGTTACTTTACAATGAATCAGTATGCAAAAGCCGTTCGCAGTTCTTACTAACACAGACCGAATTAGTATCAGTTTTATAGTAATTTATCTCTTATGCAATAATGAATCTGAACCCAAAACCTATTCATCCAAGTTACAAATCACATTTATGAGTATATGCATTTGTTTCGCGTAATATTCCCTGATGTGTTTTGAGTACATTAACTCTTCTGAAGCATATTTCTACTATTCATTAGGTTTATAGTAATAGAGTGACCATGTCACATCGACATTTGTTGGAATATTATACCAACCAGAAAGCAGGCATAATTGTGATCTCTCATCTGTATATCTTGAACACCGGTCTTTTATATAGGTCAAAGAAGCTGAATATGAAAGATCGTATTTTTGGTGCGATTAATTTTGCAAAATATAAAGACAACTAAAAGGAACGTTACAGTCTTAAAAACGACGTGACCTAGTGTCGAGCCAGGGGTTTCAGACAGCACGTCGGACTGATATTTTTAAACGACCTCCAACAAGCCAAAAGAGAAATTAACAGAAAACGAGGATGGATCTATAAGTAGAACGACACTGTTGAAACGGTGGGCGGTTGCATAAAATCATCAAATGTAATACCAGCTGAAATCCATGTGGAGTGGATGGCATGTTTTTAATATACCGTGAACTGTAAGTGATTTATATATATAAAAAAAATCATACCTTTTATAAATGTGCGTTGCATTCCCGCCTTTAGTCTTTAGTACTAATTCAAACTGTTATTTATTATATTGACAATAGAATGCAAGATAAAAGAACCGCAGTCAGTCTGGTTTCCACTTCTGTAAAATCCAGTGTCAACGAAATTTAATGAAAGCACTTTTTTTCGTAAACAGTTAAAAGGACTTTTTTACCTTCAAATCATTGACACAAATATTCAAGTTATGTATATCTAGTCAAAACTTATTGACCTTGATACAAATAATAACGAAACGACGCTTCGCTCGGTCACTCATTATGTAAACCTTATTAATCTTTACTTAAACGATAACAGAACGTTTCTTCTCTCGGCCTGTCAATATGTAAAACTTATTAAACTTTATATAAACGATAACAGAACGTTTCTTCTCTCAGCCTGTCAATATGTAAAACTTATTAATCTTTACATAAACGATAACAAAACGTTTCTTCTCTCGGCCTGTCAATATGTAAAACTTATTAATCTTTACATAAACGATAACAGAACGTTTCTTCTCTCGGCCTGTCAATATGTAAAACTTATTAATCTTTATATAAACGATAACAGAATGTTTAGTCTCTCGGCCTGTCAATATGTAAAACTTATTAATTTTTACATAAACGACAGCAGAACGTTTCTTCTCTCGGCCTGTCAATATGTAAAACTTATTAATTTTACATAAATGACAACAGAACGTTTCTTCTCTCGGCCTGTCAATATGTAAAACTTATTAATCTTTACATAAACGATAACAGAACGTTTCTTCTCTCGGCCTGTCAATATGTAAAACTTATTAATTTTTACATAAACGATAACAGAACGTTTCTTCTCTCGGCCAGTCAATATGTAAAACTTATTAATCTTTATATAAACGATAACAGAACGTTTCTTCTCTCGGCCAGTCAATATGTAAAACTTATTAATTTTTACATAAACGATAACAGAACGTTTCTTCTCTCGGCCAGTCAATATGTAAAACTTATTAAACTTTATATAAACGATAACAGAACGTTTCTTCTCTCGGCCTGTCAATATGTAAAACTTATTAATCTTTACATAAACGATAACAGAACGTTTCTTCTCTCGGCCTGTCAATATGTAAAACTTATTAATCTTTACATAAACGATAACAGAACGTTTCTTCTCTCGGCCAGTCAATATGTAAAACTTATTAAACTTTATATAAACGATAACAGAACGTTTCTTCTCTCGGCCTGTCAATATGTAAAACTTATTAATTTTTACATAAACGACAGCAGAACGTTTCTTCTCTCGGCCTGTCAATATGAAAAAAACTTATTAATTTTACATAAATGACAACAGAACGTTCGGCCTGTCAATATGTAAAACTTATTAATCTTTACATAAACGATAACAGAACGTTTCTTCTCTCGGCCTGTCAATATGTAAAACTTATTAATATTTACATAAACGATAACAGAAAGTTTATTCTCTCGGCCTGTCAATATGTAAAACTTATTAATATTTACATAAACGATAACAGAAAGTTTATTCTCTCGGCCTGTCAATGTGTAAAACTTATTAATCTTTACATAAACGATAACAGAACGTTTCTTCTCTCGGCCTGTCAATGTGTAAAACTTATTAATATTTACATAAACGATAACAGAAAGTTTATTCTCTCGGCCTGTCAATATGTAAAACTTATTAATCTTTACATAAACGATAACAGAACGTTTCTTCTCTCGGCCTGTCAATGTGTAAAACTTATTAATCTTTATATAAACGATAACAGAATGTTTCTTCTCTCGGCCTGTCAATATGTAAAACTTATTAATCTTTACATAAACGATAACAGAACGTTTCTTCTCTCGGCCTGTCAATGTGTAAAACTTATTAATCTTTATATAAACGATAACAGAATGTTTCTTCTCTCGGCCTGTCAATATGTAAAACTTATTAATATTTACATAAACGATAACAGAAAGTTTATTCTCTCGGCCTGTCAATATGTAAAACTTATTAATATTTACATAAACGATAACAGAAAGTTTATTCTCTCGTCCTGTCAATATGTAAAACTTATTAATATTTACATAAACGATAACAGAACGTTTCTTCTCTCGGCCTGTCAATGTGTAAAACTTATTAATCTTTATATAAACGATAACAGAATGTTTCTTCTCTCGGCCTGTCAATATGTAAAACTTATTAATATTTACATAAACGATAACAGAAAGTTTATTCTCTCGGCCTGTCAATATGTAAAACTTATTAATATTTACATAAACGATAACAGAAAGTTTATTCTCTCGGCCTGTCAATATGTAAAACTTATTAATCTTTACATAAACGATAACAGAATGTTTCTTCTCTCGGCCTGTCAATATGTAAAACTTATTAATATTTACATAAACGATAACAGAAAGTTTATTTTCTCGGCCTGTCAATATGTAAAACTTATTAATCTTTATATAAACGATAACACAACGTTTCTTCTCTCGGCCTGTCAATATGTAAAACTTATTAATTTTTACATAAACGATAACAGAATGTTTCTTCTCTCGGCCTGTCAATATGTAAAACTTATTAATCTTTATATAAACGATAACACAACGTTTCTTCTCTCGGCCTGTCAATATGTAAAACTTATTAATCTTGACACAAACAATGTCGAATATTTTATTAGTTACGAGAATTGTTTTTATAGTGTGGGTAGAGGATTTTTATACTTTCGTGCAAGTGTATATGGCTCAGTATAAATAAACTAAGAAGTATATATTTTTAATTTCTAGTACGTACATTTTAAAGTAATATCACACAATCGTTACAGTTGTCATACTACTATGTATGTACGTGTTCATGGTACCCGATTTAGAAGCTACTTACGTTTAAGCCAACTCAGGTTCAGTAAGTACAAAAAGCTACATCAGACGCTTGTGTAGCAATAGTAAATAAATTTCCATATAACATAAAAACTTTCCAAGTTATAATGGATTTTATAACACGATTTTTTGCCTCGTTTGGAACCTGTGCAGGAGTTTATTTGCGCCATGAATGGTAATAGTTGTCCTCAAGAAGCTCTGCTTTGTTGTGAGTGCAGACACGCCCTAGATTTCTTTAAACTAATTTAAAGGTTTCGATACATACTTGTTTTGTTTTGATGTTTAGGTCATTGCTGTCTTTCTGTATCTCGTCTTTAAATATTATTGACGTGTCTTGGACATTTTAAAATTCACTTGAAATGAACAACACAACATCAATTGTTACATGCACACAAAACTTTTTAACACTGAACCCAGTTGAAGAAACGATCTATTCAATGGAATGACGTCTTGGTGAAAATATAATGTTTGTTGTTAAAAGTTATGATTCCTATATTTAGTGATTGTTTACAAAGCAAATTAATAAAACAATACAATAAATTATTTTGAAAATATCCACAAGAGATGGGGTTTTCGCAAGTGGATATATCCACCTATGTTTTTTATAACTTCGCAAGTGGATAGGTTACGATCAATTAAAAAAAAAAAAAAATTACCGATTGGCTAAAAAGTCTGCCCCCACCCCCTACTTTCTTCCACAATTTTGATCATATCGATTTGGGAGCAAATGTTTATACCGGATCTCTCGTACTGTGTTTTATGATGTTTACAATTTTTGACCGCTATCTTGGGATTGAGTCAATTGTTTGAATAGTAATATGGTCGTGTGACGTATTGTTAAACGTTGTTTCTCTACAGTGAGTTCAGTGGCAGATTTGTATGATTTGATATTTGTGAAATTTTTACTTTTTTTTTAAATACTAAAATAAAAGCACATTTAATGTTTTGACACATTGTTTTTAATTTTTTGTTCATTGGAAATTATAGTCGGATATAAAATACCATTGTTTTACTGAACTTAGCGTTGAAAAACAATGGTAATCATGACCACATTTCTATTAAACGAAAAAATACCTCGCGTTCAAGATGGCGGATCTAAGGTGGCTGACTACAATATTAGTCATCATAAAACGTAGTACCAGTAGTAATGTAAACATCATTCGATCCTAAATAAATATCATGAAAATTATGCAAAGACTGGAGGGCGTATTTAAATTTAAATATGACCTGACGACTATATTATTCTAATAATAAATAACTACCATTATTCAGATGTTAGCTCACTGTTCAATGACTAGATAAAAGAGCTCAGTGAAAGATACTTTATCACGTTAACGTTTCCGAATAACCTGTTTAAGAATTCCACCTTCAGCTATGTCCTGTTGATGATCCTCCATTCATTCACTTGGGGTTCCTTAATTCAACTATAGCCCCTTGTTTATTATCCTCCGCTCATTCATTTTGTGTTTCTTAATTCAGCTATAGCCTCTTATTCATGATCCTCCACTAATTCACTTTGGGTTTCTTACTTCAGCTATCGACCCTTGACGGTGATCATCCACTCATTCGTTTGGGGATCCTTACTTCAACTATAGTCCGTTGGCGGTGATCCTCTATTAATTCACTTTCCTCTTGGTGGTGACCCTCCACTTATTCACTTGGGGTTCCTTAATTTAACTATAGCCCCATGGTGGTAATCCTCCACTCATTCATTTTAGGTTCCTTGTTTCAGTTATAACCCATTGGTGTTGACCCTCCACTCATTCATTTTGGGTTTCTCATTTTGGACATAAACGTATCCAAGGATCTTTTCATCCGAGTCTTCTTCAATCTGGCACTAGATATGTCTTATCCTTCCCATTACTTTCAGGTCAGTGAATCATTCGGGGATAAGACTCATCAGCACAGTTCATGAGAGAGACAGTTCCCGGGACAAAAAACAACTTCATTGTTTGTATTTAGTTTTCTCAACGTCAATGTCTTTTGTTTTATACTTTGTTTCAAATGGCAAATAAACGTATGATGGTATAATTGCGTTTCTATTCTAGCTTTCTGAGATCCATTTCGGACTTTAATTGATCGGATAGCCACCATCCCGGTTAATTGCGGAAAGTGCGAAATTTACCTTACATCAGAAATCCTACATTTCTTAAAAAAGTTTTCACTACAGTTTATTTACAGTCACCGCTGCATGCTTTAGAAACAACGGAATATGACTGATGTTATAGTTTGGCGTCACTAGAGCGTCTCGCAGTGACTTGTGATGGCCGAGCAAATTAACACCATGTCGACATTGACGCAATTCTAACAAATAATATAGGACAGTTATTAGCACGATTGCAAAATTTAAAGCGGTTGGTCTACTTCAGTCAATGGTAGTACCCAAATACATACATATCTGTATAGATACATAAGGAAATGTGGACATGATTCTATTGGTTCTTTATATGTGCACATATGATTGTTTTCTCTTGTCGTTTAAAGGCAAAAACCTCTCAGTCGCCCTATAAAAAGTAAGAAAATATAAAATAAATACCCATAACCCTCGAATACTCTATATAACGCCAGGGTCAAAAGAGAACCGTAGTTGGTCATTAGATACCTGATAGAAAAGATAAAAGAAAATCATCAAACACAGGACTACATGAAATAGATGAATGGTGTTGTTTTTCCGTACTCCCTCCTATACTCGTGAAGTAAGAGCTGGCAGAATGAATTAGTGTTCTTGTTGATTCATTGATAATGGCGGCATTTTATTTTGCAGCTGCAGCAATCAGTATTTAAAGCGTTTGCTAATCTTTGTTTACGCGTAGATAAGATTTAAATGACAATGTTTATAAAACAACGAATGTTTTTATTTATCAACATCGAGTATATATAGGGTGTTTAAAAACAAATTGTAACTATTTGATTACTTTTAAAGTAATAACTACAGAAAAAGAAGAATTGTGAATGCATTTATTGGTCATATTGATTTATCTTTTTTGAATCTTCAATATAACTCCGTTTCCCCCCTCCAAAAAGAAGCCTCCCGGGGGGAGGGGACGCGATAATTCAGATTTTGATGTGCCGCCCTAAACCTAATTATTAATTACATTATTCCATATAAAATCCATTTTAACACGATTTGAATTCTTGGTTATTTTTCTTTAAAAACGTTCAGCCCTACAATCTAAACTAAGCTTTTAAATTCATAAAGCTGTGCGGCGGTAAACCGTCCAATGTTTCGCAGGTTGTTCGAGCCCAGTTTATGACGTTGCATGTTAAGCTACTCCTTCGTCTTTATTAGTTAAACGGGCGTAAGTAACGACGTTTAGGCTCTATTTCAATATTGGATCCATCGTTCATAAGAATAATGTGAAATTTCGACCGTTGTAATTCATCTCAGAATTATATCAAATTAAAATTTCGTTAATTATTTGTGTGTTATTGAATAACCATAGATTTTTTGAAAAAGAAGAAAATATTTTGTTTTATTAGGTCTATCTTTTAAAATAACGAAGTTTCAATCTACTCACACAGAGCCTAAACAAAACTCCATGTTATTGTTATTTTGGCAATAACAATACATTTTGTAATCATAACTGAACGAATTCTAAAATAAGAGTTTTGTTATGAAATCGAAAAAATATCGGTTTTGGCCTATATTTAAAATTTTTTAATTACACTTTTTGGTGTGGCCCCTTTTTGGGCTTGCGAAATCGGGCTGCTTATAATAATATAATTCAATTTTATCAATTGTAGCATAATTATTGTTTTTCTGCTCTTTCAAACTGTTTTCATCCTTTTTTAACACTGTATAAGTTAATAGACCTCTCCTATGTAAGAGGACAATTGTTTTGTATACGATAATATATATAATAAAAGAACATATAGTTCAATTGTATTAATAGTTGGAGACCAATTCTTGTTATTCTGCTGTTTGAAACAGTTTTCATAATTTTATAACACTGTACAAGTTAATAGACTTGACTCTCCTATGTAAGAGGAGAGAATTTTTCCTTTGTATACCAAAATATAGTTCAATTTTATCAATAATTTTAAACAATTTCTTATTTTTATTGTGTTATTTGTTCAAAGTAATCACACTGTTAACCATATAGGCCTATGTATAATCGTTTAGGAGACATTAACCTCAGAACAAATTTTTAAAATGTAGAAACAGAAATGAGCCCCCAATTACAAATTTGTATTCATATTTAGATTTTTCTTGTCATAATATCTGGGAGCGAGAGAGCGTAGGATGTTTGAGGATGCACCTCCCACCCCCTCCTCCCTAGCCAACGAGGCGTGTATTTTAGCTAGTTAAATTACATACTTTCAATTGCTTCTCTTCTTATTTTTTGGGTAACGGGAGAATTCTCGAAAAAAAGTGTCGTGGATTTAAATGCAATTTCGTCTAATTGACCTTGATGCTACTAGCTTATTTTCACTCATGAGGATTTTCCGTATTAACTAACTTTCCAATGAGGTGCAACACGGCATATTTTTTAAAAATTTCACTCGACTCCTCGCCTCCTTCCAGAATTGATATTCCCTAATAAATAACATTAAAATGAGGTGTCACCTAGTCGAGGCAGAAATTAAAATTTTCATTATATTCATGTAAATAATATGAAAATGCTGTAATCAGGTGCGCAGTTTTTTACCGCCATTTCGGTTAGGGATATTGTGTTCAATACAACAGTTCTCTCGCCTAAAAACGAGCTTATTAAAAAGATATCATTCGGTAGGGTTTATCATTTAAACATTTTTAGTTATGCCCCACTGTGTCCCTCCCCTCCACAGATTGGACAGATTTATCATTATTATGCAAATATAGTTTATATGACACAAATCATAGCCTGAAAGTGTCGAGTTGTTTTTCCTAACGGTATTGGTGTCTTATGAAATTTCTCATTCATTACTTGTTGTTTAAAGGCGAAAACCCTTTTGGTCGGCATCGTCTTATATATATGGTTTACAGAGGAATATATATATGCTTATATATATAAGGAAGAAAAATCCACATAATTAAGACCCCTAGCCCTCGAATACTGTTATAGTTTCAGGTTCGGAAAAGAACAAGAGATAAGCAATAACCTAACCTAACCTAACCAAACTAAGACACGTTAAAAAGTGTCGACTCAGGAGGGGTCGAGACATTTCTATTACTCGTTCTTTATTCGTTCAAAAGTAATTATAGCGTTTCGAGACTTCTGTATAGGATGTCTGTCACCACTGCGTGCTTTTGAAACAACTGAATATGACTGAAATGTTAGACTGACGTTATAGTTTGGCGTCACTAGAGCGTCTCGCAGTGTCGCCACACCCTCGGGTTAAGCCTTGCCCTCCTGCCATATAAGGTAGTCTCTTTGGTCAGTATATCCACGCATAAATGAAGTCTATCCATGACAGAAACATACCAGGTCATTAAGCCATGCCCTCCTGCCATATAAGGTAGTCTCTTTGGTCAGTATATCCACGTTAAATGAAGTCTATCCATGACAGAAACATACCAGGTCATTAAGCCATGCCCTCCTGCCATATAAGGTAGTCTCTTTGGTCAGTATGTCCACGCTTAAATGAGCCCTAGCCATGAAAGAAACATACCAGGTCGTTAAGCCATTCCCTCTTGTCATATAAAGTAGTCTCTTTGGTCAGTATATTCACGTTAAATAAAGTCTATCCATGACAGAAACATACCAGGTCATTAAGCCATGCCCTCCTGCCATATAAGGTAGTCTCTTTGATCAGTATGTCTACGCTTAAATGAGCCCTAGCCATGAAAGAAACATACCATGTCATTAAGCCATGCCCTCCTGCCATATAAGGTAGTCTCTTTGATCAGTATGTCTACGCTTAAATGAGCCCTAGCCATGAAAGAAACATACCAGGTCATTAAGCCATGCCCTCCTGCCATATAAGGTAGTCTCTTTGGTCAGTATGTCTACGCTTAAATGAGCCCTAGCCATGAAAGAAACATACCATGTCATTAAGCCATGCCCTCCTGCCATATAAGGTAGTCTCTTTGGTCAGTATATCCACGCATAAATGAAGTTTATCCATGACAGAAACATACCATATCATTAAGCCATGCCCTCCTGCCATATAAGGTAGTCTCTTTGGTCAGTATATCCACGCATAAATGAAGTCTATCCATGACAGAAACATACCAGGTCGTTAAGCCATGCCCTCCTGCCATATAAAGTAGTCTCTTTGGTCAGTATGTCTACGCTAAAATGAGCCCTAGCCATGAAAGAAACATACCAGGTCGTTAAGCCATTCCCTCTTGTCATATAAAGTAGTCTCTTTGGTCAGTATATTCACGTTAAATAAAGTCTATCCATGACAGAAACATACCAGGTCATTAAGCCATGCCCTCCTGCCATATAAGGTAGTCTCTTTGATCAGTATGTCCACGCTTAAATGAGCCCTAGCCACGAAAGAAACATACCAGGTCGTTAAGCCATTCCCTCTTGTCATACAAAGTAGTCTCTTTGGTCAGTATATCCACGTTAAATGAAGTCTATCCATGACAGAAACATACCAGGTCATTAAGCCATGCCCTCCTGCCATATAAGGTAGTCTCTTTGGTCAATATGTCCACGCTTAAATGAGTCCTAGCCATGTCAGAAACATACCATGTCATTAAGCCATGTCCTCTTGCCATATAAAGTAGTCTCTTTGGTCAGTATATCCACGTTAAATGAAGTCTATCCATGAAAGAAACATAGGCCTACCAGGTCGTTAAGCCATGCCTTCTTCTTACCATATAAGGTAGTATCTTTGGTCAGTATGTCCACTCCTAAATGAGCCCTAGTCATAAAAAAAACATACCAGGTCATTAAGCCATGTCCTCTTGCCATATAAGGTCCTCTCTGGTCAGTATGACCACGCTTAAATGAGCATTAGCCATGACAGAAACACATCTGGTTGTTAAACCATACCCTCTTGCCGTATAAGGTAGTCTCTTTGCTCTTTGGTCAGTATGTCCACGATTAAATGAGCTCTAGCCATGACAGAAACATACCAGGTCGTTAAGCTATGCCCTTTTGCCATATAAGGTAGTCTCTTTCGTCAGTATGTCCACATTAAATGAAGTCTATACATGGCAGAAACATACTAAGTCGTTAAGCCAGCCCTCTTACCGTATATGCTAGCCTTTTTAAGTTTGTCCAAGTTTAAGTGTCATTGAGGAATTTGTGTTATGTTCATTGATGATGTAATGTAGAAGTTTGAACTTTTTTATTTATATAAAAAGGAGCGAGTAATATTAAGTGTATTTGTGAGGGAGGAAAATGTGCTTATCGATGTACAGGTTAGGAGTAAGTTTAGTGTAAGTTATGATTATGTTATGTTTTTGTGTAATTGTGAATTAAGAGTTTTGAGCTGTGTTTATTGATGCACAAAGTGTAAGTATGTTTATGTGTAAGTGTGAATTAGTAAGTTTGAAGTATAATTATGCAAGTGAGAATTAAGAAGTGAGTGCTTTGTTTGATGATGTACACGGCTTAAGTATGTTCATGCGTGATATAAATTATGAATGTTTGTTATGTATATTGATCTACAGGATGTGAGTGTTTTTGTGTATCTTTCAATGATGTAGTTTGTCGAAAAATTTTGATGTACATGATACAAATATGTTTTTGTGGAAGTGATAATTACGAAATGTGTGCTGTTTTTTATTGATGTACCGGGCGTGGCTAATTAGTGTTAATTGTGTGTGTGTGTGTGTGTGTGTGTGTGTGTGCGCGCGCACACACGTGTGTGTAACTGCGACTCATGGAGATTGTGGTTGTGTGTGTATTGTTGTACATGATTTGAATATGTATTTCATTTGTGTATCTGTGAAATGAGAAGTGCGTTGTGTGTATTGATGTATAGGAGGTCAGTATGTGTAAGTGTAAGTGTGAATTAAGATGTTTATGATTGGCTTATTTATGCACAGGATGTGAGTATATTTGTGTGTAAGTGGGAATTAAAAAGTTGTGATTTGTTTATTTATGTACAGAGTGTGATTATCCAACATCAATTTTATAACTGCCTTCTCACTTTTCCCCAAATATTTGTCAATTTCTTTTGCAATAATTATAACCCCAAAAATGTTGGGCTTCATCCTCTAAAATATGTTGTGTAGGATTTAAGATTTTAATTTCAATATTTAAAAATGTGTGTACAGTATATATATATATATATATATATATATATATATATATATATATATATATATATTAAAAATACTAAAAGTTATTTTAATTTAGTTTGTACCATCGGATTTACAATAGATAACGTGGAGTTGTAAGCGAACAGTCGACTAGTAAAAACGTATTGGTCCATTCTCTTATCTCTACAGTGTAAACACTGTGTGGACAACACGTCTCGTGTTTATTGACAAATACGTTTTGTGCTGATGCTTAGTGGGTACAATTAAATAAACTTTGATGTTTACATGGTAAAATTTCCTTTAAATGGTGATCACCGAACACACTCTTGTAAAATATTTTCTTTGAAATTATTGTTTATTTATTAACACCATTACATCACAATACAATACTGGAACTTTGTATTAAAATTGGTTAAACAATTATTTTAAGTGAAGGCCGAACACACACACACACACACACACACGCGCGTAAAAATATTTTCTTTGGAATGGTTGTTTAATAACACAATACAATATTTTCTTTGGAATTATTGATTATTCATTAACACCATTACATCACAATACAATACTGGAACTTTGTATTAAAATAATTTGAATTAAACAGTTGAAATTAAACTTATATTGTTTGTGATTTGGATATTACCATACAAAATCAGTTTTTAAAATGTATACTAATGTTTAAAACCAAACTATTAAAACATAGAATTATAACATAATGAGGTACTCTGTAGACTGTGCCTGTTTTGGAGTTACCTTGATTTGAAATAGGCTATATCCGGGCCGGCATAAATTAATATAAGAAAAATATCAAATATAAAAATTGAGTTTTCTTAGTTAGTTAGTTAGCGAATTTGGGGTCCGAAGCTATACAACCTCTTGTCACTGCGACCCAAATGGATCTTTTGTGACAACTCTACTAATTATGTTTTAGTCCCAGCCAAGATTTAAGGTTCCTAAGAATCTTAAAATGATTGTGGATGACATTATCGTTACTTCTGCAGCCGCGGGGAAAGGAATGCTGAGGTAAAGTAGCCTTTTGTAGGTTCGGGATTCACACTCACACAACCAGTAATCGGCTGTCTATGTGTTAGGCAGAAGAGGCACGAATCCACTTCTCGATTTCCCATGTTAACTTACATTTTTGGTTGGGAGTCTTCTGATGATCCCTCCATTGACCCATGGCTCTTGAATTAGAGCTATATCTTCAGTGCGTTCAGTAAATCTCGTGCCAATATTGAGATTTACCCTGAATGACATTCAGATTTGTTGAAGGCATTTTACTTCTTCATATCAGGGACTTGGTTTGTCCTTGATGTGGGAGTGTTCAACTTCAGTGTGGTCTGTATTAGTCCACTCCTGCAGCCTCCTTTTAACGAGCTCTTTTTGCTAGAACTTTTCTTTGAGAATGTTGATGATCCCTTATGTTTTTGTTCCTTTTAAGGGAAGGAAAGCTAGATGCCGCATTCCCACCACTCCCACTCCTCAGACATACCGGCCAAGACTGTAATAATCATGACTTTGGCCTCGGACACAGCGATAGTCGGCCTATCCTAGCTTTGTGGTGTAGAACTAGGCTGACTAGAAGTTTCAGCCCCTCACCCGCAGCAGATCCAGTCCCAGGTAAAGTTTTGTGGCTGTCAAAACATGCACTGAGAGGACAAAAAGTGTCGTAAGAAAGGTTTGTTGCACATTACGAAGAACTTTCCATTGATCAACATTTAGGCCTTTACTTTGTGCCTTCAAGTATTGAAGAATGGTTTCATTAGTCATCTTCACTATTAGGGAAATAAGCCGTTGCAACCTGAGCCAAAGGAATCTTTCCCTCCAGTCTTGAGACCAGCGTTTTCCCATGGTTTTAGCTTTTTGGCTATGTTTTGTTTTGTAGCCAGTTAGCTGTTTCTTCATTCCAACAAATGAAGATGAGGTATCCTGGTTTTGGTATTACACCTAGGGACATGGATTTGATCCCCTTCCTTTGCTGCAATACCTTTACCAGAATCTTCCTTTGGACCAATTTTATTTGGCTCACTGTGAGTAGAGTATCGGATAAATCTTCAGCTAGGAAGCCCACTCTTATTCCTGTCGTCACTTGGCTATAAGTTAGAGCTGTTGTACGTTCAGGCTCTAAGTTTGGACCTTGAGCTTCAGAGCGCCTTCTAGGTCTTTCCGGAGTCTCTAAGGATCAGACTCATTTACATTTTGTTAAGGAGGTCGCTTATGTACTCCCTCTACCCGTGCTTAAGCCGCACTGTAGCATTGCTCAATTAGCCACTTAATTCTCTTCGTGCCAGCACCATTTAGTCTGACAGCTTTCCTTGTAGCAGTGAGGCTGCTTGTTCCTTAACTGTTGTTTCATCCTCTAGAATTGGTTGTCCACATTAAATTAAAGTTCACATGTGCCCAGAGCATCTTGGGACAGAAGCAGAAGAGAGATAGAAAGTAATAAAAAAGTGAAATACCAGCTATAGATTAGGAATGATAAATGTTTCTGGTAATAAGAAGGAATTGGATAGGAAACGGGAAAATTGTCCAATTATAGGCTACCCAGCAAAAATCCTGATGCACACAAAGCCCTTCCCACAGAACCAAATCGGAAACCCGCCATCCCCAATCACCAACCCCACACCAACAAAAGCAACATACATATTAATATATACATCACCCCTGCAAATATGAGACCAGCAACCAAGACTAGCAGATCTCCGCCCAGCCCCGCGAACGAAGCCCCACACACATCCAGACCCACCGCCTGACCACTCCGGTAACCGGGGCAGTTGGGAAGTAGACAGATTGTGAGATAATTGGAGTCAAGAATAAATGAATGTTCTAATGTACCCGTAGCATCTTGGGACAGAAGCAGAAGAGAGATAGAAAAGTCAAAAGTGAAACACCAACTAAAGATTAGGTATTCCAAGTGTTTCTGGTGGTAAGAAGGAATTGGGTAGTAGAAGGGAAATTGTCCAATTATAATTCGATATACCGTAAGACATTCGGTTGCCAGAGCCTCGTTTGCTATCACAGGGTGCACCAGTAACAAAACAACAGTTACAGTAGCCTCAGACTAGGATTGTGTCTGGTGTAAGGAGCGTGTCCTCCCTTTTACTTGCTTCCCAAGCCTGACTTGACGGTACACCCATTCGAAGAAAACTAGGTACACAAATTAGTGCTTAGCTACATTTAGGCCTAATTCCCAAAGTTAAAACTTCGTGACAGACTTTTGTAAACGTTTTATTCTTATTTAAACCGATAAAAGAAACGAAAGTGGGGTACGCGTTTACACAGAAGCATTTGAGGTCTATATTTTTTTATTGGGGTTGTACCGATGTAAGTAAACGCAACGATGTTTGGGGCCCCTCTTTTCCTCTCCACCCCAGACACATTCCTACCTTGAGGATGCTGTACTCAGCGTGAAGGTGAGGTTGATATTTGTATGTGATAGGCTATAACTAACGCATCCACATACTTTGCACCTCCGAGTTTTCCCAAAATTGAATCCTAATATTTTTGCTTCAGATAGTCTATAATCGGAACAGATTTTGTTCACTATCACAGTATTTCCTTGATTGTGTTTGGTTAGCTACTCGACAACGCATCTCTTTAGTGTTTCGAAATGTTATTTGTTTATTTTCTCCATCTTGACTCACATAAACTGTAAAAATACCAGTACTGTTTTTTGGGTAATTTTATTACGACCTTCCCATCCATTGTTGATATTCTTCAGCAAAGATTTTTATGTAAGTACAGTATGTCAATAAAAATATTTTAAAATGATAGATTGTTCATAGGCACAATCTATTAACAAGCATATTATTATATTAATATGCTTTAATCGGACATTTTCTCATTATTTGTGTATATGAAAATTAATATAGGCTACAACCTAGAGCATAAAATATAAAACACCAACGTAGCCTAATCTAGGGCCAAGTTGGAAACTAAAACTATATCTAAAACCTAAGAAAAGAACTCTTAAGAAGAAAATTAAAAATCGGATATATAAATTCTTCTACTATAAGGGTGTAAGTTTTGCTGCTTAATCCCCAGATGGGATTAATGACGCGATCGCAAACTATTCTCTTGAAAGAAGGGGCAAAATGTTTACAGTGATGAACAGTTCAGACAACTTTCTCTTGGCTTCCCCTCTTTTATAATCAGTTGCTTGCCGTCCTTTATGTAGTGTCTGGTGGTTTTATCTGATCACGTTTATATTTAGTCTTAGCTTTTAGTGGTCAGGGTTAGTTTGGGCTTGGGTTCTTTTCTTGGGTTGTAGATTTAGTTTTAGTTTCCAACATAGCCCTAGGCTATTTAGGCTATGGTGGTGTTTTTATCATTTGTGCTTTAGGATTATCACTTGAAAACGAGAGTTGATTTATACTTTCGAAACCTCGTGTATTAATTTTATATAAATAAATGATGGCAATAAAAGTTATAATGTTCAATTCGTTTTTTTACCTTTCACTTCGGAATGGTAATCTTTTGCATGTTGCTTAGTATACAATGTTTTTAGCGATAAAACTTTAATTGGTCCCATTGTAAGCCTCTTTTATAAAATTAACTTCATTATTTATTGTTATTATTATTACTTTCTCACATGTTAAGATATAATTTAGGATTTATCCGTATTGAGGTTCCTTGACATCGATAAAATGTTTTTTTAAAGTATCTCTATGTTCAGTTTGTAGCCTAAACTATTTTGAGTTTTGATCATATTTTCTACTTTTTTTTTCCATTTGTTGAATAACTCTAAATTTGGTGATAGCGCCCATACGACCAATTTTTTTAAAAAAATTGTCGTTTAATCATTTTACTCGAATTTTGCTAAAAATATATCTGTCTTTGCCGCTATTAGAATATCGAATACTCTCTTTTTCCCGAAATGATATAGTGAAATGCAAACGATTGAGGATTAGGCGTTCGTTTCAAATACTTGGGGAAGGGAAAGGAAACCAAAACTGCTAGAAAGTAAACATATAACTTAGGACAAGAGCAGAAGGAAGCAGACCCGTTCAATTTCCGGTTTCCCCCGGAAGTGTAAACTGCAAAATGGTGTCTACCTAATATAAACTAAAATGCCAAACCTTCATCTCCATGACGGAAGTCTGTGTGAGAAATTGTGTGCAATAAAAAAAAAAAAAAAAAGTTCTGTAGTCCAAGGACGCCATCTTTGATTTATTTATTTATTTTTTTACGGATAACTAACGATCCGACATAAACAAATTAAAATTTTTTAGTACGTTATCGAAGAAAATTATAAATATGATAAACCTGAAGATATGACCAAAACCGGATTATTTCTTTGGGCTAGAGAGAACATCATACACCAGACGAACATCATTCTATGCAGAGAACTGTTCAGACTCCATACAGACATTATTGTCTGCACAGAAGTTCACTCAGACGGACATCATTCTCTGCAGAGAACTGTTCAGAATCCAGACAGACATTGTCTGCAGCACACACCACACCACGTCTCGTCTCGACATTCTTGTGTATATCCTGAGTCTCGTCTCGTGTGCATACTAATTAGTGTATTTTATTATTCAACCACAATTTGATAGAAATCGTTAGAAACACATTTAGAGGAATCCTTCCATCAATTTGATTGCTCATAATACTTTCGTCTCGTCTCGACATTCTTGTGTATATCCTGAGTCTCGTCTCGTGTGCATACTAATTAGTGTATTTTATTATTCAACCACAATTTGATAGAAATCATTAGAAACACATTTAGAGGAATCCTTCTATCAATTTGATTGCTCATAATACTTTCGTCTCGTCTCGACATTCTTGTGTATATCCTGAGTCTCGTCTCGTGTGCATACTAATTAGTGTATTTTATTATTCAACCACAATTTGATAGAAATCGTTAGAAACACATTTAGAGGAATCCTTCCATCAATTTGATTGCTCATAATACTTTCGTCTCGTCTCGACATTCTTGTGTATATCCTGAGTCTCGTCTCGTGTGCATACTAATTAGTGTTTTATTATTCAACCACAATTTGATAGAAATCATTAGAAACACATTTAGAGGAATCCTTCCATCAATTTGATTGCTCATAATACTTTCGTCTCGTCTCGACATTCTTGTGTATATCCTGAGTCTCGTCTCGTGTGCATACTAATTAGTGTTTTATTATTCAACCACAATTTGATAGAAATCATTAGAAACACATTTAGAGGAATCCTTCCATCAATTTGATTGCTCATAACACTTTCGTCTCGTTTGCATCACTAATTAGTGTATTTTATTATTCGACCACAATTTCATAGAAATCAGTAGTAACCTATTTAGAGTAAAGGAATCGTTTCTTCTAGTTCACTCCTCAAAGGAGTAAATAAATACAAATTTCCAGTAAACTATAAGACCTGATCATATTAATTTAGACCATTTTTACAGTTATCAAAATCATTTTACAATTAGTTTCGCAATTTGGGATGCGATGTGTTACTATACTTTACCACAATTTGTTCGGTGTTTGGTTGGTCAATTTAAAAAAAGAACTTTTTTAATTGACTAATCTGTATGATTGTTTGGTACACTCGTTATTAATTTTTGGATAGGTGTTTACCTGTTATGGGTTTCAAGTTAAAACTGTATGATTGAATACCAAAAATAATCAAATTTAGTGTTATCGGTTAGGCTATAGCTCAGTTTAGACGGAGAGACGTTCAATGTTAAATTAACTTTTCAGTCCTCAAAACTGATATTTTTGCATCAAACGTGTATGGGAGAAAGTCAAATTAGAAATAACGTAAAATTATTCAGGTGATCGTAATAATTTAACTGTTATGTGCCAGGATGGTGATAGAATCTACAGGAACTAGAAATATGAAGTGAAAGCTGTACAGCATCGATAGAAATGTTATTATCAAAAATACTCAATAAATCTGTACCACACCAATAGAAATAGTATTATCTAATATTCTCGATAAAGTTGAACCGCATCGATAGAAAAAAATATTATCATAAATACTCCGCAAAGCTTTACCACACCAATAGAAATAATATTATCAAAAATACTCGATGAAGCTGTTACGCATCGAAAGATATAATATTATGAAAAATACTCTGTGAAACTGTACTGCATTGAAAATATAATATTATCAAAAATACTCGATAAAGCTGTGCCGCATCGATAGATATTATATTATCAAAAATACTCGATAAAGCTGTGCCGCATCGATAGATATAATATTATCAAAAATACTCTGTGAAGCTGTACTGCATTGAAAATATAATATTAACAAAAATACTCGATAAAGCTGTGCCGCATCGATAGATATAATATTATCAAAAATACTCTGTGAAGCTGTACTGCATTGAAAATATAATATTATCAAAAATACTCGATAAAGCTGTGCCGCATCGATAGATATAATATTATCAAAAATACTCTGTGAAGCTGTACTGCATTGAAAATATAGTATTATCAAAAATACTCGATAAAGCTGTGCCGCATCGATAAATATAATATTATCAAAAATACTCTGTGAAGCTGTACTGCATTGAAAATATAATATTATCAAAAATACTCGATAAAGCTGTGCCGCATCGATAAATATAATATTATCAAAAATACTCTGTGAAGCTGTACTGCATTGAAAATATAATATTATCAAAAATACTCGATAAAGCTGTGCCGCATCGATAGATATAATATTATCAAAAATACTCTGTGAAGCTGTAATGCATTGAAAATATAATATTATCAAAAATACTCGATAAAGCTGTGCCGCATCGATAAATATAATATTATCAAAAATACTCTGTGAAGCTGTACTGCATTGAAAATATTATATTATCAAAAATACTCGATAAAGCTGTGCTGGGTAAAGCTGTAGCGCATAGAAAGATTTAATATTATCAAAAATACTCGGTGCACAGCTGCATAAGATTAATTTAGGTGACGGATAGATAAGAAACTTTTATAGCAAGGAATCGTATAACTAATAGTAAAACCTAGATATTATTGCTTATTTTATATAATTTCTTTTTATTAATAACTCTCGTGTTTTTTATGGCAGGAAACAGGTTTAGTCACTATTTATTGCAGATTTTAAAGCAGAAAAATAAATCTATTGTGGGAAGTTGTACTTGACGTTTTTAACTTATTTAAACAATTATTTATCACTTGTTATTTTTCATCTTAATATAAAAAAATGCTACCATATAAGTTTTATTACAATTTTTTTTCTTCGTTATTATTAATTAGGCCTAATACAACAGTATAATTATATTTTTATAATTAATGTGCTAAATTTACTTTGTACGTATTTTTAGAGTTGAATATGATTTCTGTTTATTATTGTATTTAATTATGTTTATGTTTACACGTGTGTAATGTATTAATGTGATATGTATATCTGTACATATATTTCCTTCTTTTTAGGATAAAATTTCATTAATTATATGTAAAAAAAAATTTCCACGCGGGAAGGGGAGGGTGGAGTTATACCGGTTTAACAGATTAGATTCTGTTTTATTATAAAATCTAGTCTTTTTAGTAATAAAAGAGTATTTTTGTGTGTCAAACGAGACGGATTTGTTCAGGGTTCGCTAAATGAAAGTTGGAAGTTATGGTTAAATCGTACATTTGCCATTATTTGTGTATATAAAAACTAATACACGACGTTTCGAGAGTATAAATCAACTCTCGTTATCAAGTGATAAACTTAGAGTGCGAAAGAGAAAAATACCAACTTATCCTATGGAGAGCCATTTTGGAAAACTAGATGTATAAAATTAGGCCTGGGAAGATCGGATGAAACCACCACACACAGGACTGCAACTACTTATAGGACGGCAAACTTAGTTACCAATGGATAAAGTCAATTCATAATTTATAAATTTAAAAAAAAATGACCACTAAGGAAAAGTAAGAGTTTAATGACAAGATAAACCAATATCGTACATGACGATCCCTTATGTGCCGGGATTATCGGAAAATATCAATTAATAATATGAACAATCCATCATTATTAAATAACTTTAAAACAAGAATATTTGATACCTTAAAGGTAAACGTAATTGTGTGATTGTGAGTGAGACTGGGTTGAATGATGTTGATGGTGTGATTAATATCAAAAGGTATATAACAAACTCCGGAATGACGGTGTGCTTGAATATGTGAACAATAAAATTACAATTTTAGGAGTTAATTGAGGTGATGGGGGGGGGGAGTGGAAAATAGTTAATTTTTTACTTTTAATTGGAGAGGGTATCCTTGTGAACTGCTTGCTGTTTCAAGGATTCCAAGTTCTAATCGTTGTTTGTTGGAATCAAAGATAATTAAAATAGGCAGGCGATATAAATTATGACATTATGCAAGCGTCTCATCTTGACATATTTTACGAAGCGGGTTTTATTAACTGTATTGATAAAATAACACGATCGATTAGTAAAACTTGCCTTATCTATGTTAAATCAGCCATATTAAAAACTTCTATACGACAGATATTCAATTAACTAATGCAAAAGATTAAATCGTCTGGTCGGAAGTAAAAAATGTACTGTCTTTACAAAGTTGGAACACCGCGACTTCTATGATGGATGTCAATTCATTCGTGAATAATTGTACAAGAAGTGGTTGAAAAGACTTTTTCCCAGTAATCGGAAGGGGATGGAAATTAATCTTAAACCATGGATCACACTCGGTCGGTAAATTAATTAAAACCACAGGCAAATTACGTTGCAAGCTAAGCAAACAACCGTTTAATTTTTGTAACAAATTGGCACTCTTTGATAAAGTCCTTTAAATTAGATTATTACAGAAATAAAATTCAAAATGCAGAAGGTGACCTTAAAAGTTCTAGTTTCTTCGTTTCTTGTGAACGAGGTTCCATGTAGGTCGAAAGCGAGGATTGATCTGTTCATTGAGCGAAATGTTTCTTGTTTTAAGTAATTCAATGAAAGATATTGGGAACTTTTTCAATAAATGCACGGCTCATCTGGCATGAACGTGTAGCCCTGAAGGGACTCTAGTAGAATACTCTTGGCACTCTGTTAAGGAAGTATTTCCGGCAACGATCTCTTACTTGAGAGAAAGTGATAGATGTTGTGAAGGATGTAAGAGGCGGTTCTGTTAGAGTAATGAGTAATTAAAGAAACTATTGAATAATTTAATAGATCCGATTCTGTATATTATTAACAAGAGTATTCGGTCCGGCTTATTTCCAACTGCGTTTATAACTTCCAAGAATACCCGTAAGTCGAGTCCTAACAGATCAGTTTCAGATAGATTTCATTATATCAAAAAAATCTTGATGAATGTATCAAAATAAACTAAATTTCTATTTAAACATAGTAAATTATCTTCACAGTTTTCGTAGCAATACAAGTAATGAATTATTTTGACTTAACAACGTTCATAACAGAGCTGATTGGTGTAAAAAATCTACACTTATTACGTTCCTGGCCAAAGAATTTACTGTGAATAGCACTAAATCAATTTTTAAAACTCAAATTTATTGGCTGCCAAGGGGAGTTCCTTGAACTGGAACTACGTATTGCAACAGTTTCAATTTGTATTTCTTCAAGGGGTCGATAGTGTTCCGTTAATAATTGTTTGCGGAATGATCCAAAGTAGTACTCTTGAGCTGTTACTTTTTCTAATGTATATAATTAATATAAGTAAAATAGACATAGAAGGTAAGCTATTCATGATACGTTTTTAGTGTCCACGGATTCCACCTGAAATGAAACAGTCTTCGCAGAATCTTGCGCAACCGTAAACATTGTACATATATCCCAATCTTTCTGAAGCTGGATAGTGGTCTTGGGGAACTGTACTAAAAATGCAAACGTGCAACGATTTCATTTCGATAACTTGTGATATATATATATATATATATATATATATATATATATATATATACATACATACATACATATATAGGCCTATATATACATATTTAGAGGTTATCCTTGATTAAAAGTTAAATTTCTCTTCATATATTTAGTACGCCAAGCAAAGGATAAGACAATAGTTTGCATTCCCGTAATTAAGAGAAGTTTTTAACACATGAACATATTAAGACGGCCGTACATTTCTTATGTGCAATCCGTATTGCAGTGTAATGTTTTAGCTTGGGGTAGTGCTTTGCTTTCTGTCATAAAGCCTTTGGCTGTATCACAAAACACTATCATTAAAACTATTCTAAGAAAACCCATTAAATTTTCATCAGATTTATTGCTTAAAGGTTCTTGATATTCGACAATGTTTATAAACAATTGTATATCAATATCAGTAAAAATAGTAAAACAACATCTTTCAAATTTATAACATACGTATGAAACGAGACATAAAAACAGAGACTAACGCTGTTTTGTAGTTTTGGACTTCCTCCTTATTGTAGATGCGACTACGGAGACCAACTCTGTTTTGTAGTTTTATAGTTCCTCTACATTGTGTAGTGACTATGGAGACCAACTCTGTTTCGTAGCGTAGTTTTAGACATCCTCGATATTGTGTACGCGACTACGGAGCCCAACTCTGCTTTGCATTTTAGACTTCCTCGGTACTTTGTACCTGACTACGGAGCCCAACTCTGCTTTGCATTTTAGACTTCCTCGGTACTTTGTACCTGACTACGGAGCACAACTCTGCTTTGCATTTTAGACTTCCTCGATATTGTGTACACGGTTTCGGAGACCAACTCTGTTTTGTAGTTTTAGACTTCGGTTTTAAACTTCTTCGGTTTTATTTACGTGAGTACAGAGGTCAAACGATAAACAAACTATCACAGTTTTGTGGTTTTAGTGTCTATAGTCCAACTTCTTCGATTTTATGTACGTGACTACAGAGGTCAAACTATAAACATACTCACAGTTTTGTGGTTTTAGTGTCTAAACTCCAACTTCTTCGATTTTATGTACGTGAGTACAGAGGTCAAACTATAAACAAACTATTACAGTTTTGTAGATTTAGTGTCTAAAGTCCAACTTTTGCGGTTTTATGTACTGAGGTCAAATGATAAAATGACTGTCACCGTTTTGTAGTTTTAATGTATAAATTTAGACTTCCTTGGGTTTGTGCATCAAATCACAAATATGGTTTCGGAAGATTGGTGGCTGTACCCCAGGTATCAATATATACTTTTCTAGGCTTAACTATACATGTTTAGGAATGTCACTAGACTTTGAGGTCACTTTAATGTATTATACACATAAAGAACATAAACTGCGTTCACAAGGCACAATAACCGACAGGAAATGGCAGTAAGGTGTCATAAAAATTGTATTTCCAAAAATTGTCAGGCTTGCCGAACTGTTGAGTGCTGTACTATCGGGATTGCCGAACAGTTGTGTTGGGTTTGCCGAACTGTTAGTAGTCGGTTCTTTTTCTTAATATTCTTATAATCACGATTATCGAGGTTGTAGAACACTGGATACAAGTACACAATTTCAATGAGACGATCATTAAAAAATATGTGCCACTCAACAATGTGGTCCAGCTCAAGACACTGGTCCAGCTCAACAATGGAAGTATGTGTAGCGCCAGAAAACCGCGCTCGATATGTGGTGGATGCAGCATTTCTGCGACGGTAAAAATGACCGCACCGAAGGCGGTATACCGCGCCAGTGTGGGGGCTCCCATTTACTTCCGTTGAATTAAAATAGCCGGCGGTTTATCCGTACCGAGGTAGTGCCTTAACCGACCGCGCGGTCTCGTCATACTAACCTTAACCAAAGACGACATTCTCACATCGAGGTATCTTATAATAAAAACACCAACTATTTTTAGCGACCTTTTCTTTGAATTGTAGATACTTTGTAGGGCTCTCCAACGGTGAATTTTCAAAAAACCGTATAATTCCAAAAAACCAGAAAATCACTACGATGATGGGTTAGTTTCAACTACTTAAGCTTAAATTCGCGTTTTCTTTCGTATTCAAATTAGCAGGTATTAAAAAAATAGCAGGTGCTTAGAGATAGAAAATGATACAAAATAATCTCTTTTTGAGATTTTATTGTTTTTTTTTTTTTACGTTCACGATAATTCTCCAAGTTTTCTAAATGGATCGTAGACTACCCTACATGGATAGTATTAAATTTACTTAACATCCTGTATTATAAAAAGCCAATTTATCAGCATCGATACTTTGTAAGTTATGCATTGAATAGAAATGTTAGTGTAGAATAGTAGGTGAAGGGAGTTCGGACCCAAATTAGCACAGCCACGGAAGTTGAAGCAAACTAAAAATAGGCCTGTATTGGGCTGAGCTGCCGAGCTTGTGCGCGGGGACCGGTAGCCGGGCTTCTGTCTTATCACACTCGTACAGGATTTATGTAATATCGTAGACTATGTTACTGTCAGGCGACGTCTGTTGGCACACTTTGTTGCAACCTCGGCCTACTTAATATAAGATGTCATGATTGTCTACATGTTATTATTCTAAAGCTAATATAATAGGGAAACGAGCTAAGTGAAGACCATACACACAGGCCGATTGATGAATGTACCAGATTTTAAAATTTTATTTGTCGTTTTTAAAAGTTGTAATATTAAAATTAAAATAACTTCGAACTATTATCTAAAACTCTTCAACAGGGACTTTTTACAAACGCACGTTAGTTTTTTTCTTCTTCATATTATCATTTATAATAAGTTATTATTTAAATAACAACTACATTCATTTTTTCACTGAGCATTTTTTCATTATATACATCAATACATCAAAACTAACAAAAAATGTGAAATAACGTAGGTCTATAACCAAATTCCGCTTCATTATACAAAAAATATATATATATATATATATATATATATATATATATATATATATATAACTCCGAAAATAGATAAGATATTTCGTTCAGATTTGGTATAAGCATTTTGTTGTATGTGTTGTTTTACAAGTGTTTTTATAATTTTCATAATGGCGATCGTTTATAACGTTTGACCTTGAATACCTAAAACACCGTTAACTTTAAAACAATTTTACGGCAGCCATTTTTAAGATTATAAATTTTTGTCCATTATTGTTTAAAGGGGAAAAACCAATCGGTCACCATCGTCTTACAAAAGAAAAGAAGATAAAATAAAGACCCCTAATCCTCGAATACCTAAATAGCGTTAGGGTCGGAAGAGAACAAGAATTGGTCAAGAGAGACCCGATGGAAATGTGAATTGTCATCACAATGCATGCAGAAAGTCACAAATAAAGCATTGAACTTTTATTATTTCTCGCTGTAGTATTATTTACTGTATCATATCGCGTCCTACATTGGAATTGTAAGAACGATTTATCGAATTTATTAAATAACCTG
The DNA here is from genome assembly GCA_963513935.1 of Aphrophora alni. Lineage (NCBI taxonomy): Eukaryota > Metazoa > Arthropoda > Insecta > Hemiptera > Aphrophoridae > Aphrophora > Aphrophora alni. The sequence goes on along the minus strand of OY740765.1, from coordinate 54,882,866 downwards.
TCAGACGATATCTCCGTATGAGTGCAATATTAGAACATTCCAGGAGCGAAGAACATTCTGTTTGAAATATCAGATAATATAAACATTTCGTATACGGTATTTAAAACAACATACAATAGAAGAAACAAATCAATTGGTTCCATTAAATTTCTCACAACAAAGGAGAGCAATAACATACACAATGAAATGAACTCGTACAAATCTGTAACTAAGTATTTTTATTTCTTTATCCCGAAGAAGTAGAAAAAGAAACAATCTAATATATATTTATATATACATCTCTAATGTAGAAGGAAAACAATTATTTAAATCATGTATGACTACATCGGACACCCGGCGATATACATAGACTTGGCGTTGTTGGATGGATACGATGGGATTAAGGAAGTAAAGAGAATTTTATAATGTTTAATATTTACTTCGCCTATTTTTGTCGAATAACCCATAGTTTCCGAGATATCTCGGAACAAATTCTGATATTTTTGTAGTATAGCTCATAGTTTCCTAGATATCTGGGATCCTAAACTGATATTTTTGTCGTATAGCCTATAGTTTCTGAGATATCTAGGAATAAATGAGACTAACTTTTGACGTATAGCCCATAGTTTCCGAGATATCTGAGAACAAATATAATATTTTTGCCGTATAACCCTTTAGTGTACGAGATATCTGGGAACAAAAAGTAATATTTTTGTTGTAGGCCCTATAGCCAGTAACGAAATGTTGGTGATAAGGTCAAATGGCCCAATTCACGGTAACTCTATGTCAGGCACACCATGCTTTTTAGGTATTGTCCGTAGATCTGTCGAACCTTGAACAATAATAATTAACGCTAATAACCCTGTCCAACTACCCAGGACACCGAGGAACCCGTTTTGATAATTAATTTGTGATCATGTATAATAAACTGAATTGAATATTAACTTAGGAAATACACTAGACACACTTCTACCCTAGTGCTACCCCAATATAGCCTTGGCGCCGTATAGCCGTAATACTAGGAAATTTCCACAAACCAGTGGTTGTAGTGACCAAAAGGCCTCCAGGGACAATCCGGAATGTCACGAACCTCGGAAAATTAACCCCACATTAAAAATATTAAACTAAATTGGAGTCAACTAATCGAGCCATCTTGTTCCTGGTGGTGAAATCGATTCACGTGCACAGGTGACAGACAGTTCCTCATTCACGGTTGCTCGTGTGTTTTTGTGGTACATCGCGGTGACTCCCAACCGGGGCACAATTCCTGACTTCCAATGTGATCACAGTCAACCCTCCCTGCACCCCTAGCGGACTCGAAAGACGTACCCTAATAACCAGTTAGGTGGTGGAGAAAAATAGCCTTTGGAAGTTTATACCAATGCTGCCGTGGCAACTGGCATCAGGCACCAAGGAGGAAGATCTCAACACCCACATCAACAAAGTTCTATGCGGCCTGGATTCGAAGCATATGATAATCATATAATTTAGTTCGTTTTGCTCCATCAGTCGTTCTCTTCCACACAGTAAATTTAATCGTTAATTAATTTTGTAGAAATATATTAAACCAAAAACTGACAATATTTGATGGGCTAGGTTGCGGGGGAAAAGAGAAGTTGAAACCTTAAATCGCGAATACCGCAAGGTATATCATCTCGTGTACGCGGACAAAAATTGTATAAGTAACCCTGATTAGTGTTAGTTACGCTTAGGAAGTATGACAATAGGTTTTTTTACAGGGGATTAATTACAGGATGAAAAAGGGGATGATAAAAGGAAGTGAATTGAAGGATAAGTAGGGATAGAAAATCTTCTGCTGACGGTGCTGGTTGAATATCGAGATACGTGGTCCTTCTTTGTTCTTATGATGGTGAGATTATTGAAAATACAATATTTTGAGTAAACAAAATCAGTTGTCCACATGCCATCAAGAATTTCCAATCCAATGGTTACTCACACCATGAGGTTTTAAAAAATTACAGAAGAAGCATATGTCATGAACGCCCCCTAACGGTTGGGATAATGATTTTAGGTTTTGTTTATGTAAAAAAAAGTAAAAATTTTAAGTGATTTGATGGTACAATCTCGCGTCGCAAGCCCATTGTTTCAGAAATACAGTATCTAGAAAGAAAAACTGATATTTTTAACGTAGTATAGCCTTTCAGAGATACCTGGGAACTTACTGATACTTTTGCCCCTCGATGGCCTATAAAATATTATACTCCGGAAAAAGCCGTGTGGATTTTCTACATTTTTTTATGGTCACAATAAAGTTATATACACAAAATCAACTAGCTTGAACGTTTTAACCAGTAAAACATTATTGTTAATATAGTATGGAATAAATTCACCTTGGCGATGGTAGAGAAAAGCCTAAAGTGAAAATATACTAAATGGTGCCCGACCATGTCTGCTCACTTAGCTTATCAAAGTTTCTCGCATCCCGACTGTACTAAATTTAAATCAATTACAAATTAACGATTTAAAAAAAACAAATTGTCCTGAACGCTAAACTTGTTACAGTAACACGCCTTTATGCTTAGGTTACATACACGACTTCTGGCGGAAAACAATAGATTTATGCCGACATAGCTATCGAAACGTGCGTTACTACAAATTGATCTAAGGACACATTTGTTCTGGGTTAAATAATTAAAAACGACCTCTTCATGTTACTACTATTGTAGATAACGCGGATGGGGGGGGGGGGGGAAGGACAACAAGAGTTCATCACACTGGAAATAAACTATTCCTTTACGTGTCGGTAACAACACGACTTTATAAAATATGGAAGGAATGTTTAATTGGGGCACATATCAACGCCGTGCATTTGTTATAAATATTGAATCATAGGAACTTGGCATAGCAACAGCCATCCGCCACACCCCCCCCCACACACACATATATATATATATATATATATATTATACGAGGAAGAGTTAGTTTTATTTTTCGTGTTTCTTTGGCAGTGTGTAATCGGGAGAAATTGTAATAATAATAATAATCTAAAAAGCCATTTCGAATTTTTAACCAATGAAAATTATATAATTATGAATAATTTGCATCGCTATTGTACTGAATATGGGTGGGGGGGGGGGTAAAAAGATACTTGTCATAGAACCAAATATGTTGAGAAGATCTTATAGTAAAGTTTACTTCATGCAAAACATTTCCATGAAACAATTACACTAATATATATTTTATATTGTTTGATCTATTGCTGTTGTTTATTCGATAGTTTGGACATTTTACAGTGTATACGAGTATGTATAATGACAGAACCAACTTGGAACTCTGTATGACTGGATTCGGTATTTAAAGATAATTACAAGACACTAAAATATCGTATCATTTGTGTTGGTTTTTATAAATCTCATGCTACAATGATGTTCTCTACAGTATGTTTAATATGGTCGTAAAATGATTCTGTATGCCAATTAATTTTCACAATGTAATCTAATGGATGTAACTGTAGGACTCGAAGTTTATTGTATTCATTAGTTCAAACAATGATGATGTTATTCGGATGAGTTATTCATAAAAATACAATACAAATTTTGATGAGTTATTAATCCGCTCTGCTCTACTTTTTTCGTACATATTTTTTCTTATGGATTTATCAGACAACTAATTCAAAATAAACCAAAAATTTTAACTTTTTTATAGACAAAGGGAGTTATGCCGTCCGTCTTTTTTTATTGTAAATACGAGGGATCTAACTCAATGGAAAAAGTGTAGATCCAGGTATGGGTTCATCGGGATTTCTTAGCCCGAACATAAGTGAGATCCTGAGGGATTTGATCCGTCTACGAAAAAAACAGTAGTTTTGGGAATGGTCATATCTCAATGGGATCTTGATCAAATTTGGTCATATGTTGGCCATATATCAGTTGCGATTTTGATCAAAGTTGGTCATATCTCGATTGCGATTTTTACCATATTTAGTAATATTTTAGACATATATAAATTGCATTTTTTATCAAATTTTGTAATATTTTGGATATAACTCAATTACGTCTTTTTAATGTGATCATATTTTAGCCCATATCTCAATTGCGAACTTTAAATCAAATTTGGTCATATTTTAGCCATATCTCAATTGCGATTTTAAAATTAAATTTGGTCATATTTTGGCCATATCTCTACGATTTTTATCAAATTTTGCTAAAACGTTGCCCCTAATTAACCAAACAAAACTTATTTTTATCTCACCAAAATGCTGCTTAATGATTTATCAGTAAAAAAAAAAAAAAAAAAAAAAAAAAAAAAAAAAAAAAAAAAAAAAAAAAAAAAAAAAAAAAAAAAAATTCTGAATATTGGTTTCACTAATTTTTATTCGAGTTTTGGTGAAATGCGAAGATTAATTATTCAAAGCAATGTGCCAATTAGCAAATACTGTAGAAGAAGATTCGGTTCTGGAATAATGTACACAAAATGAAATCGTTTCTTGACCATTACAGTAAGAACTCGATATCAGTCAAATCTGATTTAAGTCTACAATGAGCTGTAATGGTTTGATTAATTAAATATTTGACATGGCAATAAATAACAAGACATTGTTTTGATATCTCGTAGTTCACCAGAATGAAGAAATACCAGTTTCACACATTCTATAACACATCAATACATAAGTCATATAACAATTACCTTCTGATAAAATAAATTAAAACTGACAAGTGGATCTAGCTCGTCAGTTAATACACCGGACAAAAATTCCAGACTGCCTCAATATTGAATAGTGAATTAATAGGGATAGGCTAGTATTCGTGAGGATCCTTGAATCGAAAATTTGGTTTTTTGCTTGTGAGCATATTTTGGATATATATATATATATATTTCCATTTCATTGGTAGTTGTTTTAAGAGAAAAAACTAATTCTAATTTTCAGAAAATCAACTCTAACTATTTTGATCAAATTTTGTTAAAATGTAGCCTCCAAGAAAAATAACAAAATGTATCTATCTTCCAAAAACGATAGTTCAAGAGTAAACGGTAAAAATCGATAAATCGTCCGTGAGATGTTATAAAATATCCGATTTCCTCTGTTCCCTTTAGACGTTAGGTTGGGTTGGGGTGGGTTGAGTTAGGTTAGGTTATTTGGTAAAATTATGGTTCAGAAATCCAGCATTTAGCAATAAAAGAAAATTATAGTTCAGGAATACAGTAATTGGCAATAAAAGAAAATTATGGTTCAGGAATACAATAATTGGGAATAAAAGAAAATTATGGTTCAGTAATACAGTAATTGGCAAAAAAGAAAATATGGTTCAGGAATACAGTAATTGGCAATGAAAGAAAATTATGGTTCAAGAATACAGTAATTGGCAATAAAAGAAAATTATAGTTCAGGAATACAGTAATTAGCAATAAAGGAAAATTATGGTTCAGGAATACAAAATTGGCAATAAAAGAAAATTATAGTTCAGGAATACAGTAATTGGCAATAAAAGAAAATTATGGTTCAGGAATACAATAATTGGCAAAAATATATATTATGGTTCAGTAATACAGTAATTGGCAATAAAAGAAAATTATGGTTCAGGAATACAATAATTGGCAAAAAAAATATATTATGGTTCAGTAATACAGTAATTGGCAATAAAAGAAAATTATGGTTCAGGAATACAATAATTGGCAAAAAAAATTATGGTTCAGTAATACAGTAATTGGCAATAAAAGAAAATTATGGTTCAGGAATACAGTAATTGGCAATAAAAGAAAATGAATCTTGACTGCCGTCGTTGAATACTCGATTTCAATCGAACAGTATTTACGATTAGGACAAACCCCTAAAATTGATTTTCTCAAAATCAACTCTCAGTTTATTTCTCAATATGGACCCACAAATGTATTATTTGCCGTATCAAATTTGGTTAAACTATAATTAATGGCTTACTTTCAAGTGTACAAATGATCACTGCAGGAAATTTTGTAGGGGAAACATTACAGTTATTCCTCTTAGTTTTAAAAGCAAGGGCTATTTTAGAAAATTGGCGTTTAGAATTAGTGATATATACAGGTTGTTAGAAAAGTATTGAAACGGATTGATAAGTTTTGAACGTTTTTGCAAACTTCGCCAACTTCTTACTAAACCGATTAGAAAATATTTCCCGTATACTTTTTGTGAACTTCCCTTATTTACCTATGCTTTAAATATAAATATAAGCTTTGTCAGCGGTTGTGATAGAAACCGCATTGACGCCCCTCTACCCTCTACCTTGCCTTGTTTCTAGTATTTGACCTTTAGACGTATTGATCCGAGCCGACATAGCTCAGCTTTTCACTTTCATTTGGCCTAAAACAAACGTCGACATCTTGTGTTCCATATAGGTATTGCAGAAGTTATTCTGATTCTACACTGTTGTGCCGATGTTTTTCACCATATTAGTCTAGTTAGTTTTTATCCTACTTTCACAAGAAATATAGATACTGTATTTGGTAACTATCTCTAATATCTCGGATACTATCGCTACGTGGCATCGTATCTCTAATATTTCGGATAATATCTCGTGTGGCATCGTAACTAATATATTGGATAGGATACTATCGCTACGTGGCATCGTATCTCTAATATTTCGGATAATATCTCGTGTGGCATCGTAACTAATATATTGGATAGGATACTATCGCTACGTGGCATCGTATCTCTAATATTTCGGATAATATCTCGTGTGGCATCGTAACTAATATATTGGATAGGATACTACCTCTGCGTGGCATCGTATCTCTAATATCTCAGATAATATCTTTGTGTGGCATAATATTGCAAATAGTTTGAAAACTACTTCTGCGTGACGTCATAACTCTATTTCGGATAATATATCTGCGTGGCATATCTTTAATATTTTCAATACACTTCTCCGTGGCATCGTATTTCTACTATTTCGCATATTATCTCTGCGTGCCATGGTATCTCCAATATTGCGGATACTTCCTCTACGTGATATCGTAACTCTGATATCTCGAATACTACTTCTGCATGGCAATCCATCAATAATATTTCGGATAATATCTCTGCGTAGTATTGTAACTCTAATATTTCGGATACTGCTTCTGCGTGTCATCGTATCTCTAATATCGCGGATGCCACCTCTGCGTGGCAGCGTAAAAAAAATAGATAAATATAATTAACATGCAGAAGACAAGGGCATTAATATTGGATGGAAAGTATTACATGACATTTTGATAAATATAGTTGACATTCAGAGAGCAGGACTGGTGCGTTGGTATTGGATGGACAGTATTACATGACATTTTGATAAATATGGCCGAGAGTATGAATTGGATGGAAAATATTACATGGAATTTTGATAAATATAGTTAACATTCATAGAGTTGGGGCTTTTGTATTCGATGGAAAGTATTACATGACATCTTGTTCATTGATAAATATAATTAATATGCAGAGAGCAGGGGCATCGGTATTCTATGGAAAGTATTAGATGGCACTTTGGTAAATATAGTTATCATTCAGAGAGTAGGGGCATTGCTATTGGATTCAAAGTATTACATGGCATTTTGATCAATATTGTTAATATTCCTCTAGGTAAGTTGATATTGGATGGAAAGTATCACTTGACATTTTGATAACTATTGTTAACATTTAGGGGAACGTTAACAATATTTATCAAAATGCCATGTAATACTTTCCATCCAATACCAATGCCCCTATTATACTCTCCAGAAAATATTACATGGCATTTTTTCAATGTATTTAACATGCGGTGAGCAGGGTTATTGGCGAGATAACAAAAAATAAAAACTGCAATAATTTTATTTTGTGATTAAAACTTACAAGACTTGTGTAATATTAACACTCAATTGTTTTTAGTAATGGACACGTAATATCACAATGTCACATAATAAATATAATTAACTATAAACATGACTTCAGTCAAAATATTTTATTCAAAATTGTTATTTATGTCAATTAAAACCCTTCAAGGACCAAGGAGGTCGGAGGCTCTAATGCTTAGAACTGTTCATTTTGTGGGTAGTCGTAATTTAAAAATGTCTAAAAATTATATATTGTCGATTTGATTATAAAGTATTACTATTTACAGTCATCACAATTGTGTATGTGTTTTTTACTGTGAAAAGATTTTGTCCTTCATTTGGTCCTCTGAGCTCCGTCTCCAGATTTTAGAGGAATCTATTAATTTAGGTGATCTTTTTATAATACTAGTTTTCCATTATTCAGTTATATATTTTTACATTTTGTATGTGTGGGTAGGCCATTGAAACATGATAATTTATATTGGCCATGTAGTACAATACCAAAGGCAAATATAAGGCAATTTCAGTCACAAAATTTTACATAATAAACACCTTTTATTTGGTGATTGAAGTTACCTCAAGTGTTGCTAATTTCAAGTGATTAAGATGATTGGGGTTTAGCTTATTCTTACTGAATTAGCTGTTTGGTGGCTAGTTAGACAGGGACAGTTAGGAGAGAAGTCAGCCCTGAGCCATCAATAAAAAGAAAGAAATACCTAAGGAATCAATCCGTTCTTGTTTAATGCAAAGATGTAAATAGACAAAGAATATAAAATACTATGAGGTGTAACTTATACAAACCCCTATTTGTAACATCTAAATAGATTAAAAATTAGTGTAATACAAAAAAATTAAATGTTTAATATTTTAAACATTATAACTGTGATATTTTAGAATTGTGAAACAGGACAAATAGCTATTCTGAGTAAACATTTCTGTTACTTAATGTCACAAAATGATTATTTTATTTATTTATTGTTAAATGTTTTCCTTCCGCCAAATTATTATTAACATTAACCCGTTCATTACACTAAATGTTATATTCTTATTCAGTATGGTTCATAAATAGTGATTTACTGTAAATAAGTGTAACTGAATAGATTAGGTTGTCATTTTATGGTCCATCATTTAGTTAATTGTAGGACAATTTGTAACTTGTCCTCTTGAAAATATACCATATTCAGATAGAAGTATAATTACTAGTTCATATTTTAGAAAAACTACAGAAACGTTTTTAAAACTTGGTAAACATACAATTTAGAACGAGTAAACAATAGTATCCTCAAATTCACTTTTCAATCACAGCTTTTATTCCCTTCTGTAATGAACCAAATTCAAGATCGAATTAATTTTTTTTGCTGCGAGTAAAGGGTCGCATCTCCCTCCTGCCCTCCCCACTTAAGTCCGTCCCTGCCTACAGCGTAAGACTTCCCACTGCGATGATAGCACAGTGAATGGACATAGCGTTAAAGTGTGTAAATTGCAGAAGACATAAATAATTTTAACCTCTCCTCTTAGATTTGTTCATTTTATAGTCGTCAAAGTTTAGTTATTTAACTTAGGTAGAATCAACTCCCGTTTCATCAAGTCAACTACAATCATATAACTCAAAGCTCGTTAGTAGGATCATTGATAATCATCACTCCTGTCTCCATTCTCATAGTACAGCAAGTCAACCATAATCATATAACTCAAAGCTAGGTGGTAGGATCATTGATAATCATCACTCCTGTCTCCATTCTCATGGTACAGCAAGTCAACCATAATCATATAACTCAAAGCTAGGTGGTAGGATCATTGATAATCATCACTCCTGTCTCCAGTCGCAGCTAATCAACCATAATCATATAATGGGAAGCTACGTTGTAGAATCATTGAAAATCTCAACCTCTATCTCATGGTACAGCAAGTCAACCATAATCATATAACTCAAAGCTAGGTGGTAGGATCATTGATAATCATCACTCCTGTCTCCATTCTCATAGTACAGCAAGTCAACCATAATCATATAACTCAAAGCTAGGTGGTAGGATCATTGATAATCATCACTCCTGTCTCCATTCTCATAGTACAGCAAGTCAACCATAATCATATAACTCAAAGCTAGGTGGTAGGATCATTGATAATCATCACTCCTGTCTCCATTCTCATGGTACAGCAAGTCAACCATAATCATATAACTCAAAGCTAGGTGGTAGGATCATTGATAATCATCACTCCTGTCTCCAGTCGCAGCTAATCAACCATAATCATATAATGGGAAGCTACGTTGTAGAATCATTGAAAATCTCAACCTCTATCTCATGGTACAGCAAGTCAACCATAATCATATAACACAAAGCTAGGTGGTAGGCTCATTGATAATCATCACTCCTGTCTCCAGTCGCAGCTAATCAACCATAATCATATAATAGGAAGCTACGTTGTAGAATCATTGAAAATCTCAACCTCTATCTCATGGTACAGCAAGTCAACCATAATCATATAACTCAAAGCTAGGTGGTAGGATCATTGATAATCATCACTCCTGTCTCCAGTCGCAGCTAATCAACTATAATCATATAATAGGAAGCTACGTTGTAGAATCATTGAAAATCTCAACCTCTATCTCATGGTACAGCAAGTCAACCATAATCATATAACTCAAAGCTAGGTGGTAGGATCATTGATAATCATCACTCCTGTCTCCAGTCGCAGCTAATCAACCATAATCATATAATGGGAAGCTACGTTGTAGAATCATTGAAAATCTCAACCTCTATCTCATGGTACAGCAAGTCAACCATAATCATATAACTCAAAGCTAGGTGGTAGGATCATTGATAATCATCACTCCTGTCTCCAGTCGCAGCTAATCAACCATAATCATATAATAGGAAGCTACATTGTAGAATCATTGAAAATCAAAACCTCTATCTCATGGTACAGCAAGTCAACCATAATCATATAACTCAAAGCTAGGTGGTAGGATCATTGATAATCATCACTCCTGTCTCCAGTCGCAGCTAATCAACCATAATCATATAATGGGAAGCTACGTTGTAGAATCATTGAAAATCGAAACCTCTATCTCATGGTACAGCAAGTCAACCATAATCATATAACTCAAAGCTAGGTGGTAGGATCATTGATAATCATCACTCCTGTCTCCATTCTCATGGTACAGCAAGTCAACCATAATCATATAACTCAAAGCTAGGTGGTAGGCTCATTGATAATCATCACTCCTGTCTCCAGTCGCAGCTAATCAACCATAATCATATAATAGGAAGCTACGTTGTAGAATCATTGAAAATCTCAACCTCTATCTCATAGTACAGCAAGTCAACCATAATCATATAACTCAAAGCTAGGTGGTAGGATCATTGATAATCATCACTCCTGTCTCCATTCTCATGGTACAGCAAGTCAACCATAATCATATAACTCAAAGCTAGGTGGTAGGCTCATTGATAATCATCACTCCTGTCTCCAGTCGCAGCTAATCAACCATAATCATATAATAGGAAGCTACGTTGTAGAATCATTGAAAATCTCAACCTCTATCTCATGGTACAGCAAGTCAACCATAATCATATAACTCAAAGCTAGGTGGTAGGATCATTGATAATCATCACTCCTGTCTCCATTCTCATGGTACAGCAAGTCAACCATAATCATATAACTCAAAGCTAGGTGGTAGGATCATTGATAATCATCACTCCTGTCTCCAGTCGCAGCTAATCAACCATAATCATATAACGAGAAGCTACGTTGTAGAATCATTGAAAATCAAAACCTCTATCTCATGGTACAGCAAGTCAACTAGAATCATATAACTCAAAGCTAGGTGGTAGGATCATTGATAATCATCACTCCTGTCTCCAGTCGCAGCTAATCAACCATAATCATATAATGGGAAGCTACGTTGTAGAATCATTGAAAATCAAAACCTCTATCTCATGGTACAGCAAGTCAACTAGAATCATATAACTCAAAGCTAGGTGGTAGGCTCATTGATAATCATCACTTCTGTCTCCAGTCGCAGCTAATCAACCATAATCATATAATAGGAAGCTACGTTGTAGAATCATTGAAAATCAAAACCTCTATCTCATGGTACAGCAAGTCAACTAGAATCATATAACTCAAAGCTAGGTGGTAGGATCATTGATAATCATCACTCCTGTCTCCAGTCGCAGCTAATCAACCATAATCATATAATGGGAAGCTACGTTGTAGAATCATTGAAAATCAAAACCTCTATCTCATGGTACAGCAAGTCAACTAGAATCATATAACTCAAAGCTAGGTGGTAGGCTCATTGATAATCATCACTTCTGTCTCCAGTCGCAGCTAATCAACCATAATCATATAATGGGAAGCTACGTTGTAGAATCATTGAAAATCAAAACCTCTATCTCATGGTACAGCAAGTCAACTAGAATCATATAACTCAAAGCTAGGTGGTAGGATCATTGATAATCATCACTCCTGTCTCCAGTCGCAGCTAATCAACCATAATCATATAACTCAAAGCTAGGTGGTAGGATCATTGATAATCAACACTCCTGTCTCCAAGTCGATCACAATTATATTAACTCGAAGCTATGTTGTAGGATCATTGAAAATCAACACACTTGTCCCCCGTCTCAGCAAGTCGATCACAATTATATCTAAACTCGAAGCTATGTTGTAGGATCATTGACAATCAACACACTTGTCCCCCGTCTCAGAAAGTCGACCACAATTATATATAACTCGAAGCTATGTAGTAGGATAATTTAAACTCAATTCTAACATTTCAGCAACTCGACCATATTTTATAACTCGAAGATACGTGGTAGTATCATTGATAATCAATTCTAACAACTCAGGAACTCAACCACAATCATAATACTGGAAGCTTGGAGGTATGATCAGTAAATCATTTCCCACAATTCAGAAACTAAACCACATTCCTATAACTGGAAGCTTTGTTGTAGGGTCATTGAAAATGAATTCCTACATCTCAGCAACTCACCACATTCATAAGACTTAAAGCTAGATTGTAGAGTCATTGAAAATCCTTTTCCACATCTCAGCAACTCGACCACAATCATAAGCCTCGCAGCTAGGTGGTAAGATCGTTGAAAATCATTTCCCACATCTCGGAAACTGGACCACAATCATAAGCCTCGCAGCTAGGTGGTAAGATAATTGAAAATCATTTCCCACATCTCGGAAACTGGACCACAATCATAAGCCTCGCAGCTTGGTGGTAATGTCATTGAAAATCATTTCCCACATCTCGGAAACTGGACCACAATCATAAGCCTCGCAGCTAGGTGGTAATGTCATTGAAAATCATTTCCCACATCTCGGAAACTGGACCACAATCATAAGCCTCGCAGCTTGGTGGTAATGTCATTGAAAATCATTTCCCACATCTCGGAAACTGGACCACAATCATAAGCCTCGCAGCTAGGTGGTAATGTCATTGAAAATCATTTCCCACATCTCGGAAACTGGGCCACAAACATAAGCCTCGCAGCTTGGTGGTAATGTCATTGAAAATCATTTCTCACATCTCGGAAACTGGACCACAATCATAAGCCTCGCAGCTTGGTGGTAAGATCGTTGAAAATCATTTCCCACATCTCGGAAACTCAACCACAAACAGAAACTCGCATCTAGATGGTAAGATAATTGAAAATCCTTTTCCACATCTCGGAAACTGGACCACAGTCATAAGCCTCGCAGCTAGGTGGTAAAATCGTTGAAAATCCTTTTTCACATCTCAGCAACTCGACCACAATCACAAGACTCGTAGCTAGGTGGTCTGATAATTGAAAAATATTTCCCACATCTCGGAAACTCAACCACAAACAGAAACTCGCATCTAGATGGTATGATAATTGAAAATCCTTTTTCACATCTCAGCAACTCGACCACAATCACAAGACTCGTAGCTAGGTGGTCTGATAATTGAAAAATATTTCCCACATCTCGGAAACTCAACCACAAACAGAAACTCGCATCTAGATGGTAAGATAATTGAAAATCCTTTTCCACATCTCGGAAACTGGACCACAGTCATAAGCCTCGCAGCTAGGTGATAAAATCGTTGAAAATCCTTTTTCACGTCTCAGCAACTCAACCACAATCACATGTCTCGTAGCTAGGTGGTCTGATCATTGAAAAATATTTCCCATATCTCGAAAACTCAACCACAATCATAAGACTCACAGCTAGGTGGTAAGATTATTGAAAATCATTTGCTACGTCTCGAAAACTGGACCACAATCATAAGCCTCGCAGCTAGGTGGTAAGATCATTGAAAATCATTTCCACATCTCGGAAACTCAACCACAATCATAAGACTCGCAGCTAGGTGGTAAAATCGTTGAAAATCCTTTTTCACGTCTCAGCAACTCAACCACAATCACATGTCTCGTAGCTAGGTGGTCTGATCATTGAAAAATATTTCCCATATCTCGAAAACTCAACCACAATCATAAGACTCACAGCTAGGTGGTAAGATTATTGAAAATCATTTGCTACGTCTCGAAAACTGGACCACAATCATAAGCCTCGCAGCTAGGTGGTAAGATCATTGAAAATCATTTCCTACATCTCGGAAACTGGACCACAATCATAAGCCTCGCAGCTTGGTGGTAAGATCGTTGAAAATCATTTCCCACATCTCGAAAATTCAACCGCAAACAGAAACTCGCATCTAGATGGTAAGATAATTGAAAGTCCTTTTCCACATTTCGGAAACTGGGCCACAATCATAAGCCTCGCAGCTTGGTGGTAAGATCATTGAAAATCATTTCCCACAACTCAGAAACTGGACCACAATCATAAGCCTCGCAACTAGGTGGTAAGATCATTGAAAATAATTTCCCACATCTCAGTAACGGTACCGCAATCATAATGCCAAATGGTTGAAGACAAAGCTAGAGCCCTTTAAATTTCGACCATTTGGCATTTCATCCGAAATGGCTCTGTCATCAATCGCAGATTTTATATAGGCCTACAAGGTTTTATTTTATATTTCGTAAACAAACCATATTCACTCTTTTGTACAGTGAGATTTCTTCTGAAACGTGATTAAATTTTCATATAATTTGCATGGGATTTGGTAATCGGACATCGAGATGATGTTACGGCAGTCGGAATTCCAGGGTTTACACAGATGGGTACAGCACGATATTTACTATATGTAAAACAGGATCGTGGTATATTCCCACTATTATCCATTTTTTCCCTTTGTTGGAAAGCATAAACTTCTCGATCATTATCGCCTTGGTTTTCAAAATAGATGTATTTTGGACTAAGCATGTATTCTTGATAAATAAACGACTTCAATAAGATCTTTATCGACAAAAAGAGAATTTAAAATCCTTTTACATTAATTTAATTGTTGTAAAACCATACCAATATGTAGTCATATTTTTACACTCTATTTTAGATGAATGCAATAGCCGAAATGTATAACCAATTTATTTACATTTATCTTTTGGTGAAACTACATGTATGGCTCGACTATGATAGCTCCGTGATGCAGTCATGTTAACAAACTTTAGTTGGCCGACTTGTTTATTCTCCCTACTATCTCGCCAATATCGCATTCCCTAAGGGAATTGAAGTAATATGTATTTTGTAACATTGTTTGACGTGTTTATTGTGGGAAATCGTAACGGTGGGTGTTAATTTGTTTATTTGTTTGCCACCATTACATTTTATATTTTCCCTCGAATAAACATCATACAATTATCAGCGTTGTATAAAAATTATCTAACTTTGTTTTACTTAACAATGCTTGGAAACATGTTTAAGGACTTTTAGAGTTACATCAAGATTTCCCTTATAGTTATATATATATATATATACACGACATAATTGGTTAAAAAGATCTTACTGTTTTTGTTTCGATTGTCAGTGTTTATATTATTTAAAAAAATGATTTTGCTGCTTAAGAGGACGTGACTAACTGTCTTCTCACTAAATATGATTATGTAAAGGTTGCATTTTTATAATTGCAGTTCACTTCTTGTCGTTCGTCCAACTTTTTATTTTGTATTTTTGTGTTTAGTTTAATAAGGTGTTTTGGTCATATATTGTATACAATTTTCGTATTATCATTTTTATTTGTTTGCATTAAAACAAAATTATGTTATTCGCGGTAGGTACTACACTCGTCCTCACTAGCGAACCTGTGGGGGACTAATTTCATTATTTTAAATTGTTTTAGGTGGTTTGATTAATTTGTATTAAAAATAAAGAACATTTGATTTAAAAGAGAATGTAAAATAAATTATTTCTATATCATTACTAATAGGGGTGTAATACCCTTCAAGAGTGGAGAGCCTACATTTTCAGCACGAAGTTAGGGTTAGGTCAATCGAAGATATCCATGTCACACCGCCCATCAATGACGTGTGCGCAGATGCTTACAAACGGTGGCGGCATGCGCATCGTGCTTTTCGCCTATTTTATTGATCGCATACCTGAAAGCTCGATTACGTAACACTACAAACTATAGGACCTAGTGGATATTGATTGTCCTAAATAAGGCGAGACTAGTATTAGGTTAAACATTTTTCACTTTCACTCGTGCTTCATTTACTTGTAACTCTTAGTGATTTGCAATTATGTTTCATTCTAATTATTGCGTTACAATACGATGTAGTATTATTCTTTACTCTTTCTCTTTACCTACAATGACGGAAACCCTTCCTTGATTAATATTACGATTGTGTATTCTTTTACAATGAACTATAATTTGTAACTTTCTCTTTAATTACAATTATTGATACTCTTTTATGATTGTGTAATGCCTCTTAAAGAACTATAATTGAAACTTTCTCTTTACCTACAAATTACTGATACTCATTTATGACTGTGATGTATTGCCTTATAATTAACTATAATTTGTTTTGCCCTATAATAAACTATAATTGATAACATTCTGTGTACCTACAATTACTTATACTCTTTTATGATTATGTATTGCCTTACAATGAACTATAATTGAAAATTTTCACTTTACCTACAATTACTGCTACTTTTTTATGATTGTTTATTGCCTTACAATGAACTATAATTGAAAACTTTCTCTTTACCTACAATTACTGATACTCTTTTATGTTTGTGTAGTGCCTTACAATGAACTATAATCGAAAACTTTTTCTTTACCTACAATTACTACTACTCTTTTATGATTGTGTAGTGCCTTACAATGAACTATAATTGATAACTTTTTCTTTACATACAATTACTAATACTCTTTTATGATTGTATAGTACCTTACAATGAACTATAATTGATAACTTTTTCTTTACATACAATTACTAAAACTCTTTTATGATTGTGTAGTGCCTTACAATGAACTATAATTGATAACTTTTTCTTTACCTACAATTACTACTACTCTTTTATGATTGTGTAGTGCCTTACAATGAACTATAATTGATAACTTTTTCTTTACATACAATTACTAATACTCTTTTATGATTGTATAGTACCTTACAATGAACTATAATTGATAACTTTTTCTTTACATACAATTACTAAAACTCTTTTATGATTGTGTAGTGCCTTACAATGAACTATAATTGATAACTTTTTCTTTACCTACAATTACTACTACTCTTTTATGATTGTGTAGTGCCTTACAATGAACTATAATTGATAACTTTTTCTTTACATACAATTACTAATACTCTTTTATGATTGTGTAGTGCCTTACAATGAACTATAATTGATAACTTTTTCTTTACATACAATTACTAATACTCTTTTATGATTGTGTAGTACCTTACAATGAACTATAATTGAATACTTTCTCTTTACTTACAATTACTGATATCCTTTTATGAGTACTCCTTTACAATGAACTATAATTGGTAACTTTCTCTTTACCTACGGATTACTGTTACTTTTTATGATTATGTATTGCCTTACAATGAACTATAGTTGAAAACTTTCTCTTTGCCTACAAGTAATGATACTGTTTCTTATTAGATATTATGTTTGTTACAATGTTCTGTAATTATTGGTAACTTTCTCGTTAATTACAATTACTGATACTCTTTCTCGATTGATACCTTGTGTGATTGTGTGTCGCCTTACAATGAACTGTAATTGGTAACCTTCGCTTTATTTACAATGACTAATACTCGTTCTTGATTGTAACTCGCCTTAACAATGAATTGTAACTGGTAACTTTCTCTTTATTTACAATTACTAATACTCGTTCTTGATTGTATCTCGCCTTAACAATGAATTGTAACTGGTAACTTTCTCTTTATTTACAATTACTAATACTCGTTCTTGATTGTATCTCGCCTTAACAATGAATTGTAACTGGTAACTTTCTCTTTATTTACAATTACTAATACTCGTTCTTGATTGTATCTCGCCTTAACAATGAATTGTAACTGGTAACTTTCTCTTTATTTACAATGACTAATACTCGTTCTTGATTGTATCTCGCCTTAACAATGAATTGTAACTGGTAACTTTCTCTTTATTTACAATAACTAATACTCGTTCTTGATTGTATCTCGCCTTAACAATGAATTGTAACTGGTAACTTTCTCTTTATTTACAATTACTAATACTCGTTCTTGATTGTATCTCGCCTTAACAATGAATTGTAACTGGTAACTTTCTCTTTATTTACAATTACTAATACTCGTTCTTGATTGTATCTCGCCTTAACAATGAATTGTAACTGGTAACTTTCTCTTTATTTACAATGACTAATACTCGTTCTTGATTGTATCTCGCCTTAACAATGAATTGTAACTGGTAACTTTCTCTCTATTTACAATTACTTATACTCTTTCTTGAGTGTTAGTATGAACTGAATTGGGTAACTTGTATATGGTGTTGTATATGTAAATTGATTGCAACGATTTCTATGTGAACGTTATAACGAATTCACTGAACCAAACCTTTCGTGAACTAAACAATAGGAATCTAGAATTAGTTTGGAAATGTTACAACTGTATTGAGCAATCAGTCTGAACAACACTCGGATATGAGTTATCATTTAACTTGAGAGGAATTAATTGTTAATCTGTGTTGTTAATAAACACAGACGTAAGTTGCACGTTTAAATGTGATAAGATATTTCAAAGGTGGGGTTTATAACTACTTGAGAAATAACTTAAATTAGAACAAGGATGGCTATATGCAGAGTAAACTAAAATTACTGCAAACCTCTTTAATTTTAACTTTCCCCTTTTATTTATAAAGATTAATACTGAGATGGTATAAATTCTTTGTTGAGATTTTGGAATGTATCAGTTTCTTGAGTAAAAAAAAAATCGATTTATTCATCAGCATTGATGCCTTCGAAAACGTTTAATTGAATATGTTCACATAGGTGAGCAAATAAAAATAAAAATGAGCTTATAACGCCACCGTTTTTCTAACGTTTAATTTCTAAAATACCCAATCGAGGCTATTCATGGTGTTGCAAGTAAAAATATAACCTAATACAGAGTGACGCGATGTTGTAATAGCAAATTAAACCTAACGTAATCGACACTGGTCGCACAATTGTTGCAAGTAAAAACTAATCATAACCTAACCTAATAGAAATTATTCGTGGTGTTGTTTCATACGGAAATCCGAACCAAATCCACACTGATCACGGTGTTGTTTCAAGTTAAAATCAGTCATGTTCTAGCCAAATCTACACTGAAAGTTGTTGCATAATATGTAAGTCACTCATACTTACCCTAATTCGCATTGGTCACGGCGTTGTTGGAAGTAAAAATCAGTCAATCTAACCAAATCCACACTGAATAGTGGTGTTGTTGATTTTCCAACTGGCGTGCACACTCTACGCTTATAAACGGAATAGTTTTAAGTTTTTTATTAGAGTTGCCAGCATAGTTTAAAAGTTATTTTTCTGTGGTGTGGTCTTAAACAAATATGCGAATTGAAGAGGAGATGTGAAATTTTGTTAATATTTATTAGAAGTATGAGTGTTTGTGGAATTCTGGTTGAATCCAAAACACATTTAAAACAGCATCTAATTGCTTCGCTAATGGCCTCTGCATATCAAGTTTTTAGTGACTGCAGTGAACATTGATTTATCCTTTGCTCTCGAACCGTAAATGTCTTTCACTTGCAATTTGGTCTTCTGGCTTGATTTATTCATTTTCATGTTTCACTAAAATTTGATCGAATTCTGTAGAGGCGGTTTTGAGAAATTAGGTTTTCGAGATGAGTTTATAGGTTGTTTTTTGAGTGTTTTCCATTAAAACATTTATTAAAGTTATTAAGGAAATCTTTTTTTTTTTTGCTTTATGAACAAATCCACAAATTTAGAGTAATATATATTACGTCTATAAATAGGACTCGAAAAACACTTCTGATCAAATCCGTTAAACTCTTCCCTATAAATGAACGCTGATAGACATGTAGACAGATATTTTGGACAAAAACAGAATAAGTAAACATCCGTTTTTTTTACCATCACTATACTTTCTAATAGATGTTCAATGAGCACACTGTGGTGAATGGGAACAATATTAAACACTGAAACCCCTACTACAAGTTTCGTACAATAACACACACACAAATAAAATAAAATATTTATTTTGTGTGTGTGTGTGTGTGTGTGTGTGTGTTTTATTGTAGGGGTTTCAGTGTTTTATACTATACTTTCTTTTTATTTATAGAGGTATTAATTGGAAATGTGTTTCTATTTTGAATTTACTATATTAATTTTCTTTTGTTCTCAGGTGATTACCGCTCCGAAGAGTTGGGAAGAAGTAGGTGTGAATTCCAGGTAAGCTAACATGTTTTTAGCATCGCATGTCGGCGTATAATTTTGGGCGTGGTCTAAATGGACGTGCCATATGCAGTCCTGTGCTATACACGCACGTCTATTTCCCTGGAAAATGTAATTAGCCGTGGAAGCCTTATAGATGCATGCTAGAACCACCTGGACTGAAGCAAATCAACTTTATTACATACTAAAGTATTAAGGAATTTTCTCCTTTCCAAGGGTTGAGAGATTGCATGACTCATTTCGTTAATATAGCAGAAAAATACCACTTCAGTAACAAAAGAACATTTATAGTATTCCTCACGGAATATTAGAGCATTATTTGAATCAATTTTATATTCTATATATAGCTTCTATTATACGAGACCTCCAATAAAGACCATTAAGTTAAGTTGGGAAAACGTGGCACTACAATTACTCGGGTAATATTTTTATAATGTTTAAACAGTATGCAGTTGTTTTACTCGGACAATATTTGTACAAAAGTCGTTTTTTAAAATTATTAGTCTATACACGACATGTAGTGATTCTTCAGAAAATAATATCAGAAACGTTGTACATAGTGCGTTCTTAATCTCAAGACGATATGTAGCTATTGCTCAGAAAATATAAGTATAAAGATTGTACATAGACCTTAAATACGTTACGTTGTCCACAAAAGAATATTTAATGATTGATATTAGCGGAAAGCTAGTACATAAAGCCATTATTCTCTAGATGGCACGTAGTGTTTGCTCAGAAAATATTAGCAGAAACTTGTTACATAAAGCCATTATTCTCTAGATGGTACGTAGTATTTGCTTAGAAAATATTATCAGAAATTGAGTACATAAAGGCATTATTCTCTAGATGGTACGTAGTATTTGCTTAGAAAATATTATCAGAAACTTGTTACATAAAGCCATTATTCTCTAGATGGTACGTAGTATTTGCTTAGAAAATATTAGCAGAAACTTGTTACATAAAGGCATTATTCTCTAGATGGTACGTAGTATTTGCTTAGAAAATATTATCAGAAACTTGTTACATAAAGCCATTATTCTCTAGATGGTACGTAGTATTTGCTTAGAAAATATTAGCAGAAACTTGTTACATAAAGCCATTATTCTCTAGATGGTACGTAGTATTTGCTTAGAAAATATTATCAGAAACTTGTTACATAAAGCCATTATTCTCTAGATGGTACGTAGTATTTGCTTAGAAAATATTAGCAGAAACTTGTTACATAAAGCCATTATTCTCTAGATGGTTGTAGTATTTGCTTAGAAAATATTATCAGAAATTGAGTACATAAAGCCATTATTCTTTAGATGGTACGTAGTATTTGCTTAGAAAATATTAGCAGAAACTTGTTACATAAAGCCATTATTCTCTAGATGGTACGTAGTATTTGCTTAGAAAATATTAGCAGAAACTTGTTACATAAAGCCATTATTCTCTAGATGGTACGTAGTATTTGCTTAGAAAATATTAGCAGAAACTTGTTACATAAAGCCATTATTCTCTAGATGGTACGTAGTATTTGCTTAGAAAATATTAGCAGAAACTTGTTACATAAAGCCAATATTCTCTAGATGGTACGTAGTATTTGCTTAGAAAATATTATCAGAAATTGAGTACATAAAGGCATTATTCTCTAGATGGTACGTAGTATTTGCTTAGAAAATATTAGCAGAACCTTGTTACATAAAGGCATTATTCTCTAGATGGTACGTAGTATTTGCTTAGAAAATATTAGCAGAACCTTGTTACATAAAGGCATTATTCCCTAGATGGTACGTAGTATTTGCTTAGAAAATATTATCAGAAACTTGTTACATAAAGCCATTATTCTCTAGATGGTACGTAGTATTTGCTTAGAAAATATTAGCAGAAACTTGTTACATAAAGGCATTATTCTCTATATGGTACGTAGTATTTGCTTAGAAAATATTATCAGAAACTTGTTACATAAAGCCATTATTCTCTAGATGGTACGTAGTATTTGCTTAGAAAATATTAGCAGAAACTGAGTACATAAAGCCATTATTCTCTAGATGGTACGTAGTATTTGCATAGAAAATATTAGCAGAAACTTGTTACATAAAGGCATTATTCTCTAGATGGTACGTAGTATTTGCTTAGAAAATATTAGCAGAAACTTGTTACATAAAGCCATTATTCTCTAGATGGTACGTAGTATTTGCTTAGAAAATATTATCAGAAACTTGTTACATAAAGCCATTATTCTCTAGATGGTACGTAGTATTTGCTTAGAAAATATTAGCAGAAACTTGTTACATAAAGCCATTATTCTCTAGATGGTACGTAGTATTTGCTTAGAAAATATTATCAGAAATTGAGTACATAAAGGCATTATTCTCTAGATGGTACGTAGTATTTGCTTAGAAAATATTAGCAGAAACTTGTTACATAAAGTCATTATTCTCTAGATGGTACGTAACGTTTGCTTAGAAAATATTAGCAGAAACTTGTTACATAAAGGCGTTATCCCAAGACAATAAGTAGCTATTGTTCAGAAAATATTGGCAGAAACTTGTTACATAAACGCGTTAATCCCAAGACAATAAGTAGCTATTGTTCAGAAAATATTAGCAGAAACTTGTTACATAAAGGCGTTAAATATTAGCAGAACCTTGTTACATAAAGGCGTTATTCCTAAGACAATTAGTAGCTATTGTTCAGAAAATATTAGTTGAAACTACGTACCTACATAAAGTTGTTAATTCCAAGATGGTAATTCGTATATAAAGATTTTAATTTTTAGTCTGTACGTTGCATTTGTTCAGTCGTTGTTTATTTTACTTCATATTTTTTAATGTTGTTACTAACAAATCCACAATTTTGTTTTTCTACTATGGGTATTCCGTATGATCTTGTTACACATTAATTCTGTGCTTTAATGTGTTTCATTAGCACTACAATGGTCATAGGACTATTGCAGGAAGTGTTGAAAGTGCCCTTCACTCTATCCGGCGTTAGCTTAGAACTGTGTGTAGTTAGTGCTTTATATACTAAAATTAATATTAGGGTTAATTACTTACTTAATTATGGTTTGGGAATGATAACCGGGTGCCTTATCGAAAACGAAAATAATAGTTTTTTCTCTTTATTAAGTTCATATTTTTTGTTCAAAATATAAATTAATTTTATATTCAAGGGGATAATTTTATTTCTTACTTAGAAATCCCTAGGCGGTGGCGAAATCAACTTCTAAATTTGTAAATTAGTGAGGGGGATCAAGCACAACTTTATTTTAACCCTAAAACTGCCAGAATTGTGTTACCATATTTTCATAAATTAAAAATAAATGTGAAATTTAAAGGGTTACATATATTTTTAATCGGAATAATCTAAATAACAGGTTAATTTTTTCAATTAACCCTGAAAAATGTGTTTTTAGAAAATAATTATTTTGACAACACTGTGTCCACAGATATTATACACATGTTATAAAACAATGACAGAATTTATAAAGGTCCAACAACCCACAGAACTAAATTTCAATTATATGAATACTTGATGATTTAGCTAAACGAAAAATAATGAAAATAAATTGGAGAAACAGTAACAGACTGAGCAGTGGTATATTAGACCCTCTAAAAATAAACAATGGCAATTAAAAGGTTACTCTATTTTCAACGGGATTACACTTCTTAAATTACACCAGCAGTTTTAGAGAAATTGCATTCCAAAGTTAATAGACAAGATATTTTTTAAAGAATGCATTTTGGATTTTTTGTGCGATTTAACGATAACTTTAATAATTTTTAATAATTTCGTTGGTACAAAATTTGACAGGTCAAAAGAATGTTATCTGTAAAGTAATTTCACTACCATTCCTCACCAGCCAACTTATCCATAACCAACAGTAAACAGTAGTTTGTTACATTAGCACAAATAACACACTATTCCTTGCTTCTGTAATTTTACAGGTTAAAAGAATGTTATCTGTAAAGTAATTTCACTACCTTTCCTCACCAGCTAACTTATCCATAAACAACAGTAAACAGTAGTTTGAGTTGTTACTTTAGCACAAATAACACACTATTCGTTGCTTCTGTAATTTGACAGGTTAAAAGAATGTTATCTGTAAAGTAATTTCACTACCTTTCCTCACCAGCTAACTTATCCATAACCAACAGTAAACAGTAGTTTGTTACTTTAGCACAAATAACACACTATTCGTTGCTTCTGTAATTTGACAGGTTAAAAGAATGTTATCTGTAAAGTAATTTCACTACCTTTCCTCACCAGCTAACTTACCCATAAACAACAGTAAACAGTAGTTTGTTACTTTAGCACAAATAACACACTATTCGTTGCTTCTGTAATTTGACAGGTTAAAAGAATGTTATCTGTAAAGTAATTTCACTACCTTTCCTCACCAGCTAACTTATCCATAAACAACAGTAAACAGTAGTTTGTTACTTTAGCACAACACACTATTCGTTGTTTCTGTAATTTGACAGGTTAAAAGAATGTTATCTGTAAAGTAATTTCACTACCTTTCCTCACCAGCTAACTTATCCATAACCAACAGTAAACAGTAGTTTGTTACTTTAGCACAACACACTATTCGTTGTTTCTGTAATTTGACAGGTTAAAAGAATGTTATCTGTAAAGTAATTTCACTACCTTTCCTCACCAGCTAACTTATCCATAAACAACAGTAAACAGTAGTTTGTTACTTTAGCACAAATAACACACTATTCGTTGCTTCTGTAATTTGACAGGTTAAAAGAATGTTATCTGTAAAGTAATTTCACTACCTTTCCTCACCAGCTAACTTATCCATAAACCACAGTAAATAGTTACTTTAGCACAACATACTATTCGTTGCTTCTGTAATTTGACATGTTAAAATAATGTTATCTGTAAAGTAATTTCACTACCTTTCCTCACCAGCTAACTTATCCATAACCAACAGTAAACAGTAGTTTGTTACTTTAGCACAACATACTATTCGTTGTTTCTGTAATTTGACAGGTTAAAAGAATGTTATCTGTAAAGTAATTTCACTACCTTTCCTCACCAGCTAACTTATCCATAAACAACAGTAAACAGTAGTTTGTTACTTTAGCACAACACACTATTCGTTGTTTCTGTAATTTTACAGGTTAAAAGAATGTTATCTGTAAAGTAATTTCACTACCTTTCCTCACCAGCTAACTTATCCATAAACAACAGTAAACAGTAGTTTGTTACTTTAGCACAACATACTATTCGTTGCTTCTGTAATTTGACATGTTAAAATAATGTTATCTGTAAAGTAATTTCACTACCTTTCCTCACCAGCTAACTTATCCATAACCAACAGTAAACAGTAGTTTGTTACTTTAGCACAACATACTATTCGTTGTTTCTGTAATTTGACAGGTTAAAAGAATGTTATCTGTAAAGTAATTTCACTACCTTTCCTCACCAGCTAACTTATCCATAAACAACAGTAAACAGTAGTTTGTTACTTTAGCACAACACACTATTCGTTGTTTCTGTAATTTTACAGGTTAAAAGAATGTTATCTGTAAAGTAATTTCACTACCTTTCCTCACCAGCTAACTTATCCATAAACAACAGTAAACAGTAGTTTGTTACTTTAGCACAAATAACACACTATTCCTTGCTTCTGTAATTTGACATGTTAAAAGAATGTGTTATCTATAAGGTAATTTTAATACACTTCTGTTGCTACTAGTAGACTGATTGGTTTAGTGTTTCATGCAATAGAAAATCTGAGTTTCTATTATAGTGTTTATATATGGCATATTATAGTGTTTCACTTATTTAGTACATGAAGTAATTAGTTTTGTTCTATATTGCTGTATTTGTGGTCGGTATTATAATTTTAGTACAATTCCCGTGCTATGCATGAAGATGCCTTATGTTGAGGTGAAACATCTGTAGCAGTGAAACGACAGAACTACTTCTGAGGAAAGATATAAAAAGGTACGTTGATTAATTAACAGTCGTTCAAAAAGGCTAAAATAGAAGTAATGATTTTTTTCATTTCAGAATTATCTTTTATGTATCATTTTCAAGACCACGTGAAGGCAAATGATTTATTTATTTATTTTTTTAAATTAGAAAATTTAATTAGTTTCTGCGAAAAATAAACATATATTTGTTTCGCTGGATATTTGTTATCGATTTATTTATATCTATAACAATACATATCGTTTGACCACATAATTAAAGAAATCGGGTACAATACGCCTGCAGAGCCTGAAGAACATTTTTGATCTCAAACATTATGGAGTAATCTAACCTGTTTTAATCTAGCTATTCCCGCGTTAAAGTCAGACTTGTTATATTTCAAACATGTAAAATAATACACGATAAGCACGTTATTTACTAAGATATATTCCTTATATCTTTCTTAACCATCCTACAAAACAGGTAAATCTTCTGTTAACAACGATAAAGAAACAAAAACAAAAGCATGAACGTAAACACGTTCGTCAGTCGCAGTAGTTGATAACAGACTGATGATAACTTTGTTTTTTTTTTTTTTCATTAAAGGTGGAACATTTTCAAAAACAACGGGAAGCCCTACTATTCGAAGCCCTTCATATTCTCTCGAGTTGCGTCTCACGACGGCGGTGTGTTCAAACTAAAACCAACTATAATTTGGACCCTCTGAAACAATTTCAATATTTCTTTAAATTTTAGATAACTTTTTATTATCTACTAACTTTGATATTGATGAAATGTTTGTTGTCGTTAAAATAACAGAAATATGCGGAAGAAGACGGATTTGCTCTTAATCGCATAGATTTGTAAATCTTTGTAACTACTGACCGATTAAGAAAAATCGGTCCTGATTAGCGTTTAAAGAATACACCGACCTTGTCACTATCAGCACATATTTCCTCGAAGAAAATGCGTAAAATAAGTTCAAGAATCTGGATGCCCTATTTTTCAGCAGCAAAAAATCTTTATAACCTGGGAAATACTGCACCGCTTTAATAAAAGTTTCAATTCTAATTAGCATTCAAATTATGTACAAATTTTATCATCTGTGTAAAATATGTGAAAATTGTCGTTTTCATTATTACCCATTCGGACAATTATTGTTATAACTTGGGAATTACGAAACTAATTTAAATCAAACATAGTCTAAAACCTGACCACATCATGTACCTACTTATGAATAATAATAAAGCTTTATTAACACCCTTATAATGTAAAAACCTCTCGTTTATGAGGTAATGAACTTTCTTGTGTTTACATATTTGTACAGATATTTGCATACTTATTACAAGTATTAAAATACTTGGTAATTAAAATACTTCTTTATAATTTAAATGACGAGAGAAATAAAAATACGTTAATCCATGTTGTAGTACGTTTGAAAGAGTTATTATTTTTTACATTTTGTTTAGTAATTCACTTTAACTATGTTAGAAATTGTTTTGTAAATCCTACTTTGTTCGGCATCGCACTACGTGCTTTCCTCGTATTCTCTTATGTTCTCCAAGAGTACATTCTGACCAGATTTTCCCCCATCTTTGTCCTGTTCTCGATGTCCCACTCATTTCCATTTTAACCTGTGAGCTTCATTTTCATGATCTGAAATTTTTCCAAATGTACATTTGTTTATGAGTGATTTTCACTTTTTGAGCTCTTTTTATTTCCATCATGCTTCACATCATCTGAAACTGTGGTCTTCAGTTTATTCGATATTTTACTGAAAAGAGCTCATGTTTGGCTTCCATATAAAATGGAAAGATATACACATTGTATCAAAACGTTTCCTTTAAATTGTTTGTGTAGTTACCTTGAAATATGTTCTTCAGACTTCAGCATTTTCCCCGTCCATTATTTACTTTTTTGTAAACTTTTTCTACCCTTCTATTTTTAAATGAAATAATCTGTCAAGGATAGTCGAGTTGCTAGGAGTTGCTCTACCTTTTCTCGAAAATCACGAATTCTTCAGTCCTTTTTTTTCTTTGAAAGAATTTAGGTTTTGCTCCAATTTAATTTTAAACCTACATTTTCACAACTGATTAATTTTTCCATCATTTCTTTTACTTGTTGTGTTCCAGACTGCGAAACGATGAAAGGTTTAGATATATACCATTTATTTTTATCCTTTTCCCTTCCCGGTATGGTTTTACATTTTTTTAAAACTTTGTGAAGCATACACCAACCTTGTCACTATCACCACATATTTGGTCAAAGAGAATTTTTAAGAAATTGCGTAAAATTAGCCAAAGAATCTGGATATCCTATTTTTCAGCTGAAAAAAATTGTTTCAAGTCTGGAAATACAACAGATTCAATAAATATTTCAGTTCCAGTTAACATTCAAATTATATATATATATATAAATTAATGCGTAAAATATGTTGAAAATTGAGGTAGGCTACCCGTTATTACATTTTCGGACATTATTGTTATAACTTGGAAAATACGAAACCGATTTAAATCAAACATAGTCTAAAAGCTGATCATATAATGTATCATATAAGAAAGAAAAAAACGGACCATCTGTCCTCGAGTTATAGACAGAGAGACGATTTCTTTTATATTTGTAAGTAGTGATGTCATCTCTTGACGAAATATAAGATTTGCAATATTTTCTATGTTAGGAACATGCTAGTAGGTGTTATTTCATAATGGAATAAAATATTTACTCAAGATATTTAAGATGTGGTTCATGGTTCCGATACATTACAGTGTCATCGTTGACTTTGTAATACTACATACAAGCATATCATGTCATATCTATTTCCTTTGAAGAACACTAACTTTTGGCGATTGACACGCTTGATCTCTGCTTCCAAGTATATATCTAGAACTATTAATAAATGTAAAGGGACCGCGATTATGGACAGGGCAGTTTACGTACAGAACATTCCATCATCTTTGATACAGGGGTGTTCCGTAGCTTAAAATTCTCTTGTGATTTGTGTTTATTGTTAATTACAAAGAGTAAGTTCGCGTTTCTTATTGAATATCTAGCGATGAAGTGTTTTATTGTTAACGACTTCTTTTGAACGTGGCACAGAAAGGGATCATTAAATAAAGTCAAAGATCGGCTTTTAGGAGCAACACAAGTTCCTAAAACGTTTATTACAAGATCTATCTGTTGTGATTGATGTAAAAAATTCTATTTTACCCCCCTTTTAATTTAATTTTTAAGTTTCGTCTACAATATGTGAAAAGCAGGAACGTAATATGCAAATGAATACCTAAAGTGTACACTTTCGAAAATATATATTTGTGGATTAAAATGTCTATAAATTACACTACACATAAGCAAAATGTTAATAATAATAATATTATATTTCTTATAGTTGTAATAAATATTCTTATAATTTTAAATGAAGTGTGTATGCTGAATAATAATATAGAACGGCTTAACAATATATTTTGAATAGTAATTAGCGTAATATGATAATTAGATTTTAACTCAAAAAAAAAAATTAAAATTAATATCATCATTTATGAAGGAGAGCCGAAAGTGTAATATCATGAAGGGCCTTAGATACGAAGCATATATGCATGATACGTAAAGCCCGGTATCATATTCAAGGTGTAATCATAACAATTCTAAAGGTTTGTCATCGTAAGTAATTCATTTTACTACCAACAAAGATATTTTCAATAAATCGATATTTTCATTTATTGATGAAAAATATTCCTTAAGTGAGACATTTCGTCTTATAATGAGGATCTGCGAACCTCAGATTAAAAAAAAAAAGTGGTAAAAAATAATATTAAGTTAAAGACAACAAATCACGTAATATAAGAATTTAATTTAATTACGGTATGTAGTACTTAACGTATTATTTGAACTGTTTAACTACATCATGAATTGTAATAATTATTCTATATTTTATCGAATATTAGTTTATTTAATTTCTTAACATACCTTATTTCATTCAAATCGATAGTAGTACCTTATATTATAGTAATGGCTACATGTTTCGCTACTATAGGGAGCATCATCAGGCCAGCTAATAACATTAACACTGTGTTCACAAACACATCACAAACACATATAAAAATTCCGATCTAGCACAAATAATCGTACAGAATCGTCACTTGTTAAAAGTTAAAAATTGCTTTTGTTCCCAGTAGTTTGACCGCATGTTCACTAAATGAGTTAGATTGGAATACTCTCTATTAATTTCATCAATACTCGTCATAGTTATTTAATATTTAATGTTTTCAAAACGTAATGATATCCAATTTTATTCAGTTTCTTAATTTAATTGTTAATAAAAATTTAGATGACATGATAATTAGGGCGTGGTTCTAATTCTATAAAGATTCAGTTCATGTATTTACTTCTCAAAACATGGTTTGATTGAATGATAATATTGATTTTGTTTCAATATTTTTATTTATTAGGGTGTGGTATAAGCATTTAAAGTTCTAATTCTATAAAGATTCAGTTCGTGTATTTACTTCTCAAAACATGGTTTGATTGAATGATAATATTGATTTTGTTTCAATATTTTTATTTATTAGGGTGTGGTATAAGCATTTAAAGTTCTAAATCTATAAAGATTCAGTTCATGTATTTAATTCTTAAAACATGGTTTGATTGAATGATAATATTGATTTTGTTTCAATATTTTAATTTATTAGGGTGTAGTATAAGCCTTTAAAGTTCTAATTCTATAAAGATTCAGTTCATGTATTTAATTCTTAAAACATGGTTTGATTGATTGATAATATTGATTTTGTTTCAATATTTTAATTTATTAGGGTGTGGTATAAGCCTTTAAAGTTCTAAATCTATAAAGATTCAGTTCATGTATTTACTTCTTAAAATATGGTTTGATTGATTGATAATATTGATTTTGTTTCAATATTTTAATTTATTAGGGTGTGGTATAAGCCTTTAAAGTTCTAATTCTATAAAGATTCAGTTCATGTATTTAATTCTTAAAACATGGTTTGATTGAATGATAATATTGATTTTGTTTCAATATTTTAATTTATTAGGGTGTGGTATAAGCCTTTAAAGTTCTAATTCTATAAAGATTCAGTTCATGTATTTAATTCTTAAAACATGGTTTGATTGAATGATAATATTGATTTTGTTTCAATATTTTAATTTATTAGGGTGTGGTATAACCCTTTAAAGTTCTAATTCTATAAAGATTCAGTTCATGTATTTAATTCTTAAAACATGGTTTGATTGATTGATAATATTGATTTTGTTTCAATTTTTTAATATATTAGGGTGTGGTATAAGCCTTTAAAGTTCTAAATCTATAAAGATTCAGTTCATGTATTTAATTCTTAAAACATGGTTTGATTGAATGATAATATTGATTTTGTTTCAATATTTTTATTTATTAGGGTGTGGTATAAGCCTTTAAAGTTCTAATTCTATAAAGATTCAGTTCATGTATTTACTTCTTAAAACATGGTTTGATTGAATGATAATATTGATTTTGTTTCAATATTTTTATTTATTAGGGTGTGGTATAAGCCTTTAAAGTTCTAAATCTATAAAGATTCACTTCATGTATTTAATTCTTAAAACATGGTTTGATTGAATGATAATATTGATTTTGTTTCAATATTTTAATTTATTAGGGTGTGGTATAAGCCTTTAAAGTTCTAATTCTATAAAGAATCAGTTCATGTATTTACTTCTTAAAACATGGTTTGATTGAATGATAATACTGATTTTGTTTCAATATTTTAATTTATTAGGACGTGTTATAGGCCTACCTATGTAATTTTATTCAGTTTATCTATTTAGTTCTTAGAAAAGCTTTTGATGACATAAATCATGTGTATTTGTTATTCAATATTTTAATTTATTAGGACGTGTTATACACCTCTTATCTTCTTATATATATAAATCGTAGTTTAATGGTTTAAATGTAAGGGTTAAATATAATGGTTATTAAATGCCAGTAGGGTTTTGATTTGTTACGGTGTTGAGCCACAATTGTGGGAAAAGTGGGCGCTATGATTATATAATTGAGTTTTAGGACCTTAAAATATAATACGAAAAGCCTGAATAGAATCAGCATTGGGAACTCAACGGGGTTTTGTTTTTAAGCAGTTTTGAATGCGACGGGAAGTGTGAAACTTTGGACAGCTTTGTAATGACTCTTAGTATTTACTATCAAAAATTCAAGTTGCTGTGAAATGTAAAATTGGTATAGGAATATAAGTTTGTAAGCTAGATAAATCATATTCAGTTTACAGATCCTCATTACATTGCTCAAGTTTTGTTTTGGAACCTACCTAGGTATTTGCATGATTTCGATACTTCTACTGTTAAGTAGTAGTACTACTACCTAGTAGATACTTCGTACTAAGAGTTATATGAGCTATACTACTCAAGCTCTCCTTGCGATGTCGGGTATTTATTTGTAATTTGTTATTTTATTTCTTCATCTTAGTATCAGAAAGTTAATGGACACTGTACGTTATAAGTTTGGTTTATTGTTTTACTATTTTTATTATTTTGCTTGTGTAATAGTGTTTTGTCTTATTCTGACCACATATTATCCTGCTGAAAACCGGTTAGGATTTTTGTTATTGTAGGATTTAATATATTAACTTAGTAACAATTTTATTAACTAGGCTACTATGAAGAATTTGAAATTTATAAACACTACAAAAGCGATCTCGGCTACATTTCAAATTGAATTTTACCTCTAACTGTATGTACAATTTAATATTTGAATACCAGAAGACAAAAGTTGATGTCTGAATAACTAATCTTCCGTTGGACAAAGTTCATACAGATAAGAGAAACAGAAGTTCTCTGATATTAACCAACCGGTCAAAGTGAAACCACAGTGCTTTGTGTTATTCTATTTATTTTATTATAATGACTTGACAAGCGTTGTATATGTGTTTACGAAATGTGTGTTTTTTGGTTATATGTGTGTGAGGTGCAATGTAGAAGTATAATATAAATAAATGTTAATAGCTGGTCTGACGACGTCCATGGCAGCAAAAAATATTGTTAACGGTAGTTAAAAGGTACTGCTATTGTCTGTTTTAATATGTATATAATAAATACTATATAGGCTATGTTGATAATTTTCACTTTCATTTTGTCATGGTCTAGGTTTATAACTTGATAACGTGAGATGATTCATACTCTAGAAAAGTCGTGTATTTCTTTGTATTGTATATACACAAGAAATTGCAAATTAAACCATATTAATAATTTAATTTTCATTGAGTTAAATATTTATATTAAGTTAAGTTTATATTTTGTTAAGTTTATTAAGTATTTTAATGTTTTTAAAGTCAAGGTCTAAACGATTTCTCTCAAGTCACTATATAGTAAATACTCACTATATTTTATAGGTAAGTCGAGACATTTAGTTTTTATTTCAGAAGTGTTTGAAATATTAATTCGGTAGTTTAATGTATTTAAAATAATATTTATTTAGTATTTAAATGTATTTCAAGTCAAGGTCAAAACGTTTTCTCTCAAGTCACTATATAGTAAATACTCACTGTATTTTATAGGTAAATTGAGGCATTTAGTTTTTATCTCAAAATGGTATGAAATATTAATTCAGTTGTTTAATGTATTTAAAATAATATTTATTCAGTATTTAAATGTATTTAAAGGTCACTATGTAATAAACACTATATTTTTATAGGCAAGTCAAGGCACTTGGTGTTTATCTCATAGTATTATAAATTCCTCATTTTATTGCTTTACTGTTTTTTCTCATGCCAGAGAAAATACATGCCAGAGGAAATTGTAGTTTCTCGTTTTGTCGAGGCGTTTTATTTTGATCTCATAGTAGTAGTAGGCAATGTTTATTTTGTGAATTAATTTATTTAAATCTTATTCTGGCTTTTTTTTTTCTCTACATAGAATTTTGTAAATACTCATATTTTTGAAGCTCTGTCGAAGTTTTTTTATTTTGATCTTATAGTAATAGGAAATGTTTTTTATTGTGTTTTAATATATTTAAATTGTATCCTGAGTTTTTCTCGTTCCAGATTATTAATAATACTTACATATTTGTAGATCTGTCGAGGGGTTTTAATTTTAATCTCATAGTATGGAATCTTCATAGTTTGTTTTAATTTATTAAATCATTTTCTGCTGTTTTTCCCCTAGTAAAAACTCACTCTCAGCTATTTTTTACACCACGTTTTTATTTATTTAACACCAACGTTGAGATGATTTTTCTGAAGATAGCTACGTCATTTTTAATCACATGTGTATAATAAACAGTGGGCTTAATATATTTAAATAATGTTTTAAAGATTTTCGCTTTATAATTTAGCGTAATACTATATGTTTTGTATGTAATTCTTGGCATTAGCTTAAATTACTTAAAGGTTATTATAATATAATGTAATTGCTTTGTTTATTGTTTGTTTTTATACCATGGATTACGAGTTAACCGTCTAACTGCTTTGTAATAGTTTACATTCTCATTGAAGGTTGTTGACCCCAAGAGTAGGTCTACGCCTTTATCCTCTCTTGAACGTTCCGCACTAAATGAAGGCATTGACACAATGCTTTCACTTGGAATTGGCAGGGATATGGTGTGTACGTACTAAGCAAAACATGTTGAATAGTTTCTAGATGAAAGTTTGATGGATTGTGAATGGTTACTAGTGTTAACAGTAGATTTCTCGGCTTGGATGTGTCACCTCCATCCAACATTACACAACAATACTCATAAACCGTGAAGTAACAATACGACAGTACACCACTCCAGGGGAAAATACTTTATGAGTGGTTGGCTTCTCCGTTGTGATTGTGGTTTACCATTGGGATCTCGGTGTAAAAACCATTGAATGTTGATTATTATAATTTAAAATAAACTGCCCCAACTGGTAGGCTAATTTTTTAGAACGAAAATCAATTCAACTATCGTTTATATTTTATTCTAATTCACGTCGATGCATATATACAAGCTACAAGAAAGATATATCGTACTTCACAAAGAACTGTAAAACTGCCAAGTAAATAAAACGCCTTGAATTAACGGTAAATAATACCACAGCGAGTGTACACGACCCCAGGGGAAAATACTTTACGAATGGCTGGGTTCTGCATTGTGATTGTGGTTTACCACCATTCACTGGAATCTCGGTAGTAGTACCCATCGACGTTTAAAAACCATTGAATGTTTTTTACTTAAAACGAACTACCACCACAACTGGTAGGCCTGGGTGGCTGTTGGCCTAATTAGTTAGAAGCGTAATAAATCCATCTGTTGTTCATGTCGATACACGGCTTAATATTTCAAGAATTACTTTATATAGAAAAATGTTCGACCACTCACTTAGAGCTCTTAACCTCAGCTATCTACAGGGTGGTACAAAAGTTTAGTAGGATATACAGGTTGTTCTTAAAATTAGCAAAACGTAATTTTTCTCAACTTTATTAAATGTAAGGCTATTATTATTTTTACATATTGCAATAGGTCAATTTAAGATACGTACGGAATTTTTAATTGATCTTTTTTAACAACTGAGTTATGACATTTCAAAACACGGTTGTTATTAAAGTTATATTGAAATTAAATTTTGTATATAAATTAAACATTAAAAGACGTATTAATGTGATGTTTAACAGATGTGAGTTTTGAAATTTTTATTATTTTTTTCCAAAGTGGAGACTTAATTAGATAGACCTACTATAAAAAGTAGTGTCCAATTTCACATAGAATATAAGCTATGTTGTGATTACGTTTAATTTGAACAGCATATTTTAAAAATTAGTACACATTTCATAGAGTTGGCAAAAAATACAGTTATTTTTTTATATATATTTTTTAAACTTTTGTACAACTAGTGGTATTATTTTCCGAAACATCCTAGAGAATTTTCGTGAATCATTAAAAAACCTAGCACAGAATAAAATGTACAATATTCAAAATAAATATAAATTGAAAATGTAATAAGTAATTGAATTAAATAAAATTCCGTAATTAAAATATTAAATAAAATGTTATTAAATTTGGCAGAAATAATAGAGACAAAACTAAAAAGAAATTTACTTCATTCCCAAATGACACAGCTAACTACTATAGATCACAGCTAATCACTTCCAAAGCTAAAAAGCAACCAACTAACTATCTTAATTTTCCCCAATATAAAAATGCATTAAAAGTCGGAAGCGATGTGTACGTAACATAACATTGTACAGTAGCCTCAGACTAGGAGTGTGTCTGGTGTAAGGGGCGTGTCCTCCCTTCTACTTGCTGCCCTAGCCTGACTTGACGGTACAACCCATTCCAAGAAAACTAGGTACACAAATTAGTGCTTAGCTACATTTAATTCCTAAAGTTACAACTTCCCAAACTACAACAGTCTTTTGTAAACGTTTTATTCTTATTTACACCGATAAAAGAAACGAAAGTAGGGTACGCGTCTACACAGAAGCATTTGAGGTATATATTTTTTTTATTGGGGTTGTACCGCTGAAAGTAAACGCAACAAACAAAGTGTGGGGGCCCCTCTTTTCCTCTCTACCCCACACACATTCCTACCTTGAGGATGCTGTAATGTAAGTGATGTGTATCATACGCAAAACATTTTCGACGGTTGCAGTGTGGGAAATAAGATTCGGCGAGCAGTGCGTGAGAAACTATCTAAGAACTGACCGGATAGGAAATGTAGTATGTATTGCTCTTTCTCTATGCACGCTCCATCTAATTCAACTTTGTGTTTCTTTTTTTTTTTTTCAACTTTTGGGGGGGGAATCTTGGGCTAGCTAAAGCACATAAATTTACTACCAGTTGCCAGAAAAAGATATTAGCAAGATGTGAAACGAGGAGACGGTGTTACGACACCTGTTCTGCTAATATTGTATTACATTATTAGCTACCTATAACGCAATTATTATAACAATAAAAGCTTTTCTCTCATTATCATTATAACCATCCAGTCTTCACAAATGTGTTACAGATGTTTCGCGATTAATCACATTGTCAAACACTGCGCACATGACATGTTTCAAACCAATAAATATGAAATACTGAAACACATAAATAGTTATAATATCTTCGTTACTGCGTTATATTAAATACGATACACACTGAACATAAATTTAATTAATTCAGAATGTATTAACACATGCTAATATCTTTTAATTATAACATTTATCTCACTAACGAAGATATTTATTTGTTTAATATTTATGGATTTTAAAATATATTTTGTGTGCAGTATTTTGATAATATAATTAATAGCAAAACAGATGTAACACGTTCAGATACGTATGGCGGTAAGAACAACAAAAAACTATTATGATTATTTAAAAAAATTGGTCTGGAACATTGCAAAAGTAAATTTATGTGTTGTTTTATTAGTGTCAATAATGTTGGGTACGGAAAACCAGGTAACCTAGAGTGTACCGTCAAGTCCCAGGCAGAACATGAAGGGACACCGAAACCGTGGTGGTCGTAAATGGTCTGTTTACGATCACGGGCCCGCGACCATTCTGGACATCGGGGCGAGGCTGAGAAATCAGTTATAGCTAAAAATGGTACCACGGGGCATGGGAGCCCTGACGGAGCTTCACTCCGTCACCCATGCAGTTGAGGTTGGACTCGTGGGGGTAGTGGTGCTGCTGATAATGGATATTCTCCTTCCTCTTTCTTTTCTTGGGGTGGATGTCGGTGTTGTGCCGAAAGGCTCTACATACATCGGCACTCCTAGTTCTAGTAACTAGTTCTATTGAAATTCATGTCAATAATGTAAAGGTTAAAGAATATATCGAATGTATACACAGAATAAATTATGAAGTTTGTCGCTGTTCCCGAAACGTGAAATTATCGTTCAACTTGAAATCTAGCATAGCGGTAAAGCTATAGTATCGTAACCTACGATTGATCAGGTGAACTAACGTCGTAAGATTAACAGACTATATACAGCATCCTCAAGATAGGAATGTGTCTGTGGTGGAGAAGAAAAGAGTGGCCCCCACACTTTGTTATGTTTACTTTCAGCGGTACAATCCCAATAAAAAAATATAGACCTCAAATGCTTCTGTGTACACGCGTACCCTACTTTTGTTTCTTTTATCTGTGTAAATAAGAATAAAACGTGTACAAAAGTCTGTCACGATGTTGTAACTTTAGGAATTAAATGTAGCTAAACAGTAATTTGTGTTCCAAGTTTTCTTGGAATGGGTTGTACCGTCAAGTTAGGATTGGGAAGCAAGTAGAAGGGAGGACACAATCCTAGTCTGAGGCTACTGTAGCGTTAGTTAGCCCCCTGAGTATTCTCTCTTCTCTGTGGTAATGTTTACATTGATTTTAATTATATATTGAGAAGGTTTCTGTAATACTTGCCAAGGTAGTTGGATTATCATCGACGCCATCTGGCGCAATAGACTACGACAGAACGTATGAAGTGACTACATAATTTGTACGCATACAACTTTCCAATAGTGTATCGCTGTTAGCTCGGTCCTTCAAATCCCAGGATTCAGATCCAGTTGGTGGCACAGGAGTGTACGATGGTTGCCAGGATATCCACGACTCCCCTAAAGATCCAGTTTCATCGAAACGCATTGTTGTCAACTTTTAGCAAATTTTTATATATTGATAATTAAGCTATTACAATAATTGTTCTTATGACACCAGCACTGAAATATTCCCTGATCCTTAGAACATGTTTTGAACTGTCATTATGTGTTAGCTGTCTACAGATCGCAATTTTTTCTCGATTTTTATCCAATTTATTATAAACTTTCCGTTTTACAATATTTTGAACGATGTCTTTACTCGAAATAATCGAAAAATCGGAAGGTGGTTTTTAAGTTTGTTCAAAAAATGTTGACACAGAAATGTAGCATACATTATTAGAACAGTTTTCACAATTTCAAATACAACATTATTTAGGCTAGACAAATAACATTATTTATGCCTTTGACCAGCATAAATTTGTTCAAAAAAAGTTTGAAATCTACACAGAAATTTAACATATATTATTAAAACAGTTTACAGAATTTCAAATCCTTACGAATTAAGTTATTTAAAAATAAATATTTAGAATAGACAAAAAACAGCATATATGCTATACAAAGGTGCTTGTCC
The DNA here is from genome assembly GCA_963513935.1 of Aphrophora alni. Classification (NCBI taxonomy): domain Eukaryota; kingdom Metazoa; phylum Arthropoda; class Insecta; order Hemiptera; family Aphrophoridae; genus Aphrophora; species Aphrophora alni. Next base: position 54,843,318 of record OY740765.1, on the reverse strand, counting down.
AGCATAGGTTTATCCAAAACACGTTATACCTACACACAAAAGAATGGTTTAGAAAATTAATCAGCTGAATAATTTTTTAAATTATTAATTTACTGTATTTATTCTCATCGAATATTGAAGCTATCTGGAATTTTTGTTTTGAGTATACCACAAAATCATACATTTCGTGCTGCAATTTATGATCAGTTGATTCCGATTGCTCAATTTACATCATGAAATCAAATAACGTATTTATTTAAAAACGCCATCCCTAAAAACTTCGTTTAGGCAAATCCAAATCGGTTTTGATTTGACAATTATTATTGTGGTAATAATACTATTCAGGACACAACACCCGTTAAAATTCATAAGAGTTCATATACTCTGGAGTTCAACAAATTAATAGCATTCTAAAAACCATTTTCAACGTGCGACAACTAAATCTGAAATTTTAAAATTTTGATTTAGAATTCAAGACACGTAAAACGTTGCTAAAGTCACAACAAAGTGTTACTCTGGATTTCAACAAATTAATAGCATTCCAAAAACTGCTTAAACTTACGTCAAATAAATCATAAAATCATTAATTTATGTTCTAACGTCCCAAGAGTGTAAAATACCTAATATCCTGAAAAATATTTTGTTAGGCTAAAAATTCCAAAAGATAATAATACTAATTTAATTCAAAATTTTGGTTTTGTATAATAAACCTTGTTTAACCTGCAAAATTCTTCTTTCTTCTCTGCTTTTTAAGAGTAGGAAATCTAAAAAAAATTATCAATAAATTCAACATTAGAAAATCAAACATTTTTTAAATCAACTTCCATGTAAAATGTAATTATCGTATAGACTTTGATGCTCTAACAACAATGTGCATGGGACATAGTTTTGATAGAGCTCATCAAAATGAAGAATTTCATTTTCTGCACAATCTTAGACAATGCCATAAAACAACTGCTGACACAAATAAAATGAAATAATGACAAATGAAGCTAGCTCGCCAATTATACTGCAGACAAATATTTCAAGCGGCCTGAACATTGTATGATAAATACAATACAGTAAATTCTTAATAGAAGTGATTATTATACAGCTACATGATTTGATAAATTATTTCTATGTTTATTATCTATTATTTATTGCTTTTTTATATTTATTTATTGCTTGTTATTTAATTGTCTATCTTTTGTTGAAACTATATATGTATATATATATATATATATAATCGGACCGTCCGTTTGGGGTGTACTTAGAGGGGTTTTTCAGATAGACAGACTCTAATCTGAAAAACCAAATTTTGGACTCAAGGGACGTAAAATGTATGAACTAAACAGAAGCCTTCAAACAAAGAACTGTGCGATAATCCTGACCTAGAGAGCATTTTAATGGTTCACTAAAATTCATATATATAATAATAATAATAATAATAATAATAATAATATTCATAATAATGGTCCCCTGAGTCAAACATTTGTTTTATAGAATAGTGTCTGTCTATCTGTAAAATATCCTTTAAGTACTGCCCAAACGGATGGACCGATTGTGATCAAATTTGTTTTATAGAATAGTGTCTGTCTATCTGTAAAATATCCTTTAAGTACTGCCCAAACGGATGGACCGATTGTGATCAAATTTGTTTTATAGAATAGTGTCTGTCTATCTGTAAAATGTCCTTTAAGTACTGCCCAAACGGATGGACCGATTGTGATCAAATTTGTTTTATAGAATAGTGTCTGTCTATCTGTAAAATATCCTTTAAGTACTGCCCAAACGGATGGACCGATTGTGATCAAATTTGTTTTATAGAATAGTGTCTGTCTATCTGTAAAATGTCCTTTAAGTACAGCCCAAACGGATGGACCGATTGCGAGTAAATTTGTTTTATAGAATAGTGTCTGTCTATCTGTAAAATATCCTTTAAGTACTGCCCAAACGGATGGACCGATTGCGAGTAAATTTGTTTTATAGAATAGTGTCTGTCTATCTGTAAAATGTCCTTTAAGTACTGCCCAAACGGATGGACCGATTGTGATCAAATTTGTTTTATAGAATAGTGTCTGTCTATCTGTAAAATATCCTTTAAGTACTGCCCAAACGGATGGACCGATTGCGAGTAAATTTGTTTTATAGAATAGTGTCTGTCTATCTGTAAAATGTCCTTTAAGTACAGCCCAAACGGATGGACCGATTGTGATCAAATTTGTTTTATAGAATAGTGTCTGTCTATCTGTAAAATGTCCTTTAAGTACAGCCCAAACGGATGGACCGATTGTGATCAAATTTGTTTTATAGAATAGTGTCTGTCTATCTGTAAAATGTCCTTTAAGTACAGCCCAAACGGATGGACCGATTGTGATCAAATTTGTTTAATAGAATAGTGTCTGTCTATCTGTAAAATGACTTTTAAGCAGTGGCGGATCTATGGGGGGGGGGGCTTTCGGGCTGAAGCCCCCCCCAAAACCTTTAAAAAATGTTTTGTAAGAAAATTTAAAGTTTGCTCAAAAGCACACAAGGCGTTTGCGGTTCCTTTACAGCGACTAGTGATGAAGACAATGACAGTGTTAGTTCTCAGACCATCACTCCAAGTCTCCAAACAAAAATTCCAACTGTGTCCCCGTCATTATTTATTCATGTTTAGCCAGTAGAACTACTCTGAAATATTAAATGTACGATGTACTTAAAAATAAATCCTTTTCACATTTTTAATCTGCCTTTTATTAACTTTAATGTATTTCATTAGTAAATTAGTAAACAAAACATCCTGAAAACCTTTAATATGAAACACACGTTTTTACTCCATAAAACAACGTTAAACTACTGTTTTGGTCGCTTCATTATATGAAAGTCCTTTCACAAAATTTTCCCCTGTTCAGCCCCCTCCAAAATAAAATTCTAGATCCGCCACTGCTTTTAAGTACAGCCCAAACGGATGGACCGATTGTGAGCAAATTTGGGATGTAGGCCTTTCCCCCCTTTTTTTATAAATAACTAAAAATAGAGGATAACAGAAAATTTAGTCGACAAATAGTATAGTTTCGGAGTTAAAAAAATCGACTATGAAAATTAATTATTTTTTTAATTGGGCTCTACCTATCGTGAATGAGACTGTGCACCATGAGGCGGAATTTACCATGATATTTGACCAATAGTCTCACAGTTTATAATTCCTCGGAGACTCTACACCTTGAGCCGGAATTTACCATCATATTTGATCAATAGTCTCGCAGCTTATAATTCCTCGGAGACTGTGCACCTTGAGCCGGAATTTACCATGATATTTGACCAATAGTCTCGCAGCTTATAATTCCTCGGAGACTCTACACCTTGAGCCGGAATTTACCATCATATTTGATCAATAGTCTCGCAGCTTATAATTCCTCGGAGACTGTGCACCTTGAGCCGGAATTTACCATGATATTTGACCAATAGTCTCGCAGATTATAATTCCTCGGAGACTGTGCACCCTGAGCCGGAATTTACCATGATATTTGACCAATAGTCTCGCAGCTTATAATTCCTCGGAGACTGTGCACCTTGAGCCGGAATTTACTATGATATTTGACCAATAGTCTCGCAGATTATAATTCCTCGGAGACTGTGCACCTTGAGCCGGAATTTACCATGATATTTGACCAATAGTCTCGCAGCTTATAATTCCTCGGAGACTGTGCACCTTGAGCCGGAATTTACTATGATATTTGACCAATAGTCTCGCAGATTATAATTCCTCGGAGACTGTGCACCTTGAGCCGGAATTTACCATGATATTTGACCAATAGTCTCGCAGCTTATAATTCCTCGGAGACTGTGCACCTTGAGCCGGAATTTACTATGATATTTGACCAAGAGTCTCTCAGATTATAATTCCTCGGAGACTGTGCACCTTGAGCCGGAATTTACTATGATATTTGACCAATAGTCTCGCAGCTTATAATTCCTCGGAGACTGTGCACCATGAGGCGGAATTTACCATGATATTTGACCAATAGTCTCGCTGTTTTTAATTCCTCGGAGACTGTGCACCTTAAGCCGGAATTTACCATGATATTTGACCAATAGTCTCGCAGCTTATAATTCCTCGAATATTGCACACCATATATTTTATATACCATGATATTTGTGTTAAATAATTCCTGCATCTATTCACCCAGATTCATCGGCCATTGTTTCTTTTGTAACGTAAAACAATCAAGGCAATATTTTGTTGGGAATTTGATCTAAATAAATCATTTAATAACATCAAGGACATTCGTATTTTATCTGCATAGAAAACGTACTCAGGCATTCTGGAACGAAATACATTGAACAAGTCTTTAATCCGTTATTAGAAAAATAATGTAAAAAGTTCGCACAATCCCTGTCAATAGCATAAGATTTTGGAGTAAACCTAAATTATGGTTCTTCCTTTTACGATAATTCTTTTTCTATCCCGAAGAACTAAAGGAAAATGATGCGAAGTATTTATACTTGTACCATTGACGAAAAAATATATTAAAAAAACGTATTAGGCCTATAGAGGGATACCGTGGATCGTCCTTGACCATGACGTAGTGAGGAAAAGTAAGTAGGCATATATTAGTTTACTATCGGTAAGATAATAGGCGTTGATCGGTTTTATACGACCTTTTTAATAGAGAATTTTATATTCTTTAATTTTTATTTGCTCTATTTAAAAAGATGCCATGAAAAGTTATGTTTTTCACCTTTGAGGGTTATTGAAATATTACGTCTCGGAAAAAAAAGAATAATACAGTAATACTAAAAACAAATCAAATCTCGCTGACTTTTTCATTATATTTCTAATGGGCTAATAAAAATGTGTACATAAAATAGTGTGACTAGTAATTTTTGTCCAACGCCCTATATTGATATTATTTTGCCCGACTGTTATATGCCGCAATGATGGTGTACAGTTTAATACATTTTCTTTTAATCACGGGACCTCGTGACTTAATGGAATGGACTGATGTCAAATCCTTTAATGACTTGACAACAAAGTGGCGACTGGCGACTCTTCTTTGATAAAATACGAGTAAAACTAGGCGGCAGACAGAAAAGAGATCGGGCGGAGCACAGAGTAGGCAAAATCAATACCCCACGTTCCACAGCAAGTCTGCGACAAGGGGAGGGGGAATGAATGAATACAAATACTTTCTAACAGAATGGGTTTAACATTCCTTAGTCAAAAGTATATGAAGATCATGCATTCTTACGTCGGTTACTGCGAGGTTCTGGTACAAATAACCTTATTACTGTTGTTATAATTCCATCTTTTTTTATTCACAACGTTCTCTCGACGAACACTGAAATTACAAAAATACAAGTAAACTGTAAAAAATCATTGAACTAACTTTCTCACACACCACTCCTCAAAACCGAAAAACGTACGATGCTACTTTCACAAAAATGTCTTAAAAGTAATGAAAAATGTAAATTACTGATCCCCAGTATCTCAAGCTTGCTTTGCTATAAACTAAACATTTATGTAAATAGTACATTTCGAGTTTTCAAGGTTTCAATGGTTCATTTTTGTTTTTTTCGAATTATTTCCTGATCCATAATTTTCACTCGGGTTCAAATCATTAATATTCGTAAGTCAATTTTGAATATTTACGTGTTTTATAATAGCCCTAACAGGTTTTGGTTTTTTTTAGCTGCGACTCGGAAACCAGTGTTTTTTTTTTGAAATTTTCATTGGATTCTTAAATGTTACATACGTTATATAACCGTACAGCCGATTTAAATAAAATCGTAATTTTTAATTTAGGTGTTACGGCAGCTAACCCCAAATTATGACATCGAAATAAAATACTAACAAAAAACATAAGATATTGAGTTCAGATTTAATATAAGTATCAAACGTAACGTTAAAACTTGTATGTCAAGTTTTAGACGTGTACCAAACACAATGACATTATTTTTATAATTTTCAAAATGGCGGCCGTTTAAATTTTTTAACGTCGAATATCTCTTGAATCTCTAACTTAAAAAAAGGTTGTTTGTGATACCCTATAACACATCAGGATTATATACATCAAAATAACTTCTATAGCATCCCAATATTGTAGGAGCTTCTCTTAACCACTACGATAGAGAACTAGCCGCAGCTAGAGAACTCGCCAAAGCCGCCGACAAATACCGAATTATGCATCGATTCATAATTTGAAAACTATTCGACAACAAAAATACAAACTGTAGTAGTAATGTAGAATGTAGATGCCCGATTGATAACCTCAGCATAGAAGGACGTCTCATGATGCTTCAGTGGGTACTCAGTTGATGTCGTAGCTGCAATACTTATCTCGAGGTGACGTCACTATAATCCGCTTAAGCTCTGATCGACATGACGACGAGTAAATGAATGAAACAGAGCTTCTTAAAACATATCGGATAGCAAGAGTAGAGCTACGCCACACTAGTAAATAACGGCCGTATTCGGAATCATCTTTCTTGTGCAGTCAGCATAGTCGTCTTCCGTTCGACGAAGAGGCACGATTACCTTGCTCATAGCCGCATTAGAATGCTCTTCCCCAGCCTGTATTGTTTTCGAGCACGATACAATGAACATCTATCAAAACTGTCCTGCCCTAGACAACACAACTCATGACAACGGATCTGCCCAACACCGACTAACCCAGCGCATCACCGAATGGCTCAATATGTAGGATGGGCGTTGGCTAGTAGGTATCGCGTGACATTTACATTTAACTTTAGTGAAATGACTGAGTATAAATCATCCACTATCATTAACACGACTATAGGAGAACAACAGAAAATAAATAAACAACATTATTCATACTGAATAAACCTTATTCAATGAGGGTGAACAAAAGAGAGAATCTTCAACGGAATAGATGAAAATATGTAGTTTTATACGCCTGTGAAACTTGTGGAAGGTTACAAAACTGGCCACAGAAACTTTGTAAACAGAAAACCAGTTCAACTTTGTAAACGTTCATTAATCGTTGACGGCTAGACACCGTGTTTCAACCATGACCCGTCGTAGCAAATAATCAAGTTGCGAAGGTTGATTCATAACTTCTGGGAAGATCGGGGGATATTGCTATACATAGCCTCGAGTAGAATCCTTAAGAACAAAAAGGAAGAAGCGCGGTGAGCTCCCAGGACTTTTTGGATGTAATTGAGGTACTAAGTGACATTGATGGCTGGTGTAACTTGGTTCAACCTATTAGGTGTCAGGAAGAGAAAAAAATATTAAACATAAAACTGTGCAAGAGATGCGCAGATTACAAGTACCTTAGTGCACATGCGCGGGAGGATGACAAGTTCAAATTATTCCATTGTCACTAAAAAATTCACGATGATAAGTTACCGACTTCTAAATCTTATTACAGGACTCTTTAGCAAGTCACACTAACACATCGCCCTTAAATTTTTAGAAAGGGTTGTCGGTAACTTGTCACTGATGTTCAACCCTACCCTCTCCACAGCTCCTTGTCTAATGTTCTCATCACTAATTTTACATTTACTTCAGTCTCTTCGCAATAACCTTCAAATAAGTGATCCCTTTTTAACTTTGGATATGAACTAAGCTTTATTAATCATTGGGATTAGTTTATACAGTATTAGTGAAACCAAGAAGTTCGGTAGATTAACAAAATATTTATTTCCCCTTGCTAATGTGAAACAATGGTTGTAAGCTTTATCAAGTAATAATTTAATTTAAAAATTGTTGATTAGTATCCAAGTCGCACTATATACATAAATATTAATAATTTAATATATGAATTTGATTTCAGTATCAGGAATGTTCTCAGATAACCACTTATTGGTATAATTTGACGGAAGTTGTTTCGAGCCGATGCTTTTATTGTTTTAAGGAAATTAAGCCATTGTGGTTAGCGGTATGAAGGAAGTTCAGCAGGGTAGGATACCTTATGAGTGTTCAAGTTTGTAAGGACTCAGAATTAGTGGATGTTAACGTTTGTATGAACCCTCCCTCGAGGGTGCCTACTAGGGTGGAATGCTAACGTAACTCAAATCCAAAATGGTCTTCAAAAACTGTTTATATCTCAAAACGTAGTAGCGAAAAATGTCAATATACATTTTAGCCACACTTAAGGAATCAAACAGTTTTATGAAATGTAATGCACTTCATTTTCTTTTATGAACGAATTCAATAGCCAGCAAAATCGAAACTTTAAAAGAAAGGTAATTTTGTTTGTTATTCATTTAATAAGTACAATTAAAAATAATTATTGTAGTTATATTTTTAATGTATGCAGTTCATTTCAATTTTAGTTACTGATAAGCCATTTATAAAATGTTTATCGCAATAGAACTTGTATAGTAGCTATTGTTAAGTTTCTTTTATAGTCTAACAATAAAACATTCGACTCAGTCTAAACAATAACTCGTAAATTTCTATATAAACGAAAATAGATAACGAGGCTACCTTATCAAGTTGTGCATTTGTCTATGACTTACAAATTTGAAGTCATTACCTCCATTCATACGTGAAAATAATATTAACCTTGCAGTTATTTTTGACCAAAATTGAATCATTCGAGATTAAACATGTCCCCCACCAAACAAAACTTCTTGTTAATTGAACTACATTCAACATCCAGAGTTGCTGAGCATGTTCTTTCTACATTACATAATGTAGGAATGAATAATGTTAGTTTGATTAAAGAAATTTAAAACAACAAATTGTTGGATAGCTTCAAAAGTATTTTCTGTGTTAAAGCTGAGAATGATTTGTTGTTGAAATCTGATAAAGGAACCAATTGCGAATTCTTCGTTATTTTCTTAGTTAAATTTAAGTTAAAACATAATTTAGGTCTATTTTAACTCCTTTTTTATTTCTATTTTCTTAATACATATCGGAGTTGTTTTCCTTATTTTTAATATTAGTTTTTTTTTAAGAACTTTGTCTTGTATTTTCCCCTTATTTGTAATAAGCCCCGCCCCCAATCACAGTTTACACGTATATTTGAAGCCACTATTAAAATTTTAAATGGCGAATCTAATTAACAAATCAAGATTGTTTTCACTAACAATGGGCAAATATTTTCATTTTTGGAGCTATCAGAACAAAGCATGTTTCCCCTCGACAGCCTACATAAAAATGGATTTCGTTTGACTTAAAAATTATTTTTTGAATAGTTCTAAATAGTTTTTAATGATGGCTATACATTTAACTGTGACATAATTTATTGTCAAACCACATCTTAAAAACATGTAGTTCAATTTCCCCAAACCACAAATAAAACACTGACACAATTAACGTTAGAAAGTTTAATAAACCCATATGTACATTTCGATAACATTGCTACCATACCAGTGAGACGACTTACAAAGGGTCAATCCTCTATATTGGTCATATCGGTATTAGTAGTTAGATTGAGAGACACGTCCCCCCCCCCCCCCGACTAAGTAGTTTCAGGACTAACTCATTTCAGGACCCTTTTTTCCGCCATGTAATATTTGTTTTTAATTGTTGTTAATTGTATACACCACAGTTTATAATTGATAACTTGTTGCAAGGCCATTTTACAGCGTTGTATTATGTTATGTTGTTCTTTATTTTCGTTTGTTAACTAGTTTTAGTCTTGTTATTGTTCCTAAAAAATTTATGTTATTGTTTTTGTTTTTATGTCATTGTAAGTATTAAGGTGGAGCATCTTCATGCTGAATTTTGTGAATGCGATAATGACTGAAATGGTTTTTCGCCTTAACCCCCCTCTCAATTTAAATGACCATAAATAACACACATTAATAATTAGTAAATCTATACCTCCTCTACTAGTAGCTAGGGAAAGGAGAAGAATCTGCCATTATCCTGTTTGAATAACCTAGGTTAGCAGAATCAATAAGCACAAAATTCAACAAACGTAACTAATAAGATAAAAATAGCGGAAAAGGACTAGTCACCGCTGATTAAAATAGATTCTTGGGATACAGTAACTCTTTGCCCCAGCAGTTCCCACAATTCCAAATTATCTAAGCTGGACTATTAAAGGTAAATGATCACTAGTAACAGTCCATTATAAACATCCACTGTTCAGTTTAGCGAATGTGTACAATCGCTCCAGTTCTCTGTGTTTTTCTTTATTCGTGTAAACGATGTGTCCATAATTCGAAGCTAGTACAGTCATGTTATTAATGTAATCGGAATTTTCCATTATTTGTGTATATAAAAAGAAACACGGCGTTTCACGGCCGTAAATCAACGAAACATTCCTATAAACGTTTTCATAGATCTCCTTAAACTGTGCCCCAAGTGTAATTATTTCCATTTAAATGATCAAACATATCGCCAGGATGACTGGCAATGGCTTCTATTTTTACCCATATTTTTGTGTATGCTTTCGAGGAGAAGATCATTGATTCTTACGAGTTTAAACAAAACATTTGGCTTAAGTTTGTTGACGTCAATTTTATCATATGGTCTCATTCCAACAGTAACTTACTCCACGTCCCTAAAACAATGGACTTTGAATATAATAAATACATACAAATTTGACTTATGAGACCTCTTCATTTATAAATTTTATGTTGTGAGATATAGTAGAATCAGGATGGTTCCTTGTGAAATAACACGTTCTATCTGAAATCCACAAAAAATATACACCTTGAATATAATAATATACACATACTTGATCTATAATAACCGCTTCATTTAAAAATTTTCTGTTTATTGTGAGATAAAGTAAAATCAGGAAGGTTTCTTGTGAAATAACACGTTCTATCTGAAAACCACAAAAAATATACACCTTGAATATAATAATATATACATACTTGATCTATAATAACCTCTTCATTAAAACATTTTCTGTTTATTGTGGGATAAAGTAAAATCAGGAAGGTTCCTTGTGAAAGAACACTATCTGAAAACCACAAAAATATACACTTATAATTTAGAGTTTGTTCTTATTCTTAATTTGTCTCTCTGTATACTCTTTGCTGCTCGACAACATTGTTTATGATTCAGAGATATAAGTCACTATTTGTCTCAAGATGGTCTTGTTGGGATCCCCATAGCTGTGCTATCAGACATTTGGTCCTCTTCATACCAAACTTCAAGTTTCAGAGATTCAGACAATGGTTTATTCTGTAGTTCAGTCTTTCTAGTTTTCTTTTTTCTAGCTTTCAGGTTTTTTGTACTTATCTGTTTTCGGTCAATATATTTTTTTGTAAAAAGTCCACATTTTTCGGAGCGTAGTATTTTACAGCTCGTCAAAGTTACAAAAAAAACCAGATTTTCTGGTTATCTTGGAAACTACGATGAAAGAGGTTAATTAAATATTAAAGAATATAAAATTATTTGTAAAATAGGTTCTATGCATTTTTATCTTAAGTATAATACCAAACTTACAGCAATATTGTGTATGTACTGATTACAATTTCAGTGGAGAGAGCAATAACAAAAACTGAAAATTGCTGTTTTTATCCCGAGGAAGTTGGAAAAAATGTAATATATATATATATATATATATATATTTATACATGTTTGTAGCATCGAAGAAATATTTAAATTGTCGATCCACCTAGAGAGATTAACCACACCACATAGAATTTGTTTTTTTAAATAAAAAGGACGTATATTATTATTCAACCTAAATGGTAGTGTGGACCAAAGTACATTAATATACCTATTGTTTCATATACTTGGCGTTGTTAGATGGATACAATTATTGGTTTGAGGCAAACCAATGTAACCTTTTTTAAAAAGAATTTTATATTCCCTAATTTATATTTCCAAGATATCTGACAAAAACTGATTTTTCGTACCTTTGTATGGCTGTAAGATAATAAATACTACCCTGGAATATAATCACGTATTAACATTATAATTCGGAATATAAAGATATGTACAGAAAACTTGTTATCTAACTCGGAACGCCTAAAACTCTAATTACTTAAGATAAACAAAATGAATAAAACAAGCAATCGATGGAGAAATATTTGTGCAAGAAAAAATTCCAATCTACATACGTTGTAAATACAATTATAACGAAAAGCAGAAGTTGTCCGTTAATGTCAAAGAAATCATAAAATTCCCGGGTAGGCGTCTGTCTGATTGGCTATTAATCGAAACAGTTACTACTATCTGAGCTCAAATGAAATAAAACAGACTTTCGTGCAAAGATTGTGTAAACATTTACTGTATTTTATTTTGAGACGTCTCGAAATCAAGGTACTCAGTCTAAGTCTATGACGTTACGTATAGGTTGATCTCGGAAGAAGTGCGTAACCGAGTTTGTGAATTATCGATTTAAACAAATATTTCTCTATCGAAGTCCTTGTGTAGTCCGACTGAATTGTCCTTTAATTTATTTTTATTGTTGAGCATTTTATTATGAGCATCATTAGATTCTTAGTATAAAGCTGCACAAAATATAATCTTATTTAAAGAAACGTTATATAATAAACAATTTAAACAGCCGCCATTTTGAAATTTGTTAACAGATTTTCCTACAAATCACATCAGATCATTCATTAGTTATTTATATTAACTGGCCCAACAATATTTGTTAGTTATCGTCCTTGTAGAATTCGCTGGAACAGATAATACTGGGGTCGCGTCTAATTAAAAAAAAAAAAACAAATTGAGCAAACTTTGTTAATTATTTGTGCCTCACTGGATAGTCTTATTACATAAATACGTGTTTGACGTTAAAAGCGCTAAATAGTTTGAATATTAAATTAAAGTTAGTGGTTTATTTATTGACATTTTAAACGGCCGCCACTTTGAAAAAAGTCTAGGAGCGACCAGTGCCGGATTAAGAACCTTGGGGCCCCAAAGCGAGATAGGCAAGGAGGCCCCCCCGACAACCCCCCAATTAACCCGTGGCCAGTGCGGGAGGGTGAAGGAGCGAATTCTGGTATTCACGGTTATCTGTATCTAGTCGGCCTTGGATTCTCCTCCTGCAGCAGCCATCACCCGTTACTCACTGATACTGAAAATACCTCGACCCCAACGTACGGCGATATCGACAACGGTCAAAGTTATTGTTTCGTTAATCGTTACATTATGCATTTCTGAGACCTTCCACTACCCCACTTATTTGATTTTATGATACTTAAAGTTTCAGACCGTCATTTCTTACTTCATTTTTTATTTTATACTATTTTAATATTTTTATGTTAATCCCTCGGGGGCCCCAAAGCGGCCGCTTCGTCTGCTTAGTGCTTAATTCGGCACTGGGAGCGACGGCTAGTCGAGTCAAGATTTGCGGAGGATAATCCAGGTAATTTTGGGTTTGGCGGAGCGAGTGCCAGTGGAAAAAAGTCATTGAGAGGGGAGACGAAGGATTCTTAGAATAGTGTCATTTTCTGTCCGAGTAGAAGAAATGGAAACCCCAAGTTGGGATATATACATTATTGTTGTATGATCCGATTTTATTATTGTTGTATGGTCCGATTTTAGTATTGTAATATATATATATATATATATATATATATATATATCTAACCTTTTATTTTTATATTATTCGATGTTTGTATTATTATATATAGGGCGATCATTTTATCTTTGCCACTATTCACGTTTCGTAAACTGTTGATCAATCGAAAACTTTAAATGTGGAACTTTCATGGTAATTAAAAATCACTTTTGCAAACTTTAAAATTTCTTACGGAGCTTCCTATTTTTCCTAATTCTACCCAACATTATAAGGCTTTACTTATTCATTGTAATTGTTTGATAAACCCACTCGATTAGGAGTTATAGGTGGGTAAAGTTTACAAACATTTAACATGTGATGTATTATCCGTAGGCGATTTTTCGTACTTCCCATTGTTGAATCAAGTTCAAAATTTAATTAGGGGTGGTATAGGAAGTGTAAACATCAACGTAAAATAAATATTTTGTGGAACTGTTAAAAATTAGTTGAAACATTCGATCAGGCAATCTTCAATTTGGATAATACGTCTCTGTACGTATTTGTCAGTACGATGGTTTTATGACATGTAAAATAAATTTCTGTTATATCAACCTTTTCATCGTTGGTAAACTCCATTATGTAATGAGATTAATGATGAAACGAAATCAATATAAATCTCTTTCAGAATAAAACATGTTTAAATTAAGAAAACAATAACAATCATTACAATAAATAAAGCAGTTACGATAGTTAAATTTTAATTCATAGAATTCTAAAGAATATTGTTTTGCTTCAAAAAACACACACATAGCTATAATTACGTTTCATTTAAGGTTATTAAATTATCAGTTATGAACTCAACAATGGAGGCCTAATAACGTCTGATCAAATTTTCATACCGTGCGATTATTCTCTTATTTAATTCCTGATTTAGTTAGGTTTAATCTTCCACAAATTATCAATTTTACTTTTATTCCTCCATTAATGTCTTACACTTCCTATATTATTCCTAATTAAGTTTTTAACTTGATTCAACATTGGGAATTATGAAAAATCGCCTACCGAAAATCCATGACACGTTTTCCCCCCAAACTTTAACCACCTATAACTTCTAAACGATTATGTTTATAATAATAAAAAAAAAAAAACAAAAAAAAAAAATAGAATTTGAAAACACCATACAATATAGGGGTTCCGTAAGAAATTTTTAAGCCGGTTACCATTTTTTTAAAGTTTTCAAAACGGATTTATTTTGTTACCATTAAAATGTAATGAACATTCCACATTTAAAGACTTTCGACAGATCAAAAATTTACGAGACACTAACGTTGGCAAAAATAAAATAATCATCCAATATATAATCACCAAACCTAACCTTACCTGTTGGTGATGATTCCTTATTGCCGGCGCACAAACGCAGTACATGTTTCGCCTTACGAAAAAAAAACTTGGAGATCCTCCCATGTTTGTGTTTAGAGTGTGTGTATAATATGTGCCAAGTTGTTGTGGCAATCACATTTTAAAGCAAAAAGCTAGTTGTTTTGTAATAGTTGAACCAAACACGTGTTCTGTGTATGCCGTAACAACTCTCGACGGGATCGCTTCCCAAGTGTGACGTTAGAGCTTCCGGGAATCATAAGATATTTTTGGAATTTAGGTTTTTAATGTCGTTAATTACGGAATTATGATGTGGTTTTGTAATAGTTGAACCAGACATGTGCTTTGTGTATGCCGTAACAACTCTCGACACGATCACTTCACACGTGTGACGTTAGAGCTTCCGGGAATCATAGGATATCGTTGGAAATTAGTATTTTAATGTCGATAATCACAGAATGACGTGTTTTTTTATAGTAGATGAATCAGAGATGTACTTTGTGTATGCCGTAGCAATTCTCGACACGATTGCTGGATACGTGTATCATTAGATTTTCCGGGAATCATAGGATATCGTTGGAAATTAGTATTTTAATGTCGATAATCACAGAATGACGTGTTTTTTTATAGTAGATGAATCAGAGATGTACTTTGTGTATGCCGTAGCAATTCTCGACACGATTGCTGGATACGTGTATCATTAGATTTTCCGGGAATCATAGGATATCGTTGGAAATTAGTATTTTAATGTCGATAATCACAGAATGACGTGTTTTTTTATAGTAGATGAATCAGAGATGTACTTTGTGTATGCCGTAGCAATTCTCGACACGATTGCTGGATACGTGTATCATTAGATTTTCCGGGAATCATAGGATATCGTTGGAAATTAGTATTTTAATGTCGATAATCACAGAATGACGTGTTTTTTATAGTAGATGAATCAGAGATGTACTTTGTGTATGCCGTAGCAATTCTCGACACGATTGCTGGATACGTGTATCATTAGATTTTCCGGGAATCATAGGATATCGTTGGAAATTAGTATTTTAATGTCGATAATCACAGAATGACGTGTTTTTTATAGTAGATGAATCAGAGATGTACTTTGTGTATGCCGTAGCAATTCTCGACACGATTGCTGGATACGTGTATCATTAGATTTTCCGGGAATCATAGGATATCGTTGGAAATTAGTATTTTAATGTCGATAATCACAGAATGACGTGTTTTTTATAGTAGATGAATCAGAGATGTGCTTTGTGTATGCCGTAGCAATTCTCGACACGATTGCTGGATACGTGTATCATTAGATTTTCCAGTAATCATAGGATATAGTTGGAAATTAGTATTTTAATGTTGGTAATTAACGATTGATTTTTATTATTTTTATTATAATGTTTGTCATGTGTGAAAAACGCTGGCGTATTTTGCATATCGTTAAGAGCGAGATAAACGCTGTTTTAGTAAATGATTATTAATTAAGAGAACGTCTCATCTCAACAAGAATATACTGACTAAGTTGTATGTACTTATAGCGAAGAGGGGTTTCATTAAAGTCTGACAAGAAAATCCACAGCCTACAAGGTGAATAATTTAATGAAGGGCCACTTAGTACATTACATAAAACTACAACGGATAATGTAGTTTAATTGCAAACTTAGTTTTGGTTCTGAAAATGTTTTTATTTCTTTAAGATCCACTATCTCACAGTTGGATATCTTTTTGAGGTACAAAGAATAAAATTGTCTATATGTTGAATCATGTAATCAAAGTATGGGTTTACATATGGATATTTTAATGCACATCCTCCCCTCCCAAGAGGAATTGTTGATTTGTCCTGATCCGATTCTTCATTTAAGGTGAGAATGCTTGTACATTCTTATTCTTATCTTTGAGAGTGTCTTAAACGTTGTTGAAAGAATTTTGAAAACTTGGAACCAAATCTAAGTTTCTAATCTTACGTTTTTGAAGAACACATTATTCCTTGTTTGAAGTACGAAAACCTCTCTGTCAACATCGCCTTATAAAAAGTAGAAGAAAAGAATATAAAATAAATACCTCTAGCCCTTGAATACGCTAATAGGGTCAAGGTTGGGCTAGAGAGAGATCTGGATAGGAAAGATGAAAAGAGGGATTTAACCCAAGACTATATGAAAAAAGTGTAGATCCAGCTGTCTCTCGCAATTGCCAAACCCCGAGCTCATCTACAAGTGAGCCCCTGAGGGTTGAAAAAATCGCCTTAAAACCATTGGATTTTTTAATGTACAGGGTACGATTTCATAAAAAAACTGATTATTTAAAAAACTTCTAACCATATTGGCTGGATTTATCTAATGATTTTAGTATTTTTCCCCCCTCTTTTTCAAATTTTTCGATTTGAACTTTAGTTTTGGTTCCAAGTCTCAAAAGTCGCTATGCTGGGTAGGATGAACTTAGAGACCTCTAGTTTGCGCCATTATTCTTATTTTTTGAATGCCTTTAAAATGAGGTATCACTCAATAGGGTTTGCTATTTAAAATTCTAGACTTACTCACAAACTACCCCATTTTGGGGATAAGGGTTGAAAATTTTGATACTTCAAAAAACTCCTTCTTTGGTTATCTAAACTGTCCCCAAAGCAAATCTGTCTATTTCCCCATTCATACAAAAAATAATAGGGGGGGGGGGACTTTTAGGACACATGGTATAAAGTAGTGAGTGCACCGTAACAAGAGAAAATTTTTGTGAAGTTAGGCCGATAATTAGATAAATATAAAATTATATTAAGTTTGGTTCGATCTACATTTTGTGTGGTTTAATTCTGTGGATAATTCTTGTTATATTAACATTATTAGAACTACAAAAAGGAATTCCACCTTAGAAATCCCAAACAATCATTTCATTAATGTCTTTGCAAAACTATTTCTAGTGAGGTAGTTTACGTGTAACTGAAAATATTATTATCTTGTTTTTATGTATTACTGTTCTTGGTTTCGAAATCATAAAATGTGGACATTTCTAAACTGTAACCAATCAGTATTACTTGGCATATTTCCATTTCTAATATAAAATATCACCATTACCTTAATAATAGATATTTAAAGAACTTACTGCAGACAAATACTCCAACAAAACCTCAATAAATCTTTTATAAAAAATATTTTAAAAAGAAAGTAAATATAGACTATATATATATTTTCAATAACGTGCCCACATCATATAATACATAATAAATTGACGCTATTAAATGAACAATCGCAATCAATAAAAAATCCAATCGCCATTTCAACATTATTAAATAATTAATTGTTGTAATTTATTGTTCATAAAAAAAACTATAAAAATTAACGAAAATAAGATTTAACAATATCATTCAGTAAAAGCTACACACCATTTAACAAAAAGTAAATTGTTAATACAAATAGAAGATATAAGAATATGATGCAGTCAATAAACAATACATAATTAGTAGTCAGTCACAAAACAATCCTGTCTAAAACTAAAACTAGTTACCCAGGTCTTAACTGTGTTACCAAATAGGGACAAACGTGGTCAGGAAAACCACACCTCAAAAAAAAGCCATGTTGAACAGAGGACATGTACTGGCCAACTAAGCAAAAGCAAAAGTATGCCAACGGGGTGGTTACCTAACGATTTTTTTTTGAAATCGAACAACCTTTGTATATTCTCTCTTTGTCTCTTGAAAAGTTTATTGCGTGTCATTGTATTCTATCTACGTAGAATTAGCCAGACAATTTTACCATTGTATTCTATCTACGTAGAATTAGCCAGACAATTTTACTTAAAGCAGCAGAGGAATTTTTTTTTTTATTTTGTAATTCAGTTGTTATTAATAGAAGTATAACGGCCTTATTTAAGTACAGTACACTGGTTTTGACTGATGAGATTTCCTGTTTGTTTTATAATGAGGCTTAAATTATTGTACGTTTATATCACTTGGTAACCAGAGATGATCTACACCCTCTAAATGTCGTGTATGAATTTGTGCATACAAAAATTATAAAACTATTTGAATAAATTATATCAATAGTATAGACAATCCATCATTATCCAATAACCTAAAAATAGATTAAAGTGTTGATACAATCCATGCTCTATTTGAACTAAATATAATTTTACATAACTAGTGCAATAAAAAAACAACGAGGAATCCAGTCAAAGCTATTAAATATAATAATCAACTTGTGTGGGAAGAAGTAACATAGACCTTATAGTACCTGATTATCAGTTTATATATAAACTATTTCTTCCAAGAACTGAAAATATGCAAAACTGTCAACCTCAAATACTTGTTTTTATACCAAATACTTTGTGTTTTTATACACATACTTTGTGTTTTACCTGAAATATGATTATTTATCATCAACAAAATATAATTTATTTTAAAATGAAGATAAGATTTATCCTGCGCTCAAATCGAAAAAATCTTATATAGGTAGAGATTTTAACCTCTAAACCTCATAACTTCTAAAATTTTATGAATACATGAGGAAAATTATAATTGTAATTTAGAAAAAAGTCTTTCTATTTGTAAAGTTGTTTTCACAGTCAAATTACCTGTTTTTCAATTAACCCATGTTACTTCTTATGCTTTAATAAATTATATAGGCAATTTCACCTGTTTTAAGCCTTCAAATGATAGAAATAATTATCTAACGTTTAAATGAGTATATAACATAGATATTTATCTCATGATTAAATAGATAAAAAAATACAAGTAATTTTCAACCATTCAAATAGTTAAATAATACAAGTAAAATCTGATAAATAAATATTGAGCTTAACTTATCAATCGGTTTAAAATTAAAATTAAACTTGATCATAATTTTTCACAAATAACTTACGTTCATTAAATCAAATGCGTTTCAATGACATTGTCGTCATCTTCAATAAATAAACTATGACTACTTATAACACATTTGTGAGATATTGTGATGAAGTTTTAATTTAATTTAAATTACCTACTATTTAGATATCTACTTAAATAATAAACATATCTAATATTTTTAAAAGTCGTAATTAAATAATACAAGTAATTATCTCCTGTTGAAATAGTTAAAAAATACAGGTAAATATCTCATACAATTTTCAATGAGAAATGTGAATACATTTACAATATTAATTGATACGAATACAATAATGACAATAATTATTAAGGACTTTATTCTCTGAAATATACTCCTGATATTTCGATAACATGGTTACCATTGTAAAGAGTGTTTTAGTACTAAACTAGAACTAACATTAAATTTAACCTCAAGTAAGTGATGACGTCACTTCCCTATATTATATTAACGTATGAACTTGAGGCCATGTCAAATAGTTAATTTTCCTCTCGTTTAAATTAGTAAACTATGTAAGTAATTACTGCATGTTTAATTATTACAATATTAATGTTAATTTTCACTTAATTAAAATTTACTATCGATGTAGATAATTAACACATGTTTTAATATTTATATTGGAAATTAATTTTCCTCTTGCTTAAATTTATGATCGATTCATTTTTAAATATATGTATTTTTGAAGTTATTTGTCCTGTTATTTTATTTTATAAACGATGCAGATAATTATGACACGTTTAAATATTTTAGTTTTTGAATATAATAATCCTGATGTTTAAATTTATGAACGATGTATATAATAATTACACGTTTACATATTTCAATGCTCAAATGTAATTTTGATTTTGTTTAAATTTATGAACCATGTAGATAATTACGACATGTCTAAATACTTGTATTTTGGAAGTTAATTGTCCTGATGTTTAAATTTATGTACTTTGTAGATAATTACATTTTTCATATTTGAATTCTCAAATGTAATTTTTCTTTTGTTTAAATTTATGAACGATGTAGATAATTTAGATACGTTTAAATATTTGTATTTTGGAAGGTGAGAGGGAAGGATAAATCAAAAATCTTCCCACTAAGGTTGGAAATAGATGAGAAATTATGTTCCAACCCTGTAAAAATTGCAAACGAGTTTAATAAGCTTTTTAACTGTATAAAGTTTAATGGTAGCAAGGATAATTCAAATAGAATAGGAACTGATCGAATATTCGGATCCATGGTGCTTTCTCCGGTTTCTAATAAAGAGATTGTTGAGGCAACTGAAGTAAAAAAAAGTGCTTCGACTTGGATGATGCTTCCACCTGGCTGATTAAAAAAATGTTCAGACGAACTTGTAGAACTTCAATTTTTTAAAATTAATTCATCATTTTCTGAAGGAAAATTTCCTAATAAGTTAAAAATGCTAAAGTTATTCCTTTTTGTAAGAAAGGGGATAGACATAGCATTAATAATTACAGATCTATTTCTTTACTACCAGTCTTCAGTAAAGTTTTTGAGAAACTTTTTTTGAAGAGACTGATGAGTTACCTTCAGAAATTTCAAATAATCACAAAAAATGAGTCGGGTTTTTTAAAGGGAAAGTCTACAACTGATGCTATTCTCAGTTTGATTGACTTCATAGTGGAAGGTCTCAATAAACATGATAATAATATTCTAAGCATTTTTCTGGACCTCTCCAAGGCTTTTGACTTGGGAAATTTTAAATTAATGCTGAATAAGTAAGAGCACATTGAAGTGAGAAATACAGCAATAGGACACAATGTGTACTAGTTGCAGGATGGCTTTCTAATACAATACAAATAATCTGTTGACAACCTGGTCCAGTATGCAGATGACACAACTATTAGTATAGTAGCACGTAGTGTTCAACTTTTAGAGAAGAAGAAAAAAAAAAAGAAAAAAAAGAAAAAAATATATATATATATATGCATTTTAAGTTAAGCAACAGTAATGCAGATCCAGTACCCATTATAATTTGGAAGATAACATAGTAGAGGAGGTGGATTTCTAGGTTTATTAATTGATAATAGACTAACGTGGATGTATCATGTGGATTATATATGTAAAAAAAATATGTTCAGCAATTTTCATTTCAAGATATCTTAGGAGTTATTGTAACTTATATACACTTTTAATACCCTAGTATGGGCTTTGTTCATCCACACCTGAACTATGCCATCATTTTATTGAGTGATTCATCAGATCAGTAAGTGGAAAGGCTTTTTATATTACAGAAAAAGTCAATACGACGTGTCGGTGGATTAAATAACTCCGAACATTGTAGTATTCATTTCTGGAATTGGATATATTGACACTTCCATGCATGTATATTTTTTAAATAATTTTATTTACAAAATTTAAGGGTAATGTTGTTCTGAATAGAGACGTGCATAATTACGGCGCCCGACTCGGAAAAGCTTCCCGAACGTTTACATACTAAAAATTCTGAAACTTTAAAAAATAGCCTTAGACAATTTTTAATGTCTGAATCTTTTTACCCTGTTGGGGAGTACCTTGACCGTGGAAAATTTTAGGGGCTTCATTTATACTCGGGACACTTTTGCTGGTGAAGCAATTTATTTTATATACTTTATACTTAGAGTCTTTGTAATTTTTAGTACATGTAATGACTTTTATTTTAATTAAGATAAATTTTCTAATAAGTCATGAAAAATTAGTTATTTGTTCAAATGTTATTTATTTAGTTTAATATTTCTCTATTTTATTGTTTATTCATTGTCTGATACTCTTATTTGTATAAAGGAATCATTAATATGTTGTATGTGTTTTGTACTGTGTTTTATGTATTGATGTAAAGGCTTAGACTTGTTGTATGCAATTGTATTGTCAACCACAACCAAATAAATGAAATGTTCAAATTTATGAATGATGTAGATAATTACGACACGTTTAAATATTTGTATTTTGGAAGTTAATTGTCCTGATGTTTAAATTTATGAATGATCTAGATAATTACGACAGGTTTTAATATTTGTATTTTGAAAGTTAATTGTCCTGATGTTTAAATTTATGAACGATGTAGATAATTACGACAGGTTTTGATATTTGTATTTTGGAAGTTAATTGTCCTGATGTTTAAATTTATGAATGATGTAGATAATTACGACAGGTTTTGATATTTGTATTTTGGAAGTTAATTGTCCTGATGTTTAAATTTATGAATGATGTAAATAATTACGACATGTTTAAATATTTGTATTTTGGAAGTTATTTGTCCTGATGTTTAAATTTATGAATGATCTAGATAATTACGACAGGTTTTAATATTTGTATTTTGGAAGTTAATTGTCCTGATGTTTAAATTTATGAATGATCTAGATAATTACGACAGGTTTAAATATTTGTATTTTGGAAGTTAATTGTCCTGACGTTTAAATTTATGAACGATCTAGATAATTACGACAGGTTTTAATATTTGTATTTTGGAAGTTAATTGTCCTGATGTTTAAATTTATGAATGATCTAGATAATTACGACAGGTTTAAATATTTGTATTTTGGAAGTTAATTGTCCTGACGTTTAAATTTATGAACGATGTAGATAATTACGACATGTTTAAATATTTGTATTTTGGAAGTTAATTGTCCTGATGTTTAAATTTATGAATGATCTAGATAATTACGACAGGTTTAAATATTTGTATTTTGGAAGTTAATTGTCCTGACGTTTAAATTTATGAACGATGTAGATAATTACGACATGTTTAAATATTTGTATTTTGGAAGTTATTTGTCCTGATGTTTAAATTTATGAATGATCTAGATAATTACGACAGGTTTAAATATTTGTATTTTGGAAGTTAATTGTATTGATGTTAAAATTTATGAATGATCTAGATAATTACGACAGGTTTAAATATTTGTATTTTGGAAGTTAATTGTCCTGACGTTTAAATTTATGAACGATGTAGATAATTACGACATGTTTAAATATTTGTATTTTGGAAGTTAATTGTCCTGATGTTTAAATTTATGAATGATCTAGATAATTACGACAGGTTTAAATATTTGTATTTTGGAAGTTAATTGTCCTGACGTTTAAATTTATGAACGATGTAGATAATTACGACATGTTTAAATATTTGTATTTTGGAAAGTTAATTGTATTGATGTTTAAATTTATGAACGATCTAGATAATTACGACAGGTTTTAATATTTGTATTTTGGAAGTTAATTGTCCTGATGTTTAAATTTATGAATGATCTAGATAATTACGACAGGTTTTAATATTTGTATTTTGGAAAGTTAATTGTATTGATGTTAAAATTTATGAATGATCTAGATAATTACGACAGGTTTAAATATTTGTATTTTGGAAGTTAATTGTCCTGACGTTTAAATTTATGAACGATGTAGATAATTACGACAGGTTTTAATATTTGTATTTTGGAAGTTAATTGTCCTGACGTTTAAATTTATGAACGATGTAGATAATTATGGCATGTTTTAATATTTGTATTTTGGAAGTTAATTGTCCTGACGTTTAAATTTATGAACGATGTAGATAATTATGGCATGTTTAAATATTTGTATTTTGGAAAGTTAATTGTCCTGACGTTTAAATTTATGAACGATGTAGATAATTATGGCATGTTTAAATATTTGTATTTTGGAAGTTAATTGTCCTGACGTTTAAATTTATGAATGATCTAGATAATTACGACAGGTTTAAATATTTGTATTTTGGAAGTTAATTGTCCTGACGTTTAAATTTATGAACGATGTAGATAATTACGACATGTTTAAATATTTGTATTTTGGAAAGTTAATTGTATTGATGTTAAAATTTATGAATGATCTAGATAATTACGACAGGTTTAAATATTTGTATTTTGGAAGTTAATTGTCCTGACGTTTAAATTTATGAACGATGTAGATAATTACGACATGTTTAAATATTTGTATTTTGGAAAGTTAATTGTATTGATGTTAAAATTTATGAATGATCTAGATAATTACGACAGGTTTAAATATTTGTATTTTGGAAGTTAATTGTCCTGACGTTTAAATTTATGAACGATGTAGATAATTACGACATGTTTAAATATTTGTATTTTGGAAAGTTAATTGTATTGATGTTAAAATTTATGAATGATCTAGATAATTACGACAGGTTTAAATATTTGTATTTTGGAAGTTAATTGTCCTGACGTTTAAATTTATGAACGATGTAGATAATTATGGCATGTTTTAATATTTGTATTTTGAAAGTTAATTGTCCTGACGTTTAAATTTATGAACGATGTAGATAATTATGGCATGTTTAAATATTTGTATTTTGGAAAGTTAATTGTCCTGACGTTTAAATTTATGAACGATGTAGATAATTACGACAGGTTTTAATATTTGTATTTTGGAAGTTAATTGTCCTGACGTTTAAATTTATGAACGATGTAGATAATTACGACAGGTTTTAATATTTGTATTTTGGAAGTTAATTGTCCTGACGTTTAAATTTATGAACGATGTAGATAATTATGGCATGTTTAAATATTTGTATTTTGGAAAGTTAATTGTCCTGACGTTTAAATTTATGAACGATGTAGATAATTACGACAGGTTTTAATATTTGTATTTTGGAAGTTAATTGTCCTGACGTTTAAATTTATGAACGATGTAGATAATTACGACAGGTTTTAATATTTGTATTTTGGAAGTTAATTGTCCTGACGTTTAAATTTATGAACGATGTAGATAATTATGGCATGTTTAAATATTTGTATTTTGGAAAGTTAATTGTCCTGACGTTTAAATTTATGAACGATGTAGATAATTACGACAGGTTTTAATATTTGTATTTTGGAAGTTAATTGTCCTGACGTTTAAATTTATGAACGATGTAGATAATTATGGCATGTTTAAATATTTGTATTTTGGAAAGTTAATTGTCCTGACGTTTAAATTTATGAACGATGTAGATAATTATGGCATGTTTAAATATTTGTATTTTGGAAAGTTAATTGTCCTGACGTTTAAATTTATGAACGATGTAGATAATTATGGCATGTTTAAATATTTGTATTTTGGAAGTTAATTGTCCTGACGTTTAAATTTATGAATAATCTAGATAATTACGACAGGTTTTAATATTTGTATTTTGGAAGTTAATTGTCCTGACGTTTAAATTTATGAACGATGTAGATAATTATGGCATGTTTAAATATTTGTATTTTGGAAGTTAATTGTTCTGTTCTTTATTTTGTGAACGATGTAGATAATTATGACTTGTTTAAATTATTTGAATGATGGATTTTAATAATTCTGATGTTTAAATTTAAATATCTGGATAACACGTTTACATATTTGAATGTCGAAGGATAAATTTTCTCTTGGTTAAATTTATGAACGATGAAGATATTTACGTCATGTTTAAATACTGCAATGTTGGAAGATAATTTTTCTCTTGTTTTATGTTATAAACGATGTAGATAATTATTAAATTTATTTGATATTGGTAAACTAGGTATATTAAATTAGGTTTTATTTAAAGGAAAGCATGAAGGATTTAGAAGTAAAGAGCACGGAAACAATTACACACACCACCTTCTGTGCATTTAGTGTCCACACACTTATACTTTAACTCTTGTCGGTTAATTTCAGACAACTATAGTTTACACCATGTTGCAAAAAAATTGCCTATCATACTCTCATAACTAAAATGTAATTTGTCTTTTGTTATCTTCAACACAAAAGTCATATATTGTTACTTTCAGTAAGCATTCACGTTACAAGCGTGATCACTTTTTGTTTTCTTTGAACCCAGTTCTCTATTAGGACACATATATTTTCCGGTAATTATTATTATTAAACTTGTCGTTATGGTTATTATGTTAAAGATATAGGACGGAATTTGGGCTATATGAGTAGCAATGATGTTAATTCTGTTTAAAACTTACAGATGTCTTTCTTCGTTAATCTTATGCTTTATTATATTTGGAATATAGTTATTATCATGTTACAAGCCCTATACATATTGCAAAGAAGATACTTCTGTTGTGACCATATTCATAACACATGTGATCGTTCGTTTGTTAATCTTAAGCTTCATTATATTTGGAATGTAGTTATTGTCATGTTACAAGCCTTATACAAGTTGCAAACAAGATACTTCTGTTGTGAACATAGGGCCTATACATAACAAATGTGATCCTTCGTTTGTTAATCTTAAGCTTTATTATATTTGGAATATAGTTATTATCATGTTACAAGCCCTATACAAGTTGCAAACAAGATATTGGTAACAAATACGATCTTTGTTTTCTTCTTATTAAGCTTCATTATTATTTGAATGTTGTTAGTAATATGGTAAGAGGGCTCTGAATAGGTTAGAAATGAGATATTATTGTTTTGAACATGTAGATAACAATGGCGATACTTTCCTTGTTAATAATAAGCCACAATATTATGTAGAACATTGTTATAATTAAGTAATAGGGCGCTGAATTAGTTAGAAACTAGATGTTTCCCTTTTTAACATATCGTTAACAAAGATGATTCAATCCATGTTAAGAACAAGCTTCAGTATTATGTAGAAAATTGTTATAATTATGTTATAGGGCGCTGAATAACTTAGAAACTAGACGTTTCCCTTTTTAACATATCGATAACAAAGGTGATTCAATCCATGTTAAGAACAAGCTTCAGTATTATGTAGAAATATGTTATAATTATGTTATAGGGCGCTGAATAACTTAGAAACTAGACGTTTCCCTTTTTAACATATCGATAACAAAGGTGATTCAATCCATGTTAAGAACAAGCTTCAGTATTATGTAGAAAATTGTTATAATTATGTTATAGGGCGCTGAATAACTTAGAAACTAGACGTTTCCCTTTTTAACATATCGATAACAAAGGTGATTCAATCCATGTTAAGAACAAGCTTCAGTATTATGTAGAAAATTGTTATAATTATGTTATAGGGCGCTGAATAACTTAGAAACTAGATGTTGCCCTTTTTAACATATCGATAACAAAGGTGATTCAATCCATGTTAAGAACAAGCTTCAGTATTATGTAGAAAATTGTTATAATTATGTTATAGGGCGCTGAATAACTTAGAAACTAGACGTTTCCCTTTTTAACATATCGATAACAAAGGTGATTCAATCCATGTTAAGAACAAGCTTCAGTATTATGTAGAAAATTGTTATAATTATGTTATAGGGCGCTGAATAACTTAGAAACTAGATGTTGCCCTTTTTAACATATCGATAACAAAGGTGATTCTTTCCTTGGTAATAATAAGCTTCATTATTATTGAGAGTATTTTTAATAATATATTAGAGGGCCCTGAGTAAGTTAGAAACAATGTACATGAAATAACTGTTTTTATTTACATAGTAACGTACTGGATAAGTTATTATAATTAACTACGGAATTCTATTTCATTTTAACAATCTTACAGTGTTCATTTTAATACGTTATAAGTCTTATACATTAAATAACTGTTTTTATTTACATAGTAACGTACTGGATAAGTTATTATAATTAACTACGGAATTCTATTTCATTTTAACAATCTTACAGTGTTCATTTTAATACGTTATAAGTCTTATACATTAAATAACTGTTTTTATTTACATAGTAACGTACTGGATAAGTTATTATAATTAACTACGGAATTCTATTTCATTTTAACAATCTTACAGTGTTCATTTTAATACGTTATAAGTCTTATACATTAAATAACTTTTTATTTACATAGTAACGTACTGGATAAGTTATTATAATTAACTACGGAATTCTATTTCATTTTAACAATCTTACAGTGTTCATTTTAATACGTTATAAGTCTTATACATTAAATAACTTTTTATTTACATAGTAACGTACTGGATAAGTTATTATAATTAACTACGGAATTCTATTTCATTTTAACAATCTTACAGTGTTCATTTTAATACGTTATAAGTCTTATACATTAAATAACTTTTTATTTACATAGTAACGTACTGGATAAGTTATTATAATTAACTACGGAATTCTATTTCATTTTAACAATCTTACAGTGTTCATTTTAATACGTTATAAGTCTTATACATTAAATAACTTTTTATTTACATAGTAACGTACTGGATAAGTTATTATAATTAACTACGGAATTCTATTTCATTTTAACAATCTTACAGTGTTCATTTTAATACGTTATAAGTCTTATACATTAAATAACTTTTTATTTACATAGTAACGTACTGGATAAGTTATTATAATTAACTACGGAATTCTATTTCATTTTAACAATCTTACAGTGTTCATTTTAATACGTTATAAGTCTTATACATTAAATAACTTTTTATTTACATAGTAACGTACTGGATAAGTTATTATAATTAACTACGGAATTCTATTTCATTTTAACAATCTTACAGTGTTCATTTTAATACGTTATAAGTCTTATACATTAAATAACTTTTTATTTACATAGTAACGTACTGGATAAGTTATTATAATTAACTACGGAATTCTATTTCATTTTAACAATCTTACAGTGTTCATTTTAATACGTTATAAGTCTTATACATTAAATAACTTTTTATTTACATAGTAACGTACTGGATAAGTTATTATAATTAACTACGGAATTCTATTTCATTTTAACAATCTTACAGTGTTCATTTTAATACGTTATAAGTCTTATACATTAAATAACTGTTTTTATTTACATAGTAACGTACTGGATAAGTTATTATAATTAATTACGATATAGTATGTCACATGAACAATCTAACAGTCTACATTTTAATGCGATAAAATGCGTCTTACATTAATTAACCTTCTTTTTTACATAGGAACGTACTGGATAAGTTATAAAAACATTTACGATATAGTATTTCAAATTAACAATCTAACAGTCTAATTTTAATACATTTTCAGTCTTATACATTGAATAACCGCTTTCATTTACATAGTAAGGTACTGGATAAGTTATTATAATTATGTACAAAATACTATGTCATTTTAACAATCTTACAGTGTTCATTTTAATACGTTTTCATTAATATAGTAACGTACTGGATAAGTTACTTACTTAATTACGAAATACAATGTCTAATTAACAATGTAACAGTGTATCTTTTAATACGTTTTCATTTACATAATAAGCTACTGGAAAGTTATTATAATTAATTACTTTATAGTATGTCAAATTAACAATCTTACAGTGTTCATATTAATACTTTTCAGTCTTATACATTAAATAACTGTTTTCATTTAAGTAGTAACGTGCTGGATAAGTTATTATAATTAATTACTTTATAGTATGTCAAATTAACAATCTTACAGTATACATTTTAATACGTTTTCAGTCTTATACATTATATAACCGTTTTCATATACATAGTAACGTGATGGATAAGTTATTATAATTATTTACGAAATAGTATGTCAAATTAACAATCTAACAGTCTACATTTTAATACGTTTTCAGTCTTATACACTAAATAACTGTTTTCATTTACATTGTAACCTACTGGATACGTTATTATAATTAATTACGAAATAATATGTCAAATTAACAATCTTACAGTTTTCATATTAATACTTTTCAGTCTTATACATTAAATAACTGTTTTCATTTATATAGTAACGTACGGGATACGTTATTATAATTAATTACGAAATACTATGCCAAATTAACAATCTTACAGTGTTCATTTTAATACGTTTTCAGTCTTATACATTAAATAATTGTTTTCATTTACATAGTAACGTACGGGATACGTTATTATAATTAATTACGAAATACTATGCTAAATTAAAAATCTTACAGTGTTCATTTTAATACGTTTTCAGTCTTATACATTAAATAATTGTTTTCATTTACATAGTAACGTACGGGATACGTTATTATAATTAATTACGAAATACTATGCTAAATTAAAAATCTTACAGTGTTCATTTTAATACGTTTTCAGTCTTATACATTAAATAACTGTTTTCATTTACATAGTAACGTACGGGATACGTTATTATAATTAATTACGAAATACTATGCCAAATTAACAATCTTACAATGTTCATTTTAATACGTTTTCAGTCTTATACATTAAATAATTGTTTTCATTTACATAGTAACGTACGGGATACGTTATTATAATTAATTACGAAATACTATGCTAAATTAAAAATCTTACAGTGTTCATTTTAATACGTTTTCAGTCTTATACATTAAATAACTGTTTTCATTTACATAATAACGTACGGGATACGTTATTATAATTAATTACGAAATACTATGCCAAATTAACAATCTTACAATGTTCATTTTAATTCGTTTTCAGTCTTATACATTAAATAATTGTTTTCATTTACATAGTAACGTAAGGGATACGTTATTATAATTAATTACGAAATACTATGCTAAATTAAAAATCTTACAGTGTTCATTTTAATACGTTTTCAGTCTTATACATTAAATAACTGTTTTCATTTACATAGTAACGTACGGGATACGTTATTATAATTAATTACGAAATACTATGCCAAATTAAAAATCTTACAGTGTTCATTTTAATACGTTTTCAGTCTTATACATTAAATAACTGTTTTCATTTACATAGTAACGTACGGGATACGTTATTATAATTAATTACGAAATACTATGCCAAATTAGAAATCTTACAGTGTTCATTTTAATACGTTTTCAGTCTTATACATTAAATAACTGTTTTCATTTACATAGTAACGTACGGGATACGTTATTATAATTAATTACGAAATAGTATGTCAAATTAACAATCTAACTGTCTACAGTTAAATACGTTTTCATTCTTATACATTAAATAACTGTTTTCATTTACATAGTAACGTACGGGATACGTTATTATAATTAATTACGAAATACTATGCCAAATTAAAAATCTTACAGTGTTCATTTTAATACGTTTTCAGTCTTATACATTAAATAACTGTTTTCATTTACATAGTAACGTACGGGATACGTTATTATAATTAATTACGAAATAGTATGTCAAATTAACAATCTAACTGTCTACAGTTAAATACGTTTTCATTCTTATACATTAAATAACTGTTTTCATTTACATAGTAACGTACGGGATACGTTATTATAATTAATTACGAAATACTATGCCAAATTAAAAATCTTACAGTGTTCATTTTAATACGTTTTCAGTCTTATACATTAAATAACTGTTTTCATTTACATAGTAACGTACGGGATACGTTATTATAATTAATTACGAAATAGTATGTCAAATTAACAATCTAACTGTCTACAGTTAAATACGTTTTCATTCTTATACATTAAATAACTGTTTTCATTTACATAGTAACGTACGGGATACGTTATTATAATTAATTACGAAATAGTATGTCAAATTAACAATCTAACTGTCTACATTTAAATACGTTTTCAGTCTTATACATTATATAGCCGTTTTTATTTAAATAGTAACGTGATGGATAATGGATAAGTTATTATAATTAATTACGAAATAGTACGTCAAATTAACAATCTCACATTTTAATACGTTTTCAGTCTTATACACTAAATAACTGTTTTCATTTACATTGTAACCTACTGGATACGTTATTATAATTAATTACGAAATAATATGTCAAATTAACAATCTTACAGTTTTCATATTAATACTTTTCAGTCTTATACATTAAATAACTGTTTTCATTTATATAGTAACGTACGGGATACGTTATTATAATTAATTACGAAATACTATGCCAAATTAACAATCTTACAGTGTTCATTTTAATACGTTTTCAGTCTTATACATTAAATAATTGTTTTCATTTACATAGTAACGTACGGGATACGTTATTATAATTAATTACGAAATACTATGCTAAATTAAAAATCTTACAGTGTTCATTTTAATAAGTTTTCAGTCTTAAACATTAAATAACTGTTTTCATTTACATTGTAACGTACTGGATACGTTATTATAATTGATTACGAAATACGCTGTCATTTTAACAATCTTACACTGTACATGCTAATGGCGTTTAAGTGTTATACATGAAATAACTTTTTATTTACATAGTAACGTACGGGATACGTTATTATAATTAATTACGAAATACTATGCCAAATTAACAATCTTACAGTGTTCATTTTAATAAGTTTTCAGTCTTAAACATTAAATAACTGTTTTGATTTACATAATAACGTACGGGATAAGTTTCTAAAATTAATTACTTTATAGTATGTCAAATTAACAATCTAACATTCTATATTTTAAAACTTTTCAGTCTTATACACTAAATAACCGTTTTTAAACGTGATGGAAAAGTTGTTATAATTAATTACGAAATACTGTCAAATTAACAATCTTACAGTCTACATTTTAATACGTTTTCCGTCCTATACAATAAATAACTGTTTTCAATTACATTGTAACGTACTAGATACGTAAATTACATAGTTATTACTTATTAGTTATTACTATTTCAACTTCTTACAGTGTACATTTTAGTACGTTTTTATTTTTATACATTGAAATAACCGTGTATGTTTTGTGCTTTTTAATAGTTATGAAGTAAAATTCGTATTTCTTCTATGCGTGAAAATTAGTTTGTAATAGGCTAATAGTTAAAATATATCATTTATAATTATCATCATAATAAATTTACAATATGATGGGTTCTAGTTATACAGGAATATTTATTAGTTAATAAATAGGCTATGTTAATAGATTTTAACTAATAGATAACTATAAATTAATAATATTTACCTTGTTTCTTATTTTACCATTATTGAATATTGACTGTCTTTAGTTTCATTTAATAAATACCTTTTTGAGTTGTGTTAAGATTTTTGTTAGTGTCTGTATAACGTGTAAGTGTTCTGGACAGGTTGTTAAATATTAAACATAACAGGAATATATCAATGCAAGTCTAATATAACAGAATCTGGTTTGACAATGCCTGAATAATAGGCGAAATGTACGTCACCAATAAGAAAAAGAGGACTATGAGCAGCACAACTCAAAAAGGTATTTATTTCCCCTTATTTTTTATATAGACAGGGAACTTCTATCCTATTTCATATATTCATATATCCTATTTCAAATATTGTGTTAAAATAACTATTTTCTAAAACATAATTCTTCACTTTAGAAATTTACGAGGCCAAGATTTATTATTTTTAAACATACCTTTTCATTTTGTCGTTGTTCATTTTATGTAGACAATTTAAAATTATTATATCAAACACTGCAGCTAAATCATCAATAAATTGTACATGTTCTTATGACTGTTTGAAGTGAGTTGGAAATTAGCATTCATTTTGCGAGCCTAACCACTTCTATTGTGTGACTGGATAAGTTACTTAGTCTAGTTCACAACACAGTTTCAATAGCTTATATAATTATTTATATTTTATATATTCATACATTAATTATAATTTAATTATTTTATAATATTTATATATTTTCATAAATATATCTACCCTTACTTAATTCAATATTACAAAGCATCATTTAAAATTGATTAGCGTTTCGGTGATTGAAAAACGCACAACTTGCCACTTTTCTGAATGTTTTGTTAACTTGTTCAGTATTTATATAATTGGAATTAATGGAATTCTGAAATCATAATCTGTTATGAATTTTTGATTGAAATCTAGGCTGCCAAAATCTATTGAAACTAAATTGGTTTGAAAACGAGAAATATTAGTTTTTGAAATTTAATTTCAAATTTTATATACGTCATTTATTAAGACTGGCTCCTTTATTTATTGAGTTTCTCTCAGTTTCCATAGGAGGATTTATGCAATTACCTCTATTGCAGCAAAGAAGTAGTTTTACAGTTAAATTGAAAGTCTATACATCATATAATCAATAAATTAAAGACCGCTTTAATTTACCATCTTCAACAGGACGACTTATCAACAAGAACGTCGGAAACTTAGTTTATTGTAGCCTACTGAATTTTTTTTAAATTTATAAAAAAGTTCTTTCATGGGAAGAATAATATAGCCATGTTAATACTGAATTATTTAACCTCAGATTACAAATAAAAAAGCTGTTCAATTAATTCTATGGTATTTCTAAATAAAATCGTAAATATCCGGGTATTTATGCATGTTGGATACATACTCTGAAACATGATTACTCATGTAATTTACAAGACAAAACATGGCGCTATTGAATTTCTGTATAAAACTCGGCATCTGTCCGGTCGTTTTTGAGAAAATAGAGCCAAAGTAAGATTTAAAACAGCTATTTAAATGTGTTCAGTACCTGCACCCGTGAACGAATATACAATAGCTGCTCTATTTTATTATTGTTGGTAATATACAATTTTCTACAAAAACTAATCTCCTAATTGAAAAACTGTTAAGTTTAAAAGTTGACATTTACACTACCATTTTGTATTTATTTCTATTTTATTATTAATATATAACTATGACCGTTAGGTAATAGCCAATAGGAGAGCGAGAGTAGTGAGCGATTGTCAATTCGAACAGCTCCCTGCAAGTGGCTAGCAATATCTTCCATTTCTAATAGAGTTGAGTAAATAAGTAGTTTTATTATGTTCCTGTAGTTTTCTTATAAATTAAACGATACTTTTTTGTTTTAATAATTTAAACATGTTTCTTCTAACTGATACATTATATACATTATGTCAGCGGTACTGACATATTTATTTTTTAGAAGTTTTTTGCTTTAACTGTAATAATTATTTCCCCTGTAAAAATAGTAATAACCCAGTAAAAAAAAATTTAAAAAAACTTTTTAATTGAAGTTTCTTTCAATTTAAGTGGAAAGACGCAACGCAATTGTGTAGTCCATGCGTAGGTCGTAAGCTTGTTTTAAAATGACCAGTTGTATAGGCGAGATTTGATTGTTGGTGTATCATCTTGTGTTGAGCTAGCTATTATGTAAAAGCCTATTAAACGTGAGAATAAACTCTGTAAAAAGCAACGTAATTGTGTAATCAATACATAGCCCTCATTCCTACGGTGCTTTTACATATTCGTCACTTGTATTAAAAAACATTTATATAAAGCTTTTATTGGTTAGTTTTATTATTGTTTACATTGTTGCCGGCCGATGGAGAGAGCTCCTAAAACAAAGAAAAATGTTTTCGGAGTGAAAAAATCGTTGCACTTCATAGGAGGAACGTAAACGATCTTTGAGTTGAAATATGATTGCATCTACAATGAAGCTATATATCAGTTTCGATAGATGAAACGGTTGGAAGCATTATCCAAATGATCTTACATCACTTCATCCACCCAGGCTTTTGTCTGTCGACACGGTTGTGAATAACCATATATTAATAATTATTCTGTTGAATTCCTCAATGCCATCAACCCTTCCTGTGCATACACTTTAAAACTATGTGCATTGTTCATAAATTACGTAACAAGCACAAGTCTACAACTAAATTCTTTAATTTGTAATAAAACAAAACCTTTTTAAACTAGATTTAATATCATAACAATGTCTTGTACTTCAATCTAGTGTAGTGACACAAGGTTTAAATGAATCTTTGATTCTGTAATACGCTGTCTTCAGCTTCAAAATGAAATACAAATACAAATCGTGTAGTCTTCTCGGTCACACCATTCACCATTACAAATACATAATGGTGTGGTCTTAGTCACACCATTTGGAGGTAATCTTCTCTCAATAGATTGGTACCAAAATTTACTTAAAAAACTGAAGCTTGACCGAGATCAAATATAACGGAATAGTTTGAACAGAGAATTAATTGAATTGGGCTCTTGATTCTCCATTTCTGAAAGTCTAATATCTCCGTTTAACCGCAGATAAGAGAGTGTACTTTTTTGTCTGTGGTTTAACAGTTCTAGAGTTGAACAGTAAATCGTGTAGAAATTTAGGTAGTTACAGTTCGGCGAGAAAGGTGACAATCTGGCAACTTTGTGTCTTTTTTCTCCCCATTTCAAGGTCATTCCATATTTGTTTAGTGTGATGAATATAGAATGGTGGTAAAGGAGAACAATCTTTCATTTAGCTCAAGTTCGATTTATATTAAACAGTGATTCCCTTCCCTAAACATATGACGCAATTCTCCCCCTAGTAAGCCTAAACTTGTTAACCCTCCTCACAGCTCGTTCTAAATATTATTAAATATTCATGGAAAGTGTTTGATGTATATCAACACGTCTTTCTGGAAATGAAGTCAATACCTTTATTAATTCGTGTAAGTTATGAAGAGGGCTGTGTCCACCCTTATATCAATGGATGTTACTATTATTTTAACACCAATCTGTCTACTATTGCCTACTGAATAGGAAAATAACTAAATGAAGAGAAAGTTTTTAGGGTTCGTAGATAAAACCAAGGACCCTTATAATATCACGCTCGTTTCTGTCAGTCTGTCTGTGTGTAAGTTGCAACCCGTCTACACAGATAAGACGATATATTTAAAATATATATATATATATATTAAAAATTTTACACTTATATTCTTTGTATTGTCCCACATATAGGAAAAATACAACGGTAACAAAAACATAATCTTGGAGTAGTTAAGGGGCAAAAACTATCGAGTTTAAAACATTATTTGTTTTGGAAATATTATGTGTGACGTATCAAATAAAACTAGAAGTTATTCTCATCACGAATATGTATGTTCATTTGACGAAAAAATTAATATGTTGCCGCTTCGCAAAATTTAAAGTGTTAGATATCCCCCCCCCCCCCAACGTGAACACCGTGTGACCTACAAATCTGAAAAAAATATGGATTTTAAATTAAATTGCAGTACAAAATCATATATGATAGTTGTTTTGTATGATGAATACAAATTAATTTACCACATAATGAGAAATGCGTAGCGTTGTAAATTTTAAAAGCAGTTATTGTGAGGTGTGAGACAAACAATTCAATAGTCATTCAAAGATGGATTGTATTTTCATTGATTACTCTTCATTAGGATTCGTAGTTAAACCAAGTAGGCTACCCTTATAATTTCAAGCGCATGTCTCTCTCTCTGTCTGCCTGTAAGTTCCAACCAGTTTACGCAGACAAGACGATAAATCGTATGTTTCAAACTTTTTATTTATATTCTTTGTATTGCCCCATACACAGGAAAAATATAGCGTTAACAAAAAAACGACCTTGGGGTAGGTAAGTGGCAAAAACTATCGCGTTAACAAATTTTATTTTTGGAAATATGTGTGGGATATGTTCTCCTGTAAACTCGTCATTGTATCAGCAATTCATTATCAAAAATCAAGCCCCAGCATTCATTAGAATGTTTAGCATATTTTACATACGCTTTTACCCCTGGCAAATGGATTAACTGTGGTTGAGGAAGTTGCGGTAGCTCCTCAAATTGTTCCAACTTATTTTCACTGTCTTCATCTTCTTGTTCTGTGTTCGTATTTTCAAGAAACACCTTTAACACCTATATTATATGTAACGAAAAATTGACCCTTAAGGAATGGGAATGCTAAAGGAAATGCTATTATTATTTTATTTTATTTATTGGAAGTGTGGAAATATGCCCAGAGATTGGATTTAATTTCTAGCTGACTAGTTCTAGAGGCAATCACAAAAACTAAGCAAGGGCTGACACTTAACCAACCAGCTCACATGAGCGATTAACACTTATTAAAAATTAATTATAATTTAGGTAACACGTAGTACTCATGGTCGACATTTCAGCAAGTTTTGCCATAATCTGACAGCTTGAATGATATTTAAGTATTTACTATAAATATTAAAAATCCGAACACAAGTGCAAATTATCCCAAGGTCTTAGACCCTTTCAAACTTTAGAGAACAGAAATAACTATATTGGTGGTAAATACGATATTCCAAGGTGTTCTCCAAGGTTCTTGCCGGACTCTTGGGCCATGTGGTGTCGTTTGATTCACTCTCAGTTGGAAACGCGTGGGGGGGGGACTATATAAGATTAAGATTACCTTTGGGCTCCTGTATTTTAATCCGGTACGCAAGAGGGAGTAAATTTATGATATAATGGTAAACTACCGTATCTCTAAACAGTGATTGTGGAATATCGATCCCTCACAGTCATCCCCGCTGACGAAAACGGAATGTAAGGACAAAATGTTTCACAGGTAGCATTGGTACGACAGGAAGATAACTTCAATAACCCCTAATTGGAGTCACAACTCCAAAGCCTAAACCAAGTGAGAAACTACTTAAGATAAACAACCACTGACTTAAGAAAATATAACCCATCAAGAAGGTCTAAACTGAAAACCTAACTGGTGTGAAGGCAGGCGATACTGTTATAAGTATAGGGAGAACCGAGAAACATGGAAAAAGTGGAGAGTTTTTTATACTTTAGTTTGGACGAATGGCGACGATCTAACGCAGCGAAAAATCTGCGTTTAACCTTGGCGGTACAGTCAATGGAAGTTCGACTTACTGAGAACTACACTTGCCTATGCCAATTATATCACGCTCCATGAACCAAATAAAATTGCTAAAAAATTTGGGTTTTGAAATGAGCAACAAATTGACACTATGTTTGACTCCACAAAAATATTAATGAAATATGATCAAAAATAAAATACTTATTTATTTCAATGTCAACTATCCACTGGTTAAATAAATCATCCTTCATTGGCAGGAGTATTTTTAACATTACGAGAAAGTGACAATAGAATAAACGCCAATAACCGATTTATGTTTAAGAAATGATAAACGTATCATCTACTGAAAGAAAACGAACTCTGGAGAACAGAAGAAACTAAAGCCGGATGAATGTAAATATTTACTCATTAATAATATATCTACAGTAGAAGGATTTTGAGAAAGAATGTATATCGTCGGAAAGAGTATCAGTACTGGATTTATTGTGGGTTTGAAGTATGATTATCTTCGAGGAAACTATAGATAATTAGGTGTTTTAACATGATTGGATTATGTGAGTTGGTTAGGAATGAGAAGCTCTTCAAGAGGACTTGCAGCAACAATAAAGGAGGGTAGATTCTTGTAGAACCAAAATTGCTAGAAAGTGCAGTGGAATTCAGCAACAATAGGAAAGTGAGGCCATTGCAAGACTCTACAGCGGCAAGGAGTGCACTAGCTGGCATGTAGTAACAGCAATGTAAGAGTTTTGGTTCTTACAAGACTCTAAGCGCGAAGAAATTATATTTAAAAAAAAAATTCCCAATAAAAGTACATGAAAATTGGAGGTTGGTTTTACACATGTTTGTATCTATTATCTCTCGTACGTTAGATCCTAAGCTGAGGTATCCAAATTACAATGGAAACTTCACGCGACCACTCCTCTGATGTCGAAGACCTAATGAACACCTAGTTCCCGATATAATATCAATAAATAAACAAACTCTCTTTCCCCTCCCCGATTTTCAGATATTATTCTAATACTGTCAATGTTTTCCTTAGCCATCAACCAGATGTTTACTTTATTCAAAAAATGCATATCCTAGTACTCTGATTGATGCCTATTTGCAAAAGATGAAATACTCTTGGACTAATCAGTGAAAACGAATATCGAAACAACGTTTTATTAATTTTTGGTCCTTTGTGGCTTCTAGTTTGGTAATATTGCTCTGTATTATTATTTCCTCCTCTTTTATCAACAATTCTAGGACCTTAAAACAAAAAGATGTTTGAAGGGTAAACTATTTGATTGAATAAAGAGGGGAAATGATTATGAGAACCTTTTTTAGTAGAATATAATTTTGATAAATATTATTATAATGTAATAAATAATATTACAAATATTATCTAACAATAAGAGACGTTTGGTCGTTGCAAGTTGCAGTGATAGCAGTGCTGTGCAACAACAGTAAGAAAAATTAGGTCTTTACAAGAATCTAAGCATCATGGTGTACAGTAGGAGGCAGTAATAAAAGGAAGGTTAGATTTTAGATACACTAACCCATGGGGTGAAGTGGCATTCATCAATAAGAGAGGTTAGATTTTTTATGAGTTAAATTGGAATACAGCAACATTAAGGTTATTCAATACAGCAAAGGTTAGGTCTATTCAATACTCTAAGCGCTATGGATCACAGTGGGTTGCGTCAACAAAAAGGGCGGTTAGGTCTTTGCAAGACTCTAACCGCGACGTAGTGCATTAGCCTGTTCCAACAATAACAGAGCTTATGTACATGACTCTATACGCGAAGAAGTGATGTGGCATGCAGCAACAATAAGAGAAGTTAGATCTGTGCAATACTCTAAGCGCCACGACTTATTGTGGGATGCAGCAAAAATAAGAGGGATTAGGTCTTTTTGACTATGTTACAAGGAGTGACGTGCACGAAGAATCAATAAGAGACGTTAGATCTTAGAAAGACTTTGAAAGCCAAATAGTGCGTTAGCATTCATCAACAATAAGATACATTTGGCCTTACAAAGACTAAAAGTGCCAAGCATAGCAGTGCCATGTAACAACAATAAGAGGAATTAGGTCTTCGGAAGATTCTTAGACGCCATGGCGTGTCAGGTAATTTATAACAATCTAACCTTCAAGGAATGCAGTAATAGGCAGTAATAACAAAGAAGGTCAGATATTTGCAACACTAAGCCTCAAGGTGCGAAGTGTAAAGAAGCAATAATAAGAGAGGTTAAGTCTCCACAAGTTACTTAAACGGTATGATGTGCCAGATCATTACAGGGCTCTATCCGCCAAGGAATGATGTAGCAACAAAAAGAGAATTTAGATTTGTACAAGACTCTAACCGTCAAGGAGTGATGTGACATGTAGAAACAATAGGCGAGTCTTTGCTTGACTCTAAGTGCCATGGAGTGCAGTAGCATGTGGCAAAAATAAAAGAGGTTATATTTTTTAGACTCTCAGCGCCAAAGAGTGCAATAGCATATAGCAACAATTAGAGTGATTAGGTCTTTGGGAGACTCTAAGAGCCAATGAATGCAATAACATGCAGTTACAATATGAGAAATTAGGTCTTTGGAAAACTCGAAGAGCCATAGAGTGACAATAAGAGAGGTTAGGTCTTTTAGACCTCAGCGCCAAGGAGTAGCATTTAGCAACAATTAGAGAGGTAGAGAGGTTGTGTTTTGAGAGACTCTAAGAGTCAATGAATGCAGTAATATGCAGTTATAATATGTGAAATAAGGTTTTTAGAAGACTCAAAGAGCCATAAAGTGGCAATAAGAGAGGTCAGGTTTTTTAATCGACAAGGAGTGAAATAGCATGTAGCAACAATTAGAGTGGTTAGGTCTTTGGGAGACTCGAAACCAGGAATGACAATAAGAGTGGTTAGGTCTTTGGTACATTTCCAAATGCTAAGTAGTGACAATAACAGAAGTTAATTTTTTGGAAACCTGTTATTTATACATTCTCAAATATTACTAATTACCTCGATTATTTCGATATGGAAAACCTATAATTTCATTATAAAGTGAGAATTGGAGAATTAATTTTTTTTCCCTCATGATTAATCATGTTCAACATAGAAACTCACAACACAGATTTGTAAAGCCGTTTACCTATTTCATCAACTGTATTTGATGAAGTGTTTATGTGTATGGTATTCAACACTTCATGAAACAGTCCATCTAACCCAATTAAAAAATTACGATAATCTTCAAATATTAGCTGTACGAGTTACCCTTACAATGTAGATACTGAATTAAATAAATCCAAGTCTCTATATCTCATTTATAAATGAAAATTTAACAAAATTTTGGTCAGCAAAAGAACACATAATGAGTACCATTTGTAAAAGTTAATATAGAAATAAATTTTCATTTTTAAAATTTTTTTAGCATCTTTATTTTTTTGTATTTTATCCTCAGGAGCTAACTCATTGTGAGTGCATTTAGGACCCTAGGACCTAGATGGATTAACACCTTTCTTCATGTAGTCCTGAGTTAGATCCCTCTCTTCTAACACTGAAGTTATTAAAGAGCTAGGGAGTCTTTCTTTTATGCTCTTTTCGGTTTTTATTATTATTATTTATTTATTATTTTTTTTATATAACGAGATGAAGACCGGAAGGTTTTTTGCCTTTAAACAACAAGGACAAATTTTTTCACATTCTGTACGTAGCTCTAGTAAAGAGATATACAGGATATCTTTTTTATCTGTAACGGACCACCATTGGAATGTCGGAAATTATAAGATTTACAAAATACTTCAAATGGAGGATCTCTGGACTTTTCCTCTGTAATAAAATGGTGTATTTGAATTTTTTTTTAATTTCACCGTTTTTTGCAATATGGTTACCAACTTATCTTATGGAAACTAACTATTTTATGTCGAATTTGGTTTTTAGACGAGATTTTAAGATTTGTTTATTCTTGGGTATTTTTTATATTCTTAATAGTTTACGAGATTTAAACCCTAAAAATTCGCCAAAGTTCCGTTGAAAATATATGGGAATAAGAACCAATTTATTATTACTCTTGTTTTTACTTCTGTTATAGATCTATTGTTTTATGAATGGTGTTGAATTTAGGGTTTTATAGCACACATAAAAATAGTCAGTACTGTATTTTATTGATTTATAGATTATTATTTTAACATTTGCTATGTTAACAATTAAATGAGTTATTAAATCTTTAAAAATAGCTCTGACACAATGAAGACTAGTCTTACAGCAGATTTTCAAAACGTTAGCCGTTGTTGCATATCCAAGCATTAGCTCTTACAAAAATTGATAGATTTTTTTATGGCGTTTGATAAATTTTAAAATAAAATATCTGTATTTTTTCCCCCTTTTTTTTCTTTTTCTTTTTTTTTTCTTCATATCCTCGACCGAAGCATAACGTTATAGAGTTATTTTTGTAGGTACTTCACCCCATAAGATAAATACCAAAGGGCATTAGGTCTGGAGACCTTGCTGGCCAAGATATAGGGGCGATGTACCTAGCTATTTCTCAGGAAAAGTAATGTTCAAAAACTGTACAACTACGTCACTATTATGAGCCGGTGCTTCGTCTTACTGGTACATTAATTTTATCCTGATATTAAGTGGAAGATCTTCAAAAGGAATCCTAAATACCTAGCTCATGTGAAGTCTCCTTCATGAATGTTTCCTTCCTATGTAGTCCTAAATTCAATAGTATTCATAGAACAATACATGTATAATCGAAACTGAAAGAAAAGTATTACAAGATTGGTTCATAAACGTAACTTTGGCGAACTTTCGGGGCTTATATCTCGTAAACGAGTAAGAATATACAAAAATACCCAAGAATAAAAAAGTTTTAAAATATCGTTTACAATTCTAAAACAACGATAAGGATTTTCATAAGAAATTTCAAAGTTTACCGCTCTATTGGAAAATGGTGGCAAAATTTTAAAAATTCTAATACGCATTTTAT
The DNA here is from genome assembly GCA_963513935.1 of Aphrophora alni. Classification (NCBI taxonomy): domain Eukaryota; kingdom Metazoa; phylum Arthropoda; class Insecta; order Hemiptera; family Aphrophoridae; genus Aphrophora; species Aphrophora alni. The sequence goes on along the minus strand of OY740765.1, from coordinate 54,799,483 downwards.
TATAGAGAAAAATCTGTAAATCTTCTATTTTTCAGCATCCCAATAGAGGCCCAGTTAAGAAAGACACTCAAAAAAAAACTTGAATTCGAGTTTTTGTTTTACTTAAAGAAACAATCAGTGAAATAAAGATATTTTTAGGCTTACATATTATTATATCTAAATAACGTTCACTTATCAGATGTGTTTCTTCATTGAATGTGCCAATCTGATGAACAATTCATTAATCTCTAAACGATTCTGAATAAAACCAAATTCCTTAGATCAAACTACACAATATTAACTTTAACTAAAATAATACTAAGTTCGCGTATTAATTTAAAATTAATGCAGTTCTTATCCTTTGAAAACAACCACATTTTAAAAGATTTTGAGAATTGAGACATATTCTGAAAACTTCCGACTAGTAGCGTATTGAATATTTCGATTCCACACCACCACGTCCCCCATGAACTAACTGCTTGGCATTACATTAATTATTAAATCAGAATATCATAAAACGATATATATTCAAATTTACTTTAGGACCTTGCGTAATACTGTTTGTTATCTTCGAGAAGTAAGGCCTTGTGTAGTTTTTCTCCACTACGACACAAAATGGATGTAAATCTAATACATACAGAGTGTTAAGAAAATATTGTAGCATACTTTAAACCGATAACGTTTCGTCATTTTGTATTTTTTTGATAAAATAATTATAGCTTTTGAATTTAAGATTTCGACTCGAAATTTGGTACACACATTTATTATGTAACGGTTTCACAGTATACAAAGAATCAAATTTTAGCTTATAAATTGTCGAACTGATGACGGTTTGAAATTTTTAATGTTGAATATCTCAAAACCATTACCTATACAAAAATGTTAACGGCCGCCATTTTGAAAATTTATGAGATAAAGTATTGATTCTTGGTATACTGGTAAACCGTAGCATAAAAAAATACGTATACCAAATTTCGTCTCGAAATCTTTGTAATTTCATAAAGCTATAATTATTTTTCAAAAAATATAAGATGGCCGACAGATGGAAAACGAAGCGTGTCTGGACAAATGTTTATAGGAACTTGTTTCTTTATTTTGAGCCATATAAGCAGTACCACTTTAAGTTTGGCACGACATATTTCTGAACACACTGTATACCTTGTGCAACTCGCTCATCTTCAAATTCTAACCTCCTTCCAGATGAGCTAGAAACTTGAAATTTGCAAACTTTCAAATTAAAAGCTGGCTTTTAGCCTGTAACCTACGGGAAAATTTTAAAATTTTAACACCAGAAAAAAACAAAATGGTGGACGCATTATTAAATTTCTGTGTAGACCTTTTTTGAAAGTCTATTGTGACTAAACGAATCCTATCGAAAAACGGATTGTACCAGTACTCACGGATTTGGCGAGATCTACAAGATCCTTAATTTTTTTTTTTTTTTTTTGTATCTTCATCGGTTTATACCTTAGATAGAGTTAGATTTTTGATTTTAGGTCAATTTTGTATATTTTGCAAAAATTATTTAATCCTTCGACACACTTATAGGACAACTAGAATCGTCAAATTTGGTACGTGTATGGCAGTTGGGGTGTGCCAGTATGTTTGCCAAATTTGATGAATGTAGATGTTCTATAAGTGTGTCGAAAAGTTAAATAATGTGTGGAAGTTATTAAAGTTTTATTCTATAACTTTAATCCAATATCAAACACCCTCTCTCAGGTTTGTCAAAACCCAATGGATGTCTGGTATGTAGGCTATATATAATATGTATATAGCCTACATACGACCCGATAAAATTCGCCCCAGACTGTCTTCAAGAGTTCAACCGTAAGATGCATATTATTTGTCTCCTTTTCAGAATATTTTACAGCAACAAAATAATTAATATATGCCTTTAAACTTTTTTTCTTTGAGGTCACAGGCCACGAGTAACCATTCTCCACTGGGACTCCAATCTGTTATGGAATATACTTAGTGTTCATAAGGTAAAGAATAGATTGAAAATATGTAAAAGAGCTAAAAATAAAACATTGATATTCTACGGAAAAAAAGGTAGCATAGTACCTTTTATTTGAAAATAATATTGAAAAGAGAATTTAAAAAATTCATATATCACCCCCCCCCCCCTATATTGCTAAACTAAATTGAATATGACGCGAATCCATATGACCGGTTTTCTTAACCATCTTAATGAGTGTTGAAAATTCATAAAATCAAATTTTGAAATAAATGGAAAATTAATTTCTTATCACAGAAAAATACTTGTATTAATTCCATTCATCTTTTTTTAATAGCGTAGAGAAAACTTGTTTTTAAAACAGTTTTAAGTTAAAAAAAATGAAGACCTATATTTTCTATTACAGTTATTTTCTTCATCTTAACTTTTTTTAAACGTCTAGAAGTCTCAATTTTTTTAATACTAAAAATTTCGTGTAGGCCTATAAGATCTGTTTTTATTTACAACACGGTTTTTACACATGTTTAACACATGTGATTTTGTTCGTCTATTAATTAAAAGTCAACTAAATCAACTGATTACCGATAAAATTAAAACACAAGTAGGTCGAGATAGAGAACTCATGACACACGATAGAGTTATTTCCACGGAAACAGATAATCATATTAATTCCGTCAATTGAACGTATTTGACGTCATATTTCTACGATGACATTATCCCATACTTAAACATAGACTAGGCCTACCCACTCCAACCGGTTTTTTTTTAAGTTAGGCCTAGTGTTAATAACATAACAAGCCTTGGCTTTTGGGAAGTAATCAGCAAACAAGTGACACGAGTGGAGACAACTAAGTCTAGGTATAGTAATTATATTTATAATTGTAGCCTAATTAGTGTATTTTTAACGAAGCAATAATAATTGTTCAATGTATTTGGGTTAAGAACAGTTTTGTAACTAAATAATGTCTTTAAATATTATAAATTGTTATTAACATTCACATTCATAGATTTGTTTTGTAAAACTATTTTAACTCTTTGATTAAAGAAATTCATAAATAAGTTTAATTAGAACTGTGATATCTACTCAAAATAAAATCGTAAATTTTTATTTTAAATTCGTATGAAACTTCACATTTATAACTCTCGCATATATTTAAGAAATTAAAATAATCTAGTCTATTATATTGTATATTCTTATTAACATCACATTTATACATTTGTTTACGCAAAATGCATTAATCTAGTAAATAAATTGAAAATCAACCCGTGTCTATGTTATTTAAATTCTTATTAACATCACAATTATACATTTGTTTACGCAAAATGCGTTAATCTAGTAAATAAATTCAAAATCAACCCGTGTCTATGTTATTTAAATTCTTATTAACATCACATTTATACATTTGTTTACGCAAAATGCATTAATCTAGTAAATAAATTCAAAATCAACCCGTGTCTATGTTATTTAAATTCTTATTATCACATTTATACATTTGTTTACGCAAAATGCGTTAATCTAGTAAATAAATTCAAAATCAACTCGTGTCTATGTTATTTAAATTCTTATTAACATCACATTCATACATTTGTTTACGCAAAATGCGTTAATCTAGTAAATAAATTCAAAATCAACTCATGTCTATGTTATTTAATTTCTTATTAACATCACATTCATACATTTGTTTACGCAAAATGCGTTAATCTAGTAAATAAATTCAAAATCAACTCATGTCTATGTTATTTAAATTCTTATTAACATCACATTCATACATTTGTTTACGCAAAATGCATTAATCTAGTAAATAAATTCAAAATCAACCCGTGTCTATGTTATTTAAATTCTTATTATCACATTTATACATTTGTTTACGCAAAATGCGTTAATCTAGTAAATAAATTCAAAATCAACTCGTGTCTATGTTATTTAAATTCTTATTAACATCACATTCATACATTTGTTTACGCAAAATGCGTTAATCTAGTAAATAAATTCAAAATCAACTCATGTCTATGTTATTTAATTTCTTATTAACATCACATTCATACATTTGTTTACGCAAAATGCGTTAATCTAGTAAATAAATTCAAAATCAACTCATGTCTATGTTATTTAAATTCTTATTAACATCACATTCATACATTTGTTTACGCAAAATGCGTTAATCTAGTAAATAAATTCAAAATCAACTCATGTCTATGTTATTTAATTTCTTATTAACATCACATTCATACATTTGTTTACGCAAAATGCGTTAATCTAGTAAATAAATTCAAAATCAACCCGTGTCTATGTTATTTAAATTCTTATTAACATCACATTTATACATTTGTTTACGCAAAATGCATTAATCTAGTAAATAAATTCAAAATCAACCCGTGTCTATGTTATTTAAATTCTTATTATCACATTTATACATTTGTTTACGCAAAATGCGTTAATCTAGTAAATAAATTCAAAATCAACTCATGTCTATGTTATTTAAATTCTTATTAACATCACAATTATACATTTGTTTACGCAAAATACGTTAATCTAGTAAATAAATTCAAAATCAACTCATGTCTATGTTATTTAAATTCTTATTAACATCACATTCATACATTTGTTTACGCAAAATGCGTTAATCTAGTAAATAAATTCAAAATCAACTCATGTCTATGTTATTTAATTTCTTATTAACATCACATTCATACATTTGTTTACGCAAAATGCGTTAATCTAGTAAATAAATTCAAAATCAACTCATGTCTATGTTATTTAATTTCTTATTAACATCACATTCATACATTTGTTTACGCAAAATGCGTTAATCTAGTAAATAAATTCAAAATCAACTCATGTCTATGTTATTTAATTTCTTATTAACATCACATTCATACATTTGTTTACGCAAAATGCGTTAATCTAGTAAATAAATTCAAAATCAACTCATGTCTATGTTATTTAATTTCTTATTAACATCACATTCATACATTTGTTTACGCAAAATGCGTTAATCTAGTAAATAAATTCAAAATCAACTCATGTCTATGTTATTTAAATTCTTATTAACATCACATTCATACATTTGTTTACGCAAAATGCGTTAATCTAGTAAATAAATTCAAAATCAACTCATGTCTATGTTATTTAAATTCTTATTAACATCACAATTATACATTTGTTTACGCAAAATACGTTAATCTAGTAAATAAATTCAAAATCAACTCATGTCTATGTTATTTAAATTCTTATTAACATCACATTCATACATTTGTTTACGCAAAATGCGTTAATCTAGTAAATAAATTCAAAATCAACTCATGTCTATGTTATTTAATTTCTTATTAACATCACATTCATACATTTGTTTACGCAAAATGCGTTAATCTAGTAAATAAATTCAAAATCAACTCATGTCTATGTTATTTAATTTCTTATTAACATCACATTCATACATTTGTTTACGCAAAATGCGTTAATCTAGTAAATAAATTCAAAATCAACTCATGTCTATGTTATTTAATTTCTTATTAACATCACATTCATACATTTGTTTACGCAAAATACGTTAATCTAGTAAATAAATTCAAAATCAACTCATGTCTATGTTATTTAATTTCTTATTAACATCACATTCATACATTTGTTTACGCAAAATGCGTTAATCTAGTAAATAAATTCAAAATCAACTCATGTCTATGTTATTTAAATTCTTATTAACATCACAATTATACATTTGTTTACGCAAAATACGTTAATCTAGTAAATAAATTCAAAATCAACTCATGTCTATGTTATTTAAATTCTTATTAACATCACATTCATACATTTGTTTACGCAAAATGCGTTAATCTAGTAAATAAATTCAAAATCAACTCATGTCTATGTTATTTAATTTCTTATTAACATCACATTCATACATTTGTTTACGCAAAATACGTTAATCTAGTAAATAAATTCAAAATCAACTCATGTCTATGTTATTTAATTTCTTATTAACATCACATTCATACATTTGTTTACGCAAAATGCGTTAATCTAGTAAATAAATTCAAAATCAACTCATGTCTATGTTATTTAATTTCTTATTAACATCACATTCATACATTTGTTTACGCAAAATGCGTTAATCTAGTAAATAAATTCAAAATCAACTCATGTCTATGTTATTTAATTTCTTATTAACATCACATTCATACATTTGTTTACGCAAAATGCGTTAATCTAGTAAATAAATTCAAAATCAACTCATGTCTATGTTATTTAATTTCTTATTAACATCACATTCATACATTTGTTTACGCAAAATGCGTTAATCTAGTAAATAAATTCAAAATCAACTCATGTCTATGTTATTTAATTTCTTATTAACATCACATTCATACATTTGTTTACGCAAAATGCGTTAATCTAGTAAATAAATTCAAAATCAACTCATGTCTATGTTATTTAAATTCTTATTAACATCACATTCATACATTTGTTTACGCAAAATGCGTTAATCTAGTAAATAAATTCAAAATCAACTCATGTCTATGTTATTTAATTTCTTATTAACATCACATTCATACATTTGTTTACGCAAAATGCGTTAATCTAGTAAATAAATTCAAAATCAACTCATGTCTATGTTATTTAATTTCTTATTAACATCACATTCATACATTTGTTTACGCAAAATGCGTTAATCTAGTAAATAAATTCAAAATCAACTCATGTCTATGTTATTTAATTTCTTATTAACATCACATTCATACATTTGTTTACGCAAAATGCGTTAATCTAGTAAATAAATTCAAAATCAACTCATGTCTATGTTATTTAATTTCTTATTAACATCACATTCATACATTTGTTTACGCAAAATGCGTTAATCTAGTAAATAAATTCAAAATCAACTCATGTCTATGTTATTTAAATTCTTATTAACATCACATTCATACATTTGTTTACGCAAAATGCGTTAATCTAGTAAATAAATTCAAAATCAACTCATGTCTATGTTATTTAAATTCTTATTAACATCACAATTATACATTTGTTTACGCAAAATACGTTAATCTAGTAAATAAATTCAAAATCAACTCATGTCTATGTTATTTAAATTCTTATTAACATCACAATTATACAAATGTTTACGCAAAATGCGTTAATCTAGTAAATAAATTCAAAATCAACTCATGTCTATGTTATTTAAATTCTTATTAACATATAATAATTAAATTACCTTTGGTTTCCGTCAGGTGACTTCTTTTTATATACACTTACGCGTTTCGAAGCGTACGCTCCATCTTCAGAGTTCTATTATCTTTTTCACTCGATTGAGGTCGTTATACATTAAAATAACACATAAAAAACACACGGACACTACATATATATGTTTATAAATTAATACATCGCTTATGATAACGCGACACTTGCGATGCGTATCACATCAATGTCCTAGGACAACTAACGTTAGTTGTCCTAGGAGACGTTAGTTGTCCTAGGACATTGATGTGATGTAAAACGGAGAAATTAAGGAACAATGTGTTATTAAGTATGGGATCCCACAGGGATCAGTGATTTCGGGTCAATTATTCTTAATGTCTTTAATTTGTAGATGATGACTGTTTCAAGGGAGGCCTGTTCGCTTTTTCCGACGATACTGTTCTCTTTTATAAGGTATCAACGCAAATTAGGCGTGCAAAATGACTTAATGCTGGCGGTCCACGAAAAACTACATGGTGACGATACCTAAAACTAATATAATTTTCAATATTTCTTGCTACTTATTATTTGTAATCCATTTAAAATGTCATGAAATATTTTGTAAAGACATTACAAACTGCATATGTTCAGATATAGAGCAAGTAAGTTTTCTAGAATGACTATTATTTGTGGACTCCAGGGTAACTTGGAAAGTGCACATTGAATATCTACATAAAACATTAGTAAAATACATTAGTGTTTGGTAAGATAGTTATGGTAACATCTTGTATAAACTACAACTATTAAAAACAAACTATGATCTAGTTAACTCTAATTAGCAATATGGAATTGGAATATGAAAGGAGGGGGAATGAAATATTATTCCAATTATAACTAAGACGCAGATCATTTCAAAAACCACACTTATGGGCTTAGGGGACCTCAAAACGGATATTGATCAAAGGACATTCAACAGACACCATTTCAAAAACCACTGTTTATTGACTCAAGGACCTCAATGCTGTTATTTCCGCGAAAAAAATCGAATTCGCTTTTTTGACCCATGTGTATACTTACGGATATGAAAAACTAAAAACAAAAGTTAATACTATTTTAATGAAACAAAGTAAACTATTTATTACACTTGTATGCAAACCCCCCTTTCTGTAACTTTACAGCGATCCATAGATACAGCTTGTAACGCCGTCGCCTAGCGCCTAAGCGATGTTATTGATCAGTTTGCTGTCTACAGGCAACGGGTTTAGGCTCTTGATTAAATTTCACACTGAGGTCCGCTATATTTGTATAATAGCAAACAACAACCTACACGTGGGTGTGGTCAATACAATACGCTTCGTGATGTCAGACAAAATAGTCATTGTTTTACAATTGATATTAATTAGGTCATTTCGACAATACAACACAGAATCCTGTGCAAACCATCTCATCTAACTAATGACCCCCTGATAAAACAACGACTGGGTGATTATTTTATTCGCTGATTAACTGTTTGCCTCACTAACTGACTATTGATTCACTTTCTCACTGGCTGCGTGACTATTTTACTCATTGCCTATTTGGCTTAGTGAATGTTTAACTGACTGATTGTCTTTATGACTGATTAGATAAATTACTTTTTTCCTCACCAATTGACTGGGTGAGTGGCTGTTTTACTCACCAACTACCTGAGTCATGGTTTGATTCACTAATTGCCTCTATAACTCACTAAGTGGTCGGATGAACTACTTTTTGACTCATTGAATGACTATTTGATTTATTCTTAGATTGTCTGAGTGACTGTTTGACTCACTAATTAACTGTATTAGTCACTGACTGACTGGCTGAGTGATTGATTCACTGACTAAGCGAATCACTGCCTGATTGACAACAAGAGTCGCTGGTTGATTCTTTGATTGACTTAATGAGCGAGTGACTGGCGCTCTGAATGTTTCACTCCTGACGGAGTAACTTGCTGACTCGGATGATTCACTGATTGAGTGACCTACGGGCTGAGTGACTGTTTGACTCACTGGCTGACTAGCTGAGTGATAGTTTGATTTACTGTTTGACTGGCTGAGTAGCTGTATGATTGGTTGGTTTAGTCACAATTTGACTCGCTGATTAAATGATTGATTCACTAACTCAGTTGACGTTTGACTCGCTGACGTACTGACTGCGTGATTGTTTGACTCACTGGTCGACTGTTTGGTTCACTGACTAAGTACTTACTCGCTGAGTGATGTTTGACTAATTGATTGACTGTTTGACTCACTTACTGAATGACATACAAACTGAGAGCCTGTTTGGTTAATACATTATTCAAATCTTGTTGCATAAAATGTGCTAATAATTTAGTTCTTTTGAAATAAATAGGTATTCATTTTTATATTTTCTTCGGCTATACTAACTCAAATATGGCGACTTTGTCGTTGAAACGCGTTTGATTTAATAAACGTATTTGTGGGGAATTGTGTTCCAGTTTTATTTTAATATTTATTGTCCAGCTCCATATTTATTTATCCAAAATAAAAATTACAATTAATGTAGCTGAGGTCATGTATTTCAGTAAGCAAAAACTACGGTGAAAACAAATATAATCTCAAATATAAATTGCACTGAATGAAGCAGTGGTCATGTATTCTACTACAGTATGTGCAAACTACGGTAATTGTAAACAACCAGAAATTCTAAAATAGAAATTACACTGAATGAAGCTGTGGCCATTTATTCCACTAATTGTAAACCATAAATTTCAAAATAGAAATAACACAATGAATGAAGCTGTGGCCATGTATTCCACTGATTGTAAACCATAAACTGCAAAATAGAAATTATACTGAATGAAGTTGTGGCCATGTATTCCACTACGTGCTAAAACATTACCTCTAAGGAATCGGATCCGCAGTACCAGCGTCAGCAGAAGTGAGCAAGCGAACTTCCGGACGCTGTTAGACAATGACCACGATGTCACAGGAGTGAACCCTTTAGTCTCCATGACAATTACTACGATATGTGAGATAGAGACGTTCCATAGGGTATTCTATATGATTTACCATTAGAATGAACCACGTTGGTTGACACAACAGGGACACAGTATTCTATGTGATTTACCATTAGAATGAACCACGTTGGTTGACACAACAGGGACACAGTATTCTATATGATTTACCATTAGAATGAACCACGTTGGTTGACACAACAGGGACACAGTATTCTATGTGATTTACCATTAGAATGAACCACGTTGGTTGACACAACAGGTATACAGTATTCTATGTGATTTACCATTAGAATGAACCACGTTGGTTGACACAACAGGGACACAGTATTCTATGTGATTTACCATTAGAATGAACCACGTTGGTTGACACAACAGGGACACAGTATTCTATATGATTTACCATTAGAATGAACCACGTTGGTTGACACAACAGGGACACAGTATTCTATGTGATTTACCATTAGAATGAACCACGTTGGTTGACACAACAGGGACACAGTATTCTATGTGATTTACCATTAGAATGAACCACGTTGGTTGACACAACAGGGACACAGTATTCTATGTGATTTACCATTAGAATGAACCACGTTGGTTGACACAACAGGGACACAGTATTCTATGTGATTTACCATTAGAATGAACCACGTTGGTTGACACAACAGGGACACAGAATTCTATGTGATTTACCATTAGAATGAACCACGTTGGTTGACACAACAGGGACACAGTATTCTATGTGATTTACCATTAGAATGAACCACGTTGGTTGACACAACAGGGACACAGTATTCTATGTGATTTACCATTAGAATGAACCACGTTGGTTGACACAACAGGGACACAGAATTCTATGTGATTTACCATTAGAATGAACCACGTTAGTTGACACAACAGGGACACAGTATTCTATGTGATTTACCATTAGAATGAACCACGTTGGTTGACACAACAGGGACACAGTATTCTATGTGATTTACCATTAGAATGAACCACGTTGGTTGACACAACAGGGACACAGTATTCTATGTGATTTACCATTAGAATGAACCACGTTGGTTGACACAACAGGGACACAGTATTCTATGTGATTTACCATTAGAATGAACCACGTTGGTTGACACAACAGGGACACAGAATTCTATGTGATTTACCATTAGAATGAACCACGTTGGTTGACACAACAGGGACACAGTATTCTATGTGATTTACCATTAGAATGAACCACGTTGGTTGACACAACAGGGACACAGTATTCTATGTGATTTACCATTAGAATGAACCACGCTGGATGACACAACAGGGACAGAGTAATATATGTGATAACCGATTATTAATGTGTGTGTAATTAGTATAGATATGAACTAGAAAATTACTGAACCTTAATCAGAGTTTCAGTCGCGTCAACTGTGGGCTGCCCATTAGAATATATACTAGTTTGCGATTACCTAGATAATATAGGTTTGTAGGTCTACTAAACATGGAACCAATCCCTACAAAGCACTGCTACGTTATTCATGATCTGCAGTGTACACAACCTATTCGAGGTATTCGAGCATTAATCCAGTATAATGAGCTGAGGGAAAACCGTAAATATCCTGTTATTTGTTTATTCCTTCAAATAGAAAGCATAAAAAGAAGAGAATAGCAATAAAAGTACAACACTATTATCCAATAAAATATTACTACAATAAGCCAAACCTAATTAGAAACAACTTTAAAAAAAAATACACTTATGCTTATCACAGAATGAACTATGCATGGGTACGAATCGCGTGTAATGTATTGCTTCCATTATCTTTTTAGTTATTATAACAGTACACAATAACCCTATCAACAACTAGTCTGCCAGTTTAAATAATTTAATACGATTTTTTCACAGGTTATAAAAAACAGGAATCGTAATAACGCAATTAGGTGTATTCCCAGACAAAATTTGTGCAATGTAACGGGGATTAGAAACAAAATATACGAGTATTATAACTAGTTTTGGTATTCGTGTTCCCATAGCAACTGATCTTTGTGTACAGTAACAGTGATCATTATTAACAAATACACTACTGAAATTATTTTAAATACATACTAGAAGAGTCTGAGAGCTGTGTGAGATGCCATATTTAACACTCCTATATCATAAAAAAACTATTTCACAATAAAAACATTTTAACACCCCAATGGTGATTAAATTATAACTTTTTTGTACTATATTAAAAATAAATTCAGAAATATTGTATATTTTCTAAATTTTTAAAAAATAATTCAGAAATGTTATAAATTTTCTAAATAAAACCGTCTTCATCGCCTTTTGATCCGTATAGCAAATTGTGAGATATTCGACCTGTTTGGTCGGCGAATAATTAATTTGCACTTTTAAACTCAGGAATTTTCTGGAAAATGGTGTCGAATACTTTTTCCTTAGGTTTTCGTGTTATTTATGCGTTTGTCAGAAAGTTAATGCAGTGTTTTTGGTCTAGAAGAAACACATTAATGTATGTAAAGAGTACAGCTACCGAGCTGAAATATTAAGTTTACTGTTTTGCTACGATTTTCTTCGTTGAAACTTTTCGTTTTAATTTCTGCCGAACAGAAAGATAGACAGTGTCGTGAAAATTTAAGGGGGATCTAAAAATAGCATTTTAGTTCTTCTCTGCGCCATTTCGTGTAAGAACTTCTTCTGTAATCGAAAGAGCATTTGTACCCTAAGTAAAAAATCATGAACCATTTCTACCGATCACATTATGCAGAAACAATATTTTACTAATTACTGAACTTAACGTCCTTTTGATATACTTTGTCAGATTAGGGAGGTAACTCCTTAACATACAATTTGTCCACCTCGAGTTCTCTGTACTACAACAAAATACTTAGCTGTTCACTTAAGCTCACATCCATTAGATACAGGTAGATCTTTCTTCACCATGATTGAGAAATATATATTTAACACACACAGTGTCCTGTTATGATACCCTACCACCACTCTGGGATCCTTTCTTTCTAACCCTATAAGCAAAGCAATCTTCACAGATTTCATCTTCCTTCCGCGATTCAGTTTAGGAATATCTCTGATTTTAGCTTTCATCCTGTCTTCTTAGTCCTAATAGCTACCTTCCTCATCCTTCATCGATACTGTTTAGGAAGATCTTTGATTGTGACTCAGATCTATTCTTTATAGCCACCTTCATCGATTTAGTTTAGGAAGATCTCCGATTGTAGCTCAGATTCTGTCTTCATAGTCCTACTAGCTACTTTCCTATTCCTTCGTCGATTCTGTTTAGGAATATCTTTGATTGTAGCTCAGATCCTTTCATCTTAGTCCTATTAGCTACCTTCCTTTTCCTTCATAGATTCTCTTTTGTAAGATCTTTGATTGTGACTCAGATCTATTCTTCCTAACCCTATAAGCCACCTTCCTCTTCCTTCATCGATTCTGTTTAAGAAGATATTTGATTGTGGGTCAGATCCTTTCTTCTAGCCCTATAAACCACTTTCCACTTCCTTCATCGATTCTGTTTAGGAAGATCTTTGATTGTGGCTCAGATCCTTTCTCTCTAGCCCTACAGATCCTTTCATCTTAGTCCTATTAGCTACCTTCCTTTTCCTTCATAGATTCTCTTTTGTAAGATCTTTGATTGTGACTCAGATCTATTCTTCCTAACCCTATAAGCCACCTTCCTCTTCCTTCATCGATTCTGTTTAAGAAGATATTTGATTGTGGGTCAGATCCTTTCTTCTAGCCCTATAAACCACTTTCCTCTTCTTTCACCGATTCTGTGTAGGAAAATCTTTGGTTTTGTCTCAGAATCGTTTTTCCTAGTTACCTTCCTCGTCTGCTCACTCTGATCAGCTCATCTGGCTTTTCATTTCCAGTAAATCCACAAGACTAAAAATGTATACGTACTAAAGTTTAATTTATATAGCTCGAAGCCTATGTAGGCATCCGTTTTAAGATATCGTCTCTTTGGGGCTTAATTACTACTGTACTAACAACGCATATTTTGTTTCAGGGACTATTGCCGACTCTTCCAATGATCTGCAGATAAGGTTACCACACTGCGGCGAGACACACTGTAAGTCAAATATTTTCTTGGATTTACGGGTATTTGCCTTACCTCCAAAGCGCATCAGTGCTATAGGACCCTGGTCTTCCTTCATAACCGTGTTACATACACTCTTTTCTGTATTCCTTCACTATTCTCCACCTTCAGTATTGGTGTAAATGGGTTTTGTGAGTGGAAGGGCATAACTGCCAAAATTTTGTACCAATCCTCTTTTCGCAAAAACCACCTAGAGAATAATTTCGTTGGCTAAAGGAGCAAGCTGAGATGTAACGAGCATTACAGTCCAAAACGACATTGTTACAGCTATCTAGTATCTTTTTTAAATAAACCCCATTCTTTTTCGTTTTATAACCCCATTCGTTTATAATTAACCATATTTTAATGTTCAAATTAGTTTAATTTTTAACACATTTCAATATTTGACCGCTATCTCAATTTCACCTTATTCGAATTAATATTACGTTAATTATTATAAAACATAGTGGTAATTCGTTTGAAAGGTTTGTTAATAATATAAACGTTGGTAAAAACTCATTTTAGATTTTAGCAAGTAATTTAAATCGGTGCTAAGTGTCAGATAATATTTTAAAAATGTACAGTACTAGGAATAATAAGGAGAATTTAATTTTCAAAACAATAATTTGTTATTATCATTATAGATAATTAATGTTGTAGCTAATGGGGATGGGGGCGTAGTCGTTGAAACACGGGATAATTTAAGTTTATTTTGTGAGAATTTGTGTTCTGTTTATTATTTTTAGAATATATTTTCTCAAGTACTGCTCTATTTTTATTCGTAAATTTCTACACTATTTTCCCCTAAAAATATACCTATTACTATAGTCCTTAATAGTATAACACTTGTTATTATTTTCCTTATATGTATTTGTTTATTGTATTATATTATATACTTAATTTTTTTAAAAAATCTGATATTTATTCCTTGAATTTTATATTGATAAATTCGGTGATAAATTCTAGAATTTGTGGCGCAGTGGTCCCCACCTGACCATAAGTGCTTGCGCCACTGACGTACTCAAATTATGTTTAGTTTTATTTAAAACATATTGCTAGTTTTTATTTGAAATATTTTACTGTCGTTTTCAAATAATATTTATAGTTTTATTTAAAACATGTTGCCAGTATCATTTTAAATATTTTGTTCTATTATTCAAATTATATTTATAGTTTCATTTAAAATATGTTCGTAGTTTCATTAAAATATTTTGTTATCGTTTTCGAATTATATTTCCAGTTTTATTCCAAAAAATATTGCTGTTTCATTTAAAAGATTTTGTTATCGTTTTCGAATTATATTTACAGTTTTATTCCTAAAGGTATTGCTGGTTTCATTTAAAAGATTTTGTTCTCGTATTCAAATTATATTTCCAGTTTTATTCCAAAAGGTATTGCTAGTTTCATTAAATAGATTTTGTTTTGTATTCCAATTATATTTACAGTTTTATTTAAAACATGTTCGTAGTTTTGTTTGAAATATTTAGTTGTCGTATTGAAATTATATAAACAGTTCTATCTAAAATATGTTACTAGTTTCATTTAAAATATTTTGTTGTCGTATTCATTTTTATTTACGGTTTTATGGAAAACACGTTGGTAGTTTCATTTAAAATGTTTAGTTATCGTTTGAAATTATATTTTCAGTTTTATATAAAATATGTTGCTAGTTTCATTTAAAAGATTTAGTTGTCGTTTTGAAATTATATTACTAATAATAGTAATAATAGAATAGTGATTTATTATAAAATATGGTGACATCTTTTATCAAAATATAGGAATTATTTTAAATTGTACGTATCAATAATAAAGTAAAAACTTTGTGGATATATTTGAAACAAAATTAATATAATTCTCTTTACTAAATAAAATAAAAATAAAGACAACAAAGAAATAAATAATTACTGTTTGACCGTACTGCTACAACATGATCCAAGTTACCGTCTGTTGGGCTGACAGCAAAATTAAGGAATACTAATATTATTTAATTTTACATAAAAAAACATATAATATTAATATATCGCATACAATCTCCTTATATCCCCACACTTAACGACCATAACACATTGTTACTCTGATAATCGCCTTAAAACAAGTGAACTTTAAATCTTATGATACTTTGTCGTCCCTAAAAAGATTCCCCAAACTCTATTCAAAAACCATTTAACGGTAGCTCTCTTTTCTTTTAGGTGAGATTCCCATGTTAATCTTGTAGTTAGCAATGTCCTCAAATACTTATAACTAATTACTACTTCAATTCTTTCACCCTTATTACTATTACCTATTATTATTCCAACTATCATTAGCACCCAATTTACCACCATTTCTAAAAAAAAAAAACCACCATTAGATTTTTTTTTTTAAATAACTTTCAAATTGCAAAGGTTACGGTACTCCTCGAGATGACCGATCATAATCTAGAGGCTAGCAGCTGTAGGAGCGAAAAGAACGATGCCGTCTGAGTACATTAAAGCCCTGACTTTAACCCCCCCAAATTACAACCAATTTTTAAAATATCTAAAAGGTGTACACATTTTTTAAACACTCCAACATAGGTGTAGACACTCCCATACAAGACAATTAAAAAAACAAAACAAAAAAACAATGCCTTCCTGTCAATAGTATCAAAAGCTAATGAGAAATGAACGAAAAAATAATGTAGTTTACCTTTTCTGAACGATAGGCACAAATTAATCATATTTGTTTTAAACAAATTATCTGCAGTGGAATGACCTTACCTGAAACCTGCCTGGCCTTCATTATAATATTTCGCTCACTAACTCACAAATTTAAGCAATTAATTATGTAACAAACTCGTATATATTTAGCAATACAGTCTATTTGTAATTTTCCTCTGTAAGACAATCCTCTGTAAATTCCTACACACTCGATATCACCTTTTTTATGTAAAGGAAAAATAATTTATTTTTTAAATCTCCCTGGAACTTGGCCGCTATTATAAATCCCATCGTAAGTCATCAATAATGTCAACATAATGCTGAACAATTTTTAAAAAATTCACAGGGAACTCCATAGTAACCCGGTGCTTTGAAGTTTTTACAAACTTTTTTATAACTGCTTGAATTTCCTGCAAAGTAAATGTACTAGGTATCTAGAAAATTAACTATGTGAACGGCTCAGCAAAAAAAAAATAGAATTCAATAAAAGCCGTGGATTTAAAAGATTTTAAAAATAACGAACCCATTCATTATTACCAATATTTGCTGCTAATATTTTGTTTACACAAATTGCCTGCTTTAATGTTTTGCTGTCTTTAGCTCAGCTTAATGTAACTATATTGTTTTGATATGTCTTCTTTTTCTCTTTACACAAACGTTTGCAAATTTTTGTCGCTTCCACATACATTTTTTAAATTATGGTCGAATCGATTTTTTCTAAATAAATTTAACAACAAATATATTTTTTCTTTCTGCCAAACATTTAAAATCCAACCATTATTCTTTCCGTTTGACTTCATCAATCCCGTGATTGGTACTTGGTTCCCACTGTTTTAAACGATGCCGTTCCAATACATTTGGTTAGATTGTCAACATTTAATTGACAGTTTTCCCTAATTTCAAGGAAGGCAACAGCTGTGCTAATTTTACTGCCATAATACACATTATCCTTCATTCGTCCACTTCAATCTCGGTAACAATGGAAGTGTGGCCTGCCCCTCCTTTTCTTGTGTTTTTCTGACCTTAAGTTGTAGTTCAATCGGCATATCGTCGGACCCTGCCTGACTAATAACCCTGAAATTATGTACGACTTGCAAACAGTCTTCTGATACCAAAGCTAAGTCAATAACAGATGCTCCTATTTTATTTATTTAAGTAAACTCCCCCCCCCCCCTCTCTCTCTCTCTCTCTCTCGATCACCAGCTATTCGACCATTCAGAATCATTTGACCAAAATGTTCACACATTTCAAAAATATTCCTACCACTTGGTGGTTAAAACAGGATCTTTAGTTTGTCGCCTACTCACGCATTGTAAACTCTGGACTGCCAACAGCTGTTCTCCCGTTTAAATCTCCCATTATTATAATATCTTTATAAACATTTTCTGCAAGGGCATTATTTAATATTTGAAAATCCCGTTCCCAAAAATTGTAATTTAAATGAACCGGCGAAATTAATACATTTTCATTTAAATCGTCGCCTCTTACTTTGATTGCATTAAAGTGTTTCACCTATGCAAAATGTATTTTCTCTGCTAAATGAGAATTTAAATTAACACCTAATATAATATATCTCCTATAGCCTTGCAAAGTTAGAAAATTTCCTTGCATATTCAAAATTTAATGTAGAACTAGAAAATCTTTCTTGAATACAGTCTTTGTTTTCCACTCCCAAAACAAATGTTTCTAATAAAATAATAATAAAGTATTTATTAATTAAATAAATTTAAAAAAACTTTCACTAAACTTACTGTTTAATCTACAAACATTCTAAGTTAAATTTTTTAGACATTGTCCAGTTTCTGTATCCAAATTTCTTCCAGGATTGGGGTAATCTCCTCACAGCTTCTCGTCGTCTGTAGTAACAGCTGTCTCCGTTTCGGCGACCGTAGTCTGTGTCGGTGGTGCCTTCATCAGCGTCGGTCCGTTCTTAGATAAATATTCAGTTCCTGAAGTCGTATCTAAGAATACCAATTAACCTTTCTACTCCATCACTTTTACCGACCATCAACTTATTGTTTTCCCAAGTAAACCGGCAATTCTCTACAACAAGGTGGTGAAAACTATCAGCATACGACGCTATCTGCACACCCTCTCTAACTCACCTCTGACAGCCATTAGGTAAAACCCTTTCTGTCTCACATCGTAGCTAAAATCACGGTGGACAAATATCCTGTCCCTTTCAACCTTCTTGCATTTGACATATATATGACTATATATGTTCTATATCATTATCATCGGGAATATGAGCTATAATTGTCCTAGAGGATGCGCTCTATTGACCAACAGTTGATCACCACAACCAACTTATCTCTACACAAAACAGTTTTACAACGACTACTCTGTTTTACCACTTCATACTCCTAAAAATTAAATTATTTCTCCTCGATTTATTTTTAATGTAATTTAATTTGGAAAGTATTTTATACTCTTTAAATTCAGCAATTTCGTTCTTAATAATTTATTTTATTCAAATTATTGATCTAGTATTCAAATTATTTTTACAGTTTTATTTAAAACACGTTGCTAGTTTAATTTTATATATTTTCTTCTCGTATTCAATTTATATTTACAGTTTTATTTCAAACATGTTGCTAGTTTCATTAAAATATTTTGTTGTCGTATTCGAATTATTGTATAGTTTTATCTAAATCATGTTGCTAGTTACATTTAAAATATTTGTTGTTGTATTGAAATAATTAGAGTTTTATTTAAAATATGTTACTAGTTTCATTTAAAATATGTTGCTAGTTTCATTTAAAATATGTTGCTAGTTTCATTTAAAATATGTTGCTAGTTTCATTTAAAACACATTGATCTCGTATCAAATTATATTTACAGTATTATTTAACTCTGGAACTGCTATGAACTGCGTGTCTTTATTCACTTAATTGGCGGTAGCGATATGTAAAAAAAAAACCCTTTACTTTCCATTAAACTTTTACACACTAAAAATGGTCTAATCGCAATAAATTTGGCATCAATGGAAAGCTAAAGCCTAAAATACGTAATATGTCGTAAGATTTAATTGGATAAATTTATCACGCTGGTCAAATTAGCGCTGGGGAATTGTCATTTTGTCTCAAAGACGCGTCACTTTCGTTTATTTTTCACAAGTCCATATTTTTGTTTGGTCTACTAAAACTTGGGACTCTTTTTGGATAAATTCTTCCTCATTCGATCTGTGTTTAAAAAAAATTCTTGTATCATTTATACTTAGTAATATATAGACAGTTTTCTATCAAAAGGCAATTTCCGAAGATTTTGCCGAGGTTTTACGACAATCCACGAATCAGTAATATAGTATAGATTCTGCTCTTTCCGCTTATATATTATAAATCTAGGTTTCTTGAGCATAAAGCCAGTAAATCATTACATGAAAATCCACTTCCGAGATCCGATTTCACAGTTTGCCATTGTGTTGTGTGTGAGAGTCGGTGTGTTTGTTCTTATTTTGAAGTGTAATTGTGTGAATTAATTTAGTGAATTCAAGTCAATAAATCTATATTTGTAATATATAGTAAATTCAATTTATTGTAGTTTTATTTAAAACGTATTGCTAGTTTGCTTTAAAAGATTTTGATCTCGTTTTCAAATTATATTTACAGTTTTATATAAAACGTGCTGATAGCTTCATTTAAAAGATTTAGTTGTAGTATTCAAATTATAGATAGAGATTTATTTAAAACATGTCACTAGTTTCATTTAAAATATTTTACAACATGAACTTTAATGTTTTAATTAGGAAAAATAACTAATGGAATATTTTAATCATTTTTCGTTGCTAAAAATGAATCTCTTCTTCCGTACTAATTTGGAAAATTTGAAATAGTGTGAAAAATTTTGATAACACTTAGTTTTCTGTTTTACCTGTAAGGCTAGTTAAGATAAATTTTAATTGGATCTAATTAACATTGGAATTTGAATACGCGTCTTCAGATTCAAAGGCGAAAAAATATCGGAGTATCATAGCTTTAACAAAAACAAAACATAAAATGCTTCGATGTGGAAAGGTCTCCAAATCACTAATTTTAATCAATAAGTTAATAAATACCTGTTGTTGCTCTGTAAGTGATTCAGTTGTGGTGTTTCAAGGGAAGGGTGAACACACAATACGCCATTGAATGGCAGAGTGAAACTTGTATCTTCAGTCCAGTTCTAGTACCGGTACCAAACACCAATAACGTGCTACAAAATGTGGTTTCTTGTTTGGGTTGAGATATGTTTTCAATAATTATTTAATGTTTTGACGACCTCTCGCGAGGGACGTTTTCACCTAAGGGACTTAACAACAGGTATTTATTAATCTATTGATGATAAAATGTCTTTCAACACAAAACCAATAACTTTTCAAATTGAGAAGATAAGAAAAGAGACCTCTAGCCCTCAGCACTATATATAAACAGAAAGCATTATAAAGAATATAAACACTAATGTTTGATCAGTCTAAAAATTTGTTGTTTTAAAAATACTTGAAAAATTTCAAAATATTATTTTTTGGAGTTATTATTTACACTGTAGCTGGTGGAATACCATTTACAATTTTATTCTTCCTTGGGAGTGTAACAAATTTGGTAGCAATTGGCGGCGTGGTTAAGACCAGAAATGTGTTAAAGCGGAAGGGGGTGAGGTTGATTCTAAAGTATTTAAAGCAAAGCATAATTTAGTATTAAAAATTAATATGACGGATGGATAACAGCAGAGGGTTTATACAATAATAGTATAGAACAGAACAAATCATATACATTTTTTACTCATTAAAAAATAATTTGTTTTAACTTTGTTCAAGACCATTATAAACATCGGTCAAATAAAGTCTGTTTGGTTGGTCTTACACAAATTTTGCACGTGTATTTGAACAAGTAAGCTAAATTTAAAACAATTTTTAATAACTTTTTTGTGGATTCGAAAAACCATTGCAGTCATCATTGCCTTCACAAAATTGAGCAAAATATGTTCTACATTAGAAAAGTTAAATTTGAACAACATTAATAAAAACTAATTAACAATCGTAAGTAAATAATAGCAATAACATGTTACAAAGCTTGTAAAGATGGCCTGCAAACAAGTTAACAGTTATAAACTAAATAAAATTAACAACAAATAGAATAAAACTTGAACACAAGATCTCACAAAAATTACGGTTACTTGAGTTATAGTTTACATATTGTAGCTCATGTATAACTGAGGATGGCGACTTTGTCGTTGAAACGTGATTGATTAAGTAAACGTAATTTTTTTGAAATCTTGTGTTCTAGTTTTATTCTATCTAATATTATCTCACAAGTCAAGATCAATATTTATTTAAAAATTAACAACAATTAAAAACAAATATTATTATTACAACACTGTAAAAGGGCCCTGCAACGAGTTAACATATACAATTTCATAAAATAGCCAATTCAATTTTACCTATAATCACGGTTTTGGCTTTGGGATGTATGTATGAGATTTTTAGTTCTCTTTTAGGTTTCAAGAGGTAATTTTTTTTTTTAATAGGAAATAATCTGTGAATGAGTTTTTGTTAAGAAAATTCTCTTTATTTTTTAATGACAATTTTGATGTTATTTTAGTTTCAGTTTTAAATTTAATTTAAATTGTTTAAGTCAAAATATTGAAGTTGACTTTAGGTTTATTAAATCAAACGCGTTTGAACGACAATGTTGCAATTTTCAGTGCTGCATGAGCTACAATTATTGTGAATGATTTTGTATTATTGATTAATAATGTAATTGTGTGGAAAAAAAAGAAAAAAAAAAAAAAGAAAAAAAAGCTTTATCCACAAAAAGTTATTACAATTTTGCTATATTTTTATTTAAAGGAAATAGAAATGAGTAAGAAATGTTATAAGTGTGTTTTGTTCTATTATTGTATCAAATCAATTTTATTATATGAATGAATGATTGTGTATTGCTTTCAAGTTATACCTTATAGAACCCTCATGAAAATGGGCTCGTCAATACCGAAGAGCCTAGCTAAAACTACACCTTTTTATCTAGTCTTAGATACCTTTCTTTCATCTTTCCTATCCGCTTTCTCTTGACTAAATCTTCTTTTTTACCAACCTTGGGTATTCGAGGGCTAACGGGTCTTTATTTTATGTTCTCTTCTTCCTTTTGTTTATAAGCTGATGATGACCGAGAGGCTTTTCGTGTTTAAGGAACAAGAAAAACCTTATTAGCAAAGAGTTGACCATTAGTAATACAAAATTTCAATAATAAAAATACAGATAAGTTACAAACTGAAGTATTAACTGTAACATTCAAGAATAAATAAATCAATTATCATATTAAATATACATTAACAATTTAGGATACATTTACCGGTTTTTTTCTTTTCTCCCTTTTGCTTCTCATTTCCCCCCTTTTCCCTTCTACCTTTCTTTTTTCCAATAAACCATCCAGTAATAAATTAAACCATATAAACCAAAGCATTACATAATAAATCAGAGCATATAATAAGATGCCAATTCCGAATTTTTTTAATAGAACCATGTTAAAGTATATATTTTAAATGTTTAATTTTAATTTTTATTTTCTTAATATATATGGTACTTATTTTTCCTTTATGTTTTAATTACTAGAGAACTTTGACTTGTATTTTATCTTAAAATAGCTTTTGTAGTTATGTAAGTTATACTAAGGTAGGTGTAGTTGGATTGAGCGGCACATTGCCCCTCTAGGTAGCCGGGGAAACAGTTATGTCCAATGTGGAGGGGGGGGGGGGACCTTACTAGTCTCAATGTTTCACTTAGTTTAGTATTTGTTTATATCCCTTTTGAGGATGGTAGCTATGTCATCGAATGTACATAGTTCATAAACTCGACGACATAGAGTTTATTAAACTTTTCAACGTTAATTGTGTCAGTGTTTTATTTGTGGTTTGGGGATCACTTCTTTCATATTCTTACATATATTTAAGGAATTCTGTACGAGATAAAGCACTTAACATATTCAGGATAATATAATGAACTGGTATTTTAATAAAAAAATATTGTTGTTTCAGCACTGCCTTTTAAAAGTGTGTTTGCATGCAACATAATGTATAAATAAATTCAAATAAGAATTTGCAATTTTAAGTAAATTGCTCTAATAATAAATGAATAAATAAATCAGTTCCCACGTTTAATAAAGTTATTAATATATTAGCTTTCTTGAATATGTTGAATAGTTTCCAGCTCTTTTGTATGTAGGAAATCAGTTTTAGAAAGACTTACTGATGAAAGTGTTACTGATGAACTAGGTCGTTTTCCATTCTATCCTTCGGATTCAGATGCATTCTCATGGGCGAGTTTTATGTTCTTGATTCTGTGGTTCGGTTTTCGGAGTCGGAGTACAATGTTTATTTTGTAGTTCCAACCTTCAATAGCAATTGTCATGTTCTCGTAGCACCAACACAGGACGGTTCTTCATTTTTAACCATCTCTCAAAATAGTCGAAAAATTCGGAAAGTTTCGTATTGTCAGCCAGACGAGAGTAGTTATAAAACATCATTCTGTAAGTAAATTTATAAGTACAAGCATTTTTCGATAATCCATAACTATACCTGTCTCCATAATGGCCATGTCTTAAAGAATAGTATTCACACGTCATTCAATTAATTAAGTTTAGTTTCAAACTTAACCCAGACTTGCCATGTTTGTTAAGATTATGGTGAAATAAAAGTATATTTTTATACCTGAATCCGAAATTGAACGTTTAAAAGAAAAAAATGTTTACAATCGGTAGCTGTAAGCTGTACGAGGAGAAAACATAAACGCTGGCATGTGGCACAATGTGGTAGAGTTATTTCGGGCTTTCAGCGCTTCCCAGCTAATTCCCCCATCGCAACTTTTCATAAGAAAGTAATTTTAATATGTTTCACGTCATATTACAGCTTATTAAACGTAATGAGTAATTAGACTTATTATTTTTACCAAATTCGACATCGTCGATTATTTAGCGTCACAAGTTTTGCATAAGTTTTAATTAACTAAAAATAACTGCTGCCGATTCAATAAGAAAAACACTTTCAATTTGTTTTTTTATTGTTTTTTATTTTTAATATCAGTAATAATATTGATAATTAATGGAAAACTACGAATTCCACAATAAGAAAATATCTCAACTATATATTCACACGGATATCTCCACAGATGCAATCAGCATCAACTGCTACAAAACATTGCTACTGAAGTAATGTATATACAAACTTTATAGAGCTGACAAATTAATGGGTTAAAACTAAAATCGATCAATACAATAGTATAAAAATATTTAAGTAATCATTTTATACAATTTTGTCAGATGTAATAAGCTCACAAGATCCTAGAAGACGTAAATACGTAAGTTAAGCAAGTACCTTACAGGAAACTGTGACAAACTGGCGAGTTTATGTTATATCTGGCACCGCGACCCAGGTGAATCTTTTGCTACTACCCCACTAATAATATACGCAGTCCAGTCATAGCCATTTCGTTGTTAGAGGAATCGTAACCTACCCCATATGTTTAAATTGGTAGTTCACCGATCAGTGTTCAGGGAGCAGACCTGTTATCAGCCGTAACTCTTTTTAGTTGAGTATTGTGATTTGCTTAGTTCTTTTGCTATTAGTGAACCTTTTGAATTGTCTGATACCAAGATGTTGTATCCAATAAGCTTTCGGACCAATTCTTGGTCCTGTTCCGATGCTTTTATATTTGTAAAATAGGTACTGACTAATCAAATGCCCTGGTTCAGGCCCTGTTTCTTCCCTTCTCATGGAGGGCGATCTGTTTAATCGTTTCTCGGAATCATCTCGTGCCTCGCCGCCGCCGCCCACAGCAAGTTGGTAGCCTTGTTGTTTTTGCCAGCTGGTTAAGGGTTACCCGACATTCACATATCAAACTTAACAGTATACGAACTCGGAGACTTGTTATATGCCCAACTGTTGTTATTGAGACCTTGTTAAAGTTATCCCTAATACCAATGACTACATAAATACTATAAGACACGACATGGCCATGTTAAATATTCTACGCTTATTCTTGAGTTGACCAATACCCGCTAGGTGGCGTTGATGTGACCAATCTGAAGTTGATGTGACTGGCGCTAGGTGGCTCTACGGTCAAACAATGTTTCAGGCGGGTAAGAGAAAACGCACTGATGCCACATATGGGACCAGAGATGCGAGGGAAGGTCGAGAATCGCTTATCTCAGCGCACGAACTGACAACACTGACTATGCTGACGGAAGTAAGTGAGAAGGTTTGTGAGAGAGAGGTCAACAGTTGTACAGTCTCAACCAAGTGGGATGCGTACAGTCAAGCACCTGCTGCTAGCGCTTTCTGATAGCTGTGTGTCAAACTTGTGACGAACAGCACCCGTAAAGCGTAGACTATTTCCCTATCCTATGTCGTGTCTTATAGTATTTATGTAGTCATTGCTAATACATAGTCTCCGTTTCGAAGATAGGCGGAGTTTTACCAAAAGATTTTAGTCGGAATGAAACTGGCAAGGGATTCTATGGAAGTGTAAGCGGATATGGTGTGAGGGGCTCGTAGCCTTCTGGACGAATGGCAGGCGAGCTTTGTTTTAGTAGCGGTCTCATGTTGCCAATTCTACGGAAATAAGAAAATATGCTTCGGTAAAAGAAGGTCAGTAATTAAACACTGAAATGAACATAGAATAAACATCCTAAATAAAATTTAAACGGAAATAAAAAATAAAAAATCATTACTCATATTGCTAAGAATTCATGAAAAAAATGAAATTTGATTTGGCAACACCGTTCCCCAGCCACACCACAATCCCAGTCCTTTTCCAGTTTTATTCGAACTATAAAGCTAAAATTAGACACTTGAATCCTCACACCTATCTAAAAATAAAATAAATGAAATAAAATTTAAAAAATGGACATTAGTATTAGTAACCATTTTCATATTATTTAAACTGCGTTTTCTGGCTAAACTTAATTTGTAGATATTTAAAACTGCAATAACAGAATATTCAAACTGAATAATATTTAGACTATTTAAACTGAATTTGTAGACTTTTAAAAGTGTCTTTACAGAATATTTAAACTGAATTTCAGGCTATTTAAAACTAAATTGGATGACTTATTTGAACTGCATTTTCAAGCTTTGTAAACTGTATCTAAAGGCTCTTTAAATTGAATATTCAGACTATTTTATAACTCCATTTTCAAACTATTTAAACTGCATTTGTAGACCTTTAAAACTGCCTTTATAGAATATTTAAAATGAATTTATTCTATATTTAACTGAATTTTATGATATAGTTCAACTGCATTTTCATGGTATGTAAACTGTATCTAATGACGCTTTAAATTGCATTTTCAGACTATTTAAACTGTATTTGTAGACTTTTAAAACTCCCTCTACAGAATATTTCAACTGAATTGTTACACTGTTTTGTTACAACTGAATTTACAGGGTATTTAAAACTGCATTTTATGAACTAATAAAACTGTCAGTTTTAACAGCTAGGTATACAATCCATTTTTTCCTTCTAATTATTGATCTATTATATCATCTCGGTTCAAACAAAATTAGAAATATGTCGGCCAGAACGGGTAGGGTAGATAGTCCACTTTCATACACATTTTTTATTTGTTTTGTACCACAAAGAAATCTAAAAACATCAGTGAAATAACATTTTTGACCGACATTTAAAAACCACAAATCCAGACGATATTAAAGGTCAGTTATTGTTGATAAATGATTTCATTTTTAATTATGAATTAGGATGAAAATGAACGTATATTCTAATTTTAAGACGCCATTTTGAAATAGCGATAAAAAAACCATTATGCTAAATTGTTTGGTTTTTATAAGATTTTAACTTGATCTATATTTTTATTTTAAAATCTACCTCCCAGTCTACTTCTTTTGAAACGAATATTATATAAAAAATATTATTTGCAAATTAGCGAGGTTACAAGCTTCTAGCTCAATACATTTGAGACGTATACATTTGATACGTATGTAGGTTTGATAAATACTACAAAGAATTCATAACTTGGGGAAATGGAGGAAGAAATTTAATGTCTCTCTCTGGATCACTTACCCTACATTCTTTCTACATGTCCCAACCACCTCAACAGCATTAACCTAAATGGATCTCATATTCTCCTCTACATTTCCTTTCCGAGTTCTTCCGATGTTCTTCTTCATTGCCCGTCTGTCCTACATTTTCCCTACATGTCCCAACCACCTCAACTGCATTAACCCCCATGAATCAGATATCCTCCTCTACATTTTCTTTCCAAGTTCTTCTTCGCTGTCCTACATTAATTTTACATGTCCCAACCACCTAACTCGAAATTAACCCTCAAGGATCTCATATTCTCCTCTACATTTCCTTACCTTATTCTTCCGATGATCTTCACTGTCCTTCTATCCTACATTCTTTCTACATAATCCAACTATCTATCTCGCATTAACCCCCATGGATCTCATATCCTCTTCTAAATTTCCTCTTCAAGTTCTTCCGATGTTCTTCTTCACTGTTCGACTTTTCTTCATTCTTTCTACACGTCCCAACCAGCTAAACCCCATTAACACCCACGGACCCTTATCCCCCTCTACATTTCCTCTCCGAATCCTTCTGATGTGTTTCTTAACTTTCTTCTTCACTGTCCGCCTTTTTTACATTCTTTGTACATGTTCCAACCACCTAAACCACATTAAGTATATCCTCTACATTTCCTTTACGATGTCTTCCGATGTCTTTTTTCACTGTGAGTGTCCTTCTTCACTATCCGTGTATCCTACATTCTTTCTACATGGCCCAACCATCTCAACCGCATTACCTTTATGTGGTTATTCATAAAGATTGTATAACTCTGCGTTTACAAACATCAAATAATTTTTAACCAGATTTGTTTTTCATAATAACATCCATTTGGACTTGAAATATATTAAATATTAAGACGTTTGAACATTTATTCCTCTCCAATTTAGATGACCTTTATTTTTTTCAAGATATATATTTAAAACAATAAAAATACGAAATTGTATTTCCTCAAAAAATATAGAAAGGTATATCTCTTAAAAGCATTAACAATTTTTAAAAATGGGCTTTAGAATTGAAAACCACTCATGTACCTTTGAATTCAGGCCATACCGTAAAAAAGTGTAAGTATTTTTTAAATAGTAAAAGATTATAGAGTGTCATTTGCTGCATCATTTTTAGGGTAAAAAGACGGTATTTTATGGTGTGCTGCCACATGATGTCCTTTCGTATTTGAAAATTAAAATTTTCAACTTTCTCAAAAGTTACTGTTTTGGAGTTTTAGTGAAAGCTTTAAAAATGTGGTAAACTTTGCGAAAAATAATTGAAAACTCGCTTTGTGTAGGTGTTTAGTTACCTCGTAAATCTGGTCTGCTTAACTTCAAAACGAATAATTTATAGAGTTTATAATTTAGAAAAAAGGCTACAACTTAGCGAATGTTTATCTATTTATAGTAGGCCTATACTGGATGATTCGAAACTATCTAGCCAAACTTCAGAAAATGATGTGCGCGCAAATAATTAAGTTCTTATAAACATATTGATTCCAGTAAACCAAAAACCAAGACTTTATTTCGTAAATTTAAAAAAAAGTTTCAATTTAGTAACTCTTAATATGTTAAAATATTAAGTTTACACAAATTTACAAGATACGATATCTCATATTTTATTATTAGTCAAAGGATAATTGAATAATCGATACAAACCGTTCATAAATAATAATAATAATAATGGTTTTATTTTATTTTTTTTAATAAAATAATTAACACTATTTTTAATTAAAAAAAGAGTTTGTGTATAAATACTTCCAGGGCAAATTTCAGTTGGTGGGGTTGTCAAAAAATAAACATTATCTCATACATAAAAGAAAATTATCAACTCAAACATTAAAAAAATATAAATACGAGTTCAAACTTACAAACTGTGTAAAGGATAGAACAAAATAAATCATTGATTTTTTATACCAGTTCATATCTGTATATTTACAAAATAAACCAATCTTTGACCAGTTTCACACCATTTAAATAGGTATATATTTATTAAACTTACAATTCAGAAATAAAATTTAAAACTCATATTTCGTTTGTTTTACTTTATTTAGAACTGGGTTTTCAGTTGACCTACAATAATGCTTGTCCATTACAAAGAAAACTTATTTTATATTTTGTTGTAAATTTTTGTACAGATTTTCGAGATAATTCCCACTGAAAATTTCAAATGTCCGCCATTATGAAATAATAGAAAATAATGTTTTAGTTTTTGATATTCTAGTGCAGGTTTATATAACAAATGTGCTCAATAAATACAAAGCGTGTATACAGAGTGATAAAAAAAGTAGTGGAAACTACTTCCAAATAAATTAGAAAATCGTAATTGCAAATATTCAACCCTATCTACCGAGTGGTTCAACAGTTTATTTTTATATACAGAGAATTTTAAAATATAATAATTTTTATCTATGGATGTTTTTAAATGTAACTTTGTTTTCTGTCCATTACAAATCAACAGATCGTTTGTTTTTGCGCCTATCTTTAAAAAAAAAAAATAGAGTTATGCTCAATTAAAGATTAGGTTGATATCACAAGGCGCAAAAATAACTTTCCATGTACAGAATGTTCCTAAAATGTTTACAATAATATTATTTGTGTTGTAAGAATACTAACTTTAGTAGGTAAATTTAAAGCACCTTATTAATCATTTCAACAACAAAAATAATAATAGGGTTCCTCTAATAAAAATGTTATTTATTTAACAATGAGCCATTGTTTATATCAATAGTAAAGATTAAAATCCCCAGAATGTGGTTCAGTGAAAATCACTCATTATCAAATTTTTGACTTATTTAAAAGGATAAACCATGTTGTTTTTGTTTGAAACATGCAGGCTTACAAACTTTCTTCAAATAATTTAGTCTTTATCCACATAGCAAGTGAATGAGTAAGTGTTTATATTGGCTGTTGGGCGTTGAAATAGAGTTATTTAGAGTTAGTTTTTAGTGAACAATGGAGTAAAACCAGAGATATGAAGCCGTTTCATAACTTTTTATCACCCTGATCATGTCTTGGACCTTTTCCGTTATCTCACATCATCATTATTATCGCTATTTTCCTGTTATTTCAGATCATAATTTTGATGATTTCTGTAAACACTTCTTAAGATCAAGATACACTTGACTTTAACAAGCTTTATGTTTTTCAATTATTATTTGAAATCAGCTGATTAGAGTTATTGTAGAAGTTTTTTATTGAGTTTTTATTAACAATTACCTATGAAACAATGAACACGCGGACAACATGAAATTTTTTGAGCTTGCATCTTTAACAGATACAAAAGGAAAAAAAAAGAAGTTTTTACAGAACAAAGATAATGCACAACCTCTTACTACACCTTGGCTTGTAGTTTATTTTCTCGTCGTACTCTACCTCGCTTCGCTCTTGTCGAGTCGAGTATTTCCCGTCCAGGTTAAGTTCAGGTTGTTTGGAATTGAATTTATAATAATTTGTTACTCGTCTGATTTTTGAATTTAATTCGGTGTGTAAACTTTTAACCTGGTCGGGGAGCTTGTGTTGCCGAAAGAACAACCACAGACCACTGGAAGTCTAGGCTGAATAATTGTCTGACCTGGTCTGAGCGTTCCCTTCACTGAGCTCAGCAGCCCGAACTTGATATAATTCCCTCTATTTATTCAAATACCTTCCAGTAACCGACTAGCTCCAACTTTAAATTACTATTAATTTTATAGTATTGGTAATCTCTGGAGTGTAGGATCATATATCCAACTTCTCTGCAGTTTACTTAAATGAGAACTAGTAATGAAATTTTATTTCAAAAAAAGATTGAATGATTTTAATGAAATTCTATTATTATGAAATTTGAGATTTTATGTTATTTAAATTCAAAGCTTCTACTTTCTCGGCTTTTGTGGTTACATTGATGAAGTCAATACAAGTATGATTTAAAAAAGAAAACAAATTTTATTTGAAATCAAAAACTTATAACTAACAAAATATATCAAAAATCCTGCAAACAGAAAACATACATCTTATGGCAAACAAGTGATAAAATTAATCACACTTCATAACTTTTCTTTGCTTAACAAAATATAAAATTCTTAAACTTAGGCGCAAGAGTAAAGCAGACTTTAAATAAAAAATAAATAAAAAAAAAGAGTTTTCTTACAAATTGAGGAATCTTTTTAAAATTTGTAACTTTTTTCTCAAAAAGATGTTACTTTAAAATTAACAAATTTTATTCATAGAAAGAAATTTAGTGTAAAAATAACCAATCTTATTCATAAAAAGAAGATTAATTTAAAATTATTACATTCTACCCAATTCAGAAATTCTAAGACAATTTTTTAGAAAATTTGGTTACGGCACACCTGTGAATTATGCGGAGTTCAGGGTCCTGGTAGAAGATGGTTCTGAGTGACTGGTGTCTCCTTGAATGGTTCCAGTTCCTGTGGTGACTTAGGCGGAGTTCAGGGTCCTAGTTATCTGCTTTCTATACGATTTCAGCGGCTAGTATCTCTTCTCCACTGCTCGTATTTCGGTTTCAAGTTTTACTGCTTCGGTTTTCTTTACTAGAAACGACTACGACTTGTAAATTTGTTCGACTGTCATTCTTTGTGCTTTTTCGATTTTTATTTTAACTTTTAAATTAATTATTTTTTATTAATGTTCGTCCCGGTACTTTTTAGCTCCCGGAGACCCTTGGTTTTGTGCGATGACGACTTGATTTTTTTCAACTTCTACCCTGTAGAAACCTTCCAACTTTTTGCGGGTTTTTGAAATTTTTCAAGAAATCGACGGACAGCGAAACAGCTTAAACCTTTCAAATTTTAAGACGAGAGAAGATCATGATTTTTTTCGTGCATCCTTTTTTATTGAATATTTCTCCCTCTTAGTACCATATTCTGGTACCAACAATTTCCCTTTTCCCCTGCTTCATTTGGTACCTAATATTTTTTTACCATTTCTTCCTGTTTTTCTCCACTTTTGATCTGGAATTGTTTCAATAATATTTATTTATTTAATTTAAGTATTTCTACTTTATTTATTCAGTATTGTTTGTCTTTTTCAAATTAATTCAGTTAATTAGCCCTATTAGTGTGTTTTGGTTATTGTTGGCTATACTGCAAGCCCGCTATTTTTTACCTCCCTGAATCCGCTGCACGGTAGCAATGCCCTTTGGTTATTCCTATATTTTTTAGTTATTGTTTTTCTTGAAACTCCCATATCTTCCTTCAGGATTATCTGATTTCCTCCAGACAACGTTCTTCGTATTCCTGGCAATTTGGTGCTTCTTTGGAACTTCGATTAATTCCCGTGAGACTTCTTCTCGAGAAATTTTACTTCTTATCACAACTCATTGTTCTAGAAGATATATTTTCACACCTTGATAGTTTTGGTTTTGAACGTCACTTCATTTTGAACGTCTCTAACAAAGTTTATGTCCTCACCGCGAAACCTGTACGCAACACACTTGGACGATATTCTCACCTGTACTATTGTCTTCTTTACACTCGCGATTTTTTAGATTAATTAATTAAAATTTCTGTGTTTTAACGCTTATTTTCTTTTACATACTATTTTCTTTCTATACATATGTTATTTTAATTTTTTATCTGCTTTATTACATAATTTATTTCCGCTCCCTAAAATAATTTAAATTTAATTTTTATTAATATTTTCCCCTTTATTTGACCTTACTGATTTCTTTGTTTTAGAACATTTTTCAAAATTATTATTATTTTTGGTTTTGTGCACTTTGAAAGTTATCCTTTTTCAACCAACTTTTTATTTATTATTTTTTCAAGAAACTTCATTTTTCATTATTTATTTGTGTTGTTTTTCTGGTTGTAAAATATTTAAATAATTT
This sequence comes from Aphrophora alni, assembly GCA_963513935.1. Classification (NCBI taxonomy): domain Eukaryota; kingdom Metazoa; phylum Arthropoda; class Insecta; order Hemiptera; family Aphrophoridae; genus Aphrophora; species Aphrophora alni. The sequence continues at coordinate 54,765,749 of OY740765.1, read as the reverse complement.
TTGGATTTTGAGAATTTTTGACAAAGTTTAAACTTTAACGTTACGTAACTTATGAACGAGACAAGATAGAAAGAACTTGTGAAGAAGCAATCAAAAGTACTTTGAGAAGAAATACTGTGACAACTTCAAAACTAGTTTTTCATAAATTTAAATTCATCAAATTATTTCCAATAATTGCCAAATATTCTAAGTTAGGAAGGCAGTTTGAATGGGGAAAAGTCCCATGTCTTTATATAAGAAACTCTTTTCTTTATTTTTTCCATGTACAAATAATTCTTGAAATTTGGCTATGTAACTCTCTTGTTTCCTATGAAACTTACAAATTATTTACTTTATAACTAACCTAATTTTCTGCTGTAAATTTGAGTTATTTTGAAATTTCTTTACATTTCTGTAATTAAAGTAAAACTTGAACTCAATTTTGCATAAATCGTTTATTAAATCCAAGGTAGACGAATGTTAAATATAGTTTGATTTGATAAACGTATTTGTGAAATTGTTTTATTAAAATTGAAAAACTTCCTGCAAGTCAAGATTTATATTTACTTATATTTCTGTGTGAGCACACAAGAATTTAAAATCTCTTTACTTGGAGATTTCGTATCTCATGAAATTTAAAGATTAGTAAAATTAATGGTACACGAACATTGCATAAACTTTCTCTCTCCCCCCACCCACAATCAAATAAAAACTATTTTTTATACTGTAATTAGTCATCATCTGTTAAAGATATACAACTAATTTCTTACCGTTCTCTGTAGTGATCAGTGCTTGCGGGAATTAGAGTTTATCATTAAATTTTGACAACAGAAATTATTTGCATTTATAAAAACTATTCTTTTAGAGAAGAATTGCCATGAATAAATAAAAGTGGTTTCTGTAATTGACTGCACATGTGGTTCATTTGAATCTTACATCCGTGTTCGTAGTATGAGTTAGTCATAATCCATAAATCGTTGTGGCACACGATTCCGAGAATAAACCTTAGTACACTATCGCTATGACACGTGATTATAGAACACAATGTATGAATCATTGTATGTCATGAATCTTGACACGATTGATTTGTTCAAGTCTGATTGCAGCATTTACTGTATGAATTAGCGTCTTTTCTTTAAATAAAGTAAATGGTTTAAACTTGTTTTTAATAACAATTTTGATTTTAGCTTATATTTACTTTAACCCTCTACCGGTATGGTGCTGGTCGGGTCGGCTGTGACCCAGACATCCATTCGTTTGTTTCCCCCCCCCCCCCATTACTTTGCAGGTGGATGATGCAACTACTTACCTTATTACTCAGTTGAGTGGAAGCTGTCCAGGATCCGATCCGACCATTCTTGTAACGTTACTAGATTTACCAAACGCATTTAATATTTCTTTCATTTTGTGTCCCTAAAATGGCTTCTAAACATGTGTATCGCAAACCTGAGGACGTTTCAGATGAATTATTGCGTCATCAAAACGGAGATTCAGACAGCGATGAAGATGAGGAACGTACATTGGATGAAATTATTTCAGAATCGGAGGACGAAGCTTTAGTGAATAGTGACATTGAAGATGATGTGCTTGACTGTGATGCAGCGGTTGAATATTCTGTCACTGAAGACACACAAAGTGGTAACGAAGGTATGGTAGATGATAGAGATTTTGAATTAGGCAAAGACGGTGAAACGATTTGGACCAATAAACCCTTACACTCCAAGTTCTCTCGAACTCCTACTTCAAATGTGATTATTCATCTTTCAGGGCCTAAAGGGGGTGTAGAAGGGATCAAGAATGAAGAAAAGCTATTTTCATTTTTCATAAATAATCAAATTATTGATAAAATAGTCATAAATACTGATGCTGAAATAGAACACTCTAAATTTAGGTATACTGACCGTTCTTGATCATTACCTTACTGATAGAGCTGAACTTAAAGCTTTCGTAGGTCTTTTATTTATGAGTGGTGTTCTGAGTATAGATGATATGTTTTGTGAGGCTTATGGATCACTTATTTTCCGCTGTACCATGTCCCAAAAGAGATTTGTCTTCTTACTCCAAAACTTACGGTTCGATGAAAAAAATACTAGAAATCAGAGGAGAGCTAGTGACAAATTTGCATCTTTTCGGGAGATTTGGTATATGTTTACTGATCATTGCTTGAAGTATTATACTCCCTCAGACTACTTGACTTTGGACGAAACCTTGCTTAGTTTTCGAGTCATTGCCCTTTCAAAATGTTTATTCCTTCAAAACCAGACAAGTATGGACGAAAAATAATTTCTATGTGTGATGCCACAACATTGTATATCATCTCAGATATTCCTTATGTGGGCAAAGAAGGAAATAAACGAAAAAGTGATATGTCTTTACCTATTCAATACGTCCTAAGGCTTATAAAATCAGTACAAGGAAGCAATCGTAATGTGACAACCGATAATTGAATCATTTCTTATAAGTTGGCTAAGGAACTGACTAACAAAAAACTTACGTTGGTTGGTACCCTTCGTAAAAATAAAAGGGGAAATACCGCCTTCCATGCTAACAGCAACTCCAATTGGACCTAGCTCCAACATCAGTTCAAGTTCCAAGATGATAAAATGATGATTTCATTCAATCCTAAGAAGAATAAGAAGGTTCTATTGTTATCATCTATTCTTCAACAAGGAATACAAGACAACGAGTCCGAAAAACCTGAAATAATAGAATTTTACAATCTCACTAAAGGAGGAGTTGATGTACTAGATAAACTTTGTCATTAATGAGATTCTTAATATTGTCTCTGTAAATACAGTATTCTCGATGTAGGAATGTGTCTGAGGTGGAGATGAAAATAAGGGGCCCCACACTTTGTATGTTGCGTTTATTTTCAGCGGTACAATCCCAATAAAAAAATATAGACCTCAAATGCTTCTGTGTAAACGTGTACCCTACTTTCGTTTCTTTTATCGGTGTAAATAAGAATAAAACGTTTACAAAAGTCTGTCACGAAGTTGTAACTTTAGGAATTAAATGTAGCTAAACAGTAATTTGTGTACCTAGTTTTCTTGGAATTGCTTGTACCGTCAAGTCAGGCTAGGGAAGCAAGTAGAAGGGAGGATACGCCCCTTACACCAGACACAATCCTAGTTTGAGGCTACTATAGTTATGTATTGGCAAAATGGAACTCGGAACTTGACACATTGTCTTCACACGCCCAAAGCAAATTTCTCAAAAATCTAGTTTTGGCTTTGGTAACTCCTCTTATGGAGAAGAGACTCAACAACATCAAGACCTCTTCGCCATGCAATCGCTAAAATTTTGGGAAAGAAAATGGAGCCTGCTGCGCAACCTCAACAGAACCAAGGAAAGAAACGAAAAAAATGTTTCCCGTGTGATCCATGAAAAGATAGAAAAGGAAACGAATTCTCTAATTGGATTTTTGAAACTCTGTAATACTGTATACTTTAAACATTGTTGTAAATAATGTTTATCTTCTATAAAAAATACTTCTTGTGTTCTTATTATTTCCATAATTACAGTTGAAGATGTCCGGGTCGGAAGCGACACGATCGCGCCTTGTGTGTTTGATAATATAAGTAATATGATTTGGGGTCAGTTTTACTTCAACATTTAAAAACATTTTTGATTTAGCTGTATTTTTACTCTAAAATTTAAATAACATTTTTGATTTAGTCTTGCTTTTACTTTGAAATTTTAGTAATATTTTAGATTTGCGGTCGGTTTTACTGTAAAATTTAAGAATTTTTGTTTAGGCTTGTGTTTACTTTAAAAATTTAGTTACGTTTTTGATTTAGTTGTGTATTTACTTAAAAATTAGGTATAATTTAATTGCGGTGTTTTTTTTTAATTGATGTAACAATTTTAATTTATGCTTGGTTTTATTTTAAAATTTAAGTGTCTTTTCAGTAGAACTTGTTTTCACTTTAAAATTGATGTACAAACTTTGATTTACGCTTTGAAATTGAAGTAGTCGTTTTTATTGTTGGCTTATTCTTGTATAAAAATTATGTACAATTTATTTATCTTTTTGATTTGGGCTTGTTTTCATTTTTAATTGAAGTAACCTTTTTTTTTTCTTCAATTTGCTTGTACTGTATTGAATATAAACATAATGAGACGCTTTTGATTTGGATTTGTTTTCACTTTAAAGTTGATGTAGTTTTTATTTTGGGTTTTTTTTACGTTAAAACTTGTGTAACGTTTTAGATTGGGTTCTTTTTCCATTTTAAAACTGATATAACGCTTTTAGTTTGAACTTGTGAAAATCTAACTAGCCTATCGCTTTTGATTTGGGCATGTTTAGCTAACATATTGCGAAATTCAACATTACAATGTGATATACTGTGTGAATCGCTATGGCTGCTAGTTGAGCAATGCTAATTTTAGTTTTGAGCTTTAGATTAGATTTCCCTTTTTAAAACGTTAAATTGGCATATATCCATATACTACCCCTCCAGATTCCACGACTGCCATCTCGCACATTGTTGGGTTTATTAGAACTGTTAATGAGTTAATAACCACAACTCTCGTGGTGGAAATATAGTAAGGTAGTAGACAATTATATACATGAATTTATATAACCGTCTCTTTCTCTCTCTCTCTCTCTCTCTCTCTCTCTCTCTCTCTCTCTCTCTCTCTCTCTCTCTCTCTCTCTCTCTCTCTCTCTCTCTCTCTCTCTCTCTCTCTCTCTCTCTCTATATATATATATATATATATATATATATATATATATCTTGTCGCTTCCTCCAAGCATATATATATGAGACAAGAGTTTATTTCTTAAACAAAATCGTTTTGTGTCATATGATTGTGTGGATCTTCCATTTAAAGAAAAATACTTTGCTTCTTTTACAATCATCAAAAGAGAGAAATTGGATGTCGAGGGAAGGTGCATTTTACTTACTGCGGTGTCCTAGTTTCAGACAACATATATTTAAGCAAACTTTAAACAACTGTTCGTATCCGTACGGAGTCAGGATAAATGTTGATGAAGCCATTTAGTGTGTTTTAATGCGTTTATAGCTTTCCATGTTATTTATAGTACGAAGGTAACTTTCATCAGTTCTTCTCATTATTCATCAAGTAAAGGTAATTATTGAATAATCTTCCCAACAAATAAACTTTCCTACGACAAACTTTGGGACATATTTAATAACGATGGTTTCAACATCTTTTCTGGATATCCTAGTTGCAGTACTTAAGATTAATTTAGGACAAAAAAGTAGTTTAATGAAATGTTAATAGCAAAAAAATGGAACTTGATCTGCAAAAATTGCTTAGGGAAAGATTCACTGACAATCGGTACGAAATTGTGTGACCCAAAGATTACACGAAAAAGATTGGAACCAGTTACAAATATAAAAGTGGATACACCAAATGTTACAACGGCCGTGTATTGTAAACGCCAGTTTTTCTCTAAAATCAAAAATCAGTATGGTACACGTGTGACTAGTGTGGTTAATAAAGGTTCTACAGTGAATCATTTTGTTGCGTCAGTTTGGCAAGTTAGTTATGTGAGCCATGCAACGACCAAAATAAGAATAATAAAGTTATTCAATATCTCAACAATAAAACGCTTTGGATGAATATGACGGTGATATGAGTTTGATGTTGCAGATGAATGGAGACAAGTTTTAAGGAACAGTCGTGTCAAACCACAGCAAATTTTGTAACATTAGAATTTTAGCTCTTATTGTAGTTGACTGCAAAAGGGGAATCTAAGACTTGGATGTTAAAGTTGCAAATGAGTAAAGAGAAGTTATAAGGAACAGTCGCGTCAAACCACAGCTTTTACTGTAGTTGACTGCAAAGTTGACTGCAAAAGGGAAATGTTCAAGACTTGGATGTTGAAGTTCGAGATGAATGAAGAGAAGTTATAAGAAACAGTCGTGTCAAACCACAGCTTTTATTGTAAGTTAACTGCAGAAGGGGAATGATTAAGAAATCATTACTTACGACCAATTTACTAAAACAAGTGTAAATAATATTCCGATTAGGTAATCTTATGTTGTAAATACTCATATAAAATTTGTGTTCCACCGGCATATGTTTTTTATAGTTACCTGGAGAAAAACATAATGAAAGAACCATAACAAAAAACTAAAAACATAAATAAAGGTGTAAAGGAATACAAATCAGCAATTTAATAGCGAGTTTGAAGATGTCATATGAAGGTTCAGTTTAACAAGGCAAGAACAATAAGAGTTTGCAGCACTGAAGGCAAGACATTTTAAATGGAGGTGTAAGGCAGCACTTGGGCTACGACAATGTTAATGATGAGTAACAAGGTGGACGAAGATAAATTGTTTAGATAGTGAAAATCATCCGATAGATGTATTTGGAGTCAAATATTCTGTTTAATATTTCAAATGATATAGGCAAACATAAAAATGATGCAAAATGAACTTATTTCGAACGAAATATTTTGTATCATTTAGGTTTTATTCTTTTAATAGAAACGAAAAACTAGTTTTTTTAAATCTTGAAAATTATCTTGTTTGTGATGTCACTATCTGAAAAAGTTATTATTATTAGTCATTAATGGTCAACGTTTCATAAAATTTCTTCACAAATGTATTTAAATATAATTTTCTCTATGCGAGAAACAAATATAATTGTAATTAGTGAAAACACAGGTAATTAAAACGACCAAAAACTTAATTTTACCTCTCCTGAAAAAATCAGTCCAAGATAAGACTGTTTTCTAAATAAGCATCGAGAGATTTATAAAATTTTGGATCGGCTGTCAATGGATTTATACATACCGCTAACGAATTTCATACGTGACACGCACGTCGGCACGTTAAAAAGATTTGTTTTACATAACAGTTTTGTGTTTAAGAATGTTGGGCATTGGTATTTTTAGCACTAAAGTTATGTTTGAGAAGACATACTGTTTTGCGAAGTATGTCTTCAGTTTGATGTATGGAACATTTATTTTACTGGATACACAAAGTTATAAAAGAAATAATTGTTTATAGTGAGGAACAAATTTAATCTCATTTAACGCCTTTAGTCCGAATTTGCATTAACTTGAAACTGTTCAATAAATTTGTTCAATTATAACATCTAAGATCCGAAATCAAATGTATTGATTACCATCCCCAATAATCCCGATTTGGAAGATTAAGAATCCAAGCAAGAGCCGTCATAATTTCTCAAAATCAGAATCACAACCCCATAAATTGGTTGAAATATGAATATTCATACCTTATTTAATATCGTAAATAAAAGAGGAGGAGCGACGTGGCGTAACTGGTATAATCACTTCTAGTTCGCGATAACTCGTAAGTAGTACTGCCAAAGTTCCCAGGTTGGACGCCTATTGCTATAGTTGGTTATGCTTGTCCTCCTCCTTCATTATTCCAACGGGCTTAAAATAAAGACTTTAAACTGCAGGAGATTGAAATCTTTCCAGCTAGAGTCGAATAATATATGACCAACAGTTTCATCAACACACTGGATTTGCATGAAATGCCTCTATTCTATCCAAGTTCATCCTAAGACAACAATGACACCTTGATTTTTTTAGCTTTCCCTACCTGGCAGAAAGGACTTCTTGCATAAGTAATGTTACTGTGTTAAAATATCCTATTTTTACTGGTGTATAAATTTTATCCACCTATTTATGCTCCGACTCTCAACTGCTGCTCTGGTCTTATGAACCAGCGTAATCAATGTCTTCATTGCTCTTAATACCCAGTCCAAAGTCACTTGTTTATTTCGGCACTATTCATTGAGATAATGTTACCTGCCAGTGAAAATGTGGATAGCTTGAAGTACATAGGCTTACACCATCACAAATAATGATGGAACATTAATGGTGGATGTGATTGCTACAGACAATGTTTCTTCTATTTAGACGTCAAATAATAATAACAGCATTTTTGTTTCATATTTCTGCTAGATGATATTTAATGGTATCCAAAAATAACATCTACAATAAATGCAAGGCAGATCTAACCTAAACTATAAACGTGCGAGGGTTAGTATAGGGAACTTAATTTATTTCGCCATGTGAGTAATATCAAACGCTACACCAAATATTGACTGGATCTGAATCACCAAATCACTGATAGATTATCAGAAAGTTAAATCATAGCGAAAATGACGATAATCACTGAGCGATGAAATCACAAATTACGTTTTATGCGACCTATCATCGATAAGGCTAATGACGATTTTACAACCACTATTCCAGAATATCAGACCATCGCTATTCTTAGAGAGGCACAAAGATATGGAGTTTAAACAAATAGGCTTCGAGTTTTCATTATCAGCACGGAAACATGACTATGTAAATAAATGATCGCGTATTATCTAATAATCAGCAAGGCCAATGCATAAAGAGGTTAACTCTACCTTTGTTAATTAACATTTGTCGTGACATAACATAAAAAGTAATTACTTTAAACAAATTGATGGGCATCATCATAGTACTTAACCAAATTTAATATACAATCCAACTATTTCATACTTTTTCTGGTCCATGCTAGAAAGTCGTATCCTACTTACAACTGTAACATTTTATTTGTCCGGAGAATGTGTTTTTAAAAATAAAATGTTTGCCTGACACACTCCTCATATTTTACTCCAGGACCCTCCGGTTGCCCAGACGCACCTCAGCCTCCACGACAGAGGAAAAGAAAAGATAAGTATTTAACCGACATACTCGCCTGACATACTGTCTACCCCTCATAATTTACTTTATTCCAGGGCCCTCCAGTTTCTGGCTACCTCGGCCACTACGACAGAGGCGAAGAAACGATAGGCAGTTAGCCTAATATACTCCCCCTCTTACTTTAGCTTTACTTTGGCCCAGGACTCTACGGTTGCCCGATCGCACTTCAGCCATCACGATAGAGGAAAAGAAAGGGTAGGGATTTAAACCAACATACTTGACTGCCATACTCCCCCTCTTACTTCAGAACCCTCAAGTTGTCTGATCACACCAACCACTACAGAGGGTAAAGGACAACCAGTTAAACCAAGATACTCGCCTGGCATATTACTTCCCATACTTTACTCTAGTACCATTCCGTTACCCGGTCGTACCTTCGTAACCTCGAGATAGGAGAAGAAAGAATAGACAGGTAACCAGAGATACTCACCTGACAGTCACCTCCCCATAATACACTCCAGGACCATCCGCTTCCCCAGTCGCACTATAGCCACCGTGACAGAGGAGCAGACACGATAGGCAGTTAATCCGACATAATCACTTGGCATACTCGTTCCCTTACTCCTGAAACCTTCGGTTGCCCAGTCGCACCTTAGCCACCACAACATAACAGAAGAAAATATAGGCAGTTAAACCCGCCATACTCGCCTGGCATACTCCTCCCCATACTTTACTCTATGACCCTCCCGTTGCCAGGTCGTACCTTAGCTACCACGACAGAGGAGAAGAAACTATAGGCATACTCGCCTGACATATTCCGCCCCATATTTTACTCCATGACCCTTCCGTTGCCCGGTCGTACCTTAGCCACCACGACAGAGGAGAAGAAACTATAGGCATACTCGCCTGACATATTCCTCCCCATACTTTACTCCAAGACCCTACCATTGCCTGGTCGTACCATAGCCACCACGACAGAGGAAAAGAAACTATAGGCATACTCGCCTGACATATTCCTCCCCATACTTTACTCCATGACCCTCCCATTGCCTGGTCGTACCTTAGCCACCACGACAGAGGAGAAGAAACTATAGGCATACTCGCCTGACATATTCCTCCCCATACTTTACTCCATGACCCTCCCATTGCCTGGTCGTACCTTAGCCACCACGACAGAGGAGTAGAAACTATAGGCATACTCGCCGAACATATTCCTCCCCATACTTTACTCCAAGACCCTCCCATTGCCTGGTCGTACCATAGCCACCACGACAGAGGAAAAGAAACTATAGGCATACTCGCCTGACATATTCCTCCCCATACTTTACTCCATGACCCTCCCATTGCCTGGTCGTACCTTAGCCACCACGACAGAGGAGAAGAAACTATAGGCATACTCGCCTGACATATTCCTCCCCATACTTTACTCCATGACCCTCCCATTGCCTGGTCGTACCTTAGCCACCACGACAGAGGAGTAGAATCTATAGGCATACTCGCCTGACATATTCCTCCCCATACTTTACTCCAAGACCCTCCCATTGCCTGGTCGTACCATAGCCACCACGACAGAGGAAAAGAAACTATAGGCATACTCGCCTGACATATTCCTCCCCATACTTTACTCCATGACCCTCCCATTGCCTGGTCGTACCATAGCCACCACGACAGAGGAGTAGAAACTATAGGCATACTCGCCTGACATATTCCTCCCCATACTTTACTCCATGACCCTCCCATTGCCTGGTCGTACCTTAGCCACCACGACAGAGGAGAAGAAACTATAGGCATACTCGCCCTGACATATTCCTCCCCATACTTTACTCCATGACCCTCCCATTGCCTGGTCGTACCTTAGCCACCACGACAGAGGAGAAGAAACTATAGGCATACTCGCCTGACATATTCCTCCCCATACTTTACGTAATTTTTTCTGGGTGTTGTGATTTATTTTATTAATTATTATGTTTATAAATTCAGGTAAACAATAAATAAATTGATGTAGACAATGCTCAATAAATTCTTCCTACGTTTCGTATTATGAGACAGCTAGTTTGTAAAAAATGATAAATTTAATATTTAAATACTTACTACTAAATATTAAAAAATGCTTTAAAAAATCTAGGTCTCCAAATAGTTTCTACTCAGTGAATTTTTAAATAATTAAAGTTACCTTATATTCTGAAGTCATGAAAATCAGACTTTCTAATGCTAAAGTTCAATATAATTATATTTTATTGCACGTTTATCTTCATAACTAAATTCTTAAACTTTCGTATATCTAGTATAAAACTAAAATATTTATTTGTACGTTGTGTATTTATATATATGTTTCTTGTAATGTAGTGCGTACAGAGTTATTTCCATTCTTGACATACTGACTCTAAAAACCTTTTACTTTTAACAATGTCTCTTTTAACAGATAAGATTGTTTGAATTTTCCTCTATAAAAATTATATATAATAATTTAGGTTTTGAATAAAGTACCTATTTTTTATGAATTCTTGAAAACATGATTACAAAGTGTAGGAAAACGGGTGACCCTGTAGTGTTACTTACAATGACAGTTCTAGTGTTTAAAATAATAAAAATCTAGTACTCCGAGGGTGCATGGATCGGTATCTCCTTAGTATTGTGTACCCGTTCAGATTATTGGCCGATTTACACATAAACGTACATATTAAATTTTCGATGAGATTTTCCAAACATATTTTGTTTTTGATAAATATCTTGACGAATGTATCGAGTTATCTCGTACACGCCTGAGCGTTTAATCAATATTTACTGTTATGAGTAATGAGACTCTTTGTTTACTTCACAGAAAAATGATCGATTTTATCATGAAGATGTTTACTTACTCTGTGTAAACTAAGACATAATTCTGAAGACATTGACCTTTGAACCAGTCATAGGGTTCCTTCGCCAAATACAGGACGTCCCCTAAAACTTTGTACCCTAGAGTCTGTTTCTTTTAATCATTTTAAATAGCGTTCGATGGTAAATTATGTTTAAGGCGCTTTTGTTCTGATACACTATCACACGCTTCACTCATACTTGTTTAACAAACCGATCCGATCTAAGGCTTCAAAGTTGTCGGAACTGAGATTGTAGGCAGAACTTAATCGCAAACGAGCTGCTAGGGGTTCCCCAAAAGTAGCAAAAACCGAAGTCTCGGATAGAGGCTTGGTTGAGTGTATCGTCTAACCCGGTCAATAAATCCCGTATGAGGAAGTTATACGGTGTAATTGATTCTATATTTTATACGAAGAATATGGAAAAGTATGTTTTATTAGTATTGTCGATGTTAGGGCGGGATGTTAGAAGCGGTAAGATTATTCGATATCGGGTCTATGTCTTTTATGATTTGAACCAAACCTGTGTGGGATCTTACGTTATAGAAGTAATATAGGCCTACTTCTCGAATTTCATGTTTGCCCACAGGTTTGGGCTGCAAGTAAATGAATCAAGACATTTTCTTATATGTATATATCTATTGAATGTGAAAATTGTGGTGAAAGTTGAAAAAAAAAATGAAACTATAGAAAGTGACACAGACATGACACTAACCTAACACAACCTTATTTACTCTGAGATAGAGATCCTTGGGACACAGTATAGGTTTGTTTTAGCATGTGTATGGGTGTATACAAACAATACGAATCGTTAACGACCACTAGCATTTAATGAATTGGGATTAGTAAACGAAGACGATCACTACTACTCACAGAGGGCATATAGTTTATTAACAATTAAGAGGCAATTTGCGTAAATCAAATCATATCGATTTTGTTATTTAAGAGTAAACACAGGCGGTGCCAAAGATTGGTTCAAAATCCATTCACTAATTGAATTTCCACAGTGAATTCGTTTACGAATTGGACCTGATATTACTGTAGACTCTCTTAGTTGTCCGATTAGGAGTCGTCGAGAAGAATACCCTGCTCCAGCTTCGGAGAGTCGAAATATCTCAGAATAACATTACTCATCTTTTTCTTCTGGAATTTAGTTCGAAAAAAATCACAATTTATCACAAACATTAAATAATTAAGAGTCTTCTACATCATACAAATCTCTTCTTGGAAGGAGTAAGGAATCTGCTTAGTGATACTTAGACACACGTTAGGTTACAAAGGATTTTGCGTAAATTCTGTCATCCCATAATAGAAATTTAGGTATCAAAGTACTTTGCGTTAACGTTATCAGGAAAGCATATTGTAGCAAAATGAATAAGCAATACTCAGAACTCCCATTCTCAAGAGTTGTTTAGTAGAATGAGTCTTTTATCGGATTTTATAGAATGTGTTGACATAATCTTTCTTATATTTAAATACGTATATAGCTGTGCCTAAGTTTCGTCAACTTAGATCACATAATCTGGGAACTTACATCGTGCGTTTTGGACTTGAGGACATTGTTTAGATGAGCAGGTTTGCATTTATCTTGATGAATATCGATTCTCGATAAATATATAAGAAATACAATAAAAAAATAAACTAAGAGGAACGTTATTAAATTGCCCTAGAGAAAAATATGAAAAATATTTTTATAATAAAATGATGAATACAAAATAAAAATACTATTAGGATTTTTGTTTGTTTGCATATGGTGATGATTATGGATTTTAGAGAAAAATATGAAGAATTTTTAAATAAAATATTGAACAATAAAGTGCTAAAGGGAAAGTTTAAAACTTTTGTATTTATATCTTGATAAATATAGATTGTCGAAAAAAATATGAGAATACTTTTAATATAAAATAAAGCATACTAAAATAATAAAGGCAATATTTTAAACGTTTGTATATGTCTTGATAAATATTGATTTTCAAGAAAAATATAAAGCATACTTTTACAATACAACAATGACTAAAAAAATACTAAAGGAAACATTTTTAAACGTCTGTATATACCTTGACAAATATCGATTTTCGACAAAAAATATGAAGAATACTCTTAAAATATAATAATGAAGAAAATAATAAAACCTTCTATTCGGATGGATAGTAGTTAAAAGGCAACGGGTAATCTCCCTATCTTACCCCATCTCCACAACACTAAAACATTCACCTTACATTATTAAGATGGATAGTAGTTAAAAGGCAACGGGTAATCTTCTTATCTTACCACATCTCCACAACACTAAAACATTCACCCCACATAACTAGGATGGATAGTAGTTAAAAGGCAACGGGTAATCTCCCTATCTTACCACATCTCCACAACACTAAAACATTCACCCCACATTACTAGGATGGATAGTAGTTAAAAGGCAACGGGTAATCTTCTTATCTTACCCCATCTCCACAACACTATAACATTCACCCCACATCACTAGGATGGATAGTAGTTAAAAGGCAACGGGTATTCTCCCTATCTTACCCCATCTCCACAACACTAAAACATTCACCCAATATTACTAGGATGGATAGTAGTTAAAAGGCAACGGGTATTCTCCCTATCTTACCCCATCTCCACAACACTAAAACATTCACCCAATATTACTAGGATGGATAGTAGTTAAAAGGCAACGGGTATTGTCTCTATCTTACCCCATCTCCACAACACTAAAACATTCACCCAATATTACTAGGATGGATAGTAGTTAAAAGGCAACGGGTATTCTCCCTATCTTACCCCATCTCCACAACACTAAAACATTCACCCAATATTACTAGGATGGATAGTAGTTAAAAGGCAACGGGTATTGTCTCTATCTTACCCCATCTCCACAACACTACAACATTCACCCCATATTACTAGGATGGATAGTAGTTAAAAGGCAACGGGTATTCTCCCTATCTTACCCCATCTCCACAACACTAAAACATTCACCCCATATTACTAGGATGGATAGTAGTTAAAAGGCAACGGGTATTCTCCCTATCTTACCCCATCTCCACAACACTAAAACATTCACCCCATATTACTAGGATGGATAGTAGTTAAAAGGCAACGGGTATTCTCCCTATCTTACCCCATCTCCACAACACTAAAACATTCACCCCATATTACTAGGATGGATAGTAGTTAAAAGGCAATGGGTATTCTCCCTATCTTACCCCATCTCCACAACACTAAAACATTCACCCCATATTACTAGGATGGATAGTAAAACATTCACCCCATATTACTAGGATGGATAGTCATTATATGACATCTGGTCTTTTCTCTTTTTACCTCTCCTTCGCAACACTAAAATATTCACTGCACATTTTTTCGATGGATAAACGGTAAATGGCAGCCGGTATTCTCCCTAACTAACCTCATCTCATTAACAATAAAACATGCATTCCACATTTCTAGATAGGATAGTCGTTAAATGGGAGCCTGTCTTCTCCTTACCTAACTTCACCTCCTTAACATTTACTCTACATTTCTATGATCGATGTCAAGAAGTAGCTGGTCTTCTCCCTACCTCACTTACCCAATACTAAAACATTCACTCAAGATTTCTCGGATGGATAGTCGTTAACTGTCAGCGGGATTTCTCCCTCTTTAACGTCATCTCTTCACCACCAAAACAGTCACCCTACATTTCTAGAATGAATGGTCTCCTTCCTATCTTACCGCACCTCCTCAACACTACAACATCACTCTACATTTCCAGGGTGGATTGTTGCTAAATGGCAGCCGGTTTTCCCCAATCTTACCTCACCTTCACAGTACTAAAATATTCACCCACATTAACTAGTATGGACTGTCGTTATCTGGTAGCCGGTCTTCTCCCTATCTTACCTCACTTCCCCAACACTAAATTATTCACCCACATTTCTATGATGAATAGTCGTTAAATGGCAACCGGTCTTCTCCCTATTTAACTTTACCTCCTCAGCACTGTAACATTCACCGCTTATTTCTTTGGATGGATTACCTTACCCTACCGCACTTCCTCAACATTAAACCATTCACACCACATTTATAGGACTGATAGTAGTTAAATGGAGTCTGACTCGTGGAGTTTGGTATTGGGAGCTTTACTTTTTCATTCCCCTCATACTTTCCCCCGGAATTTTCGTCATGTCGATTTGGGACCAATTGATGTTTATAAAAGGTTGTTTCCTATTAGGTTTGACAGTATTTACAATTTTTTACCATCATCTCCGATTTGATTAAATTAAAGAAAATAATCACACATGATGTAATTGTCAAGGCTGGGTTAAGTGACACGAACAATGGATTGGATACCTTCAGCTGTTTAAGTAAAAGATTTAGAATTGGTGGATTTTTTTTTAATACTACCTAAACGCGTGTAATTTCTAATGTGACACACGATACTGCATACGACTTTGATATATTCATATAAAGGAGGTTCTATTTTTCATTATTTTATTTACACAAAACTTTCAAGATAATAATATAAAAAAATTTTAAAAAATTATAATACATTTAAAAAACTTATACAGTAATTTCAAAATGGTTTAATGTTATTGTAAGAATAAGAAGGAAGAAAACCATTTGAACAAAATTGACTGAAATTCAAGATTGTAGTAAAACAAGTTGTCAGTCCCGAATATTTGTGTACCTCACACACACATATTGGGAAAACCGATCATTCGTTGCAATCCCAAGGGTTCTAGCAGGATTTACACCCTTTTTTTCTTGTAGTCTTTTTTTTAGTTCACTCTCCCTTATTCTCTTTGGTCTCTTTTGACCAACTCTTGTTCTATTCCGATCCTGACGCTATTAAAGTATTCGAAGGCTAGGATTCTTTTATTTTATGATCTCTCAGCCCTAAACATTCGTGCACCTCAAACTCTTAGTGCGAAACCCGTACATTTGATCACATTCCTGAATAATGTTAGACTGGCGTAAACTAATTATTTAAGATGAAATTTTAGAGAACTGTGAGCGTGTAAGGAACGTGGACTGATGGCATACTAAAAACTCGTAACAATGTATTTATAGAAATGTTTGATGAAAATGAAACATATTATACCGTTTCACATTAGTGCTTGCTCCTTGTCAAATCTTTACTTAACAAACTGTGACTTTGCAATAAGAATAACCTAAAAAATTGCAATGTACATATAATTATTGTTTACAGTATGTTTTGTATGATGATGACAACTCCATATTTTAAATGTTTATTATTTTTTAAAATAATTTAAGATTATTTTATTGTTGTTCATTCTTTGTTACAAATTAGAATTTTACTGTATAAGAAAGATTGCATGCACTGACATGTCCTGGAATATATGGAAAACTTTCCAATACAAGAGAATCCCTTTAGATGTGCGAGTGGGATAGTTTTTACAACTTATAAAAAATCGAGGAAAGCTTAATTTTTTTTAAAATTCGCCATGTTGTAAAGAAAAAATGCGACCAATCAGACCTCAGTTCGACATTAGTTACGGAGATACGGTAATTCAAAGTTGGACTAAAAAAGTACACAAAATGAGTCAAAAAACAACTTTTGTTTCAGAGTTTTGTTACCGGAGTAACGCTAACTTTGCGAGACTGTGTAAAAATGAAGTATATATATATATATATATATATATATATATAATTTTTTTTTTTTAAATAGTGTACATTTGAATCGCTCCATCAAAGTAAATGTTGAAATGAGGATGTATATCCTGAACAATATAAATTATTTTAATTCTGTTCTTACCATTGGCTAATCAAAAACCACATATCTCACACTTCAAGTAATGAGGGTGAAATTATTTTATAAATCGTAAAAGGTTTTCGACTTCTGGTAGCGCAATCGTTGTTAGGCCGACCTAAATTATATGTCAGATAACCCCCCACTTGTGTTTTAAATTATATCCTCTCCTTTAGTCCTTTAAGTGAGATATACATTTTTTTAAATCATTCGAAAAAAATATTTGGAGTAATGTGGGGGGGATTCACGACACGTAAAAACATTTATTTAAAGTCCATGATCGGTGCACATTTCATGATCATACTATGCGATGGCTGCTTTAGATAGAATATCTTCTAAGACTGATAAGAATTACAACACAAATTCTCACAAAAGAACGTTTATTATCAGACGCGTTAATAGCGATAATGACCTCATTGGTTTTTCGCCTTAAAACCACACCCCCAAAAAATCAATGACAATATCGGCATCCTCAAGTATAGGATAGTTACAACAACAAAATTATAACTGATGTAAGAAAATTAACTGTATACAAATCTTATCACAGTTTTAATTTGTTTGTTATAGTTAATGTATCATTGAGGATGGCAGAATTGTCGTTGAAACGTGTTGGGGTATTAAACGTTATTTTTTTTTTAGAATTTGTGTTTATAATTCTTTGAATACCTTTTCACAACAATTTTTATTCACAGACTATGTTTAAAATATGAAAATTAGCTTAAAATTTAAAAAATCTCATCTTTAAGTTGGAAGCAAAAAAGGCAGAATAAAATTTGCCATAAAATATAGGCCTGTTTGCCAATAACTAAAAGTGAATGCGGAATTGGTAAGAAAATGCAAAATAGGCATTAGATAATGCTGTATAATTAAATTTATAAATAGACAAACTCGGACATCTTCTCTCAACAACGTTGCCAAGTCGTCCAAATAACAGGTCATTGAGTATTATCTATTACTTTCCAAAAACTTAAACCCGCGAATCGTGAAAAGTTTGTCATGAATGAATTTCCAAACGTTGAAGTTTTTAATTGGGCGTCGTCTAATCTGAATAGAGAAAAATTAGAAGAAGGAGAAAAATAGCGGAAATAATGGAATTAAGTAGAATACACCTTTACCTGTACTGTTCAAGAATTGCGAACTACATCGTGGACATCCCGTATCCGTACACTACGCTATACCAGATCAGACCGGTTCTAGCCGCTTACATGGTTCCCACTATATTTGTTAGACCTCCTACTAGACGCGGGCTTTTATCTAATCCATGTTGAAAGGAACATAGTCGGCTTTACTTAATAAAATTAGCATTTATTTCTAGTCACAGTTTCTGACTCGTGTTTATAGAATAGAACACATAATTGTACCAGTAACGGACTTTGTCAAGGTCTAATACAATCTAATATTTTAGCGCTGTAATTTAATTTTATATCTAAAGTTCACTTTGACAAGATGTAGCCAATACTTGATACTCCAGGCAAATTAGGTTGAGCGATTATTTTGCTGGAAAGCCCGCGTTTTTAGTCGGTAAAATACAAAACTACCGAAAAAATGGATTTATTTTGGTTTATGTAGAATAACTTTTCCCCTGGTGATTTACTAAAATAATTCTTTTAAGAGTTATAGCAAACAAAATTATTTAAAACAACCACGAAACCGGAAATCAATTATTAACAATAATCCAGATTAATTTATTTTCCCCCATTGGATGTGAAATTTTACTAAATACAAATATACAAAAACACGTTCAGGCTGATATCTTTTATAGTTTTGGAGCAATTGCGATTAGAATGGCCCACTTTAAAAATTGTATTATAAAACGGCCTTGATTTTATTTTTGTTTTTGTTTTTTAGTTATTTTTCACCCTAACGATCAAATGCAACAATAAACAATTATAATTTTTCATTTCTTTTGCAAATGATGTAACGATTTGAAGTTTATTTAATGTAACATTGTTTAAGTTTATTGACTGTGAGTGCAATCATTTTATAGAAAGAAATTAAATGTTCAGTATGAAATAGAGAATACAAAAATTTTAAAAACAAAAACCGTAATGTTTTTTTTTTGAAAATTGACGTATGGCTCCCCTTTAAGTAACGTACAGAAATGACGAGTTCAGCTAAAAATAAATTCATTCAAACCGTTGAGCGAATTAAAACTTACAAACCTTCAAAACTGTTTTTCAAACTGTAGAAATATCCAAGAACAATTGTTTCCTCGAGTCAAATATTACTTGGCGTGTTTTATACTTCATTCAGAAGCGATAGTAATGTATTCAGTATTTTATCTCAGTTACTTAAAATAGTCTGTTTTTCAGCAGGAAATGAACCCTGATAAGCAGTCTTTATGTTTAGGCCTATTCGCGAAGCCGGCTAACCGCCTAGCTGACTACTCACAATTCTGAGTAAATTATAAACGCATATTTGCAACTTTTAAATGTATATTGAAATAATAAATAATGAACTTTAGTATTTCTTATAACTACATTCTTCCTACCCTTTTTAAAGTTATTGGTGGGGGAATATACGAGAATAAATATACGGGAATAAATTGACTAGTATTAACGATATAGTCAAATGAATATATAAAACGTGAAACGTTCCTTCACAAACCGATTTCCACACCCAAATCGAAGGTCTTTCAGGGGACGTAAGTCATATTTTAAAATGGAAACCTATATTTTTTATGACGGACTTCATTTAAAAAAACAGATTTACAGATATGAATAGGACTAACGTTTGAAAAAATATCCAACCGTTTTTGAGATTGTGGTTCTTAAAGAGTGTTGAAAATATACGATTTACGCCCTAGATCCAAAACTAAGCTCCTAATCTGTTTGACGAATTGAATCGGTGAATTGCTTTCTTTTTGGAAATTAAAGTTTCAATTTCATTAACAAAATCACTATCACAGGTTAACCTAATGAATTTTATTCTCTCATTTTTTCCCGATTGGAAGCTTAGTTTTGGTTCTAGAACTGAACATTCTATAATTTCATCAATTTTCAAGAACCAACTAAATCCTTTTTTTTATCTCCTTAAAAGTTGTATATTTTTAAAAAGTACGGAAAATAAAAACATCTTTAAATTTGATGTAATAGGAATTACACATTAGGAGAAAATTACACAATAAAGAGGTTTGTAAGTTATGTTTTCCACCCATTGTCACAGAACGGGTATATTTTAGACGTTTTTAATAAGTTTTGATAATTTTATCAATTACGTCATACTACTATACAAGAGAGATAAGATATCCCGTGCGGTCGTGGGTCGTGGGTTA
Source organism: Aphrophora alni (assembly GCA_963513935.1). Classification (NCBI taxonomy): domain Eukaryota; kingdom Metazoa; phylum Arthropoda; class Insecta; order Hemiptera; family Aphrophoridae; genus Aphrophora; species Aphrophora alni. The sequence goes on along the minus strand of OY740765.1, from coordinate 54,745,266 downwards.
GAACTGAATCATAATGTTACTTTATGTATATGTTTACTCTTCATTTCATTTAGAGGTCATTAGCATTTAACAGTTTTTCCCACAATACATGCTCTGTCAATTAGTAAATGAGAATTAGGGGTCGGTAAATTGTGGACTGACTAAATTTCTCTTATTTTTTTTTCCCAAATATGTTTTAGGCTGTTTTTATGATGAGTCGGTCAGTGAATAAATGAACAAGTAATCGTGGCATACAGGTAAAGCTAAATTCCTCGGGCTCGTCCTATTTTATTGCAAAGTGGCTGTGGTAATTCAGTCGACGAATGAATGATAAAGTTACGAGTTATTGCGACGTAAACCGTGAATAGGTGAGTCTAAATTAGGTTTTTTTTGTTGCAAGTGATTTGAGCTGTGAATCAGTCACTCAGTGAATGAATGATGAAGTTACGAGTTATCGCGACGTAAACCGTGAATAGGTGAGTCTAAATTAGGTTTTTTTTGTTGCAAGTGATTTGAGCTGTGAATCAGTCACTCAGTAAATGAATGAATAAATAAATTGGTGAGGTATCACAACGTAAAATGTAACGAGATTAAATTCGTAGAGTGGCGTACCTTTTTTCTGTTTGAGCTATGGTTATAATGATTAGTCATTGAATGAATAAGTTATTCAGTTTATTCCGGCCTGAAACGTGGATAGGCAAGATTATTAACCTGGGGTAGTTATTTTTTGTAACATGTGATTTTTTGTGCTGTAGATTATAATAAAGCAGTAGGTGGATGATACATAAATGAATGAATAAATTATTGAATTATAGAAGCTTAAAAGGTGAACGGACTGGGGTAAATTAGTGTTTTTTCGGGTTGTACGTTATTATCAATCAATAAAGTGAATGATATAATGAATAAATAATAAATTAGTGTTTAATGCATCCAAAACGGAAAGACGATCCTGGGTTTACATGTTGTACGTTATGATGAATCAGTCGGTGAATGATAGAATGAATTAATTAATATATTAGTGTGTAGCTGTTTAATTAAACGGTTAGTATTTAATGTAACCTAAAAGGTGGACAGTCTGGGGTGAATTCCTGGGTTTGTAGGTTGCACGTTATGATGAATCGGTCAGTGAATGATAGAATGGATACATTAATAAAGTACTGTTTATCGTAAACTAAAAAGTGGACAGGCTGGAGTAAATTCATGGGTTTGAGAGTTGTACATTATGATGAATCGGTCAGTGAAAGGATGAATAAATAGAAATAGAAAGGATGAATAAATAAATTAGTGTTAAATCTAATCTAACCTAAAAGGTGGACAGTCGGGGGGTAAATTCATGGCTTTGAGAGTTGTACGTAATGATGAATCGGTCAGTGAATGATAGAAAGGATGAATTAATAAATGTGTGTTTAATTTTATAAAAAGGTGAACGGGCTGGGGTAACTGCCTGGGTTTGAGGGTTGTACGTTATGATGAATCAGTCAGTGAATGATAGAATGGATGAATTAATAAATGAGTGTTTAATGTAACCTAAAAGGTGGAGGGGAATGGGTAACTGCCTGGGTTTGAGGGTTGTACGTTATGATGACTCAGTCACTGAATGATAGAATAGATGAATTAAAAATGAGTGTTTAATGTAACCTAAAAGGTGGAGGGGCTGGGGTAAATTCATGGCTTTGAGAGTTGTAAGTTATGATGAATCAGTCAGTGAATGATAGAATGGATGAATTAATAAATGAGTGTTAAATGTAACCTAAAAGGTGGAGGGGCTGGGGTAAATTTATGACTTTGAGGGTTGTAAGTTATGATGAATCAGTCAGTGAATGATAGAATGGATGAATTAATAAATGTGTGTTAAATGTAACCTAAAAGGTGGAGGGGCTGGGGTAAATTCATGGCTTTGAGAGTTGTAAGTTATGATGAATCACTCAGTGAATGATAGAATGGATGAATTAATAAATGTGTGTTAAATGTAACCTAAAAGGTGGAGGGGCTGGGGTAAATTCATGGCTTTGAGAGTTGTAAGTTATGATGAATCAGTCAGTGAATGATAGAATGGATGAATTAATAAATGAGTGTTAAATGTAACTTAAAAGGTGGAGGGGCTGGGGTAAATTTATGACTTTGAGGGTTGTAAGTTATGATGAATCAGTCAGTGAATGATAGAATGGATGAATTAATAAATGAGTGTTAAATGTAACCTAAAAGGTGGAGGGGCTGGGGTAAATTCATGGCTTTGAGAGTTGTAAGTTATGATGAATCAGTCAGTGAATGATAGAATGGATGAATTAATAAATGAGTGTTAAATGTTACCTAAAAGGTGGAGGGGCTGGGGTAAATTCATGGCTTTGAGAGTTGTAAGTTATGATGAATCAGTCAGTGAATGATAGAATGGATGAATTAATAAATGAGTGTTAAATGTAACCTAAAAGGTGGAGGGGCTGGGGTAAATTCATGGCTTTGAGAGTTGTAAGTTATGATGAATCAGTCAGTGAATGATAGAATGGATGAATTAATAAATGAGTGTTAAATGTTACCTAAAAGGTGGAGGGGCTGGGGTAAATTCATGGCTTTGAGAGTTGTAAGTTATGATGAATCAGTCAGTGAATGATAGAATGGATGAATTAATAAATGAGTGTTAAATGCAACCTAATATGTGGAGGGGCTTGGTTAAATTTATGACTTTGAGGGTTGTACAATATGATGAATCTGTCAGTGAATGATATAATTCATGGATACCGGGAGTGTAGTGTCCCTACCGTGAGTTAAGTTGCATAGTATAACAATTGTTAACCATTTTTTGGATAAAACATTAGATCGAAACTGGTTTTTGTTTAAGATATTTGAATGCAAGAATGTCCGTTAGTTCCAAATAATCCTTATAACATTTTCAACCTACCGTTAAGATAGTCTTACATTTTACAGTATCGATAGTCTGTCCTCGTTTATCGAACATAGTTGTAATTATATGTTATCTAACAAATATATATTCACCATTAGTTAATAAGTATGTTTCAAACGTGACACGTTTTATAATCTAATTCTACAAGCCGCAGTGTAGCCTATTTTTAGTTAATTTCCATGTAAAATATTCAGTAATTGCAGCCGTTATCGTGGTACGTCATGTGCATCGATCTTAGCGGTGGTGGGCTCAACTAATAGAACGTTTTATCTTTTTGAATTTATTTAAGTATGTAACAGTTTCTTATATAATGTTTCTGCAAATCATTTAATCTAAGCTTTGTAATCAAACTTTCAAGAATAACTGATGTTTTATTGTTCAGTAAAGCAATGAAATACGAGAAGGTCTCCATGCATCGAGTTTTTTTATACACTCAAAAATTAAGAAACGCTTCGTCCTTTACCGACTGTGTTCAGTTGCTTTCAGGTATTCAGGAACTTTTATACGTTCTCAAAGTTGTTCTTATTTCATCGACCATTTAATGCTCTTTTACGAATTTAAAACTTATTTATGACCAATCTCTGAAAAAGGTTTGGTCGTATATAATTGTACATAGAGATTAATGAATCGTAGTCATATTTGATAATATTAAATCCAGGAAAAAGTTCTTGTAATCATTACAATGAAAATAATAATAATTGTCTTTGTTACAATATAATAAAAATCGAGAATGTTATTTTATCGAGAAAACAGAGTAGAAAATAAATAAAAATACAATACTTATCGACCTAATTTTTATTGAAAATGTGGTTTGTGAATGACTGAATGTGGTTTATACTACGAAAACCTCATTTCATGTTTTCTAGTTTCTATTCCTCAGATGTGCTTGCTAACTTCCAGTACCTCGTTTAGCTTATTTAGAAGATACAATTAACACAGTTGAATGACCTCAAATTAACAGTAGGCCACCAATTACTAACCGGCTGCTGCGGGCCAAAGTATTATTTCAAAAAAATGAATTAACAGTGTTTTGTACGCTGTAACCAAACAGAGGAAACACATAATTGTGAAATTACAATTAGTATTATAAAGGTCATGGTAATAAAACTGAACATTGAATTATACAAAAATTTCAAAGTAAAGAAACATTGCTGTAATATTCGTCATTGCACTACAAAGTATTTTGAAAGTAAACAAACGCGGCCCTAATATTCGTCATTGTACTACAAAGTATTTTGAAAGTAAATCAATGTGGCTGTAATATTTGTCATTGTACTACAAAGTATTTTGAATTTAAACAAACTTGGCTGTAATATTCGACATTGCACTACAAAGTATTTTGAAAGTAAACAAACGCGGCTGTAATAATTGTCATTGTACTACAAAGTATTTTGAAAGTAAATCAACGTGGCTGTAATAATTGTCATTGTACTACAAAGTATTTTGAATTTAAACAAACTGGGCTGTAATATTCGACATTGTACTACAAAGTATTTTGAAAGTAAACAAACGCGGCTGTAATATTCGTCATTGTACTACAAAGTATTTTGAAAGTCAATCAACGTGGCTGTAATAATTGTCATTGTACTACAAAGTATTTTGAATTTAAACAAACTTGGCTGTAATATTCAACATTGCACTACAAAGTATTTTGAAAGTAAACAAAGGCGGCTGTAATATTCAACATTGTACTACAAAGTATTTTGAAAGTAAACAAACGCGGCTGTAATATTCGTCATTGTACTACAAAGTATTTTGAAAGTCAATCAACGTGGCTGTAATAATTGTCATTGTACTACAAAGTATTTTGAATTTAAACAAACTTGGCTGTAATATTCGACATTTCACTACAAAGTATTTTGAAAGTAAACAAACGCGGCTGTAATATTCGTCATTGTACTACAAAGTATTTTGAAAGTAAATCAATGTGGCTGTAATATTTGTCACTGTACTACAAAGTATTTTGAATTTAAACAAACTGGGCTGTAATATTCGACATTGTACTACAAAGTATTTTGAAAGTAAACAAACGCGGCTGTAATATTCGTCATTGTACTACAAAGTATTTTGAAAGTCAATCAACGTGGCTGTAATAATTGTCATTGTACTACAAAGTATTTTGAATTTAAACAAACTTGGCTGTAATATTCAACATTGCACTACAAAGTATTTTGAAAGTAAACAAAGGCGGCTGTAATATTCAACATTGTACTACAAAGTATTTTGAAAGTAAACAAACGCGGCTGTAATATTCGTCATTGTACTACAAAGTATTTTGAAAGTCAATCAACGTGGCTGTAATAATTGTCATTGTACTACAAAGTATTTTGAATTTAAACAAACTTGGCTGTATTATTCGACATTTCACTACAAAGTATTTTGAAAGTAAACAAACGCGGCTGTAATATTCGTCATTGTACTACAAAGTATTTTGAAAGTAAACAAAGGCGGCTGTAATATTCGTCATTGTACTACAAAGTATTTTGAAAGTAAATCAACGCGGCTTTAATAATTGTCATTGTACTACAAAGTATTTTGAATTTAAACAAACTTGGCTGTAATATTCGACATTTCACTACAAAGTATTTTGAAAGTAAACAAACGCGGCTGTAATATTCGTCATTGTACTACAAAGTATTTTGAAAGTAAATCAACGTGGCTTTAATAATTGTCATTGTACTACAAAGTATTTTGAATTTAAACAAACTTGGCTGTAATATTCAACATTTCACTACAAAGTATTTTGAAAGTAAACAAACGCGGCTGTAATATTCGTCATTGTACTACAAAGTATTTTGAAAGTAAATCAACGTGGCTGTAATATTCGTCATTGTACTACAAAGTATTTTGAATTTAAACAAACTTGGCTGTAATATACGACATTGCACTACAAAGTATTTTGAAAGTAAACAATCTTGGCTGTAATAATCGTCGTTGCACTACAAAGTATTTTGAATTTAAACAAACTTGGCTGTAATATTCGACATTGCACTACAAAGTATTTTGAAAGTAAATCAACGTGGCTGTAATAATCGTCGTTGCACTACAAAGTATTTTGAATTTAAACAAACTTGGCTGTAATATTCGACATTGCACTACAAAGTATTTTGAAAGTAAACAAAGGCGGCTGTAATATTCGTCATTGTACTACAAAGTATTTTGAATTTAAACAAACTTGGCTGTAATATTCGACATTGCACTACAAAGTATTTTGAAATTAAACAAACTTGGCTGTAATATTCGACATTGCACTACAAAGTATTTTGAGTTTAAACAAACTTGGCTGTAATATTCGACATTGCACTACAAAGTATTTTGAAATTAAACAAACTTGGCTGTAATATTCGACATTGTACTACAAAGTATTTTGAATTTAAACAAACTTGGCTGTAATATTCGACATTGCACTACAAAGTATTTTGAAATTAAACAAACTTGGCTGTAATATTCGACATTGCACTACAAAGTATTTTGAAAGTAAATCAATGTGGCTGTAATAATCGTCATTGCACTACAAAGTATTTTGAATTTAAACAAACTTGGCTGTAATATTCATCATTGCACTACAAAGTATTTTGAAAGTAAACAATCTTGGCTATAATAATCGTCGTTGCACTACAAAGTATTTTGAATTTAAACAAACTTGGCTGTAATATTCGACATTGCACTACAAAGTATTTTGAAAGTACTGTAAATCAACGTGGCTGTAATAATCGTCATTGTACTACAAAGTATTTTGAATTTAAACAAACTTGGCTGTAATATTCGACATTGCACTACAAAGTATTTTGAAAGTAAACAAAGGCGGCTGTAATATTCGTCATTGTACTACAAAGTATTTTGAATTTAAACAAACTTGGCTGTAATATTCGACATTGCACTACAAAGTATTTTGAAATTAAACAAACTTGGCTGTAATATTCGACATTGCACTACAAAGTATTTTGAAAGTAAATCAATGTGGCTGTAATAATCGTCATTGCACTACAAAGTATTTTGAATTTAAACAAACTTGGCTGTAATATTCGACATTGCACTACAAAGTATTTTGAAAGTACTGTAAATCAACGTGGCTGTAATAATCGTCATTGTACTACAAAGTATTTTGAAAGTAAATCAACGTGGCTGTAATAATTGTCATTGTACTACAAAGTATTTTGAAAGTAAACAAACTTGGCTGTAATAATCGTCATTGTACTACAAAGTATTTTGAAAGTAAATCAACGTGGCTGTAATAATTGTCATTGTACTACAAAGTATTTTGAATTTAAACAAACTTGGCTGTAATATTCGACATTGCACTACAAAGTATTTTGAAAGTAAACAAAGGCGGCTGTAATATTCGTCATTGTACTACAAAGTATTTTGAAAGTAAATCAACGTGGCTGTAATAATCGTCATTGTACTACAAAGTATTTTGAAAGTAAATCAACGCGGCTGTAATATTCGTCATTGTACTACAAAGTATTTTGAAAGTAAATCAACGCGGCTGTAATATTCGTCATTGTACTACAAAGTATTTTGAAAGTAAATCAACGCGGCTGTAATATTTGTCATTGTACTACAAAGTATTTTGAAAGTAAATCAACGCGGCTGTAATATTCGTCATTGTACTACAAAGTATTTTGAAAGTAAATCAACGCGGCTGTAATATTCGTCATTGTACTACAAAGTATTTTGAAAGTAAATCAACGCGGCTGTAATATTCGTCATTGTACTACAAAGTATTTTGAAAGTAAATCAACGCGGCTGTAATATTCTTCATTGTACTACAAAGTATTTTGAAAGTAAATCAACGTGGCTGTAATAATCGTCATTGTACTACAAAGTATTTTGAAAGTAAATCAACGCGGCTGTAATATTCGTCATTGTACTACAAAGTATTTTGAAAGTAAATCAACGCGGCTGTAATATTCGTCATTGTACTACAAAGTATTTTGAAAGTAAATCAACGTGGCTGTAATAATCGTCATTGTACTACAAAGTATTTTGAAAGTATACAACGCGGCTGTAATATTCGTCATTGTACTACAAAGTATTTTGAAAGTAAATCAACGCGGCTGTAATATTCTTCATTGTACTACAAAGTATTTTGAAAGTAAATCAACGTGGCTGTAATAATCGTCATTGTACTACAAAGTATTTTTAAAGTAAACTAAGTTATAGTTAGTAAAGCGCTGTCAACAGTTTTCATCAAACTCATATATTGAGTTATATTTAGTAAAACGCTGTCAACAGTTTTCATCAAACTCATATATTGAGTTATAGTTAGTAAAGCGCTGTCAACAGTTTTCATCAAACTCATATATTGAGTTATAGTTAGTAAAGCTGTCAACAGTTTTCATCAAACTCATATATTGAGTTATAGTTAGTAAAGCGCTGTCAACAGTTTTCATCAAACTCATATATTGAGTTATAGTTAGTAAAGCGCTGTCAACAGTTTTCATCAAACTCATATATTGAGTTATAGTTAGTAAAACGCTGTCAACAGTTTTCATCAAACTCATATATTGAGTTATAGTTAGTAAAACGTTGTCAACATTTTTCATCAAACTCATATATTGAGTTATAGTTAGTGAAGCGCTGTCAACAGTTTTCATCAAATTCATATATTGAGTTATAGTTAGTAAAGCGCTGTCAACAGTTTTCATCTAACTCATATATTGAGTTATAGTTAGTTAAACGAACGAAAACGGCTTACTACTTGGTGGTGGAAGGATCGCTTCACTAACACACACAGTGTCTTCCGCCTAGTGACCAGTGGTCTGTGCTTCGTATATTCAGTTAACAAGGGTCAGAAGGGTTGGGATGTCTAGGAGCTTTCTGCTGAGTGGCACATTTTTGTGCTGAAAGAGACTTCTAAAATAGCCCATGGTAGGTAAGTTTAGAAATTGACATGTTTTAATTGCCTTACTTTAGTTTCTAAAATTTACTTTGAAGATTTAAAAATATAACATTAATTCAAAGTTTAAAACGGATATTGTTTTTACCCTTATTCCGTAAATATTACTGGAACATGTTTTATCATATATAATTCTAACATAAATCTAAGAATGTTGGCCTATATACCATTGACAAACGTAATAAACATTTAGGCATAGTGTCAGTTAGCAACATGTAAAAGTGAAGAGCAGAAAAAATGTGCAATAGACCTGTCAGATCCTTCTTACTTGTCAATTGTAGATGCGGCGCTCAGCGGATACAACCCGCACATACACCGGGCACTTGGTGGCCGACGTGATCTCGCCTCATTGTAAAATCTATTTTTTTACCCTCCAAGTTAGACAAACGACCTTTTTTTCTGCGTAAAATTTTAAGAAAAATGATAACAAACAACAACCATTTTCAAGTAATCGCTGTCCTTTATTTACAAATAATATTTTCAAATACTGTAGTCTACAAGTACTTTTTAGTTATTAAAAAAAGTTTTATTTTCCTACAAAATTAATATCATGTTTTTTTTCCTCTTAGTAATACTTTCTCTATAGTATTCTCACACTGTAAAATTTACAAAACACATATTTTATTTTATAAGTGTTTGTTTTATTATTGCCATGTAAAATTTTCAAGCTTTTTTTCCGACTTTAAAACGAAAAACCTCTCGATCATTTTCGCTTTATAAAAAAAGGAAGAAAATAATATAATAAAGACCTAGCCCTCGATACTCTAATAGAGTCAGTCGGAAAAGATTAAACAGAATAAAAGTACTGATAGAAAAGATGAAAGAGAGGGATCTAACCCAAGACTACATGAAAAAAGGTTAGATTCAGCTGGGACCCACGAGATTGGCAAGTCCGTATTCACTATATTGAGCCCCTGAGGGGTTTTTGAAGAACAACTTATAATAGAGCATCATTTTCTAACCCAAAGGGAAATTTTCAATCTGGTAACTAATTACAGATGTGTTTACTGTTATATAAGCGCTTTGAAATTTATGCGTGTTTTTCTAATTTAAACAGCACGGCGAGACGAAATTTAATTAAATTCCTAATACCATTTATTTTTTAACTATTTAGGTCCATTAGTCTGAAGTTTATTGGATGTTGCCATTTATATGTTGATTTTTTTGCAGTTTAATGGATTACGTTTATTTGTAGTCATAAGAAGTCTGCCCTTTATAAACTCATAAACCATTTAATACGGCTGATTAAACATATTCTATTAGATACTGTTTTGGTTTGTAGAAATTTGAAACAGTTAAAATATAAAAACTTTTTTCCCACCAAGACATTTCTCGCTTATGAATTGTTAGGCTAAAAGTTAATGGCCCAAATTGATTAAGGTAATTTAACAAACAATTACTACTTTGAGATGCTTCTAATAGCTGTAATTACTGGTGACCTTAGTTTCCCTTATCAACTTTCATTGTTAGAGCATTTATTGTTTGCTTTTATATTTCAAAGAAGCTTTTCACCTATACAAACTGTGTTTTTGAACCATGAGATCGTTGTGCTATTTTTATAATGTTACTTCACTAAAGATATTCAGCTTGAGGATTCAGAAACATTGTAATACCATTAAGCTGTCATTTATTTTATTTAAGAGCTACACGTCTTTCGAATGTTTTTCTATGATCTCACGTTTAATGAGTTCACAAAATTCAGGTCATCTAGAAGCATGACGGGAGTTTCTAAAAGGAGGTGTTTGACGGTACACGGCGGGGGATGGATTCTTTTTATTTAGGCATGATACGAGTTTCTAAAAGATAATGTACTCAGAAAGACGTCATAATCGTTCTAACTGAGCTTACACACAGGCATTTCCCGGACCGCAACTAGACTGTTATAATGTATACAGAGAGGTCATAAAATCCCGTACCCCCTACTTTTCTCCGCAGTTTGAATCATAGTGATTTCGGACTAAATGAAGTAAGTGTATAATTATATATACTATGTTTTGAAATGTGTTAAAATTTTCGACCGCCATCTTGAATCCGCCATGCTGGATTTGAGTCAATTTTTGTAAATGGTGTTTCGATACACGATTTAACATCATTTTTCGACCCTGATTTTAGTGGTATAAATATTTTTTTATATCACTCACCTACGTCCAATTATTCACGAAAAACAATTTGAAATGTATAAAATTTGACTTTTTTCGAATGTTCCTCATGTAATGTTTTAATTGTATGGGGCGCATGTTACTGCACTAAATTTTGATTTTCACCTTAATAGAGTATTGTAAAACTCACATTACATTATAAACAATTTAAAATTGGTTTAAAACTTTTTTTGAAATAAGAAACCAAGACAATATTAATGAAAAATGAAGTTGTACAATTATACAGACCTATTTAAGTAGATGTCCATACTGTAATCCGCCGACATCTTGATTTTAGTAGATCTGGTTTATGAAAGAATTTCTGACATTTACAAACATATTTGTTATTATAACAGGTGTTTTGGTTTCTTATTTAAGAAAAGCAGTTTAAACACATTTTGAAGTTTTTTCGATGTAATATGAGTTTTACAATGTTCCATTGAGGCAAAAATCGAAGTCTAGTCCAGTAGCATGCGTCTCCCACAATTAAAATGGTACTCTCCTTGATCCCGTCGTGGTGAATTTGTCCTTTACTTCATAACACTACCTCATCTTCATCTTCTGCCTTCAAAATCTATGTGTAATTTCTTTCGATGAAAACCGACCGAGTTTTGGCGGAGAGCACTTGCGACTCCTGATCTACATCTGTTGGTGAAAATCTAACTCGATTTACTGTGCTCCTTCCTTGGCTGCATCTCATGTTAATGGTCACTGCATGTGCTCCTTCCTTGGCTGCATCTCATGTTAATGGTTACTGCATGTGCTCCTTCCTTGGCTGCATCTCATGTTAATGGTCACTGCATGTGCTCCTTCCTAGGCTGCATCTCATGTTAATGATTACAGCATGTGCTCCTTCCTTGGCTGCATCTCATGTTAATGGTCACTGCATGTGCTCCTTCCTTGGCTGCATCTCATGTTAATGGTTACAGCATGTGCTCCTTCCTTGGCTGCATCTCATGTTAATGGTCACTGCATGTGCTCCTTCCTTGGCTGCATCTCATGTTAATGGTTACAGCATGTGCTCCTTCCTTGGCTGCATCTCATGTTAATGGTTACTGCATGTGCTCCTTCCTTGGCTGCATCTCATGTTAATGGTTACAGCATGTGCTCCTTCCTTGGCTGCATCTCATGTTAATGGTTACTGCATGCAATTGCGACAGTTAGTATTTCAGTTTATGTTTATAAAGTACCTTTTCTATAGGAAAAGTGATAATTGACCTATTAATTAGTATCAATTATCATTACGTTCTATAAAAAATACTTTCCTGTTCCAAAAGCAAACAAAACAGGATTTAATAATATATGTTGCTCCAAAATTATTTAATAACTTAACGGATATATTGTAATCTTGTGTTAAAACATTGGCTGATGTACATGGAAGAAGGATTTCATGGCACACTCAGAAGACATCTCGGAATCCCCTCATCACCTCCTAATAGACGGCGAGACAGTAGCTTTTAAAGGAGCAAGAACGCTGGGAAAATACCAATTATAAATGGAAGATGTAGATTCTCTAAATCTCCTTCAAATCGTGCAGTTTGTGTTGGCTATGGGATAGAAAACGAGTATGTAACTGAGCATCTCTAGAATAGTGAAAGGGGGGAGGTTCACAGTGCAGTGGTCACCCCTATATACAATACAAAATAAGTTGATATTTTGTTTAATCTTTCTGTTTGATAACGTTTTAATAGTAATTTTGTATTGAATTACTTCTTACTTTTCTATTATCATTATTGTCTTAATTTTCATTCTGTTTTCTTGTGATTGGTTATAAGGATATAGTGAGTTGTAAGGATTTATTATATGTCTGAGGGATTATTTCTTCGCACACATATAATCAAGTGAATACTATCTTTAGAGAAAAAATATATAAGGGGGAAAATTGGGTTTAAACTTTGTTAGGCCTATATATGTGTTTTGTCGGATTGCATTCATCACCACGCGATTTTAACCTCAAAACTGTCATTGCTGCCTTAGAGATACCTAATGTTTTATGTCTCAGGTTAAAGACATTTGAATTAATAAACTGTGTTTATTTTTGTGCGACTTTAGTAATGTTTATATGTTATGTATAATGTAAAGGAAAGGGAATTATTATTACATCCATCTAGGCGAGACTCTATATCCACGGTCTATTGAAATCGATTACGTAATAACAGTTAGGTCACATGATATTCACTATTCAATGTACAACTATAATGATTCAACTGTTCTACCCTGGCAAAAATGACTGGCGCTCTCTTTAGAGTAATAACATGTGTTCACATCTAAAAACACATGATGTTCAAAGTGCCGTCATAGTTATATCGCGAAAATAACAGAGGTGATGTAAGTTTAATGGATTCTCTACCGTTTACGTCATCACTGAGGAGTGATGCAATTACCATTGTGTCATGTTTAGTTCCTACCAAACCTATTCTTTTTAAACTATTATAGTAGGTCAAACAAAATTAGTAGCTAGACTGCTGTGTTTTGGCTGCTTTATACATTTTAACGGAGTTAAATAGTCATTAAATGAACTTTATTTTGAGCTATTGTTAGAATACATTCCACTAATTGGCACAGACTTACCTCTAATGGCAGGTATTCCTTCGTGCTTTAAATGGAACTTTAACGGCAAATAGTTGCCAAGTTGTATTAAAACGTGAAGATAGATACACGTGTTTTGTAAATATCATTTAGACTAACGTGAGACAATTTAATGTGAATCGATTACATCATACAACAAGAGCAGACTCCAATGTGTAGGTAATCATTATTTGATATTTATAGTTGTTTAGCGAAAATCAGAGTAAAATTGAAAGTTTTGAGAGTAAGGACAGGTGAAATGAAAACATAAGACGCTGTCAATATTTCACGCGTGAACAGCGCATCCATTGCAACACTTGATATTTAATATTTTTGTATCTGTACAAATATCGGAAGACCAGAACCCTAATCACTCGACCTGTAATATAATGTAATAACCTGACCTGATACAATATATGATGTGAATATTGAGATATGTGACTGTAGGGCTATAATTGGTTTCACCTCGTAAACACCGTCAAATGATGGATGCTATTTACATGTACAATAATTTGGATAGAAGATAGACTGTTATAAATTGAAACGTTGCCATATACTTCAATTGGATGAATTAATTAGGGGAACGTAAACACCGTCAAATGATGGATGCTATTTACATGTACAATAATTTGGATAGAAGATAGACTGTTATAAATTGAAACGTTGCCATATACTTCAATTGGATGAATCAATTAGGGGAACGTAAACACCGTCAAATGATGGATATTATTTAGATATAAATAGTTTGGATAAGAGACCGTTATAAATTGAAACGTATACACTGTCAAATGACAACTATGCCAATAAAAATAATAATAAATATGAAAACCAATTAATTTATTTAGATAGCAGACAGATTTCAATTGAATGGATCTCATGTACTTCAAATAGGAGAATTAATCAAGGGGAGACATGAATACCGTCAATTGACAAATATGCTTTAGAAACCAATTAATTTAGATATATAGCAGACAGTTTTAAATTGAATGCATCCCATGTACTTCAGAGGAAAATTAATCAAGAGGAGATATCAAAACAGTCAAATAACAGATTTGCTTTAGAAACCAATTAATTTGTTATTGATAGATATCTTTAAATTAAAACGTTCTCATGTACTTCATATAGGAGAGGAGGCATGCATACCGTTAACAGATTTGCCATAGAAACCAATAAATTTAGTTAGATAACCAGAGATTTTTAAATTGAAACGTTCCCATGTACTTCAAATAGAAGAAATTAATCAAGGGGAAATATGAAACCGTCAAATGACAAATATGCTTTAGAAATTAATTAATTTTTGATAGATATATAATTTTAAGTTGAAACGTTCCCACGTATTCATATAGGAGAATTAATCAAGTGGAAACGTGAAAACTGTCAACAAATTTGTTTTAGAAACCAATTTATTTAGTTAGATAGCAGATATTTTTAAAAATTGAAACGTTCCCATGTACTTCAAATAAGAGAATTAATCAAAGGGAAACATGAAAAGCGTCAAATGACAAATATGATTTAGAATCCAATTAATTTAGATAGATAGCAGATATTTTTAATTTAAAGATGGCTTCTGTTTATATATTTCAATCGAGAAGCAAGGCAGAGGAAGGCTTCTATTTATATATTTCAATCGAGAAGCAAAGTAGAGATAGGCTTCTATTTACTTATATCAACGGAAAAGCAAAGCAGGGTTAGGCTTATATTTATATATTTCAATCAAGAAGCAAAGTAGAGATTGGCTTCTATTTATACATCTTAATGGAGAAGCAAAGCAGTGTAATGCTTCCACTTATATAAGTAAAGCGAATCCACAATTTACTCTTTCGACCTGTTTATGTTAGAACCAAATCAGGATGAGCCTGATTTATATATTTTAATTTAAAATTTATATATTTTAATCAAATACACAATTCACACTTTAGAGTAGTTTATGACAGTATGAAAACGGGGCTAAAAAGCATGGCCATGCTTCTATTTATATATTTCAATCAACTACACAATTTATTCTTTAGACCTGTTTATGGTACAAGCAAAGCATGGCCATGCTTCTGTTTATATATTTCAATCAACTACACAATTTATTCTTTAGACCTGTTTATGGTACAAGCAAAGCATGGTCGTGCTTCTATTTATATATTTCAATCAACTACACAATTTATTCTTTAGACCTGTTTATGGTACAAGCAAAGCATGGCCATGCTTCTATTTATATATTTCAATCAACTACACAATTTATTCTTTAGACCTGTTTATGGTACAAGCAAAGCATGGCCATGCTTCTGTTTATATATTTCAATCAACTACACAATTTATTCTTTAGACCTGTTTATGGTACAAGCAAAGCATGGTCGTGCTTCTATTTATATATTTCAATCAACTACAACAATTTATTCTTTAGACCTGTTTATGGTACAAGCAAAGCAGGGTCATGCTTCTATTTATATATTTCTATCAACTACACAATTTATTCTTTAGACCTGTTTATGG
This sequence comes from Aphrophora alni, assembly GCA_963513935.1. Lineage (NCBI taxonomy): Eukaryota > Metazoa > Arthropoda > Insecta > Hemiptera > Aphrophoridae > Aphrophora > Aphrophora alni. The sequence goes on along the minus strand of OY740765.1, from coordinate 54,729,296 downwards.
TACAAGCAAAGCATGGTTATGCTTCTATTTATATATTTCAATCAAATATACAATTTATTCTTTAGACCTGTTTATGGTACAAGCAAAGCAGGGTCATGCTTCTATTTATATATTTCAATCAACTACACAATTTATTCTTTAGACCTGTTTATGGTACAAGCAAAGCATGGTCATGCTTCTATTTATATATTTCAATCAACTACACAATTTATTCTTTAGACCTGTTTATGGTACAAGCAAAGCATGGTCATGCTTCTATTTATATATTTCAATCAACTACACAATTTATTCTTTAGACCTGTTTATGGTACTAGCAAAGCATGGTCATGCTTCTATTTATATATTTCAATCAACTACACAATTTATTCTTTAGACCTGTTTATGGTACAAGCAAAGCAGGGTCATGCTTCTATTTATATATTTCAATCAACTACACAATTTATTCTTTAGACCTGTTTATGGTACGAGCAAAGCAGGGTCATGCTTCTATTTATATATTTCTATCAACTACACAATTTATTCTTTAGACCTGTTTATGGTACAAGCAAAGCATGGTTATGCTTCTATTTATATATTTCAATCAAATATACAATTTATTCTTTAGACCTGTTTATGGTACAAGCAAAGCAGGGTCATGCTTCTATTTATATATTTCAATCAACTACACAATTTATTCTTTAGACCTGTTTATGGTACAAGCAAAGCAGGGTCATGCTTCTATTTATATATTTCAATCAACTACACAATTTATTCTTTAGACCTGTTTATGGTACAAGCAAAGCATGGTCATGCTTCTATTTATATATATATTTCAATCAACTACACAATTTATTCTTTAGACCTGTTTATGGTACAAGCAAAGCAGGGTCATGCTTCTATTTATATATTTCTATCAACTACACAATTTATTCTTTAGACCTGTTTATGGTACAAGCAAAGCAGGGTCATGCTTCTATTTATATATATTTCAATCAACTACACAATTTATTCTTTAGACCTGTTTATGGTACAAACAAAGCATGGTCATGCTTCTATTTATATATTTCAATCAACTACACAATTTGTTCTTTAGACCTGTTTATGGTACAAGCAAAGCATGGTCTTGCTTCTATTTATATATTTCAATCAACTACACAATTTATTCTTTAGACCTGTTTATGGTACAAGCAAAGCATGGCCATGCTTCTATTTATTTCAATCAACTACACTATTTATTCTTTAGACCTGTTTCTGGTACAAGCAAAGCATTGTCATGCTTCTATTTATATATATTTCAATCAACTACACAATTTATTCTTTACACCTGTTTATGGTACAAGCAAAGCAGGGTCATGCTTCTATTTATATATTTCTATCAACTACACAATTTATTCTTTAGACCTGTTTATGGTACAAGCAAAGCATGGTTATGCTTCTATTTATATATTTCAATCAAATATACAATTTATTCTTTAGACCTGTTTATGGTACAAGCAAAGCAGGGTCATGCTTCTATTTATATATTTCAATCAACTACACAATTTATTCTTTAGACCTGTTTATGGTACAAGCAAAGCATGGTCATGCTTCTATTTATATATATTTCAATCAACTACACAATTTATTCTTTAGACCTGTTTATGGTACAAGCAAAGCAGGGTCATGCTTCTATTTATATATTTCAATCAACTACACGATTTATTCTTTAGACCTGTTTATGGTACAAGCAAAGCATGGTTATGCTTCTATTTATATATTTCAATCAAATATTCAATTTATTCTTTAGACCTGTTTATGGTACAAGCAAAGCAGGGTCATGCTTCTATTTATATATTTCAATCAACTACACAATTTATTCTTTAGACCTGTTTATGGTACAAGCAAAGCATGGTCATGCTTCTATTTATATATTTCAATCAACTACACAATTTATTCTTTAGACCTGTTTATGGTACAAGCAAAGCAGGGTCATGCTTCTATTTATATATATCAATCAACTACACAATTTATTCTTTAGACCTGTTTATGGTACGAGCAAAGCAGGGTCATGCTTCTATTTATATATTTCTATCAACTACACAATTTATTCTTTAGACCTGTTTATGGTACAAGCAAAGCATGGTTATGCTTCTATTTATATATTTCAATCAAATATACAATTTATTCTTTAGACCTGTTTATGGTACAAGCAAAGCAGGGTCATGCTTCTATTTATATATTTCAATCAACTACACAATTTATTCTTTAGACCTGTTTATGGTACAAGCAAAGCATGGTTATGCTTCTATTTATATATTTCAATCAAATATTCAATTTATTCTTTAGACCTGATTATGGTACAAGCAAAGCAAGGTCATGCTTCTATTTATATATTTCAATCAACTACACAATTTATTCTTTAGACCTGTTTATGGTACAAGCAAAGCATGGTCATGCTTCTATTTATATATTTCAATCAACTACACAATTTATTCTTTAGACCTGTTTATGGTACAAGCAAAGCAGGGTCATGCTTCTATTTATATATTTCAATCAACTACACAATTTATTCTTTAGACCTGTTTATGGTACAAGCAAAGCATGGCCATGCTTCTATTTATATATTTCAATCAACTACACAATTTATTCTTTAGACCTGTTTATGGTACAAGCAAAGCATGGCCATGCTTCTGTTTATATATTTCAATCAACTACACAATTTATTCTTTAGACCTGTTTATAGTACAAGCAAAGCATGGTCGTGCTTCTATTTATATATTTCAATCAACTACAACAATTTATTCTTTAGACCTGTTTATGGTACAAGCAAAGCAGGGTCATGCTTCTATTTATATATTTCTATCAACTACACAATTTATTCTTTAGACCTGTTTATGGTACAAGCAAAGCATGGTTATGCTTCTATTTATATATTTCAATCAAATATACAATTTATTCTTTAGACCTGTTTATGGTACAAGCAAAGCAGGGTCATGCTTCTATTTATATATTTCAATCAACTACACAATTTATTCTTTAGACCTGTTTATGGTACAAGCAAAGCATGGTCATGCTTCTATTTATATATTTCAATCAACTACACAATTTATTCTTTAGACCTGTTTATGGTACAAGCAAAGCATGGTCATGCTTCTATTTATATATTTCAATCAACTACACAATTTATTCTTTAGACCTGTTTATGGTACTAGCAAAGCATGGTCATGCTTCTATTTATATATTTCAATCAACTACACAATTTATTCTTTAGACCTGTTTATGGTACAAGCAAAGCAGGGTCATGCTTCTATTTATATATTTCAATCAACTACACAATTTATTCTTTAGACCTGTTTATGGTACGAGCAAAGCAGGGTCATGCTTCTATTTATATATTTCTATCAACTACACAATTTATTCTTTAGACCTGTTTATGGTACAAGCAAAGCATGGTTATGCTTCTATTTATATATTTCAATCAAATATACAATTTATTCTTTAGACCTGTTTATGGTACAAGCAAAGCAGGGTCATGCTTCTATTTATATATTTCAATCAACTACACAATTTATTCTTTAGACCTGTTTATGGTACAAGCAAAGCAGGGTCATGCTTCTATTTATATATTTCAATCAACTACACAATTTATTCTTTAGACCTGTTTATGGTACAAGCAAAGCATGGTCATGCTTCTATTTATATATATATTTCAATCAACTACACAATTTATTCTTTAGACCTGTTTATGGTACAAGCAAAGCAGGGTCATGCTTCTATTTATATATTACTATCAACTACACAATTTATTCTTTAGACCTGTTTATGGTACAAGCAAAGCAGGGTCATGCTTCTATTTATATATATTTCAATCAACTACACAATTTATTCTTTAGACCTGTTTATGGTACAAACAAAGCATGGTCATGCTTCTATTTATATATTTCAATCAACTACACAATTTGTTCTTTAGACCTGTTTATGGTACAAGCAAAGCATGGTCTTGCTTCTATTTATATATTTCAATCAACTACACAATTTATTCTTTAGACCTGTTTATGGTACAAGCAAAGCATGGTCATGCTTCTATTTATTTCAATCAACTACACTATTTATTCTTTAGACCTGTTTCTGGTACAAGCAAAGCATTGTCATGCTTCTATTTATATATATTTCAATCAACTACACAATTTATTCTTTACACCTGTTTATGGTACAAGCAAAGCAGGGTCATGCTTCTATTTATATATTTCTATCAACTACACAATTTATTCTTTAGACCTGTTTATGGTACAAGCAAAGCATGGTTATGCTTCTATTTATATATTTCAATCAAATATACAATTTATTCTTTAGACCTGTTTATGGTACAAGCAAAGCAGGGTCATGCTTCTATTTATATATTTCAATCAACTACACAATTTATTCTTTAGACCTGTTTATGGTACAAGCAAAGCATGGTCATGCTTCTATTTATATATATTTCAATCAACTACACAATTTATTCTTTAGACCTGTTTATGGTACAAGCAAAGCAGGGTCATGCTTCTATTTATATATTTCAATCAACTACACGATTTATTCTTTAGACCTGTTTATGGTACAAGCAAAGCATGGCCATGCTTCTATTTATATATTTCAATCAACTACACAATTTATTCTTTAGACCTGTTTATGGTACGAGCAAAGCAGGGTCATGCTTCTATTTATATATTTCAATCAACTACACAATTTATTCTTTAGACCTGTTTATGGTACAAGCAAAGCATGGTTATGCTTCTATTTATATATTTCAATCAAATATTCAATTTATTCTTTAGACCTGTTTATGGTACAAGCAAAGCAGGGTCATGCTTCTATTTATATATTTCAATCAACTACACAATTTATTCTTTAGACCTGTTTATGGTACAAGCAAAGCATGGTCATGCTTCTATTTATATATTTCAATCAACTACACAATTTATTCTTTAGACCTGTTTATGGTACAAGCAAAGCAGGGTCATGCTTCTATTTATATATATCAATCAACTACACAATTTATTCTTTAGACCTGTTTATGGTACGAGCAAAGCAGGGTCATGCTTCTATTTATATATTTCTATCAACTACACAATTTATTCTTTAGACCTGTTTATGGTACAAGCAAAGCATGGTTATGCTTCTATTTATATATTTCAATCAAATATACAATTTATTCTTTAGACCTGTTTATGGTACAAGCAAAGCACGTCATGCTTCTATTTATATATTTCAATCAACTACACAATTTATTCTTTAGACCTGTTTATGGTACAAGCAAAGCATGGTTATGCTTCTATTTATATATTTCAATCAAATATTCAATTTATTCTTTAGACCTGATTATGGTACAAGCAAAGCAAGGTCATGCTTCTATTTATATATTTCAATCAACTACACAATTTATTCTTTAGACCTGTTTATGGTACAAGCAAAGCATGGTCATGCTTCTATTTATATATTTCAATCAACTACACAATTTATTCTTTAGACCTGTTTATGGTACAAGCAAAGCAGGGTCATGCTTCTATTTATATATTTCAATCAACTACACAATTTATTCTTTAGACCTGTTTATGGTACGAGCAAAGCAGGGTCATGCTTCTATTTATATATTTCTATCAACTACACAATTTATTCTTTAGACCTGTTTATGGTACAAGCAAAGCATGGTTATGCTTCTATTTATATATTTCAATCAAATATACAATTTATTCTTTAGACCTGGTTATGGTACAAGCAAAGCAGGGTCATGCTTCTATTTATATATTTCAATCAACTACACAATTTATTCTTTAGACCTGTTTATGGTACAAGCAAAGCAGGGTCATGCTTCTATTTATATATTTCAATCAACTACACAATTTATTCTTTAGACCTGTTTATGGTACAAGCAAAGCATGGTCATGCTTCTATTTATATATATATTTCAATCAACTACACAATTTATTCTTTAGACCTGTTTATGGTACAAGCAAAGCAGGGTCATGCTTCTATTTATATATTTCTATCAACTACACAATTTATTCTTTAGACCTGTTTATGGTACAAGCAAAGCAGGGTCATGCTTCTATTTATATATATTTCAATCAACTACACAATTTATTCTTTAGACCTGTTTATGGTACAAGCAAAGCATGGTCATGCTTCTATTTATATATTTCAATCAACTACACAATTTGTTCTTTAGACCTGTTTATGGTACAAGCAAAGCATGGTCATGCTTCTATTTATATATTTCAATCAACTACACAATTTATTCTTTAGACCTGTTTATGGTACAAGCAAAGCATGGTCATGCTTCTATTTATTTCAATCAACTACACAATTTATTCTTTAGACCTGTTTCTGGTACAAGCAAAGCATTGTCATGCTTCTATTTATATATATTTCAATCAACTACACAATTTATTCTTTACACCTGTTTATGGTACAAGCAAAGCAGGGTCATGCTTCTATTTATATATATTTCAATCAACTACACAATTTATTCTTTAGACCTGTTTATGGTACAAGCAAAGCATGGTCATGCTTCTATTTATATATATTTCAATCAACTACACAATTTATTCTTTAGACCTGTTTATGGTACAAGCAAAGCATGGTCATGCTTCTATTTATATATTTCAATCAACTACACAATTTGTTCTTTAGACCTGTTTATGGTACAAGCAAAGCATGGTCATGCTTCTATTTATATATTTCAATCAACTACACAATTTATTCTTTAGACCTGTTTATGGTACAAGCAAAGCATGGTCATGCTTCTATTTATTTCAATCAACTACACAATTTATTCTTTAGACCTGTTTCTGGTACAAGCAAAGCATTGTCATGCTTCTATTTATATATATTTCAATCAACTACACAATTTATTCTTTACACCTGTTTATGGTACAAGCAAAGCAGGGTCATGCTTCTATTTATATATTTCTATCAACTACACAATTTATTCTTTAGACCTGTTTATGGTACAAGCAAAGCATGGTTATGCTTCTATTTATATATTTCAATCAAATATACAACTTATTCTTTAGACCTGTTTATGGTACAAGCAAAGCAGGGTCATGCTTCTATTTATATATTTCAATCAACTACACAATTTATTCTTTAGACCTGTTTATGGTACAAGCAAAGCATGGTCATGCTTCTATTTATATATATTTCAATCAACTACACAATTTATTCTTTAGACCTGTTTATGGTACAAGCAAAGCAGGGTCATGCTTCTATTTATATATTTCAATCAACTACACGATTTATTCTTTAGACCTGTTTATGGTACAAGCAAAGCATGGCCATGCTTCTATTTATATATTTCAATCAACTACACAATTTATTCTTTAGACCTGTTTATGGTACGAGCAAAGCAGGGTCATGCTTCTATTTATATATTTCAATCAACTACACAATTTATTCTTTAGACCTGTTTATGGTACAAGCAAAGCAGGGTGATGCTTCTATTTATATATTTCAATCAACTACACAATTTATTCTTTAGACCTGTTTATGGTACAAGCAAAGCATGGTCATGCTTCTATTTATTTCAATCAACTACACAATTTATTCTTTAGACCTGTTTCTGGTACAAGCAAAGCATTGTCATGCTTCTATTTATATATATTTCAATCAACTACACAATTTATTCTTTACACCTGTTTATGGTACAAGCAAAGCAGGGTCATGCTTCTATTTATATATTTCAATCAACTACACAATTTATTCTTTAGACCTGTTTATGGTACAAGCAAAGCAGGGTCATGCTTCTATTTATATATTTCAATCAAATATACAATTTATTCTTTAGACCTGTTTATGGTACAAGCAAAGCAGGGTCGTGCTTCTATTTATATATTTCAATCAAATATACAATTTATTCTTTAGACCTGTTTATGGTACGAGCAAAGCAGGGTCATGCTTCTATTTATATATTTCAATCAACTACACAATTTATTCTTTAGACCTGTTTATGGTACAAGCAAAGCATGGTTATGCTTCTATTTATATATTTCAATCAAATATACAATTTATTCTTTAGACCTGTTTATGGTACAAGCAAAGCATGGTCATGCTTCTATTTATATATTTCAATCAACTACACAATTTATTCTTTAGACCTGTTTATGGTACAAGCAAAGCAGGGTCATGCTTCTATTTATATATTTCAATCAACTACACAATTTATTCTTTAGACCTGTTTATGGTACAAGCAAAGCATGGTCATGCTTCTATTTATATATTTCAATCAACTACACAATTTATTCTTTAGACCTGTTTATGGTACAAGCAAAGCAGGGTCATGCTTCTATTTATATATTTCAATCAAATATACAATTTACTCTTAAGACCTTTTTATGTTCCAAGCAAAGCAGGGTTATGGGTTACGGGGGGGGCTATATTTTATCAAAATTTGATCTTCCGGCAAGTACCCTTAAGTTTTGAGTTATTAAAGAAATTAACGCAAAATAAAAGGGTCAAGCGTCTGCTAAAACCACACGACTTAGGGTCCGTAGACATATAGGGACAGTTATTTTTATAAAGTCAAAGTTTTATAAACAGCAGTTTAAATTGTACAGACAGACACGAGCGTGAAATGTATGGGTCCTTGGTTTTACCTACGGACCTTAATGAAGAGAAATCAATGAAAATGCAATCCATCTTTAAATGTCTCTCATCTCACAAAAACTGCTTTTAAAACTTATACCGTACGCAGTTCTCGTTTTGTGGTAAGTTTTATTCGTCATACAGAAAATTATAATATATTATTTACCACTGCAATTTAATTTCAAGTCCAATTTTTTTTTAAATTTGTAGGTCACGCCGTTTTTAAACTAGAGTGGAGGAGGCACATGGGAACTGACACTTTAAACTTGACCTAGCGCGAACATATTAAATTATTCGTCAAATAAATATTCATATTCACAATCAAAATAACTTCTAGTTTTATTTGATACTCCACACGTAATAGTTAATTTCTTTTTAACTCGATAATTTTTGCCCCTTAACTACCACAAGGTTTTCTTTTTTCCTTTTTTTTTTTTGTTATTGTTGTTTTTTTCAAATATGTGGGCCAATACAAAGAACATAAATGCATAGTGTGAAATATATAGAATGTATCTGTGTAGACAGGTTGCGACTTACAGACGATATACACGCACGTGACATTATAAGTTGGTTTTTTTACCAAAGGACTACAGATATGACCAAAATAAGTGCACATATCAAAAATAATTAAAATAATCCAAACGTATGTCATCTCACTGCCACGGCAAATGACATTATTTAAAAAAAAAAAACGGGAACTCAAAACGGATATATCCGTTAATCTAGAAATTAATTGTTTTTGACGTAATGCTGTGCTATACAGTACAGGCTAGGTTTGTACAGTTAACTTCAGTGACAAGTTAGCGAGTGCTTTATTAATAATCTCTGGATAAAATGATCAATAAATCAAATTATGAATCTTTTAAAAAGTAGCTTTAGATTGGATCGAGGGAGTTTATATACCATGTTTTTATTTAAGACTCCTTTGATTGCCACAATAAATACTTTTATAAATTTTAATATATCGTTGAACTTGTTGCTTTTTTCTGAAATTAACAAGTGGTTATGTGGACAATAGAAGCATTGGATGTTTTAATACATTCAATACATTCATTAAACAAAAAGTAAGTAAATAATACCACAGCTACCGCAGAGAGCGAGAGAGAGAGAGAGAGAGAGAGAGATAAGTTAATGCACATTGATGCTTACATAAAAGTTTAAACTTTTAGAAATTATTGATAATATCAAAATGACAGCCATTTAAACTGTTTTCATAACCATATCTATTTGTTATTCAACTTATAACATACTAAATTAGGTAAAAACTTACAGATTTCAATTCTGCATTTGTTGGTACCAACACCATCTGCTATCAGAAATGACGAAATTATTGTCAAAAGTTAGTTTCTAATCTCCAAGAAAATGTGATTCGTATAGTTACTAAATCCTCCGGGGTCTATTCACCGACTCTAGCGTAATGAGTGGAGGCACCTTCACATATTTTGTGTACAGCTTCTAAGTTTGCTAAGGCCGAGACAATGCTTCACATATGTACAGCTTTTAGGTTTGCTAAGGCCGAGACACTGCTTCACATATGTACAGCTTCTATGTTTGCTAAGGCTGAGACACTGCTTCACATATGTACAGTTTCTATGTTTGCTAAGACCGAGACACTGCTTCACATATGTACAGTTTCTATGTTTGCTAAGGCTGAGACACTGCTTAATATATGTACAGCTTCTATGTTTGCTAAGACCGAGACACTGCTTCACAAATGTACAGCTTCTATGTTTGCTAAGGCTGAGACACTGCTTAATATATGTACAGCTTCTATGTTTGCTAAGACCGAGACACTGCTTCACAAATGTACAGCTTCTATGTTTGCTAAGGCTGAGACACTGCTTAATATATGTACAGCTTCTATGTTTGCTAAGACCGAGACACTGCTTCACAAATGTACAGCTTCTATGTTTGCTAAGGCTGAGACACTGCCTAATATATGTACAGCTTCTATGTTTGCTAAGACCGAGACACTGCTTCACATATGTACAGCTTCTATGTTTGCTAAGGCTGAGACACTGCTTAATATATGTACAGCTTCTATGTTTGCTAAGACCGAGACACTGCTTCACAAATGTACAGCTTCTATGTTTGCTAAGGCTGAGACACTGCCTAATATATGTACAGCTTCTATGTTTGCTAAGACCGAGACACTGCTTCACATATGTACAGCTTCTATGTTTGCTAAGGCTGAGACACTGCTTAATATATGTACAGCTTCTATGTTTGCTAAGGCTGAGACACTGCTTAATATATGTACAGTTTCTAAGGTTTTGTAATGCCGAGACACTGACAAGAGCGAATCGAGTGGAATTTTTTTAATGTATACACATCTACGAGGCCTTTTATGGCCTAGCTGGCATCAAGAAAATAATGACATACACTATTACGAGGTTTCAGAACGTTTAAACAAAATTACACTGCCGGGTAAGACTCCTTCATCTACCAATACAAAATGGAAACCAACTTTTGGACATTACAGTTAGAAAATCTGGTTGTATTACATTGTATGATCGGGCTGGGTAAGTACAATGATGTCACCCATCAAGTTGTGTTTTTTTCAGTTCTTACTTTCTTAATTTTGATTGTTTAAAGCGGACACCATTCTGAAATTTAGCAATCAATTTTTCTTAAATATCTCATCGGATCATCCTTTAAAGTACTGACAGGTCCACATATGGTGTAATCGGATTACTCGTTACTGAAGTGAAGTCAATAACCGAAACCCGTGTTCACTGTTTTATAGTTCGTCACAGTTTGTTTCATCAACGCGTGGAGTAAGGCTGTTCTATGCTCTGTGCGTCATAGTGTAATTGTAATGTAAATGATTACGAGTTCATACATTTAAATTAGCGAAGTATTCTTTTAAGCTAACGAGTTGGATTCAGTTTCCTGCTGTGCAGGAGGAGGCTCAACGCTGCCACTTAACGACTAGATTAGTTCGAGGCACGCAAACCTAGTCCTGTGTCTTTCACAATGCATTTATTTAATCTAAGGATGGTAATAGAATTACTGCTTCATTGTCGAATAAAAACGTTTTCATCCGCTGCGAATACAAATTGATTTCGTTTAATTTGTGTTATTGATAAAACCATTTCGTTTGTTGCACAGTATATGTTCTTTGCAAATACGCCGAACAACTACGCTCACTCCGAAGTACGAAATATAATGGTGGAAGCGTAAATTTGCCACTGCATACATTATACATAGTCTAAACTTAAAGTAAGCTCCTTAAGTGCCTGTCAGTTATTTTGTAAGCAGTGTAACATGGAGCTGTGATAACCTTATTTAATGTACAATAGGTACAGTTCTCAAGGAGTAAAATCCCATGACTTAATAGCCGATAGCCACCAACCGAGCTCGATAACGTAGGAAAATTGCAGTCGTTGTGAAAAATAGACGGTTGATACATTATACAGTAAAATGGACCCCACAAACTATTACAGCTGCCTTTATATACGCCCGGGATGGAATGTCTCTCTGATTCCTTATGTAAAGTTGGGGCGGGCGCAGTGTATCTCCAGTTAGCCGATTATGAAAGAGAATATCCTGATTTCGGTTTCTTATTGATCGGTTCTTATAAATCGGTTCTGCTTTGATCCGGTATAAAATCACTTCATTGTATCTTCCTATTCTTTCTTTCCATCTTCCTTGGAAGTTTGTGTTTGCTGTGCAACCGGACAAGGGCGTACCCAGAATCAAAACTAGGGGAGGGCAAGCCCTATAAAATACGATAATTCAATCAACAATAAAATAACGATAAATTATCCTAATTTCATAATTTTAATGTGTAAGTATTTTTTCGATTATTAAAATAGTTATTTCAAGAATTGTATTAAATTCCAGCAACAAAATGTATAATAAAGATTAATTTTTTTGCTTCCAGGGGGGCAGCTGCCCCCCTGCCCCTCGCTGGTTACGCCCATGCAACCGGAACTGAAGGAAGCTAGACGTGTGCGTTATCTGAGTCACACCGAACCCCAAAATCCTGTAAGAACTAGCCAAAAAATCGTATTACCCCAGGAATCAGGTTATGCCTAATTCAATAGAGTCCACTGTATTTGCCAAATACATACGTCCTCATGAAATCATCAATGTTCCCCAAAAATGTTGTTATTTATATCTTAACACGAATTTTATGAAACTTAAAATTTTCGTTTTTCAGTTTTGAGTTCAAATGTGGGATTCAAGCGAGCTATGCAATCGAACCAAGCTGTAGGAAGCGTGGTTGGTTATATCTAAAACACGAATTTTATGAAACTTAAAATTTTCGTTTTTCAGTTTTGAGTACAAATGTGGCATTCAAAAAGCAAGCTATGCAATCGAAGCGTGCTGTAGGAGCGTTTATTAGTGTTTTTTTTTTTTTTTTTTTTTTTTTTTTCAAAATTGATTAAATTCTAAAAAAATTTCAACACTATTTGTTCATACTTTCTTAAAAATTATAAGCCAAAATATGTATTTTTGAATGTTTATAATATTGAAACATCACTTTATAAGTTCACATTAGTTTCAATATATCCTGGTTTTTCGTACACATTTTTAATTGTGTAGAGACTAAAACTAATGCGTTTTGAACAATTGGGGGTGGGTGAGGTCACACAATGTAAAAGTCGAAATTTTGTTTTGTTTATTCCATAATTTATGAGTGTATTGGGTTGTTTATTTTTAATTACCTCTTTGTGATGATGTCGGACAATCCCTTATCCGTCTTTCATCTTTTCTTTTTTCATTGCATGACGCGTTTCAGCTTCACTTCAGTCATATTCAAATGTTTTGAACTACACAATGTCAATAAATAAAACAACACAAATACACAAGCCATATGTACGTTTTAAAAACAGAAATCTAATCCTGATTACCTGCTCAATAATGAATTACAATTTCAATCCCATACTACTCGTATTTTTGACAAACCAGAATGAAAATAAACTAACCAGATCTAAATCCCTTGAATTAGCAAAACTACTATCTAATCAATACAAGTTCAAACTACTTCATGGAACAAGTTCGTCGACCTCGTATAATTGCACCCCCTCCCTCCTCAACGATTAAGTTCCCTTGAATTAGCAAATCTACTATCTAATCAATACAAATTCAAACTACTTCGTGGAACAAGTTCGTCGACCACGTATAATTGCACCCCCTCCCTCCTCAACGATTAAGATCCCTTGAATTAGCAAATCTACTATCTAATCAATACAAATTCAAACTACTTCGTGGAACAAGTTCGTCGACCACGTATAATTGCACCCCCTCCCTCCTCAACGATTAAGATCCCTTGAATTAGCAAATCTACTATCTAATCAATACAAATTCAAACTACTTCGTGGAACAAGTTCGTCGACCACGTATAATTGCACCCCCTCCCTCCTCAACGATTAAGATCCCTTGAATTAGCAAATCTACTATCTAATCAATACAAATTCAAACTACTTCGTGGAACAAGTTCGTCGACCACGTATAATTGCACCCCCTCCCTCCTCAACGATTAAGATCCCTTGAATTAGCAAATCTACTATCTAATCAATACAAATTCAAACTACTTCGTGGAACAAGTTCGTCGACCACGTATAATTGCACCCCCTCCCTCCTCAACGATTAAGATCCCTTGAATTAGCAAATCTACTATCTAATCAATACAAATTCAAACTACTTCGTGGAACAAGTTCGTCGACCACGTATAATTGCACCCCCTCCCTCCTCAACGATTAAGATCCCTTGAATTAGCAAATCTACTATCTAATCAATACAAATTCAAACTACTTCGTGGAACAAGTTCGTCGACCACGTATAATTGCACCCCCTCCCTCCTCAACGATTAAGATCCCTTGAATTAGCAAATCTACTATCTAATCAATACAAATTCAAACTACTTCGTGGAACAAGTTCGTCGACCACGTATAATTGCACCCCCTCCCTCCTCAACGATTAAGATCCCTTGAATTAGCAAATCTACTATCTAATCAATACAAATTCAAACTACTTCGTGGAACAAGTTCGTCGACCTCGTAAAATACAAATTTTTAAACGTGATTTTAAACGTATTTCTGTTGTGTTTTAGTTAGTGACATTGTGTGATTCAAAGTATTTGAAACTGACTAAGTGAAGTCAAAACGTGCTATGTCTTGTTTATAATCAAAATTTGATATTTTGTTGACACATTTTACCGAAATAATTAAATGTCCAAATCTACCTTAAAAAAGTCAAAATGTTTAATGTAAACTTAAAGGGAATCCTTTAATATAACCAGCAGGGCCTCACTTGTGTTTTCTTTTTTTTTATAAGACGTTGATGACTGAGAGGTTTATCGCCTGTAAAGAACCAAGAAAAAATACGTGCAGTATAAAATAAAATAACGTTTAAAAACGACATCAATTAAACAAAACTAAAATTAAACCTTATAGGATGCATTATCGTATAACAATAAAACCAATTATTTTAGATATCAATGTACAGCTATTTAAGAAAATATGAATTCCAACTAGATCCTTACGAATAGTTTAAACATTTTAATTCTTATCCTAGGGTATCGGTTAAATTCATGAAACATTACCCGTAATTATGCGTTAGTTCCATTATGTTGCCGAGTTTAGGTACCTGATAAGGCCAGTTTGTCATTTTTTGATTTGTTAGGTTCCGTAGGTAAAACCAAGGACCCTTAAAATTTCAGGAGCGTGTCTGTGTGTAAGTCGCAACCTGTCTACACAGACAAGACAATGAATCCTATATATTTCAAACTTTGCATTTATATTATTTGTGGTCTTCCACGTTGCTTTTAGGAAAATATAGCGGTAACAAATAAATGACCTTGGAGCAAAAACTAGTGAGTTGAAATTTTTTATGGAAATATTATGTGTGCGGTAGTAAATAAAACTAAAAGTTATTCTGATTACGAATTTTTATGTATTTTTTAAAATGTTATAAAAAACAATATAACATTCCCTCCAGAAACAATACAGATGCAAAATATTAACACATCTATTACACCTATTTTATACAATAGTAATCAGCGAGAGAGAAAAAAGAGAATGAAAAAAAATCAAACAAAATTTTTTTTTAAATCTACAATAGAAAAAGCGTACATTGACCTGTACCATATTCTTAAATATTTATTTATTTTAAAATATCTATATTTATGTGTTGGCGCTAGGCTAAATTTAAAGCGTCAGATATCATGCACCCCCCCCCCTACTCTCTAAGTTGAACACAGAATCTACAGGTAAGTTGATTTGTTACCTTCAAAAAAATTATTTGTATTTGAAATGAAATTGCAGTGCGAAATCATATATTATAGTTTTTTTGGTGATGAATACAAGTTAATTTAACCACAAAATGAAAAATTCGTAGCGGATAAGTTTTAAAAGCTGTTTTTGTGATATGTGAGACAAACAATTCAATAGCCATTAAAATATGCATTGTATTTGCATTGATTTCTTTTTATTAGGACCCGTAGGTGAAACCAAGGATCCTTATAGTTTCACGCGCGTCTGTTTTTCTGTACAATTTAAACTACAACTTACAACTATTGTTTGTCTTTTAAATAATAAAAATTTAGAAAATGAGTATATTCGTAAGTTAATGTACATTCAAAAGAAATCAGTTTCCTCAAGATAGGTTTTATCTGTTTTCAACTGGGAGCAAGCATGTTGTTTTGATGGGAGGCGACATCTTAAATTAGTTTTTGTAAATAGCTTTCTTGAAATATTTTTACTCGCTGATATCCTAAACTTGTTGAGTTCCACATTGTTTTAAATAAATAGTATCCCCCTCCCGTACGATATCATTAAGTGATATTGACAGTTTAGTATTTGTATTTACTATAAACAATAGTTTAGTTGTGTATAGACAAAGATTTGCCTAATTACGTCCTTAAGAAAGAGAGGTATACTACAATCAGCTACATGGCTGTATGGTATTTCGCTGCGCACCCTTGTACGCGTATATAGAACACTTATTTGACATGCTAGACATTTTAAATTTAGATTTAACCAACCCTATGGGACATGCAAATAATTACTGAGAACTATTCCGAAAATCAATGAGTGACTGTTTAGAGGCGTAAGCACTGCGTGTAGTAACCGTCTGTGCTTGCTAGACGCAAGTCTGTGTCACGGTAAGGTTACGAGGACGGCGCAAGACTCTGGAAGAGTATTGTGCACCGCTAAACGTCACTGGTCAATGCGCAACGTTCCGACTCCAGTTGTTGACTCATTGCTAACTCGACGTCACATAGGCCTATGTTTGTGTCTATATTGTGGTGATAAGAATGTTTATTAAAGACAAGACGAAGTGGTTCTAATGAAGTTTAGGGTTACGACATATTTCGGTGTTTATGGTATAAAAAACTAATAATTAAAAGGGCGTTTTATGAAAAAGTAAGTAAACTTTAAAATTAAAATACTTTTCTGAACTAGGGAATTTTTGACACTGTTAACCTTGTTCAGATCCTTGATAGATTAAAAATTTAATAAAAGCTTAGGGTGTTCATAAAATATAAAATAAAAAGAGTGTTTAAAGAAAAAGCCAGTAAACTTTAAAGTTAAAATAGTCCTGAACTACCGAAGTTTTGACGACACTATAGCCCTTTTCAGATTCTTGATAGATTAAAAATATATTGCAAGTTTACCGTTATGACATATTTGGGTGCTTATGGTATTTAAAAAAATCAAAAAATGTTTAATGAAAAAGTAAGTAAACTTCAAAACTAAATAACTCCTGAACTATTAATTTGTTTGTTACTGAAGCTATTTTCAGATTCTTGATAGATTTAAAATATAATTAAAGTTTAGAGTTACGAAATATCTGTGTTTTATTAAATAATAAAAAAATGGAAAAAAATCAAAAGGGTGTTTAATGAAAAAGTAAGTACTCTTCAAAACTAAATAACTTCTGAACTATTTTAATTTTTTAATTTTATTTATTTATTATTTTATTATTTTTTTCACTGAAGCCTTTTTCAGATTCTCGATAGATTAAAAATATAATTAAAGTTTAGGGCTACGAAATATTTGGCTGTTTTATGGATTAAAAAAAAAAATCAAAAGGGTGTCTAAAAAAAGTAAATAAACTTCAAAACGAAATAACTTCTGTACTATTTATTTTTTTGTTTTTGAAGCCTTTTTCAGATTCTTGATAGATTAAAAATATAATTAAAATTTAGGGTTACGAAATATTTGGGTGTTTATGGAATACAAAAAAAAAAAGAAAAGGTTTTTAATGAAAAAATAAGTAAATTTTAAAATTAAAACACTGCTGAACTAGTGAATTTTTGAGATACTTGATAGTTTAAAATTGTAATTAGAGTATAGCTTTACGTCATATTGTAGTATTTATTGGGGGGGGGGAAATCGAAAGGGCTTTTAATGATATAGTAGGTAAGCTTTAAAATTTAAGTACTTCTGAACTAAGAATTATTTGACACTGAATTTTTTTCAGATCTTTGATAGATTCAAAATGTCGTAAAAGTTTAGGCTTACGATATATTTGGATGTTTATGGGGGAACTATGGGGGGGATATAAAGGGCGTTTAAAGAAAAAGATTAAACTTTATAATTACAGTAGGCCTACTTCTGAACTAAGAAATTTTTACACTGAAGCTTTTTTTCAGATTCTTGATAAATTCAAAATGTAATGAAAGTTTATGGTTACGACATATTTGGGTGTTTAACGAATAAAGAAAAAAATCAATCAAAATCGTGTTAAAGAAAAATTATGTAAACTTTAAAATTAAAGTACTTCTGAACGAGTCAATTTTGTCATTGAAACCTTTTTCTAAGCCTTGATAGATTCAAAATGTAGTGAAACTTTAGGATTGCAAAATATTTGGATGTTTATGGTATCAAAAAATCTAAATGTCGTTTAAAAAGGTTTAGTTTTAAAATTTAAAAACTTTTGTTCCAACGAATTTTTGATACTAAAACCCTTTTCAGATCTTTCGTAGGTTAAAAATGTACTAAAGGTATATGGTTACGACATATTTGAATGTTTATGGTTTAAAAAAAGAAGAAAAATCAAAAGATTATTTAATGAAAAAGTAAATAAACTTTAAAACTAAAATAATTCTGAATTAACGAATTTTTGACACTGAACGCTTTTTCAGATCCTTGATAGATTAAAAATCTAAAGAGAGTTTAGGGTTACAATGACGTAGTCTGGTCGTCTTTGTAAGTTGATCGGAAGTACGGGAAGGAGAGACAAATAATTAGGTGCTTGGTGGGAGATTGACTCGGAACGCTCGAGGAGGTATGGTGTGGGGAATTTTTGTGTGGGTGTGGCACAATTGTTGGCCCTAAATAGTACCACTCGGCCAGATTGTCCCAAGCTATCTAGAGCACCACATAGAAATAAGCTCTAGTGTCACCGGGGACGGGGTTGGTAATGCCGAAAGGTCGGGTGGGTGTATATATTATATAGGTCAGGGAGTGGTGTACGGGATTTCCCTTGAGATCCGCCGAGGCAGGAGCCCTGCCTTGGCTCGAGAAGATTGATAGCCTGGCTTCGTCCTCTATAGACGGGCCTCTCGGCGAGCAACTCGCCTTTCTTTGTTAGTTTTGGTCATCTGTTTTAGCAGAGCCGGAGCTCTTACATTTTCTTGACAGGAGGCGATAGGGTTGCGCGGTTGCGCTGAGTTCTGCCACTGACAGGGATTCCCCTGTTTATTTCCCTGACGGGAGGCACACGGAGTCTTCTTGTCCTTGATTGAGACGGTCCGCTAGAAAGGCAAGAATCTGGACAGTATGGGGCGTCTTGAAACAAGAAACCGTGTATGGGCGTGAACTGGGTGTTCGGTGGTAAGATCTCTCAAATTCTAAGTATCAGCAATGGTGGTGGTATCTCGAGGTCTCTTTGGGGAGAAGAAGTGAAGAGTACTGTGTGGGTTCCTCTGGTGAAGAGTCCTGTCGAGTGTTGGTTTATGAACGGTACTTATACAATTTTCAGTTTATTGTTAGTTGAGAACAATGAGCTGGCCATTGTATTCGTGTTGTGGTGGAGCATCCCAATCCTTTTACGTGCTGTGATAGTTCGAAGTGTTTGAAAGACGCCCATTTTTTGTGTTCGCGGTATTTTAGCGGGCTTCGTCACATAACGTAAAGCTGTCAGCCAATCAGAAGCAAGGTAACTAAATGCGGGTGGTGTTGAGTGGTATTGGCCGAAGCAAAGCCGCTTAAATCCGGGGACTTGAAGTGGCTCCGCGCGTGCTTGTGTGTGTGTGTTTTGGAATTGTTTTCCGAGTTTGTGTCTGATACTAGTTGGGTGAACTAGGTCCCTGTCGAATTGTTGGCGTTATCAACGACATAGTTGAGTGTTTATGGAATACAAAAACTCAAGGGCGTTTAAAGACAGTCATTTTTAAAATTAATATATTTCTGATCTAGCGAATTTTTGACACTGAAACCTTTTTCCGATCTTTCAGAGGTTAAAAATGTTCTGAACGTATAGGGTTGGGACATATTTGGATGTTTAAGGTATTTACAAAAAATCAAAATGGTGTTAAAAGACAAATAAGTAAGTCTTAAACTAAAAATTAAAATACGTCTTAACTACGATATTTTGAGACTGAAGCCTAATCAGATCTTTGATAGATTAAATATAAAAGTTTAGGGTTACGACATAATTGGATATTTATGGTAAAGAAAAAATTAAAAGGGCGTTTAAGAAGAAAGTAAGTAAACTTTAAAGTAAAATATTTCTGAACCCGTGAATTTTTCAGATCCTTGATAGAATCAAAATGTAATGAAAGATTGGGGTTACGACATATTTCAATGTTTATAGTATATAAAAAATCAAAATGTTATTTATAGAAAAAGTGAGTAAAAGCTTAAGTTAAAACACTTCTGAACTAGTGAATTTTTGATCCTGAAGCCATTTCCAGATACATGATAGGTTCAAAATGTTTTGAAAGTTTAGGGTGAAGACATATTTGGATATTTATTGTATTAAAAAAATATTTTAATGTGTTTGGTATAGAACAAAATCAAAACATGATTTAAACAAAAAGTAAATAAACTTTAAAATTAAAATTCTTGAGAACAGGCGAATTTTTTTCATTGAAGTCTTTTACATATATTTGATGTATTAAAAAAGTAATGAAAGCTTATGATAAGGCCTACGTCATATTTGGATGTTTATTTTATTTAAAAAATATCACTTGAGTGTGTAAAGAAAAATAAATAAACTTTAAAATTAATACAGAAATAGTGAATTTTTGACACTGAATCCTTTTTCAGATCTTTGGTAGATTCAAAATGTATGAAAGTTTTGAGTAACGATATATTTGAAAGTTTATGGTATAAAAAAAATCAAAAGCGTGTTTAAAGAAAAGGTGTGTCACTTTAAAATTAAAGCATTTCTGACCTAGGGAATTTTCTACACTGAAGCCTATTCAGATCTTTGATAGATTAAAAATGTAATGAAAGTTTATGGTAAAGATATATTTGTGAGTATATGGTATAAAAAAAATCAAAAGCGTCTTTAAAGAAAAGGTGTGTCACTTTAAAATTAAAGCATTTCTGACCTAGGGAATTTTCTACACTGAAGCCTATTCAGATCTTTGATAGATTAAAAATGTAATGAAAGTTTATGGTAAAGATATATTTGTGAGTATATGGTATAAAAAAAATCAAAAGCGTATTTAAAGAAAAGGTGTGTCACTTTAAAATTAAAGCATTTCTGACCTAGGGAATTTTTGACACTGAAGCCTATTCAGATCTTTGATAGATTAAAAATGTAATGAAAATATTGGGTTACGATATATTTGAGTGTTTATTGAATACAAAATCAAAAGGTATTAAAGAAAAAGTAATTAAATGTTTTAAACTAAACTACTTTGAACTAGTGAATTTTTTTACACTGACGCTTTTTTCAGATTCTTGATAGTATATAAATGTAATAAAAGTTTATGGTTACGACATATTTGAAAGTTTATGGCATAAAATAAAAAATCCAAATAGGGTATAAAGGATAATTAAGTGAACTTCAAAATGTAACACCTCTAAATTCGGGAATGTTTATACTGAAGCCTATAAAGATATTTGATAGATTACAAAAAATGTAATAAAAGTTTAGGGTTACGACATGTTTGGATGTTGTTGGTAAAAAAAAAAAAAAAAGAAAAAAAAGGGGAAAAAAATCATAAGAGCCTTTATGGAAAATTTAAGTAAACTTTAAAATTAAAATATTTCTTAACCAGTGAATTATTGAGATTGAAGCCTATTCAGATCCTTGATAGATTCAAAATGAAATTAAAGTTTAGGGTTACGACATTTAGGGTGTTTATCGAAAAAAATCAAAAGAGAGTTAAAGAAAATAATTAAATTTTAAAATTAAAATATTTCTGAACTAGTGAATTGTTGAAACTGAACCTTTTTACTAATCTTTGATGTATTAAAAATGTAATTAAAGTTATGATTTCGACATGTTTGGATGTTTTGGATGTTTATGGTATTTTAAAAAATCACTAGAGTGTTTAAAGAAAAATAAGTACACTTTAAAATTAATACTTCTGAACTAGCGAATTTTTGACACTGAAGCCTTTTTGAGATCCTTGATAGATTATAAATGTAATGAATATATAGGGTTACCATATATTTGGATGTTTATGGGGGGGGAAAAAAAAAAAAGAGAAAAAAGCATTTAAAGAGATAGTAAGTAAAAAATAGTAAGTAAGTGTAGGTCTAGGCCTACATATGTATAAAATATGTTAGTTTGACATAACGTGTTATGTGCAAAATCGTTAGTTTTTAGAAACTTTTTATTAGAAAGTAATGGAATTTAATGTTTTTTCACCGCATACAAATACTATTTTCCAACAAACAAACTACCGAATTAATCTCTAGTTTAATTCATCTATTTCTTTATTTTTCCATGCCAGGCAGACAAATAGTCAAATTTCGAGAGTGTCGACATTTTCCTATAGGCCCACAGTCTCGTATGAGGGTGAAAATAGTAAACATTCTGAAATTAATTCAATATTAGGTAATTTCCATATTGACGATAATGGGTGACCCTGAAATCATTAAATAAACATTTGGAATTGAGTAATAAGTTGCGAGATCAATGAGACAGATTTCTTTTTTTCCATCGGTTTATATCGGGGAACCAGTGGAACTGTCAAAGGTTAGGTTAGATTATTTGCGAGCACGGTTGATAGCGTTGCTTTTTTCAATGTATCACCAGCTCCTTCCTCTTCACTAGTTTAGCGGTCATAAAGTAAACTTATAATCTAAACTAATAATAAAACAAAATGATCAATTTACTAGTTCCCCGAATGGAAATAAATCACAGGAAAGTATAGGGATTACTTCTTAGAACTAACCATGCACATGATTGAAACTTCTAGCTCCTACTATAGAGTCGCTCTGATATCGCTTGTAATTACAGTTATAAAGTTTAAAAACAAATTCAAGAGTTCAAGTTTTCAATAACCACGTTTCTCCAGTGACTTATAAGGATCTTGAATGTAACAATTAATTGTGATAAACCCAGCCGTTTGTCAACGGTGTGTCAAAAAACAAAAACAAAGTATGTAATTGAAATTAAGTCAGAATAAGCGTAACAACAGGTTAGATAAGCTTTCATCTATATTAGGAACAAATATCATTTAATAATCAATAAGTATAGGGGAGATCCTCATGTTAACTATTCCATTTAGAACACGTTTCTAAACCAAGTATTTTTGTAAATAGTAATGTGATTATTAGGACTACCTAATGCAAAGCGATGTAAATCGTTAACTTAATCATTGTTTTCAAATTTAAATATGATTTGAAAAGATATTGTAGATATCACGGGTATGCAGTACCAAAATGAAATTGACTCGTCTGAAATCTTACCACTTACTGAATTGTAAAGTGAAGCGGGAATTTGTTCATAACCATCCAAACTATAGTTTGTGGGTAACATGAAATATAAATTGTCAATATTACTTAATGGTATATATACAGGGTGTCCCGTAAGTAAGCTGTCTCTCTTTAAGAAATGACTGTGGGTCAGTATAAAGAAAAAATTGAGTATAAAAAATGTTCTTAAACGCTTAGTCTTCCGGATATCCACTATTTGGTTTTTTACAAAATAATTATGATTTTGGAAATAGAAAATATATTGTGTTCATATTTAGTATAGGCTACGCATTTTTTTTTTATGCTACCGAAAATAAGTGTACCGAAAATAAAGACGTTATTTTGTATATTTTCAAAATGACGGCCTTTTTAAATATTTAATGTTGAATATCTCGAAAACGATTAACTTTAAAAATAATTCACAAGAGACAAAAGGTTTCCTTTTTTATTGACCTAAAAAAACTGTTTTTGTATTTTTTCTGTTGGTCAAAGTTTAACCGAGTTATTGTCAAAAACAGGAAACTAATAATTTCTTGGTGGTTGTCTACAATTTATACCTACTGTTTCTTCATTTTATTGTAAATCCCTTATGCTATACAAAATATAATAAAAAATGCCTTTAGACAAAAACTAGATATTCACCAGCTGATTTATTAGTGCCTTTTAACTCTTTAGAGGTGAAATTGTGATGCGTTACCAACGAGTGTTTCAAAAAGGTCGCAACCCGAAGTTTAAGTTACACATAGGTAAATTTTGTCTTCTCAAAAATCAGGTGGCAAAACTGTTCTCATTGTTGTTATTGTAATGCACTAGTGCTATTCCAGTATGTATTTGTCTTTGTAAGTGTGTGTATATTTTCAACTATGTCTTTTTTCAAGGATGAACGTGTGTTTATTGATGAAGGATGAACGCGTATAAATCGTACAAACGAGTAAAAGACGAGTTCCAGTTACAGTTTCTCAATTCTTAAGTACCTAATAAGTCAACAATATCGAGTGTGATTACTAAATTTCGTGAGACTCGCAGTGTATATGATCGGAAAAGCACAGGTCGACCATCACTGTTAACAGTGGAAGTTCTGGACGATGTGAAAGAACGTTTGAATCGTTCACCCAGCAATCACTTAGAAAGTTATCATCACAGGTTGAACATTCACTATCTACCGCTTTTAGGGCTACTAAAAAATTAAAACAGCGTGCTTTACCACATCGCTGTCGTTGGATGCCTTTTCTTGTTAATGACAAGGGTACTGAAATGTTGGATCGTGTTTTTTTAGTGACGAGATATGGTTTCACTTGGATGGTTACATTAACAACCAGAACTGCCGAATATGGAGCGCTGAAAATCCTCACTCGTTTCACGAACGAATACTACACGCACGTAAAATTGGTGTTTGGTGTGCGATCTCCCGGCGTCGTGCCCTTATTTTTATAAATATTATATATATATATATATATATATATATATATATATAAATTATGTAAATAGGGCCTTTATTTTTTAACAAATCAGTAGATGGTGTGCTTTATCTTATCTTAATTGAACAATTTATACCTTTCGGAGATTTACACGAACGATATTGCTGGTTCCAGCAGGATAACGCAACGTGTCATACCTCTAATGAAACGCTGGATATGAATTTTTTGGTCATCGTGTGATATCAAAAGGATTGTGGCCTCCAAGATCCCCAGATCTTATTCCTGCAGACCTTTTCCTTTTAAAAAGTAAGGTTTTAAAAAACAATCCTCATACGCTTGACAAATTGAAGGATAACATTGAAATTGAGATTTCAAACATTACTGAGGAAACACTACGAAAAGTGGCCTTCAAATGTTATGAACCGTGTACGAACCTGCATTGCAAACGGAGGAAGTCATTTTGAACATTTATTATAAAATATTAAGTGTAATTGGAATATTATATAATTATATAATGTTATAGTAATTTTTAAAGTAATAAATTCACGTAATCAAATATAGGGTTGCGTCCTTTTTGAAACGCTCTGTATAAGGAATAGGGTGTGAAGTTTCTATAGATCAAATGAAAAGGTATAGCCTATACACCTTACAAGAGCAAGAATAAAAGTTGTCTTAAGGCTTTCTGTGATAGAATAAATTTACGACCACCAGTATCTTTATGATCGTAAATTTATTCCATCATATAAAACCTTAATCTTGCTCTGTACAGGGCGACTGAGACAACCTGTCCCAAATCTATTGTGATCAAACTTGGAATTATTTGCATATAAAGAATTTAGTGAAACATTTATTTCGAATATGGTGGCTTCAAAGAAGTTTATCTCTCCTCATTTTAATTTGACGTCTTAAAAATTGATAAGTTGATTTTTTGTCCGTCATCTTTGTTGTTTAGTTAAAAAATTAATCAAATGTTTTTATATATTAGAATTAACTGACGTTTAAAATAATTTACAATGCATAACATACTTGTATTACATTGTACAACGTACAGTGTATATGTACTACATTGACAGATAAGTGTGTGTTTAAAAAAAAATGCTCTAAATCCCTCAACTTCAATTTTTCAAAAATTAAAATACAAATATCTTATAATTTTCGACAAGATAGGTCGAGATGTACATTAAATGAAAGGCCTTGCAAAACCGAACAATATTTGTTAAACTTGTTAAAAATAAGAGTGGAAACACATTTTTTTTAAATTACTGACAACACAGTTATTATTGGATGGTGAAGTTTGGGACAAAGTTCGTTAAAACAGTTAGGGACATTTCAATCCTTACACGGTTGGTTAGAACAAAGCTTGGTGACACTGAATAATTATAAAACAAATAATTATAACGGTAAGGAAACTTATTTAGTTTAAGACTGTTTGTGGTAGTCATTTGAATAATTTGAGTGTGTGTGTGCAGAAATATTTAACTTTAAATATTTAGATTTATGTCCCATAACAATGCATATAAATTAGATTAGGGGGAAAATGCGTAAATTAATGTATGTTTTTTTGGGAAACTGAAGGAGGTCATATATTTTCACGACGAAAAGAGGGCGTAGCCTACTTTGTTTACTGTCAATCGATTTTAATGGGTGAATCATAGCGTTGAGTGAGGCTTATAAATCACTTTTAGAACCTTGTAG
The DNA here is from genome assembly GCA_963513935.1 of Aphrophora alni. NCBI lineage: Eukaryota > Metazoa > Arthropoda > Insecta > Hemiptera > Aphrophoridae > Aphrophora > Aphrophora alni. The sequence goes on along the minus strand of OY740765.1, from coordinate 54,702,766 downwards.
CATTGAGATGTTAAAGCGTTATTTTTCTGAAGCAATTTTTTGATGAGATGGGGGATGTGAAACTTCAGACTCCTGATATTTAAGGTAGTCGTCTATATGATCACACGTACAATTACTATGGAAACACGAGTTTGTTAGGAACATACCTAGCTATTTGCATGATTTCGATTAGTAGAGTCGGTAAGGTGTTCTTTGTATGTGTGCTAGACAGTATAAATTTGTTTTATTTATATTTAAATATTTCTTTTTAGGTTTAATTTATTGTAATATTTGTATACTTTCCATTATATAATAGTGTTTTTAGTAATATTTTAGGTTGTGCAGTATATTTGAGGGAATGAAAATAATACTTGTTAAACTGAGATTCTAACCGAAGAATTCGAGTGAATAATTAAGAAGTAAAGACTCCTGAGATATATTTGAAAATGAGAATAATACTTGTAAAACTAAAGTTCTAACTGAAAAATGCAAGTATTTAATTAAGAAGTAAAGACTCCGGAGATATATTTGAAAATGAGAATAATACTTGTAAAACTAAAGTTCTAACTGATAAAACGGAAACAATAATAAATCTAAAAATTAATGACTCGGGAGATATATTTAATATGAGAATAATACTTGTAAAACTAAAGTTTTAACCGAAAAATGCGAGAGATTAATTAAGAGATAACGACTCGGTAGATATGTTTAAAAATATTTACTCGACACAAATATATCGTTTATTAGAACACTTTTTCGATAATTCGTCAATGCCACCTTGGTAGATTTATCATCAAAACATTTCACTGGTTAACACTTCGTTTACCTTTCTTGGTCTATTTATGGAAGTCTCGGAAGGTACTATGTGTTTACATTGTTCGTTATCTGGAGCTCTGTTTTTTTATAAATTTAGGTTAGTTTATGAAAGCTTCGTCAAGGTTGTGCTGATAATTTATGGGTTTAGTAAACCTAAACAAGAAGACCACTTATCTCGTCGTGTACAACTTACAAGACTGATTTATAATGTGTACTTGCTAATTTCCTGGCAATAAATTGGTAAAAATACTTGTCAACACGTATTATATACGGTATATGTACAGGGTAGACAGTAGACTATGTGTGACAGCACTAACTAAAGGTAATGTAACATATTACATAATTTAAAGATAAATTAAGTCTTAAAAAATCTGTTTAAATCTGAATTTCTTTTGGCGATTGGTTTTAAAGTATCAATATACACGGTAATAGATCAATTTTATTATATATGTACAAAGAAATTTATTACTTTTCTTATTAAAATTGCTATTAATTTATTACTACTTTTTTAAACATGTAAATTAGTTAATTACTTTTCATTAAAATACTAATTATTGAATTATTTTTGTTATTAAAATACAATTTAATTGATTGCTTTGATCTCAGTATAAAATGTAGTTCATTCGTTTTTGTTATGAAAATAGAAATTATTTGATTACTTGAGTTATTTAAAATACAAATTACTACACTATTTTTGTTACTAACATACAAATTATACGAATACTTTTGTTACAAAATGCAAATTATTCGACTACGTTTGTTATGTAAATTAGCAATAAATTAGTTGATTGTTTTTGTTAATATAATACAAATTAGTTGACTAAGTTTTTTTAGGCTACTTAACTCACCTTTCACATGAACATAATTTGTTTCATTGGAAATATATGGTAATTTTCTGCATTACATAAAGTAACATATACAAATTAAAACTACCGGGTTATCATAAAAGAATGGTGGAGTCATTAATTCATCCGAAGACAGTATAGATAAATTTTGTTTTGGTATCACTGATAGCCTATATCCCAAAAGTTTAGTTAACAGCTGTTGTAACCTCAAAATAGTTCTTTCATTGTTGTGGTATGTGTTTTGTGTTTTTTGGATTGTTCTGTGTGGAGTGTGTTATTATGTTCTCTAATAAAGAAAAAGCCAAGTGTGTTTTGTTGCTGGCCGAATTCAAGTGTAATTTCAGTGCAACGTGCATTTCGACGCGAATACAGAAAAGATCCACTAATGAAAATAACATACCACGTTGGTTCAAACAATTCGAAAAAACTAGATCAAACTTATTAGACAATCTGCAATCAGAAGTCCTAAGAAGTCAATACTTCGACGAAGCCTAGAGTTAGGTATTCCAAAAACAACAATCCATAAAGTTTTACACAAAAGACTGAAATTACATGCATATAAAATCCAGCTATTACAGGAATTGAAACCTGATGATGGTGCAAAATGTTTTAATTTCGCTGTTGAAATGTTGAACAAGATTGATGAAAACCAATAATTTTTAGATGATATAATGTTTTCGGATGAAGCTACATTCCCTATAAATAGGCCTGTTAACAGACTCAATTCACGTATATGGGGATCTGAAAACCAAAATCGTCTGATAGGGTCTTTCTTCTTTGGTGAAAAACAATTAATGGTATTGTGTATATCGATATGTTAATCAATTATTGTTTTCCTCAGCTGGATGAACTCGAAAACAATCAACAACTTCATTTCCAACAAGATGGTGCACCCCCGCACTTTAGTGCATTTGTCACAGACACTTTGAATGAAAAGTTTGGACTTTGGTGGATAGGTCGGCAAGAACCTATACGCTGGCCTCCAAAGAGTCCAGACCTGACACCTTGCGATTTCACCTTGTGGGGGTACATAAAAAAAACATTGTTTATCCAGAAAATATTCGTGAGCTAAATTCACTTAAGGATTAATGAAACAATGACAACCGTTAAAAAAGACATGTTAACTAACGTTTGGGCAGAACTTTATTATCGATTGGACATTTGCCGAGCGACTAATGGTGCACATATCGAAATTTATTAGTTATGTAAAAAAAACTGTTTCAACGATTTAGATAAATAAACAACATCAGCTGTAAGTAATTCTGTTTTCAATTAAATCATGTTCAAAAACCCACCATTCTTTTATGATAACCCTGTATATTTAAAGCTAATTTTTAAAAGATAGAAAAAATAGGGGAAATGTCTATAAGTAAAACCTGTTTGAGATGGGAAAAAAAAATTCAGAATGAAAGAAAAGCCTCCAACTGTCCAGTAATTATACAACCAAAGTTATCAATTGTTCATGAATTGATATAAAACTTGATTATTAAAAATATCTGTTACATTAAATTCAAGTAAAAGAAAATATATATTTAGATATAACGTACTGGTTATATAAAGCTCATTTCATAAAATTTCTAAACACTTACAAATATACAATATTTATGTAATAAAACAATACGTTCTACAAAATACACAAATTCGGTATTCTTTTCAACACCACAATCAAAAACTAATTTTCAAAAAACACAAAGTGATATTAAGTAATTGCTACATAAAAACCCATTATACTAATTTTCTCCCACTATTGCACTGTACCTCAATAAAACTTACCTTTATGTTATTTATCAACACTTCTTTCAGGTAATTATTTACTGTAGCGCCCAAATTTTGATTTCCCTCGTTATTTTTGTACTACATACCTTTCTTCATGTGAGCAAAAATGGTTTTCACGGAAAAACAACAACAAAGTTTCAAGTGTTCTAGGTTAAGGTTCATTAAGTGAATTACACATTAAAATAGTTTTGTACGCGAATTGTTTTTACCCTACAAGGTTATGTAAGATAGCTATATATATCCCATCTTGCTTGACCTACGCGTAAATAAACCTAGGTACGATATGACAACACTAATCCCAATTAAAATTGTTCACGTAGTATTCCCAAGTGATCTCGCATCCAAGTACTAACCACGCTCAATGTTGCTTGACTTCGGTGATAGGATATTGTTTTTACCTTACTAGGTCAGATAAGGTAGCTATATATACACGCACACACACACACACACATACATCTCACACTCCATGTTGACTGTTCAACAACACTAATTCAATGTACACGTGGTGGAAAAACTATCACCCATTCAAGTTATAACCACGCTCAATGTTGCTTGACTTTGGTGATCAGTCGAAACATTGTGTTTGCCATGTAAACGTAACCTACACATACCTCGTTGATATATGTCAATTTCGAAGTGAAAAACCTTTTTGATCACCAAAAAATATAACTATTCTTATAAAGTGAGGTATGTAGTAAAAAAAGAACGAAAAAAAATTAAAATTGGGGCGCTACAGTACAATTAATTACCTTTCTTTTACTATTTTACAAAATTTATTTTTAATTTTACGACCCCTTATATATTTTGGGATTGAGTTATAAAACTTGGGGCTTACAAATTACATAAAATAAAATTAGTTTATTTTTTTTAATTTCAATACATATTTGTTGATTACTTTTGTTATTAAAATAAACATCCAAGGTGTCGATAACTTTTGTTATTGAAATACAAATAAGTTGATAACTTTTATTTTTACAATAGAAATAACTTTATTATTTTTGTTATTAAAATACAAATTTGTTATTAATACAAGTTAGTTGATTACTCTTGTATTAAAATACAAATCAGTTGATATTGTCTGTTATCAGTTGATTATGACTGTTATTAAAATTCAAATTAGTTGTTTACTTTGATATTAAAATGGAAACTAGTTGGTTACTTTTTCTTATTCAAGTACAATTTACTATTTAGTCATTTGTTTTTGGGAATAAAATATCATTTAGTTTATTATTTTTATTAATAACATATAAATGGTTATTGTAAATAAAATTGAAACCAGTTAATTACTTTAGTTGTAGTTATTAAGCTGTACATTATTTTATAACTTTTTGACTAAAATTAAAATTAGACGATTTCTTTCTTATTCAATTACAAACAAATGAATTAATTATTTTTGTTATTGAAATTGAAGTTTATTTATTTATTTTGATTTTTAAATTAAAGTTAATTGATTACTTTTGTTATTAACGTACAAATTAATAGATTATTTTTCTTATTGAATTATTAGTTTTTTATTTTGTTGTATGAAATCCAAATTAGCTGAGTACGTTTGTTTTAAAAAAATACAATATTTAAAAAAAAATTATTACCGTCTGATTAATATGTAAATTGATTGATTATTTTTCGTAATTGATTGCTTTAAAATACAAATTTATTTATTGTTAAAATAATACATAACATGATATATTTATTGTTATGTTATTGTTAATAATATAATGGATTATTTTCTATTTAAAATAAAAATTAATTAATTACTTTTGCTATTTAAATATAATTAATACATTGTTTTTTTTTTAATAGAAAATTAGTTGAATACGTGTAATATTTAAAATACAAATTTGTTTAGTCATTTTGTTATTAAAAATACAATAGTTGATTTGTTATGTTACTTTTTTACTAAACACATTAATTGATTATTTTATTAATTACATAGAAATTCATTGATTTTTTAAAATATTATTAATATACAAATTATTCAATTGTTTTTGTTATTAACGTATAAACTTTTGTAATTAATGTACGAATAGACGATGATTTCTGTTAATAACATACATATCAACTTTAGCACTAGGCCCCCTTTTTTTGATTAATAGTTTTAGTTTCTTACACAATCTTTTAGGTTGCTAGTCTATAGTTGTTTTCGTGATTTTTATGTTTCGTATTTATACCTTGATATCGAGAGTTTAGCCCAACTATTTAATACAGAAATGATAGAAAATTTCGGAATAAATTAGAGCAACCTACCATTATCTAATAACTTTAAAAAGAGAATAAGTCCTTAAAGGGCTGCATTAAAATAGTTAAAGCCGGTTTCGAAGAAACGAAATTTTGTGTTTTGGCCGGTTTCTCGAAATTTTCAGTAATTAAAAAAATGAAAGCTCCTCCAAATTAAATCCAAATATGCTATATTTAATAAATCGGTCCTTGGGATTTCTCCATATTACGTGTTTGTGAGAAAGCAGTAATGAACAGTTGTTCTTATACAGAATGTCAATGTTTATGGTTCGAATGAAAATGTGCGCCTAAATTGACCTATAGCTTTAGGGCACTGATTCACTGTATTCGCAATATATACGTAACTTTTGCGTAATCCGCCCCTCCCCGTGACTTACAAAACCGGTCGTCGGCACTTATTATCTCATGACAAGTGGATCAATCATTAGAAATAATTGTGTTTCTGGTGTCTTATATCGCCAATCTAATGTTTTCTTCTCAAACGATAGTGTTAAAATCACAACATGGGTCACAATGCTCATCATTTCTAAACACAGAATGAACTCGGTATCAGTTTCGATGAAATCCATTGAGAGCCGTGCCCAAGTTTCTAAATCCCAAGGCTTATACCTTACCATGAACTGATTATTGCTCGGGGAGTGGTGTAATTAATTTAGTTATATAGAATGTACAGTGAATGAATGGAGATTGAATTATTATAAACTTTTCTTATATTTCCACATAATTGGTGTATTTTAATTTAGATTTTATTTGTTGAAGAGTTAATATTAATTTTTGTATTTTGTTTATTTAAAATTTATGTTAAGATTTTAAAAGTAGTATTGGTAATTTAAAAAATGTATTTAATTAATTTTGTATTTATTTTTAATACATGAGAGTAACAGTATATATCACCGACATTGAATGTGTGTAAACACAATAAATGATTTTTGGGGTTTTTACTGTAAATTTTGTTTTCCTTTCTCATTTAAACGTATTATAGAAGGAGTTAAGTGATTGGTTAAAACTTCGATATTGAGTTTTTCATGAAAATATCCGGTTCAACCCAACCTTAGCCCCAATAAGCCTGTTTTGGAATTAAGTCTGTTTCTTGTCAATGCACTGAATGCTATATGACAAACGAGTGACCGATTTTGATAAATTTGGTATATGGACATGCAGTGACCTTATTTATTTAGAGTTTTTTGTTTTTGTTTTGATAACCCAAAATTTTGGGTATCCTCCATAAGACCAAAACTTAAAATTACTCAAAAGATTGTAATCAAATTTACTATAACATAGCCTCTAAGATTCGATACATATGTTGCTTGCTCAGATTTTGAGATATTCCAACGTTTACAACATTGCCCATGAACTGGTAACGCCCGAGCGTCAATAGCAACCGATAGGTTTCGTTTGAGTCGTTACAATACACACACGCGCGCGCACGCACGCACGCACGCTCGCTCGCTCGCTCGCTCACTCACTCACTTACTCACTCACTGACTCACTCACTCACTCACTCACTCACTCACTCACTCACTCACTCACTCACTCACTCACTCACTCACTCACTCACTCACTCACTCACTCACTCACTCATTCACTCACTCACTCGCACACACAAGTAGCTTTTTCAGTAATATGTTCTAATCGTTTCCTAAAGTTTGGTAACGTATGACAATGGCGCTTATTTAATCAGTTCCAGTATCATCAGACGTGTCACCACAAAGATATATAAGTCATTACTATTTTTATGAACTCAATATAGTACCATAATGATACCATTAATTGCTTAACCGACCTCTTTATCGCTTCTAAATTGTATAGACGTTCTGCGGCATTTCCATTGTGGAGTCATCTGAGAACAGACCAATGAAAGTCTATAGCTAAAATCTTTACATCCTATGTTGACAGGAAGTTGCGGTTTATATTTTTAAATAAATTACAAAATTTGTATTTCCAGTTCAATTTTAAGCAAAGTATCTCGGCTTCTTTAAGTTCATTTTGTTCAAATGAACGCCGCTATAAAATTGTTAAGGTTAAAATCATCGAAAAAATAAACCGCTGCCAGTGCTGACTTTTTGTTTAATGAAAATTTACGATAATATACTTTTAATGGTTACATATATATATATATATATATATAACAAAATTTGTTGATATCGTGTTTGTCGTTAAAGAGAAACATATTTTGTAAAGTTAATGATGTTTAAAAAATTGAAACTATCCGAAAGAAAAATTACTATAAGTTTAGATTAGTTTGAGTACAATCAATCCGTTTGCAAGGTCCAAATAGTTTGCAAATATATTTTATTAAATTAAGTCCATTTTCCCCAAGAGTAAAGACATATGGTGTGGTTTTGCAAAGTGATTGCACTGGAAGTGTTCCTTGTAGAGACGTATACAAACTAACTTTAAAAAAGTTTAAAGAGGTATTAATTGAATTGTTACAGTTCTCCGCCTGTTACAAGTATTTTACTCCATCTTTATCTCTGCTGGCACACCTGAGTCGAAAGCAAACTGTTCCTAAAGCCACAATTAATAATGTGTGGTATAACTTAATAGGGATTAAATATATTCTATAAATGGACTTATTTTAATGCTGTTGAAGCAGCATAAATGAGTTACGCAGTACAATTTATGGGTATAAGCAGGTAGAACAGTTATTAGTATTTTATTACTTTTTGTTTGTTTTGATAATTGCTAGTTACAATTACTCGTTAACATACCAAATATAATTAGTTTTTGCGGCACTAGAATAATTAAACTGTGGCAGTTTAGTTTTGACCTTCCGATGATTTGAATATTCAGTTTCAATCCGAACTCTGAAATATCTATCTGTTAAATATGATTTTAATAATGGGCTATACTATACTTTTGAGTTGAAGCATTAGTTTTATTTTGTCATTATTTATACTTTATCAAAGACTTAAGCAACATCCAAGAATATTGCAGAGAAAGACTCTTTTTATCTTATAAAGGTCTTTTAATTGTGTTTGTTAAAGTATGGATCTGGTATATTTGAGTGTTTATTTCTGAATCCAAACTGTTTTTGAGTTGTTCCTGTTTTTCTTGAATTATTGTTTTAAGTCTTTTTATTAGGGGTTTTTAATACTTAGATGTTATCGATAACAAAGATTTTGGACGATAATATGTCTTTGGGAGGCGTTCCAGGCTTTGGTGTCATAATAACCTCTACTATCTTTCATGGTATAAACACATTAGTGTTGCATTGATGAGGTACGTTAATTTTTTAATGGTCTTCTTTGATAACTTTTCCAGGATATTTCCTGTAACCAAGACATAACCAGGTGTTTTTTGGTGTTAATGTTTGTTTTTATTTCATCGTGTATTTGTTTTATAGTGCTTTAATTTTAGTTCTGTCTGGGTTAGTAAGATTTGCCAGCTTTTCTTCTGCGGTATGTTTCTCACATGGTTGTAATATACCTTCTAGGTGATCATCAATTTGCCTTTTGGTTGTCGTATCCCATCATCCTTTTTAAATGGAGATTACTGGGTCTTTTAAGACTCTAGTCGCTTTCCACAAAAAATAAATCAGTATATTTATCATTAGACAGTTCTGTTGTGTACTAAATCTTTTGTTTATCAATTCAGATATGTTTTTAAATTCTCAGGATGTAGTCTGTTTAAAAATGTTTATAATTACGGTGTCCTTGAATCCTTTTCATTGATTTTTCTATGGAATAGTTGTTCCTTTTAGACTCCCATTCTAACCACGTATTCATCCGGGCACCCTGTTGAATATCAGCAACGAAATTTAGAGCTTCGAAGTCCAACTGTTTGATGGTTTCAGCAGTGCTCCAAAATTAGTTTTTTTTCTTCTCTAGATAAACTTCTTAAACCACCCGTGTGTGTGTTATTGTTGAGTAATGTGGAACATTATTCTTTCTTGTAAACTATTTGATACGCAGTCACAATAAATAAAAATAACTCGTGATATTTACAGTTTAGATTTAGAATTGGGTAGTAAATCTTATTTTCAGAATTTTAAAGATATGTGAACGATTTGAATTATAGGCCGTGGATAGAAATAATAGATTTTAATTGTACATTATGCAATTTGATGAAATAGGAAGATAGGAGAATGTCTTCCATTTTATAGCTCGTTGTCTTATATTAAGAAGAACAATGGTTCGGCAGTCACTTTATCGGGCAACATCTAAATGGGAGAGGATGGATCCTTAACAGGATTCACGAAGACGAAACCAATATCAAAGTTATGAATTTCAACAAAATTTTACTAGGATAATTTAGGCGTAGATTGGGCAATCTGATTACTGTAATAATTCTTGAGTGTTATGGTATCAATACGGCAAAGTTACCCGCCATATTGGATTTGTAGTCCTATAAGATAAATGTTAAAGCGTTCCCCAAATAATCTCCTTTATTTTTTTTTGTAAAATTATACCTGTTTTTAAAGATAATTCAAAAACTATTTTCGATGCTTAGGTTTTTTAATTTTTGCTATCTTTCGTATTGTTTAAAGCTACAAACATAATAAAACTTGTATGAGTTTACAATTTAATTAATTGTTTTATTGAAAATTTGATCAACGCGTTTTCCTGGTGTCTTTATTCTCTATTCTACTGTATTATTTCAAAAGTGTTATCGGTTAGGGTGTGAAAAAAAACAATACTTTTCGCTTGTTCGTGTTGCGTGTTAGAATGATTAGAACTACCCAAGCGTGAAAAACGTCCAGTTTGTTCTCGCAGAGTAAAGACCCGATTTAGCCTTTTGCTGATAATACATTTTTTTATTGACAGATATTTAATTGAGCATATTTTTATAGCATAAATTACTTTAAATTGTTTATTTCTTGTCACATTTGGAAGAATTATTAGATTGTTGTCAAATCTTGAGATCACATTTTATAAGGATAAAATAATAATTTTCAATAGCTTATAGAATTGCAATCTTTAAAGGTAAATAACAACTCTTTAAATTTGATTGAACAGTTTAATTTTATATCTGTATATCCTTCTTTTTTAATTTGCATAATATGTAATATATATTTAATATGTAATATTTGCATATATATAATATATTATATATAATTTGTATTTTAATTGCAAGCTAATTTAATTTTAGTAATAGTTAAATCTTCGAAAAATTATAAACATAAATGCAAATTTTCTCTGCGGATAAAAGCAAGATTTTGGGACGTTAAATGCAATATTTGAGAAGTGTAGTTACAATAGAATATTGGAATTGTATTTTCTTTTATTTCGGCAGGTAACTCAAATTTTAAATTATCAATCGTAGAAATATTTGTAAATTAGCGACAGACTTTCAGGTATAGATATCATGATAAAGAGTCAGAGGCCTTCAAATGACGTTTCACATGATAATAAGTTATCTATTTGTATCACTTAACCATATCTTTCTTTATTAATGCAAGAAACTATAAAGTACTGAAAAACTATATTTATTCTCTTTTAAGCAGAAAATATATAGGTTTCACTCTACGTTTTCAGTTGTAAGCCTGGATATTGTCGGCTCAAAATAATTTTCAGATATAATAAAAACATAGTTAACATCTTGTGTGTTAAACTATGCTTCAAAGAAAGTGTAGAGGAGAAATCAATCCGATACTTTTCCTTAAGTTAGAAAATGTTTAGATGTCAGATACATTTAATTCCTTAAAGCTATTTTTAGCAGATTGTAAAATGTACACAAATCTCCTTGTTTCTCACATTGATAAATTCAATACCGCATGTGAAAACGATAAACATAATGGTATTTTGTTTTCCAACTCTTTTTAGTACAGTAAACTGGAATTTATTGGGAAGAATATTTGTAGAAATCAGAAGTACGCCCTAACCTAACCTAACATAAGATAACCTAACTCAACCTTACCTAACCTAAACCAATATTTATATGAAAATATTGAATTGAATTTTGTTGCTATAATAACTTCACTCTTTCTACATTATTTATACAATATGATAAGTAGTATACATATCAAAGAAGAAATTAGACAAAATGTTCCTTTTCATATATATACAGGGAAAAATATCTGAACGAGTAGAAATGAAAACTTCTAACTTTCGCCAAACCTCATAGGGTAAGTCCTTTCACTTTTTATCCGAGTTAAAAGGGGGATCTTAATTTTTTTCAAATAGCAACCCTCATCTAGCGACATATCATTTTGAAGCGATTAAAAAAAAAGACAAATTTAGTGCCTTGGAAAAGTCTCTATAATATCAATATCTTTAACCGGAGTTATGGGGGCTAGAAGTTAAATTTGGAGACTTTTCTATTTGTCGTGAATATTAATAAAACAAAAACAAAAAATCGATTTTGGTTTTTTCATTAATGTCCATGATAAATATAAAACGTTCAAAATTTTAACTTCTAAACCCCATAATTTCGGTTAAAGATATCGTAGACTTTTTCGAAACAATACAATTTGTCTTTTTTATGCTCTTCAATATGATATATCACACGATTGGAGTTGTTATTTGAAAAAATTAAGGTCCTCCTTTCACTCCCTTTAAAAAGTGGGAAAACGAGTTTACCCCATAAAAATAGAAAGCATTTATCCTATCAGGTGTGGCGAAGATTAGAAGTTTTCATTTCTATTCGTTCAGAAATTACATAGTAGCATATTTATAAATTATCATATAAATTTGTAATGCGAAATCGAGCAATTTTGTGTATTGGTGGAATGTAGTGACGCCGATATATTTATCAATATGATTCGTACATTGATGTTTTGATTGTCTCTTTTGTTTCATATTTGTAATTACGGCTAACCAATTTGTTTAACCAAGTGGTTGGATGAATGTATTCAAATCATTAACAACATTTACTATTTTTTTTAAAAAGAAACACTATTTTTTTATAGTTTTAACAATAAAATTATATTATTGAAATTTATAATATATATATATATATATATATATATATATATATATATATACATACATTTATAGTAACCTATATTATATATTTCAATTTAAAATTTCTTTTATGTTATTTAGCCCATTTATAGCGGCCGTCATTTAAATTTTCTATTCAAATTGATAATTAACAAAAATAAAATTTACTACACTTTTAAAACCACCATATGATTCAATATGGATTAAAAAATGCGATATATTGTTCGTACATTCTTTTGGGAGGAGACTTACTATCCCTATATAGTTTGTACATGCTTCGCCCATGATCAGATGGAGGGAATGTTAATGACGTTTCGAGAGTATTGATCAATTCCGTGATCAAGTGATAAACATGAAAAGGGGCAACATAGCTTAGTAGCCTAGCCTAGGAACTATATTGGTAATTACAGCTACGTAAGAAGTAACTAAGTGCAGGGGGTGGGTAGGGTAACATAATAAAACTGTTTACAAATTACATCAGGAAAGCACAAGTTAATAAAACTGTACACTAACACAAGTTGAACCGAGATCATACAACAGTCAACTAAACAAAACGTGTTGTGTGCCTTCGGATTAGTATCCTAACGGTTGGAGGAGGGAGGGGGTTAATATAATTAAGACTACATAAGAAATAGATCAGGAAATAAAACTGTATACTAACACAAGTTGAACCGAAATCATACAACAGTCAACTAAACAAAACGTGTTGTGTGCCTTCGGATTAGTATCCTAACGGTTGGAGGAGGGAGGGGGTTAATATAATTAAGACTGCATAAGAAATAGATCAGGAAATAATACTGTACACTAACACAAGTTGAACCGAGATCATACAACAGTCAACTAAACAAAACGTGTTGTGTGCCTTCGGATTAGTATCCTAACGGTTGTGGGACGAAGATGATCGTTGGACAAAGATGATGGGGGAATTTCCAAATAAACTATACCAATAATATACACATTCCATCATTATTCAATAACATTCTGTAATTGTTGAATGAGTAGTTGTAGAAAATCGCATTTTTTGTTAAATAGTGCGACTACAGGTGTCACGAGAGGTTAAGTAGTTTATTCCCTTCTTTAAGAAGATACCGACTTAATGACGGGTGTTTGCCGTGAATAGACGTTGTGACCTCATCTTGATTGTCTTATTTCTGTATTTCAGAACAACTGTGAGCTAAATAAAGTGGCGGACCAGACCGATGTTGGCTTCTATTCAATTCTGGAAAGCCGGGATTTAGCAACAGTGCGAAAACTTATTTTATAGCCATGTACATTATGACGTACTACGCGATATTTATTGGAAAACAGCTTTCAGCTGTATGACTAAGCCTCTCCCTTCCTACTTAAAAGAAAAAAAAAACCCTAGAATAATTTTCCCCTCCTAATGAATTGCATGAAATTACCGACTATGAATTGCGGTAAATTACTTTATACACTTGCCCAACAATGCAGACAAAGCGTAAAATTGTGAGAAATAAAATAATAGGAATTGCGAATTGAGGGAAATAAAATAAAAGAAGAAAATCGGAAGTGCAATAGAATATCGTAAAATGTGGGGAAGTAGAAAATTATAGATAGGAAATTGAGGTGATAAAATAAAAGAAGAAAATCGGTAATGCAATAGAATATCGTGAAATGGAGGAATTGGGAAATTATAGATTTTTAATTGAGGGAAATAAAATAAAGGAAGGAAAAAAGTAATAGAATATCGTAAAATTCAGGGACGTAGAAAATTATAGATTGTAAATTGAAGGAAATAAAATAAAGCAAGCAAATCGGAAATGCAATAGAATACCGTGAAATGGAATAGATTGTGTATTGGGGGTAATAAATTAAAGGAAGAAAATCGGAAATGCAATAGAATATCATAAAATCCAGAGAAGTAGAAAATTATAGATTGCGAATAGAGCAAAATAAAATAAACGAAGGATATGCAATAGAATATTGTAGTAAGAGTATGTAGAGAAGCGAAAACTTATAGATTTGGAATTGTGGGAATTAAAATCTAGAAAGAATATCGGGAATGGAATAATAACGTAAAATGTAGTGATGCTAAAAATTATACATTATACATACTAATGTTTTAAAATAATGGAAACTTTGTCATTACCACAGTTTGTATGTTATCAATGTAAATTCTTGTATAATGTCGTTGCAGCTTATGTTTTAATATAATGCAATCTTTGTATCATTACCTATCAATAACACATTTTGTAAGGTATCGAACTAAATTCTTGTACGATGTCATAGCAAACAATGTTTTAATATAATGCAATCTTTGTATCATTACCTATCAATAACACATTTTGTAAGGTATCGAACTAAATTCTTGTACGATGTCATAGCAAACAATGTTTTAATATAATGCAATCTTTGTATCATTACCTATCAATAACACATTTTGTAAGGTATCGAACTAAATTCTTGTACGATGTCATAACAAACAATGTTTTAATATAATGCAATCTTTGTATCACACAGTTTGTATCGCATCTAACTACTCGTAGACTATATTATTGAACGATGTCATAGCGGCGACTGTGATCTGTAACTGTAGTCTGGTGCTGCGATCTTTCGCTGATATTTGTAACACATATCAATTAGCTCAGTATATTGTCGGGAAAGTTTACAGAAACGACTCTTTTTGTATCATATTTATAAATTTGTCGACTCTTTGATGGTGGCTAGGGGAAGGGTCGTTACATTCACACAAGCGCAGGGGACCAAACCCCACCCATAGTCGGCCGTATGACTCATCTACTGCAGATCTCGTAACACTTCAAACATTTTTAAAGTTTTTTAATAAGTAATGCAATTACGAAAAATTAATGTTTATTGAATTGTAAAGTAAAGCGATACCAAACACGATATAAATCAAAGATACTACTAAAAACTTCGTGCGAGGTGACTAATAAAATAAAATGAGGTAAACGGTAAATAAACTCTATTTTAATTAAAATACATGTTTTGTAAAAGTCCGAATAGTAATACATCTCGTAAATGTTAAAGTGTAATAATATGTTTAATTTTGTATAAATTATTATACGCTAATTTATTCAACATATTAAACCATTTCTCTTTTAAAAAATAGAGACGATTTCAATGTCTGATTATAAAAACACAACCTGTTCGTCACTGGATAGGAGACGTTTAAAATTGTTATCGTTTAGGCTTAATGCATCAACATTCTGTTCCCTTCTATGTTACCCGGAAGTAAACCATAAAACGGTAGTGCTATTAAGTATCACTAAGAGGCTGGAAGTGGTTATTAGGCTGTGTCAAAATGAACTATACTAATGCCCCTCACAGAGACACATTTTTTAAACTATGACAAATAAATAATTAACAAGAGTATGACCATATAACACACTACATAACGTAATTTTTATTGTACCACTAGTTTTCAGTGTTTGAGGAAACTCTGTAGCAAGTTCTTAAATTATAGATTATTTCTTATTGTGTAATATTTTTACCATTTTTTAAGTAGCGTTTTTGTAACGAGTTCAATTAAAAAAGGCATATTTTACATACAGGACTATGGTAGCTTTGGTCATACATATTTTATGAAAGATATGGAAAATAGAGGACCTTAGACTGACGTAAAAAGGATTTTACGAAGAATGTCTGATACTTGTGGTATCCTACTGAGGACGACACACCGAATCGATGCAGAAATTCGCCACTCAACAAAGCGATGGCAACCGCAACGCATGGAAGACGAAGCTGGTGTAAAGCCTAACCACTCGACAGGAAAATTGACCTTCATACACGGAAGAAATAAAGGAAACCCTTAAAAAAATACGTTATAGGATAGACGATTTTGATGATTTTTTTGGATAGTATGAACGGAAGGAAATCCCAATATTGCAAAAAAAAAATGTCCAATCTCTTGAAAACGCAGGATTAGTTTCCGGTGGCAAAACTTCCTGGATGTAGGCCTACCTATAATATAAGTTTAAATGTGCTAGTGACTGAATGTACCAATTATTAATGGTAAAAGTAATCTTTTGATCACAACATATTTTTAAACCTTAAAGTTGTAATGAACCTTTAGATATTCAATTATATTTCATAACTATTGCTATTGTGTGTGTTTTGTACGATTTTATGTACACAACTGTGGGTCGGGTCGGAACAGCTTCTTGTGAGTGTACGTGCGTGATAGGGTATTGGCTGTAGCCGCCATGATCGAGTGGAGAAGTAATAATAATAATAATAAAGTAATTGTTATTATATCCATGAAATATTAATAACCACTCACTAAAAGAATTCTACACTGAGTTTTAGAGGAATAAATTAAACAATGTTTGTTGTAAAATATATTTTATTCTTGGTAAAAAACTATTGTTTTTTTACATTCAGCATTCCCCATCTTCAGAAAAACGTTTATTATTCTATATTAAAATAATAAAATTCCGTACAGAAGAAGGAGATCTGAATCGTGAAATACTTCGTCGGAAAGTCACCATAATTACTTTCCAGTACAAGCATATCAGTTGTGAAGTCACAGGTATTTCTTTGTCGCAAGCACTGTTATTTAAAAATCACAGCTATTCCCATCTCTATTAGCAGTAGCCGTTGTTGATATAGATGTAAGGCGTGCTACACTGCAGTCAATATTGTAACTATAACAGGTGTATCCGGTGAATTGTTCGTATAAACATGTAACTAGCTAGAATACACGTTAGAGATTATAAGTTATGAAAGAAATACCTGAATTTCATGTTTCTAGCCTAGAATCTAGGCTGAGTATTTTGGTCAATCAGGATATTTGCTTTTATGTGTACAGATATAAGCGTTAAATTGATGTTGTTGTATAATCCTTGTTTAAATGTTTAATTATTAAATAATACACTATTATTATTTAATGCCTAGGTCTTTCAATGCCAACTTTAAAAGGAACCTTGGCATAATTATTTTAAACTGGCTATATGAATGACATTTCTTTTTAGCTGTAGGATATAGTCTGATTTGATAAAGAACCCTTATTCTCGGATACACACACATACAAGTAGATAAATATTTTGACTGGAAGAATCATGTCCATCATTAATCTTGGGGTCACTAAATGGCAATAACTTTTTACTTTCTATTAGACTAGGAGTGGTGACTCATAACAAGATTAAAGTGGTATAAAAGATAAAAAGTGGTATAAGTTTAATAAGTACCGAATTGATGGAAAAAAACCCCTATTTTAAAGAGGAATTGCCGAGATTTGACACTTAAATCTATCAGACAACTTCTCTCCATATTTTTTTTTTTTTTTTTTTTTTTTTTTGAAATGTCTGGTAGGCTACTGATTTTGAGAAATTTAATGTCATGTTGTTGAAATATCTGGTACTGATTTTAAGATATTAGGATTTTCTTCATTGTTTGTGTAAATTTTTTGATTAATAGATAACTCCTGACTTATAATTTTGGGGAGAAAGTGGTGAATACTTCTTGATTTCTTAAGTTTTGGTTTTATGTGCAGGCATTTCAGAAAGTTAATGCAATGTAGCATGTCAAACTTTTTTTTATTCTTTTTTGTAAAAAAAAACAAAAAGGGCACTACAATAATTATTTGTTAATCTGTAAAAATTACCATTTGAAGTCTGAGATAGATTAGGTTAATTATTGGATTATATCTTATAACCTAAGTTAATTTTTACTTTGGCTTCTATTTATTTTGGACAAAAATAAACTGATTTTCATGTCCCAGAGGTCGAATTGTATCATTAATCTTAATAAAATCTCAGATTAGGTTAACTAATATTTTTGGATGATAAGCACATTTTATTCAAACGACGAAGTATAAATTAATAAAATGTTGAAATTTTTTAGGTGTCAAAGCATTAATTTCTTTAAAAAAACCCATTAAATGCTTATTATCTGATAATTATAAAATATATATTCTTTTATTTCAGTAATAGAGAACATTTGTGCAACTAACAACTGTGCTCTATTCTATAGTGTTTATCTTGGCTCACAAATTAATCAACATTTTAGGCGCACTAGACATGTAGACTCTGAGATATTGGATGAAAATTAATAGCCTATGTTATTTACTAAGTAAGGAGTTCTTTATTTGATCTATATTTATTATAGTCTTCGGACCAGAATATCCTTTTTTTTTACTTATTTGTAAGGTAAGTTTGATTACAACCTGTTACACAATGTTGCTTTAAATCTTTACAACCTTCTTTACTATTTTATTCAAAAAACCCCACATATTTCATTTGAAACATATATATCACTATGAAAACAGTCATACTTTTTGAGCCTAATTATTTTTTAATTCAGGTCTTTTCCACACATAATCTTTGTACAGCAGATCTCTTTCATATGTCCTACTAGTGCCACTTAAAACAGTATAGCTGCATTAAAAATGACAATTAGAAACACTAAATTGATAATTAATTACAGTGCAGCACAATTAAATTTTTGACATGGACTATAAAGGACCTAATTTGAGAAAAGGTGTTGAGGTTGTAGTGACAATTCCTTCGAGTCCACAGTTATAGTTTTGTTATTTTGTAGCTTGTGCATCACTGAAGATGGTGATTTTGTCATTGAAACATTTTTGAATAAATAAATGTACTATTTGTTAAAATTTGTGTTTAAGTTTTATTCCCTTTACCCTTTTTCCTACTTTAATATAATATACAATATAATTATGTGTGTTTTTTGTATAGTATTACTTAATTTAAGTACAATTAATTGTCAGAATGAATTAATTGCTATTCATTTTCAACCTGGGGTCCTCAGACTCCTGCAGGTCTGTGGCAATATGCTTAGGAGCCTGCATAACATATTATGTAATAAGAAATGTCCCAGTTAACGAATATCTTCTATCAAATAGATTAAAATCCCTTCTTTGATAATAATAATGATCTTATAATTTAGAAAACCAACTTTTAATCTTATATCATGTGATTTCTCATCAAAATTATAATATTATTCTGGGTCATTGCTGGACTTTTGGTGTTATCCATAACCATTGTATCATCTGTTTCTAAAATAGCTATAAACTTCATGTCCTTCACCACAACTTAATTTTTTGAAATTATATTTTCGTCCAAGAAATCTTTAAATTCTGTAATTAAATATTATGTCTCAATAAATATAAATAGTAATGTTTAGTTAATTCTTGGGACTTATAAATGTGCATATGACACGAGAGATGTTTAATGGTTCAATTATGAAATAATTTGTGGTGTTATTGTTATAAAAAGCATTGACAGATGATGGTACAGGAGTGTAGTATTGAGGGGACTGCTACCAAACAAAATTTGGGAACCTAGAGAGGTTATATATCCTACACAGAAAACCTATAGTAGTATGCTTAGTATAAATACCAAGTATTATACAAAATCATATTTTGTGAAAATAAATACTTAATGCATAGCGAGATTTACAAGATAAAGTTTAATATAATTATAAAGTATTGATGAGAGCGTGTTTTGTTTGTTTAGGTAGATAAATATGGCAACGATAGATGGCAGGCCAGCACAATATGGCATTACACTTAAGCAGCTGCGAGAGGTCATGGAACACCGTGGGCGGGAAGGAATCGCTAAAGTTGCAGAATTTGGCGGTGTTCAAGAAATATGTAAAAAGCTCTACACATCACCTAGCGAAGGTAAGCAGATATTAATTTATGTTGGCTAGGTTAATGAGGGCAGGAAATTCCATCAGTTACCGTGGAAAAAATATAATGGGCAACGAAATGTCAATCCTACATGGCAGGTTAGGAACATAATAATGGGGTAGTACTGATATTTTCTTACACCCTCCTCTTTTCAATTTGGGGTTTTTTTTTGTATTGCATTTTGGGCCTGTGATGATATAATACAAAAGACATTTTGTAATGGTCTCAATTAATTGCACATTTATTTGATTTTTGTCAGGAACTTTTTTTACTTTGTGGTGTATGTTTTTCTGACTGTCTTCTTACTTAACTTTGCCACATCAAAATATACACCATTACCAAAATCTGGTACACAGAAAATAAACTTCTACATTAGATAAAATATGAATTGGTGCTTAGATCTCAGTTAATGTAGAACTGGCTACATAATATTGTGAACACCTTTATCAACGTGAGGTTTACAACCTATACAAGTAATATTTGATGTCTAGATTATAACACATTACAATATAGGAAACAAGAGGGCGTTTTGACTGGGGAGACAGAATAGTGTAGTAGCAGAAAATGTAAATGGTCTTTATTTTAATTTTTGTCAGACATGTAACTGGGAACTCAATGACAATTTTGAAGCATTTAAATTTACATTCAATGAGTCTGACTCTGGGTTTTTATTACTGTATAAATAAATAAAAATTAAGTCAGAAAAATAGATAGTTTTCGTGAATTGTTTGAATATGATCTTGTTTCACATATTGCTTAAGAAACTAATAGATATGTGAAAACGTGTTTGCAAGGTGAAATAAAATAATTTTCTAAGACAAAACAATGGACAGACACAAATCATGGAAAAGTTTATTGTTTTGTTTTTTGTTGTTGCTTGTTAATGCCTCATTGCTAGAAAAAGAATAGAAGCAATACTGAAACAATCCTCATTTGGAAGCATCAGTGTATTCTCCAAGTTATTCAGTCAGCTTAGATTCCTACTTTTGTTAAGGATGCTTCATTTTGATGACAACTCTCTTTCCAATGGTGGTAACAAACTTTATAAATTATGAACAATAATTGAAGTTTTGAAACATAAATTTAGCTGAGTTTTCAAACTTTATCAAAATCTAGTAATACACGAGTCTCTAATGTTGTGGTAAGGGAAACAAGCTGTCATTTAAACAATACAACCAAACAATAAAACTTAAACAATTTGGTATAAAAATATGTGTTTTGTGTGACAGTACAACAGGTATATTATTGAATTTTAATGTGTATACTGGCAAAGGAACAAACTATGCAGGTTTCCCTAGTACTTTTGGTGTTTCAGAACAAGTGATGCAATCAGTTTTACAGCCATACCTTGGACAAAACCATGCTGTATGTATGGATAATTGGTATACTAACCCTAATTTATTTGGATAGTTAGACTTTAAAGACACAGGAGGATGTGCAACTGTTAGTACTGATCACAAAGGGATGCCATGTGCAAAGGTGACATTGCAGTTAGGCATAATACAAAAATTATCACTGTAAGGTGATGTGATAGGTGTTGAATAAAATGGTGCCTCTTCAAAGACATTGAAAAAGAAGTACAATAGAATCATTCTGTGATTGAGTATAACAAAAATATGGCTGCATTTGATAAAGCTAATATGATTATGTCTTTTAATGTCCCAACATGAAAAAAGTTATTTCCCATCTCACTACTGTTAACTTGAAATGAAATTGTTGTACAGTAATACAATGTAGAACAGTGTACAGAGGGTCATTGAATAGGATGCATCCTGACTCACTACTGTTAACATGAAATGAAATGTGTTGTACAGTAACACAATGTAGAATAGTGTACAGAGGGTCATTGAATAGGATGCATCCTGACTCACTACTGTTAAATTGAAATGAAATTTGTTGTACAGCAATACATTGTAGAACAGTACAGAGGGTCATTGAATAGCATCAATCTCTACTCACTACTATTTAATTGAAATGAAATGTGTTGTACAGTAATACAATGTAAAATAGTAAAAAGGGTCATTGAATAGGATCAATCCCTACTCACTACTGTTAACTTGAAATGAAATGTGTTGTACAGTAATACAATGTAAAATAGTAAAAAGGGTCATCGAATAGGATCAATCCCTACTCACTACTGTTAACTTCAAATGAAATGTGTTGTACAGTAATACAATGTAAAATAGTAAAAAGGGTCATCGAATAGGATCAATCCCTACTCACTACTGTTAACTTGAAATGAAATGTGTTGTACAATAATACAATGTATTATTGTATTTGTAGCCATATCCGATTGCTATTGTATATATAATATAATCTTATTTATAGTTGCCTTAGCAATTCATTTTTAGAACGTTTTCACTGTTTACAGCTGTTTCACCTATTCATTTCAGGCATCATCAGAACTAATATTGCAAAAACACTTTTCTCGTATTTACACTTATTAACATATTATTATCACATTTAATGCACTTATTATTATCAAATTTATTATCACTTGAATCAGTATGAGATTTAATAGAATTGATGACAGTCACAACTGTGACTCGAAAAAACTTAACAAGTGATTCAAATGCTTGACCAAGTGTCGTAATGTGTTTTTATTATAGTTTTATTTTGTTTGTGCATTAAATGAGATAATAATATGTTAATAAGTGTAAATACGAGAAAAGTGTTTTTGCAATATTAGTTCTAATGATGCCTGAAATGAATAAGTGAAACAGCTGTAAACAGTGAAAACGTTCTAAAAATGAATTGCTAAGGCAAGTATAAATAAGATTATATTATATATACAATGTAGATCAGTATAGAGAGTCATTGAATAGGATGTATCCACCTACTCACTGCTGTTATCTTAAAAAGAAATGTGTTGTACAGTAATACAATATAAAACAGTATATTGGATCATTGAATAGGATACATTCCCCTATTCACTGGATTACATTTTTGTATATACTTTAATAAATTTCTGTGGGAGCTATTTGTGGTTCTGGAGGTGTCAAATTGTAAACTGTATCCTATCTTATGACAGATATGGTTAATCATATCTGGTGTTACTATCGTAATAGTAGCAGTCATTTTTCTCTTTACAGTTGATTATCATGATTGTGAATTATAAGAAACATTGGGATATGATTTGGGTTTCTAGGAAGCAAAAGGATGAGTCTACTTCAACAGAGCTAACCATTTGGGAATTGTGCATTCAGTGTATTGTGTACTGTGTCAGTGTACCATTCTTCAATGTTTCAATCTGGGGGAAAACAAGGATTTTGCTTATCTAGATAATTGTTCCCTGTCATTAACAATTCTGTCATGAAGTTGCAGACAGTGACAATGGAGCACAGCTTATTTTTTATATCATGGTTATGAATTATTTATCAATTAGTGAAAAAATACTTGCACAACATTTCTTTACATTTGAACACTAAAATCATTTCAATATATTAAACCATTGTGGAGTAATTTTTGTTTTTAATCCAGGTCTTCTTTTTTGATGATGCTGTTTATTAAAATATAAATATAAATATAAACAATTGAAATATAAATAAATCATAAATCATAGATTTATAAAAAGCTATTTTATTTTTATATTATGAAAGATAGGTTACCACATGGACAATGAAAATACTTTTATTTGAGAGAAAAGAGGAAAGGAGTGTTTTTTTAAATTATTTAAATACTTATTTTATCTCTATGTGGAGAGTCTATCTACTATTAACTAATGAACTAATGCTGATACTATTTACAAAAACATAACAGCACAAAATATCTGATCATTTAACAAATTATAACCTTGGATAATTAACATGTAACATATTTTTTTTTTTGGTATAATCTATACTCATAATCCATTGTTATAGTAATCATACTTATTTTAAGACTGGCACATACTTGATACCAGATAAATTGTTTCTGACACACAAGAAGTAGGCAGAGGCGTTGCATGCATTTAGGAATTTGATGACATCATAGTAATTAGTATGACAATGGAAATTATTTAAGAAACATTATGTTATTCTTATATGTTCATCAGACCCCAGAGTAACTCAAATGCATTTTGTTGTATTAAAATAAGATGCTATGATAACTAAAACATTTCTTTACCATGAAGATGACTTTCTGATCAAGGGGTTGAACCCTGGTTAATTCTGTACATTTTTTTGGTTATGATGGTCTTCTGGGCATAAATAATTGACTTCAAGCAACAACAAAAACTTACTAACAATCACAATTATGAATTTCGTCTCAACATTTAGTCTCTGTGAACTAAAATGTCTAGTTGAATAAAATTTAAAAAATAATAAGTAGTAGGTTCTTTCAGGTATTACGGCATCACCTGTGTCGTTTTAATTTACAACTACAAAACTATAATACATGATGCATGTGGAGGCAACAAGTGGAGATGCTTGTATTAGGCAACATGGCATGCTGTAAGATAACAATTGTGGAAATGAGTGATTCTCAACCTTACCTCAATCGTTCGATCCCATATGTAACAACAACTCAATTTCAATCAATCCCTGATAACGTGACCTCAACTGGATGGCCCTCTGTTTAAAAAAAAAGTAACAGTAATAATTGAAAAACAATTACCATTTATTTATTATTTAAAATTTACTGTGAAAAATAACATTATTAATGGTATTGAAATAATATATACCATTCAACACAATAGCTATTGCACCACCAAATGTTCTATATGTCTTGCACCACCCTTTTCACTGATCTCTGTTAGATTCATCAGGATTTTTTATAATAAATAGGATACTATTGAAACGTTATAAAGGATTTCGCAAAATTAACCAAACCGTTTACAATATGTTTAAATAAATGCTTAAAGTAGGTATAAGTAATCAAGAATATATTAATTGTTTCGAAGAATGTAAAAATATATTTTGCAATGAACCAATACTACTGTATCCAGATTTCTAAAAAGAATTTTTTTTAACTACAGATGAAAATAAGATTGCAGTAGGACCCAAGTCAAGTTAGTTTAAGTCAAGAAATTAAGGGAGCAATTTACCAATAGGTTTTGCTATTAGAACTTTCAATAACAGTGAAGTCAAGTATTAAGCAATAGAAAAAGAATTATTAACAATAATTTGGGCAACCAAATATTTCAGACCTTACTTATATGGTTGAAAGTTCACGTTTACACTGATCATAAACCTTTACAATGGTTGTTTTCTGTTAAGGACCAAATTCTAAATTATTAAGGATATTAATATTAGAGGAATTTACATACAAAATAAAATACAAACGTGGTAAATTAAACCAAAATGTGGATCCTTTATCCAGAATTCAATTGAATATAACAGAAGGGAAATATAAAAAAATCTAGGAAAAATTTATAATGATTTAAGAAAATAATAAAAGATTCGACCAAGCTTTTTTTTCCCAGAATTAGATAGTGAAGAATCAACACCATTAAACCTTCCAGATCTAAATTGTAATGAGTCAATAGTTGTAAATGTCGATGATAGCTATGATAATCAGAATATTCACTCCAATTATGAGGGAAATACCCAAGTGGAAATACCAATATCAGATGAACCAGTGAATTAGAGCAAAAATCAAATTATTCTTTCTTTAGTTAAGTATCAACCAAGACTAGTAAGAATTCAAAAATTATTTGGAGTTTCTAAAATGAAATTATTAGTAGAGATGTCGGAGGATAATTTTGATCAGGTCATATTAATTTTGTTAGGCAATACTCAGTACTTAATATTAGATATAATTTGTATTTTGGTAAAATGATTTTTACAAGAGATTTGCAACATGCATATTTTAAAATTTTAGGAGTTCACAATTTAATTTAATTAAAAACAATATAAAGCTATTGGATGTATTTGATTCTGATGAAATTTAGGAAATTATCGACAACTACCACATCAGTAAAACTAATCACAGAGGGATTACCGAAATGTATAATCAAATTAAAAGGAAGTATTATTGGCCTAATCTAAAAACTAGTATTCAATTGTGATGTGTGTTTGCAAACGAAGTATGAAAGAGTTCCATTGACGACATAGCTATCTATCATGCCTACAGCTGTAAGACCTATAGAAGCCTTGTCAATTGACACAGTGACACTCGATAAAACTAAGTTCTTAACTATCATTGACACGTTCTCAAGATACGTTCAAATGTACAGGATCATCAGTCGGCAAACAACAGAAGTTTGTGATAAACTTATTGACTATTTTGCCACCTACGGATATCAAGAGACCATTACAAACGGCCAAATATGATCGCATAATGTCCGCCAAGGTCTCAGAATAGGTCTATTAAAGTAGGCTCATTATATCTGTACCCCATGTTCTAAGAATTTTAGCACACAGCATGAAGATTGATTCCATGGTTTTACAATGTTTATTTCATCCAGACTGTATAGTTGGCCTTTGTAGTCGATAAGTATAGTATTGTAAGGTGGTAGTAGAGAAAAGGGGTCTGTTTAAAAATAAGACCACCACTCATAAACAATTTTCTATTGATATAAATAGAACAGACAAAACCTGATCTGACAGAACAGCTGAAACATTTTTGGCATTATTTTAACAGAAACAGAAAGAATATGGAACCAGTAGAGATTTGTTAGATTCCTACTTATGCAAATTCATGTGGCGCCTTAGGAACAAGGACTAAGATCTCTTTGACACCATCTGGAAGATCATCAATTTATACTGGCCTCCAGAACATTAAAATGTATGTTCATATATTATGTATAATTTTAGTTAGGTTAAGTTAGGAAACCTTCTGGGTGCCACTGTTTGTCTCTTCTTGAACAAACCCAAGACAAGAGCGAATTGCCCATATTATTGAAGTGTTATTAATAAAAACATTTTAATTTTACTATTCATCCCTCAGGACTCATTTATAGTGAATACATTTACCCCATTAATTAAAAATGTAGTGAATACAGATGTTACAATCCCGAGGTACCTAGCTGGAGCTATCTTCATCTAGTCATCCTTCTCTTATCAGGTCTTTCTTGATTAACTCTAGTTTTCATCCAACACTGCCACTATTAGAAGCTACAAGGGCCAGAAGTCTCAATTTATGCTCTGTTTTTACTGCAAGGTTTAATGTTACCATCCATTCATATCTATATTTGTTATAAATGCATTAATCCTTTCTTTGTCAATATTACATTAGTAATCCTGCTTCAAGTGTTTATACATTGTTGTTTTAAGTATATAAATTCTATTTTTGTATAAAATCCTCACATGTTGCATATTTTTTTAAAGCTCAAATTATAAACTCTAAAACTATGTAATTCAATGATTCTTTAAAGAAAAATATTTTCAGTAAATTCAATGAAAATGTTTGCTTTATATATATTCAATGAAAATTTAATTTTGAATTTTCTCTACATTTATTCAAAGATTTTTTATGTTATAAAACCAAAAGTAAAGTCAAGTAATATCAACTAAAATATGAAATATGTATAAAATATAATAATCAGATTTATATGTAGAATTATGAATTAGTTTTTCACACTGAGATCACAATTATTCACTTGATTCCACCATAATAAACTAAAACCTCTCATCTGGTGAAGGAGTAAAATCAAGTGGGTTTTAATACAAATATTTACAAAATATGTCTGTCTATAGAATTTGTTCTAAAAGTTGTTACTAGAACTCAGTACAAGACAAAAATAATGTAACTGCATTTAGATGAGATACCTGATATACATTTGGAAGCTTTCAGCTGAGAGAGGAAAACTTTTTTTTATAACAAACTTTCAAATAATATGAACTATAACAACAATCTTAATACCAAATGCCGGCACGACACCTAGACTCAAGATTAAGACTGCTTATCCAAATATATTTAATTAGAAATTTGAACTTTATTCTCATTCTCGTTTATTATATATTTAATTAGAAATTTTTAAAAAAACCAAAAACATTCATGTTGTTATCATTAGCCTATATTTAGCTTATATTTAATTGAAAATTGATATTTAACATTCTAATCATTGCTTATAGATATTTTGGTTTAAAATCTAAAATAAAAAAATGGGAAATTTGTTAAGATTGTAGTTGAATTTATTTTTGTTAATCTTGTTTATTCAGATGGTTTTTGTGTATTGCAACACACACGTATTGGTGATGATAAATCCATTGTCCCCATCCACCAAATATTGAACTACTCTCCATGAAACTGTTTAATTACAAATGCATTCAAAACCTATGTAAAGCATTTCAAATGCTGTGTTTATGAGTATAAAATAATATTTTTATAATACTGTTCAATATTGACTTCTTCAGAATAACATTTGCGATCTGGTGGAATGGGAATCAATAAATTTAGCCAATATCAGATGGACAGGTGAGTCATCAGCAGTAAACTGCTTTTTCCTCCCATTCAGGGTACATTATAGTGGTACTGGTGTAGCAATCCTGAGGTATCCTAGGTGTAGCTACATCTTTCTACATCTAGTCTTGTTCTCTTCTGACCCTGAAGTTATTAAAGGATTCAAAGTCTAGGGGTATGCTTTTTCTTTAATGCGATGATGACCATTTTCATCTTTAAATAACAAAAAATTATTTTTAAAATGTCTTGTTTCCTCAGAAGTTCTTTCCTAGCACCCTTGTGCTTATCTTGTTTGGCTTGTTCATTTACTAATCTAGCTACCATAAGTAAATAGTAAGATATAAACAAAGCAAAACATAATAAAGTAGAAGACAAACCTTATTACTATCAAATATGTAGTTAGCTAGTAATGGATTTAAATAGCCTATATATATATATATATATATATATATATATATATATATATATATATATATATATATATATATATATATATATATATATATATAGTAATTCCTTTTTTTGACCCCCTCCCCCTCTCCCAGCAGGGCACTTATCACTGCTACTACCACTACTTCTATACATGCACACAAACACTGATCTTAGTCCAAGGATTACAAACAAACAAAGTATGTTTTATAAACACTGTGCATAACAAAATATCCTAGGCTGTAAACAATGAGCATTGTGTTTGTATACAAATTGTATCATAAACCTATCTGAGCCTAAAGGCCAAGGTCTACAAATGATTTTAGTTTACTTCTTATGACCATAGGAAGTAGAGAGGTCGGAATAAAAAATGTGCTGCAGTACCACTTAGTATATATATTTTAAAGTTGTGTAATAGCAGAAAATTTCAGCAGTTTGCAATCTTACCACTTTCTTATTGAAATGTAAAGAAAAGCTAAACTGACATAATAGGTTGAAATTTATTCAAATTATCATTTGTAGAACCACAAATTTTAAATTGTCAGTAATACTTAATATTTAAATACACACATCCATAAACTCTAAGGATATTTAAAAAGAAATAGAAATCCCGTTTGGTTGGCTGAAACTAAAATTTTCCATTGAGACACTTATATTATAGGCATTGAAATAATGTTATTTGATAAAGCAACAGGGTTTATAAAAAAAGATTACAATTTATTTCAGTATGTTTATTTTTACAGAAGATCAATATTTTTTCAAAATTTTTATGATTAATTAAATTTGAAAAATAAATAAATGTAAATTAGATACATAAAGGGTACCTCAGTACAGAGTAGATCCTCCTCTATGGTTGATGATTGCCCGTATCTTTCTTCACATGCTCAGGATGATGTGGTCGATCCGGTAGGAGCGGGCGTGCCATTGCTGTTGGAGAAGCTCGCAGTAGTCTGCATCATTGCGGACATGTCCCAGGAATGAGCTTTGAAACATTGTACTGGCCAGAGTAAACTTCAATCCCCTCTCTATCAAGCCAGTCTACTACAACTGGATCCGCAGTATTTGGAGTGGTGTTGTAGTGCATAAGACAGAAATGAGAAATGATTTTTCAGTTCATTCGTTCATTTACGAACCCATCCAGGATAATGAGCCCTCGAACAGTTTCAGGATGAACAATGACGCTATGTTTGTCTCGTAACTAGATCACCAACTTGGGTGCAGTGATGGTAGGCTGACACAGCGCTTGTAGCACCGGGTAGCGGAGCAGCGGTCGTAGAATGTCCCTGGCTTGGGTGCTGTCTTGAAGGGCTTGTAATATCCGTATACCTTTATATTCTGCTGACAATGCATTGATTGGTGGTGGAAGCTTCAGAAACTAGTACTTGATGCATTCCTGCATGAAGCATCTCCACGGCTTGATTCATTCCATTTAGTGAGAGATATTGACACTCCATAGCAGAAAACAAGTCAAAAACTACAAAATAATATGTATGGGTGCTGTCTTGAAGGGCTTGTAATATCCGTATACCTTTATATTCTGCTGACAATGCATTGATTGGTGGTGGAAGCTTCAGAAACTAGTACTTGATGCATTCCTGCATGAAGCATCTCCACGGCTTGATTTATTCCATTTAGTGAGAGATATTGACACTCCATAGCAGAAAACAAGTCAAAAACTACAAAATAATATGTATGATTTCACCAAACACAAAATTAATTAAAGTGACCACTGACATCACAAATGCTGCCAATTGTTAAAGCGATTATAAAGACCAGGAATTCAGTAGAACTCCAAGGGATCAACAGCAACTGATAAAAAGTCCAAGTTTAGAAATATACAGCAAGCCATTATGAACAATAGATAAAGATAAGAAAGTAAAAATTATATATTTACTTGTGCCAAAGCAAAATAATTCTCAAAATTAAAAATATTCCTATACATTTTAGATGTGTTTATAAACTGGAGGGAAAACACTGCTTTAAGCTGAAGTAGTTGAAAACAACCAATT
This sequence comes from Aphrophora alni, assembly GCA_963513935.1. Lineage (NCBI taxonomy): Eukaryota > Metazoa > Arthropoda > Insecta > Hemiptera > Aphrophoridae > Aphrophora > Aphrophora alni. Next base: position 54,671,841 of record OY740765.1, on the reverse strand, counting down.
AATGATTTTCTGCTTTTTAAAAATTAGGTAACTATTTCTAAGAGGAACTATTTTTCTACAACAAAACAAAAAAAAATTGAACATCAATTTTACAAGATACTGCATTCATAGAAATTTATGTTTGTTAAATGAAAAAATCTAAGTTACATATATCTGACCCATTTTTTGATATTTGGCTTCAATGATTTGTGTTTCTTCGGACAGATTTGTTGTTTTCCATTTTCTTTAATTGGATCTTGGTTTTCATAAAAGTCTTGGTTTAAGGAAATATTAAGACACTTTCAGTGACACAAATTTAAAATAATTAAAATACCTACAAAAAGAAATTAATAAGCGGATATTATATGTTCTTTGTAGTTTTTGTTAGGAACATTTTGACTTTAACTTCTCAAAGTCTTATGAAGTGAAATATAGTTAATAATTGATTAGCTAAATGGCAATTATTGGAGTTTTTACCTTTCTATGCTATACTTAAAACTTACATCTTATAGATATCTTTCCGCCATATTCTTGAGACACATACTGCTACATCATCTGCTAGATAATGCACAAGACAGCGCATGTAATAAATCTCTCAAATAAGACATATTTATTAAATAATTTGTTTGACATAAATCTGTTAGTTAACAGTGTGATATTGAATATATAAAAAATGTTACTCTGTATTTGGATTCAGCCATATATATATATATATATATATATATATATATATATATATATACATATATTTCTTTTTTGACTCCCCACTTTAGCAGCAACCAATAAGAAACAATGTTTTTACTATTATGATATAATCCACTGTACATGTACCATAATGTTCATTGATATCAGCCCTTCATTGAGGAAAATGTTTTGCAAAATTTCACACATTGAAATTTTTTAATTAAATTTAATTTAAAAGAAGAAAAAAGTCCATAACATATGGTTTAAAATAAATTAATGTTACATACATTCTAATTATTATTTAGAATTTATAACAGTTGCATTATTCATCAAGATATAAGTCTTATTTTGACAGATTATAAATTATCAATATAAAAATTATGTTTTTATTTACACTTCCGAAATGCATATTATTTAAATACTAGAAAGTAAATATGTAGTGTCAATATTGTGGAAAGAAAAATTCTTATTAAATAATAAAGAAGTCCTCACAATAACTAATACAGCAACAGTAAAATGACTGAACTGAGAGATAACACATGTAGATTTGAGTAAGCACTCACTGTAAGTGTGCATCTCTCAGATGTTTAGATGCTATAGGGCATCAACTACGACTTACACTTCAAATGAAAATAGTACACTACAAATACAAATGGTTAAGGCAGTATAATTAAAATTTATCTTAAAATTATGTTTTGCAGGTCTTAGCGGTTCACAAGGAGATCTCGACCACAGAAGAGAAACGTTTGGCTCCAATACAATTCCACCAAAACCACCTAAAACGTTCCTCCAGTTAGTATGGGAAGCTCTTCAAGATGTAACACTAATCATTCTGGAGATCGCAGCTCTTGTTTCTTTAGGCCTTTCTTTTTATAAACCCGCAGATGAAGAAGGTAATTGAATTATTTTCTTATTATTTATTTGTTGTTTACACTTTATGAGATCATATTTTTGTAACTTATGTTACTTTATAAATATACTGTTTGAGGAAAAGTTTGGAATCACTTTATAAGAAAAACTGTTGGTTTAAAACCTGAAAATTTCGGTATTTATATCCAATCCTTACAGCCACATTTTGATAGGTTCACTATTTTCATTCACCATTTTGAATTCACCGTCTGGGATTTAATTTTAATATTTTAAGTATCAAGAGTATCATGCAACTCATTTTTCTAGATGTGGTTTTAACCTTTTTGGAACCATCTGACGATATTTCGTCAATTTTAAAATATGTGAAAAAGACCATCTGCGAAATATCATCAGATTATTTCATCGTATAAAAGACCATTTGACGATATTTTGTCAGTTATGAAAAATTTAATTTCACCGTAATTAAATAAGTAAAAGTAATGAAATTATTATTTTTCAAGAGTAATAATGTAATTTATAATGAATTATTATTAAAACATAATGTGAATAATAATTTCATTTCAAATTACACACTATTTGCCTAACCTAGGTTACAAGTAACATTTTGAAAAAAAGATTAGGTTATATTTTTTGCTATATACTGTATATATTTTTTCCGGTACTTAATGAAATTTTCAGGAGTAATAGAAAACATAATAAAAATGATAAAAATCAAAATTCCTACAATAAATTTTTATTTGTTTTAAAAATAGGAATATTTTAATATACAATTTATATTTTCTCCCAATTTTGGCATTTGAAAATAAAAATATAAATTATTTCAGCTTATATGTTCATTCATTAAAAAGTCCATTTATTTATCTTCAATTTAAAAAATAATAAATAAATAAACATTTAGTGACTTTTTAACAAACAAATACAAAATATGTCTATATTATAGTGAGCAATTTTTAAAACCTCTTGCCAAAAATCAGTTTACATTTTTACATAACCCAAAAAATTTTGGGTCCTAAAAGAGTTCATACTGAAAACTACGGAATAATCAGAATTTAATTATCTCTTTCCGTTTTCATATTAAATATATTTTATAAATATTGTTTTAACAATTTAATCATAAAAAAAGTATGAAATTATGTTAAGAGATAAAACGTAATGCAATACTTTCCAATACATATTAGGGATTTATCAGAAACAATTTAAAAAAATTGCCATGCATTCAAACCTAAGGTATCTTGTCCTTTGCAGGTTTGTAACATAACCGTGAGGAATATTGTATCATGTTTGATTGTAATATTCATTTGTAATTTTTTTTGTTCTGATTTCCCTACTCTTAAAGTTAATGAATTGGTCATTTAAAATCCCATAAATAAAATTTTTTCTTACGATATTTATGATGTTTACATCATAAAATGCCATTTTGAAAAATTTATGAAAAAGGTAACGAATATTTAAATCTTGATTATATAATTTTTTTCAGAATAAAAAACGAATCTTCAAACATGTGTCACATGAACATATTAAATGTTCACAGTAAAATATTATAACAATATAAAAATAAAGTATTGCTATTTTAAAAATAATAACTATGGATTAATTTGTAGTTGCACATATGAGCTAACCTTGGCTACTTCGAATATATTCGTAGCTGTAAGTCAATGTGTTTGTTTAGCTTGTTAATAAAATTTATTATTTAATATACACTAATCTTCCTAGGACCTGTCTAAACGAAACAAGAAATACATTTTTTGGTCTACCGTCGACTTTAGACTAAATTTTTCGTAATGAATATGGCATCAGTTTTGTTGTGTTTGGTCAAATATTTTTTGATATCTATTTGTGAACTAGTTTTGTACATGTTACACACATACTTTTGGTCTGATTGGTTTATACGAGTCCTGGCCATTGATATAATGAATGTGTGTAGGAAGTTTAATTAAATCATTTATGTTTTACTTTAGCCAGCAAGACATGCGGAGACATATTTTTACATCTGAAGTAAAACTAGAGAATAATGGAATTCCTTCGAATTATTAATGGGTTTTATTATTTTATGTTTTTTTTTATTGCCACCAATTTGTAGAAATAAATGACAGTCAAAAGAAGGGTATTACCAATTAAAAAAAAAATCTAGTATCAACACAATACAGACTATAGTGGCTCAGGAGTCTGTCTTTGGACCAAAGTAAAAGTAATTATTTGCTTTCAATCATAAAAGAAAACTGATGACTCTACAGCCCTCGAATGGTTTTCATTTCAAAATATTAAATGTCTAAGTGATTTTAGAAATTGGACAGCTACATATAAGCTACAAATTATATTTCCTAATATATTAAAGTATCCCTAACAAACATTTTTACAAGAAGAAATTGCAGGTATAGATAAAAAAAAAAAATTGCAGAAGTTGTAAGATAAAAATATTATATAAAAACTATATAAAACACAGTTTTGTTCCTGATAAAACTATTTATTACAAAATCTATGATAAACATTGTAATACTAATTACTATTACTGGTAAATTGTGTAGAAAACATTAAAAATATCATTTTTAACCCTGGAACTGGAAATGGAACTGAATTGAAGTTGTATTTTGAGTATAAAAATCGTTTCTTTGGTGGTGGTGTTGAAAAATCAATGATTATGTAAAAGATTACTAATATTGAGACAACTACCACTAATTTGTATTATATTCAACTTAAAATTGGTACTATTTGAAATATAATATTACAATTTTTAAACTTTGATTGTGTACAGAAACAGTGAATGGGAAAACTAAAGTTATGGTGGAGTAGTTTTGCTCAGTCTAGTTTCATACATTAACGTTGATGATTGATTCTAGCCTGTGTCTTTATAGTACTATTGTGGACTTATTGTTATAGAAGTATATAATTTGTAAATAATAGAAATGTTTTATGGATATTTTTTAACGAAATGACATAATAAAATAGAGTTATGTTTCAGTAATATAGTTATTTGAGTGGTTGAAAAGATTCATGTCTAATGTATTACCTTTTCACTTGCATAAGTAAGTCACTACACATTGAACAATCATTTTTGTTTAAACAATTTATATAAGAATTATACACTTTTGAAATCAGCATTGAAGTATGCACCTTTTCTATGACTTGGATTTCTTAGAGTTTAAATAATAAAATATGTATCAGAAAGAGAAAAACAAAAGAATCCAATATATATATTTTTTTCAATAGTTAAACTATATGAAACACAAACACAATATTTTGTAAAATTGTTACAATGTATTACAATATTTTTTTAAGTTATGTCTGCAGAGTAGTACAATTAAAAGCCCACCACCACTGAAAAGAATGACCGCCAGTTTGAGGGTTTTAAAAGTGATCCTACTAAATATTTATTTTTATAGCGTGAAAACTATACTCACTAAATTATAATTTACTTAACACTTTGTGCACAACCACGGCCAACCAGTGTCAACCGTTTTATATGAATAATACCTATGAAACATGTGAGTAACACTTGTGAGTACAAGTGAATAATATTGTTGTAACCACACTTAAATTTTGAGTGTTTTGGATACATCGTGATTACACAATTGTTAAATAGTTAATCCCAGAATGACCATTCATGTAATCCTACAGGGCCAAGCCATTTTTGTCCATCTTGTAAGCTTATTTTAAGAAATCACACTAAAAATAGTTACAATTTCCCAATTCTTATCAGCTGATAACTTATAAATGTAAATCCATCATTATCCTAAACCCAAATTGTTATATATCTTTTCATTGTGAAATGAGAAAATTTTAAGAATGAAATATTTTGAAGTTAGGATGTCAGGAATAGCAAAAAAATTGTACAGATAACTTAGCAAATAAAACACAATATTTCTTTTGTAAATTCTATAATTTATTTGGTCTAGCCGACCATGGTTTTGCCAGTTACGGCATTGACGAGGCTCTTACAAGACTTGCTACAGTCTTGTAAGAGCCTCGTCAATGCCGTAACTGGCGAAACCATGGTCGGCTAGACCAAATAAATTATAGAATTTACAAAAGAAATATTGTGTTTTATTTGTTAAAATGGAATTCTATCAAGTACCGTCGGTCATCAGTGTAAACAACAGATAACTTAGAATTCATAAAATAGCATATATAAAAGTCTTAGATTTTGTTTGTGAATTAAAAAGTGTAATAAAGTAAAATACTTATATTTTGAACTTTATTATTAAAAGACCCTGATTTTTATGAATTTAGTACAAATTTGCAAAGAGGTAGGACTAATTTCAAAAATTCGCCAAAAATAGGTAGGCCTACTTTGTCCAAAGACTAAATTGTTATGTATCATATTTTTATATTAAGATGCATAGTCATCTGTTAATAGTGAACATTTTTTAAGTGAAAAATTTTGGAGTCATTAATTCAAGTATAAAAAAAAAATGTATTTCACATCGAACTTAAAAATTACAAATTCAGACAAGAAATGGTCTAGAAAAAAATTTGTTTTGAACAAATCTAAGATATGTGTAGAAAAATATATAACATGCACATTTTTTCAAAATATATTAGCAAAAATATGTTTGTCATAACATAAGTGCAAAATTCTTAGTTATAGTTTTTACTAGTAGAGGTACAACAGGCACTTCCTTATCTTCAAAGCTCCTGGAAACACTAAAGTTCTTAGGAATAGGGTTAAATGGGATGGTAGGTCAAAGCTTGGACCGAGCAGGAAATATGAGACATAACTGTAAAGAACTGAAGTAATTTGTACTCCAAGAGTGTCTTAGAGCCTTTTATGTATGGCAACTTTGTATGGGATTAGATCCAAGGCAACTTTTGATTGGAACCCTACAAAATCTGTGATTGATGAATTGTTCAAAATATTATTTAAACATGAATGTGCCGATACTACTACAAAATAACAATAATGTGTTTCAAAGTCTATATTTAATCAAAAATTCAATATCGTACACAAATTTAATAATTTAGTATTTAATTAGGTTTAAATTTTAAAGTAATTTTGAAGGATAGATTTCCTTAAAATTTGAGTTAACTAGTTGCCTTCAATCAAAACAAGGCCTAAGGAAATGTTTGTAAGGTAAGTAATTATTTATAGAAAAAGAAAATGATGTAAAATGATAGTATAAACATGACAAATGAAACTTTTATTCTGGTACTATAACCCTACACGAAACTAAAGGCAAAATCCTACTGACAATTTAAAGTTTTCTAAATACAAAATTGTAATTTAGAATATTCTATGTAAATACAGAATTCTAGTTTAGTACATTCACTGTTGCGAGAACCGGTAAAATTGAAGTTTATTAGGTGAGGGAGGGGCGGGAGGTTATATTTGGGTTTTGGGGTGTAATGGCGCCATAGGTCTTGGAGGGGGATGGGCACCCTTGATTTTGCTGATCATCAGGTTTTACAAAAATCACATTTCACAGGAAACAACATATAATTTGCTCTTTTGGAGGTCGTTAAAGTTCAAACTATTTTAAAAGAACACCACCATCAATGCGGATATAGACATGCACATTAAGCTAACAATTTGACAGATTCTTATAAAAAAGTTTGAACTTTAACAACCTCCAAATGGAGTGAATTGTGTTGTGTGCTGTGAAATGTGATTTTTATAAAATTTGATGATGGGCGAATGCCGAAATTGCAATAGTTAAAAAAAAAAAAAATCAATTGATATTGCACGTAAGTTTAACTATTAAAATTTTAAAATCCATCCCCAGGCTATGGTGACAGAATTAAAACTAAAAGTGAAAAACAGAAGAAGTTAATTTTATTATATTCTGTGACGCTTTAATGGACAAAATTATTAATTAAATATATTATAAGACTTACCGTCACAATATTTATCACTACGGCCGTTTCGGCTATTCAGCCATTTTCAAGTGTTATGCGGGTATTACCGTTGTCTTAGTTTAAAATCAGATATTACGAACACACGACACATAACAAACACACAAGTTCTTTAAACATTTAAAACATGATGTAGTAGGCCCACTGTCACAACGCGTACTCTGAGTACTAAAGGGTGTCTCAAACACTCACTTTGACTAATAGTATCATATAGATGTGATGTGGCGATGTGACAGCTAGAAAAAATATGAAAATATGTTAACCTAACTACAACAGGTAGAAGGGGTAGGGAGAATGGAGGCTTATCTCGGCATCTCACTGATGGTGGGAATGGGTCGGGAGGTGTGACCTTCAGTGTATTCCAACATTGCAGACATTGTGATTTACAGTACGGTACCCTACTTCATGCCACCAAATTTCCACCGTAAGAGTTTTTAATGTTAACTAAAATACGATTTGAATCATCCACATTTTTTAGCATTGATTACTTACAAAATGCTGGGGACCATGAAACACAACATATTTAACTCAAAGAAGAACTTAAACTATGTTTGTATAGAAGCAGTTCTGGTTAGCAAAGTTCTATTTTATACTAATTCCTACTTTGAAAGCTAAAAACTTATTTAATGTAACTTTTTAAATAATTAGTTGCTTAATTGTTTACCTTTCTTCAGATGTTGGGTTCATGTTATCTGATGATGCCAGGTCTTGATGGTTTCCACTAAACTTCTTGTAGATTGTCTACAGTCCTTTACCTTCTTTCACTTCTATAACTTTGTATTTAATGTTTATATTATTTTGAAATTGTAAGAGTGTTCTTACATGATCCAACCACTTATCATTTTGATGCATCGTGTTACACATTAGTTCTAAACATTTGTATTTGAACATATTTAAATTTTCGAGCCATTTTTTATATCCACAACTCGCCACTCCAATTCAGTGGGGTGTCGGCTGTTCACTGTCACTGTGTTGCCATGTTTGGCAGAATTTGGTGGAGGGAGGGATGAGGAGCGACAAGCGGCAAGACTGGATGGGAAGGATGATAAGTAACACAGAATGGTGGCGAGAGAAGAGAGGCTAATGCGACTAAGACAACGGAAGCTTCTGCCGAGTGAATTGTACTCAACAAAAACAATACCTCATGTAGTTTATTTACTGTACTATATTACACTTGACGATTAATATTCATTTATCATTATGACCTTACTGTACATACATAAATTAATGTCAATTAATACAACAATTTATATTTCATATTTATTTTTGTGTTTAAAAATCCCCCAAAATTTGCCTCAATTTTGTTATAAGCCCCATGTCCCCTTTTCTGGGGACCCTTGGGTGAATTGCTCCTAATTGCAATATGACTGTTTGCATATACTAAGTTTTTCGTCTTGGAGTCTGGGTGCATTTTTTGTGTGATTTGTTCAAGTGGCATAATAACCAAGTACTTATTGCTCACATTTTCCTTCATTATACTAATCACAGACGAAATTTGTTGGGTAGTGCAATCAGACCAAAACTATACACTCAACATGCCCAAACAGTGTAAAAAAAATGTTTGAGATATGTTAGAATATATGAATTTCTAAATGTTTAATATTTAGTAAACTAATAAATAACCATATGTAATTAATTATATTACCTATGCCTAAAAATAGTTGACAAAAAGTTGTTGCTATATTTTAAATTAAATTAAATTTTAAATTGTAATTTTTCTAGCGTTAGAATAACATTTGTGTTAAGGGATTGTGATTGTCTAATATAAACCTTTGTTTTGTTTGTTTCATTCGGCTGATGCAGCCGAACCAGGTAAATAAATTTCCCTTATCTACAGTAGTATATCAAATTGTATGTAATGCCTAGCTCACATCTGCAAAATAAAATAATTATTAATCAAATTAAATGATATTGAAAAAGATTTATTACAAAAGCAAAGTTACGATTTTATGGTCATCATTTCATTCAAAGAAGAATATAGTGTTTATAGGTATTGAAATACAAATAATAAACTTGTTATGTACAGATCCTGTAACTGCCCATAGGTCTTATAGGCTTAATACTCAATTCTAAAAGTGTTTATATGTACTGAAGTATGAATAATAAACTTGTTACTACAGATCTCTTAACAGGCTGAAGGTCTTATAGGCCTAATACTCAATTTTAAAAGTGTTTATAGGTACTGAAGCATGAATCATAATATTTTTATGTACAGATCTTTAAGCTTAATACTCAATTCTGAAAGTATTTATAGGTACTGAAGCATGAATACTAAACTTGTTTTGTACAGGACCCTTAACTGCCCCTCTGTCTCATAGGCTTAATACCATTCTAGAAGTGTTGATATAGTGTTTATAGGTATGAAAGCACAAATAATAAACTTTTTATAGATGTCAGTAACAGCTCATCTGATAGATGCTTCCAATAGAGAATGGTTTACATGCAACCTCTTCTTCGCTTGTCGTTCCGTGTGAATATAAATCGCTCCTTACCTGTAATAGGTATAATAAATAATAAGTTAAAACTTAACTATTAGTCAACAAATATTAAACTTCTTTAAAAGAATAAATTAAAACACAAATGAAATAGGCTTCTGGTATTATAAATAAAATTGTTTGAATAATTTATTTTATAGTTTTCATAGTAATCATAGCCACCTAGTCTTGAGTTAGATGCCTTACTTTCATCTTTCTTATCAGGTCTCTCTTGAAACCAACTATTGTGACGCTATTAAAGTATTTGAGTGCTAGGGATCTTTATATTATTCTCTTTACAAGGCATTGTTGCCTGAATGAGTTTTCACCTTTGAAATACATGGACTTTAAACTGTATTCAATATTTATTTATAATATCCTGGAGTCACAAATTTTTGATAAAATCTACCCTTTTGATAAAAAAATGTATTTAAAGTCATCATTAGTCACTTTACCTAATTTTGTTTAACTGCAAATAGAGTAAAGTTTAAAACCAATAAAAATATTTAGTTCTCAGAAACAATCATATAGCTTCATATAAAGCTTTTGTCAAACTGTCTACTTTGTCATTAAAATCTTGTGTTATAAATCTGTCCGGAAAAAAGTTGTACTTCAAATTTGATAAAGCTATATTAGTTTTGGTTTTTAATATATTTTTTACATTATTAGTTTTTCTCATGGACAAATAAATATGTAGAGTTCTAAAATAAATTGTATAAATAATTATATTTTCTACCTGAATCGCCTACTACTTGATGACAATTTTTTAATGTACTTTACTATTGATGACGTAACTGCCTTACTATTGTTTGTAGATGTGAACTAGGCTTTAGGCATGTTTAATATGTAACTTGTCAGTTTGTATAGTGACATATTTAAATAAGATATAATCTATATCATTCTTATAAAACTCAAGTAATCATATTTAGTTTAAGAAATTGAACTTTTTTTTTTATAGATTTAAATTAAATTTTAATGGGACATGAAGATAATGTATCCATGGCAATAATCATAACTTATGTCCACCAATTATGGTTTCTCAGATAATTTTTAAAATTAAAATTGGAATGAAAGGGAAACAAATTTTCTTTGTCCATCTCAGTATGTTACGGAGGAAGTTCAAGTAAGTAAATTTTTATTTTGCACAGTTCAAAAAACAACTTATCCCAGAACAACATGAAAATCTGGTTTTAATCTAATGTTTTAATTTTTTTCCACTATCTAGTGAGTCTTTTACTGCAAAAAAATTCCTAATTCTGCAACATGTTTAGGGTTTACGTACAGTCATTGTAGTCACCATCAGTTAACTAAGGATAGAATTCTTTGAAAATTCTGAGTTGTACTTCTGTATTGTCACTTGCGTCAAAAAATGTTGACCCCAATGATATGCGAATACCAGAAACAGCTCACTACAAACGGATTAACAACATAAAGTGTTTCTTGTGCAGCTGGTGAGGATTTTCGGCAAACCAATACCTGGTGTTTTGTGAATTAACATTTTCAGATAGAAGGAACTATTCTTTATCAGTTTTTAAAATACACATTGAGTCTAACATATCATCAGTGATTTTATTGAGAAGCCTGTCACAATACTTAAAACATTTCAGTTTGTCTGCTTCCTTCAGTTGTTGCAGATATGTTGTTTGAGATGTTATGGTCTCAGATGTAAAGAATGAAGTATCTTATGTTACAATATAGATACTACACCACTTTGTTGTGATTATTTTTATACAAATTTTTCTGGACTTGCAGAAATCCTTTGTTTTATATTGGTTATAGTCTCTGAAATCCTAACAGGATGTGCTTTAATCCATTTTGAATTTGTCACTGACCCTGTAGTAAGTTACCTAAATCTTGAATGCCACTCTGCCTGGAATGTATTGTATTAGGAAGCTTATTGCTGACTATTTATTGTGTTTCCTTGAAGGATCGTTAATGGATTGACTATAAATTTTAACTGTTACAAATGCATTCTTACAGAGAATGTGACATTTTGGGATAACATAACTATGACACTACACACAGTGAAGCATTAATAGTGTTCCACTGATAGCTATAGGAAGGAATAGTAGCAGGACACTATACAATTATGAACTATCTGGGACTGGTTTTAAGTTGCTCATCTTGAATAGAGGGGTTGCTAACAAATGTTATTTTAGCAAAATAAGTAGATAAATATAATTTATGTTGAAGCTATTTACCAATGATACTGCTACATCCCTTCATTATCACAATATTATTTGCTTACTTAAATAAAAACTCTCATATTTTATGGATTTTTTGTTTCTTACAGTAGCAAACTTCTTAGAAAATTGATATTGCTAGTGTTTGAGTAGGTTTTAATTTTATCAATTTATTACGTGCTGTTTTTAATAGGATTATTATTCATGTATGATTTATAAAATACTTCATCCTTTGTGCTATTTATGTTTGACTATATAAACAGCTAAAATCTATGTTATGGACTCTAATTTACATTTTATTTACTGGCTCATGGTATGTTTACAGTGGCGGACGATGAAGAAGGAAAACATGGTTGGATTGAAGGTTTAGCAATTTTAATCTCCGTCATTGTTGTAGTTATTGTAACTGCTTTTAATGATTACACAAAGGAAAGACAGTTTCGAGGTTTACAGAGTCGAATAGAAGGAGAGCATAAGTTTTCAGTTATTCGACAAGGCGAAGTAAAACAGATATCGGTTGGAGACATTGTTGTTGGTGACATCTGCCAGGTAATGTTTCTAGAACAGATTATTAAATATAGTAAAGTAGTATAGTTAGTTAATTTAGTATGAAATTTGACAGTATTTGCATAAATAAGAACCCAATACAAAAAGTTTCAAGAGTATATAATATATTTTGAATTTTTTTAATTATCAAATGACTACAAACATTTTAACATGAGGCGGTAGTAAAATTTTGATTCAAGTAGCTGTTTCTGGAATATTGCATTTGTCCAGTCCTGTCGAGAATTCATGTTTAGTAATAATGTGCAGCTTCCGTCGCAAAGTGCAAGTAGCATAATCTAGTACCCTTTATACACATTATTTAAATTTTTATTAGTGTGGGCTACTTATGTGTGATACAAGCTGATGAGAATAGTAGAAAGGGATAGAAGTGTGTGAGGAAAGAAAGTAGCGTGCCAGGCCATAGTGTTACCTGTAATAGTCACTTTACAAATATTTATTCAGCAGAAGTTTAAACCTCTTTAATTCAGTTTGTGAATTTCTCTAGTTTAGTTAGTATATATTTTTACTTGTGACATTGAATGTATATTGTATTATTGTGATTGTTTACTATATAATGGCTATTAAAACTTTTAATATTGAATTGAGGGTGGTTACGTGACACATTTACATATTCTCTGTTTGAAGTTATTTGTTAATGATGGAAATTCAATTTTATTATTATACATTTTTCGGACACATATTTTTTTCTCCTATCAACTTTGTACTTCACGAACACTGCATTATTCTAAACTCCCCCATATGTATGGCTTACCAAAAATACACAAATCTAACATCCCTCTAAGACCTATTGTTAGTTCCCGTGGTTCCCCATGCAGGGCACTATCCAAATACCTTTTGCGCATAATTAATCCATTAGTAGGAAAAAATGACGCGTTTGTAAAAAACTCTAAACAATTCGTGGAATTATGTAAAGATATAAAACTAAATGAGGAAGATAGATTAGTCAGTTTTGATGTAGAAAGTCTTTTCACCAATGTACCCGTACAAGAAACCCTTAACATAATTGAGCATAGGCTTTTAAAAGACAACAGCCTAAAAGAATGAACTAACCTTCCTGTTGGTGCCATAATGGAACTCCTTAAACTTTGTACGGAATGCAATTATTTCCAAGTTAATAATAAAATATATCGCCAGGATGTCGGTATGGCCATGGGTAGTCCATTCAGTCCTGTTTTTGCCAATATTTTTATGGAGGAATTCGAAAAGAAAGTTATTGATTCTTCCGAATTTAAACCGAAAATATGGCTCAGATATGTGGACGATACACTTGTTATATGGCCTCATGGTAGTAATAAATTAGAATATTTTTTTGCTCTAATGAACAACACTTCTGATTCCATATCCTTAACCATGGAAAATGAAGTAAACAATAAACTACCATTTCTAGATGTGTGTGTTGAGAGAGATAGGGGGATCCTAAAAACTTCAGTTTATAGAAAAAAGACACACACCGGTCGTTATTTAAATTACAATTCTAACCATCCTATGTCCGTCAAAGAAGGAATTGTTCATTCCTTACTTGACAGAGCTTATAATATTTGTTCTGATAAAAACAGTCTAAACTTGGAACTAACACGTATCGAGCAGGATTTAAGTTCTAACTGATATCCTCTACCCATTTTTTCCAAATGTAAAAGAGCAGAAAAAAAAAAAAAAAAGATAAAAAAGAGTCTAAAGATGAAAATAAACCACTAGCATACATGACCCTTATGTGCCGGGATTATCGGAAAAAGTCACACGCGTAACCAGAAAATATAAAATTTGTACCGCTTTTAAAACACTAAACACCATTAGGCAACATCTCGTCCAAACTAAACCTAAAAATGGCACGCAGGATACTAAAAACTGTATTTACAGTATCAAATGTGAGTGTGATAGACAATATATTGGCGTGACAAAAAGATCATTAAACATTAGAATAAAAGAACATAAAAACAATGTGCGATTAGGCCTAGTCGATAAATCGAAAATTGCAGAACATATATGGTCCGAAAATCACAAATTTAATTGGGAAGAGGCAAAAATCATACACCGGGAAAGTAACCTATACAAACGTAAAATAATTGAAGCCTCATATATAAAACTAACGGACAATCCTATCAGCCAATCAAGTATAGAAGTAAGGCCATTATGGCTCCCATTATTAAAAAAAAGAACTAAAATTTGATTATAATATCCCTACAACTAAAAAACAAGCTGAAATTTTACCTGTTAAATCGCCACAAGGGGTTGTAACCCGCTCTCGTGCTAGGAAGCTTAATACAACTAACAATAGGCCACTCCCCTAATAGTTAGTCATGCCTTCTGGATCACGTCACTTGTTGCTGTATACAAGTATTTGACGTTAGTTGTGTGTTACTGTGATTGTGTTTTTTTGACTTCTCAGTTTTAGCTCTGAGATGCATGCTTCGATATTAAGGTTGGTGGTATTCTTATTTAATTTTACTTCATACATAGGCTTAGTTTCTAGTTTCATGTTTCTTTAGTGTTTAGTCACTTGATAACGGGAATTGATTCTTATTCCCGAAACGTTGTGTTTTGATTTCTAACACACAAATGATGGCAAATGTCCGAAAAATGTATAATAATAAAAAAAAAAAAAAACATTTACATAGTTATAGTCAAGTCTACGCTTGTTCTATTACACTGATTTAATCAATTCACAAAGAAGACACGATAGCAGGAAATGAAAAACGACCAATGCATGGAAACAAGTGAAAAGGACAAAAAAATGATAATTTAAATCATTAAGTTCATTTGACTGAGTTAAGATGTTAAGGTGTGGTACAGTAGATAAGAGTACCAACTTGCGCTCAATTACTGCAATTAGATAAAAAAATCATTTTTGTTTTGGTGTGTATAGATTGAGGCATTTGTTAAAACACAAAATGGGGTTAAAGTGGAAGAGATATGAATCAAACAAAATATCTTCATCGAATGATCTGATACAGTCAATTGGAATTGGAAATATTTACAAATCATAAAACACCATTGAAAAGATGACTGTAATAACATCTTGACATTTAACAATTGTTGGCATAGTAGTCATGCACCTCGTGTTCTGACCAACATAAGTTAATTAAATTAATTGATTTTAGTTCACACTGGTGGAAGAGAGGTTGGTTTGTTATAAAGCCCTTTGATTACCAGGCAGATAATTGTAAAAAATGAGTCAGTGAATAACTTATTTGAAATATAACAGGGAGATCAATCATAGTCTTCGACAATGATTTTTATCACTACATTCAAAAAAATAAACCCCAACAAATTTTTCATTAAAATTTGACATGATAAATTGGTTAACGAGAAACAACATTCTATTTTAGCAAGAAGCATGAAAGCCGAATTAATTATTAAAAACATTAGCCAGCAAAAAACTATCTCTGAGCAAAGTTGAAGAAATTGTGTAAAGATCAGAATGTTACTGGAGATTTAAGTGAGGGGTCTCATAGATTTCACTTGATGACTGGGTGGGATACTCACAACCAATACATTGAAAAAAAGCCACTTACTGGGAAAAGGACAAAATTGTAGAACAGTTTGTCATATCAAGACAAGATGATTCTAGTGACTTCAGTGACTGTGACTCTAGGGTTTTGTCTGATGAGTTAACACACCCCTTAAATATAAATAAATTTTATGTCACATCATGTATATAAAACACACATATATATATATATATATATATATATATATATATATATATATGTATATAACCCCAGAATATGGCGGTCATTTAGTGTAATATTGTACAGACATAGACGGTCTGGCAGACTTAAGCGTACCGATGTTAAAAGGTGGCGGTCCGGAGCGTTAACTTCTGTTTCTCAACACAGGGCGGTTATTTCCTGGAACGTTTTGTTCTTAAACTTTGTAGATTTACGATTAGTCTATATGTGTCCGTTGAACAGGTCATCATCACTCATAGTGTCAATTATTACGGAACAAGTTTCTGCATTAGATAAGAAGAACATATTTAAGAAGTAAGTGTTTATTATTAAAATAAGTAAATACACGTATATAAGTGTAGTAATTTTAGTGAATTTCAATTTATTTCTTATGTATTAAATTGAAAATACAACTTGAAAAAAATATGCAAATTATTATTTTTTTTTTTGTAATTATAGTACAATTTCTAACTTATTCATAAAAAAGTAATAGTATAATATAGTCACTGGTAACATTTTAAAAACGTGATAATTATGTTTAATGTGTAAAAATAACATGGGTAAACTATATAAGTTAAAACCTTATTAAAAATGTATGATACGTACTATGAAAAATATCAAAATATGATCTTATAAATAGAGTAGGCTAATTATTTTACTAACCTACTGATTATTAAATAATAACAAGCCTTGCTTGATGATTTTTAATCGTAAGAGTAATAGTGCAAGATTTTTTTAAATTATTCTATTAGGAAAGAATGTATAAGTAATTTTCTATGATTAATTGCAAACTTTGAAAAAAAAAAATTTAGATTAAGCCCTTATAACATATTATATATGTTAAATGCAGCTTCCTATAGAGATCATCAGTATATTATTGTAGTAATTTAATATACATATACTCTTACTATAATATGTTATAACAATGGCTACCATTTAGTAGTCCGTTCAGATATAAATTTAACTATATTTTAGTACCATTTACGAACAATACGATCCTATATTTTCATTATTACTTGTTTTACTTTATATCAATAAACTTGTTTTATTTTTGTACTGGCGTTTCATCCTTTGCTTTTTCCTATTTTTAAATTTATTTAAATATGTTTAAACATAGAAAAATGAAACCAACACTTACAAAGGAAAGTAGAGCCAAGAAAATTTTGGATATGGCGTTAGCTTCTGATGAAAAAGGTGCTGAAAGAAAAATACCAATCAAAAAAGGTGAGTTTAGAGTAATTAGTTATAAACTGTTTAATTTTGAGATGAAGAATCAGTAAATAATTTTATCCATGAAATTTAGTTTACACACTAATTCCACAAAAAATATTATAAAATATTACAACTCGTTAAGTAAAGTTTTTTTTTAATAATACAAGACGGAAGGGTGTACTATATTTATGTGAAATTAAAATAAGAATTCAAATTTTTTTATTATTTCTTTTTATTTATAATTTTATAATAACTTCTGTGATTTTTGAATCAATATGTTTGTATATAGTCGAGATATGAACTTAGACTGAAGAGGAAAATATTCAAGTTTTAGTTTATGAAAATATCTGTGTGTATAGGAATTATGAACAAATAAGAATGGGACTAACCTGAACATCGTATCTTGAATAGTTTTCGAGAAAATAAATATTTTATGAAAATCTACACTATTTTTGGCTTCGGAAAAGTTCCTTTTTTTTCAGTAACAACTAACTATTTTCTTTTGAACGGTTTGAGATATCTTAAAGAATGGAACTATGTTATGTTCACAACATTCGCTTCGATAACACCAAAATACCATTTCTGCTAATTTCATACTCTATCGATCAAAATCAAAACTCCCTTATAATAGGCCTAGTTTGTTTTGAACCGTTTTCCTTTGAATTAAATCAACATATTTAGTAGTGGCTACCGTTTTATAAAACGGTAATTCACGCCATGGTGAAGTAAAAGCTTGTTGAGCCAGGTCGGGCGGCCGGGCTGGTGTTAGTGAGTGTGCGTGCGTGAGTGGGACTGGGGCAGGTAGAAACCCTTCGCCTTTGTGAGAGTGAACAAAGTATAAGCTCCCACAAACTAAGAAACAAAACATTGTACTGTAAAGTATAATTGTTATGAGAGTTTTGATGGTAAGACTTTTAAAATTATCGTCATATTTTACTATAGCACAATAAATATTCCTTGACTGAAAGATGTCATGTAACATTTATGCTTCAATGGGTACAAGCTAGAAGCCAGCCCGTATACAATAATAACTGCTGCTCCTTTTTGCCAATTGTCCTGCCATCAAACAAATGAACAAATAAGTATTAGTTTTCTGGGAATAACTATATTTTACTTGAGAGCTTAAATGAAAGAAACCTTTCCTAGAAACAGTATTTATAGAGTTAAGTTTCAATAACTTCTAGAACACCGACAATTACATATTATAGTGAAATGGTTTTTGACACTTTTAAAAATTTGGTAGCATGCCACAAAAATGGCGGATGGTTTGAACTATAGGCTAGTGTTCGTTTAGTCACTGTCTATAGACTTTCAATATTAAACCTATTACAATGATTATGGCACAGATGTTGTTAATGATACAATAGTTTTATAAAATGAGAAAAAAGCTTTAGCTTGTTTCGTCTTGAGATTCTGCATCCAATAATACTACTATTTAGAAGAATATGCTATAGTGTTCTCAATTTCAGTCAAACCTAATTCAAACTTGGACTACAAACCAACATTATGACCCCAAAAAAGAGCCAACACAATATCCAGTTCGATAGCATCCTTATTTGTTAGAATTGTGCTTGTATATATTTTTATAGAAAATCGAAGGAAAGTAAGAATGAGACGAAGTAAAACTCCCTATATCAAATAGGTTTTTAGATAAAAATTAATATAGTAAAAACGCCTGTTTACTATAAATCGTAAACAGTTAAAGACAATCGTGATAAAAAAGCATTCCATTTAGAATTCTTCCTATTGTTTTGTTAATTTCAATGAGAAATATTAATAAACATCTCAGATAATGAGTTAGACGGTAAAGAAAAATGTTTTAGTTTCAACATGGTTTAAAATTTCTTCAATATCTGGAGGAAAAATATAACCAGCATCTTCATATTACATACAGTGGATCATAACAATCATAGGGAAATTCTGTACAAATTTCAATTGAATCGATTAAAGGTTTCAGATTTTACAATCGACAAGGTTGTGGCTAATCATGTATGTAAACTTTAACAACAACCTAGATTTTTTTATGAAAAAGATTTTTTAGGTTATGAACATACAGGCACAAATGTTTTACCATTTTATAGAAAATCGAAAGTAATAAGAATGAGTAAAACGCCATACTTCTAATAGTATAATAAAATCTCTGGAAAAGTTCCCATTTTCAACATATTATTCTGTCAATCGATAAGATATTGAAGATATTTAAAATATGCTCAAACTAAAATATTTTCTCTCTCTCTTTGACCATCATTTTATCAAACACTTGTGAATATTTCAAAATAAAATTAGGCAAATTTATAGAATAAAACATAGTCTTAACCTAACGTAAGATTTGATTTTTACGAAATAAAACATAGGAATAACAACAATATATGAACGTATCCACTAACACTGAAAGCAACACTTCATAACATACAAATTTAACGAATTTAGTTAGTTTTGTTAAACAATGAGGCATAGATAGACCTATAAAGTTAATCCATTTTATTCAGATTAACACGTTCGCTACCGAGCGGCGCAAAAATGCGCTGGCCATTCCGTTCTCATAGACTGGCCGTAAAATCATGGAATGGCCATAGCATAACATTTTAGGGATAACAATTATGTGTTTGTCTTAAATTAATCGGCCTTTAAAGTGTTATAACTAAATGTTTTTATTTTAGATAAAACTTAATAAAAACAGTTTATATATTTATAGTATAATGTAGTTTTGTTTTTAGTCATTCAGTTATACATCCAAAGTCATACATAATATCTATAGGCTCTATTTATATTGCAATAAATTAAGGTAATATAATAATAATCAATGATAATAATAACACATTATGATTATCATTTGATGTGTGACAGTTTAACTTTCCCTCTGCGTTTCAGAGCTCTTTTTATTATTAAATAACTCGTGTTGCAGGCTTGCCTGATGCCTCAATAAAAGTTTTGGTCTGTTAGACCTTTGTCACATTAAAATAATATTTTTAAGATGTTTTAATTTTTTTAATATTTTTTTCACAAATATTTACAGTTCAATGTACATTTTTTCTTAGTCATTTAATTATACATCAAAAGTTATTTAAAATATTCACAGTGTTACTTAAGTTCGTCTTAATCGTGGACTTTGGAGGAAGCTCCTCGGCCATGATTTCGCCTTATTCGCTGTTGCTTTCTGTTTCTTCCGAATCACTTGAGTTTTCGAAGCTCACAACAATGCGGTTTTTATCTGTGAAACTGTCAACAGCGTAGTCTAATTCCCACAATGAATCCTTCAGTTTCCTTAAATAATGTTCAACAAAGCTCTTCCATGTTTCGAGTAACAGGACTGATATGTTATTATTTGACTTTACTACGACATAAATAATTCAAATTGTCTTTAATTTTTGTTGGCAAATAAACAAACAACGGGTTTTTTTTTATAATAACTGTTTCATTGTTTCAAACAACATACCGTAATCCCCTTTTTCACCTCAAAGGACCCAAATGTATATTTTCACGAAATACTCAACATTGGTCTCAAAACCTTCTGTATATACTTCATAAGTTTTTTTTAGAGTTTAAAGTTGGCCCATTGACATGAGGCAAACACTGGTTTCTTTGTCTAATGATGATGATGGCAATAGTGTAATCTATTTTTACAAATCAAGCATGTTTTTTAAATTTTGATTTTCAAGTGGGGTATTCGGCGAGGCGTATCTAATGAGCATTAGTCGGCCACTCCACACTTCTATACAACCCTTGGCTCTCCGGCTAGGTAGGCTAGCGTCAACTTAGCATGCGACGGCGCTTTAGATGTCATACACATAAACAAACAAATATTGGCATCACTGAGCAAGTTAATTTCATTCAACTGAGAGTTGAAATAAAAATAAAAGAATCCTTTCTTGGAAACACTAATGTTAAAGTTAAGTTGTCAATAGCTTCAAGGGTACCGACATTTACAACATTGATATATTGTTTAACGGCAACTTTAACACTTTTGGAAACTTTTTGACAGGGTTTAAAATATGTCTATTGTTTGCAGTCGGTCTGCAGTCGGTTGTACCTATTTTAACTTCCAGAGAAATGTCCTATTTGGTAGGTATGGGCGGATGTTGATTTGCATTGTACTGTTTTTTTTATATTACAATTGCAATCAATGTGAAACTAAGGAACGACCGGTAAAAAGACAATAGTGGCAAATCTTCAACTTATCATTTCTCATTTTATTTTGTTAAAACTAATTTTACAATTAGAATGAAAATCTTTGATTTTCATTACAAATCAACTACTAAATTGCATATAAGATTGCATATACATAACCCTAAAAAGAAAACTGGAAAAATTCTCAACTTTTCATTTTTCAAAATATTGTTATCATAGTCATTTTCCATTTAGATTTTAGGTCACTGATTGCGAATGACCAACTAATTGGTACATAAGACTTGTAGTTAACGATAAAAACATGGCTTCAAACCTTTATTTTTTCATTTCTGAATCGATGTTTATACAATTCTTTATATATATAGAATTTAGGTCTTTGATACGAATTAACTGCTGAGTTGTATGTTAAGTCTTATAAATAATCATAATTTCACAAGATCGGAAAACCTTTAACTTTTCATTTCATAATCGGTTTTGATGAAACTCATTTTCCATTAAATTTTAAGTTGCTGAGATTGTATTACCTACTAAATTGGATATAAGACATATATAACTCTAAAAAAAAATAATAATAATAATAAAAAAAATAAAATGGCGACAAATCTTCATCTTTTCATATCTGTATCAATTTTTATCAAATTTATTTTTTACTTAGAATTTAGGTCGCAGATTACGAATTAGCTTTGATTAGTTTTTGGTAAAAATCTCTCATCATTGAGAAATAAATATTGTTAATGTTGACATTAACATTGACAATATTTATGAACTGTGGAGTCCCAAGAACGAATTTGGAATTGGTATGATCTCATCTAACTTATCTAACTTCTAAATGGTCCCAAAACCAAAAAACTTCAAATATTGGAGAATAATTAAAATTATCACATTTGTATAAACAAAACAAAATATCTATTTCTGAGTTAAGTTAGGGAGAGGAGGGGGCTACAGGCCTCTACTCTCAGTAATTCTCTGTGTAACATTTCTTAACATGGAAAATGTGTTAATATGTCGGAAGTTTAATATTCGTTATTTATGAATGAATTCTTGGCTTTTATGTAGTACAAACAAACATAATGATATAAATTTAAACATATAATAATTCAGAAGCGAAATAAGCGTATAAAAAGAAATTGACATTTTACCTTGTGATAAATCCAGAACAACATTAATTATACTCTGCCTGTGTGTTTTATATATGAATCCATCAACTAAATACCATGTATTATGACGTTATTATTTTTATTAATTTTAACTTTAGATTTTAATAATCTAAGCGCTGTTATTTCGTTAAGTTATAATTGACAAAAAAAAAAAAAAAAAAAAAAAAGATTTGAAGATTTGGTACTATTTTGATTTATAGAGGCATCTTTAAATTTTACATACAATTATGTAGTTAATTCTTAATCAGTAAAATAAATCTAAATGAAAAATGAGTTTGATTAAAATCGATTGAAAAATTGTGAATTGAAGATTTGCAACCATTTATTTTCGCGTGATCTATAACTTTTATGTATAATTTAATTATAAATTTTAAATCAGAAACCTAAAATGTAAATGGACAATAGGTTTAATCAAAATCAATTGAAAATGATGAGTTCATGATTTGCCGCCATTTTTGAGGTCATCTACAAGTCCACATACGATTAATTATCAATCAGTGACAATGGTTTTGGGGTTAAAATTTTTCCTTTATTATATATATATATATATATAAATGAAAATAGAATACAATGCAGCCATAGTACCTGGTTTAGGAGGCATTTACGATAATCACATAAAATGAAACTTAAATCAAAATACTATCAGAAACTATTTTTAATATATTATGTCTTGTTATATCTAAACTATCCCGTTCATTTGGTTTATTATATAGTTTCTTATTTATAGTTTTATTTATGTGTATCACTTTTTTCAGGTTACTGAGTCACCATTTCCGGACCCGATAGTTATCGTTGTACCCGCCGATAGCGAAAAGAATGTTACAGACAACAAAGGAAAAGGCAAACGACGATATGACCGTAAAAATTATTGCATTTACTGTGAATGTCTGGTTTTGAATTTTAGGAGACACATGTTAAGACGACATAAAAACGAACAACCTATTGCTAAGTATCTAGCAATGTTTGAGACATGTTCTGAAAACAGCAAATGCATGAGAGGCCAGATTTTAGAAGAGTTACGAAATAAAGGTAATTTCATTTATAATCGAAAAGTATTGAAGGAGTCACATGGAAATGATCTTACTGAACAATTGATCCCTGTAAAGCGTTCTGGCATCAATACAACAAAATCTTTTGATGATTACGTTACATGTGTATCTTGTCAGGCTTTGCTATCTAAAAAATCGTTTTATAAGCATGCTCCTAAATGTGCTGTTAATAAGACAACAACTGTTAAGGAGCAAAATGATGACTGTGACAGTGACGACTCATGTTTGGAAAGGCCAAGGAAATGTCCAAATTTTGTAAAAAAATATGGGATTTTGACTTATCCTGAATTAACTAAATTAATGAAGGAAAAGATTTTTCCTCTTTTAAATAAAGATGATGTTGGTAAAGCTGCCTTAGGTGATTCATTAATCCTTCAGTTAACAAGTGATTTCTTGTCAAATCATAATAACAGAAAAAACTTTTACAGTCTTACAAGGAAAATGCGTGATGGTGCAAAACTTCTACTTACCATTAAACAAAAAGATTCTGAGATACTGCAGTTTGAGGACTGTTTTAAACCATCTAAAATTAACATAGTCCTACAATCCGTAAAAGAAATGTGTGGATGCGAAGAAGATGGAAATGTAAGAGTCATTGGAATGCCAGCCAGATTAGCGTGGATTATAAATGAGAGTTGTGCCTGAATTTTAGACAATGTAATAACTAGCGACGCTTTCACAGACGAGCAAAAAGAGATACAAAAACGTGAAGTAATGGATTTTAAATCAGTAGTAAATCGGAGGTGGAGATATATAGTTTCCACAAATGCGGAAGTATCAAGAAAAAGGAAGAAACTCTTAAAACCTGAAGTGATGCCGGAAGATAGTGACATAAAAAAATTCGCAGGGTTTATTAAGGAATTAAAAATAAAAATGTATGAAGAGCTGAAAAGCAAAATTTCTGTCTCTAATTTTGAAGCGTTGTGTGAGGCTACAATAGGTCACATCATAACGTTGTGCAGAAGAAGTGCTGAACTATCTTACTATATCAATAGAAATAAAGATAATTATGTTTCTTCAGAAGTAGTAGGGACATTAAGTTCAGAAGAAAAAGTTGCCATGGCAAATTTAGACATGTTCATTGTTCCAGGGAAGAATGAACGTCACGTACCTGTACTGTTAACAGAACAAATGAAAAAGAATATAGATTTGATTATTTCCTGCAGGAAAAAATTAAAAATACCTAATTCAAATAAATACATTTTTGCGAGACCAGGATTTGAAAGTAATTTTATTGGTTCTCATATTTTAGGTAAATTAAGAAAACAATGTCCTGGTTTGAATAAACCCAATTATTTAACAGCAACTGGATTAAGACACCATTGTGCAACGGTATCTCAAGTACATGGTGATCAGTTTACGGAATACCTCTCACAGTTTATGGGTCACAATAAAGATATACATAAAAAGAATTATCAATTTCCTCTTTCTCTTATTCAAAAAGGAATACTTGGAAACCAAATGTTGCTGATGGAAGGCAGCGTACCTGAGTCAAAAACCATAATTAATAACAAAGACGACCAAATTAACTTAGAAATACAAGGCTTGTCACATAATAGAGAATCAAATACTACAATGGCAGACAAAAATATTGAAAATCATGTTTACGACTTCCTTGAAGACGCTGGAACTTCTAGTAATGATGTAGTATCAAAACCGCACATCTCTATCCGTAGAAAGAAACGATGGACAGAAGAAGAAAAAGATATTGTGATAAAAGAATTTTCTATATATATTAGAAATAAATCTAATCCTGGACTAAAAACGTGTGCTGATTTAATTTTAAAAAATCCAGTGTTAGCTAATAGAACATCCCAACAAATCAATACCATGATTGACAATATAATTAGAGGTAAATTGAAACTCCCATCTCGCTATAAACATTTAAAGGACGTTTAGAGGTACACTTTTATGTTCTAGATTAATTTTAGAATATTCTAAATCAATATATTTTAGTTTTCAAGTTAAAAATTGAATCTTTTTTAATATCATTAATAATTTCAGTCAATCTCTTTCTCTGATTTTATTTTTACTTTTTGAGTTTATGTTAGATTTTTGTTGCATCACTCTTATGTCTGTAACTTTTTAACAAATTAATTTACTTAATATTTTAATGTGCATTCTATTTTAATCATGTATATACCATAATATTATTACTAAAAAACAACTTTATAAATAAATTAGGATAAGGATCATTAATTTTCTTGTTAATAATGTTTTTGAAGTGAAAGTTTGGACTCTGTCAAAACATTAACTTTATGACTTGTGAAATACATTGGTTTATTTTTACCTATCATCAAATAAATTTCATCTTAATATTTTAGATTAGGTGCACGCTCGTTAATCCGTCTCAATATTACCAAGATTATCAATTTGACTAAATTTGGAAAAAAAAATATGAAATGTGTTTAATTAACAAATTCTCTATCAGATTTTTCAGTTTTTTCTTTATTTTTTCTTTATTTATTAATAAAACTTATGTAAAATTTACTTTATTATGTGACTTGACTTTTTATCAATTTAAAATTTAAATAATACCATTTTTTGTTCCGTTGACCATTTTTTATCAACTATGATCCTCTCTACAACTATATATTTAAATTCATGTATATTCCTTACTGGTAGAATATACACATTTTA
Source organism: Aphrophora alni (assembly GCA_963513935.1). NCBI lineage: Eukaryota > Metazoa > Arthropoda > Insecta > Hemiptera > Aphrophoridae > Aphrophora > Aphrophora alni. The sequence goes on along the minus strand of OY740765.1, from coordinate 54,645,383 downwards.
TAAAATTTATATCAGGTCATTGAGTGTTTTATTTTTCCTGTAAAATGCATTTATAATAAATTTAAAACAGTATCGCTGAGTCGGATCACTGCACTATTTTTGGTCCGTTTTGCACCAGCACTACTAAACATACATTTGAAATTTTTTTATTAGTACATTTTATAAAAAAAACAGAACCCATAAACAGTTTTAACCTTGCCAAGTTTCTTTTATCAAAATAACTGAGTATAATTAATGATAATATTCACCCAACTCAGTTCTCATTAGGGTTTAATATTTTTTTTGTCCTTAGAAATAAAAATCATTATTTCTCATAGAGGCAATACAAACATAGAAAAATAGTCAATATTTACATCTGTATATCAAAATTATTAGAAACTAAACTTATAAAACAATATTCTCCATGAAAACTATAGGAAATCCTATAGGCTCAGCCTATTTTGGGTTCTCCAACAAAAGGAAAACAACTAAAGCAACCCCTAAAGTGCTAACATGACTATAATTACAAACAAATTATTCCATAATTATGTTAATTTGGCGATCAGAACAAAGTGATCTACAGTGTTAAAATTCTTCCTGAGATCCAAAAACATACCGCCATCCCTCCTTCCCCTATTAATATTTTCATAAATGTCAGAAATAAAATTTAGTAAAGCAACTCCAGTGCTCCTACCCACCCTAAAACCAAATTGATTCTCACTCAGAGTCTTTGTGAAGTTAAAAAAGTTAAGCAATCGAGAATACATAAGTTTCTTCAATATTTTTACGAATATGGATAGTAGCAAGATATGTCTATAGTAGTTTGGGTCCTCTCTATCTACATTCTTAAAAACTGGAACTACAACAGCATATTTCAATTTAGTAGGAAAACACCAGTCTCAAAGCTATTGAACTAGACAAATATTGTAAATGTAAGTGAGAATTGGTGCAATTTTCTCTGTTTCAAGCTTAACAAGTTTCGTAGTTGTACCATTATAACCAGGTGCTTTTTTCACTTTAAGAGACTTTATTATCTTTACGACCTCATCTGATAAAACAGGAGTAACAAACATAGATGCCGAACCAGAAACTGCGCCAAAAACCTCGTTATACCCATCTATAGAACTTCCAAATTTCCATATTTTTATTTTTGTCAACTTTAACAACAGATGAAAAGTGATTATTGAGAGAATTAGCAATATTAATAGATGACGTAAACACGTTATTTTCATAAACAATTTGACCAATACTATTTTTATAAGAATATTTTTATTAGCCTGTTAAGTATTTTACATACCCTCTTTAAGATTAAACTCATTCATGTAATAGCTCTCTTTTAAATTTATAATTTCTTGATTTAATCTATTTCTAAAACTAACATAATATATTTTAGGAATAATATTACTTTTATGTTTCTTAACCCTCTTATATAGTTTATTCGTATGATCAATCTTACATTCTAATTCATCTGTAATCCAATCTTTTAATTTAATTTTATTATTCCCCATCTTGCATAGTTCTCTACCACTAACCAAACAGTTATTAAAAATGGAAATAAACTTATCATTAGCTTCCGATGCACTATTATTGTTAAACACTGTATCTCAATTTAAGGATCTAAATTCCCATAAATAAACATTATTATTGATTCTACTGACCCTTCTCTTTAACTGATTACTTCTGTGACTATCATTTAAATTCTGATAATGTAAGAAAACAAAGCATAAACCAATTAAACTATGATCAGATATACCTAAATTCAATATAAAAGGTAAAGATTTAAAATTACTTGTTTTAGCAAACTAACCAATATATATGGTCTATGCAGGTAGAGGATATATTTGTTGTTCTAGTTTCCTCATTTACAAGAGACAGAGAGCCATATTTATCATAATATTTAGATATCGGGCATTTTAAAATTTATGTATATCTTATTTTATTTATACATTGATATGTGTATGTAAATCATATTTGTTAATAAATATACTCATACTTTTACTATGTATAATGTTTTATTTCAACTACCTCATGTGTAGGCCTAACTATAACTTATTATAGTTTTATAAAAATCTAAATAATGTTTTTTTGAATAAAAAAAATAATATTATTGAAAAATAGTTTCATCAAAATCTAAATAGAGTTTTTTGAAACTATAATATTATTATTAAAAAATAGAATTTTATTTTAAAACTTTCACTCTAATATTATTATAGTTTCATCAAAATCATAATAGGGTTATTTTAAAACAAACTTTCACACTAACATTATTATAGTTTCATCAAAATCTATATAGAGTTGTTTAAAAACTTTCACATTAACATTAAGTGTCATCTAAGTGAAGGTCAACAAATAATAACGTTGAAATTTATATATTTGTGTTGTACTACACAATAATTCATAAACAAGTTCAAGTGATATAATATTCTTAGAAATAAATGTTTACAAATTATATACTTTCATTAACATTTGTATAAAACAATTGCAATCTAAAATAGTTTATACACATATTCAAACAGATTACTTTAATTTCAGATAACAACAAGTCTTTATTAATAGTTTCACTTTTTAAAACACTTATGTCCATTTCGTTCAAAATATTTACTAAATAACTTTTTTACCTCAGAGTCGTATTTTGATGATTCACTTGGTACATTAGTTAATAAGTATTTGATGATTTAGAAACGAGCGTTGTTACAAAGACCAATGGAAGGAACCTGGTAAAATGCATAATAACTAATCATGTAGCGGTCTCCTACCTCATTTCGTATTTAGCCAATAACAAGCCTGCCATCTTCCCGGAACGCAATTGTCTGCACAGTTGTAAAAATATATATACTGACCGCTATATGCTGTTGCTACTACACGGACCGCTTGTTTTAAAAACATATATATATTTATAGTATATGTTAATATATTCGTTCAAAACCTTGTAAATGATCAATATATACCAAAACTTCTATTTAAAACATTACTGTATTCAAAATAAAAGGGGGGTCCCATGGAACGCTTTCTTATTTTGAATTTTACAGGACCGCTTGTTGATGGAGTTACACAAATATATATATATATATATATATATATATACTTTTACAATTAATTCAAATTATTATATTTGATACTTCATAATGTTGCCTTTTTAACCTGACATAATCTTACATAAATTTTGTTGTTGTTAATATGTTTTTAGATTAGAAATTATTTAGAGGTTAACAGCAGCAGCTAATAGGAAGCAAATTCCATCAATTGCTGTTCTCGTTAGCTCTCTACAGTACAGTACCCATTTATCCAAAAAAAAAAAAAAAAAAAATACTATAATGCAGATCCATGTTGCATCATTTAAATTTTTTTCTTAGTCCGACCAGGCTGTGTGTTTCCCCTAACCCATTAATATTAGCATATCTTTCAATACAATAACAAAATAAAATAAAGTTTTAGTATAATATGTCATTGAAATAAAACATAACTACTGTTTATAAATATTGGTACATTATATAGTTTTGGTTGGCTGTTGTTTTTTCTTTTGCCATTAGGTTAGTCTAAAAATTTTGATTTTTGTTTATGTCTAGAAATACATTTTGTATAATTACTATAATTAATAAATAGTAATAGTAATAATGTTAAATGTTGTTGAAAAGGAAAAATTCAGTAATATGACAGACTGAAACGTATAACGTAACAAGTGAAATTTAAAAAAAATCCTTAAAATGTGTTAAACAAATAATTTCTAAAGACAAAAGAGGTGACACTTGTCTAACTGTAAAAGTTATCATTTTTATTAAATATTTGTTGGCTAAATATTTTTACATATTCAGTATTCAGGATTCATATTTTTATAATAGCATGAGATGAGACACTTGTTATTCTAGTGTGAAAGCAACACATTGTGTTTACTTGTTTGGTTGGCTTGTGCGTGTGTGTGTGTGTGTGTGTTTTGTACTGTAAACACCGAAGGTTCTTTTTATATTAAAAAAAATACAAATCAGTTTGATCGAAGCAGCATTTTAAAACTAATTATTATATAGTATTCATATTAGAATATGTTTGTAATAATATGTGAATTACATTCATTCATAAATTTCAGATATAACATTACTAAATCAAATTCAAGGGAGAAATGGTATATTGCAAGTGCCACATAACATGTTTATATATGTTTGTAAGCGAGGATGTAGGTTTGGTTACATTTCACTCAGTATTGGGTTAATTCAAACCTCCAGGGTAGAAGGGCAGAAACAGTAGGAAGGTGAGTTGAAAGAGGAGTGGCCTTTCATCAGTGGTGACCTATAAAACTAGTTACACATTTTATAGGCATCAATAACATGGCTACTCGGTTAGTTAATTGTATAAATAATGTCAGGAGAAATGTGTCCTTTAAATGGTACTCCAGCTTTAGCACTTTTAGTATTCTTTACCGATTCATAAATCAACATGAAAACCTAGCTACTCATTGCCTGTGTTACCAATTAAAAGTTGCTAAACTGAAAGAATAAAGAATTAAGTGCTAATGAGTCAAAATCCTATACACATATTAGTTATCAGGTCCCATGGGCCATAATATCGGTTGCAAATACAAAGAATGCAAAGCAGTATAGTGTTTCACTATATGACTTTCATATTATTTCATAATAGGTGACCTCTTATATTTTATTTCCTTATTAATACTAAACATAAGAAAATTATTTTGTATGGTTTATTGAAATTTTTACTTATTCATCTTGTAATAAAATCATAATACATGGATGCAATCATGAAATATGTTAGCAAAAATAGAAGTATATGTAGTAGCTCTTTAATTTTTTGAGCCATTTTTCAGCTCCTTCACATACTCTTAATAATATTTCTAGATGTTTCACTTCTTTCGCCATGAATAGTTTTCTATATATATATATATATATATATATATATATATATATATATATATATATATATATATATATATTTGATTTCATCTATTGAACTGTAAATATTATTTTATATATTTTGTATATATTTAATTTGTTGTTTCTATTTTTATGGGTAGTAATTTTAATTTTATATTAGATTCATCTATTGTTTTGTATTTATTTTTAAATCATATTATTGTTATATGGGGTTCAGTATAAGGGAAGACTTAATGGTCTTCACTTTGCCCTTTAAATAAAGACAATCTCTGTTAGGACTTGGCATTCCTAACCTCGCCACCAAAAAAGAGAGACATCATTAATCTCTCTCTTCTCTGCTGAACTGCCTACAGAGACTCAAAGTAAATACATGAAAAATAAGTACATAAAACAAATAATAATTAAATTGATCATTTACAGTATAATTACAAAACTATAAACCACAAAACTACTTTTAAAATGTATGTGACTTTCAGCTCCTTGCTTATTTAACTTTTGTTTTTCAGATAAAATATGGAGATTTACTGCCTGCGGATGGAATATTAATCCAGAGTAATGACTTAAAAGTGGATGAATCTTCACTTACTGGAGAGTCTGACCATGTGAAGAAAGGAGAATCATTTGATCCAATGGTACTCTCAGGTTAGTTTATTTATATATTTCTTACGAAATGATCTAATGATACTCTCAGGGTAGTTTAGTACTATTTGATCGAATGGTGTTCTCAGATTAGTTATTTGTATGTTATGTACAAGTTGGTTCTGGATGTTGCTCATGATATTACAAATAAGAGTTTAAGGAATTTTTTTTTTTACATCTCAATCAAAAAAGAATCTTTAAATTCATCTTTTAAATTTATAGCACTAATAATCTTCTTTCTTTTCTTCCCTTTTTAAAGCTTACAGTTAAAATTACTGTTTATACTAATATTCATTACACTTTATGAATGGATGGGTTTGACTTGTGGTCAAACAACAGTTAATTAAAATGTGTTTTATTATCCCCTTATTGAAAATAATATTTTAAATCATATACAGGGTCCATTACTCTAAACCCTGCTAATCTGAAATTTCAGATAGCCTACTCCGAATGAAATTTTAGGCTATGGAAAGTAAAAAAACAAAACAATATTTGGCAATAAAAATTCAGTATTATTCGTTTTTAAATCGATCAAAATCAAGTTAGTTTATTTCACTAAGGATAAAACTGTCATAAGAATTGACATCAAAAGAAAACATACATAAAATATATCATGAGAAATTAACAAGTCTAAATGTTACAAAAATAATGACATTTTTAGTTCAGTAGATACAATAAATAAGAGTTTATACTATTAAAATAAGAAATCGTCCTTTAGGTAGTGATTCTTTTCTATAATTCTACTGGCATTTTTTGCAAGTGATCATCCTACCTGATCCATAAGTCTTACTAACACTTTCAGTATCTGAATATATTTTGGGCTATGCAACTTATACCTAAATGATTCTATGAACTCTGTGTGTTTGTTGCATCTTTCGCCCTTACATTGATACTAACTGCGCGGTTTATTTTTCAATTCATAATGAGTATAAACATATGGAAATTTTAGTGGATGAAATGTACATCCTCTTTGTTTATCAGAGTGTTGTAATAATTTCACAAGAAAGTTAAATATGTATAAAAAATTCTTCTTGAGCTTTTTTTAAAAATTAAGAACTATGTATTAATAATAATTAGGTAGTAATTAAGTAATAATATTTTGTCATGACTCTTGTTATTATTAGAAACTGCAACGGCAAGGAAAAATAAATTTTATTTAATTATTGTACTGAAAGTAAATATTCTAAAGATATGATATTGAAGTGTTTATTATTATTGCCAACAATTATTAATAAGCTAACTTATTATTGTTTGAATAGGGACACATGTAATGGAAGGGAGTGGGAAGATGTTAGTAGCAGCTGTTGGAGTCAATTCTCAAGCAGGAATAATCTTCACCCTTCTCGGTGCAGCAGTGGATGAGCAGGAAGCTGAAATTAAGAAAAAACGAAAAGGTAATATTAAACTTAAGTAGATTGAGTTCTAGCCTTGGGCATGAATAGTTGTCAGGTGTCCTGTTTGCGCTGGGCCAAAACCAATGTGAATGCTTCCCCAATCAGTGTTTTATATCCCGCACGGACAGCTCTTAGTACAGCTTTTTAGGCCATTTACAACGGTTTAAAATTCTTGTAGCACTTTGTCTTCCCAACAGTTATCCTTCAACACCATGTCCATAGTCGTTTAAGTATTGTAGTTTTTTAAGTACACAATCAAATACCATATTATACATATTTATAATAGGTATCTCTCTTGAAGTAAGGGTAATTTTATTTGTAAATTTAGGAGTGTCTTAAAAAACATGTAATTTAAAAAATACATATAATAGGCCTAATATCTGTGTCTGTAAAATTCAACTAAACAAAAACTCAAACTCCTGCAAACTTGCAAATTTATAACATTGTAAAAGAGGACTTATTTCCAACTTTGTAAAACATAATAATTATAACCTTGAGTTCTTAGAATATTCCCAGATTAAAAACAACAAAATAGTTATTTTCAAGTTATGCACAATGAATTTATATTGGTTGATTTATGTCAAAGTAAATAGTTGTTAAAAGGAATAAATCATGTAAAGCATATTCAGAAATTTTCAAATTATGTGTATATATATAATTTGGGGGATACCAGCTTTACTGATGACAGAATTGTTTAGTGATATAGAAATATGCACTTTATATTCCTCAAAATTGACAGTTACTTTAAACCTAAGCTAGGGACTAGCAACTTCAATGGAGAAGAATGATTCATATAAACTCTGTTTCTTGTGAGTAGATTAAAAAAGTAACTCGGATATGTAATGTTAATATGAAATTTAAAACACAATATTATCTAAATTTTAAATACAATGCAAAGGCCACCACATTAAAATTAAATATTTTAAAGAATTAAACTACATAATAACCTTTAGAACAAAATGTTTTGTTAAACAAACAAACTGTAATAAAATATGGAAACATTTTCTTCAAAAATAATGTTTTTGGAATCATAAAAAAAGTAATAGTGTCCTTACTTCAATTTTGTGATATAGAAAACTGTAGATTGTCAGTTACAAAACATTTTGGTTTTAGAAAGCCAAAATATCAGAACTGGCATTCTATCAAGTGTATTGGAATTCCTTCTCTGATAATATTTATTCTTAAGCGAAGAATCAAAAATCTTTAAAATGGTAAAGATAGACTGTGTGGGAGAATGCATGCGTTAGAAAACGCTGTGTACTCATATAAAATTATTAACTAGTAGTTGATTTAAAAAAAAAAAGAAAAGTATTTTAATTTTGATTAAAAGAGGCTTTAATGTTGCACTTGGCATATGCTTTTGGTCCTAATGCCATGTTTAACTTAAGAAAAAGTATATTAACCAACTATTTATATGGAACTTAAAATTCAGATATTAAAGAATGAGATATCTTATAAAGAAACAACACATTTTAAGTACTGCATTATATTAACAATTTCAAAACACGGGAGGGGGGGAATCAGAATACAATCTCATATAATTTATAGTTTTTAGCAAAATTATTAAAAAAATTTAATAAATAGATTTTACTTTTCCATTTATTTGCTAGAACAACATATGCCTGTCCAAAACATTACAAATAAAATAATAATAATAAAATCGAAAAAAAAGAAAAAGAAAAAAAAAATATACGAACATAAAATATACACTTATAACAAAACAATAATCAGGAAAAAAGTATATATAATTAATTGAAACTTTACATTGTTTCATACAACTCTGTGTTTATTTTAATTACTTAGAAGATATAAAACATAATTTTTTGATATGCTGGTTCTTTAAAATTTTTCAACAAGTTTAGTTGTAGACACACAGTCATTCATATGAAACAATAAAACATTTTATGGGGAGTACATAAGTTTTAAGTCCCCATCTTAATTGTGAACTAATTTTCATACTTGCTTACAGATAAGCAATAAAATGTAAATATTGGTCGAACAGTTAAGAAAAATGGAAAAATATGTACAACTTCTGATCAGTTCTTACCTTAAGGCCTATGCAATGATTTGATATAGAACTGACATACTTGTTAGTTAGTAAACTTTACATTTTTCAATGTTTAATTCAATTTTATATAATCTTGTCCATTAATCTATTGTAGAGGCTAAAATCCAATATTCATTGTAATTTTCCATCAACATTGAACTAAAATTAGACTAGAAGTTGATTTTACATTTTCCCCCCATGAAATTGTTTTAGCTAACTATTTGTGGGTTTATGTTCGGTTCTTTATTAAGTGCACATTTACATCTACTTATCATGCATTTAGTAAATTTATAATTTATGTTGTATATAAATGTAAATATTTTATATCAATAAATTAAATAGTTTGATCAGTTCTATGACTGTAGTGAACTGAATCCCTCCCATATAGTAGGATTATAAACTATTAATTATCAATCTTTTAAATATATTGTACTAAGATTGAGTGTCCATTAATACATTGTCTATAGGTTGTAAAAATAACTAAAGATACCGGCAGTAATAATGTAAATTTTGTGTAAGAGAAAAGCTAAACCTTCAAAAACAAGTTGGCCAAAGAAGGCTTTAGAGGCAACCGAACGTTGAATCAGTTACAAATAACAGTTAAACCATGGAAAAGAGATGATCCAAAGAATAAAGGTATAAACAGTCAGGCTTATGAATTTTTCAATAGCTGGGAACTTGGCGGACAGTTTACTGCACTTTTAAGTCTGCCAATGAGAACTAGAGCGCCTGCTGGCTCTGGAACTTATGAGTTACTATTGTAAAACATATATGCAGACACACGAACTGATGATTTAAACAAAATATAATATAAATATATTCTCTAAAAGCTTGTAAACTATCAATACAGAGGGCTTGCTTCTATTGGAACCTTATTACTTAAAAATAATAGGGTAATGCTTTCTTGTTTCAAGTTTTACAGGACCAATTTATGTTCAGTTAATACTAATATATATTGTTATTACTTTCATTTATATTTGATCAAACTTTGGACAAATAAAATTTATAAGGTAATTCTCAATTAGAAACTAAAATTATAAATAAAAATTATAAAATAATTATAAAATTATATATATTAATGTAAATAATAATTTGCATTCTGAAACATACAACTAACCGCGAAAAAATATATAGATCTAAATATATACACACATATACATACAAAATGAAAATTAGAAGCAATTTTAATACATTAAAATATTTGTGACTTCAAGAAACTCCCTCACCAAGTAAAATGTATTGACTCTCAGAAACTGCTTTAATTTACTTTAAAAATTGTGACCTAATGTTTTCCCCTTAAACTCTTTAGGAAACTTATTCATAAATTGTACTCCAGCTTAGCACAAAAGCCACTATCTGTACAGAAAACATACTTTCTACAGGTATTAAGTGCACTTTCTTACAAGTCAAAGAACTTAAATTTGCTTTATAATATTTGGTTTTGGGCAAATTTTGCATAACTTGGAATTGCATTAGTTTTATGAATTTTATATGTCTGCAATACAGCCAAAGTAGGCTTCGATGTTATCTCATAGAGAAGCATTGAAATATTATTTTTTTTTTTAAACAATGGTCACATGAATCTTATAATAGTTTAAAATCTAAATTTAATAGTTAATTTCTCATAAATTACAGATATAACTGTAATATTCGTGGCTTACAAATTCATCAATTTAAATCAAAATTTGTTGAAATTTTTTCTATAAATACAGGTTTACAATATATGCACATGACAGACACACTTTTTAACCATCAATCTGCTATTTAACACATTTTATGTGGATGAACTCTGTTCCTGTATCGCTAAATGACACAAAATCAACATTTTGCCCAATAAGAATCATCCTACGCCAATAAGTTATATAACATTGTAAGGCTAATGTTCTAAACATTCATATTCATATAACCAAAATACTATAAAATATTATAATTAATATTTAATTAATTGGCAAAATTTGTGTATTTCTCTGCAAACGAGTAACATAACACTGCCTAGTTGTGAAACACAAATTTACATCATTCTTTGTCTAACTTTCACAACTCCATATTTTTGACTGACAAACCTACAGTGACACTGTTCTAAAGTATGTTTCTTCATCTTTCAATCTGTGCTTTCCAAATCTTTCTAACTGTTAGAGTTTTAAATCTATAAAAATTAAACAAAATCAAGAATTTTAATATGTGTTTACACTCTAACAATCACATTTTACTTCAATTCAACTTTGAGCCTAGTAAATATTATTGTATTGGAATGAGTTATATATCATTGTAAAGGTTATGTTTCAATCTTTCATAATCATGTAACCAAAATTCTATATAGCAAAAGGTAAAATTAAAGAATTCAATGAAGTTGGAGTGTTTTGCCGCTAGATAATAGCACTTCCGGTTCTTCACAATCTCATTGATCATATAATTTTTGTAAATGGTAATACGTGTCCAAATACCAAAAGTTGACAATATTTTATAGTATTGTTCTTCCTCTTTTGAACTACGTATTTCAAATTATCATAGCTGTCGTAGTTTTTGAGATTATACATTTTTTAAAGTTGTAACCAAGAATAAGGTATCCAGTTTTCTTTTCCATACGTTTACGAAATGTCAACTATCAATTAGTAATATTTAGATTTTTTTTGATGATTTTTATATCATTGGAAAGTAGAATTTCAGACCTGTTGACTGTTTTATTCCATTCTCCTGCCTAACTATTATTTAGGACTGGACTGACACAAGGAAAATCATCAACAAATGTGTCTTGTGTGACCTTGCTATTGCAGTTGTAACACAGCAAAGTGAAGCCAAGCGATGTCTAGTAGAGTTTAGTGCACAGTAAATTATGGTTTTGAATGTTTTTGATTTATAATTTATTGTTTTGTTGCTGTGTGTTGATACAGATTTATCTTCACAACTATATTCTACAACTATTTTTAACACAACCTTCACTTACAAAACATATACTCTCATATTTCCACAATTTTATTTCCAAAAGTTCACAGTAGCCTAAAAAATAATATATAATCAACATACAAATACTTTTTATGACCATAAACCATATTCTTTAATCTATTTAATATATATTCTTACACAAATATTTAAATATACAAAGTTAGTTTTATGTCCTGGCACACCTGGATATAATTTAAGCGGCCTGCGATATCAATGTGAGACCTTGACCCTATTATAAAATTTCTTTTTACTTTTTCAGGTTGTTAAACATTTTGCCCCCCTGTTCTAAAGGGGGCCAACTAAAGATTTTTAAATTCAAACCCCTATCATGTGACCCCTTGTTTTAAAGGGCATAAAAAAAATTCAATCAAATGGTGTAAACTAGAGGTCTATGTTGCATTTAACAGAGTAATAGATATTTACAATAATACAATAATTTATTTTCTTGTCCTGTTGTTCGTTACATGAGTCAACACTAACCCAAATTCTTAAAACAGTTATCTGTTTTAATGTAGCAGGTGTTCAAACTGTTCACCTTCGGCTTGTTGACAGTGTGCTCGCCATGTGTAAAAAGCTGATACAGTGTTCAAGAAAAAATCTCTAGGAATGGTTTGAGACAAGTGCAAAATTCTTTCAGTTAAGTCATGGACGTCAGTTGGCTTTGTTTGGTACACCAGGTATTTCATGTAGTCCCAAAAGAAGTAGTCAAGTGTATTAAGGTCAGGAGACCTTGCTGGGCCATTCTACAGCGCCCCTTCAGCCTATCCACCTTCTTGGAAAGACATTATTTAAATATTGTCGTACTTCACGGCAGATTGGCTGATGTCGTGCTCCAAAGCAGCTCTTCTCATAGATAAGTAGGGTTTTCAACAAAGGACTGCATAACATCTAATGATTTCTCTTCATCAATTGAAGGAGCCCTTCCTGGCTTGGGTCTGTCTTTTAAATAATGTGTCTCATTAAACCGTTGAATAATTCTTGCAACCGTAAACCTCGTTATGGGATTGATTCGGTTCGGAAAGTCCTCATTGAATAAGTCTACTACTTCACTGTATGATCTCCTACGGTCCCCATAACCTCTCATAATTAATACAGTAATTCTTTCAAACTCAGAACCTTCCATAATAAAAAAAAACTGGGCAGTTGTTGGACTGCCGTCAGAAGTGAAAATTAGTTTGTTTATTTAATTTACTAACATCAACTAGTGCTTACGCGCCTAAAGAAGTTTTCACTTCAATAAAATAACAAACACTATTTGCCAGAAAAGTAAACTTGAACTGAAATTGTTAATGGCAACCTAAGCTATGAACTGATAAAATGCAAGTGAGTAGGACACAAGAGAAAGTCCAAAATATATTGTTGAAACTGGAAAGATAAGAACACTGGAAATTCCAAAGCATGTCGACTCATGTAACTAACAATAGGACAAGGAAATAAATTGCTTTATTATTGTAATTTTTACTCTGTTAAATGCAACATAGAGACCTCTAGTTTGCACCATAAGATTTCTTTTTTATGCCCTTTAAAAAGAGGGGTCATGTGATAGGGGTTTGCATTTGAAAATCTTTAGATGCCCCCCTTTACACCCCTTTAGAACAGGGGGGAAAAATGTTTAAAAACCTGAAAAAGTAAAAAGAAATGTTATAATAGGTATGATCAAGGTCTCATATTGATATCTCAGGCCGTTTAAATTATATATAGGTGTGCCAGGACATAAAACTCACTCCGTATCTACACAAGCATTTGCAGTATAATTCATGTACAGTAGAACTCCAATTATCTGGATTAATTGGGACCAGACCCTATCAAGATAATAAAAAATCAGGATAATTGGATTTTTCTCGAAAAAAGGCCGTTTTTAGGGGAAAAACGTAAACAAAACACAATAGAAAACATTTACGGTATATATTATGAAAAAACAATATCAATGACAATGTTTACATTACATAAATTTTTTTTAATGTCCGATATTGTTGATGTTCCCACTTTGTACACCTCGGCAATATTTATACAGTGTTCTACCCCTTTGCCTCTATTGCAGACTGTGGCATTCTTTAAAATTACTTGAATGTCCATGAATAGTTCTCAGGTCTTTCTTTTCCTTCTCTAGTTTAAGGTGGCTTGGGTGTCTTATCTTCTGACCATTTTTACAATAATTCCTGAAGACAAAGGAACTTGTGCCAAGCGTTGATCATGGAGTCAACTATAGGATATCATAAATGCCTCTCCAACCTTCTTATTATGAACATCTGCTTTACCAGAGATGCTTTGAATTTCATGACAATGCCATCGAGAGTATTGTTCCACATTCTTAATCCTTGCTTCTAAATTTATAACTTTATTTTGGAAAAATACATTCTCTGCCTAAAAGTTCTCTACTTGATTCAACAGAGCAGTTATTTCTCCAGTATATTTTCAACATGTCAGTTTTTCCTGTATTTTCTTGTGGCTCGAGTTTAGTGATTTTTCCAGAATCCTTCACTAATTCTTCTATTTCATTCATTGTCTTCATACGACAAGAGTTTTGCTGACTCCAATGCCAAACTTTTCCTTCACTCCTTGACACATGGTTCACAATATCTTGGTTCATAAACATCTTGCTTCTGTAAGGAATCTAGCTCCTCTACAGTCAGATTAGTATATTTTAAATGCAAATACTGTTTACAATCTGCACTTTCAGTCTTTTGTTAAATGTTTTTCATAGATTTTAAACATTCCCCACATTATGCCATTTATTAAGTATAAACAGAATCTTTACTATAATGGCTAACTTTAATAATACAAAGCAGAGAAACAATGGAATTCAAAATTGAAATTTTCACAATAACAATAATAAAACCAGTCTACTTGGGTAATGTACAGTCAAGATAACTGTGACAAACACAGTGTACAGCTTATGAAACTGAGCACATTATATTAGACTGATACAATAACTCAACTTTATTTATATGTGTTACAATTTTAATACTTGACCTCTTCAATATAGTCCCCATTTGCATTTAACCACCGATGTAGTTTTTGTTTTACACTAGTCGAAAGTGTAGAAAAGATCAGTTTCTGTCAGCTTGTCAAATGTTTTATCTTGACTGCACCAACTGACTTAAATCATGTTCCTTGAAACACAGATTTCACTTAGAGTTGGTGCCAAATCTGGTGAAGTATAATGTTTCAAAGTAGTAATGTCATGTGTCATCAAAAACTGCTTTACAGAAAATGCTGTAGAAGCAGGTGCATTCCCAATGAAGAATGAAACCATTATTCCAGTTCTGGTCATTTTCTCACCTTTGTCAAAACTTCCTTATATTCAAACTTCCTTATTATAGTGTTGGTTCATTGTTGTGTCTTTTAGAACCCATTCTTAGAAATTGACACATTTGAATTTAAAAAAAAAATATGAGAAATGGCTTGAATACCCAGGTTTCACCACAAGTAATGATTTTTTGATAAAATTTGGAGTTGGTATCAACTTTGTTCTTTTTGCTCTGGTATGAGAACCTTAAGGACCATTTGGCACACACTTTTTTCATGTTAAGATCCTTGTCTTTCCTACTGAATCGGCATTCTTCTTGAACAACCTGGTTAATTTTGTTTACATTTACTTTGCTTCTTAAAGTGGAAGATTGTCCAGGCCATTCATTCTGATATCCTTTACAGAAACTTTTGAACCACTCAAACTCATGTGTACAAGACACAGTCTTTCCCGTAACCCCCAGTAAATATATGAAAACATTCCATTGGTGTTTTGTTTAACCCTTCCCACGCGGCAAACGAGTATAGCCGCAATGGTAGACTTTGACCCAAACGCGGATTACGATTAAAGTCGCAATAATATATTTTAGCCTATGGTTAGTTAATTAGTTCAGCAAAGTTCCGGTAGAATGCAGAGGCATGTCCGCTGTCTATTCAGGAATAGAAAAACGTTTTGTTGAAAGTTCTACGCCTCGAGGCAGTGGAGGGGGACGCTATTTTGTCTGGAATTGCCCGGCGGCGCACGCATTCTTTAGCTTCTACAGAGCGGATAACGTCTATACTCGCAGTCTCATTAGTCCGATAGGCGACGACCTCCGTGTTTGCATTTGAGCATTGTTTTGAAGAAGGATTGTTTTTTGTTTTTGTTTTTTTAACATTACCTTGTATTTTTTATATATTATTTCACAATATAACTGTTCCAATTTACAAAAATTAATAAAACTAATTTTTTTTTGCAATTTTTTACTATTTTGTTGTATGTCATAAAAAAATGTTAAATGCAGCCGATAACCAATGATGACATTTAAAAAAAATTAACCTTTCACATACAAAACGAAAACGAAAATTAACTTTGAAAAAAAAAACAAAAGATTTTTAAAGTTATTTCAGCGTTGAGATGAAATAAGGCAAATTTTATTCAGCGTGCGAAGGGTTAAATTTATTAAATATTTCAACTTTTAAAGACGTTGTTCAACTTTTAAACTTAGCATTATTCCTACACACAAGAGGAAACATAACTACAATAAATGATGACTCACAATTAACTGATGGACAGCAGCTCAGACATCTCAAATGTCTCTACCAAATAGCTCACAATAAGTTCTCACTGCTTTTCTAACACAGTCTTGTTATTTAATAGCGAGTGCAACCAACCTGTGTCCTCTCTCCTCTAAGTTTCAAACTTTAATTCTGATTTGTTTATAATATATAATAATAATACTCCGTACTCAGTAAATAAGAGTAAATTAGAAAACAAATTCTTAAACCCATTCACATTCTAACATACAGCACACAACACCCCTCCCTCCCAGAACTGTCTTCTTTTCATCTTAGAACTCCTCCTCTATTACTCCTCCTAAAAGCTATCTTTTTTTTCAGCATATATAATTTATTTTCCATTCTCAGCTACCCTTATTCACTTACAAAAACATTGTTGAGCAAACTGAAAGATTACACTGATCAACATTTTCTACATAATATTTGACATGAGTTATATATTTATCACACCTCCCCCTTGTAGTACTTAAACCTATTAGCAAAACAAAGAATCTATATTTTCGAATACATCCTAGGGTTCTCTCTTTTTTTAAACACAAATATTTCTTAACAAATAGTGAATATTATCCAAACATCAAAATTTTTAAAGTACCTGGTTACTAATACCAGTCTATAATATTCAATAGAACAGCATACATGTTTGTTATATATCTATATGTTTTGGTGTGCATGTATGTATGACTATTAAATATTTTGTTGATACTAGGTGGTGTATGTTTTGATTTAATTTCATTTATTGTTTTAACATATTTATTTTGATGCTATATGCATGCACAAAAACATATCAAATTTATTCACATGAATAACTACTTTTATAAAAAAATAATAGAAAGATTGTTAAGAGTCCGAGTTAAATGTAAATGGATTGCAGTGGTCATATCCTGATCTAATTTTAGGAAAGTTTGAAAAGATATAGCTTAACATTCCAATATATTTTACCGTGAGGCATTATCTAAGCACTAATAATGAAAAATCTTATCTGGTAATATGATCAAATTAGTAAACATGGCTTTTATTTCTACAATAAAATTATTTACTATTATTATTCATTGTTCAGTTTACAATTTATTTACATTTTGAGTATACGTTTGGTATTTAAAAATGTCTGAAAAATCTAAATTGGGGTTAACATATTTATGTTATTGGTAGATATTTGCCATCATGTATGTATATGACATTAATACACAATTCTTGTTATAAATTGGAACATATAAAACTTAAATTGGGCCAACATAACCTAGTAGACTAGAAATAAATCCTAGCGGTCAAAACAACTTTGACTATATTAAAAGACTTGTCAATACTATACATTGTATTGAGTTAAGCAACAGTTTTCAACTACTTACTAATTATACTCGATTTTCCATATGTCCAACATTTGAAATAGACTGACTGACTAATATATAGGCTATACTTATTGTATTACGTGAGAACAAAAGAACAAAGACTTGTATTGCATTGAGTTGAGCAACAGTTTTCAACTACAGTAATACTCCGAACTTACACGATAGGTGGGATGAGCGATAACGATATAGGTTGAATTCTCATAAGTCAGGGTACAATTTTTCATATAAATATATTATTAATTTAAATATATTATTAAATACTTATGTTTAATTGGGATCTGACATTATAGAAAACGATAATTTAGAAGAAAAATATTTAATAAAGTCTTAGATAATACAGTACTGTAGAAGTAATCAATTATATTTATATATTGTGAATTGTAAACCAAAGTTATTTTGATGTAGAAGGGTTCATAAAATCTAACAAAGTCGTTTGACGGATCAACGATTTTTTCTTCTTCTGCAAAATTTCCTCATAGCACACTAATTTTTTTAAATTCCTTGTTTTGTAGCAGACATGTGCTCTTCGTTGAAGTCTATGTTTTCCAAAATTTGTAACTCTTTTTCAATTGAATTGAGGCCTTCTGTCAAGTTTCCAACCATCATTTGATCTAATTGAACTGGTTCTAAAGAATCAGGTTCTTCAAGGTCTTGCTCACGCATTTCTATCAGCTCATCAGTTGTCAGCTCCTGATTGTGTGAATCCAGCAGTTCTTGAACGTCATCACTATCTACTTATAAATTGATTTGTCTCGCAAGATCAACAACTTCTTCAATCACATTACCAATTTCATCTGGCTCTGATTCCGCCTGTTTCTGTGGTGAAAAAAAATGGACACAGTTTTTTCCAGATTCTGTTTAAATTTTTTTGCGAATTTTCATTCTAAGATTATCAAATGATTCTCACGGCATCTAAAACATTAAATTGTTTCCAAAAGTCTTTAACATAGGGCTCGTTTTGTCTTATAGCTTCATGCAGATGCGCAAATGATCTTCTTGTGTAATTAGCTTTGAATGTTTTGATGACTCCTTGGTTCATCGGTTGAAGCAAGCTGGTTGTATTTGATGGCAAATATACAACTTTCACGTGTGGATCAAAATTAGTTAAAGTAGTAGGAGGATGACCTGTTGTGTTGTTGATTAATAACATCACTTTAAATGGGATTTTAATAGATTGGCAATAAATTCGACTTCAGGTATGAAGTGATGACCAAACCACTCCTCAAAAAGGGAAACTGTCACCCAAGCCTTACAATTTGATTTCCAAATCACGGGCAAGCCAGCTTTAGATTTATTTTTTATTGCTCTTGGATTTTCTGAGCGATAAACTAAGAGAGAGGTTTTAACTTACAATCACCAGCTGCATTCGCGCCAATCATCACTCAATCAATCTTTGGCGGCCTTAAAACCTGGAAAGGTTTTCTTTCTCTTCATGTGTGATGAAAGTTCTTTTAGGGATCTTCTTTCAGAACATGCCAGGCTCATCGACGTTTAATATGGTTTGGCTGGTATAGCCACCTTCTTCTATCATAGCTTTCAGTTGTTCTGAATAAAGAGATGCAGCCTCTTTATCAGCACTAGCCACCTCTCCACTTTCTGCAATGCTATTACAATTACACCGATTTTGAATCGGCTGAACCAACCATTACTAGCTTTAAACATTTCATTTTTAGCCGTTTCCCCAGCTTCTTCTTCTAATCTCTCAAAAATCAGCTTAGCTTGAGAAAAATTATCACAAAAATTAGCACACCGTGTTCTGATCAACAGGATAATTTTTCACGCTTACTTGATTATCACACCATAATTTTAACATTGTTTCTATATCAGCGAAAATACCATGACGTTTACAAATGATGATTGAATTCAAAGATTGAGCATTTTTTACAGCTTCAAGAATTTTTTTTTTACTTTTCATAATTGTTCTAACTGTTGATTCAGGTAGATTAAGCTTCTTTGCAATAGAATAAACGATTTTTTTATTTTTGCATCAAGTCTTTGATAATGTGAGTCTATCAAGTCTCCGTAACACAAAATATAAACTAACACAAAATACTGTAGAATAATAATTTGTAGGTACTATGTCCGTTGTAACTCCTCATAAAACATGTCCCACCATGTTATAAACTGAATTAAAAGAAACTGGAAACTGTACACTAGTACAGATGGAGTGAGGAAATTAAGTTATGCAAGGGCGAATCAAATCTTCCGAATAAAAAATCTCTTAATTCGGGATTCGCATAAGTCGGGGTAGCGTAAGTTGGGATATTACTGTGCTGACTAATTATTCTCAATTGTCCATATGTCCAGCAATTCAAAGAGACTGCCTGAGTAATCTATATACTTATTGTTTTACTACAATGTATGAGGTGAGAACAAAGACTTGTATTGTATTGAGTTGAGCAACAGTTTTCAACTACTCACTAATTATTGTCGATTGTCTATATGTCTTTCCAGCATTTCAAGGAAAGAGACAGACTACTTTATATATTTATTATTTTACTTACTACATTGTATGAGCTGAGATCAAAGACTTACATTGTATTGAGTTAAACAACAGTTTTCAACTATTAACTAATTATCCTTGATTATCCATATGTCCTGCATTTCAAAGAGACTGTCTGATTAATGTATATACATATAGAAAATTAATTAAAATAATTTGTACAAGTCACTTAGCTATGCTGATCTAAGTTTTAACAGCTGTGGTATTGTCAAAAACAGCTTAAAGACTAAAGAACAAGAATTTAACAAACACAACAGGCCATACAAAGTTGTCCAAAAGTTCAGTTAGGTTAGGGAGGAGGACAGGAGGGAAACCTGTGTTTAGATAGGGGTTGTAACAGTAGTGAATTACTAAGATCTAATTGTTCATTTAAAACTAAACTTGAGTCCTTATTGTTTATTCTCTCAATTTCTAATGTGTTTAACTTTTTACCCTTACAATTAACAAGTAGTTTAAGTTGGCCGTCTGAACCTTCAAACAAACACAATATATCATCTACATAACGGTACCAATATTTAATTTTAGACTTGTTAGACTGAAATAGGTTATTATTGTTTAGAAATTTAGTATCAAAATCATTTATAAAAATCTTTGCTAATAAAGGAAATGATGGAGATAAAACCTAACCAAACCTAACCCATCAATCTGTTCATTAAACTTTCCCTAGATAAAAATAGATATTTAAAACAACTAAATAAACTGGCCAATCTTTGGCAACAATAAAAACCTAGAAATTTAGCTATTTCAAATAATAACATAGAGTAGTTAATTTTTCGTATGTTCAATTTAATAAAAATGAAAATTATGAACTTTTAAAAGGTTTAAATTACTCTCCTGCTGTAAAACTAAAAAGTCAAATTTTGAAAATTTAGCAATTGATTTAGAATTAGCTGTAGAAAATTATACCACAACCCAACATATCTGTTCTAGCAATATTGAAGATAACCTTCTGGTTAATAAGAATAAATCGTTTGTTTAAAATTTTCTGTAATAAAAAATTTTAAAACAAAAAATATCTGATTATAACTTAATTCTAACAAAAGCTGACAAAGGATATTTTATTGTCATTTTACCCTTAGAAGACTATTCCAAAAAAGTTTACAATTTATTAAAAACTCATACATTTTAGGAATTAAAGAAAGATCCAACAAAAGATAACTGTAAATTAATCAATTCACCATAGTCAATAATAATTGTATTTTTAAACCAGTTCACAAATATACATTACCAATCATGAACACGTTTGCTCCTAGGCTATACTGCCTCACAAAATTACACAAACCTGATATCCCTATTCGTCCTGTTGTTTCTGTAAATCAATCACCATCATACAATTTGGCCAAATTTACAAATAGTTATTTAAAACATATTTCTAAGTTCAAACCTAAATTTGCTCTTAAAAATGCATTAGATTTAGTAGACACGATTAAAGATGTACAAATTTGTTTGAATGCAAAAAATGTTTTCTTTGATGTCATAACTTTATTCACCAGTATAAACAATGTTTGGAAAATTTGGAATCATTGCTAGGTAGTTCTAAGGATGACCCAGTTATTTCATTAGAGTTAGTAAATGTTATTGAAACATGTTTAAAATACAATTATTTTCAATTCCAGGGAAATCTTATGAACAGATTGATGGATTGGCTATGGATTCACCATTATTTCCTTTATTAGCGGATATTTTTATGAATTATTTTGATACTAAATTTCTAAACAATAATAACCTATTTCAGTCTAACAAGTCTGAAATTAAATATTGGTAACATTATGTAGATGATATATTGTGTTTGTGACCACCAATTTAAACTATTTCTAAATTATTTAAATTATGTTAATGAAGCGATTTATTTCACAATGGAAATAGGCCAATAAAGTAAGATAGGTTTTTTAGACCTTAACATAAAAATTGAAAACGGTAAACATTCATTCAGTATTTTTAGAAAACACACATTTACTGATAATATCATCCATGCAACATCACAACATCCTATCAGTCATAAATTGGGCACTTTCTACAACATGTTGCATCGGCTCATTAATGTCCTAATGAATACTATTAATTTTTAGAAGAACTAAATTGTATAAAATTGATTGGCACTAACAATAGTTGTGATACTTTTCTAATTGAGAAAAAGTTAAAAAATAAATTGCAAAAGAATGCTAAAAAATATATATATATTTCCCAATATTTGTATTGATGTAAACATTGTGAAGGATAAAGACAAAGACTTATATTACATTGAGTTAAGCAACAGTTTTCAACCACTAATTATCCGTGATTGTCCATATAATAGTTCAATCTTTATTTAAGTGATATGTTGTGAAATTCTAATACGGTAATATAAACAATTTGTATAAAACAAAAAAATAACAATACCTTGAAGAAATAGCTAAAACATATTATTTTATTAGTTTGTCTCCTTTTACTTTCTCACATATAACATAGTAGAGAAAGTTATGTGGCGAGTCTAAAAGTCGATGTCAACATTTTTCTGTGGATATTTCTGTTTTGTGGTCTCTTGAGTCCAAAAAAAAGTGATGATAGAAAATTCTCCAAAACCACAATAAAACACCAACAACACCATGGCTGTATAGTTATATTTATTCTACCTTATGTACATTTCAATAGCACTGTTGTATTGCACCTCTAAACAGGATAGCAGTGTTATTGAATTGTACATAATATAGAATAAACATAACTATACAGTCTTTGTGTTGTTATTGTTTTATTGTGGTTTTGGGGAATTTTCTTTCATTGTATATTCACCATACTACTCCTTAGTAATTCATATGATCCAAAAAAGTGGTTTATAGAATGATACAGGTTTAGTGTCCGTCATATGTGTTATGATCTACAACCCCAAGGACTGATTATAATCAAATTTGATATGTTGGCATATTTTGGCCATATCTCTGGACTTTTTCATTTTTTTCATAATTCAAAATTTGAAGGTAGCCGTCATAAGAAAAAAAAGTGCAAAGTTTCAATTTTTTTAAAATCACCTAATGATTTTGATCAAATTTTGGTTAAGTGTATTCTCTAAGAAGTCAAACAAGACTCATAGATACCACTTTAAATACCGGTTCATCCATTATCAATAAAAAATAACAAATCTGCGATGGGTTTCTTCACGTAATTTCTTAAAATCATTTCTACTGGTTTGATTAAAATTTGAGTGAAATGTGAAGATTAATGACAAACTTGTTTGATAATTCATAAGTAAAAATGTTATTACAGTTCATAAATAATTGGCAAAAAAATTCAAACGTACCTTGACCAACATCATTAAAAGCTTGATTTTAATCAAATACGATTTACTCTGAGTGAGAACGTGTTTTTTGTAGAAGCTAAACAAGTTTAAGCCCTGTTCAAAAATATAAATATTTTTTTCAAAGAGAGTATTTATGATTCATTTTTCTTGTTGAATGACAACTACTAAAATGATATCTTTGGTAACAAATGTATTTGGGTTTTGGAGTGTGTGAGTGAGAAAGTTTGTACAGTGTTTTGGACTGTTTATTTTTACTAGTTATTGTGAACTCAGAACTTTAAAAAATCATAGACATGTTGTCATAATTATTCAACCTAATGGTTTTATATATAGTTTTAATTAAAAAAGGATCGAGAATATAAATTATATATTACAAAAATATATGTATTTTAGACTTTTATTTGAAATTTTGTGTTCAAACTTAGAAATCCAAGTTTTACCATACATTTTTGAAATGTCTGGTTTTACTAAAAATAATTATTCAACATATAGTGACTAAATTACATAAGTGAAAAAGTAATAAATTATACTACATGTTTTTTCAACTGCTCATTAAAAAAGTATCATTAAAATATATTCCACTTTTTGTATATATCATTTCCTTCAGAAAATATTTATAAAACATTTCTATTATAGGAATTAATCTTCAATGCAGCGTTGATATATTGAACTAGACTGGACAGAATTACCCCCTATCATTAACAATCAAAATCATCAAATTCACACAAAGTTTAAATATTGTTATGTTATATTTCAAATAGTACCAATTTTAAGTCGATACAATATAAATTAGTGGTAGTTTTATCAATATTAGCAAACCATTAAATAATCATAGGTTTATCGAGATACTACCACAAAAAGATTTTTCATTTATCAATTTTCTAAAATTTAAAGAAAAGGTCTGGCTTTCATATTTTTGTGTGCTATTATATCCTTTATTTATTTTTATTTTCCCTCTTGACAGTGCAAACACAGATAGCTATTTTTAATAAGTAGTATTTATTCCTACAGATTCACACACACCCATGGTATTTCTATTTAAATTTACTGGCAAATGATTGTGTATTAATTAACTATGTGAATAAAAATAAAATGAAGCATTCATTTAAAATACATTGGTTACATAAGCGCAAACAAGACATTTGGATAACTTAAACATGATTACTTTTGTACATACAATGATACTTTTAAAAACATTCATTAAAAATTCAATATGAATTTAAAAGCTGAATATGATTTTCATACATTACTGGTTTCCTATATAGATATAACATTTTTAGTATTAAATTGAATTAACTAAAATATTATGTAATATATTTCAAAATAAATATGGTGTTAAATTTATCTGTAGATTTTACTCATCAAACATTACCCATTTTTGTTTTACTTATGATGAAATAAACAAAATATTATTTCGCTTGTTCAATTTCCATGTCTACTAATGAAGTAATAAATATTTGTCACTATCACAAAAATATTGTGTTAATTAAAAACAATATGTTCGTTATAACTTCCTTTTTACAAAAAGTATAACCATTGTATTGTTTTAAAAATTCTATTTACAAACGATATGATATGATCATTATAACGTTCATTTAGTTCTTTATACATACAATATGATCATTAGAGCATTCATTTAATTCTCTTACCAGCAATATGATCATTATAGGGTTCATTTAATTTTTATTTATAAGTGATATGATCATTATATTTTTAATTTAATTATATTTACAAGCAAATGATCATTAATTTTTCACCAAATGAATGAAAACACAATTTTCGACAAAAACCACTTAATTTGTGCAGTACAAAACAAGATGACATTTCAATGACCAAGTCATAATCCTCAGTTGTTACATGCACACAAACTTTCCTGTCACTGAACTCTGTGAAGCTTTGTTAGTCACATTCTACTGTCTGTAGGGTTTGTGTGCATGTAACAACTAACGATGACTTTGCATTGATATCTTATCTTATATTTATATTGCACAAATAAAGTGGTTTTTGTGGAAAATTGTTTTTTCATTCCTTTGGCGATTGAAGTTTCCACAAGTTTAGCTTATTACAGTTGATTATATCCTCTATTGAATTCTATTTACAAGCAATATAATCATTTTTATTTTATTTTATCTATTTACTAGCAATATGATCATTATAGTGTTCATTTAATTATATTTCCAAACAATATGATCATTCTATTTTTAATTTAATTCTATTTACAAATAAAATTATCATTGTAGCGTTCATCTGAGAAACTTAAAATGTATCCATTTACATTTAACAATGCTGATTCAGAAGTACAAATCAAATTTAACAAAATTAATAACTAATAATATCATCATAGGTTTGATGAGAAATTAGTATTAACATTCAAAATGTCAATAAAATGAGCAGAATACTATACTAATATGTCAACAAGACCAATCATCTTTACACAAACACATTTCTCATGAAAAGCGACACCTATAAATTAAAATATTATCTTTACTTTGAATCTTGTTTTAACTATGACAAATTGGTGCAGATAGAAGCTTTCAGACAACTAACTTTCTAGGCATTTGTTTGACAGTCTATGTTTGTTACTGCTGTTAAAACTGTAATTAAATTGTTAAAAGTAGATGCTTGAAAGTCGGTATGAATATTCAATGTTTTGGTTTACATGCAAGAAAAAATAGCAAGATTTTTAATTTCTGCTCATTAGAAAAAGGCTTAAGTCCAATGTTGAAATATTTTAGCAATGTTCCAAATAAAGGTTTTCATTTGTAGAGTACAAACAATAACAAATACGAAAAAAAAGAAAAAAAGTTTCATGTGTCCACATATTTTCTGCACGTTTTATTATGATATTAAAAAAGAAATTGATACTATTTCTTGTAACTTCCAACCGCAATATTATGATAGGAATTTTGTATTCTATGAAGTGGAATGAATTTGTAATGGGTAATGTGTTGCTGATATTGAGTTATTAATAATAATGAAACCATAATTGTGTGATTTTAAATATTAGGCCAGTTATAATGAGCAATCTGGCTGTACGCTTAAACAAATGACTTTTTTCCCTATTTAAATCCCTGTTTTTAGATGTAAAACAAAAAAATTTAAGTTGTGCCTTTAACAAAACTTGTGGATTCTTGATAATTGTTAAAACAAATTAAAAATATAAGCAACTTTTTTAAATTACTAACTGTTAGTTGCTTGAATAAATATTGCTTTTCTTGAGAAGGTCCAGAATATTGAATTTGGAAGAAAAGTATGTTTGGTTTAATCATTGTATGTTCATTTAAAATTGTTTAATTCTGTCTAATGTCTTTTGTTCCTTTTACATCCCCCCTTTTTCTATTTATGTTGCTAAATATCTTTACTTTGAAAGATATTGATTATACCGGATTAAATTTACTGAACAAGCAAAGTCAGTTTTTATTTTAAAGTGTGCATTGCGTAAAACAATATTGATTCATTGAACCAAGTCACTTCCAAAAGTAAGTGACTAAACTGACCAATTTAATCAGCAGTTATTATTGAAATAAGTCAAATTCAAATATAGCTGAAGTTTTAAACAGAGATGTGTAAATTTTATATTAATTTTTGCTTCCAATAAATTACTTTTAAACTCATTAAATATATTATAATAAAGTATAATTCATTATTATAATTTGTGTACTAATCTTGTATATGTCTATATATATATATACACATATTATCTGACATGGTTTGATTTAAAGTTACGTAAACATCATTTTTAAAAATGCAATATATTTTTCAATATTTTACACTGATTATGAAACATACTTAAATTCTATATTTTTCTTTATATGGTGACTTAATATGTTGGATCTACAACAGGAGAAAATTCCTTGATAAAAAAAAGTGTTAATTAGACCTAAGAAATGTTTGAAAATGCTTTGTTACTCTGTCACCTTTGTATTAAATAAAATACAAATAATTACATCATTAAGAGTATCAACCTCAAGTTATTTATGTTATAATCAGGCTGTTTAATGTTTCTACACACTGTAAATTAAAAATATTTTGTCCCACTGTTTCAAACACATTTCATTTTCATTTCATGTCTTTATTTAGTCCTTTAGACAATACACTGCATTGCATAAGACAAGTCAACACTATCTAAATAAAAGTTATTAAGAAAAATATTTAATTCTATTAATCTTAATTGCTGTGTCATTGATACAATAATGTATACGAAGAGTAATTTTTTTACAACAGTCAAACATCTATAATTTCTTATTAAAAACATGTAACATAACCTAAATTCAAACGTTGTGATTATTGTGTTTGAACCTATACAGTTTATACCAAAAGGTATAATGTATTACTTGATTGTTTCAAATAGATAGCTGTTAAAAATTGTTCACAACAGTATCTATCCGACATGAAAAATCTTTTTAATAGGAGATAACAAAGTTTTTTCTTATTTTGTATCAGTGATTAAATTCCAGGTATAGGTTCCACATAAGTTTGACTCTTTAGAATTATAAAACTATTTCATTGGCTAATAATAGACTTAAGTGTTATTATGTATACATATATGAACATGTTGTATTACACATTGATTCTGTTAATTCTTGTTAGTGTTTTAAGTTTAGATAAAACCATTGACCAATGGTTTCCAAGGATTGCTGAAGGCATGCAGTTTGGTAGACTTCTGTTTCACCCCCAATCCAGTATTTGTTACACATAACCAAATTTGTTTTTATCTTTGTTCAAGAAATATTCATTTTTAAAAGTGGTATATTTCATAAATATTGGTTGGTATATATATATATATATATTTTTTTTTTTTTTTTTTTAAGAAAAACATATGTTATAATACGAAACACTTAGTTACATTCCATATATAAATTTATAAACTAAATTAATCATTTTGCATTTGGCATCCTCAGTTGTTGAAAATTACACATATTCAATATTTTTTTAATTTCTATAAATTTACTAAATTCCAAAATATATTTATCTTGGCTGTCTGTGAAAAACATCTCCATTTTCATTATGTTCAGAGTGTACAGAATGTTTCAAATCTTTTTACCCAAACTTCAGGAAAGAAACAAGTTTGAAAAAGATACGTCCAACAATAGTTCGTTTCTGTTTCTGTTTTGTTTTCTTAAAATAAGCAATTACTTTAAAAATGTATAAGTTAAAGAGTCTAGATTTGGTACAGTTTTTTATGTACACTTGTACCAAAATATCAAAAACTAAGACTTTATTTTGTACATTTTCTAATTGATACCATTAAAATTTTTTAATGCCATATAAACACCTCTAAAAGTTTTCAAGCTACAAAATATTTTGCTTTTTAAATGTCAAACTCAGTGGGTATTCTATATGTATTGTAGATCCCACTACAGTGAGTTACTGATACAAAAATTATTTTTAAATCCTTGATTATTGACACCTAGAAATTTATGATTTTTAAAAACATTTTCCAATATCTATTTATCCAATATTAAAAAACTTAACGGTATTGTAATCAATTACTAAATATGAACATGAATTCTTTTAATAAATTCATCTGTTATCCTTTGGCCTACTGGAAGATTTTGTTTTGAAGGTACAAAGTAAAAGTGTTTTGAAATTTTTTATAAAATTATAGCTTTTGGTATTGGTATTGGAGGTAATTGGTATTGAAAATTTAAAATATAAAGTTTTTGTTTTTAGTATACTGGTTAAAAAGAGTATATAAAAAAATGCATATACCGAATCTGCTATATATTTTTTAAGCTATAATTTTTTTAATAAAAAACACAAACAGACAGACAAAAAGTTGTGTTTTTGGACATATGTTTACACTAATTTCTTTTATTTTTTTTTATTTTTGCATGTTAAAACAGTTCTGAAGTTGACTCTGTATATGGTTTGTGCCAATAGTTAAATCAGTACCAATAACCTTAAATTATTGCCGAAAGTTCCCATAAAAAAAATCAATAAAATAAAAAAAAAAAAAATCATTATTACTCCAAATTGATTAGTTCTAATCACATACCCCAAATTGGAGAGGATTGAACCCTAAAAATGTTAAATGGCTAAATGTTAGTGTTTTTTGATATATAATTAATGGTTTTTATAATATATACATTTGGCAAAATATAGAGAGAAACTAAAAACTCAAGTGGGGATATACTCTCCTATCTACTGTTGTACAAAAAAGTATGTCACCTTTACAACTCTGTATATTTTCTTTCATCTACTATATATCTCTGACAGTTTAATTATATTTCACTTCAATGTATTACTATTAAAGATTATTTAATGATTATGACTACAGCTTGTAACTAAGTGTTTTCATTTCCACATATGTAATTTTTTTAAAATTATTAGTAGTGAACAAAACCAAACCTCACCTATATGTATCAATGTATTGCCAACCCTTACCTAACTTGATTTGAGGAAGAGTGTTCCTATGTTTTTCTGTATGTTTTTACTAATGCGTTTCCCTGTTGCATGCGTCCCCCATCTACAGAAGCTAAAAAACAGCGCAAGAAGAAGAGTTTGTCAGGTGAATTTGGTTTTATTTGATTTTATAGTTTGTAAATACAGAATAGTATAAAACTCAGTTGATTAAACCTTTAGTCTGGTATATTTTTACAGAATATAATTCATTGGAAATTTGGTTAGTTATCCTAGTTTAACCAGCTGCCAGTTTGAATTAATTAATAGTTTTAGGTCAGAAATTACTTAGTTAATTAATTTAACAATTACTAAGGTGATTTGTACATTCAATCAAACAATTTAGATACATTTTATTTGGTCAAATCATAATTAAAATGGAAGTCTATTAAGTTATGTCATTAGGATTTAGTGTACATATTTTGGACATAGCTATTAATACCAATTCAGCAGAGTAGTTCAACGAATTATCAAATTTTATGAGAATTGATATGGCATACTCTATTAAATAATCAAACAAAGTTTAGTTTAACAAAAAATCAAAGTCCATTTTTTAATCAGATCCCTTTTAAACACAATGTATACAGTCTGTAGACAAATGTCCAATTGATCTTTGGGCTTAAAATGTTTTAACTTTTTGTAAATATTAGAATACTTCCTAAAAAGAATATTATTAGTAGTTATAAATTTTAATAATAGGGTCAGTCGTATTGTATTTCATTTTCATTATTTAATGTCCTGTATTTTTGTATGATCAATGTTGAAAGTAGATCATTTATAGCTCTAGATCTTACGCGTATTGATACTACCCAAAAGTGAATAACTTAACTTAGCAATAATAACAGTTTATTTTCCTTTGCACGTTGTCTCATACTGGTGACTGCATTGTAGGTAATTATAACCTTGTATTTCATTTTGCATCCTATCTCATTTTCCTACCTACACTGTATGCTATAATAATAGTTTATTTAGTTTTGAGTGCTCTCACATTCTCTTAACTGTGCTGTAGGCAATGGTAATAATTTGTTTATTTTTCTGTCCTGTTTCATTCTCATACCTGCACTGTAGCCATAATGCATTTAGTTTTGTGTACTGTTATCCCATTATTGTAACTGGAAGCATTGATAATAATTTATTTAGTTTTCCATTCTGTCCCATTCTCATAACTGCAAGCATTGATAATTATTTATTTAGTTTTGCATGGTGTCCCATTCTCATAACTGCAAGCATTGATAATAATTTATTTAGTTTTGCATGGTGTCCCATTCTCATAACTGCAAACATTGATAATAATTTATTTAGTTTTCCATTCTGTCCCATTCTCATAACTGCAAACATTGATAATAATTTATTGAGTTTTGCATGGTGTCCCATTCTCATAACTGCAAGCATTGATAATAATTTATTTAGTTTTCCATTCTGTCCCATTCTCATAACTGCAAACATTGATAATAATTTATTGAGTTTCGCATGCTGTCCCATTATCATAACTGCAAACATTGATAATAATTTATTTAGTTTTCCATTCTGTCCCATTCTCATAACTGCAAACATTGATAATAATTTATTGAGTTTTGCATGCTGTCCCATTATCATAACTGCAAACATTGATAATAATTTATTTAGTTTTCCATTCTGTCCCATTCTCATAACTGCAAACATTGATAATTATTTATTTAGTTTTGCATGGTGTCCCATTCTCATAACTGCAAACATTGATAATAATTTATTTAGTTTTGCATGGTGTCCCATTCTCATAACTGCAAGCATTGATAATAATTTATTTAGTTTTCCATTCTGTCCCATTCTCATAACTGCAAACATTGATAATAATTTATTGAGTTTTGCATGCTGTCCCATTATCATAACTGCACTGTAAGCAACAATATCAATTTATTTAGTTTTATGTGCTGTTCCATTCTCAAAATGCACTGTTATGTTTTGATAATAATTTATGTAATTTTGTGTGTTCCTCCATTCTTATAAGTGCACTGTAGGTAATGATAACAACTCCTTGTCATCTGTTAAATAGGAATATATCTTTTGTGAATATCCTTTTTTTTCCTTTCGGCATTAAAACAAGAATCAAGAAAAGCTAATTAAATACATATTGTGTACCTCTGGTTACATTTATTATGACCGGTTGAAAAATATTGAACCAGCACCTTCAAATTCAAACAAAAAGGATGAAACTTTAGTCCATTTTCACTGTTTAAAACTTTTAGAACCAAAACTTCATAGACAAAGGAGTCCATGTACATTCAACAGTCAAAACATTTACAAACTAGAATTACAGTACAAAATATGCTTAGTTTGTTCGTAAGTTATTGATTTGATTGTTATGCCAGACTCAATATCATCAACTTCTTTTTATTCTTTTAAAATGTATTTTAAAAATAAATTTTGTGTATAAATGTGAAATGTGTACAGAGAATGATATTTTGCATTCCTGAAATACTGTTGAAGAGAACAATGAATTTAACCTGTTAAATATTTCTACACTAAAGGCTTATGAGGCTGAGTTTGATAAGTTTGCATGATTAATGTATGCTTTATGCATTAGTTACTTGTTCATTATAGTGTACAATTTTAGTTTTTTAATTCACCAAAGTCATGTTTAAATTTATTTAGATTTTTTTTTATACCATGATTTAAAAAATAATGCACAAAATATCCCTGCTTGAAAATTGATGGTATATTCAAACGAATCAAAGTAAAAATATGACTATTTATTAGCAATTGATTTTGGTTACTAGCAGTTGCTTACATTGTTTCATTTAATCAAAAAATATATACAGAGTGAGTTTTAAGTGTATCGCTTCACCTACCTTTTTTCATTCAATTTCTGAGATAGTTTTTTTCATATAAACTAATCACTATAGATCAAAACCACTAACTTTACAAAAAATTGAAAATGTTGGGATTGAACACCTCAAATTTTGGGATTAACTTAATATATTTTAAATAAAAATGCGGTCATGTAACACAGCATTTGGCTCCACCTTTTTACTCTAAAAACTATGGCACAAACAGAACTCAAAAATCTTTTTCATTTCCAAAATGTTTTTGTGATGATTTTGGATGATAATTTATATTTTTCAAAAGGAATGCAATGCATGGTTTAAGACTGGTTTTCAATTCTAAAACCAGTGGTAGAAAACAGAATTAAAATAACTTCTACAATTCCTTTACTAATATAAAATAGTTCTACATCAAGTATTTCTGGTAACTTGGAGAAAAAATCTGTACATAAATAAATCATCATACAATTTTTTAACACTTTGGAAATGATGAATTCTGGTTTTGCCTTGTTTTTAGAGTACATATAAAGTGATTCCAAAATGGTGTGTCATATGACTCCCCTTCTAGTTAAATATTTAAAGCTTTAGTTCCAATATTATAAACTGTATATATATTCTAATGTCATAATTGTTAGTGTTTTGGATCTTTAATGAAATGTTTATGTGAAAAAAACCATCTAGATAAAAAGAGGGGGTAATAGATTTGCAATTTTTATGTATACATAAAATAAACACCGTAAAAATATTCTCACTCCTACAGACAGATAGAAACACTATTTTTAAATAGTTAGTTGAAATATAAAATTTTTTAATGAAAAATATAGGTACTTATTTTCATATTGTACAGGGGTTGCATAGAAAATATAATTAAAATTATTATAACTGATTTTAGAAATTTAACCATTAATGACTCCTTTGTTGAATCACTCGAAATCAGAATATTTGGGGCTGAGTAACTAATATATTTTTAATATTTGAGCAAAATTTGGTCAGTATAATTACAATCAAATTAGAAAAAAAATGAGTCTTTATATTTTCTTATGGCAAATACTTACAAATATTAAGTTGAGAGGAGTTTTGTTTTATTCAGCCATGTCATAAATTTAAATTATAGGTTCATATTTAATTTCATTGAAATTAGCCATTTCCTTCTACAAGTCCCTATGGACAAATAAATAGTTATTATTATTATTATTATAATTATGCATAGAAGCATAATCATAGAAGGTTTTACCTATGTAAGATTTTTTGTTTACTTCTTATTCCCGACTAGCTTATTTCTATGCCCTTGGCTAAGGACAGGATATTCCTAGCCAGGTTGCTTGTTGCTTTAAAGGTCACATCTGGGCCGAAGATCAGTTGTCTTGTATGTCCTAATGTTTCATATTTTAGTAAAAGTATATATTCTGCAGTTTCTAGGTGCTGGTTGCATAGTCTCCATTTTAGGTTTCCTTGGAATAATCGTATGGTATTAAGATGCTTCTTGTAAATGTCATGGTCTGATACGAAGCTTAATATTTTTCTCTGATTTCGTTTCCTTTGTAACGTGACGAACTTAGAGAGTTTCAGATCTGATTGGACCAGTGATCCGTAAAGTTTTCCCGTGTAGTATTTTGTCCATTGTTGCTTAATTTATAAGTTTAGCCATTGTTTTAGACTATCTTTTGCTATGGCTTTAGTTATTCCACATACGGGTTCTGGAGCAATGAAGGTTTTCTTGGATTCATATTTTGCCAGTTTATCCACCTTTTCGTTATCTTTGTAGCCTCTGTGACTTGGTATCCAGCCAAGTATTACCTGGTTTTGGCTCGAAAGCTTAATTAAGTTTCGGTGACAATCCCAAACTAGTGATAAATAGTGTTCATGTGTGCACTATAGACTCTAAAGCAGCCTGACTGTCCCGCCTGATAATGAAGTTTTGTGCATTCCAATATTGCCACAACTTCTGCTTGGAATACTGTTCTTTGGTTGTTTTTCCATATATTCATACACCTCCTAAGTTAGTACGAGATCCATCAGTATAGTATTCTATACTATTCTGTATTGGAGACCAGTCTCTATCAATATCCTTCCTCTTTTGGATTATAACTTGAAGTGGTATAGTCCATGAGGTTTTTTACTGATGTAATCACTTCTCGTAGTAAGTACATGATTATACAATTTGTGTTTTCAAATGGTGCCGTGTTCTTTTTGCCAACATACTGTTCCATTCTGTATGGCGCTGAACTTGCCTTAGCTATTATGCCAAGGTCTAGTGGAGCTATTCCTAACAGAACTTCTATTACTACTGTAGGTGTACTTCTAATATAGTTCCTGATATACATGGGCAGGCCAACATTTGTAGACTAGTTAACCCACACCTAGTGACATCTAGAAGTGTTCTTCTGCACCACACTAGGGCACCATACTGTATCTGAGGTTTAATTACTATACCATAAAGCCATTTGGTCATACCTGGGCGAAAATCCCAGTTCTTTCTAAGAATTCGCTTACAAGCTATAGGTGATCTGGTTGATTTATGCAGAATGTAGTTTCATGTTTACTACAGGTGAGTCTTCTATCCCGAGTAACACCTAGATATTTTACTTCACCTTAGAATTCTATGTTAGTATTTACTAGACTTATCTTGATTTTGCCTATTTTAATGTTTCTTGTGAAAATATGATGTTAATCTTTCCTAGCTTAAATGGTAAGACCCTTTTTTCTACACCAGTCTTCGATCTTCTTTAATCTTATATTCATTAATTCTGCAAGGACATTTAAGAATTTACCTCATCAACACTACTTTGTCATCACCAAAACTTAGTGTGTAAATACCTAATTTACTTAGTTCAGTTATTATTGGATCAACTACCATATGGTACACCATTTGTGAGAGAATTCCTCCTTGTAGAGTACCTATCACGGCTATCTAATTTATCTCCATACTGAGTTGCACAGATTATTCTATTTTTTTAGCATTGATTCTAATAGTGTTTTTTACCCCTTGATTTTTAACTATTACTATGATTGATTATCAAGCAGTATTATCAAAGGCCCCACGTATATTGATAAATGCACATAATGCAAATTCTTTGTCATGTATTGATTCCTTGATTCTGCTTACCAATTGATGCAAGGCGGTTTCACAGAACTTACTCGATTGGTATGCATGTTGTTTAAAATGAATAGGATTCCTAATAAAAATTCTATTTTTGTAGGTGTATTTGTATTATTTTGTCCGTTATTTTTAGAACATAGGAGGATAAATATATTGGTTGAAACCCTTTAGGATTAGTGTAATTTCCCTTTCCTGGTTTTGGTATGAAAACTACTCTACTACACCTCCATGCTATTGGTATATAGCTATATGCCAAGCTAGCCTTGAAAGTTTGCATAGTTGAAAGGGATTTATTTCCGGAGTCTTTTGAATTAGGGCTGGAAAGATTCCATCTACTCCTGGGGACTTAAATGGATCAAATTTATTTATGACCCAATTTACCCTGGATACTGTAATAACTTTTCTAGCAGTTTTCCAGTCAGAACGAAAGCCTCTTATAGAGGTTGTCCCATTCTGATTATGGATTATATCAGTATCCGTCATTAGAGTGCTATCTGGAAAGTGTGTTTTAAGTAGTACCTCAGGTGTATCTACCTGAAGAAGTTGGTCCACCTCTAGAATCATCAACAGATCTAGTTAGATGAATCGGTTCCTTCAAGTTTATTTTGTATATCCTAGAGACTGCTTTAGTTCAGTCAATCTCTTGGCAAAAGTTTCTCCAAGAAGATTGTTTGTCTTCTTAATAGAGTATTGTATTCAGTTAAGGATTTATGATAAATATCCCACTGACCTGTTTTTTTTTAGCTTTATTAAATAATTGCCTTGTAATTTTCTTTTTCCTTTCTAACTCTGTATTTCACCATTTTGCTCCCCTTTTTGTAGATATGCACCAGATTGGACAGTTATTATTATATGAGTTGATAATGGCCTCTTATATTAGCCACCATTGAATCAATATCATTTACGTTTCAAACTCTCTTATTGAGGGAACCTAATCCTGTAGGTCAATTCTTCACGATAAAAGTTCCAATTAGTGCTTTTGGGATTTCCAAAGTTTTGGATTTCAAAATCAAAATTTAAGTTCCACAGAATCCTATGGAAGATCCTGAAGTTTCACCCGAAACATACCAGTCAGTTAAAAAAGAACTATTATACTCTGTGGAAATTGTAATGTCGTGATTTCTTTCCTTACTTTCTTTCTAAAAGTAGGTTCATCACCAATATTAATTACCAGTAAACTATTACTGTTAAAAAATTCTAAGAGGAACTCACTTCTAGTATTAGTATTGATCCCCATACTACGTGATGAGAGTTGGAATCTAATCCCACAATGCTCCTTCTATTTTACCCAGAAGTTTGTAACCGTTTCTAATTCCTTAGAGGGTGGAGCCTCTTCGGAATCATAGGAAGATAGATCGAAGCTATATTTCTGGAACAGAAAGCAAACAGAAGCAGACTTTGTATTTTATGCTTAACTACAATACTGGTTTGCAGGTTATTATATGAGGCATTGTATATGACCTTACCTCTTGTATCTCCCAGCCCTCTTATCTTTCCTTCATTAATCCAAGGTTCTTGGAAAAGGGCTAGGTCTATGTCCTCAGCGAGAAAGCGCTGACAGAAGACTGCAGAAACAGCCTTATTGTGGTGGAGGTTGCATTGCATAATCCTTAAGGAAATTTTCTAATGACTCTCTTTCTTTTGGAGTGTGGTGAAGTACACTTTACCAAATCCCAGGTACGCTTTCAGTCTGTTGCTTTTAAAGTTGCCAAACAAGTATCAGCTATTAAGAGCACTGTGGTTTGGTGGTTTTTGATCTTATTTGAACCAATTACCTTCTAGTCCTTGGTTTTGAGGGATGTATTCTGCTTGCTAATCACTTCCGGAATCTTGTTGGGATCTACCTTTGACTAAACCTTAAGAGCTTTGAAGATCACTTTGGTAACTTGCAGGATGTCCTTTCAGTCACCTATCCGTAGCTTAGCAGCATTTCAAGGTTTTATGTTTGGATTTTCTCTCCAACCACATCTTAGTTTCAGATGAGATTTCACTATTGGTATAGCTCATAGGCCTTCCCTCCACCTTGTTATTTGACCTAGAAGTAACTGAGGATGTTTCTGCTTCATTCTCAGTAGCAATCTCTGAGCACGCTACACAATTTATTTGTTTTCGTGTGTAATGACTCCATAGTTTTCCCCACAAGAATTAACATTTATAAAGGTGCTAATTTCTATGAAGGTTCACCTGGTCCTCCATAGGCTCTGTTTAATGGACAATTACCCTTGTACAATTCATCCATCGGCACAAATTAACCTTAGGACACTTTACACTTTAAATTGGGGATTGTTTATTGACCTCCCGGTCAAGATCCGCTGTGTTTTGTTAAAGCAAGGTCACCTTGAGCAGGATTCGGCTTTTCGCTTCTACACAGCGATCATTATTGTAGCTTCCTCGGATGTAAATATGATTATCATCCTCTACTAACCCACTGAGACTATTTGTTTTTATTCCTATAACCCCAGATAAATAGTTTGTAAAAATCACCTTTTTAACTTAAAATGGATATTGTACAATGAAAACTGAAAATCCATTAAAAAAAAATATTATACTTTTTCTTTGTAAAAAAACACACAAATATTCTGACTTTTAAACTACTCTTCCATTTTTTTATTACGTAGTAAACAGGATTTATCAGCTATACACTTCAGCCTAAAACACTTTTTATGTATTTCCATATATTAATCCTACCAACGTACGGAAAAGCAGGCTCTAGCCACTGGACTTTTCAGTCTAAAACACTTTTATGTGTTTTGATATATTAATTCTACCCACTTCAATCTATAGAAGTAGCAGGGTTTATTCACTAGACATTTCAGCCTAAAACACTTTTTATTTGTTTTCTTTTAGTAATCCTGTCAACTTAGTTCTATACTGTAAGTAGAGTTTATCCACTAGACAGTCAGCTTGAAACACTTTCTTTGTGCTACCTTATAGTAATCCTGACAACATAGTTCTATATAAGGAGCAGTTTATATTCACTGGACACTTCAGCCTAAAACATTTTTATGTATTTGCCACAGGGTTAATAATAATCATGGTTATTATTAACCCTGTCAACTTAGTTCTATACTGTAAGTAGAGTTTATCCACTAGACAATTCAGCTTGAAACACTTTCTTTGTGCTACCTTATAGTAATCCTGACAACATAGTTCTATATAAGGAGCAGTTTATATTCACTGGACACTTCAGCCTAAAACATTTTTATGTATTTGTCTATTATTAACTCTGTCAACTTAGTTCTATGGAAGAAGCAGGGTTTGCCAATTGGAGACTTCAGCCTAAAACACATTTTATATGCTTCCTAAAATTAATCTTGCCATCTTAATTCCATACGAAAAGCAGGGTTTATCAACTGGAGAATTAAGCCTGTAACACTTTTATGTGTTTGTGTGTATTAATCCTGCCAACTTATTTGTATGGGAGAAGCCGGGTTTACCCACTGGACAATTCACCCTAAAACATTTTTTATATGTTTCTCTTTATTAATACCATGAATTTAATTCTATGGGAGAAGCAGGGTTTATTCACAGGACATTTCAGCCTAAAACATTTAGTATGTGATTCTGTACATTAATCCCGTCAACTTAGTTCTGTAGGAGAAACAGGGTTTACCCATTGGACACTTTAACCTAAAACATTGTTCTCTATT
This sequence comes from Aphrophora alni, assembly GCA_963513935.1. Classification (NCBI taxonomy): domain Eukaryota; kingdom Metazoa; phylum Arthropoda; class Insecta; order Hemiptera; family Aphrophoridae; genus Aphrophora; species Aphrophora alni. Next base: position 54,605,898 of record OY740765.1, on the reverse strand, counting down.
ATATTAATTCTGTGAGATTAGTTCTATGCAGGAAGCAAGGTTTATTCACCACTGTACATTTAGGCTTAAAAGACTTGTTTGCTTCTATATACTATTCGTGTTAGTTTAGTTCTATGCAGGATACATGGTTACCTATTGGACACTAAAAAACTTGTATGATTTTATGTACTAATACTGCCAACTTAGTTCTATATCCCTTGTAAGGATTTGAACTTGCTTTGCTATATTATCTTCTTAATTTATTTTGTTTCAAGCCTCTGGGTTGTTTATATTAAATATATTTTGTAATACAAGATATATTATGTTCTTATTTTAATGTAGTGGACCGGCTAAATAGTAGAATTCTGTTTTGTTCCAGTACTTCACACTTTAAAGTTTTTGTACAGTAGTATCTAGGTGTACTGAAATGAGTGGGTTAGATCCAGTGTGTTCAGTTGTTTCTTGGTTGTTCCATGTCAAACTACAAACCTTAATAACTTTCTCTGGCTATACCTATTCAGTAAGACTAGAATGTTTTATATTGGGTTGGTATAATGACCATTAGTTCATCCACCTTGAGGTCTCTCTCTAGTGGTTTAGGGTCTCTAGTCTCCACCCAATTTCTTAAGATACTTCTCGCTACATTTCTAATTTTGTGGTAAGTTGATTTTGGACCTATGAGATTGGTCTGAGCCCCTATCTTTCTCATGGTAGTTTATCGGACTTCTAATTTTCCTTGATTCCTCTGTAACCAGCTAATTCCCATCGTGTTGTTTAGTAAGGTATATATATTCTCTTGTTAGACTCAATACTACACATTCCTGTATTCAAGTACTTGTATATTTTCGCAAGGTTATACTAAACTCCACCTTATTTGGTTAACACTAAACCTTGACACCTGTTTAAGATCCTTATATAGCTCTATACATTTAGAATGTGGTGATATGTTCTCTTTGACAATGTATTTCCATTTAGGGATATTCACTTCAAATCATGTATGACCCAGAAGACCTTCCTATACATATATGTTTGAAAATATGTTTTTCCTATTTTACTTGAGAAATTCTTTAAAGTAACATAACAAGCTTTTGATACAATTTCAAGGTTGTTTTATAAAAGTAATTATCATTTGTTCTATGATTATCAGTTTTCAGAATGTACACCGTAAATTGATATTTAGAACTTGATACAATATTGTAAATTACAAAATTAAGTTGGTTCAAACAACAAATTTTACAAAACAAACCAAGTAGTTCCCAAAAACTTATTTTCAAAAAATATTCTCCTAAAATCACTTTTGAAGCGAATTTGTGCTGTTTTTCATAGACATTTTGATGAAATGTAGTGATTGATATATAAAAAAAATATATGTCAATATTCTACTAGGTATGAACAACATATGACAACTTTTTTCCTTGAGATATAAATTAACAAAAATCAGGTGAATCTTGATCAGAAACAGAGTTTTCATCATAAGTTTGATATTAAATTGCCTCTTCAGAGCTATGCTTGAAAAACATAGCTCAAGAAGTCTGTCTCTGAATGACACTGAACCCTGGGAAGGAGCCAACCTAAGAATTGTGTTCGAGAGCACTATTTAATAAGTCTAGTCTCTGGGCGATGCTGAAACCCTATGAAGAAACCAACCTAAGAGTTGTTCTTAGGAGTACTGCCCAATAAATCTTGTCTCTGGGGTATTGTTGAATCCCAGGAAATGAGGCAACATGAAGGTTGTCCTCAGGACCATTCCTCAATAGGTCTTTTCTCTGAGTGATGTTGAAACCCTTAGAAGGATCCAACCTGAGAGTTGTGCTCGGGAGTACTGCTCAATAGGTCTTTTCTGTAAGTGACGCTAAAACTCTGAGAAGACTTCACTAGACCTGATTGTATTTGCCTATTTCTCTAACTGTGCAAGGGATGCGGATGAAAGCATCAACCTGCTTCATTATATGATATATCGGTCTGGTGCAATGCTTGTTTATCCTTAAAGTTGGTACACTGTAGGTTAGTTTTGTTTCTAAAATGTTGCTTCAACCTGTTTCATTAATTGATATAAGTGCCATGCAAACATTTTCGTCTCTAATTCTGTACTCTAGCTGTAGGTTAGTTGTGTTTCTAAGATGTCATTTTCAACCTGTTTCATTAATTGATACAACTGTCATATGCAAAGCATTTTCGCCATTAATTCTGTACTCTAGTTATAAGTTAATTGTGTTTCTAAATTATCGGTTTCAATCTGTTTCCTTAATTGATACAATTGTCATGAACAAACCATTTCGACCCTAATTCTCTACTCTAGCTGAAAGTTAGTTGTGTTTCTAAGATTTTGCATTCAACCTGTTCCATTAATGATACTACTGTTGTGTGCAAAGCTTTTTTATAACTAATTCTACACTTTATATAGATTACTTTATTTCCAACGCTACCCTTATCTCGCCAAATAGATTCAATAATTACTTAACCAACATAACATGTTGAGAATAACACATTATGAAAATAAATAAACATATATATCTAATAATTATTATAAATCCTTTAAACTTTTAAATTTAAAATAACAAGTTAAATTTTTGTTATTGTCAGGCTTAATATTTGATTTTATCGTTAATGGTTCTATAAGTTTCATAACTTATATAAATACTTTTATACTTTTACTTGAAAAAGAAAGTATATATTTAATATACTATGCATGAATAAATCCCAAATACTCATATATCAAATTCTTCTCAGGGTTCTAACAAAAAAATGCATTTTATATTCAACCATTTAAGTTACTTAGATATAATGTATTAATTTGTAAAAATAAAAAAATTATTGTTTCCCTATACCTATATTATAACAGTCACCAGAGTTATATTAACAATTAATAGTTCACATTAAATAGTCCCTAAAAATTTGTTATTGGAAAGTGTAGGTCTTGATGTGTAGAATATTTTTAAAATCTTTGTGGGTGTCTGTATGTGTGTGTGTGTGTGTGTGTGTGTTTTGTAGGTGGTACCTGATACTAAAAATATCAGGTACTGGCCAGTACCAGTATCATGTTGTAACGAGTATAGAAATATCTTAGAGAGGTAAATGAAGATAAGATGAAGTAAAGATTATATAAACACAAAACATGTTCTTGTATAACATAATCGTTTGGATATACTTGTTAGATATTGTCGAGTGATCAATTTTTCTTCAATTATCTACATTGTTGCTTAATGTTCATTGCATGTAAACATTATTAGTTGCATGTTTAATATTTATAAAACCTGTTAAATCCTAAAAATGGCTTCATTTAATGTAATTTATTTAATTAACTACAGTTCCTTGTTTTTATTATAACATGGTATTTGATTTGACATAAATAGCATAATAAATATAAACACATAAATAGAATAAACTAATGTAAATTTAGTAATTTAATGTACAAAATAAACTAAGATTAAAATTTTTCAAGTAAAGCATATTGGTCCATAAAGACAAAATTATCAAAATGATTAATATGTATTACTAATATGCTAATATATATGTCAATAATGAAATACAGGCTCTCTCTCTACACACGTGCACACTCAAATTTGGAACAAAATTAAAAACAAAAATTTTATACCTTTGAGTTTTTGGTTTTTAATTTCACAAACCTGTTTTATGGTTTAAAAAAGTTTTGGTTCAGGTTTCTATTTATATTTTTATAAAACAATAACAGGTAATTTTTAAATAATATCGTAAATATATCATAATATCGAAAGAGCTTAGTCCTATATAACTACAACTGTTACATGACAATACATTTCATGATTGATTTCCCATTACATTTAATTTCCAATTGAGGATGATGAAATCAAAGATTAGGTTTTTTTTTTTGTTAGAGATTGTGTATGAAAGAGTATACTAAAATACCATTTTTGGTTGGGTCAGTGGAATTATGAATTATTTTCGACATTTCTCTATAGTCATCAAGATCTTTATGAATGATAAAATCTCACACATTTAAGATATTTGAATTGACCCCTCACAATTCCCTCCAGGAGGGGAGGGGGGTGTAATAGTTTTTCTCAATATTTCCAAAGTGTGGATGAGGAGAGCTGGGGACTTTATGATCAAACAGTATATTTCCAGATTTCATATATTTATAAGTTTAAAAAATTGCAAATGCTGTGAATAGAAACATTTTTAGGTTTCTATATATTATTTGAATAGAAATATAAATTAAATAAACATCACCCCTAAAAGGAGTATATGATTTGCTGTACTTACCTGTTTACAATCTTCATAAGCTTCTGTTATTTACAACATATTACAATTATAGATCACTTTTCTTTTTTCTAATTTTTGCTCAAATTAGTTATTGTATTTAAAAACAGAAATTTGTAATTTAATACAGTTCGCTGTTATTTTGCATCAGAAAGACAAATTAAGAATATACTATTATCTTAGATGAATCCACCTTTCTTATATATATACACTTAAACTACAATTACAACATTCTTTTTACTTCAAGTGTTCATAGCAATTGTTGTTAGAAAAATTCTTGTGCTTTGTCCATTATTTTGAATGTTTAACCTAAAATATGTTCAGTACTTACAATTGTATCAACACACACAAAACTGTTTACTTCTAATATTAATTTGTTATTTTAAAATTTTTACTCACATTGCACTTAACTTGAAATGTTTTACTATTTCACTTTGACTTTACTTAAATATATCGTTTCATTTTTATGACAATTACGAAAACATGTCTGACTGCTTCAGAGATCTATAGAAGAGTGACTGGAAAGGACTCCACCTTCCTCTCCCTCTTTTGATAAAATTCCTAGAATTTATTGCATGTTATATGAACATGACCAATCAAAGGATGTTTTTCTTAACCCCTTAACTGCTGTAGACGTAGATATACGTCCGTAACACAGAACCGGGTAACTGCTATTGGCGTATATATACTCCTCGTGTTTTATCGTCCGAAACCGACGATAATTCGGACGTGACTGTTGTCTGCTTCACTGTGACTGGCTTGCACTGTAATCTGACACTCGTTGTTTACAACTTTTGCAGGAGGGGGGGGAGTAGCTTCACCTCCTTGTGTTCCATTGCCACGCCCTTTCCCTCTCGCACAGTTTGAGGCCAATCTGGCATCTGTTATGTTGTGATTTCTGTTTGTTTTATAATAAAACTTTGTGCTTTGTAGTTTGTTATAGTTATAGAAGACTAATTTATTGAATTGTTTGTGAAACGTGTTTGATATTGTGTGTGGTTATTATGGCAGGACAAAATGATGATGAATATTTTATTAGGCGATATTTAGACGAACCTAGTTCAGAATTCGGAGTTGAACACAGTGACTTTTCCAATGACAGTGATGCAAGCGTGTTCGAGATTCCAAGTGAGAGCGAGCCTGATGTATTACATGAGGTAAGCAGTAGCGATGATAATGAGCCTTTAGTGGAACAAGGTCCAAGTACTTCTACCAATAATAAAAGAAAATCAAATATAAAAAATACTCGTACTGATAAAAAGCAAAAAACTACAAAGAAAAAGGTTTTTATTCCTAAAAAGAAAAGACCTCTTCCAAAAAACAAACACAATTCTAACCCGAAAAAGAAATCTTCAAAATATCCCCACAATTGGCAAAATAGTACTTTTACGCCAAACAATTTTCTATTCCGTGATGACCAAAGTGGAGTTGTTGGTTCTGAAAATTATCCTGAACCATGCTCTGAGCTATTTTGTTTTGAAAAGATAGTAACCGATGAGATCATAGATTACATTGTCCTGCAAACTAATAACAACTTTGATTATGTTGTGCTCAATGCACAACCTTCCGATAAGTCAAGACTAAAAACATGGGTCCCAGTAACCAATAAAGAAATTAAGTTATTTTTTGCAATTTCCTTTCTGATGGTGCAAAACAAAAAAATAAACCTCCTTGATTATTGGTCTAAGGACGCATTACATAAAAACCCAATTCCTGAGTTGATGGCAAGAGACAGGTTTTTGAACATAAAACGTCTGTTACACTTTCACGATAGTACACAACCATTAGCACATGGAAAACTAACTAAAGTGAAACACATTGTTGACATGTTTCGAGATGTGTTTACACAAAACTTTACACCTTTTAGAAATATTTGTATAGACGAAAGCTTACTGCTTTTCAAGGGGCGTTTAGGCTTCAAGCAATTCATCCCGTCAAAGAGACACCGATTTGGCATAAAAATGTTTCTAATTTGTGATTGTGAGACTGGATACGTCCTGGATATTCTGGTGTACACCGGGAAGGACACTGAATATAATAACACAGAAGATTTGGGAATTTCATCTGCCATTGTGACTACTTTTATGCAAAAGTATTTGAATAAAGGGCACTGTCTCTATATAGATAACTGGTACACCAGCCCTGACCTGTTTACTTATCTTCATGACAACAAGACAAATGCGTGCGGAACAGTAAAGTGTAACAGACTTGGTATGCCTACATTTGAAAAGGTACTTGAAGTTGGAGAAAGGGAAGTTGTGCATGATGGGAAAATTATGGCAGTAAGGTGGGCTGATAAGAGAGAAGTAGTTCTCTTATCTTCTGAACACACTGATGACATGGTGGAAACAGGGAAAATTCATCACGAGACAAAGGAGCCTATAAAAAAGCCTAAATGTATACATGAGTATAACAGTAACATGGGCTCAGTCGATAGATCAGACATGATGCTGGCTAATCTAGAGTGTGTACGTAGAACAACGAAGTGGTATAAAAAGGTATTTTTTCATTTCTTAGATATTTCTATGCTCAATGCCCATGCCATATATTTATCAAAAACAGGAAAGAAGCCTACACTGCAAGAATTTCATTTGGAAGTTACTCGGCAACTCATAGAACAAAACTCTCTGCCTCGTAAAGTGAAAGGGGGTCGTCCCTCTCTAGGTGAAAATCCACTTCGCTTGACACAGCGACACTACCCTGCACTTGTCCCAGGAACTCTTCAAAAGAAAAATTCCCAGCGCAAGTGTCATGTTTGTCGGTCAACAAAGCGCCGTGAACAAAAAAGGAAAGACACACGCTATCAGTGCAATGAGTGTGATGTTGGACTGTGTTTGATTGAGTGCTTTGCTGATTACCACGAACTCAAACACTTCTGAACTTGACTTATGTGCTTTTGTAAATATTTGAAAATATCTAAACTTGTTCAATATAAATTCTGTTTTTACTTTTGATGGTGAGTATTCTTTGGTTTATTATAATTATCTTAGTCTTATAGTACACCCCCCTCCCTCCCCTCACAACACTCTTTTTACACCCCCCCCCTCTTTTTGAAAACCAACATATATTATAACCAAGAAATATTATAACCCTAGTCATTATATACTATTTTATACGATTTTTTAAGTTGCTAGTACATTATAAAAATAAGCCAAAAAACCCAGCAGTGACAAGGGACCAGGCCTTAAAAAGCCAGCAGTTAAGGGGTTAATATGTCCTTATATGGCTTGTCACGCCATACAGAGCTTCTGTATGACGTAACAGCCTGTTTCTTTGTTTCAACATTATTATTCAAAATTATAGTTTTCACATTTAAAAAAAAGCACTTTTTTATTTAAAAGTTCACTTTTATATTTTCAATAAACTGTCACCTTACTTTCCTTAATCAAACATTTTATTTATAATACAATTTATTTATTATTATTGACTACAACCCATTATTTACTATTAATTTTAATCCATTACCAATTATTTATTGGTTGGAGATGTCCCAGGCTTACACATATTGATACAAAATAAATTTTATAGAAGTGATCTATAATAATCGTAAGTTGTAAAAACTAAAAGCTTATGAGAATTATAGGCATGCAAGTACAGAGAAATAAATACACTAAAAAAGTTAAAACTTTGTGTGTGTGTGTGTGTGTGTGTGTGTGTGTGTGTGTGTGTGTGTGTGTGTGTGTGTGTGTGCGTGTGTGTGTGCACATTCAAATATAACATTTATTTTCGTCTACATAGTGGTTTGAAAATAAAATAATACTATAATATGAGATTTACAGAAAGATATAATTAGTTTAATCTAGAATTTTAATTTGAGTGTATCACTAAAATTAACAGTTAGTAGTAGTCATAATGAAATTAAAATAACTGTGATTATGTTATTTCTAAGGAGGAGGCGGAGACGAAGAGGCCCCGGTTACTGGAAACAGTCATGTTAGTGCTGGCACTGTTGGAGCTATAGCTGCAGAAAATCATGCAGGCACTGGAGATGCAGAGCCTCAACCTGGGCCTTCTGAAGATCATAATAAAAAAGAAAAATCTGTTCTCCAAGCAAAACTGACCAAACTTGCAATCCAAATTGGCTATGCAGGTGAGTAATGTGATTCATAAAGTTTGTCTCACTAAATTTCAAGTATGCTGAACATGAGGTTAAGACTATCTACTATGACATTGTTAACAATCATGTTTTGGATACTATTTTCTAAATAAAACATATGGTTTGACTTTGGAAGATGTGATATCTGTAATTGACAGGATATAGGTTAACTTCATTTATTTATTCATTTATTAACTTCCTGTTGCCTTCAACACATGTCAAATAAATTCAATTCATTTTGGGCGGTTCTTGTTACATAACGCAATTTAGCCATTAAGGCTTATTGCGCTCCCGGAAGATGATGTGTGCCCCCAAGTCATCATCCTATAGATCCACAAGCTTTGCGAACTTTAGGATCCTTCTTATGTGGTTGTCTTGGGGAATTGTTAGGCTTTTTCTCCACATGTCCAAAGAATCCTATCTTCTCCTGTTGAAAGACTGCTGCAGTCTGAGAGCAGGTGGTCTGCAGTTTCGTCATACATTCCACATCTCCTGCATAGAGGTTCTGCTGTGAAGATTCCCATCCTGTGAATATGTTTTCTAAAGTGGTCATGTCGTGTAATCCAGCCTACCACTTTCCTAATATTGCATCGGCTTAACTTGATAAGATCTGATGCAATTTTTTTAGAGGAGGCATGAAGTGTGAGTCTACTCACTCTCAAACCTGAGATGTTTCTCCACCTTGTCCCATGCTTTTTCTCAACCCAAGTGTTGATGGCAAACATAGCGCTTTTCTTTAAGATTCCACAAAACGGCTCTGGTCCTATGAACTTTACTGCCAATGCTTTATTTGCTAGCATGTCTGGGTTCTTATTTCCGCTAATTCCAGCATGTCCTGGCACCCAAGAAAGAATAACTTTGTTACAGCCACCAAGCTGTAATAGGTTCTTGAAGCAATTACAGACTAACTTTGACCTAAATAATTCTTTTGCATCTATTGTTTTCAAAGCTGCCTGACTGTCACTATAGATCCAAATTTCCTTATACCTGTACCCAAGTCTTAGATTTTCTTGGGGACATTCTATTAAAGCTATTATTTCCAACTGGAATACTGAGGGGTGAAACCCCATTGGGAGCGAAATTGTTTAACCCAGTTCGCTTCCACAAATACCTGCACCAGTTCTCCTAGAGGTATAGGTCTTTTCCCCTCAGACCATTTCTCGCGTTCTGGTATTATCACTATAAATGATTTTGAGAAAGAGTAATGTGTTTTGATATGGTCACTGATCATGTCTAAATGATAATCCCCTGTGAAAATCGTTGTGACTTTTGTAAATGTTAATACTTGTCTAAATACCACAAGTTTACAATATTTTATAGTATTTTTCTTCCTCTTTCAAAGGACATAATCAAAATTATCATAGCTCTCATAGTTTATGGGATATATACTTTCTATGAAGTGTTACAAAGATGAGCTGCTCTTATTTGTGATTTCTAGTCCCTAACGAACTATGAAGAATTGATCTTTTACATTCATATTTTTTTTGACAATCCTTATATCTTTGGAAAGAAGAATTTCAGATCTGTCGAATGTTTTATTCCATTCCCTTGTTCTACTAATATTTGGAATGTACAGTACAAGACAAAAAAGTCACAACAAAGTGTCTGTCGGTCTATGTTGCATAATACTAATGTTATACGCTTAACAGTGTCTTTTAGTGTCTAGTACAGTTTAGTGTGTTAACATTTATTATTGAGTTTCTTGCTTTGTAATTTATTGTGAATTATTTATTAGGTTTTGCTGATATGTGGTGATACAGATTTATCTTTAGAACTATATTCTACAACTATTGTAGGTATTTGAATAGTCTAAACAAATTTTTATGCAAGCAAATTTTTAGGTTAAAATTTTTGTGATGTTAAGACAACTTTTCTCATTATTGATTATTTTACTGTAAAATGAACCAATGTAGAAAATTTATAAATTCACAGTTGAATTTCCCATAGATTTCTGTAAACAACGGTATATAACAAGTTAGATTTTGCCTTAAATAAATATTTTTTGTTAATTTTTTCAAAATAAACCTAACTTTTCAGCATGTCTTTTTTATCATATAAATTGATTTTTCAACATGTAAATTTTATAAATTTATTAATTTTTTTATCAACATTTCTTCACAACTACAGTACAAAACTTCTGTGTATCTTGAAAATACATAGAAATACATAATTTCAATGGGACTATATACATTTTTTTAAACTTGATACTCAAAAAACGAATCGGCAAATTTTTTACTAGATCGAGAAAAATACACCCGAGAAATGAATCTGTTCTCGTTAATAAGATCAAGATGATATTGAGTGTTTTTTTTAATACAAACTTTTAATTTTCGAGATCTCACACACTCCTCTAATCATTTTTTAAAATTTTATGTTTCAATTGTCTTGTATTATTAAGACAAGACAATTAAAACATAAAACATAAATTAAGTTGTATATTTGGCATACAACTTGCATATATGTATGTTTTATTCCTTTGAGATATTGAATTAAATTTTTCTATGTAGTACCTCTAGGTGTATATGTGATTGATTATATTTGCACAAAAGTAAAGAAAATGAAACATTTCTCAGTATAAAAATTTGTTAAATGTATCAGGTCTAATACAAAGGAACTAACTAGTTCAGCTAACTTTGCTGAATTGGTTAGTCCCACCTATTGCAAAAAATAAATTCAATGTAAAATAAGTACAGACACAAAATGAAGAAATCGTACAGACTATCTAATGCCACCTACTTGAACAGTTCATGATATCTATCACTAACATTTGACTAAACATCGATATATAAATTATTGCTTCACAGTTATTTTATTAATGCAGATAATTTTTTTACCCTAATGGTAAAGTAGAATCATTTCTTGAACTAAAATTTTAAAATGAAGAAAAACATATATTACAATAAATCGGTAATTCATCTTTTTACCAAAATGTTAACTTCCCTTACATAAGAAATTCATCTTATAACGGTTAATAAAACTTGTAATAATATATCTTTTAAAATATAATTATATTTTTGTTTTAGGTTCAACCATTGCTGTACTTACAGTTGTAATACTTGTTATTCAGTTCTGTGTGAGAACATTTGTAATTGATCAAAAACCTTGGAAAAATACCTATGCCAATGAGTTTGTTCGCCATCTTATCATTGGTGTCACTGTACTTGTAGTAGCTGTTCCCGAAGGTTTACCATTGGCTGTAACACTTTCGTTAGCTTACTCTGTTAAGGTAATTCATAAATTTTATTGTTTTTAATAGATTAGTGACATGAGTAGCTGACTATGTCTGAGCTATACTCGAGCACTCATATTGTATTCAATGTTTATGATTGTTTATGTAATACTGCTGTACAGTAGAACCCCTCTAATCCGTCACCTTCGGGACTGGGGGCATGGTCGGAACGCAAAAAAGGTCGGATTATCCGAAAAAAGTCAATATTTATTACATATTATATAAACAGATTTTTTAAAGTGAAATAAGTGATATATAAACTTTTTAAAGTCTATATAATAAAGTCTATATATAAACTTTGCAAGTACAGTAGAACTTCTGTTAACCGGCCTATATCGTAGTGTACTGGTTGGATGAGAGTTTCCGAAAATAAATTGTACAGTAATTGAAACACCAAAGCGGCGGCGAGTCAAACGACTTTGTCGATAGCGGTATCCCATTGTCGGCGGAGTAAATACTCCGCAGCACCAAAGCAGCGGCGAGTCAAACGACTTTGTCGATAGCAGTATCCCATTGTCGGTGGCATAAAAACACCGCGGCATTGGCACCCATCGGTATAGCAGACATACAAAGGCAAAAACGTTTGATGGGCCGCTTTTTTTCCACAAATCAATTTAGTATACATTATGGAAAATATAACATTTCTTTTCAGTTTTCTTCTTGTCTTTGACTGGTTATGATCTATGTACAGTATATACAGTAAATACAAATGAGCGAGTTACGAAAACGGGAATACGGAAGCGTGTGTTGGTTTCGTTTCAGACTCGGTTAAATGTGTCAAAAGACTTGACAGAGGGGAATCTGTAAAAAAGCTTTGTAGTGTTTAATTTTTCACAAGAGATGACACAGCACTGAAGCGGGAAAGCGATAACAAACCGGAAAGAATGGCGCCAGACTGGCCGTGAGTCATCGAAAAGTCGGCGAGTCGGCACAATATCGCGAGCTCGAGCACGGTCGGATTAACCGGAGTAACGGACCACCCGAGGGCGGATTAGAGGGGTTCTACTGTAATTTGATTTCAAAAGAAAGGCCAATTTTTTATTATATATAGAAAAATGTTAGTTACTTGTTAATGATTTAGGGGTCTGAGGCTGTGTCATTGTAATTTTTCTGCTAGGAAAATAAATATTTGTTTTAGTGAGTCACCTTGCGGTGTTGCTTGCACTGGTAGTCTGATTATGGTAGTTTTGCAGGCAAACAAAGGTTAATTTTTACTACAAACAGAGAATATCCCCTCCCTCACCAACAATGCATATCATTGAGATGACAAAGCCAGTTTGTTGGTGACTCCAATTTTATCGAAATTTAATCAAATTGTAAACCATTCCATAAAACATTTGGTTAAATTAATAATTAAGATACAAACTGTGATATTTCAAAATTAATTTTAATGAATTGCTTGCCATAACACATTAGGTAGAATAGGTTGTTTAAAAGTCTTTACTTTAGGACTTAAATATAATACAAAATTCTCAATACAAGAACTACAACAAATTAAAAATTTACTTTTGGTTTTGACAAGTATTTAATACTATTTTTCTGCTTCTTTACAAATTCTATTAATATGTTAAGATGTATCTAATAAATTAAGATCATTCTCAAATAGATATTGCGTTACATTCATATACACTTTCTTGAGAAATTGTTGATCTTAATTAAGTTTTAATTAATTTGAGCTTGTAAAAACTTGTTTCTTCACTTACAACAGAGATTGGTAATATTATGAAAAATAGTAGATATGAAAACATTGGGGTATAGGTGTCCCTTAAGTTGTTTTTTGTGAAGTAGTTTTTTTTGTGGTGTAAAACTTTTTTTTACAAGAAAAAAAAGGCAACCACTTGAGAAATTATTTTAGATTGAATGTAACTTAAATGAGGGTAGTAATTAGGCTGTGCTGAATGTTGATTTATAGCAGGTGAGGTTACAGAGAACATCTTACTAATTTCAGCATAGGATGGCTGGTGTACTTTGTATTTCGACACGGTTCTTGCAGCTGAATTGCAAATCGGAGCTAAGCAGATAGGAGATATATTGTTAAACATATTAATTTTATATAAATATGATTATTATAAATAACAAAAGAATTTGCCCATTTGTCTTAATTATTGATACACTGGTGCCTCTCACACATTGGAGCTCTAAGCAGTCGCTGGTTTTGGTTGGTCCGTAACTCACCTATGCTATGTTTTGAATAAATAAGAGATAGAGACTTATTTTGTACTATCATCCATAGATTCATTGATAGTACACAAAGAGAAATCATTAAACACATAAATCATTGGATATTTCATAAGCACTGTCATTCACTGAAGAGAGTAACTATAAATTACTCATTGTTATTATTTATTATTTTATATTTTTTTAATATATCAAAGTTTATCATTATTAACTAGTTTTAGTATTGTTAATGTTGTTCAAATTTTATGTTATTGTTTTGTTGTTATTTCTGTTTATTAGGTTTTTATTGTGTTTTTGTTTTATACTTGTTTTTGTATAGGTGAATATAACTGCAATGGTTTTTTTTGCCTTAAAACAAACAAAAATAATAAAGTGAACATTAATTAAATTATAAAAACACATATTAAATAATACATTTTTTTCCCTGTACATTTCTATATTGTTAACAACAACAAAATTTTAATGACTTGGCCTATTTAAAAAAAATGTTTAATATATTAATTTCATTATTTATGAATAGCCTGCTTTTATGTTTCTATTAAACTGGCCAGCATCTAGATTATATTAAATTAGACAATAGAATTAAGGATAATAAAAACCCCTGGTATCATGATTTTATATAGCCATTGTGCAACTAAGTCCCTAGTTTACCAGATTTTCCGTTTAACAAGTTGAATAGTGCACTAAATGTTTATTTATGTGAGAGCTCAATCTCTTGCCAGTAACATTGTCTGCAGTATCATTATCTACTTCACTTGGTATACATTATGTTCATTCTAAACCACAGTGTCCCATTAAGAAACCAGTGACTAGTTGGATTCACAGTGACTACCATTTCGGTAAGATGTGACGAAAACTAGGAGACTTTTTCATCTCTAATTTAATGTGTGTTTGCTCTGCCGTTCCATCTTTACAGTTGTTTTATTTTTATCCACCTGTTAATGTTTGTCCTATTTTACCACAGTGATATTTCTACTGCCAGCTTAGGTCATATTAAATGCCAATCCTGCCCTAATCAAGTTATTAGTATCTTCATTGTTGTCAATACCCCTATGTCCTGGTACTCATGTGGAACAGAGTAGAGTAATGTGGTTTTCAATGCATACTTAAACCACTTTTAATTAGTTACTTACCAGTGCTTGCAAGTATTTAATTGCTGCCCGACTTATCAGTATAAAATTCTATCCGGGTTTTAATGTAGCCTTGCTGCAAATATTCCTTAATACAGTTGTAAAAGGCCAGTATATAATATACATAAATAAAGTGATACCTATATTTTTATTTACGTTTTAGAAAATGATGAAGGACAACAACTTGGTACGACATTTAGATGCTTGCGAGACTATGGGTAACGCAACAGCTATTTGTTCTGACAAAACAGGAACTTTGACTACTAATAGGTAGGCCTATGCATTTAGTTTTTTAATTTTTTAATTTAAAAAAGTACATTTCTCTTATTTTAGCTATAAATACTTTTTATAAATCAACATTTCTGGTCTATAAAGGATATGTAACATTAAATTTAATATTTGTGGTGTTGTAAGGATTAAGTAGAACAGTAATGGCTGTGAGTGGAACATACATATTGTCTTCAAATCATATTATGTTCTGACTAAGGAATCTAAGGAATTACTAATGTTAATAGCTTATTAATAGTAATAATTCTGTAATCTTCATTCTATTGATCCTAAAGATATCGGACATGTTAATTTATTAAGGCTACAGTAAATCTTATACAAATAATAAATATACACATAAAATAAATACAAGTAGTAAAACCTTCTATACATATATTAGGTATACTGATAGATTGTTAAAGACCAAGAAACTTCAACAGAGTAAAATGATTTTTTTTTTTAGGAACAACTTTAACACTTTGAAGCCTAACTCTCTAACGCGCTGCTTTCCTACTGTGCCTGGGGGTTTTGGACATGTTTTTTAAAAAATTGTGGTATTTGTTATATTTATCATATATGACTTATTATATATCATTTTAAACCTAAAGAAATTACCTTTTTTAATATATATACATGTAAATAGATATTTTACTCACAGTCAACACTCCTTACTCTTGAAAAAGGGTAAAATACACACACAAACAAAAATAGCTGCACAGCACTTCACTAAACATAATTGGCCTTTGTATGATACAGTTTGAAACATTCAGGTACACAAAGGGGTACTGAACATTCTGGGCACCACCATAACTCAAAAAAGTATTTAGTATTCAAGAAAAACAACAAACAAACATAACGAATCTTGATTACTCAGTCACTAACTTTGAACTAAACAAACGTCTGCTATGTTCCTCGTAGACGTGTTACGTTGCCTAGGATCAGCTTTATAATATTTATATTTAGTCCATATCAACAGCACAGATTATTCGAAAATCAAAGACATTCAAAGATAAATAACCAATTAGCTAAGCAAAAGTGCCGAAACCCGATTATATGCCGACATCGCGATCATATAGAATTATTTAGCTCAGCCCGATGTATACTCGGGCTTCGGCGGCGAGCGCTGTCGCGACTGCCTGACCTATACTCGGGCTTAGGCTTCAAAGTGTTTTAAATTATGTTTATAACGTTTACAATTGTCAAGAGTATTTAAACTCTTCCATCACTCGATTAAAAGTTTTATACTTTAATAGTTGGATCTATATTCATAATTATAAAAGTATTGTTGTATACAAAATTTATTATAAACTTGTGTCTGGTGTTTTAATGGTGAATGTCAGAGTGTATTATATGCTTCTACATCCTCAAGACTAGGCATTTGAGAAAATGTTTTTGAGGAGTATTGACACTTCCTAGGATGTACATTTTTGGAATATCATACAATAAATAGAACTATGACAACACTGAATAAGGATCTTCTAGGGAGTTGTAAAAATGCTTTTAAGGAGTTAAAGGTATTGGTATTTCCTAGGATGTACATTTTTGAAGTATTATTATATATTAAATACAACTCCAATAACACTCTGAATAAGGATGTTTTAGGGACTTGTAAAATGCTTTTCAGGAGTTAAAGGTATTGATATTTCCTAGGATGTACATTTTTGAAGTATTATTATACATTAAATACAACTCTAATATCATCTCTGAACATAAATCTGGCCTTTAACATTAAGAAGAGCTTGACCTGTTCAAGTAGAAGACTTCCACTCAAACTGTGGCACCAAGAAGATTTACTTACCTAACCTAACCAACTTTATACATAATATATGAATACACACTTTATTGTTTTAGAGCCGAATATAAATTGATGTTCTTCCAAATGGTGTCAAATAGATCTTCATCCATGTTTCTACTGCGCCAAATGAATTCACATAAGTAGGAATCTAACAAATCTCTATCTGTATAGGTAAAACCGGAAGACTGTTCTTAACCCTCTATAAAGACGGGACATTTTGCTCCTTTTTTAAGTTTTTTTTTTTTTTTTTTTTCCTTTCAGAAAGAGGCATACAATTTATCTGTGTAATAAAAAAAAGTTAGATGTTAGATGGTTTTGGAGTTTGTATGTTAGGAATCAAAAAATGTACACAAAATAAAGTGAAAACACCACAGAAAAGCCTATAAATACCACATAACAATTTTTTTTTTTTAAGATATACAAAAGTTTTGCAATGCAGTTGTGAATAAATGTTGATAAAAAAATTAATCAATTTATAAAACTTACATGTTGAAAAATCAATTTTTACAATGAAAAAACACTTACTGAAAAGTTAGGCTTATTTCGAAAAATTCACCAAAAATAGTTATTTTATACAAAACCCAATTTGTTAGAGATAGGTGAGTAGAATTTACGTATGTAATAAAACAAATTAGACATACAAAAAATTAAGTAATGATTTTCAAGACATATAAAAGTTTTGTAGTGTAATTGTGAACAAAAGTTTGTAAAACATATATATATATATATATATATATATATATCAATTTAAAAAACTTTCATTAGAAAAATTATTTTTTATGAATAAAGTAAAAAATAACTACAAAGTTAAGCCCGTTTTAAAATATTCACCAAAAATATTTATTTAATGCAAAATCCAACTCGTTCAATACCATTGTTTAGAGAAATGTATATAGAATTGAACTGTGAATTTATAAATTGTCTACAATGATACATTTTGGAGTAAAGTAATCACGAATGAGAAAGTTTTCTTCATGTCACTAAAATGTTAACCTAAAAATCACCAACAAACTTGCATAAAAATTTGTTTAGAATATTCAAACACTTACAATAGTTGTGGAATATAGCTCTAAAGATAAATCTGTATTAACAACATATCAACAAAACATAATAAATAATTCACAATAAATTATAAAGCAAAAAACTCTCAAAACAAAAATTTAAAACACATTAAAGTGACACCGGTAGACGGAACATTAGTTTGATTGCAATATAACTGACACAGGACGGTCACCAGAAATGCTTGTTATGACGCCTTTCCTTGTACATTCCAGTCCAAATATTAGTAGAACAGGGGAATGGAATAAAACATTTGACAGATCTGAAATCCTTCTTTCCAAAGATATAATGATCGTCAAAAAAATTGAAATATTACTAATCGATATTTGACATTTCATAAACGTATCAAAAAGAAAACAGGAGTGGATAATCAAAGTTACGATTTTGTAGAATGTATATATCTCAAACACTATGACAGCTAGCATAGTTTGGAACACGTAGTTCGAAAAAAGAAGAAAAATACTATGACATATTTTCAACTTGTGGTATTTGGACAAGTATTAATATTTACAAAAACTATATGAACAATGAGGTCATATTTTCTTATATTGCGACTCATTTTGATGTGGTACTATCTAGTGGCAAAACACCAACCTCATCGAATTATTAGATTTTAAAATTTTGTTTTATGGACTTTTGGTTATATGATTATGAAAGGTTGAAACATAAGCTTTGCAATGATATATACATTATTCCGATATGATATTTTACTACGCTAAAAGTTGAATTGAAAAAAATGTAGTGTTTATGACTTGCGTGACTTGTAAAAAGTATTATGAATTCTTGTTTTATTTTAGATTACAAACTATAACAGTTACAATGATACTATACAATAGTGTCACTGTAGAGTAGTTAGACAGAAATATGCACTTATGAAAATTAGACGAAGAATGACATAATTTTGTGTTTTATTTTGCTTCACAACTCATTAGTGGCAAAATATACAATTAATATTATTGATTACCAATTAATTAAATATTATTTATAACGATTTATGAACTTTTGGTTATATGAATATGATTGTTGGGAACATTACCTAACACTGGTATATAAGTTATTGCCATATGATGATTTTTAGTGGGTGAAATGTTGAATTTTAAAAAGTGATTTTGTGTCATTTACCGCTACAGGAATGTAGTTTTTTGTCACATTTAGTGTCGAATGGCGGTTTGAGGGTTAAAACAGTTTAAGGAACAATAAACCAAATTATGTGCGTCATTTAATAGTCAACAACCATACATTTACAACATACCTATCCATATTTGTAATAAGGGCAAATACATGAACGCTGTAGAAGACTTCGAGATTTATAAGGCCTTATAGAACACCAAACAGTTGTTAAACGACTACTACAATTACACACCATATGATTTGGCGATGAGGATCTTGGATAAAGGAAGCCTACATTAACTTTGATAAACTGAGTCAGTAGTTGATCGACGACTAGACAATGTGAATAAAGTTGAATATGTTGTGTATTATATGTTATGTTGTATGTTATATGTTGTGATATGAACAATTTTTTACGCATCTGATGATAAACGTATTTCAAAACACCTCACAACAAAGTCACACAACGGATATAAAGTAATCTATAGTTTTGAATTAGGATGTTCTAGGTACTTGTATAAGTGTTTCTCAAGAGTTAGTGATATTGACACTTTGTTGGATGTACATTTTTAAATATTATACATTAAATAAAACTGTCCACTCTGAGTAAGGATGTTCTAGGAACTTATTAAAATGCTTTGAGAGAGTTAATGATATTCAAACATCCTAGGATGTACATTTCTTGAAATATTATTATACAATACATACAATTATTAGAATAATTTGAATAAGCATGGTCTATTCATTTGTGAAATGCTAGTTTTTTAATTGAATTGATTAGGAATCGAACTAAAACAACAGAACATCTGTTGTTTGAGTCCATTTCATGAATAAACTTCCTACATTGTTTCAGGAATTATTGACAGTCAAAATTATTTTTAATTAATAACCAACCAGTTGCTGAAAGTCAGTGCATTTTTCTTGGCGATTAGTTTTGAGACCACACTATAAAAACATGTAAATTGTTTGAAATCATATTTATTACAATAATGTGTATTTATTTATATGTGTGTCAATTTCTGTGGATAGTTGTATATTTATAATTAGTTATTGTTGTTATATTATAAATTTTGAGTACCATAGATTATAGTTTAAGTTTCAAATTGACATTTGCTATAAAAATTGTGTTTTTCCGTGGTTTGAGAAAATAAATAATAATAATATATTATTTAATTTATGAGAAGATATGGCACGGTAATTATTTAATTTTAATATTTTAAGGGGTTTTGCAAATAGTATCCATATGACCGATTTTTGTTATTCTTGAAAATATTTGTTCAATAATTTTACATATTGTTTTAAAATAAACATCTCAATAATATATTCAGATTTTCATAGTTATAGAGTTGAAGTTGATTTCCATTTTATGATAATGAAATGTGCATTATACATAAATTTAAGATTAAGATGTTAATTGCACACAATTTGTTTGATTTATAGAATGACAGTTGTACAGTCATATATTTGTGAAGTACTAAGCAAAACTACACCGAAGTTTTCTTCCATTCCATCAAATGTAGGAAATTTAATGATTCAAGCAATTTCAATCAACTCAGCATACACATCCAGAATAATGGTAAGTATTACAATGGACAGCCTATAGAAAAACTAAACATTTGTGTTGTTTCAACTTGAAATACTTTTTAAATGGTAATGTAAATGAACTCTTATATTTTAATACAAATTTGTAATAAATTACCTGTAAATTATACTTTTAAGGGTTAAAATTGTATTTCTTACTTTTATCATTACAAATTCAACACCTTATATTTTAAATGGTAAAGGCCTCAAGAAGCACATCATTTTAAATTATGTTAAAATATTTTTCAACAATTTCACACAATTTAAAATTTGTACTAATAGACTTAGAGAATTTTTGTTCCAATCGTAATAAATTTATTACCTATTTACTTACTGAATGGGTTATAACATTTTCAAAATGATAACCTCCAGCTTCCATGCAGTAATATAAATTTTGCTGAAAATGTTGACACACATTCAGGAGTGATTTGAATATCAATATGTTGGCATTAATGATTATGGCCCAGAACCATCACTTCTCTTGCCTCATTTCTTATTGGGTTTGAGAGTGTTTCACTTCTATTAGCTAAAGACAATTGCTCTTTAAATTTAAAACAAAAGATGAAAAGAGTATTTTATTTTAATTTGTATCCTACAAAATTACTAATAAAATTTTTTTTTAAAAAACCAATAATTTAATTCGTTATCAAATTAAAATACAATCATTTTAGAATGTAAAAACAAGAGTGGTTTTATTCTAGGCTGGTTATTGTGGAAGTGGCAAGTGATAGATAGGATAGCCAAGTAGTGCTAGAACCATCAGGTCCTCTTTACCATTTCAGAATGTATAAAATAATAGTGGCTTCATCCTAGCCTGGTTATTATGTAAGTGGCAAGTGATAAATAGATAGATAATTGGTTCTAGGACCATCAGGTGTTCTCTGCCACTTCATAATGCATAATACAAAGAGTAGCTTTATTCTAGCTAGGTTATTGTGTAATTAGCAAGTGATAAATAGATAGATAAGGGGTACTAGAACTATCAGGTCCTATCTACCACAATTATAAAATAGATACTATAAAAATATACATAAAAAAACTAGAATTACAAACTAAAGTTAATATAAATAAAAATTAATGAATAATAATAAATATAAAAACAAAACTCCCTGAATGATCATGTACAAAATAACTAAAAGAGTAATAATATTAATAATAAGGGGGAGGAAATATAATATATAATAAAGCAAAATAATTAACTAGTTTCAGGAATAATAATTTATTAACAAATTTTTTATCAACTAAAATTTGAAAAATCAAAGCTGAATGTTTAGGCAGAGAAAGAAGGAATCTTTTAACACATCTAATTAATAGAAGGGGTCATTAACACAAGATTAAGAACTACAACCATGTTATTGATATGGATAAAGATACATTTTAATGTGGTCCTCCCCCTTTTGCTCCTTTATTTTAACTTAAACAGAAGGATAGAGTTTTAATGATAATGATAATTTTTGTTTTATCCCTTAAAAAAAAATAGTTGTGTTACATGCATACTTTTTTGATACAAATTGGAATTTATAAGATTTAAATAATACTAGTATGAATCCTACCCCTTAGTTTCTTAGAATAATAATAAAATAAAATTAAACATCAGGGGCTCATTTATAGAGAGTATGGCCATGTTATTTCCAGGTGATCCTTGCTGGATCTACACATTTCTGCATATTGGTTTAGATTAAGATCTTTCATATTTTCCTATCAGGTTTCTTTTGACCAACTCTTGTTCACTGCTGACCCTGATGCTAGTAGACTATTCAAGGGCTAAAGGTCTTTATTTTATGTTCTATTCTTCTTTTTTTATAAGGCGATGATGACCGAGGCGTTAAACAGCTCAAAAAACCAAAACAAAATAATAAAATAAAAATCTGCAACTAGTAACAAATAAAATTCCTCATAATACACAAGAAAATAACCATTTTCTAATAGAATTTAGTTTACTCCAGAGGCAAACCTAAGTTGAAGCAACCATTAGAAAGAAAGAAAACACAACTAAAACCACATTATTGTAAGGAAAAAATATATAATATAATTTCACTTGAATATCATTATAAATATTTTGTTATTCTAAAATTATATATAATAGGTTAGATTTTGTATGGACAGGAGACAGGCTTACCTTGGAAAGTGGTCCTTGGTATTACCTAATACAGTACAACCTCGTTTATCCGGACTAATTGGGACCGGAAGTGATCCGGATAATCCGGAATTATAGAAAGATAAATAAAACAAAATATAAATGATAACTTACCATTTATAATTTCCTTTTGGTCATGAAAAAACACAATATTACACAGTCATTCAATTTACACAATACTGTAAATCACGAAAAACATTTTATTTAGACACCTGAAATATTTACACATGCTTTTAATTTACACAGGGTTTAGTTGTTATTTACAAAAAAGTCATTTATCTTCCTCTGTTTTAATTTGGTGTGACGGATTATGTGGCACGATCACGTAAACGTTTCACCATCATTAGTTCAGCTGGCGTTGTATCCTGCTGTTGCTCCAAGTACACCACGATGTTGTCCAGCTGTGTCGTCGCGTCCACGTGCGTCATCTCCGGCCGTGCGCTGTCTCCCTCTTCCTCGCTCTAGCTGTCGTCTGCTCCCTGCGTAGATGTACACGCTGCAATGATCTCTTCATCTGTCATGACTCCATAACCTCCTTCGTTGTTGTCTGTCAACCAATCATTGACGTCGTTGATATCAACATCGGAACAACCGTCACTTCTTGCAAACATGCCTAACAATTGCTCTGTAGTAACAGTGGTTTCATTTGATTCACTTATTTGTGGAGTGGTAGGGTCCATTTCTTCAATTATATTGCATATGTTTGGCCACAATTTTTTCCAAGACTTTTGTAGAGCACTTTTTGGAACATGATCCCAAGCGTCTGCAATTATGTAAATCACGTCTTTGACATTTACAGATTTTAACAAATGAATCACGCTTTGTTCGCCTTCTTCTTCAATTAATTTGCTTACAAGTTCCCTGCGATAAACACGCTTGATACTTTCCAACACACCCTGATCCATAGGTTGCAAAATTGGAGTCACATTTGGGGGGAGAAATTTACCTTTAATATCCCCACTGATGAGATCTTCTTCTGCAGGATGAGATGACGCATTGTCAAGAAACAAAATCGCTTTTTCTGGCAGTTTTTTTTCTTTGAGAAATTTTTTCACATCTGGGACGAAATTTTCGAAGAACCACTTTTTAAAAATAAGCTGTCCATCCACACACTTTTTTTGATTTAGATAAACCACAGGCAAGGATGCACGATTTATATTTCTAAGTGTTCGAGGATTTTTTGCCTTGCCAATTATCACTAGGGGAATTTTGTGGTTTCCAGAAGCATTGCTACAATCCATAGCAGTTAGGCTATCCTTGCTCTTTTTGTAGCCCTTAGCTGTTTCATCAGTTTTACAAGGTTTTGCTCGGTAAAATACGGTAAAACAGTCCTGTTTCGTCAGAATTGTAAATCTGGTCAGGAGAAAGTTTTTCAGACGAAATAATTCGTTGAAAAGTTTCCTTAAACTTTTCACTTGCCGCCTGATCACTAGACAGGCTTTCACCAGTCACAGATAATTGTCTTATGCCATGCCGATTTTTGAACCGCTCTAACCTGGCTAGCTGTAAAATTTGGATCAGGATTTGGTAATTTTGTGTTTAGGCTTTTTCAACCAAAATCGGTCCAGAAATCGGAACACAACGTTCTCGCTGAGCACTAAACCACATAAATAATGCCTCGTCCAACAATTCATTTTTTGCATTTTTTATAGTTCCTCTACCCTCTAAACTGTCTTTAGCGATCATTTTAAAACAAAAGTGTTCAATATTTTTACGATTTTTTTCCCAATCTCACGCAGTTGATGTCCCTATGCCAAGTTCTGCAGCAAGTTTATTTAAAGATTCGCCCCTGTCTATACGATTCAATGCGTCTAACTTTTGGGCCATTGTAAGCACATTACGTTTTAGTTTCGTCGCAATTTCCACGCACAAACGCTAACACACGAATATAATACTAATAACCGTATCCGATAAAAAATGTAAAGAAACTAAACATTGCACAGCACGATATGGTAATGATGTATTCCGGTCGCTAGCACGTGACAGACTACCCGCCGGCGTAGACAATAGACAAGGTCACTGGTCACTGTCGCGCCGCGTCAGGGTAGGGGGATGGTGGCTCAGAGGTCATTGCTCCTCCACTTTCTCTTTCTAGTGCATCAACAACCGCCATACTACCTCAAGGCAACACTAGTGATCAGGAAATCACGTTTTTATCATCTCTCTCTCTCTCTCTCTCTTTCTCTCTTTCTCTTCATATATATATATATATATATATATGAAGATAATATAAAGGAATAAAGGAAGCAATTAAATCTGTTTAAAAAGTAGAAGAGAAGTCTTGTTTTAAAATTAATCAAACTAATTACTAGAGATGTAACAGATAGTCGTTTTGGCCGGATACCGGATATTCGGTGAGGTTCTAGGCCGGAGCGCCGGATATTCCGGCTACCGGATATCCGACTCAGGTAGTGTGTGTAGTTCTAGCGATGATTCACGGAAAGACAAGTATGAACCTGTCTCTTGGACCGTAGGAGTGGGGGAGTGGGCGGCTTGTATTGTTCATGCGTCAAACACTAGTATTCAACGGTCTGTCAGTGAGTTTTTCGGTATTTGTTTTTTGTGGTTGAAGTTTTTTGTAGTTTAATGGCGACCGCTATGAAAAGATCACCTATTTGGAAGTATAGATCACCTATTTATGTAATTTCATTTACATAATTAAGTATCCGGTACCCGGCCGGATAGTTGCAACTATCCGGCCGGATACCGGATACTAAAAAAAAGGGCCGGATAGGCCGGATACTGGATATTAACCGGATATCCGTTACAACTCTACTAATTACCGTACTTTCTTTCGAGCATCTTAGACAGGTTTTTCAGTTATATCATCAGAAGCAGCCTCCCATGCACAAATACCATTCTGAAACCTAAACGAGCATAAGTAAAATATGAAGACATTTACACAGATGTTTGACACAAATATCTCAACAAATAAAATTTCCTTAAGTTATTTTCATAACATTCATTCAATTTTCCAATATGCTCCATCCAACTTAGTTTCTGGTCAATAACATCACCAAAATACCGGGTGTTTCAAATGAATATCGGGGTTTTAAGGCTTTGTAGTATTTATTACAATTAACTTTCAATCATAAATAATACATAAAATGAAAGAGCAACTTGAACAATTGTTCCTACAAGTGTTCAATGTGAGTACCATTCATCACACGGCATATATCGAGTTGATAGCCGAGTTCATCTCAAACCTTGATCAGTGTAATTGTTGTAACAACTGTTTCTTAAGTTGGGTAGGTCAGCTGGTACCGAAGGCACATACACATGATCCTTTATGTACACTTAGGTGAAATGTTGATTCGTCACTGAAGATGACACAAACGAGAATATCTTCATTGTCATGCAGCAACATATCGTTTGCAAAGTTAGCATGTAAACCGTAGTCTGTAGGCTTAAACTTGTAACACCTGCAAACAATAAGGACATAGTTGTAAGCGTCTCCTTAAAAGTCTCAGCACAGACATCACTGGAATTGCTAATTTACGACTAGCTTTCCGAACTGATTTCTTGGGGTACGCATGAAAGACCCCTCACTTGTTCTTCAGTCACTCTTGGTCGTCCCGTACTCTTCCCTTTCCAAAGGCAGTCGGTGTCTTCAAACTGATGATACAATCTACAGATGTTATTATCGCTCAGAAGATTACATTTGAACTTAATACGGAATGCACGTTGCACTGTAACTACAGATTCAGTCCTTCCAAACTATAAAACATAATAAGCTTTCTGTTCACTAGTCGCGATCTTTGCTGCTAGAGCTTTCTAACGGAAGACAGAAGAAACAGTGCATGCGCATGTGCATATGTGTACCAACAAAACTGTTTGAGTTGCCCTTTCACTTGATGTATTTTTTATATTTGTAAGTTAAATGTAATAAATACTACAAAGCCTTAAAACCCTGATATTCATTTTGAAACACTGTATTTCAAATTTTAAACGTGAGAATTTGTAAACACCTAAGTCCTTTGTTACTTTGTTAAACAATACTACACTCATAAATAAAAGGTTCTGGGAGTGAACTCAACTGTTTAAGATTATATATAATGAATTTTGATTGTAGACTAAGTACTAACAGACTTCTATCAAACCAGTATTTAAATTTATTTAGATTTTCCTTAATTTTAAAATGTAATTTTGATATATTATTAGTGACATATGATACAGCAGTGCCATCAGCATTATCTAATGCTGGTAAACTGCCATTAAAAATCCTCTAACATAGCTCTTTGTATAAATTAAAAATAATAACGTCTCTAGGACAGAGTCTTGAGGGACACCACATGGAAGAATACTAGGGCTACTAATTACTAATACTATTTCTTACTTTGACACATTGCTTTCTGTTTTCCAAATAGCTTGAAAACCATTTACGAGATTCCCCTTATATACCAGCAATCAAATGGCGGTGGAAAAGTAGATTGTAATTATAGAATCAAATTCTTTAGTGATGTCTATAAACAAAGACGAAACATATTTCCC
Organism: Aphrophora alni; assembly: GCA_963513935.1. Taxonomy (NCBI): domain Eukaryota; kingdom Metazoa; phylum Arthropoda; class Insecta; order Hemiptera; family Aphrophoridae; genus Aphrophora; species Aphrophora alni. Next base: position 54,578,607 of record OY740765.1, on the reverse strand, counting down.
ATGGTTTATATTATTATGAATATACCTATAAAATCTTAATGTTCATCCTCCATACATTTTCCTTCTCTGTAAGGATTCTGACTGGTTGAAAAATGAGTTGGAATCAAAATAATGTAGGAAATGAAACGTGATAAGTTTTTCTATTATATTCTAAAACTATAATAGAAGAGAAATGTGTACAATATTCTACACAGAGTTTATTACCTTGTTTATCCAAAGGAATAACTACTGCTACCTTTAATTTATTTGATTAAATTCATCACTTACAGTGCTCAAAACTTCTTCAAAATTTTATAACTAAAACGTTTAACATTTTAAACATTAAACGTATTAATGCCGAATGATTAATTTTTAATTTCTTTATTATAGTCACTATTTTCTTTGGACTTGTAGCTGTTAAGAATAAAGAATTTTTTAATCATTGCTTCCGGGAAAAAAAGCTTTTAAAATTGTATACTTGATTATTTGAATGTATATAATTTAGATTTTACTGAGTAATAATATTTAACTCTCAAACTGGTACTACAGTGGTACACAAACTCCATTCCTGTGTAGGGGTAATTTCTTCTTCTTTTTTTAAAATTCAACATTTACCCTAGTAAAAATCATTATTCCGTAATAATTTATTTGCCACTGTAAAGCTAATCTTCCAAACATTAATATTCATACAACCAAAAGTCCATAATAAGTTATAAATAATATTTAATTAATTGGTAAAGTTTGTTTGTTTCGTAATGCAGCAACATTCGTAGCAAAGTTTAAACATTAATTTAGCTCAAAGTTTAATTTAAAAAATATGATTTTTAGGGTGTTAAAATTCTTGATTTTGTTGTAACAGTTAGAATGATTTGGAAAGCACAGATTGAAAGATGATGAATCGATGTATAACAGTGACACTGTAGATTTGTTATACAGAAATATAGATTTGTAAAAATTAGACAAAGAATGATGTAAATTTGTGTTTCACAATTAAGCAGTTGTGTTACTCGTTCTCTACAAAATACACAAATTTTACTAATTAATTATGTTATTTATAATGTTTTATGGAATTTTGGTTACATGAATATAAATGTTTGGAACATTAGCTTTACAACAGTATATAACTTAATGCGGTAGGATGATTGATTCTTAGTGGGCAAAATTTTGAATTAAAAAAACTGATTTTGTGTCATTTAGCGCTACAGGAACAGAGTTCATCAACACAAAATGTGTTGAAAAGGAGTTAGAGGGTTAAAATCAAAATTTTGAAAAAACTGAGGTAAGGGGTGTTTAGAACAACTCTTCTAATTTCCAATGGTGCTTTCTGAAGGATGATAGGACCATCTGCTGAGGTAATATGGCCCTTTAAAAAGGGCTTCCTATGGTTTAATTGTTATTTTTCAAAAACTACCAAAGTTACAGTGTCCCTCTTTAGTATATATCGGGTATGAAATGAACTACATAATTAAGAAAGTTTTACATATACTCGTACAATTAAACAAATTATAAACATTAAAAAAAAAGAAGTTTTTCAACTGGTGTTTATATTATCTAAGCAATAAATAAGCGAAATAAACTTAATATAGCTCATTTTGTATATTTTTAATTCTCTACAACATTGTCCATTGTATCAAATGCGGTTTTACAGGTAGATTTTGTTCAAAATGAAAAAAAAAAAAAAAAAAACAACAAATTTTTAGCAATTTGGGGGAATGGGGTGTTAAAAAAAATGCATCAATAAAAAATGCCAAATGCATTAATTTTATGCATTAAAAAATGCATTAATTTTATGCCAATTAGTCATATATTAATCACTAGAACAAGTTGGTTTTGATTTTATTTACTATTAATTTTGTCACCTATTTTCGTAAATGACCTGGGCATATATGTATGGATTTCTAGTGATTTTACAACCAAATCCTTTGCTATTTTTTTAGCTTTTAATATCATTCCATATGGTTTCCGTCACTATTTTGTCTATTCCGATTCCACAAATGCTCTACAAACTACCCTTTCATTAAGGAAATTGTGTATTCCATATACAGATTTCAGCTATGAGGTGTATAATTTTCCTGTTCATTGTGCAATAATGTGTTTTAAGGATATGCTCAAACAACGTTTTGTAATAAAAACTGACCTTTTTAAATAGTACATATATTCTATGAAACAATTCTTTACGACCAACAAATAAAAAAGTTCTTGCTTACTACGAATTGTATGTTGTTCTAATTTATGATCATACTTGTAATTTGTTTAACTTCTATCCATTCACTAGTAGCGTGTGTAATGTGTTGGACGCAGTAAATAAAACTAATAATGATTGTAATATGACAACTGATTTTATTGAATATATTTTATATGAATTGAGAGCTAATAAAAGAAAAAAATAGTCTGGAGGTATTATGGATATAAGTATTAGTGTGGTGGCATTGAAAGGGTTTTATTCTGTTCTATTCTATATTGTGTACAAAGTTAGGTTTAATAGTCTCTTTGTATCTACTACTTCGTTCAGAGATACTACCTTATAGTTACATATAGTTTAAAAATTACATATAGTTAGTTTAAATTTACTTAATTGGATTGGTTCTTACTAAATATTTTTTTGGTCTATAAAATAATTTATTCATTTACACTATAATACACTGTATTTATAATTCCTATTAGTTTTTTTATTTAAAAATTAATTATCATTTAAAAAATCTATAAGCATTGCGCATTATATAATTTTAGTTGCATAAACAGTGGAGTATTTTGAAATAATTTTAGATCGTTAGATGGAAATCTGTAATTTTATTTTAGTTTTGGTACTATAGATGTACACATTTATTTTTATGGATCCAAAGTAAAATTTCATTTCGTATAATCTTGCCAAAGTAAATATTTTATACTTAAAAAACAAAAACAAACAAAAAAATAATAAAAAACCTAAAACTTGTTCTTTCAATAATACTTGCTATATTTCCCACATGACTATGCCAACCTCAACAAAGATTCTTTTTATTCTTTTCCAAACCTACCTGTTCTATTGACATATTTCTAGATATCAGGGTAGGTCAACTGTTTGAAATTCTCCACATTCAAAAATGTCTGCACCTAATACTTCATATCTTACTCTACTGTAGTATTCACAGGAGACAACAAAATGGTTACCTGGTTCTTTTAATCCAAATCAATCACATATCAATCGATCTCTTCCCTATAATAATTACATGTCTATTTTAAGCACAGTCTCCTGTTAAAATACGTACCATCTTTTTGAAGTCTTTTCTTCCTAGCCCTTTAAACCATCAACACCTTCCTTCATCCGATCTGTTCAGGAAGACCTTTGACTGTCTGCAACCCACTCTCTCTTTCTCTCTCCCTCTACTTACCTAAGTGCTTCTTTCTGGATCAGCTCCTAATCATTGCACTAACTGTTTCCCTTGAAACTGTCTGTTAATTTCATCAGCATGTCTTTGCACTCACTTATTAACATTGAACTCAAAGCTCATATATTATATTATATTATATTATATATTTATTATATTTTAATTGTATTTTTTGCAAAAAAACTAAGTTTGATTAGTAATTTAAAATTTGTAAGTTTGTTCAGGTCAATATTTTAAGAGTTTCACTGTATATATATATATTATGAAAAGATTTATTTTCATATTATTACTCATACAAATTGAGAATTTTTTGTTCTATTCTGCAGCCTACTGACGAAGGTGAAATGACCAAGCAAGTAGGCAACAAAACTGAATGTTCTTTGCTGGGATTTGTACTAGGCCTTGGAAAAAATTATCAAACAATAAGAGACGATGTTCCAGAAGAAATGTTCACTCGTGTATATACTTTCAACTCTGTTCGTAAATCTATGTCTACAGTAGTTCCACGGCAAGGAGGCGGATATCGTTTATTCACAAAAGGTGCTTCTGAAATTGTACTTAAAAGGTAAGAAAATTTATTTAAAACCTTCACTTTCAACAAATTAAATTTACTAATTTGATTTAGAACTATTTATGTAATGAAATTGTTTCTATATGAGCAATAAATTGTGGACAACATTGGTATTGTGAGGTGGTACCCCATTTCCTGAAAAATCATATTTCACCTCGATTTGTGGAAGAACATATAGCTCCAACATGTTAAGATAGATAATTCTATACACCCATAATTCATTTCTTATAATTAAATATTACTAAATAATTTCTAAATACTCCGTCAGAATAATGTACGTCTGCAACTAGATTTCATTTTTCGGCACTGAATCAAAGCTTACATATGTTACTTACGCATTAATTATAGTTCATACCATTGAGAACTTACAAAAATATTCAAAATTATTGTTTAAGGCATGTTAGCCCGAAATATTTTTTACAAAATAAATTAGGTGCATCACATGTACAAAACCAACATTTTCATAGTTGTTTGCTAAGATGTACAAATATTACAGCAGAGGAGTAAAATATATTTTTGTTGAGTTTAAATGTCAGCATGTTTAAATTATAATAGTGAAATTTATAATTTCATATTTATTTACTAGTTTTCAACTCTGTTGAAAAATATATAATATCAATCCTTAACTAATACTGTTTCAGTGTTTTGTGTAATATAAATTTAATAATATATTTAAAGGTGTGCTTTTATCTACGGGCGGGATGGAAATTTAGAAAAATTTACCCGAGAGATGCAAGATCGACTAGTCCGCAATGTAATCGAACCAATGGCATGTGATGGTTTGCGTACGATTTCAATTGCTTACCGAGATTTTGTACCAGGGAAAGCAGAGATCAACCAGGTTCACATAGACTCGGAACCAAACTGGGATGATGAAGAATACATCTGTAACAATTTGACTGGTCTTTGTGTAGTTGGAATTGAGGATCCTGTTAGACCGGAGGTATGTTATTTCCTATTTTTAAGAAAATAATAAACAGCTATCCCTATGGTGGCATAGACAATTAATATTATTGAATGATTCATATTTTATTGCACGAACCATTCTTTCAGAAAACAGGAGCACTGTTAAGCTTAGGACTTAAAATTATATATAGTTGGTTAAAATGTACTTAATATATATTTATAAAATTATTTATTTATTTACACTATAATACACCGTATTTATAATTCCTATTATTTATTTATTTAAAAATTAATTATCATTTAAAAATCTATAAGCAGTGTGCATTATATAATTTTAGTCGCTTAAACAGTGGAGTATTTTGAAATAATATTAGATCGTCAGATGGAAATCTGTAATATTCTCTTAGTTTTGGTACTATAGGTGTGAACATTTATTTTTATGGAACCAAAGTAAAACTTCATTTCGTATAATCTTGCCTAAGTAATTATTTTATTCTTAAAAAAAAAAAAACCTACAACTTGTTCTTTCAATAATACTTGCTATATTTATCACATGACTATGCCAACCTCAATAAAGATTCTGTGGGCAATATCAAGAAAGGCAAGTATTCTGATACTATTCTAGATATTTCCATGTACAAACTAAAGATGATTATTACTCTAGGCTACATTAAGTTTGTCTATAAATGTCAACTAAGTATGCATCTGTATCAAATAAGCTAAGTTAAAATATAAGGTGCATTTTGTTTTACTTTAACTGCTGAATACGAGATTAATTTTGTAACTAGAGTGCAGTTGCTCTCAGAACTATCTCATCCCCCCTCTCTTGAACTTCTTGTCATAAGTTTTGTTTTCTAAAGTTATATTTAACATGCAATTCACTGTTATATTAAATAGATACACAATCATTCTAAAGATGTTATTGTTTATAGATTTGTTTCATCAGTCATCTGTTAATATAGTTTTCAATATAATATCTTGCCTTGACTTTAACAATTAGGTGTACTACTCTCAAGGCAAGTGTCCTGACTGACTCATCAAACTCCTGGACTAGAAATATAAAATTCCTATATTCTATTTCTTCCTTAACCCACCAAGAGCAGTGTTAATTTTCTTCGTTTTTTAAAAAAATAATAAAAAATATTATTTGTATACAAAACCTAACTTATAAGATATCATTTTTCTCAGAAAGATGCATAGAATGCATTCCTCTATGTAATAAAAAAAAAAAAAAAAAAATTTGAAACGGTTTTGGAGTAAGTATGTTACATGTCAAAAACGAAGTTACCATTTTTCAGGAAAACCCTGTATAATCCAAAATTAATAGCTTACTACCTATTTCTAAGATATACACAATTTTTGTGTATTATTTGTGAATATATTTAGGGGGAAAAAAATTGTTACATTTTCAAAAAAACAAAAAATAGTTTACGAAAAAAGGGCATTTGGTCTTTTTTCTTTCAATAATTTACCAAATATAGTAATATATATTTTATACAAAAGTTCTATACAGTAGAACCCCTCTAATCCGTCACCTACAGGACTGGGGGCATGGTCGGAACGCAAAACAGGTCGGATTATCCGTAAAAAGTCAATATTTATTACATATTATATAAAGAGATTTTTTTAAAGTGAAATAAGTGATATATAAACTTTTAAAAGTCTATATAATAAAGTCTGTATATAAACTTTGCAAGTACTATAGCAAATCAATAGAAACAACACGAGAGATGACACAGCACTGAAGCGGGAAAGCGATAACAAACCGGAAAGAATGGCACCAGACGAGCCGTGAGTCATCGGCAAGTCGGCACAATATCGCGAGCTCAAGCACGGTCGGATTAACCGGAGTAACGGACCACCCGAGGGCGGATTAGAGGGGTTCTACTGTATCTCATTATGTTCAGAAAGGTGCATAGAATGTAGGTGTGTATTGAAAAAAAATGTTAGATGTATCAAATTTGGAGTTTTTTGGTCAAATACCAAAAAATCGAAGAGTAACGGAGCAGAAATTTCACAGAAATGGTAATGAATAACATACTAATAGATTTTTAGGATTTTTTTTCAAAAATTGATATTCTGATGCTTGAAGGTTAGGTTGACACCTCGATCATTTAGGCGTAATTAGTAACTTTCTAAAGCTATGCCTAAGACAAAATCATTAGATTTCACTAAAACAACATACTTTACCAAGAATAACACACATATACACTTGTAATAATCAAATAAAACACTATATATAAGAAAATTTGCATATAGCCTAGACTTACAATTTTCCTTTTAGGTTATGACAAATATAAACCTTTCACAAACTAGAAATTCACTAAAAACATAAACTTTAGATATAAAAACACATATATTAAAAATTTACATCAAATTAAAGGCCTTAATGGGTAGAAAAAAATGCCGCAAACCTGACCTCAAAAGTCCACTCTAGCTAAAATAGCATGGGTTTAAGGTTCATATTTACTACAACGTCAGGTATGTTGAAAACACCTTAATAATGTTTACTAGGTAGAGGTTATTAACACATTCAATGCTGTACTTAACCAAACATATGTATACCATAAGCTGAAATATATTTTTTAATAAAATCTTACCTTATAGAATTAGAATAAGGAATCTTCAGTCAGAATAGGATTTTTGGCCGTTTCCGGTGTCAAACATGGCGTCTCAATCCATGACGATCTGGAGCGTCAAGCGCCACGCCGGGGCATCCGCACTGTAACACTGAGCGTCATTCGCTGCCGGTTTCCCGCACTTTGCGTCTATGACTTTGAAGTTGTCTACACTAAATGATACTATCCTAATCCTAATATTGTTTGAAGCATTTTATATACAGCTTTATATACAGTCCCAACCAACCACCCACACTCATATCTTCTTACATCGATTCGTGGTGGATGTCGAAGCACCTGACCGGACACAATCCAGGTTGGCCAGGGCAAGCAGGGCAGAAATAAGTTGTGTCAGTTCTCTTCTTTTCCTTGTAGCAAACTCTGCATCTCTTCTTCTTTCTTTTGTTGTCATTTCCTCGTTCTTCAGTTTGGGACAAGACGTGATTTGGTCTTTTTTTTGTACTGACTACTTGAGGCAAATGAACGTGAGCAGGTAGAAGGGCCTTTATTATTTGCAACCTGTAGTCGTACAATGACACCTTGTCAAGGGGGTTCACCTCATTGTACAGTGCCAATCCATTCACAACAATGATCTGTAGGATGTGGATGAACACCTTCTTGTACCAACGTAAAGTTTTACGTTCGCAAGGATAATACGACATCATCTGATCGACACGGTCAACACCCTTCATGTATGCATTGTACTTTATTATCGGCAAGGGCTTTTCTCTCGGGTGACCGTGTCGGTTATGGCTGATTGCCATTGTGTTCTCGTGTTCGGTAGACAGGTATGTGACATACCTTTTGTCCTTCCATTTTGCAAGACACACGCCTTCCGCATAAACTTGGGTCGTCTCACCCGTTTTCAGTTTTGCATTTTTTATTATTTCTGGAACAAATTTTCTGTCGATTCTAACTGTACCCGTACAATAGGTTTTGTTTGAGAGCAGTTTTGAAGCAAGACCAAAAGAATTATAAAAATTGTCCATGTACAGTGAATGGCCTTGATTCAAATAACGCTGCATAAGTTTTAAAACTACTTTTGAAGCATGTCCCTTGCCACCAATTTGATCATCATTTGATCCACTGTATATCACAGTTTGCAAGGTTAGGCCTTGGCTTTCACTCAGACAGTAAAATTTCACGCCATACTTATGGCGTTTGCCTTTTACATACTGACGGAACACTAGTCTTCCACGCCACAACATCATCGCTTCGTCAATACTCAATTCTTTTCCGGGGTAATAAACTTGGATCATTTTTGTATTGAAGTAGTCAATTACCGGTTGAATTTTGTGAAGACGATTTTGTTTATTTTCTTCGTCTCTGGTCGAAAAATGCAAGCAGCGTAAAATAAGCATAAACCTGTCTCTGCTCATATGCTTGCGGAAAAATCCGAGATCAAATAATTCATCCGATTTCCAATAATCTTGGAGTCTATTTAGTTTGATGTTTCCCTGGTGAAGCAATAATGAAAGAAAAACCTTCAGCTCGTCCACAGTAAGGTCCTTCCACTTGTGGATGCGTGATCCAGGGGTTGTAGTTGGACCGCAAAAAAATTGGAGGGCGTAATCATTTGTAAATTTAACTACATTTTCCAAAAGGACGGTGTCCAAAAGTAAAAAGAAATAGTCCACAGGCTTGTTTAGGTCAGGAACGGGCACACGCAAACCACTCGTACCTGTGAAAGGGAGGTCTCGTAGGCCTATTGTGGTGTGAGTGCGCCAATCTGGCAGGTAGGATGGGTCATAGTTGGGCCCGTCATCGTCACTCTCCGAGCTCGCACTGGAACTGTCCGATGTTGACTGTTCCCCTTCATCCGCGCTATCACTCACAAAAGATTGGTTTCGTGAAGTAGACGCCATAAAAACACTATAAACTAAGCACAAAATACAGTTCACTTAGTTCTAAACACTAAGCACAGTTCACTAACTAACAATCGCGCGAGACCGGAACGAACCAACTAAACTTTAATACACTATAGTAGCAAGAGGCTGACAGCGTAAGATCCTCCTCACTCGAGAGCTGAGCTCAGACTGAACAGGAAAGAAAACCAGTAACCTATGACGCTCCGGATCGTCAAGCGCTCGCCAGGCAGGCCGCACATGACGCTCGAGAGCGTCATGCGCAATGGACGTGTTAAATGAAAACTTTGGAAATCAATATCTGGCTTTAAAAAAAAACTATTTTTTAGACTTCTCACTGGCTCTTTACTTCCAATGGGGGACGGCCCTCAAGGAGTCAAAAGGAAATCTTAAATGTAACCATAGGTTGATATGTACATCAAAATAAAGGTCTTTATTAGTAGAGTACAATGCTGCAAATCTGAACTCAAACGTACAACCGAGCCGGAAATAGCAGCCGTTCAAAAGTGGGTTAAATTTGCAATTATTAGGTAAATGTAATGAATTCCATGCAGTTTGATTATTCATTCACAGGCAAAACTAAAGCAATTGATGATTGTTGCATAAAAAGCAATATATGTCCTCTTTGCGGGAATACCACTATCAGTCACAAACAACTTTCTCTTTTAGGCCTATCATGGTTAATCCATTTTCCTTGTTTGATTTATTATGAACTTTAAACCCACGCTATTTTAGCTAGGGTGAACCTTATGAGGTCGGGTTTGAGGTATTGTGTTCTACTCATAAAGGCCTTTAATTTGATGTACAACTCGACCTAAGATCTCATTTAAGATTTGCTACTTACTCGTTGTGGGCCGTCCCCCTGGTTAGGTGACGGTCCACTGAATAAGTACTAAAATAGGTTTTGGTGTCCATTAACAATGTGCAAAGCTTTGTAAAAAATATTAAGCCATCCCAGGACTTATTTAAGACGCAGTATATATAAATTCTATTGTTTTAGAGACCAAGATAAAAACTTCAAAGGAAAATGTACAGATATTATATTTTTTCATAATGAAATAATTTATAAATATAATATAATATGGTAAAATAAAACCTGTAACAAGATACAACAGTCAAAATGATACTTTTTTTAATTGACAATAATTATTTCGAGTTGTGAAATATCTTAAAATAATAATACACCAATTATGAAAACAATTCTGTTTTCTCCATTCAGTCAATGTCATCAAAAGCCAAGCAAATAACACTCATTATACTATAAAATATAAATAATAAATACATCACTTTCTATTATGTATAGACAAGAAAGTAAAGTGTGTCAATTATCAAAAGTTTTTTAGATAATATTCAGCCATTTGAATTGTAAACAGGTTCAAGGCCAACTAGTCCCCCACCATCTCATTTACTATGTGTTCAATCAATGTACATGCATCCCCTCTCTCAGCAGTAGACCGTAAAAATATTTTTGTCTATTCGATAACAAGTCAACAGAGACAATAGATATTTATTTTACAAAATTTTCAACATATTCTAGAAAATTCTACAATAATCTGCAATGTGTGCAAACTAAAAAATAGAAATTTTTATAACAACATGAAGTCATCACAGTTCAAATGTCACTCAGTTCACTTTAGTAATGTTTTAAGTATTACCGTGTCCAAGAATGCAGTCGCTTAATAACTTTTTGGCATGTGTAAAATATCTGTCAATCCGTGGTTCACATAGCCTATTTCCGCATAAAATGTTTAAAATGTCAGCTAAAAGGTGTTGAACTGAAGTGTGATGATGAGTAAGTGTTAAAAGTGAAAAGTCATGAAATTATTTACAACATTATACAATTTATGAAAAAGAAGCTGACCATGGAAACTTTGTCATAGTCTTCAAGAAAGTGCAGGAAAGGATGTCAGCAGCATCGGGAGCGTCACAGAATACACTAATAAATATCAACAGCGAGGCAAAGAGAACTAATGATGAACATTTAACAAACCTGTAGCGGGAATTGATTATTTTGATAGAGGGGTGATTTACAGAACTATAAATAATTTTTATCTTGTTGAAAAAAGGGTCTTTACCCCAAAATTACACACGAAATTAGTGAAAAATTTAGGCTTTAAAGGTGGCAAAACAACTCTAAAGAAAATAGTTAAAGAATTTAGCTACAGGTGGATAAAAACTAGGAATAATAATCACGTGCTTGTGGAACAGCAACACATTGCTTTCCAAAGGTGTACTACTTATTTGCTTTATTGCTTTATTTGTATTACTTATACTTTGACCCGTACCCCCAAGACGGAATGTTTTTATTTTTCTGTAGTGGTTGATGCTAGGACGTAAAACCTTCTGGCGTTTTAGTAATAAATTAATCATAGAGGTTTTATAGGTGAATAATTAAGCAATATACACGTGATCAATTGTTTGTTTTTATTGAGCTTAGTAAACACTTTAGTTTTAATAAAATAATAGCTATGCCTTTAAACTTCTTTAATTCTTAATCCATAATTTTACTTTACATTTTCTTATAGTTTGAAATAATGCAAGGATTCATTCAAATCTTCTTAGATTCTTCTTATAACTGGAAGGTACTGCTTGGGACTTAAATTTATTTTCTGAGACTGGTTTGAAGTGGTTGTAGTAGGTACTGACTTAGAGCCAATTTAAAAAATTGTCTGTTTCCTTTGTAACCAGCAGGAGGTCCATTTATCATTATGTAAGTCAACATATCAATAGTGCCAATCTCTTCATATGAAGAATCTGGCACCAGGACGTTTATTCATTAAATTGGTAATAACAGACCCCCAGCTTTCACAAATAACTTCTGACACTGGGTACTTATCAAACATTTTAGTATCTTACCAATAGGATATTTCTGTTAGAGATCTGTCACTGTCAGTTTGAATAAGTAGTTAAAATCCAGAATATTATCACTAACTTTTGTAAAACTTAACTTCTCAGTCATCCAGAGCAACACTTGTTTGTATTCAAAGAAAAGTTTCCTTTTATCAACAGTTGATAAAAATTAATAGGAGCAAACACTGTTTGTATCATAAAAATTTCAAAAGAACCAAAACTTTTGTCTGCTTCTTCACAAGATACATTATTTTTTGGAAATATCAGAAAGTCCAAATTAAACAGAAAATCAGCTATTTTGATAACTTTAACAGTGTGATTGTTCTGTTCATCATCATCTATACTCAGATAAGCCAGGCATTGTTCTTTGAGTGACTATAAAAACTTCAAAAACTCTTTTTAACATACTTTTTCCATTTCAATCACTACTTCGTACCCAACTGTAATACAAAGTGACCTTAAAACTTTGCTCATAATTGGAACATCATTACACCTTTGTAGGTGCTCCTGTCCATGATAAATTCACAAAACAATTTTGTGTATTTGAAGAAAGTTTCAGGCAATTTGTTAACGGTTTTAAGTAAACTGTCCCTGGAATTGACAGAGGAAATGTCCCCCTAATCATAATCTCTAACTGTACTTGAATATTTTCCATGAACCGCTATTGCCAAGATAAGTGGTAACTTGACTGTAACTTTTTAACTAAGAAGATAAAATGGAGAAAGTGTCAACTAGTAAAAGAATCACTAGAATATTTTCTACTGCAGAAACGAGACTTATGTAATCTCTAAGAAAGGTTTTAAGCACAGATTCAGAGTAGCTTGCAAACTTCATAGTTTATAATGCTTTTGGTTTGTAAAAATAATCTTCAAACTTTTTATTGACTGAAGAAATAACTCATACTTTTCCCTGAAGAGAACTCTTACATAGTGTTCCATAGATTTACACTTAACTGCAGCACCCGGGTGCTGTCTCAAATAATGAGTTTTGTGATTTAAAAAAATGATTTTGTCTGGGCAAACAACATGCTACCCAGAGACAGCTATGTTCTTAAGTCATGCATCAATAGTAATCCACAATCCACACTGTGAACAATAGAATGCACCACGAGATGCAAAGAGGGGAAGAGCGAAGAGGCTGAGATATGAGGGGGAGGGTAAATTACTCCATCAGCTGAGAACGGAGCTGCGCTAAGCGGCTGTGGCCATGTTGCTCCTACTTCTTCTACCTAAATTCGCCACGCCAGATTTACAGCTCAGTCGGCGCTCGACAGTCGCCTCCTGCACTTCTCCTCATTGTTCGTACATATGCTTCACGTTCTTGTATTCAATTTTTATCGATCGATCATTGATTTATTATTATGGGTTACAAACCTTGCAATTTTCTTTTCAGTAAGTGGATTGTTTTCAACTATTTTTTGATTTCAGGGTATAAACAAAATTTTTGTTTATGCACCGCAAAAAATATTCATTCTATACAATATCTTTCTGTAGCTCTCAATTTCGTTCTGTGAGAATGTCGCGCCGTTGCTTGATGTTTTGCTTTGGGCACCCGACAAGTCAATATCCACCATCTTGATTATTTAAAATTGTGTGTAAAGTTGTTCTATACTACTACCAAGTTACCACTAATTATCTGCTTGGACTTGAGTAAAGCGTTAATTTTATAGTTTTTGAACTTGTAGTAGAACTAATTTGGTCTGACATGTTGGCTTCAGTGATGAAAAACACATCTATGTCATATTTATCTAATTGTAACAATATGTTTTGTCTCTTCACCCGTGACAGATCGCCAGCATTTCAATGTAGTGTATTTAAATTTATTTTGTGATTATGTTCTATGTTATTAACAGTCTGATTCTAGACATTGTCTGTCCTTAAAAGGACATTCATTTCTTCTTTCTCTGTTTTTCGTTTCATTTAGTCTTGTCTTTGGAAAGCATAAACCAACATTGTTGATCATTTAAGTCTTTAGTACAGCTTTTTTGTAGGGTCCAGATGATAAATGCAAGTCCCTCTTGCTGGAATTACTAGGTCATACAAGTCTTTTATATTTCATGTATTTACAGAAGTTTGAAGAAATATGCAAGTGTCAGCAATCTGGAATTCCTTGGTCATAATATATTGTTTAATATTATATACATTTAAAAGTGCCAGATAGTATATGTAAGTGCTTGCATGATTAAATTACTTGGTAATTAATGTATTCTTTTATATTTTATATATTTACAGGTGCCAGATGCTATAGATAAGTGCCATTGTGCTGGAATTACTATAAATTATTATAAATATATTACCATAAATATATTCTTTGCTATTTTATATATTTACTTGTGTCAGATGCTATATCCAAGTACCTCTATGTCTGACTAATAGGTCATACATGTTTTCTATGATGTCTTATATATTTATACATTCTAAATCCTAGACCTATAAGCATGATGTGATAGTGTGCTGTAATTAATATAGTAATAAATATATTTTTCTTTTTTTGTTTATTTGTAGGTTTCAGATACTATACAAAACTGTCATTGTGCTGGAATTACTAGGTTATAAATGTATTCCTTGTTTTATATATTATAGGTTCCCGATGCTATACGGAAGTGCCAGCGTGCTGGAATTACTGTCCGCATGGTTACAGGAGATAATATCAACACTGCCAGGTCCATTGCATCAAAATGTGGTATTTTGAAACCAGGTGATGATTGTCTTATTCTGGAAGGAAAAGAATTCAATCGCAGAATTAGAGATGCAAATGGAGAGGTAAGCAGTATTTATAGAGACAACTTTCATTGTTACTTTTTGTTATAAGGTATATTTATTACTTTATTGAGGCATTTTTTAATTCTTATTTTGAAGTAGTTGATTTAATATTAATATGAATCTTGTGTACAATAAAAATATTTGAAATACACTGAAAAGGTATAGTGTCTTCCATAATGACATTGTACCTCCCGAAACCATTTCAATGTTCTACAGTTTGAGCCCAGTTTCTGGCTTTGGCCTTTTTTTTATGAAGGCTGATTTATTCATGTGTGCATGCTATCCCTTACAAATTGGTTATATATCCGTACATATCAGTACAAAGTGTTCATTCACATTTTAACAATTTGCATTCAGAATATATCTACTAAAAAGTTATGAATATTTCAGTTGCAGATGTCTTGCATTATTTGATGCATTAACTTTAGATACAGACAAAATTGTTTTATAGAATAGTAGAAAGCAAATTTAAATACAATTTGAAAGACTAGTAATATTGAGTAGTAGAATTTATAACAAAAATTTATTTGATGGAAAATAAATTGCATTTAGTTATTATTTAACTTACCTGGCTGACAATTTAAGCCTAAATTTTATTTTTATAATTTTCATTATGAATTGCTAAATTATAAAGTACTTAATAATTTTAAACATACTCAATGATGTTATCCATTTTAAATTAAAAGAAAATTAAAGTCAAACAAATTTACACCTTACATTTAGAGATATTCTAAAGTTTATAATAGAAGTCTTTAAACACCACAGTGTTATTATTGTTTCATACTGTTCATTTTACAGACCACCACTAATATAGATAGATGGGATAGTGATATTGTTTAGTTATTTTCATGAACACATGAATTTATACATAACTGATACAGTTCTGAAACGTTTAAATTGACTTTTAGTCTATTCCCTCATAATCATTATTCCATAAGCAGCAAGTAAACAAAACAAAATAATTCAAATTATATTCTATATTAAATTTATTGGGTAATGATGGAGGTTCATATAATTTATATTGTTTATTAATATGTTAGCCATCATTGAAAAAGGTTGTTTATCTATGATTGTTTTCATTTCATACTCTTACATGTGGAAAAAAGAAATGTAATAATAAAAAGTGTTGGAAACAATAAAAAAAAAAAAACACTTATGGAGTGTTAACAAAACATTATGATGTTGGAACATGTCAGTATGAGATGTATAGCGTATAAAATGGTGGGTTAATTAAATTTTATATACATAAATTCTTAAAATTATTATTTATATATTACAATGGTTTTGTATGTAAATAGTAATTGTAATATCTAATATAAACTCAAGCTAACCTAACTTGCTATTCTCGATACCAAATATTTGTTGTATTTATACTATATTTTATTTTATTCTATTCACATTTTTTATTTACAAGGAATACATGATTGTTAAAATTTAATTAAAATTTTTACAAAAAATTTAAATATATAATTACAAAACAATTAAAAGAAATCAGTATGTCCTGAGACCAACGGACTGTGTCTATTCTTCCACAAAAGTTAAAATTGACTTTCTATGAAGTAGCATCTGAATGAATTCTGAAAACTCTTAGAATAAGGTATGTTTCTAATATTTTTCTGGAAGAGTGTTAATAAACTTAATACCAGAGTAATATACTCCATATTATAAAATGTGAGTTTGTACCCTTGATATTGAAGCAATCTTTTACGCATAGGATATTCCTAATGATGTTGATTAATTAATTTCAAATATACTCTTATTATATTTAAAGAAAATTAAAATTTTATATACACTAAACTCAAAATCTAATGTCTTTTAAAAACAGGTTTGCACGAATATTTATGATTTAGATAAAAACTTTGATCTATATCTGAAATATTTTTAATAACTCAAAAGAGTTCTACCAGAAGGCCACTCAAACAAAAAGCTTATTTTACCCAAGAACAAAAAGCTTTTACAAAATTCTAACTTCCTGCTGATGAAATCATTCACACCTCATAACTTATAAACTCCATACTGACATGGTTCTAAATTAGAATGCTCTCCAATATTCTTTATTGTAATATATAAAGACCATACATAGACACACTTATACTAATTATTAAGTACTTAACATTATTTATCCTTGAAATTAGGCCATTGAAGCTAATTTAATGATACATACCCTAGTAGCGCAAGTTTTGTTCAATTAATCCTTTTTTTCAAAAACTAAACATTACTTTTCAAATTGTTACTGATTAACTTCATTTCCATGGAAAATACTATTTAAATATTATTATGAATAAATTAATATGTTTATAAAATATGTCTTGTAGGTTCAGCAACATTTACTGGATAAAGTATGGCCTAAGCTGCGAGTATTAGCTCGCTCATCTCCAACAGATAAATACACTTTGGTGAAAGGTATCATTGACAGCAAAGTAAGTGAAAGTAGAGAAGTAGTAGCTGTGACTGGAGATGGTACAAATGATGGACCTGCTCTTAAAAAAGCTGATGTTGGGTTTGCTATGGTTAGTATCAATTTCAATTTCTAAAAGCATAATTTACTATAACTTACCTGCTGAAGGCCATAAGGCTCAGTAACACAAACACTAAAATAGCTACATACCGATATATTAGCCTATATATATATATATATATATATATAATATTTGATGCCAAAATGGTTATGTCGGCTTGTTTTTGTTTTAGTATGCTCTAGATTTCCACTAGATTTTTATGAAATGTGATTGAAATGAAAGATTTAATCATAGTTTTCATTAAAAATGCTACAAAACTATTCCTTAAAGTGCAATATAATATTATCATTTTCAAAATTATGTAGGCTGTGAATTATCGTGGAGTGGCTACATTAATATACATTTAGTTTGTTTCTATTTGCATTAGTGAAAGATTTGTTTGGAGGTTATTATTCTATGTGATTTTATCTTTATATCTAGTGTTTAGTATTTATTTTATAAATTTTAAAATGAGCAATAAACAACATTGTATAAATAATGCTTGTTAATGAAAACATGTTGATGTTAAACATTCAGTAATGTTTATTTTATTTGCTTTTTCCATCTTAAAATCAACATTAAAATAAAATTTTGTTTTTCAATTAAAAAAAAAAAAATTTGGATTTATTTTATCTTGATATTATTTTAAATCAATATGTATGAAATTTTTTAAATTTATTTATTTTTTGCATGAGTAATTCACTTTGTGTATTATATATATTGTTGATTTCTTCTGCAGTCGTATGAGTAAAAGATAATTTCACATCTGCTGAAGTGTGAATAACTTATAATGTCATTTCGCATATCATCCCTTGTTGATTTCTTTTGCTGATACTTGAGGAACAGATAATATCACTGAGGGTTTTATCATTTGCTTTTTGTTTCTGCTGATGCATCAGTAACAGATAATATCACCTTGTTATTATACCTTGTTGATTCTTTTTGCTGATGTATGAGTAAAATATAATGTCACTTCAGGTATTATCCCTTGTCTTCTTATGCATGAGTAACAGGTAATGTCACTTTAGATATTATCCTTTGTTGCTTTTTTTGCTGATGCATGTGTAAGATATAATCACTTAGGTATTATCTCTTGTTGATGGATTAGTAACCGATAATATCATTTCGTGTGATATCTCTTATTGATTTCTTTTGCTAATGCTTGAGTAACTGATGATGTCATTTCGCTTATTATTTCTTGTTGATCTCTTCTACTGATGCTTCAATAACAGATAATGTCAGTTCGTGTATTATCTCTTCTAATGATCCTCCAGTTATTTTGGATCTTAATGAATCTAAGGATCTTTTGACTGGAGTCCCCCTCATTATTAGGGAAATATACAACTACAATATATGCTATAAGAATGCTTCTTTACTGTCAGGTCTCTTTTGACCAACTCTTGTTATTTTCTAACCCTGATGCTATTAGAGCATTCAAAGGCTAGGGGTCTTTATGTTATGGTCTTTTCTTACATTTCTTTTTATAAAATGATGATGAGCGAGAGGTTTTTGTCTCAGGTTACCTCTTCAATCACATTGGAATATGACCCTCAGCATAGTTCAGGATAAAATACTCCAAAGAGGTAGTTTAGGACAATAAATTGTTGTTTAGTTTTGTAATAATATAAAAATTTGATAAAGAAAAAATATGTTATTACATTTATTAAAAAATTTAATATTTTACTTGAGATGAATTTACTGTTACTTATAATTATTTTAATTATGAAATTTTAAACTAATAATTTTTTATAAATTTTCCAAATAATAACATACTTTGTTCTATAAGTTTAACCATTCTGAAATCCTGTCTGTCTACATTCTACTTTTTATTATCGTTCTTTGAACCCAAATAATCCATGCAATAAAACCTTTTACAATTTTATTACATTTATGGACTACTTACGTTACCTGTAATTAATTTGATATCTCTCAATCAAATGTATCTTAACATAAAGATATCAAAATTGTGAACGTTACAGTTTCTTTTGATTTTTTTTTTCCATTTTTACACAGCTTTATTTTACAATATTTATGTTTTAGGGAATTGCTGGAACAGATGTAGCGAAAGAAGCGTCAGATATTATTCTTACAGATGATAACTTCAGCAGTATAGTAAAGGCTGTAATGTGGGGACGTAATGTCTATGATAGCATAGCTAAATTTTTACAGTTTCAGTTAACTGTAAATGTTGTTGCTGTAATTGTAGCCTTCATTGGTGCGTGCGCTGTTCAGGACAGTCCTCTGAAGGTAAAATTATTGTATAAGCTTTAATATAATCATATAATTGTTAACATAATTTAAATAAACACATTAAAAAAATACAGAAGAAAGTTGTATAGTATATACAATTGCTGAGCTTATGCTTAGTATGTACTGACCTTTTACAGTTTTACTATAAATCTTATCTTAATATACAAAAACATTATTTCTTATTACATACTTTAATGTGTACAATAGTACCAACTATATTTATTAATTTTGTTTATTTGTTTTCGTATAATAAGTATTTGTATTCAGGCTGTGTAATTGTGTTTATCTGATGATGGTATGAGATATACTGAAATAGCTGTAATGATAGAATAAAAGAAATTTTTAAGCAATGATTGCATGATGCAAGTTTAATAATATGCATTAGCCTATTATTAAAGCAAGTCTTAAAGCATTATGGAAATCATGAATTTGATGATTATTTAAAATCAATTTTTTTACCAATAACAATGTTTTTCTGTATAAGACTATATTAGAAAGTAAAACACTCTAGCCATTAATTTATGTAAATGCTTTTAGTCGATAGCAAGTCTTTCTTGCTTATAAGTTAAAGTTGTTCCGCCATTCGCCGGTGGCATTTTTAAGCTGACATATATCACATTATTTGAACAACATTACACACACACACACACTAAATTATTGAGTGTGTTTATACACAAAACACCTAAACACATATTATTGTTATTTAGTTATCTGTACAATAATGTTGAAATTATTAAAATGACCATCCAGTCTTTACTGTGACTGTTTGTTAATGAAAGATTGGACGTGTATTTTTAACAATTTCAACATTTATGTGTACTAAATAACAATAATATGGGTTTAGGTGTTTTGTTTTTAAACAAATTCAATAACAGCACTATGTGTTTATGTGTGTAATGTAGTGAAGAATATGATGTGTGTCGGGTTAAAATGCTACCAGTAAGTGGCAAAACAGTTGTTACTAATAACCGGTAGTTGTTATCGATTAAATGTATTATGTAATTAATATCACATAATTGTGTTTCGTAATAATTATTATAACAAAGAAAAGATATAGTTTAATTTGACTTTGCCAAAAATAACTGCAGCAATAGGAAAACCACATGAACTTCACATTGAGTTTTCTACAACTTTTTGACTCGGTCGAAAGTATATATAACACCCTTCGCTGGATTGCAGCACTTGTATAAAGTTACCAATTTTCAAGTGACATATGACAATTCTGCTACTGATTCATTGGCACCATGTCAACCAGAAACTCTAATGGTTTCTAGTATTTAATTTAATTGAAACTGTATTGGCGATATGCACAAGATATATTATTATGTTTCTTACTTCTTTGAAGCGGTAAGAAAATGTTTTATTTTTGACAGGCTGTGCAAATGCTGTGGGTAAATTTGATCATGGACACATTAGCATCTCTTGCATTAGCCACTGAGATGCCGACACCAGATCTGCTGCTTCGTAAACCTTATGGCCGCACAAAGCCCCTTATTTCTAGAACAATGATGAAAAATATTCTTGGACAAGCAGTATATCAGCTTGGTGTTGTTTTTGCATTACTGTTTGTTGGTAAGTAGCAACATATTTTAAATTTAGGTTTTTAACCATGGTGTATCTTAAGTAAATCCATGAGTTTTAGTTAGTTTTGTCTTTTTATGATGTGTTTATAAACACAAAAGAACAAATATTTCTGAATCAGGAATATTCTACACAGTGGAACTTGTTTAATTCGAAGCTTAAGGGAGCAAAAATCAATTCGAATTATCCAAAAATTTGAATTAGAAAAGTTTGATGTCCAGGTAAAAAAACCTAACAAAATGCAATTTTATCACAATTGAAATTTATTTCCAGTCTAACACATGAAATCACTATTTTTAAATTGTCTACAGCAGAATAGTATTTACAGTTACATTTATAATTTTAAAAATACAGCAAATTCCTTGGCTTTAGTGCCTACAAGTGATCTACTTTCTAGTGGTGGGCGTTAACGCTAACAATGGTCAACGTCAACACCAGTTAACATTGAGTGTGATTAATTGTTGGAAAAAACTGCTAACGTTAACCTGCCAGACAGAATAGAAGACCAAGCGTCTTTGTTTGTTCAGTGTGCAGGTGTGCAGTGCATGTGTTCAGTGAGAAGGCTCTAGTCATCAATTGACTGTCGCCTGTTTCTTAGATAAATAAAAACTGATTATTTATAGAGGAATAAGTTTTTGAGTTACATGTATTACTATTTACTAGTTAATTAATCAGTTATTATAATCAATTATTACAATAATTCCAATGCGTGATAAAATAAAATCATGTTGGTTATTTACACCACACTATTTTCGTATTATCCAGTCGTCATTTTATACAGTCTTAGATTTAGAAAAAAACAAACAGTAAAATAGTAGGCTACAGCAGAAACATACGTTGATTCAGTTGATGAATAAACGTTGACGTTAATTGATTTGCTTGAGTTGCTCAACTAAACTAACAGACGACTGAGAGGCATACGTGTAGCTGGGTGCGCGCGTATCTAGTGGGCCGCTGTCGCTAACAAACAACCACTGATGCGTCACCTGCAAGCACTAATAAAATGATCAACGTTAGCAGTTAATGTACTTCTTCGTCAACTGCGTTGATCGTTGTCGATGGTCAATGTTGACGGTTAGTTGTTACCCGTTAACGGGCACAGCCCTACTACTTTCACAAGCAGGATTTTTTTTGTCGCACTTGTTTAAACTATTTAAGCATGCATTCGTCAACATCTGGATTTTCCAGTTCTCTTGCACTTTTTCAGTCCTTTCCGCATTTGTTTGATTGATTATTTATAATTTTTTCCTTATGTTTTAATAACATATTCAGTGGTATTCCAAAATCTTTCGTTACATGCTATTTTTTTAACGACCTTTACCACTTCATGGATAACGGTGACTTTTTCCGTTAAAGTTATTGTTATATACATTCATTTCGATATAGACATGGCGGTAAACACATTTGAACAAAAAAGGAAACACTGACTCATAACATCAACTTGTAAAAAAAGATATAACTTTCACCAATAGTGTAGCAAACCAACTGACAGGTCCATGCGATGGAGAAAGCAACTCGACAATACAGTACAGCCTAGATACGCACACACCTATAGTGTAGTAATTGACGCAGATAACTGTGGAGGAAGAGGATGCTTTTGTATTTTCCATTTCTGTCCATTCGCAGGCAGTCCATCCTATAACAGAGGTGATTTAAAGTAATACTGTTTGTGTAACCCTTCGCACGCTGAATAAAATGAGTGTAATTAACCCCAAATGCTAATTTAGTTCGACTGTATTATTTTAAATTAAAGTTAGACATTTGTGCTTTAGCATTTTTGGAAAGAATAATATGATATATAATTTTGTTTGGTATGAAGCAGAATTTATATATTTTTTAAATGATTTAAATATATAACGCCATGGAATAGAGGTGGGTTGTGACAGGATTTTTCTTTACTTTATACATCATGATAATTTTAGTATCAGCCAATAAATAAACTCAAATATTTATATATAACTTTTTATATGTATGTATCTTTTGTTAATAAGCATTTTCACTATTTAAATTAAATAAATGAAAAAACACTGTTTTATTCTCCACAATATTTATTGAGCTTTCCAACAATATTAGGAATGTATTCTGTTGAATAGCAATTATGGAATCTCTTTGGAAAAAAAACTTTGTACAGAGTATGGATATTATAAACACAATTTATATGTGGTGCAAAACATTGTATCATGTAACCTACCGGTATAAGAGTATCCGATGAAGTATAATTTTAGAAAAGCTAAGCTAGCTAATTAACCTATTAAATTAGGAATAAAGATAATTTGTACATGACATTATTTCATCTAACCTACCAAGAATATCAGTTTAGCTCTCACTTTAGCAGTGTTTAGCTAGTGCAACCTATGAAATTCAAAAATAAGAACGACTATCACTATAAGCACAATGCTAAGCAATGCCATCCAAACTTTGAAAATAGGAATAAAAACTGTTGAATTTGTACTTTAATCTAATTAAATAAATATATAAAATCACAGGGTAAAGGTTAACATACCTTTGCAATTAAGGAAACAGGACCGAGGCGAGTAATACTCCAACCACAGTGAGTAATATTCTAGTTTAATATACAACAGTAATGATAAGGAAAATTATTAGTAATTTAAACATTGTGTGAGTAAATATTTTTAATTGAAAGTGAAATGTCAAAACAAATCTGCCGTGTTTTGATGTTTTGCAGATTATGTATGAAGAATATACGGAAGTAATTGAACAAATTTTTATAGCATATGATGCAAAAACAGAAAACCATGTAGCCTTGTGCTCTTATTGTTGATGCCGGTTCAAAGTGGCCAAAAGTAATTGAAATGATTAAGTACTACATCTGAGAAAACTATTCAGGAATTGTGGAAAGTTTGTGCACAACTGGAGTTAACCGAAACTGTAGTTACTGGTAATAACAGATATCTAATATCAGATATATTTCAAAAATATCTTGTGAGGAATAGAATACAACATGTCAAAATGAATCCATACAAACTGTTAACTAATGGTCAGGCTGAACGATTTGATCAAACTTTTTAAAAGGCAATGAAACTCGGTAAAGATTTTAAATTTAGATAACTTCCTACTTAGACATCTGACTACACCACACTCCGTTACACATAGATAGAAACATAGCTGTTCTCCTCTTTCGTAGGAATTTAGGCACAAAAATGCACTTATTTTGACCAAACTAAAAATACAGAATAGAAAAACCAAATTATATCATAAATCAAATTAATAGATATTTACGTGAGGGAGAAAGTATGCTTGTTATACACTATCGAAGTTCTGTGAAATGGATTAAGGGTATAGTGTAATGTTGTTGTGGTGTTCTTACTTATGACATATATATATATATATATATATATATATATATATCTCAATGGAATTATTTAGGAGAGGCAAATCAAATCATTACAAGGAAGTAAATCTTCACAGGTCAACAGAATGTATATGGTGGAGGTACTGCAAAAAAATACCTCAACTAAGAACTCCGAATAAAATCAGTCCTCAAAAAACATCACCAACTACAGAACAGTGGACATCTAGCACGGAAGAACCAATGGAAATGCGTCAATCGGTCAAGGACAGTAAAGCCACCAGATTGCTGAAATTTAAAACTAAATAGTGTGTTATAGGACGTGTGTTAAGACTAAATCGTCCTATATAGGACGATTAATTATATTAAAAAAAAAAAATTACTTAATTTTATTATAAATTTTAATCATTGAAAATGAAATTAACAGATAAACTCTCTATTAATGTTGTGTGGAGGACTATTGCCTCTGTACTTTAATCTAATTAAATAAATATCAATACGAACAATGGGTTAGTTTTTCTTTTAAGTTTTTCTTTTATCACAACTCTTCTTTATTCACCTCTCCCCCTTTCCTCTATAGATTATATGTTACCTTCATCCTTATTCACTGTAATCTCAACATTTGTTAAGTTATACCTTGTAGCACAAAAGCTATTTATAATTATTTAACATTACAAACATTTTTTCAATATGATGATTACAGATACTGACTATTAGTATTTATTTTATATAATCTATTGAAATATTTTCATCAATAATTCCTAAACAGGCATTTTTTTTTTCTGTGCCCATTATGTTTTGTTTCCACCTTCAAATTTTCAAGTGGAGTTTGATATATTACCACAAATTTTAAACTTTACATTAAGTAATTTTAGTAAAAGAATATTCCATTGCCAAAGTATGGTCACAATAAAAATTTGACTATACCATTCACATGTTTTAGTTGTTAAAAGTTTTATTTTTGTAGTGTCTTGCCTCGCTATCTTCATAAAAGTTGATGTTGAATTTTTAACAGTACTTTCACTATGTTCAGTGACAAAAACGGAATTTCACAGAGTTGAGTTTTAAATAAATGTTGGTTTAATTATTGTTAATGGGTTTAAAAAGAAGTTAATATTTGTAGTGTTTGCCACAGTGTAACAACTAATGCACTACAAACTATCATTGTTTATCAGTTCGTGAAGGGGGGGGAGGCTTTGGTACAGACAGCATGGATTGATGGACATTCAAAAATAAATCTTACCCATAGACAATACACAAAATATACTTTACAAATATATATTGCCTAGACTTTTTGTAAGTGGCGGAACAGCAAAGTACACTAGCATATACACTAAAATAAATGTATTTAAATATAAATTATGAACATATTTTTTCGAGTTATGACCATTTGAACTTTATTTATTTTCATTACAGTATAATAAAGCAGAATCAATTTGTCGTTGAGATTATTGAATTTTTTAAATTCAACCCTTGAAATCCTTGAATTATGCTTGAATTCTTTGAGCCTAGACCACTGAACACCCTGTCTAACCTACCAGTGTAAGAGTGTCAATTTAATTATTACTTTAGCAATGCTAAGCATGTGCTGCCTATGAAACTAGGAATAAAAACAATTTGTGCATTGCCATTACATAACAAACTACTACATACTAACTAACCTACTTAACAATGTTAAATATCACTTTAGCAGTGTTTAGTCAGTAATGTCTATAAAACTATGAATAAAAACAATTTGGACATGACTGTTGTATCATCTATGCTACCAGTATAAGAGTGTCAATTTAGGTATTACTTTAGCAATGCTAAGCAAGTGCCGCCTATGGATTATATATTTTATGCTATAGGTTATGCATAAGGGTATAATTTTAAGTTATCACTTTAGTAATATAAAGCGAGTGCCGAGTAAGCTGTGACTGGAGGAACAAGGTTCACGGTTGGTTTACAGTTGGCTTTCAGAGCAACTTTACTCAGAACTACAATTTGACTCTTATACAACAATTGCTGAACAATTGACAGAGTACATAAGTCTTAAACAAAAGCTAAACTCTTCAATTTAATTCATCTTTTTAAAATTTTATCGAGACAATTGTAGACAGAATTTTGTTATTATTATTAATTACTTCTAGAAAGCTTTCTTAACCTTTTTATATAGATCTTTGTTCTTGTTTTACAGGGGATAAAATGCTGGACATCCCAACTGGCCGAGGCGCTCAGTTTGGTTCTGAGCCTACTCAACATTTTACTATTATTTTTAATACATTTGTTATGATGACTCTGTTTAACGAAATCAATGCCAGAAAGATCCATGGTCAGCGCAATATTTTTGAAGGCTTTTTTACAAATCCTATTTTCTATAGCATTTGGATTGGTACAGTCTTATCTCAGGTAACAATAATTTTGATATTATAAATAGTATAATAATTGTTTTTGTTTTGTGGTAAGGTAAGTTGGGGAGCAATGAGGTAATTTATGGTGTGTACTGGCTGAACTTCATAAGCGTGTTTACATAAATTATAGATGTTAGTAACTAGAGAAAAATAACAAGTAGTTTAATTGAGCAATTCTTCCCAATAATGAATTGCAAATATGATGTTTACATAGTCTCAATCTCTCCAATCACTTTGAGCTTGTGAATTTTGTGTTAAAAGTCTGGTTGTATTTATGTTCATTTATTGATTTGTAACTTGCTTCTTTTCCCCTTTTAATCGCGACATAATTTGATTTCATATTATTTTTTTTAAATATGTAATATATTGTTTAATTTTAGGTGTTAATTATTCAATTTGGTCGAGAAGCATTCTCAACAAAAAGTCTCACGCTTGAGCAATGGTTATGGTGCCTGTTTTTTGGTGTTGGAACACTTCTTTGGGGCCAAGTTGTTACAACTGTTCCCACCAGGAAGATTCCTAAAATCCTTTCGTAAGTTTAAGAAAATTTGTTTAACTAGTAGACATTCCATCTTATAACAACTTTGCTTAAGTTGATAGTTTTATATTTGCTTATCCCTTCTATTGTAATTACAAAAATTGTAGTAAATTGATATGTCATTTAATTAGATTTATTATGTTTTGATAAAAATACATTATTAATGAGTAGTGGTATTAAAATTCCTACTTCGCTTAACCATTCTTTGAAAATGACTTATATTTGCCGTATTGCCTGCTGAAAACTCAATCATGCTTTTAGGCAATGATTTAATTCTTGTTACCATGATAATTAGAAACTAATATAATGTCCTGTATATGTATGCAGAATTCAACCAATAAGTAAATATGTGAAATATTTAAACGGTTTACTAATAATTATATCCAAAATTTATTAAAGTTAGGTTTTTTATGTTAAGATAAATTCTATGGAGTTGGTTTTGGTCTACATAAAAAAAGCTAACAATGAAGGCTTGATGCCAATGCACAACATTCATCTTCAAAACAAACCTTAGCCGTTTCGTCCTTAAAAATTATGTCTCGTATACAATTGTTTAGAATTTTTAAATAATATAAGATAAAATACATTATAATATATTATTTTTTAGATTGCTATTCAAATGTATGTAAATAAGGTAGCTGTAGTATTTATGCAAAGATACAGTTCAAATATTTAAAACAATTTTGAATTAAACTTTTAGGGTTGAACGCCTTACTGAGTAATGTTAAATACATGCATACTGTAAATTCTATTTTAACTATAAATCTACCTTATATATGATTTTAAGTTTAACCCTATTAAAATTGGTTAATACAATTATTAAACTCAAAATTATTCCATTTGTTTTAAATAATGTTACATATATTGTTCATTCCTCTTTGAATTTCACTAAAAAACAAATGACTGATTATATATTTTTGATATACTGTATTTATGTATGAGCAATTTTGTAAGAAAATTATCTACATTAATTAACACCAAATTTTGAAATTTTAAATATATTTTTATATTACATTAATTAACACCAAATTTTGAAATTTTAAATATATTTTTATATGTACCAGGTGGTAAAATTCTTTTAACAGATTTTCCCATGAAACTTTCATTATAGACCCCAAAAACACTAACTTTGAGATATTTAAAAAAATTTGAGTTCACGCCTTCTCGAATTTGGAGATATTAATTTTAAAATTTCAAATACAAAGGAATTAAGTAACACACCATTTAGGCCTACTTTTTTTACTGTGAAAATAATGGCTCAAGAACAATAATAAAAATGTTATATTTTTCAAAAATATTTCCATTTTTGTAATGATTTGAGCTGATTGTTTTGTTTTTTCAAAGGTATTTGCAATATGTTTTTAGGACTAGTTTTCTATTCTAAAGCTGGTGGTACAAATAGAATTAAAATGACTTTTATTGCTTTCAAACTCTGTTTTTGGTGTACAACTCATTTCAATGATTTTCCCTTCTAAATGAATATTATCAGTGCTTTGAAATCACATTTCATAACCTAATGTAAATTTATTTTAATAATAATATTTTATAGGCACTACAAATGGTTTTGAGACTTGTAACTAATTTCATTTAACTAGTGCAAGAGTCTTGGATGTGTTTGTTGTAATTTTATATATTTGTGAATATTACTTTTTTATTTGATGAGTTTAAGAAACATTTCCTTAGTTTGTGTGTGTGTGTGTGCGTGTGTGTGTGTGTGTGTGTGTGTGTGTGTGTGTGTGTGTGTGTGTGTGTGTGTGTGTGTGTGTGTGTGTGTGTGTGTGTGTGTGTGTGTGTGTGTGTGTGTGTGTGTGTGTGTGTGTGTGAATGATAATCAGAAAATATTATTTAATATTTCTGTTTCTTATAATTAATTAAAATTACAAAAATAAAAATTTGTGCTTTTTTATAAAATTATGTTTTAAATATTTTAAAAATTATTTATTAAACATTTACCTTCCCTCTTTTTTTCTTATAAACTACCACTTTTGTATTACATTGAATTTGTGTTGAATATACTACTTAAAATATTGAGGCTAGGACACATTCACATTTATATTAAATTTAAATGATATGTGTTGAATAATTTTAATCATAACCAAGACTAACATAATTTACTTTGTGTTATAATTGCTGGAGAACTTTCCTCAACAGATCAGATTAAATAAAACACACTTGAACAAATTTAAAATATCTTCCTACTTCATATAATATGTATCTGGATTCAAACTGTGTATAACTAGCTACCTTTGGTTTACACATCGTGTGAAACAAGGAGCAAGACTATTGACTTATTCCTTTACAAATTAAAAAAAAAACTAAAAGTAATTTCCTACATAATGCTTTAAAAAAGAAGACAAAAAAATATGTGAGCAAATAAGATTTCAAAGAATTTAGTATTTAGATTAAGTATATATTGTAGATTAATATGTATTATCAGTAGTATGTAGAGCCAAAGCATGTTCAATATACAGGTGGGGGCGAGGCCATCCTGAAGAGTATACTGAGGCCATTAATTTGGCCGGTGATGAAAAGTTCGATCCTGATGCAGATAAAAAACCAAGAGCTGGTCAGATACTATGGATCCGGGGCCTAACACGACTTCAAACGCAGGTAAACTGTTGATATTCACATTATATTATCGAACTAAATTTTTAATTAAAACAAGCAATGCCAATTAAACCAGCATTGCTAATTCCTCCTTATATTTTTTTCTAACTCAAAAATTATTTTATTTTAATAAAACCAAATTGTGTTTTTATTTATTATACCTGTTTTTATATTTTAATTTTGTTTAGTTTCTTATTTCAATTTTATTTTACCAAATTCATTTGATTAAAAATTGGATCTCTATGTTTTTAAATTTTGTTTAACTTTTATTATTATTATTTATATTTATATAAAGGTCTGATTTGGTGTAGATATTAAATTTATCTAGATTTACTTGCTTGAGTATGTGACCAAATCATATTAAAAAGGGTATATATAAATATTTGTATATATAAATATTTGTATATATACTGCAGTATATTACATTATAATAATTATTTAATGCTAACATTTCCCCGTTTATTTATTTTGTATATTTTTAAATATTTTTTATTAAGCACTACGACATGACAAGGCCTGGCACATTTCTAGCATTCGAACTGATATGTTATTCTTATTGTGTTATTTTTGTTTTGGTACATTGTATATACAATAGTCAGATGTATGTTACCTCAAATATAAGTATGTTTAAAACTAACAAAAATATGTGGACAACACGTCACTGTTGGGAGAGTTTTTTTTTTTAACATGTTTAGAGAAAAAGGATACTAATTACACATTGTAATGTTTTTAAAAATTGTTTTTACTAGGGAAGAGATGATACAAGGCTTACCAATTACGATTACGATTATTTTTAATAAATGGCGATTACCAATTACTACTGATTAGTGCTCATTAAATGCTTTCAAATTTAGACTTAAAACCATTACAGTGTCAAATTAGCTCAATTGTATTCAGTTAAAATTTCAAACTAATCATATAATAATAATAACATGATTGAACTATTGTTAAACATTTTAATTTTATTCAGTTCACATGATGTACTGATTGAGAAGTAAATAATTATTGA
This sequence comes from Aphrophora alni, assembly GCA_963513935.1. Taxonomy (NCBI): domain Eukaryota; kingdom Metazoa; phylum Arthropoda; class Insecta; order Hemiptera; family Aphrophoridae; genus Aphrophora; species Aphrophora alni. Next base: position 54,547,505 of record OY740765.1, on the reverse strand, counting down.
TAGACTTTGATCCAAGTAAAATAATAATATTATTATGATTATACAAAATAAATTGTAATATATTGTAATTGTTGAATTGGTTGTCCTTTCTTGTGTTATTCTCTCATTTTAATTTATGTTTGATGGACGGGGAACATTGTTGCTTATATTCTAAATCATATAATTGCATTAGGATTTGAATATTAAAACTTACCTATCATAGCTTTTCTCTGTTTGAAAACATTACAATGGTTAAGGTTTTTATTAATATATTATTCAGTTATAAAATAGAATAAAAAAAGTTCACAATTGTTTCCATCGTAACCTTGATACAATCGAAACGATCCCTTTCATACGTCCTCTGTGGAATTTTCCAGATATATAACCCGAAATTACAGAACTAATTATGATTATTATTTTTTCCTTGTTTTTAAATTATAATTTTTTTTATAAATAATACAAATGTTCACAGGGACACATTGTTCTCCTGTCCCAACTGTACCTTGATAACCTATTTCTGGAAGATTGTGTTATGGTTGGTCAATATTACTGATGCTGTTACTCTTTAATCTGTAAAGGATAAACATTTAACTTAAATTTTGTGATGTTGAATTACTGGCTAATTATGAACTATACCATTTGTATTTTTCACCATTTAAAAAAAAATATTGAAATAGAGATCTATATAGAATAATTTGTTACTGTTAATGAAGTACTTGAATAACATGTTTTATTTTGTGATGAGCTCTAATTGTCAAGCCCGAAGCGGTTTGAGAAGTATGAATCAGCGGTTACCGATTATCGTAATAATCACCGATTACGAGTAATCAGTAAGCTAATCGTCTCGTCTCTAGTTTTAATCAGTTGTCATAAAATAAGAAACAAATAATATGCTCGACATATTCTTGGAGAACTAATTTGGCAATGCTTGGTTTAACATTTATTTTGCTAAACCTGATGTTACAGGGTTACTTGTTTATCTTTTGTTTTATGTTATGTTTTACAGATTTGGAATGTGAGACTTCCTTTTGTAGCCCAATGACAAAGCTAGTATCTGTTTTATTACCCTTAAACATGTCATTATATACATTTACATTTTGCATTTTCTTTCTTTATTATTGAATCTGTTTCTCTGACCATTGAGTGTGTATTATAGTGCAAGATATCTTTTATGATTGTAGTTCATCTAATTTACTACCCTCTGGTGAAAATGGTTAACAGTTTTCAAATGTAAAATATTGGAGTAAACAAATTGATTGTTTTTAATTGAACATTGTAAAGACTTACTTTAATTGATTTCTTATAGATCCTGGTCAGAGCATAGTGCCTACACAAAGCAGCTATATTTGACCCTGTTGGTTGTCATTATCTTTACTTCACCCTACTACTTTCCCCTCATTTTACTCCCTGTCCTTTGTCCTTCTCAAGATTTTGTAGTCTCCTAAGCCTCATTGTACCTTGAAGATTCCTATACAGCTTCTGAGGTCTTCCTTAGTGTATATTCTAGCCATCTGTATTTTCTTCCATTTATATGAAGTTTTATTTTTTCCCTCATTTGTCTGTGTCCATAGTTTCTTATTTGTTATCATATCAGACCATCTTATATTATAATATTTTCTGTGAAATTCTAGTAACCTATTAGGTATGAGCTTAATCACCTCCATTGTCTCAAATGCATAGCCTATAGGAGAACATTCTTTACTTTTTCTTGGTATGTTCGGAAAGTAAGTATTATTAAGCTATTAAAAAATAATGCCAATCTAAATAATAATAAATAATAAATAATTGTATTATTAAAAAAGAAATGTTATACCTTAAACTACTTTCCCACATAATGTCTATCAATATTAAGATATTTGTCTTGGAGTGGAACCAATTTCTGAATCCCTCTTCGTAGAATGATACCACCTGTGAAAATGGGAAAATGGCTAATGATATTGTCTCATCATCATCATCAAAATGCTGACTGGCAGGAACAAGTGAAAGTCACAAGCTATTGGGTTTGAACAATTATCATGAAGCAACACAATACTGCAGCTAAACATGCCTCCCCTTTTGTTTTGCACTGTTCGACAGAATTTTGTTAATTTCTCACAAAACGATGCTTCATTATTTTTGTACTCTGTGATAAGAATTCAACAAGCAAAACTCTCTTAGTGTCTCAAAAAACGGTGTTCATAATTTTCTGGCTAAAAATTGTTTACTTGAATTTTTGATTTTTCACAGGATCCGGTGTGCCTTTATTCCATGGATCATTGTTGTTTTAATTTCAGCGTAATGTGAGATATCCACATTTTATCATCAATGTTGATGAAACTTAAATTAAAAAATCATCATTTATACAAATTAAATCACTGCCAAGTCGTTTGTTTCTGTATTCTGTAGTAAGCATTTTCTCATCCAGCATGAACTTAATTTTTAATAATTTATATGATGTGACACAATTTTAGAAATTTATGGAAATTCACAAAAAAGTGACAAAATTGTTCTTGTGAAGTTTTTCATTATGAGCTGCACTATATAATTATAGATGACAGACGACCATCTTTCTTTTCATCATCATGCATGTTTTTCATCTTTCGTTAAACTGTTCAACCAATTTTATCACCATTCCTTCACTCAATTCCATTTTCATTAAAAAATTCTTTTATCTGGTGATGAACCTCTGCTGGTTTCAGATTCTTGCTTTTAAAAAATGAATGACAGCCTGTTGTTCACAGTCGGTGTGTCTTTAATAAAACAGACTGTAAACAACAACTTCTTCTGCCATAATGGTATCTATAGTCAGCTAACATGTAAAAGGTTCACAGCATGGATGTGGCCTGAGACAACCAAAGCACACTAGTGGTCACATTTGGTAAAGGTACTTACTTACCAAATATACTGTATTTTATGCCCTTCAAAAGTTGCGCGAATGCAGTTTGGTTTCTTTATTCTGCTCTGTCTGTCCATATTACTGTACTATATAAACGTGTGTATTTTCTACATTGCTACAAATTTGAAACAGCGCTCTAGAGGTAGAATTATTTACATAGATTTAATCTTTTCATGGTTAATTTTGAGTCCTACTGATCTTGGTTTTCACTCTAATCGATACCACTAAGTTTTCCTATAATGACCTAATCTTTTTGCACTACATGGTAAATAAATTCTGCATTCTCATAAATAAATATTTATGCACTCAACAGTAAATAAGTCTTACCTTTCCCATATTTAAATCTCTGTGTACTGCACAATTAATAAATCCCACATTTAAATATTGGTACATTGGACAGTAATTACATCTTGCCTTCTTATATATTATTTTATGTGCACTGGACACTATATAAATCTTGCATTTCATTTATTTAAATCTCTACACTGGAAAAATAAATAATTCTTGCCTTCTCATGTATAAACAAATCTCTGTGCACTGGACTAAATAAATTTCGACTTCTCATATAAAAATATTGGTGTACTGAGCAGTAAATAACTCTTATCTTTCAAATGTATAATCTCTGTGCACTGGTATCTATAATATTGCTTTTTAATATATAATTCTGTTTGCACGGGTCAGTAAATAAAACTTGCCCTATCATATATAATTTGCTACTTAACTAGAAGGTTCATCAACTTTAAAAAAATTACTTTACAATGAACATATATCTAATCTTTAAATAAAGAAAATAATTCTTCTTGTTTGTCTAGCATTAAAGTATCGAGATGATCCAAAGATGGTCCTATCTCCCTTGATGTAAATATTAATCTTTCTCAAATCATCTACCTTCTATATCCTAGGCCACTTTGTTACCAAACATACCACACAGGGTGACCCTAAAATTCCTCTACACTTGCTGAAACATCATCCATATGCCAATTTTAGCCTTTGTAAATTGTATGTATGCTAATGATGACTTTATAGCTTTTGATTTTTTTTCCTTAGGCACAAATTCCATTTCTTTCTTTGACTGTACTAATTCTTCTTCTCAAATCTTCTGTTCAAAACCTGTTAAGCTCCTACACATAACAATAAGCCTAATGGACATTTTGTGAAGTACCAGTTTTTACCTCATGATTAGGTTATTCCTTATTACTTACTTTCTTTAAAGAAATGTATGTTCTATTATCAGCCAATATTCTGCTCAAAACCTCGTTAAAATATTGTTTACAGTAAAGTCTAAATAGTTATATGAGGTAACACTTAAACAATCAAAATGGTCAAGATGAACTTTCCCTTGTCTCTCCACTACTAACACCTTTTTTATACTCGTAACAACCAGGCTACCTTGCTTCTTTATTTAAATCCTCAGACTTCCTTTATAGCTTTCAAGAACTTACCCATTATGGCGATATTATCAAGTAAAACACCACTATTAAGTCACCTGGTCACAGATATTGCTCTGTTGATACGAACCCCCTTAGTCTCCTCTTCTACACTTGGGAAATTACTTCCTACTCCATGTTGATAGAGACTCATTCAGTTCTCTCAATAACTTTTATTGAATATAAGTAACATTTTCCAATCACTTATCCATATTAAATATTTAAATAAAAATACATGAACAAAAACCATTTAAAATGCCACATGTGAAGTAATGTATCAAGCGAAATTTTGTATTTATAATTTATTGTTATTTTATGTGATAGATACACTATCAGTGGGAAATCCTTATCAAATAAACATGTGAACATTTTAATCATGTAAAAAAGTCCAAACTGCATTGAATTATGTCTTTTAATTATTTCAAATATAACCATTAAGTAATTTTTATTTTTATATAATGACATTTTTAATCGTACATTTTGGTAACAAATATGTTTTTTGTTTTAGTTTAATATCACTGACAAAGTTACATGTCCCAGCACTTCTTGGAAGTCTCATGTTCATCATGCATTGTACTTATTTTTGTTTGTTCTAAGTTAAAATAACAATTATTTTCAGGTGATATCAATAACTGTTTTAAAAAAATGTAATAGTTCGAATACAAATGGGGGGTTTTTTTGAGGGTTAGCGATGAAGGAACTGTTTGCAGATGAGGTTTGACTACTGACATGAGGGTTGATTCAGAGTTCTGGTTATGTGCATATTGTGCACATACTTCTGAAGCAGTCCTTTAGATTTTTTGTTCTTTTTTTAGTTGGTAGAAACATATTTTTCCAATTCACATTAAAAAAAAGTGGAAATGATTGACTGTGTTGTTATTTTTAGTCTCATGTTAATAATTTATTTTTATCTTTAATTACCGTTACTATTTCCTTTATCTACTATTTTTTATCCTCATTTTACCTTTACACATTAAATATATTCTGCCTGCATGTACATAAACTCTTAATTATACTATAGTATTTATTTTGTATGGTGTTATTACATTATAAAATGAATATGGAGAAGTAATATCAATCAAACAGTTAAATTTAACTGTGTAGGAGTTTGAATCAGGAAACGTTAATATAATATAATAATTTTCTTCGTCTAAAACTATTGTTATCTGGAGAAATCACTGTAGACAAGATTTACTCCCATCTGTATTAGATCTTTTCTTCAAACATGTTTGGTACATTACAACCAATTAATTCTAGTTTTGTTGAAACTTTAATACACATGTTTACAAATACATGCTTTTTATCATACTATGAGTAAAAACAATAGTTATGTGTAATCTAACTTTATTTGATTTTATGTGTCAGCTATTATACACTATTTGAAACACATTTAATATATAAACAGTTGAGAAATTTATATTTAACGATTACAATTTTTCACATAATCACATGAAAAAAATAATAATAATAATAATAATAAGAAGATGAAATTATAGAGGTTCATTCTTTGATCAGGTTGATCAATAGTTGAATATATTTTAGGCCAAAATAAAGTTAAAAACACTTTCAAAAATGTTTCACACTGGTCTAGACAAAATATCTTTGTGTTGAATTATTAGAGTTGATACTAAGTATGTATTGTTATATTGGTTGCTATATCAAAATTTTCATGTAATCTCCTATGACATATAAATAAATGTTGAGCTTCACTTGTGAGATGGTGCACTTGATAGAATAAAATTTGAACACAAATAGTACGTTTATTTATTTAAACATTACTGAGGATAGCAACTTTGTCATTGAAATACATTTGAATAAATAAACGTACTATTTGTGAGAATTTGTGTTCAAGTTTTATTCTATCCTGTAATATAGTTTTTTTTTTAAATTTTTGAACCGTATAAATGAAATATATTGGCACCCTAATCAGTGATGACACATCTGTGGATATAGAGCTTTAATTTAAGAAAAAAATTATAAAAATCAGTGTAGTTGTTAAGGGTACAAAAAACACCTGGCATATATATATATATATATATATATATATATATATATATATATTATTCATAGATAGAACCAAGGATCAGGGAATGTTCTAAGCCCCTTTACATATTACAAATTAATGGTTCAAAATGGTCTTTCCTAGTGTATCAAAAACTTCTTTTTTTTTCTAAAAACAAAGTAGGCACTGACATTAATGCTATTTCCTATAATTTGAATAGTTTATGACACACAGAATCAGAGAAATGTTACTTAAGGAAAAAAAACACAAGTTTGTAACGTATATTATGTAAGGGTTTTGTCCTTCTCTTAATGTCATAAGGTGATTATGGTCAAAATTAGGTGATTAAGGTCTAAATAATTTAAAATTTGTTCACTAGGTGCCATTGAAATCTAACTCTGTGGTCTATATCAAATTTCAGCTTTTTAAGACATTTGAGTTAAAAGTATTGTATAAAAGTGGGATTCTCATTGGTAAACAGGTAAACAATAAGGGTGAAAAGACAATTTTGTGTTGGAGGAAATATCTTTTAACCTGTCTTTGTCACCTGCTCCGTTATTTCATCATCGTACACATTATCGCATCCTTCATTAAATGTTTTACTCATTTCCGTCTCATTTAATCTCTAAATCAGATTTATTCCTGGTCCCTTGTACCATGTTTTGTGATATTTATAGTATTTGACCACTGTTTTAAAAGCGTCAAAAAAACAATATTTCACCATGTCACACGACCATTGTAAAACATTTAATAAAATCTAATAAGCTAACCACAAATTTAAACATCTTATCTAAAACATCTAAAACATAGTACAAGTGATCAGGTATAAACTTCATTTCAAAAGTAGAGGGAGGGACACTTTTTAGTAACCCAGGATATATAAATATTCACAAATTAATCAATCAAATCCAAATTGTATATTTTTACTTTTTAAATTTTGTCTCTACATTGTTAAATATCATTAAATAAATATTACAGTTTTTGAGATATTGGATGAAAAGGAATTTTAGCTCATTATTTTTTAATGTGGTTTTCTCAACACACTTCATATTGCTCTTGACTTTCTAGTTTTTCTTTAAGTATTCAGTTAGCACCGAGTACTTTTCAAGGTTACAAATACGAAGTTTTGTCAATTATGTATGTTAAGGTGTAGATGTTATTATAGTTCAAATCAATTTCGTTTGCCATATAAATGAAGCAGATTATTCATTTACTCATATAAAATTAGTTACTTTAAAAATTATTCTCATCAATTTGATCTTCAATTGTATAGGTTTCCTATTTATTTGTCTACTTCGAACTGCTTATGTTTGGATGTAAAATTACAATGGTGAAAATTGACTTTATTTAAGAAAAATCCGAGGATTATAGTTATCAATTAAGTTTATTTCAGAAGTAAATTTAATGCTTACTGGTAGAGTATTAGGTACCCCTAAAGGCCCTCCGCTCCCAATTTTGAATAAATTAATAGATAAAAATTTGCTTTCAAGAAACTTCATGATATTACAAAATCTAACTTTTAGCAGTTTTGTCCTACCCCCCTCCTCAAATTGTTTTTTTTAAGGGGGGGCTCAAATATTTTAAATAGTAAATCTAGGACAATCATTTTAAAGCAAATAATGAGCAGAGAAAGTGGCACAAACCAGATTCTGCTCCTATAAAATATGGCAGCTGTTTAAAATTTTAAATATAGCTATTTACCCCAATTTTTATACTTGCCTTTGAAAAAATTGTTTTTTTTTTTTTTTTTTTTTTTTTACTTAGGAGGCAACATCAATATAGTCTTTGTCAGCTGAACTCTGTTGTGGTTTGTGGCTCACAATGAAATAACATTTAGGTGTGGAGGCTCAGATGAATTTAAAAAAATATATAATGTAGTTCCTTATTAGGAAGCCTTTCTAAACAGGAAAACAGTATTCTAAACCAGATTTCCTTTTGTTGGACATGAGTATTCCACGAAATACTATACAGTATATTTTCTGAAAGAATCATTTGGACCCCAAACTTTGTTCAAAAATCATTATTTCACTGTGGGTCACTGTGATTGTTCCTCTATTTAATGGTTAAACTAAATCAAACTATGTGGTTAAACTCCTATCAAAATTAATTATAAATTATGGGTTTGTAGTTTTATTTTAAAGTTTAGTCAGCTGACAGTATAGATAAATGCAATGTAGAGAACTGCAGTTGTCACTGTTTTTCTCTACTCTTTATTCTCTTTAAAATGATGTACCCCTCGTCAAGATTACCATTTAACAATTTTGGGTTGCCTCTCATTGAGAGTTAGGGTAAAATTATCAAAAGTTAGCTTTCCCAAAGCATATAAGCATTTACATAATTTTAGCTGTATACAGAAGTTAATTTCTTTCATTCTTTAAAGTTTCTCAAAAGCACTTGCTCAAAAATAAGAAGGACGGGGGCAAGTGTAAGAAAGATCTGTACTGACATGTGAATAGTGTCATATGTTAGTATATAATTTACCTATAGGTTGATCAAGGAAGTGAAACCCTCATTAACCTTTCATTCACCAGGTTTTACATATATCATAATACATTTTTACTCTCTAAACAAGATTAATTTCTACTGTAGAACATAAACACATATTTCTCTGACAAAAATCAAATAAATTTTCTTTATAATTATGTTCAATTAACCTGGTAAAGAAATGATGTTGAAAAAAACTTTTTGTATGCATGAAAAAATAATATATAGAATAAAAAAGAGTAAATACTACAATTAAATAAATAATAACGAACTATATGTCTAATTTGCATGAAAATAAAATCACTATAATTATTTTAAATAGTCACAAACACAGTAATCAAGAATAGTGTGTATCAATAAAAAAGATAAAATGTATAAATAAAATAATACACTGTGGATTCGATCATTAGACTGTCTAGTTTCTTTATTTTTAATATAATTGATTGGTTCAGTACTCAATTAATCTTTATTAATAATTATTAACAAGAATAACTATCTCCTATACTTATTTCAATGCTATGATATTCTTCTTATTATTATTAATTCAGAATGAATTGTTGTGACTCACAGATCTGATTTTCTATGTTATAATTATCTGACTTTTAAATAATTACAAGTTAATTAATACACAAAGTTTGCTCGCCCTGTTAGCAATTCTTATTAATGCTCGTCTGAAGTCTCAATTCTCCCAGGAAGCTCTTACTCGCCAAGTCCGTCTGGCTATCTTCAAAAATTCCTACACCACCTGTCCTTGATCAATCTTGGCCCCACTGACCACGTTTCCTCCCACCCAAGGGTTTATATATTATTGTAGCATCAATGACATCCGCCTTGCTTGCAAGATAAGCAATTTCATCAGTTTTCCAGCTCTGTCATAATAATTCTTGTCATTATTAAAAAAGAACTTGGTCTATATTTCTAACAAAAACTATCCTAATTCCTAACAACACAAAGAAGCAAGCGTCTAATTTACATAAAAATGCTATAAAGCATTGAGTGTACTCACAAACACAGTTTGTGTGTGTGTGTGTGTGTGTGTGTGTGTGTGTGTGTGTGTGTGTGTGTGTGTAAAATATAAATATTCTCAGATATACCCTTAACGAATCATTTAATCTATAAAACAAAGAGCTTTTTAAACTTTTCAGTAAAAAACAATAATTTAAAAAAATGTTTTCAAAAAAGGTTTAAAGATTGATTAATAGCAAATAAAACTGTTCCCACATTATTCGTTAATACTGTTCAATATTGATCTGAATGTTGGTAACTTTAGCTTTAGTTAAACTTAGTCAAATATTCATCTTCACACACCTCTCGTGAATGCACAAATGTTTTACTTTGACTAATAGCTGATAAAGCCGGTTCACACTATTCGTGAATGTGGTTGAATATTCAATCGAATGCTGGTAGCTTTCTTTCCAGTTAAACCTATACAAATATTCATCTTCATATATCTCTCGTGAATGCACAAATGTTTTATTTTAATTAATAGCTGATAAGCCAGTTCTATACTATTCTTGAATGTAGTTGAATATTCAATCAAATGTAGGTAGCTTTCTCTCTTGATTAACCTATACAAATAGTCATCTTCCCACACTATTTGTGAGTGAGGTCAAATATTCAAACGAATGTAGGTAGCTTTCACTCTAGTTTAACCTATACAAATATTCACCGAATGTAGGTAACTTTCTTTCTAGTTTAACCTATACATACAGTATATTCTGTTCACACACTTGTCATGAATGCACAAATGTTTTTACTGGGACTAATAGCAGATAAAGTTTTTCTCGTACTATTTGTGAGTGTCTTTGAATATTCGATTAAATATTGGTAGCTTTCTGTCTAGTTAAACATTCAACATACTGTTTGAAAAATTTAGAAATGTTTTTATTTTAAATATTTGGCCCAACCATTTTACTTTCTCACATATATGTAGTGTAGAGAAAGTTAGATGATGGTGGTCAAAAAATAGTTCTTGAGTTTTTTTCCAGATCTATCTATTTTGAGGTTCTCTGTGTTCAAAAAGTTTATTTTTGTTGATCTCTGTTTTTTGTATGTCATTAGTGCAGTGCTCTACAGCATTGTTTACATACACCTTACAATGTTTTGCTTGATTTTGGGAATAATCCACTTTCTAACAATTTCAATCAACTTTTTCCATCCGTAAAAGGTTGCTCCAGAAGTAAAATTATAAAAATATAAATTTATATTTTGATTATTGTGTTCAATGAAAAATCAAGTTTACACGATAATTTTACTCATAGTAATTTTTTTTAAAACATCCAACCTCTTAGAAGTATCCAATCTCTTAGACACTAATCATTGTGTCCAGCAACCTGATAAAACTTTAATTGTACGGGAATTTAATATGTGCAGGGAAAAAGTAGGAACCAAACAGGGATATTAAAGCCATCCTTGAAAAAAAAAAATTCTATTTTTAAACACGTTTTTCTTTTGTCAGATTATATGAAATAATAATAATAAGTGGAAAGTCAATCCTAATATTTTTTGTATTTTATGCTATGAAATCCTTAAAAAATTATGTTACAATTGCTAATTGTAATAAATCAGTGAAAGAAGAAAAGAGTCTAACTATCAACTGCCTCAGTTAGATTGTTCTGATTGGAAATATTCAATAGATAACAACAGCAATTATATTGCCGAACCGAATTATGTTTAGTAAGTCATAATTAATGAACATAATCTTCCTGAAAGACTATATATACACAGAATATGACTATACAAATATATATAGTACTGTATTGTATAGATAAAAAAGGGTAATAAAATATAGCTATGTACATAATTAATTATTTTACACCACCAATAGTTGCTGCATAAATTTTTGGAAAATAATTACTTCAATTTAAAAGAAAGGTTAAGTATTTCAATGAAAATAGCTGAGATATTGTGATTTTCTCCATTCATAAGAACTGAAAGTTCGTATGATGAAAACCCAGGCTGTATTATCCCCTCACTTTTTACTATATTTTCCTTGTTTAATTAACGGCAAAAAACTTTTGGGTCATCATCACTTTATAAAAATAGGAAGAAATTAACATGAAATAAACAGCCATGTTTAAATTCCTCGAATACTTAAATATTACCAGGGTCAGAAGAGAACAAGAATTGGTCAAGAAAGACATGATAACATAAGATTATGATAGGAAAGATTATGATAGGAAAGATTATGATAAGAAAGTAATAACTTATAACTAAAAATTTCCCTTTGTATTTTGAAAAATGTTATTTATTGCTACAAACACATTTTAAAAAAAAATCCTGTCTTCATTTCTATGGGTCAACAGCTTATTTTTATTTTTTAATTGTGCGTCTTTTAAAGAGTACCTAATCTGATTTTATAAAAAATATTTCATAACAATTCTAAATAATGTAATATAAATGAAATTGTGTATTACTAAAAATAATTAAGACATTCTATGTTGTGTAATTAATTTTAAAAGATTCATTTAACATTGTTTTTGATTGAAAAGGCCAGTAGGAAACTACTGTATAAAAAAAAAAAAAAAATTGGTGTCAAATCCAGCTTCATTTTTTAAAAACGATTGTTAATTCAAAATTTTAAATAGTTTTAAATTAAGTTTTTAATTAAATAATAACTGTAAAAGATATCGGGATGAAATTGTACATATATACAGGTTAGAATTTAATAGGGCACATAGCCTATTTGATATATATAGTGGAAGAACATTTTCTATGGCTCCGGCTAAAAATCTGTCTAAAATAAAATAAAATGAAATGATTTATTTCAGCAATGTTACAGAACGGCACTGAAATCTGAATTTTTTACTTATACAGCGTACTGCATTTTTGGACATAATTCATTTTGGTGATAAGATTTTTTTATTTTATAAACATTTCTATGTAGGGAATTGAATTTGCTACAAAAAGTATATATTGGATTTAAAAAAAAAATTGTTTAATTTTACTGTAACTTTGCTTTTGAAATTTCTGGTAAAAATGTGAATTTGTTTTGGTTTTTTAGATTTTTTTAGAAAAAAAAAAATTGTATATGTTATTTTTTATACTATTTTCAGCTTCTGTTCTTTCTGAACAAAACACATACATATATTATTATGTTTACTTCATTTTTAGATTTGTACACATTTTTAAAAAATAGTCTGCAAATTAGCAAAAAAACCTGGGCTGGGGGGAATGCCTGGCTCTACTATACCTGGGATTCAAAAGGTTAAAGGTCTGTTTAGTAATGAATCAATCAAACTTTTTTTCTTTCTTTTTTACTGATCTTCTTTTTGGTTCTTTTCAAGCTACTATTCGTCTCCAGACCCCACCTTTTGGATACGGTTTAAGATACCCTGTTTTTTAAAATACAGATTGAGATATAAACCACTGCCTTTTGGATACGGTTTGAGATATAAACCATTGCCATATTGATATGATTTGAGATACAAACCCCCACCCAACACCTCTTTGCCTTTTGGTCATTTCTACTTTTTCCTACCTCCTAATTTGGTTTTTGCTTTCATGGTTATTGTTACAGCCCACGCTCCCGCCTGTTTACCCATAGATGCATTACTCGATTTGACTCAGCTCCAAGCCTGTTCCGTTAAAATTTTCTCCACATCTCTACGATGCTCGGAATTACTGTATTTGCTATAAGCTATATTGTGCTCTTTACAAGCTTCATCTAAAGGATTGACTCCTTTATCACCACGAGCTAATTTCTTGGCTAGTTTTGTACCCAGCCCACAATAGTTGTAAGAAGGTAGATCGAGCTCTACAAGCAATTGATCTATAGCCTTGTTTAAAATCTTATCACCTGCACTTAAAATTCCAGAAATGAGACCACTACTCTTCTTAGTAGTGGCTTTTCTTGATGTTGTTAGTCTCTTTGCCATTTCTATACTGAATCAAAGCACATAGGGTCAACATATTTACCTTATGTTTCAGGCTCTTCAGTCTCAGCGGCCCACAACTTGCACCAATGGCTATATTTTTCTTTAGGAGTATCAACTTTACTATATTGCTTTTTAATCGTATGTGCGAAATCAATCAATTCCTTTCACAATTTGTCTTCTAACATGTCCACAATCTTCTTGCAGAGCCTTGATAATTCATATTTTGAGATTTTTTGTAAACGTTTAAATTTTAGCGTTACGTAACTTATGAACGAACAAGATAGAAAGAACTTGGGAAGAAGTGTGAAAAAGTATATTTGAGAATTATACTGTGGCAACCTCAAAACCAGTTTTTTTTTTTTTTTTTTCATAAATTTAAATTTATCAAATTAGTTTCAATCATTGTTAAATATTCTAAGTTAGGAAAGCAGTTTGAAACAGATCACTGAGTGAAGGTCACAATTAGTGGTAAGTTCCTACAGCTCAGAACCCGAAAAAATCCAACTTGGACTACTGAAACTACACATATTAAGAAAAATTCAATTTTTACAAAAATTCTAATTTTTCCAAATCTGCATAGACAGTTACACAGCATCTCCCCTCACTAAATCACACACAGTTTTGCACAAATTTGCTGTGATTCAAGTTTTCTTGACCCCCATTTAATTAATTTCATCAAAATCCTTTGCATACTTTCACAAAAATCTCTCACCTGTACATCTCAATTTTTCTGCTTGACATAATTAATAAGTCATTATTTAAATTATACATTTACTTATTAATTATAATTTTTTATTTCAATATTTTCTTAAACTACAATCATTGTATTTCAATGTTTTTATATTGTTTAACTTATCTAGGTCACTTCACCACCGAGTTGGGCAATAACATGAAACAGTATTGATTTAATAGCTTTCATACCTTCATCTGTGCCATACACTAGCCCTCATTTTTAAAACACTCTGTATTATATATATATATATATATATATATATATATATATATATATACCCCTTTTATCTTATAAAATAATAAATGTAGTACTACTATAGCTTTTAAAAAAAATTCCATTTCTTTTCATAATTTTTTTTTGTTTTCATTTAATTTTCTATAGTCTTTATTTCTACATTTGATCATGTAATCACTTAACCGTCTCGCACCAGTTCTAATTCAATTTGCTTAACAACTTTCATTGATCCCTTCTCATTTAGCTAACAGCTGATCGACCCTCTCTCTTCCTCTCATAGTAGTGTATTTTGTTGTTAATTATGATGGTTCAGTGACTTTGATTTTTTTTTTAATGAAATTTTTGGCTTGCTTTGGGCGGTCTATCACAAACTTGTTTCAATTTTTACTGTAATTGTCACATGTTTTCCTCGAGACATCCTGGAAATGAACTTCTGTACACTTGACTTTTAATTTCCCTCTCCATTTTAATTTCCTCAGGCTTCCCGTCATTTGTTCAACATGCAAATTATTTCCAATTTAATTTGTTTACAATGGTTTTCCTTTCTTCTTAACTTTATAATTAATTATATGATTGTATACTGTTTAATCTTATTCTGGCAATAATGTATCTTTCTTCAGCATCTCCCTGTTGTGAAATTTCCGACTTGTCCATTTTCTGTGCACTGATCCTAATACATCACTTTTTTCTTTTCCCTATTGTTCTTTTGGCGATTCTACAATTTGTTTATGTAATTTTACACTTAATATTTTGGTAATTAAATTTACTTAACTTATAATTTGTACTTTTACTCTTTTTAAAATTCTATGTTCTATTTTTAATTTATTTCACTTCTTATTTGTTTCGCTAACTTGTTTATTTAGTTTGAAATTTTCCCAATGATAATTTTGATTATGATTTTATTTATTTATGATATATTTAATTAACTCACTGAAATAACACTTGGTCATGTATTCTATAGGATGGGTGTATCTGAATATTTCTAATTATATTTCCTAAAAATCTATCATTTATTTGTTCTATCCTAAAATTACTTAATAATTTTAGTGTGGTTTCTGAGGTTTTTACTTCCAATTCCCATATTTTGATCACTGCTTTGTTATTGTTTACTTGCCAATTTCTATACATACGACTTGCAATATCACAGGGGATGTTGTTCTTCCCTGAATAATGCAACTCACTGATGGTTGTCAACTTCTAGGATCCTTTCCTACCCTTTTGGATGAAAAAATGTAACCTAAGAATTTCATCTCTTCTTGGCAAAACAGTGTCTTTTTTGGGTTTTATTGTTAGGCCTCCTGCTTTAATTTTTTTCAAAAATTGTTTCTAGATGTTGGAGATGCTCTTCGAACGTCTCTGAGATACACAATAGATCATCTATGTAACTTAATATATATCCTCAACCTCTTTGCCTAGTGTCAAATTCATTGTCCTGACAAGCTCAGTGAGAGAATTTTGGAGTCCATACGACACTACCTTGAAGTGGCTTTATTTTTGAAAAGGAACCCTGTGTATTTTCTTGATTCTTTACTTAAAGGAATCTACCAACAGTTTGTTGTTAAGTCTATCTTACTTATGAACTTTTTGTATTTGTATTGACCAATAATGGTCCAAAAACTTCTTTTTAAAACTGGTATACTTTGTAATCCCTTTTTTAACCATTCTTTCGCATGTCAATTTAGACACCTTTCCACCATATTTTGCACTCTCCTCCATGAAAGGATTCACCTCTTCTTGTACAGCTATGATTTCCCTAATGAATGTCATTGGTTTCTCTCATGGATTTCCTCAGAATTCAATTTTCCTATGCTCCTCTTCCTTGTGAAAACAACCCTCATGCTGGCACTCCCTGGACGTCCCATTTCACTTACTCTCTTCTCCACTTTATTTAATTTTCCCTCCATTGTCTCCCCTATTATATTAGTTTTTTTTTCTTTTAATTTTATGATTTCACCTGTTATTTCCCCCAATTTTTCTCCAAATTGTCTTGTTTATTTTGCCACCTATCTTTTTCCTTCTCTATCTCCGTCTGTACTTCTGTTAACTTTCCCTCTACTTTCTCCCAAAAATCACTCCTTTCTTTTTCTCCTAATTCTCTCTCTCTCTCTCTCTCTCTCTCCCCCCCCTCTCCCTCTCTCTCTCCCCCCCCCTCTCTCTCTCTCTCTCTCTCTCTCTCTCTCTCTCTCTCTCTCTCTCTCTCTCTCTCTCTCTCTCTCTCTCTCTCTCTCTCTCTCTCTCTCTCTCTCCCTCTTTCTCCTTTTCCCTTACAAGTCTATTTTCTTCCTTTCCTTTACAAGCCTCTCTTCTTTCTCCTTCCTCTCACCCTTAATTCTCTTTCCATTTTTCTTTCTTATTCCCAGAGTTCCAGGTCTTCTTGTCTCATATACATCGACCTTTCCTTTCTTTAAATCCTTTCTCCCTTCAGAATTTCCTCTTCCCTTTTTTTCTCTTTCCTTTGTTTCTTTTTCTTGTTGTTTTTCCTTTGTTCTTGCTTCTTTCTCTAGTTGTTTTTCTTTTTCTCTCACTTGTTGCTCCTTCTTCCTTTGTTCATATATTGCATCAATTGTTTTATTTCCCTATTCACTATTTTGAAACTGTTTTGTTATGTTGTCCCTTTTATGGAATTTCTTAACGATTCTTTATTTCTTTATTTCTACCCTTCTTAACAAGCTATTTTTTCTTTAATTAATCCTTAATTACTTTTCTTTTTTATTTATTGAAAATTACTATTTATTTTGGTTTGTTGACTTTCTTCAAAATCAGTTGTAGTCCTTAGCAAATGTATTACTTTGTACCTATTTAATTTCTATTCACAAACCGCCCTATATAAATTCTAATGATTTTATGACTCCACTTATGTAGCCATTCCCTTCTTTTATGTAAAATGCCTTACCACAAATATGTGATATATTAAATCACCAACGTTTCTTACAGTAACAAATCTTATTCTAACAAATTTTCCAGAATGCAGACAAGGGGTGATGATTACAGAGAGATGTTTGTTCTGCCTTTAATAAGGCCAACCTATTATTTGTAAAAACCAACCCCACCAATACCCCTAATCATAATATGTCACTCTGATCGAAAGTTAAGAATTTGTATTGTTTGACATAAGTTTTTGTTTACACTAATTAAGATGGTGGAATTAAACCAATGCCCCCGATACCCTATAGCATAATATGTTACTCTGCATCCAAAGTTAAGAATTTCTGTTGTTTTATGTGAGTTTCTGTTTAGAGTAGTTATGGTATAGACAATAAATAAAACCAATGCTCCCAATACTTTCCAGTGACAGAGGGGTGTTTGTTCTGACTTTAATAAGGCCAACCTATTATTTGTAAAAACCAATCCCACCAATACTCTTAAGCATAATATGTCATTTTGTATCCAAGTTAAGGATTTCCGTGGTTTGACATGAGTTTCTGTTAAGATTAATTAGGATGGTGGAATGAAACTAATGCCCCCAATACCCTTCAGCATAATATACCATTTTGCATCCAAAGTTAAGGATTTGTGTGATATTATGACAAGAGTTTCTGTTTAGACTAATTAGGATGGTGGAATAAAACCAGTGCCCCCAAAAACCCTGTATTGTAATATGCCACGCTGCATCCAAACTTAAGGAGTTGTGTGATATAACAAGAGTTTTCTGTCTAGACAAACAAGAATTGAGTTATGAAGAGATAAACAAAAATAATTGTGAAACTTTATTGTAGCCATTTAATATAGACTTTATAATGAAAATTTAAATAATATTTACATTCATTAGCTATTGCCATTGCCGAAAAATAAATATTCCAATACATTTCTTTCATTCAAGGTATATAAGTCATGGTCACAATAGCTACTTAAGGGAAACAACCTCTCTGCAGAAAAATACCTAAAATTTTCTTTATAATGTCTACATTAAATGCCTCCAATACAGTTTCACAAATATTATTGTTTATCCCTTCATAACATAAAAAATAAGACTGTGGACTGTTGGGTTAAATGAACACTTGTTTATAAACATCCAGTAATGTTGTGTGTTAGTGTCATTTTTCATATTTTTATTTGAATTTTTCAAATATGTTCACAAAAATTTGAATTTGCAAGTCAGTTAAAAAAGTTACATGTCTGAGTGGCATTGGTAGTAGGTGACACATTTTGGAAATAGCTGTAAGCAAGTATTAATGATAGGGGATTACTAAGGTCAGCCCCAAGTAGTCGCCGGCCCACACGCCAACTTAGTGTACAGATTATAATAATTTTGAAGTTATGGTTTAGTTTTTAAAACACTAGAAATATTGTAAATTTGTTTCACTTTCCCCCCATCCCCTACCTTCCCAAGAAGCACTGCAGTATTTTTCAGAATTAATCTGTTTTGATTGATCAATTTCGAGTTTAAAAAGAATTGAATATAATTTGACTTCTACATGCATATAGAACTATTGTTTAGCTTTGAATAGTTCAATTCAAAAATACTCAACATGCAGCTGGTTTGCTAATATATTATTTCGATTGCAAACCTCAACATCAGTATTATTTTAAACTTCATTTTTTTCGTATCCAAGTCACTTTCATTAATTGTGAAAAGTTCTATTAGGTAAAAGAAATAAAAGAAATATTTTATTACCTGAGTGGTCATTCATGTGACTTCATTAAAAAAAAAAAAAAAAAATCAGATGCATTTCAGGAAGGCAATCACAATAGTTAAAAATGAGATGTTCGCTCACTTGAGGTCATTCATTAAACAAAAGTATTAAAAAACACTAATAAAAAGACACAAATACTCCACAATACACATATAAACATAAGTCAAAACGGTTGGTGCATACCATCTCATGTCACATAAGACACTGGTTGATTTACGATTCACTGCTGACCTTGGTATATGTCCTGTCTTATCATATGTTTATCTAATCAATGGCTGTATTGTGTAGATCATTTGATCTGAATCACAGTTGATCATTCAACAAATTGTTTGGGCTGATTCTAAATGCTTTATATATTTCATATTCTTCCATGAATTTGCCTTTTGTAGATATATGAAGAGGTGTCAAAATTTGAATATGAATGGATGTCTCACTTTAAGTATTACTCAAAATTTGATTTATTTTTGTGTAACTTTTTATTATGCAAGTGTTCTTTAAACACTGACTTTCTGTCTGATGTAGAAACTGTCACAATCCTTACAGCTTATTTTGTAAATTCCAGATGTTCTGTCCCGTCGGTGTTTTTTTTGCTTTGGTCAGAATATTCTTTAGATGTTATTGTTGGTATAGAACATTATATGGATTTTGTTTTGTGAACATATTTTTTAACAGTTTTGGTATGATAGTTGTGTATTAGACAAATACACACACACACACATACACCACACTCTCTGGGTCTAAAAAGTTCTTGAACGACACTTTAACTTTCAACTTTTATTTTATAACTTTAAAAAAGTAGGAAAGATAGACAACTGAAATCTTACAAACGTTTTCTGGTGATAACTATTTTTGACAAATAAAGTAAATTAACCTCTATCTTCAAAATGGCTGAGGGGGGGGGGCAGTTCAAAATGTTTAAAAGAAAAATAGACTAAAATCAATAACAGAGGTAATTCTGCGCAATTACTTGGTCAACCCCAAATTTTTTCATATTTTACTACGGTCATAAGGATGTTCTCAGAAAGCAAGAAACCTAAAATTTAAGGCCCGCAAGGCCATCTGCCGAGCGATAAGAAGGTTCAAAGTCCACGCGATAACAGTGGCTTGCGGGAGACGCGCGGAAGGCCAGTTGTGACAGTACCGTTATATAATTATATATAATGACAGGTTTGGCCAGGTAGCTATATATATAGCTACCTGGCCAAACCTGTCATTATAGGCCTTCCGCGCGTCTCCCCATCGTGCAGAGCGAAAAGAAGGTTCAAAGTCTACGCGATAACAGTGGCTTGCGGGAGACGCGCGGAAGGCCAGTTGTGACAGTACCGTTATATAATTATATATAATGACAGGTTTGGCCAGGTAGCTATATATATAGGCCTATATATATAGCTACCTGGCCAAACCTGTCATTATAGGCCTTCCTTGCGTCTCCCGCAAGCCACTGTTGTCGCGTGGACTTTGAACCTTCTTATAGCTCGGCAACCTGTACGATGGCCTTGCGGGCCTTAAATTTTATGTTTCTTGCTTTCTGAGAACATCCTTATGACCGTAGTAAAATATGAAAAAATTTGGGGTTGACCAAGTAATTGCGCAGAATTACCATAACAGAAAATTGAAAGTTATTTAACCATTTCTGGACACTCGGTGTATTATATTTAGTAGGTAGTACTTGGCCTCAGGTGCCAGCATAAGGTTACCAATATCTAGTATTGCAATACTACACAAATTTCAGTTTATTATTTCCTCTTTCAATAACTTTGACTTTCATTGCTCAAAAGTGTATACACAGGATGCCTAAATTTTGCCAACTGTGGAAATGGATGGGATATTGAGTTTAGACTTGGTATAATCATATTTTATATAACCTTTTAACATTATACTTTATTTTTTACCAAAATATCAATTTTTTTCTTCTGCAGGTCAGAAGGATAATGGACTTAGAAGTTTATGATACTAGCTTTCTTAATAACATGTAAATAATAATAAAGAACAATTAGTATTATGGACTTTTTGGTGTTGGTAGTCAATTACCAATAAATCATGTTTTAATTATTTATTGATAACTGTTTTATACTTTGGTATGGAGAAAAAATAGAAATGCCATTGTGTTTGTCATTAAAACAGATAAATTGTTTTTATGTTATATAATGTTTCAAAGTTTTTGGTGTTGGAGATATTCAACATTACAAATTATAAATAGCTGCATTTTGAAAATGTTCAAAATAAAGTCTTGGTTTTTTGTATATAAAAAACTGTTTCCAAATATTGACTCCACCTCATCCACTTCCAAAGTTTACTCTTTCTTTAGAAAAAACACAAAAAATATGATAGATTGAAAATAAAGCTTTTTCATACAGTACACAGCTTTTTTATACACCCCTGTATATATTTTTGTATTCATTTGGCTTACAGTGTTAACATTTTACAATTTAAATATCAAATAATCTTGTTAGACAAAAATGCTTATGAAATATTAAAGTACTATTGTAGCTCGATTTTTTAAACTGACATTAAAATTACTTACCCCTCACTTTATTCAGTTATTCTCAACGGACTTTTCAACTAACTGGTAGTGTACTTGGTTAATTTGACCGTAGTATTTGATTTTGTTCATTGAGTAAACACCATATCAGTTCATTAGTTCCCTTTTTGTTTATTCAACGAGTAATTTAGTAGATTAAACTTTATGATAAGCATTCATGTTATAAAAAGACTATTTCTAGAAATTATTTTTAGATATTTATTTAACTTGCTATATTTACCAAAAAAATTAATTTGTTGTCTGTAGAAACTACCAGGAATGCCAAACGACTTTCTTCATTCTAAATGTTTAAATTTCTAAGAGTAAAAAAAAATTTGGTAGATTTTATAAGACTAAAGAGCTAACTTTTGGTATATAGAGCAATTTAGAGTTTTAGGGAGTAATTGAAATTTTACTCCTTTATTGACAGGTTAATTTTAATAATATAAAACAAAGCAAACCTAAATGTAACTCCGATCGTTTGTCCTCTCGAAACTGTTTGAGACTCTCGTTCTATTTGCTGTTTTGGGTTAATACTTGTTATTTCTTCTTGACATCATTGTCTTGTTTTTTAATGAATATTCTAAAAACCATTAACACATAATGTTTTACAAAAAATCACAAATATCATTTTGTATTATTCTCAGTGATAGGACTTGTTGTGTTAGATATAGTGTTGTTTTCTTACAAATTCGAACTAATGATTTGATCCTATATAATATTTTGCAATTGGAGAATTGATGGAGAACCTAAAATCAAGCAATATTTAAATATTTGATGAAATACTAATTTGAACACATTTGATTCTCAAAGTCTATGATTTGATGCTCAAACTGAAGTATGTAACACGTTTGTATATATGTGTGTGTGACTGAATCGTTTACTTTAGGTTGCATGGTAGGACATTTCTGTTTGATGTCTATTATTTTTCTAACACATTATTTTTACCATTGACAGTACATAATTATAATACTTTTTAATCATTAGTCTGCCATAAGTATATTAACACTTTCCATTGGTGAGATATAAAGCAAAGTTTCAGCAAAATTCTTACTCATAAATTAATAAATTAAAACAAAAAATCATTAATGAAAATTACTTAACCTGTATAAATATGTTAAGAGTAGAGTTTTTCAATGAGAAAACTTTTGAAGAAAAACATTCGGGAAAAAATATGCCAACATAACTCACTCTCCTCTCAAAAAATCAACTTTGTGCTCGATTGACCTTAGAATTAAATATCAGAAGTTGAACCAATTGATTTAGAAATAATAAGTTTTATAAATGAGGAGTAAAAACTAAATGAAGAGAGATATATTATTATTATTTGTGGGAATTGGTAATTCTGTCATTTGTCCACAATGACAAAGAATATGCTTCAGAAAGTCATCTGTATTTTATAATAATTGTCTATAATCAATTGTTAAATTGATTTAGGTTTTGTCAAAGTAATCCATATAGTAAGTAAGGAGTAAATGTCATCATAGTCATATCGTCCTTCCATAGCAGCAAAACATGGTAGCATGTTATGTACCTTGTTCAACTGGAAAGTGTTAATTATTTATGGGTAGCTTTACCCAAAACCAATTTTAATTTTTTTTAAATTGTGTTTTAGTTTACTGTAAATGTGTCTAGTGTCTCAAATTATATTTTTATCAAATGTCTGTTATGCTTTTTTTTTGTTTATGCTATTTGTTGTAATTAAACATTTTCAGGAAACTGTATTGATATTTTTTTTAAACTGTAGTTGCCACATCTAATCAGATCCTAACTTTCGAAATAAACCTAATACTTGTATTGTTTGTGTGCATTTTTGCATACTATGTACTGTATACATACATACATATTTTTTTATTTTTTTATAAAATCTGTAGCAACTACAGGAGCTGAAATAATTTTAAGTTCTCATCTTGCTATAGATGTAGGGGGCTGTATTGTGTTGCTATTTAGTTTATCGACCTAATGCTGTAGTTGAGTAGTTGATGTAAAACTTTAATTCCTTGGACATTATATGAAATAAACCAAGTGAATATGATATTAACTGAGCTTATTGAGTCTTAGATTTTGTGTGTACAGTGGAATTTGAAATGTGCGTTTTTGTGTAACATTTGGGATAAATGAAACAGAAGTGATGGCCAGTTACGGACTTTCTGGTTATTACTTTTTTTAACCTTTACAGCCTCCTCAACATTTAATGTCTCCCCATTTCACCTCTTACCTGTGTTTTGCAGCTACGAGTAATCAGAGCTTTCAAGTCGACCCTGGAAGATTTGGAGGAGAGACGATCTGTCCATAGTTTACACAGCTTGCACAGTATGCGCAGCTCGCGCAGTCACACAGGCCCACGTCCTCTCTCTGACATCACATATATAGACGAGGATCCTGTCAAAACGCCATCAACCAATAATACGCTAATGGTTCCGAAGATGGTGTCTCCTGCCGAAGACCCCCATCGTCCACTTAATAGTGAGGGACATACAACTCCCAAACATTTGCCTGATTTGGCCAAAATGGCCCACGAAACTAGCATCTAAATAATTTTGATATGCTTAATTAACATAGGGGCCAGCTTATTTTCTCCGTTTTCCAACAAGAGTGGCTATCTGGTCCACTTAAGCCCTCTTGTCTGTCAATTGCTACCTCCCTGGTGATGGCCTAATTCTGTCTGTTGGGATGAACTCTTCTGTCTTGAACATATCATTTTCTTAACTTATTTAAACTTAGTTGATCTTTTCTCTTTCTCTTGTGATGGTTATCTCTACTCCAGTGCAAAATGCTTTTATTTTTAAACTTAGCTGTACTTTTCATCATACAAATCAACTGTCTTGCATCTTCTCAGTTTCATCATTTATTCATTACATTTTCTTTACATTTTTATTATTTTCATTCAAAATGAAGCTCTGATCTCCCATTTTATAACTAATTTATACCTAGCACTGCCGCATTTCATTCACATTCACCATTTTAATATTCTATTTTGGTTATTACTGGTGCTGGCAAATGTTGGTTAATTTATAGTATTACTATTTAAGGAAATAAAGGAATTCAATCTTAGAATTAATTTATAAACTTTTTAAAAAAAAAGAAGGAAAATGAACATTTCAATTTGTAAACAAAATGACAACAGTTAAAAGGAAGAATACATAAATTATTTGAGGCTGCTTTGTATGTTTGTGGGTGAAAGAATTTTGTATCAAATTAGGACTGGTGAAATTGAATTACTAATAAAAAGTTATGGCTTAATTTATCCTGTGGGATGCATGTGGATACCAACCAACAAAAGCATTATTCGAGTGCTGCCTTTTTTGCTTCTTCCTTCCTTGAAATATCCTTTAACAATGTAACACTGACAATGCTAGCATTATAATAATTAATTGTTAACTACACACTTAAAATTTACTAACATGTGTGTATGTGTGTGTGTGTGTGTGTGTGTGTGTGTGTAAATATATATATATACATACATACATACACACTTACATACATACATACATACATATGTACTCATACATTTATATGTATACACCATATATAAATATATGTTTATATATTACTTTATAAACATAATTTAACATAGGTAGGCTATATACATTATTGTTGTTTTTCTACTTAAAGAAGAAATGTATATTAATTATTATTCATTATGTACATTATTACTTATTTTCATCACAATGTTTAAATTTTTTGGTGTAATTCTAGTTTAATAAAGTTACATAAAAGTACTTCCAGTTGTTTCTTTGACTCTTCAAATTTTAATTTTGTTCTTTTATTTCGATGATTTTATTGACTATAGTTTAAAAGAAGAAATTAAAGACTATGTATAAGATCTGACCGTATTTTAGATGTTTTTGTGTGAGTGGATTGGTTGTGTGGGCATTGGAGTTGTCATATATATTCCTGATATAATTTCATCAAATTTTTTTACCTTATTACAGTAACATCTTCGTACATTTCATTCATTTTAAAAATCATGTTTGTTCTTAGACTTTATATATGTTTGTATACATATCCATAAATGTACATATATACAGGGTGGGTCAAACATTTGAATATATCAAGACCAATAAAGATTTAAAGGCTGGACGCTTCGGGCCAACCACATATTGTTATTATTTGAGAGGAGTGTTTAGTTGGAGGGAGATAACTTGGTGTAATAAATGCTTTTCAGACAAAAACAATCTGATCAGTTCTATTTAATAATCTCTGACTAGCCTTACGATTAAGAAGGAGTATGTCTAATGATTCTTTATAATTTTAAATATCAATCCAAATTGACAGACCAGTGATTTGGGATGATAAAGTGTAAACCTCTCATATTTAGATAATATTTGGTTGGAAAACATTCCCTAGTTTCCACCTTTAAACCATTCTAATCCATTTATATGTTTACATCAATTTATATTTATAAGTTGTATATACTTTATGCACGGAGAGTAATATTTAGGTTTCCTGTCAGAGTAGCAAAATAGTTTTATACACCTTTCAAGAAGATATTGTTTTTACAAACAAATTCAGATTTTGACCTTCATTTTACACTCAATGCATTATTGAGAAAGTCAAACATTATCTATGAATGGAATAAAAGCTACATTTTACAATCGGTTATAATCTGATTTTATGAAAATGTTTGTCTACATTTACAACTCCTGTGAAAACATAATATCAAATTCAGTGATTTTTACGAATCATTTTAGTTTTCATGCAAAACATTAAATACTAAAACAAGATATTGTTTTCATATACAGGTACATATAAAGTTTGAGTTTGAACAGGTGACCAAATTGGCCTCAAGGAAGGGGTGAGGGCTGCAACAAACCTTACCTTTCCTATCATACATTTTTCTTATTGTATTATCCCTATTTATCCATTAGATGAATGTTGTAAACTGTATTGAATGTCTGTTAAATTACAAGACCTTGTGAATATGTCCATATTTATAATTTTTATTTAATCTATCACTGTATCTATCTATCATACCTTTCATTACCATTTGCAATCCTCCATTTCTCTTTAAGTTCTTTCATTTTTCTCCCTCATCAACATGTACGTTTATTATTAGTTGTATGTGTTTTCCTCTAATATATTACAGTCTTGATGTTAACCTGGTCAGGCCTTGTCTTGTCTCATGCGCTATACAATGTAGAGCCGGTTATGAATTTAAACTTTCTAATATAGTTTAAAATATTTTCAATTGCAGCTTTGCAGTATGCCAGAGGATGGGCGTAACCTTGTGGACATGGTGCTGTCTACAACTTCAATTTCCTTACACAAGGTTGCAGTGCCCTTCTCTGGTAGACATATGATAAGCATCCTGTTTTTAACTGTTTTATCCTTTTTCTCTTTTATATTATCTACTACGATCTGTTCTCACTGCTGTCATTTTATTTTTCTGACCGTTTGTTGCCCTTTACTCTTAAAGGTGATAGGTGGTGAATTGCAAGAACGTTTGATACCGGTTCCCTACAGCAAGAGCTCTACTGATCAAGCTGTAAGCTGTTTTCCTACGATCTCTTTTCTTGTCCGCTCGCTCGATTGCTCAGTTTGGTTTTATTTAAGGCTGTTCTAAATATACATACATACAGTAATAGAGAAAATTACCACAAATATTGATTATGTAACTAAAATTTCATATTTGGCTTTAATATTTTGAAATTTTTATCATATTTGTGTAAATCATGTATGGTAAATCAATTTATTCATCTCATTTTTAATGATTTAAAGTATTCAGCAAAATTGTATTGTCCTTAAAGCAGGACCTAATAAAAAAAATTAAGTATTATTGTTTTAAACAACTGTACCAAATACATTTTTCATTTATTCAATTTATTGTATGGAACAGCCTTAATCGTACAGGGCTTGGTGAAGTCCATGTGTATATATGTATATAAGAAAAATACTTATATATATTTAATTATTTAATGAGTGTCTGTGCGTGTGGTGTGTATGCATGAATTTGTTATGATAAACATGGGCTTCACCAAGTTTAGTGTGCTGCGCTGCTTTCTTTGTCGTGGCCATATGGCTTATCACTTTTGCTGTGTTTGTAGATGTCTAAAAAATCCCTTTGTCTGATTGTTTGTAGTGTTTATCACATAGTTTTTTTTTAATCTTTTTTTTTTTTTGTTCAGGTAGGTGATGTTTTGTTTTTGTTTAGTTTTTTCTAAACAAAACTGCATGGAGTTTATTTTTCCCCTTAAATTAAAAAAAAAGGAATTAATTCTGTCTGACGTGTGATATTTAAGTGCGATGAATATTTCTTGACATGTTCTTTTTTTGTTAATGCTTTGAAATATTATTAGATTTATTTTATTGATATGTTCTTATTGTGTTATCATTTTTTCATCTATCACGATATCTATCTTTCTCTCTACTCTTCTTCTCATTTGTAACCTTCCTATCCTTAATCATGTTCATCTACTGTTGCAGATATTTATCCCTCACCCCCTTCCCACATCCCAACTCCGCATGTTGTTACAGAATTCCTTTCGTGTTAATTGGAGGGCTGAAAGGCCGGATTACAAAGGTAATCTTAGTAAAATCGATTGAGCATTTTCTGCATGAAAGCTTCTTTGAAGAAGCACCCCAAAATACAGTGTGTGTTCAGTAACAATAAATAAATAAAATAAAACTAATACCTTTAAATACACAAGAACATTTTTCAAATTGTATTGAATAATTGAAAATATTGATAAAAATTGGTAAATTGAAGTGGTGCCAGGGGAAGTAAGAAAGTGTTGACGCAGTTTGTGTGCATTGGCATGGTGCCTTTCATAAATGTTTTGTCCTGTTCCCATTTGAGATCACTTCAAAACTTGTTATTCAATAAAATTTTTGATTATGCCTTTATTATTTTTTTATTCATTTAAAATTTGAGTCGACTCGTTGACCGATTTTTTTTCTTTTTGTGTGTGCGTTTGTTTTGGGTTGAAGAGTGTTTTTATAACAGCACGTTGGTGTTTATTTTGTTTTTGTGTGTGCGTGTGTTTTCGTTTTTGTATTATATATTTTGTTCTTTAAAATTTATGAAAGTTTTCTTTTATTTTAATTTATTGTTTTATGCTTGTTTTTTTTTAATTTTATTTTTCTTAAGTTTTACATTCTCTTGAACAATTGAATCATAACATAATCTGAAAATAAGAGGGGGAAAGTAATGATACATTTCATAGATGATCACTGAAAAAAAAATCCCTAAAAATACACTGAAGTAAGAATAAAGTGCTTAGTATTTATTTTCATAATTGCAAGTTACTTATAGAAGAGCTTACATTTTGAAATGGCTTTCTATGAGGTAGTGTATTTTTTTGGCTAAGTTGACCCTCTTGTGACATAAGTGATGAATAAAACCACTAGAAATACCAAGCTTGGCACAGGTAGTTATAATTTAGTGTTTTTTCTTTCAGGCTGTGATCGAATACCAGGTGAGATAAGGGAGCATGTATATTTAATTAGTATTTAATGTCTGCTTTTTATATTTGTTTACAATTCCAGGTTTAAATCTCACAAAATATATTCAGGAGCTTCTAAATAAAAATGATACCACTAATATCTTTTTGAATTTTTAGCTCTGTACTTTTAATGAATTATTTTGTAAGAACTACAATTTATAAATTTCAAGCTACTAATATGTTCTCAGCTAGATTTGTCTTAGTTGATGCGTGACTCCTCCTTTTTTCTATGACTGTTTACTTTCGGACTTTGTCTTGATTTATGTTATATATTATATATATATATTGAATTTTTGAGTCTATGTTTTTTATCTATGTATTATTATCATCACTTAAATATATTGAGCAAAACTTGTAGAACATTTGTAATGACTAGAAATGAGACACTCAACCAGCAAGATGATGTTTCAATGACAAAGCTACTACTCTCCTAGTTGTTAGTACCAAAGTGAAGATGATGGCTTGTTGTTGTGTTTTATTTCTATTGTTATGCATTTGTAGTTTCCATATTAAAACACCACTTAGAGTTCTTTAAAGAAGTTAAATAACTAAGAATATATAATATATTTTATAATATAACTTACTCTTGAAAAAGAACAGATTTCCTCCCTCCTCTGAAATCCTTGTGAGTACATATATTTCTTTTCAAAATTAAGGATAAAAAGACATATTTTTTAAATGTTTCTTATAAATGTTAAATTTACTATATTAACTGCCCTATATTAAATGTTATAAAAACAAAATCATGTTTTTATTTTCTGTATCAGCAATGATAGTTTTTTTTACTCCATGCAGTTGTACATAAAGAACTTTGGTTAATTCATTAAAGTGTCATTAAACAACAATCAGCCTTACTAAACATTTTTAAACATTTAAAAAGGGGAAAAGAACACATGAATATAAATGTAAAAAAAGTTATTTAGAATTTTATTTATTTTTTATTCGTCCAATATCTTATAGGGTAACTTGGTTGACATTCCTTTTAAGTATTAAAATGATTTGAGCCTGTAAATATAAGTTTTGAACACTTTAATGTCTATTTAATTTTTAATTTAATGAACTTAACATTTTAATGAAACTGTCGGTGCTCATTGAACATTGCAACAAAAAATAGCTTTAAATTATATTTTTTTATACATGAATTATTTTAACAAACAAAAATTGTAACAAAATCGTCAACACCAATTTGGATTTTTATACCTGTTTTTCTGTTGGCATACATTTCATATCTGTCTAACACTAAAAGTACTTATATTCAGTTTATCTATTATTAATACACTCTAAAATGAAATTAAAATTATAAATATCTGTTGTGTACAGCATAATTATTGAAAAGGAAACATTAAACAATTTTCTTGTTTCTTTTAAACATGATTTTGGTTTAATTTTGCTACAGATTTTCTTATTGAGGTTATATAGTTTATGTACTTCTCATTATAGTACTTTGGAAGTTGGCTCTATTTGCAGCTTAAACTTACAGTGAAATTATTTCTTTTTCAAAAATATAAACATGACCTTTATGAATAACTGATTTCAGAAGGATAGGGGGGGGGGAGTTGCTTCTTTTCATAATCCTATTATAGACCAAAATCAGGCAAAATTGTTTTTGACTAGGTTATTTTATTTCATCAAATTAATATGCACAAAATTAAGTATCGGGCAATCAAAAAAATGAAAACAAAACTAGTATCACATAATAACAACAGAAGACATCACTGTGACGAGATTTAACTGTAAACAGATTAGTAAATGAAATATTTTGAAGATTGAAGTTTTCTCTTTCTCACTCTCTGTCTCTCTCTCTCTCATATATACACATATATATATATATATATATATATATATATATATATATATATATATATATATATATATATATATGAGCTAATCACTGGTAACAATTTATTAAATATGTATATTGTTATATATATTTCCAGTATGATAAGTTGATTGTATATCTTGTCATAATTTAATAAATAGATTAAAGTTATACAGCCTAAGGAATACTGCAAAGGATGAATTTAATAAGAAAAGTGTAATTAAGTGAATTTACAAAGTCTAAATAAACCACGTAGCTATAATTAAAACAATGAATTAGTTTAAAAAGTGAGTTTGTTTTATATTTTTTAAATAATAAATTAAATTGCCAAAATATTTAGGAATATTTGTTTGTTTACATGAATTATAAGCAATCTTATGTCAAAAGGCATAATTTTTTTTAGAGATAGAGGAATTAGAATGGTACTGTTTTTTTAGTTTAATTATTAAGTGAATATCGTATGGATTTATTATAATTATTGATGTACATATATGCTATCCATAACCGAGGCGACACTGGTATCTGATTATGTACTGATTTTTAAACATTCCATTATCAGGAGTTGTAATTGCTGTATTTAGAAAGCTTATTTAATTGTTAACCACTAATATATTAAATTTATATGTGAATTATTGATAATATAATGTTTTTCTATAAAGTCATTGAAGAAGGATGACTTGTTGACTTTTCATTATCATATTTTTCAAACTAACTGAGCAAAATAAATATTTTGTATTGAAAAACGTTCAGAAACTTTTCAAGTGTTTTATTCTATCTTAACTCTGTTGTTTATTTTTCACATATTATAATGATAATTTATCTTCATCCATGTACGCTGAATAATTTGATTTAGTCATGTTAATCTGCTTCTGTAGGTTCAATTTTCTAATCAATACAAAATACACTGTTTTTCACATGATCCCACGTGAAAGCCAAGGAATAGAACCTTTCTAAAACTATTGATTTTAAAATCTATCATTGAAGGTGTGGATGTGCTCTCTCTTGTTAAAAAAATCATGCTTATGTCATTTTCTTGTTTGATGTCTTCAATTAAGGGTAAAACGAACAGTTCTCTGTGTATTGTAATTGTTGGTTCTGTGAAAATGAAAGGCCTGGTTCCGGAGACCCTCATATTCTGCATTTGTGTTGATGATCAGTAAACACTACCTGTTTTAAACACAGTAACTTTCATCATTGTCAATTTTATTGAGAATTATATTTACAATCTCGACATGCTAAGACGATCTTCAGGCTTAATTTAATATGTAAGCTGAATTCTATTTGCTTCTAAACATAATAATTTATGAAGGTAATTTTCAGTCCTAATTTTTGGGATTCCAAGTTCTCAACTGTGCCAGATGCTAGATTTTTTTTGTATTGCATATGCAAAATAACATAGTTTCGTTGAATTTTTGTAGTCTTTCCTTGTGAGATTTTTTTCATCTCTACAACACTAGTTTCTTTTTTTGTAAATTGTTTTTACCAATGTGTGATGACTCTGTTCTATATACCCAATGGAAAGTTTGTTGAACAGTTATTTAAATTCCTTGGATTTACAATTATTGTGCTTTCTGTTGAGCACTAACCATCTTTCTAATATGTGACACACCATCACTGACAGAGATGCACAGAACAAAACAAAACATGATACATTGTTCTGCTTTCAATAAAACAGTAATTTAGTTTGCTCAATTACTTTATATAATATGGCATTGTGAAGTTTGGGTGACTCTATGTTAACTGACAGTCAAAACGTAATTTGTGTGTGTCTGATGTTTACAGTGCTCATACTATTTACGGCAGAATATGTTCCTTTTTAAATAGTTATTGCTCTATAGACATTTGAGAAATAATATTTAAACCGATAAATTGACATTGAGTTGAATATTTAAATGTAATATATTTTTCCTAATTAAAATAGAGAAGCAATGTGTCTCAATGTAATTCAGACTTGTGAAACTGTCAAAGGTTACACAGATTCGAGCCTAATTGATGGTGTTATGAATATTTTTTTCTTATCTTTCTTTGTGTAACAGATGCTCAAACTTAATTAGAAGCTGTATATACTTGATTCAGTCAGTTTAGTCCCATTGTCACCTCGGTAGATGGTTTGTAAATTATAAACACATTTACAGGTTTTCAATCATTTACCATAATTATAATTTTTAATTATGTGTAAACTAAATTCTTTTGTTACTTTTCCCAATCATACATTTTGAAATTATCTAACAAAATTAAATATATTTGTCGACAAATATGTAAAGATATTTGTTTACAAAAGTTCCATATTTATGGTGAAAAACTTGCCTACTTTCTACTTCAATTATACATCATACAGTGATACCAAACACAATTTTTCTATGTACACTAACTAATTTTAGTTACATTCAGGTCAGAATAAATGTAATGTATTCTTTTAATTTACTTTTTCCGTATTTTAAAAACTTGAGTCTATTCTCCAAGGCCTCAGTGCTCTGAAGAGATTTTCAGTTTACTTTCATCAGTTAAAATAAGCATATTATCTTATTTTGATTTTTTTAATATACAATCCTTGTTGGAATTTTTTTTTTCTTCATAATACCTGTTTCACCATGAATTTAACTCAGAAATGTATTCTATGTACAGCACTAATTAAACATTAAAATAATTGACTAATAACATTGAATGTACTACTTTTAGTTTATATTATATAACAGTCATCAAGTCTCCTATCCCATGTTATAAACTTGAAATCTTTGTAAGACTGTCCTTATCTTTGCTATCTATTGTGGTTATTCGGTACAATAATTATCATGCATTTATTATGTATCATGTAGGTTATTGGATGCAAACTTTAATTTGTTATTGAATTTAGAATCTTGTTTTGTTTTTTTAAATTGATCTAAATTTCAAATTTTTTTCAGTATGTTTAGTAGACACCCCTTTTAAGCAATATTAATATTGATAGATAGATAAAGAAAACACTACAAGATGTCTTATGAATGACAAAGTAGTCACTTATTTCAACAGACCCGAGCCAATGACCACACTACTTTTGGTAAATGAAGAAACTAGCGTAGCCCAAACAATCAAAGCTGAAATTAACAAAACAATATAACAAGTTATAACAAAATCTAATAAAGCCACTGAAATAAAGTGATTGTTTCATCATTGATATGACATCTTGTGCGGTTTTGTTTATCTATTTATCAATCTTCATATTGCTAAAAAGGTGTGTCTATTAATCACATTGGAAGAATATAATATATACATATTAATAAATAGCAAAGATGACTCTAAATGCCAGTAGGACAAAGTTAAAAAATTATAAGTTATCCCACCTTGAGTCTTCTAACAGATTTCAAATTTATAACATGTGGCCACATAGACTAGATTAACTAGATGACTGTTAATATAAAACCTCAAGTAGTGCATTCAGTGTTATTAGTAAATTATATTATATATTAATGTTTTATTGGTGTTGTATAAAACACACACACACAAGTATATATATATATATATATATATATATATATATATATATATATATATATATATGTTTAAATCAACTGATGATGCTGCTTGTGGAGGCGAAACAATTGTTATGAAAAACTTTTCAACAAGAATTGTATAGACATTAAAAAAATTAGAACAAAGTAAATATTCTTAATATATATATATATATTACAGATTCAGGAAAAAGCACAAAACAATTGAATATTATTTTTATCATTAATGTTATCATTTATCTAAACTCTTAATTATAATAAAAGTATATCTTTTGAGTAAACATTTTGTTACAAAAAGAATATTGTGACAACTAAAATGTGTCTTGAAATTTTGATTATACAGTTTCAAATATTAGGATATTCCCAATATACATGATTATATTACAGTGGTATTCATTAAAGGCTGTCCAGAGAAGAAGTTGGCACTACTTGTCACCACTACATTGTTTTTTTAATAATTATAAACAAAACGTTTGATAATTTTATGTTTAACACAAGTGTGATAATATCTAAA
Source organism: Aphrophora alni (assembly GCA_963513935.1). Lineage (NCBI taxonomy): Eukaryota > Metazoa > Arthropoda > Insecta > Hemiptera > Aphrophoridae > Aphrophora > Aphrophora alni. Next base: position 54,512,473 of record OY740765.1, on the reverse strand, counting down.
CCAGTAAATAAATATATTTTCTCTAATTAAAATGGGTGTGTAGTGTAGCTCAATTTATAGGTTCACATGTTCATCTCATGGTAGTTTGGACTAGCTAACCATCAAAGGTTACGCTAGTTTAAGCCCAGTTGAAGGTATTGTGCTAGTTCAAAAGATATAAAGGAATTTATACTTTTTATCAGATGGATATTTTATTGACAGGGTTTGAAGAAATGATTGTTTTGATGTCTATATTGATTTAGTATACCATTTATTTACAATATATATACAATGAAGTTTTGAATTTATGAGCAGGTAAATTAGGTTTCAACTAATACGGGAGTCAAGATATTAATATTTTATTTAGAGATTATAATAATTCATAATATTACCAACAACAAAATATCTAAAAATTATAATAATCTTTTCTAACACTACTTTTTTGTAATATTGTTTTTAATTTGTAAAGATATGGTTTATACAAGGTATTGTCATATATTCTAAAACAGATGACAATTCACAAGAAAGATTAAAACACTACAACACTACATACATAGTTTCTTACAACAATTGGTTTGGTTAGGAGTTAGGAGGATAGGACTTAGTTTTTATACTTACCATGTATTCTAAAACTGAATGACATTCACAAAGAAGATTAATACACTATATACGGTACATAGTTTCTTACGGTGTTCATTTCTATACTTGTCATGTATTTTGAATCTTTCTGAAATTCATATAAAAAATTAAAATACTACATAGGTAGTTCAGTACAACATTTGGTTAGATTGGATAGGTCTTATTTTCTATACTTGTCATTAATTTTAAATCTTTGTGACAGTCATATGAAAGATTAAAAACACTACATAGGTAGTTTCATACAACATTTGGTTAGGTTGGAAAAGTTCTTAGTTTCCAACTTGTGTATTCTACATCTGTGTGATATTCACATGAAAGATTAAAACAACATTTTGTTTAGTTTGATTCTATCTGAAGTAAATGAATATTAACTAAACTTAAAAAAATCTTCATATTTAAATTCATATTTTAGTCTCACAGACAATTTTTTTTTTTCATTGTACTTGTGGCTCATGATTAATTATTAAAAATTTTGTAGGTTATTATATTTATTTTGTTACTGTTTATTGTCAAATTTTGGTTGATAACCCTAGCACAGTGTAAACTAGTCAAGATTTTCACCAACTAAATCAAATAATGAATGGGGAAATTGTTGAGTTAAAGGAATAAACAATATTAGTATCCATGTGGAAAAAGGTTTAGTAATTTAATTGTTTAAATAATTATATTTAAACTCAGTTTGTTGGATTGAATAATATTAATAAAATACAAATATTCCTCATTCTAGGCAAAAGAATTTTAAATTAAATAAAAACAAATTATTTAACAGTGTTGAAGAGATTAAAATGAGCACAATATTAACAAAGCTAATAGCTTGAGTATTACAGAGTTCTGTGGCGGAAATGTGAACATCTGGTGCCCGTCTAACACCAGTGCATGCGAGCAGTGGTGGACGACTTAGAACAAGCACATCTCGTAGAGTGAGTACCAGTCAATGTCCAAGTAAATTTGTATCGTGGCTGGTAGAACTTCATCATGTCTTGTTGTGTTTTTTTTTTTTTTTTCGGTGTATTACATGTTTGTAAAATCATTTTCAGAGCCAATAAATCTACCTCGCATCATACGATTTAAATAACAAATTAATTTAATATAATTTATAGGACCCCCCTTGATAAAATTAAGAAACAATAATAAGATAATAAAATTTCACTAAAATCCTTCTGAACTTTATTGTCAGCAATTTCTTTGCTTTTTTCTTTTCTTTTTTTTACTTTATGATTTACTCAAAACATTCATATTAAATTTCAGCTGCAATATTAAACCGTCTCAACCAAAATAATACCTTTGTGAAACTATTATATTGATTATATAGTAAGTTTAATTAACATTTTTCTCTGTAGACCATGTTACACATGTTAACAGATGATTCACCATTGTATTTAAATTTCATATAAAAATGAATACATTACCCACATAGTTATGTTATTGATTTTACTCATGGAATACTTTTAGACTCATCTTTTTACAAAATAAAATCACCTATCGATTATTCTCAGCAGTGAGTGTCAGGATGACTTCTGATAATCCAAACATACTTTAGGTTTAATAGGACAAAATTAATATCACTAAAACAGTCTAAATGCATAGTACTGTATGGTCTTTATTTAATTACAAATTCATTTTATAGGTGTTTAACATTATGTTTGAGAAGTTTAAAAGATAACAATATGAGTTACGGCTAATCCAAACTGTTTTATTTAATTCATTAAAAATAATATACCTACTATATGAACTGTTCTGTTCTCTCAAAAAATGAATAAAGTAATCAGTTAAGTCGTTTCTGCTACTTTACAGCAAAACATTCCGCCTACACAAATAACTAGTTTGTCTAGACCTTATAGGTGGTAAATAAGACAGAATGAAGTAGCATCAGCAGTGTTTTTTCCCTTCTTCATTGTCTCTTTATTTTTATCTACAACCCTTTTAACTTTATTGGTTATCACTGTCTCAGTTAAATGCAATCTAACCACTTAGTGATGCCATTGTTAGGAACAGCTCCTCTAAACTGCCTGGGTTCTTTAACTTTCAATCAAATCAGTGGTTCAGCATTTAATTAATCTTTATTAATAACACAAATTTATCTCTATCTTTCATACAATTCAATACAATACAAAACGAATACATAATAATACAATAGTGGGATCAATATTAAAAGCAAAACACGTTATTATCTCTATTAGAATACAATATACACAATTATTTAAACAATATTCAAAACTAAATATCCATCACACAAAACCCAGAATTATTCCAACTATTATTACTTTTTGTTCAATTGAAATGACTGATATTACAAGTGCCTTTATATTGTAATGCTTGCTCACCTTGTAGAGTCTCAAAAATCTGCCAGTCCCTCTCTAGTCCTTCCGTTCGGAATCAAACTCCCTGGGCTACCACGGAATTCTTCTACCACGGCTAGCGACGCAGCCGGTCTCTTCTAACCTCAAAGACCCCCTCTCCTTGGTGCCGGCCGCTTATATATATCTTACATCGCCCGTGGTGTTCTACTTCCCATGCAAGTCAAGTATTTCAACACTTTTTCACTTCTTTCACAATAGTTGGGCCATTCTGAGTGTCGTATGTTTATTACATTGTATGATTACATTAATAATTATAAATAATTAAATATATTCCTAACACCATCATCATCAACATTATCTTTTCCTGAAATAATCCTGGCTAATGCTAGAACTACTGTATACACTGTCTCAACATTTTCATGGTTTTTCTTAATTGTGACAAGTTTTCTCCATCTAAGGAGACTGATAGGATTTACTAGTTTCCAAGCATATCATAGATGCTGTTAGAATATATCATATCATATATAGAATAGCTTTTCAAAAAAGATTGTAGTCATTCTTTGTAAATTTTTTTGCTGAAGCAAACTGGACCTGTAATGTCATTTCTTGGTTGAAATTATCCCATTTTCCATTGACTGACTGGCCTTACATATTCTACAGCATAGATATTCCATTTGCAGATATTCAGTAGTTAACTGTAGCATTGCTCAGTTAAATATCTCACTGCAGTTCGGAGTAGTGAACCGTTAAAGATTTCCTAGGTTCAAACCTGGTTGATGGTATTCCATTTTTCACAGTTTTATACTACTTCTGTAACTTTATTAATCTTAACAGGCATAAAGTTAAAACATTAGGTAATATATATATATCAAAAGTTTATCAGTTAACTAAATTTTTAAAGATTATTACTTTTATCCTAACAATAAGTCTGTTTTTCTAATACTACTTCATACAAAAGTGGTTAAATAAAATTGTAATTTTAACAAATAAAACACAATTTTTCTTTTGTAAAATTCTATAATTTATTTGGTCTAGCCCATTAATTTGTAGTCTTTATAAACATTTTAGTTGTACAATTTTTTTCACGTAATTTTTGAAAAAATATCTTTCATCTTTCTACATTTATGTTAAAATCATTCTAATAATATATATCAAGCTCTTAAGGATATATATTACTATAAGAGACATTGTTTTGATGCTAAGTAAAGGGTCATCTAAATGCCAACAATTAGTTAACCCTAAAAGTGATCAAATATTGATTTTAATCATTTGTAATCCTTTTTAAAGTAATAAACGTTTAAAATTGACGGAAATGCACAAATAGTTGATAGATTTGAATTTTGTATTAATCAATAGCTGAGATTTCAAGCTTTATTTTGAGAGTTAACTTTAATTAGGCCTATTTTAGTATCATTACTTTGCACTGTTCTCTAGTGCTATCAACCAACATGTCCTTAGGCTGAATTACATAAAAATATTTTCATTAATGAAATTTGTGTAGTGTAAATATTTAAAAATTTATTTATATTATCAACCAACTTTTTAAAATGTTTTTTATATTGAAATTTAAAAAAAAACAATTATTTGTGATATTTATGTGGGATCAAAGTTCACGAACAATTTAAAAAAAAAATCACATTTTTTCAAGTTATATTTACAAAAGTAATAATAATTTTTTATACATGATATTTAGAATTTTCCGAGTAAAATGATATCTAATAAATGATAATTTTTTTTTTTAGATTTAGTTTGATTTTTTTAATGTGTCAGCAATTACTCGAAAAAGCTCATCATTTAATGAAGAATTTATCACTTCTAACGTTAATGTGGAAGTGACTTGTCACTCAAGCAGTGATGCATAATACATATACGTAACTATTCCTGTTTAATTTGAGCCATATTCTTGAAAATATGTATAGTTTATATTGTTCCAAATAATCTATTATTTAGCTACTTTATTGTCAAGCTACCTCTTAATGCAGCCTGTATCACATTTATTATATTTAGTAGCAATTATTTCCCTCAAAATGATAATATAATAAACTTTGATTATCTGTCATTTTTTAACCGTGGGTTTCTGTTAATTGTCAGTTGTTAAAACTATTGTACAACAAAAAATGTGAAGCTGGTGTGGTAAGTCTGTGTCATATGACAGGCTATATACTACTGAATTGAGTAATGTAGGGCTTTAGTCTAGGTACTCAATAAATATCTTTGAATCGATTAGTTTACGTTTGTTATTTTTATGGCTAGGTAAAAGTTACAATAATACACAAATATGGCAGTAATGTAAAAATTAGTGTTTATTTTTTATTATTAAATAATATAAATTGTTTATTATTACTTTTTACATGGATAAAGTTTATACATAATTTACAAGTCTTGCCTATTGTTTGATTAATCTTAAAAATATTCTGAAAATTAAATTACATAAATTGTAACTGAAAAAAGCTTAACAATGTTTAATGCTGTTACACTTAACAGAATGTGCTTCCGGTAGTGGTGCCAGGCATATCTATTATATGGTAGTGGTGGCAGCCATATCTGCTATATAGTAGTGGTGCCAGCCATATCTATTTTATGGTAGTGTTGCCAACAATATCGATTATATTATCCTTTTACTCTCGTTTTCAGTTATCACACCTGATGGATAATCAAAGTTTTACTGTTGTGAGAAATGATTGCATAACTATTTGAAGTTGCTGAAAATAAAACAATAGTCAAAACTTAGATATTTCTGAAAAATGATGCAGATGGAGACTTACTAGATAATCTGTATAATAGTTTTATTTGAAACTCCTTTTCTTGTTAATTTTACTGAGAGAAAAGTTTGGTTTTGTTGTATTGTGATCATACAGTTATTTCTTGAATGCAGTTGAATACTTTTAAGCTTTATGAATCAATTAACTTTATATAAATTGCCTTGATTTCTTAGATAAAGCCAAACAATTTAACTCCAACTAGTAAATATTTAAACAAAAATAACGTATGTAATATGCTAATTGATTAAATATCTTGCACTACAAAACAGATGGTTTACTAGTTTCATTTGTAGGGTATAAATCATACTTTGTTATCTAAATATGTTTTAAATTAAGATGGCACTTTTCCACCTATAGTAATTTCACAATTTATTATCTTGCATGAGGAGTGAATATAATATAGAAATATCAAATTTGTTTTTAAAACACCCTGTCAAAGTTACTTAAAACAATTTGAGGCAATGATTTAAACATTATTATTATGTGTTACAAAACTGAAATCCTGAACACAGTTGTTATGGTGTATTGTTCTATGAATAATACAGAACTGATTGTTTTTTATTACTCGTAATAAATAAGTCTACACATTAAAAAAAAAAAAAAAAAAATTAACATTCTGTTAATTAGAGATATGGTTTATGGCAATGTTATTTTACCATTTGATTATAATACAATTTTTATTTTAGATCCATTGTTAAGTTTAAATATTGCTATGTGAAATCGTGCACACAAAATATTTGCATGCAAGCCTGCAATGTACCTTAGGTGATTAAAACAGTATTTGAATTTTGAAAGACGTGCTGTTAGCCAGTGTTATTTTGCACAGATCCTTGGTTAAGCTTTCACAGGTAACTAAAATGTTTGTATTTATTATGAGAATGTTGTTATAGAATATACTTTCACAATTTCTAAACAATTTGTTTAACCTTTAAATCATTATTAATAACTGAACTAATAGTTGTTATACTAGAAGTAATACTTGTTATGAAATTGTATAAATTGCACATTTTATTTTTCACTTGTAATGTTTATTTAGAATGAGAAGAAGAAATATGTTGAGAGGATAGAACATCTACAATTAAAGTAAAATCAAGGTTGACAATGAGGTTGTTCTCAAAATATTGGTATATCATGCCACAAATTTACAATGATTTATTAGTATTAGTAACAATAATGATATTAATTTATCTTTTGTGATTTCTTCGTGTTAATGATATCTTGGCATCAGGTTACCATCTATTAGGGGTTAAGGAATAGTGATGTAAAACAAAATTATATAGTATATATAAAACCAATTTTAATTTAATGGTTTGACCGACAAATCTTTTTGTGTAAATTTGGTTGATCCTAATACTTTGTATTGGGATTATAGCAGTATAATTTATTTATTCAACATATTGTAAAATCCCTTACTAAATTCTTATATTATAGGTGGAAAATTGTTTATCATTCTAATCATGCCAATATTCTTAATTCATAAATATATTAATTACTATTATTCATATTTGCTTTTAATATTGGGATTAAAATAATATAGAAATTCATATTGTATACTGTTACATATTCAATATTTTATCAGACACACTTGAATTTATCAAAATTTATTAGATGGACTTGCAACCAGTGTAGTTTGCTGGCAAGGGCAATCAGATATAATAATTCCAATAGAAGGCATTTGTTTATGAAATGGAGGATATTTTACAGAATAATTCCAATAGAGGATATTTTACAGAATTTATTCCAATGGAGGACATTTTACAGGTTAATTTCATTAGAGGACATTTGTTTTTAAAATAAAAGATATTTTACAGGACAATTCCAAGTGAGTACATTTTTTTTATTAAATGGAGGATATTATACAGGATAATTTCATGTGAGGACATAGGTTAGTACTGCTATTTATATGTATTAACTGTCCAGGAAAGTAGGATTCATAAAAAAAAGTATAGTTATATAGTTTTTTATCTAATGTTAAATTGAGGACCTAGGCAGAAGATACTTGGAGATATCAACACTTGGTTTCCAATATTTAGGACATAGAATGTAGACTTTGTCATAACGAATGGCTTTTTTCTGGTATTCAAATTGCCAGATAATAACTTATAAAATGTGTGATGAACAGAATAGACAGGCAGTAAATGAGAACTTGTACTCCTTTAGCCAGAGATACAGAGAGCCTTCCCTAAATTCCAATGTAATCACCCATCAATTTTTTTAAATAAAGGATTGGATGAAAAAATAAATATGCCTTAATTGAAAAAAAGATAAAAGTAGATATTGGTATACAAAATAAACGAGGAAAAAATATTAAACAAACAAAAATTTATCACACCCTCAATTGTACATAAGTATGAAAACAATTCCAGGATATTAAATGACCCAAAACAAAAAATTCATAGCTAAAGATAAAAACCGGGTATAAGTAACTGTGATATAAAGCTCACACACACCAAGTTACATCTTGAATAATATTAATTATTTTAGAAAATGAATTTAAAATTCAGGGACGTAATCCGTAATCGTAAAGAGTAAGCAAAACATTAAAAGATTGTATCTAGAGAAGCTTTAATTGATAAGATGGTAGGCAGGTTTTCACCATGAAAGATTTTGTGTAGGCCAAATAAGCACTCTATGTAAGAACTCTAATTGAACTGTTTCTAGAGTTTCAATCACAGTGTGTGCAACACTACCTCTGAATCGTGAACAGGGAAGTGATTTGGAATGCTGACTAAAATAACAAATTTGATGAAGGAGCTGAAAGAAAACTTTGAATTTATTTTAGGGCTCATGTGTGATCTATTATCTCTCTTTAGATAATAGGGGTGTGTCAAGGATGTATGCTCTTACTGCTTCTTTTTGTGATTGTGATGACCATGTAATGAGGAAGTTTGTGGTGGGAGGTAGATGAAGACTACAGTTGGACAGGCAAGGTAGATTGGACTTCACAAATGAAGTCTTAAATAATTCTAGATATGAGAAAGAAGATATAAGATCTGAGGCAGAATTCTATAAAAATGGGCCTGAAGATTAACTAAAAAAAAAAGGATCTTAGAGTGAACAACATAACAGACATTAGTTGTAGAAGGTCAAGAAGTAGAGTGATTTCAACAGTTTAATTACTTGGGAAATTATAGTGTCCAGTTGTGGAGGAATGGATGAGGATCTGCAGGGTAGATTTAAAAAGGAAAAGAGGTCTTTGCTTAGCTAAGACCAATATGAAGATCAACTCAGTTGAGTGAAAGAATAAAGTTTTTTTAAATAAAAAATAATAATTACAACTGATTTAGATTGAGTAACTCATTTATCTTAAGTTATTATATAACTGTATAATTTTTGGGCTATAAACCTATGGTTCCTCCCAACAAAACAATATACTCATGACACTACGTGAAATGACTTTGTTCTCTGTAATCTTCTTGTCTCATCTAAATTGTCCAACATTCCTCTAATCTCTATATTGGTGTGCAGCTGAAGTCTCTTGGCATGCTTCACTGTGTCATGTTTTATTACTTTGTTCACTAAATCCACCTTTAAATTTTTGTCCAAATCATCATTCCTTATCCCTTTAAGGACCAGACTTATTTTTAGGAATTTTAGGAGCATTATGTTTTCCGCTATATTGGTTCTAATTTATACTATGTAAAAAAGACCATGCCTAAAATAGCGTTTTTGTAGACGTTTAGAAAAAAAATCGTAGAATCATTTAGAAACAAGATATTAAAATAATTTTGGTGTCATTTTCTTAGTATTTAATTGCTCTAATTGACTAAAACACAAAATATTTATTTAAAAGCAAATGAAAAGATAATTTTTTAAATTTTATAAATTTTTTTTTTTTATTTTAGATTTTAATGTGTGACATAGAATATCTCAAAAACTGAAAATAATTTATAGGTGGTAAACCTAATTTTTTTATTTATTATACATTGAACTATAAAAATGCCAATTTTAAAACAATTATAATGAAAAATGAACATTTTAGGGACAATAAACCGTGATAGCCTAGTCATGGATTTTTTTTTGTGTATTAGGCCTAACCTGAAAACTAACTTCACTTTCATCTGAACTGTCACTACTCACATTTTCTGGAAATAGTAATGCTGATGTTGATTGATCGTCAGGATAGTATGTTTTGTCCAAGTCAGAATCGTCACTGTTGAAAAAATCCGGTAATTTATTTATATCATCGTCAGAGTCTGTCAATGCAAGTTCACGGTCTATTTCACTTGTCCTAGCCAATTCGTCACTCATTGTCACAATTGTCACTCATACACAATAAACAATAAAACTACACTAATTAACAGATAAAATTAACTTAAAATAGTACAACACGAAAATACAAGATGAATCACAACTTCAAAAGCTAACACGACTGTCTCAACTAAGAATGTAAACAAACAGCATATCTGTTTGACTACGTTACAATGCAGCCTTGATTTCGTCATTTTATATAAAGTTAACTTGTAATAATATTAGAATAGACTAGCTGCTTTAGGGTGTTTATAAAAACATTATTTAAAATATATATTTATACCAATTAATTTCTTGATTATTATTATTGTAAACACGTTAAAATAATAAAAACAAAAGCGGACGATAGATCGTCCGCTCGGTCTTTTTCGCATATTTACGTGCGGTCGATGGATCGTCCGCTCGGTCTTTTTCGCATCGTATGTGCGGACGATAGATCGTCCGCACGGTCCCTAAAGGGTTATGTACCACGGAGTGTTTTCTTCATACAACCCCATAGTTGTAAACCATGTATCCAAATTGGTTTCAGTACTTAATGATATAGCAGCAATTTGTTCTCAACTGATAGCTCCGAATCTTTTCCATTTAACATGTGCCTTCCATCTCAGTTTAGTGTCAAGGATCATACCCAAGTACTTGGCTATATTTACATAAGGGACTCTCTGTGAATTAATAACTACTGTTATCATATTTATCAATCTATTTGTGAAATTAATATGAGTCGATTTCCAATTCGATTTTATTCTCCAACGTTTTGTCCAGCTACTCACTTCATTGATGGAAATTTGTAATTTGTTTGTAGCCTCTTCAACAGTTGTTCCAACTCCCATAATTCCAATCTCATCTGCAAATATCTCAATATTTACGTTAGTTGAAAATGGATTATCTCTTGTATAGAGTAGATATAGTAATGATCCCAACACACTTCTTTGTGGAATGCCTGCTGAAATTTTCTTAATCCCAGAATACTCTTCTTTACACTTTACACGAAAGCAACGGTCAGCTATATATGATTTCAAGATCTCATAAAGCTCCGGAAGATCCCTTTGCAGCTTGTATTCTAAGCATACATGTCACTTTATCAAACGCTTGTGCTACATCTAAGAAAATATTTGAGCATATTCTCCTATTTTTGATAGAATCTTCTATTATATTATCAAGTCTGTGTATTTGTTGTATTGTCCAATGTTTTTCTCTAAACACAAATTGATGTGGATGTGCATATATTATCGGCCTAAATCTCTTGAACAAAAGTTTCTCGAATAATTTAAAAATCACTGGCAGCAAAGATCTCGGTCTACATGAGTTTTTTTCATGAGGTGATTTGCCATATTTTGGAATCTTGATTATCTCTGCCACTTTCCACAGTCTTGGCACATATTTCAGTATAAATATTGCATTGATAATGTGTAGCAATTATTTAATTCCCTTCTCAGGCAACTCTTTAATTATTTTCCAAGTATCTTGGAAATGGCCCAAGTATCTTCTTCTTTCCTGATTTTTGGTACTTGCATTGTAATTCTTTTCAATCCCTCTGTAGCTCTTCTCAGTGTGTATTCTGTGTCTTTCTGTGTTGTCAGAGCTTAAAAATTCTATTGATAATTTCATTTTTATTATCTCTAATAATTAAAGATTTCAGTTGATTTCTTTGCTACATTTTTTGAGCTTTACGTTTTTCTCCAAGTAGTTCTCTAACTTCTAATAGATATGTACTGTAATATCTATAGTCAGAATTTTATGGGTAGAGGAGTACTACTCTAAGCCACTTGTTGAATGTTTAATGTTAATTGTTCAACTTCATCCTCAATTTGATCTATTGAAATTTTAAGCTTAATATTATCTTCAATAATTTGTTGAAAAGTATCCAATTTTGTTTTATTGTTTTTTAGTTTAAGCAGGTTTCCCTTCTCACTGAGTGCTAAGTGTCATAATCACAGGTGAACGATCTGGTCTTAGCCCCTCATCACTACATACATGAATCTAATTTCTCGAAAGTCCTTTAGACACAAAAAAATCAATGATATCGGGTATCTTATTCACATCTGTAGGCCAATATGTGAGTTTGGTGCTAGAATGGAATTCACACTTCATTTTCAATCCTGCTGATAGCAGATTTTTTCCCTTTTGGGGTGGTTAACCTTGATCCCCAATATGTGTTTTTGGCGTTGTAGTCCCCTCCTATATGAAACAATTTCCCGGAGATGTAAGTAATTGAGTATAATCAATTTTATACAGCGGTGGACAGTATATAGCTGAAATGTTGTATTGTTTACTTCTATTCAAGTGAACTGGAACAGTTGCTACTTGCATTGCTTTTTTAAAAATTTTAATTCCTTCATGATGCCTAATATTACTTTTAATAAATATTGATGATCCACCATCAGGAGTTGTTACTAACAAGGAAGAAGTAGGGAGAGGTGAAATTTATGGTGCCTCATAGAGTGAGGTGAAGGTCATATGTTGCTGTCCTATATATCACTTAAAGGAATGAAAAGGCAAAAGTAAGTCATGTTATTCATGTAGGACAAGATTTCTTTTGCAAACTATATTTTTTCATGGTTGTATCAAGAGAAGTCAGGATTTTCAAGCAAGAATAATTCTGTAATAATAATTATTATTCTATTATTTTTTCAATAATTTATTATTGTGGGAAAACATGATAATAACAAAGCTAGATACAATAGTGATTCAACCAGCTCCAACCAATGTGCATTAGTAAGGAATATTACTAACTAAAATGTAGAGGCAGTTGTTTCATGCTACTTATCAAGTGAAGTAAAAATTTTTAAAGAAAAATTGTGGGAACATTCAATATTAATCATGGTAGACAAAATACTGACTGAATCACCATCATATGCAACACATGCATAGCTAAAGAATATTACAAACTAAGATGTTGAATCAGTTGTTTCATGGTAGTATCAAGTGAAGGAAGGAGTTTTAAAAAAAAATTGTGGGATCATTCAATATTAATCATGGTAGACAAAATAGTGACTGAATGACCAACCAGATGCAACCAACATGCATAAGTAAAGAATATTACAAATTGAGGTGTTGAGGCAGTTGTTTCATGGTAGTATCAAGTGAAGTGAAGATTTTAAATGAATAATTGTGGGAAGGCTTGATAATAATCGGTGTAAATAAAAAAAAATAAAAAAAACTATATGAACAATCAGATGCAATCAATGTGCATATGTAAAGAATTCGATTAACTGAGGTGTTGAGGCAGTTGTTTCATGTTAGTATCAAGAGAAGTAAGGATTATAATGGAGAATTATTGGAAAGACTTGATTATAATCATGGTACACACAATACTCAGTGAATGAACAACCCGATGCAAACAATGTACATATGCAAAGAATTTTACTAACTGAAGTGTTGACGCAACTGAATCATGGTAGTGTCATGTGGAGTGAGGATTTTCAAAGAAAAATTGTGGGAATAATCGATAATAATCATGGTACACACAATAGTAACTGAATGAACAACCTGATGTAACCAATATGCATTGTTAACGAATGTTAAAAACTGAAGTTTTGAGGCATTTGTTTCATGCTAGTATCAAGAGAAGTAAGGATTTTTAATGGAGAATTGTTAGAACACTCAATAATAATCATGGTAGACACATTACTGAATGAATGATCAACCTGTTGCAACAAACGTGCATAGGTAAATAATATTACTAAATGAGGTATTGAGACATTTGTTTTATGGTAGTATCAAGTTATATAAAAAAAAATTAATGAATGATTGTTTGAACACCCGATAATAATAATTGTAGACACAATACTGACAGAATAACCAGTTTAGGTTAGGTTAGGTTAATACTACAAAAAGAGGTGTTGTGCCAGTTGTTTCATGGTAGTATCAAGTGAAGTGAGGACTTTTAATGAAAAATTATGGGAAGACTCGATTATAATCATTATAGACAGAATACTGACTGAATAACAAACCAGATGCAACCAACATGCATAGGTAAAGAATGTTACAAACTGACGTGTTGTGGCAGTTGTTTCATGGTAGTATCAGATGAAGTGAAGATTTATAATAAATAATTATGTGAACATTCAATAATAATTATTGTAGATACAATACTGACAATAACCAACATGCATCGGTAAAGAATACTATAAAATGAGGTGTTGTGATAGTTGTTTCATGGTAGTATCAAGTGAAGTGAAGATGTATAATGAAAAATTATGGGAAGACTTGATAATAATCATTGTAGACACAATACTGACTGAATAACCAACCAGATGCAACCAACATGCATAAGTAAAGAATATTACAAACTGACGTGTTGTGGCAGTTGTTTCATGGTAGTATCAAGTGAAGTGATTTTTAATGACGAATTTTAGTAAGAATCGATTATAATCATGGTACACACAATACTGACTGAATGTCCAACCAGATGCAACTACTGGTAAGTATATGTGTAGTTAAAGAATATTACAAACTGCGGTATTGAGGCTGTTGTTTCATGGAAGTATCAATTGAAGTGAGTATTTTTAATGATGAATTGTGGGAAGACTTAATAATAATCACAGGAGACAAAACAGTAATTGAATGACCAACCATGCAACCAGTTGCAACTTAAAACGTGAAAAGAGGAATGACTTTGACTTTGAAGTAACTATTCACTACTCTAGTGCAATAACCACTCTCAATACTTACTTGATCACAGAAAGATATCTCAATAAAAATATTCATATTGTCAATAATGTTTAATTACGTGTTTCTTGTCACTACCAATAAATAAAATGAAGTAATAAGAAGTCTAAGAAATTTAATAAACAGTTCTAAAACATCTTTCACAATTTTTGTATGGTGTTTACTTTGTGGTGTTATTTGTTTATTAGTTACTTTTAAACAACAACAGTAAAATGTCATATAGTTGTAATTATTTATAATAAAGTTTATATATAAATAAATGAAATAATGGACATTAAAACAAAATTAAATGAAGTTATAAATTTGTTTACAATTAGTGCTTAGTAAGGTATTGGCATATGATTTAAAAAATGATTGCAGTTTTTCAGGTTAAATATGTAAGATTGTACAGTTTATCATTTCAATCCCTATATATTCTACTGATGTTGGTTTTCAAAACTCTTGAATGAGGAAAGGATATTTCTTAGTGGTCACTGTGAAACAGAATTGAACAGATGAAAGTAATACAGGCAAATTGATTTTAGCTCACTATCTTGTACAGAAAACTTCTTTTTTTCCCTTTAATGTCGATTCTTAATGTTCAAACTGGAAAACTGGCACATTTTCAAAGAGAACTTTAAAAAAAAGTCTACATTCAGTCGAGTCTAATTATATTACATTTAGAGTATCGTTCATATATACAGATAGATACTCCAGAACGTTGGAATAATTCAAAAGTAGGAGTGCCTTGAGAATCTTGATGTCCATCGCTTGTGTCTTGATGAAACCCCAGCTTTTGAGAGGCTTTGCTGGAAACTCATTTTATAACAATATAACTGCATAAAAATAATCTTAATTCCATAGTGATATAAACGTGGACCTATTAACTAGAAACAACTAATTTTAGTCTCATGAAATCCAATAGTTTTGGTTACAAAACAACTGTGCAGGATTTGGATTTTTCAGAAACTATTATAAAAAACCATTTGTATCATAACATTAATTTGATCAACATACTATTAAATATTGTTTAAATTATCATTGGACAAAAGAACATATCAAATAGCATTTGAATTAATGTACAACTCTAATCTTATTTAAATTTAAGTAATTTTTGTTACTCAGTGTAACCTAAGCCACTAAACCGATTTCAATTGCATTTTAAACAGTTATGAAAAAGTCCATGTATAGTTTCTGTACAGATTCTGAATTTAAATTTATATACAATTCCGGATTGCTGAATTTTGAAAATTTTAATTATAAAACGTTCAACAAACTTTCTCAATCACAGTTGAAGAAACATATTATAATAATTTTTATTTTGTTATGAAACAATTATGTAATACTAAATGTTTTCAAGATAAATTAGAAAAGAAAAAACGATAACAACTGATTATATTTTGCTATTTTTCATAACTACTAAAAAATGTTTAATAAAACAAACACATATTCTTCTAATAAAATTCCCCCTGTATTTTAAGACATGATAAACATTTTATGTAATATAAACTAGAAGTGAGTCTAAATGTGGATGAGTAGAAAACAAAGTGTCGGGATTAAAGAACATAGCAGAATTGTCTTCTGGTAAAATCATTGGGTGGAATGGACTCGTGCATCATGTTAAGAATTCCATTTCAAATCCTATGAAGATAGATGTAGTCAGTCAATAGAAAACAATATAATTTATTATTTACAGTTCTATATTTAAAACGATTTTGTACAACAATTGCAATATACTTATTATTTGAAATTTTGGTGTTTTTGATTTTGATATTAGATTGGATTTTACTTGTTGCTTTTTCGTAGGCAACTATTTTGCCTCTTGGATAGCATGGGGGGGGGGGTAGATTTATAAACTGAAGACAACATAAATTAGTATAAATTTATCTCTATTTAAAATACTGAAATTATTTTTATTTTTAATAATAATTTAAAGCTTTCTCTGCATTGTGATCAATTTGACCATACATAATATACAGATATTTGAAATCTCTTTTATGCAATGTTCTTGCAAACTATTACTTCCTGTTTTTATTATACTGTTTTTGAGATTTCCCCCTATTTATCAGATGATAATAGTTCATTTCTTTTAAACATGGTTTTTGCAAAATATTATGTGTTGATTCTCAGTCTCTTCTATAACTATCAGATATCAATAGTAGATTTCTTTGACAATGCTCTTTCAAACTATTATGTGTTGCTTCATAGTCTCTCCTGTAACTAACATCCACTAATAGTCAATTTCTTTTTATCAATGAGCTTCCAAAATATTCCACTCCTTATGTGATGATTTTAAGTCTCTCCTGTACCTATAGATTGTTAATAGTAAAATACTTCTAAGCAAGACTCTTGCAAACTATTATATACTGAATCTCTAACGCTCACTTAGCTATCCACTACCAATAATGATTTTTTTTTTCCAGCAAGGCTCTTGAAAAAAAAAATTATCGTCTTATGTGCTGTATCTCAGTTGCTTTGACTGTTAAATTTCCTTTAGACAAGGCTTTTGCAAATTATTATGTGTTGGTGTTCAGTCTCTCCCATAGCTATCAACTGTTATTAGTAGATTTCCATTAAGCAAGGTTCTTGCAAAGTATTATGTGTGATGTTCATCTATCCCATAGCTATTGATTGGTAATAGTAAATTTCTTTTAGGCAATGTTCTTGCAAACTATTATGTGTTGGTGTTCAATCTCTCTTTGAAGGTTCATGTTTATCAAAGTTCAAATTCATCATTAAGGGACATATTGGCCAAACAGTTGTACGCTGTGTATTTTATTATTATTAGTTCTGGAAGCTAATTTTACCCCGTAGACACCTTCAGCCTGTAACACTTTCTGTGGACCTCATGATTTCTCTACCTAACTCAATTCTATACTTTTGGGTAGGTATATAATTTTCCTAGCTAGATCACTTGTCTCTTCTGAAGTTTCATTTGGGCCCAATGATCGCTAGTTTTCTGCATCCTAATGTCTGACATTTTAGAACATGTGTTTTGCAATTTCCAAATGTTCATTGCACATTCTGTATTTCAAGTTACTAATCCCATGGTGTGTCAGATTTTTCTTAAAAGTGCTGAGTCCTGTCGTGAAGCCTAAGATTTCCCTTTGGTTTCATTTGCTTTGTGCATCGATGAACTTAGAGAGTTTTTGATCTGGTTGAACCAGTGACCCAATAGAGCTTCCCTTTTCAGTGATCTCTGATTTCATCCATTTTTTTCCAGATAGTTCTTTGCTGCAGTTTTACTTATGCCAGATGCTGGTACCGGGGCAATGAAATGTGTCATTGCTCCTTTCTTCATCAGTTCATCCGCCTTTTTATTGCCTTCGTATTCTTTGTGACCAGTTACCTACCTCAATTCCACCTGGTTCCATTAACGAAAGAATGGTTATAATCTCACACATGAAGAAGACCTCTCCAAATCCCAGTGTTTTACATTCTGTATACCGAGGTGTACTTCTAAAGCCTCCTGAAATGCATAGGCTAGCTAACCTTGAACGTCTTAGCAACCTACGCTTAGTGACCTCTAGAAGAGTTTTTCTCCAACCACACCAACGGTCATGAGGTTTGATCACCCCCTCATAAAACCACCGAATCATAGCTGGACGGAGTCCCCAATTTTTGCCTAAAAGACACTTACAAATCGTAAGTGATCTAGTTGATTTCTCTATAATGTAGTTTTCATGTTTGCTCCAGGTAATCTTTTTATCCAGAATAATGACTAGATATTTAACCTCCTCTAAGAGTTGTATGTTTGTACTTTCTAGATGTTTAAAAATTAATATTATAAATAGAAGTGGGGTTTACCCCCTAGACACTTTAGCCTATAAGATTTTTTGTGTAGACTTTCGAGACTTAATTTCACTTTGTTTATTTTGGTATTTCTTGTCAACGATATAATGATTTTCTTTGCCAGGTTAGCGGTCAGACCTTCCTCCTTACCCCTGATTATTATTAATGCTTCATTCATTAGATCTGGTATAACATTTAAGAATATTCCCTTAATCATCTCCATAATATGATTGGTTCAAAATGCACCTTGGATGTCGAGAAATGCATCCAAAGTAAATTATTTTTCATGTAACGTGTCCTCGATCTTGCTTACCAACTGATGTAAAGCTGTTTTACATGACCATCCTGACTGATAAATATGTTGGATATAAGGATTGGAATACTTTGTAAGAATTGCATTTTGTATATGTATCTATATTATCCTTTCCATTGTTTTTAGCACAAAGAAAGATTGGTCAAAATACTTTGGGGTCTGTGTACTTCCCCTTTCCTGATTTCGGAATAAATACTACTCTGCTACACCTCCAGACTATTGATACATAGCCGCAAGCCATACTGGCCCTGTAAGTTTTGCATAGAAGGGAAATGTGGGATTCTGGAGCCTTTTGTATCAAAGTTCCGTCATATGGGAACTTAAGTGGACTAAATTTGTGTATTGCCCATTTAACCCTAGAAACTGAAATAACTTTCCTAACAATTTTCCAATCACCTTGGAAAGCTCTCTTAGTAACCTTCCCTTTTTGATGACTTAGCTCCTTGCTAGTTTCTGTCATTATTATGCTCCCTGGAAAGTTTTAAGTAGCACATTCTGTGTGTCTACCAGGCATAATCAATCCTCCTTCTGGATCTCTAATGTACTCAGTTGGATATACTGGCTCCTTCGAGATTACCTTGTGTATAACAGAGACTGGTTTTGTTGAATCAATCACTTGAGAAATTTTTTTTAAAGATATTTTATATCTCCTATAAAGGGTATTATAAACCAGGATATTCTTCAGTCAAGGATTTGTAATATTTTCCCCATTGATCAGTTTAGCTCTATTATAGAGTTGCCTAGTTTTCATCTTTTACCTCTTTAAATCCGTATTCCACCATACTGCACCTACTTTTCCTGGATGTGGGCTTTTAGGACAGTTATTTATATATGAGTAAATAATGGCCTCTTTATGTCTACTGCTATAGAATCGATTTCTCAACTCATGTGTTCCAGAATCCAAATTTAAATTCCACCTAATGTGGCAATGATAAGATGTTGAAACCACATCCAAAAGATGCTAAGCAATTATAAAAGAACTAATAAAAACTGTAGAAATATTAATGTCAATTACTTTTTCCCTTAACTGATTTCTAAAAGCGGGTTTGTCCCATGACAGTAGATTACCAGTAGATTATTATTAAGGAAATCTAAGAGTGCCTCATCTCTGCAGTTTATATCACTCAATCCTCAAGCCACATGGTAAAAGTTTGAGGTTTGCAGATTCTTATTTGCAATATAATCTGACACATAGCTATCGACTGCCATAGCTCCTTCTTAGTCTCTGCCATAGCTATTGACAGCTAATACTAAAATTTATTTTGGCATGGCTCTTGTGAAGCCTTATGTGCTGATATTCAGTTTTTGCAGTAGTTATCAACTCCTTATAGTAAATTTTTGTTAGTCAAGGCCTTACAAACTATTATGTTCTAGCTGGCTGTCAGTATCTTCTATAGCTATCAGCTTCAAATAGTTTATTTCTCTCAGGAGATGCTCTTGCAAACTATTATCTTCTAATATTAAATATGGTCCATAGAAATCCAATGATAATATTTAATTTCTTTTACACAAGATTTATTCAATTATGAATGGTTCTTTGTCTCGGCTTTAACAATTGACAACTAATATATGTTATAGGCAAAGCTCTTGCAAACTATAATATCCTGGTACTCACTCTTTTCCATAGCTATCGACTGCTAATAATAAATTTATTTAAGGAAAGCTCATGAAAATCATTTGGTTTGGTGCATAATCTCTCCTGTATCTATCAACTGCTAGTAGTAAATTTCATTAACGCAAAGTTCTAGCAGACTGTTTGTGCTAGTGTTCAGCCTACCACATAGCTATCAAATACTTGTAATACAGTTTTTTAACAATCCTTTTGACAGACCTTATGTGCTGGTTCTCAGTCTCCCCTGTAGCTATCAACTGCTAATAATAAATTTTATAAAGTATAATGTGTTGCCTTGGACTGTTTAATATATAATATAGTTAACAGTTTCGCCCGTATCTATTGATTGCTAATTGCAAATTTCTTTTAGGTGTGACCTTGCAAAATATTATTATATGCATTTGTTCTAACTCTCCTACAGTTATTGACTACTAATAGTAATATTCTTGTAAACATTGCACTTTCAAACTATTGTGTGCTAATTTTCAGCCTCTCTCAGAGCTACCAAATGTTAACAGTAATTCCGTTTTAGGCAAGGCTCTTGCCATTATGTAGTTTTTCTCGTTCTCTTCCATAGCTATCAACTCCTAATAGTAAATTTATGCTAGGCAAGGTTCTTCCATTATGTGATGGTTCTCGTTCTCTTTCATATCTATCAACTGCTAATAGTAAATTTATTTTAGGTAAGGTTTTTGCATTATGTGGTGGTTCCCATTCTCGTCCATAGCTATTAACTACTAACAGTAGTTTCTTGCAAACAATTTAATGTTATTTCTCAATCTCACACATAGTTATCAACTACTACTACTAATATATATATATATATATATATATATATATATATATATATATTATTGAGAAGGGTTTTTGTACATTATTGTGTGAAGGTTCTTCATCTTTTTCAAAGCTATACACGATAATTATATATTGCAAATATTATATATTGCTGATTGATTTTGACCATATCTATTGACTGCTAATAGTAAGTTTATTTAGGCAAGGTTCTTGCAAACTATTTTGTGCTTGGCCTCATTTTCTTCTGTAGCTATCAGCTGAAAATAGTACATTTTTTCAGACTAAGCTCTTGCAAATTATTATGTTCTTGTTTTCAGTATGTCACCTGCTAATTGTAATTTCCTTTTAAGCAAGGTTCTTGCGTACTATTATGTGCTGGTAGTCATTCTATTCCACAGCTGTCAACTGTTAATAGTAAATTTCTATTACCCATAGCTCTTCCAAACAATTATGTGCTGGTGTTCAGTCTACATTTCATTTACTATAGACTTTTACAATTATCTGGCGGTTCTGAGTCTCATCCATAGTTATTGATTGATAATAGTAAATTTAATTTATGAAATATTCTTGCAAATTATTATGTGCTGGTTTTTAGTTTCACCCATAGCTGCTGAATGCTAGTAGCAATTTTCTCTTAGGTTAGGGCATTACAAATTCTTAGAATAATAAAGACATTTATTGCAACAATAATATAATGCTATTAACAGAGTTCTGAAATACAGAGCTTTTGTAAAGTAACTATACACCTGCCATGCACTAGTACAACAATATGTAACATCAACTAACCTTTATAGTAGCTGTTAGAAATAATTGTCATGAACACCCAAATATGTCTTCACTCATTTCTTCATGTTCTCAAAAACTCACTAGTTGTTCATGTGGAATATTGTTGGTGAAATCACAACCGGCAGTTTGAATTTCCTCGAGCATGTGGGAGTTTCCACGATAAACATAACTTTTTGCGTAACCCCAGAAATAATAATCCACCTTGCTTAGGTCCAGAGAACGAGGTGGCCACAAGCTCTTAGAAATGATTTAAACTCTTAAAATACCTCTTAAAGTAACGTTAAGGAGTGTCTGTGGCAGTATACGAGGTCACATAGTCTTGTTCAATCCGAGCATTATTAATTCCGTCCTTGGTTAGTTCTTCCATGAACTGTGAATGATTTCACAATAACAATCTGAATTTATTGTTTCTGCGAAAAATATTGGACCGTATTGGTAATACATGTACTGTAATGTGGATTATTAGCAAACCGTAAATGTGATTCTGTGTATGTACATACCTCGATAAATGGAAATATACTACATCAGTATAGAAAATATACTCCAAATAATTGTCAGAATCGTCTGCTAGAAATTGTTGAAACCATTTACAGTATTGAATTTCTTTTCCACAGTCTGTGGCCAATAATTTTTGAACTGATCTCACTTTATCTGGATGAGACTGAGTTACTTACAAACTGCCTTATGTGCAGTTGCAACAGCGATATTTTTCTGTTGAGCCAATTTTACGTTTAGCTGTTACATTTTGCAATTTTGTTTTCATAGAGTACTGATGGTCTACCACTTGCTCATAGTCCTTTACTGATCAAGTTTCTCTAAATTTCTCGATTAGTGCTTCTACACTATGTTGATTAGGAACCGGTGTACCTGGAAATCTAACGGAAAATTGGTCATTTAGTCATGAAATTTGTCTTTATGCATCAGTACATTCTTTATAAACAACTCTATCACCAACCACTTTCCTTCACTGTTTAGCATTTCAATTGCAAATTTGATAACTTTCAATGCACAGCCCAATTTGTTATTTAACTCCATCTATAGCAGTGTAAAAGCATATGTTCTGCAGAATCAATCTAGCTGCTGTACATACATTATAACATAACAAATCATTAACTAGAATAGCCCCTACGATTGGGCGTCAAATTTAACATTACTCAACTAGCTCCTTTTAAATAAAACGCAAAACACAACTTTTTACCTTTCAAATAATACTTTAATACAATATTTTGATTTTAGAAAACAATTACATTTATTAACCTAATATGTTATTAACTATACTGCATTCACTCTGCACACATTCCTTAACCTAATTTTAATTTGCTTACAATGAAATTTTAATTGACAATATTCAAAACTTCCTCTAAAATTCTTTCTAGGACATCAACAATTATTCTACCAAAATAATATTTTCTTCTTGTTTTTACTCATGAAACCTTAATATTTCTTCACAAAAAAAAAAAAAAAAATTAAAACTCTAAACATTTAACATACAATTGTATTGCCTTGGCTTTGATTTTTCTTTACAAACAATTGAAAACTTTAATTATTGAACATATCATTTCTTGTGCCACGGCTTGCTCTTTTACAAAAAACAAATTATAAACTTTAAACTATTATATCCATTTCTATGTTTTTTCTGTAGTTATCAACTGTCTTTTTAGGCAAAATTATGCATTTGTTCTCCTTCTCATCCGTAGATATTATCTGCTAGTAGTAAGTTTCTTTTACATAAGGTTCATGGAAAATATTATGGTACTGGTTTTCAATCTTGCACTAGCTATTGACTGCTAATAGTAAACTTCACTTAACAAGACTCAATAGATTCTATGAGCTGTTTTCATTCTCTTCCACAACTATCAAATGCAAATAGTAAGTTTATGTTAAGCAAGGCTCTTGCAATCAATTATTTGCTGGTTTACAGACCCTCCCATAGCTATTAACTGTTAGTAGTACATTTTTGTTTGGTAAGACTTTTGCAACCTACTATATTCTGGTTTACAGACTCTACCATTGCTATCTACTGCTAATAGCAAATTTTTATTAAGCAAAGCTATTGGAATCTAACTCTCCCTTAGCTATCGACTGTTCATAGTAATTTTCATTAGGTAAGGCTCTCATAAACTTATCATCTGCTGGTTCTCAGTCTCTGCCAAAGCTATTGATAATAATAGTAAATTGCTTTTATACATGACGCTTGGAAAATATTATGTGGCAGTTCTTAATCTGTCCCTCAGCTATAAACTGCTAATATTAAATTTTCTCTAGGGAAGGCTCTTGCAAACTATTATATACTAGTTCTATGACTCTTTTTTATAGGCTTTGCCCGTTAAATATAAATTTCTTTTAGGCAAAGCTCTTACAAACCATTATCTGCTGGATTTAAATCTCTATGGGTATCGACTGCTATAATTTTCTTTTCACCAAACCCCTCGTAATATAAAATACACTGGTTTTTAGTCAGTCCAGTCGCTATCAATAGATAATTGTAATTTTTTTTAGGAAAAACTCTTGCAAACTAATAATACATTTTAGTGATGATTCTAATTCTCTCCTATGACTATCGTCTACTAATAGTAAATTGTTTTTTAGCAAGGATCTTACAAACAATTAAAGTACTTATGCACTGGTTTTTGTATCTCACTATAGCTGTCAACTGTTATAGTAAATTTGATTAGGCCCGGATCTTGAAAATTATTATTTGTTGTTCCTGTAGTTTTCAACTTCTAATAGTAAATTATATTTAGACAAGGCATTACCACAAGTAATATGTCTTGGTTCTTTATCTCTAATATTGATTGTCAAAAGTAATTTTGTTTTATTCTTTAATCTTGTAAAACATTATATGCTGGAGTTTAGTTTCTCCCATAACTATTTCGTTTAAATATGGGAAAGCTTTTGCAAACTATTATAGTAGTCTCCTTATGTCTTCATTTTTAGTCTCACATTGCTATTGACTCTTAATGGTTATATTATTTTGGGCATTACTTTTGCAACCTATTATGTGTTGGGTCACAGTCCCCCATAGTTTTTTTTTTTTTTTTAGTTAATTTATTTTAGGAATTACTTCTTCAAACTATTATGTGCGTGTTATTAGTTTCTCCTGTACTTTTCGACTACAATATTAAAATACACTTAGACGAGGCATTAATAAAAGAAATAATAGTAATTTAGATAAAGCTCAAGCAAACTATTGGACCAGTTATGTGCTGGTTCTCAGTCTTTCCTTAGTTATTGACTGCTAATAGGAAGTTTCTTTTAGGCAGGTTTTTGAAAATTAGGAATCCCTACATGTGGTGTTCTTAGTTTCTCATAGCTATTGACTGCTAATGAAAGTAAATTTTATTTAGACATATTTCTGCCATATTATTATATGCTGGTTCTCAGTCTCTCTTTTAGCAATCCAGAGCTAATATTAACTCTCCTAAGAGTAAATTTCATTCAAGCAATTCTCTTCCAAACTGCTATTTACTGGTTATCAGTCTTTCCTTAGCTATTGATTGCTAATAGGAAATTTCTCACTTGGTAAGGTTTGTCCAAACTGTTGTGTGTTGCTCTTCAATCTCTACCATTCAACTGCCAATAAATTTGAATTAGACAATGCTCTTGGAACATATTATATATTTTTTTCTCGATCTTTTCCTCCACTGATAATAGTAATATATTTTTAAGACGAGGCTCTTGCACACTCTTTTGTTCTGGTGTTCAGTCTCATAACGATTTTAAGTGGGCGTAATGTTGAATTGCAAAATACGTGTTTTGTAGTTGGTTATGCGTAGGGCAAATATGGCACAGGGTCGATCCCGGGTCGGGCATCCGTTCGTGGGTTAAGCAAGGGTTTTACCAAATATTAGAAGGTGTTCAGTCTCTGTCATAGCTATCACTTGGTAACAGTAAATTCCATGTAGGCAAATCTCATGCTAACTATTTTGTACTATCTCTCCCAAATTGTATAAATTTTTAATAGTAAATTTTGTTTAGGTAAGGCGTAGCAAACTATTATGTGCTGGTTTTCAGTCTCCCCTTAAGCTATTGACTGCTAATAACACATTTCTTTTATGGATGGCTCTAGCAAACTATTTTTTTCTTCTGTTTTTCATTCTCTCATATAGGTATTGATTGGTAATAGTAAATATCTTTTAGGCAAGACTCTTAGAAACTATAATATACTGGTTCTTCAGTCTCCCGCGGTAGCTACCTAATAGTAATTGTGTTTTAGGTTTGGTTCATGCAAACTATTAATCCCCTTTTGTTGTGCTGGTTTCCAAGGTCTCTATTATCTATTAAGTGCTAAAGGTAAATTTCTTGTTGGCAATGCTTTTGTTAACTAGTAACTCTCATATTTGCTTTTTCTCAATCTCTCCCTTAGCTATCTATTGCTATTTGTAAATGACATTTTAGTGAAGCGGTTGTCACGAATTCCAATTACTGTACCATCAGCTAATAATAGTAATGTTTTTTAGGGAATGGTCTTCCAAACTATTACTGCTCTAAGATTTTAGTTTTCTCTTCTCTCTCATAGCTAATGCCTAGTAATAGTATATTTCTTTTAGGCAAGGCTCCAGCAAAATAATGTGTTATTTTTTATTTATCGATTTTATTAGACTACATATGCCAAAACAACATAATTTAATACAAAAGGAAAATCAAAATAAATTACTCTTAAAAAACTAATAACTTAACAGATAACTCAATAAAAAACAAAAATTAAAAAAGTAAGGTTAAAACAGAAATAACTGAAACACTCCCCACAAATATAGAAGTCTTACACAATTAGACACTCGAGAGGTAATTAATACCTGTTTTGAACCTTCCTTCTCTAAATTAAACGAAATTACACATTTAAATAAAAGAAAAAATTGTTATTTTTTAAAAATAACCAGAAAAAGAATTCTAAAAAGTAATAAAATTAAAACGTGTCATTCAGTTTTCCTTATTTCATACAACTTCATTCACACACCCAATTAATCCCTAAACCAAACCGCTTAACAGATGCTGAACATCCTGCAGCCCTAACAACCAAAAATTCAATTTTATATGAAATAGGTTTTTACTGAATTGACTAATAACGAGATAGTCAGACAACTGATTCAATAAAAAGGAGCAACAAACTGAAAATATTTCTTGAAAATTTTTAACCTAGGCCTTGAAATAAGATAATTTTTATTTCTATTAGTATGAAAATGGTATTTATAACTGTTTTTTTTTTAAATAAATAACCTCCTGATTTTAAATAGTACTTTAACAATATATAAGTATTTCAGAGGCAGGATATTCAATAATCTATAATCGGAAGGGATGGGTCATGGATAGACCCTTAATCTATTATGAATATATTATACATATAATTTTTTTCAGAGAGACTATTATTCATTTTAAGTTAGTATTTCCTCCACCCCAATAATAAATGCTATACTGCAGATGAGACTGTACCAAACTAAAATAAACTGAAGATGTTTAACACAGGCTTTTAACAAAAATTATATGGTGGAATACATTTTTAACATCAATAATAATATTTTTTTTCAATATTCAAGGTGCTCTTTTCAGGCAAAATGTTTATAAATAGTAATTAATACCTAAATATTTTATATAATCAACTTAATCTAATTTGACACACTATTGTAAGTAAATGTTATTAGAACCTAGATTCATAAAAACACAACATTAATAGAACAACTTATTTGTGAATATATTAGGCTATCATTTCTCAATTTATGAACAGTATATTTAGTTTTAACAGTCAAAACCGAAACGAAATATTTTGAAACCAAAAGGCCAGCCTATTTGCATCTTCTAATATTGTAAATGTAATGTGAATGTAATAGTAAATAATTATCAGAAACATAGGATATTGGCAGTCTAATCAGCAAAAGCCACAAGTTTACATGTAAAGAGACCATTTCATAAATCAAGAATAAAATTGGCCCAAGAACAGACTCTTTAGCAACAATGCGAGTGATAAAAGGTGGTTCACAAAATGTGTCAAACACTCTTACATGCTGAACTCTTGTAAGTAACTTATAAACCCTTCTTTAGCAATGCCAGCTTCTTGAAGTCTATCCAACAATATGTTGTGATTAACAGTATCAAATGTTTTAGTAAAAAAAAAAAGATGAAACACATTTCCTACCATTCAGACCATCATACACACTCAAACAAAAATCCAAAAGAACTCCTTCAATAGATTTACCTGTTAGGAATCCAAATTGGTTTTTTAGCAAATGGTGATAGTAAATATATTGGCCTATATTTTTCTACAAGATATCTTTTTGCTTTTTTTAAATAATTTAATAACCACAGCCACTTTTAATTGAATCTGGAATTTACCAGTTTTGAAATTAAATTTAAATAGATAAACCAAAATGTCCCAATCTCTACACAGCACAATTTTATAATTTTAGACCATCAAAACTTGTAGGATTTTTGTTTTTTAGAGGTTTTACTAAATTAATTATTTCATCTGAAAATGTTAGAGTAAGGAACAAAGAATTTTATGAGATTGTTTCTGGTTCATATAGCATGTAAATTATAATTTATTTATTTTTAATTTTTATATGAAATATAGTGTTTACAAAGAAATTATTAAATTAATTTGCAATGCCTTGGAGTTTATCTTCGAAAAAAATGCTCATTAACATCAATTTTATTCATTGAATTTTTCTCCTTTCTATCAGAATTCATTAATTTATCAATTACTCACCATTGAGAATTAAAATCAATACCAAAATTCTTTTTCTTCTGAACATCATAGTAATAATTATTATAATATAAATTATAGTGTTTTTCTAGTTTACAATTGTTGGCCTGACAACATAATTTTGAGAATAATTAATTTTTATTTTATTTTCGCTTTTGTAGACCCTTTTTCATGATTTTAACAATTTATAATTTCTTTTTAATACGTTTAAATTAGAATCATAATCATCTTTATTGCTGTGACATAAATATTTACTTTTAAAATTTAACAGATAAATTTAACAAGCTGACATAAACATAAATAGGCCTGAAAAACACAACAATTAATGTATAATTATAATCATGAATAAATAATACAATATTACACTACATTAATAATTTAAACAAAATTCAAAAATATACTGTCCATAAATAAACATATAACTAATCAAATATGTCAAAAAATGATATCAAGAAACCAAATACCCATATACATAATCAAAAAACTCCTGATGTCTATAAATTTCATTACCAATGATTTACTTATTTTTTTAAATTTCAACTCATTTAAGTTCCTTATACTTACTGGCTATGAATTGTAAAGTTTTATACATACTTCAACAAAATTGCTGGTCGTTGTGCTGAAGTTACATTGACCACTTTTAAGATATTGCCTAGGCTTTGTAAGGTACATGTGTGTAGATACGTGGGTTAGGAAATCAATTATATTAGTTTTTATATACAAGAAACAATTCAATGCAAATAAAAATGGAACAGTTAAAATAAATATATATTTTTAAATAAATGCTGACAATGAGTTACTTTATTTACTTACAATGATTTTACTTCCATACTTTGTCAATTATTGACTTTAGTCTAACCAGAAAAATTCCAAAAGTTTGAGTAACATTATTTTGAGCATACAGCATTGACCAATTTTAACTTCTATCTTAAAATGGAGAAATCTATATTTAATCATTCACAAATGATTTTATATAAATATTACATATCACAGTGTTTTATGTGCAGGTAATATAAGATTTCTTTAAGCAATGGTCTAGTAAGATGGTATTTGGTGATTCTCAGTCTCCTCTCTAGCTCTCCGGTTCTAATAGTGAATTTATTTTAAGGCTCTTGAAAATACTAAGTGTAGGTTTCTCAGTCTATCCCATAGCTATCACTTACTAATTGTAAATTTCTTTAAGCAAGGCTCTTGCAAATTATTATGTGGTGGTTGTCAGTCTCGCTTTTAATTATCGGCTGTTAATAATAAATTCTTTTTGCCAGTGGTTGAGCAAGTTATTAAATGAAATTTAATGACAGTTTTTAATTTGACTCTTCTTAACATAATTTTACAAACATATAATATGCTAATTAAAACAAAAACATAAATCTTAATTACTTTTCCAAAAATAAAACTCACAATTTTTGACATTTAATAAAACAAGATTTTCAACTTTCCCTATTTACAAATACAGTGTACTCACGATTATCCGCAGAATTGGGTGGCACAGGCATCACGGATAATCCACAAGAATCCTAAAAATAAAGGGAAAATAATTTTTAAATAGTTTTGACATAAAAACTTGACTTTAATGTACATAATACACAGTACAAACCATTAAATTGCACACAGCAAAAACAGTTTAATGTATATTTTACAAGGAATAAAAAGTGTAATAAATTAGAGGTTCTTGTAGTAAAACAAAAGAACAATACAAGAAACATATTATGCTACAATAATACAGTAGTGTAATTTCAATTACCTGACAGTTTTCAAAAAAATCAAACATTGTTTTTTGTTTCTTACTAAGAAAACACGGTTTATTGATTGAACTTTTATTAGAATCACTTTTTCAGCTAACTGCTCATTATCACCTTGATTCTCTAAATACTGGAGCAGTCCATTGATGTCTTGGAACACCACTTCATGTGTCATTTGCACATTGAGTTTGTTTCTTCTTCCTCTTCACTTTCACTTTTCTCTTGTTCGCTCGTCTTGCTGTATCTGCTATTTCTTGATTCCTCAGTCACTCGAATCCCAGCTCATTAGCATCCATAGTTCAACCGCTCTGTAATGTTCTCCTTATCTACATTCTCATCCCTGGAACTGGCCTCACTAAATCAACTCGTGTAGAGTCAGGCAGGTCTTCATTCACTTCTTCATTGTTGTTTGTTTCCAATTCTATACTCGGCAACATTTTACCTATGACTTTTCAAGGGTTGAGGGTTTGACTGAATCCCATACAGATGCAATATCATAAATGCAGTCCAAAATTTTGTAGTTTTTCCAAAACTCTTTTAGGTAGCAACCTTCTTCAATTTTCTGCCTTAGTAGCTGTGTTTTGTACATGTTTTTCATGGTTGCAATAACTCCCTGGTCCATGAATTGCAGTAGCGCATTTATATTTGGGGCAGATATTTAGCAAAAATGTTCCTATCTGACGATTTAAACATGCTCGAAGTTGGATGTGAGCATGCATTGTCAATCAAAAACAGCCTTTTCTGGCAACTTTTCTGATTGAAGATGCTTACGCACTTGTGGAACAAAAACCTTTTCAAAGCACTCTTGGAATATTTGGTGGTTCATACATCCTTTCTTCTGGTTGAAACTAATTAACTGGTAATCTTTCTGCTCTTGGCCCCTTAAATGACCTTAGTTTCTTAGACTTTCCAATGACGAGAAGCCTAACCTTGTGACTTCCTTTAGCGTTGATGGATGACTGTATTATTATCCTTTCTTTATGATCCGCAGCTTGACGTTCACTTTCGAATGCCAATATACATGTGGGAAGACATTTCCAATTCATCTGCATTATAAATTTGTTCATTAAATTTTATTCAACACAAATTGTTCAAAATCACATTGAAAATTGTCCACTGCTTGTTGATCACTACTTTAGCTTCTCTCAATGAAATCCAGTATCTCGAATACAATGACAGGCTCTTGTAAATTATAACATGCTGATTTTCAGTCTCTTCCATAACTATCTAGTGCTAATAGTAAATTTCTTTTAGGCAAAGTTCTTACAAATTATAAATCCCCTTATGTGCTTGTTTTAAGTCTCTCTGTAGCTACCAACTGAATAGTAATTTTATTTTAATCTTTTGTTATTGTTTAAAGGTAAAAAACTTCACTGTCATCTTCTTTTATAAAAAAAAAGCAATAAGTAGCTATTCCTAGCCCTCAAATACTCTATTCACATCAGGGTCGGAAGAGAACATGCATTGGTGAATAGAGACCTGATAGGAAAGATGAAAGATCTTATCCAAGGCTAGATGAAGGAAGGTGTAGATCCAGCTGTGGACCCCTTGGGATTGATACACCTACTTAATATAAGTGATCCCCTGAGGATTATTTTATTTTAGGCAAAGTATTATCTGTAGATTGTCAATCTCCCCTGATGCTATCAACTGATAATAATAAATGTCTTTTATTCATTGCTCTTGCAAATTTTGTTGTGCTGGTTCTCAGTCTTGCCAATAGTGATTAGTAATTATTAAATGTTGTGTTAGGTCTAAAGCTTCATGGTCTTATTCTGTGGTGCTTCTCAATCTTCCCCGGTGTTATGAACTACTACTAATCAGTTTCTTTTAGGCAATATTCTAGCAAATTATTAACCTCCTAATGTGGTGGTTTTCCATCTTGCTGGTAGCAATCACTTGATAATTGAAAATTTCTGTTGGGCAAGGCTAATGCAAGCCATTAATCAACTCGTGGTTCTCGGTCTCTTCCCTAGGTGTCATATTAAATTTCTTTTTGTCATAAGTCTTGCAAAATATTATGTGCTGTACTATCAGACACTCTTTTAGGTATCACCTGCTAATAATAAATGCTTTTAGGCAATGATCATGCTAACTATCTCTTGCTTAGCTGTCAGGTGCTAATATTAAATTTCTTTTAGTCAATGCTATTACAAAATTGTATGTACCATTTCTTAATCTGTCTCTT
The DNA here is from genome assembly GCA_963513935.1 of Aphrophora alni. Taxonomy (NCBI): domain Eukaryota; kingdom Metazoa; phylum Arthropoda; class Insecta; order Hemiptera; family Aphrophoridae; genus Aphrophora; species Aphrophora alni. The sequence goes on along the minus strand of OY740765.1, from coordinate 54,479,967 downwards.
TAGCTACCGATTTTTTTTTAAACAAAGATAATGCAAACTCTGAATTGCAGGTTTCCAGTCGCCCTTGTTGCTATCAACTCCAATTTGTAAAAATCATTTAGGCAAAACTTTTAATTAAACTATTAATCTCTTTATAGGCTTGTTGTCAGTCTCTCATGTAGTTATTTACTTCCACTAATATATATATCTTTTAGTAAGAAGTAAAATAGCATAGTTGGTTATTGTGGTCTCACTGCAAATTCCAGGCTCACTTGAGTTTCACAAGAGTTAAGTTATTATTTTACATCGAGTCCCAGACAGTCAACACAGGATAACATAGGTTTAAGACGTATTTATGTGTGACCACAGTACTTCCCTAGCTGGCCATTCACTTTCCGTCTTGAGCTATAAGAAATATGAAGCATTCACTGCTCTAATTCGACATCCCATTTAACAATTCCTTCTTCTCGCCTCTACCTAGACCCAAATCTCTGAGCATCCCATACATATATTTTGAAGGGAGACGTCTTGCAGCAATCTCTACAGAATAAAACTGTATCATAAATCATATCTGTTTAGTGACTGATATCAAGTCATGATATTTGTTGCATTTAAATAAATACTGTTTACAAATGTTGGTTTCCCAAGGTACTGTGAGTCCCTTAAATAAACAGTCAAGTCAGGACAAAAAAGGAATGTAACTGCTACCTCTGATGGTTAGTTATACTGTTGGTTCCCTTGACCTATGAGAATTTGTGAATCATTAGCTGGTCTCAAATATTTTGTTGAAACTTGTAAATGCCTTAGTTAAATAGAGAACTTGTATAATGTTATCTGCAATCTTCTGTAGATATTGACTTTTAACAGTAAATTTCTTATATTCTGTGGTATTTCAAACTATACCTCTTTTATGTTCTGGTTTTCAGTCTCATCCAATCAGTCCAGTAGCTATCGGTTGCTAGTAGTAACTTTCTTTTAGGCAATGGTCTTCCAGATTCTTTTTTATTTGGTGGTTCTAAGTTTTTCTCATATTTATTAACTGTTAATAACAAATTTCTTTTAAACAAGGCTGTAGCAAATTATGTGCGGGTGTATTTTATTTCCCGTATAGCTGGAATGGTTATAATAAAATTCTTTTATGTATTTTACAAACACCACTTATGTGCTGCTTCTCAGTTTATTATTATTATTATTATTATTTTTAATTTTTTTACTATAATAAATATTATTATGTATTCTTGTGAAATATTACATGCTGGTTCATAATCTCTTCCATACCTATCATCTGGTAATATAAAATTCTTTCAGGAATTCTCTTGCAAATTATTATGTGCTGGTTCTCAGTCTCAATGAGCTATCGGCAGTTACCAATAAATTTAAAGGCAATACTCTTGCAAACTGTAAAGACACTAGTTAGTTGGTGCCTCAGTCTTCCTCTCTCTTAGCTATAAGAAATATGAGAAAAACTTATATTTTAGGCAAGGCTTTTGGAAACAATTATGTAATGGTTCTCAGTCTCCCACATAGCTCTTGACTGCTATTTTTTTAAACTATTTAATCCTGAAAAATATTAATACCCTTATACGCCATTTTACAGTCTCTTCTGCCAACTATAAAATTCTTTTTGGCAATGTTCTTGCAAACATATGTTGCTTCTAAATTTCTTCAGTATTGGTTGTTAATAGTAAATTTCTTTTAGTCAATTACGGTTCTTAGTTTTGGCCGTAGTTATCAAGTGGTAAACGGTAAAATTATTTTAGGCTATACTCTTACAAAGTATTATGTTCTTTATCCTAGTCTCTCCCTTTAACTATCAGATGCTAATTGTCATGTATACTGCCAACTATCAATATCCTATGTCCTGGTTCTCATTCTTATACCTTAGCTATCAACTACCTTAAGTTAATTTCTTTTAGGCTCAACTATTGAAATCTATCATCATTTTTTCTCTTAGTAACAACTTGCTAATATGAAATTTCTATTATTCATTACTTGAAAACTTTTATGTACTGGTTCGTAGTCTCCCGCAACTATCCCTTGCTAATATTATATTTATTCTATTTATGTTTCTAGGAAACTATTATATGCTGGTTCTCAATCTCTGACTTTGGGGACAATAGTGAATATCTTTTGGGCACTGCTCTTACAAACTAAACTGAATTTACAGGGTTTTCAATTTGCCTTATAGCTATCAGCTGTTAATAGTAAATGTGCTATAGATCTCAATCTCCTCCTTAGTTATTGTTTTTTAATAGTAAATTTCATTATGACTCTAACAAACTATTATGTGCTGGTTCTCAGTTCCTCCAGTAATTATCGGTTTATAAGAGTACGTTTCTTTCATATATTGCTCTTCCAAATTATTATGTGCTGGTTCTCTGTCCACTCATAGCTAGCACATACTAATAGCAAATTTCTTTTAGTCATTTACTCAAGCATACTATATGGGCTGGATTTTAATCTCTCCCATAGCTATCAGCTGGTAAATTTTTAATGGGAAATGGTGTTTCAAACTATTATGTGCTGATTCTTAATCTTTCCCGTAGCTATTCTAGTAGTACTTCTTTTGGTTTTTGAACTCTTGCAAACCGTTATCGCCTGATTGTCACTATCTCCCGTACTAAGTGTTTGTATAGTAGAATAAAGTACATAACCTTGTAAAATAATAAAATTAAAGAGTCATGCCTAAAAATAAATTTACTATTAGCAGTTGATAGTTACAGGAGAGACTAAAACCAGCTCATAATAATTTATAACAGTGTTGCCTAAAAGAATTTTACTATTAGCAGTCGATAGCTATGACAGAGACTGTGAAACAACATGTAAGGGGAATAATAGTTTGCTAGTGCTCTGCCTAAATGACTACTAGTAGCATTATATAAGGATATATTTACAACTAACGTATAAGGGAATCAATTGTTTATAAGAGAATGAACTCATTTTTTTAATATCCATGTGACTAATTAAATAGAATAAAGTACCCTACCTAATATTTTCACATGACCTCTTCTTAAAAAAAAAGATCCATTTTGGGAGTTCTGTACCATTATCAGATAATCCCACAATTGCTTATTTTAGGTCGTCAATAGATTAAAATAAAAACTACAACACAACACATTTATGGAACACAAGTTTGTAGGTGCACACCATGTGGCTACCAAACGGCAATTGTCGGTCTATTATCTGCACACACTTAAAACTTGTGTTAGCACTTGAACTCTTATCATTCTGCCATAAAGGGTGTTTGAATCAAAGTTTAGTTGCACATTTAGTAATTGATGTTAGTTGTTTTTATTTTTTATTTTACATGCCTTGTAAATTTCAAACTCTTTTCCACAGTGTTCATAAATTTTCCTTTGACGCAAATTTTATTTAGTACAAAATTCCTGCTAAAGTCTGTGTAACTGGGGTTTTCATCTACACAATTCTTCAGACAAGTATTCACTTTAAAAATCCATAATTCAAAAATGTATTGTCCGATCACTACTAATTTTTTTTACAATGTTTAACTGACACACATAATTTGAATTTGATACTGAAAATAGTATTTTTTGGTAAGTGTTCTTTAAAACTCACTTTATATGCTCTCCCAGTTTGGCTGATATATAATTTGTCATAACTTCACATATTATTTTGTACATGCCTGTTTGATATTGTAAAGGCCTTAGGTTTTTGAGATGAATTAATTTTTTTAATGGTATTATTGGTTTGAAAAACTACTGTTAAATTTCGCTTTTGTAAAGTTGAGGTGATTATCTTAGGAAGAATGGTGCAATATTCTGTTGATACAAAGATTGATTTTACTTTCTTCTTATGAGGTTTTTAGATATATATTTTTTTGTTTTATGAGAAGCATGTCGATTGAGGAGCTTTTGTATCTCTTTTTCGTAGTGATGTGTTTAATTTTTCTTGGTCATCGTGGGGCTCCCATCGTATCATACTATTATAGACTGCCATTTTTTTAGATTGTGAGTGGTGAGACTCTAAATATATTGTGATATCAATTGTGGTCGGTTTTTTTAAGATATAATATTGGTATTTATCATGCTGCTTTTTGACACTTGTGTCAATAAAACTTAAACTCTTGTCTTTTCCGACTTCCAGTATGAATTGTATCTTTACATTTATTGAGTTCATATCATTTTTATAATTTTCTACTTGCCTTGTTCTATTAAAAATGATAAAAGTATCAACATAACTGTTGTAGTATATAATTTAGATGTAAAAAATGTTCAAATTGGACAGCAAGAACTCTTTTTCATAATGGTTCAAGAATATGTCAGCTAACAGATCAGGAAATGGGGATCCCATAGGTAGTCCCTCTTTTCGGACATAATAGTTACCGTTAAATATTAAATAATTTTGTTTTAATATAATCTTTGATAAATTTACTAGTTAACAATTTTATGGAGGTTAATAAGTTGACTTTGGTGAGATGGTTTTGTACAATGTCTGTAATTTCATGGATTGTTACATTGGTGTATTAAGTTTGTAATATGGAACTAAGCAATCTTATAGTTGAGCTAAAGTATAATTTCTTTCAAACTTGTAACAAATTCAAGACTGTTAATATGCTGTGGTTATTTTATTTCTGTTGATTGCCACTTTCTTGTCTGTTAGCTTCAAATCGAACATCCTATGCAACACTGCGATAAGAGTTCAATAAACCAGTTGTAAACACAACTTTTAAGTACATGCAGATAACAGAGCAACAGTTGCCATTCGGTAGCCACTTATTGCACTACCACCTACAAACCTACTGTGTTTTGTAGTTGTGTTGTAGTTTTTATGTTATTTATCCACTTATTGCACTACCACCTACAAACCTACTGTGTTTTGTAGTTGTGTTGTAGTTTTTATGTTATTAATTTTAATGTATTGATGACCTCAGATGAGTGATTCTGAGTTTGTCTGATGAAGGGACAGAATTCGCAAAATATGTAATTTTAAAAAAGAAGAAGAGATCACATGACAGATATAAGGTAAGATACTATATTTTATTCAACTAGTGACCAAAAAAATTAGTTATTATCTTATAAATTATTGATTCTCTTATGTGCTGATTCTAAGTATATCTAAAGGTTACTGAGTGCTACTAGTAGTTTTCTTTTAGGGAGAGCACTTGCAAACTATTATTCCCCTTATATACTGTATTACAGTTTCTGCCATAGCTATTGACTGCTAATAGTAAATTCTCTTAGGCAATGCTGTTGCAAATTATTATGGGGTAGTTTTCACTGTCTCTTATAAATAGACAATTATTGCTAATAGTAAATTTCTTTTATGCATGGCTCTTGCATTTTATTAATATTGTTTATGTTTGTTTGTTGTCATTCTTTTAATAGCAATTGACTGGTAATAGAAAAATTGTTTTAGTCAACTTTTTGCAAAATAATAATTACCTTATGTGCTGATTTTCAGCCTCTCCCAGAGCTATGAACTGCTAATAGTACAGTACATTTCTTTTAAGCAAGGGTTTTGCAGACTATTACTGTCCTTATGTAATGGCTCTCAGTTATACTTATAACTATTGATTACTAAGAATAAATTTTAGTTTGGTAGGGCTCTTACAAACTTTTAATCCTCTTATGTCTGGTTCTCAATCTCATCTTTGGCTATTAACTGCTAATTGTAAATTTCATTTTAGCAATAATCTTTCAAAATATTACTCTTCTTTTGTGCTAGTTCTCCAACTTTCCTATAGCTATTAACTACTAATGGTAAATTTCTTTTAAGGGATGGCACTAATAAAATATTATGCTAATTCTTAGTTTCTTTCATACCTATCGACTGATAATATAAAATTGTCTTAGGCAATGCTCTTACAAAATATTATGTGCTGGTTATCAGTCTCCCCCATACAATGATGATCACTACATTCAGGGATGACTCTTGTAATATGTTTTTGCCTCTATGTCGAGTTCTCCCTCTCTCTCATAGCTATCAACTGTGTACGCAAACTTACAAACCATTTGCTGGAACTCAGTTTGTCCCTTAGCCTATGGCTGCTAATTGTAAATTTTATTTCAGTCATTGCTCTCGCAAATTATTATGTGAAGGTTCATAGCATTAATCTTAGATATTCTTAAATAATCATCATTCTGTTTTAAGCAAGGATTTTGTAAAAAATTGTGGACTGGTTTTTAGTCTCCCTTAGTCATTGGCTGCTAATAGTATTTTTTATTTCAGTAATTGTTCTTGTAAATTACTATGTGAATGTTCAGAGGATTTATCTTAAATATCAGCTCCTAATCATCAATCATTTTAATCAAAGCTCTTGCAAACTATTGAAGGCTGGAACTTAGTCTCTCCCTTAGTCATTAGGTGGTAATAGTAAACTTTATTTCAGTAATTGATTTTGCAAATTATTATTTGCTAGTACATATTATTTTCTGTAACTACTACTGCAGGTGATAGTAATTTTCTTTTAAACTTTGTTATTTTAAAATATTATGTAGTGGATCTTAGTCGTTATCGGCTGCTAATATTAAATTTCTTTCAGGGACTATGCTTGCAAACCTTTTGTGCTTAATCTCTGTCTCTCCAGTAGTAATCAATTCCTAATAGTAAATTTCTTTTAATCAATGCTCTTGCAAACTATTTTGTGCTTGGTTCTTAATCTCTCATTAGCTATCAACTGCTATTCATTTCCTTTAAGTAAGGTCTTGAAAACTATTGTGTGTGGTTCTCAGTTTCGTCAAAATTAACCACTGTGAATTAGTAAATTATTTTAAGGCAAACTATTATGTTTGATAGTCGTTCCCATAGTTATCGGTTGCTGATAATAAATTTGTTTTAGTCAATGCACTTGCAAACAATATTTATATATGCTTCATCTCCATCTCTCACTGTAGTTATCTACAGCTAATATTAAATTTCTTTTAGGCAATGCTCTTGCAAACTATTGTATGCTTGATCTGTGTCTCTCTCTGTAGTTATCCATTGCTAATAGTAAATTTCTTTAAATTAATGCTCTTGCAAACTATTATATGCTTGCTGTGTCTCTCTCTATCTGTAGTTGTCCACTGCTAATAGTAAATTTCTTTAAGGCAATACTCTTACAAATTATTATAAGTTTGATATCTGCCTCTCCCGTAGTTATGTAAATATAGTAAATTTCTTTTAGTCAATACTCTTGGAAACAAATTTGTTCCTGGTTCTTAGTCTCTCACTGCTTTAGTGTTTCTGCTGATAATGTAATATCCACAAAACTCACAATATGTCATATTATGTATCTCGTTTTTTTCTGGACTGTATTTCTCTTTTAGAACGTCAGTCACAAGTCCTTTTGCTCCTAAAATGATGAAAGACTATGTGATGCTCTCAAAATCCCCTAGGTGACACAAGCTCCACAAGCTTTAGAATCTTTTTAAAAGATTGTCTTCCATTTGCCAAAAACCTAAAGGCTTCAGTTGTTTCCCAATCAAGGCTCAGGTCCTCTGCCATTTTCTCTTCCAATGCATATTTCTTATACTGTAGTTCCCCCAGTGAATATTCCCATCTTATTCATACATTTTCTCAGATTGATACACTTTGTAATCAGTAGCATAACTATAGCAAAGCATTTGCTCTGGGCACCAGGCTAAAGAGGACCACTAAATTTTGGTTTAAAAATTGCTATTATTATTACTATTCCAGAACAGAATCATCTATTCCTCCAATCATTTACAAACTGTAATCAACTCTTATTTATGACATTAACTACCTTTTATTAGTTGTTGGTTGACGAACAATTTGTTTGTACTGTACTTGTTTAGTAAAAATTTAGCAAAGCTGTGGACTTATTGTGTTTTGCGTTTTAATTTTTAAATTTATTTAAATCTTATTTTAAAGTAACAGGGACTAAGTGAATCATCTCGTAGCCTTTCTCCGATCTGCATTTCCGGAAAAATTCTCTCTCTTCTCACTTATCATGCACCTCTGCCTCTCTATTGTTTACATTTAGCAGTTTTAACAGTACATCCAAAGGTAATTTCTTTGAAATAATATTCCACTTAGCACGATATTAGAATGTTTTAGCAGATTTGGTCAAATTACCAAACGGCTCTCAAAAGTACCTCAATCCAAAAATATACGATGAGTTAACCTGATTTCCATAGTAATAATGAACAAAATAAAAGTAGAAACATAACAAACTCATTTTTTTTCAGTAATATCTATGCAACTCAAGACATAGAAAAAATGTATCAACTAGCACAGTTTTTCATTATGTAACAACAAAAATAGATATCCAGGAAAAAACCAACAAAGTTGGAATAAGTTATTTGATGGAGGTTATTTTTATAGAGGTTGATAATCAAAAGCCTGATGATCTGGAAGAAACCATTGTGGGTATTATTAAAGAATTCACTGAATTTTAAAATAAGAGGCCAAGGATACAATGGGATAGCAAATATGAGTAAGATCTACATGTACTCTCAGACAAGAATTAAAATAGAAATTTATCATCTAAGAATGTGCACTACTTAAACTTTGTAATTAATGACTCTTGTTTAAAATATTTCTGAAATCAGAAACTTTTTCGACAACATTCAGAATATCTGCATATATATATATATATATATATATATATATATATATATATATATATATATATATATTTGTGGAGCTTCCTAAAGACTTTCAAAAGATTTGTCCATCTTGGTGGTGTAGCAGAGATCAAGCACTCAATATTTTGATGTACTTAATACATTGGTACACTTGAGTTTAAAAGTATACATCAGAAATTAGATTTCCTAGCAAGAGCATTAATCAACTATTTTGAAAGATTTTCTACAGTAATTCTAACTGTGTTAGATTGTTTAGTTCTAGATTCTATTGCTATTATTAAAAAAAAAAAAAAACTACATCGTGTTGAAAAAGACCTAGAACGTGCATCTAAAAGGCTGTCTTCTCTTGCTGATAAGATAACAAAATTGCGAGAATACTAGCCCACAATAAAAAGACGGTCATGCATTGTGAAAAATTGAAAGTTTCACTTTATTTTCCTCAAAATTAAACAAAAGAAAACAATGTTTGATGGATTAGTGCAAGATTTTGTTAGCAATGAACAAATATTTCATGTTGAAGTGTTTAACCAGAGCCTGGACATAGTAAAACTCAACTTAATGAGCATTTTCAGGCTATAAGTGTAATACTATGTGCAAATTTCAATAGTTTGAAACGTTTTTCTTTTTTTTTAATGAAGAAACCTGGAATCAAGTAAACTACTCATCTGAAATTACTTTCTGTCTAAATACATAGGAGATAAGATTAAAAAAATATTTTTCAAGCCATATTATGCAATAGAAGAATATTGGAGAACTCACAGAAACTTGACTGATCCACATCCAAGCTGCCACCAGCTTCTCTGATGTTGTAAGTGTGTGCCTGATTTTTCTTCCACTGCCATTATTATTGCCTGAGTTAACAGATCATTTATAAACTGAAAATCATCAAGAACTACCTTAGAAATACCATGTCACAGAACTGCTTGAGGTTTTTAGGTGTAATCTCCATTAAAAGGGCTGAGAGAAACTAGCATGAAACAATAGAGCAGATATTGTATTGGTTGTTCAATGTGAGGAATGTTCATAGTATGCAACAATCAGGGAGCAAATTGATGAACACACCATACAGAACATGCTACTCGCGTCATCTTGTTTAGCTTTAGAGCTTGCGGCTCAAAGTCATGTTCTGTTCTCCCCTCCATAGCTATTCTACTCTGCTTCCTCTACTTCTTGAAGGGGAAGTCTCAACATCTCAACACAGATGCTGCTTCTTGCCATAAGATCATGATCTCTTGCTTAAATCCTACAAAATAAAAATGGTCATCAACAATTCCCAGAAAGTAACAACAACAACAACAATAAAATAAAGTAATTAAAAAAAAGAAGATAATATTATTAAAAATATACAAATTGTGTCCAACCGAAAAGTTCTCCCATCACATACGACAAACTTATTAAATAAAGGGACTGATGTTATAAATGTCATGTTTTTAAGTTTTACATTTTATATATGATTCCTTTTGATATACTGATACATACATAATATCCATTGCTGATAACATGTTTCATGTCATCAGTTGTCAGGTGTCTTAATAACTCTGCCTATTATTAATTCCTCTATTGACTCAAAATGGGCGTTCTTCAGCATACTATTAATTTTGGGATCTAGTAGAAGTCATGGGAACAAAATGTAGTGAATAAGATGGATGCTTGAGGACAGGGATTTCTTTATCAGCCAAAAACTGCTTTGCAAAATGTGAGCTGGCAAATGTACTTACAGTAATATTGTTTCTTCTTTTTTACTCTTTCTCAAAACTTGTTTAGCATCTCAATGTAAAACACTCAGGTACCCTATTAAATCATAATGATACCATTGATATTGAAAATCACCTTTAGTTTTTATTTGTTTGTTCTTGTTTTTATTGTTATCGGTAATGTGAGACTCTAACACTACATTAATTACCCATTTGTTTCTGGATGTCATTCAAAAATCCAAGTTTTATCACATCTGGTAATATTTTGAGTTTTTATGTGGTGCAGAATATCAGGGGGAAATTCCGTGGGGTGAAATTTTCACATATTTTTTATTTATTTTTAATATAATACAGCAACAATTTTCCAACTGTTTCTTTGTCAATATTTACCATTCTTGCTATCATTTCAAATGCTGAAACATTGATGTTTTTGATCAGTTTAATTGATTTTGTTAATATATTCATATGAGATATGCAGGTGTGGCCTGTATTTTTGCCATCATTAATTTTTTTTTCAACTCTCAATAAAAATGTTAAGCCACTCGAAAACATTGTATGTAATATCGCATTGTTCCTGTATACTAACATCAACAAATTGAAACATTGCAATGGTGATTTCTTCATTTTAACCAAAATAATTAAAAATTAATGCTTTACTCAATTGTAAAATAACTGGCCTAGCCAGATAAAATTAATCTTTTTTCATCTTTATTTAAATTCATCTGCAGGATACTGACTACCTCAACTGTTTTTCCATTAAATTTCAGGGAAATTAAAACTTATTTAGATTTAATTGCTTTTTATATAATGCTAAAATCCATTATATTATTTTATTTGATTATTGCTTTTGAACATACAACAAATATATAATTAGCAAAAGTCAGTACAGTAATCTACACTCATTGATCAAGGTCCAAAACATCACAATCCAGTTATTCCCTAACTAAATAGAATGCCTTCTCCTTAATCCATTTTGCTATGACGGCTTTAAAATTATTTGCAGTCAGTGATCTTGTGGATTACAAGAAAGCTTGTTGAACAACTGATACTGCAGGTAGCTGTGACTAGTATGAGTCCTCGAAAGCCTGAAGCAAAGGGTAGCCAAATTACATCCATTCCTAGTGTTGTAATCATGGTTTGAACTGCAACGATCAACTTTGAAAATATTTTGCTTCACTTAGACTAGATTCCAATAAATGTACAAGGAAGGCATTGTCATAATCCGCAATTTGGAAATTTTTGTTCTAAATGAATGCCTGTCAGATAAGCCATTCATACTTCTAACTGCTTCTTTTTTTGCCACAAAAATGCTCTAGCAGAAGCCCTAGAGTTGCCCCACAGACGAATGCCATAACTAAAAGAGAATGAAATAAACCATAGTAAGTCATCAATAATACTTCAGTGCTAACACAACTTCTGAGTTTCCTTCTTAGATACACAATTCTGGATAATTTCTTACAAAGATCAGTCATGTAGGATACCCAAGTTAGTTTACTATCCAGGTATATACCCAGTAATTTAACGGAACCTGAAAAATCCTTGTTTTCAATGTCCCTCCTGAATGTAAATAATATTTGTTCTGTTTTGTCAGCATTTACAATAAGTTCATTATCATCAAACCGTGTCTTAACAGAGGATATTAAGGTTTCAAGATTAGACTTCACATTTACTAAGTTATCCTGTGCAGTAAGTAAGGTGGTGTCGTCTGCGAAAAGTATAGACATAAGGAAAATTGTTCACAAATACAAAAAGGCCCTATTACAGAACCCTGAGGAACTCCAACTGTAACATCCCTGTAGCTTGAGGCACAATCCTCAAACACAACCATATGTTTCCTCTTGTTTAGGTATGACTAAGTAAGATTTATCTCCTTACCCCACACTCTATAGAACTTCAGTTTATCATAGATTATATTATTATAAATGCAGTAAAATGCCTTACTCAAATCTATGAGACTAGAGCCTATAATAAGTTGGTAAGCCTGTTATAATGTAATTCACCACCGTTTCAACTACCAAAACTGTTAAATACTTGAGCCTAAAACCATATTGATGTTTATAGAACAGGTTATTGTTGGTGAAGTAGCTATAGAGCTGCCTCAACATAAACAATTCTACTATTTCGCTCAATATAGGTACTAGTGCTATAGGTTGATAATGCAAGATTATAGGTGCTCAGCAAGATTTATGTCTCCTTTTTTTATAAATTGGTGTAATCTTCGCCAGCTTAATATAGTCTGGAAATTTACCATTATTCAACGCAAGATTTATCATATATGTTAAGGGAAGAAGAATGATGTTTACAATTTTCTTAAATATGAAGTTTAAAATTCTATACATATCCTCACTGTGAGAATTATTAATTTTATTTACCACAGAATAAACAGTCTTGATTTCAACTTTTTCCCACCAGAAAATACGGTCAATAGTATTCTCTTGCTTTTCAAAGTTGTCCAATAGATCCACATGAGAAATAGTCTTAGGTTGTATATTTTTAGTGATAACTTTTGCAGGCACATCAACAAAATAATCATATAATATGTTCAGAGGAATAGGGATTTTTGGCTTTGAACTGCACAATACCTTTCTGATAACATCCCATGCCGCTTTACAGTTGTTTTTTGAATTTTGAATTAAAACATCTTTTGCGTTAATTTTAACTTTGATTATGGCTTTCCTATAAAGTTTTTTGAGGTGACTAACTGCTTCATTATCCTCTTCATTTAGCGTACTCTTCCATGTATCATAGAGTATTAAAAAGTAAGTATGCATCACTTGGAGTTGTGGTGTAAACCAGTATTTAGTTCCTTTTTTAATACATAATTTACTATTTTTATCTACAGAAATTAGAGGACAGAGGATAGATTAAGATATGTCCTTAAGACATTTAATATATATATATATATATATATATATATATATATATATATATATATATATATATATATATAAATTTAGAGCATTTATTATCAGAATTGATATTTTGTTTATTTATCTTATCTTCAGTAAAGGTACCTGTATAAAAAAAAGAAATCAATACTGTATTGGAAAGGCTGTCCTACAACTTATTTCTCTTTTCTTCAAGTAAAGGTACCGTATTTATATATAAAGAAATCAATACTGTAATGGAAAATCTGTGTTAGAACTTCAGCAATAAATTTTAAACAACTGCAAGGTGCAATGCAAAATGTGTTAGACTTCCTGGAACTAAAGAAATGGAAGTTTAAAAGCTAATGAAAACTAAATGTTGCATTTGTTTCTAATATTATTTTACCATCGTAAATGAGATATTGTTAAAATAGGCAGTTTTAGTTGCAAAGGCACCAAATAAAATGGTTATTTTTTAAAGGTACCTTTAAAAGAAATTTCAAATTAAGGTTTTATTTTTAATGAACCATTTCCCAGCTTAAACGTTTCCAAATGTCTTGTCCAGTATCTCAGCACTCTCGTCTGAATACCCCATACTCTTTTACATTTTCTAGTTTGCATTTTAGTAGAATGTTTAGGAACTTCCAATAATCCGCCACGTTCGGGACTTTTCCATTACCGGAAATGCCGGATTATCGGGCAGTACCGTTTGTGATTGCTGAAATGTGTACAGCGAATACAGGTGCAACATGATGTTAGAAAGCAAATACTGTATCTTTTACCAGGAACATAAGGATAAACATTTCAACTCAAAAAAATAGAGTAAAGTATAGAATAAAACTTATTTTTTATTGTACACTACATTTTAAATACAGTATGTGTGTACAACTACAGCAATATATTGACATAACTACAGAAGGCCTACAGTGACCTTTTAATTGAAATACAGTATATTAGAGTTTAATTAAGTCCTACAGTAATTTGTAAATTTACAAGTCTCATTTTACAAAAACTACTAGAAATATGTCAAAAATCAGTGATTTCTGAACACTTATAACGTGAGTTTGCTTCAGAAAAGTTAAAAACTTGTTAATGTGTCTGCCGCTTCAACCCAGCTTATCCGTTCCTTTCCTTCACAAACACATGAGAAAATGGTGAACTGACAATAATTACAGTATAGAGAAAGTGAAGCGGAAACACCGAAGCAACCTGAAGCTCGCCGAATACTTCAAAGTATACTAGGCGTACTGTATTGCCGAATCACAACTTACGTACAAGTACGATTTTACCTGTAATAATGTAAAACAAATTCATTACATATATACATACTTTATCCACCGGTCCATCGGATGCCGGACCATCGGAACCATTCAATGTCGGATTATTGGAAGTCTTCTGTATTATTATTACTATTGATATTTTGTAAAAATGTTCAATATCTATTTGTCTTTACCTTACTTTTGGTTTTATAAGATAAACAAACTATTTCAATATATATAAAACTTATCTTATTTTCCATTAAATATTTTTCCTATTATATAATTTAAAAGTTAAGAATGTTGACTTTAATGCATTAAGTTATATTAATTATGTTAATATATACTACATTAGGTTTTTACAAATATATACATTTTATGTTATTAACACAATTACCTATTTAAGTTTGAAGCAGAATTACTAATTTAAAATCATCCAAGTACGAAGTGCTAGCTGGAAAGGGTTAAATAATAATTATATATATATATATATATATATATATATACACTCTATTATGAAACAAGAAAGACTTGTAGGGTTGGAATCATATGTATACAACTGAATATTGCAAGAACTATGGACATGAATAAATTTGTTTCTACATTCTCAAGTTGAAAGCAAAAAATTAAATCATAGGCTATGCCATTTGTGGATAGTTCTACTTTCCAAAAACTATCTTATAAAATAATATAAATAGACTAATGTAATATTATTTATTGGTAATAAATATGTAATAGTTTTTATTTTGTTTGTGTTTTATGAGTATACTACTACTACTAATTTTATTTCAAATGCATATTTGTCAGTTTTCTTGGTGATGGTAGTACATTGGGAGAGTGCATAGGGTACCAAATTTCCTTGCTTTGGCCCTTCACTGTAACTTAACAACTATAATTTTTAGCAGGAAGGATTAAGTTAACTGGTCAAAATCATACCCTTTATAAAAATGTTAGAATATATATGCTACATAAGGGAAAATGTTTATAATATTATATAAATCTCTGATTTTTTTTCTATATTTTATGAATGTTGTATTATTTTGAAATAATTTCAAGAAGGAAAGTACCATTACTGCTTTCTAGTGATATTATTCTTGATGGGTGAGGCAAATATTTTTTACTCTGTAGGAGACTGGAGACTAGTGTATGGGTTGTTTTCAATGCTATAGTAATTCTACTGTAAGCTGATGAGTCATTACAGATATTTTATATACCTACCTTAAAAGTCCTTCAATAATTTTAATTTACTGAAATAAATAAATATTTTTATGCATTCATAAAATGCATTTTGATACCGACTTTTATCTTTATAATGAGTAATAAATTATTTTTATTACCTTTATAGTTCCGTCATGTGACTTTGTGTTTGTCTTATTACAAAGACGCGTTTCAGAGTCGTAGCTCCATCTTCAGTAATTTCACTCCGTAGAGGTCGTTAAAACATTAAACATAACAAAAACATGAACACTATACATACAAATATATACACGTATACGTTGATTTTAACATTTTCTTACGTGCACACGGTTTCATGGTTCGCGAAACCATTAAACCATTATTATAGTTTCCGGAACTATAATAATGATGAGTGGATCAGATTAGTTACATAAAGATATATAACATACATTATATATATATACAGTTCGATTATATTATATAATCGAACTGATGAAGACCAGGAAGGAAAATGATTATATTATATTATATAAAGTGACTTGGACACCAAACAATGAACATTACATTTTACCTTTAATTATACTGTAAATATGTTTTAAAAACATATGGATTTCAATATCTTTTTGTGACATTTGTTCATAACAGTTTTTGAATTTCAACATATTATACCTGATCGTGTCTTCATTCATTTAATTATCATTCTTATTTCGATTGCATGTTTTTTTTTTTGTATTATAATTTTGCTATCAGTGTTGTCTTATGCTTAAAAAAGTTATGTGTTTTGTTGTTCAATTTTGCATCTATTATGTCTTGTTCAAATTTCTGTCTATAACAACACCATTTTTAACCAATATCAAAAGTCATTTGTAAAACTTAAGATATTTCATTTTCTTATTATATTTGTGTCTATTGCAAATGTATATTTATATGATGAGGGAATAGTATTTTATTTATTGAAGTAATAGGATTCTAATAGGTGACTAATAAATATTGTAATTGAATACTGAAATGAAACATGGACACTTGAATACGTTATGCAAGATAACTTGAACCTACAGAATATAGTAAGGAAGACAACAAAATTGAACTGAAATAGAAAATGTATTGGGGAAAATAAAAATTATTCAAGACAACAAAATAGTATTTCTTGGTTTTGTTGAAAGGACGAAGTAATGTTAAAATTGTGACTGAAATAAGAATATTTCCAGAAGAAGTAAGGGCAAAGGGGAAAATCAATACATGTTGTTAGCTGGATCTGACTAAGCTGCAGTTAGAAATTGATCAAAAAAGGGAAAAAAAACTAAAGTGATCATAAAATAAGGTTGAACTTGACCCAGATCTATAAGAGCTTGAGATAAGCTGTGAAAGGGGGGTATGAGTATAGTCAGACTGATTAAGACCAAAAGGAAAAATGGTTACAGGATGTTTAGCATGGTATAACACTGAGCTGAGCTGTGTGGTCAGAAACTGGATAAAACTGGGTAAAAATAAAAGTAAAAAAAAAAACAACAGAAAATAAGGTGATCAACCACAACTATAATGACAAATGCTGGAGTTTAGCTGCATAAGGGGATGTGAAAGACTGATTAAGATCAATAGGGAAACTGAATACAGGTAATCAAGCTGAACTGAGCTGTATTGTCAAAAACTGAAAAAGTGAACTAAAAATGTTTTTCCGGAACTATAATAATGATGAGTGGATCAGATTAGTTACATAAAGTTATATATATAGGAAGCAAAAGAACTGTAGTGTTAAGCGTATCAGGTAAGCTATGTAAGAACATATAAGACAGTCAAACTGTTAAAGACTATAAGGGTTATAGGTTGTTTATAGTAATCTGGCTAATTTGTTGTCAGGTATTGGACAAAAAAGGATAAAAACAAGAACAAATCAATTTTATCATAAAATTCACCTTAAACTAATGATAAAATCATCAGGTTAGCTGTGTGAGTTTGTGCGGATAGTTGGAATGATGAAGATCAAAAGAGAAAATGGTTACAGATTATTGAGAAAGATCTGGTTATATTATGCTCAGAAATTTGTCAAAGAAAGGTATAATTAAAATGAACTAAAAAGAATCCTAAAATTCTGATAAAGTTCACCCATAACTACATAACTATATAAAAGCATGAGAATGGCTCCATAAGAGTGTGTGAACAATCAGACTGATGGAGACCAAAAAGGAAAATTATTATAGATTATTGAGAAAGATGTGTCTATCATAATGGTCAGGAATTAAACACAAAAGTTATAATGGAAATGAACTAAAAAGAATCCTAAATTTAAGTTAAAATTCACCCAGAACTATAATAATAAGAGCATCAGGTTGACTGCTTAAGGGGTATGCGGATAGTCTGACTGTTAAAGACCGGAAGAGAAAAAAGGTTACAGATTGAAAACTGTCCAGTTATAATTGTGATCAGAAATTGGACTAAAAAGGTATAATTGAAATGAACCAAAAAGAATCTTAAATTTAGGTTAAAGTTCACTCAGAACTATATAATTATAACAATATCAGGTAAGCTGTGAAGGAATGTGTAAACTAAAAGATAAAATGGATCTGACTGAATTGAGACATTATATTATTAAATTAATAGTTATTTATTAATTTTGCCATATGGAAAAAAGTACAAAATTAAAAAATAAATTGAAGTATAATGATGTTGTTAAACAACCAATTTGTGACATAACAAATGCCTTGAGTTGTGATAATTAACAAATTTATCATTATTAATATGATACAAAAGAAGAAAAAATATATAATATATTTTCTGTCTGAACTAATAGATGAGAAATTAAAAAGTAGAACAACTCATAAAATACAATAATCAGGATAAATCATTTTTGTGTATAAAGTATCTACTTGTTAGACCATGGATGCTGAGAACAATACAATTTCTTGAAAGTGGAAAATAATAGTTATATTTCTTAGTATTAGTAGAAAATTGAGGTATATGAATTAACAAAACCATTATTAAGAAAAATAATGTTAGTTTAAAATAATTTTGTCAGGTATCCTGCAGTTGTCATAATAATAATAATGAAATACATTTCTGCAAATTCCAGCAGAATTGTTGTACATATTATAATATATCTACTGTACCTACAAAAAGAGGTAAAAAGTGACTCATAATGAAGTTTCTTTGTTGATTATTATTTATTTTTAAACTTCTTCTTTGGTTTCCATGAATCTGAGATAACTTAATATATACAGTGTGTTACGAAAGTACTGTCTGATTTGAACAAATAACAGCAGTAAAACAAGAATTGGACCATATCTAGTAGTCACATTAAACTACATATTTGTATACAGTCCAATTTTGTATGCCCAGACCCCCTCCACACAGATATAAGTCAAAAATTTTAAATGGTAAACATATATTATTTATTTCAGAATACCATATAAAATCACATTTTAATTTGATTTTGATCTTATTACTTTTCTAAAATATATTTATAAGTTAGTTTGTTTCAAAAGCGTTTGAAATTATAGAATTTTCAGCATAGAACCAAAACAGCTTCTAATAAAAAAAAAAAAATAAATAAGAAGAATAAAATAGCACTAAAATCATTTAAAAAATTCAGCCACTTTGTTTGAAATGTGTAAAGTGATAATTTTGTTAGTGTAATTGGAGCCTGAACCCTTAAAAAGACTTAACAATAATTTTCAAAAATTTCAGCTGTAATATCATTTATTTAATGGCTTTAGGGTGATTTTAGTTAATCAATTTTTTTTTAAACTTTGTTTTGGTTGTAAGACTGAAAATTCTATAATTTCAACAACTTTTTAAAGCACCAAGAATAAAATCTTCTTAAAACATCTTTTTATATTAAATCATTTATTAAAAAGTATAGATATTTACTGGATTTGATGAGTTTTAATAATCCAAACTACTTGTCTGCAGCTATCATGAGTGATGGTATCACTGTGTTTTGCCCCATTCATTACAGCTTGGTAAAATTGGGAAATTATCTTCCAAAAATTCAAATGAATATAATAATAATAAATTAAGCAGAATTGACCTTTAACCACAATAAACAATGAATGATAAACTTATTATTTTATCACTTATCTGAATAACACTAATTCCCAACATTGCTGCTGATATATTTTATTCAAATTATATAAATAGTAACTTAATTTTGATGTACTGTTTTAGGTTAGGCTACCATCTGATCACCAGCAATATTGTGTGAAATCTGAACATCGTATGAAAACAAAAATCAACTGGTGAAAATTTAGACCTTTAAGGACTTTTACACCAAATTGCCTATGCAGAAAAACAAAAATCAACGGGTGAAAATTAGACCTTTAAGGACTTTTACACCAAATTGCCTATGCAGAAAACATAAAGGACCAACAATTTTATGTGTTTTGGAATACAGTATGTTTAATTCTTATTGCTGTGGTATATCTATTTCTGTGCCAAGTGCAATAGAATTATGATTGCATATGATATCGGTGATAACTCATTTGGTTTTATGAGGTTTTGACACCTCAGTAGCATTACATATTGTACATGTAGAGTATATCAAATAAACTCTCTTCACTCTTGTTAGTGACTTGCTACTGTTGATCGGTTTTCACTCAGAATAAGTTATTATGTGATTTTTATTTCTGACTACAGTAAAAACTCTCTAATCCGGATTAATGTGGTGTCGGCCGATCCGGATATCGAAAAATCCGGATCTTGGGGTGGCTATTTTTATATAGTTAAAGTGGTTTTAAACGTGAACAAAATGTAGCAAATTTACGTTTTTAGCGCTAAAACGTGTTGCGCTTAAGATAAAGTGTAGCTTTACCACAGTATTCTAAAAATTAACTATGGTTTTTAAAATTACTGTAATATATAGACGTTACGTTTTAACTGTACTATTATGTAATTTGCCGGTACGGTAACCGGTAACAAAAGTACCAAAAACAACAAAAGGTAGGTTAATTAAATAAATATTACAATAGCTATGTTTAAAATTCTATTTATTTTAAGCTGAATGATGCTCAGCATAAAGTACACAAACTACAATTAATTAGGACTACAGTATTAACTAAAAATATCAAACGAAAAATGAAGATTAGAAAATAAAACAGTACAGGATTGTACACGTGAAATTTTGATGGACGTACGATAAATTTTAGTTTTCATTACAGTACAGTAATTTGTACTCACGTTAGTTTTTATTAAAAAAAGATGTAATGGTAGCTTGCTTGGCTCGTTGAACACGCTTCTTAGATGTAATATCTCTCCATCTACGAAAAAGAAGGAGATCGGCCGGTGATGATTCTTCTTGTTCTTCCACATAGTCTATCAGCTGTTCAAGTGCTTGAAAAGATTCGCAATGAGTCATGATTTGTTTTTGTTGTTCATCTTCGACAGGTGCTGGCTCTGTGTTCACCAAGTCAATGATGTCACTGTCAGTAAACTCAAGGTCTTCATCTTCCTTCATCCACTCATTCACACCATCACTGTTTATTTTGTCACAACCGGGAACGTTTCTTAGAAGTTCAACGATCTCTTCATTTGTGTCCATTTCATAGTTTTCAGTTTCCGGCACTATTTCACTCCATTCATTGCTTGCTTTATGTTCCAACAGTTTTTTCCAAGATTTTACAAGTGTTGTTGTCTTGATCTCGTCCCAAGCACTAGAAATCCATAAGGCAACATCTAACATGTCTACGTCTTTAAGGCACTGTGAAACACTTTTTTCCATGTCCATACCAGCAATTATGATTCTGAGTAATTTACGGCGGTATAACCGTTTTAGTGCTTCGAGAACACCTTGATCCATGGGTTGAAAAAGAGATGTTATGTTCGGTGGCAAAAAGATACACTTTATTTCCCCACTTCTTAGTTCATCCGCAGATGGGTGTGAAGGAGCGTTGTCCGGCAATAAAATAGCTTTTTTAGGCAAGTTGTTTTCTTCTGAATATTTCTTCTGAACTGTATTCTTCTGGTTTTTAAACCAGTCCTTAAAAATAGCAGTTTATCCATGCACTTTTTTGTCCTCTGTATCATACTGGTAAAGCAGAATAATCCTTGACATTTTTTAACGCCCTCGGTTTTTGTGATTTGCCGATCATGCAAAGTTTTAATTTATTATTTCCTGTCACGTTACTGCAGGCCAAAATTGTGGCTCTTTCTTTTTTCTTTTTATAACCAGGATCACCGTCTTCTTCTTTGGAGGCTAAAGTACAGCTTGGCAACATTTTAAAGTTTAATCCACTTTCATCGCAATTGTACAGTTGATCTCTACTAATTCCTTCTTCGTCAATCAGCTTATGTAAAAAAAGTTAAAATTCTTCCACACTTCCTTCATTTGCTGAAAGCTTCTCTCCACTTATTTGAAGTTTTCTAATCCCGTATCTATTTTTTCACTTTCTACCACCCCTCACTAGCTTTAAAGTCGGACTCGTTTCCCATATCCTTATTAAACTGAAGAGCTTTTTGTTGTAAAATAGGTCCTGATACGGGCAATCCTTTAGACCTACACTGTGTAAACCACAAAAATAGAGCTTTGTTGACTTTGTCATTTTGTGGTGTCTTCATCATTTTGCACTTTTTGTTGCCTGAACTTGAAGCCTGGTTAGAGCACCTTTTTTCCAATTTTTCACAGGATTTCTTCCAGTCACTCACCATACTAGTTCCTACACCCATCTCATTAGCTATCTTTTTAGCAGTATCTCCCGCATCTAAGCGCCTAATTTCACTGAGTTTTTCCTCAACGGAAAACATAGTTTTTTTCCGTTTCTCGGACATTTTATAAAAAAATATTTACAGCAAATTCAAATCTTAAAATCTAATTACTGTACAATGCACTACGTATGTAAACTATTAAAGACGACTAGAAGGAATTACAGTAATAAAATATATACTTAATCACACACCGAAAACAAGTCTTAAGACAAAGCGAAAGGACGGCCGAAGTTACGCTACACGCAAACACAACAGAACTGACTACACGACAGACAATGCACCTGCCGTCTGACCTTGTTTGCGCACACCCTTACCACTTTCTTCGACATTCTTGGAATCAGAACCGCACTACTGCCCAGTGCCCAGCTCAAAAACATCGTTCACTACTATTCGCCCGAAAATATTATTTTTGTATAGAAAATTGTATTTTTATTATTTTTTATACGATGGCATACGACGGCCGGATATCGGAGTTTCCAGATCAGAGAGTGTTTACTGTATATATTATGTCAAATAATCCTTTTAAAGATATATTTTACCTTATTGTTTGATCCGGGATACAAAAAAGCAGAGGCCGACTATGTAGGGCTTGAATCCTGCTTTTTAGTATGTCGTACATATTATAAAGACCTAGGAACAGGACCAAAAATCCATTAATTGGAGACAACGTCCTGGTCTCGGACAATGGAAAAGGTTTATTGTTTTCTTTAGCAAAAGAGTTTAGTAACTCACCATGCTCAGCAGAAAAGAGCTATCATTAATAATGGGCTTGTTTTCAGACACTGCCCAGAAAACTATCCCAATAATCTCATCAATAAGGCCGATGTTATATGCCGCTTCTGCAGAAACTCTTCTAGCAAGCATATAATGAGTTCCCTAATCTCTGTATAACCACAGAGGTTAAGGAAACGGGCCCTTGAAACAATCACAAGCTTTGTGAGGAGTTTGAGTTTGAACTGGGTATAATATTTGTAGGGTAGGCAGAAACAAATCAGACCTAAGTAAAACAACAATTGTTTTGTTTGGTTCACACCAACTGCAATTTCAGGCGATAGTCCATCACCAGAGTAACAGAAAACTTATATCATTCTGTGCAAAGGTCATATACATTGTTCAACATAAAAGAGGTATTCACATTCAGTGAATTTAAGTCATGCTATTATTCAATGAAACATTCCATTCTCAGTCGCTACATATGCATTTTTTCCAAATTTTTATCAAAATTCATGTGTGACAATTGTTTATAAGGATCATAACTAGATTTTGTAGAGTTTGGTTTACTTGTGTGTAAATTGTCCTTTAAACTCATGTGAAAGTGATGCCCTGTATATACCTGTTTGACAATGTGAATTCAATCTATTACTAGCTCCAGATTTCAGTATAGACTTGATTTTATTATTTGTCTTGTACAGACTACCATTTGATTTTTTTACCATGTCATTTCATAAGTTGAGCTTCAACTTATTGCCAGATTAGCATGATACATATTTGTGTTTGGGATCTTTATAGTTTCTCTTCTAAGAGATTTATTCTTGTGACTTATTTAAGGTTTTTATTCTAGATTGAAATCTTCTTTTTTCATGTATTTGGTTTAATGTTTCTCTGTCTATTTAAAATATTTTAGGCTATTTGTACATTTATTTATTCTTCTCCACTTCATGTCTACTATCTATAAAAAAGTTCAAATGGTCTTCCATGCCGATTTTTCTTCAGTAACACAGATGTTCCACAAATTATGTTTTTCTAGAATGTTTTTAAGCCACCATTTGATTTGTCAATAATGAGCAATGAATTGCAATCTTATTCTGCATATCAGCAGGGGTGCCCACATGGGTGATGGGAGATGTGTTATCATATTTCTTTGGAGTAGGTTTTTTTTTACGTATAAAAATTAATATCTTTGAAAATTATAACTAAATAATTGCTTAGCTAGAATAAGACTAACACCAAGAAGAAAATGGGTTTGAATAAGTCTTTTTTTAGAAAACCAATACACATGTAAATGTTTCGACTGTTTAGTTTCAACATTGATTATATTAAGGATAAAATAAGCACTAGGCTATAGTTTCAAATGTATTTAATAACTTAATTAGCTACAATTGTTTCGCCTTGCGGCATCTACGGGCTAATGGTAATAGTAAGCCTAAACAAAGTTAACGGTACAGAGAGACAGGTCCGGAAATCCCTTCCATTGTGTTATTTCCGGACCTGTCTCTCTGTACCGTTAACTTTGTTTAGGCTTACTATTACCATTAGCCCGTAGATGCCGCAAGGCGAAACAATTGTAGCTAATTAAGTTATTAAATACATTTGAAACTATAGCCTAGTGCTTATTTTATCCTTATTATGGAGTTTCAACAAGTAGTCACTGCTGTTACAGTTAAATTGATTATATTCTTATTGTTGTTAACCTCTACTCGTTCTTGTCTCATTCAGCCCATTGTCTTTGTTAAAGTATTGAAATATGATATTTTTTAAACATATTGACACATTTAAACCCTTTTTTTGTTAAATGAATTTCTCAAATTTTACTACTGTTTATTAATGTAAATTAATTCATAAACTTTAATTTTGTATGTATAGTACTAAATGTTGAAGAGTTTCATCTTTGATGATGCCCTTTTCACTAAATAAATAAATTTACTATTAAATAATATTTCAATAATCTTTCTCTTTATTTAGTTAGTTATTGTCTCAGTAGGTATAGTTGGATTGATGTTGAGATAGGAGCAATCAATGAAATAAAGGAAGATATAGCCTTCTTCATTGTGTACTTGGACCTATGGTAAATAAATTTGGAATTAATTTCAATTCACAGAAAAAACAAATTGATATAACTCTAAATTTAAACATAGAAAACGTTTGCATGGATACATAATAATATTTTTAATGTTTGGAATTGGTGTTAAGGTGGAGATTTGTTACTGGGGGAAGGGAATTTGTGTCATAGGTTTATAGTAGTTAGGCACCTTTCCATGTCAAATGAACAAAAGAAGCATTTATTCTTGTTATTCTATAATTCACAATATTTTAAGGTATACATAAGTTTTTCTCATCCATCAAGAAGAATTAGGCCTAGTATGTGGTTTAAAAATTATTTCTATCATCATTCAAAAATTATTTGAAAATAAATCATACCATTCTTCAATACTTAAAAAACTGGGGAAAAAAACTTGTGATTTTGTTTTGTGACATGAATAAGTATTAATAAGTTTTATGACAATAAACTAAAGTAAATATTAGCAAAAATCTATGTATTATTTGGAAAAAAGCTCAACGAAATGAATGACTGCTTAAAAATTTACAATTAGAAATACTAACTATACAAGCTCTTGAATTCATGGAGACTATTGTATAAGTAAACAACAGTAGTTAGTTTAACTTCACTTAAATGAAGTAGTTAGTTTAAAATGAGCATCACTTGTGGAACTTTCAATCACCAAATGAAAGAAGTGAAATGTTGTTGAATTGGAAGTGTAAAACAGATTTTAGTTTTTTACTTTGTATGCAGCTAGTAGATCACAATTTGACCACTAAAATAAATGGCAAATTCATAACTATCAGTATTGTTGGTAACATAATTATTGTTTCAAATGTTTTAACAGGAAGCCAATTTGACATTTAATATTTCTGAATATTATATTTTTCTTGTAACACATAACCCAAAATATATGAGGAGGGCTGGCAGTTCATAACAAGGGATATGCAAATAGTAACTTTGGATAGGCTATTAAGGAAGTCATAGTGGGGTACCAGGTGTTGAATCGCTTCATCGTAGAAAGATATCACCTGTGATGTTAACAGCTTGTTTTACCTTATCTTCATGGAAGTGCTAGCCAGTAAGGAGATATTTGGAACTGAAGATCATGGAGAAATGTTATGTTGCTGCTGCAGTATATTGGTTGGCCTTGCCATGAATCATTTCAATGGCCACTGCCAAAATTAAAAAATTGTACACATTTTCTTGTGCTTCATTAAAAATTTGCACCCATCTCTGTGACATTTAATCACTCATTGCATGTTTTCCATAAATGTCAGAAATTTTATAGTGAATTTGAGAAACAGATCACTGATTGCACACCACAATGTGTATATACTGCTTTGCCAACAAATCAACTAAACAGAAGTTATTTTCTGCATATCTCGTGTAGACGATAATGATGGCTTAGCCTATCATACTAAACCTCCTTCCATACAATAGTTATCGAAATATCATGAATTGCAACAAAAATCAATTGTATTTGTAGCTTACAGTAATAATGAAACTATTGAATTTTTTGACTTTGCTGTTTTAAAACATAGGAGCTTCTTAGCATTCTTTAGCTGGAATACATGATATTTCAGAACATAAATCAATGTACTTAAGAAATATAATTAAATTTAAAGGTAGAATTTAGATACAAAAAAAAAAAAAAAAAAAAAAAAAAAAATGTGGTGACTAATTTTTTTAACTCTTTAGTTTTTGTTAAATATTCTTTAATGAGAATATATTCTTTAATAATGAGTTATTATTTAATAATGTAGTATGTATGACTTTTACACATTATGTTAAACATAAATTTGTAAGAAAAATGTGAAGAATACTTTTTTTTTTTTATAGTGATATAGCACTTTGGTAAAAACATGTTACAAATAAAATTGAAAGACACAAAGCATGTAGGCAGAGATAACCAAAAACACATAATTTGGAAGACAAAGTAGCTTTTTGTTTCATCAGATGTAAATTAAAAATTTATGATGTAGCAATGCGACTCTGAATAGCATTTGTTTAGTGACTTTTCAAACATCTAAAAACAAAAATCCTAATTTAATTTTGATAAAAAATTGTTATTTTTTTCTTTAAAATATATAGAAGGTTACCACTATCCTTTATACTTTGTGTAGATAATTTTATTGGATATACACGCTTTGATGTATGTATATGTTGACTGTTTTGGGTACCTTCTTATTGAAGGTGGGAGGTTAGTTGTTGTACAGGTTTATGTGAAAAAATATTGCTCCTCTATATTATATATAAATTTTAAAAATCAATTATGTACCTATGTTTATAGTAAAAGAGGAATCTGTTTTTAGAAGTACAAGAAGGCATTATTTTCATAAGAAATAAAGGTTGAATAGAAGATGACTATTACATAAAATGATGACAATTTTCTTAAAGGAAAAATTAATTGACATCTGGAACACTCATTTGGTGAACACGTTGTGAAGTGATTAATTATGAATATAAATTCTTAGTGAAATTCTGTTGTTTTATAATTATTTTTCTAGAACCCATATGTCTGTATACTGTGTAGATATTTATTTAAAAATAATGTATCCTAGATGTTCATTTTGAAGGTAACAAAATTTTAAAAACAATAAAATCATTAAATTGTGCATATATTTAAATTACTTTTTGAAAGTATTCATATAGTTTAATGAGCATCATTTTGATTAAATTGCATTAAAATTCAATTGCACTTATTAAATTTAAATTAGGAATACCTAATTACCTATGCATGTACTGGTATATTCATATGTTGGAAAATATTTATCATTATGAATCTCTTGAATTGTTATGATAGTTCTTATGTGTCAATGTAAACATTTAAATCAAACAAGAAACCTTAGATGAAGGTGTTTTTAAAATAGCTCTAAAAATGTAAAACTAGTGTCAAATTACTGGAGTTATTTATTTGAAAAGTTACCTGTGAATTGCCAGGCAATTAGAACATTTCATGTAATTTAATTTTGTTTTCTTCCTATTGTTTTTCTAGTGGTAACATCACATATGTCACTAAATAGGGTAGCATGTTATGTTATGATTTTAAAGCATGTATATGTCATTTTATTATTAATAGTTTTATTGGATAAAATAGTTTTGTTTTTAATTTCTGTTGTTTTCTTCTTTCTTTTTGTTTTCAGATTCGAGTAGTTAATGCTTTTCGCCAGGGACTAGATGCTCGTTATGGCGAATCTCTCGCAGAAGTTCTCCGAAAGCAGACGTCCTTAAGTAAACGATTATCGCAGACATCTTCCATTGAGTATGCAGATAATGTACCAGATGAATTAGTGATTCCTGAGATCGACGTTGAACGGCTGTCGTCCCATAGTCATACTGAAACGGCAGTCTAGTCCCGCCCTACCCTGATCCCAATATACAATTCTAAAGACAGCTTTTCCTTCAATATAAATAAATGGACTATAGAGGTGCTTGGATCTATCCAGTTTGTTTTTGTTTTTGAATCAATTAGTAATAAGAGTTGTAAACCTTCTAAGAGCTAAAGTCGGACAGGGACCCCGTTGTTAGTTGTTGCGGGGGTCAGTGTCCGGGTGCCGGGAGTGTATCGGTTGTGCCTGATAAACTATGGAGTGTACCAAGACTACTATAGGAACGGGAGGTGTTGGCTCTTAATAATGCATGTAATTATTGTAAGATACAAAAATAGAATAAATTATAATGATTTATTGAGACAGTATGCTGAGAGGGGAGGCAGAAAGCCTGTGCTCATGTGATGTCGAACTTTGTTAAAGTATAATGGTTAGTTTTAAATTTTGTAGGCCTCCTCTCATTTAAAAGTCAAGTGCCAGGACAAGATGTCATAGTTTTGTTATCGATTTCTCAGTGTTGTCGTTCCTGATAGCCAAGTTGATACTATTTTACCTATGTTTGACCAAGCGGTCTCTGTTAAATATATTTTCCTCTGACGTTAAATAACCTGAAAAAAAAAAATGTCGTCGAATGTTCTTTATTATCAAAATATACATCTGAAAAATACTCTACCTAAAGCAGTGCAAGTTTGTTTTTTAGAGTGGGTTGTTATGCTGTATAGAGACTGCTTGATCTATAAGAGGACGAGGCATTTCTCTCCCCTTCTTTCTCTCTCTCTCTCTCTCTCTCTCTCTCTCTCTCTCTCTCTCTCTCTCTCTCTCTCTCTCTCTCTCTCTCTCTCTCTCTCTCTCTCTCTCTCTTTCTCTCTCTATTACTCTATCCGCTCTAGTTTAATTTGTAACTCTGTTGTGTGACTGCAATTTTCTGTCTGTATAAAGAGAAAAATTCTAGGTGTTGCAAATATGCACTAGTTTATAATGAAATTTCCATGGGCTGTTTAAGTAAAATTTCAAGCAAAGTATCAATTAATTTGACTGATAGAGGTTTACAGTAGATTCACCAAGTGTATTGTAGTATTCACTTTAGCAAGACTAGACAATTAGACCTATATTTACTCATGTCTAGTTCTATCTTAACTAATTCTACTTGAGCCAGTAATTTTACAATAAATTTTTCATTTAATCCCTATTTTGTGTAAACAACTACAAAATAAACACAATATTTTGTTTTTCTGTGTGTTTTTTTCTATGTAATTTTTTTACTGAAATACTTTCAAAATATCGATCGAGATAACAGTGTTACAAAACAGTCTATTATGACAGAGACCTAGCAGTCAATGTTTTCATTTGATTTACGATTACTATCCATTTTTATCATATTCACTGTTATTGGCTAAACAGTTAAATCGTTTACTAAATACAAATGTTGTGTTTTTGTGATTTGTGAAGGAAAATGTATTTACAACTTTACTTCAATAATACTGCTTCAGTAAAAATTATAAAAAAGCAAAAAAAAAAGCAAAAAAGAAAATATATATTTATATAGTATGTATATATTCATACATATTACATATGTTTGTGTATATATGTATGTATATATATATTTAAAAAACTGAAAGGCCAAGGTCTTGTCGTAAGTTGGTCTATGTTGTACTTAATATTGTGTTGTTGTTGAATTACTCAGCATTATGTGCCTTAAGTCCTTGCTGTATTCTTTTGTGCAACTTTATGCTTGTGTTAAACCATACTATGCCCATTCACACCAATTGTCCTTCTTCATCATAACCTTTTTATTGATTTGAAATGTGTGTGTGTGTGTATATCTTCCAAATAAATTACATTCTACTGTACCAATAAAAAATTTTTTGACCTTTTTTATAGGAATAATGTTATTTTTAATTATTTTATCCATAATTCAAATATATTTTGTTCATCTTATAACCAGAATGTGAGATTTCAGTATGTTTAAATTGTTAGATTCACACACATACAAACACACACACACACACACACACACACACACACACACACCATTTTTATATGCATATACAGCTAAATGTATAAAAGCTATGTTCAAACAACAATTATATAATAAGTGATGATGGAATAACATTGAAATAAAAGCCCCTTTTTTCTTAGCTAATTTTTTTGCTTCTTTTTCCTTTTTATTTATTTTATTATATAGTTATAGATTATTGCAATTTTTAAGAGAAAAAGAATAGATTTGAATACAGCAAATATTGCAGAACATAGTCCTTATAACCCACAATA
This sequence comes from Aphrophora alni, assembly GCA_963513935.1. Lineage (NCBI taxonomy): Eukaryota > Metazoa > Arthropoda > Insecta > Hemiptera > Aphrophoridae > Aphrophora > Aphrophora alni. Next base: position 54,449,392 of record OY740765.1, on the reverse strand, counting down.
ATTCTAACAGAAAAACTGCTTTTCAATACTTTATTAACTGTAGAACTGGTTAATCATTTTTCCTAAAATTCTAATGGTTTTTGGTTGATATTGCTGTCATATTAAACAAAAAATGTAGAAAATCATGGATTTAAATTGTTATATATAGTTTTACTTAACAAGCTCTAAATAATGTGGTTATTCAAACAGTTAATTTGTTTTTTTCTCTAAAATTATACAACACAATTTGGTGATATTATTATTTTTTTAAATCAGATATAAATAAATGTGTATAATATTATTGAAAACAAGCAACTATTTACATATAATGAGTTACTGACACAAAATAATTAAAAAATTTAATTATATATTGCTGTGTACACTTGTACATAGTGACTAGTGAAACACTTGATTGTAAAACATTGCCAACTTTTTAAAAACAATATTTTTAATTACTATCAACATAAAGATCAAAATATCTGGTATTGATTGATATCATATTCAAGAGGAATGGGGAAAAAACTGTGATGACTATGTAGCTTTTAATAAACGTTTAAATGTGCATCACAATTAATTACGACACTATTAGTATAAGAAGGGAAAATTAAGCTGCAACATTTACCAGTTCTAGGGTTAAAAGAGAAAAATATCTATTTGAAAACATGTTTTAAAAAATTCCTGTTTTCTGTACCATGATAAAGGACAAGGCTAAACATGATTAGCATTTACAATCTGTTGATGTGTTAATCTTTTTTCAGACGTCAATATAAACAGGATTGGTTAACCTTACTCCCAATACGAACCAAAATCCAAATTATAACTCAAGGCACTACTTGATAAAAATTATATTGGCCTAATTGTTTACCAAAAACATTCTGTATGTGTTAAATTATTCTTAATCTCATATTTTTGTATACAGATATGTTAGTTATAAACTTGTTACAAATCAGTTATTAATCTGGAAAAAATGGTTATAAAACTCAATTATTCACTTATTTTTATTTAAATTTATAAATATATATTGTTTATTATGTATGTAATTTTAGTCACAAGACATTAAAGAAACTTTCACACTTATACAAACTCACCATTGCATTAAAATTGTGTTTTATTTACATTATGTACTAATCAGATAAGTGAATTGTTCTTTTTCTTTTTATTTTTATGAAGATAGAACATTGCAGTTCTTTTCATAAGGTGAAGAAGAATTTTTCATATTTTCTAAATTTGTTTTAATTAAATTTTGTTCATCCCGATATGTAGTTGTAAAAAGGATAAATTATATAAGTTTACAGTAAACTAATAAGTGAACCAAATAAGCTTTCTTTATATATAATTATAGGGTACTGGAAATTCCTTAACGAGAGAACAGATGAACTTGAAAACTGTTAAAGTATGTTGCTAAATTATTCCAGAGTCCGACTTGAGATAGTGAATAATTATGTTACATACAAAGACATGCATAAAGTTCTTCTTGTCAACTTGAAACATGTTGAAAATGAAAATACAAAATCAGAACTGCATTACAAAACATTATTTTCAGATGTAAAAATAATAATAATACAAAAAATAAAAATTTAAAAAAATAAATAAATGACTTTTTATTAAATAGATGCCTTTATAGAAACCCTTTGAATGATTTAGTGAAGCATGAAAATAATACAAACAAATATTTAAAACAAAAAGTTCTTTTTAAAATTTATGCCATAAAGAGTACTCAACATTGAACAGCGTAAAGTTATTTGAAAGTTAAAGTATATTAAAGATCAAGAAGTTTCTGACAGTAAAATTTCTTCATTGCATACTTTGTAGACTAAAATAAAGTTTGAAATGTTCATTATTAAATCATGTCATTTCAATACCTGAACCAACATTACTTAAACAAATACTCTCTATCTTTGTATATGTTATCTCGTTCTTTTCTGTTTCAATACAATTGCAGTTAAAATAAGACCCCAGGACATAATGTCCTGAATAAACTAATACAGTAATTTAAAAGATGTTCAAATCTAAGAAAAGAAAAACACCAAAACAACTACATTAAGTGACTTAATTTAAAAAACATGTTTTACTGAAAGTGTCAAAACTTATGGTAATTAAGTTTTTAGTTAAGCTATACCTTTATTGCGATCAAATAATTAACAGTTTTCTATATCTCATACAGAAATGAGAGAAATGAGGCTTATCCTAGATGGCAGTTTCCTTTCGTCTTTAGATTCTTATATAAACTCAGTAGCTGTTCTTATTCGATGTATGGGTGATTTAGATCTTCTTAAAACCTGTTTGTTTTAATATATTTATTTGTAAACTAATTCATTTTTTAACATTATCATTTTTTAATTCACATCCATATTTCTGCTTGCATGAATCATGTGTTGTGGGATGTCCAGTTTATGAAAGCTTAAAGACCAATACATACATGTGTTAATAATATACAAGTGGAATGGTGATGGACTAACATTTATACATAATAGCATATTAAGATAAGTCACAATATAAACAAAAACATTTGCTTAATAGCTGTTTATTTTGTTTGTTTTATTTTTATATAAACTTTATGATGTACCTATGCTATAAAGTACAGTTTTTAAGTGTTCTATTAGTACCTTATTTAAAAAGTGTGATTTTTTAGAATGGTCTTATAATATATGGTATTATCCTTACATTTTAAAGGTACAAAATTGGCGCACCTGTTATTCTTAAAATATATACTTAATTTGTTCATCGCATTAAAAACGTAAATAAATCTTGTTATTTATATATAAATTGTATGGGTAAGGTGGGAAATATTAGAGGAAAAAACAAGCTTTATAGATGTTTTGGTTTAATTCCTATCAAACCCAAACTCGTAGATTTTATAACATTATGCATATTGTTTTAGCTGTATGGCTAACCCTTGTTGTGTTATATGTATTTCAGGCACTTCCATTATATGCTACCCAAAAGCTGATTATCAATAATAATCTTAAAATATAATCACAAATTTTTAGTTTAAATTGATTATTTGATCAAACTAAAATAATACAAAAATAAAATACAATTAAATTTAAGAAAGAAATAAAACATTAATATTTGTTACCTTAATCATTTATTGTAACATGTACAAATAAAAATAAGCTACTTGGTTATTAAATACCCTGATACGTGTTAGTATGCGTTACTCTGTCATACCTGATACCATCCTTCATCACTTTTGAAAGTTAAGTTATGATAAGTTTTACTTTATGTAATCAGGTATACTTTTGTTGATCCATACTATATTTCAATGACAAGGTACATTATTTTCAATATTTATTAATATTTGATTCCCTCTAAATTAAATGGACATTTGCCATATTTACATTTGGTAATAAAATTGTTTGATAAATTCCATTAATATAATTTTATTTTCTTCTTTCTGCATAAGCTGAACTTAGTTTTAATAGTTTCTGGGATAAACCTTTCTTAAAAATCATGTTGAATATTAACACCAGCAGTCATACTAGTCACAATATCCTATCAGCTTGGGCAGTGTTCCTGTTTTCATGTGAGACACAATGTCCTATTAGATTGGACAGTTATTCTGTGTACATACCAGTTACAATGTCCTATTAGCTTGGGCAGTTTGCCTGTGTACATACTAGTCACAGTGTCCTATTAGCTTCGGCAGTGTTCCTTTGTCCTTAGCAGTCCCAATATCCATTAGTTTGGGCAGTTTTCCTGTGTACATACTAGTCACAATGTCCTATTAGCTTCGGTAGTGTTCTTATGTCCATACCAGTCCCAATATCCTATTAGCATAGGCAGTTTTCTTGTCTATATACCAGTCACAATATCCCGTTAGTTTGGACAGTGTTCCTATATTCATACGGGTCCCAATATACTATTAGCTTGAGCAGTATTCCTATGTCCATTCCAGTCACAATATCCTATTAGCTTAGGCAGTATTTCTATGTCTATACCACTCACAATATCCTATTAGCTTGGGCAGTTTTCCTATGTACATAACAGTCAAATATCCTATTAGTTTGGGGAGTGTTACTACATTTGTACCAGTCACAATATCCTATTAACTTTAGCAGTACTTCTATGTCCATACCAGTCACAATATCCTATAAGCTTGGGCATTTTTCCTATATACATAACAGTCAAAATAACCTATTAGCTTGGGCAGTGTTCCTATATTGGTACCAGTCCCAATATCCTAATAACTTTGGCACTATTCCTATGTCCACACCAGTCACAATGTTCTAGTAGCTACCTAAACCTTTATATGGCCATGGAACTTACATCTGAATCCCTGTAGGGAAATTATTGTTAAACAAATACATTTGATACAAATATAATTATTGTACAGCAAGTTTGAAAATCCCGCCCAAAGCAGTAAGTACCGTCCCAGTTGACTGATTCATTCGTTTGCATCTTATCCACCTCTAATCATCAGGTCATAATAAGAATAATGATTTACCAGTTTTGAAGAAAATTAGGTTTTCTGTAACTGCAGCTACAAACCTATTAGTTACACTGCTTTATTAGACAAGAAGAATGTAGATATGCTATACACCTAACAGTTGGTATACAATTAGGCAGGTGCAATGTTGAAAAACTAATAAACTACCAATAACAGTGTTCTTTTATTATTAAATAGCATTGCTTACAAGTCACATTTTTATATAAGTCTTCTGCAGTTTTCAAGCCCACTAGTCAAACCTAAATATACATTAAACACACTTGTACAAGTATCATAATACCCATTTGAATTGTTGCTGAGCTTTGTAAGTAACAATCACTGTTAATTTTTTTAAGTGTTGGTGAGCTTCGGGTGCAACAATCATTATGTTCTATTAGATTTAGACATGTTGGTGAGCTTCGGGTGCAATAGTCATTATGTCTACTGGATTTGGATGAGTTGAAGAATTTTGGGTACAACAGTTGTTGCATTGCAACTATTATCAGCAGCGCATTCTGTTTTGGGAACATGATAATTTCAACAGAAACCTCTTGGTTTTGCCGCTAGATCGAAAGGGCATTCTCATTTGACCGTGTTCTGCTGCCAAAATAAGCTTGCATTCTTTTTATTGTTCAGTTCGAAAGAAGACTCGCACATAACTACCATTTCCCATTAGCACAAGGAAACCAGCTATGTTGGTATAAGGAAGGAAGCAGAACTATATAGACTGTTTAGAAAGTTTTGTAATCTTGCCGCACTAAAAGTTATCTCTAGGGAGCTGAACAACTTCATTTCCATGTTTGGATGTACTTACAGTTCAACATTACTCACTGAGACTATAATCTAGTTGCCTATTAGCTACTTGAGTGTTCTATATGTGTTTTGGATATTTGGTTGTACATTTTGGACATTCAGTTATAAATTTTCATATATTTATAACATTTAATTATAAAGTTTCATACAGGATATTACATGTCTTTATGTAAGAACTATTTGTGTAGAACTAATGACCATGTAAAAGCTGGTTTGTGATTGTTTTGCCGACTACTAAGATACATTTAGCATCAGTATATTTTATATACATATATTTTCCCTTTTTTGGAAATTATTTTTTTCTTAAATTATTTTTCTGAAAATACAAAAAATCTGGCAGACAGCTATAATAGCCACCTATGTTGAATTATTTTTAGTAAAGTTAACTATTTTCTTGTCCTCTTGAACTCTCAAAATAGTTTTTTCTGGTTGTCAACGTTTAAATTTAGTTGTTTTCACTTTTGATCTATATTAATTCAATTTTTGTTTATGCTAAATGAAATTTAATCTATGTGTGAATTTAAGGAAAGAATAACGCATGAATAATAAAATTTTGTTACGGCTTTAGAATGTATTTTCTCTTATGGTTTGGACTGTCTTTTTGTTTTATCGTACCTTTTCAGGTGCATCGAGGAGTGGAGTTTAGAGCCTTAATTTTTTTTAGCTGTTTGGGTCCATGTTGGTTCTGTTTCTTCCTTTTTTTTTCCTTTTGCCAAAATTATTTATTTATTTTTTTTTTCATTACCCAACACAGTCAATACATTCTAGTAGTTTGTTGGTAAGCTATAGACACAACTAACACTATCACTTATGAGATTTGGAAGTGTTAGTGGCCTTTGTGAGCAACAGTATCTATGTACTATTAGTTGTATAAGTGTTAGTGAGCTTCAGAAGCTCAATATATTCTAATAGTTTAGTAGTGTTGGTAAGCTAAGGGTACACAGACACTATCTCCTATTAGCTTTATAAATGTTTGTGAGCATTGCTTGCAACAGTAACTATGTCTTATTAGATTTAGATGTGTTGGTGAGCTACAGAGGGCAATAGTCAATATGTTTTAATAGTTATAAATTGTTGGTAAGATATAGATGATACAGTCATTATCTCTTATTAGTTTTGGAAGTGTTGGTAAGCTATGTGCATGACAGTCAGTATCTCCTATTAGTTTCGAAAGTGTTGGTGGCCTTTGGGAGCAACAGTATCTATGTCCTATTAGTTGACTAAATGTTAGTGAGCTTCTGGATCAACAGTCATTATGTTCTAATAGTTTGGTAATGGTGGTATGCTATGGGAAGTGTTGGTGGCCTTTAGAAGCAACAGTAAATTTATTCTAATAGTTTGGTAGTGTTGGTAAACTATGGCCATAACAGTCATTATCTCATATTAGTTTTGTAAGTATTGGTAAGTTATGGACATAACAGACACTATTTCCTATTAGTTGTGTAAGTGTTGGTAAGCTATGGGCTTAACAGTCATTACCTCCTATTAGTTTTGGAAGTGTTGGTATGTTATGTGCATATCAATCATTATTTCAGTAATCTCACTAATCGGGGCATGCTAAAGATTATATATAATTTATCACTTTTGCAAGAAATTATGTTTTCCGTGAATGCAGCTACAAATTTATTTTTCTGTTTTTCCTGAGATGGGGAATATATTACTGTACTATAAGAAGACTGTACATGTCCTCCAGCATATGTTAGTTTTCATAAGGTATACCCACTTAACACCACCTCCATTTTTTCAGGGTGCTAGCCTGAAATGCATATTCATTACTTCAGGGATGCCCGCCTGTAGTTCTTCTAGTAAGTGGTCTTAAGATTCTAAAATTTTATTGACTTGTTTTATTTGTGGTTAGTTAATATCTATTGAATTGATGTTCAAGTTACTTGATCGTTTTTACTGTTGTCTCTCCTCTTTTCTTTAATCTTTGTCTTTATGTGTTGCCACATTCCTTACAAACAACTCTATCGCCAGCCACTGTCCTTTGCTGTTAATGTTTAAATTACACAGTTGGTTACCTTAAATGCATAGCCCATATTCTTATATAGCTCTCCTTTCTTCTGACATCATCTTGAGCCGTAGAAACGTTTCCTTTGCATTATCTCACTGCAGTACATTTTTTTAAAAGTCTGGAAACTCATTCTGTCCTCTTTTTGGAAAATTTAACATTTTGACTGTGGTTCTATTTTCCAAGAAAACAAATAATGTATTTGTTCCAAACTATAGATGTTTACATCACCAGCAATTGCCATCCTCCATAACTTCTTCCTATAGAAGACTTTAAATAATTACATAAGAGAGGACCTTCAAAAAAAAATTAATAAAATATTTAAAGTAATTTAATTTTTACTGCATAATTGAATTCATCGGACATCCATTGGTAGAGTTATATTTTCAAATTATTTATGCCATTTTGAAAGATATTGTTTTTTTTATTTTTTATTTCTAATTAATTTATATATTGTGTATGTACATGTTAACAATGTTTATACAATGTATATTGTCTATTTGCTGTTATAAATAAATAAAATAAAATAATTACATGCAGGACTGTTTTACAGCATAACCTCCAGAATCAGCCATACCCTGTCATTGCCGGTTTTATGAAAAATTTTACTTCTCCATGTCTACGGCTCAGGAATTTCTCAAGTCAGGAATTCATTTTCCAATATTCTGTGACATTTATTCAGTATTTCCTGTCTGGCATCTTTTATGGCTATAGCTTCACCCCATGTTTACATCCTCTCTTCTAAACGTAGGTCAATAGGAGAGGTTCCAGCCAGAACACCAACTGTATTTGTGCGATAAGCACTCCAGATTCTTAGCAGAAATATTCTTTGAAGACTCTCCAAGATATATATGTCTACAAAAGTTGAAGCTTCTTTAGCCTTCAATAGCTTGGTTGGGAGTCATTAGGGAACTGAGTACCTCAGGATTTTACCATAACTTATATGGAGAATAAACAGTCTGTTCTTGGTTTCTTGCTTTGGAACATAAATACTATGATGGTGTTTTCAGACTAAGGATATCTGATGGAATTACTCTGATTGCATATGCAACCTGAGTATTGTGGCAGAAGGTAAAGGGATAGCATACTGGAAGCAAACATTAACCAGGCAATCATTAGGATTAATAAACAGCTGTGTATGAAAAGATTGTATTTAGCCCCACAAAAACAGGGGCAGTACTACTTGTGGCTAGAAGTAAGGGATATGAATATAATAGTGGAAGACATATGTGTGGTAACTTGTAGGACCCTAAAGTATCTGAGAATCCATTTTGATTGTAATGCAAGGATGGTAAAACACATAAATAGTTAATGCAGAGATAATAGTAGAGCCACAGAACAGATAATGCCAAACCATACAGTAGTACAGAATTTAAGACCATTGCCTTAGTACGCCTCTTGCTTGATCTAGCTCTAGACCAGTTTGCTATAAACATGTCCATATTAGTTTTACAAGTGTTGTAGAGTGGGAGTAAAAGTAACTAATTCCTATTACTTTGGAAGTGTTGTTCTGTGGCCACAATAGGCCTAGTTACTATGTGCTATTAATGTTGGAAGTGTTGTTGAGTGTGAACAACCGTCAACACATCCTATTAGTTTTGGAAGTGTTGTTGAGTGGGGACAAAAGTCAGTATATCCTGTTTTTTGAAAATGTTGATCAGTTGATACAATGATAACAAAGTGTTATACACTGGTTGTAATTGCCAGTATGTTCTATCAGTAAATATATCCTAATAGTTTTGGAAGTATTGATAACAATGTACTAATTTTGGAATGTTCTTAATTTTGCACAAACAATAACTATGTCCTATTAGTTTTGGAATTGTTGTTGCCTTTCCACAACAGTCACTATGTCCTACTAATTCTGGAAATATTATTGAATGGCCATGATATTCAATATGATCTATTTGTTTTTTTTAAACTTTAATGTAGTAGCAGATATTTCTTGTTGAAACTCCATATTTAAGGATAAAATAAAGCAACAGCTTAAAGTTTCAAAATATTTTGAAACTTTAAGCTGTTGCTGTATTTTATCCTTGATCTATTTGTTTTTTAGAATTATTCTTGAGTGGGCACAACAGCCACTATGATCTACTTGATCTTGAAGTATTGTTGTTTGGACATGTAAGTCAATATGACCTATTTGTTTTAGATGTGGTTTTGAATATTCATAACAGTCAATATGACCTATTAGTTTGAAAGTGTTGTTCAGGGGGGGGGGGGCACAAGTAACTATGTCCCATTAGATTTGGAAATGTTGTATCCCACCATAGATACAGCACTCACTATATCCTATTAGTTTTGGAATAATTGTTGGTTGTGCACAACATTCACTATTAGTTTTGGAAGTGATGTTAGAGTGGATCAGCAGTCACTATGATTTATTAGTTTTGTTGAGTAGGCACAGCAGTCAGTATGTTCCATTACTTTTGGAACGGTTAGTGATTTGGCCTAACAGTTACAATGGCCATTCATTTTTGGAAGTATCTTTTTTTTGTTTGGAAATGATGAAATGGACACATCAGTCACTAGCTTTATGCCTGGTTGTTCGTGGTGTTAGAGTAAACCAGCTGCCACACTCTGTACATTGCTGCCATTATTATTTATCTTCATGCCATGATGGTCATTGTTGTCAGGGTAAACTGGCCCCAATACTGTGTATATTGTAATTATTTCAGTTAGCTAAATGCCAAAGGGGCATAGTGTCCTAGCAAATCAGCCAACACTCTGTACATTCTTGCCATTTTATTTAGCTTCTTACCAGGAGTGTCATGTAGTCAGAATAAACTGGCCATCACTCTCTATATATTGCTAAAATTTTAATTTATTTCATGCCAGGAGGGTCGTGGTATCAGGATAAACTGGCCATCACACTTTGTATATTGCTGCCATTTTAGTTATCTCCATGTCAGGAGGGCCTTGTTGTCAGGATATATTGGCCATCACACTCTGTACATTGCTGCCATTTTAGTTACCTTCATGGCAATAGAGTCTTGCTGTACATTGCTGCCATTTTAGTTAGCTTCATGTCAGGAGGGTCATGGTGTCAGGACAAACTGGTCACCATGTTCTGTATATTACTAGGTACGATTCTAGTTAATGATGCCAGGACGGTCATGGTGTCAGGATAAACTGGTCACCATGTTCTGTATATTACTAGGTACGATTCTAGTTAATGATGCCAGGACGGTCATGGTGTCAGGATAAACTGGTCACCATGTTCTGTATATTACTAGGTACGATTCTAGTTAATGATGCCAGGACGGTCATGGTGTCAGGATAAACTGGTCACCATGTTCTGTATATTACTAGGTACGATTCTAGTTAATGATGCCAGGACGGTCATGGTGTCAGGATAAACTGGTCACCATGCTCTGTATATTACTAGGTACCATTCTAGTTAAAGACATGTCATGATAGTAGTAGTGACCAAGGAAACAAGCCACCACATTTCAAATACATTGTGCCATATTTGTTAGTTTCATGACAGAGAAAGTAATATAGAAAAATAATAATAATTTATTCAAAAAAAAAAAATTAAATATAGGAAATAGAAAATATCAAAATAATTTTTTTAAATTACAATATAATATTTAACACTGAAGAAACTTACAGACACACATTCACTAAATCCAAGTATTAAATTATATCATTCAAAACTAGTGAAATTAACAAATTGCACCTATATGGAATTTGATCAAAGTAGCAAACTGCCCGCCAAACTTTTTATATTGGTGCCATTTTATTTAGCTAAATGTCACAATGATATGGTGTCGGTTTAATGACTGCCATACTCTGTAAATTTATGATATTTTAGTTAACTACTTTCTGAAGGGTCATTGTTTCACAGTAATCTAGCTTCCAGATTCTGTATATTGTTGTTATTTTAATTAGCTACATGCCAGAAGGGTCATTGTTTCAGAGTAATCCGACCTCCACACTCTATATATTGCTGCCATTTTAGTTACCTGCATGTCTTGAGGGTCAGTGTTACTGAGTACTTTTGTTGCCACACTCTGTATATTACTGAAATTTTATATGCCAGGAGGGTCATTGTTCCAGAGTAATACAGCCTCCACTCTTTGAATATTGCTGCCATTTTAGTTAGCTACATTTCAGATTGGTCATTGTTTCAGAGTAATTCAGCTGCTACACTTTATATATTCCTGCCACTTTAGGTACATACATGCAAGTATGTTTATTGGTTCTGAGTAAACTGACCATCATACTCTGTATATTGCTGCATTATTAATTAGCTTCATGCCATGAGAGTCATGGTTTTAAAACAATCTGGCACCACAATCTATATATTTCTGTCATTTTAGATAGAAACATGCCTGGGGGTATTTGGTTATGAGTAATCTGGCCTTCATACTATCCAAATTGCTGCCATTATAGTTAGCTATATGCCAGGAGTTATTTAAAAATAATCTAACTGCTGTAGGGTGTATGTTGCTGTAGTTGTAGTTAGCTAAATATCAAGAGGGTCATTGGATTTAAGTAATCCGGCAGCCATACTCTTGAGGGTAATCTGACATTTCACCCTGTATTTTGCTGTCATTTTAATTAGCTACATGGCAGGAGAACCATGTTTTAAAAATAATTTGGCTACCACAATAAGTATATTGCTACCATTTCAGTTAACTACATTCTAGAAGGGTCATTGTTTAAAAGTAATTAGGGTACCTCACTTTGTATATTTTTGTCATTTTGGTTAATTATATGCCAGGCGTGTCAATGTTTCTGAGTAATCTGGCCGCCATACAATGATACATTCATTAGATACAGCTGCCGCATTAATTAGATACGTTCCAGGAGAGTCATCGGTTCTAAGTAATCTGACCACCATACTTGCCAGGAGAGACATGGTTTTAAAATAATCCATCTTCCACACTCTATTTATTATTACCATTTTAGTTAGCTACATTCAAGGATGGACATTGTTTCAGAGGAATATTTTTATTTGTTATATTGCTGCTTTTTTAGTTAAGTACATCCCAGGAGAGTCATGGTTTTAATATAATCTGGCCACAGCAATCTACATATTGCTGCCATTTTAGCTATTTACATTGATTTTGCATAATCCTGGCGTCATACTCTGTATAATGCTCACATTTTAGTTAACCATGTACCAGGATGGTAATTGTTTCTGAAAGAATCCGGCCTCTACACTGTGTATATTACTGCCATTTTGATTAACTACATGCCAGGAGGGTCAATGGTTCTGAGTAATCCATCCATCATAAAATGTATACTACTGCAACTTTAGTTAGATATATGCCAGGAGGGTCATTGGTCCTCAGTATTCTGGCCGCCATACTCTGTATATTGCCACTATTTTAGGTAGCTTCGTGCTAGGATGGTCATTGTTTCTGAATAATACTGCCATCATACTCTGTACAGTATATTGCTGCCATTTTAGTTAGCTACATACCAGGACAATCATGGTTTTTATAGTCATACTGTATATTGATGCGAATGTAGATAGCTACACACTAGGAGAGTCATGGTTTTTAAATATTCCCGCCATAACACTCTGTATATTGGTGACATTTTAGTTAACTAATCTTGGTTTTAAAATAATTCGGCTACCACATTCGGTGTATTGCTGCCATGTTAGTTATCTACATTCTAGGAGGGTCATTGTTTCAGAGTAATCTGGCTTGTATACTCTGTATATTGCCGCTATTTTAGGTATCTACATGCCAGAATGGTCATTTTTTCTAATTAATTCAGCTGTCATATTCTGTATCTTGCTGCCATTAGTCATTAAACTAAAAAGTTTAACAACATGCAGGAGAGTCCTGTTTTTTTTAAATAATCCTAAATATTATTATGTTTTTTATTATCTAAAATAAAATGGCAGCTATATATATATAGCTGCCATTTTATTTAACTACATGTCAGAAGAATCATGGTTTTTAAATAATCTGTCCTACACAAACTGTATATTGCTACCATTTCAGTTAACTACATGTCAGGAGTGTCATGGGTTTAAAATAATCCGGCTAACACAGTCTGTATATTGCTGCTATCTTAGTTAGTTATATGCCAGGAGGATCACTATTTTTGAGTAATCCGACCTTCACATCTTGTATATTGCTGCCGTATTAGTTAGCTTAATGTCAGGAGAGTCATGGTTTTAAAATAAACCAACCACTACACTTTGTATATTAGTATACATAAAGTGCTGGTTTTACATACTTTTTGACCAGTGACAGTCTCAAGGTCATTGGTAAATTGGGGTTACATGACCTAAGTTAATGAAGCATGAAATAGAATTAATGTGGCGTTCAATTGGGGTCATCAAGGTCGAGTGTTAATTGGCTGCCAGTTTGTAATGTTTATTACAAAGAAAAGAATAAAAATTATTACAAAACCATACTCTTGAAGAGAGCATACAAAGTTTCTCTGAGATCGCAAGTTCTTTAAAACAGAGTTCTTTTAACAGTTCTTTAATCATTATCTTCTAAAAAAAAAAAAAATTCTTTATTGAAAAACATTTAATAATCTGCATACATATTATCCAAGTTTCATTAATGAATTATCATTTCTAATTATTTTTTTATGTTTAATCTTTTATAGAATATAATTTAAGCATGTTATACCAAGCATGCATTCATACACAGAAGTTAAATTGTACATTTTACATAAAACTTTCAATTTATACTTTGGAGAATTTTAAATAAAATACAGAATCCTTTTTTCTGAAATGCACATTTAATTATAATAAACATTTTATGATAAATTTCATACAAAATCAAAGTATTACTTAAAAAGACAAAATTACACAAAACATTCTACACTTTATATTTATCTAAAATTATAATTCGTTAATACTTTATTTATTATTAATCTTATGGTTGCAACCTTATTTCAAAATAAAATCTCTCTTATACAAAATATTTATTTTTATTATTTTTTAAAACATCTAATTTAACAAGTCAAACAATGAATATCTTTTAATTATAAAGTTCTTTAATCATTATCTTCTAAAAAAAATAAAAATTCTTTATTGAAAAACATTTAATAATCTGCATACATATTATCCAAGTTTCATTAATGAATTATCATTTCTAATTATTTTTTTATGTTTAATCTTTTATAGAATATAATTTAAGCATGTTATACTAAGCATGCATTCATACACAGAAATTAAATTGTACATTTTACATAAAACTTTCAATTTATTCACACTACTTCCTGGTTCAGACCACATGATGTTGTTCTAACAAAAATCCCGTCTTTTTTTAGAAAATAACTTTTTCAGTTTTACTTTTCACTTTTCTAATAATCACAATTTCGTCATCACTTTCTCCTCTATTCAAAACATACTAGTTAAATCACATAGTTTTTCATAAAACACAAATACTTGTCCTTTTTTGAATATGTTTTCCTGCTTCCGCGGTATGGCTTTGTCTATTTCATCATTTTTTACAAACACGTCTTCTCACTCTAAAAGTTTATTTCTCTCTTATTCAAACTAACTCGTAAAATCACATGATATTTCTTTAAATATAGCTTCTAGTCTTTTATGAAAACACTTTCTTTCTTTCACAGTTCGACATTGTCTCTACAATCATATTTATTACTTCATACGTGTTACCTCTCAGAAAGTCTAAATCCAACTGGATTGAATACTAACTTATTAATTTACATAATACTTTTATAAATTGAAACTCTTGTCCTTTTCTAAAAACACTTTCTTTCGACGGTACGGCTTTGTCTCTACAAACATGCTTATTTTTTCATACGTCTTTCCTCTTTGAAAGCTTAGACCAAACTGAATTGAACCTGGTTGACAACCCACCCTCACTCACAATGCTGATTTCATATTTTTCTAATAACTAAAATTATATCTATTCTAATTATTAACATACTTTTAACAAATTTCTCTGTTCATTTTGTACTAATTAATCTCTTTATTTATTTAATTCAAAAAAGAGAATACATTTCCTGTTTATTGCTTCGAGTCAAACTTATTTTCCATTCAAACCAAGATTACCAAACTGAAAATGTACAGTATTACATTATTAAGGTAATTGTAACTAATTCCATAGTTATATTTTTTTCATCTCACAATTATACAAATTACGTTTTTGATATTATCAGAAAAATCTTACATGTCACACTATTAATCTATTTTTTTTTTTTTTCAAAGTTCAAGTAATTAATACAACATTGTTTATATTTTTCTATTAAATGGAGAATAAAATTTAGGATATTTTAAATTTAGCAAAAACGCATTCCCACCTGTGAAATTATAGTCTGAAGCTGCAGGTCTAGATTAAGAAGTGCATACAGTTATATTTTATTAAAATCTTGGATTTAATTATTATATCCAAGAAAATTGATATTTAAGAATTGCACCACGGTCTGGACTAGTGTTGAATAATTGTAGACATATTAGCTGGAGTGGTTGATTGTGATTATTGCGGATATGTTTGTATATTACTTTTCAATCATATGATCAAAATTTGGTAGTTACAAAAGGAGATAAAGTAGCAAAATTATAGGAATTTATAAAATATTCCGAAATTATAGAATTAGATCTAGTCGATGTTGCTAACAGATGGTGGATTTGGTTCAACTTAGGTGTAATACAGAAATATTTCAATAATTTTTAGTGTTGGTGGATTAATAGGGGATAATATTGAATTGTTTATTTTATTTTATTTTTAGTAATGGAGCTCAAAAAATTAATTGGCACCAATACACCATCTTACCTTCTCTACCTCACATAAATGGAGATTTAATATATTTTGGCTTTAGGAATTAGTTCTCATACTAGGGATGCATAGTGTTAATACATGGGAGTTTATCATGAAGAACCTTACACATTTTATAAATGAATCAGGCATGGTATGATAAGTAAAATACAATACTTTAAATGTTATATGTGAATATTTAATTTGTAATGTAGGTATTGAAGAAAATTCACAGATTTAATTTTTAATAGAGATTCTAAATTTAATTTTTCAGAATTAGATCTATACCGGTATTTAAAAAAATGGTTTGATACCACTGACATAAATAGTAAAGTATTTGCATCTCAAACTTCTCATTGTATAATTCCAACAACAACAACAAAAACAGCCTAAATAAAAAAGTAATTAAA
This sequence comes from Aphrophora alni, assembly GCA_963513935.1. Lineage (NCBI taxonomy): Eukaryota > Metazoa > Arthropoda > Insecta > Hemiptera > Aphrophoridae > Aphrophora > Aphrophora alni. The sequence goes on along the minus strand of OY740765.1, from coordinate 54,433,042 downwards.
AGAAAATTTATTTCTGGCATATTGTCAGATTTAAATGATGATGAATTTGAGATTATTTCATATATTCAGACTATTTTATATAAAATGTAAGAAAACTAGAAGTGAATATGTAATTATAAAAAAAATACTACAATTAAACTTTGATAGGAAAAATAAAATACTGATCACCCCACGAGAAATAGGTTCACATTAATTAAGATAGGAAAAAAAAAAAAAAAAAACAGATATGAATGATTTAAGAAATACATGTGAGAAGCAGTATTGGTCAAAGGTACATAAAAAGACTCATTTTGATTTTGATGACGTAGTAAAGATTCAGAAGAAATCATAGACACAATCCATTATATTTAATAAAAGTTGGTAACAAACTTACAAAAATTTCAAATCTTGATATTCAAGTTGATAAAAATAATAGAAGGAAAAAAATGTATTTTTAAAATGTTCATATTTATTATTTTTCTTAGTTGGGTTTAAACATTATAGTGATTATTTTGTATTTTTAGATTAGTTATAAAACATTAATAGAAATTTTGAAAAACCATATACAAGATGGATTTGAAAAACCCCTTGTACACCATCAGTTGAAAATTTTAGTAGAAAACATAGCCGATTAAATCGAACTTGGAATATAATGAATTTTTTGAATTGGAAAATGCCTTTAAAAGTAATCTTAAAACATTTGATATACAAAAGAATTTAAACAACATTAAAGATATTTATTAATTATTAGGATATTATAAAAATAAAATTAAAAAATGTTATTGAAATGTGTAGAGAACAGTATGATGCATTGAAATGTAATATTCACGTTGAATTTGTTAAACCATTTGTAAATGAAATACAAGACAGATGTTTTAAAGCAAAAATACAGATACAAAAATGTAGATGATAGTTTGGAAATTGCAATTTTAAACATCTGTCAGGAGTCAGAATATCAAGGTAAAGATAGTTGGACATTGTACTTGATCGATGAATTTTTATTACATTTTAGCAAATATCTTCCTCTGAGAGGAAGTTCATTTTTACTTTTGCCCGACTATATATAAAGAAGAAAAAATGCTGTGATAAATGTTAAAAATTTTATAAAGATAATAAATACCAGATTAGATTTCAGGTATTTAAAATGGTCGGATAAATTTAATTTCGACAGAATTGATTTCCAAAGATTTGTGAAACAAATTGATAAATTAAAAAAAAAAAAAAAAAAAAATTCAATAAATGTATATGGTCTTACTAAAAATAATGTTAGTGTTTTCTCTTAGTGTTCTTGAAATTAAAAAATAAATTCATTTTGAGTTGTAAAAAATGAAAAGAAAATAAGTCACTATTGTTATGAAAGTGATTTTCTAGCTAATTAGTTCACAGTTAAGTGAACATGCACATAGTACACATATCTCTAAAAGATGTTTTACTTACTAGCAGAGTTGAGACAAAGAAATTAAATTAGAAAGTCATGTAAAAATTCTAAATAAACCTATATGTGTATTGTCCTTGATTTTAACTAAAAATAAAGTTCAATTTAAAAATTATCATCATAGGTTTTCTGCTCCCATCATCTTTTATGCAGATTTTGAATCTCGGTTAAAAGTTAAAAATTAAAAAGTGTCAAAGTTTACTTATGATTTTATTTATCTATTTTAACTGATTCAAATGTGTTGATTGTAAAAATTATTATTGAGGATTTGCCTAATAAACCATTCATTTATTGAGGTAAAGATGTTGTTAAAAAATGTATGTAATTGTAAGAGCTAATTTAATGAATTGCTTAAAAGTATAAAGAAATCAATGTTCCTGCTGACTAAAGAAGAACTACATAAATATAAAACAGTAAAAAATTGTGAAATGTGTAATCATATATTAAATTTACAATGTGCTTCCTATTGTGCATGATCATTGTCATCTTAGAGAATGTGTCCGTTCTTTATTATATAATGATTGCAACTTAGAAAGACGAAATAAACATATTTAATATAAATAGTTTATTATTGGTATTTTAAAAATATTAATAATAAATTAAAAATCTTGTAAACTGATTCTTATTTTACTATAATACAATTAGGCTGTGATTCTCATACCATTGATATTATACCGAATTAGTCAAAACATATATTTAATTTTCTAAACATATAACCAATAGAGTAATTTTAAGGTTTGTTGATGCATTTAGATTCTTAAATGACAATTTCAGTTCACTTGCAAGTCACTGAAGTATTGATCAGTTTCAACAAACTAAAACTTTTTTCTAATGCAAGACATGGTATTTGTCTCTACGGAGACTCATTCATGGAAGAAACTTCATGAGATTGAACTACCACCAAAAGCACACTTTATCAGTAAAGAAGATTGTGATTTAGTTGATGATGATTATTTATTTGCAAATGAAATGTTTCAACATTTTCATTATAAAATATTAGGAGAATGTAGTGATTTATATTTAAAAATCAATGATTTGTTATTATGTGATATTTTGGATATTTTAGAAAACTATGTATCAATTACAAGTTAGATTGTGCACATTTTTAATATTAGCCATTTTTACATTTTATGCAATATCAAAATATTCAAATTTTGAACTAGAATTTTTTAGCCATTACAATAAGTACGGTACTTATTTATTGAGAAAGGAATAAGAGGTGGCATATCGTCATCCATGAAACTATATTCAAAGGCTAACAATCCTTATTTGTGTGATCATTATGGTTAGCAAAAACCAAATTCGTGTATTATTTATATTGACTATAACAATTTTTATGTTACGTCACGTGTATCATATGACAAAAATTAATATTAAATGGAAAACATTTGAAATATTATGTCAGTAACACATGACATTTTACAAGGATATATACTTGAAGTAGATATTGAATATTGTGGAAAATATCGTAATGATCACAACAAATTTCCTTTCCTTCCTGAAAATTAATGGTGGGGAGCATAGAAAACTGTTAACTACTTTAAAGTAAAAAAAAAAAAAAAAATACATCATACATTATATAAATTTAAAACAAGTTTAAAAATAGATTTAGTTTTAAAGAAAATATGTCGTACACCTAAATTTAATCTAGAAGCTTGGTTAAAACAAATACAAAAGAAAAATACAAAAAAATTGGATTTGGTAACAAAAACAAAACTTAATAAATTAATATGTAAAGTGACTTACTTTGGGTCAATGGTTAATACAGTAATTTACGATGAAAACTCAGTGCTAAAGAATGTATAAAATTTGAATAACTATATATATATATACAGAAGAAGAAGAAAAGATCAAAAAGGCTGTTGTCAAAAATAAAAATACTTTTAATGATTATGAAAATTGTTTGAAATATTATACATCAATAAAAAAAGGATGTAGATAGTTTAGATCAAAAAATCACTCTATTGAGACTATAAGTGTAAACAAGGCATTGAGCGTTCATTACGATAAATGTACAATTTGTGACAATGGCATAGAACCATTGTAACTTGTAATTATTTTATGTTGTGATATAAAATTATGTAATTAGAAATAATATGATTTTTAATTTCATAATCATAGTTTCAAAGTAGATACAAAATAAAACAAAGTATTATAATTTTTAAAAACATTTATTCACATAAAAAAATAAACATATACATATATTACAAACTGAATTAAAATATTTTACAAAATTAGCATCTGATGATGTAACACATTGTCAATTTTTATCTGGTTATTTCTTATCAGACATTGTTCTTTTATATGAATATGAATGTTTGGAATTGCAATATCGTGTTCTTTACAAGCTTGATCTAATTCAGGACTGTCCAACATGAGACCCACAAAGCAGGGTGCAAAAATATACAAATATGCTTAAAAAACTAAAATATACACAAGCGAGTCATTCCTACACCAATGATGAAATAAAATAATATAGAAATATACCTAAAAAACAAAAATATACACAAGCAAGTCATCCCTAGACCAACGATTAAATAAAATAATATATAAATATAGAAGTATGCCTAAAAACCTAAAATATTACAAGCGAGTGATTCCTACACCAACGATGAAATAAAATAATAGACATAGGCTATGTGATACCACTTGCGATGGATACAAGGCCACAACGAAGTTACTGGAACATTCTCACTGAACCAGTCTTGAACATTCGAGTGGCTCAACAAGGTTTAACAAGGTTGAGTCAAGTGGGATGGACAGATTTTATAGTCAATAGTGTGGAATAGTAAGTCAAGTGTTTATTTGTTTATAATTGTAGTCATTTTGTTTTGATGTGCGGTACACAGCAACTCAATTTAAGGTTTTTTAAGTGAAATATATCTTCGCAGAAAAGAAAAATAATGGACAAACATCGAATTTACAAAGACTGTTGCGAATCAGACTATTTAATCACAAACAACAATAATAAACATAAATGTATTGTTTGTATGCAAGTAATATCAGTCCCTAAAGAATATAATATGAAATGACATTATGGATTCTAGAAATGCTATCATTTCAGAATATAAATTAAACTAAAACAACAAACACATTTTTCTTAAAGTCTGACACTGATAACAAATTTAGTATTGCCACTTCTTACAATGTAGTACTGGAAATTGTCAAAGCAATAAAACCTTTTAGTGATGGAGTGCTTATTAAGAATTGCGCAATCAAAATGGCAAAACAATTCAATGAAACAAAAATTGCTGAAAAATTCGAAACAGTTTCAGTGTCACATCAAACTATTACAAGACGTGTAGACCATATTAATCAATATGTATTCAAAAAATTCATGACACAATTGAAAAATGTAAATATTTTTTACTCTGGCTGGACGAAAGCACAACTATCCAACATCAGCCAACTTGTAATTTTTTTTTTCAAACTATTCAAGAAGACTTCATTGTAGCAGAGAAGATGCTTGATTTTATTCCTCTCCATGGTACAATAGCTAATCTTTCTCTAAGCTTTATACATGCCTTAAAATATTGATAATCTGGGATGGATGTGTAATTTTAATGGTAGCATATCTATTGCACAATTAAAAAATTTTCCTTGTAAAGCTCATATCGAACTTATTCCATGTTCTTGATACACAATGTTCGGTTTGTTTTCTACAGTCTTCATTTTGAAACTAAATTTTTACCAACAATCCACTCTGTTTTGACATTTCTTTCTTATTATTCAATTATTATTGTGTGTTATTAGGCCACTCTGTTGTCAAAAATGGTTCGCCCTTAGTCATTTCATGATAACAGAGATAACTTAAGTCTTCCACATATGATTTATTATGTAAATCTTAAATTAGTTAATTCATCATCAGCAAAATGTTTTGTTACATCTAATTCTGTTTTAGGTTTTTTAATATTTAATAAAATATGTTCATTTGAATTATACACATTATTATTAATAAATAAAAGCACAATATTTATTACAAACTACTAATTAATAGCCAGGTTTTAATAAAATTAGTGGTTTTTACTAAATATTGTATTTTTTATTTATTAACATGGAATACTACCAAGTACCAACGGTCTTTAGCATAAACATTATTATTATGTAAATGTAAACACTTTTCTTAAGGGTTATAAAATTTACAGGATCATTATCTTCTGTTGAACGTTTTCTCTGCAGAGAGGCCTCTGTGCATCAGTTAAGCTGGGTGATGATGTTCTGCCATAATCAACATGTGTTAAGTATCTGGGATTTCACTTTAACTATCGTTTAACTTGGAAGAGCATATTAAGAATTAACTAGATACAATTAACATTCAGTTCAGAAATCTAATCTGGCTCTTGGATAAACTATATGCCATTTCACTCGATAACAAGCTGCTGATTTATTTCTCAATTAATTGTAAAACGTATTTGGAATTATGACATTCAACTTTGGGCCACTGCAAGCAATTCGAATATCCAAAGCAGTCAGAGGGTCCAAAATAAAATTCTAAGAGTAATTTTGGATGCACCCTGATATACTCACAACTCTGAGATTCATAACTACTTGCAAATGCCAACTATCCAGGAAGAGATTGAACATTACAAAGGGTCCCATAAGAAGCACCTGTTGGGGTACCCTAATACTCTTGATAATTTGTTGCTGACATCATGCGCTGTTAGAAGACTGAAACGAGCGACTGTGCTGTAGGAAGACTGGAGTGGGCGGACGCATTGTTTAATTGGGGGTGGGGATAGGGCAGTGGCCCTCTTGCTCCATAATGTCACTTATTTCTCTCTAAACAGATCTAATTAGTTTGTGACTGATTGTAAATTTAATTTGAAATTTTAAAAATAAAGGTAATATAAAATAAATTTATTATACCTTGTATATGTATTTAATGCCTTCTGCTAGAAAACCCTGATGCATTATTTCCAGCAATACATAACTAAATAAAGTAATATTTACTTAACAAAATTTCCAAGGCTTTACTGCACAAAGATTTTCATTTGTCACAGTCAGAAGTCTAAGCTACACAAAATATTTCTGTTTAAAATTATCATTAGTGGATAAACTTTATTTATATCAAAAGAAAATTTAAACATCTACATCACAACATTGAGATTGTGGACTTATTCACAAAATTCTTTACAATCAAAAATCTGAAACAATGGTGATAAGACACAGAATCACACCAGTTGTCTGATGACCTAATGTCATCTGTTAATAATCCGTGTACAAAATGTATATTTATGAATGAACATGAAGCCAGCTTTTGTGATATTAAGATCTTCTTTGAAAACAACAAGTTTACTAAAACATTCCTAAAATATCGATTTTCGTACATAAACCTACAAATCATTATTTTGAATTTCAACTCCTGTCAGACAATTCAATAACATAAAAAAATCGTTTTAAGTTACATTATTGAAATCAACTCTTGAATAATCATAATTTCGTACATGAAATTTTAAATTGATCGATATATCCTCACAAATTAATTTTAAATATTTATTCACGTCACTGATATTTCAAGTATATCAATGTCTCCTATTTCTTTGACTTGAGCATACAATTGTCTCGAACACAATGTAAATAAACTTGCTGGCAATGATATTTTCACCAAACATATTTATCAACTAATAGTAATTATAAATTGCCACCAATTCTGGTCTGACATAAGATTTAGTTAAAAATGGAATATTCTAGTCACATTTCACAAAAAATATTGTTTTGTGAAACAATATTGCACTTATATTGACTATTGACTATTGCACTTATACTCACTATATTCTTGATAGAAAGATTAAGGAATAAAGAAAAGTAAATTAATTTTACCCTATATATACCTTTGATTAATAAAAAAAACATAGTACTATAAAATCGAATTGAATACAAAAGAGTCATTATTAATTAATTTTTTAATTCTACAATTTTACAAATGAGGCACAATTAATATTTTTGGTTCTGTAATTTAGCACATTGCTTTCTTTCACTCCCCCAATTGAATATTTACAATGCTCACATATTACACAGTGAAAAACCGCTAAAATAAAGACCATATTTAACTAAATCTTCTATTTTTATAAACAATTTGGTCTAATTCGCATAAGTTTATTTAATTATATCTTTGAAATGCACAGCAGTACCTTTATCTTATGAATACTGATCAAAATTATTTGGTAATTTTATTCTCTAGGTTCCATTGCCACTGCCTTTCATTGCGCCAAATGAAGTGCCGTCCTTACATAAATTCTTATGTTCCTTATAAAAAGGAAAAAAAAAAAAAAAAAAAAAAACATTGAAATTGTTAGTAACACTTTTCAAATAAGAAGACAAAAATAATATTAAACAATTCTTTATCATTTATATTGTAAATGATAAATTAATCAATTTCAAAATTACTTCACAACTAAAAAAGAAAAAATAACTTTACGAAATTAGTTAAAATTTAATTATACGACTGAAAATTATAGGAAGATTAAACTTTTCTGTTAATTGTGCTTAAAGTTTTAAAATAATTGTATATAATAATGACATGAATGTTTGTAATACTTTGTATCTAAAAACAATGAAGAAATATCAGCAGCAAATGACAGATCACAGAAGGATTTCATGTGGCAGAAGCAATAGTATTTCTATACAAAAAGCAATAGTATTTACATACAAAACAGAAGTGAGATAACTATTGATCCATACATTTTATTAGTGATCCATATTTAATATGGATCCTTAACTTTTTCTAAAGGAACCATAAAATTAAAGATACTACTAAAGTCAAAGTTAGTAATTTAAAAATAAATAAATACAGTAGAACCCCGGTTAACCGAAATAAAGGGGGGAGAGCTGTTTCGGATAACCAATTTTTCGGTTAAACCATCATATGCTAAAAATAACCTATTAACATGGTGTGTAGGAAAAATGAATTTAAAAACAATGTCTATATAATACAGTGTTTTATTTCAGCTACAAAAAATGTTATAATGGGTTAGAAAATACTATAAACTGAATAACTGAAGTTACTACAGAATTGTACATTACATATTACAGAAATCAGTGATTTTTGTTTGCTTTTTCGTAAGTCCTTCACATCGTTTTCAAGCGGCAATGTCCCGCTATCTTTTAATTAGAAGGACGTCAGTAGGTGTCGACTTGCTGCATTGTTTCACAAATTTTAGGGCAACCTAAAATAATAAAAGTGATTGTAATTTAACTTGTTTAAAAACGAATCTCTATTAAAATTAATTATTGTGTCTGGGCCATACAGTATTGTTTGACTTACCTCTAATGCATTAAATCCGTCGTCAGGTGTCACTTTGCCGATTCTGTCATCCACGTCGTCTGCTTTGTTTTCTGTTGCGTTGTCAGCTGGTTGCAACACTGCCTCTACAATATCTTGGTCTGAAAGTTCATCAGAATCATCGGCGACAACCCATTCGTCCATGTCACTTGCATTCATGTCTTCACATCCAGGAATCCTATGAACCATCTCAGTCAAATTTTTAAAACTTTAAATTTCTTCTATGTCTAGTCCGTCATAAATCTTCCTCCAGCACCTTTGAAGTGTTTCATCTTAATGTTAGCCCAAGCCTCCGCACACCAATAAATCACATGTTTCATGTTAACTGCCTTCAGAGCGTCATTAATCAGTTTATTTTGTGTTTCGCAATCTTGTAGGATAGTTCTCAACAACAGTCCTCGATAGTGACATTTAAATGTTTCGATCACTCCTTGATCAAGAGGCTGAATAAGGCAAGTGACATTTGGGGGAAGAAATCAAACAACAATATCGCCTTTTTTAACTCACTGGGATGCGAGGGTGCATTATCAATTAATAAAATAGCTTTTTTCGGCAAACCTTTTTCAGCTAAAAACTTTTCAACTTGCGGCACAAACTGTTTTAAAAACCATTCTTCAAATAAGTCACTGCACATCCAGGCACTTTTTTGTGCTCTATAAAACACTGGAAATGCGTTTGGCACAATAACCTTTAAATCTCGAGGTTTCATTGACTTGCCGATGCACATTGGTGGCAACCTATGAGTAACAAAGGCATTTGAAGCTAAGAGAAGTGTTATTCGTTCCTTTTTCATTTTGTGACCGGGGGCAGACGTTTCAGTTGCTGAAGCTAGAGATTTTTTGGGCATCATCTTAAAATTAACGCCCGTTTCATCGGCATTGTAAACTTGGTCCTTACTGTAGCTTTGAGTGTAGTCTGCAAACATTGTTTTGAAAACATATACCGCTTCTGAATCAGCAGATAATTTTTCACCGCACAAGTTCAGTTGACGGATTCCATACCTCTTTTTAAAGCGATCTAACCAACCTGAGCTGGCACAAAAACTTTTCCCTTAGTCACCTAACAACTCTGCTAACATTTTAGCCTTTTCTTGTAGTAGGGAACCTGTTAGTGGCATGCCTTTTCCCCTTTGTTGCGTGAACCACATGAATAAGGCCTTGTTAACTTTCTCAAAATCTGACGTCTTCAAAGTTTTTCTGTTACCATTTTTTACGACTTGCTCTAAAAACTTAGGTTTAGATTTTACCCAGTCCGAGACAGTAGACACGCCAACTCCATAATTAGCCGCAACAGTCTTTAGCAAACAACCTTCTTCAATTTGTTTGATAGCAGCTAATTTATCCGCAAAAGAAATAACCACACGCTTTCGCTTCAATGCCATCGTGCACACACACCTTTACGGTACACTACTGTACATAAAAACACCCTAAAACATACACACTTGCTAATCACAAACGGTACACTCCTGCAACACGTTAACAGCTCTACTGTGACAATGACTCAGGGCGGGGAATGGGGAAATTGCCAGGTTGGTGACCGGAAGGGGTGAGTGGGGACGTGGTGGGGGTGAATCATCTCAAGGACACGTCAAACGTCCCTCGCATCGCCGTGCATCACCAATAAGTCACGTAGGCACTCTTTCTGGAGAAAGAGGCTTGGTGCAGCGCCTCGCTGTTTACATTTTATTTTTATTTTCTTTTTTTTTTTAATATTACGTACTTATAATTATTTACGGAACCGTTTCGGTTGACCCAGGTTCCGGTTAACCCGATTTCGGTTAACCGGGGTTTTACTGTAGTCAGTTTGTATAAATAAATAGAAATTTGTAATAAGTAGTCAGTTTGTATAAATTTTTATTAGTGATCCATGTATTTTATTAATGATCTGTCACTTCTTCCAAATGATCCATAAATTTGAATATTCTATTAATGTCAACCATAATTTCTAAAAATTGGTATATTCTAAGAATCTACTAAGGTCAAAGTCAATTTCAAGAAATCTGATGTAACTTTTGAACCACTCATTTATATTAGTTATCTATATATTTTGAAATTAATTGAGCTTAACTTCACACTCAATGTATTATCACTTGATCATGATGACCTCATTTTACTTCCTCACTACCTCTATTTCATGTGACATTAACTTTCAATCATCTTCGCCCTCCATTAATTTATCACTTAACAATAATGACGCCAATTTAACTACTCATAAACTATTTCACAATGCTTTAACTTGAATTCAAGTGATCCCAATTCACTTATAACTTTGACTTCGTTACATGTCAAAAAGTACGTAGAACCAGCACATTATATCTACTTATTTCCTGCCATTTTACTTAGCTTTATGCCAGGACAGACTTTAGTTGTGAGAAATCTGAGCGCCATACTCTGTATATAGTTGCCATTTTAGTTAGCTACATGCCAGGAGAGTAATAGTTTCACAATTATCCTGCCGCTACAATCTGTATATTACTACTAATTTAGTTAGCTACATGTCATGAGGGTAATAGTTTCACAATTATCCTGCCGCTACAATCTGTATATTACTGCTAATTTAGTTAGCTACATGTCATGAGGGTCATTCGTTCTGAATAATCTGTCTGCCATAATTTGTATATTGGTGCCACCACACTCTGAATATTGCAATCAATTTAGTTACCTACATGTGCCAGGAAAGTCATGGTTTCAAAAAAAATTCAGCAGTCTCAGTCTATATATTGGTGCTATTTTAGTTGATAACATACTAGGAGACTCATTGTTTTAAAATAATCGAGAAACCACACTTTGTAATTGGCTGACAATTTATTAGGTTACATTCCAGGAGGGTCATGTTTTTAAACTAACCCAGTTACCACACTCTGTATATTGGTTCCATTTTAGTTAGTTACATGTTAGAAGTGCCATGTATTAAAAAAATCTAGCCACTATATTCTGTATATTGCTTGTATTTTAGTTAGCTACATGCTAGGATGGTCATGGTTTTAAAACAATTGGAGCATTACACTCAGTATATGGCTGCCATATTAGTTAGTTAAATATGCCAGGAGTGTCATGGCTTAAAAATAATTCAGCCACCATAGTCTGTAAATTGCAGCAATTTTAGTTAGCTACATGCCGGGAGGGGGGGGGGTAATTGTTTCACAGTAATCTTACCTATAAACTCTGTATATTGCTCCCATTTTAGTTAGATACATTCTGGTATTGTCATTGCTTCAATGTAAAGTGCCTGTCACATTATTATATATATATCTTACAACTAATTATATAACAACTAATTATATAACATTAGTTTTTATCTTACAACTAATTGAATACATATGTTACATTGGTATACTTAATATAGATTTTACAACTAATAAAATACAATATATGTAAATTCTAACTTAACTTGTTACATATAAACATGACTGTCTATATAGACATGATCTGTATAGATCTTATAACTAAAATATATAGTTGATTTTACATAACTTAAAATCTGTATTTCCCTAAGAATACCGTGAAAGTTAATATTTTGGTTTCAACAAAGAGAAAAGACAAGAATGAGGGATAGGTCCTTTATCTGCATTCAACGATCTGTCATCATTGTCTTTTGGTATGAAAATGCTTTCATAACTGTTCAATAACTTGTTAGAGATTACATTTTTTACTAATTTTACATTATTCAAATCTAAATCATGATTTGTTTCTAGTATATGTTCAGCTACACTAGATTTTTTTGGCCTGTCGTATTTGATGTGAGATAAATGTTCTTTAAATCTAGTCAATATTTTTCTCTTTGTTTGTCCAATATATTTCTTATCACATGTATTACAATTTATTTCATAAATTCCTGACCTCTCCAAAAATGGAATTGTATCTTTTGGGTTACCTAATAAATTTTTAAGAGAGTTTTGGTTTTTGTAGGCTATTTTAATATTATAATGACTGAAAATAGAACCTAGACCATTGGTGAGGGATGAATCATGTCAATCATGAGTTAAACTTATATATCTAACTTTAATTTCTTCCGGTTGGAGTGTCGTGGAATTTTTTCTAAGATTTTTTAGTTTCTGTTTCCTTAATATATTATCAATAATTTTAGGATCAAACCCATTAAACTGAGCTATTTCTTTTATACTATTTATTTCTTTGTTCCAATGCTTAAAAGTAAGAGGGTTGTTAATGGCCCTGTTAATCATACTATTAAATGCTGCTAATTTGTGTTGAATGCAATGGTTGGATTTGCTTAATATGAATCTGTTATTATTTGTGGGTTTTGTATAAATGTCAAATTCTATTCTATTTTTATTTCTAATACATAACAAATCTAGAAAAGGTAAACTGTTGTTTTGTTCTACTTCATGAGTAAATGTGATAGAGCTATGATTACTATTAATTTGACCAAGAAAATCACTAACACTACATTTGTTGAGATCAAAAATTGCAAATATGTCATCAACATACCTCAACCATATTTTAGGAAAATAGTTAAGGTTATTTTGTAGCTCCTCTTCAAATTTACTCATGAAGAGATCTGCTATAAATGGTGACAGGCTATTACCCTACCCATTGCTGTACCTTTTAATTGTTGGTAAAATACATTATTAAATGCAAAGTAATTTTGACCTTAACACTGTAGAGAAGGCAGTAAACATCTGCAGGAATGGAGCTCCAGTCTTGCGAGAGCACTGAGAGCAGGGCACTGGACAGGCAAGCGGGTCAATCAGGGACAGGCAGTTGTTGTGTTTTAGTGTTCGTGTTTCATTTACATTTAATATAGCTGTATTCAAAATTACACCATAGCTGGCTAATTAATGTGGGCGATGACATTCGGTGTTTTTACGGAGGTCCAATTCCTCAAACGGACTGGTTAAATTAATTATTTAAACAAGATGAGTTGAGAATGGCTAATGACCAACTTACGTCTTGTAACTAGTGGCAGTATTGTGCGAGTGAATTGTTTACTAATTACTTAGTGTTCGGTAATTAACAATTAATTAGATTTAGTTCTTCAAAGCTGTGGTGAATGGGAGTAGGTGATTTATATTTCAAATTTGGAATGGGCTAATATCAGTATCGCTTATGCTAATACCTTAGGGAAATTCACGGTCGCACAAAGCCATGCCATTTTTTTTTTACTGATAACTCACTAACCATCATTTTTTTTAAAGATGAAGACAAATACATTTTGTTTGGGTCAATAGACTACTAAGTACTAATGTGTAGACTACTACACGTTTAAAAATTGAATCAAAACTGTTGCAGGAGATTTTGAGAAAACCGTCATTTTGTGTCGTACACATTAAATGAAACTTTTCCGTAGTTAGCGTTCGTTTTATAAAACTTCTACTTTACTTATAAAATGTAACGTACTTAAGCATATTGTTTATGAGCAATTAAAATTTAATTATCCCAATTAAAAAATATCAACAACCATCATCACACTATATTTCGTACCTTTTGTGTGTGTAGTGTGAACAATACTTTCACTAGGCCTTTAAAGATAATAGAAAGAATGTTTGTGTGGTTTTCCCTGAAAACACTTAACTTTAATCTGAATATAATAATAAATTAGAGGTTCTATTCAAAAATCTCTCTGAAAGAGAATGTTATTTATTATGAGAAGGGTTGTCTGTATGTAAACAAAGAGATAGGCAGGTAAAACCCTTCTTTGTTAAGACTAGTTACAATATTATTATTAAACAAACACAGGTACAGTATATATATTACCTTAGTATATATAAACCTTAGGTTGGGCATGACTGAACCCAAGGTTTAAGCTCCACTAACAGTTCCTAATTTAAGAGATATTTTTCCTTTCAGAAAATATTTAATTAGATTTACATAATTAAAAAATATATACTTTTGTATGCTTGAAATTTTTCAGCCATCTTGGGCCCGCCATTTTGAATCAAGCGTCATTTTTTAACTAGGAAAGAAGACACGTAACACAAAAATTGTATATAAAATTTGATTGCAAAACGATAGTGAAAGCCGTATTTAGATAAAGGCCTTCTTTTTCGAGTTATAAGCATTCAATTTGCGCTGAAGGAAAAATCGCGTTACTATAGGCTACCTATAAAACGGGGTAAAATGCGCAATCGAAACTTTTCCTGTAGTGTTGTGTTCCGTTGTCTTTGTCCTGTAAAATACATTCAATATAACAACTTTACACAGTTCTAATAATAATGGTGATAATAATAAACAATAAATAACAATTAACAACACATCTACAAATTAAATGGCTGTCAACTGATATTATTTACTGTAAATATTATATTACTAGCAGAGTAGGTACCCGTCCTTCGTACGGGGTTAACGTATAGATAATTGAGTGTTAAGGGAGTTTTCAAGGCCAGTGGGGCGATGCCCTGATGGAATTTCTAAATAAAAATAGGCCTATGTGTTAACCAAGGACCCTAAGAAAGTCCATGTACAATTTCAGCTCAATGGGTCCAGTAGTTTCTACGTAATTGAGTAAAAAACACACGCACACGCACACACACACACACACACGCACGCACACACACACACACACACACACACACACACACACAGACAGACAGACAGACAGATAGACAGGCAGGCAGGCAGGCAGGCAGACAGACAGACAGACAGACACCATTAGATTTTTATGGTTGGTATTTTCAGTCTTTTTAACTTAATTGTATTATTTTTAAGTGTTCGTTGAATACCCGTGCGTATCCTACTGTGGTTTTTTCGAATCACTAAAAACATTAACCTTTTACGTATTTTGTATACCATAAGCATCAAACATTTGAAAAGAAGGAATGTAAGAAGTCTCAGCTCGTTTCACCTTTGTGGTTTAGAAAAAAAATTTAATTTCGGACTTTTTTTTATGCTTAAACTCAAAAGATTTCTTAGTGAGCACCTATTCCCTATGAGGAAGTTATATTCCAAGTTTCATTGCAATCCGTTCAGTAGTTTTTGAGAAATCGTGATTAGTGAGTGAGTCAGACAGTGAGTGGTATTTGGCTTATATATATAAGGATTTATTATATACATATATATATATATATATATATATATATATATATATATATATATAGATTTAATTTTAAAATTGAAATAAATGTTTTCGATCATACGAAAAAGTGCTTCGCCTCTACAAATCGGCAGTGCTCTAGCCTCAAGTAATATTCCTTAATTAAAGTAGGCCAAGTTTAAATCAGCTGCTAGTTTACATCAGTTGTTTGTATTACGTTACGAAATCACAACTTTTAACTCCTCATTTCGCCTACAAAATTAAGTTGTAGTAGATCAAAATTGTTTTCTGATTCGCTATTGGATATATTAAACAGGAGAAACACAATAGAAAAGTTTCGACGGCGCATTTTACCCAGTTTTATTGCTAACACGATTTTTCCGTCATTGCAAATTTGAATTATTATAACTTGAAAATTAAAGAATTTATCGAAAACACAACTTTCACCATAGTTTTTCTTCTCTAATTATACGTGAAAATCACATATTACATGTCCACCTTTCTATTTAAAAAATAAAGATTAATTCAATATGGCGGATCCAAAATGGGCGACAAAAATTAAAATTTACATAAAAGTATAATTTTTTAAATTATGTAGATCTGCATTTGTTTTCGCTTCCAAAATATCTGTCAATTATGCAATATAAAAGCTAATTTCATACTTAAAAATCACCTTAAGCTGTAAATAATTCAGAATTTAAAAAAATGTGTTTTAGAAAAACCTCTCCCATATTCACTTCGGAAAATTTTCCTTTTTTCATTTAACAGTTTATATCTCAAGAACGATAATAGATATCATTTCAAATGATATTATGTTCTATGCCCTACATTCTCGTCAATAATCTTTTTGAATTTCAGATTAAAATACTTAGAAATAGCTTAAATTTTAGAGGAGACGGCAGACAAAAAGTTTTATTTTCGCGAATCTTCGATTTTCCTTCAATAACCTAATGAAAAATTATTCCATGTACTTGATATTATATCCATACGTTCGTAGTGTTCATACGAAATTCTGTGAACATTTCAATGTATTTCGTCGAACTTTTTTTTTTTTTTTTTTTTTTTTTTTTTTTTTTTTTTTTTTTTTTTTTTTTTTTTCTTTTAAGTAATTTTATGTGGAAGGAGTGGAGTGGAGATACATTAAAAAATATTTACCTTGATTTTCCGAATATCGTTTTTTGAATTTTTAATCTCAATTTGTAAAAAAAACAGTATTTATGGGAAATGAGAAGAAAATTGGAATGAAACTGTGTAGAACTTTGTATGATGGACGGTTTTTTAGTATTCAAGAGTTTTTGAAATAGCTCTCCCATTTTCACTTCGGAAAGTTTCCCTTTTTTCATATAATAGTTTATATCTCAGGAAAGGTTATAAATTACATTTCAAATCAAAATATGTTCCACATTCTCGTCAATAATCTTTGTGAATTTCAGATTGAAATATTCATAAATACCTTGAGATGTTGGCAGACGAAAAAATGTAAGGTTCACCAATTTGGGATTTTCCTTTAAAAACCGAACGAGGAATAGTTCTATGTACTTGATAATACATCGTTCGTAGTGTGCATACAAACATTCTGTGGAAATTTCAATAAATTTGACGAAACGGTTCTTTTTGATATTATTTTATGTAAACGGACTAGAGTGGACATACATTTTAGATCTTACCTTGATTTTTTGAATAGTATTTTGAAGTTATTAAACTCAGGTTGTACAAATTTAGCATTTATTGAAAATGAGGAGAAAATAAGAATGAGACCATGCAGAACTCTGTATCATGATGATTTTTGAGTTATTAAATGTTTTAGTAACCCCCCTCCCCACTTTCACTCCGGAAAATATCCCTTTTTTATGTAACAGTTTATATCTCAGGAACTGTTATAGACATCATTATAAATTAAATTGTGTTCTATAGAGTATAGAGAACAATCCAGTCGATAATTTCTGTGAATTTCAGATTGAAATGTTTATAACTAGTCGAGATATTGGAGGAGACGGCAGACGAAAAGATTTTTAGTTTCGCCAATTTTCGATTTTCCTTCAATAACCGAATGAAAAGTGATTCCATTTACTTGATATTATACACATATCTTCGCAGTAGTCATATAAACATTCTGTGTCAACATTACCTGCTAATTATCATCATGTTCCAGCATATCACTTTAAAGTAAGAGTTAAAATAACTGAAGACACCAATAACTTCAAGACAGTTGTAGTATCCATTACTACAGCAAGGCTAAGACGTATTCAGTCAAAACTCTGTTTATCTGCAATAACACCTATTGATAGAAGAGGTAAACATGAGAATAATGCCAGCTTCTGTTGAAAATTTAAATTCCCATAACATAATATCTTTTAAATCAAGACAGTCTCAATATTCTATCAGAAAAAATCCTTCCCGGTACTATTTACCTGAAACTCTAACAGTTCATAAAATGCATAAGTTGTTTATTGAAGAGTGTTAATACATATATCTTACAAAGTTTACTGGAACATTTTCAAATCAAAATTTAATATAAAGTTTGGACTTCCAAATATATATATATATATAGATGTATTTTTTGTGATTCAACGTCACAGAAAATATTAGCAGCTGAGAATGATGTAATGAAAGTTGAGTTAGAAGTTAAAAAAAGTTCATCTAGCTAAAGCAGAATCATTTTACACTCTAAAACGAAATTTCAAAAAAAAGCTAAACATAGGCAGGCAATGGTGCTTTCTTTTGATTACATGCAAAATTTACTGTTACCTCGTATTCGAAATACGTATTCTTTTGTCGACAGTTATGGTATTATATTTTTGGGAACCATAACATGCATGATGATAGTGTTGCAATGTATGACTATGATGACACTATAGGCAAAAAAAGAGCTAATGATGTTACCTCTCTAATATTTCATTATTTAGTCAATAATGATATTACTTCTCGTAATTTAATACTTATAAGTGATGGGTGTCCCGGACAGAATAAGTATTACGTAATGGTACATTTTCTATATTCCTTGGTCTTCAAATGTTTGATAATATAAAGTATACATTTCCTGTCCGAGCACACTCTTATTTACCAAATGAAAAGGATTTTTCTCTGATTGGAAAACCTAAAAATAAGGTAACAGTTGAAACGCAGAATGGGATGCTATCATAGCATTGTGTCAAGCTGTCCATCTCCTTTTAAAGTAATAAAAGCAAGTCAAGACATATTTTTAATATGAAAGCTGCAACAGATCCTTACTTCTCAAAACATAATTAGTAAGGTTTCTATTAGTACAAATTAAGCATTTGAGTTTTTATTTGTAGTATAATTTAAGTTATAAAATTTATTGTTAGGAAATCTAATTTAGTATGATTTACAAAGATGTAAATTATAAATAGTAATAAATATAATAATGTTTACACTTTTAATCACTATAACTCCACTTGTTTTAAATATAAAAGTCGATATTGTTAAGAAATTATAATTAGTAAGATCTCTATTCGTTCAAATTAAGAATATGAGTTTTAATTTGTAGTATAATTTAATTAATTAAAAATATTGCAAGGAAATCATAATTTGTAAGGTTTCTATTAATAACAATTAAAAATTTGACTTTTAAATTGTAATATAATTTAGTTATTAAATTTATTGTTAGGAAATCATAATAAGTAAGATTTCCATTAGTACAAAATAAGCATTTATATTTTAAATTGTAGTATAATTTAGGTTATTAAATTTATTGTTAGGAAATCGTAATTAGTAAGGTTTCATTTAGTAAAAATCAGGAACTTGAGTTTTAACTTGGAGTATAAATTAAGTTATTAAATTTATTGTTAGGATATCATTATAAGGTTACTATTAGTACTAATTATAGGCCTAATTTAGTCTTAACTTGTTCTGCTAGAAAATCATTATTAGTAAGGTTTTCTATACAATACCCAATTATTGTAAGGACATCATAATTAGTAAGGTTTCAATTAGTAAAAATTAAGAATTTGAGTGTTACTGTGTAGTATGATTTTATTAATAAAATGTATTGTTAGAAATCTAATTAGTAAGATTTACAAAGATATAAATTATATATAGTAATAAATATAATAATGTTTACACTTTTAATCACTATAACTCCACTTGTTTTGAGAATTTGAGTTTTAATTTTTTTGTATAATTTAAGTTATTAAATTTATTGCTAGAAAATCATAATTAGTAAGGTTTTCTATACAATACACAATTATTGTTAGGAAATTCTAATTAGTAAGTAAGGTTTTCTATACAATACCCAATTATTGTTAGGAAATCATAATTAGTAAGGTTTTCATTACAATAACCAATTATTATTAGAAAATCATAATTAGAACAAATTAAGAGTTTGAGTTTCAACTTGTAATATAATTTAAGTTATTAAATTTATTGTTAGGATATCATAATTAATCAATTGGTACAATTATGATATCATAACAAAAAATTTAATAACTTAAAATATATAAGTTAAAACGCATATTATTAATTTGTACTAATAGAAACCTTACTAATTATAATTTCCTAACAATAATCGGATATTGTATAGAAAACCCTACTCATTATGATTTCCTAACAATAAATTTAGTCCCTACGTGATATCATCTCTTCTGTCAACTGTCCTCACCAGTCGTGACGCCATTCACTCCAAAGGAGATATAGCATTGAAGTCTCCAGCGATGATAACTTCACCTCCATCTCTTCTAACGCTGCTTTCCAACTTAGACAAATCGTCCTCGAACTTCTCACTACTACCATTCGACGAAAAATAGCAGCTGTATATTCTAACGTCGTTGATGCTGATAGAGACGAAGCTGTGCTGTCAGTCTCTTCCATCTTCTTGACGCGAATCTCCTTGTTGACAACCAAAATTGCCGCCCTTCCACTCGTTTTTTCATATCATTCAGCAGTATCTATTCTTACACTATGCTCAGATAACAACAGAATGTCAGTTTGATGTTTGCCCGTCGTCTGTAAAAACAGATTCTGAGCTACTTTTTTTCTTCACAAATTTTCTTGTAAGAACGTGGTTTCTCTCCTCAGTTCTGTCTGACGTGGTGGTCGTAGCGGCATTTCTTATTTTCCTTTTGCTCCCTTGAGTGCCTAAGGAAAACATGGCACGCTCCAGAGATCAGAACATGAGCGACTGCCTTTTCGCATAGCTTTCATGCGAAACATAGCATACATCGGGTTTTTTTGTTACAATTGCTTCTTTTGTGGTCCTTCTCTCCACACCTGAAGCACTCGCCTCCGCCTTTTCTTTCCGGGTCTTTGTAATCGGCATGAAGGTGTCCAAAACCCAAACACCTGAAGTACTGCGCCAACTAGCACCACTCCTTGAACCTGCAGTTGATCCATCTTATTTTAATCTTTCCCCTTCTAAATGGGGTGTTCGCAGCTCTACAATGGCAAGCATCTGCTGTCTTGGATTTGCCTTAGTCGCGGAGATATTGGCGTCGACAGACTCTGTTTTTAACGCAAACTTCAAACCCGCTCTTCCCTTCTTCCTTTGTGGAACAGCAGTCCAGGTCCTTTATTTCCAGCCTTGTTTTAGGTTCAAAGCCTCGAACTCCGGTGCTTTCACCTAGGATCTCCTCGAGTTCCGAGCTGAACTTTGCTTTGTCTTTCGAAGCGGCACCCAACTCGAACAAAATGCTTCGGTCTCTTGTTTTACGGATTGATTATATTTCCATGCCTGTTCTCCCAGGCGTACCAGCCGTACGTATTTTATTCAAGGTGTCCGCGTACTTTATAAGGATTTCTTCCTGCCTTGGTCTTGATGTTATCCATCGTTTGGGACCGTCTCTCTTCTGGGCCATTTGTGTAACTTTTTCTCCAACCTTCCGCTCATTTGCTTCTTCCGCTGGCGGGCTCTTCTTGTATTAGCGATATTGAATACCTCCTCGCCCTCCTTCTCCATATAATTATCGGAGGTGAGTTCATCCTCAGCTCTCCTCTTTTCTCCTCCCTCTCTTGGAGGGGGCTGGTGGTGATCCTTTCGCCTCTTTCATCAGAATTTTCTGCCACCTCATCCTCCGTCCTGATTCGCATTTCAGTTCTTAAGTTCTTACAGATCTGCCTTAACTGTCAAAGACGATTAAGGTATTTGACAGTTAAAGCAGATTTCTTACTAAATTTAAATGCTCCTCTTCAATTAATATAACGTGCGTCAGGTTCCCCCCAGAATTCTCCACTGTAGCTTTGGTGGTTTCGAAGCTGATGTCCCCAGTTGAATTCCTTCTATCCTTTACAGGAGATCTAATCATTTTGGTGCTCCTCTTAAATGGTACTTCTCCTACATTTGTAGTATTCCGGACTAAGTGATCCATCCCCTTCGATGCATCAGCTTGTGTCCGATCGCCCTCAGAATCCTGGCTACCGGCGCCGGTCATAGAGGCTTTTACCAGATCGGAACCGGCGGCGAGACTCACCTTTACAGGCTTACTTGTTATTCAATCACACATTATACGATATAAAAAAGTCGAACAAGAAAAAAGAGTGAAGACACCCTAGCCCTCGAATACTCTAAGCATCGGGGTCGGAAAAATTTAGTCAAGGGAGACCAGATAGAAAAGATTAAACAGAAGGAACCTGATCCAAGACAAGTTGAAGAAAGATCAAGACTCAGCTAAGGCACCCCAGGATCGCCAATCCTGTATTCGCAAGATTTAATTCTTTTGGATGATTTTTATCAGGATTTACTATCTTGGATGCTATGGATTCTCTCTAGACTAGATCTTTAGGTTCAGCAGTCCAGTCCAGGAACACCACGAGCAGGGTACAGCTTTAACTGCACTGGGATGGAAATCATTTATCCGTACCACTCCATCGGTCTTGAGCACAGCTATGCAGCTATGCTACTGAAGCCAAAGCAGCGACCAGACATTCGACTACATGGTATTCGACTCCAGCCCCTTTTAAACGGTATACTTTACAAAAATATTTAAAAATACTATTTTCCATATATTTTGTGAATGAAAAATACACACTTATGCCTTGAAATAAGGTGTTTATAATAGTAAAATAAATTTAATACATTTTTTTAAAAGTATTCTAGTTCATAGTTATATGATGAAAAAAAAAAAAAAAAAAAAAAAACGAGTAGGCCTACAAAAATGTTTTAAAACATTTTTTTCCATATGCTGTGAATGAAAAATAAACGCATATACGAGCCTTGAAATAAGTTATTTATAATAGTAAAATAAATGTAAAAGATTTTTAAGAATTTTAGAACGTAATTTAAAAAACCAGTATACTTACAATATATTTGAAAACATTATTTTCCGTATATTTTGTGAATGAATTTACCTATTGTATTTTTTTCAATACAGAGTCTAAATATACTGTGGAAACTACTTCATTACTTTTAAGTAAATAACAGCAAAGAAAGAAGCATTGAAAACACATACAGAACAAAGTAGAACTTTCTTTTACATAAAATATTCCCCCCTCCCCCAACTAAAACTGGGCCACCCCCGTAGGTAAGTCAACATTTTCAAATGTAAAAGTACAATATTTTATTCCAGAATTTCATATAAAATTACATTTTAGGATGATTTTATTTCTGTTACTTTTTTTTCTGAACAGAACCTCTCAATACCTGTTGAAAGTAAAGATTTTTTAGCACTAGAACCAAAATTAATTAATTATTTATTTTTTATTAAGTAACTTGGAAGAAGAAACTAATCTTAAACCCATCGTCAATTTGAGAGTTTACAAATCAAAGTTATTAATTTGATTTGTAAACATACAATCGAACCGAATTGTATCTATTGATTTAAATCTACTTTATTCTTCCAAATGTTTCGATTAGAAACTTCAAATTTTGTTTTAGGGTTGAATATTCTATAATTTCATCAACTTTTTCAACCTCTTAAAAGGCTGCGTATTTTAGATAAAGTACTGAGAATGACATAGTCTAATGGGATTTTATTTGAAATTGTGCAATTTAAAAAAATAAATATATATATCTTCATTTTTACGCCCTCTTGAAATGGGGAGGGGGAAGTTTTATATGAAAAACCAACAGTTGTAACGTAATTATTCTTTTTCTGCTCTTCTTCGTTCAAAGTAATCAAGCCTTTCCATCATTTATTTCCACCTTATACGTTGACTCCAATTGAACGTTGGTTTCCTCACGGGCTCTCAAACCTGAAGTACCCTAGCTGTATCTAAATTTTTTTTTTCATATAGTCTTGTTAAAATACCTCGCTTTCATCTTTTCTATCTGATCTCTCTTGACCAACCTTGTTCTCTTCCGACCCGGACGCTAATAAAGTATTCGAAGGGTCTTTATTTGATGTACTTTTCTTTATTTTTACAAGGCGATGACGACAAAGAGGTTTTCTCTTTTGAAAAACAAGAACAAAAATTGAACGTTGGATAAAGTATAGCCTACCATGTGGTTGGGCGTAAACTGACAAGTGTTTTAGTATCATGTAACTCTATTAAAACATTGTGGGATCTGTGTTGTGTTTTATTAACGATTTGAAAACATTCTGAAAATAATCACAACTGTAGGCTAACACACAAAGAACTACGCCTAATTTCATTCGTCAAGTGTCAAATTTTATTTCACTCACATTTTGGCATAGCCTAATTGTTACGGTTTGTGAAATCTTTAAATTTAGCCAATAATCTCTAAAACCAATGAAAAATTAGTTGTTTTTAAAGTTATTCTCTTTTTTGAATAATTTGTAGATTAGATTCTTCATTCTCGTAATATAACCACGTTGTTTTACCTGATGTGCAAGTTACTTCTTTACATTGATATTGTTTAACTTTCAATATTCTTTAATTTACAATACTTTTTAAGGCTTAAAAAAGCATGCCAATCTTTGTATGTAGCAATGTTCAAAATTTCGTTTTCAAGTTACATTTTACCTTTAAATTTACAATGCCCTAGTGTTAGCCTTGCAGGATTCCATAAAAAAAAATTCCCTCCCATTAAAACGATAAAATAGACGGTGCACAGATATTCTCACACACTCGTACACAAATCCGAATATCGACCAGGGTCAAAATTTGACGTTAACTGGATAAATCGTATTTGACTGAATTCATATATTTAACTGAGGTAAGGATTTTTCAGAGTTAACCGTCACAAAAAGTTTCAGCATGTCCACGTATATCAGTAATTTTATCTTCAACTCAATTCAATAATTACTATTATAAAGCAAAGAAGTACAAATTATAGTTGAACTGTAAATTCCACAGAAGATGTCTGTATCTGTATACGGTTCCGCTACAAGTCCTAGCCTATCTCCTGACCATCCAACGGAAGTAAGCCTATAAAGGTTGCATGATTTCCTGCTCGTTATTTTTACCGTCATGCTCTGAACAAGTGATTCTATTTTCATATTTTAAGACAGCTTTCTTCTAAATTAAGAAATTGCGACCCAGATAATAATTAACTGTACAGTATAGCTTAACATACTACCTTCCATAGTTTTGTCATACCTACCATATTAGATATTTCAACCCCAAAAAAAAAAAATCTACAGTATACCAAGAAATCTAAGTATGTATACTTAGATGTTACATATATATATATATATATATATATATATATCGCATAGCTCATTCTATACCTAACATACTAGATATTACAACCCAAATAAGAAAGAAATGTCAAAATGTACAGTATATCATGAGCTATAGCCAGATGTTACACACATACATCCCATAGTTCATTTTATACCTAACATACTAGATATTGTAACCCAAATAAAAACGAAATGTCGACATGTCGAGTGTACCATGAACCCTAGATTCATTCCATACCTCATGCTACACTCATCATACTATATATTGCAACCCAAATAACAACTAAGTGTACAGTATACCATTTTACCCACACTACTATGGGTAACCGCCCTCCAGAAACGCTATGTAAAGTGATTCGTTTTCTGTACTCCAGTATATTTACTTCATATGTCACTCTAAAGGAGGATTCAGTATTACACGAAATTCTTGTAGTTCCATTTTACTCCAAATTTTTTTCTTCTGTTAAGTCGTTTTCATTTTTATAATTAATTTGAGGTTGTTATTTTATGCATTTCCATACATGTAAGGAAATTGTACTTACAATTTGTATTGTACTTACAATAACATTTGCATGTTATTTTGTTTTTATGTGTACATATGTGGACAGTTTATTAACTTTGGTTTTCGCATCATAATAAAGCAATTTCACAGACGAAATGAATTATCATTATCATATTGATTAGATTATAACTACTGCAAATTATCATCCTTGATAAATTGCATATCATGGCATTACAGTAAATTTGTTATTATATTGTTGTAGAATCACTGTGATATTAGTTAGTTATAGTATTTTAGTTTGTCACGTAGGGACTGGTTTGGATTGAAAGGTGACATATTTTATCCAAAGTGAATCGTTGTATTTTAAGGTCAATATTGTCGGAAAAGGGTGTGGTCATATTTGCAACTCAGCGTCGTCGTATTACTGGCGAATTTCTAATATAAACATTCTAGATATTAAAATTTTCTTCATGGATACCACGGTACATTTTGTTATACTCAAAACAGTATTTGCAACTTAGCGTCGACGTATTACTGGCGAATTTCTAAAATAGAAAGTCTAGATATTACGATCTTCTTTATGGATACCTCGGTACATTTTGTTATACTGAAACCAGTATTTGCAACCAGATAATTCGTCGTCGTATTACTGGCGAATTTATAATATAAAAATTCTAGATATTGCGATCTTGTTCATGGATACCACGGTACATCCTGATATACTGGAACATATATTTGGTACTTAGCGGCACATTCTGTTATGGTTAGAGATGATCCTTGTTCAATCGAAATATTCCAATTTTAAGATATGTTTTTTTAAACATTTTGGGGGAAATGTAGCCTACATTAATCACGGTAACACTTCGTTGAATGAGATTGTTACTCAAAATACTTAAAAATTATTTTTCGGTAGTTCCTCTTCAGCTAGGTAAAATGGAGTTTACACACCAAACTTTGACCAAAATCAGATCAAAATTATGACCAATAAATAAAACAACTAAACAGATTAACGATTAAATTTTTTAGTCATAACTCTCATATTTTGGATCCAGATTTTATTATGGGTGGTTATTAAAAAGTTAATTGGAAAACGATTTTTTTGAAATTTGAAATAGCCTACAGCCTCCATTTGGAAATTTACCAACCTATGTAAATGTAAAGTAACCTGTCCAATAGTTTGTTAAACCTATCCCACGTGTCACATTGAACCAAATCTGTAACTTTTAGAGTGTTTATTAACACATACATATGTACGTTTAATACAAAGATAACAAGCTGTTGACAAATTACTCTAATGTGTAGGATATCGGCGTTCCTATAAGAGGGGTAATGTATCGTATGTCCTGTTTTCACTGTAACAAAATAATTTTAATTTCTACATAATTTCTGCATTACATTGGTCTTTTGAATCGTCTGACAAGTTGGTCCTTTTAAATAAGATTAAACCACTACGTCATATGTCTAGTTACAAAAATACAGTAATTATAATTTATAAATAATTTGCAATATATATTTTTTTTTACTTATACGTACACGCGCGTGATGCGTACACATCAATTAATTCAAGCTGCACTCGATATCTTTTCTATTAAAAAATATATATTTACAAACAAAAAGGCTGATATTTGGAAAACTAGGCTTTTTGGAAAAATTTGTATTCTTAATTTTTTCTTTATCCTGACCGACAGAATCATTTCCTAACAGCAGTTTAGCAGCTTACTTACGGGACACTCTGTATAACGTTTCTTTCTAATAATTATATTACGTCAAGTTCCTGATCGCCATCCCAGCTGGCCTTAGAAAAACACCACCCATCCTTATAGCATAATTCATATATGTAATCATATACAGATAATCTTTATGTTATCTGTATCCAGTATTGGCGTTGTTAGATGTAGTTCCGTACCATGCGAGAACTGATGATGACTTAGTCATGAAACGTTGTATCGTATTGTAAATATAAAGTGTTTATTTGGAAAATCGTTTTTATTTAATTTGATGATTGAAGTTGCCTCAAGTGTTACCAACCGTTTAAAGCATTAAATGTACATTACGCAGTATTAAAAAAAAAAAATCTGATTGTGCCACTAAACTCAGCATTGAAAAACAATGTTTAACCAAGCATAATGGTCATTAAAACGACTCAAATTCAAGATGATAGCCAAAACTTGCAAACATCACAACACGTTGTACGAGGGATCAAGTATTATCTTCATTTGGTCCCAAATGATGAAATTTGTAAATAAAATATAAAGGGGAGGGATTTTCTAGATAAACGTACACATATATTTTATATATATACTGCATGAAGTACATACTAATATTCATCACGCATTGGATGATTGTGTGTCGGACATACATTCGACTGTATGCTAAATCGTCGTTCAGAGAAAAGTATGGAAAAGGCTTTATTACTTTTAAACGATTAAGAGCTGAGAAACAAGAATTAGTAAATTATGTATTGGTTGATCCTTTTCGTACACGACCCAATTTCCTTCAACCAACCCACCCTCTCCGCCAAAAGGATAAAATTATATTTGCAACTCTAAACCTATATTTTGCATTATATTATTCCATCTAACATCATATATTCAGATCTTGCTGTAATTATACATTTTTCAGCCCTGAAATTGTAAATTTACGTTTTCAATTTTATACAATTGAAAGAATAAAATAGACAACCTGGTTAGAAGTTAGTAAAATTATAAATTTGTTTGTAAAATTATAAAATTTGCTTGACCCCCTCAAAGAAAAACACATACATTACACAAAACGTTCAATAATGTAAACGTTCTAATGGTTTTAAGGCGATTATTGAAAATTGAAATTGAAATTGAAAAGAAATATATATACATACAAACTACAAACTACAAATAACAGGTCAACATAGCGACTTCCAGTTTACCGTGGTTTTCTCCTATTTTATTTTCCTTAACATGATAGGGGTTACCATTTTAAATTTGAGAGTTACTCAATTTTCTGAAAATTTTTCACTCCTAAGAAGTTTTCAAATTAAAGAGTTTTTCACTCGTTCGAAACTAAAACGGGGAGGGACTTTAGAGACACCTGGTAAATAGCTGGCAACACTTTTTCAAACAGCATAATGCAGCGATCTATAATGAATTTAATTTAGTCAGAAATATAAAGTTTCTATCCTGTAAATCAAACTACGGTTCAACTTTCCTAACATTAAAAAAAAGTTAATATCTAACCTTAACATCTTTACAAAATATTTTGCAAGAATACAGTTTAATATTTTTACTTCCTGAATTAGACTGAACATCTCTCTCTCTCTCTCTCTCTCAACCAAGAAGAAGATGGAGACAAGTGAAAGTGATCACGTGATCACGTGGTCATTTCCTAACTCTTTTGACGTCTGATGTGCAAGAAGAAAGAAAACCTGCTTTTAAGTCGCCTCGTGAGTTCAGTGATACAAGTGCCTTCGTAGAAAGAAGTCGGTATTTCAGGTGAGTGTGTGCCTACTGACTACTCTTCTTTAGTCTTAAATTACAAATGCTTATTTTTATATTGTGATAATAGTTTAGGTTTAAAATAATAATAAATTAATAAAATTGTGTTGAACAAATACCCCGAGGAAAATTAAATTTCAGTATCATCTCCTGTTTTGACGATAGTTTATACAAATTTAATAAAAACTCATTACTTGGTTAAAAATTTGAGAAATGTAAAACTTTTGCATATATATATATATATATTGTACAAAGTAATTTGTACAATTCATTGATGAAATAAAGTTTAAATAATTTTGTGGACAAAATTACCTCTCGTAAGACCAAATTTAAAACGAAAACACTAGTTCAGTATCTTCTCCTGTTTTAGCTACCAGTGGTGTTAAAGATCAATAGTATATTTTCTACTTTAAACAAATTCTATTAGTCTGATACGTTTAATAGATTTTATTTAGTAAAATGGCAACTTCTTTAAAATAAAATTGATCACTGCTAATCGGTTGTTAAAAAAAAAAATTGAGAAAAGAGTCACGTTTGCATATTTAACTAAGTTATTTAATATTGAAGAAATAAGTAATAACGGGTTAATACAATTTTGTTGAGAAAAATACTGTGCATAAAAAAATAATTTTAAAACGAAAACTCGTGTTCAGCAGACGCGATGGTTTTGAAAAGGATTATGTTGTACATTAAAAAATTTCGACTAGATCTGTTACATTTAATGCAATTCGTTTATGTAAATTGCACCTTATTTTTGGAGAAAAAAATTATGAAAGCTCATTGATTTATTACAAAAATTGAAAAGGAATGCATTAAGTAATTTTTTCGTTGTTTGATTGTATTATTACAATTTTGAAGGACGAGTATTTGAGGAAAACTAAAATTAAACCAAACACCTGTTATACTGCCATGGTGGTAAAGAATGATAGTTGTTGTTTTAAAGCCGAAAAACCTCTCGGTCATCATCGCCTTATATATATATATATATATATATATATATATATATATATATATAAAGAAAAAAAGAAGAAAATAACAACTAAAGATCCCTACCCTTCGATAACGTCAGGGTCGGAAAAGAACAATAGTTGGTCAAGAGAGACCGGATAGGAAAGATGAAAGAGAGTGATTATAATCCAAGACTACCAAAAAAGTGTAGATCCTGCTAGATCCCCTCGGGATTGCTAAGCCCATACTCATTAAATTGAGCCTCTGAGGGTAACAAATTGAGAAAAAGAGTACGTTCGTATTTTTAACTAATTTAATTCTTGAATTGATGATATATAAACTACACCCTCACGCTCTTCCATCCTTACTGTATGAAGTGGTAAATTGCATTCTATTAACCAATGTTTACATTTTACATAATAATAGTGCCTTCGTACAGAGAAGTTGGTATTTCAGAGTAACCTAACCTAATCTACTGGCTACTCTTCGTTATTCCTAAATTACAAATGTTTATTTTTATATTATGATAATGGTATTAGGTTTATAATAATAATAGATTAATAAAATTGTGTTCAAAAAATACCGCGAGGACAAGCATATTTAAAGCGCAAATTCCAGTATCGTCTCCTATTTTGGCGGTAGTAGATACAAATCTGATCAAAACATTTTAAGTATACATTTTACATTTTAAATATACATTTTAAGATGCATTTTAAATTAATGTATCTAACATAATTGTTTAGTGAACCAGTTCCACTTTACGTTTTGGTATTCCACTTTACAGTCATTCCTTTCACTTCAATGATCCATGCACGGAAAAAAAAGTCCATTTTGTATATATTTTTTTTTTTTTTTTAAATATCATCCTGAGGGTAAATTTTATTTGGTAAATTTTAAATGGAGTTTTACTTGCATTTGGCACACTAAGTTTAGATCATCACCACAGTTTGAACGAATTAGGTCAACAGATCCATGTACGATTATACTGGTTTTTATCAAAAACTTCTGAATAGAAAAATTTTGAAATATTTAAGAAAATATTTAGAAATTTTTAGGATGATTTAAGAAGATATATAGCAAAATTTTGGATGATTTAAGAAGATATTTAGAATGATTTAGGTTGATTTAAGGTAATATTTAGAAAAATCTAGGATGATTTAAGAAAATATTTAGGATGATTTCAGAAGATATTTAGAACGATTTACGAAGATATTTGGAAAGATTTAGGATGATTTAAGAAAATATTTAGAAAGATTTTGGCATATAAGTTTTGCTAGACGCTACATTTACGATTCAAATCGTTAGAGTTGATTTTACGAAAACCTTCATTTTGAGTAATTGATCTTATGGTAGCTACCCCCAAATTTTGAGTTATAGAAATAATACTTCGAGATACTCTAATGAGCTCTTGTGGAAACTTAAATAAGCAAATGAACGAAAACACAATTTTCCACAAAAAATAACCTAAAACATCATCTACGTAACGAATCCACGCGTAAAATAATTCATCTGTTTGTCGTAGTCTCAAAGTGGTTCATAAAAGTATTTGCTACGAAACATGACAAAGCTTGATAATGGCACGAAACATGTTAGCCACTTGCCACTGTCAGTAGAGTGTGTGTTCATGTAGGCCCTACCAGGATGATGACTTAGTCATTGAAACGTCGTCTTGTATTTGTTGTACAAATAAAGTTATTTTTCGTGGAAAATTATATTTTCATTCGTTTGTTTATTTTGAGATATGGCCAAAATATTGCCACATGCCAAATTTGGTTAACATCGGTTGATTAGTTTGCGTTGTAGAACACTGTACTCATGACAAACCGACATCATTCCATAAACTCATTTTCGGTTTCAGCTGGCTTCAAAACGGAAAAATGTGACGAAGTTTTTTAACCCGTCACTTAACTTGAAAGTAAATCATTGGGAAAAGGAACATGCTCGCATACTTAACTAATTACTTTAATTTATTGTGTTCTAAAAATTGTGTAGAAAAATAACCGAGCGGAAGACCAAATTTAAAGAGCAAACCTTATTCCAATTATATCTGTTTTGGTGTTAATGGATAAAAATTGTGTCAACTGCTTGGTTAAAAACTTGATTATGAAATAATACGTTAGCATATTTAATTAATTTCTACAATTCATCGATGAAATAAGGTTTAAAAAAACTCTGGTTATTGGTTTTACGTTTTATAGAGAATTTTATAATCTTTAATATTCATTTGATTTATTTTTTCGTAAATTTTCGTAGATATCTGAAAATTTTGATTTACTATAGTCTTGACGTGCTTCATCTTCGAATAAAAAAATAAAAATCATGTGTGATTTTTATTTTATATTTTAAATAACGGAATAATGAAAAGTCCTTTCACTTTTTATGGGGTAAACACGTTTTTACCCCCTTTTTAAATAGGGTTAAAAGGGGGACCTTAAATTTCTCAAATACCATTTTGAATGGTACAAAAATAGAAAAATGTTTTGTGCCTTGAAAAAGTCTCTACGATAGTTCTAAACTGTAATTATGGGTGCTAAAAGTCAAGTTTTGAGAGTTTTGTATTTGTCATGGATATTAATGAAAAAAACCAAGTTATTATTTTTTTAAAGCGGACTTAGCTTATTTAACTATATGATTACACCTTTATGTATTTTTTTCTAATTTAGCAAACAGGCCCCAATTTTTGAAGGGGGGCAATGGGGCCTTTACACATTTTTTTTACCCACCATGTGACATATCGTTTTAAAGGGATTTGTAAGAGGAAACTGTTGACTTATAGAATACCTAATTTGTCTACCTGTAAATTAGGTTTTTAATCTGTGGGTGTCACATGACACTCCTATTAAAAAACGTTATAAACTTCAAGATGGCAGATCCGAGATGGGCACCAAAACTTAAAAGTATCAAAACTGGAAGTAAATGTAGTCTTATAAACATACACAAAAAACAAACTTTTTATGAGCAGTCGATTTAAAGATTTTTTATTTATTCCATACTTTATGAACATTCTTTAAATTGTCGTTGAAAATTTTAGGAATATTTTGGAATTACCCATGTAGACAAATAGTGTTATGCTTTTGTAAATA
This sequence comes from Aphrophora alni, assembly GCA_963513935.1. Taxonomy (NCBI): domain Eukaryota; kingdom Metazoa; phylum Arthropoda; class Insecta; order Hemiptera; family Aphrophoridae; genus Aphrophora; species Aphrophora alni. The sequence continues at coordinate 54,399,817 of OY740765.1, read as the reverse complement.
TGGAACCAAATAACTAAGATCAGATAACGTACTTACGTAGGAAAATGAATTGGATAAGCGGTTCTTGTGTTATAAGTTGACAGATAGAGAGAGAGGCGATGTTGTGATTACATAAAAAAAAATGTGCTTTCACGTTTAAACGACTTAGCTAACACACAATCAGGAAGCAAGGGTGAAGGTAATGATGCGATTATAGCATATCTCTTAAATAATAATAGTTTATTGCTGGAGACATTTTTACAAAGATATGTTGCTTATAGTAAAATGATTGAATGTTAACATTAATTAATGCATTACATATGATAACATTCAATTTAAAATAATACATAAAATACATTGCATTAGTGTGGCTAAAAACTGCCTGGCACTTTTCTCACAATTTTCGTCATATCGATTTAGTGCCTGATGCCTCGTATACCTTCTTGCCGCCAAAATATGTGCTATCCACCACCATTGTCAAGTATATGTTTAAAATTTTAATATGCCTTCGGTAGTATTTAAAAAAGTCAAATTTCAGATCATTTTTCGGGAATACTTGGAACAAAACTCGACGTTAAAAAACCATCTGTAATCACGTTAACATGATCATGTTCAATTCAAAAGATGAGCTGAAACATATCTGAAAGATCCCAAATAGAGGAAATGTGTGGAAAACGTAGAAGAAGGCAATGATAATACTAACATCAAATAAACAATTTAATCTTATCAACTGTAATTGAGAAACTCAGAAAGTAACGACTGTTACGCTTATATCTCCTCAATTTGTTAAGAAGTTTGTTTAAAAACACCAGTCTGATTTGCCGTGTCCTTTACTTTTCTCACTTGTAAACCTTAGTTGTAATTTTCTTCTTTGATGTTACATCCTTGAATATGTGTTTTGACATTAGGCATAGGATCTACTGTATATTATGTTTATAATTTTTAATTAATATTTGGTTCCTCAGTTTTACATTTAAGTAAATTGTTTATAACGTTACCATGTCGTGTAACATTGTTGTTTTTATCAACGTTGAATTCAGTCCCAGAATCGGTTTGGTAAAGTTAACGCCTATCTCGTATTATTGATCTCGCATTGTTGATCTCAATGGTGGAACCTGTGCATTATGTTATGTTTATTTACAGTATTCAAGTTGATAAAATGCAACAAATCTTACATCAAAATGTCGGAAGGTATTTATTCCACAACTAAGATGAACACTGATATCTTTTATAGTATCGTGTGAGAAAGAATTTAAATTCTTAAATGTCCCTTTAGCAGAGTGAAATTTTACAAATTTATATATTTTTTCTTTAATAGCTGGATATAAGAGACAAATTTAATAGGATAATGTCACTGAAATTAACGTTAGAAAATATAATTTAATCATATGTCACAAGACCATGTTAATATTTTTTAAATAAATACTTAAATTCAGGATGGAAGCCAAAAATTTGTAAGAACATAACATGTATAAGAGGGATCAGGTATTATCTAAATTTGTCCCAAATGTATATGTCGACAATTGTAGATGAAAGTAGAGGGAACTTTCGAGCTATGTGGTAGGTTACATATTCGAAGTAGAAGGGTTTCCTTCACAACCCTTTTGCTCATGTTTAGGTCAGGTAATGGAAATTTGAGGCATTGAATCCATTAAAAAGCTTATAGATGTATCATCCTTGTAAACAAATTTACTTCCTAAACAGGTAAATGTTTTGCACGGGGGGGGGATGATTTTCACGTGAAAGTTAATATTCACCGTCCCTAAAATTCTGCCTACATGACTCCACTTGGACACTTTTTTGTAGAATGGCATATTTTCTTTTGTTGACTGTCCCCACAAGGATGTCCCATAATTAGGGTAAGAGAAAATCAAAGCATAATACATAATACGGTAATGAAAGTGTCATGTTTTTACTGTTCTCAGCAGATATATGTTTGTATATGTTATATACTGTTAATATGTTCCTTCCAGGTCGTTTAAACGATGATTTACTTTAAATATTCAATAAGTTCATATGTACAAACGCTAGGACCTCATGGCTCTGCGTATATAAAAACATTCATACATTACTGAAAAAAGTTATAATTTCGAATGTTGTATTGATTATCTCTACGTGGGAAAAAGCCTGTACGTAAGGATAGTTGGCAGGGACTCATTACAAAACCTTTAATATACAAGTGCTTAACAAAATCATGAAGTGTAATAATTTTACAAAAACATAATCAAACAAACATAAATATACCGTCTTGGTAAATATAGAACAAATATAGATTTAATATTAATATCTATTGTTTTTATCTGTAACAGATAACCAAGGTATTGGTTAATAAAAATATATTTTAGAACTATTTACAATAGGTTTTCATATACTATTAATTCAGAATATCCATTTCAACTATACTCACAAATTTATGTCTAAAAGGATCGTTTCCACCCATACTTCACTTATTTTAACTAAAATTATGAATACGGTGCGAACATCACTTTCATTATTACGGTTGGTTGTGTTTTGTTTCTCCTTATTTAGATACTCTCTCATCAAACCGGCATTGACATCAATAAATAACGTTCAAGCCTCTCTATAAACGATTTCTCCAAAATGCTAATTATGTAATACTACTTTTTTCTGACGTTATACTTGTGGCAATTTGATTATTTTATTCGTATACTTACTTCTCAGAAAGCGTGTAGATTGTTTGTATATTTTGGATAAATGTTTTGACAAAAATAACGAGTGGAGTCTATAAATCAAATTAAATTAAAATTACTGTAATTTTGAAGAATTTGTTTACTTGAATTACACTGGATTACCTTCTGTTTGGTCACGAGTTTTGCAATTAACGTTAAGTAAGGTGTCTACAGTAAACAATGCGGACCATACTACCTTGAGATTTCCTTAAGGAAGTCTAATCCAAAAACATCTATTGTTCAATAAACCGGATAGCTAAAAATTGTTCCTCTTATATTATTTCCCCTCCTTTTTTATTGTCATTTGAAGATTACCTGGTGATATGTAATAAGTTTTTTGGTGTTTAACATTTTTGGCCTCTTCCTTCAAATTTAGTTAATTTTAAAATAGTTTTAAATTAACATGATTAAACATTGTTTCGACTCTGAGTTCATTGTGACATTCGGGTTTTCTTATCTATTTTATAACTTGGTAGCCTACTCACAGAAAATATCATATTGTTCTTAAATACTCGTATAGACACATTTAATGTAATCTACGATTACCTCAATAGTGGAACTTTTCATTATAACAGCTACAAACCATTTTGAAATTATTATCTTTGAAGTACTAAAGGTTTTGTTGTTGCCTTTCCTTGTTGTTTAAGGGCGACAACCCTTATAAGGATCATCATCGCCTTATGAAAAAAGTAGATTAAATAAATACCCCCTAGACCTCGAATACTCCAATAGTGCCAGGGTCGTAAGAGAACAAGATTTGGTCAAGAGAAACCTGATAGGAAAGATTAAACAGAGGATTCTAACCCAAGACTACCTGAGAAAGGTAGATCTTTCATTTTCTCTGATAATGTTTGGAAATGTTCTGATAATGTTCAACTATCGCCGATTGTTGAACTCTTTTAATTATCTTTCAGTCATTCATATCGAGTCCTTAATTTGGTGCTCGAGAAATCCAAGGATCCTCTCACAGTTAGGAAACCATGAGAGTAACCCATGATAATGGACCACGAACCCAGGGTAATCACTTTACAACAGAGTCAGCTCATGCGCGATAACTTAAGCGGGTTCTTCACAATTCAACTCAAGAAAACTTACTTCGCGGCTTAATTTTATTCTCGGTTGTAATTTAACGACACTTGCTAGATTTAGGATTTAATTCGACCTAACCTAACTTAACCTATCCTAGTGGTCGAATATTCTTTAGTAATCCATTGTGTGTACAGTGGTCCACCGGGTGTGATCCAATCCACAAACCCTTACATCATCTATATGGGGAAACCGCTGCGTAATCTCGTTTAGCTTTCTCTTGGAATGATATAAGCTCCACCAGACATGTCTCGTTTGGATGCTGGTTGATACACAGTCAAGAAATTAAAAATTACTGGTGGAGTTATAGCGGTTACCGTTTTGACATTTGACATATTTGAGTTTAGCCGTTGCCAAAAAACATGGAAAACTTAGTGTCATCAAAATCGATACACACTTAAATAGTTGATGTGACATTTCAGTTACTGACAAGAAAAAACAACGACGATAAATTCAAACAAATCAAAACTTTCTGTTTATTTTTAACTTTTGAAGGGTCCGGAGACCCAATACGTACAAATCTGATGTGAAATGCGAACTCAAAAAAGATAAATATTGTTAATTTAAGATTTATCAAAATTAGTTTCGGATCATTAATACAATTTGTGGCCCAAACTCTTAAACATATTTAGGCAAAGTGTCAACAAGTGACTGAAGTAGGCTTCTCTTTGCAAATTAAAAAATAGAGGAAGAGCGAGGATAATGTAAATGTTACATGCACACCATCCCTCCAGACATTTTGTATTCCTGTAACAATTGGGGTTGATGACGTCGTCTTGTACTGTATTATACAAAATATTCTATTGTGGAAAAAGTGTGTTTTCGTTTATTTGGTGATTGAAGTTTCCACAAACGTTACTCATTATAATCAATTGTTGGTAACACTTGCATGTTTTATCGAGTAGTTTTAATTTTTGTAAGCTAACGGCATCTTTTTTTCTTTCTTTTTTTTCTTTTTTCTGTTAATATCTTAGACGTACAATTTTGTTGATCTACTCTTTCGTTTATATTTTGTTTTGGTTTTCATTATGTATAACTTTAAAAAATACTTAGTATAAATATTTGGTGTTGACTTTATTCTTAGAACTATATTTAATATTACTGTTCGTAATAAATTTTCTAGTCTACTATAGATTATTTTCAACTGTATAGAAGAGAACTATATTTAATATCAATGTTCAAAATATTTTTTTTAGTCTACTATCGATTATTTTCAACTGTATAGAAGAGGGGATTAAACCAGCATGAAACTTGAAAAATTTTCTGTCATTCAAACCATTCTTGACAATCACTATCACAGTGATACGACATTACATTCCATCTTACAGTGTCTGGGAAATTGTTTTGTTAAAATTTGAGATCTTACTTCTGACACTATCACGGTTATATGATGTTACATTCCATGTTACAGTGCCTAGGTAGATATTTTGTTAATCGTGACACAATCACAATGGTACGATGTTCCATTCTATCTGACAGTGCCTAGGCAAATGTTTAGTTAGGATTGAGATCTTATTTCTGACACTATCACAGTGATACGTTGTATAATGTATGCAGTTAATAACAATAAACACGAGTGATGAGCAAAGCATACGATTTGCAAACCAATGTTACTTTCACGTATATCATTATATAGTGGCATGTGAAAAGTCAACATTAGTTATTGGAATGTTAATATGTACATCAGTGCGCGTTCCAAAACTTAATAAAAAAATCTCAAGTTCTAGTTTTTGTATTATATTATATTTTATTATATTTTTGTGTGAGAAGTCTGTTTTACCGCCCGGACTCTTCAACCTGAAGACTTTTTGTGTGCTTCTAAATATTAATCTAGCCAGCTTATACTTATATTCTTCATGATATTTCATCATCTTCCTCTTCTGGGGTACCGAACACTCTTTTTTGCTCCCGTACCTTGCACTTTGAAAACATAGGTTCTGTAGTGTCGTTTGAAGTGTAGAGACCTCAGGGTATTCCAATGCCTCTTGACTGCTTCATGTTACAAAGCTCAAGACCTTTCTTAGGGTATGATACCATAAACAAAGATAGTTTTTCAATATAGTTCTTGATACAGTTCTATTTATCCCACGAGCAGGTTCGGAGCCCCTCTCCTTAACGTTTCATCATCCTCTCGATTCCTCTGTAACCATGAACCCAACACAACTCCAGTTGGTCAAGGGTCGTTAGTTTAACTGAGGTCAGGTAACAAGCCCTCAAAAATATAGTTATATTCGTTAAAATAAAACTTGAACACAATATCTCAACAAATAATACTTTTATTCACTCAAAAGCGTTTCCATTACAAACGACAATGTTGCCATCTTCAGTGATGCATGAGCTACAATTGAGTTAATACAGTTAACAAACAATAAAAAAAAGAGGTATTTATATTATTACTCGATATTATTATTTAAAGCAGAACTAATTACATCTACATGCTAGAAGATACAAATTAGAAAAGAAATATTTAAGGTATTTCATACTATATACATTTAATACGTGCTCAACAAACTCTCCTGCCATTTTGGACTTCTCACAGTTTAGCTAATAAATAATACTGTAACTGATTTTGCATATTTAATCTACTCAAGCAGGACGTTGAATATTCTTGCTCTAAGGGAATAGAATTGTTTGTAAAATATTCAAAGGCTTGGCAATGTTAAATTTCCTGCACTCCGTAATCCCTCTTTGTGCTAGTTAGTCCTGTTAGAAAACGACCTACTTATATTTTTAATAGAGATTAATTTTAATACAAATTACTTTAGTACATTATTATGCACCATGTCACTAAGATCGGTCTAGATACAAATAAGCTGTGTTCAAAGGATGTTTGTTTACGTAAGAGAGAGAGAGAGAGAGAGAGAGAGAGAGAGAGAGAGAGAGAGAGAGAGAGAGAGAGAGAGAGAGAGAGAGAGAGAGAGAGAGAGAGAGAGAGAGAGAGAGAAAGAGTTTCGTCACACACTTTCACTTCGCGACTACGTAGCCGTCGGTGTGTTGTTAATTATTTCCCGATTTATCGGGCCGTGCAAAAATTAAGAACAAAAAACTGGCGGAAGAAATTAACCATTGGTTTTTTTATACAAGAAAAAGAAAGTCAAACCACATAGTTTATAATGATCTCTAGTGATGATCACTCCCAAAATCATGTAATGTCCACTGATGAAGTTTGGTGTGTGTGTGTGTGTTTTAACAAAATTTTATAAAAATCTCCTCAGCTGATTATGATATATTAGAATGTTTCATTACCGCTCTTTAACCAACTATTCTCAAACTAGGATTATAAGGGGAATGAAAAATTGGCCGTGGAGTAGTAACAAAGCACATAATTTCTGAAAATGTACTAATTATGTAATGACTCAAACCAATGTGCAAATTCGCAAGTTTAAAAAAAAAAAATATGGTTCGGAAATAATTAGAAAACAAAACAAACCTTGAGCTAGATTTCAAATAAATAGATCAAATTTAATCAAATATAAATTAGGCTATGCTTAGGACGCCTTGCCGGGACAAAAAACACAAGTTTAAACAAGTAAATTATACTGATAAAAAATATTTGTTTGTAAATCAACGACAATGGTTCATTTTCACTTACGAACACTTTGGAGTGCTTACTAATTCGTTTATGGATGGTGGTATTATTTATTTAGTAACCTCAATAAAAATTATCCAGTTTTAGACATATCTATAACAATTACTAGGTGTATTACGCAATGGATTTTCCCGACTTAAACATCAGAGTAAAGTCTATATACAACAATTTTAAAACACGAGGACTTTTTCTTCGTCCAAGGTTACCCTCAGATCCTGTCTACTACGTAAGAGATTCAGTCAAACGATAAACCACTTTCTAATGTCTTTTCTTCTTTGTCGTAACAATTACATAACTGTCACGTCCATTGTTCATGTACGTTTGGATAAGTGTTACAAGAAACTAAAGCAACTGCAATTAACAAAAGACACAAGTAACAATTAGGCAACTGTTATTGTCATTGAAATGAAAGTTTATATTTTGGAATAGATATTAGAAGTGAATGATATTAACAACAACAAAAATAGAAGTAAGTATGAAGAAATTGTTAATTACTAAAAGATTTCAAGTAGTTATCAATCTTGATGATATTAATAGAAAATAAAAGTAAAAGAACAGTTTTTGCCATTGTAAATGAAAATTTAGATTTTCAGGTAGCTGTTAGAAGTACCGGTACCTGAAGTTAAAGATATTAATGGAAAATAAAAGTAACTATAAGGTAACTGCTATTACTATTGTAAATTAAAATTTAGATTTTGTGATAGCTTTTAGAAATACCTGAAGTTAAAGATATTATTGGAAAAAAGTAACTATAAGAAAACTGCTATTGCTATTGTAAATGAAAGTTTAGATTTTGTAATAGCTGTTAGAAGTACCTAAAGTTAAAGATATTATTGGAAAATAAAAGTAACTGTTACCAGGGGACTTAAATTTAAGAAAGGCGGAACCAAAATGGTAACAATGTTTAGAAATTAAAAAAATTAAAAAGACAAAAACAAATTTAGTGATTAACAAGGCTCAAGTTTATTGAAACAAATTTCGACGTTTCAGATTTTATCATTTACAACTGAGAAATACATCCTGAGACAAAATTATCATAAACAGCTTATGATTAACAATCTTATAATTAGTAAAGTTATATGCCCTTAATACAAAATATTATAATTTAAATAAAAAAATTAGTCAATAGATTCTGAAAATTTATCCCCCCTTTTTAGTTTATATATTTTATCGTTACAAAATTTAACAAAGACAATGAGCACAGCTTAACAATTAACAGGATTATAATTAATCCAAAAAAAAAGATTATACGCCCTTAAATGTAAAAATTACAAAATAAAAAAAAGATGAAAAGATACTGATATTTATTCCCCCCCCTTTTGACTTTTTGAAATGATAGATTTTTTTTTTTTTTAAACAGTTACATAATATTACTTATTTTATAAATTTCTTAAATGCTATATTGGCCAATAAATATATCTATGTTTTAGCTAAAGAATTTATTATGAAATGAGTAGTTTATTTTAAAAGAAAAGGAAATGAAAATTTTGAATATTAAATTTTTTTTTATTGACGTCAATTTTGTGTTAATTTAGAAAATAACCTCTTGGAGGTTGTTAGGACCGAAAGTTTGCATGCAGGCTCCACCCAATAATTTTTTATATATTTTATAATTAATTACACAAGTCTACATCTAAAAGATAGTTTTTTTAAGAAAAACATATTCGCTGAAGTAAATTTAGGCACATATACAATATGAGTTTAATTAAAGTTCTATAAGGTCAGTTTTTTTGTAACATCACTTTTGTGCACGTGAAACTCTGAAGCTATGTTGAACAAAACGTGTTTTGTTAACAGGACGAAACATGTTTAGATCTTTAGCTGTGTTTCTTCTACCAGCATAATAGCTATGGCAAAAAAACATGTTTTTTAGCGTCTGTACAAAATCAGACATGTTGTAGCATTAATGTTCATTATTAAAGCAAATATCTGGTTATTTGTCAAAATTAAAGAAAATTAATTGTATAACAGAAATTCGTTAAGATTGTACTTAAAAGCTTCTTAGATGATTATGAATCTATTTATATATATTTAATTTTGTTTGAAACAAAGCTTGTATAAGACTTGCAGAAATCTGCAAAAGTCTGTAAAACGAAATTTTCTGATTTAAAACAGATTTCTCCAATTGTTTTATATTTGACATGTTCAATAAGATGTTTTGATCATTTAAAGTTCAACATTAGTTTGCACCTATTTCACATAATTGTTCAAAACTCAAAATGTGCCTTTGCAAGGTTTTGTAAAGTATGTTTTAAGAAAAGTAAATTTTTATAATCATTGATTTTCAAAAGAACATTAAATATTAAATAAAACATGAAATACATATTTTAAAGAATACATGATAATTAATAAATTATTTTAAAGCATTAACAAAAATTTAAAATATGATAGAATCTGTAAGGGTGAGTACCTGGAAAATCCTGTCGCAGTTCACGTGAGCTTGTGCCGTGAAAACGAAAATTTATTAAACATTTTAGAACTAAGACGCACAAAAACTGTAGATTAACATTGTTGAAAGCTGAAGCAGGAGATTTGAAGACCAAGAAAGAAAATTTATCTCTAACGTAACTATGTATAGATGTCAGACATTGTGTGTGACTACAGGTAGACTCGCATACCGGTATTAGAGCAGATAGGCTGTCTTGCCGTCGTACTTTACCCTCCGATATCATACGATGATTTGTTTTGGACAATCTCGGCAGGTGGCAGCATCTGTCAAGCGACGGAAGTGTGTATGTGGAAGACGAGTTAATGAATTTATTTTTGCAGATTTGATTTTTGAATTTGAATGCTACATAACTATAAGGTAACTGTTATTACTATTGTAAATGAAAGTTTAGATTTTATGATAGCTGTTAGAAGTATCTGAAGTTAAAGATATTAATGGGAAAAAGTAACTATAGGGTAACTGCTATTACTACTGTAAAAGAAAGTTTAGATTTTGTAATAACTGTTTGAAATAGTCTACCTGAAGCTAAAGATATTAACAGAAAATAAAAGTAACTATAAGGTAACTGCTATTACTATTATAAATGAAAGTTCAGATTTTGTGATAGCTGTTATAAGTATCTGTAGTTAAAGATATTAATAGAAAATAAAAGTAAATATAAGGTATTGAAAGGGGACTTTTAAAATACGTGTTAGTAATACCTGAAGTTAATGATATTAGCAAAATATACAAGTAACTCTAAGACAACTGTTATTAGTAATACAAGGGGACTTATAGAATTGGTGTTAGAAATACCTGAAATTAGTGTTATTAACAAAATATACAAGTAACTATTTGATATCTATTAATTGTATTGCAAGGGACTTTTAGATTTTGGGATAGGATTTCGAAGTACCTGAAGTTACCAACATTAATAAAATATACAAATAACTAACTGTTAATCAACTGTTATTAGTAATGCTAGTGGATTAAAGATTTTGGGATAGGATTTCGAAGTACCTGAAGTTACTAACATTAATAAAATATACAAGTAACTGTTAATCAACTGTTATTGGTAATGCAAGTGGACGTTTTAGATATTGGGATACGATGTCTAAGTACCTGTAATTAATAAAATAAATAAAATATTCAAGTAACTGTTAATCAACTGTTATTGGTAACGCAAGTGGACGTTTTAGATATTTGTATAGGATTAAGAAGTATCTGAAGTTTGTGACATTATCAAAATATACAAGTAACTATTAGGCATCAGTTATTGATATTTCAAGGAACTTTTAAATTTTGGGATAGGATTTCAAAGTACTTGAAGTTGGTGACAATAACAAAATACACAAGTAACACTTACGTATCTGTTATTGGTATTTTAAAGGGACTTTTCGATTATGGGACAGGATTTCGAAGTACCTAAAGTTAGTGACAATAACAAGATATAAAGTAACTGTTAGGCAACGTATTGCAAGGTATTGCAAGTGGTCTTTTTGAGTTTAGGATAGGATTTCGTTGTTCCTGAAGTTAGTGATATTAACAAAATTATGCAAGTAATTGTTAGCCAACTGTTATTGGTATTGCAAGTTTGCAAGTGCAGTTTTAGATTTTGAGATAGGATCTGAAGTTTGTGACATTATCAAAATATACAAGTATCTTTTTGGAATTTGTTATTTTATTGCAAAAATTCTATAACCGCAGTTTTGTGTTTGTGTTTAAACTGTAGATCGGAGTATCCAAAAATGTAAGCTAAATGTGCGTGTAGTATATCTGGTTTGTCGAGCAGTCTAGTTTAAAATAGAAAATTTGGTTTAATCGTTTTTTTATATTAATTTGTTTCTCATTTCTAGACTAAATTGTCAAAAGAGGAAAGTTATCATTATAAACCAGTTATGAGGGTTTTGTAAATAATTGTCTGTAGTTTATCAAAAATCACAAAAGAAATACCAAAACACACTGTTAAAGAATTTTTTAAATCTAAATATAGTTTATATGGGAAGTTTAGGTAATTTTTAAAGAAATATATTTTAAAAATTAAACTATTAGCATATTCAGTTTGAAAATTCTCTTCTAAGCTTTGTTGATTGCTTTAGTTCGTAATCCTGACACACCATGAAAACATGTGGTACGTCCTTCTTTTCAAAACACTTTGTCACGTTACTCACAACATAGTTAACTATAATCCACAAGTCACTCAGTCATGATTGTTGTGTAGAGTCACAACCTGCTATGAGTTCGAGTTAATCACATTTGATGATAATAGATTTTCTACATCAGTTCTTTTATTTGCCTAAAGTATCAATTATTTTAAACTAATAGCAAAACAGAGCTAATATAAGCTCATATATGGCCCAGATAAGAAGCTTTACAGACACACCCGTGCATACACACACATGCATGCACGTATACTCACACACACATAAACTATTTAAGTGGGTAGGATCGGTGGACATTTCTTGGTCTCAGGTGTTGACGTTTGCACGAGGGTGATCGGAATGGCTAGAATTTCTATATTAGAAAATAATTGACTGGAAGTGAAACCCTCTGACTGACATGTAATAATTTGACTGATTTTTTGATACCACAATAAGAAATACATGGTGTGTCTCATATTTTAGAAACGGGTACATTTTTAAGGTCGGATTAAAAATTGACTAAGTTTCAATACTTTCACAATAGTTAAGTTGCATGTGTTTGTCCTCTCACTTATATTTATTTATAGTTTATCTATTTATAGTACAACCAAAGCTAGAAATTCTCCAGGGTAGGTAAATAAATCAGTCTTATGGCATGCAGAAAGCTCCAACTTGAATTGAATGTAGTTATTAGTCATTGAAAAAAAAATTGTTTACATTTTTTTATATAGACTATATATTTCGTTTTCTTTTTCTTTTAGAATATACGAGTCTATAATTTTTCCTAAATTATGATCTTTTACTAAATGTCTTTGGCAAATTCATGTAGTCTTGGGTTAGATCACTTTCTTTCAGCTATCCTATTATGTCTTGATCAATTCTTGTTCTTTTCTAAACCTGATGCTATCAAAGTATTCGAGGGCTAGGAGTCTTTATTTTATGGTTTTTTGTTCTTTTTTATAAGGTGTATGTGTGTGTGTGTGTGTTTGTGTGTGTGTGTGTGTGTGTGTGTGTGTGTGTGTGTGTGTGTGTGTGTGTGTGTGTGTGTGTGTGTGTGTGTGTGAGGGTGTGTGTGTGTGTGTGTGTGTGTGTGTGTGTGTGTGTGTGTGTGTGTGTGTGTTTAAAGGGTTTACCAATCCATTAACCCTTAACCGTCAATTGTCGGTTGTCCAACAGTTAATTTTGTACCATAAGTGGCGATGTTGGAAAAAGACAGTTACGTAGTACCGGTAGGGTAATAATCGATTATCCAACAACTATTTGTTATTCAGTTATATCGAAAGTGATACAAGTAAAATCCTGATAATGTGTGCTTCATGTAATACGTTTTTGACTGTTAAACAAATGACTTTATTTATTTTGTAACATGAAATCAAACAGCTGATTTCTTGACAAAGCCATAGTCTTTTGTTATTACGTTATTATAATCTTCTGTGCAACTATTTATGTATTTATTATTTGTAAAGTATTTCTTCGTTTATATTCACTTCTAACTGTTATTTATTGTTCTTACATTTTTATAATTATTATTAGTGTTTTGTTGTGTAAATTGTTAGTTCAGTTGTTTAAGTACTTTATAACCGTAACGTTATGTACATCTGACAACGGATATGCACATGAATTTAGACCAGTCCAATGACATTTGCCTATTTTTCTTTTTTGTGTAAACTAATTATAGATATATAGGCCTACTGTAAAACTGTTACATTTCTGAGAACTATATAAAAATTGATTCTTTTGAATGTTTTGTGTTTTGTTTCACGTAACTATATAGCCTAATTCTTTTTCCGATTTTATGAAACATTTAATTTTTAATATTTCAAACCTTTTTTAGTGTAAAGTAGTGTTCTACACAATTTTATAAATGAAAAGATGTAAAAAAGTTGTAGATTTTTTAAACCTACTATATTGTTTGATTTAAAAAAAAATGTGTTTTAACTTTTCTTTCAATTTGGTAAAGATTAAAAAAAGGATGATGTCCGGACGATAGTTTGCTATTTAGAACCCAGTTGAGGAGACTTTATTGACGCATGAGTATACAAAATATTTCGGATGGAGTTCAACTTTTAACTATTATTTTTGACACTTTAGACTATTAAATCATTGGCGTTGCATCCATTTCTTTTGGAAAATATTCCTTAGTTACTTACATTTTAAAAGATTGTCTTCCAAATATATTTATATTTGTAAATGATAATGTTAGACGTAAACAAATCTCTTCAATGATGAAAATTTGAAATTATGTCCCAAAAATACTCAAAAGCAAACACAAAAATTTAAAACTTAATATTTATATAACAAGAGAATTTAAAATTAATGTCGTGATAAGTATTATAGGTAATACTAGACCTTGCTTGACACAAATTACTAGACATTGTCATAAACAAATTATTTATATTGTTCATAGAATAAATATTTAAAAAAAAACAACAAAATTGAACTTTTAAATTTAGTTTTATGATTGGTAACAAGTGAAGATGATGATTTCATCAAAAAAATGTAATATAGAGAATTATATATTTGTTTAGCAGAAGTTTGTTTCGTACAATGGGCGAAATTTATTTAGACGAGATTCTAGGATATTCATGAAAGAGGAAAAATTAGAAAAAATGATATTTAATAAAAGAAATATTTGTTACGTTTTGCAAATTAATATGAGATTGAAAAATGAGTTAAACATAAATTTTTATCATTATCCATCACAACTCAGGAAATAAAGCGTCAATGAATAAAGTTATATTATAACTTTTTAATGTTATAATAAAGTTATGGAAAACATTTTACACAATCGAAACGAATACACAGGTGTTAGGCAGTATTATGTGTAAAAAGAGTACACAGATTAAAAAAATAATAATTTGTGCATTATTCTCTAGTTTAAAAAGACGATTTTTTTTATTAGCTGGAAATAGAATAAAATACAAAACAGAATTAAAATTAAGTTGTAGTGGTTCAAAATTGTTTTCTGGTTCGTTATTGGATGTATTCAGCAGGAAAAACATAATAGAAAAGTTTCGAAAGCGCATTTTCCTCCATTTTATTACGCGATTTTCCCGTCATTGCAACTTTAAATGCTTATAACTTAAAAACGAAGGCATTTATCGAAAAAAGTTTTCACCGATGTTTTTCTTGTAAAAATCTATATGAAAATCATGTATCACGGACAAAATTTTAAAACTAAAATAAAGTATATTTTTTAAACTGTGTATATCCCATTTGTTTAGTCCTCCAATAGTATATCTTAGTTATGCACTAAAAAAGCCGTTTCCATACTTCAAAATCACTCTGTTCATATGCTTACATAACATTCAAATTTTTTAAATTGTATTTAAATATGTTCCATCAAAACTGTTTTATGTACAGCTATTAATTCTTTCAATATATATATATTTCAATGAATTGGAAAGTTATATATTATTTTTATACTAAATGTTCGGAAACGATTAGCAAAACAAAAGAACAATTGAGAATTTTTTTTGGAATAATTTCAGATTTTATTAATCGTTTGTTTTATTCTTATTTGAAAAGACATTGAATAGAATATTTAGTTTTATGTAAACATAGTCGTCTTGTGAATTTTTACTTGAAGTGCCATGATAACTAATAGTGACTGTGGTTTTGTTTCTTAATTTTCTATTAACTAAAATGTGTTAATAATGTAAGAACTAATAAATTGTAATTGAAAAAAATTAAAGAAACATTAGTCTACTTTTAAATCTGGTTTCGTCATATAACGGTAAGTTTCAACCTTTTCAGAATATATACTACATATGTTTTAAATTATCAGATTGCAATACAAATTTTCTATTGAAGGTATTTAAAAAATTTCTTTCAAGTAAATGAAATGTTTGTCAATACAATTTTCTCAAAAACAACTAAACATAACAAATTCAGATTTTACTTAAATTCATATTGTTTAAACAGAGACATGCATGACAAAAATATGTAACAATTTAATGCATACAATCTTTAGATGTATGAATTTGTTGATGGTTATGCACAAATCACTTTCTACATGAAGAAGTTAGTTATTTATTTTTTACACAATTTTAACCTGGTATTGAGACTAAAAACGTGTTTGAATAATTATATTTATTCTTTTTGTAATTAGAATATTTACTGTTCATTTTATTTGTGTGGCATTTGTTTTTAATGTTTATGTATTAGTGGGGCTAGGAATTAATTTTCTGTCAAATAATGCATAGGTTATCTGGTTTAATACAATGTTATGTTAATTTTTTTTAAACTTACTTAAAAACTGTATAAAAAGCCTACGTAAATTAACTTGCAGCAATCTTTTTAAAGATAATAATTTAATTTTGTTTTAGATTACATTACCTAAATATAAATCACGACTATACTACTGTATATACAGAGTGCTTTATACTGCATAACTTGAAGTCATAAACTGTGAATCTACATAGTTAAAAAAATTATACTCCTTTGTAGGTTTGAAATGTTTGTCCACCATCTTGGATTTGCCATATTGAATCAAACTCTTATTTTTAAATAGGAAATTGGATATGTGATACATGACTTCCGTGTAAAATTTGACAAGGAAAACGATAGTGAAAGCAGTTTTTCGATTAATTTCTTAGTTTTTTAGTTATAAGCATTCAAAGTTGCAAAGAAGGAAAAATCGCGTTAGCAATAAAACAGAGTAAAGTGTGCAGTCGAAACTTCTCTATTATACTTTTCATGTAGAATACATTAAATAACGAACTTTAAACAGTATAATAATGATAATTAACAATAACCAATAATTATAACACATTAAATTTCAACTGATATATACACTTTAAATATTATAAAGTTTAAATAAATGTTTTCGATCATACATTACTAATACAATAAATTTTGAAAACATATCATTTTACAATAAATGTTCAAAGTGCTTACCCTCTACAGATTGTCAATGCACTAACCTCAAGTAATATCCGTTTATGAAATGAAAGTAGGCCTAATTTAAATCGGCTGTTTGCATTACGTTACAACAATTCAGTTGTTAACTACTCATTTCACCTGTAAAAGTAAGTTATATTTGGTTCAAAATTGTTTTCTGGTTCGTTATTGGATGTAATATACAGGAAAAACACAACAGAAAAGTTTCGAAGCCACATTTTACCCCATTTTATGATGCGATGTTTTCTTCATCGCAACTTAGAATGCTCATAACTTAAAAACGAAGGCATTATTAGAAAAAAGTTTTCAGCATGGTTTTTCTTGTAAAAATGTTTATGAAAATCATGTATCACGTTTCTATATTCCTGTTTAAAAAATAAAGTTTGATTCAATATGGCGGACATAATTTAAAACCTAAAAAAAGTATAACTTTTTAAACTATGTAGATCCGCTTTTGTTTAGTCCTCCAAGTACCTCTCAGTTATCCATTATAAAGCCCTTTCCATACTTAAAAATCACTCTGTATATATGCTTATATAATTTTTTTTAAATTGTATTTAAATATGTACCATCAAAACTGTTTTATGTATAAGTATTAAATCTAGCAGTAATTGTTAAAAACACTGTACCTCAGTAAGTTATACCGTCAGTGTAACATTCCTATACCTTACATTGAGAGGATGCAAATAGTTTTGAAAGTATACCTTTAAATTAAGGATTTAATATAATACATAGTTAATTAATTTGCATTTTTATTTTTCCACGAGTTATGTTTTTAATAGAGATATGTAATCTTTTTACAATCAGATTAAGAGTAGCAGTGATTTTTCAACTGTGTAATAAATAATTTTGACTGGTATTTGATTGTAATTTAAATTAAACCCATCTCAAAGATCAGTATTTATTACTTTTGTATTAGGTTGTGCAGGAATAGCCTACTGTAATTTATTTTTAATTTTGCATTTTCATATTGTTTTTATTTTATTTGAAAAACTATCTTAAATATAATAAATAAAGAGATCCTAAAGAAAGGGTTCTAAATCAATATGGTTTTCTCAATGGAAGGTCTCAGAGGAAGATACCTTTTGGCCAGGTAATGAAAGAAGTGAAAGTAAGTAACTTCTTATATATATATATATATATATATATATATATATATATATATATATATATATATCACTATATAAATTTAAATTATATGGATATGGTTCATTTATAAAATTCTACCATATTTATTTTAATTGTGTAATATATAATTTCGACTCAACATTTTGTTATAAACTAAAAAATAAATACATCCCATTTGAACGCCGTTTTTACTAAATGCTTATATTACGTGGTCACTTGTGTAACATAAATAAACTTCAATACACTGTGTCGTATAGGCTAACAACTCCGCAATTAGTAAATAATAATAATATAAATTCATAAATTTACAAATTCTACTCTTTCGATTATTCACGATCTATTCATCTATTCTGGGTGGTTGGACTTTTGAATCTCAAATAAATACAATCCCATATTGAGTTGTATCTCATTTTGTAGGTCTTTTGTAGAAAAGACCTAAAAAAAGCCTTTTTTTTACCGCAAAATGGAATTAACATCTTAGTCTTTGTAAAGAAAAATGTTGGATAATGTTTCTTAATGAGGCTTGAAACAGCCACCAAGAACATTATGGCAATAATGGAGCCTTATAATGTTTCAATAATTTTGAAAAAAATAAAATAAATGATCATTAAAAATATTTTGTTTACATAAATTTATTTCAAAAATCATATTTTGGAACTTATTTCAACGACTAGTCAAATATGTTGCGAACTATTTATGAATAATCATGAATTAATTTTATATAGAAGTACAACTTTCAGCATTTGTTTGCAGGGTATAGCCGGGTAAAAAGACTTTACCGAATTAGAAAACTATTGGTTAGTTTTGACTGTAGGCAAAGAGCTACAGAAATGTCTATAGCTTTTGTAAAAATGTTTTGACATGTTGCAGACTGAAATTTTATTTGATCTTAAATACAAAAAAATGATCAATACAAAATGAATTATAAAATAAAAATGAAGCTATGGGCTTGTCAAGTGTCTGTTAACCAAAGTTGATTTTTTAATTATTTGTTTGTATGTCCAGTCTGATGCAGCTGCAAGGGATAAACCAATTTGTTTAGATTTCGGGATTAATTAAAATAATTGTACCATGGAGCTCAAAATTTCTTAAGGTTGATTGATTATTGAGCTACAATAACTGAATTATAACTTCAGAAGCAATATAATGTCCATCTGCAATCCGTATAAAAGTGTAGATAAGTAGTTGTTGAAATACCTACTTTTTGTTTATCTTAGCTTTTTAAAACTGTACAATAATATACTTATCTTAATGTCTTTTTACATTTGTATTAAAGTTATGGTTTACTTATGGTAGTTCGTGTATCACTGATGATGGTGACTTTGTAGTTGAAACACATTTGAGTACATAAACGTACTATTTGTGAGAATTTATGTTTAGTTTTATTCTATCAATTATACCAACTAACTAATCAAACTCATTATTTATTTATATCAATAACAAATTATAAGTAAACAATTTAATAAAAAATATATTGTTTATTTTGTAAAACTTTTTTGTGTAATAACTCTAAGGCACTGTACTGTATTTTACATTCTACCACAAATACAGTTGTAATTTCCCAATCTATTGATGTCAGAACAATATTCAATGTTAAAATACAAAATGGTTAACTAGGTTTTCGTTTAGACTTTATGTACCAATCTCTACAAATGAAGAGACTAAGAAACAAATAAAATAAAATATAGTTTTTACAGAAACTGTTTGTTGATTTTCTGACTATATACTGTACCATTGTTTAAATCCCAACTGGGGTGCACCATGAGCAATTGCTAGGAGTCCAGCAAAGTTTTTAAGGAATATCCAACATGCAATAGCACTCTGTATTTTGTACAAGAGAAATTATCTTCAGGTCTCTTTTCTACTAAAAAACACATTAAGACTATATTATTGTACAGTCACAAAATATGAGTAAAACTAAAACTAAGCATTTCGACAACTAGTTACCTACGGTTTTTTAAAGATTAGAGATGAACAATATCTTATTTCTGAGTGTGTTGTTTGTGAACACAAATGGTCAAATGGGAGCTCTAGATTTGAAAATAAGATTACAGTTTCTGATAAAGCACGAACAGCATGTTACTCATTTCTTGGCATAGAAAATTCACTTAAATATGTTACTCAACTCTCACCCTAAATTAGTCACTTATACATGTTGCTCATTTTTCACTCTACTTCTTTCTTGTATAACTATTGTGAATACTCTTTCAGGAACTAAAATTGAAATTGAAAAATGTTCTCTTTTAAAATTTTCTATCGAACAATGCTCTCATTAATAATGAAGTACAGAGGTGCCACCAGATTTATCTGCCCATATTAGGTTGCACATAAATGTTTCCAAATATTATTTTAAAGTATCCTAAGCTTGAATAATGTTACAATAGTTTTACCCTTAAAATAGGAGGTTGTCTTATTTTTGAAGAAAAGAGCTGGCAAATAGCTGTGGGGGGGGGCTCCCTAAACATGATTCGCTAGCAGTAATTTAAATTTAATATATCAACATTCTGTCAACAGTAGTGATTCTCAGTTGGTGATTTAACAATATTTTCAATCTTGTTTCTATAACAATTTTAGGACCCCACCCATTGACTTAGAGTTTAAGAACTCTAGGCTAATATTTTCTCCCACCCCCGTAACTATATTACACTTTTGTCTTATATTTAAGGTAGATCAAAGGTTGTACTTAGTAAAATTAACAATATATAATGGAAGTATGTTTAATGCTACAAAATGTATAAATTTTGTTCTGTTTCACAATTAATGACTGTTTATAACAGAAATTATTTTGAATATTTCTGAATTTTTTTTTATATTGTATGTAGTAAATAATAAAAAATATCAGTCTTTCATTTTATTACTTTAGCAATATTAAAATTCTCTTTAATTAAATATAGGCCCTCATATCTTTTTTAAATTGCAGTAAACCCTACAAAATTTTTGAGTATATGAAATTTATGTTTTACTTAGTTAAAAAAAAAAATTTCTAATAGTTCTGTACGTTTTTTCTTTATATATATATATAGGCCTTTATAATTTTTTTTTTATGTTTATACAAATGAAGAAACTCAGCACCATACAGTACAATATATAGATGTCTATAACATTACATACTTATTACTTAAATAATAAAATATACCAAACAAATTTAGTGCTCCAAGTAGTTTGTGCCCCCAAACTCTATTTTCCTATGATACAGTCTTACAAGCATATTGGTTGATCAAACTACCTGGCCTCACCCTATTTTTCAAGTCCCATGGGCCATTTCCAAAACTTTTGTACATCATCCAATCTTCCTTTAATATGTAGGTAGAACATAGGGTCAGATAGATTCTTTTGCTCTGTGCTAGGGCCTTTGTCTCTCTCCAAATCCTATTGATAGCCGCCAGCCTGCTCTCAGTGCTTCGTCTCTGCCTCGATTTCCTTGTGGATTCCAACCCAATGACTGTCTTGTATGTTTTAGTGTGGCTTCTGCAGAATGTATCTTACCCATCTCCATTTCCTTCTTTATAAGGCACTGGAAATTTGTATGAGTTTATCTGTGGAAAAAAGATGTATTAAATGAGGGTTGACATTCCGTAATAAGACAGAACTGATATTAGAGTCAAAGATCTAAAGCTGGTTTTTTTTATGTGAATTTGTCCATATCTACATATTAGTGGTAGCTGTGTGAATGTACCTTTACACAACTCTTTACATCTACAGTGGCACCTCTATCCTGAAGACTCTTTATATCGTGGGCCTATAACAAGAATGTTAAGATTAAGGATCTTGTTTCAATCAATGTTGTTTCTTTTTTCTATACTATTGCTCTCAGTGTTGATTTGTAAAACACAAGCGTTTGATAAGATTAGCTGTAACATATCTTATTATTCATCAATTGAAAGAAAACATAGTTTTCTACTACGAACAAATTATTTGTAACAAGTTCACTTAATGTCAGTTACGTATACACATTTCTAGAGATGAGGCCCACTATTAGTTCAGTGTTAAGATGATTCATGTAGGCCTACATGTAACAAATAAATATCATAATTTAGCCATTGAAACAATATCATCTTGATACAAATAAAGTGTTTGTTTTCGTTCATTTGATTATTGAAGTTTCTTAAGATTACTAATATTGTTAGCTACTAATATAATATAGGGTAACTTATTTATTATTATTGTTTATTTATTTTTATCCTAGTTACTGTATTTATTATGGTCTTCAGTTGAAAATTATTTATATTGTTGAAATTAATAGAACAATGTTATTTGTCTAATTACACTTTTGTTTGTTATCTACTTATTGTTATTTATTGGTGTTATATTGTTTTTTGAGTATAGGTATAAACTTTATTTTTTATTTACTTGAGGAAAGGTTGTTAGTAGTGTTTTGTTATTTAATTGGCATATTTTTTAATCTAGAAGATTATAGTTATTGTTTTTAGGTTATGTAATGTAATATTGATGGGTAAATTCATGTTTCATTTTGTATTTTGTAATGAATCACCATTTAAATATAAAATAAATATGTCTAGAAAACTAGGACCACTGTTGTAAATGAAGTAATGTTTACATATCAGCATTCGAGACACTTCATTGCTTATCTGTTTGTCTGTGAAAACTTGTATTCTTACAGACTTGCTTTCATCAACTTATAAATATAAGATTTGTATGATTACAGGTAAATATAAGAAATTCAAAAATAGTGCAGAATGACGTTGGTTCAACCCAGTCCTGAGATGCAACTGAACATCCGCTCTGAGCTAAATGAGAATGTTTCCACACGGGAGCAGGATTTGAAACATATTAAGGAATGGCTGAAAAGACAGCCCCATTTGCCTCAGTTTGATGGTAACCAATAACTATAATTAAATACCTTTTGATTAACTTACTTTTTTTTAACATGTTTTTGGAACATTCAGAAACATATGCTGACTATTCGCCAACCTATGGAATTTTTGTGAAGTAACACTTTTCTATTGCATTAAAATAAAAAACGTCAAGAGTAAAATTAGTTTTTTTAACATTTACAATTGAATCATTCTTTACCCAAAAATTAACTTTACCGTGGAAATCCCAGTAAACGTATCTACAAGTAGTTTTCAATAATTTTACAAAGATTCACCTTGTCTTACTGGTAAATTTTCAGCAAAAATTAATAATTTTCCTTGCAGTCTACACTTTTGTTTTACTAATGTATTATTGGTGCAATGATGTTAGTTACTGTTAATAAAATCATGTATAGTAAAGAAATGTATTTAATAAAGAGAAACGGATTATCGATAATCACAGTAGATAGTCGCAATGACAATATTAAGTAGTAATTCATTGGTAAATAATGTTATTTATTATCATTGATAATGTATACAAGTATACTTTCATTTTTAAAGATAAATCAATACAAAGGGAAAACAAACATCCATTAATTTGGATCCTTTTTAATACATTAATCGAAACAACTACTATAATAGTTACAGAAACATTGGTCTCTGAAACTGAAGTAAATATTTTTGTTAATATTTCCTTATTTGATCAACAATGCAGTGACAAAATTATATACAAATACTCGTCTGGGTTGGAATTACCTATTTTAACTTATTGTACCTTTTCCAAAATGGTTTTTAATTTATTGAAAATGGAAAAGTATGTATATCAATACATAATTAAACATGAAATCAATTATGTTTTCGAATACATGATTAACCTTCCGGAACGCGCGCCATTTCGTATAACACAAGGACACGCGTGTTGTACATTGTACAACAGGCGTTTTTGCACTTTTTCCTGGTAGATACTTACCAATATTGCTACAATTGGCTTGTTTCGTATATTATTATATGTGAGCAAGTGGTTTTAACATCTAACCGTAGTTTTAAAGGTATTAAAGTAAAAAGTACTACATTTCAAAATGTGTATTATACAAAATCATACAAAAAAAGATTGTTATTACATGATAAAAATTAGGTAGGTAAGTAATTAAGTTGTTAATAAAATGTTTAGTCCATTTACTCATCAATATCTTCGTTGTCATTGCCTTGCTTGCAGCAGGAACAAATTACTTGTTTTTCAGTGTGTCCCTTGCAAACAAATCGTGAACACGTGTTGCATTTCATTGTCCTTGAAGAGTTTTTTTTCCTTCCACATAACCAGCATGTACCCTTTTTTTTAGCAGGCTGCTCGACCTCCTCTTCTTCTGTGGTAGTTCTGTATCCTGATAAAAGAGTTCTTACTGGCAGTGACCTAATATTAGCTCTAATTTCCAAATGTTCCTTCAGTAAACTCATAGCTAGATTTTTTTGAAATACCTTCCTTCTGCATGGTGTCTGGTCATTGTTATTAAAATTTAAAATTACCCTTGCAATTATGCTCGCAATGTTCATAAGCACAAAAAAAGAGCTAGAGGCCAGCGTCTTGTAACCCTAGATACAGAGTATGACGCACACATTTTATCGAATGTGTCAACACCACCCTTGGTCCTGTTATAATCTATGATTATTTCCGGTTTTCCAGTATCTTCATCGGTCACTTTTGTGTCATGCATTGTTGACAATAGTATAACCCCTTTGTTCTTTTTTGTCACATAAGAAACTAAAGTTTTATCCTCTTGGAAGCCATACATAGAGCTGCCAACTTCTTTAGATTTATGAGGTTGAAACGAGGGTGGTATAGCTGCCTTGTTTTTTTTCAAAGTTCCAATCAGTGTAAGTCCATTATTTAATAAGTAATCAGCAAGAGGGATGCTTGTATACCAGTTATCGGTTGTTACATTTTTATTAGATTTTTCAATTGGTTTTACTATATCTAGGGCGCTATTTGATGCTTCATATGGACCCTGTGGTTGCCTCCCACAATAAACTTAAAAATTACTACAGTAAAATGTTTTAGCATCACATAGTGCGAACATTTTTAAACCATAATTGGCTGGTTTGTTGGGAATATACTGCACAAAAGAACACCGACCTCGAAAACGGTGCAGCATCTCATCAACTGTCACAAATTCAGATGTATTGTAACTCTCAATACAGTTTTTTACAAATGAATCGACAATATATTTTATTGGAGCAAGTTTATCAAGCTTTCGGCGATCTTCTCGAGTCGCTTTATCATCAAATCTCATACAATTTAATAAAAATAAAAAGTGTTTATAGCTCATAGCTGCTCGTATAACAGGTATTCTCGTACCATCACTTGCCCATAGTTCCCTGACATTTGCATGACCACTCTTTCTTGTACCAATCAAATATAACACCCCAAATAATGCTATAATTTCAGTTCTGTTTGACTGTAAGCATTCTCGTTCTCTAACGAATTTGTGTGTAATAGAAATTATATATTTATTAGTACAATCTAAAATTTCATCAATCATTTCAAGACTTATCATTGGTAAGAAAGCCTCAAATTCATTACTTACGTTCCTGGCACATTGTTTTGGTCCAGGAAGTTTTTTCACGATGTTTTGTTTTTTGATCTTGCTAATCTGTGCTACTTCGGATGTACACCAAATTGTCTCACCGTCTTTACCCAGAACAAAATCAGCATCATCACTAAGTTCCACATCACTCTCTCCACTACCCTCGATTTCACTTTTATCTGAAGAATTATTATTTTCATCAAGTTCATCACTTTGTTGCATTTTGATCAATAAACCCATCAATATCATCGTCACCCTCAGAACTGTCATAAAGTACGCGATCAATTTCACTCGTATTAAGTACGTCAGACATAATGTACACAGTTACTAAGAAGTTTAAAAGAATAAAACACACACAATGTTTCAATAAAACTACTACGCATGGAAGTGCGCGTTGTACAAAGTCCAACAACTATGATGCGACTTGTTTCAACTCTCACAGACAACTGGTTGACCTTGACTAGAGTGACATCCTGTGACAGAGGGGTAGGGGGAGATATGGTGGAGGAATACATCACGGTTGCCTACGGCTAGACACAAAATTATTCCTTTTAAAACAAAAAACCCATACTCTTGCACTTTGTACAACAGCGCGCGTCCCGAAATGTTAAGAGTTATAAACATTGATTTGTATGCAAGATCATTTCAATACTAATAAATAAATGAGGAAAACATTGGTAAGAATTGTAAAAAAATACAATGTAAAACTAATAAAAATAGACTTTATACAAATTATATCAATGATTTTTTTTAAATATTTTAAATCTTTACACATTCCCTACTGGGTATATACAGAAAAATCTTGAATGTTCCACCCAAATTAAATGAAAACAGGGTTTTTGTGAAGAGGTATGGAGGGGGGGGGGAGCTACTGACCAGCAGAAGAATTTAGGTCAACTAGGCTGACTACCCCATGGAAAAAAAAAAATTTCCTCCTTGTCTCAGAAACTGGTGTTTCTTTAAAGGTGTTAAGATCCCCTGATAACTGAACATCTTGTTTTTATTTATCATTTTCTTCAACCATTTGCTCTATGAATTTTTCTCTTTTAAATCCAATAATGTATCAATGTGTACTAGATATTCCTCTTTTCCGTAGTAAATATTTTTTTCTTTTTAAAAAGATTAAGTATAATTTACGTGAAATAAAACCATCTTTAAAACAAAATCAAATATTGATACTATCTAAATTTTGTATGAGTAATTGGAAATTTTATTTTATTTATCACAAACATTACTACATCTGATATAATTTGTCTATAGTTTTTATAACTACAGTGTTTTCTATAATCCATTATTTTATTGAAATTTTGAAATTTTCACTGTATTTTCACCAGAATCGCTTGTCATCTAAGTCACATTTTTGCTCTCCAAAAATGGTTTTGCTATTTTTTTTTTGTTAACACACTTTGTGCATCGGCTATGAAAGAATTCATAAAGAGGCTGTTTAATGATTTTCCAATGAAATTTAAAACAAAAAAAAAAAAGATTCAGCTCACAAAAGATAACTGTCCAATTGAGCAATTGTGGCTAAAGCAGATATTTTCTTTTGTCAATTTATATAAAATGTTATGAGATAATCCTATTGATTTATGTCAATCTATTTATGAAATTTCAAGGATAGGGATATGTTATAAGCAGTCTTTCAACTACATTGGACTAAAATTATTGAACTTCTTCCAAACTTTATAAAATATTCTCTCTCTGTGAAACAATTTTTAATTAAAATAGCTAGTTAGCTCTTGGGTATGAGGGCTCTAAACTGTCTTTTTGTAGCATTTTTATGATTTTTAATAATGAATTATGTATGTATGTGAAATGTGTATGAAAATGTGAGTGTGTGTGTGTGTGTGTGTGTATGTATATATGTATATTGTGAAATATAGGTATGAGTGCCTATTTTATGGTCCAACATGCTACTGCTGTATTTAATTTTAGTGGCAAGCTATAATTTTCATTTCAAGTGCACCAACCTAGCTCTCATACTGTTATGATGGTAAACAGTTTTATGATGTACCTAGTTCCTTCCAATTTTTATACTAATTTCTATTATTTAGATTTTCAGTGCACCAGCCTAGTACTTACAATGTTACTATGGTGTACTTAGTTCCTTCCATTTTCTATACAAATTTCTATTATTTTGTTTTAAAGTGCACGTCCCTAGCACTCATAATATTATGATGGTACACAGTCTTATGGTATAACTAGTTCCTTCCATTTTCTATACAAAATTCTATAATTTTTGTTATGGAACTTTATTTATTAACTTGTTTGATAAGAAACACATTTCAACCACTTTCCATCAGAACCTACCAATCTAGCCCAGATAAATTTTCTAGTTCATACATGATAAATACCATAATACCATACTAGCTTTACAGAAGTTTATTTATTAACTGGTTACCTAAGAGGTAAATTTCAACTACATCCTCCAGAAACTACTGATCATCCCCAGAACAATTTTGTTTTTGTTTAACATGATAAATATCACGATTTAGCCTAGCTTTACAGAAGTTTGTTTATTAACTAGTTTTGTAAGAGATACATTTCAACCTTTTCCTCTTCATACACCTTTAATTCCTTACAACACTCAGGCTTTTTATGTTAGTCTGTTCCTGAATTTGGTAATTGTAACTTCGAAAACTGAATGGTTGTTCTTCCCGTCTTAACTTAATTTGGAATAATTGTTTGTAGATGATGGGCGGATTATGACATTCCTTCGAGGGTGTAAGTTTTCATTAGAAAAGACTAAACGCAAACTGGACATGTATTTTACAATGCGTACTGCTGTTCCTGAATTCTTCAGTGATAGAGACCCAACAAGGATGGAAATCCAAGAGGTTATGAGGATAGCGTGAGTATTAATACTACTTTTGATTTCTATAGCTAGGAAACTATTGAAAGGGTAAACATACAACAATTATAACTTACTGTATATAAAGGAGTAGGCAAAATTATTGCATATAGTTTATTCTAGATAACATTGGAAGTTATTCGTCCCAGAATTTGTGATAATTTGTGATTAGTATATATTGTGTTCCAAAAACTATTAAACATAATTTATTTTAACGTTTTCTTTCAAATGAGAGGATTTGTATGTATATTAAAATTTTCTGGGAGTACTCATAAAAATTCAGCTAATGGTGTAAACAAGTTTAATTTAATAGAAACTGAATTTTAACAAATTATACTTCTTAACTTGCCGATGTAATTTTCTACTTTTACTTAAGGACCAAACTTTGGAAAGATGTTTTTATCAAAACTATCTCTGTATTGAGTCTTCATTAAATCATAAAACAAGGGTGAAACTTATTCATAGCAAGTAATTAGCTGCAACAAGTATAGTCTGTTTAGAAAAAATAAAATAATCACAAAATATAGCCAAGATTTAAAATACTTTCCCTTCACATTAACATGATAACTAAACTGGAGAGGATGTAAAAACTTTTTTGGGAAATTCATAATTTAAATCGATATTTTTTATATATTTTTTTTTACCCAAATACAAAATGTATAGTGATATTGTTGTAGGTTTACTTGCTCCTAAAGAGGTATTTACATGATTAAGATGGAAATAAATAAAATTCAGTTTAACGAGTAATCTTTAGACATGGAAATTAAGTTTTGTTACATCCTGCCTGAAGCATAGTTATGTTAATTTTGATTTTTATTACAAGTAGAGTAATGACATCTTAAATTTTTTTTAATGCACTTTGTTACATCTCAGTTTATATTAAATATTTTGTATATGTTTATTCACAAATACATTGTTATGAGTATTATCTAAAAATGATAAAATAATTAATTATATGCTTAAATTTTAAGAGTTAACATAAATTACTTTTTGTTGTTTTTAGAAACACTCTCTATAAGGAATCAGAATTTTGACATGCTCTGTGAATAGTTCTAACAGGGATGAATGACTTCCTATTAGATAATATATATATATATATATATATATATATATATATATATATATATATATATATGATACCTTCCTAATCCAGTGTTTATACTAATTGTTATAATTTAAAACCTGTTAATTTGAGTATTTGTAACCACTATCAAAAGGAGTGGTGCTTTCTGTAACCAAATATTCTCTGGCTGAATTATTCTTTGACCAAAAATATGTTATAGAAATAAGTTTTGGTCAGAGAAGACGCTTAGAGTCTTCTCTAACCAAAAATTAATATTTTGGTCAAAGAAGAATTTGGTCAGAGAAGATTTGAGCACAGATGAAAATTTTATTATTTTTCGGTCAGAGAAGATTCTAAAAGTGTTCTTTGACCAAAAAAAAAGAAAGTTTCGGTTAAAGAAGATTCGGTCACAGAAGAAAACGAGTTAAAACTTTCAGTCAAAGAAGACGATTCATTGTAAAGCGTGTTGATGGTGCTTGAATTTAAAGAGGCATATTATTTATACGAGTATTTAAACTTTTGTTCAAAGGAGACACAATTGATAAAACTTAACCTTACCAAACCTAAAATAAATTACAGTACAATGGCGGTAAGTCAATTGTGTTTCCATTAATTGGCCAAAGCTGTCTAAACAGAGAACATGAGATTATGGTTATTAAAAATATGTTTCACATTGAATATCAATTAAATAACATGTGCTTTCATTCCCATATGCCAGCTTTACGCAGAGCAGTTCTTTCAGTCAGACTTAACTAAAAGTGTTACTATTGGATAGAAATTTGTATTTGTTAGTGGAATATAACTTCATAATGAATGATGTTTCAACATTTATAGGTTGGATAATTGTCAGGAATGCGTTATGAATAATTGTGTGTGTGTGTGTGTGTGTGTACTGTTAATTTATATATTTGGTTTTGTAATCTCACGTCTAGTCATCTCAAGTAAGAGGTGTGTATAACAGACTTCATGAAAATAATGAATAAACAAATAGTATTGTATTTAATAAAAGTCATTCAATTCTTTTTGTGTATTAAAATCACCTTAAGACACATGACATTGTACAATTGAATAAATAATATTACATATTTTTTACTATCTGGGTTACATTCTATATAATCAGGATTGGTTTTATTTTTGTCTAGTCAAATTCCACCTCTGCCGGGCCTAACACCAAATGGACGCCGAGTTATTGTGATGCGAGGTGTGGATGCCATAAATGTTATACCAAATGTAGCCGATGGAATGAAAGTAGTTCTTATGATTGGAGATATCCGTCTGAGAGAAGAACTTGTGGGTGTAGCCGGTGATGTATACGTTCTAGATGCTGCAATTGCAACACCTGTACATTTTGCTACACATTTCTCAAAATTCACTCCGACATTGGTGAAGAAATTCTTAATCTGTGTTCAGGTATGTAGGCTACACGAAATTAGAAAATCAGTTAAATGTAGGAAAAAAGGTATACAAATGATTATAATATTTTTTAATAAAACTTAATAAATTTTGAAAATATAAGGAGTAGAAAATACACCTATACAAAGGGTATGATACACTATCAGCACAGATTATAGGGGGAGTGGGAGATAAGGCCCCCCAAATATAGAAAAAGAATATTAATTAAAACAATATTATGAAAATATTAATTTACTAATAAAAAAGCATTTCATATGCTCGATTCAGGTTTTTATTATGTCTATAATCAAACTGTTTTTGGCTTCCATTCAACATTTTAATCTGAAGCCTGCTAAGTATTTTGCAGATGGCTCCAAAAGACTTATCACCATTACTGGATAGGGGCATATCATGGATACTCTAACATAACCTTTGACTGGCAAGAATTCAGTCTCGTGGTCATTTATTTAGTGGATTATTGAATCTCGTTGAGGCTCTAGGGACTCAGTGTAAAGTAGTAGTGCAGATGTTTATTATCCCCAAAACTCCTTTTTCTAAGCTAATTTAATCTAACAGCACCATAAACTGGCTGAAATGATTTTTTGAAAATAAACTCCATAAATTCTTTAACCATAGAAGCGATGAGATATCATATTATGGTGATTATAAACCTTCATTTATTGACACATAGTGGGGAAACAACAATGTCTATAAGACACAAAAACTGGTTCAAACATAGTCGGGTTTGTTACTAATTTAGATAGTTAAGATATCAAGGTTCAATTTTTTTTCTAATTTAGCTTTTCTGTGCACATTGTTGTTTTGAAATCAATTGTTAAAAGTCATTCTGTGCTTACGTGTTGAAATAAGTACTTTGTTATTTATTCTTTTGTGCTTTATTTCTTTAAAATTCAACTAAACAACATTATTAGCAACATTTAGTATATTTTAGGAAAATGAACTTGTATCAGAATGTTTGATTTTTAAAGACTTTTAAAATTAATTATAACTTGACCTATATTTACTTTTGAAAATTTTTAGAAATAGACTCCCTTAATATATATTCCATTGCAATCCCAATTGGAATAAAAATATTTTCTCTAAATTCTTCATATTCCAATTAGTGAGGCAATATACCATTTTCCCAACTCAAACTGTTTGCTAACACATTTGATATGGGTTGTCAAGAATTCAAAATAAAAAAAGATTAAGAAGAATGTAATTATATGTACTAGACTAAATAATTTACAAAAACTAAATATTGTGGTAAATACTAGAAATTACAAATCCTTTCAGAAAAAGTTTTTATATTTGAATTGAACATACATCCAATTTTTCAATGAAAATTTTATATTACTTATAGATAAAAAAAGTCATCAAAAAAATTGTCATGAATACATGAAAACTACTGGTAAAGTGGACAGTAACAGTATGGGAATAAAAACTATGTTTAATGAAAATTATATTCAATATGTATTGGTAATTTAAAAAATAATACACATTTTAAAAGTAATTCTTCATAATTCCCAATTCATAAATATATGTATATACCATCATTTTGTAAATTAAAAATAATAAAATCATGTGAGTTAGTTGCATCATGATTTTTATTAATCATGGATGGATAAAGATGGGAGAAGAGAAAAAAGAAAGAAAATACCCTGATGTAAAAGTTGTAGAGAGAAAATGTCCCCAGAAAAAATGATATAGAGACAAATTTCATCTATAATTATATGAAGTTATATTAAATGCAAGAAGTAAGTGAATTTTTATTTTCTTTGTAATAAAAAAATATTATTACATATAAAGTGAAAAAAAATAAAGATGTAAAGTTAATATAATTAAATGGTTTAATTAGTGACATAGGCATATTTATCTCTCAGGACATTTTGGGGGCTCTTTGTTTGAGACGCCCTGATGATTCTAAACTAATAGTGAAGTAAAAATTCCTTTCACTCCAAATCAGTATTTTGATTTAAAGATGGCTCATTTGTGGCCCTTCACATCCAAATTTTGACAAAAACCATATTTTCATTAAAAACGAGACATATACAGTAAGTAAATTTTATTTACTTTATAATAATCAAATCTGTATTTTAAATAAAAATAATATAAAGAAAATACTATTAATGTAAAATAAATATGGACTTCTAATGTATAAGAATTAAAAGATTAATAGAGAAATTCCAGCCCAGAGGACCAAATGTGTTCTGAAATTAACATAATTTTTTTCCCGGAGACACGATAATGGTTGCAATAATTAAAGATATCTGATGCCTTATTATTTATTTTTTTATTAAAGGGGAAAAACTAAACATCTTAGTCATATCACCTTATAAAAAAAGGAATAAAAAATATAAAATAAAGATTCCTACCCCTCGAATACTCTAATTGCGTCAGTTTGGAAAAAAAATAAACCAGTGTTAGTCAAGAGAGACTTGATAGAAAATACGAATGAGAGGGATCTAACCAAATACTACATGAAAATAGTGTATAAACCCAGCTAGATTTCTTCACAATTGCCAAGGCGTACTCACTAAAGTGACTCCCTGAGGTTTGATAGACTATAATTATAATAGTTCAATTGAATAAGAATAAACAATTGTTTAAATTAATTGGAGAACCACCAAAATTTTAGGTGTGAACTTAACAAACATACCACAACAATATGGTGAAATTCATATTCCTAGACTTAAAATGTTAGTGCAACTAATTATGATGTTATTTTTCTTACCTTATGTGAGAACGTAGTTGTCCTCTATGACTGGTGAAGAGCTTTGACAGCTGCATGACTATCTGACATAATATACACCTTTGTTAAGGTTCTTCTCTTAGAGACAGAATATTACCCAAGAATTTTTTAAAGTTAAAATTAGGTCCTTTAATCCTTCTCCTACCTAAGGATAGGTCATATTTCTATGTTTAATGATGGTATGATAATCGTAAGGCAAGATAAGTAGTATATTATGGAAGGTGTATAACTTTCATCTACACCTCTTGGGTAGATTTTGAGAAATTTGACCTTCTACAACATTGTCAATAGGGTGATAACTCCCGAACCAGAAATTTTAGGATGAAATAAACAAACATTTTTTTGCTTACTTCAGTTTTTTATAAGGGTGTGTAACGAAAGTTAGTTAAAAATTTGTGTATCGTTAAAATACATAGAAATGTATTATACCATCTTTTCCCCCATTTATTTTAATTTCATATTTGAATAATAAACTTTTTATGTAAAGCACTCTATTACTAATCTTTTCTATTATGGAGTAGGCATTACGTCTCCATAGTTAGGACTCATGGGGCCTTTCTACCTAATACCATATCCTGAGAACTATGTCTTCCTGTAATTTTCAGACAAAAACTCCTTAATGGCGATTCAGAAACCCCAGCTGACAGATTGGAAAATCAAGTCAACTGAATTGTCAGGATGGTTAGATGGTTCATGAATTAGGCTCAAAGTAAAAAAACAATGCAGTATGAAGCCAAGACACCAGCCAATTTATTACATCAAATCATCTTTATTAAATCATAAAATATAGAAAGAGAAGACGAAAACATAATAATAAGAAAAGTGCTTTTGAAAAGTTAATGCATGGTTAACTGAAAGACATGAAAGACAAAAAGGTATTGCATGTTATGATGACAAGATATATGATTTTCCTAAAACTATTAAAGGCAAAAACCTCTCGGTCACCATTGTCTTATACAAAAAGAATTAAAAGAACATCATCTTAGTTAAAAGAACATAAAATAAAGACCTCTAGCCCTCGAATAGCACCAGGGTCAGAAAAGAACGTGAGTTGGTCAAGAAAGACCTGATAGGAAAAATAAAAAGAGGAATTTAATTAAAGACAACATGAAAAAAAAAGAAGAAAATGTAGATCCAACTAGAGACCATTGGGAGTGCTAAGCTTGTATTCACTAAGCTGAGCCCTTGAGGGTTACATATATTTTTATGGGGAACCTATGATGGCATATAGTAATAAGATAAGTGTCTTTGCTAATGAAAAGCATCCATACCAATTATTGCAAAGTATGAACTAAATTTGTACCATTAAATAAGAGTTTGTATGTGAATTAAGGTTAATTTGGTTATTTCTTAACCGATTTTTACAAAATTTTATACTCATTTTCAACTTATTTGTGCATGTAGAATCTGATTCTGCATAGCTCGCTAAAAAATAACCAAAAAAATTGTTAAATTTTAAAAAAATGATGGTTTTAGGCTAATTTTGGTTGTTGTAGACAATTACCAATAAATTATGTTTTTAGTTTTTTGTCGATAACTCGGTTATCCTTTGACCTACTGAAACTACAAAAAAAGCATTGAGTCTGTTGTAAAAAATAAAAATATTTTGTCTCTTGTACATTTTTTGTAAAGTTAACGGTTTTCAAGATATTCCATGTTAAAAATTTGTAACGGCCGCCATTTTGAAAATTATAAAAATTAATTCTTTGTGATTTGTACACTTGTTAATCGTAAGGTGGAAAATGCTTATTCCAAATTTGAACTAGATATCTTATCTATTTCTAGAGTTACAGTGAGTTTTTGTAAAAAAACAAAATGGCGTCTAGCTGCTAAACAAAGTGGAAATTGAAAAATGTTTAATCTTTATTTTCAGCTTAGAATCACACATAGAATATGAAAATGCATAGCCAGCCCAACCTTTTTGTAACACCCTGTATACACTTCAAAACCCTACCGACATAGCCCTGCAAGTCATCTATCCCTTCCTTTATCAGATTTGTTTAGGAATATCTTTGGCTGTCTACAATGCACTCTTTACTTCTCTCTTTCCCGCTTAACTACGCCCACTGTTTAGAAAGAACTTTGGCTGTCTACAATGCACTCTTTACCTCTCTCTTTCACACTTAACTAGACCCATAAAAGGAGTGCACACGTCAATGGGTCTTATAAAAACTTACCTGTTCAAACACCTTTTGTACCCAACATACTGCTATTTTTCAAAGTTAAAGAGCAACAGTGATCAACATATAACAAATTCATCAAAATTTATTTTAACAATGCAAATGATAACATGTATTTTACATGATTTATTTTAGTTTGTTGACAATTCTTTAGACTATTGTATTATAATTATTTATTTTGATTTTGTTTAAAAAAATAAATTTTTTATTTAATTAAGGTACAATTTTAACATATACAAAATTTATTTATCATATAAATTAGCTTATCATATAAATTAGATAATCTATAAATTATCATATTTATAAATAGATTTGGCCACTTAAAAATATTCATGTTGGACGTCCAACAAAATATATTGTGTTTTTTTTCTTTTGAAAATTTTGAAGATAACCTCTTAGGGACTGGAAGGCCAAAATTCAGCTAGCTGCACCACCCTATTAATGACATAAAAAAAGTATATAATTTTAGTCACATATATTTACCATATTTTTGAATTAATCATTTAAGATATATAATATTAAATTAGTGCTTATAAATACCATTTGTTTTAGTTTTAATATAGTAGGAATTACATGTAATATGGTTGCTTCAGTTTTAGAAGGTGAACGATAGAGTTGACTTCTTTTAATTTATTCCAAGTAGATTCTTGGAACCAGTATAAACACTGAAAATTAAAATTTAGATATCATTAGACAAACTCAAAATGTCTGATTCTCAAAGTTAGCTTAATCAACAAAATGAATTACAGTATAATTTTTGTCAATTACAAATTTTAATAATCGTAAAAACATAAGTGAACATTCAATGAATAAATGTTGAAAAGAATAAAATTTTAATAAGAATTTATGAAAGAAATATAAGTTGAAACAGAATTCAGAATTAATTTGTAGGAGACAAGATATAAAATTCAGGATTAAACAGATCTAGACAGATTCAGACAAAGTGCTCATGAGCACATTTTAGTTAAATTAAATGCAATGTTTAACAAATTCATAGAAATAATTTTTAACTTCTAAAATCATTTCGAATCTCAAACTTGATCATAGCTAGTATATAATTTAAATTTTTTATTTTACCTAGTTTTGTAGAGACTGCTGATTAGTCCTAACTAGGTGATAGAAATTGTTAAATACCATGAATTCATTAGCGATTCTTTCTTTAATTTACTTCAAGAATGAGAGATTGAATCTAAGAGATATTTTTAATTAAATTGATTCACTCGAATATTCCAATGCTCACTTCGTCATTTTACAATTTTAGAAAAACGGTACTTTTATATTTTGATGTCACGTGCACTACCTAGTGGTTTAGCGTTGGACAGCTGATCAGAGACTGAGTCTGAATGTTGGATGTTAGGTTTCAGAAAGTCTACCACAGAGATGAAAGTGAGGGAGACAGAGACAGGTTGATCTTGGACTTTACAGATAAGGAAACAATTTTACAATACTGCTTTACTAAGAGAGAATATAAGGTTCTTACTTTTGCTATATTTATACATGAACACAATACTGGGACCAGTTCATAATCATTATCCTATTTGTTGAAATTATCATTGCAAGTTCAGGACCTACAAAAGGAGTAGGTCATCTTTTCCTGGTTAACTCATCTGCATCTTAGTGAAAACAGTTCAACAAAGTCACAACACTCAGATCAATTTCACCTCATTAACTTGTGCTAATTTTGTCATTGGAGCTTACTATTCAACTGTTAATATAGATGACATCTTAAGCAACCTCAAAGCTCACATTACAACCTTATTTTTTGAAGCTAAAGATATAAATTTCAAATGGTAAATAATTGCAGTGCTGTAGATATAATGAAGTGTGGTTGGTCTGAGAAACATTCAAGTATTTTTGACCTCTTGTTCTGGTGTTTAAAATTATGTTACTATTTATTTTCCAATAGACTTATGATTTTAATAGACTCTAGGAAAATCGTGACCTTAATCAAGGGAATAGACGCTAGGTAGAAATTTAAGAAGTACGCAAAAAGTCTTATTGGCTGAATTGTCTAGGGGGTAAAACCCACTTATTTATAATAACAATAATAATATATAATCTAAGTTGAATTACAGTATTGTTTAAAATTCAGTGTTACCGTTTAGAGATAGTATTAGTACACCATATTTTGTTTAACTCGAAAAGTGATATTTCCTTCTAAAAAATTCATATAATCTACCCTATTGAGAAAATCTTCTGGAACATATTGAACCGAGTAATAATTTTCTGTTATAGGAAGCTTATCCTGTAAAACTGAAGGAGGTTCATGTCATAAATGTGTCACCAATAGTAGATACAATCATTAATTTTGTCAAGCCATTCCTTAAGGAAAAAATCAGGAATCGTGTAAGTACATATTTTTAGTTTTAGTTTAATTAATTAGATATTTTTCTAAGATGAGACATAAATATATAAAAAAATATTATATATATAAGGTTAGAGCAGGAGCTGTACCAAGCAGCAGAAAGTC
Organism: Aphrophora alni; assembly: GCA_963513935.1. Classification (NCBI taxonomy): domain Eukaryota; kingdom Metazoa; phylum Arthropoda; class Insecta; order Hemiptera; family Aphrophoridae; genus Aphrophora; species Aphrophora alni. Next base: position 54,361,770 of record OY740765.1, on the reverse strand, counting down.
ACTGAGAACACAATATTGTTGATTAATATTAAAGGCAGCTTTATACACTGCATTCTCATAGAAATTATTAAATTCTATGTGTTTCATTCTGTGATTTCTCTAAGGCAATTTGTAGGCAATTTTAATTTCCAGAAATCTTATCACTGGATTTGAAAACAAGATTTATATTTTAGTACTGGCCTGAGTAAGTCCATAGAGTCTTCAGACTAGAGGTGTGTTATTAAGTATCAAACCAACATTTTATATCAGATATAAGTCTGTGGATGATATGTTAAACTAATCAAAGTATAATTTATATTTCGTATCACTTTTATAACAAATACGAAAGTCTACTTGTAGCTTGTTGGAAATTTTGATAGAAGTTGCAAGCTCTTTAGCTTTTGGGCAATGCATTAATAATTTTGGTATGCCCTCATTTTTTTTATGTTATGGTATTTTTTTTGTATTTAACCACATTGTAAATTTTTTTAAAGTTTTATGACATGTATTAATTGATAATTTGCCACAGTAACAGGAACAATAATTCAAAATACAATTATTGCAATATTTGTTGTTTAGTTTATTCCCTTAAATACTCCTAATATACATTTCAATAGATGGTTATGTACATCAAGGTATTTAGGAAATAAACTAAAATAATTATCGTGTAGTTTATTCGCTTAAATACCCTAATGTAAATTTTGATAACATGGATATTGGTTATGTATATCAGGGTATTTAAGGGAATAAACTAAATAATAATTATTGAGTTTTTTGTTTTTGTTCCTGTTATATGGATTTAGGGAATTTTCAATTATTATTATGAATTTCAGTACTGAAATATTATTGATTTCAGTACTGATTGAAGATATTAATTATCAGGTTACATTAAATATTTTTTTAATTCAGTATTAGCAACTGCCTGTTAAATAATGTATTTGTTGTTGTTTTATATTGAATAAATATTAATTCAGATATTCAGGATTCTGATTTGTATTTATTATTTAAAATTCAAACCATTTGCACTTTTAGTAATACAAATCTGAAGTAAATGAACAACAATAATTTACCTTTCATATTGATTCTTGGCTTTCCTTTACATATAACTTCTGATACATGTTCTTATTTTATTTTCTAGATCCATGTTCACACTGAGCTAGAAACTCTGTATGATTATGTACCCAAAGAAGTTCTTCCTGAAGAATATGGCGGATTCGCAGGAACACTCACAGATATTAATAGTGAGTTTTTTGTGTGGATTATTTAAGTACTGTTACATATTTTATTTAATAGGTACCAAAAATAGTATTATTTTGATTTCTGTGATCTTGTTTTAAGATTTTCTATATGATTACTAATTTAAATCTTCAGGATCAATAAGTCCTCTTAAGGTTTTTCAAATATTTATGAGAATCTCATTTTGAATTAAATAAATATGAATTGACAGTACTAACATCCATAAATAGAAAGATGATAATAATCTGTAAAAAATGTTTTCAATTTTTGTAAAATGAAAGACTTTGATTTTAGGGCTTCGATTTTGTAAAATTTATAACAATTTTAACATTAGTTGAACATAGTTTTATCAAATTTACAGGGCAAAAGCCCATTGTGGAGCTGACCCAAATTTCATTTCAAACATCGTAATGGGTGATGAATCATGGGTTTAAGGGTATGACTCGGACACAAGATAGTAATTAATTGTCCTAATGGAAATCACCAAATTCCCCAAGACTCAAAAAGGCTCGACAACTTTGCAGCTATACCAAGTCATTGCTATTTTATATGTGGTGAAGGGTTCACAAAGATATTTGAAATGAAATTTGGTTCAGTTCCACAACGGAACTTTCAGCTCTGTGCACACTTGAACTTGATTTTGTTTTTGGTCTTCTGTCAACAAACTAGGCAGCAATTCGAAGCATCCTCAGATCATTCATCGGAATTTGTCGACACGTTGCAAATGAAAAATCTAAAGCTTCACAGAGATCACTGATAGTCTGTCAACGATCTTCAAGAATTTTTTGCTCTTTTAAATCACTCATTTTCACGAATGATTGATTGCACAAATAAATAGAGTTTTAATGAATGCTGCAACTAACAAACACACTTGCTATCTAACGACTGATAACAATTCCCAAGGCCAACTAGAGTAGCTATCTAGCAGTGTTTCATGTAACTATCCCTTCCCGCCTTAGGTGCCCAGCTGTAGCCATTGAATTTTGTATATTGAAGTACCAATTGTATATAATTTTGTTTCATTAATATAGATAAATTGTGTATTAAGTTACTTATTTTTTATACTGTTGTCTGATACCTTAACATATCTCCAACACGTAGCCATTCCTATTTCCATCATGGATTACACATAGCAACTACAAGTATGTAACAGCATGATTTATAATTCACTACAGTAGCTGAATACTTGTTGCTTTTTCCAATTCTAATTATTAACAATAATTACATTTCAAGAAAAAATACTTATTGGTGAGAGAGGTATAATCTCTTTTTATAATTGGTTACATATGAAATAACTTTTGTATCAAGTATTCTGAGTTAAATAATTTAAGCTTAATTATATATTCTGTTGTAATTTATAGTCTAAAACAACATATCACAATAAATGAATGGCATATTTTAATATCAGAAAACATAAATGATATGAGAATCTTGTAACAATCTTTGCTGTTGTCATTTGACTCAACCAATGTATGATTAAGAGTTAAGTTTCCTGGAAAATGTATGCAGTACTTTAATTTAGCGGTGCGTGATATATAATCTACTAGGGTATTTCAAAAAGTAACCGTTTAATTTGATATTTTTTTTTTATGTATTCATCAATTTGCTTTTTTAGCTCCTCCCACATTAAACAAACGCCATTCATTATACACATTAGCAGAAACAGACAAATGATTTGTGCATTTAAAAATATAAAATATATATCAATGGACAAACTTCACAACCGTGAAGTGCACGGTATGCCAATGGTTCTTACTTTTTAGTATTTGAAAATTTCAATTGTTGTTGCTTTTTCAATGTCTTTAAAATACAGTAGAACCCCAACAATTCAAAGTAGTTGATTACTCAAAATTTCTGCTTGAAGATAGTATATTTTTTTGCGCACTTGCAGTGTTTAGAAATCTGTTCATATTTTATTGTATGGGCCAGTCTTACAGTTCACATGTGCATATTGTTAGGAAAATTACAAGTATTTCTAACAAGATTAATGGGAGAAATATTACATACTTCTATTAAAAATATTTAGATTTTATTTCCTGAATTCGTATATGTGTTTTAGTGTTTATTTGTATTTCTTATAAAAATGAACACACAATAAAACTGAAATATTGTTCCCCCAATTAATCCATTTTTGTCGGCTTTATAAAGGTAGCCTATATTTTTATTTGGAATTGTGTGATTAACTGAGTTCTGATTAACGAAGTTCTCTTACGTAGATAATCATCTATAAAGATTTAAATAATATGTATGTGATAATAATCTATTTTTACATTTTGTTTTAGCTCAGTGGTATGAGAAACTGGTTAGTTATCGTGACTGGTTTAAGGAGCAGGAATCTGTGAAAGCTGATGAATCTAGGCGCCCAGGGAAACCAAAAACCCACGATGACTTGTTTGGAATGGAGGGTTCTTTTAAACAGCTCTCAATAGATTAAAACTATATTTACCAAAAATAAATCTCTACTATATTACAAAATCTCCAAATATTAATTTATTTTTGATATGTTGTTCTTGTTATATTTTACCAATAATTATACCTTTACATTAAGCTATTACAGTTACAAATAGCTTTTGTTTAACCTTTTTTAAATCAAAATTAACTTATATTTATGGCAATGAATTACCACACATATTAAACTATTCTTCATAAATCTGTGATCTTTAATGTATTAAGTTTTCTGATTTAAATATACTTTTAAATTAATTGTTATTCTGTAAAGTTTATCTAATTCTTTTTTGCATAATTATAGAAAATAACGAAATCTGTAAAAAAAAATATATATTGTCTAAGATTCAATGTAATTCTATCTAGTATATTTCATTTTTATTCACAACTTTTGTGTTATTCATTTACTCCCTGCCATTGCAATTTTTTTTGATGTTGGTCATGAGTAACTAAACACCTGGTTTACATTATTTTCAGGCTCCTCTCAACTTTGTATATGCTGTAAGAGCACCTAATGGTTCTCATTTCTTTTGAGTTATGGTGAATGCTAAAAACATTGCAACGAAACATCAGACCATACTATTAACATATTGGTCAAAAATATGGGCGCCCAGGTATCTATATTACAAATCTATTGTAGTCTCCACAGCACTAAAGACTTATCACATTTTCTTACCATTTTTACAAACCTTTTTATTTCACATTTTTATTTTTCTATATGCCCAATATCTATAATTTTGTATGGTACAGAAGTAGTAAACTTAAATTTAAGAGTTAATGTAATTTTAAATAAAACAGAGTAGAATAAAATTGGGTGTAAATAAAATCTGGAATAATGTTTGGAATACTCCTAATATCTAGATAACTGTAAAAAATTTAAACTTTAAAGTTGCTGTAGGGTAGTTAGAGTAGATTAGGTTTCGTAATTTTGAATTTTGGGACAATCATGAAACTGACATTAAAATTTTAAATAGAAAAGAGGTCGTGAGACACATAATTAACATTGCTTTTGTCTTCTAAAAACATTGTCACAACTATTCTTATAAATTGAAAGAGGAACAACTTTTTTTAGAAATAAATCATTTAATTCAACAAATTGGCCTGTGTGAACTATATAACTCACAATAATAACAAAAACTCAAATGTTATGATTAAAACAGTTTACATTATAACAAACTAATATTCTATCACATAAACCTTTACATAATAATTTAGTCATCGAAACGTTGCATTGTATTTGTATTGAACAAATAAAGTGGTTATTTTGGAAAATTGTGTTTTCATTCATGGTGATTAAATCAGCTGCATCAGCAAATTCTTAAATTACACCTCTGTCCTTTCCCTTTCCCATAGAATGATTCATAAGCTGTAGTTTTCAACATACCCAGCACATATAATTCTGCTGGCTTTTGTAAACTTTAGTATGTTTACAAACATGATTTATAAACAAACTTATAATCTTTTTATGTTTTCCGATATTTGACCTCCGTAACTAATTTTACCTTTTCAACAGGTAACCTATGTACTCTTATTGTTAAAAAGTAATACATAACACTTCAATAGTAGAAAATAAATCAACTTCTGTTTACATACATAATTTCATAATTTTCAATTTGCATACCTTAAAACTTTAAAATGACTATAATATCCAACTTTTTTAGGGTCAGATATTTGCCATTACTTTTCTGTGAATTGTGGTTGACTGTTCAGGCCTAGCTGTTGGCGTGAGTTCCTTATTAGATTATTTGAGTTTAAGTTTCCAACATGGCTTTGCTATGTTGACGTTTTTCACTTCTTCCATGTTATATGTTTATCACTTGATAATGAGAGTTGATTTATACTCTCAAAACATTGTGTATTCGTTTTTATAAACACAAATGATGGTAAACGTAATTAAACCATATCCGTAATATGAAAATATGTCATTATCAAATAACTTTAAAATCAGAAAATGTTTTTTAATTGCTTTAATGAATGGGTGCTTGAGAAAGTTTAGCATGTAACATTTTATATTACTTTACAATTCATTTGCCATTGTTAATTTTTATATTTTGACAATAATTCCTGATTTGACATTCATGAGCAGATGGTGAGCATAACTTTTGGTTACTAGGTTTTGTAGAGACATGTGTAGAGTTTCAGAAATGTTTTGGGGTCTCATAGTCATGTAAATCCTTTGTAAAAAACAATTCATAATGTGTTTATTGTGGAATATATATTTACAGCATGAGTTTTAAGTCCCCCTTCCATTACTTTCCCACAGATTTTCCCAAATAAATTTTGCACTTGAACTATAGACCAAAAACACTAACATTGAAATTGAAAATTTGGGGTCATCTTCTTTCCATTGGTTGGGGGGGGGGGGGTCCGTTGGTTAGGATGTCTGTCCATCCCCTTAATCCTTACCTATTGAACTGATTTCAATAACAGCATACAACATGTCTTACTTTAACTGCATACAGACATAAACTAGGTGTTTGTAGGCCTTGAGTAATAGCTAATGTGTAGGTAGTCAAAACTGGAAGTAAAGCTAAGGGTAGGTAGTTAAAACTAGAAGTAAAGCTAAGGGTGGAGTCAGTAGCTGATGAACAAACAAGTCAATGTTCTTAGCTTAATTCTCAGAACTCAGAACAGGTTTATCACACTTATGCCTCACCGTACTTTATTTTATACTTATTAAGGTAACACAAATGGAATGTTCTACTATACAGTTTGATCAACATAAACCTATTTGTTACTTAAAATCACATATTAATAACTAAAATCCAGTTGAAAAATATTGTTTTGATAATTGATATTTTCAACTTCTTCCGCATAATTATGACTGATAACAGGTGTGGCATCCCCAAGGTACTTAGGTGGGTCTACACCTTTATTCTTATAGTCTTTGGTTAGAGCTCTCTCTTTCACCTTTACTATCTGGTCTTTCTTGACCAACCCTTGTTCTCTTCCGACCCTGATACTATTAGAGGGCTAGGAGTCTCTTAAGCTCTTTTCTTCTTCTTTTTTAAGGCGATGAAGACTGAGAGGTTTTCATCTTTATACAACAACAAAAAACTGACTATCGTAGCTGACCGAAAGTGTACTTTTCTTGTTGGAATAGCATCTTTTTCAAGATACAGATTATACTGGACTAATGAATTTTTCAAGGTGTAAAAAAAAAAATCTTCACAAATAAAAAGTGTCAATTTTATTATTATACATTCTTCGGACATTTGCCATCATTTGTGTGTTAAAAAATCAAAACACAACGTTTCGGGAATAAGAATCAATTTCCGTTATCGAGTGACTATAAACTAAAGAAACATGAAACTAGAAACTAAGCCTATGTAAGAAGTAAAATTAAATAAAAATACCACCAACCTTAATATCTAAGCATGCATCTCAGAGCTAAAACTGAGAAGTCAAAAAACACAATCATGGTAACACACAACTAACGTCAAATACGTATTGTTGTATCAAAGATACAGCAACAAGTGACATGGTCCAGAAGGCGTGACAAACTATTAGGTGAGTGGCCTATTGTTAGTTGTATTAAGCTTCCTAGCCCGAGAGCGGGTTACAACACACAAATGATGGCAAATGTCCGAAGAATTTATAATAATAAAATTGAATTTCCATCATTAACAAATAACTTCAAACAGAGAAAAAGTGCCATTTAAAAAATGAACACTATCAGCTCTCTTGCTCACAGCCAACCATCTTTGGCTAAACCCTGAAATCAGAAGACAGAAATATTGAAATCAGATCACAAAACACTAGGCTACAATAAACAAACCCCTCAAAGTGACTACACAAACTAAAGCACAAGATTTACTGAAGGACCAGTGCAACTTGAGGAATGCCAAGACACACCTGTATTATACTTTCCAGCATGGTATGATGTCAAGATTACATGATATGGTATGATTACATGATAATATTTATGATTATGCCATAAAATTACATAAGCTGCCGATTCAATGACTCATAAAGAATTATAGTTTGTTGATTAACATAGTGAAAAGTAGTTGCAAATAGGTTATCTAAATGATAAGGAATGGACCTAATTTTACACTATAGTGATTCATTAAAGGCTATATATCTGTCATGCCAAGTTTTCCCTGTGTATTTCTTCTGGGATGTAAAGTTTTAAAGAAGACTTCTCCTTATCAACTTAAAATATAACAGATCCTAAGCTTCTGTCATAACTTCATCCTAAGCATAAACAGTATTTGACTGAAATAGTGACGGTGGTCAAGGTTCATTTATATTATTTACCTAATATCCAGAACTACATTTTTTTTCTTCTTCCATCCGTTATGCCAATAGCGTCGGGGCCTTCAAGAACTTCCTCAATTCAGAACCATGTCACTTGAAATTTGTCACACTGATGTAAGTCATTATTCTTCACATTTTACCAACACCATTATAGCTGTTGTTGAGAAATTAGGCCTCTTACAAATATTCCATATATGATGTGTTTTTTAACCGATAATTCTAAAACTGACATTTTGATAAGATGGTATGACTAATACATTTTATTTCTGTCCATAAATTTTGAAAAAAATTTGATAAAATTTTTTTATAGTTGATTTTAAGAAAATTGCCATTTTTTCATGTGCCAGCAAGTATTATGTTATGATTGACCATTAAAAACTTTTGTTGCCCCACTCTAAATTTTAAACATTATTCCGTTAAGCATCAGGGGATTTATGGTGGTCATATCAGTAACAATAATTTCAAATTTAACAGCTGTGTAAAAATAAACAATTGTTACTCCATACAATAAACTAGGCTGACTAATATTGTTGCCCGTATAGTATAATTTGCAGGTCTCGACTGACAGAAGGAATTTTTTAGCTAAATGTGATGGATTTCCCTACTTTGGTTCTGTTTTTCTTTGGTATGAGAGCACTTTTACCTCATCTCACCTTCCTGTCCTATCTTCTCATCTATCTTGGTAATTGTGATAGAGGTGAGTCCATCTTCATCTTTCAAACTAATGAAAATTTCCTAGGCAAACGGACAGACTGATAAGAAACGTACACACTTCCATTCCATGCTACAGTTTTTCAAAACTATTTTTTGAGTTTAGATTGTTGGGGAGAGCATGAAGTATAAATAGATAGATAAAAAGCTGGACATACATGTGTTAGTGAAATCATTGTTTTGAATTCAGGAGGTCTTAAAACAGATACTTCCGTTATAAACTTACGGAAAGAAAGATTTTTTCATCTTTCTTTACAATATATATGAGAGAAAGTAAAAAACCAGAACATTAAAAATAAATGAAGGTGATAATAACAAGGAACAAATTTGTTTGTGTATTTAAATTGTTAATCCCTTCAACAGGATTTGCCATGTAAATATTGATAAGATCTGTCAGTGAAATTTCAATTCTAAAGAAAAATTTTTTATATGGGTTGTATTCAAATTGTTAATCTCATCAATAGGATCTGCACACATTAATATTGATAAGATATGTCAGTTGTAAAGAAAGATATTTCATACAGGCATATTCAATTCAAATTATAATACAAATGTAATATACTGCATTCAAATATGGTTAATTTAATAAATTTAAAAGAGAAAGGGTTTGTAATTACCCTAACAAAAAGTTTAAATGTTTAATATGCCCTAAAACTAACTTGGTTAAAGTATAACTATAATTTATTTTAAAGAAAATGTTTACCCAATGGTTATAATTTCTATCACTACACTTAGCTCTTGGTGGAGCTGTAAACCGTTAGGGAGCGCATCCCCAGGTGGCGGATAGGGGAGTGGCTTTGGCCGCTGAGGGGTAGGAAGGAAATAAAATACCTCCCGCGGACCAAACAGAACAAAATGGAAGCAATGGATAACAATATTTTGAGTAATGCTACCCCAGGTGGTAATCTGGCTGCGAGGCTAGAGAATCCACCCTCCTTTAGGGAGGCTGGCCCCTTGGATTCTAGGGAAGGCCAACTATTGGTACAAAACAATCCTTTCCTAAAAAGTTCTACAACATCAAGAACTCCGCCTCAAGCTGGAATTATTAGGAATTGCGAGGAGGAAAATGTAGAGTTGCGGGAGAGACTTAAGAAAGTTGAACTACTAGTCAAGGAACTAAGTAGTGAGGTTATGAAGTTAAAATGAGGCTCTGAAAAGTGGGCACATTGAAAACCCAATACAAAGTAATAACGAAGCTGGAACTACAGAGTATGAGACATACAAAGATGAGCTAACCAAAGAGACTGAATGGTTATTTAAAAAGAGAAGATCAAATAAAAAACGGCGAGCCGAGTTTTCACCCGAACTAGACCAAGCAAAAACTGAAAACGGCTAAAATCAGTATAGTAAAACGGAAAAGATAATAAAAGAAAGACCGCCTCCCCCAATCAATGTTTGCGGAATAAAGAATCACGAAACAGTGCAATCCCTGATGAAGTCGATAACAGATAAAGAGTACAAGGTTGTCTTATTAATAATAATGTCTGGAAAATTAATGTGATGACCCAGACACTTACCGAGCGCTAGCAAACATGACTAAAGAGAAATATGAGAGGTTTAGGTATGATAGCAAACAGGACAGGCCGTTAAAAGTAATGGCTCGAGGACTGCACCCAACATGTGTAATTGAAGAAATAATAAAAGACCTGCAGTCTATAGAGTTAAATATAGTGGACGCTGTCAACATTCTAAGGAAAGAGAGGCAAACAGACGAACTTGGAAATGAAAATGTTATCAAGAGAGGCCTACCGCTGTTTATGCTAACATTCAGCAATAAAGAAAAGGAAGATAATATATACAACATTAAAACAATTCTCAATATGAAAGTTAAAATAGAACTCTTGCGGAAAACAACGAACTTCATACCACAGTGTAAGAAATGTAAAGGGTATAACCACACCCAAAGATACTGTAGAAAGGAACGCATGCACTGGTAAACATGAAACGGGTAATTACATGGTGAAATGAGATACACCCCCTAAATTTGCAAATTGTGGAGGTCAGCACCCAACCAATTACCGCGGATGCGGGGTAGCCAAGCATCTTCAGAAAATACGAAATCAAAGTAAAAAACCACAAAATAAGTACTCTGCCTAAAAAAAACTACAACTGCAGGAGGAAAATGAGGATAAAGCACCTAAATTGTATTCGAGCACAGTGAGGAAATTTTCACCGGAAGAAGTAAATGGCAGCAGCGATACAGTAACACTTAAAGATATCCTGGGAAGATTAACCGTGTTACTGAAAGACTAGAGGAACAGAAGGAAACAGATAAGAATATATTTGCAAAGCTCCAGAACCTGGAGACAAGAATGAACAAAGCGAATAAAAAGGAAATAAAATGAATAACACAATTAAAATAGTCACTTGGAATGCTAACAGTCTTTTACAACGTATCCCGGAGCTTGAAGTGTTCCTCAGTACAGAGAAAATAGACATCTGCTCAATATCAGAGAGTCACTTTACGAGTGAGACATATATTTGAATAAGTGAATATCTTAATCGAATACCCGGAGAGAACACCCGGCCAACATCAAGAGGAGGGTCCTCAATCCTAATAAAACAGCAACTGAAACATTGGGAGGACACTAAAATTCGAAGAGGAAGCTATGCAAGTTACAACTGTCAATATGGAACTTGGTAAAAGTAAGCAATTCACTGTGTCTGCTATTTATTGCACGCCGAGACACACAATTAAGAAAGAAGATTACATCACTTTATTTAGATCTCTGGGGGACAGATGTATTATTGGAGGGGATTTTAACACCAAGAACACATATTGGGGATCAAGACTTACTACGGCCAAAGGTAAAGAGATGCTTGCAGCTGGTCAAGAATGTCAGTGCAGCTTTCACTCTGGCGGGAAACCATACTCATGGCCGTCGGATACTAACAAAATTCCAGATCTAATAGACTTCTTTGTGACCAAAGGACTTCCAGTTAGATATATGGAGGTTGAAAACCATGAAGGATTGTATTCAGATCATACCCCTGTCATCATGACCATTAGTGACATAATTATCAGGAAAGACAACACAGTGAGACTGTCAAGCAGCAGGAACAACTGGGAGTACTTCAGACAGGTGTTGGAGGACAATATAAAGATTCAGGTACCAATAAAAACACCATATCAACTGGAAGAAGAATCTGAACTGCTTAAAGAAACCATACAGTGAGCGGCATGGACAAGTACACTGGCCAAGCAAGATAAAAGGAATGCTGACATTTACTATCCAGTTGAAGTAAGAGAACTAGTAGATCTGAAGCGGAAGGTCCGGAAAATTTGGCAAATAAATCGTTCACCTGATATCAAAACAAGACTTCACAGTCTAGCCAACAAGCTCAAAGCATTAATAAAAGAGGTTAAAAACCAAACAATAAATAATTACCTAGAAAACTTAACAGCAGAAAGAGACACTGACTACTCTTTGTGGCGTGCCATGAAGGGAATCAAAAAACCTATAGTACATATACCACCAATAAAAATAGACATTAAAACCTGAGCTAGAAGTGCTCAAGAAAAAGCAGAACGTTTTGCTGAACACCTGGAGCAAATTTTTCAACCCCTACCCAGGCAAACAGCAGATGAACACCTGTCTAAAGTAATCAAGGTAGATATACAAGAAATAAGACTGCTAACACTTCAAGAACTAAAAGATGAAATTACAACCAACTTGAACCCTAAAAAAGCTCCAGAATATGATTTGGTTACCGGACAGATAGTCAAAGAAATAACAGAGAAAGCCTTGAGGAAATTGTTGTGCATTTTCAATGGAGCCTTCAGGCTGCAGCACGTCCCCAGGCAGTGGAAGTTATCATGCTACCCAAACCGAGAAAACATCATACAGACCGATATCACTACTGCCCGTACTCTCTAAACTATTTGAAAAGCTTCTCCTGAAGAGACTCAAGGGAATCATAGAAGACAGGAAGCTTATCCCTGCACACCAGTTTGAATTTCGAGCAAATCACTCTACTGTGGAGCAGGTTCATAGAGTGGTGGAAGTAATAGAGGAAGCACTAGAGAAGAAAAACGTTTCCTCAGGAATATTCTTGGATGTAGCTCAAGGATTTGATAGAGTATGGCACCAGAGACTGGAATATAAAATAAAGCGGGACCTACCTGAGCAGTACTGCATGATCATTAAATCACATTTACGCGATGGGCATTTTAGGGTTAAATATGAAGATGCCTACCCCAGGATCAAAAGAATTAATGCAGGGGTGCCACAAGGAAGCATGCTTGGCCCAGTCTTGTACCTATTGTACACCAGAGACATTCCAGACGGCCATGATGCCACATTAGCAACCTTTGCTGATGGCACGGCGATTCTAACAATGGGAGATAACCACTGTTAAAATCTTGGAGGCCATTGAAAAACTTCAAAGAGCCACCAATAGTATAAGTAAATGGACCAAGGGATGGAGAATAAAGTTTAATGAAACGAAATCTGTCCACATTAACTTTACTAACAAGAAGTTTGAACTACCACCATATTATTGAATGAAAGGCAAATAAAATGCATTAACACAGCCAAATATCTAGGAATGACCCTGGTTACCAAACTCTGGTGGAGGGAGCATGTAAAAACAAAAAAGGAAGAGCTAAATCTCATGTTCAGGAAAATGTACTGGTTAATTAATAGGAAGAAACTCAGTACTAGCTACAAATAACAAACTATTGTTATATAAGCAAGTTCTTTGACCAGTATGGATGTATGGTGCTCCACTCTGGGGTTGTACTAAAACATGTAACTCCAACATGATTCAGACTTTTCAAAATAAAGTGTTGAGAACTATTGTTAACGCACCATGGTACTTAAGGAATGATAACCTTCATAATGACCTGGGCATTGAACCGGTTACAGAAGTTATTGGGAAGTTAGCCATGAAACACCGACACAGGCTGGACCAGCATAAGAACTCGGAGATCGTGGAAATGTTGTACAACAAGTGACCACTTCACCACAAGGAGGCTGAAGAGGATGAAGCCACGGGACGTCTCCAACCAGTAGGAAATTACTAGTGGGACCGGTCATTGGGCTGCACCCCCCATAAAATAAGAACTATCTGAAATTAGAATTGATTTATGAGAAGTCTTCAGTTGCAACATTGTAAATTAATTTTTAAAAAATAATAAATAAAAAAACCACACTTAACATCACTATATTTAATTTTCATAGTTGCTTAGAACAATTTTAAAAACTTTTTTTGAAGTACGACTATACATATTTATTTTAATAAATTCAAAATATAAAATTTACTTTACATAAAAAAAATAAAATGACACATCGAAAATGGATCCACACAAACTTATTAGTAGGAAGGAATACCAGGTTAAATTGATAACAGGAAATGTTCAGTTTATATAGAAAGAGAAACTTTCTAACACGGTGCATTTTAACTTTATGAGAATATATATTAGAACTTAGAGGTAGATAGAGTCACAGAAAAATGACATTTTCCTATATAGTTATACTCTAACTCTGAATAATTATACAAAAAAAAAAAAATTAATTGTTAAACTCTTGTCTATGCTTAGTCACATATTTAAGGGAAATGACCTACATATGTTGTAAGACTGGTTCAGTTAATGTCCCAATTAATGGTTGAATTTTGTTCATGTTTACGTCATATATTTGTGGAACATTGGACTAGATATGATGTTGACTGTTCAACTAATGTCCCAATTAATTGTTGGAATTTGTTCAAGCTTAGTCACATATTTATGGAATATTGACTTATACATGATGTTGACCATTTCAACCCACGTCCCAATTAAATGTTAGACTTTTGTTCAAGCTTAGTTACATATTTATGGGATGTTGCCTTACACATATTGCCAATGTTCCAATAAATTGTTGGACTTTTGTCCATGCTGTTGCATATTTATGGAACGTTGGTCATGACATTGACTGGTTCAGCTAATGTGAATGTCCCAATTAATTGTTGGACTTTTGTTCAAGCTTAGTGACCTATTTAAAGAACATACATATGTAATAAAACCGGTTCACCCAAGGTCCCATTTAATTGTTGGAGTTTTGTTCAAGGTTAGTTACATATTAATGGAATGTTGGGCAGATTCATTAAAGTCCCAAATAATTGTTGGAATCTTGTCCTTGCTTAGTCACATCTTTTAGGAATATATATATATATATATATATATATATATATATATATATATATATATATATATATATATATATATGTTGTAAGACCAGTTCAACACCTCATAATTAATTGTTGGACTTTTGTCCATGCTTAATCATTTATCTATTGTATGTTGGCCTACACATCTTGACCGGTTCAGCAAACGTGTCAATTAATTGTTAGACTCTTGTACTGTCTGCCGATCACAAGAATGAACACAATGTATGAGAGGTGAAGAGGGAACTGCGCATGCGCTGATCACATTTAGACTACTAGACCAGTAAACTCCCTTTAACTACTACCATTCTAATCGGTTAGAAAATATCAAGCTTGGATTTTCCACAGTTGTGAGTGGGCGTAAGCTTTTTTAAATATTATACTCAAAATACCTAATGCTAGACAAATATTGATTGACTATAATATTTTCATATAATCATTTTCAATAATAATTTATTGTTTTTTTACCGCAGCAGTACTGTACATGTTGAGTCACATATTTAACAAGTATACATACGTTGTAAGACTGGTTATTCCAATGTCCCAATTAATTGTTGGACTTTTGTCCATGCTGTCACATATATAGAGTGAGGCAGACCACCAGTACACAATGTATAGTGGGTAAACTAAATTAAGTAAATCCTTCATAACAGCGGAAACCCCCCTATTTTTACCCCAAAGAATTTGGAGAAATTATTTTGAAATCTCCCAAATGCGCCAAAAAGGTAGTTTTAAAAAAAAAAATTTTAATGTAACGGTAGGTTAAGCTATACCTCATTTTAAATGTATTTGTTCACTGATCATTTTAATAAAAAAAGTTTTGACTTATCTTGATGCTCATGTACAGGGTAGTCCAAAACGTCTAAAATTCAGGGTTTTACAGTTATTTTTATTACGAGCACCTATAATAATGTAGAAGAACATAATTTTTACCAAATATTGATGAAAGGACGCCGTTTCCAAAAATATCTCCAAATGTCCCATTACCCCAAAATTTACACTTTTAAAAAATACATAAAATTTTGGAAAATGTAAGAACTTGAAAGTGAAAAAAACCCAAATAGCAACGTAGGTTGTTAATGAGTTAATTAAAATTATCTTTAAAAAACAAACATTTTCTGTATTTGAACTTTGACTCTATCTCCAACGGCTTCGAAACTGCATTCAAAATATTGTGTGTTTTTTTTTTTTTTTTTTTCAATTCTCCTTGGTGACTTTACTACTAATGTTATTCATTATGGACAATAGGGCTCATTTTCAGAGGAATTACCTCACTCAGTTAGTTGGTCTGAACACCAATATCCCGTGAAACAAATGAGCCCAAGGAAACAACGAATTTTTAGGTTTAATTGGTTTTTAAATAATGTAGTAGATTAACGCTTTTTAAAAAGATAAAAATTAGGGTTAGTGTTGATAACTGGTTTCAAAACAAGCAAACCATAATGTCCATGTTTTAACAATGCTAATGGCGTTATCGGACTATGGAAGGATACTTGAACCATATTATTCAATACTGTAGTCTTATCTTATCTTTAATAATTTTGTTTACCTATTCTGTTTTCCTTGAGGGCAGGCCGACTTTCATTATGGTATCCATCAGATAGGAGTTAGATATTATCTGTCAGTTTTCCATAAGTGTGGCGGGAAAGGTAGTGTTGTATTTTAAAAATGCAGTACACAAATGAGGAGGCGTTCCAGATGCTTATGGTGTTTGGGGAATGTTTTCAGAACTACTCAGCTGCCGCGGTTCTGTATGCCCGCGGTACTGTTAAAAAAGAATCCATTATTTCAACTAACATTAATCTTTCTTAAACACTCTTTATTTATATCATAACTAAATTACTATTTTGAGATGTTAGTTAACATTTTTGTAACGTAAATATAATTCAGAATTTACTTCAATTATTCCTTTATTGTTTTCAATTTTTAAAATTACTGTATAAATGTAAATGATCTTTTATTTACTGTTTATATTATTGTCTCTTATTTCCTTATCATTGGGTTACACTTATCTTTTATCCTTACTTATTCACCTCATTGTTTACTTATCATTAGACTGTTGCTTATTTCTTAGCTTTGTCTACTTAGTGGAGCCAACCTCCACTTATCTTATCAGTGACCTTTGACCTTCACATAATAGCATATACAGTGGTAGCAAAGTTTTCAACAAAATTGACTTAAAGCATTTTGAAATTTACTGACAGATTTTCCTCAAACTTTTATGAGATCATCTCTTAAAGATTTTACTAACAGGTTCAAATTAATTGTCAATTGGATTCCTCGTCTGTTATTGTACATCCAGGAAGTGAAAGTGTTGAGAATATAATATAGCCTATGAGAAAAGAAAAAAAAACATGTTTGTACCTAATTTTGAAATATCAAATGATAAAATGGGAGATAATTGAAAACCATTTTTTTTTCCTAATAATAGAGTCAGATATTTGATTTTTCATCCATATAAAGAAATAGCTAGGGCTAGACAATAATACAAATTTAGCAAAAACACAGTCTATATAGTGTATAAAAAATTAACATTAAAAAAAAAAGTCAAAGACCAGTTGACTCCTACAACCGAGTAATAAACTTTACTAGTTTAGTAAAAACTTAAAGGTGTTTGAATAATTTCATTAATCACAAATTTCTAATATTTCTCAGAAGTTTATTCAAAAGTTTTATCCCACTATAAAAAGCCTTTCTCGATATGATACAGACTTGATCTTTGTTTCAAGAAATAAATTCATAGAAATATTAATATTTATTTTATGTTTACGAATGAAGTAAGGAATCTCAGAAATCTATAGAAATGGAAATGTCAGTACATTTACTTTTTTTTTAAACTTTCGTATGGGCATACAAAGCATAAACATTTTCCCAGATCCTAATGAATTTCTCTATACAATACAAACAATAACTTAAAAGAAATATCCAAAATACATTGCTTTTATTATATCTATATCTGAAATTTTACTAAGGATATGTAAAAATATATTCATATTATACAAAACATGCAGACTTTAACTACTTTGGAAGATTCTGAACATATGACTGCCACAACACGCGGTTTCAGCCAACAATTTTAAAACTGTGTCATCAAATCATGCCACATTTCAATTGATTATTTGTCATAAGATAAGCGTATCTACTTATCATAGTGTTACACAACCTTTAATTACATCCACTTCAATATCACAAGATGATACTTGGTGATATTGTAAACAAATTTCCCCATGATTCAATGAAAACGTTGCAGATTTTTCAAAAATCATTTACAAGAACAGGCACAAGGAAAATTTATCAACAGAAAAGAAATAAGAGTTTCTAAATTACTAACTGTTATACCCGGTGTTACACAAGTTGATTAGGGCTTATATTTATGAGCATTATTTATATATTATATACTTATTTATATTTATATTATTATA
The DNA here is from genome assembly GCA_963513935.1 of Aphrophora alni. NCBI lineage: Eukaryota > Metazoa > Arthropoda > Insecta > Hemiptera > Aphrophoridae > Aphrophora > Aphrophora alni. The sequence goes on along the minus strand of OY740765.1, from coordinate 54,343,570 downwards.
CTTATTTATTTGTATAGGTAATAAGTAACCTATGCAAACAAAAAACAAGTAGATGTCTCAATAGGCTTAAAAGATTTTGAGTAATCTTGAAATCTCATTTTGCTCCTTACAGAGTTGAATTTTTTTAAATCCCTTCCTAGAGGGTCCTTACAAAATGGAAGAAATATAAACAATAATTTTTAATGTTTCTATGTCCAGGGGTTTGAGCTGGAGCTGCACAAATCAGTCAGTCCTGAGACATTTGATTTTATATACTACATTTTATTGATAGGGGTTAGGGATATTATTTTTTGATGTTTGTATGGGAAAATTATAAGCAAAAACCAAGTCTGTGTCTCATTGGGGCTAAGAGAATGAAACAAAAAGGCCCAACATAATCTTATATTATACATTAAACCTAGTCACCTATAATGGCTAAATCTAAGCTCTAAGTGGTCAAAACTGTTAAGAATACATACAAATGTGATTAAAAAACCATACATCAACAGAACTATACACCAACACAAGCAAAGTTAAACCACCCAGTTGAACCATATTAATATACCAGCCAATTAAACAAAAGAGGTATATGCCAAATGGATAGTTACCTAATAGGTTTTTCAGGGTAAACAACCTATTGTCCCTTCTCTTAGGAGTTCAGGATAACTTTGTAGTCACTCTCTCTGAAGAAATCACAGGCAACTTTCAGCCTTAAAAAGACGAATTTTTATTTTTCATTCAGTTTGTGTGTCTACTATTTTGGCTGTTTGGATTATAGCTTGTTTGTATATTGTAAGAGGCTTAAATTATTTTTATTTTATAATGTTTTTCCTGGTAATGTTTATCTTTGCCTTCTCCCAATTAAATTTATATTTTTCATACCATATGTTTGTATGTTCAAAGTTTATCACTTGATAACTATTTAATTATACACTTATTGTATTAATTTTATATTAAGAAAATGATGGCATAAATTCAACAATAAAATGAACAATCCATCATTAACCAATAGAACTAACTTTGACAGCAGAATGTACAAATTATATTACAAAGATTATGATTGTATTTACATTAAATGGACAGCTAGAGTTTTTTGTAGAAATCTATAAAGAATATTTACTATTCAATAGCATAAGTAGAGTTGTGTAAAATTTTGCAGAATATTTAATAATAAATAATCACAATTATAAAAATGTATACACCAATAAAACACCCCTAGCATTTATAAATCGCATATTTATGAATGTAGTTGAGTAATCAAAATTTAGAAACTTTTAACAGCAAAAAACAATTAAATGACCAATTACAGTTTTAGTCTAATGCCCTCTACAATACAGCCATTATGACAAATGCTAAAAAATCAAAAAGTAATGATAAAAAATAAAAATAATATTAAAATTGAAAGTGAAGATCTTATCATTTTTTGATAATGATGAATTTTTTTATATTATTAATATCGTTAAATCGTACATTTGCCATCATTTGTAAATATAAAAACTATTTTATAAGGAGATATTGCTATATGAATAGATTAGGTTAAGTTAGGTATCATGGATGAATGATATTCAGGATAGACCTGAGCAGTGTAGAAGTAAGAAGGTGTAATCAAAGCTTTTGACAGGAGGGAGAGAGGCAATCAGTTGTTATAGTAGCCAAGGCTCAACTAGTGTAGTAGTAGTGCTACAATAGAGTTTGGTGATGACAGTTAAAGCAAGACTAAGAGGAAAGTGTAGGAGATGGATGAATGATATTCAGGAAAGACCTAAGGAGTGTAGGGGTAAGAAGATGAAGACAGAGCTGTTGACAGGAGGAAGAGGCAATTTGTTATTACAGAGGCCAAGGTTCGACTATCATATTAGTGTCATAGAGTCTTGTCATGACAGGTGAAACGAGACTAAGAGGAAGGTTTAGGAGGAGATGGATGAATGATATTCAGGACAGACAAGATTAATGTAGGGGTAAGAATATGAAGCCAGAGCTGTTCACAGGAGAAAGAGGCAATCTGTTGTTACAGAGGATAAGGCTCAACTATCATATTAGTGCCACAGATTCTTGTCATGACAATTGCAATGATACTAAGAGGAAAGTTTTGGAGGTGATGGATGAATGATATTCTGGATAGACTTAAGGAGTGTAGGGGTAAGAATGTGAAGGCATCTGTTGACAAGAGGAAGAGGCAATCTGTTTTTACAGAGGCCAAGGTTCGACTATCTTATTAATGTCATAGAGTCTTGTCATGACAAGTGTAACAGATGACGAAGTAACAGCTGATAACCTCGACCTCAGCTGATAACCTCGACCTCAGCTGATGTTTTTAGGTCCTAGGACTAAAAAGAACAACTTTAGCATTTCAATACATGTATTGAAAACAACTGTTTTTGAAGCAGTATGACGAAAAAACTTTTTTTATTTTATGGATAATATGTAATAACTAATATCAAATTTAGTGTTTTGTAGAAATGCATAGTATGGCTGTAGGTCTATAGTGTATGGCAGACAACAACGTTAAATAAAAGCTTTTTAATAATACACCCAAAACACTGATAAACATTCCAAGACTTACTCAATCACATATATAATTATTGAACTTCTTATGGCTGGTTAAAAAAGTGTATAAATATTACACAACAGCTGATTATTAACCACTTGATGGACTAACCCGAGTTAGCTCGGGCAAGTGCTACGTTCTAAACCGGACTAACCCGAGTAAGCTCGGGCAACAAAAAATATTCCGTATCATTTTAGATTAACCCGAATTGGCTCCTTCCACGTTTTTATTTTTTAGTTTGCGGGTGTCGCCCACTACTTTCGATTGTTTTTCACAGGTAGCGTTAGTGTCGCTCTGTGTACAGCTTAGTGAGCTACTGACGCTGTGTTTATCAGTCGAGTTTCGTGCCTATATGTGCTGTTTATTTTATTATTTATATTAGTAAGTGTATTGTTTGTTTGACAATGAGTAGTGAAGAAGATGACTACGAAAGAGTGAATTTAGAAGAGAGTGAAAGTGAGGTTGAAAGCGAGAGTGATAGTGAGACTGAGAGTGATTCAGACAACTCAGTTGATTTAGCGCAAGCCCGGCAATGGCGGGAAATAGACGAAAACAGCCTACCTCAAGCTCCCCCACGTTTCACATTTACTTCTACGGTAGGTGTAAATGTAAGGGACCTTGATATAAATGGGAGTGTTTTGCAATTTTTTGAGAACTTTGTTTCTGATGATATAATATTAGTCTTATTTGTGAAGAAACTAATCGCTACGCTAATGATTATTTACGTAATCACAGAAGAGCAAAACCATTTGCTGAATTACTTCCAAATGAACTAAGGGCATTTTTGGCCTTAGTTATGTTGCAAGGCATTGTAAACAAACCGGAATTGGAGCTATTCTGGTCTAAAAACCCCTTACTCATGACTCCATTTTTCCTTCAAGCGATGCCATATCGCTGATAGAAGCAAATAAAACAGTTTTTACATTTTTCAAATAATAATGAGTACAACCCCAGAACACACCCAAATCCTAAGTTGAATAAAATTTGGCCAATACTTGTAAAACTAAGAGAAAAATTCAAAAGTACTGTTACTTCAGATAGGGACATAACTGTAGATGAGAGCTTGCTTTTGTTCAAGGTCCGCTTGTCATGGAAACAGTTCATACCCCTCAAACGAGCTCGCTTTGGCATAAAAAGTTATTTAGTCTGTGAGTCTAAAAGTGGTTATGTCTGGGATTTAGCCATTTACACTGGCAAGGGTGAACGCTCAGAAAATATAGGTGCCGAAATAGGTATCGATGACTTCCGAAAGTTGCCTAAGTCCTCACAAGTAGTATTGTCGATGTGTAAGGAGTTATTAGGAAAAGGGCACTGCTTGACAACGGACAATTTTTATTCGTCTCCTCAGCTTGCTGATATACTTGTTTCCCACAGGACCCAAAGGGTTAAACTTTACACTCACTATATCTCATTATTTCCATTATCATGGAATTCCATCATGTACCGACTGTTGTAACATTAAATTATACTTTTTAAATAGCCTATATACTTATTCTAGTCTAGTTATGTAGAATATATATTCTATCAGCAAACCCACAACTAATAAACATTATACAATACTCATGTCTGTGTAGATCTCACTGTCTTGGGCAACTAACTTATGCATAGAATTCACCTAAAAAAATATTATTCTCCACAATCGGACAATCTTTTGAAAAAAACCCTTTGCAGATAATCATGTTACCCATCCACAAGACATATCTTCCAAGTATAGGTATCTAAAACTTAGTATAAATTGTTAATTTTGTAATTCTAGTCCCAAAAGCAGCAGGAAAACTAAGCCAAACAAATATTTCAGGTAGGCTTGACCAAAGGCACGAATTTTGAAGCCCCTGCAATGTTGTGTGGGGTTGGTTATGGTATAAGTTGAAATATAGTGAATCTAATACTGAACAACTCACAAACATCATCAGAAGTGTGTAAATATGATAATTTATCATTTTATGTGGGTAGTTTAGGCGAGCTACAGGAAAAGATTAATTTCGACAAAAATAGTCACTATATCGGGGTAAACAATTAGTACTATACCATAAGTTAACTCTACAATTTTTATTATTACTAGCCCCTACAATTGGGCATCAAATATAACATAAGAGTTACTTTCAATAACTAATTTAACTATTTAAATAACTTTTACTAGCCCCTACGATTGGGCGACAAATATAACATAACAGTTACTTTAATTAGCCTACTACTAATAGCCTCTTACTATTGGGCATCAAAATATAACATAACTTTACTCTACAATTACTCAGCTCCTATTTAAATAAAACACAACTTTTACCTATCAAATACTACTTTAATATAATATTTTGATTTTTGAAAAACAATTACATTTACTAACCTAATTTTATTAACTCTACTTCATTCACTCTGCACTCTTCCCTTAACCTAATTTTAATTTGGTTACTATTACATTTTTTACTTGATATAATTAATTCAAAACTTTCTGTAATATATTTTCTAGGACATCAACAATTATTTTGCCCAGATTATATTTTTCTTTTGGTTTTTGCTCATAAAACCTTGATTTTTCTTCACAAAGAAAATTAAGTTGAAACTCTAAACATTTAACATACAAATTTCTTTTTCCCCCCGGCTTTGATTTTCTTTACAAACAATTTAATTACCTTAATTATTGAACATATCATTAAAAAACAAATTAAAAACTTTAAACATTAAAATATTTAATTTACTGCCACGGCTTGCTCTTTTACAACAAAACAAATTAAATTGTTTAATAGCACTAACTCTAATTTCTCGGGGGGGGGGGGGGGAATTCTTTGATGAAGTGAAATTTACGAATATTAATAAAAGAATATTTAATAAATTTGTACTTATCAATGGTTCGCTTCTTTTTTCAACTAATAACCTTTTCACAATACACTTCACGATTTCACTAACTCTGCTTTATTACTTCACTGGATTTTCATTCACTTAACCAAAAACGAAGCACTCACAAATCCCTTGTTGAAACTCCTAGATGACGGATGGTCCTATCTGCAAAAGAAGCCTTCCTTCCTGCCGACGAAATACTATTCCTCGCTGATATTAATTTATTTGGTGCTGATTGACATTCAACTGCAAACTCAGAGACGCTCAACTTCCTTGCTCAACAACACTTTAAGACTTTAAGAAAAACTCCTTGAACAAAATGACGCAGAGACAATTCGTCTCATGGGTCAACAATTTTTAGACGACTCCCCGTCCTTCGCTCCCAGTCCTAGACTAACTTCCTTTTTCAATTTTGGTTTGTACTGAATATCATCCCCTCTCTTGAAACGTGAGCTGGCTTTCTCCTCACTGATTCGTTAAAACATAGTTTCTGTCTTTTCAGTGGCGGTTTTCAAATCTGCCCGTTGATTTTTAAAAGTGGGACCTCAGCTCATTGGTTGACCTAATTCTGCAAACCGTTGTAAGAGAAACCGTTCTTTCGAACACATCTGGAACTTCCCTTTCTGATGTACAGTTAGGGACGCTAACTTTTCCCTTGATTTTTTTTTTTTTTATACAAATTTTATTCACATCTGTCCTTGGCCAATTCTCCCGTTACTTTTTTTTTTTTAGTGTATAGGCGCTTTTGCTCCTTCAAGGCTAAAGTCCCGTTTTCATTTTTTTGTTTTTTACACTTCCCTTTGGTACCGTTAAATTCTAAACTTCCCAAGCTGCACCTGGCATCCTACATTTTCTCCAATATGAATTGCTTTTTTTAACTGTTATTATTATTTTATTTTGTTTTACATGAATTAATTAACTATTTATCTTATGGTATCATTTAATCATATTTTTCGTAAAGGATTAGATTGATATCGTTACAGTACATTAGCAGTTAGAATTTCCTGTATCTATGATAATAGAACAATTATATTATTATACTAGAAACTAGTTAATTTAAAATGTATCTATTGGATTGACAACTTTGAGCTGTCACCACTGTAGTCCAAAACCAGCACAAAATCCGGTAGGCCTACAAGTAGTGACTATTAAAACCCTCCAGAAAGTTCTCAGGACTTGGCTAGGTCACATTTAGGTAGACTTCCATGAACAAGTGAAATATTTTAATCTCGTCTTATAAGACTACACTGCACGGCGTCGATTTGGTATATTTAGGCCTACTTCTAAGAGTAGCCTATATTTATAACAACAAATACACGATACAAGTTGTGTAGAATCTAAACGTGGTAAAGAAAAAAATTGATGGATTTTCGTGTATTCTGTGCAGATAAAAGCTATGAAATTTTCTTAAAACCAGAATTCAATAAACTAGGTTTTAGAACTGGATACTCTCTTTGGATAGGCTATAGGGAATTTTTAGCAGAATCCAACGTTTTGGAAATCCTTTCATAAAAGCAATCACATTTATGTCAATAGTTAAAACAATGTAGTCTATATAGCAAAACTATATAATGATAAATGTTAAGATATTTGATTGAAAATTGAATATTTCTATAAATCAGAAAATCGCATTACATCTGATCGGTAGATTAGTGTTGACTCCTGGTGGTAAAACGAACGAAGAAGGCTGACTACCTGGCAAAACTTTTTTTCATGCACTCATATTCACAGACGTACTGTCCCAGACAAGCTGCCTAATTACTAATTAGTACCTCACTCTCTTCAAACTCTTTTGATACAAAGACAATTTTGTAGTTGTTAAGTATTACTCTTCTTCCTTTGCTGCAAGATACCGTAGTATCGGTTGGGGAAATTTACTACCTCATGGGTTTACCAATATTGTAGACACAAAGTAAGACATTCCCAAGAAACAAACTAGGATCAGCTAAAACAATCCTGATTACCGTAGTTCAACACAATGAATTGTTTAATGCTAAATAATTAGGCCTATAAATAAACACAATAAAAACTAAACAAGAAAAAAATAGTGCTAATCGTCATGGAAAAGAACTAAAAGTTATAAAGGACAGAACAACAGTATAAATATGTTAGGCCACAGTTGTTTTTTAACAGTTCTGTACCTCAGAACCAGACGAATGTAAGTCCAAATATTACAATTTTCAGGTTATTACATCATTGTATGTAGAATTTGATTCTACATAAGCCATAACAACGCAAGTCCGTTGAAAATCGCCTTTTGTATTTACTTAAGGTTATGATTTTAAAATGAGTATTAGCAGAGCCAGGTTAATTTTGTCTTTACTGGAAAATAATAACAACTTTAATAATGACAACAAAAAAGTTCCTGTTTCAAGTGTTTCTAAAGAATCGAGAATAGCTCCATCACTTACGGAACAAAGGGTGAGTGTTCATTTATCTTATTGTTTCACTAGATTTATGGAATTTTTTAATAAGTGTTGATAATAATTTTATTAGAGTTTGAGACTTAAACTTTGTTAGTAGCTGGCCTATACACCACATTATAAATGGTTTTATTTTTACTTTCGTTCTACCTTTGAAACTCTTTTAAACCACAAAACTTGAGTAGGCTTATTTACGTGCGAAATATATGTTGACTCATCTCAAAAGTTCACAATTAGACCATAAGAGTTTTTATTCTTTTCTAGTAAAGTGCTGCTTTACTTTGGCATCAAGCACTTAGATCTATAGGTATCTTAGTGACAAGGCCAATCAGTTTTCCCTGTTCCCAAGTTGGGCTTCAAAAGGTAAACTAGCCTAATCCTGACAGTTGACCAACCAAATGTAGCCTCCTAACAATCTTAGTACTTTTCAATACACTGTTAGGCGAGTATAACTAAACTAAACCTAAATGTAACTTTCATGACAACAACAGACTAACAACTAACTATAATAATTTTTAAATATTTTAGTCTTACAAAAAAAGTAGAACGAGTGTATGTGGTGAAGATAGTGTATAAATGTACAACTATAAATTTACTGACTGTATATTTTCTTTCTTTTCCGTGTATTGGTTTTAACATCTATAAGTATCTAAATTGTTGTTTGTACTACATAATAATATTTAGTTAAGCGAGACAGATAATTCGACTATAGCTTATACAGATTCGCCCGCGGTTTCAGGGTACTTTCTAACATACAGATTCGCGGTCAGCCCCGACCCTTCCCGCAGTCAGGTAGATGACCTCACCCGGCGCGTCATTGTTTACTTCCTGATGGAATTTCTACAGCCTACCCCCACCCGCCTCAAGCACCCCTTTTCGCATAGCCCAGTTTCTGATTGTGTCATTCAGTTGAGTGGTTTCGTTTATAAGTGGTCAACAATGAACGGTAGTGTTCGGTTTGTATTAAGTGAGAGGGGGCAGCAAGCCCCGTAAATGTGTGACGGGTACAAATTTAATAATAGGAGAGTGTGGAAGTGCGGTAAAATAAAGTGGTGTTGTGTGAAGCGGTACAGTGGGTGCATCACCGAAGGTAGGTTAGGTTAGGTTAGGTTAGATTAGATTAGGTTAGGTTAGGTTAGGTATCATTGTATTGTATATTGTATATCATGTAATTGTAATACATCATTATATTTCGATGGGAATAGTTTATTTATTTCAATTCAAATCTTAGCCCATAATACGTTGTAATTATAAGTCTACACAATAGTAGGCCTAATCGTATATATGCAATATACGATTTTTAAATGTGCGCACTGAATTTACTGCATGTGTTTAATTTTGGACTTTGTTTTGAGCAATACATATTTTATAAAGAAGAAAGCAGTTTGTTCAGTTATGACCGCGGGCGAATCTGTATGTCAGAAAGTACCCTGCAACCGCGGGCGAATCTGTATGCGCCCGATAATTCTGTTTATTTTTGTTATTGTTTTTAAAGATACTTTCTTTTGTGTTTCTCATAAAAAAAGTTATTTTAATAACGAAATATATATCTGTACCCCGGAGGTAAAGGACACTATGTCCATTTTTTTCAAATTTGGAATTTTCAAACATCTGTTTATAGTTTTTTTCTCTTTACACAGTGGTATAGGACACTATGTCCAAAACCAGCTGTAAGCCAAGTTAGCGCCTTTTAAATGAACACCAAGTCCACCTTTACCCAGAGGTATACAACACCATGTGGACTTGGTGTTGTTTACCTCTATAAGTTTTTCACAATGTGTTTTACCAGCTGGACATAGTGTTGTTTACACCCTGTGGACTTTTCAGGAACTAAGAGAGCAAGGTTTCATTTTAGCCATTTTGAGTGTTGTTTTAGACTTTAACTGTTGTTTATAAAGCTATGATAAATAAACAAGATGGACAAAAACTCCCGTGGTAGAAGAATACTGCAATTACTTAAATCTAATACTACTAACGCCGAGCTGATTCCTAAACCAAATGCAATGAACTATACATTGTTGATTGCAATGAAAAAGATATTAATCCAAATATAATACCTAAGAAATGGTTGTACTATGATATTTTTAATAAACAGTTCAAGTTGTCATTTAAACCACCTGAAATCGACACCTGCGTTACATGTGATATTTTCAATGCTAAGCTTAAAAATAGTCTGACACAAGAAGAAAAGGATTGTACAAAGGCTGATCATGATGCACATCTTAATGAATCAAAATCAAGATATAACTTAAAAAGTAGTGACACTAAAATGGCTAAAGACTCACCTAAACACAAAGTATTAACTGGTGATCTGCAAAAATGCCTGCCATCACCACTCACAACAAACTGCATTAGTTTTTATAAAAGGAAGCTTTGGACATTAAATTTTACGCCATATGATGCAGCAGATTCCTCAGTACACTGTATGATGTGGGATGATTCTAAAGGAGCCCGTGGTGGAAATGAAATTGCATCAGCAATTTTGAAATGGGCAGATAGTGTCATTCCTGGCAGTGAAATAGAAGAAATCACACTTTGGACCGATAATTGTTACGGTCAAAATAAGAATATAAGTATTGTAATGTGTTTTTTCTGGATTCTGCACAAATATCCTCAAATTAAGACTATAACTCAAAAGTTCTTGCTTAAAGGGCATACTCGCATGGAGGCTGACAGTGTACCTGCCTTAATAGGAAAAGGAAGAAACTCAATGATTTGGCTATTTGAACACCATGGGACTGGCAACAATTGGTAAGGCAAACTTCCAGTAAATACACTAGATATTGACATTTAATACTAAATTAATTTATTAGTTAACTATACTAAGCTTTCGTTCCATAGCTATCCCAATTATTATGACAGAATATATATTTAAATAAGAATTCTAAGAATTTACTGAATTGACAGCACCCTAGTCAAGTTTCGGCAGTCCGAACAATATGGAACTTACAGATTTCAAAAAACTTCAACATTGTTTGATAAAAAAACAATCGCCTAACCCCCCTCTTGTAAATAGAAAGAAGGATGTTAACAAGGAGCCAGTTCTGCTATCAACCTGTGTTCAAATTCAGGTTCATCAGGAAAAGATTGGAAGGCTTTTTTTGAAAACAGATTTCAACGGTAAAACTCAAGAGGTTGACTTAGTAAGGTTTAAAAGACAAGAAGTAACTTTTCTATCAGATTTAAATCAAGTCTCAATAAATCCAGTACCAATTACAAAGCAGAAATTCAATGACTTGATTGCACTTCTGCCTTTTGTTCCCTTAGTTTGCCACGACTTCTACAAACATTTGAAATACAGCAATCAATCTACGTTTAACTACCCTCAAGGAGATGATGATGTGGATACTCTCTAGTGTCGTTGGGACTTATCTTCAACTAAAGTTTAATATATGTTGTGTTTTTTTAATAAACAATGTGTGATTTTCAATGTTTGTATCTTCTTTATTTTCCTGATAAAACCCCAAAATAATGCCATATGCAAAACTTATGAGAGGTATACAACACTATGTCCAACAATGAATTTTTATAATTTTTTTATTAAATGATTTGTTTTATTTGTATGAATAAATTTTAATGGAATGAAAAAGAAACGTTCTAATAAGATTTTAATAAAATAATAGTTAAAAAATGCCAATTAACATTAAAGTAATGAATTATTTAATTTAAAACAAATCTTAAAACTGCTCTCCTGAAAAATTAGTAAAGTGTGACTTAGTGTCCTTTGCCTCCGGGGTACAGATATATATATATATATATATATATATATATATTGTTTTGTTTTCCATTGTTTTTATCATTCATCTACGATGATTATTACTTTAAGATATACAGTATAATTAGTCACTTACTGTTATCTTACTACGAGGATATAATATTTTTTTATATATAAAACATAATATGATTAGTTTAATCATTTATTTGAAACCTATTAAATTGTTATGGAAAATTATACCAAACTTGACTATGGTGTCAACACATTTAATATAATTTTGGCGACATTACTATTTTTACATTACAAAGTTGTAATGTGGAGAAATTACTTTTTTACAAAGTTAATACAAATAATTTTATAAAGTTATTACGAATAACTATTTTACAAAGCTAATATAAATGCCTATTATACAAAGATAATACATACAAATGACATTTCAAGTTATTACGAAAGACATAATAATAATAACTAAAGGTAATAATATAATAATAATTAATTGCTTAAAATAGATGATGAATTCGGATACATAACCCGAGAACGAAGATAGATAAGAAAAAAGGAAAAGAAGTTATGTCTATTTTCTAAAGGGAAAATAAAAAATAAAAAATCAGTAGAAATTTCAAATAGCCATAACTCAAGCAAGAAACATAGCACGAACACAAATCGAGTTTGAGAAGATCCAGGAGAACAGGAGCTTTAAAATGGGACAAAGAACATTGAGCTAGGCGAATGGAAAGAAATTTGTCAAGATTCTACAGAATTTAGGAAACAACATGAAAATTTCAAGCAAGTAAGGTCCAATTAATCCAATGCTATAGTCATGTAACTATAGGCAACCGCATTGTTAATAATAAATTAAGGAAAATTAGTATAAAATATCCAGAACTTAACCAAAACACTAAAGAATAGACTCAAATAATGAAACAAATACTAAAAGCTATAAAGAGATGACGTATACCAATAAACTGACAAAAAAAGAATACAAAAACCACAGGAATGCACTTAAGTTGGTAACCGTGCATATTCCACCAATTTGACAACTTTAAATAAATTCTGCAGAGTTGCCAGTCTTGTACGAAGTACAGGTCAAAATCTACGTCACTCAGGAGCTCGGAAACAATTCTCAACTGTCAAATAATTCGGTGCTGCAAGATTTCTCGAGATTATTCGCTGGTTTAGGGAGGCGGTCCTAAGCAGAAACGAGGCGCTATAAATTGTTTAGAACTACTGATGTGTGCGGGTTAAGTGCGGACTCCGGCTAATCTCAACATTGGTCGTTAAACAATTTAATAAAATGTTAAAAATAAAACTTTCATTTGAAAAAATAGATTTTCAAACTTTTTTCAAGATTCGGGATGGAGTGAGATATCAGCGAAGGGAGTACAGTTCATCTGCTACAAAAGAGCAAGATGTAAAGAAGAAAGGGGGACTTTATCGACTAAATATAAAGTTACATCGAATCTACATATTATTTTTATTTTTATAAAATTTTGGAATTAAAAATTACAGGTAGCCTACTAAATAGCTAATAACTTAATGAAAATTAATGAAATACACAAGGGAATTTGAATCAGTAACCTCGTGTGTTTGATGTTAACACAATCATAATATTCATTATTTTGAAGAGTGATTTATCTACATTTATCTGATAGAATTGTTGTCTTGTTACATATTGCTAAATATTTAAAATCAAATTTAATATACTGAAGACGGATTAGTTTACATTTATCCGATGCACTTGTTTTCGAGCTACATATTGCGAAATACTTAATAACAAATATATTATACTGAAAAGTAATTATACTACATTTATCTGATGCACTTCTTTTCGACCTGCATATTGCGAAATATTAAAATTTTTATTTGTGTGGTTTTAAGTCAAAAAATCATTGCTGGCATTATCGCCTTCGCTTTATTAACCATTAAAAACGGTCCAAATTAAAAACTACAAATGAAACTAAAAATAATTTATAAAATTTAAACAACAATAAAACACTTCTTGAATCTTGTATGCAAACGAAAGACGTTACTGTAAGAAACAGTTGATGAAAATATCGCAAATAATGAGCCCATACATCAGGAATTTCATAACTATCTGTACTCAAAACTCCACCCTCTGCTTAAGTCTCAATAAGGGAACAGGAGGATAAGGACCACAAACAAAACGTAACTTTTTCCACATAGTTGACGTGGGTGAAATTCTTGATGTTGTACTGGGCCCATGATTCCTTCCTGCTATACCTAAATACCCGACGTGCTTTGGCTTGTAGAAATTTATATCTTTCAAGATAGGTCTTCGGTTAAACTTGCTTAGTTTTATGGCGTAAACGGTGAGCGTCACTACATTCATCATTCCACCACGGAACTGGAGGACTTAGTATTCTCGTCGACGTTTTCGGAATGTTGTTGTCCGCTCCTATAAGGAATCATGGGCGTACCCAGCGAGAGGCAGCTGCCCCCCCCCCTGGAAGCAAAAAAAATCTTTATTATACATTTTGTTGCTGGAATTTAATACAATTTTGAAATAACTATTTTAATAATCAATTGTATATTGAATGACCATGGCTTGCCCCCCCCCCCCTAGTTTTGATCCTGGGTACGCCCTTGTAAGGAATGCTGTTGTAAATGAATTTACTGCTTCACGAATAGGAACATTATCATTAATATTAGGTGATACAAAACTTACGGCATAATCTTCCTATTTTTCTTTGAGCAAAATCCAACTGGGAAGGCGATCATTATAACGTGAGAAGTGAGAAAATGTTAGATTCACGAAGCGTGATCAGTACTGTAAGTTTCAGTAACTGACCACTCAAATTTAGTGGCCACATACGGGCTACAGAATGACAAGTCTATATTTGTCCAACCACCTTTAGAATCCGCTAAATGAGTTGGTGAACAATCATTGAGCAAAATCAAATCTAAATTTCATCGAATCCTGCCAATACGGCTCCTTCTAGGACTGCAGGTGTTTATCCCTATGTATAGTGGGGGGAATTAAAATCGCCCACCAAAAGAATTGAGGGAAGCAACCGTTTGATCAAATCGAAAAATTGGACTTCGACAAATCTGTAATAAAGTAGCAGGTACAAACAGCAAATTGTCATTCTACATGGTGTATTGATCGTTATTGCTACTGCTTATAATGAAGTCCTAAGGTTCACAGACGTACCACAGATGGAGTTGTGGGCAAGTATTGTAACTCCTTCTTTTATCAGTTCTTATCCTGATATTCCGTTTTGTTTGGCATAGGCATTTCACAATTTATACAATAAATTCCTGATTTATCTTATTCTTGAATTTTATCTTTTGGATTTACCTGTAGCAGGTTCAGCTCTACTGACTTGAGTGCCCTATTTATAAATTTTGGGAAATCCAAATGATAAAATTCAAGAAAAAGATAAATAAGGAATTTATTGTATAAATTGTAAAAAATTGAGAAAAAATATATTGGTCAAACAACAATAAATGTCACGATAAAACAAAAGAACACTTTGCCGACTTCAAATATAATAGTCCTGATAAATCAGCTATGGCTAAATATTATTTAGAGGAAAAACATTATTTCAAAATAGAAGACCCTGTGTTGTTGAAAAATGTTACTAAATTAAACACAATAGATGCATGAGAAACTTTTTAAATTAACAAATACCGTAATATAACTGTAAATAATGAATTAGGACCGATACAAAATTCTATATTAAAATATAATATAAACTGTATTGTTAGATATAAGATTAGTTAAGAATATTGTATTAGTTAGATGTTAACTTTTAAGTATTTTAGAATGACGCAAGGCACTTGTTAAAGCCTTAGTATTAGTAAGTAGGTTTAGGCCCTTTAGTTTTGTATAAATACACGGATTGGCGAAGTGCTGGGATGGTTTAGTTATTGTAGCTTATGTATTAATGAGGATGGCGACTATGTCCTTGAAACGCGTTTGATTAAGTAAACGTAATTTTTGTGAGATTTTGTGTTCGAGTTTTATTCTATCTTATACACTCATTGTTTTGCTACATATTGCCACAAAAATTACAATAAAATTCATTACACTGAAAAGTAATTAGTCTACATTTATCTGATGCACTTGTTTTTGAGCTACATATTGCGATGTATTTAATAACAAATTCATTATACTGAAGAGTGGTTAGTCTATGAGTGGGTTTCATGAGCGACCCAAGTCTCATCCCTGGTCACTATCTGGCTCAGAAAGTCACCACCATCTTTGTCGTAACTTGTCAAAAAGTCAAGTGCACTAATCCTGACGCTGCTTTTTGTGTTGCTCTTCAAGAGATTTTTGCATCCAACTAGCACAGAGTTTTCGAAAAAGCATTTTTACAGAAACAATTTTATGAAGAAGTGATCTTGAAATTTGCGGAAATTCCATAGAAAGAGCATTTTAAACTTAATGTTTTTATTAATATTTTCTCAAACTGCACGAACAAATCATCACTAAACAAAGATGGACGCCCACTTGATCACATCCTTCATTGGAGTGTCGAACCTATCTCCTTACCCTTGAATGTCGACTGGTTTAGTGTTCTTAGGATTCAGAAAATGAATTACAGATCTAGTCTCACAAGCGGGAGATTTTCAATCAAATTCGCAATTCTAAAGAAACTCTACAAAGCGTAAACAAAAACAGCGATGTCAAAATTGCATCCTTCACCTTTGACTCAAAGCAACAACCGCGCATGCGCCGAACTATGAACGCAGCGCTATGAAGAAGGAACAAAGCCCTTGGTAATACGTGACTTGTAGCCTAATTTATATATATTAAATGTAAGGAAATAGTAAAATCAATTATTGTATTGTAAAGAATTTTATTTCAATGCATTAATTTTATCATTATATTTAAGACATATATACAGTATAACTAAGTAATTCAGGTGTAAATTATATTTTTCACTCAATTATTTTATTGAATGATAAAATAAAGTCACTGATTATCCGTGTGTACAAAAATATAAAAAAGCACACAATATTTGCTACACACAGTTGAGTAATAAATGTTTTATAACTTCTGTTAATTGTATTTACAAGCGATAATGAAAGGATAAGTTGTAGATGGAAATAATGCCTCATGTATTTAAATATTCTAAACCTTTCATTGTAATCCAGATCTTTTTCTAGAGACAGTATTTAGGGGAAGGTGGGGGAATTTCGCACACATCTCTGCTGACAGACTAGACAGTCACAGGTGCTTCCATTGTTCTTGGGAGTAAGACTGTGTGAGTTGTATTAAGTGTATTCAAATCTGATTCTTGAGGTGAGTAGCACATATATGTTTTACTTTATTTTATGATGAAACGATAGTTCAACGTGTTCTAGGATAGAAGTTAGGACTAGAATATGCGTATTAAGTCCTGTTGGGGTATTTTCGCGCTCATGTTGCCATAATCTGCGGATGTCCCCCACATTAGTTTATGTTGCTTTGTTTGGTTCTAATTTCTTGTTTTCTTTTTAGATGCCACGATCGTATAAACGGAAGTCACAAAAGCAGTCTTGGAATGAGGGGGAACTAAAAATAGCATTTCAAGCTATAAGAGAAGGGGGAAAAAATAAGGCAAGCCGCAAAGGCATATGGGATTCCAGAATCAACTATACGTGATAAATTAAAAATCATAGTGAGTGTTCTCTTACAACCTAAGCTAAGAAGAAAACCAGCTTTTAATGTGGAACAGGAAACGGAACTCGGAGATCATGCTGTAAAGCTAGTACAGTAATTTGTTGTAAGGTTTAACGCCTATAGAATTGAGACGTTTGGCTTTTGACTATATCGAACAAAATCAAATAAAATAAAATGCCGAAACCTGCAAGGAAAGAAACTCTATTTATTTTTAAAACGAAATCCAACATTAAGCTTAAGAGAGCCTGATAATACAAGCAATAATAGAATTTCTTCATTCACCAAACAGGTTTTTTCAAACTTGGAACAGGTTTTTCTAAAGTATCCATACCCTCCAGACCGTATCTTTAACCAAGACGAAACCAGCATTACCAACGTGCAAAAAAGTCTGCAATTGTTTACGCACTAAAAGGACAAAAAAGAGTTGGAAATGTCACATCTACAGAAAAGGGTAAAATCATAACGGTAATATTTTGTATTAGTGCGTCCGATACATACATTCCTCTCGTAATCATATACCCGAGGAAGAGAATGGCAGCACGCATACAACGAGATGGACCGGTTGGTACCATTTATGAATGTTCTAATAACTGGTGGACTAACGAACATCTATTTCCTGTTTGATTGAAGCACTTTTGGAAGCCCTCTGAAGCTGATCCAGTCTTGTTAATTTGTGACACTCATGGAAGTCACGTTTCTCTCGAAGCCTACTATATTTGCAGGGAGAACCATATAACAGTAGTGTCTCTTCCTCCCCCCCCCCACACCTCACACCGCCTACAGTCACTTGATATGACCTTTTTCAGGCCTCTAAAAGCTGTGTTGTCAAAAGAGTTTATTCTCTTTTGACAGAAAACGCTCACATTAAAATAGTAACAGCTGATATTGCCATGTTGTTAAATAGAGCATACGTGAAAGTTGCCACTAAAGGGATAAGTGGATTTCGTAGTGCGGGAATCTACTTCCTTAAAACCCAGAGAAATTCACGACAGAGGAATTCGCTCCTGCACAAGAATTTCATGAACTTATTGTTTATAACGACATGACTCGTCAATGTAATTGGACGAGTCTGATCCTGCTTTATACCCTGATGCAGTTGTTGTTCCGTTAAATTCTACTTCTTCCTCAAACAAAAATCACACATGGAGGTGATGCAACAGTTTCATTTAGGCCTAGTGCCATCGCTAAAATACCTAAGTTCACTGATAAGAAAGAGCTAAGTACATTAGGCTCCAAGCAATATTCAGAAATCTTAACTAGCACACCTATTCAAGTGAGGATGGAATCAAAGTTGAAAGAAAAGGAAGAAAAGGAGAGAAAGGCAAAAGACAACACAGAAATAAAAAAGAAGAAGAGATTCGAGAAAGAGAACAAGAAAAAGAAAGGAAAAACAAGAGAAATAAAGTAAACAAGCAAACAAAGGAAAGACTAAAAAAGATAACAACGAAGCTATCGACAAAAATAAGACTAAAGAAATGAAACCAAAGAGGAAGTTAAAGTTTCAGGGTAAAACAAAATGCAATATGAAAAAAAGTAGCATTAAGTGAAGTTGAAAGTATGGCATCTAAAGCTTTGTACCTTGTAAAGTCTACGACCACTTTTTAAAAAAATATTTATTAGCTACAAATATTTGTTAGGGTGTCAAAAAGATTTTAAAAAAAAAAATTGTTTCGCCAATCCCCTCCCCGCCCCCAACCCCCAACCCCTTCTCGTGGAGTAGTAACGGACATTTAAAAAATACAAAAATCTTGCTTTTTAAGTTATTTGAAGAAAAAAAATGTCCTCATAACTTTTACTGAAAATGTTTTCCCTCGGAGGTAAGGTAAAAAATTCCAATTTTCAACCCTTAAAAAGAACTTTTTTTTTTTTTTTAATTTTTGCAGTAACTATTGCATGTAGAGAGAATTTGAACCACTCAATAGAAAGGTAAAAGTAAAATCTAAATTTATATTAATTTTTTATCTTTCTGACCCTATTCGTAAAGTTTATATCGCGCGCAAAAGATAGCGCTGTAGAAAAAATTTGCCTCCTAGCCAACTTTCCCCACAATTATCTCGGGAACGGTAAACCCTAGAAAAAATTGCGAGGACTTAATTTATACATAAGAATATTATCTTTAATTTGAGAGTAATTAGAACATCCTATCATTTACAAAAAAAAAGTTATGAAGCCAAAAAATTTTTTTTACAATTATCAAAATGGGTTACCCAGGGAGGGGGGGGAGGGAAGCTTAGATCAAAAATCCAACTAGGATACAGTATATTGAAACATATATTCCTTATTCTGCTCAGAAATTTTGGTGGCTTTACATAACGTAATTTTTGGCCCATAATGCTTCAAAAATGTGTTACATTTTTCAAATTTTTTAACAGTTCAAAGTTTTCGTTAAATTATGGGGAAAATATTAATTTTAGACAAAAAAGTGTAACTATGGATATTTTTCTGAACATTTTAGATTTTTTATTATTATTTTTTTTTGTATCGACCGTATTAAACGATATATGGCTATTTCCTGTAAAGAAGTAAAACATGTCTTCATCAAAATTAACCTTTTTATTGCTAATATCTCTTTTTTTTTTATTGCTAAAAATAAATTTGAATTTGAATTATTGGTAGATAATTACATTCTCTTTAAAATGCATTTTTTTAAATTAATTTTTCTATCTAAAACTCAAAAAAATATTTGATAAAAAAAAAAAAAAAAAAAAAAAAAAGAAAAAAAAAAAAAAAAAAGGTAAATATTTGTATACCAAAATACTAATATATCTTGGCGCGGGATCAAGTGTCGTGCTAATGAATAATCAAATTTATATATTATTTTTAAAATACATTAATTTAAGAATGGATTATAATTTACCGTTAGATATCATTTTTTTATATCCAGTTTTTTAATAAAAAACTATTATTATAGAATTTAAAAGGCCCATTTTTTACGTGCGCAGGTATACAACTCAATGAGGAACCATTGTGATAGGTCAAAATTTTGATTATCTCGTGGTTGTGCATGTTTAATGACTCTTAGATTTTTACACGCCGCACCGAGAAAAAAAAGGTATGATTGCGACAAATTTAGTAGATTTTTGTATGGTAGAGACTATTTAAAATTTGGTTATAGTGACCCATATTTCGCAGGGTTGTTTTGCCAATGTAAGTGTGTTACAATAATTTTTAGCACATGGGACTCCGACATTTGTGATTTCTGACTCAAAAAACGTAACTTAAGACTCGTAAATAAAATATTGCCAAAGTTACAAAAAGGGTTTTTTTGCAAATTTACGGTGAATGCGTGTTTTCCAGCTCATGGAACCCCAATTTTCTGATTTAACGACCCAAAAACTCATAAATAAATAATTTTAAAACTTTTTTTCCTAATATTTATGATTTTCTTAACTTTTTTTTTCATCATTTTTTCCCCCTTTTGAGCCCTTAAAACCCTAGAACACTACTCATTCGTAAAAATTACGACCCGCCATTTGTAAAATTCGGAGAACTCGTAGACAAAAGACGGACACATTCTGTCTTTTTGTTTACCTTCCTGCCATTGTGAATAGAGGCCACTGTCTCTTCGGCTAAGCTCAAAGTTGAACCGTTTTTACCATACTCAAGCTCGCGTCGTATATTTTACGAAAGAATAGTGTTTGCGAAAGTTTTATCTATTAAGTGTGAATATTTTTTTTGTAAATTATTGTTTTTATATTGTTAGTTTTTAGTGTTGTAAATAGTTTATTGTGTAAATAGTGATTTTAGAGTTCAAAGTGTTTGATTTAGCTACTAAGTGTATATTAATCACTGCAAGGAATGTGATTCTCAGTGAAGACAGGACTCTAATTTTGGCATTTTTGGCATTCTACTTAATGAACTTATTGTAAATCATTTTTCTCTTTTTATATAAATTAAACACTTATAAATGATGTATTTTATGAATATCCGATTAATTTTTCCAATAAAATAATATTTATATTTTTTTCGATTTTTTTTCCAGATTAATTTTTTTTAAACGTACTTGTAGTGGTGGTAAAAGATATTTTTTTACAGTTAAAATATGTAAGAGTTCATTGTTTAATATTTTTAAAAACACTTAAAAACAATAAGGGATTTAATATAAAAAATAGTCAACACTAAAGTAAAGTTTAAAAAATAATAATAAAAATAAAAACAGAATGTAGTAAAATTTACGAATGAATAGTGATCACGTAATAATGTTCATTGTTTAATATTTTTAAAAACACTTAAAAACAATAAGGGATTTAATATAAAAAATAGTCAACAATAAAGTAAAGTTTAAAAAATAATAATAAAAATAAAAACAGAATGTAGTAAAATTTACGAATGAATAGTGATCACGTAATAATGAACTATGTTTAAAGGTGTAAATTGTTACAAGCTGAAGTTAAAATTTTATTGAAAATGATGTAGACACCCTAACGAACAATTTTCACTTTTAAAAATGAAAATCTATTTTGTAGATCTGATTTGCTTCGCTTTTCAAGAATTACGGTTTCAGATGCCATACTATTAAGTGAAGTTGATTTCGATAAGTCAGATAAGCATTTTTTTGGAATAATTTGTGATGACGATGAATTGGACGATGTTGATCTTCTGAATCAAATGAACGAAAAATACAAATATTGCGATGACACCAGAAAGGAAAATGGTGCAGGTGCGTTACTTGTATACACACCTGTTTATACACAAATAAACAAATAGTTTTTGGGCGCATGCAGAATGCAGAGGATGGGACAGTCTAGATGACTATGAATGTGATCTCTGTGTAAGAGAAAAAAACTAAATAGAATGAACAAAATTTTTACAATCAGAAGACATAATGTCAGTTTGTAAATTATTTAAGTTTTCCTTATTATGTCATTTTCATTTTAATACTTAAGTGTACAAATAAAATTACCTATTTACAAACGTTTTGCTTTAGTTGAGTGATTTTTACCTATAATAAAACAGCGCGAAATCATCCCAAACTTAGCGCGGAATTTCCCCATAGAGTAAATAGACACCTGTAATAAAAATTATTAGGTGAAACAAAAGAGTTTGTATCTGTAAGAATATTCTTATACACTTCATGAATAAATTATTGTTGATGAAACAATTTATTGAATTGGGATCATTATTAAAACTAAATTATTTCTCACTGAACTCTTAGTATTTATCTTTCAAAATCGGAAGTAACATTTTAATTTTTTTTTCAATTTCAATAACATTATCAAATTCATCACGTACAATTTAGTTTCTGTCGATGCTGCTTCAAATCTGACTTCAAGTCGTAGACTCTTGTGACGTAGAAGATTCCAGTGATATATTAATTTAACAAACAAGATTTGATGTAAACTCAAATGTTATCAAACAATATTAAGTAATCATCTCTTGATAAAGCATTACCATCGTCCAAGACATGTATTCCTGTTTCAGAAAACAATATGTGTTATGCATTCACATATATAACATTGGTTTCATAATCTGATTGTATTAGTTTTTACAGAATTTGAAGTTCAATAATATAAATATATTAATATTTAATATATAATTAATATATACAGAGTGTCCCGTAATAAGCTGCCAAACGAAATGATTCTGTGGGTTGGAATAAAGAAAAAATTAAGAACAAAAAATTTGCAAAAACGCTTAGATTTCCAGATATCCGCCATTTTTTTACGAAAAAATATTAAACATTTAAAAACAGAAAAGATATTGAGTTCAGATTTGGTATACACATTTTGTAAGTTACGTTTTATAAGTGTACCAAAAATAAATATTATTTTGTATATTTCCAAATGGCCGTATAAATTATTTAATATTGAATATCTGGAACAGCACTTACTTTTTAATGACAAATAGAACGGTTTTCCTATTTTTTTCTCTAGGTCAAAGGATAACAGAGTTATTGACAAAAAATGAAACATAATTTTTTGATGGTTGTCTACAACACCGAAGATTGATTGACCTAAAACCAAAATATTTTTGCATTCTAATACTTTTAATAAAAATAATACGATCCATTGCTCTAAATTGATTACAAATGCAAACGTGTCTCTTATCTAATCCAAAACGGCGCCTATTTAAATTTCTTATTTAATGGTAGTATATTTTTTCTTCTTGTTCTATAAATCTTGTATTATAATTTGTCATTATTTTACATTTGTTGTACTGAATTGTTGTACTGAACGATATCAATATAATCAGTTACGATAAATATGATTAAATGATATCATAAGATAAACAGTCAATTAATTCATGTAAAATAAAATTAAAATAAAAATAATAATCATAACAGTTAAAAAAAAAGCAATTCATATTGGAGATATTGTAGGATGCCAGGTGCAGCTTAGGAAGTTTGGAATCTAACGGTACCGAGGGAAGAGTACAAGAAAAAAACAAAAGGAAACGGGACTTTAGCCTTGAGGGAGCAAAAGCGACTATGCACTAGAAAAAACCAGTAACGGTATAATTGAACAAGCACAGATGTGTGTAAAATGTGTATAAAAAAAATAGAAATCAAGGGAAAGTTAGCGTCCCTAACTGTACATTAGAAAGGGAAGTTCCAGATGGGTGCGAAAGAACGTTTTTCTCTTACAGCGGTTTGCAGAATTAGGTCAACCAATGAACTGAGGCCTCACTTTCAAAATCAACGGGCAGATTTGAAAAAAACGCCAATAAAAATACAGAAAAATGTTTTAACGAGGACTGAGAGCGAGGAAGGAAGGTGAAGGAGGTTGTTTAAAAGTCTAAGATCTTGACCCAAGAGAGAGAGAGAGAGAGAGAGAGAGAGAGAGAGAGAGAGAGAGAGAGAGAGAGAGAGAGAGAGAGAGAGAGAGAGACGAGTTGTCTCTGAGTCATCTTGATAAAAGAGTTTCTTTAAAGTTTTAAAGTGTTGTTGAGCAAGGAAGTTGAGCGTCTTTGAGTTTTGTAGTTGGATGCCAATCATCACCAGCTATATTACATCAGCGAGGAATCGATTTCGTCAGCAGGAAGGAACGCTTCTTCGGCAGATACGACTATCCGTCACCTAAGATCGTCAACGAGGGATTTGTGAGTGTTTCGTTTTTTTTTTTTTTGTTAAGTGGAAGAAATTCCAGTGAAATAATAAAGCAGTCAGTGAGATTGTGAAGTGTATTGTGAAAAGGTTATCAGTTGAAAAAAAAAGGAGCGAACCAAATGATAAGTACAATTTTGTTAAATATTCTTTTATTAATATTGGTAAATTTCACTTCAATTGAGTCATCAAAGAATTCCCCCCCCCCCCCCCGAGAAATTAGAGATAGCCTAGTGCTATTAAAATTTATATCTGTTTTGGGTAATTATATAGCAGAGCTGCCTCACTTCAAAATCAATTTTTATGTTTTTTATTCGTCAAATAAATGTTGGAAAAATATTTTATTATCGAAAAAAAAGTGTCGGAAAGATGATTACATAATATAATTACACAAGAAAATCTTAATCAGAGTCAAATTCTGCTGCAAATTCAGTAAAAGAGGAATTTATTGAATTTAAATGTATTTCACTCGTAATTCGCCATAAATGATGAAAACGAGTATTATACTCATTGTACTTTCTTTTAAACATAAATTCGGCTATATGGCCATGGAAATGTTGTTTTGAATTTCCATATCGCGGCACATTTCCTCGCACTTCCCTCCATTGACGTTCAATTGTCTGCGTATGTGCTTCAGTGTACGCATATGTAGGGCTGTATTATTATATGTCACGAAAGGTTTGGCCAGGTTGCTATATATATATATATATATATATATATATATATATATATATATATAACCACCTGGCCAAACCTTCCGTACGTTTATTGAAGTGAATGTCATGAGTATGAAAGATAACACAGAGTTAATTTTTTCACGAAAAAACTACTTGTGTAATTGTATTATTGTATTATGTAATCATCTTTCCGACACTTTTTTTCGATAGTAAAATATTTTTCCAACATTTATTTGACGAATAAAACCTTTAAAAATTGATTTTGAAGTGAGGCAGCTCTGCTATATAATTACCCTGTTTTGGTGTAAAAGAGCAAGCCGTGGCAGTAAATCAATATTATTTTATAGTTTAAAGTTTTAATTTGTTTTTTAATGATATGTTGTAAAGAAAATCAAAGCCGAGAAAGAAATTTGTATGTTTAGAGTTTTAATTTTGTTTCTTTGTGAAGAAAATAAAGGTTTTATGAGCCAAAGCAAAAATTAGAATATAATCTGGGCAAAATAATTGATGCTGTCCTAGAATTTATATTAGAGAAAGTTTTGGAATTAATTGTAACAAGTAAAAATTTTAAATTGTAACCAAATAAAATTAGGTTAGTATATAAAATTGTCTTGCAAAATCAATAATGTTATATTAAATAATTATTTGAAAGGTAAAAGAGTTGAGTTTTGTGTTTTATTTAAATAGGAGCTGAAATAATTAAAGTAAAGTACGTAATTGTTATGTTGTATTTGTCGCCCAATCGTAGGGGCAAGTAAAAGTTAATTAAATAGTTAAATTAGTTATTGAAGAAGAAGAAACTAATGTTATATTTGGCGACCAACCGCGTGGCTCAATTGAAGTTAAAAATAAATTGTTAATGATAATGAAAAATGTTAGGGTTATAAAAATATTGTAGCATAAGTAACATTTAATATTTTTCAGGAAAATTGTGTGTTATATTCATAAAATAGAATTGTGTTTTATGCTTACTAGAAGTAGAAAAAAGGAGTCAGAATTAAAGATGGCAAATGAAAGTGAAATTTACAACCAATTGGGGTTAGAGAGCGAAAGTAGTAGTTAAAAAGGGGATTATATATAGTTAGAATTGTCAGATAGCGATAAGGGGTCAGTAGACGGAAATAGTGTAGATTCAAGAGCGGAGTCTGTAGACAGAAATCTAGATGTAGCAACAACGACGGAAAATCAATTAGGAGGTGCGAGTATGGCAAGTTTCCAAGCGTTGATGGCGCAAATGATGGATGAAAACCGAAGGACAGCGGAAGAAAACCGGAAAAACACGGAGCAAATTTAGGAAAACACCGAGCAAATCGTAGAAAAAACGGAGGCAATAAGTCGAAAGCAAGAGGAGATGTTAGCTACGATCCGCCAAGAAATAAAAAATAGTGCAACCGCGGTTGAAGAAAAAATAAATAAGAAGATCGATGAGCGTTTCGAAGGAGTAAACAATCGCGTCAAGACGGTCGAAGTATCGGTCGCGGAAATTCGGACGGGTTACGAGGAGAAATTGAAGACGGTAGAAGAAGAAATCGGCGATCGCATGAGTGAATATCGCGCGGAAACGGAAAATCGCGTTCAAGAAGTCGAGAACCGCGGAATCGTCGTCGATTAGAGATTAGAAGAACTCGCGGGAAAGGATAAGGAAATGGGCGAAAAATGTTTTAAAAATTATGAGGCTAACAACTCAAAAATCGACGATTGTGCTAAGATAACGGCAGAGGTAGCACATAAGCTAATGGAAATGGATAAAAGAATGAAGAATTTAAAAAACACAGGTGAAGGTTACGTTAGCGAGCCGGAAGTAAGGAATGTTAGTTTTTCAGGGAGAGAGAGCGATTCCCGATACAGTTTTTAAACATAATGAGGGAAGTTAGTGAAAGCACGGTAGCAAACAGTGTAAATTGGATCGATCGTTATTTAAAGTATTTCTCCTTAAATAATATTTCAAAATCACTGAAAGTTTTTACGCTATTCCTATGCAACTGCCACCAAATAAATGATTCATCTTTTAATGAGATAATACAGACAAAAATTAGGGATCAGCTAGAATTCGGGAGGTTTCGCGGAAGAATGGGCGAGGAAGCTATTTCATACGCAGAAACCCTAATGCTACAGTGTTCTGAATTAAGTCCGCCATTAACAGAGGACCAGTGTAAGTAATTTTTCTGTGTACAAAGCTAGTGTACAAAGCAGGGAAACATTTCCACCCTAACATTTTAATCGCCATAATAACCAGAGGAATCAAAAGGAAACAGTAGTTTATAAAACTATTAATGGAATTCGAACACGCGAAAATAGAACAGTTGCATGAAAGGGAGAGCAACAAACAAGACAATTAATTGGGGTAGGCAATGGAGTGACCGGGGAACACAATGGCATGACAATCATAAACAACAAGAATAGCGAAAGACTGGAAACAATGCAGGTTCGAGCAGTGACCCTAAGAGTCAGGACAGGCGGGGTTTTAAAGAGCAAATTCCGAACAGAAGGGAAAAGTGAAAGTTACAAGGGGACCCAAGCAAGGACCGACAAGGGAATTTACAACATACTAGCATAATGAATACTTTATTTACAGACCTGAAGGATTGTTTAGAGGAAAAAGATAACCCATGTTTAATAAATAAGAATTTAACTAAATGTCCGGAAATAAAAATAGAATTTAACAAAGTGAAATTACAGGCACTAGTGGATACAGGTTGCGAGTTTAATTCCTTGTTGGAACGGTATATTTCGAAAACTAAGAAATATTGGGAAAATTTGAAGAGTTTCCAGTTGCCGGGGTGAACGTTATTGGAGCTACCGGCTTACGTTCGAAAAATGTTACAAAACAGATTATAATTAAGACAAAGGTAGGAGAGTTCATGATAGACATTCATTTCATAATAGTGCCAGAATTAATTAGAAATTGCATATTAGGATTAGATTTTTTAGTGAAAAATAAGGCCGTCGTAGATTTTATTACTAACAAATTAGAGTTAAATACCATTACCGAAAATAATTATGGTATAAAAGGGGAAATTATGTTTGAGGACCCGGAAGAAAAATACAATCAAACGTTAATCCAACACATGATACTGTAAAAGAAAATTATGAAACAAGTCAAGAAGAAATTTTAAACATAATTAATGAGTTAGGGCATATTTCAGCAGAACAAAAGGAGCAATTAAGCAAAGTTTTGATTAAATAAAAAAATGTATTTTGTAAAAAACCGGGATTAATAAAAACTTATCAACATAAATTACAAGTAACAGATAAAAGCCCATACTGTCAAAGGAGTTGGCCTATTACGATGAAGTTCAGGGAAAGCGTTGACCTTGAGATAAAAAGGATGCTAGAATACGGGATAATTGAAAGATGTCACAGCCCGTATATCAACCCTATCGTTCCAGTATGTAAAAAGGATGGGAGTGTAAGGATATGTTTGGACGCAAGAATTATAAACGCACGAACGGTTCCAGATTATGAGGGATCGCAGCCGATACAAGAACTTTTAACAATAGAAAAAAAACTGGATGAGTAGTTTCGATTTAACCAGCAGTTTCTGGCAGATACCACTACATATAGAGAGCAGAGATTACACCGTTTTCTTACATAAAGGGTTATGCTACCGCTACAAGACCGTGACATTTGGCTTGAGCACTAGTTTAGCCAGTCTCACAAGGGGCCTAAATTCAATATTAACCGACGAAGTAAAACGGTTTCTTACCCTATATGTGGATGATTGTTTGTGTCTGGCAGAAAACTGGACGGAACACTTAAATCAAATTGAAATAATTTTGGAGGTATTTAAAAACGCTAACCTAACGGTGAATCTAAATAAATCAAATTTCTATAGGCAAGAGTTAGAATATTTAGGATTTTTGTTAACCACTCAAGGGATTAAACCACAGGAAAACAAAATGGCAGCTATAAGAAATTTTCCACGACCAAAGACCGCGAGATAATTAAAAGGGTTTCTAGGTCTTACCAACTTTCATCACAAGTTTTCTAAAACTTATATGCATCCGTTACAGCACCACTGCAGGAACTATTAAAGAAAGGCGCGAAGTTCAAGTGGACCAGCGAAATAGAGGAAAGTTTCAAAAGAGTTAAAAGGGAGTTCGAGGAAGTAGTCACGTTACGACACCCAGACCGTAACAAAAGGTTTTATTATACAAACTGACGCTTCGGACATCGCAGCAGGAGGTCAACTATACCAGATTGGGGATGATCACGAGATCGCAGTGATAGCGTATACAAGCCGGACATTCAAGGGAGCGGAGCGATTCTACAGTACAGCGGAGAAGGAACTATACAGCATAGTAATCTGTCTCAAGAAATTTAGGACATATGTGTTAGGGAAACGATTAATGGTAATTACAGATAATAAGGCTATAACATTCATGAATAATTGTAGACTTTTAAATGCCCGTATGACTAGGTGGATCTTACTCATCCAGGAGTACAACATAATTATTAAACATTGTAGGGGGAAAGAAAACATCGTAGCGGACACCTTAAGTAGATTCCCAGAAGACAACGCGGAAGTACGGGAAACAGGTGACGAAAGACTGATAGAGATAATAATTTTAGTTAAGGGATTTAATTTAGAGAAAGGAAAAACGTTAAAAAACTTTGAAAATGTACAAGAAGGGGATCAAAATTGCCAAAAGATTATAGAAAATTTAAATAATAATAATCAAAAAATTCAGGATCATTACCAACTGTATCAAGGAAAACTATTTAGAAAGGAAAAGGAAATTTGGAAATTGATGATACCTAAGAACTTTGTAACAATTTTAGCTAAGGAAATACACGAAGTGTATGGGCACATCGGAATTAATAAATGTTACCGAATCTTTAAGGAAGATTTTACAGGGGATCACATCGCAAAATGCATAAGAGATGAGCTGATTAAATGTCCAAGGTGTCAAAAATGTAAATTTGACATTAAGCACCGAAACGCGGAGCTATCGCCGGTGGTACCAAAAGGGGTAGGAGGTTAGTATGCGTAGATTACTATGGACCTTTGCCAAAATCAATTGGGGGTTGCAAGTATTTTTCGTGATGATTGACGCATTTACGAAGTATACAAAGTTATATAAAGTTCGAAATACGACAACGGTAACAACGCTAAAACAGGTAAAGAAATACATACAGGAAGTACAGACACCAAAAAGCATTTTATCCGACAACGGGACACAATTTACATCGCAAAAGTGGGAAGCAGGACTAGCCGAGCTGGGAATAAGAAAGAAAACCATCGCAATTCGGAATCCACAAGGAAACATGGCTGAAAGGATCACGAGACAGCTGGGACAGTTTTGCCGAATATTATTAAATTACAAACATCAAGACTGGGGGAAAATCTTGGAAGTTATCGAAACATGCATCAACGAGTCATACCACGAAACCATTGAATCCACTCCCATAGAAGCGCAATTCAAACGAAAGCCGAAACGCAGTTGGACCAAATACCTCATAAAACCAGATTACCAACAAGAACCGATAACCAGCGATGCAGACATATACCTTCGGATAAAGGAAAAGCGAGAGAAGTATGCGAAGAAATTTAATGAACAATACCCACCTACGGAATATTAATTAGGGGAACGAGTGCTGGTAAGAGCCTGCATACCATCAAAACTTATTATGAAGCGGTACCATAAGTTTTGCGAGCTATACGAGGGACCGTACTTAATTAGAAATAGGATAGGAATTACGACTTATGAGTTAGGATATATAAATAAGGATAAAATTAGAGGAATATTTAATTGTAGGTTAATGAAAAAATATCATAGTTAGGAAATGTTAGAATAATGTGTGCAAATGGAAGGAAAGTTGTAAATATTCTTAAAAGGATTTATGACTCAAACTGCTTGACAAGGGTCAGTCAGAGGAACAATAGTCAAAGGAACTATTGTATGGTCAGAGGCTAACCGCACAAAGGAACTATATTGTGAAAAAGGGTATTTACAACCAATTATTGTTCAAAACAACGGGCGAAGATAAAAATTTATTTTAACCAACATTGCATAAAATCAAATTTTATCTGGGGACAATGTAACGATATCAATATACCGGTAATTAGTTACGATAAATATGATTAAATGATATCATAAGATAAGCAGTCAATTAATTCATGTAAAATAAAATAAAAATAATAATCATAACAGTTAGAAAAAAACAATTCATATTGGAGAAATTGTAGGATGCCAGGTGCAGCTTGGGAAGATTGGAATCTAACGGTACCGAGGGAAGAGTACAAGAAAAAAACAAAAGGAAACGGGACTTTAGCCTTGAGGGAGCAAAAGCGACTATGCACTAGAAAAAACCAGTAACGGAATAATTGAACAAGCACAGATGTGTGTAAAATGTGTATAAAAAAAATAGAAATCAAGGGAAAGTTAGCGTCCCTAACTGTACATTAGAAAGGGAAGTTCCAGATGGGTGTGAAAGAACGTTTTTCTCTTACAACGGTTTGCAGAATTAGGTCAACCAATGAACTGAGGCCTCACTTTCAAAATCAACGGGCAGATTTGAAAAAAAAAAACGCCAATAAAAATACAGAAAATATGTTTTAACGAATCAGCGAGAAGAAAGCCAGACCACGTTTCAAAAGAGGGGATAATATTTGGTACACACACACACACAAAGGAAGTTGGTCGAGGAC
Source organism: Aphrophora alni (assembly GCA_963513935.1). Lineage (NCBI taxonomy): Eukaryota > Metazoa > Arthropoda > Insecta > Hemiptera > Aphrophoridae > Aphrophora > Aphrophora alni. The sequence goes on along the minus strand of OY740765.1, from coordinate 54,312,070 downwards.
TGAGAGCGAGGAAGGAAGGCGAACAAGGTTGTTTAAAAGTCTAAGATCTTGACCAAAGAGAGAGAGAGACGAGTTGTCTCTGAGTCATCTTGATAAAGGAGTTTCTTTAAAGTTTTAAAGTGTTGTTGAGCAAGGAAGTTGAGCGTCTATGAGTTTTGCAGTTGGATGCCAATCAGCACCAGCTATATTACATCAGCGAGGAATCGATTTCGTCAGCAGGAAGGAAGGCTTCTTCGGCAGATACGACTATCCGTCACCTAGGAGCGTCAACGAGGGATTTGTGAGTGTTTCGTTTTTTTTTGGTTAAGTGGAAGAAATTCCAGTGAAATAATAAAGCAGAGTCAGTGAGATCGTGAAGTGTATTGTGAAAAGGTTATCAGTTGAAAAAAAAAGGAGCGAACCAAATGATAAGTACAATTTTGTTAAATATTCTTTTATTAATATTGGTAAATTTCACTTCAATTGAGTCATCAAAGAATTTCCCCCCCCCCCCGAGAAATTAGAGATAGTGCTATTAAAATTTAAATCTGTTTTGTTGTAAAAGAGCAAGCCGTGGCAGTAAATCAATATTTTATTGTTTAAAGTTTTAATTTGTTTTTTTAATGATATGTTGTAAAGAAAATCAAAGCCGAGAAAGAAATTTGTATGTTTAGAGTTTTAATTTTGTTTCTTTGTGAAGAAAATAAAGGTTTTATGAGCCAAAGCAAAAATTAGAATATAATCTGGGCAAAATAATTGATGCTGTCCTAGAATTTATATTAGAGAAAGTTTTGGAATTAATTGTAACAAGTAAAAAATTTAAATTGTAACCAAATAAAATTAGGTTAGTATATAAAATTGTCTTGCAAAATCAATAATGTTATATTAAATAATTATTTGAAAGGTAAAAGAGTTGAGTTTTGTGTTTTATTTAAATAGGAGCTGAAATAATTAAAGTAAAGTAAGTAATTGTTATGTTGTATTTGTCGCCCAATCGTAGGGGCAAGTAAAAGTTAATTAAATAGTTAAATTAGTTATTGAAAAAGAAGAAAGTAATGTTATAATATATATATATATATATATATATGTCATGGTGGACTCTGTTTTAGTTTATCGTTCATAATTCGGGTACTTATTGCAAACGTTCAAAAAAGTATTAATTTTTTTATTAATAAATACGATTTACATTTGTTTTATTTAGAGTTTAGCACGAACAAAATTAAATAGGCACCATTTTGAAATAGTTAAGGGTCACATTTGAATTTTGTAATTCACTTAGAGCATTGGATTTTATTATTTTTATTAAATATTAAAATATTAGCATTCAAAAATATTTCTGTCCTAGGTTTAGTATTAGGTGTTGTAGACAATTACCAAGAAATTATGTTTCCTGTTTTTCGTCAGTAACTTTGACCTTCAAAAAAAATATTTTAAGATAGTTTTGTTTGTCATTAAGAACGGAAACTTTTTGGTTTTTTTTTTTTTAAATTTTTTTAATGTTTTATAAAGTTAATGGTTTTCGAGATATTCAATATTAAATAGGCTATTTTATATGGACGCCATATTGAAATTATACTTAATAAATCCTTTATTTTCTGTGCTCTTATTAAACGTAACACAAAATGCGTATACCGAATTTGAACTCAAAATAGTTTCTATTTCAAAAGTTATATTGTTTTTTTAGTAAAAAACTAAATCTGGAAAACTAACAGTTTTCGGAAAATAATTTATTCTTAATATTTTCTTTATCCTGACCCACAGATTAATTTCCTAAGGTTTGACAGCTTTCTCATCGAACACCCTGTATATACTAAATATAGTTTATATTGAGATATATTTAAGAAAAATATATACCTCTAGGCAATCAAATTGGTTGCGCCCCTCCAACCACCCAAATCGTTATCGATATAAACAGGAAATAAAAAATAGAGTAAACTACTTTTACCAACTTACACTGACTTTCAAAAAGTTTTGTTGTAACAGTACGGAAAAAAATGAGCTTGTTTTATGCGTAAAAATTTCATTGAATAGTCTTTGTATTTGTTTTAATCTGTTCAAAATAAATCTGTATAAATAGTTATTTCAAGCTTATTATAACCATATATAATAGGATAGGATTTTTCTGATTCTTTGAAATAATCAAAAGTAAAATTACACAAAGCTGTTGTTGGCAGACGATGCTAAAAAGTAGTTTATCTGTACATCACACGTTTTTATTTACATACTGAAAATTGTTTCTAAGAAAAACAACAAAATATAAAAATGTACAACTATTGTTCTCACAATATGAATCACATCCGTAAGATTTAAAAAGTTCATTATAAAGTTGGTTCATCAATGTCCATAGTTTTCCAGTAACTTATAAACCCTCAAGCGATGATTATTTTTCGCCTCTCTTTGTTTTTATAAATTGTTTTTATTAACTTTTGAAACTCGAAGGGCTCAGTGAGATCACATTCAATTGCCATAACCATGAGAGCAATTGGTTTGCTTTGTCCCAATTAATTTATATAGGTAGTTTTTCACTCACTCCAATGTTAAAAATGAGCGTTCACCATTACAGTTATTTACGGCTATGCACAAAATAATTCTAAGAATATATCAACATTGAGAAATATGTTGTGAAGTTTTCTTATCTTTGATGACACGCAGAAAGGGTAAACAAGATTTTTTTCTTATTTCACATCACAGTTACAACCACAACACTGGCTAAACATGAAACAAAGACAAAAGGCTTATTTTAGTCGCTTTCTTAACCTCAAACAAGACAGACTTTCAGCAATGCAACTTGTGCACAAACTGCATAAAACACTACACGGTACCTGTGCGTTATTTATATCGAGAGGGGAGACAGCGAGACAGATGCAATGGTGCAACTTATCACAGAATAGGGTGACAGAAGAGCATTGCCATTGCATTTCGTTTTTTAATACAGACGCATGTCGTCTTAATTTATTCTTTGGTGTACTACTAGAAAGGCGAGATCGTTGCTTTGAACATGGGCGTCAATTTTTTTCTATGTTTCACACAAATAATGCATTCTCAAAAATAATTCAATCTTAAATTTTTCGACGTACTTTTTTTCTCAAAATTTTACGCACTAGGGACGTCACCAAAATGCCTAGTGGGAAATGTTGTACTGGATATATTAAAGCCTTTAAATAAATATATCCTGTTTAAATTTTAATGCCCACAAAATGTCTTTTTAAACGATTAGATTAACTTCAATCAAACGCCAATCTTCTCTCGGGTTATATGCTTCAATATCCTCACTGGCCAGCAGTTTCCAGCGATTCAAACTAACGGTTTCCAGGTTTCAGAATTTCCCGTCACGATGTCGCTGTAAAACGTCAGTCTGGTTCAGTTTTCAGTTGTATAGTAGAGGCCAAAGTTAAAGGTAAAGGGTCCAGGTAGACCGGGACAGCCCTAATCCTGTGTTGTCAAAACATTCATACTGTTGTGAACCCAAGCGCCTAACCACCCGGATGCCACCGGTCATAGCACCGATTCCATTGGTTTTCTTTGAAATTCTTGGAAATAACACGGTCCAATACAAATGCTATATATTGAACTGCTGATCGCATATAATTAAGAGTCGGGTCATTTTTCTCACCTGGTTAAGACCTTTATTACTAAATTTGAATCATAGTTCTACGACGCGCCGTTGAATTGTTATGACAAAAGACTTGCCGCTTACTCTAATGGAATCGGTTCTAATGACCGGTGGCAACCGGGTGGTTAGGCGCTTGGGTTCACAACAATACGAATGTTTTGATAACACATGATTAGGGCTGTCCCGGTCTACCTGGACCCTTTACCTTTAACTTTGGTCTCTACCATACACAACTACACATCGCCACATCTAGCTTTTCTTGCTTTCTATTTCACCGCACTAAATCTACGAATCGGTACCTGGACTTTGTATATACTGTTTAATGATTAAAACCTATTTATGTTAAAAACAACGTTGTAACATAACTTTTATCGTTGTTGTTAAATCCTTTCAGTCTCCTTATAAAAAAAAATGAAAAAAGAGCATAAAATAAAGACCCTTAGCCCTCGAATACTCTAATAGCGTCGGGGTCGGAAGTGAACAAGAGTTGGTCAAGAGAGACCTGATATGAAACATGAAAGATTTGGATCTAACTCAAGATTACACGAAGAAAGGACCCAGCTAGGGTTTTTGGGTCAGCCACACCCCCATTCACAATGTATGAAACTCTGAGGGTCTTGTTAATAACTATTAATCCGGTTTAATCGGATATTTGCCTTCATTTGTGTATTATAAAAACTAATACACGACGTTTCGAGAGTAATAAATCAACTCTCGTCATCGAGTGTAAAACTAGAGCATAAAAGAGAAAACCATCAGCATTGCTTAGGACCATGTTGGAAACTAAAACTAAATATATAAACTAAGAAAACAGCTCAAGCCTAAAACCACAAGACACAGATAAACACAAGTGATGGTAAATGTACGATTACATCATATTAATAATATCAACGATCCATCATTATCAAATAACTTTAAAACCAGTGTTGTTAATAAGCTTTAGAAACAAGTGCTTCTTGCAAGATATCTGCTTCGCTATGTCACTAGCACCTAACGACCAGTACTGGTATCTAAAGTAGGAAAATCCTTTCTAATCTTTTGTGAACATTAACTATCCCTACTATATAAAAAGTTAATATTAGCCATATCTGTTCCTCATTTTAATTAAATGAGATAGTTCTCCGAGAAGCACAGAAATTAATTTTTGTATATAAATTTATTTCCGAATATACTTAACAAAATTTGCTATCAGCATGCCCCTTATCAAGTAACACAATGTCCTTCGAGCAAGGATTTAGATTTATTAATAAACACACCCTTTGTCTTTCAAGCAGAGATTTTCACATTTAAATTAATTAAATACGATTCATTTGGTCCACCATGCCGAATGTGAAACGACCACCTATGGATCTACAGTTCTCCAGATATTTTTACCTACACATAATAAAGAAAGAAACCAATTTTGAAACATAGATTTTAAGTTACAAAAAAATATGCTGCACAGTATATTTCAAAGACATAAAACTGTCTGTTTAAAAACATGTAGGCCTACCAGGTAGGTAGAGATGAACAAATATTGAACAAAATGAAACAGCAGAACCTATTTTCGGACTCTAGAAACTTTTAAAATACAAAGTTTTTCTTTACTTTCAGGTTCGACCAGTCCAGTATCTAGAAATAATTTAGGGTTATTTCTCAAAGAAATACAATGTAACACCGCCTCCCAAATAATTCTTAAAATGCTAACGATTTTCATAAAATTGTTCTAAAATGTATCCTTTTAAAACACACACACAAAACATATTCTTAGCCATTATGTATGATTAAGCAAGGAAAATTATTGTAAATATTTAGCTTTGTTTTGAACCCTTGTTGGGACTTATTTTTTTTTAAACAAAATATAAATTATTTAATATAATAATATCGTGTGTGTGATATATCAAAACCCTTGCTATTTTACCTGCAGAGAAATACAATTTTTAACGTAGGTTTTTAATTTGTTTTTGAGCTTAAATAAATCTCAAATATGAAATTTGTAAAACAATTTAAATTATGCATGATTTGTTGGAAAAATATAGAACTGTCTGTTTATATATATATATATATATATATCAAAACGACACAATAACTGAAAATAAATTACAAAATGAAATCATTGAAACCCATTTTTGAAATCTTGATAAAAGTTTTGTATATAGACTACTGTAAATTAGTTTAGAACTTTTTTGTATGTACGTCATTTCACTATTTTCAACGACCATGCTAGTCTACAATATTATAAGAATGTAATAACTTTAAGTTCGCGGTTAAACAGGATGGTTTTGATTTTGACGTAAAACATAAACCAGGCTCCACACAGTATGTCTAATTAAGTCGATATCCAGGAGAGTTACAAATTACACCATCGGAGGTCCAAGGAAAGCTTAACATTTTAATATGGAACAGCTGCAATTGGCCGACTCTTATTTATTTAATATACGGCAAACGTTGGTTGATCCCGTGAGTGCCGACAAAGCACATTTGCGAGCTTCAAGGTCGTACGTACTACGGGACAATGTTTTGCAGTTTAAACATTTTGTGAATGGAGCATTGATCTTGCTGTTAGCTGTGCCTAGGGTATTGATTAAAGTAATTTTGAAAGCATGTCATGATTCGTTCATGACAGGGGGTCATGCAGGGATTTAGAAGACATTATAGAAAGTACGACAAAGGTATTATTGGCCTACATCACAGCAGATGTGGTGAAATTTATTGAGGATTGCCATAAATGTTAAACTATGAAGACGGACAGACAAAAGCTTAAGGGTTTATTGCATGTAAAGGGAAGTAATATATGTGACACGGTTAAAACCATATAATCCCGCGGATTAAGTATTAGATTTGGGATTATATTTAGGTGAGGTTTATGAGGTACAACGTTAAAATTTTGTAACATTTTGTGATTTTTTTTCCGTAATTTAAAACTCTTATAATATAAAAGGGTGAACAAATGTTTTGTTTGTTCAATTACAAGTATGATGGTTCGTACGTAAGTCTAGTATTATAAGTAGTTACGTTGTAAAATGTTTATTATTAATGTACAATACAGAATGACTCTAACAGGGGGTTGAATGCAATAATTTTTAGACCTAGAGGGTAGTTGCTTTTAAAAATTACAACGAAATTTAAACATGACGTTTGCTTAGTGAGGGTAACCAGTGGATAGGACTGTTGTACAATTGATAATTCTTTTGATACTGTATGATAGTTTCAAGGCTAAGTGACATGTTGGCGACCAAGACAGAAAGTAGTTGACACATTTAGCCAAGTTTTATGCAAGTTGAAGAGGAGATAAGAGATAAAGAAGATAGTATTGGTTACCCTCGTTCACTCTCAGAACGACATTCTCCTGCCGATTCATGAATGAGTTACAGTGTATATTATTGTATTTGTTTTAATATATTATTATCATGTTAAACTTAATTAAAAATTCAGAACACCAGAAATATAACATTAAAATATGTGACCTAGGTTGTTTTTGATTCATGAAAGTTGTTGCTAAGTGTAAACAATTTTGTTTATACTTTTTGAGATTATTTGTATAAAGTGTATGTGTGACATGTAATTTTAATATATTATTGTGCAATATTGTGTTGGTTATAAATGTATATATGTCAGTTGTGATAGAATATTTAGGTATAATGGTGGTGAGTACCTATTTTGTTTGTTTCTATTTTATACAAATAAATTGATGTATATTGCTTTTGTTGTAAACATCGAGACGATGTTACGAGGGCGCCGGTGATGTTAGGAATTAGGATAATTTTAGTCAAGAATTTAGTCTAAGTTATTTTTAAGAAGCCAGAATGACAAACAATTATTGTGACAGACCTGGAAAAAGGAAAAAATGGCTTAGCAAGCAAGAAAGACGTCATTGGTATTACAATGACATATAAACCCTTGGGTGGGAGGAAACGTGGTCAGTAGGCCAGGATTGAGCAAGGGAAAGTACTGCAGGAATTCTTGAAGAGCCAGGCGGACTTGCCGAGTAAGAGCTTCCTAGAAGTATTGACTCTTTGAACAAGCATCCACAAGAATTGAAAGCAGGATGAGCAAACTTCATGTATTAAGAGACTTTTGATTATTTCAATCAGATAATTAAACTATAACGTAGAATCAGATCTGTGACACAACAATTAGAGTCATTCTGGATGAATGATAATAATAAGAATAATGCAACGTTGCAATAAGATAGGAGATGGTGGTTCTTGTTAAAGTACTGAACCACTTCAGTACTGAACTATTCGTTTATATTGAAAATATTAAACCCAGGCAGTTTAAAGAACACAGGTGTGAATGTTTTTAGTACATCAATGCAGTTTGTTAATTAAATAAAGGACACTTTAGATGACGTGACGTAGGGTGGGGGTGAGACTCAAGGAGGTGGGGTTCAGGGAACGAGGGTTTGGTCCTAAAGTACCCTTAGTCGGGCCGGGAGGTGACTGATAGAAGAAAGAAGAGGAAGGATGATCGACTCGGAAGGGTCGAGGTGCTTTAGAGCGTGGAATGGTGGTGAATGGTTTCGGCCTACCGAGGACATATCGTTGGCACTGAAAAGGGCCAGTCGGTCTCAGTAGTCGGGGTGAGGTCGAGGAGATAGGTAGGATGCGATCTTGGCCGCTATGATGTCCACCCACTATCGCCGGGGCTAAAGCACCTACAATTTCCTTTTCAGGAGGCGACGCGAGGGAAGCAAGATGCTGCCGTTGCCCGAATTTCTAAGATTAATTTCCCTTACGGGAGGCCACGGGGTGACTATTGGAGAAGCGACGATCTTTGCAGTGAGGAGCAGGAGTCAGGTATTTGAAGAAACAAGACATATATGGGTTGAACAGCTAGCTGGTAAGCGGCAGGGTCAATGTGAATGGTAGGCAGCAATTGTGTGAGTGTGAATGAGAAACGAGTGTGGGTAAAGAAGCAAGTGTAAAGCCCGTGAAGATGGCTGGTTTCCCTGGAGGGTAGAGGTGAAGTGATGATGTGATCTACTGGTCACTAGGTCGCCAGGAAGAGAAGTGATGAGGTGTTCACTGAAGGTCTCCAGGAGGAGAAGTGATGAAGTTGTGAGGTTTTCCGTTGGCTTCCCGTAAGGGAAATCAAACGGAGAAATCCGGGAAACGGTAGCATCTTTTTTCCCCCGCATCGCCTTCTGAAAAGGATTTTGTAGGTGTTTTGACACTGGCGATAGTGGGTGGACCCAGAACTCCGTCGATGCCCAAAAGAAATCAAGAGCGACGAATCGCCCGCCGGAAGGCCAGGAGGCATTCCCGGCAGAAGCGTATCTCAGCCAAGATCGTTTACTCCTTCCCCAAACCTATATACATCCCTATCAGACCCGTCCGCCTCCTCAACCCTGCTCCCGGCGACCCTAGAGCCCCGCTATACGTGGTATTGTAGGCTACTTCCGTCAAGGGCTCTTTTCTGGGCCACCAAGAGTGCCGAGTACCATTCCCCGCCAAAAGCCCTCTCAACCCTCCCGGATCCATCCGCCTCGCCGTACCTTCTTTTAACATTCCCCTCCCAGCCTGACTAAGGGTACTTCCCTGAACCCCACCTCCTTGAGTCTCACCCCCACCCTACATCAGACGTACAGTATATACACTGTTATTATCCTGTAAAAGTCCGTCACATGATCCACTTATTGTGTTAATACTACTGTTTCAGATCTCTCAAGCATTTATCATTTGGCGTGATATCACTCACGGAGGTCGTCATTAACATCTGGTGTGAGTGATATCACACCTAATTATGTATGCTTGAGACATCTCAAACTGCGGTAATGTTTCTAACACAATAAGTGGATCACGTGACGGACTTCTACAGGTAATTATTAACCTCTAATTAAAATCAGTAATCCGGAGACAGTTCCAAAACCGTAACTCGATTCAAATAATTTGAAACAATAATACTGATTAAAGTTTTTTAATGTTCTGTATTTTAATTCAATAAATTTATCTTTAGTCTACTTTATCTCTCATAAAGTTTATCTTGGTCCTACTCTAACCTCAATTGAGTAAAAGTTTTGTTAGCAAAATAAAGCCTGTATTATAAAATATGGCTTATTCATATTCAATCGAATATTCATTAATATTTTAGAAAATCGCTTAGCTGTTTAGTTTGTTATTTCGCTAATATAAAGCTAAGCTATATAAGTGTCATTGAACAACGTAAGTAATTTATTGTGATTTTTCCCGGGGAAGTGGGAGGGACAGGTTATTTCGTCAAGGCCCTAGATATGTCCCTGATTACCCTTAAAAAGTAAAACTTTTAGTTTACATTTTAAAATATCTAGAACACTATCCCTCCATTTGTGCCCTTTTGGAGACCCTAAAGTAAAAAAAAAAAAGTAAAGTGTTTTCTCTAAATTCTTCAATACATTTAAGATAGGTGGTCTGTATATAGAAACTAACACGGCGTCCAGTGGAGTAATGAAGTATAGAAGTGACGGATAGTGACAGCTTATCTAGAGATAATTCAGTTATCTAGGAATGATTTGCTGTCAATCAACAACTTCAATATCACTATAGAGCGTCTATATACTGTTTAGTTTTGTGAGTGTAAAGGTAAAGTATATTTATTAATTTTAATATATAATATGATATGTATAAGCATAATTTATCAAGGTCTTTCAAATAGACTGCGCATAAACTTTCTTACACAGCCATACATAACTCAAAATACCAACTAAGATAATAATTTCAATGTAACTACTTAAATCGTAGTGGCGTTTTTGAAAAAGAAGGCTTTTTATAAGACCTATGTAAGCGTTTTTATCCATAACTACAGAAACAAAATTTTGAGGTATGTCGACCAATATATTTTTGGCATTTAGGTATATTTAAGAACATTTTCATCAAATCGTTTAAGCCGATTTTAAGAAAATTACAGTTTTGTGATTTTGTCTGATGTCTCAAATTTTAAGTTATCAAACAAAAAATAGGTTATAACATTCTAAATACGGTGAAAATATGTCCAAATATTCAATTTTATTAAAATTGATTGACCTGTTTATGCTGTAGTCTGCAGTACTGAGTATAAATTCTAATTCAGGTATTCACGAACAAAATACATCGAATGAAAAGAAAAAGTTCTAGCTACCTGTTTTTTTTAACATTTTCGGTCACTATAAATATAATGTAAAAGTAAATTTGATTTTTTCCCAGAGCATAATATTTTACATCCCGATAATTGTGCATAAAATCTCTTATTTTCAAATATTTCTGAAACTATTGACTCTACAGCAGCAAACATATATAAAATAAATTAAAGATTATGAAATTCTCTACAAAAAATAAAAGGTTATTCAATTTCTTCCAAAAACCAATTCGTATCCATCTAAAAACACTAAATATACGTTGCAATAGGTATATTAATATACGTCCTACTCCTTCCACACGACCATCTAAGTACTCTTTTTAATATAGTCCTATGCCACAGTTTAAATATTTACTGTAATATAAAAGTGTATATTAAATTATACTTGTTCTTTTACTTCTTCGGGATAAAAATAATTGTTCAAAATTTTATACTATAATTTAAGATATGTCTAGTAGGCTTACAGTAATTTACTCAGGGATGCTAAATGAATCCGTTTAGTTTTAGGGGGGAAATGTGTAGAACATTGTTCTTAGAGAATTTTATAATCTATTATTTACATGACCTATTTTTATTAAACCGTTAATAATTTTCCAATACATACGGGAAATGTGATTTTTACACCTTTGACTAGGTGTAAAATAATAAAATACAAAAATAAAAATCATGTGAACTTTCTACATTATGTTTCTAATGACTAAATCTATACAAAAAAGCAGTTAGCTCTAACTTCGAACTGATCTAGTTTTTAAAACACAATTACAGATAAAGCCTAAAATTTATCAATAAAATGATAAATTTTCTTGATAACTGACTATAACACTCAAAACTTTATGATACCAATTATTCTTTATTATAACATTTTACGAAGAAATGAAGGATTACAATAGAGGAAGTTGTTGTTAATTATCATGAAATTAATAATTTATATATAACTCGATTATCGTTTAGCCATAAAAATATCATCGTATTTCTCGTTAAAATAGCAAAATATTTTGTTTCTTGTAATTTTTTTGTAAATCTAATGGTTTTCGAAATATTCGGCATTAAAAATTATAAACGGTCGCCATTTTGAAAATGTATTAAATAAAGGGTTTGGTATTCTGGTAATAGGTTACATACAAGACGATTTAACCTCAATTTGGATTCAATATTTCATCCATTATCAAAGTTATAAATTTATACAAAAACACTGAGTGTTTGACTCACTGCGGCCTATAAGGTTCACTACAGTGAATACGGCGGTGGGATGTAGTCTTGGTTAGATTCCTTTCTTTCATCTTTCCTAACAGGTCTCTCTTGACCAACACTTGTTCTCTTCCGACCTCGATGCTATTAGAGTATTCGAGGGCTTGGGGGGCTTTATGATTTTCACCTGCTTTTTTTTTTTTAATAGGGAAATTAATGACTGAGAGATTTTTTCCCTTTAAACAAGAAGAAAAAAATATCTGTGCAGAATTATTTATTGTATTCTTGTTAAATCTAATGTTTAACAAATTTACTTCTTTTAATTTAGTTTTGAGTTATCGTAAATTTTATAATAATTATTATTATGATGTTTTATTAATTATTATTTAAAAAGTGTGAGCACATTAATCGAAGGATTTAGGAAACAAATTTAATTTGTTTTAAAGTTCTTCATATACTAAATTTCTCCCCCCCCCCACTTCATGGCAAAAGACATTATTTCATCACTGCCCACTTTTTATGTATCTAAATAATTCTTATTATATGATCTGTTTTAGCTTCTGTACTACAATGTTAATGCGACCTTTGCCTCCCCAACTTCAACAATTAGCAGAACTAAATCTCAATGAGGTTCCTGAGAGGAGGTTGCAGGATTTGGCACACATTAAAAATTGGTTGAAAAAACAGAGGCACTTATACCCCAGGACAGGTAGGAAGAATTTAACAATATTATTTTTCTTTGCCTTTATAGGGTGTTAAAAAATATTTGATTAATGTTTTTTAACTTCTTTCAAATACCATAAGGTCTAGCCAGTCTTGGATGGTGTGTATCGGATTAGTAGACCCTTCGCTCTCACAAAGAATATACTGGTACCACCAGACAATGGCTGGGTGAGCTACCTGCACTCCATGGCAAGATGCCTAGTATGCTATTACGACTTTTTAAATTTTATAATTGTTTTGTAAAGATTATATTGTCGGTATATACATGAAATTACAAGAAAAATAAGTCCAAACTTGACCATATTTACTACAAAGTAAGGAATACTTATAAGTTTATATACTTATAAAAGGTTTTTTTTTTTTTTTTTTTTTTTTTTTTTTTTTTTTTTTTTTTTTTAGAAGTTACTTTGTCAGTAGAACTATTTACAATATTTACAAAATCTTTTAAAAAGTGTATTTTCATGTTTTACTTCTTTTTTAAAAAATCAGGCTCTTTATTCCAAGGAGGCACATCCGATGTCTTCATCTTCGTCTATGCTCCATTCGTCACTCCTCTAGTTGTCATCTGGTACCAAGTTGATGATGAATTGTTGTACACTCGACTCATCAAGGCCTTCATTCTTTCAGTTTTCTTCCATGATTTTTTCCACATGTTCCACATATTTGGCCCACTTTTCTCTCGTAAAATTACCTATCGACTCCATGAATAGATTCTGGACATCTTTGAGCTTGAACGTTGTATTTCTTTTCTTGACATAGTAATTCAGGTTTGACCACACCATTTCAATGGGGTTATAATGAGAGTGATATGGTGGTAGGCGGATGATCTTGAATCCCCTTTTCACAGCCTCTACATTGATGACGTAGGTTGGTTGTGATGGTTTGTGTAGTCTGACAAGTTCATATAGCTCAGGTTTGCGCAGATCCTCCACGAAAGAAATCTTTCTTTCGTGCAGCCACTTAACAAATGTTGCTTTAGTGGAATATGAATTTGGAGCTTTATCTTTTACTCTCAATTGGTAGGGAGTAATTGTAGACCATAACAATCGTAGACCGAGGTGAAATTGCCGGTAGCAAGTGATCAAAAAACCGTTTTTTGAACACATCAGAATTCATCTCCTCGTGATAGTCTCCATTCTTCTTTGATTCAAAAAGAAAGGAGGAAGCATTTATCCAGCCTTTAGTGCTATCAGTATGGCAGATAATTAACAGTTTTCCTTTGCAAACAGGGGTGCCAATAGCACATAACACAGTATCGTCTGTCCATTCTTTGTCTTTGGCTACATTCTCGTTTAATCAGGTCTCATCCAGAAATACACAGTTTTTAATGTTTTTGCTATGGATTTTCCTGAGAAAACGACACCGTAGTAAGGCTGATGACAATTTTTCCATAAGAACTTTTCTGTTGTTTAGTTTTTTATACTGAAATCCCAAATCATGCAATATATTTAACAGAGATGATCTTCCTATGGTGTAAAGTCCAGCCTCATACAGAGGCAGAGAAACCTGTAGTTTTTTTGAAGTTAGAACTTCTTTTCACTTGTTCAGAACATGTTGACGAACTGCTCCTTTGTCAAACGAATCAACTTCTGTTACCGGCCTCTTCCTCTTGGTTCTACAACTCTTCGGAGTTCAAATTACGAGACTCTCTTCATCACCAATTAGGGAAAGTGTTGTGTCATCTCCGCCTTCCATGTTTAAAGAATCTTCATAGCAGTTATTTCCTTTGGTTTCTATAACTTGCTTCATTTCTGATTTTAATTCGTTGAACTGTCGTAAAAGAAATTCCACTTGCATTCGTTATTCATTGTAAGACCTTTGTCACATCAAGAAAGGGACCTCCATTGTTCTTCTCTTTTTCGAAGTAACATAAGAGAGAAGCTATAATTGTCCTGGCTTGGGTGTGTAGAATTTTACATTTTTTCGGCCCACTCATAGTAAAATCAGTACTACAATAAAGCTCCTTGAAAATATTATTTAGCAAAAATACTATCCAAATGAAATAACTACTACACCACAGTCGTGCCTGTTACGAGATTTAGCTAATAATGGCAGAATTTGGATTTGTGAAATGGTTTTAAAAGGGGAGGTTATTTGTCACTAATCGTTTTCTAATAACCATTGTAATATTCTTTGACTCATTTACAAGCAGATGTAGAAAGGGTGGATGTGACTAACTGAGGAGGATGTGGGTATTTTGCTGGATTATGTAAATCTTGTTGAAGATGCAATAACTCGTTTGGATACAACATTAAACAATATATAGGCCTGCATAATGTTCCAGTAACTTGCTATTTATTAAAGATGTTACAAAATATATTCATCATTATATAATTATATGTTTCTATAATTGTAGTTATTCCTTACTTTGCAATAATATAGTCGAGTTTGGACTTATTTTTCTTGTAATTTCATGCCGATAATATAAACATAATATAGCAATTCTAAAATTTGTAAAAAATTGTAGTAGCATACTAGGTTTCTTGATATGAGAGACAGGTAGCTCGCTCAGCCAGTGTCTGGTGGTCCGTCCCTGTGCGTGAGAGAGAGCAAAGAGTATATTAATCCGATACATGCCATCCAAGACTGGCCAGACTGTATGTTTGTATTCAGTGTCAAAAGTTGGTAATTTAAAGAATCTGTTAGATATTAGTAGTGGACCTCTAAATACTAATCATAACATGTTAGTGTGCAGAGATTCTATTTATGCCACCATTTAAAAAAAAAAAATTATACAGTTGAATTTTGCTAACTCAAAATTCAAGAGAATATACAAATTATTTGATCTTGAATGTTTTGTTTCAGAGAGATTTTTAAGTTATAGAGACTTTCTAACATAATTGTATTGATTGTATGAAGTTCGTCTAATAGAGATTTTATATACTTACTTTATCCTTGGTGCTATAACCCATTATTGGGCCATGGTCTCTTAAAGGGTTGTTCACCATCTCACTATCCCTAGAAACAGTCAACCAGTTCCAGATGTCCATCACTGCTCAAACAATCTACTCATTGCTTCTTTGGGTTTCCACTTCTTCTCTTTCCAGCTAGTTCTAAAATCAGAATTCCTTTCACACCCATTCATTTCTAATACATGACTTTGCCATTGCAGTCTTCCTACTTGTATGTATTTAACGAAATCAGGCACCTCATAGAGCTTTGCGAGTTCGTGGTTATAATGTATTTTTCACCTATCATAGACACAGTCTAAGTTTAGATAGCTTACAATCTAAAGTTGTTAAATTTGCTTAACAAATTATAAACTATATTTATAAACCTTACAATAGTATTTTCAATTGTCTAGTTTGAAGTTTAATTAGCACAAAATAAAAAATGAAATACATGATCTTAAATACATTTGAATTGGAAAGATACATGTATAACTTTTTAAAATATTGTTAATTGAGTTGTTGTTTACAATGTTTTAATCTCTATCATCAATAATAAATATACTGACCTATTATTTCTAACAGTAGTGGGTTGGATTTTTTAAAGTAGTTTAAAAGCCATTATTTTATCATGTATCTTATATTATATTTTAAATGGGAAAGATGCATGGATAACACCTTTTTTAATTCCTTAAAAAGTAAGTATTAAACATTTAAGATATACCATATACATATATACCACCCAAAATAACAATATACACAGACACACCAATGGCTGCTCATGACTCAGTAGTTAATCTAAGGACATATAATGTGTGTGCATATAATTTGAAGAAAGGACAGTAAGGACTATACCAGCCGCAAAGATTCGTGGCGGCTGAGAGCTTAGTACGGTTGGTCGGGTATCACCACCCCAATTAGCCCTCGCCTGGCCGCTCTGAGTTCTAGTTAATAGTCACCAACTGGCCAATAGGTACAGCCAGAAGAACTTTTTACTATTCGAAGTATATAGTCGTACAAATATTATTTTCGTAATCTGCATCATATCACAAGAAAATCAAGCCCAAGAACCACTTAGTTATGATAATATTAAGTATTCAGATTACTTTTAATTGTAAAGATGGTTAAACAAAATTAAAAGCTATATTTTTACAGGATTGTTAGTAAACATTTTTAAATCAGTTAATACCTTTGGTAAGAAGTAGTTAGTTGTCCATGCTGATATGAGATAGGTATAAGATGTGTTTACCAAACAAACTTATGTAAAAATTAGTTCTTTGAGCCAAAAGTAGACCTAGTTGTTTTAAACTAGATATTTAGGCCAGTAAAATTTGATGTCTTCTACGTCTGAGACATCGGAGTCGTCATTGTCGTCACTACCACCAGGGGACACAATCAAAGTTCAGTTTTGGTCGCCACATCCTGTACAATTGTAAAAAGTTGTTCTGGCTGTACCTATAGGCCAGTTGGTGACTATTAACTAGAACTAGGAGCAGTCGGGTGAGGACTAATTGGGGTGGTGATGCCCTACCAACCGTACTAAGCTCTCGGCCGCAACGAATCTTTGCGGCTGGTATAAGGACTTGCACCTCATTCTTCAGGTTCCATCACAGTCACCTCTCCTCATATCCCCTTCACCAGTTGCAACTCCATATCCACTGCTCACCTCCAGATCATACAAACCTATCCTCTTCTTCACTGCCCCTGTGTTTGCTCCTTTTTTCTCAAAGTATATTTCTAAGATTACTTGTTCTTATTATTGTGAGTCATTTTTATGCCATACATCTTAATAATATTTGTGCCAAAAAGTCTCAGCCTTACATAGCCTAACTCACTCAGCTGAGTTAATCTCCATATTGGTCTTCAAATCTTTTATTATTCTCAATCTACACTGCAGGTGCTTATCTGTTCTTCCACTATTGCAAACTATACTACCCAAGTAACAAAACTCTTGAACTTGTTCCACTTCTCCTTATACT
The DNA here is from genome assembly GCA_963513935.1 of Aphrophora alni. Classification (NCBI taxonomy): domain Eukaryota; kingdom Metazoa; phylum Arthropoda; class Insecta; order Hemiptera; family Aphrophoridae; genus Aphrophora; species Aphrophora alni. Next base: position 54,294,629 of record OY740765.1, on the reverse strand, counting down.
GCTAGGGCATTTTTGTTGTGTTGTTCACTCTAGGATCCATTGCCTTTTTAAATATTTTCTGAATGTTTTTATTTTTTCTTCCAATACTGGATTCTATAAATTCAAAATATCAAAACTCTTGGTTGAAATTTTTTCATTTTTCTCCTTATATACCTAGTACCTGTTATATGATGTTGTGTTCACTTTAGGATCTTTCGCCATTTTCAATATTTTCTGAATGTTTTCATTTGTTCTTCCAATACTGGACATTCCAAATAGCAAAACTCTTGAACGTTTTCCACTTCTTCTCTTTATACACCTAGTGGCTGTTATGATGTGTTCACTTTAGGATCTTTTGACATTTTCAATATTTTCTGAATGTTTTCATCTGTTCTTCCATTACTGGATACTATACTTTCCAAATAGCAAATCTCTTGGTTGAACGTTTTCCATTTTTATCCTTATACAGTTAGTTCCTGTTATATTGTGTTCACTTTAGGATATTTTGCCATTTTCAATGTTTTCTGAATGTTTTCATCTGTTCTACCATTACTGAATACCACACTTTCAAAATAGCAAAACTCTTGAACTTGTTCCACTTCTTCTCCACACCTAGTGCCTGTTATGTTGTGTTGTTCACTTTAGGATGTTTTGCCATTTTCAATCTGTTGTGAATGTTTCCATCTGTTCTCCCATTACTTAATACTACACTTTCCAAATAGCAAAATTCTTAAACTTGTTTCCCTTCTCTCTTTATACGCCTAGAACCTGTGTTATTGAGTTGTTCATTATAGGATCCTTTGTTTTGTGTATGTTTAACTTCAAGCACATTTTTCAGCACATTTCTGTATTAATTTCTGTGTTATACAGGGTGGCTAAAAAGAAACTTGCACACCCCTTTAACTTTTTTACCATTTGAGTTATTTGAATTCTGTTTGCAGCAGTCTTTTCAGGTACAAGGGACTACAATGATGAGCTTAAAATGACCAATTTTGAGCCTTTAGGAGTGAGTGGTGGGGGTAATTTTCAAATAGGACCTGTAGTCGTGTGGTACCTCATTATAAAGGTCTTGATGAGATGAGAAAAATGACAAAGAAAATTTAATTGAGCCACTCAAACCAAAATGGCGACCAAAAGTGTCATTGCACTTGACGTTAATGGTTGTCTGAAAGTCACCTTTATGTTATATGTACAATTCAAAAAATGTTTCCAAAGTATTGTTCAAAAAAGTTATTTTCTACTAAATATATTGGTCAATGATTTCATGATGTATTATTGTCTCGAGCTTTCCTGTGTCTTGTTTTATTGGTTAACCTTTATAACAATGGGGAAAACCCAAGTGAAAGCCAAACATGTCTCTTTGCATTATTTTTTGCAAAGTCTGGAAGGGATTTCCTTAACTTTGACTTATTTGTTTTTAGTTGAATTAACCTATAGTAAACTACTTTTACAGTGATTAAAAAGTCGTGTTTTATTAACAGTGTATTTTATGCCACTACTTTAAATGAAACATGTTTTTTTTCAGTTCAAGAGAGAGTAAAAATTGTCTAACTATTTACACAGGTACTACTAAACTGATTTAGGTAGGTATCTACTACCTCCTAAGATACTCCTACTACCTTTAACGAAATACATCATAACATTTAGAAGGTTGCAGTCACCAATTTAATACAGGAATTTCAATGTACCGGCAGTGTTGTAGATGAGCACAAGTCAGGTCGCCCCAGTACTGATCAAGTAATTGAAGAAGGCATTTTGGTTGAATTTTGCTATGCAAGGTTTACAATCGGTAAGGGGAGTTGCTCGTAACCATAATTTAAGTAGGTGGTCGTTTCAAAAAGTATTTTAAAAACATAAATTTCATCCTTATAAAATGAAATTATTACAAGAACTCACCGAAGAATATTTTGACAGAAGAACCAAATTTTGTGAAATTATGACACAGAGACTTACATCAAGAACTATCTCTTCTTTGAATATATTTTTTAGTGACGAAGCTTCATTCCATTAAATGTAGCAGTTAATCGACATAACTGTAGGTATTGGTCCCAAGAAAATCCTCACAATGTAGATATCGATAAAGTGACACTCAGCACCCTGAGCGGTTATATTTATGGGCAGGAATAATAGGTAATTATCTTATTGGACCATTTGTGATCAATGGAAATTTGAATGGTAATGTTTACAATGAAATGCTGAACACACAAATAATTCAAGCTCTTGACCGTTGGTAATTCATTGCCAATACATTTTCTTATATCAGATTCAAAGCTGTTCACATTTATTTTTGACATGTACTCTCTAGTCAGCTTGGCATCTAAAGTAATACCTCGATATTTTGTATTATTCCCATAAAGCACTATTTGATTATTAATAGTCAGTGGTAGTTATCTTTCTTGTTATTGAAGTTCACATGTACTGAGTTTGTTTTGTTTAGCTTTATATGCCATATTTTTAGTCCAGATACTTATTTCATTGATTGCTTTTTACAATTTCTTTTTGGCTTCTGCAGCATCATCACCTACAGCTAGGATAGCGGTGTCATTAGCAAGGTTGGAGTAAAAGTGTCATTGCTTTGTGGAATATCTTGTATGTAAAACAGATATAGATTTGGAGCAAGAACACTCCCTTAAGGTACTCCAGCTATAATCTCCCTCAAGGTCAAATACTCAAAATTAATTCAAACTCTGAAAAGTCTATCTTGTAAATAGAATTTCAATAGTTGATTATATTTTCACGACGTATTGCATTTAGTTTGCTGTTTGAATGCCAAACTTTGTCAAAGGCCTGGGTAACATCCAGAAACAACACAGAACATACTTTTTAATCCGACTTGTCGATATTGTTTGTTTGTTTATGGACTTGATCTATTGTCGAGTGTTTGCCACCAAAACCAAACTGATAGGACGGAATCAAAAATTTCTCCTGAATTACTGGTTTTAGTTGCGTTAACAAGTCTCTCAAAAACTTTAGATATAGTTGGTAATAACGATATTGGGCTATATGATGTCTTCTCATTGGAAGTATTCCAGGTTAGGTATTATAATTACCTTGGCAACTTTTCACTGCATAGGAACATACGAAAACCTTAGTCTCGCATTGATAAGATATGTTAGCTCCGTAAGAGCCTTTTTGGTAATTCTTAAAAGACTTTTGATGTACCGCTATCGTACCCTGGTGCATTTTTTATGTTTAATTTAGTTTTTACCTTGTTGATTACTTCTCTTATAGTGACTGGTTTAATTATTGTGCGTCCACTAATATTAATATTTGCTAGTTGTTCTTCTGAAGTTTGTCTTCCATATGGCTTAAATGTCTTTACGAAATAACCAGGAAATAAATTTACATTTTCTTCATTATCTCTGGTCTATGTACTGGTCTCTGGTCTTCCTTTAGGTGATTGATTCACTGGCTTTTTTAAACTTCTAGAAGCTTTCCACAATTAATAGTTAATAGCTTTATCATTCGACAGTTCCTTAAGATAGCTAGCAAATGTTTCATTTATCATTTCCTAAATCATGATTTTTAGTTCTCTGCATAAGTGGTTTAATAAGTTTTTAGGCATTGGTGTTCGAGACTCTTTCCATCTTCTTCTTGCTTTTCTCTTTTTAATAATTTTTTCCTGTATTTCCAAGGAATTACATATTTCCTTTAAGTTTTAGCTTGACCTTCAACTTCAATATCGAAGTCTTCTATAGTCTGTAATGGAGTTTTGGAGTCAATTCTTTCTTCAAGAAAACTTCGAAATCCATCCCAGTCGGTATAGATGTTTACCAATGCAGAACTTTGTTTTGTTTTTTAATAACTGTTTGGTTCACTTTAAGAATTATGAGTGTGTGGTCATACGATAAATTTTCAATCCCCTCTATTACTATATAATTGGAAGAAATCCCTTTAAGAATGAAGAGATTTATTATATGTGATATCTCTTTCTCTAATTATAGCCAATATGTTGGTTGACCAGTAGATTGGAGTTCAGATCTTTTAACTTTGGTAGCCTAATATAATTCCCTTTCTTTGGTGAAATTAATCTCGAACCCATGTAAGTGTGCTTGGCGTTAAAATCTCCTCCCACAATAAAGTGCTTGAAAAATACTTGAAACTGATCTTTTTCTATAATGTGTCTTGGTGGACAATACACAGCTGCGACTATTGATTAATTACTTTTAGTTTTTATCCTGACTGAGGTTGCTTAACTCATATTTACCTCTTCATAGTGTTTGATGTTTTCTTTTATAATGACGGCCGTTCATGCTCCCTGCTCTAGACCTGTTGCTAGGATGAATTGTAATCCCTTATCCTCATTAACGAATCTTTAGTGAAATTTGTATCTGAAACAAGATATACATCGCTTTATGATGCTCAAGAAACAATGTTGATTAATGTTTGTGTTTTAAGAGCCCATCAGCATTCCAGACAGCAATTCTCATGGTCTGTGCTTAATTATAATTTTTTGGTCATTGTTTTTTTAGTTGCTTTCTTAATACCACTTTCTAATTTAGAAATGATATCTAGTACCACTTCATTAAACTTCTCTTGTTGATAGAATTTTTCCAATAATTTTTGTAGTAACTAGATTGTTACCAGATCAGCTGGTACTTGATTGGTGATAGAGGCAAAGATTGGCATATGAGTCTTGGATTAATGTTTGCAATGAGTCTTTTTCTCTAATTATGTTTGCTTTAGCTGCTCTATTTTTCTGGGTTGAGGTATTTTGTAACATTCTCTCTTGTTATATGCGGTTTTTTATTAGTACCCTTTACCCTCATTTTTTGTATTTCCTTAACTACCCCACAACCTCAATAGCTAGCTAGATGGGCCTCACCACAATTGTTGCACTTAGATGGAGAATTTTTGCTTTTTTTATAGTTTTTGTTAGTTGCAAACGAGCATACATAACACATTTTGCATATCTTCTACAAAACCATTAAGTATGTCCATATCTGCTGCATCTTTTACATTGATAAATTATTTATGGTTATCTTAAAGCCACAATTTTGATTTTCATGCCCATAGCTTCAGTTAAAAAAAAATTATTATTTTCTACTTTTTCATCTTTATGTAAACACAGCATAAGTAAAGGCAAAGGTTGCTATGTTTTTTTATTTAGTACTATTTAGTATTTTACTACGTTTTAGACTTTAAATTGTTTTCTTGAAAAATTGTCTACAAAATCTTCAGGCTTACATGTAGATGAAATATTGAGCCAATACATTGGTGAGTCAATCATTTTTATTTTCATAAGTGAACCATTAAATTTTATTCTGGTTCTATAACCTTAGAATTCTATAACAATTTCCGATATTAAGCTCATCACTACTTAACGTATAAACCTTAAAATCTTTTTAAGAAGTCCACTGAGCTGAGTATTAATGCAGCTCATTTGTCTGATCCGCCCACATCAATGAGACCATGTTCTTAGTAAGAAGTCCGTTGAGCTGAGTGTTACCACAGCTGAGTTGTATAATCCACCCACATCAATGAGTACAGTTCTTAGTGAGAAGTCCACTGAGCTGAGTGTTAAAACAGCTCAGTTCTATGATTCACCCACATCAATTAATCCATGTTCTTAGTAAGAAGTCCACTAAGCTGAGTTTTTTATGCAGCTCATTTGTCTGATCCACCCACATCAATGAGTCCAGTTCTTAGTAAGAAGTCCACTAAGCTGAGTTTTTTATGCAGCTCATTTGTCTGATCCACCCACATCAATGAGTACAGTTCTTAGTGAGAGGTCCACTGAGCTGAGAGTTGTTGGAGCTCATTTGTATGATCCACCCACATCAATGAATACAGTTCTTAGTGAGAAGTCCACTGAGCTGAGAGTTGTTGGAGCTCATTTGTATGATCCACCCACATCAATCAGTCAATGTTCTTAGCGAGAAGTCCACTGATCTATTTTTTTACGCAGATCATTTTTATGATACAACCACATTAATTTACTATCACAAACTATGAAAGCTATGAAAACTCTATTGCAGTTTCACTGTGTTAGGAAATAATTAATTTAATGCAGGCTTTAAATAAAAAAGCATATATTTAATCTTTATTGAATATACTCTAAAATTATTTTTGTAAAAGTATTGGTAAGAAGTATTGACTTTTAGACTAATAGTCGTAAGGATAATTTTCTATACTGATAATATGATATACTTTACACAGTGTACACGATATACTGTAAAATGCGATTAGTGTATATTTAAAAAATTTCAGATGATCAATGGCTGCTGACTTTTCTGAGAGGATGTAAGTACAGTCTTACAAAAACAAAACAGAAGCTTGACACTTACTACACTATGAGGACAGCTCTACCTGAGTTCTTCTCTAACAGAGACCCTTTCATACCTCAATTGCAACAGATTTTGAATTTAGGGTAAAGTATACTTTTTACATTTATTAATCATATTTCTTTAAAGGATAAAACATAGGCACATACATTTATAATTATTTCAGTTTCTATTATTATTTAACTGACAGAACATTTCAATAGTTCTGTAGTTAACATTTAATGGCGGGTCTCTGTAGTTGGTAGCCTAATTCATTGTAAGCGTAAATGATCTGACTACTTTTTATAACTCTAGTACTCATAGAATGAATATACAGGATGTCCCGAAAAAGATAGAGTGGTTATTATTTTGAAATTACGTACTTGAAAATGAACGTAAAATGTCACATAACATAAATAGTCGAATTCCGCATCATTATCAATCTATCTGTATTGTTGTTCTTATACAAAAAAACTTTATAACTCCAGAAGTAAATTAATATATTGAGTTCACATGTTATGTATGTTACATTCTATATGTGTACCAAACTCAGAGATATTATTTGTATAATTTTCAAAATGGCGGGCGTTTACAATTTTTAACGTTGAATATCTCGAAAACCGTTAAATTTTAAAAAAATTACAAGAGACAAATTATTTTTTAATTTTTTTATAACAACTAACAAAATTTTTTTACATTTTTTTTTCTGTGGGTCAAAGGATAACCTAGATATCGACAAAAAACACAATTTTTAGTTTCTGTATTTACAATGTCACATAACATATAGACTAGTCGAATTCTGCATTATTATAAGTCTATCTGTAGGTTATATTTGTTCTTATACAAAAAAACATTATAACTCCAGAAGTAAATTAAGACATTAAATTCACATTTGGTATAAGCATTATGTATGTTAAGTTTTATATGTGTACCAAACACAAAGACATTATTTTTATAATTTTCAAAATGGCCGGTGTTTACAATTTTTAACATTGAAAATCTAAAAAACCGTTAAATTAAAAAAATTACAAGAGACAAATTATAATTTACTTTTTTATAAGGACTAACAAAATGTTTTTTACATTTTTTTTCTGTGGGTCAAAGGATAACATAGTTATCGAAGAAAAACACAGTTTTTAGTTACTGTATCTACAATATCCAAAATTAACCTAAGACCAAAATTTTGAAGTACAGTATGGACATTTATATCCATAGAAACCAAAAAATATACTATTATTATTTAGTTTTAAACAGCGGACCTAACTGTGATTCATGTCATAGTGTGCGTTATTGGCCTTATATTCATTATTACTAACGCTAAAATAAAAAGTAACTTGTCAATTTATTTGTTTAAGAAGTTTCCATGGATAAAAATTAATACAATTCAACAATTTTTTGGTGTTTTCTAATTTTGGGAGTTGTAGATCATTACCAAGAAATTGTACTTTTAGTTTTTTGTCGATAACTCGATTATCCTTTGACCAACAGAGAAAATTTAAAAACATTTTGTTTATAGTAATTAGAGAAAAAAATTCGTCTCTTGTAATTTTTTTAAAGTTAGCGGTTTTCGAGATATACAATGTTAAACATTTTAAACTGCCGCCATTTTGAATATTATAAAAATTAAATCTTTGTGTTTGGTACACTTATAGAATGTAACATACAAAATGCTAATACCAAATCTGAACTTAATATCTTATTTATTTACTTATTAGAGTAATACTTAAAAAAAAAAAAAAGGCGGATAGACGGGATGAAGCCGAATTTGAGTAGGCTATATTTATGTTATGTGACATTTTTTTGTTAGTTATGATGAAAATAAATAGCCAGTCCACCTTTTTCAGCACACCCTGTATATACAAATTACAAGAAATTTATTTAAAATAAGCAAAACTGTGGAAACTACAATCACTATTTTCTGTACTTTAATTACTAATACATAATATATAGGCCCTACTCTTTCTTTTAAAATACCTTCTTTTATCGTATGATTTTAATTCCTAACAAAATACCGTTAAGATACTCCCACCCTTTCTTTATGCAGTGGAACTCAAGTATTCCGAAACCTTTTCATACAATCATAACTTGACCAACTCCGTCAATTCAATTAGACATGTTTCTCACTCAATTTAAGGTCTGCATCCATTTTATGTAGTGGTCCTCCAGGTATAATTTTTTTAGTTTAAAATCATTTCTATTCTTATTTTACCTTTTGGTCCTACGAGACTGGACATAAAATTTCTTATGTTAGTCAACATTTTGGTTCATCGGGCCAAATAGAAATTATATAATTTGCTAATTGAACCACTATGTCCTACTATGCATAAGTTTCTTATGCCTGTACAACCACTTTAATTCAGATCTCGCCAACGTTATTAAAGCCCTTCGTAAAATTATATCTATTACGAAGATACCACAACGCATCCCATCAGAACATTGACATCTCTACAGTACTGAATTTCAAACTATCCACTAAGGATGAGATAATCGGTTACTATCTCAGTAACGGTTATTTCGTTATTGCTACTGGTCATTAACTAGTTATTTAAACGGTTACTCAGTAACGGATATTGTAGTCTGGGACAACCGCATAACCCGAGTTTTGTTATGAAATAGTCCTATTGAAAAACTATACTTTTTAATATAACGTATTACAAATAGATTTTCAATCATAAATATAATCATAAATATGTTTGAAAACCTTATTGTGATGTTTTGTGTTTTACTTTTGTAACAAATTGTTCAATTTAGTTCAATTTAACCTCCCCTCAACTATAAAAAAATTCAATAACATGCCTTCTACTTGAAACAAAAGTCTTTTATAATACAGGAATTATATTAATAATACTATTGAATTGTCATCAAAAAATAACTCATAATCAAACAATTAACCAAGGATATTCAAGTAGCAATAATTTAGAATTCCAACTGCAACTGTTAGTGATCCATTAACATAATGATAAAAGAAAGTCCCAGTTAGTCGTTCTCCAATAACGAAGTGAGCAGCAATAATCATCTGATGCTGGTCTGACAATTGAGTAACTGTTTTGTGATATCCATTCTAGATACATACTGATATTACATTATACTTGAGTACTTATCCACTAAAGAGACAAACTAGCTAGTAGTTATTAATATTTGTAAGTTACATAACAAGATGGTTAATTGAATCTTGTGTTTTGAATTTGCAATTATAAATTTTGCTGGCAGCAAAGAAAACTAATACCATTTTTGTACTTATCACAAGGTTCCTTATTAAATAAATACTTTTTTTTAAATTTAGACAAATGTATTGTAAATAATATACAAAGTATTATGCAGAGAGCACATACATTTTCATTAATAATAAATGTATGCTATACATAGGATCTCAAATATAAATATATATTTAAAAAAATGATATATATAGGAAGTAATATATAACTATTCTTAAAACGCTTTCTTTGGCAACAAAATAAAAGACATCATATCAAGATAAAAACATTTAATAGCAAAAAAAATCACAACATAGGCTACGTTTTGAATTTAAATTTAAATTTAAAATCCAAACTTTATTATAAGGTCGCAGTTCCATTGTTATCTTGAGTGAAATACACCAAATATCATTTAGTTGTTCTCTACTCTTTAGGCAGATTAGACATTGAATACAAACCTCTTTCAAAAATGTAAATAAAAATATAAAAGAATAAATTTCAAAAGTTGTACTTGTAAAAAAACAAAAATGTAGGCTAAATGATATATTCAACACCATTGAAACGCTTCACTGCCGAGCATCTGCACAGTGAACGTAAAATGAAATTTATCCCCTTATGTTTTACTGTATACTGCATTACCACAGAAGAATTGAATAACTGAACGAAAACGAAGGAGGTTAGATAGAGGAAGGGTGAAAACTCCCCACACCATTTAATATTAAATGACATTAAAACTGTCTATCTCATTTAATATCTTTCTTTCTCGTATTATCCCCATATTACCGTATTACCGCATTATCATATTGTCGCATTATCGAATTGCCGCATTATCGTATTATCGCATTGTTGCGATTGACACTTTACCTGAAATTCGTACAACTCCGCCCCCCACGTTGATATTGTTTCTACATCTTCAGAATGGGACTTACTCACCCGTCACTCCAATTGGACGACTTTAATATGAATCTTAGCTTAAGTCTTCAAATTGATCGAAAATTGTAAAACAACAGCCAAAAATGCTGGACATTTATTAGTTAAAGAAATTGTAATAGCTGAAATCAAAATTATAAAATTAGGTCAACACCATACTTTTCTTGAAGAAATTTCACTTTTAAATTATAAAAAACCTTGTACTATAAAATTCCAATGACGGTTAAAGTTATAAAGCACTGGGTGTGGTAAATTCTCATAGACATGTTTCTCATTCAATATAAGGTCTACATCCATTTTGATGTAGTGGTCCTCCAGATATAAATTCATTTCTATTTTTACTTTACTTTTTGGCCCTACTAGAATGGACAAAACATTGTCTTTTATTACTCAATACTTTGGTCGGATAGAAATTATATAATTTTCAATATAATTTGCTATAAAATTGAACCACGTGAAGTCTATCACCTAGTGAAGTTTACAAAGTTTAGAGGAAATCGCAGGGAACAAAATAGTATAACTTTTCTGTAAATAACAATTTATTTGACATTTTTGTAGACCTATGAAACTTGAAATTAAAAGCAGTTAAATTTTCATTTTTTATTTAACAGTAAAGATAAGAAATACTCCAATAATGTCAGGGTCGGTATCAAAAAGTTTGACCTTGTATTCGAATTAAATATTTCGTACGATTAAAAAAAAGATCCGGACTTATAAGATTAATAAATAGAACATAAACGCAATTCAACGACAATGTCACCATCCTCACAAACAAATTATAACCAATTAATTGATCATTGAATCGCATTTTGTGATTATTTATGTTGTTCTATTTATCATTTCTTATTAAAGTTTTTAATATTTTACAGAATGTGTTTTCCATTACCGGAAGCAGACAATCTTGGACGAAGAGTTTTTCTTTTCCGCATCGGAGTGTCAGACCCAAACAAAATGAAACTGGTCGATCTTTTCAAGCTTAATTACATGAACATGGACATCGTGTTAGCCGAGGACGACCGGGCAATCATTTGCGGTGACGTTACTATACTTGACCTTCAAGGTATCACACTTGCGCACGCGACTCAGCTACAGCCTGCTTTAATCAAGAAGCAAGCCGTTTGTTATCAAGTAAGCATAGAAAAATAGTGACATTTGGGATAGACTATACTTTGTAGTCTATAAATAAACTTACACTATTGGAAATTGATAATTTAATATCTACCGGTTCTATTAATAGGAGACATGTTTTATTACGTTCAATAACTCATCCTTGTAAACCAAGCGTGGCTACTGCCTGGCGTGTTACGCGACGCATAATAATTAAAGGCGAATAACCTTTCAGTCTTATAAAAAATAGAAGATGAATTAAAGTCCCCTAGCCCTCGAATATTCTAATATCCTCAGGGTTGGAAAAGAACTTGTCTTTGTCAAGAGAGACCGGATAGGAAAGATGAAAAAGAAGGATCTAGACCAAGACGTGAAAAAAATGATAATTATGTATTTACAATAAGACTTTTCTATGTGAGACTGTCATCGCTTATTTATCATGACCATAATCATATAATCACCAACATTGTAACACCCATACACAAGTTTATTCTGTGCGCGTTCATCAATTGATTTTTTCCTTCTTGTTTAAATTAAAAACACCTCTCGGTCATCATCACCTTACAAAAAAGGAAGAAAAGATTATAAAATAAAAAATAGTCCTGGAATACTGTTATAGCGTCAGTGTCGGAAAAGAACACGAGTTGGCCTAGATAGACCGGAGAGGAATGAAAGGAAAGAAAGGAATCTAAGCCAAGACTACATGAAAAAAGTGTAGATCCAGCTAGGTCACCACAGTACTGCCAACCCTGTACTAACTATAATATGAGCCCCTGAGGGTAATATAAATTTGTAAGTATATAAGTTATGTTAAATCGAATAAAGATAGAATATAGAGAAAATAAGTTTTCGTCATATCGATATTAGACATAATGAAGTTTGTGTATAACTTCTACTACGTTTTGTGATGTGTTAAAATTTTCGGTTCCCATCTTGAATCCGCCATATTGGATTTGAGTCAACTTTTTAAATGGCAACATGGTGTTTTGATTCATGATTTAACATCGTTTTTCAACCCTGAGTTTATTGGTATAGATATTTTTTTAATATCTCTCACTTATCTCCAGTTATTCACGAAAGCATATAGGAAATAGTATGGAACCCTGAGGGTAAACTGAGAAATCATAGTAAATATTCTTACAACTACTGTACATAGGGACACCACACACAGAGAGAAATAATATGCTTAATAAGTGGCCTGCTCTTTGCATTGTGATTCACTATTAATTGAGATCATAGTGGTAGAAAATATTATGAAATATTCATCTTGTGTATATATATATTCTGTAATGCTGACTGTCTTGACTGAAAAACGATCCTATAACCCACCAATAGTGGGCCTCGGTGTCCGGAGCCCAATTCTTTTGCAAGGGTAAAGGATCCAACTAGGCCTATTGGTTATATTTTGATATAATTTACAATAATGTATTTTTACGGCATCGTTTAGATAAGTGTATTTAATACTATGGAGCGAAGCACCCACGTCCATACACTAACTGTTTTGAGTGACAGCCATTGTTAAACTGAAAATATAATTTTAAAATTTTGTGCATAAATTGATCTGCCTTTATAAAGAACCGTATTAGTAAATTTTAATACGATTGCTACACTCCTAATCAAATTGTAGAATGACATTATGTAAAACACACTAAACAAATATACAGAAAAAATGTCTCCCTTGTTTCGGCAAAATCATTTTAGTTAAATATAAAAACATTCAGAAGGGGAAAAACGTTTAATTACATTCTCTTGTTTCCTTCTAACAGATGGCTTGTAATTTCGTATTTCATAACATTGACAAATGACAATATCTAATCAGAAATTTAGATAAGATACTTGACTTCCATCTGGATTCTCTCTCTATTATTGTAGCATATATGTAATGAATTCATATTTACAAACACAATGAATACTGTGTTCCTAACTTGCTTCAGAATGATGACTGCACTTTTTGGAAGCATTATAATACTTATTTTGAAAGATCTACTGTATTTATACAGATCACGGTATAAAAGAAAGATGAAGAACAGAACAATGACAAGTCTAATAATTAATATAAATTTTATAAATGACACAACGCTGACGTCATAGGATACGAATTTCATTATCGATTTGTGGATGAACTAATAACAATATAACACCATTGCTATAGACCGCCACGCTGACGTCAGGACACGAATTCATTAACGATTTGTGGATGAACTAATAATTAATATAATACCATTGCAATTTACCGCCAGGCTGACGTCATAGGATACGAATTCATTAACGATTTGTGGATGAACTAATAACAATATAACATCATTGCGATGGACCATCTCGCTGACGTCATAGGACGCTAATTTCGTTCAAAATTTCTGGATGCGCTAATAATTAATATAACACCATTGCAATAGACCGTCTCGCTGACGTCATAGGACGCTAATTTCATTTAAAATTTCTGGATGCGTTAATAATTAATATAACACCATTGCAATTGATCGCCTCGTTGACGACATACGATGTTCATTTCATTAATGATTTGTGGATGAGTTAATAAGTAAGAAAATAGCATTTCAATTAACATCCACTCTGACATCATACCAAGCGAATTTTATTAATGATATTTGTGATCAGTTAATAATGTTTTACGTTCTTTTATGGAAAAAAATTGCATCTCCCTTAAAGTGAATTCATTTTGATGTTCGGTAAATTATCCTGAATTAATGTAACTGTGCACTTCTTGAATTTCTGACAAAACGTATTCAAAGGAACTAGAGAAGTTTATAAACTCTTACAGTATTATAAAGTTCAACATTATGGCATCTATTCAAAAATACGATTGTACTTATCTGCCATTGTTTTTAAACTATTTAAAGAAATGACTTAATCAGTCAAAGAAATCATTTTTAAAAAATGAATGTTTAATTTTAAAAGTGATTTTAAATTTTTGTATTTATGTGTAAGATTTTAGGATGGGTGTCTTTTTATTTATACACTACTGTATTTCAAATTCATCGAGTAACTTGAGTGGTAGGTTATGTGCATATATTTATGAGTGTGTAGGTATGTGAGTGACTGTGATAGATCGAATTTATATTTCCCATCTTAATAATTTTAAATTTATTAATTCTTGTGTATTAAGCGTTTTGTTTTTATTATATTTTGTTTACAAGTAGTTTTCTACCTATTCTTAATTAGAATTCGTGGTTTCTTTTAACACAGATATATAAACCCTGATATAAATATATAAAAATTAACTTGTGTTAAACGTTTTGATTTTATTATATTTTGTTTACAAGTAGTTTTATACCTATTCCTTAATTAGAAGTAATGGTTTGTTTCAACACAGATATTTAAATTCTGAAATATAGGCCTACATAAATTCTTGTTTGTCGTCACCGGGCCTTGGGCTTGTACGGAACGGAAATCGAACTCTAAAAGAATGTAATTTTGTAGGAATGAAAGGAATTTAAAAATAGGATTTCGGGAATATGGTCGACTAAAATAATACGCAAGGAAGTGTACATGATGGTAACTTAATTCATATCCGGAATCTGAGAAATAGTCACACTACGAGTTATAAGGTGTTATAGTATTAAGAAAATGTTAAATATGCTCCAGTTTGAAATTTGTTGACATTTTCAAAATCTCCGAAAATTTTAAAGAAATAATGATAATGGGTGAAAATGTCAGTAAATGAAAATACAAAAAAGTTAGATAAAAGTATATTTTTTAAAGGAAGAAAAATAGTTAAATAAAAATGAAAAGTTTAATTAAAGTTTTTTAATAACCGGTAAAAAGAGTTTGTAAATAATTTATTTAAGGTTAAAGATTTTTGAAATTTAAAAGGTGAAAAAATTATCAAGTTCAAAGGTAAAGTTGAAAAGAAAATGAATTTAAACTTGTGAGTATAGTAAAGAATAGTATGTTTTATAAATTTGTAAGTTCTTAGCTCAAAGTAAAAGTAATTTACTGTGAAAATAATTAAAGACAGAACAATAGATTTTACAAATACAAAAAGTATCATATCTCAACTGCTAACAAGGGAAATACAACGTTGTCGCGGCCATATACGTTCTAGATCTCATGGAACATCATCACAGCAAGAAGTCGAAGTCCTGAGGGAATAATTCCAGGATTTAATTACGGGAATGAAAGGAAAACTTCGGGCGGTCCTTGTACGCAAACGTGTTGGCGTAGAAGATCTGTTCGAATTGTCACAGTAAGCGTACGTCACTACCGTTATGATGACGTCCATACATCCAGGAAGTTATTGAAGATACAAAAACAACAATAGGATAGAAGTCGAGACAAGATAGGGACGTTGACTAGAGGAATGGAGGGCTACACGGATACCAACAGACGGCGATCAAACTAATAATTAAAATAATTAATTCTAACGAATAAACCACCAAACAACTTTCAAATTAATTTGAAAAACTAATGATAATATAAAGCCATACTTCAGAAAGGAAAATAAGCAGCGAAACATCCCAAAACAAAAGGGAAATTTAGTACAGGGTACATGAAAGAGGTACAAACTGTGCATAAAGAAGCGAGTCTCGAGGAGCTCGGGGTGATTCGTTATTCGAAAGATGTGACTCATCCTTTAAATTTTTTACGAGATGTAAAGTGTGCATTTGGATTTTGACCATCAGTGGATGTAAGTTGTAACTTGTGATTAAAACTGCAGCATTTTGAATATGTTTAAAGTATAATAGAAACTTGAGATAGGTTGCATGAATACGGAAGTGAATATGGCTATGGGTTTTTGCGAAAATTTAAATAAAAATAAAAAAGCTGTAAAACATTACATGAAATATCAAAGTGAGGTGATACGTTCAGCAGATTGTGAATAACTGGGTAACATGCATTAAATGATAAATCGCTGGAGCCGACACCGATGACAACCTAAAGAACAGCACAGAAAATACAGGCAGTCCAGGACTTTCCAGGATACCTGCATCAACTCCAGGCCAGGATCAACCTCCACTCAGCGCGCATTCATCAGAGATAACTTCTAACCATCAAACCGAGGTCTTACAGTCATACGAATTTCTATATTGCAAATTTATAGTAAAATTTTTATGCCTGAGTTAATTTCATTTGTAAAAAGATTAGTTTTACTTTGAAAATCTGGGTTGAGAGCATTAGAGTAGTTGCCTTTGTAATTAATAAATTTAATTAAATTTGAATTAACTTGAGAGTTAATAAATAAAAATAATAATTTACAAAATAATTTATCTAAATAAAGGTTCAAATCCGCATAGATTAACTATTAATTTAGTTAAATTGTATAAGAGTTGATATTTAATTGGGAAGAATAGACTACCAACAAAGAGTGTCTATTAATTTTATTGTTAAGTTTTGAATATCGAAAGAATGAATAAATTTGATTTTGCTTTTCTTTTAAGAAGATTTGCTATTTATCAACAACCAAATTTTTCTTGCGGAACTTTAAAATAAGAAGTGTTAATTGTGAATGTATTTCAGATATAGCAGTACATACAAGACCAAACGTTTTATTCAGTCAGTTCTAGTGTACTCACGGCTAATAGGAATGTTTAAATTTAATTGTTATTAAGTTGGTTCGGAAATTTATAATAATTTAAAATTCAACTGGAAGTTTTTTAAGTAAAGGAGAGACCAGTGTTTTTAGGAGGATTGAAGCACTGAGGAGAGTTTCAGAATCTATGCAAAAAAAAAGAAAAAGATCGCTAATACTTCCAGTAGGTGTCTGGAACTCATATTTTGCAAACAGGGGAACATAAATAAAGAGTTAAATAAAAAAAATGGTTGTCCTTTGCAATATATATATATATATATATATATATATATATATATATATAAATTCGTGTGTTAAATGTTTTGATTTGATTATATTTTGTTTACAATTTTTTTTACACCTATTCCTATTAACCCTATTAGAAGTCATGGTTTGTTTCGACATAAATCCAGATGTCCCAAAAGTCCTGCTCGCTAAATTTTGAACTAGTGAAAATTAAAGTTATCTTTAAAATTGGGTGTTAGAATTGCAACTTATAAATTTTAAACTTCCTATGGAGTGATACTATATTTGAAACGTAAGAACGAGTAAACAGGTAGTTGCTATGTTGCCTCCATCTAAAATTAACATAGGAGAGAACTATATTTAACAATGTGGTATTTACCAGCAAAACCTTGTTGGGGTTCGTGTTTCACAATTAAATAACATTTTTTTTATGGGAATATGGTGGTTAAAATGTAATGAAAGTTCATTTAACGTAGAAGACAGTGAGGCAGTACTCCTATAGTGAAAGACGCCATTTTGAATAGGGTCAGTTCAAGATAGGCATATGGGTTTGTAGTTTTGTTTTCTGCATTGAATATGAGCTTTTAAATGAAGTGCTACATAACATGCATTCATAAAATTTTATTGGAGGAAAAAAATATGGGTAGTATCACTTATTAAAAATTTCAACCGTCTGTCAGTTTATAATGCAAACTTCCAGTTTGCATTAATTTTCCTACTAATTGTTCCTTTTAAAATGATGTATCACTAGATAGGCGTTAACTTTTAATATTTTTTAGTTATCCCCCTAAACACAATTTGTAGACGAATACAATTGTTCTGTAAGTTTCACTCGTTCAAAATTTGCTGCGGGGTAAGACTTTGGAGACATCTGAATACACTTTGTTCTAGAATTTACATGTTCTCATATAGCTATAGTGTATTTTAACTACAGTAGATGTAAGTATAATATTTTGGAACTCGACATTTTGTCGTTACCTTTCCATTTTGTATAATTGTAATTTATTTGCTTATAGGAAGCTTATCCCATTCGACCTCAAAGTATCAATGTTATTAACATCCCCTCTGCTTTTGAATCTGTTCTGAATTTCATCATGGGCTTCTTGAAGGATGAACTTAAGCAAAGGGTAAGATTGTATTTCTTATAGTTTTAGTTATTTTTAGGGCTGATTATAATACATAAAATTGTTTCTTTTCTGAATAAAAAAACAGTAAAAAATCAAAACAAAACACACTAGTAGCTTTAAAACATCAAAGTAAAATAAAATTATAACTTTAAAAATATTAATAAGTACAAAAACAAAATGTAACAGAATTTAGATAAATAAATACATCATAACATGCAGCAACAGTATGGCTAAGGCTTGTTGCCTGAATGGTGGTTCAAATACAAACAAAAACATCTGAATCTTAATGCAGGGAAAACATAAAACAAATGAATTTATATCCCTGGTTTAATATTTTACAAAAATTTAATTAAATCCTTTCCGAGCAATGTGCATTAACTAATTTATGATACACATAAGTAACAACGATGAAATACCCCTAATTGAGGTTCGGAAGTTATTAGTTAAGAAGTTTAAATGATCATTTTCAACCAAATTTTGGAGATCTGTGAAGAGAGATTTGGAAAATACCGAAGTAAACCCTGATCGCCTTCCAAAATTACTTTTATTTAGGGTTTGACACATTGGTTTAGATTGTAAATCTTCATATTAGCACTTTGGTTTAGATTGTAAATCTTCTCATTGGCACATTGCTTTAGATTGTAAATTTTCGGATTGACACTTTGGTTTAGATTGTAAATATTCACATTGGCAGTTTGTTTTAGATTGTATATCTTCATATTGGCACTTTGGTTTAGATTGTAAATAATCACATTGACATTTTGGTTTAGATTGTAAATCTTCATATTGGCACTTTGGTTTAGATTGTAAATCTTCTCATTGGCACATTGCTTTAGATTGTAAATCTTCACATTGACACTTTGGTTTAGATTTAAATCTTCACATTGGCAGTTTGTTTTAGATTGTAAATCTTCATATTGGCACATTGGTTTAGATTGTAAATCTTCACATTGACACTTTGATTTAGGCTGTAAATCTTCACATTGTATTAAAGTATCCCGTATTAACTGCGACCGTTATTCACTGATAAAAATAAAAATATAAAAATTCCTATTGAAAACTCATGTTTCCATAAATGAAAGAAAGAAAGAGAAAAATAAATTACAATATTTACTGAAGCGGTTCTTGTGTGTAATACCTTTCTATAGGCAAATACGTTTTGGACGGTTACACTATTCCTTCCGCGCCTGTCATAGAATAGATCCCTTTTTTTTTGTTCATAGAACGTATCATATGTATACATATACATTTATAAATCCTCGTTCATAGGCGACTCATAAAACCACAAATGTATGACATTTTTTTCCATTGTACTCTATTTAGGAAAAATAAATATATCCTTGTTCGTAATCTGCCGCCATTGTATGAGCGTAGACTCACCGGCTTCTCGAGTGCTCTTTATATGAACAATCGTTGGTTTAAATCGCCTCATACAACATTGCCGAGTATTACCCGACGAGTTACTGTATTTTGAATGTATATCTCGCCCTCGCTTATTAGTCACGCTTCGCTCTATCAACTGTCTAAGCGACACTTGCGCTTTCAAAATTTCACGATTGTTAATACCCTCTAAATCCTATATTATCGATTTCCTTCTCAAATATGATTCTTTAATTTAATTTTCTTTTTCGCGACGGCCTTAACATTTATTCGTTAGAACACGTATTAAATTAAATTCATTCACTCGTTCACAAAATAGTACTTATGCAGATCTGCAAACATTTTCATTACCATCATCTCATAACATTTTGTCAATGTCCGTTCCTGGCTCAGTGTATGATTAGTTCTATTTAGACGAAAATGTTGTCCCCTCTTATTGACTTTCAAAAATTCCGTCTAATTATAGCAATAACAAAAATCCACCAATAAAACTCATAACCAAAATACTTATTCATCACAAAAATAACTCAAATATCTCTGCTCAGAAGTATGAAATAAAAAATAAAAAAATAAAAAGACGTAGAGTCCAGCGTAGGCACTTATGAAATTAAAGATGCGATTGCAATTCCATTATGACATTGATTTCGGGTTTTCATAATGATCGTAGTCTCCTATTGAGTCCTACAGTTTTTAACTGACTCTGTTAATATTGTTACAAAAAGGATTTGTTAATATTTATTTATTATGTTATAGTGTTTCCTACCCATTAATGTCCCAGTTTCCTCTCTTTTTGTTTCTCATTTACGTGTATAATTTTTACACACTTACCATTTTTTAATTTCCATTGATTATATTGAAATAGAAAAAAAAACCTCGGTTTTACTACATTAATTTAATGTGTTTTAGTTAACTCTGCATACTTATATTTAAAAGGAAAACAAATCCGAAAATGGGCATCTCTCTGATTCGCTCTTGTGCAAAACACCATGTCAATAAAGCTGTGAACTTTCTAGGACAACACCTGAGTATTTATGCAGCGCGGCCCAAAGACATTTGGAAATTAGATGCAACCCCCACTCCCAGACTATTACAAAAATCAAAGAAAAAAATACTTTATGCATTAAGTATAGCTTCCAGATTAGGTAATATATTTGCATAACAAGCAAGTGAGAAACCCAACTTATCTCCTAAGAAATATATCGAGGGCCGACAACTTTCGTCCTCTATCGACATAATACAAACATTATGGTGTTGTAAATAGGTGATGTATCAATTTAAACCTTAAATGGGATCGAGATTATCTGATAACTCCAATACTAAAGGAAAATGTGGGAGCTTGAACAAAATTATTACTTTAAATTACCCCCAGGGTTCATTTTTCGTTGAAGCCGAACTACCGAAATGTAATTTTTTCTTATCCTATCAAGAGGTCCGCGAAAAATATCGTTTGTACCTAAGATCAAGCAAATGTAGTCAACTGGAAACAGTAGAAGCGAGTAAGACTTAATATATGTTTTAAGGCGTACATAATTAGGCCCTAATAGCCGGGATACCGTGATAAGATAATTTCATATTAATAGTTGGATTAGACTCACAATATTGTTTGAATCGACGAATGTGCGAGTCTCCTACAGCCAAAACTGAAGCCGTGCTGTCAACCGTTTCCATAGTAATTCTAATTAACGTAGTCGTTAGTTACAAAAAAGATCACTAATCAACGAAAAATAATGAAATATTTAAAGAGTTTCGCCTAGTTGTAATCTTAACTATTTATATTTATTACCTTTTTCCCAAATAATTTTGAAGATTCAGCTTACTCGGTTTGCAGTTTACTACTGTCGCGGCACACTATATTATCGAATCGATATGTTAATTAAGCACTCCCTTCTTCGTCAGATAGGTATTAATTTGCCGGTTAGTGAATTTAACTTTTATTAAATGTTTCCCGTCATTTTCTATTCATAGTAATCTATGTAGGTCGATAACAGGTTCTATAATAACTTGCTATTAGTAATATAAATAATATCGGTGTATAATTTAGATAAAATTATATGCGATAAATACCCGGTCCTAAATAATGCTTCGATAAATATTTTAGTAAAATAACCGATAAAATGTCAACTTTATAGAGGCTATGTGTTAACAATTGTTGGTCAAACACCGTTAGTCGGCTGTAATTCTGCTCGCACTAACCGTTTCCAGAGCAAGATAAGCAAGCTAATGTACGAACCTTCGCCTGAATCGCAGCTTGATCCGATATAAATATTTCCATATTATATGCTTGTAATAAAACTACATTACTGTTGATAACTTCCTAATCAATATAGTAAATGAAAATTACTTAAAGGTGTCCAATAAGGTTATTATTGGCATACATCATTCTATTATATAAATTTCACCTGTCATCACCTGACGTTAGACATGCCGTACGGGGGTTCTACGTAGCCTATACAGGGCCTTCCGCAAGTTAAGTTCCGTTCGTAAGTTAGCGAGAAAAATCTAGAGCATTTTGCGATATTTCTTTGTAAGATTAGAATATAGAGAAGAAAGGGAGATAGGAAAATTTTTAAAGTGTGATTTTTATCTTTTGAGTGTCATTTAAAGACCTGGTTGATCGACCATTGACCTTCCTCAGTTTCAAAGTATGAATTGTTGTTTTGGGTTCTGTACGAAAACACTTATATATTGGGTGTATCAAACATTTACATTTCCTATATAAACAATAGCCTATCGATACAAATATCGTTATTGACATTCCATACCTTATTTAGAAACCCATCGAATCACTTGTTATGCGACATAGCACTTATAAAAACCCTCTCGTAACTTATACTGAGAACTACGGTTATGAGGCTTCCGTATTTATTAAAAAAAAATAGTTTTCGTTAATCCTATAAATCTCTTATCGCATATCACTCATTGTTTATTCAGTCTAACTAATTAATCCATATAGCATTTTTACCCATTCGAATAACTTTCTGTGAAACTGTTTCAAGGCAACATACTTGCAACATTACGGCGTAATATTATCGCCAGGCTTCGTGCGTGTCTTCCTTTCTGCTAGACCCAAGTTATCTGTTCAATCCAAGAAGTTTTTATTCATTTATTATTTGCAATTATTATTAAACTGCTAATATTAACTTCGATATTGCCTTTACACTTTGTCCGCACCTTTTTTAATTATATTTATATGTGTAAAAATCCGATTTATTTCGCGTTTTCATAAACATGTCGCACTCCCCGATATTATATAGGCTACAGGAAGACCCGTCCTTGTAGGCCCTTACTTATTCTCTGTACTTTAAACATCTGTTCATAGAAAATTTGAAACTAACTTTGATATGCTCGATATATGTATGAAACGATGAAACCTATTGGTGACAATTCGTAAATTTCGACAACATTCTGCAAATCGTAGAGTGAACTCTTTCATTACGTCCATTAGACATAGGATTATATGGAGTAGTAAATATTTTATACCTAACATGTTACGAAGGTTTTTCATTAGACACTACTGAAATTTACACCTCGGTCCGTTATCAAAACATCCGGTATCCCGTAAATAGTAATTTTGCTCCTTAATAATGTTTTTTACTTATGGTATCCACAGTTTGATCTTTAAATGCAATAAAGGTAGCATGTCTTGTAAAATGATCGCTTAAAATGTATTATCATTTGCCGATTTCGACATAGGGCCCAAAATATCCATACATATAGTGCTGTGTGGTTTCTCCGGTTCTGTAAAAATGTCACCTAAAGGTGCTCATGTTTTTCCATGGTCCATTCGCTGACTACAGGATTTTCAAAGTTCTAACGTAGTTCAAACCTATGGACCCATTCAAAGGTAATTTTTTGAAGTGCTTTCCAATTATTTACGACCACCGCTGAGTTTTTCGTGTCGATAAATTCTATAATCGGCTCGTTATCCTTACTGCCACAAAATCCCGGTAACCCCGAAAGCAATTCTAAACGGGTATCTACTAATTGTGTGTCTATTATGGCAGCAACGGTTCCGTCCAATAGAGAACCATTTGCCACTTCTATTCTTCCTAATCTTTCCTTCAAAGTTCTGTTTTCCGCGGCCAATTACCTACGTCTGCTGCAAACTACATCAAGGCTCCTTGGGGTTCAAATTCCTCCCCATTGATCCTATAATTAGCCGCCATATCTATAAAATTAATATTGCTTTTATTTTAACTACCTTAAAAAATATGATTAAATTTATCCCTATTTAACGTCCTTTCAGTTCCTAAAGGCCCCAATATAATGTTATAAATATACTAAACTGCTCCATAACCTTGATTGTCAGTATAATTACCTTATTATTATTAATTTTCTAAAAAGAAAACCCCAAGTTTAGTGTTAAATGATTTAGAGTTTTATTAATACGAATAATTATTTTAGTTTACATATTGTTATTAGTTAAATCTATATAAATCAAAACTTTCCTTGCCGTAAAAGACATGACAGTTAATTTAGAATCACATTTGCCGAAAGTGGACTAACCTCGTTCCCTCGCGAAGCTGGTCGCCAACGGCTCTAGACGCGGACTCTAACCTAACCTAACCTAACCAAGGTTCTGTCTTTATCATTATCCATCTTCTCTCCCCTCCCCCCTTCTTAGTGATCTCGTGCTAACTCAACAAAATCCGTCTTGGTACTTGTTGTGTGCTCTTCATTATAGAAAATTATAATTTAGGATCCTTTTTCATTAATCGTTCAATTATTAGTACTATATTATAAATTGTGGGCTCCTTCTGGGTTGGGTGGGCCACATTGTAACATCAATAATAAAAATTATGAATTTTTCAAGGTTTTGTGTTTTAAATGTAGTTTGATATTTCAGGTAACAATTCACCCAAAGAATGATCTGTCTTTATTGTATCAAACTATACCACAAAAGATTTTGCCTATTGAATATGGAGGCTGTGCAGGCACAGTAAAGGACAATGCTAGTAAGTTAACAGTACCAACTTCTAAACTCACTTTTTAGAAATAATTAAGTTAACTTGAGTGAGATATTATTATGATTTAATAACATAACAGTTTTAAATTAATCACTGTCAATTTTTATTAAAACAAATATTAAAATTTTTAGTATGGATTCACAAGTACATACTTATTACAAAAAATGAGTGCTGCAGACTGGAAGGGCTAAAAGGAGGGGGGGAATGAAGGCTAATGTGGCTTTGATTTTTTGTACTAAAAAATCTGAAACATTATTACACTAGACAAACACTTCTTATGTCCTAGTATTGATTTATCTTTCAACATCTAAAATATTGAGTAATCATTTGGTTTGGCTCTTCAAGTTAAGAAATACAAGTGTGTTCAAAAGGAATTAGAGTTATAGGTGGTTTAAATATAATGCAATCCTGCAAGAAGGCATTCAAAAAATGAAGAATATTTACTTAACCGAGTCTATATAATTTTAAGATCACTATACATAATTGGATCAAATGTAAATAACTTTATAACAAAGATAGGTTAAATGTTTACAGAATGCTTTCATCAGAGACGGGAAAAAAATGTTGTTGGTGTAGTACATTTTATTAACAAACCGTATAAGTACAAAAGAATAAACCTAAGAAAACTGTTTGTAGCACTTTGGTAATGTTCTTGTTGTAATCTTCAAATGATCTAGCTGTGTTCACCAGATACACGTAGTCACTCATGATGAGTTGATGCATTCTGTTTAGTGGCTGTTGACTATGTCTTCGAAGCTAAGTGATTTCTTAACTTTTAGTGTTCTGTTATAATAATTGTTTTTATTCTGATTGCTATTGAAGGGGCTTAGTATATTTCTACTGTCTAGCTTAATTCTAGTGTAATCATAAATTCTAACAGAGTCTTTTCTTGCAATGTCAATTTAATAGTAAGGTCAGTTAAGAAACAGAGCTAAAAATTTTGTACAAAATCTGAATGTCATTGAAAAATTTCTGATCTCAAGAATATTTGAAAAAAGATTCATTAATTACAAGGTTTAAGACATGAACACAGAAGTGAATACCATTACTAATGAATTTATATTTTTAATTCATTTTAAAGGCCAGTGTAGACCCCACTCATATTTGCTGCGCTATCGTATCCTTGACATCTTATTTTCAAAAATTAGTGAAATCTCTAATAATACCCTCTATGGTTTCTTCCAGATCTTCAAAATTTTGATTTTAAACCTCTACAAATCCACCAAATGATTATTATATTCCCAACTCTGTTAGCTTTTCCTATTCATCTGTTAAAACTTTTCACCAACAGTCTGTGCCATTTTTGATATCTTACTTTCCATCGATGATATGTTTCACATAAAATCACATGACCTTGTGATTGTTCATGGTTTTGAATGTTGTGTCCTATGTGAGCCCAATCTGCCTTTCCTTTACTAACTCTTATATTATTATTTGAATTATCACAAAACCAACATGGTTGGCAAAAACATACATAAATTTTAGTTGAGTAGTATAAGCACTAATATTTTAATTTTAATTGATCTTTCTTTGTTACTAATAATCATAATAAACACCAAACCATAATTATTTTTAAAAAAATTAACGGATATAGTTATATGTAGTACTGAATGGATTTTTCACCAAATGTTCTTTAATTTTACAATACTTTATAAATGAAATCTGTTATTTAAAAAAAATCAAAAATGTTACACCCCTTTTGAGTCTGACCAATGGAATAACTGCTCCATTATAATTATACAAGTTATAAATAAGTCTTGACTTATGAAGCAGTAATATGGCAATTGAGCAAAAACTATTTTTATTTGAGAAGGGTATTATGAAAAATATATAACCCAGCAGGGAAATGATCAAAACGAAAATGTGTATGGAGAACCTGATATAATTATTTACATCCAACTAACAAGAATGCAATGGGGAGGTCATGTATTGTTAAAGGATGGATTCTGATTTTGAAGCTAGTAGTAAAAGAGGAGTTGGAAGGCCAAAGAGGTGATGAGTAGATGGTATGAATAGTGATGCTAGGCTTCTGGGCATGTGGAACTGGTAGACTGTGACTATGGACAGAAGGTAGAGAACCTTTTAGAAGACAAAGACCCAGTAAAGTAAGTAAGTATGGTTTAGGATATAAAAAATATGTTCTGTACTTTCACAGCCCCTGGTATAATTACATTTTTATAAATCTCAAATTTAACAATGTATTATGAAATAAAAATCTAAGCTATAATTATCTTTGTGCAATTGTTACAGCATGGGGTGAATATCTGAATCTGACTTTGGCATCCCTCCCTTAATTTGAATACATATTCTAAACTGTATACTTGATCTAATTCTTGTCATTTTATTCATACAGAAGTTTGGAAAAACAAAGTAGAAGACTATGCAGAATGGTTCAAGAATGACAGCCAATACTGTAGTGATGAAAGTAAACGTATTGGCCAATCCAAGCTTCGTGAGGATCTTTTTGGACTTGAAGGTTCTTTCAGAAAACTGGCTGTAGATTAATAACGTAAATACACAGTATATAAATGAAATATTGAAAATGATTTTGAATTGCTACCACACAGCTGAAATAAGTCGTTAAGAACTGATTTTGAGATGAACTTTATTTGAACACTAATTAATTATTATATATACAATTGTCTGAATAAAATGGAAGTCAATTTTCTAAAAACCAAATTGTTCTTGTTAGTTGCTATGGAATAGAAAACAGTAAATTTATTGATTTATACTCTACAGTTGATAATAATTATCATTGTTACAAAAAATACAGTTTTATATTCATAAAAAAGTGTAGGTTATTGTTAAAACATCATAACTGTAAGATTTTAAGTTTTTATTAGATAAATGATTTGAGAGATTTTAGAAATTTGACTTCTGATTTTAGACATGGACTATAAATGTGATCAGAATTCAATTTTCCGAATATGATATGAGCAAGTAAAATATCATTTTAGAATATCTATTTAATAGTTTGTTGTATTTTCTGTATAATTTTTCAACTAAATATTACTAATGAAATATAATTCAATTGAATTATTTTCATTGTACTGTAAATAATAATGAATTTGTGTGTATGCTACCTGATTCCTGATAGTTACTTAAAACTTAAACTTTTTACCCTGTGGTGGATTACAAATGCAAGTAGAGTATGCTGAGAATATTTTCTTACAATATAACTCCCACTGTGCATAGAAGCAACAGCCATCTATAGATAATATTATTAAAAGTTTGGCACATGTAAAGGTGGGGAAAGGTAGAAGTCATCGGCAAGGAGGAAGAGAACTGACTTCTATTCAAATTGGCTGAATATTTATTTTTGAGCAGCACACAATGGCACCACATACCACATTGGGACTCACCACAGAGTTATACAGTCCCTTTTATTTCACATCAAACAGTTTAAATTTCAGAATGGTCTACAATTTCACTTCAATATCTTTTTTATACATTTATTTAACCCGATATTTACAAACTTGTGAACACCTAAATTAGCTCATGTTTTTATCAGACATAATAAGACATTTTAGTGATGTTTATCCTTCAATTTCTAGTTCATTAACTATATATATATTTTTTATTAAAGAGAGAAGATAAAAAATAAAGCTTTCTTTAACAATAAACTAAAACAAAACAAATAAATTGACATATGACATAATAATACATTACTTAAAATTAAAATACACAAAAACAGGAAAGAAAAACCAAAACAATATTACTTCTAAATCCTAAACAAACAAAAAAAAACTTAAGATAAACAATTTAAGATAAATAAAAATATACGGAATGGAATAAAGCAGCCTCCATGGGTCTACCCGTTTTGAGGCTGCATATCTCAAGTAAAAAGAGAGAAAAAAACAGAATTCAAGAGACCATTGGGAGCAGAAACTATTAATAAATTAAAATTAAATTTAATATTTATTACAAATATTATAACATGTTAAATAATAATTTGTTCTATGATAATTATGCCCATCTATTTGCATCTATAACATAAAATATAAAGTGGTTAAAACTTACACATATGTAACACAAACACTCACATACCATAATAGTCCATACATATTCTCTCTCATACCAATATATACACATCCCTAGCTCCAAGTTTAACATGATAAAAAGAAATACAACAATAAACAAAATTATTAAGAGAGAAAAAACACTTCCACACCCCTATCACATCTCTTACACTCATCCATGCATCCAAACAAAATTAGAATAGTAATGCATTCCTATACCACAACCTCCAATAGACCTTAAACACTATCCATGCCCAAAAGCCAGCTTTTCAAAAGAATTAGATATTTGTTTAGGTTTGTGCAGGCTTTAATATTTTCTGGAAGTTGGTTATATATTCTAGGTGCGACTACAGAGTAAATATTTGAATAGATTTTATTTTGCTCTGGGTAGAAAAACGTTGTTCCTCTGTCTAAGCAAGTAATTATTTCTGTACTGCAGATCTGAAAAGCAACCGCTCCTTATATAAAAAAAATTTCATAACCTTAAATATATATAAATATCTAAGAGGTAATATAGATAGTTGTCGAAATAATGGCAGTGATGAAACGTTCCTCCTTTTATGCATGATCAGTCTTATAAACATTTTTTGCACTACTACCAAAGGATTATTGCTTGTGATATATGTACCTCCCCAACAACAAATTCTGTATTCCAACCTACTATGTAGCCTACCATTGAAAAATATATTTTACGCAGAACATATCTAGGAACAATTCCATTCAAGTGAAAAAATACACGTAAGATTCTATTTAAGTTGGATTGCAGTGCCTTTATATGAAATTTCCATGACAGACCTTCATCCAAAACCACTCCTAAATATTTACACGATTTAACTTGTTCTATTACAATGCAAGAGCTACACGACCTATTTCTTATTACATACTTCATGCACTTATACAGTAGAGGTGTTATAAACTATTTCGACTCTCCTCTCAAATTAAAGTTCAAGTAACAGGTTTTTTTAGTATTCAAGCTCATGTAATATTTTGAAAACCACCACCTTAGAGCACCTATGTCAGCTTGCATAGCTGACTTTACTTCCTGCAATGTGTTCCTAACGTAACACAAAGCTGTATCATCAGCAAAAGCATATATGTTTCTCTGCAGCCTCCCTTTACATAAATTATTTACATATATAATAAACAAAATAGCTCCTAGCATTGATTCCTGGGTGACTCCGTATTTATTCTTTTCCACCCCATCAACACTTCCCAAAGTTTTCACACATTGTTCCCTATCAGTCAAATAATTCGAAAACCAACTACTAACAATACCTCTGACACCACATTTTGACAAAATTTCTAATAAGAGATTGTGATCAACACAATCAAAAGCCTTTGTCATATCCACAAACATACTACCAACGCTTTTCCCAAAATTTATCCCACCCATAATATCATCCATAAAATTGAGCATAGCAGTTTCTGTATTGCTACCTGCTAAAAAACTGAACTGATTTTTACTAAAAAAATTAGTCTTGCGTAGAAAGTATAACAACCTTGACTTCATACATTTCCCCAAAACTTTAGATATAGACGATATCAAAGATATTGGCCTATATTGACCAGGTAACTATTTATCACCATTTTTATAAATTGGTATAACCACAGCTCTTTTAAGTTTCTTAGGGAAAATACCGGCGACGAAACTTAAATTACATAAATATAAGAAGACATCATAAATCAGCTCCGAGACAGCTTTTAAAGCTATTGAGCTTATTCTGTCTATTCCGGGAGCTTTATTGTTTTCTTTAAAGTTGCTATGAGTTTTACAATCTCAGCTGGGGTTACTGGCTCAATAAACATAGACCGTTCTTGAGAAGCCATGGCAAAACTATCCATGATAGAACTACAGGACTCAAATACAATACCATTTCTAATTTCTTCAACCACACTTACAAAGTATTTATTAAACATATTCGATAAATCTAAGGAATTACTGTAGTTACAATAACTCCATTCTCACTTCTTAAATTAATTTCGACACTTTTCTTCCTCTGTCCAGTAATTTCATTAATGATTTGCCATTCCTTTTTTGAATCACCATTACATTTTTTAAATAAATTATCAAAATAAAGTCGTCTGTGTTTTTTAATTTCAAAGTGTAACTTTTTTCTAAAGGATTTATAAAAACTTATTAATTTTGAATTGTTTGTATGAATTTTAGTTTTTTGTGTAATTTATTATGTTTCATTATTTGTTGACACAAGAAATCTGTTAACCGTGGCTAACGTTTTTTTAGGGATTTCTTTTGTTGATAAATTTCTCTTTCACTTTCTTTCAAAGAAGCCATAAACTTTGAAATAAACAAATCAAACACATTATTTACATCATTCTGTGAGTAAACCTCGGACCAATCCACCTCAGCTATTGACCACGAAATAAAGAATAATCAATATGAGGGATCCTTAGCCCTACTGCGCCGTTATCAGCTATATTATTATTACCGTAGGTTAGGCCTACTACAACAAGATTATGATCTGTTATTCCGAAGTCCAAAACAGCTGTTTCTACGTCATATAAATCTACTCGCTTAAATCTGACCAAAATGTGGTCTAGACAAGAACCACTTGATGGCCGTGTTATCACATTAATTAAGGATTCCAAACCATGACTGGATATTACAAGTGAATATATGAAAGAAGCTTCATTCTATACAATTTTTTTAACTTTAACAAAACCCTTTGGTCCAGAGACTGGCACAGGGAGGTAACATTAGGTGGCAGGAACATACCTTTATTCCTTTGTCTTGAATAATGTCTATATTTGGGCGAGTCGTTGCATTATCAAGAATCAAAAGTGCTTTCCTTGGAAGATTCTTTGATTTTAAGTTTTCTCAACTCAGGAATGAACTGTTTGTGGAACCACTCATTGAAAATACCCTCCGACATCCAAGCATTAGATTGATCGTTGTACCAAACATGTAAATTAAAACTATTGCCCCTAATCTTACCATTTTTTAATTCTCTGGGTTTTTTATTTACTTATGAGAGCTAATTTTACTTTGTGCGTACCCGTTGTGTTGCTGCAGGCCAAAACGGTAAATCTTTCTTTACTTTTTTTATAACCCGCTGCAAATTTTTCTTTTTCCATTGCCAAGTTTTTGGTTGATAGTATTTGGAAATTTAGGCCTGTTTTGTCACAATTGTATATTTGTTCTCCCCTAAGTCCTTCTTGATCAATTAGAGTTTGAAATTATAACTTAAACTCACGCTAGTTGGGTTTGCTGACAATTTTTTATCACATATGCTCAACTGTTTTATTCCATAACGTTGCTTCCATCTGTCTAACTACCCAGTGCTTACAGTGAATTCAGGCTCTCCATTTTCTTCAAACTCATTATAAAATTTTTAAGCTTTCTCTTGTAGTATCAGTTCTGAGATAGGCGTTCCTTTCTCCTGTTGTATTCTAAACCATTGATAAAGTGCTTCACTTACTTTTTCGTACTCCGAACTTTTCATACTGTTTCTTTCCCCTATCGATTCCGTATACAGTCTCTTCCCACACCAAGACTCGATATCAGATCTCGTCTTCTTCTATCTAAGCACTGTGGATCGACCAACATTCAGATCACTTGCCACTTTGTTTACACTTTCATCTTTATCTATTCTTTTTAGATTATCTAATTTCATATCCATTGTGACATACCCATAACATCTTTTGCATTTTTGTCCAACATTAAAAAAAAAGAAACTTTTAAAACTAAAAACTAAGACCTTTTCATAATTATTCAACACCTGCTACTTTCAGAGAACACAGTTAGTTCCTTCATACATTAACCAAGTTTTCTATTATGCTATTTATTCTACAGCCATACTTACATTGCTGTATCTTTTCTACAAATTTGATTCGAGAAGTCTCTTGAATTTAAACAACAAGAAAAGAAAAAATTGACAATTTTAACCTACATTTGTATAAGAAAAAGTTTCCAAAATATGATCCACCTTATATGATGATTTATTTCAGTTATACTGAAGGTAGGATATACGAAATAATAGTTACAACTCGGTCTATAAGCTATCAAAACTTTTTATAGCAAGTGAATTTGTCTTTCACAAGATATAAACAATATTAAGTTAAGATTTCTTACTAAATAAATATATATATATATATATATATATTTCTTACTAAATAAATATATATATATATATATATATATATATATATATATATATATATATATATACAGTGTGAGTCAAAAGTATGGATACACCCTGTTAAATTTTAAATGGATAAAGATAGAAAAATGAAGCTCAGAACACCTTTCTAGGATATAAAAGTGAACTTTTTAGTCACTATTACAACTTTGCCCTTTCCCCCAAAATGGGATTTTTGAGGGGCAGCTCAAAATTTTTAAATGTGAAGACCCATTAAGTGACACCTCATTTTAAAGTCCTTGATTAAAGAAGAAGAATAGTGGAAACCAGAGCTTTCTATCTCAACCCAGTACAAAATGGCAGCTCATTGAAATTAAGTAAAACTTCATTGATGCAAAATATGAACATCCACATTCAGGCGGTAAATAACCCCAATAGACAACCACTTTTCTTACAAACTCAAACCTCTCTTACAGTTATTACCTGCTGTAGGGCAGGCCTCCCTTATTTTATGAGTCCATTATCAGATTCAATTTCTGGTAGGAATCAACAAAGTTTAGACGTGTTTTTGTGATACTGTGTTTTTGTGATACTGTGTTTTTGTGATACTATTCGTTGAAATGGAGAGTTTAAGTGAACAAGAGCGTATTATGATCCTGATGATGCGAGGTTACGGAGACCGGGTGAGATCTTATGATGAAGTAAGGAATTTATTTAATGACACTTATCCTAGTCGAAACCCAGTATCTAAATCAGGAGTTCAAAAAACTATCCAACGTTTCCAGGAAACAGGCAGCGTTAAAGACTGCCCCACTAGATGTGTCCACTAGATGTGGACAGAGGAGCGAGAGTCTGGAGCATGTGGTCCTTGAGTGTACCCATGGTGATGGAGCAGTCAGAGAGGAAATACTGAGACATCTTCAGGTTGGCAATGCCACACAGGATCTTATGTCATCCATACTCACTTCCACGAAACTTGTGCAACATGCTGCCCATCTGTATAGAAGACACCGTGCAATCGGCACCGAGGCTGGACGCACGTAGTGAGAAGTAAGAAGTAAGTAAAGTCCGCCCCAAACATGGAAGACCAAAATCGGTTACAAATGAAGCATTGTCACTTGACGTTTTACAGTCTGTTGTAGAAGATCCTCACGCCTCAATAAGAAATGTTTCCCTAATGTTAGGTATATCTCAAACATCAGTTTGTAGAGTTGTACATGGCGGTGGTCTTAAACTGTACAAAATTCGTTTAGTTCAAGAGCTAAGTGAGGACGATTTTGATCGTCGATTAGAATTTTGTGAACTGATGATGAGGCACATTGATAACAATACAATTAGAATGAACAACATTGCTTTCTCAGACGAAGCAACTTTCATGTTAAACGGTAACGTTAACGGACACAATTGTCTCAATTGGGCTGATGTTAACCTTCGTTGGATCAGAGAGCAACACACCCAGAACCCTGAAAAACTAAACGTTTGGCTTTGCATTGTGAGGGATCAGTTATTTGGGCCCTTTTTTATTGATGGCAATCTTAATGCCGAGGTATACCAGGAAATGCTACAAAATCAGATTTATCCAGCTATCCAAGCATCAATCAACAACTGTAATCAAGTTTGGTTCCAGCAGGATGGAGCACCTCCACACTATGGCCTGCATGTCCGCGAGTATTTAAACAATATTTTTCCCAATCGCTGGATAGGCAGAAGAGGAAGTATCGAGTGGCCACCAAGATCGCCAGATCTATCTCCACTGGACTACTTTGTGTGGGGTCACATTAAAAACAACGTGTATAAAACAAAACCCCAGTGCAATAATGACCTTAGGGACGGAGTAGTAGCGCAATTTTAAAAAATCCCGCGTGAATCCATACAGCGTGCCGTTTCAAGTTTTTACGACAGGCTTGGACATTGTCAAACTGTCCTGGGGCAGCAGATTGAACACCTGTTATAAAAAACACAGGACAGTCAGTTTAAGCCGTTTTATTGTTTAATGTAATTAATTACTATGCTATTGTAATTACAAATTATTAATACATTATAAAAAGAAGTTTATTTTATTAGCTGTTGATTTTATGTTTCACAAATTCATTGTTTGCAATTAACAGTAAATTTTCCAAGTGTTAGAAATTAGAACCAAGTTCTGAAAATTTCAATGAGCTGCTATTTTGTACTGGGTTGAGATAGAAAGTTCTGGTTTCCACTATTCTTCTTCTTTAATCAAGCACTTTAAAATGAGGTGTCACTTAATGGGTCTTTACATTTAAAAATTTTGAGCTGCCCCCCAAAAATTCCATTTTGGGGAAATGCGCAAAGTTGTAATAGTGACTAAAATGTTCACTTTTATTTCCTAGAAAGGTGTCCTGACTTTCATTTTTCTATCTTTATCCATTTAAAATTTAACAGGGTATACATATATATATATATATATACATATATATATATATATATATATATATATATATATATATATATATATATATATATATATATATATAACTAATCATACCAATCAGAAAATGTATCAAGTTAATGTAGTGAACAACTTCTGCAGGAACAAGATTTATTGTGCTTTACTGCTTTTCATTACGGTGGCATTTCTTATTGAGCCCAATAATGTGAGTATAAATTCAAAATGTAATATATGTATATTATTATATATTGTATATATATTACAATACAATATATACAATACATATACACACACACACACACACACATATATATATATATATATATTTACATTTTGAATTTATACTCACATTATTGGGCTCAATAAGAAATGCCACCGTAATGAAAAGCAGTAAAGCACAATAAATCATGTTCCTGCAGAAGTTGTTCACTACATTAACTTGGTACATTTTCTGATTGGTATGATTAGTTAGATATAAGTGAACAATCATTCATTTAGTTGCTGTGTTCATAAATTATCTACATAGGCTAGATCTAAATAAAAATGTGACATGTGCCCTGCTACATGTAATATGGAGAGTGTATAAATGGCTCCTTCTTCAGTTAAAACAAAGTATTAAAATCTGCAGTTATAATTTAGAATTAAAAAGGAGGAGGAACCTTTGAGGCTGAGAGAGAGAGATTCTGGACAGGTTGAGTC
Source organism: Aphrophora alni (assembly GCA_963513935.1). Taxonomy (NCBI): domain Eukaryota; kingdom Metazoa; phylum Arthropoda; class Insecta; order Hemiptera; family Aphrophoridae; genus Aphrophora; species Aphrophora alni. The sequence continues at coordinate 54,258,681 of OY740765.1, read as the reverse complement.
TGTTTGGAACCAATTTGGGTAGACGTCCAGGTGCTCTTGCTCTTGTCTTCCTTAAATGTAGAGTTCTTTATATTTGTGATTAAATTGTTAATAAATGCTTTAAATAAAAAAAGAAGTTTCTACCTTTTTGCACTGACAAGCCATTGGAACTTACACCTTCTGCAGTCTCGACATCCTGACAACATCAAAACGTGCAGCATTTGAGCATATGGGCCACCATGAATACTAGAAAGCATACCACCTAACTTGACCCAGCCAAAGAGGGAACGGCCAAAGAGGATTCCAATATTAAAACAATAAAACAGACACTGCTCTACTGTCTGAAAATGATGTCTTTGCCTTTCCAACAATGCTGCAACAGCAGTATTTAGAAACTTGAAATGTATTTTTAATGAACCAATAATGGCAAAATAAAGTAATAATAATATCGTAATCCTTTAATTGTATTAAATTCAAAGTTTTATTCTGTCTATAGTGGGTAGCCACAATTATTGAAGAACTATTATTAAAGGTGAATCAAGTAATAAACATGTATTCCAATATAATAAATAATTATGATCTACCTCTCCAGCTCCAATTATGTATCCCTATTTTAACATGTTAATTAAATTTAAGGTTTCAGTTTCATATCACCCCATATGAAAATGATACTTGTAATATAGTCTATATTCTAAATATGGTAGTATTAAAAAAAAATATATATATATATATATATATATATATATATATATATATACCTTTTTATAGTAAATTACCCTCATACCTTGACAATGTTTTTTACAATGACGATTTTGGACATTATTATTTATTAACATTCAAATTTTTAAGAAAAAAAATAGGTGTGCCTACATTTTTTGTTTGTTTAATGTTCAATTACTTCGAAAACAGTATCTATGGTAGACAATAAAACAACTAAATATTTAAAAGGTCAGAAACTCATAATCCTAACTATAAATTTTATTCACATGAGACCCAATTAAAATAAGAAGGAATTTAGGCACCAACAGTTATGTACTGGTTGAGAATAATTTTTAAAAATTGAAGAAAGTAATTTTTAAAATATCAATACAAGCTTGTGGCATTCCATGTCAAATCAACACACTTATATTCAAAATTTTACTTTAACATCTCATATTTTGATAAAATTTGGTATATTATAGATAGTTAGTATGAAGACTATAAATTTTTATTTAAATATCTCACACGATAAAGAATGGCTATATAAAGTTTTCAAAAAATTGCATAGCTCGTTTATTTTTTAATCATCATAGCAGGTATCCTAATTAAAAGGTAGTGTCGTTTTACTCAGTTTTGTATCCCCTTTACAATAATATGCTGCAAAACATGCATTATCATAAATGAGAAGATCCAGCAGTATGTAGAAATGTTAATTTTCATTAATCATCTTGTTCATTGCTATCCAAAATATTTGCCAACCACCATTTTTGGTTGTAAACACCGATTATATAACCACTTATATATGAAATTTGAAATCAGTCTGGGGATTTTTTTATGAACACTTTACATCCTGTTGTTTCTTTAGAGATGTTTTTTTTACATAAGCTTGAAGCAACAGGTGTATAAGCATGGTACTACTGAGTTCTCTAACGGTTATTATCTGGCAGTAATGGAAAAAAATATTAAGATTCGATATACATTTCTTGTGTTGAAAGGTAAAATTGATGTATCCTACTTCCTATTTATAAACTTTGTGTTAAATCCACATGGGGGGGGGATTGTAATTAATATTATATTATGAACTGAGGTGTGGTGGATCTTTTAGAACTTGATTGCCACAATGATCACAACCCAGGCCTATCAAATTACAACTAAACATAACTCAGTCAGCCAGCACTGATGAGCGACTAAAGCTAATTATTCTAAATATTGGTTAATGATTACATATAAAAAATTTATATACTTATCTCAAAATAATATGGATTCACTCTAATGATATAATGGTCCAAGCGTAAGCAGTAGCCTAAAATGGCCGACATTTTACTATGCACCTTAACTCACGGAAACCAAATTACTAGCACACCATTTAATCCGGGGTCGACCGACCTGACTCAATATCGACTAATGTGCCATTAGGGGGCGGGGGTTAACGACTGGGTAAATAATGAAGCTGAAATTCCAAAATTCAGGTTCCAAAAAGCTGAATCTCAACCCACAGCTCCAGGTGATTAGCTGGATGATGGACTACTCGTCCTAGAATTCACTGCACTATTCAGTTTGTTGACTCGTAGAGTATAATATTCTAAGGTATCAGCTGCCCCTTGTAATGCTGGTATTAGGCAAATCTCATAACACTGAATATGAATAAATAATCGTGGGGCTAAGTGGGGGCTAAATAATTGTAGGGGGAATTCTAGTGGGCAAATCACCAGCCACCCAGCTGGCAAAAAAGTCAAAACCATGACACTATAACATGACAATCTCCCCCTAGCAGAAAAATGGGGGCTTAACCTTCAACACTTGTGCTGGGTAAGGAAGGAGTAGGGAAATATCTACAGAACCTAACAAGTTGTCAGGATGATTTTTTCTGGTGGATTGAGAGGCCACCAGGGCGGAAGACAATAACACTACAATAATAATAATTGGATGTGATGAAGAAAAAAGGGGGAAAAATGAATTTTTACAAGATGCCAGTTATGTTCTGGACTCACCTATTTTACTTCCACACCATAAATTAATCGGTGGAGAGCCAATAGTTTAAAAAAAAAAGTATCAGAGATAAAGAAATTAATAAAAACTTGTGGTGATTTAGTCACCATTGGCCTCCCTCTCCCACTCCCCTTTTCCTATCCAGTATGCAAATAACGGACATGATTCGAGAGTCGTGCATCAACCAGCAGTGAAGGAAGACATCTGTGACAATGCTCGTTGCTTACTTTCATTAGTCCCCTAATATAAAAGTATGCCTTGCTAAACCCACAGGAATAGGGCCAGTATGGTCCTAGAGTTTATATCTGGGCGGGTTTTTTGGAACAGTATTAGTATTAGTTCACCTAACACACGGCCATGTTAGGCCTTTTGTGTTAGTCCGACTTGTTGTCCCAATATAGTGTAGTTTAAATTATCATTTGGTTTTAGTCTAAATTGATGTTGTTTAAGTAATTTAGTTTTAGAATTAGATCCCATCAAAAATAGCTAACCTAGATTGAGATTCGCCCAGTGTACATATATTAATTTATAACGCGATCTGATGACCCGGCAACGCATAAAAGCAGATCCACGTCCCCCCAAAAACTATAAAGGATGGAAAGAACATGAGGATAAAGATACTAGCCAAATATTATATAATAAAAAAATATTAGGTAGATTAAAGATTTATGAAATTTAATATGGGGAAGGAAAACTGCAGAACAGTGGAAATGATTGGCAGACTATTGATTATTATAAATTATGATGATGTAGAGTATAAAAGAAGGGAGTAAGCATAAAGGAAGAGATAGGAATTAAAAATGAGAAAAAAGGCAAGAGTAAGTAGTACAGCTGACCTAAATAAAGTGGGGTGGACAATATGAATGGTCCTGGCATTCAAATAAATTCATGGCACCAACTTTAAAATGAACCATCATTGCAATGTATTAATAAATACTCAGTTCCTGATTGATTCGTGGTGGTGGTTTCGCATTAAGTGAGGGGGGGAGATAAACTGGAGAATGTATATATGTGGGTTGGTAGCTGGTGCTAAGGGTAAAAACAAAATTGAGTTTAACTGTAAAAAGAATTGGTTGCAACCAGTATTTAATCACTGCCACAGATCAAACTTTGAATACATAAGGGAGGGGGTTAAATTTTGAAAAAAAAACTATGATTATATTAGGGAAAATAATAGAAAATTAGGATAGGGTAAAAAGGAGTAAAAAGGAGTAAATTAAGAATATAGAACCAGATATGGGCTTTAAGCAAATCACAATTTTCAAAGGGAGGAGACTCGAGCGGAGAATATAACAAGATTTTATTTTATTTTAAAATTGTACTTAAACAAAAGGAAAAAAGGAAAATATCCACAACCATAATGCAGGAATAGGACTGATTGTTCATATTTGCTAAGAAGCCAAGGAGGAAAATAAATGTAACCTGCTAATTATATAAACCCTAAAACCAAAATATACATTTGAATAAAAATAAGAAGTTTATCACAAGATAGATGAGGATAGGGTTGGAATATTAATTTTTTTGTTGTTTTATGTGAAACAATATTGGAAAGGTGATTACGTGTCATGGTACATATAATAATACTATAATATAAACTTGCGGTTTAAATCTCCCTGGAATGTCCGAATGTATGGGGTAAATAGTATGGCATCTAAAGCTTTGGACCTTGCAAAGTCTGTAACTGCTTTTTTAAATAAATATTTTAGCTAAAAATATTTGTTAGGGTGTCAAAAAGATTTTCAATAAAAAAAAATTGTTTTGCCAACCCCCCCCCCCAACCCCTTCTCGTAGGGTAATATCGGAAATAAAAAGAAAATACTAAAATCTTGTTTTTTATGTTATTTAAAGAAAAAAATGTCCTTAACTTTTCTGAAAATGTTTTCCCTCGGAGCTATGTAAGGTGAAAAATTCCAATTTTCAACCCTTAAAAACAACGTTTTTGTTTTTTAAAAAAAATTTTGCACTAACTATTGCATGTAGAGAGAATTTGAACCACTCAATAGAAAGGTGAAAAAAAAAATCTAAATTTTTAATTTTTTAAATATTTTTCTGACCCTATTTGTAAAGTTTATATCACGCGCAAAAGATGGCGCTGAAGACAAAATTTGCCTCCTAGCCAACTTCCCCCACAATTATCTTAGGAACGGTAAACCCAAAAAAATTGTGAGAACGTAATTTATACATAAGAATATTATCTTTAATTTGAGACTAATTAGAACATCCCATCATTTATTAAAAAAGTTATGAAGCCAAAAATTTTTTTTTTTTCAATTATCAAAATGGGTTACCCAGGGAGGAGGGAGGGGAAGCTTAGATCAAAAAATCTAACTAGGATATATTGAAACATATTTTTCTAATATGGTCAGAAATTTTGGTGGCCCATATACGTAATTTTTGGCCCATATATTTGTAATGCTTCCAAAACGTGTTAAATATTTCAAACTTTTTAAACAGTTCAAAGTTTTCGTTAAACTATGGGAAAAATATTAGTTTTAGACAAAAAAATGTAACTATGGATATTTTTCGCAACATTTTTGGATATATATATATATTTGTATCTCCCGTATTAAACGATATGTGAGATATTAAACGATATGTTTAATACAAACTATATTAAACTATCTCCTGTAAAAATAAGTAAAAAATTTTCTTCATCAAAATTAACCCTTTTATTGCTATAACTCATTATTTTAGTGCTAAAAATAAATTTTAATTTTAATTATTGGTAGATAATTGCATTCTCTTGAAAATGCCCTTTTAAAATTTTTCTATCTAAAACTCAAAAAATTTTATGAAAAAAAAACCATTGGTAAATTTGTATACCAAAATACCAAATACCCAAAAAACATATCCATTGAATAAAAGCTTCAATATATTGACTTTATAGAGTATATTGCTAAAACAACCCCCTTAATGGTTTGTTTTGCCAATGTAAATGTGACGCAAAATTTTTAGCACATGGGACCCCAAAATTTGTGATTTCTGACCCAAAAAACGTATCCAGTGTACAAAAGCCTGCCCACATAACTGTTTAGGGAGTTAATTGCGATGTTTATGGAGTTAATTGAGAAAAACCCATTTTAAGGGGTTGTTTTTACTAAAAAATTCACATATGACTAAAAAATTCTATTTTATTGACCTAAAAAACATATCCATTGAATGAAAGCTTCAATATATTGACTTTATAGAGTAAATTGCAAAAACACATGTAAGTGTGTTGCAAAATTTTTTAGTATATGGGAACTGACATTTGTGATATCTGACTCAAAAATGTAACTTAAGACTCGTAAATAATATATTGCCAAAATTACAAAAAAGGGTTGTTTTTTGCAAATTTAGGGTGAATGTGTGTTTTCCAGCTCATGGAACCCCAATTTTCAGATTCAGCGACCGAAAAAACTCACAAAAAAATTACTTTTAACATTTTTCCCCTAATATTAATGATTTTCTTAACTTACATATTTTCCCCCCCCCTTTTGAGTTCTTAAAGGGGTAAATTGTTACAAGCGGAAGTTAAAATTTTATTGAAAATGTTGTAGACACCCTAACGAAAAATTTTCACTTTTAAAAATGAAAATCTATTTGGTAGATCTGATTTGCTTCGCTTTTCAAGAATTACGGTTTCAGATGCCATACTATAAAATTTGATATTATTTATTGTTGTGTACTCAAAGGTTGGAATTAAGGTTTGGAGATTGTCTGTGGAAGGGGAATTAAAATAAGGTGGGGGAGTATTCGTGTATGTGTTCTTATGTTAATCACGCAATTGACTATTACAATTAAAGGTAAATACTAATACTTTAAAGAACATCTTCAGTTTCTTTCCTACAAACATGGCAAATTAGAGCTTCTTTAGCATTTCAGGAAATAAACTACAAATCTATGATGCAACATTTCTCAGTTACTTTTTGTCCCTAATAGTGTGATTACTTTTATTTAAAAGATTAAAACACTGCAATTTAACAAATTTCAACTTGGTTTTAATTCTGTAGATTAATTAGTGGCTTTTCATATAAATATAAGTTATTTCGGACCATCAATTTTATGTAAAATTTTTTTTTATTTCCTCTTTAATTATAAAATTTGCTTAAAACAAAAGTCCTCAATTTGTCTGTAATACTTTTTGTTCCATTTGATAAACACTGTTTAGTAGTAAGTAAATTTAAAAAATGATTTAAAAAGCATTATATTATCAAAATAAAAACAAACCAAGGTGTTAGGAATAGTTGCTAGAAATATTTATTAGAACTAATTCTAAAAACTATCAAATATACTTTTAATTCTAAATCCCAAGACATACACAAAAGGCAGCCTATTGTTATGCAAGATATATTGTTGTTTAGGCAACTATATCAGAAAGTGTTGCAATAGGTGACTCTAGACAAAATTCTCAGTATGTTAACCTGGGAAGGGATATAAACCCATAATGACCAAGTGAACGGTATAAGCTCGACGCTATTCTTGTGGATTGACCAAGGGTATTAATCAGAACTATCTATGGGATTTGTCAGAATCAGCTACGAGAGCATTACGGTCAAGAACACGGTAGTCTGTACCAGCAGAAATAGAGGTGAGCAAACCAACGGTGTATAATTTAATTAAAGAAAGTAGACTCATTTTAATTTCATTAAAATAAATGCAATAAAATCAAATCAAATTCAGAATAACTAAAATAAACTAAATAACAAGTATTTGTATGAAATAGTATGATTTTTTAATGATTAAAAAGTCCTTTATTATAAATTAGCTGATATAAGGATCTTACGATTCCTGCCAAGCAGTTTTAAAGGAACTAGAAAAAACTGTAATTAAATCAAAATAAAATATAATTTTAAATTGTATAACTACGAATTATATGAGAATATTTTCATTATGTATAGCAAGTAAGTAATTAATTGTGTATTTAGATAATTAAGTAGTTCATTCAAAAAGGAAATTTTATATAAATAATTTTGAGAGAGCTGTATACAAAATAATGCACAGTTCTCTCTAGAAATAACATTAAAAATAATCTTTATAATAAAATAACTAAGTAAATATTGTAAGATAAACATCATTGTACAAATGTTAATTTAAATTATTTGATTTATAGAAAATATTGTAAATCTCAAAATCTTTTAAATCTGTTTTGACAATATATTTATAGCTTTAGACCATTCATTCTTGTCTCTGTACTTATTATAATCTGTAAGTATAAAACACCTCTCAGGAAAGAGCAATATTGACTCGAGGAATCAAATCTGGTGGAACCCCATGAAAAATTCATGCAAATTACAACAAAAAGTAATTTCCCAAGGGTGATATGGTGTACACACCTAAGTCTCATGTGGTAGTCTTACATTGTGGAGTCTTACTATATAAAGTATTACAAATGTTTATTGTTATTTACATCTTGTTCAAATTAAATACATATACCCAGTAATACAAGCCATAAGTAATACATTAAGTAGTTTAAAAATACAAAATAACATAATACTGTATTGTATATCAGTTTCATTTTCTAAAGAAGAAACAATAGTAGGTGAAAATTTCCTAAACTCTGTAATCAATCAGATCCAAACTGAAATAAAATCCCTTCCAATATCTGCTTATAGGTAAATTAATAGAAAAAAAAGATACTTTTATAAGTAAAAATGGACTATCTGACAATCACACTTTACCATATGAGATATACCTTCCAACACCTTTAATTTTTTGTGTTTTAGACAGTGCAATAACCATATATGACATGTCAACTTTAATCTAATAATAATTTAAACTAACTCAGGTAGAATATTAAACAAAAATGGTTAAAAACTTTAAAGATGAATGAGACAAATAAAAGCGATTAACAAAATTATGAACACTATTAACAAATAAATACTTAAAACAATAAAAGCAATTAACAGATAATAAACAAAATTATATAAACTTCTTTTACCAAATAAATATGTAAAACAATAAATACGTAGTCAAATGTAGTCAAAAGAGCTATTCAAATAAAGAAGAAGAAAAAGTTAAAAATAGGTTTTGAATTGCTGCAAATATAGGTTTAACAAACAAGTGAATTGAACTATACCATTAAAAATGTATAAGGAAATGTAAATAATTTATGTCATAGCTATTGAACCAATTGAAGGAATATAAAAGGACACATTCCATAGATTTTATAACATATATTGGTAATATTGATAATTAATATTAAGGTTATTTACAGAAAAACAGGTTTTAGCAAGTAGAATAGAGTTTTCCTACAAGATCTCTATAAAAGCTGAGTAAATTTGTATGATTATCATATATAGAACAGAAAAAGATGAAATATTACAATAGAAATCATTAATACAAATTTAAAATGAGAAGGGCCCCAGAACAAGCCCTGATGATCTATTTATTTAGAGGTGCAGTCATTGACAAATACTATCTGCTTTCTTTCCCTAAAAATGATCTAATCTTACATTCCCTATCACCCAAATCTTAACAATCAAGCTCTTTAAATGGTATTTCAGGTAAAATACATTCAAATGTTTTAGATACATCAAAAACACTTGCATATGTAGCAAATTTATTTTTAAAACCATTCATAACCTTGCTTTCAATTGTTTCTACCACCATTGTGGTGGAATGACCCGACCTAAAACTATACTGATGATTATAACTCACTACTTATAAGCAACTCACTACCAGCAAAATAATCATAAAGCTGACCTGTTATACAAGATTCAATTATCGCCCATAAAATAGGTAAAAATTCTATGGGCCAGTAGCTATCTGGCGGATTCCTGTCATTCGTTTTAAACACAAGTGTTACTTTAGTTATTTTCATACACTCAGGAAAGACTCCATGTGTCGCTAAATTAATGACATATGTTAGAGGAAGAATTATATCCAGAGTAATTTTTTATCACACGATTAGAGATTCCATATAGCCTATATCCTCACATACTAAGACCATATACAAACATGATCAGAAAACCCTCTAACACAAACAGTATAAGTTCTGGCACAATGGCTCAACCTCTTTCATTCCTGACAATCTCTACATCTGCTTCTCCTCCACCAATCTCCAGTCTACTCCCTTGGCATGAATATCCTCCTGAATTGATTCTTCCATTTTGTTTATTGCCTTCCATAGATCTTATTCTATTTTCTATTCACTCTAGTGTTCTTCTAGACATTCTGATTTCCTCCTTCCTCATTATGTACCCAAACTAAAGTTTCCTCTTGATTGCTCTCTTTCACTATACCATGTGCCTGTGTCAAAGGTCTTCATTCCTCATTCATCCATTCTTGTATTATTTTCTATTCCTCTTAAAAATGTCATCTTCATCACCTGCAGTCTGCTAAGATCTTTCTTTGTCCCCTTGTCTCTGACCCATGTGATAAAAATTGGTTGATAGTAGGCCTACTTTTGATACATATTGTTTTGACTCCTTTCAATCATCATATTCCTTCAACATATAAAACGTTTCTATATCCTTTGCCCTATCTCTTCTTGTATTATACCATTAACAGTGATCTTGTTTCCTAAGTAATTGAACTTAACTAAATTTTTGAGATCCTTTCTTTCCATCTCACTTTCCACTTTGATTCATTGTTTTTTGTCCACCTTCTTAGTTTTTCCTAGATTTATTTGTGTTAGTTGTGTTCATAACAAATAAGCAGTGAACAAACATTGCTTCACACAACCATACACAAAACCAAATAGAAATAAAGTTCAAAACTTAGTGGTTATACAAATACATATTAGTTTAAATACAATTTTATACAGATAATCACGTCAAGACAGTAATTGAATTGAACTGATCAAACAGTTTCTGCAACACTTTTACAAATGGTATGCCCATGCTGAAATCTGCACAACAATTAATAAAACTTCATTGCATATTGTAAATAAATTACAGCCATTTAAAATGTTAATCATTATTATTAATGAGAATATACCATTTATACACTATTTTAGCTAGAGTGAACCTTTTGAGGTCGGGTTTGCAGTATTGTGTTCTACTCATTAATGCTTTTAATTTTATGTACAACTTGACCCTCATTTATGCTCTCATTTAAGATTTCCTACTTACTCCTTGTGGGCCGGTCCCCTGGAAAAGTAGTGGTCCACTGAATATGTACTAAAATAGGTTTTGGTGTCCATTAAAAATGTGCAAAGTTTTGTAGCTCTATCTGTAATGGTTAAAAAAATATTAAGCTGTCCCGGGACTTATTAACAAGCTGTATATGAAAATTTTACTGCTTTTTTATCTTTTACGACACCACATTTATTTTCACTAATCCCAGCATGTAGAAGAACCCATCAAAGTGTAATATTGTTAACACTCCCCAGCTGTGATATAATTCTGAAGTAATCCCAAACTAACTTTGACCTGAATTTATTAGAATCTGGGGCTTTCAAAGCATCCTAACTGTTAGTGAAGATACATACATCCTTATTCTTGTATCAAGGTCTCAAGCTTTTTATGACATATTCCAATATAACTGTCATTTGGAAAATTACTCAAAGTGATTTTTGAATTTAGTTTTACTGGAAAATTTTATGAATTCATTAAAAATGCGTATTTTTATTTATATACTACAATGGAAATTCATTGTATGGGATTATTTTTTTTGTTAAAATAGGGAAAAATCTAAATTTAATCCTAATACAAGGTTTGGCTGAATTGTAACCAACTTTGCTGCTCAGGTCGAAACTGATCTATGGCTAGGTCTAAAGTCAACTTTCGCCTACTTGTTTTGACAGTAAAATCGTATGTCAGTAGATTTTGAATAAAAAAATTTATAGTTGATGAATTATGAAATAATAATGTTAAAAGATGTGAAATTGTAGTATATGCAATACAGATCTATTACGGTTATTTCATATAAACTAACATGCGCTACAGCAAATTTAAATTAAGAATTAGAAAATTTTCAAAATTAATCAAATTCAAAAAACCTTGGTATTTCTGTAATAAATAAAGAATTATAAGAATAAAATATTCTTGTATAATTGTTGAAAAATAATATTAAAAAATTAGATAAAATGGTATAATTTGAAACTTGAATAAAACTTAAATAAACACAAATTTTGAAAATGTGTTGTATAAGTTTAGTTAGAAGATTAAAGTTTAATAAGGAATTAAAGTAAAAAAACAAAATTTGAATAAAATAGAAAGGCTATAGTTTTCACACCCTTGTGTGAAAACGAATAAACATAAAATTTCAAAATTAATAAAACATAGTTAAAATCACATATGCTAAAGAATATGTAAGTCCTAGGGTAATCACTAAATAATAAACCTCTAAACAAGATAGTATGAAGTTGAGTGCGAAATTACGTAAGACAGGAAGGTCAGACAGCATTTTCTTTAGACCAGTGTATTTATTTCGGAAACTCAACAAAATGGTGAAGTTTCAAAACTGTAAATCAAAAGGTGTGAAAAATATAAATTGAAAATTACGTCGATCGTTGAGTAAAGAATTGCGGGAAAACGGGCGGACCTACAAACATCACACGAATTTCTCGTTAAAGCCGATGCGAAGGACTACAAAATGTCGACCAAGAAAAAGTGAAAAATATCTCAGAAAAACTGTTAGAAGAGTTTAAAGAAAAGACAATAGATATTTCTACAGTAGCAAGTTTTGAGCTGCAGAGTTCCAAACTCTAGGACTTTGTGACGTAGAAGTAGGAGGATTTATCGTACCAACAGACAGCTACAGTAACAAAAATAATTCAATAATTTAAAATATTTCTAACAAAGGATTAAAGGACTTGAACAATAATTGTTAATAACTCATAAATAAATACCATAAGCGCTAGAAATAAAAATAACGCAAAAGTAACATCATAAATAGGAAAATAAGGAACTATCGTATTATTCCCAAAAAGGGGGAAAAAACTGGTAATAGAATACGATAGTTTCAAGCTAAAAATATAGCTGCTCTGGCTCTCAGAAGTCACTCTCAAAATTATAATTTTACTAGAAGGTAAGGGGTTACTATGCCCGACAGGACACTCTCAAAAATAAATTTTTACTAGAAGGTAAGGGGTTACTATGACCGACAGAACAGTGAATTTGATTAATTAATAGTTATTATATTAACTCTTTGACTCTTATAATTTCTTATCTCATTTTGTTTGGTGATAATTAACTTTTTCATTAATTAACATTTTCCATTCTAATATAATGCAGTTGTAACCTTGCATTTAGCTCCTCCGCTTGGTATGGAACCTTCCTCTACAGTGGAGAGGTAATTCAACTTGTTAGTACATCTGTGTGTGATTTTGACTTTCTTCAAATTTCCATATCTTTTGATTGGCTTAAAATTTTAGAAATGTGAAAGTACCATCCTTTTCTTGACTTGTAGATTCCATGGAAACTTGAATTAAAGTTCTAGGGCAATAACTTTCTGAGATATTCCTGTTTACAAATATTCGTATTTTTCTCCTAACCATCTTTTGTTCCTTTTAGAATTTTTTTATCTTTTCTTTTGGTTTCTTGTTGCCTAAGTGTTGAAACAAATGAATCTTTTTAGTTTTTTGATATAGTCCTTTTCTTAGCAAAGTTATTAATAGTCAAGTTTACTGATTTTTCCCTTAATGTTGTTAATTAAAATCCCCCTCCCTTAATTAATATCTATCTGCTTCTTTTAATTTATAATATACATATACATTAGCCTATCCTATTAAAATTTTAAAAATTACTATTTTGAAATAGTCAAGCTTTTTTGATTTTTGACATTGCATTTTTTAAGCCATAACTTCTAAACTATTCAGTTATTAAATTTCTATTTGTGTATTCTTTGGTCATTAGACCTGCTAGAGAGAGGACCTAAAAAATATGTTGTGACTATATATATATGCAGGCCTACATATTTGTCATAAAAAAGTTTTTTTTTTTAAATTTTCCACACAAAATATCAAACATCCAAAAAATATATAAAAAAAATTAAAGTTTGGTATTTTTTTGATAAAAATGATACGTAATAACAACGGGTTAAATAACATGTTAATGTATCATGTGTCTATGAATTGTTAAAGTGATGTTTGTAGACTAGAGCAAAAAAGCCTGCCTTCACAGGAATAAATCACCATCAATGCTTGTGGGTAGTATAACAATATACAGGGTGTTTATAAAAGAACTCCTTGATTTAAAAAAATCATAATTAAAAAACGAAACCAGCAATAAACTTTCGGTTTTCGAACTTGAGTTCAGTATATTGTCAAGATTTTTTGGCTAATATTCGATCGCAGTTGGCACCCGTGCAAGACCTTGGAGCGAGCGTGGTGGGGGAAGAGCGCCGGCCAGTCACTATTCAACAGTCATGGCTATGCCACAGGAAAAAGCTCAATGTGTGATTTGGTTTATTCAATCAAGTTCAGTGATCACAGTTCAGCGTAATTATAGACGTGAATATGGCGGTGTTGCACCTACTAACAAAACTATTCTCAATTGGTATAATCAGTTTCGGGAAACAGGTAGTGTCTTAAAAGGGAAGTCACCGGGTAGGCCTTCAGTCTCTGAATGTGGAACGAATTCGTACGCCTTGTACTCGCAGCCCTAAAAAGTCATTGGCAAGACGAAGTTTGGAGTTGGGAATACCTAAGTCTACTGTGTATAAAGTGGTGCGAAAGAGGCTTAAATTACGTGCGTATAAGATTCAACTTCTGCATGAAATCAAGATCACTGACAAAGTGAAAAGAGTCGATTTCGCAGTCTTAATTTTGGATTGAAGAAAATGAGAACTTCCTGGAAAATGTCATGTTTTCTGATGAGGCGACATTTCATGTAAGTGGGTCTGTCAATCGACACAATTGTAGGATTTGGGGGTCAGAGCCACCGCATAAATTCATAGAACATCAGCGAGACTCGCCCAAAGTCAATGTTTGGTGTGGATTGATGCATGATCGTATCGTCGGACCTTTCATCTTCGCAGAGAAGACAATTAATGGGAATATTTATTGTGATATGTTAGAACTATACGTTTTCCCACAAATAGATGATATTGAACAAGAAAAGGGACCAATTTTCTTCCAGCAAGATGGCACGCCACCTCAGTACAGCAACCGTGTCCGTGATGCGTTGAACTTGCGTTTTCCTAATAGGTGGATTGGTAGATGTGGGTCACTTGCATGACCACCAAGGAGCCCAGATCTGACTCCCCTAGATTTTTTCCTTTGGGGACATGTAAAAAACATTGTGTATTCCGAGAAGATCCGTGACATTGCTCATCTGAGGGAGAGGATTATTGAAGCTTTAGCATCCGTCACGCCTGATATGCTGCTGAATACCCAGAAAGAAACTGAATATCGTTTAGACGTGGCCAGGGCAACAAATGGTGCTCATATAGAACTTTATTAGGTATGAAAAAAAAACTTGAGAACATTCTCTTTAATAATATATAGGTTTAATAACTATTAATTTAACTTTACTGTGTACTAATAAAACTTTAAATTAAGGAGTTCTTTTATAAACACCCTGTACTTTGGTAGCATTGTTAAAAAAATATTATTTATTGACAAAAAAAATGTTATGGGTGATTTTGTTTATTTACATTTCCAATTTCACAACTGAATAAACCATTGGTAAAAATACCTTTATTATCAGGTATACCTTGACTAGGATAAATTTGTCAATAACTATGTGGAACTCATTAAACCATTGGTAAATAATTTTATCATCAGGTATACCTTGTCTAGGGTAAGTTTTTCAATAACTATGTGGACTTGATTGAACAATCGATAAGGAAGTAATTAAATATTGGTGAATACCTTTATCATCAGATGTACCTTGTTTTTTACTTTATTTTGTAAAGTTTGTCAATTACTATATGGAACTGATATAAACCATCAGTGAAATATGTTTGTTAATGATTACGTGGAACTGATTAAACCATCTGTGAACAGTTTTATCATCAAGTGTACCATGTTCTATATAAGTTTGTCTATTACTATAAAGAACTGATTAAACCATCAGTGAATAGTTTAGTCATTAGGTATACCTTGTACTATATAAGTTTGTTAATTAAAATTAAAAAAAAAAAAACTGATTAAACCATCAGTGATTACTAATATCATAATTTTATTACATGGTGTACACTGTACTGACAGAATTGAGTTTAATTCAGTATAGCGATGAATCAGCATGCTTTTTACTACATGGTTCACATTGTTCAGATTGCTGCCAGCAGTCTGGAAACTAGTATGCATTGCCCATGTCAAGTTATCGAATTTACCACTTCTCATATTTTAGTGAACAAAACTTACAAAATGCCTTTACATTTTAACAGTAAAATCATTCCAATATATTATACTGTTGTGGAGTAAAAACTTAATATTGTTAAATGACAGTATATTATTGATAATTTAATGTAAACACAGAAACTTTATACTATAAGAAGAAAATAACCTTGATACCATTTAATTTCAAAAATTGCTTTATTATACTAATGTTATCACTGATACACATCTTCGGGTTGTTTGTATTGAGATTATTGTTTTCCCAACATAATAAAGTCATCATTGAATACATCATTGATAGTCAGATTTTTAATAAACATGACGGAAAACCAGAAAACAGTTTACATATATGATAAAAGTATAGGATTACCATTAAGGTTCACTGTTTTTTACAACACTTACAAATTAATTGTGTTGTTATTTTTATGAATCAAAAATAATTATTTAGGTAGTTTTAAACCAGCTTCTATATTAATTAGTGATTGCACCTAAAAGAATTTGGAAAATATTAGGTATTTTGCTAATGTGTCCAATTTGTTTGTTTTTGCTTGTTTTTAGTTGTTAGAAGCTGTCATAGTTACAATCATATTCTTTCTTCTCCTGCTCTTCCTGTTGCTATCAATTTGAACATAGAGTTGTTTTAATTAAAAACTCTCTTTTCATGATATTTTTCTGACTTTGTTTGTATCAAAATTTAACATGAAATTGCTTTTAAAATAATGTAAAATTTATGAAATAAAAATCATCAGTTTTTGTAAGATCATTTTTAGATTGGAAATGAAGTGAGAATAAAATAAAATTCTTTATTAAATGTTCTTATTATTTTTTTTCTTCTTTTATGGTTCAATAAACTGTGTTGTATTGTTTACTGTAACTAACTGTATTATTTACTTTCCTATTCTTTCTTACCTTTACACATGCTAAGTCTATTTATATTTCTAATACGTAGATCTTGGTAACTGAAATCAATCCATGTTGAGACTAGCTCTTCCTGCCATATCCTACAGACTCCTGCAATTCTATTCACGTTTACAAAGTTATAAACAGAAGGCAGATATATCTACTTGAAGTCATTTAGAGAGAGGAAATATATGAAAGTGGTTTTCTATATTGAAATACAATGTGCCTAGACAACTAATATAAGTAAATTACTTTGAACATATTGGTTTTACTTACAAATATACTACATCTGCTGAATTCTGTTTGAATTTCTATTGACAACATTGTTATACAAAATTTAAATATCATTTCACAGTTAATGCTAAAATGTACATCATTTAATTCTTTGGTGATGAGTGATTTTTGCTGAATTATATAGATAATTACAAAAGTCACCAAACTTGTACATTAACATATACACACACACACACACATATATATATATATATATATATATATATATATATATATATATATATATATATATTTATTTTTTTTTTTATTCACAATAGATCAGAGAACAAATATAACTCGCCTGAGTCTCTTATCAGTTCTAGGATTAAAATTGAATTTCTTTTTAGAAAATAACTTTGAGTTTTAACATCTTTCTAATATTAACATTTACATTAGAACCTTTAAATAAATAAAATATTAGAAAATTACTATGTCTCTTAAGTGATATATTGTCTAATCCAATCCAAGTACTTGGCTGCATCCGTAAAGACAACATAATGATTTGTGTCACAGATTTTTCGTCCATCCCTAGCAACTGTTATACTGACTAGTCCTCGTAGATACCACAGAGATTCTTTAGAAAATACCATTCCTCCACCACTGTCTCCATTGCAGACACTTGTTCCTATTGAGGTTACATATATTTCAGTTATACATGGTTAGCATTGTATATAAGATAAATATATTACTAATAAACTTAATAGGTTATTTACCTTCATTATCTCTGACAAGCAATTCTAAATTTATCCAACAGAATTGCCTGTTTTAACTGTGGTATCATCAGGTCCTTCTCCTCAGTCAATCCTGTATGGATTTCATCATGAAATTGCTTTAAAACAATTTTTTTTAAAATTCTTAGCGAAAGTTAAATTATGTAAAACTTCTCTTTTAAAATTTGTTTAAAATTATAGACTTTTGACACGTATTACTGAAAAGAATGAATGAAAAACAAGGTTTTCTTTATGGTAGTGTATTTGTATTGAAAGCTACATGGTAACTACATGATACACATAATTAATCGAGATGTTTGTCTATGTATTCCATCTTGCAAGCAAACTGCTGTGTCAAGGAGTTCATTTGTGGAATAATTTAATATATTCTTTAATACATTTTGTGGCAGCATGGCTTTCATATTTTTTAAAGGAAGAAAGTAGATGGCCTTTTTTTTACAAAAATGAAGAATGTATAAATTATGATCAACATTAATGTAACTGTGGACACAATCGAGGTGTTTAGCTAATTATGAATTCTGTTAATTTATTGTAGTCCTTGGTAAATATTCTTTAAAACACTTGGAAAACAAGCATCTTTTCTGACCGATATAAAATTTAGAGCAGTCGGTACAAGTGATTTTATACTAAAATGTTCTTGTCTGTAATATGTGTTTACATTTGTTTCATGACAAAATCTTCACAGGATAGACTGAGGCCAAGGAATGCTGCAGAAACTGGCAATCCTATTGGATAGTTTAAAAAGTGAAAATCAAGGTAAATAATCTATTACCTTTATTGATGAAGGGTACACATGTATTGTATCAAGAATATAAAACTTTATAGCATATCTATCATTAACATAACTGACTGTAGCATATTGTATACAAGTTTTTATTGTTAGGAATCATACTTGTAGCAAATTTTATAATTAAACAGCAGTTGAAATAAAATTATGCAACATCGATGAACTGCAAAGCATATTCTATTGTAAAGGTTGTTTAAACCAACAAAAATTTGAATTCATTGGATATCATTTTCACAGAGAACGTGATTTTCTCGTTTTTTCCACATGCTTAAGCGAAGAGGACTACAAAAACGTGAAAAGTTTTGCCAAGGGCTTAGTATCACTTTTTGGTTTGACTTACTTATGTGAGCAGACATTTTCAAAAATGAACTACATAAAATCAAAGTATAGGTCCAAACTGACCGATGAGAACTTAAAATCTATTTTGAAAGTTGGTGGAACGAAATTTGAACCAAAATGGGTTGAAATTTTGAATGGAATGCAGTTTCACAAATCCCATTAAGAACGTTTTAGTTTGTATGCAGTAACAATTGTAACTTAAAATTTAGTTTTAATTGCATATTCTTGAGTTTTTTTTACTAAACTGTATTAAAAGTTTATCAAATAAAAGGCATTTCTACTAAAATGTGGAAGTTGATTATTCCATTATTCAATAATCCGGCCCGCTAAGTTGTCAATATTTATAAATATGGCCAAACTGTTCAAAAGTTTGCCGACCCCTGCTATAAAGGATGACCAAAGACTCAGCATCTTGGTATGACCCATCGATGTTACAGATAAGGGGAAAAGGAGTTACATTCACAGTACCAGTACTTTGCTGGATATACTTCTAAGAATTGATACTGACACGATATTACATCAATGGAAAGAGAAGCATGGTTTTATTTGTAGCCTACAGTGTCAAGTGTCAACAAATGATAGTGCACACCTACTCAAATAGCATTAAACAATAAGCTACAACCAGCCGGATGTTTAATAATTCACACTGTATTTTTGGAAGGGAGGGGTGATGAATTACAGAATATGATGATTTATGGAGTGACAAATTATTGAGTTTTCACTGTATGTTATGTAAAAATTGACAACATTCTGTAGATCATTTGTATAAAAGATCAAAAGGGTATATTTTTTGTAACTAAATATTACCTAATGGAAAATTGGCAACTTCTTATACATAAAAATGCTTAGAGGTGAGCAATATTTACTGTACTTTGAACATTATTAAATCAACCTGAATCATAAGAGAAAGGACAAATAAGAGTTGGTCAAGAAAGACCCTATATGAAAGATGAAAGAAAGGAATCTAACCAAAGACTACATGAAAAAAGGTGTAGATCCAGCTGGGACCCGCAGGATTGCCAAACCCAAACTAACTATAGAGAGAAAGAACAAAAAAAATTGTTAACAGTTTGTGGTAAAAGAAAAAAAAAAGACATAAATTTAGTAATGTGTAAAACTATAAATTTTTGATAAAGCAATATGTCTGGGCCTATTTTATAGAGTGTGTCCTATGAATATATTCCAGTGTTTTCCTTGTAGTTTACCTGTTTTTTTACGACGATTTAGTTAATATTCTGAACGAATATTTTAGATATGTATAATATTATACCATAGAATGTTGAAGTAAATACATTCCATATAATAAAATGTCGGCTGTTTAAAAAAAAAGGTTTGTAGCTAATAGATTATCTTTTTTCTATTTGTAGTACACTATTCTGTACAAATCATCTTCAAGACAATATGGACAGTGTGACTCATTTAAAACGTCACTCATTTATTTCAAGAATTCTATTTGGTCACACCAATATTTAAGACCACTTTTATAGTTGATTATTTTTAGCGGGAGATTTTAACAAGGCAGCAAAAATATTTTCTTCCATATCCACGTGAGATTGTCGAATGTATTTTGTTCACTAAACTTTCAGTTTTTAGTAGTAATGTTTTCCATTTTGTTATTGTGAGATGATTTGTAAGATGATGCTTCAATACCTATCTGGTTTCATAGCTTGGAATCGTCCAGTTGCTTTAAGATCATTATGAAATGTGATTGTTCACGAACAACACGTTACTCTATGCTCTATCGAAAAAAAAAAAAAAAAATCACGATTAAAACAACAAAAAGAAGTTAACTAATGAATACATCTCAACAATATACTTATCAGTGCACAATAAAAAACATAACAGCTTTTATTTCAAATTAATATAACAGTTGTTATTAAAAGATATTCAAATAGCCCAAAAACTATGTTTTATTTTTGGTCGTGCCGCCAAATGGTTGGCAAAACGTGGGGTCTGAATCCCAGAGCTAATAACTGGATCTACAAGCAAGTCGTTAGACCCGCTATTCTCTATACGTCAGCAGTTTGGTGGAGGAAGGTAGACCAAAGTACTGCGCAAGCAAAGTTGGCTAAAGTGCAAAGACTAGCATGTCTAAGCATCATAGGTGCCATGAAAACAACACCCACTGCCGCGATGGAGATCCTTCTAGGCTTGGATCCCCTACCGGTTGCAATTAAGGAGGAAGCTATGAAGCAGGTCCTCAAACTACACGAGGAATACCATTTTAAAGTAGGAAACCTCAAAGGACATCTGGAAATTCTCAGAGCCACTCCTTTATTGGATATGGCTGCTGCAAGTGACCAGATGAAAGTAAAAATGATTTTTGATCACAAAATTGTCAGTAATCACTACTAGACAAATGATTGTAAGTATTCCTTGACATAGCCGATCAAATTTTAGATTGAATATTGTAATAGAGAGGAAAGATTTTAAAATATTATTGAAAAAAAACAAACATGAAATAGCTATAAAAGACACAATTGTCTTTAATCACTGCTTGCTCTATGATTATAACTATTGACATAACTTCAACGTAGCTTTAGATTCAAAATAAAGAAAAAAAATGTATACAAATAACCTTTTATGGAAATATGTGAACACCCAAAAAGGGTGCGTATAACAACATTGTTATTTTATAATAACATGTAATCGTAGTTATTTTGTAACAAAATAAAATTCCCTCTTTAGTTTCGTATAAGACAGAAAACTTGTAAAATACCGTATTTGAAAAATATATCATTCAAAGTAGGAATAAACAACAAAGATATCATTAGTGACCATTAGGTTTATGAATGTAATTATTGCATAACAGAACTTGTCAGATTTAAGCTTTTGTTTCAAAACACTGGAGGAAACTTGTCAAATTTTGCATTAAAATAAAATATATATATATATATATATATATATATATATATATATATATATATATATATATGTTAACATCCAAAAGGGTTACAAACAATAAAATTGTCATTAGTCACCACTAGGATTATGATTGTGATTACTGCATAACATAGATTGTCAGATTTTTTTAGCTTTTGATTTGATGTATAGGACAGTGGCGGCTTACTCATAAGGACTCTTGGACGCCGCCCTCCCCCCAATGATAATATTATTTTAATAATGTAAATTCCTATATGTATTTAATTCTGTGGAGATAAATGAATTATGAATTGCCGCTATGGATTTCACCATCATTTGTAGCGGAAGTTTTACAATATAAAATATTTGACGAATGTATTCTGGAGTTCGGACGGTGGCCAGAGCGTCCCAGTTTCATTGCATTTAGTCATATGGGGCAAGCAGCAGACAGAGCTGAGGGTGCCGTGATGTCATTTACACAGCGTGTAATGGGCTTCTAGGGCAGAGTCCGAAGCTGCGCGCGCAGATATCAGTCAGTGAAGCCACCATAAATTAGATGTCCCGCATTACTAAAAATCTTGTTTTCGATGGGCAAAATAAGTTGGCGCAACTGTTCTAAATAGTGTCTCGCCACTCACACGAGTTGTTTGTTTATGTTTTTAAGTTTAACCCTTTGTGATTGTGAATGTTAAGTGAATGATAACATGCCTTCCCTTATGTGTATAAAATAAAACAGAGCCCTCCCATTGCCCTTAACCATCGGCCGCTACTGGTATAGGAACAAACTTGTCAAATTTAACATTAATAAATACCTACATCCAAAAAGGGTACAAACAACAAAATTGTTGTTAGTCACCACCAGGCTTATGATTGTGATTATTGCATAATATAACTTTCAGATTTAACCATTTGTTTAGAAATATGAAAGCTAACTTGTAACATTTAAAAAAATGCTAACATCTAAAAAGCGCACAATGACAATAAGAGTAACTGGAGTAAGCACATAGAGAAACTTAATGTAAAACTAAGCCATCAATGTTATCTATTAAGAACTATATGTATAGAACTATACGTTAACTATATGTTAAGAACTATATATCGCTAGCCCCCAGTTGTAAAGAGTGTTTATTTTGCTTGCTTTTATTCCCTGATAAAAAATATGGTGTTGTTTTATGGCAGAATGGCAGATTTATTTCTTATAATCTGTTTAAAATAAAAAAAGAAGCAATACAGGTTATTTGTTGTGTACCTTGTGGAAGATCATGTCGGCCATTGTTTAAGAAACTTAATATTCTTCCATCTCCGTGTGTGTGTGTGTGTGTGTGTGTGTGTGTGTGTGTGTGTGTGTATGTGTGTGTGTGTGTGTGTGTGTATGTGTGTGTGTGTGTATATATGAATTTATCTTGTTTGTAAAAAAAAAATGAAAGTAAATTTTACAGAAATTCAGATATTCATGGGCATGATACCACAGAATGATACAAATAATCTCCGACCTCTATTCTTTGCCTTAAGCAAGACAAAAAAAAGACCTTGATTCTGCGGGCTTGAAATTGTTTAACAAATCACCACTAGAAATTAAAAATGAAAGTAATCCATTAGGTTTAAGTTCAAATTGAGTCTTTTCCTCCATAAAAAATATTATTCAGTGTGTGGGTATTTAGAAGACTTTTGTTCCTGAGTTACACATTTTATTTGATTTCATACCATCTATTTATTTAATATATATATATTTGTAATGTCTAATATTATTGTTTCATTGTTATTTATTGTTTTGTTTACTGTGTAAAGTATCAGCCCTGAAATGTAGTTGAGTAGTTTCTTTGCTTTATATTACTGTATTATAGATGTTACTGTTGACTGAATTTCTTATTGTTTTAAATTTCATTTTTAGTCTTAAAGAGGAATTGTGAGTAGTTAGAATAGGTTGGGAAAAAATGACTGGAGGTCATACAAATGTATTTTGTTTTTCAACCAATGAATAAATAAATGAAAATAAAATGAATGAAAGTATGATTCAATAAAATAGGTTTATCTTAGAAAGGTTGGATATTACCTTGACGAACATGAGCCTATTGTTCAAGACATTCATCATTATTGTCACATGCAAACACGTTTTTAAAACAGTCAGAGATTCCGTTTCAGTTTATGTAATTTCTGGTACCCTTTATGTTGCTGAAAACTTAAATTTAAAACTACTTTTTCTAACCAAGTTTGCTTTTACTGTATTTAAACTTTCAATTAAAATTCACTTACTCGGTGAAAGTTAATATTAATTTTGTTTCTTCATGTGTTTAGGGTGTAAGGACAATAAGTAAAATGGTTTAGGGGATGTTTTGTATACAGGCTGGCTTCTTGTTTCTACTCATTAAAGCATAAGTGTTCAAGTGACATCTTTCAGTCAAGGAATATTTATTATTTATATTGTAAAATATGCCAACAATTTTAACACTTATACTGAAACATGATTTTTATAACACTAACAGAAACACCAGGTCTCAGAGACCGCTATTTTTACCTGTGTGTTTAAATTGAGAATTTAAGGTGCAATAATAGACAGATATCTCTAAAAACTGTTTATTATGTAAATATCATTGACTTTTTACAAAATAAAATTAATGTATAAATAATATAAACTTATATAATGACAAAATAAAAAAAAATCTTGAATAATAAAAATTGGAAGTTTTGTTCTTTGAAATATAAAAAATGGATTTTTTTAAAATCTTAAAATGTAAAAAAAGATTACAAAACAGTTAATGTTGTTTAATATTAACCTAACACTAAAGACAATAATAAAATATAAAAGTTAAAAAGAAAGAATATAATATAATATGATGTATTTTTTCAACAAACATAAAAGTAAATGTCTTGACAAACAAATATGAATTTTTCTCTTAGCTAAGTAATTTCTTAAGTATTCTGTAAGAAAATATAGTTACATATAGAATGAATACATAAATACTAAAATTCTATTCAGTAATATGAAAAAGTGCAATAATGTGAAAAAATGAAAATGTAAAGAAGTACGGTACCTTAGTTACGAACGTTAGGTCGTGTTTTAGGCCTTTTTGTCTTTTGCACACTCAGTACAAAGTCTTCTACTACATTCCATGCATATAGGCTTTTCACAGGCTATACACATGTAGGCAGTTTTTCGTTGCTTTTGGTAAGGACATGAACCACATGTTTTTCTTTTTGCCATCTTGTCATTTGGTACTTCTGGCTGGAGCTGTTGTTGTTCTCATTGTGGCTGATCATGCTGTTCTTCCTCTTCCTGATGCTGTCGACGCCGCTGTTGTTCCTGTTGCTGATTGTTGTTTTCTGCTAAAACTTGTTGTATAATAAACTTCAAACCTCTTGGACGATTTACAATGTTTGCCACTCTTTTGTGAAGATGGAGAGCAATAAGCATGCGGCCCAAAAGCTTGACATATTAGAACCTTGACATCAACGGTGTACCTGAGAAACTCATATAAATTATAAATGAGTTCACTCATGTAATATTAACCATCCGATAGAATAGGACCATGGGCCATCTCCTAGTTTTTTCACTGCATGTGAACACAGCACATTTCATGTCCAACAAGTCGACCCCACATTTTGTCTTGTTGTAATAGCATATCACTTCAGGCTTCCTTTTCTCTTCATTGGTCTCGACCCTGTCATGCATTGTGGAAACCAGACACACATCTCGATTGCTTTTCGGCACATAGCTGAGAATCGTAGTTGGTACTCTAAATCCATAGAGGCTTGACAAAACTGGCCTTGCTGGGTTTGCTAAGAATTTTTCCGGAATAAACCATGGTTTTCTTGTCTTTTCTAACCATGCCAAGATAGGTCATGTTGCGTTTCAAAAGTGCATCAAAAACCTCTAGAGAACTGAACTGAATCTGCGGTAACATTTTGATTTAAAACCCTCGATAGGTTTACAAACACGAATAACAGCTTGGGTAGGGATACTTAGTTTCTTCTCTTCTGTAGACAATGAAACACCATCACTCCCTTTACCTGTGTACAAATATGCAAATATGAACTTTTTGCATCCGCCAAACATATTACTTTAATGCCATACTTCTTTGGTTTTTTTGGCATATACATTTTGAAACCACATCTGCCCCTGAATGGTATCAACATTTCATCTACTGTCGTTGTGGAGGAGACACATTATACATCTTGACAGTTTGATATGAATTTACAAAAAAACTTGTGAAATCGGTGCAGCCTTGTCATCTTTTCTTCTTTCCTCCCTTGTGTTGCAATCATCAAACCTCAGGCAAGACGTGAAGATTTCATAACGCTTTTCAGACATTGCAGTAGGAAATATTGGCCGGCTGCAAGAGTCTTTGGTAAACAGTGACTGAATCTTTTCATCATTAGATTGTAACACCGATGATTAAACAAACAGACCTATAAGAGTGTTTACCTCTTCAACGCAAATATCCCTGTAGTTACTTTTGATTGTTTTATCACTAAGTTGTGACTGAACTTTTTGGAGCTTTATGTTAGTATTCTCTACTATTATCGAGATAATTTCGACATCAAAAGCTTCC
Source organism: Aphrophora alni (assembly GCA_963513935.1). NCBI lineage: Eukaryota > Metazoa > Arthropoda > Insecta > Hemiptera > Aphrophoridae > Aphrophora > Aphrophora alni. The sequence continues at coordinate 54,232,365 of OY740765.1, read as the reverse complement.
ATACATCTGTTTTTGAAGGGTTGTCACCTAATCGCCTTGCACAGCCTTTTATTCCTGGTAAGCCAGTACGAATAATATTTCGTGCTGGGGTTCTGACTCATTTCTATTAGATTTGCTTTCCCAAGCATTGGGAGGACAATGATCTGTTCAATTCCTTCTTTCTATGAAATACTCAGGCAAGTTGTCACGTCCAGCATCTTGTAAAACATCATTTCCATGCACTTCCCGTAAAAGAAGGTCTTCATCATCATCCAAGTTACCCGGATCACTATCACTACTTTCCTGACCAGACAACACATAATCGGGATCATAGTCCGAGTCGTCTACTTCACTACTACTTGGATCGTCAAAACATCACTTTCGTCTTCGTTTAACAGTCCACGAATTGTGTCGCTAAAGTCGGGATCCTTTACACTAACTTTCGGGCGAGGCATTTTACCACTTTATCTAGCAACATTAAATAATAAAAGGAAATATAATAAAAAATACATCAGCCGAAACACTGGTCTCATATGCTCCTATATGCAGTATCGGAAACACCTGGTATCTCAGACCACTACGCGAAATACGGCAACAGAAACACAAGGTCTCACAGGCCGGTAGGATTTTGACAGACGACACGTCAAGGTCAGGCGCTCAAGCCGAACTAAACTATCATTGACCATGTGTAAGGGGAGGGTAAGGGAGGCAGCTATTGTGAAAGTCAGCACTGCAACTCACCCAGGGTAACAACAATTATATAAATAAATTTCCCTTAGTGCCTGTGAGACCGGTTTTTCGGTATAAGTGTTAATATTGTCTAATATGTTAAACTAAACTTTCATATCAAATTTTATGTTTTAAATTATACAGAACTGTTGCAACCGAAAGTAGTATTTCATAAAAATAACCAAATTTCAAATTAACATATTTGTAATATATAAATTCTTAAAGAAATACGATAGTTCTGTAATTAAATTTAATCTAGTTAAAAAATTTGATGATTTTTGCAATAATGTCTGACTGTCAAATGTCTTTAAAGACCAAATACAGAAATATTAAAGCCATATACAACAAATGAATACATGAATATCTATACAGGAACTTACAATATGTGTAGTGTCTTGCAAATTATTATAAATGGCCACTCTGGCTGGTGAAACAATATGTCTCTTGATTATTAGTTTGACTATGTATGGGAGTCTTAGAAAGTTAGTGCAAAATTTGTTGTATATTTTTTATTTTAATATATATGGGTATGTGAGGAAGTTTGTACAATATGTTTGTATTAATTACTAGTTTGACTATGTACGGAGTCTGAAACGTTATAAAACAAATAAAGAAACATAGAGCATGACGATTTTTTTGCTGATGAGAATCACAGGTTTACTTCTGTACCAAGGATGCCAATAGAAGTTTTCAATTTAAAAAAACTATTACGATTCAGAAATAATTGGCTAAACACAGAAAGTGTAACATAATCGCCTTTAATAAAAGCTCAATTTGATTATAATAAGATTTACACTGACAGTATTTTAGGTGAAAAAAAAGTTAACCTTTTAAAATTAATTTAAGATTATATATAAATTTATTGACCACCTCAATTATTACTTAGACCACAGACAAGAGAACCTGTACATAACCTAGAATAACTTAATCTAAAATAAACCGATGTGTAAAAGAGGAGAGACACTAGTTGAATGGTTGTTTGACCATTCTATTGTTAGTTGTATGCTGTCACTCTACAGACAAGTATTTTCCTGCCAGTCCTGAAATATATATACTTTATAATAGAAGATGAGCTTGTAGTGCTTTGCTGCAAATTAAAATCACGTGTATAACTTTTCAACATAGTAAAACATTATACTTGAATCTGAACGTCTCCATCTTTCAAAGTTGTACTTAGTTATCCTCAACAAAAGGGATATACTTCCCCTGGTTGTTTGAAAGCACACAGAGCACCAAAAGGGTTAGTTTCTAAAGTTGTGTAATTTTTCTTGGCTTATTATTTGTAGCTTTTAACAATTTTACTTAGAAATAAGTATTAGTAAAGAAACATACATCATGGTCAGGGATAACAAAAAGAGGTAGTATTATATTTTAAGAATGTATTTTAATATTATCATGATTTGCAAAACTAGTAGCTATCATTATAAATATTATAAAATAGTAGTTATCATTATAATTATTATCTAGAATTAGCAGAATTCAACGGAATAAAAATAAAACTAAGTGTTAAACATATCTTTATTGCTCTAATATTTCTCAGAAAATACTAATTATATGTTTCTTTTACTTCCAGAAAAGCTGTTTAAAGCTTTCTCCTCTAAGTTGTCATTTTACTCTTTCTCTATGAACACAAAGAAGACAGAGATTTTTAAGACGATCCTCTGACATTGCACTTCTAAGCTACGTTTTTACAAGAGGTAGTGTAATAAAAGGCTTCTCCACTGTGCATTGTGTTGGAGGTATTTATGGTATTAGAAGATTATCTTTCTTACTGCTGAAAAAAATGTAGTGTCATGAAGAAGATCAGATATTTTTACATTGTCACCACTTTCCATGTTTTCCACATATCATACCATATCCTGGCTTCTGCTTCCAAGTTTTCAATATTGCATAAGTCTACTAATCATTGTATGGTCTCTATAATTATAAACTTCCTCCTTTTCTTTTCTCAAATGAAGAGGATGTAAATACCGGGCGGCCTTTAATAGAATTTCATTGCTTTTCCCAAATCTTGTATTAAGAGAAGTTAATAGGGAGTCCAAGTAAGGAATGAAAATATTAATTCTGAAATAGTCCAAAGGGGAAGATGTCTATATATTTGAATGTGATAGGTACTTCTGCCTTTTAGCTAGTATCTTTATATCAATATTCAACTTTTCACAAATTGCTGTGATTTCCATGTATCTAAATAGCTTGGAATATTCCTCTGAATCTTTATCTCTGTGTTTCTGGAATGCTTTAACTAAATCAGTTGTCACACATTGTAAATCACAATCTACCTTTTGTAAATTGTTCATAACGGGTTCAAGATATGATGCATAATTTGATATAATAATCAAGCATACAATAAACTTAACTGTAGGTGTTACACTATGCAGCTGAATAGGGAGTGATCAGGTTTCTTGGTTTACTTTAAGATTTGTTGAATGAGTGCATAGTCTTCTTTAATAGCCATAAAATTATTTGAAAAGATCTGAAGAGATTTATGCTTCTCTGACCACCTACTTTCACAAAGCAAGGGCATATAGGAATAGTTTTTCTGCACAAAATGCTTTAAAAAAAATCATTTGTTTAACTATGCCAATACAGTTTGTAATTTCTTGTACATTATTTAGATCAATTACAGAATAATTCAATCTGTGTGGTGCACAGTGGAAATATATTTCTTAGGATAATTTTTCCTATTTTTTTTGTTGGATACATCTTATATGTCCTCCCATTGTCAAGCATCTATCAAATCCTAGGCTTTTCCATGTCTAAGCCTATATTAGTTGTAAATCGCAAAATAGCAGTTGTGATCTCTTCGGCATTGAACACTCAAGTTCGGCAAAATCGAGAAACTATACATTTACTTTTAAATTTACATCACCATAATTTTGGACAGGTGTTTTTTGCCACTAATAACAGCTGTTTCATCAGCAAGTAAGGAAAAGGCTTCACATTTATTGGCATCTTGCACAAAAGTGAATAACCCCCAAGACTGGTTGGTATTCAAATGGGGCTACATTTACTGTTCGACAGCTAGTGATGTCTTGGATGCATAGTGCAAAATTCTATCACAGTAGAGCCCAGATTCAAATTTCAAATATACCAAATATTACCAAAAAGAATTTGTCAAATGTTTTTAATGCGTATCATAGCCTATCGAATAGTCATAGACTGTAAGCAAAGCGCGGTGTGAAACTAAGCCTGGCTTCCATCATATTTACTTGGTCGCTTGTAAAGTTCTTGAAATAATATTTCAAGAACGACTTCCGACACACCAGTAACATTTGATGCAGATATTCTCCTGAGCCATGGGCAGGCCGTGGCTCCCCTCCCCATATGCAATGGCACCCTTGAATGAAATGGCAGGACAGTGTATTGAACGTTGATAACACTATACAGTGAACAAGGCAATTTTTGAAGCAGTATATTAACTGAGGACAAGACATGGGTATCGCACACAACCCCTAAATCAAAACAACAAAGCACACTTCATCACCATTAAGGGTGAAATTCAAGCAGATATTTTACTCTTGGAAAATCATATACACATTGTTTTAGGACAAACAGTGAACTTTTTGCCTCAAACTCCTTAATCAACACAGATGTTTGTAGAGAAATGCTGAAGAAATTGTGCCATGCAAAACTTACCTTTCCTGAATCCTGCACAAAATGTTTTGTTTGAAGTAAATTGAGAGAAAAAATGAGGATAGCTCCAAATACAAGTCTGTTGTGAAACCACTGGCATATGAGCCATCTTAAGTTCCTCTGTTACTTCGTCATTTTCATCATAGCCCCATCCGACCACCTAGAAAATTGATAAAATTTTAGTTCTGTAAAATGTCCAGTAGAATTATATACAGGGGTGGTGAAAAGTCCCGGAACGGGTTAATATTTTTTTAACCATTACAGATGGAACTATATAACTTGGTACACTGTTACTGGGCATGAAACACTATTTTATCACAATTTCAATGTGCCGCTACCACTTCGGTCGGACGGCCCACAAGGAGTCAGAATAAAATCTTAAATGAGAGCGTGGGTCGAGTTGTACATCAAATTAAAGGTCTAATTTAGTAGAATACAATGCCGCAAATCCGACTTCAAAAGGTTCACCCTAAACAAAATGGCGGCATTTTAAAGTTTATGAAAGTTACTATGGCGTTGAGTGTTCATTTAAAATGTGTGTTGTGCATACATGTTATTCATAAATTAATGTGATGTGTACGTGTTTTATTTTGAATGTGTGATACACCTAAAACCAATGCAAGAAGAAGCAACATTAAAGAGGTTTGATAATGCCCGAATAATAGGTGAAACGTTGTAACAACTTGAAAAAAGAAACAAAGAATGACTGTGAGAAGTTAACATAACAAAGGTAAATAAATTAATAAGTATGTATTCTTATTTTTTTTGTTAGTGTTTTAGATTAGATTATTAAAATCTTGTGGTTTCCAAATATTCCTTTTTTATGTTTTTCAATATATATATTGAGGAAATCTCCTTAAAAAATGGTCATTTTCTGAGAAAAAAATATTGAAATCTTGAAGACAATTTCTTAGGTTTAAGAAAATCACAATATAAGAAATATTTTTCATTTTATCAGTGTGAAAAAATTAATCTAAATGATGCGTGCACTCAGTTATGGTTGAGCTAAAACTGAACTAGTAAAACTTCTCCTATGTAAAATTGGGTCATTTTCATCGCTATTAATGGAATACACATATTATAGTGTAATTATTTTGTATTAATCTGTGATATATAGGATCAGATAACTGATATATGTTTTCATTTTTTACTTTATGTAACCATAGCAGCATTATTTTACAAGTAGTAAACAGTGTCAGCTGTTTTATGTACTGTCTTATTATTATTTTAGATATTATTTATTTGCTAATTTTATGAGGTGTTTGAGGTTATAGTATACAGTGAATCCTTGTTAATCCGAACTAATTAGGACAGAGGGTGGTTCGAACTAACAAATCATTTGTATTATCAACCGTATGGCTGAAACGTTAGAGCTAAAATTGGTAAATATTATTGTTAGAATAAAAAGTCCTTTGCAGTATAAAGCATTGTTATTTAATAATCTATCTTTATTGATATTTATTGACATTACAGAATGTATTAGGAAAAATATGGAAAAAGAATACTGTACAGTTTAAAAAATATGAACACTATATTTTATATGAAAATTTGAAAAATAAGAAAAACATACAGTACCTAAAACAATCTTTAAACTTAATTTACTAAAGGGCTAGATTAACTTTCTTTATTAAAATAAAATATTATGGGTACAATAACTAAAGAAGTTAATGGGGGAAAAAAAACATTAATTTTCTTCTGTTTTATTGATGATGTGTGTTTTTTGGCTGCCAAATCTCATAGTTTTCTTAACTGTATCAATTGTGACATTGAGCACTCAGGTTTCTTTTAATACCAGATCATTGTGGTCTCAAATGCATTGAAAGCATCAGCATCATAGGGTCCAGGATAAACTACTTAATCATCAACACTGCTATCTTCCTTTTGTTTCTGCCTTGGTTGTCCTCGCTACCAGTAGAAACGATCTCATCTTCATTTGATACCCTTGTCCATTAATGTCACTATTCAGCCACTCAGTTGCATCACTTATGTCACACTCCTCAAACCATTGTATGGCAAAGGTCAGCCATTTCTTGGACTATAATTCCCTCATCAGGCCTGTCATCATTATTTCCTTTATCAATCTTAACTGGTTTAGGCCAAAGTTTATTCTAAGCTTTCATCAAGTTCGCTTGAGTCAGTTGGCTGAAAGAATCCACCGGCATATAAAAAATAATACATAAAATTTACCTCTTTTTATGAACTGTATCATATTTCTTTCATCTACCTGCTAGAATTAGCTCTCAAAGCACTTCCATTCTGTAATTGTGTTTGTTTTGGCTTTAACACCCTGATCCATAGGTTGGAGGAGAGTTGTTATATTTGGTAGAAGGAACATTGTGGTAAAGTTTTCAAGAACATTGTTCAGTCAATCAACCAGGATGTGTGGGAGTGTTGTCAATTAATACCAACACTTTTCCAATTTAACCTTCTAGCTCTTTGTATTATTGGACTTCTGTAATAAATATGTGTATGTACTAATCAAGAAATAAATCGGCTGTCATCCATGATCTCTTTTGTGTTCTTTAAGTGAAAAGAAGACATGTAACAGTTTTTAAACATTTAGATTTTTAGTTTTCACTAATAACCAACAAGAGACGAGAGATTGCATTGGAACAATCCATTCCCATCACTCTGTCTTTGCTCACTTTGTATCCAGGAGCTCAAGTTTCATTATGGGATGCAAGAGATTTTCTTGGTAATGAACACCAATTTATGCTAGTCTTATCAGTGTTGTATACATCATCCCTTAAAAATCGATTAACCAGATAATTTTTTTCAAATTATTTCATAAATAATTGGGCAACTACAGCATCACCAGACAAGCATTCCCCTTGAATATCAAGCTGTCTTATTCCATGGTGTAGTTTAAAATTGTTCAACCAATCACTGGTAGCCTTGAAATCAGAAGAACCTTTCAGTTTATTATTAAAATCAAGAGGATTATCCAAAGAAGTGGGGTTGATATTAGTTCACCCAAGCTCCTTTGTGCGTAAACCATAGATTTAATGCATCCTCAAGAGTCATATTGTTGGCTGTTTTTCTATTTTTTGGCACTTCATGACTGTCCTGTTAGGATACATATTTAGTTATAGCATCCTGTTTGCTTTTTATGTTGGTAATTGTGGATTTACCTATATTATATTCTCTAGCCAAGGAAGCTCCGTTTTCACCTTTCTTAAGTCTCTCAATAATTTCTAATTTCTGATCAATATCTAAAGTATTATGCTATCTTTTCTGAAATGATTTTGAAGTCATTTTAGTCTAATCACTGACAATATTATTAGGTACACAATTCCGTACAGTATACATTATACAATCCTGTGCAATACAATGTCATTACACACACAGATGCTAAAAACCACTAACAAAATACGGTACTGTAGCTTTGCAATAACCATTCATGTTAGCAGACAGAGTGACAACTGATATGCTGACATGAGGACAATAGTGTTAATAGTGGGGAGGGGAGGGTTTAGTGACCTTGAATCAGACTGGATAGCTCATGTACTACACTAAGCATATGTGAGCACTATAGACCATTTAATGAAAGATCAATTTACTTTAGAAGCTTTACATGTAGCATGTTTCAAGCTACTTTATACCAAATTTACTGTACCTCAATGGTGTTGGTGTTGGAAATTTGGAGTTTGCAAAGAGGCTTAGGCCTAGTCAGTGAGGACATGGTTAATATAAAAAATGAGTGTAAAATAAGACCTAAATAGGCCCTGTAGAGGTGATTTGGTATGTAGTGGCGCTTCACCTTGATCGGGCAAACAGGTTCCCGTCACTTTTTAGTCGTGGGGGAAGCAAGTGAGTTAGTGTTCCGCCGTCCTTTTGTCAGTGTGTTTCTAGACAGTGTATCATGAACAAAGTGTAATCAATTGACATTGATGATATCGTATAACATCGTATATTGTAATATTATTTAATGACACATATAATTAATTAATTGTCACCGTAAGGGAACATAGCTGTAGAACAGGTTTTGTCAAATGGTTATTCATTTAAAAATACCGTATAGTTAGTGTTGATAAATCGCGGAAGGGTGGGAAGACAGCCATTGCAGTGTACATGGGTAGACACTTCTCCTCTGCAGGTTGGCCTCCCCACTCCAAGCCAGACCGCCCTCCCTACAAGCACCACCACATAACAAATGAGCTATACAAGTGTTTTCTAATGAGAGTTTGTCACTAGAAGATGATGAACAAACTGATGAAAGAATACCTTCCAAACTTAAAGGATTCACTCTGTACGTTATTGAATTGGTATTTGTTAAAAGAGAATCAGATTGAAATCTTCATTTTTGTTATATTGTCAATTTTTATTTATAGACACATATTCTGTGTTAAATCGGCATTAATCACTCAAGTAATAAACTAACAGCATGGTGTCGAATATCACGAAAATTGGTAAATAAAAATAGTTATTGAGGTTAACTCTATAACTCTCTGCTTCTAGAGGTTAACTCTATGCTTCAGTTATAGAGTCAAGTCCTTTTAACAAATTACGTAGGCTGCAATGCTACTGTAGGACAGCTGGTCTATTGCAACTCTGGCAGGACAAATAAAGTTTGGTCTTTTCTAGATGACTATTTAGTCTAAGTCATGTTCCAAAAGATATTACTGAAATAAGTATTTTTTATGATAACTGTGCCAGACAAAATAAGAACCGTTTAATCCAGGCTACTCTGTATGATGAAATTATCACGGTCAGGGCTAGATGTGGATGTGCACAGAGCGGAGTCTTATCTCCCCTGTTATGGAACCTGGCAGTGGATAAGATCCTTAGGCGTTTAAACGAACAGGGATTCTACTCACAGGGATATGCCGATCATGTGGCCATCATGGTTAGAGGTAGAGAAATGAGCGTCGTTTGTGACCTCATTCAGGCTGCCTTTATCCAGGTGGAAAGATGGTGTCAGGAGGAACAGCTATCTGTGAATCCTGGAAAAACTTCTCTCATTCCCTTCACAAGAAAAAGGAATCTGGGAGTGAGGTCGCTACCTAAGCTCTTTGGGCAGGAGGTAGCGCTGGAGAACCAGGTGAAGTACCTAGGTATTGTGTTGGATAAAAGGCTCACCTGGAACCCACAGATAGAACGGGTAGTAACCAGAGCCAAGTGTCTTATGTTTGCGTGTAAGAGGGCTGTTGGTAAACAATGGGGTCTGCAACCCAAGGGGGTGATGTGGATATACACCATGATCATTAGACCATTAATCTCCTACTCTGCGGTGGTTTGGTGGACTAAGACGTTACAAGGTGGGGTTGGAAGTAGAATGGATGGTCTCCAAAGGGTGGCCTGTTTGGCCATCACGGGGGCCATGGGGTCTACACCAACGGTTACCTTGAATGCTCTACTGGATCTCCCTCCCATAGGGGTCTATATTCAGGGACAGGCCAGGATGAGTGCATACAGACTACAGCAAACGGGTTGCTGGAGAAAGAGGTGGCCTGCAATCGGTCACTGCAGGATAAATCAAGTGGTCAACAGGGAAGTGTTAGACATGCCCTCAGATCAGATGATACCTAATGTTTCATTAGACAAGCCTTTCAAGACGAAGATCTTCTCTAGGGAAGAATGGGAGTCTGGAAGGAGGTTATATAATGAGCAGGATATAGTCTGGTTCACAGATGGCTCGAAAACGGAGATGGGTACGGGCGGTCGCATAAATGGGCTCAACCCAGAGAGTTCCATCGTACTGCGCCTAGGTAAGCATGCTACTGTTTTCCAAGCAGAAGTAGGTGCTATCTCTGAATGTATCAAGGAGAATCAAAGAATGAAATACATAGGTAAGAACATTCTGATCTTCACAGATAGTCAAGCTGATATTAAGGCACTAAACACGACTAGGGTAAAGTCGAAGCAGGTATGGGACTGTATCTCATCATTGATAAAGCTTAGTCAGATGAACACGGTCACTGTGGGCTGGGTTCCTGGCCACTCAGGTATTGATGGTAATGAGAGAGCAGATGAATTGGCCAGGTCAGGTTCAGAATCCCCTTTCGTGGGCCCGGAACCGGTGTTCGGGATCTCCTATGGACATGCGGTTGATACGTGGATACGGGAGGGGTTGAATAGAGCCTGGACGAATTCAACCACTAGTAGACTTGCTAAAAGGTTATTTAGATCAAGCAAGAAACATGCTGAACAACTCATCTCTCTCAGAAGGGATAACATGAGGTGGGTGGTTGGGCTCTTAACGAGCCACTGTCACCTCAGAAAACACCTACACAGGATAGGGATTGCTGCAGATAATACTTGCAGGAAATGTGGTTTGGCTGAAGAGTCCGCAGAACACATTCTTTTAGAGTGTAAGGCTATACTCTCTAGGCCCGCCGAGGAAAGAGATGGAAACCATCCTAGATAACCCTATTGGTAGTATCTGTTCCTTCATAAGGATGACGGGTATCACTAGTTGGGTGTAGGAAGGAATTTGGGGCGGCAAATGATCTGCAGGTCGACGCCGGTGAGGCCTCTGAAGGAGGCTTTCACAGCCCAGAACGAAAAAAAAAAAGGAGAGAATTACAGCCATGGTATGTGCTAATGCCAGTGGAACGCACAAGATAAAATTGTTGTGTATTGGAAATAGCAAAAATCCACGATCATTTAAAAATGTGAAAACCCTTCCTGTGGCCTACAAAAATCAAAAAAGTGCATGGATGGATTCAGAAATTTTTCTGGAATGGTTTAAAGAAGAATTTATCCCTAGTGTGAAAACGTTCCGTAAGCAGACAAGTAAGAGTGGGAAAGTTTTGTTGATTATTGATAATGCTCCTACACACCCTCCTATTGAAGTATTAAATGAAATCAACAAGAATTTTGAAGTGCAATTTCTCCCACCTAATGTCACAATGCACCAGGGAGTGATTGAGAAGATGAAAAGAAGTTACAGAAAACAACTGCTCCGCCGCCTTTTATTGGCCGAAAAGGAAGAGGAGAGTGTCATCCAGTTTATAAAGAAGGTGAACCTTAAAGATTGCATTTACATGTTTGCCGATGCATGGGAAAGCCTCACAGAAACCAATTTAAAAAGAGCCTGGAGAAAGTTATGGCCTTACAATGAAGGCAAAGATAATAATCAAGAAGAAGATGGAGATATTGATGGTGCTGTGAATGAAATGACAGACATATGCAGCAAGCTTCCTGGATTTGAAGAGTGCGACAAAGATGACACCATGGAGTGGTTGGCTGTTGATAGCAACGATCCTGGGTACCAGATTTTGACCGACGAAGAAATAGCTGACATGCTAATAAATGAAGGTATGTACTGTATGTAGCATTTCTTAAACATGTACATTGTACATTCAACGTATATTTACCTTGATATTTTTGTCAAATATCTGAGCTTGTTTTGGTTTGATACTGTAGTAGGCTAATTTTTAAATTTTCTGTTACAGTATACAGTAAAACTTTACAGAACTGTCCAGTAGGCCTACATATGTTTTTTTGCTAACATTCTGCTTGTTCCTTTTTTGTACGTACAGTACATACTTAATGTGTAAATGCAACAAACGAGAGCACTAATTTTTTGTTTTTAATGTAAGCAATTCCTTTCAGAGGATGAGGATACAGAAACAATGGGATCTGATGGTGACGACACAGAAAATGAGACTGAAGAAACCGGGCCAACACATTCTGAAGCGTTTGTGGCAGCAGAGACATTGATGTCATGGCTGGATAAACAAAACGAGAGCTCACCCACCCAGTTAATGCTCTTAAAACGGATTAAGGACTTAGCTGCAAAAAAACTAACCACTACCGCAGTTCAAAAGCCAATCACTGATTTTTTTTATAACTCAAAAATGTAGTGTCTGATGTTTTTACTGTACGTTGTACACATGTTGCTGTAAATAAAATACGATACAGTGCTTGAAAACATGTTTTTAATTTATAGACCTTATACTCTACCTACCAATAATAGAAAATAATACAATTTTAAAACTTTTTTTTTCAAATAGTGTGTGCTGGCCGTTTTTTAATGTAATTTTGATAATCCGGATGGGGTCCGGTCCCAATTAATCCGGATTATCGACGTTCTACTGTATATTGAAATACTAAACTTCTAAAGAAATAAAAAAATATCATTATTCCTTACCTTCTACTCTTACAAGAACAACATTTTAAGATTCATATTTTGATAATGGTATTATAATATATAATGAACTTCCTGATTATATCTACATACGAAACATCCAAAGAAATATAAAAAGTTCTTACCATCTGAAATAGAACAACAGTATTTGAAGATTGACATTTGTCTAGTAGTAATAGATTGAATAATAAACTAACAGGTCATGTAGAAGTGCTAAACTATCAAGAAATATAAAAAGACCATGCTTCCTTACATTCTGCTTTAAGAACAATTGTATTTGAAGATTCACTTTTGGATAGTGGTGTTAGACTGTATAATAAACTTCCAGGTCATATTGAAATACTAAATTTCTGAAGAAATTAAAAATGATAATTATTCCTTAATTTCTACTCATATTACAACGGTATATGGATATTCATCCTTTGATAGTGGTATTAGATTATATAATGAACTTCCTGGTCATGTTCAAATACTACACTTCCACACATAAATAAAAAGAACACGTTTCCTTAACTTCTGCTCAAAGAACAACACTATTCAAAGAAATATTTTACAAACATCCAAAGAAATATAAAAAGAATATTATTCCTTGTGTTCTGCCAATAGAACAAACATTATTTGAAGATTCATTTTAGGAAAATGGTATTAGAGTGTATAATAAACTTCCAGATCAAATATGTGTACTAGACTTCCAAAGAAATTATAAAAGACCATCCTTCCTTACTTTCAGCCAAGAAAACAACAGTATTTGAATATTCCTAGTGATATTCAAGTACTAAACTTTCAATCTAATATAAATATAATATTCAGCCCTAGCTTCTGCCCATAGAGTAATAGTATTTGAAGTTTCACCTTAGTATAGTGGTATTAGACTGTATAATAAACTTCCAGGTCATATGTTGTACTAAACTTTAAAAGAAATTATAAAATACCATTATTCTTATCTTCTGCCCATAGAACAACATTATTTGAGTATTTACCTTTGTACAGTGGTATTAGATTGAATAATAAATTTCATTGTCATATTAAAATACTAAACTCCTAAAGATATTAAAAAAATATCGTTATTCTTTACCTTCTATCTTTAGAACAACAGTATTTGAGGATTCATCATTCAATAGTGGTATTAAACTGTATAATAAACTTCCTGATCATATTCAAGTACTAAACTGCCAATAATATAAAAATAGACTATTCTTCCTTACCTTCTGCTCATAGAATAACAGTATGAGTTGAGTTGAGAAATGACAAAAGAAAGGTCAATGATCTAACCTATGGGATGGAATTGGGGGTGTTTTAGAAAATAAAGGTTACACAATAGGTCTCAATAGTGGTGATGAGTTAAGATGTATTTGTTCATTTAAGTTGGAAGTATGTTTTGTTTTTAAATTGATCTATTGATTTCTAAACATTCCAGATTATTGAGTTTCCTACTTTTTTGTTCCATATGCAGAAGTTTAACGTTTAACTTAGAATCACAATTATGTCCTGTGTCTAATAAATGATTTGCAAAATTTGAATTAGATTTGCCATACTTCCAACTGTGTACATGTTCTTTAACTCTATTCTTAACTGACCTTCCGGATTGACCTATGTATTCACAATTGCAATCATTACAAGAAATTTTATATACACCACTATTTTCTAAACTATCTCTCTTATCCTTATTGTTAATAATTAATTTTCTTATATTTCTAGAGAAATAAAACGCAGGTTTATAATGATATCTATTAGATATTAAATTTCCAACTTTATAACTAGTGTTTCCAATGAAATTAACCTTACAATATTTGATGTTTTCTTTTTCATTGTACTTAGAATTATATAGAGAATCACATATTTTATTTAAAATATTATCAACTAATTTGGTACTTTACATGTTATTGACTGCAATTTGTTTGATAGTATTCAATTCATTCTGGAAATCTGTAGGAGATAAGGGAATGCTTATAAGTCTATGAATCATGCTATGGAAGGAAGCATGCTTATGGTTAATGGGGTGGTTAGAATATGCTGGAATAACAGCATCTGAATATGTAGGTTTTCTAAAAATATTGAAAGAGTGAACGTTATTTTCTATGTTGATATTTAGATCAAGAAAATTGATGTTATTTCCTTCCCCAATTTCTATAGTGAATTGAATACGTTTATGAACAGAATTAATGAATTTAAAGAATTTTTTTAACTATCTCATAGTACCGTTAAAAAGACATAGGACATCATCCACGTAGCGATACCAGTATACGATTTTGTTTAAGAAGGGATTATTAGACATAAATAATTTTTCTTCAAATTTAGCCATGAAAATTTCGGCAAGGAGGGGTGACAAAGGAGAACCCATTGCCAATCCCTCTGCTTGTTTATAAAATTAATTGTTAAATTTAAAATAATTATGTTTAGTTTAGACTTGTTTTGTTTTCAATTTAGTTGCTTGAAAATGCTTAACGGCGAAACATATGTCGCAATTAAAGCTGTTTTGTGGAATTAAATAATCATCTCATTATTTCCATTATCATGGAATTCCATCATGTACCGACTGTTGTAACATTAAATTATATGAAATATAAATAGAACATACTTACTTAGTTTCTCCCCAATGAGCAACAATATTTTAATATTCATCTAGGTATAGTGGTATTAGACTGTATAATGAACTTAGTTATTATAATTAATATTTGAAGATTCACTTTTGGATATGGGTAATAGACTGTATAATAAACTTCCTAAAACATATAAAAGTGCTAAACTGCCAAATAAATATAAAAAGACCATGCTTCCTTACTTTCTGCTCATAGAACAACAGTACTTGCAGATTAACCTATAGAAAAGTGTTATTACACTGAATAATAAACTTGTAGGTCATATAGAAGTACTAATTTTCCAAAGAAATATAGAAAGACCATGCTTCCCTTACATTCTGCCAATAGAGCTACAGTATTTGATGATTTTCTTTTGGATAGTGGTATTAGACTGTATAATGTACTTCCTGAACATATTCAAGAACTGAACTTCCATTGAAATATAAATAGACCATTCTTTCTTAGTTTCTGCCTATAGAGCAACAGTATTTTAATATTCACCTAGGTATAGTGGTATTGGACTATATAGTAAACTTCCTTGTTATATTGAAGTATTTGTAGATTTATCTTTGTATAGTCTTATTAGACTTTATAACAGAGATCACCAAACCGTCTAGTAGTCTAGTAGCTCATGGGGAAATTTTATGTAGATCATAGTCATGCTTAGGTTGGCTTACCAATTGCTCGGCTCGGTCGGATTACTTATGAGAAAACAACTGAACTTGTGTGTAATTGTTTGTGCAAGTGCGAGGTTATGTCCGTTATGTGTTCTATGCATATATAAGACTGAGGTTATGTCTTTATTATTGTCATACATATATAAGACATTTGTTGATGTGGATAGTTTGATTTAATATTTTGTATTAAAGTAGGTTTGTTCCAATGATGGTGAGTTCAAGTAATAAACCAAAAACTTATTATTTTCATTCAGAATGGGAGACCGATTACTTTCTTACACAGGTAAAGGATAAGTGTGTGTACTTACTTTGTAATGTAAGTGGGGAAGAAAGGGAACATTAAATGTCATTTCAAAACTGTTCACTCAGCAATTAAAAAGGTTTTCCCACTGAATTCTGTAATAAGAAAATAAAAGGTAATGGAGTTAAAATACCAATTAAATGTTCAACAATCTACTTTTTTCAAGATATTAGATAAGAATAAAGTAACAACTGAGACATCATATCGAGTTTCCAAAATTATCGCTCAAAATAAGAAACCATAAGAAGATGGTGAGTTTATCAAAACTGCAATTTTAGAAGTTGCAAATACATTATTTGACAATTTCAAAAACTAATCTGAGATAATATCCGCTATCAAATCTGTACAGCTTTCTGCAAATACATTAATGAGAAGAGTTGAATCTCTGAGTTTTGATGTAATTTCACAATTTAAAACTGACTTGGATCACTGCCATTAATTTTTCTTACAACTTGACGAATCTACTGATATTGTTGATACTGCTCAGTTGGCTGTTTTTGTAAGAATGGTTTTTGATGATTTTAAAATAACAGAAGAGCTGGTAAAAGTTGTACCACTTACAGAACATACTGTGGGAGAGGACATGTTTTTAACATTTAATATGCTTATTGACTCTGAAAATATTCCTGTGTAGAAGTTGATGGGCTTAGCAACTGATGGCGCTCCTGCTATGATAGGTGGGGAGAAGGAATTCTTTTCCTTGTGTTATAAAGACAACAGCTTTCTTAAATATCTGTCTTACCATTGTTTAACACCAACAGTCACTTTGTAGAAAGTTCTTAGTATGAACAATGTAATGAAAATAGTCATAAAAGTAGTAAATAAAGTTAGAGCACATGCAATTTAGAGACGTTTGTTCAGGGCACTGATTGAAGAGTTAGAATGCCAGTATGGTGATCTATCGCTTCATACAAAAATTCGATGGCCTAGCAAAGCTAAAGTTTTGCAACGCTCAAAGAATTGCTTCCTGTCTTGGTAGAATTTTTTTTAAAGAACGAGGTGAAACTTTCCCTGAATTGGAGATGCCGTATAGCTGAAAGATTTTACTTTTCTAACAGACATTACGGAATAGCTAAATATCCTTAACTTGCAGCTTCAAGGTAAGGACAAAGGTATTGGTGAAACAATTTCAGATGTGGTATCATTCTGATAAAAAGTTAGAGCTGTGGGAAAAAAATCTCATCCATGGTGAATACAAGAACTTTGCCTGTTTGAAGCAAACCCTTGATAAACAAGACCCTTCACAGCCTCCTTACAACAACACAGAATACATCACAATTTTTTCGGATTTGAAAAGTTAATTCAATCAATACTTTAAGACTTCAAAAGCATTTAATTGTAACTCAGTTTGTCAAATCTTTTTTTACGGATATTGATGTTGAAGAATTCTACATTTGTGTCATGCAATATTTTGAAGAAGACAATGTTGTAGTGGAGATGAAACTGTTTGACTTTCAAAATGACCTTTCATTAAAATCACTCGCTTCAAGCTCTGAAAATATTTGGCCTCTCGTTCCTAAGGGAAAATATCTGATTTTAGTTCAGTTTGGTCTACTAGTGAAAGCAATGTTCAGCTCTTCATATCTGTAAGAGGTTTTTTTTTCTAGTATGCAGTTTATAAAAAAACAAGTACAGAAACATATTGACTGATGAACTACTTACTTACCCAACATTAAAAATTTTTTGATGATAATAAAAGAGTACCACCCTTCTCATTTATCTTAATTAGTCAGATGAAAAAATGTTTGTGGCATTAAACTGTATAATCTATTTCCTGGTCATACTGAAGTGCTCCACTTCCAATGGTAATTCTTCCTTGTCTTCTAAGATATTGTTCCAATCTCAGGGGCTCATTTTGGTATGGACTGGAAATCCCAAAGGACTGGTAGGCCCTATATGAGTCTACACTTTTTTCATGTATTCTTGGGTTAGATCCTGCTCATTCATCTTTCCTACCAGGTCTCTTTTAATTGACTCTTCTTCTTTTTGACCATGATGCTTTGAGGTATTTGAGGGCTAGAAGTCTTTACTTTATAATCTTTTCTTTCTTTTTTTTGTTGATCAAGAGGTTTCTTACCTCTAAGCAACAAAGCGAAAAAAGTTGTTTCTACACAGTGTAGCACACCAAATGTCCTCATAACACTGTTTCTTTGTATTTTAAACTTTTTTTTTTTTTTTTTTTTTTTAAATTATTTTTTTATTACAACTGAGGCATGCCTCATCTAGCAATTTTCCTTTATCATATGTGTTCGCTGTGTGCTGGGGTGCAGTCCGACGGCTGGTCCCAATGTGGTTACTGCCTAGTGAGGTCCATTGGCTTGGTCCTTTTCAGCCTTCTTGTGATGTTGTCACTGCGGTGCAGCAATTGGACAATCTCTGTATTCTTGTGCTGCTCTAGCCTGCGACGATGCTTAACAGAGAGCCTCTTGATGACTTCCTCAACAGGCTCAATGCCTAGGTCCTTATGTATGTTGTCATTCCTCACATACCATGGGGCGTTGACAATCATTCTCAATACTTTATTTTGGAAAACTTGTATTATGCTACTGTTGCTTTTCTTTGTACATCCCCAGAGTGGTGCACCATATGTCCATATTGGTCTTAGAACTTGCTTGTACAATAGTGTTTTGTTGCTTATTGACAGTTCGGAATTCCTTCCAAAAAGCCAATACATTTTATTGAATTTGAGCTTTAGCTCGACTTTTTTCTTTTTTACATGCTCCTTCCATCTGAGCTTTGCATCGAGTGTCATCCCGAGATACTTTGCACTGTTTACGTATGTTATCTTCCTTTCATTTAATGTTATTGGTGCTGGTTCGTATCTTCTATTGGTAAAATTAATATGAACAGATTTTGATTCATTGAGCTTTAGTCTCCAATTTTTTGTCCATTGACTTACTGCGTTGGTAGCATTCTGTAATTTCTCTGTGGCTTCTAAAATGTTGTCACCAACTGTTAGAATTGCTGTATCGTCGGCAAAAGTCGCCACTGTGGAATTTCCATTAACTGGTATATCTCTGGTGTACAGAAGGTACAGTACAGGGCCAAGGACACTTCCCTGGGGTACTCCTGCTTTGATTGTTTTAATTTGTGAGTAGTCATGTTCATATCTAACACGAAAGTGTCTCTCACGAAGGTATGACTTCATAATTCTGTAGAACTGCTCCGGCAAGTCCCGTTCCAGTTTATGTTCCAGCCCACAGTGCCAGACTCCGTCGAACGCCTGCGCCACGTCGAGAAATACGCCCGAGCAGATCTGTTTCCTCTCCATAGCTTCCTCTACTATCTCCACCACTCTGTGAACCTGCTCAATGGTCGAGTGTTTTGCCCGAAAACCGAACTGATGTGCAGGTATGAGCTTCCTATCTTCTATAATAACCTTAAGTCTTTTAAGAAGGAGTTTCTCGAAGATTTTGGATAGTATTGGCAGTAATGAGATTGGACGGTATGAGGTTACCTCATGAAGTGGTTTACCCGGCTTAGGTAACATGATGACTTCTGCTACCTTCCATTGATTAGGAACATACTGTAACCTAAATGCTGCATTAACAATGGACAGTAGTTTCCTCAAGGCTTTTTCCGGAAGTTCTTTAACTATTTGCCCTGTAATCAGATCATAACCTGGAGCTTTTTTAGGATGTAAGTTATGTTTAATTTCGTTTTTTAATTCCTTTAGTGTTACTGGTATGATTTCTTGTTTATCTATTTTGTTTACTTTTGGTAGGTGTTCATTTGCCGTTTGCTTGGGAAGCGGACGGAATATTTGTTCCAGATGCTCTGCAAAAAGCTCAGCCTTTTCATTTGCACTTCGAGCCCAGGCCTGTTCGTTTATTTTAACTGGTAGTATTTGCACTACAGGTCTCTTAATTCCCTTAATGGCACGCCATAGGGAGTAGTCGGTGTCTTTGTCAGCTGTTAGGTTTTCTAGGTATTTATTAATTGTTTGGTTTTTAACCTCCTTTATTAATTCCTTGAGTTTATTTGTTAAATTGTTGAGTCTGGTTTTGTTTTCAGGGGTACGATTAATTTGCCATTTTTTTCGGGCTCTCCGTTTCAGATCTACCATTTGTTTGACTTCAACAGGATAGTATATGTCATTGTTTCTTTTCGTTTGCCGAGCCGGTGTACTTTCCCATGCTGCTTGTTGTATGTTCTCTATCAACCGTTCGGTTTCGTCTTCCAGTTGGTATGGGGTTTTGATCTCTGCTAGGAGTTTTATATTGTCATTGAGGAATTTTCGAAAGTATTGCCAGTTGGTTCTGTTGTTAGTAAGCCTGGCTGTATTTTCTTTCTTGATTATTGTGTCACTAATTGTCATTATAACAGGCGTGTGGTCTGAACTTAGCCCTTCGTAGTTTTTTACTTCCATGTATCTGTGTGAAAGACCTCTGGTCACAAAGAAGTCAATTGTATCCGGTATTTTGTTTGTATCTGACGGCCAGTATGTCGGCTTACCGCCGGAGTGAAAGCTACACTGGCATTCTTGACCAGCTGCAAACATCTCTCTACCTTTCGTTGTAGTCAATCTTGAACCCCAATAAGTATTTTTGGCATTGAAGTCTCCACCAATGATACATCTACTTCCTAGGGATGTATTTTAAACTATGAAAAGTAATTAATAATGAAAAGTATATTGGTTTTATTTGGTATTCACATCAATATTTATTCTATTTTTTAAACATTATATTCTGTTATTCAATTATTAAAAATGAAATTATTATTATTTATTCACCACTGCATAACATGTAATATAATTAAATATTTAAAATGCACATATATTCTACAAATATATGTAAAATATATTGTTAATAATATTTTATTAATTTATATATCATTCAATATAGCTAACTTTAACTTGTAATATTGTGAGTAAAGGTACTTGAAAATATATGAGTTTTAGACTCAGTATTACTCTTACTAAGAGGAACAATTTTTTATCTTTGTATCATTGGTAGTGATCCCTGTTCCACATCTTTTCTGCCAGAATATATCAGGTGTAGCAATTTTATTAGTCTTGACCTGTAATTTTATAAGTAAAAGGTAATTTTTCTTGGAAGAGGTGGGTATTTTGAGATAAATGGAATTAGAATTTTATATAAATAAAATTAATTCAGAAAGTTTAACGTCATTTTACAAGTTACATTTTGTAACGTCCTACTTAAATTCAATTCAGATTTAATTTTAAATTGCTCAGATTTAATAATTACAGCCCATCCGTCAGGTGCTGGCCCCTAGCGTTTTACCTCTGAAACACAGAACCAGACGTTTGGACTGTAAACTGCCCTCAGGCGGAAATTGAACCTTGAGTCAGGCTCTGTTCTTGAGATAACGGGACAGCAGTCACTCTAGTTCTTTGTACAATGTAAGTCGCAATTATTCAAAATAAAAAAAAAAAAGAGAGAAATGAGTCGACTACGAAAATGAAAAGTTTTCTTATTTAAAGGCGCGTAAGAATTCATTTTAAAGTTGAAATGTGCGTCTTAAATCTTCTAAATTTAAAAAAGTAACCATGTTAAATTTTCATAAAATCGACATCGCTTCGCAAACCTATTCAGCAAAGTTTTCCAGGATTTCGTCATCTAAAATCCAGGTAAAACAAGATTTCATTTTAAACTTTATTGAGTTGACTATATTATAATATATTTACTGTTGATGGAACTAAAATTTGAAATTGTCTTTTTAATTGTAATTACACTTTATGTTATCTGTATTTTTTTGAGAATATAACTTGATATAATCTTTTGAAAGAAAAACCAATAGGTTTTCCTTTTATTTTAGTAATTGTAAAGTCAAATCACCTATTAAAGAAATCTTTAAATTTAATTTCAACTGAATTTTAAATTGTCATACGAGCTTAAATTCAAACAATCTTTAAAACGAAAAGCTTCTCTTCTCGTTGCCTTAAAAAAATAAAATAAAGTCATTCAGTAAATTATTTCAACATATATAGTCTTTTGTTTTCAAAGAAATTGCTTTTATTAAAAATTAGTTACAAAGAAATATGTTGCTCATAAAACTACAAAGGAAATGTTTTAACCTGTCAAGAAATGTCTGTTCTTTGTGTAATGCGACACTTTTTTTTTGGTACAGCAATAAGCTGGTTCCAGCAGGCTAGAGAAATCTTACGATCTTGCTGTGAATTCTAAGTCAGCATAAAACCTAAGTAGGTACCTTTTTTTAAAAAATAACAAAAAAGGTAAAAGTGAAAATTAGAAGAACAATTCGATCTGTGACTTTTCATACCAGTGGAAAACTAGCAAGTGAAATTTGTGAAATGATATATTTTTTTGAATGTCTTTGTCTTTAAAATATAACTAATTTGTTTAAAAAAAAAATCTAGAACCAAAAAATAAAATTTCTTTGGATGGGATATGCATGCAAAATTTTCGATCTCACGACCCCAAAGGGGTTAATTTTCTAAATTTTTAATATTGATGTCAATAAATAAATAATTAATATTTTCCTTTTTTTTGCTAAAATATATATTTAGAAAATCTTTTTTTACAGTTGGCCAACATATATATAAATATACATGTGTAATTTAAATAATTAAAATTTGTATTTCTTTTATATATAGTTTAAATTTTAGATGCTTTGTAACATAGGATATTTTAATGAATTGTCTTCATTAACTATGTTGTTTAAAAAAAACTTACTTTGTATTTTAAATTATATTTAAAAGGGGGTGTTTTGATTAATTTTTTTTTTTTGGAATCTTTTTAAGGGCATATAAAAATATAAAAGACTAACTATAAATGAATTGTTAACTTTCTTTACAAAATATTCTTTTGATAAAACAAATGTGTTAATCTATGATATATATATATATATATATATATATATATATATATATATATATATGCTGTCTTTGTTGTAAATGGTTAACTCAATTTTTACAAAAAGGTTAAATAAATTACAGGTCAATCGAAATTATCTACATTTTCTTATTCAAGCATGTTGCCATACCTGGTTCCAGAATCAATTATTTAAGGATCTCATCCTTAAATTCTTAAATATGGTAACAATTTAAAATGGGAGGCAAGACTAACAGAGCTTTTGGAGTGTTATCCCAGTTGTTTGAGATATTCTTGTGCCTATGATCATGACATTGCACTGGTGGAACAGAACCTGGATTTTCTCAAGGAAATGTTCAAGACCTTGGATGAGAGAAGCCAAACAATGGAACTTAGAATCAATCATATAAATAAATGAAGATGTTGGCATTGGAAAACAGGAGTTCAACTTAAAATATAACCCTTGAGCATACAACTTTGACAGTGTAAAGTGTTTGAGTTAACTTGGTGCTGTGCTATATCATGATAATTCAATGGTAATAGAGAATAATACGCAAATTATGGCTGGGAACAGAATTTATTTTGCTAATACATAAACTCCAAAATCAATCAATCCATCTATCCAGATACTTGAAGATCATACTTTATAAAACCCGTATTATTCTATTTGTGACATATAGATCGGAGACGTGAACCATGTTGGCATCTTACAAGAATGCTTTCTATGTCTTTGAGTAGAAAGTTTATGGAGAATCTATGGCCCTGTAAAGGAGGGTAAAAGATTTAGGATAAGATTAAACAGGGAAATCAAATAGATCCTCAGAAGAAAAATCATTGTGAGATTCATGAAGACCTGGCAGCTGGCTTAGTTTGATCTCATAGAATGGATTCATGAGGAAAGATACCTTGGAAAGTGCCACATGAGAGAACCAAAGAAAGAGCGTAAAAAAATCTAGTGGGATTCCCTGACGTAACATGTTTAAATAAATACTTTATCTCAAGACAACTACCATGCCATTAATAAGATAACATAATTCTTAGAGAAAAGTGACCTATTTCCTAGAATTGACTTTGGAGAAGTCAATGTTTCATTTACCATTTTCTGAATAGAAGAATGTAGGGAAAGAGGAAATATCAAAGCCAGAGGAAGAGATGGATGTACAATCTGGAAGAGAATCTGAGATTATGCAAGTCAGAAGGTGGTGAGAGAGGAAAAATGTAGAGAGGAATGAAGAGGAAGTGATAAGGCACTGAGTAAGAATTACCAAGTTAAAAGTTAGACCTAACTTTACATAAGAATAACTTGCTCTATAGCTTACTGTTCCTTCTTTTCCTTCAACAGCATTCAAATCTGTATCATCCCTGTCCCATAAGCACACGGGACGCACATATGTTGTGTACTCAACTGGACTGGTGAGAGTCAGAACTGCTATGTCATCATGGAAATTTGTATTATTATACTGAGGGTATACATGAACATCACGAACCTGTTGACAGAACAGAGTAAAAGAATTGAAATGATTACAGATTTGGAAATATACTA
Source organism: Aphrophora alni (assembly GCA_963513935.1). Lineage (NCBI taxonomy): Eukaryota > Metazoa > Arthropoda > Insecta > Hemiptera > Aphrophoridae > Aphrophora > Aphrophora alni. The sequence continues at coordinate 54,208,038 of OY740765.1, read as the reverse complement.
CACAATGTTATATAATTTAATATTTTTGGATTAATATCAACTTCTGTACCTGATAGTCTAAACTGGTACAGTATTTAAATGTATGGTATATTCTGTACCACTGTAACTATCGGATACGACAGTCCACTTGTGGGTTGATTGGAGTTACTTTGAAAGCTAATGCACATGTACTTTGGTTCCCATTCACAGGCAACCTAGGACCACTTTTGAATTTCTAAAATGATACTTATATTGATACTTTTATGTTGGTACATTAAAATGATGTTATGGTTTACAAAATAGATTTTTATACCTTGTTTTGTAGATTTATCCACTTTATTTCCTGTACCAAATTATCTTACTAATAACAGACTGCATTATTGTTATTAAACAAAAACATTCCTAATACCGTATCAACATTCAACCACAATGTGGAAGAGAATATTTCAAAAATACATTTTCTCAACTTTTGTTTCATTTAAGCTACTATAAACAAACATTAATAATAATGAATTATTAATTGACTTTTTACACTTGAATATTGAAACAAGATGTTGAATTTTAGTTATGGCATAATTGTAATAGTGTGCATTTTGAGTTTATTGTTCATAGAATGGAGTATATGTTGAACTCAATGCAGTAAACAGGAAACATATTTTGTTTTTTGAATAAAATCAATAAAAAATTAATTAAATAAAGAAAATAATTAGTAGAAAATGATCAGAGAAATTTATTATCTAAATATTAATATTTGAAACTGGTAAAAATTTAATTATAAGAAAATTGCAACGTTAACAATTTGAACATAAAGGACGAAAGCAGTTACTAACCGGGAGAAGTGAGTCCAAGCTTAACTTTGAAAGGAAGAGTACGCTCAGTCGATAAATATGTTTGTCGAGACAAAGTGGAAATATAGAAAGAAAGTGTTTTATTGAGAAACTAAGAGTTGTTTAGAAGTATTGTTATATAATAATGTGATTTAGTTTCTATTGGCTAAAAATAAACTTTCGAAAGTGAAAAGTTATGACTATGTAATATTGTGCAATGGACAATGTGCATTACATAAGCCGGAAAACGTGTATAAAAAAGAATAAGTAATTGTGATTTTAACAAAAACTAAATAACTTGAATAGAATGTTGTGAACTAACGATGAAGTAAACAATTGTTACGTTCATAAAAGTGAAGTAGAAAACTAAAAAAAATAGTTTTTAAATGGGAGACGTGATTTCAGTGACACGGTGTCATGTGACTTCAACCCGGAAAAGATGTGTTTTTAATAAAAAGTTCTATGTAAAATGTTCATCTATGTGTGGTATAACATGCCTAAACTATTTTCTATATAACCTAAGATATATAATTAATTGAAACTGGTGATTTATTGTTGAAATTTGAATATTGTGTTTATAGAATCGTCTCATATTATTATTTTTTTTTGTAAAGAGAGATGATGTGTTATTGGAATGTAATTTTATAAATCTTTTATAAATAAAAGATTTTCCTTGTTTAAGTTTATGATTTTGATGTTTTGAATTTGAAAAAGAATTAAAGTTCTATGAAAGTCATTATATAAGATAAAAAATAATATTAGCTTCTGAATATATAAAAATTTTAATTTGAAAGTAGGTTGCAACCATAAAAAATAATAAACTAAATTTTCATGAACGTAATTTTTGATTAATTTATTATGTAGGATGTTATATATGAATAATTTTATTTTTATATGTGTTATTTGACTTGTATGAATTATGATGTTATATTGTGTTTATCAATAATAAAATGTACATTTCAGAATAAAAAGGATTCTGTACTTCATTCAATATTCCACATAGTTTTACTTTTTCAAAAGAACTTGCGACCTCAGAGATATTTTACACTCTCTTCAAGAGTAATAATTTTTGTAATTGATTTCTATTTTTTTTTGTAATAAAACATTTCAAAATGGCGCCCAACTTTATCAAATAATCTTTTCATAATCTCTTGATCTCATAAGTTTGAATTAATTCAATTGTCGCAACAACTTGTGGCATTTCAAAACTCTTCAAAAAATTTGAATTATTTCATAATACAGTAGAGTCCCGCAAACTCAGCGTAATGTGGACCGGAAGTGTGCCGAGTTTGTGAAATGCTGGGTTATCGGGAATAAGGGCAAAAATAAATTGTAATTGAAACACCAAAGCGGCGGCGATATCAAACGACTTTGTCGATAGCGGTATCCCATTGTCGGCAGTGTAAAAACACCGCGGCACCAAAGCAGCGGAGATATCAAACGACTTTGTCGATAGCGGTATCCCATTGTCGGCAGCATAATAACACCGCGGCATTGACACCCGTCGATATAGCAGACATACACCTGCAAAAACGTTTGATGGGCCGCTTTTTTTCCACGAATCAATTTAGTATACATTATGGAAAATATAACATTTCTTTTCAGTTTTTTTGACAGGTACGCACAGTATATACAGTAAATAAAAATGAGCGAGTTACGAAAACGGAAGCGTGTGTTGGTTTCGTTTGAGACGCGTTTAAATGTGTTAAAAAGACTTGACAGGGGGGAATCTGTAAAAAAGCATTGTGACGAGTTTAACGTGGGAAAAGTACCATCAACGATTCGAGTGATCGAAGTTATTGCCCGCTTTGGGATCTGCCGAACTTTTATGAATATCGCTGTTTTTAGAAATATATATTTTTTCCCGTCGGGGTCGCCGAGTAATCCGGACTGCCGGGTTATCGAGTGCCGAGTTTGCGAGACTCTACTGTATATACAAATTCTTCACCAACTAAGCTTAAAAATGTATTATATACATATTTGGTTTCTGCAAAATGAAAATATTTAATAATACGGATGATGAAATCCCATGTTATCTATATTTAAAATACTTCACAAGTTCCAAAAAAAAAAGCGCTATGTTCTGCTTCTATTAAAGTTAATTCAACTTACATTAATTCTGTCATTTAAGTTTGATAATAAAGATGAGTAAAATCATTGGTGATCTCTTTATCATTGAAGGTGATGCAAAATTAAAATGAAGTTTTATAAGATACCAGATTTGGATAGTGTGTACACTGAGAGTTATCAATGTTTATAGAAGTGTGTCTTCATAAATATACAAAATGTATGTATATGATGATAAATGTAAGTTTTTTACATACAAATTAAGTATGTAAATAATGTAAGTAGGCTATATATAAACTTATAAATAAATACTTGCACATAAATATACAAAACTACATTTATTAATGTATATGCAGATGAAGATATGTGATTTTGCCCACATGAGCTGTACCTGTTCATGTAGGGAAAAATCTAGTCTTTTTTGTTGTTTTGTTCTTTGGTTTAAAGGCAAATAATATCTTGGTTGTCAAGGCCTTGTAAAAAAAAGAAAGAAAAGAACATAAAATAAAGCCCTTGAATATATTTATAGCATCAATGTGGGAAAAGATTAAGACTTGGTCACAACTCATCTCTAGATATATTGATATTTATAAGCCTTAAAAAATATAGTAGTGTAACTTTTTTAAATGTAGTGCCCCATTACAAACAAATTTAAGTGTTTAAAATTTTATTTTGTAATCACCTCACAATTAGAACTAAAATTAAAATGTCTCTAATTGTATATATATTTTAGAGGTTTAAAACTTTATATCAAATCCTGGTTATGAATTCATTACAACAAATCTCTATTAAAACATTTTTTTTATAGCAAGATTTAGATCTATAATATCCTTTTGAACAACTTTGTATAAACCAAAATTATTCTAGGCACGGTATTTGTATTTATTCAATTCTGAATTTGGATCTATTTGTTTTTGTAATTTTTGCGGCCATCTCTATTTCATAGTCTAAGTCATCAACATTAACCCCAAAAGAGGATTATCTTTGAGGTACCTAATTCTATTTTAACTTGAAATGTGTGACAGAGTCTTCAATTTGAAGCAATATAGTTTTAAAGTTTTCTCCTTGTTGTTTTAAAGTATTTATGTATTAAGATTAAATTTATACAGTTAGAGTTTTATTTTTTGAATTAAGTTATGCATTGCAATACTGGTTGCTTGCCTGCTTGTTTTGGACACCTCCATCATCACTGAACTGGTATAGGTGGTATTTTCCAAGATATACTACAAGAGTATCTGCATCCACTGGGCGGCCACTGCGTTCTATAGTTACACAATGTGCAGCTACATAACAAACAATAATACTAATTATTATAAACAAATATTGAATTATTACTCTCTTATATTCACTTCCAACAGCTGATTTTAAAGGGCAAAAAATGTTAATACGAAATAATTGTTACCTATTTTTACAAAAACAAGCCTATTGTTCTACAATCCTATTTGGTAAAGAAGGAGTGTTGTGATAGTCATACACAATTATACTCAAGTTAAGGTAATGGTAAATTTTGTACTATTTTGTAAATGCTACCTGCTCCTACAGTCATAAACTGAAAGAAAGTAGACCTGGTAACATGGTGAAATATCATTTGTGTCACTCAATGATAACAAATTTCTATTAGAATAGGAGTGACTCATCTGACTACATGGTTTGTGGATAAAAGGAGGAAACACTGGGCCACATCCTGTTTGGAATCACTGGAATCAAAAGCTGTTCTGTATACTTTAACTAAAACGCCAACAAACAATTTCTTGTGCCATATTAAGGAACTAAGAATGGTGCTGAAGAAATTGGAGAGGGAAGACAAACATATTGTTTGCCTTTGGATCCCAGCACACTGCGGAGTGTCAGGTAATGAAACTGCAAATGAAATAGTAAAATCAGAATCGAAAAATTCCAATACCTAAAACAAAGTACTTAAACTTTTGCAAGAAAGCTGTGTCAATAGGGATCAGGAAGAATGGAAAGAACGATAGAGAACAGCAGATACAGGAGCCAGGATTCAAGCATGTATTGGGGCACCTCAGAGTCAATGGCTACTTTTGCTCCAAGAATTGGTCACTATGCAATGCAGCAATATCTTCATCACTTAAAACTAAGTGATTTGCCTCTCTGCTTGGGTTGTGAAAGGGAGGATGAGACACTGGTCCACATTCTTCTGGGATAGGTTTATCTGAACCTCACTAGAGACACTTTAAAAACCTGAGTAGGTGATGGAGTAAATATGTAGGACACTCACGGCAGTGAGATATCGACATTACTTGATGCTGAAGACCTATTCGAAGAAATAGAAAAAATTCAATGCTAAATAAACATTATACAGGGTGTTTGAAAAGTCTGGGTACGGGTTAATATTTTACAAACCATAGCAGAAAACATCTATAAACTTTGCACAGTGTCATATGGCAATGTAAACTATTTTTCCTTGCTATTGCCATGACATGACAACCATGGGGGGACGGCCCACAGAGGAAGTCATAGGAATCTTAAATGTAAGCACGGGTCGAGTGATACCTCATTTCAAAGAGCTCAGTTAGTAGAATTGAATGCCGCAAACCGCATCTCAAAAGATGTATCCAATCAGAAATGGCGGGTTGTTTTAGGTACACATTGTGAAGTACATTATGCGCTGCCATTTCTGACTGGATCGTCGTATTCAGATGCGGGAGGCGGCGTTTCACTCTACTAACTAATGTTTTCACTGACTTTTGTAACTAACTTACCACTTCATTTTAGAATTAATTAATTTTTTTTTTTTAATCCAGTGAGAAATGGCAGCGCATAATGTACTTCACAATGTGTACCTAAAACAACCCGCCATTTCTGATTGGATACATCTTTTGAGATGCGGTTTGCGGCATTCAATTCTACTAACTGAGCTCTTTGAAATGAGGTATCACTCGACCCGTGCTTACATTTAAGATTCCTATGACTTCCTCTGTGGGCCATCCCCCCATGGTTGTCATGTCATGGCAATAGCAAGGAAAAATAGTTTACATTGCCATATGACACTGTGCAAAATTTTATAGATGTTTTCTGCTATGGTTTGTAAAATATTAAGCCGTACTCAGACTTTTCAAACACGTTGTATTTTGTTTGAATATAAAAAGTTCTTCATGTGAAACAAATTTGTAAAGGCAAGAATAAATGATGTTGAATAATGGGTAACTTACCTGTAATAACAGCAGTAGAGCTAATCAATGAGCCTCCACAGCTGTAACTTAGGTTGATTCCATCGATCTTGTACAAAGCTATATGCCAGGGCCATTGTCCTCGAGCTGTATTCTGTCCATTCGTTATTAATGGTGCTGGAGACACTTCTACGCTACCACATTTCATACTGGTCATTGCAGTTTCCAGATCATCACTTTCACTATATATAGAACAAATAATCATGACATATTGCAAAACCATTTGTGTGTTGAGCAATATTTCTTTACAAATAAATTAAAAGTGTTCTCTCTAGTGGTGGGCAAATGCTAACAACGGTCAACGTCAACACCAGTTAACATTGAGTGTGATTAACTGTTGAAAAAAACTGCTAACGTTAACCTGCCAGACAGAACAGAAGACCAAGTGTCTATGTTCAGTGTGCACATGTAAAATAGTAAAATAGTAGGCTACAGCAGAAACATACGTTGATTCGTTGATGAAAAAACGTTGACGTTAATTGATTCGCATTAGTTGCTCAACTAAACTAACAAACATCAAGTGGGTTTTTGGTGCTAACAAACAACCACTGATGCGTCACCTACAGGCACTAAGTAGATGATCAACGTTAGCAGTTAATGCACTTCTTCGTCAACTGCGTTGAGCGTTGACGATGGTCAACGTTGACGGCTAGCTGTTACCCATTAACGGACACAGCACTAGTTCTCTCCAACACAAGTGAATCGAGGCCATATTTTAAAACAATAACTTTTTCTTTTAATTGAACCAATTCCTACAAGCAGTGCTAAAAAGCATTTTTTTTTTTTTTTCATTTTCAAATAGAAACATTTAAAATTCCTATAAAAATTCAACTGTGGAATGGCATTTAAATATGGGCAATTTATAGAAGCATAATATAATATATTATTGCTTTAAAAAAATTATATTATGAATTTAGTCATAGACGAATAAGATTAATTATATTCTATAAAATTTAACGAATTTATAGAACATTGTACTACCTCCTTGATTGTGGAGCCAAATTTTAATAAAAGTCATGAATTTTTAGTTTAAAGTATATATTATGCACTTATCCCTTTCAGTATTTATTTATTTATTTTTTTCCTTGGTTTGTTTATCTTTTCTTTTTTTAACATTTTTATGTTAATTCAGATCAATTCCATTTCATATCATTCTACTGTGTTTTATTTTACAAATAAAACTGATTTTCTAAATCATCCCATCCAGGTTTATCATGCATTTTCATTTGGGTTGTTGTCATTAATGTAATAAACTTTCATTAATTATATTTTAATTTGTATTGTTGACACGGAAGTCAATGACATTAATCTTAGTTTTATTAAAATCTGTACAACCATTTTAAATTATTTAGTTTTACAACCCTTCTTATATTTCCCTGGATAGCCTGAAGATGTAGAATTATGTGAATTTTCTATAATGATAAAAAACTAATATAACCACAATGACACATCCTCAAAGTTTAATATAAAATAGGACAATTGTTTTTAAGTCATTCAAGATATATTTTTTAATTCAACCTTGCTTCTCAATTCTCACATAAAAAGAGACTTGAAATACATGCACTGTTGCCCTAAAACTCCTACAAATATCTTAATTATTGGTTGACTCATTTGTATATATTCTTTTTTTATTATTATTATTATTATTATTAAGACACATCCATATTCTGAAAAAAAAAATACAGTTAAATACCCTCTGACAATTTTGTTGTTTTTTGACATATCAACTTTACTTTATGCCATTTACTAATTGCCAACAACTAATGAAAACTGGGAAAGTGCAACGTAGAGACAAAATTAACACCATCAGTCAGGTTCACACCTGCATAACCTTTGACAATTCATAAGTTCAAAATGCAGTGAGATAAGTGCACACCTTTTCCAACTAGCCACATTAATTTTATTCCTCATCCTAGCAAAAACAAACACCCTATCTGAGCTGGTTTTTTGTGGTTTAGACTGAGTATAGAGGTACCATTGTTAAGGTATCAGTAGGGCTTTGAAAATATGTGTATTCAGTAGAAAATAACGTGGTAGGAGTTAGAAAGGAATTCGTCCTGAGGGGATCAGCCCTCAGACAATGAATGAGGTAGAGTGCTGACGGGATCAGCAGACAGACCACTTTGAGGTTGGAATGTTTGTCCAGGAGGGATCAGACGACCGACCACGGAGGTAACGCTCGTCTCGAGGGGATCTGCTCTCAGACAACGAATAGGGTGTCCGTGCTGCCAGGATCAGTCGACAGACCACAGAAAGTAAGACAGGTAAGGAATAATATAGAAAACAAGAGAATTTAGGTAACTAGAGCAGCGAGAGAGAGAGGAGTGTTTAGGTGACTCTATAAAACAGAATGATTTTGAAGTAAATGTGCCCCATATTTATAGGTTGTCTGGGGTTGTCTCCCTCTCTGCACCGCTTTGGTCAGTTTAGTGCTACACAACCCTCTGGCTACAAATCTGCTTTGATTTTGATTAATGCAGCTGTTCTGAGATCTGGAGGACATATACATACATACAATGGTGCAACAATAATTGATTATTAGATAAACATTTATACAATAATAAGGAAAACAAGGATTCCCCGAACCACAAAAACACTGGTTTGGGTTAGTCAATGTTTTTGTCCTTGTTTTCCTTATTATGAATATTGCCAGAGTACACATTGGACATTTCAACTTATGAAATACTCCAAAGTAAGAAACCTTTTACAGGCTCAAAATGACTGTATAACTTCTTTGTTGAAAATTTGAGTGAAAAAGTGTGTCCACTCTTAGAGGAAAAATTATACAATTTTTGCCAAAATATAGCCTATAATCAGCATATTAAGACCATTTGCTGTCTATATAATAAATGTTACTGTAAATAAAATAAAAATTTAAGTTAAATAATATTTATAAGTAATATTTTTAAGGAATTTTAATGGGGCAATATTTATGCTAGTGAGCTCTTAAAAGTTGTTATATTATCATGAATTATACAATGTAGAATCTATTATTCAATTACTCAGAAATCTGTAATGTTTCAAAAATAAAAGTTTTCGTTGAGTCTACATTTATGATAAAATTTTGTGAGAATTAAAAATTAGAAACTCCAAACAATATTCCAAATTGCAACTAAAAGAAAATTAGACGGTAATTTTTTTAATGAATGACACTGGGACGAGTAGGCTACATCAGCAATCAATGTCACTCAGTTTTTAAAGGTAATTTCTGATTTGCTGGACTGTGTACAGTTGTGGTTATTGTCTGAAGATTTGAAATTAACTCTTTAAATGGATTTGTATTTAATCCAATGATATTTTATGTATTTAAGTGGATTAACACTGTCACACTAAACTAAAGGTAAAAGGAAATGATTGACTAGAAGAAATAATAATATAAAAAACAAATGTTTGTAGTCTTCATACATAGCAAATGTTAAATTCATATTTTCCTCTCTTACGGAATCAATACACTTAAAAAAAACAACACATGAATTTACAATATAAATGTTTTTACATTTATTTCACAATACAATTTATGAGCAGATATTCATGTATATTTTGATATGCAGAATTATTCTAAACTTTTTCTAATAAGTCCAATATCTCTCTAATAATTTTATATGTAGGATACTATTGATACTATTGACCGATGGTATTGGTAGAAATCCATGTTTAAAATAAAACAAACAAAATTTTTTTTTAACTTCTACAATTTATTGTGAGTCTTGCCGACAATGGTTTCGCCAGTAACGGCATTGACGAGGCAACAATACAGACTAAACAATCAGTCTGTTTTATTTTTTTATATGTAGGATCTAAAAGAGATAAATAAATACATATTGACCATAATAATCTGGGTTAATGTAATTCTTCAATCTTGGAATAAAATTAAATGTGTTAAGTGCTGTGTGCAATATCCTATTTCTCCCTTTGAAGCTAATTTGATTTTTTAAATAATAATAATAATCTTCATTTCATTAACTTTGAACAAACCAGATATTTGAAAATATAAAGGTCACAATAAACTTTAAAGAATATATAAATACCCAGATAAAAAACTAAACACATACAATTAAAATCTACTTTAGGTATACTGTCATTGTCAGTTAAAGACCCAGGAACTAGCTCTACAACCGAGTAAAATGATTTCTCCAGGAAAACTGTCTTCAAATTTTATTTGAAATGTTAAAAAATTGTGAACAATATATAATTCTTCTTATAAAAGATAAAAACCTTGGAAGTCCATGCTAATAATGATATGCATTGTACAGAGGCAAAATATATTGTGGTTTATGTCTAGTGTAGCAATGGTGTATGTAAAAGTGTTTCAATTTTAATAATGTCTCAGGGGAAAAATACACAATACTACATTGTAAAAGGGTAAACTATTTTTTAAAAAAATTATAAATGGTTGTGTATCATTGTAAACGTGCTGAATTAGTTAATGTTTTTTCTTTAAATTAAAAATATTCTTCTAATGCGAGGAGAAATGCCCTACATCTGAATACTATATTGAGCATCAAACTAAATGAGTGCAAAGTCTATAGGAGAAATTTGGATTGAAGTTATATCAAACATTCTCCTCAGTATGAAATAGACTTTGGTATAAAAATAATAATAGACTGTGGTTGAACATATATAATCAATGCAAAATTTCCATATACAACAGTAATCGATTAACACCAAAAAACATGTGCGTATATGAGTACGTGTGTGTAGGTACATATGTATGGGTATGTTTGTGTGTGTATGTATGTGTATATATATATATATATATATATATATATATATATATATATATATGTGTGTGTGTGTGTGTGTGTGTGTGTGTGTGTGTGTGTAGGTGTGTTTGTACACTTATTTTGATTTTGGTTCATATTTATTATTTATTGGTCTTATGATCATATAATTCTATTATTAGATTTTTAATTACTTTAGTTTTATAAAAGTTTTTCATTTTATCCCGTTTTATTTTACCTATAAATTTTTAATTATTTACTTTACAAGTTTATTTTATTATTATTTATTATTATATTTTACTTGCTCTACACGATGACATTATTTTAATTTTTTATTTTGAATTTCGAAATTTTAACATGTGTTTTAATGGGACGTTTTCATGTTTAAACCGAAAAGTTTGTCTATTCCTGCTCGGACAATCTGACCTTGACTCTGTTTAGCCGAGTTACATTAACTTTTACTATACTAAATTGAATTATTTTCCTAACTTCTACAATTTTTGGCGGATTTTTGTGAAATTTTGGAATTTTGCAATTTCCAAAATTATTCATTGAGATCGGTTCAATTAAACCGTCGCAACACACACACACACACACACACACACACACACACACACACACACACACACACACACACACACACACACACACACACACATACACATACACATACACATACACTCTAGTATAGGAACCGAGGAAATACATAGCGTTCATGTATTGTCAACTTTTGTGTGTAAGACTTAAAATTTCTTGAATATTATTTATTACCAATACTACTAATAAATTTACACCACAACTAGTTATGACGTATTTTTTACATAAAGGGTATTTTTAAAATGAGCACAGTACATTCCCTGTGTGCGAATGTAACTATTCTGACAGATATACTACACTATGTAGGGTATATGTATAATTAGTAGTTTATTCCCAGGCATTTCTATTAGTTTTTCAACTGGAATTAAACAGGATGTTGACATTGTTCTTCAAACCTAAAAACACCTGCACCACTATCTTTGCAAAACACGACCATGTATTCAATAAAATAATTTTTTTACAGGCATTAAATAAGTCAGTAGTTGTAGAACCTTTCTACTATGAAATGTGCATCGATCCTACCACATACACCTTTCTTTATAATTTAAAGCTAAAGTTATAAAGCTTCTTAAATGTTGAATATTATTTACATTGCTGACAATTTAAAGTAGTTTGTAAATATGCATACCCTCTACTATGAAATGTGCACTGATCCTATCACTTGCATATCTCGTCATAATTTAAAGTTAAATTTATATAGTTTATTATTATTGTTGAAGATTATTTACATTGCTGACCATTTTAAACAAGTCTGTAAATATACAAACCCTTTACTATAAAATGTGCACACACCCTATCTCTCTCATATCTCCTCATAATTTAGAGTTAAATTTATATAGCTTATTATTATTGTTAAAGATTATTTAGATTTCTGACTTTTTTAAAAAAAGTCTGTAATTATACATACCCTCTACTATGAAATATGCACCTATCCGATCACTTGCATCTCTCTTCATGATTTAAAGTTAATTTATATAGCTTATTATTATTGTTGAAGATAATTTACATTGCTGACAATTTAAACTAGTTTGTCAATATGCATACCCTCTACTATGAAATGTTCACTGATCCTACCACTTGCGTCTCTCGTCATAATTTTATTTAAAGTTAAATTTAAATAGTTTATTATTATTGTTGAAGATTATTTACATTTCTGACAATTTATAAAAGTCTGTAAATATACATACTTTCTATTCAACTATGAAATGTGCACCGATTCAATCTCTTTCATCTCTCGTCATAATTTAAAAGAAAATTTATATAGCTTATTATTATTGTTCAAGAATAATTACATTGCTGACAATTTAAACAAGTCTCTAACTATACAAACCATCTACTCTGAAATGTGCACAGATCCTATCACTTGCATCTCTAATCATATTTTAAAGTTAAATTTATAAAGCTCATTATTATTGTTGAAGATTATTTTCATTGCTGACAATTTAAACAAGTTTGTAAATATAAAATCCCTCTACTATGAAATGTGCAACGATTATATCACTTGCATATCTCGTCATAATTTAAAGTTACATTCTATAGCTTATTATTATTGGTGAAGATAATTTTCATTGCTGACAATTTAAACAAGTCTATAAATATACAAAAATTTACTATGAAACGAGCATCGATCTTATCACTTGCACATAAAAAAGGTATTGCATAAATCAAGCATTTTAATAATAAAATCTTTATTAAACTTAAAAAACTAAAAGTCCAAAATTTAAACTTAATCAAAATTAAATAACATTTTTTAAATAAAGAAAGGAAAGACATTATTAAAGCCAATTAGAGTCATTATCAGTAATAATGACTCCATTGGTCCAAACAATAATAATAGGGTTTAAACTTGATAATTTTATAATTGTGTAGAATTAAGGAATATTATATTAACATAGGAATAAGTGTATATCAATTTGTTTAGAAAAGTAACTTTTGAAATCATATGTCAGAAAAAGGCGACTAAAAATTGGTTGTAAAGATTTAATACTTAAATCTAGGAGTTTTCACATGTTGATTGAAATTGTGCCAGATAAAAAATTTTTGTAATATCACAACTTTGTACTTTGTTTTATAAATATCCTTAATATATAAATTCCAAATAATAGTCAAAAAGAAAGTAAGTGCTCACATAGACAAGTTTCAAAAGAAAAGAAAATAATTTTAATTTGATGAGGTAAATTCGCTCCAAAGGGCACACCTTTGAGACAGTCTAGAAGAGTAATAGGGTAAGGTAGTAATAAAAATTGAAATTGATATATGTAATATATTAGCATAAGATTTAATTGAAATATTAGTGTTAGATCTTGTGTGATATATATAATTAAGAACTTAATAAGGGAGTTAGGGTAAAGGCACCGAAGAAGCAAATACTCTACCTTAACGAACTTCTAAAGTCTTGCAAGCGCCCAACCAATCTATCTCCGCACACACAACTGTGCGGCGTGGTGCGTTGCAGTGTGTGTGTGTGTGTGTGTATGTGTTGTGTAAATTAAATTTATATTATAAATATTTGGACAATTTATTAAATTAATCTTAATTACAATGGGTTGTAGCAAATTTGATGCTGTTCAAATTCTAAAATCACTTTTGGCATTAAAAACTTTTGAAATTGAATGAAGTTGGTTATAAGAGATTACAAAACCTGTAGTAAACATCAACAAACATTACAAGATTTACTTCCAACAGCCCTGGATCCGACAATGATATTATTCCAGAAGAAGTTACATTCTGGGTTTTATACGACCATGGTGATATATAAACAAATCTTAAGTAGAATGAAAAGGATATCTTACCTGTTATGATTTTTTGATGTTGATGAATCTATTCCAGTTAATCTTGTTGTCTTTCCATTATCTGAATTTGTTTCCTTCATGGTTGAAGAGTCATTCTTATATTTTGTAGAGGTTCCAGGATAAGTATTGGATTGAGCATTGTTAACTTGATAATTAGTGCTTAGGTGAAGTTCTTGAGAACCAAGGCTTAATTTTGATTTAAGACCCTGGTTATTGTTGTTATGATGAGTTGTTGTACTTCCCTTGTTACCAGGAGATGACTTTGGAGTACTTTGCCTGTCATTGGTTACATTAGGTTTACGTGTTGTTTTGAATTGATTATGGTTATTATTTTCTTGCCTATCATCTTCAACATAATTGTATCTTTTTGTTGTAGAGAATTGTTCATTATTGTTACTTCCTTCATTTACATTTTTATAACTAGGTTTATGTGTTGTTTTTTGTTGGTTGTAGTTATTAGATCCTGGGCTATCATCTCCAACATTATTGTATTGTTCTGTTGTAGAGAATTTTTCATTGTTATTACTTCCTTCATTTTCATTCTTATAATTAAGTGTATGTGTTGTTTTCTGTTGGTTATGGTTGTTAGATATTAGCCTATCATCTTCATTATTATTGTATCGCTTTGTAGTAGATAATTGTTCATTATTATTGTTTCTTCCTTCCTTTTCATTATGTTTCTTATTATTGTTGTTACGGTTTTGGTTGTTAGGTCTGCTTGGATAGTCTTCATCATTATCGTAATAACGTTCGGTAGTTGACTGTGTTACTGTATTCTCTTGGTAAATTTTGTTGTTTTCTCTTTTAGGAGGGTTGCATTCATGTTCTTCAGAACTACAGCGGTTTGTTGTTCTTCGAGTAGATTCTGTTGTAGGAGGTTGATGATTATCTTCAAAGTCAGGGTCCGGTCTTCTTGTTGATCGTTCTGTTGCATCTTGATTTTTCATAAAATTTGACTGGTAATTATTTTGGTTATCTGTTGAAAAATCTAAACAATTAAAGATTAAGTTAGTACAATTTCCAAGCAATGAGTAATATTATGTGATTAATTACTTCAATATTGCAACTTATTTACACAATTAAATAGAGCTAAGTAAAACAATAATAATATGTTACTGAAATATCCATTAATAATGGATTGGTATTTACGAAGGAAATTTACTTTATTTATACCTTGTAGTTTTAAACTCTTAATAATAATATAATAGTTTATTACTGAGGACATTCTTACAAAGGTATAGCAAAGTCAAAATAGTTACATACCGTATAGAAAAACCTTATGATAATGCCATGTGAATTCATTAACACTGCATTGGTCGCGTGGATCACATTACGGGTTTGGTCGCGCGGATCACTATTGTGATCCACAGCTTAATTTTTTTTTTTACACTGTTATATTTTATAGTATTGTATCATATGATGGGTGGATCGTATAAAACAAAGTATAACGAACATTTTAATAATATTTTTTTATTATCTAAAGAAAAATACACATACTTATAAAACTTTTTGTAATTTTTACAAAACTTGTATTTCTGAAAAAAAAAAAAAATAACATATAACACCTACGATTACTGTTAAAACAAAGAAACAATATCTGAATCAGGTAGTATCTGTATCAGTTCATCATAAATGGTTTATCAAGTGTTGATTGCCAAGTCTTTCATTCAAAACAGCTGTTACATACACTTTTCTGGTGGTCTGGACATACCCAGTTGTAGCACTTGTCGCATGTCTTCCTTGTAGTTTTGTTTCGAGCTCTTCCACAGATAAAACACCTTCCCATGCTTGAATTTCTTTGTCGAGGTGGTGGAGGTTCTTCTACCGTACCGAGTATAAGATGTCGTATACGTTTGATCTTCTTAAGAATACCTTCCATGGCTAAACGTCGGTGTATTGCCGGTTTCATCAAGTCGAGAGCCAAAGTCTTCAAGAAATCCTTTCTAACTACATCTGAATAGTTTTGGTTTGCCCTGTGTTAAGAGCATTAATTTACTCCAGCTACATTCATTACATTAAAAAAAGCTATAAAATATTCCTGTATTTTAATCACATTAGTAAAAAGTGAATAGTACAGTTGTACTTTGTAAATTATGCTTAGAAGTTTTTTTTGGAGTCTTGAAATCATGATGCTTCATTGTTTTCATACCGTTTTTGGTATACGAAGTGTCCGTGGAAGCTTAGGTTCATCAACTTACGAGGATTTTTATTTTAAACAGAATTGCCAAAACTATTCAAATCCCCGCCGCCTTTCTTATATTAAGCCCTTAAATAGTCCTTCCAAATCAGTTACACTTAAATTTGGACACTGAAATTTTCGATTTACTTCTTCTACTGCATTCCTTACATGACAATAAGGGTTTAAAAAGAAATTTCTTAAACTGAAATTTTGACTCAAGATAGTCTGCACAATAAAAATAAATAACCTAACAATAACAAATTAATTATATACCCTGCTTCAGGCCTGTCTTTAGATGATTCTTTTTTTTTTAACACCTGAAGATTTTCGTTGTTTTTTTCTATACTAGTGACATAGAAAAATTAGTTTTGACATTGTTTGAAAGTAACTCTTCAGGCACTACAGCCTCAGCATCGGATGATTCCTTATCAATTGTGAGAAGCTTACTCTTCATTGCATAATTGGTAAACACGAGTTTTGTCTAAATAAGATGTAGCCTAGTTACATCTTTTTACAGGTTATTTTTGTATTTATAGTGTTTTAAAACGTTTAAAACTTTGTTGTTTTTTTTTGAGATTTCACTCTCGAGAAATCGATCTAGCGACATTTTCGGCTGATCATTTTGAAACGTCATATCTCAAAAACTATTAATTCCATAATGGTAAAATTTCCAATTTAATGAATAAAATACTTATGTTTATGATCAAAAATTTTGTTAATAATTTTTACCTAAACATATACGCAAAATCAAAAGTATAGTGTACATACTTTATGAAAACGTACAATTCAACAATGTGTTCAAACTTTACTCAACATTATGTAAATTGGTTTAGAAACTGTTTTAGAAAGAACGAAAATAGATCAGGAAATCAGAATGTGTATATAAAAAAGTCCCAACAAATTTTAAAATACATAAAAACACAAAATGCACTTTATACCATAAAATATAAAATCAAACTCCAATATGTTAGTTTTAAGCGATCCTCGCACTTTAGTTTATCGACCGCTCGAGAGCGATAACAATGGTCTGTGTCATTAAAGATAACTCGAGAACCAAAGCTTGTAGAAAATTAAATAACCCTGTTTTGGAAATAATAAAATCAGAATTTTGAGATATCTTAACTTTAAGCCAACCTTGCAATTTCGGTTATCGACTTCTTGATTGAGGTTGGCGAACTTTTTTGGGCCACTTTGAAACGTCATATGTCAAAAACTATAAACTCATAATGATGAAATATTACGGAAAGTGCACTTCCACCTTTGACCGGAAATACATATAACAGATAAACAGCTCAACGGATTTTAATAACTTGTTTTTTAGTGATAATATATAAAACGTTAATATCATTATTATCAACGAACATAATGATTGACTAATAACAAAGTTGGATGTAGAGGGAATTGCAAGAAGTTGTTTGCATCCTAGAAAATTACTATTATTTTTAATGAAATAATAAAGTTTTTAAAAATAGGCTACAACAATAATGTTATCTTAATTTATAAGTCCATTCATATTACTGTAATAATTTATTTTTAATTTTCTATGCACTAAAAATGACCAAATAAAAATAATTATATAACAAAAATAAAAAACACGACTGCAAAAATACAATATACAAAAATAAATTATACACAACAATTATATATTTTATGATTAAACGGAATGAAAATGTGAAATATAATTGTTTTAAGAAGATATGAAAACAAGGTATTACAATAAATGCTAAAGAATCTTATCCTAATATTTAGTTAATAAATTATGAATTTACATGTCAATTTTATACAATAGTGCAATTCTTATTATGTTATCAGTGCAGTATATCTCTTACTAACTTTCGACGTACTTTGAACATTTATTTATTTAATAATTTCTAATAACATTATATACCATTTTACAAAATCCATTCAAACAAAATATATAATTTCTAATTTCTTACGATATTAAATTGCATATTGCATGGAAAATTGTGTAACATTGCAACATCTTCTATCACTTAGAAAATTTTGATTTTCGAATAACAATTTAAATACAGTCGGGGGCAAATTTTGATTAAGGAAATATTTTCAGATATGTATTTAGGAAACTATATATTTTGTGCATATGAATTATTTTAAATATCTTCTTTTTTTTAAGATTATAGACAAAAAATTGTATGTGTCTCCAAGATCTGTCTTCTAAATCAGGCTCTGCTTTTTTACAGTTAATACACTCCAGTTTGTTGGGGACTCTCATGAGACGAATATTTTCGCTCAGACCTCTAACAACAGCCTCCTTTTCTTGTCTCGTCCAATGGTTTCTTATAACGGCTACCTTTTTAGTTTTATTTTTATCCTGCTGGTTTTTCTTTTTCGATCGAGAAGGAAGTGTAATTTCTGTGGAACCAGAGGGCTCGTCACAATCAAAGTCCTCAATATCAGAAGGGTTGTCATTTATATTCTGATCCACTTTTATTTTGTAATCGTCAATATTTACCTGAAGTTCAGTGAGCGTCTTTCCCGACCCTTTGTGCATCTCACCTTTTTCCATATTTAATAAAATTTTGCTTATTTTTGTTAATTGAAGGGTATTTTCTGGTAACCGGTAATATTCTCGGTGTATTCTAATATCATGCCCAAGAAATTTGGCTAATTGGTCCATTTCATTTTCTGTAAGCTGCAGCAGTTGGCACATTGTTGCTACATATATCCTTAAATTTATTGAAGTAAGCAAATGAGGAGCTACTGCTCCACATCTGTTACCAATCTTCCGCATAACTCGGCAAGCGTCTTCACAACTGTTTGAGGTACCAGGTATGGCAAACAAATATTGGTTACTTTTTGGAGTATCTGCTCCTTCTCTCATAGAAATTAGAAGATCTACATTCTCTTTCATTTTGGAGGTAAGAAGGACAGGTACATTTCTATTACGTTTCCCCTTTATCTCAAACCTTGTCAAATTGCGGTTTAAAGTTTTTTCCAAATCACTTAATGATCCCATAATTTCACATTGTTGAGCAGATTTATCCCTGAACCTGTAGTCGTTTACTTTTATTCGCTGATCTTCCCCAGAACGTTTTCTACTTAGGAGAATTAAATGTGCCAAAGTTACTTCACTTAGTTGCCGCCAAGTTGCAATATTTGGAGAATTTTTAAATCTGAAGAAAGTCTATCTTCCTCATGTGTTAAGTATTTCTGTAGACATACAATATCTTTAGCCAGTGGGAGTAACATCGGCTTATTTGATTCGGCTTGGCTTAACGTTTTAGCAGCATTCGTAGAAATATCATACCGCCAACTTTTCCTAAAAATATGAAGGAAACCTTCAACTGCTTCTTTTTGTCGTTCTTTTCCTTCTACGAGAGTTTTACACAGAAGAATGTCACCACATTGTGGTATTGATATTCCAAGTTTTTGGGCTAATGAGGGAATTTTGAAGGTCACTTGAGTACCGGTTCTCTCATATCCACAAACCATGCTAACTGCCTTGATAAATGTATTATATAAAGGTGGCTTAAAACAATCTTCTAAAAATTTAACGTTAGGGTCTAAAGTTTTAAGAACTTGCAGCAGTCTACCAAATTCTCGAATCTTTTGGGATACAAAACGCCTCAGGTGCTTTTCTTCATGATTTTTTAATAATCTTGATCCATAAGCACAAATTAACCTATCACCTTTTACTACTTTGGTAGTTTCGTCATCTCGCATAAGAGTAAAAATACTCTCTTTTAATTCCTGCGAAGCGTCTTCAAAATTTCCAATTAGTGAAGATCCAAGTGATTGCTAATTACCTCAGTTTGTGGTTTTAGGGTCTACATGCCTTCGTTATTTTCAAGATTTAAACAAAGAAATTGTTACTGGGAATTCCCTCCATGTAAAATTTGTTCTATTATTACATTCAGGTAGAAAATGTCAGGTGTTCATAGTTAAGCCTATGTATTTTTGGATAGAAAAATACAGTAGAAATTTACCCCCATTTTAACATTTTAACCCTTTAGGGGTGAAATTTTAGAAAATCCTTTCATAGTGTACGCATACATAAAATGTCGAAAGTTCCTTCCAAATTTGAAGTCTCTAGCTTCTATAGTTTTGGCTCTACGTTGATTCTCAGTTAGTTAGTCAGGGCAAAGATCCTTAGGCCCATGAACAAATAGGTCTAATATCATTATTCATACGACTGTATTGTTTTTTATTTTTTAGACTTTTATTATAATTTTTAATTGTCATTTTTTCATAAAATTTCTATTATTAGTGTTGATTTATAAAGCGTTAAAGTTTACGATAGGCTGTAGGCCTATCAACTATTTACCTACAAATCAACATATAAAAAATGCTGTGTTTTACGTAGTCACAACTAGAAATATTGTACTAGTATGGGAAATAAATAATAATTACGCCTAGGCTATGAATAAAAAAAGTAGCCTATAATCTTAACTATATTAAATCCTTTTAATTTGAATTTATCTTAGTAATATCTCCGCAATTAAGTAGAAATAAATGAAAAACCTAAATCTTCTTTTTGAAAATAAATATTATTTTTGTTTAACGATATTATTAACCTTAAAGTTATAGTACAATATAGGAGATGTGTTGATTTTTAAGCTAGTCAGATATATAAACGCAAATGTACATTATTACACCTACTAAATTTGTAACCCTTAAAATAACAAAACAAAACTTAAACATAACTTTAAGTGATTCACTTAGTTATTTAAATATTATAGATGACGGCTGAAATCATCGGCTTCTTTACCGACTTCAAAGCAATGTGTCCCTTTTGTGTGTGTGGTCTGCCTAAGAGTAGACATTTTAAAACATTTAAAAAAAATTGCATAAGAGAGGGGAAACATTTAGTTGACATTAGAAACATTATGTTTTCATATTTCTTCAATATTATAAACTTACAGGGGAAAAAATTGTAAGGATTATCCCTCCTTAATATCCGCCATTCCAGATTGTCCGCTGACCTGTTTATGGCGGATAACAGGGACTCCTTAAAAACAATGAAATAGATAATATCAAAAAGGTAACCCCTATACCACAATTGTGAAAGAAACTAATTAATAAAATAAAAATTATTATTAAACTAGAGAAATAATTAGTTAGAAATAACTAATTTGAAATAACTAAGTCAGTTAGTTGACTTTTAGCGTGGGCGTCATCACCGGGGGGACGGGGGGGACGCGTCCCCCCCAATATTTGAGATGTAAAAATATTTTTGCTAAAAACGAATGATTTACTTAAAACCTTAAAAGGTAAACATCGGGCTTTGTCTTTACTAGGGTTTTTAACATTACATTTCTGTTACAAACGCATAAATAAATGCATAAATACGATGTTTTGAAAAGTTTAATTTTAAAAAATTTCCATACCCCCAGACCCCCGGCATATGTCCCCCCCAATAATGAACTGGTGATGACGCCCATGACTTTTAGTGTTGTTCTTAGCTGTCACATCCCTCTGAAGATGCCAACCTTGTTGCTAAAATGATCATTAGGGTTTAGGCACGTAAGATCTTTAGTTTAATAATTATTTTAATTTTATTAAATTAGTTTCTTTCAAATTTGTAGTATAGGGGTTACCATTTGATATTATTTATCACGCCACACAGTGCTCTTGTATTATTATATTATTGAAATAGATGTTTTTGTTGTTATATATTTCCTTAATGTGAAAATATAGAACGTCATAATATAGGCTTACTTACAAACGGTAGGTCTAGCGTAGAACCTAGACTTCGTAGGAAGATATTTATAAAACAAAAATTAAGTTCAGCTGAGTTGGTCTCTTGTTCCATGTTTCTATACGTAACGGTACCCGCAATAAAACAGGCGGGAATACCCGGATCTCGAAGATGGCGTGACTCTCCTGTCCTGTGTGTCAATGTGTAAACTCAAATGGACATAACGACAGTAGCGCGCCTGGTGGACACACATATTATACACCTTACATGGTGTTTGGCACTAAACATAGATCCGCCGGAATATTTTGGTGGGGTGGTCATGTGACATCTAGAAAGCCATTAGCCACTACGAGATCCAGATTTTCGGTTCTCGAAAGGAAATCGGATCTCGATCCACTGGTGTGTAAACACGCTTCGGATCTCGGATGATATGTTAAACACACACACACACACACATACACACATACACACATACATTTAAAAAGTGAACCATATGAGTTATACTGATACTGATAATTCATAAATTATAATCAAGTTTCTATAGTTTTAATATTGCTTATGATTAAAGCTAAATGTGTTTACTCGTAATATTTTGAATATATTTCCCTAAAATTAAATTTTTCGGAATGATGAATATTAAAATAAATTTTTGAAGCTTCAAGTATGTGCAAATTATGAACTATTTACAAGTTTCTATTGCTCCAGATATCGAGTACACATTCCGAATTATTACCATTGCTTGAAATTGATCGCTCAGCCTTAAAATGTAACCTTATTCTCGATCAATTCATTTGGTTATGAATGAGGCAATTATTTCTTAAAACTATAATTAATTATAGTTGGTATTATCAGTAGTTATTAACTAAAACCTATTAATTCCATACTAAAACCTATAATTCCAAAGCTAAAATACATATTCCAAAAAAGTTTTTGATAATTTATTCAAAATATTTTCCAAATTTAAATCTTTAATTTTTATATTTCTGTAGTAATTAGTTGCACAAAAACACTTCACAGCTTAATTTGCTGAAGAAATTAATTATAAGAAAACTGCTTACAAGTATGTTAACTGATCGAGGGTTGTTTATGACATTATATAACACCTCGGGTCCACCTGAGTAAAGTATTTAGCTTTACTTAGTTAAAAACTGCATATGAAGGTTATATAGATATAGCCAAAAACATATAGAAATTCAATCTTCAAGCCCTACAAATTATATTTACTATTTAACAGAAAACAGGCTTGTCAGGAAAAAAAAAAATCTAATCCAGCCTTTGAATGAATTAAGTAGTTTAATTTTGTTTTACTTTATATTAGTAAACTGATAACCTTGACTTTAAAAATAGTGTTCATGAGCATTAGTATGAGAATCAAATCTCTAATATTAATTTCATTTTTACTAAGTTTATTAATTTATGATTGTATTTCAACACTTAAAAATACAAAAAAACCCATTCCTGTTGTAAATTGCCCCAATTCAATGATTTTTTTTTTTGAAAAATGTGTATAAACAAAAAAAAGCCCATTTTGATATCATGTCTTAATAATCATTCATTAGTTTTAGTTGGAGTTGTTATGTAGGCTATTACTTTTGTATATACAATTTGACTGTAATACAAGCATTTAAACTTAAGTTATGTGGTAATTCCCTTTATGGATTTATGTGTCTTCGTTTATTTTACACATCAAATTAAAAATAATGTTTATGACACCACATCCTACTCTTGCTGTAGTTAACTACTTACTCTTAACTTGACGTGTACGGTAATTCGGTAGTACCAATTCGTATTATATTTTTGTGCAATGTGTATTAGTGTTTACATGTTCTAAGTGTTTTGTTTGTCTGATGATGGTATGATAGTACCGAAACTGCTGTAACAAAGTAAATATCCAAAATAGACTGCTTGACTAAAGTACTAATATAGAAATAAATATCAAAGCATTCACAAGGCATTATGGAAATTATTTTTTATTAACTTGCTTTCTTGTATGTTTGTTTATTCGGTATAAATTTTATAATAGATATTAAAGTAACTTCTTGATGAGCTAAAGACTTAACCCTAGAACAGCCAATGTTAATTTTTCTTTGTTTGTTTAAAATTTAATAAAATATATTATTTTTATACAAAAACCTAACTTATAAGATATAATTTTTCTCAGAAAGATGCGTAGAATTTATCTATGTAATTTTTATTTTATTTTTTTTAACAGTTTTGAAGTAAGTATGTTAGGTATCAAAAAATGAATTTAACATTTTTTAGAATAACCTGAATCATCCAAAATAAAATTTTTATCACTGTTTTTCAAGATATACAAAAGTTTTGTAATATAATTTTGAATAATAGTTGATAAAAAAAAAATTATTTGTTACATTTCAAAAAAAATGTTACGGAAAAAGGTAAAATGTTAGGCCTACTTTGTAAAAATAGTAATATTATACAAAACACAACTTCAAATGATCATTTCCTTCAGAAAGGTGCATAGAATTTAGTTGTGTAGTGAAAAAAAATTTAAATATAAAAATTTTTGAGTTATTAGGTCAGGAATCAAAAAATCGTCCGGTGGCCGAGGCAAACATTGCACAGAAAAGGTAATGTACACCATACAGTACTACCTCGTTTATCCGGACCTCATTCAACCGGATGTCTGGATTATCCGGATCGATACGGAACAAAAAATAAAAAAATTAATCAAAGATAAAATAAAGCAAAAGCTTAAAGTTTCAAAATATTTTAATAATTACTGTATTTTGAATAATATTTTTAATAATATTTATAATAGGCCTATTTTGCAACTTTAAGCTTTTGCTTTATTTTATCCTTGAATATGGAGTTTCAACAAGAAATGTCTGCTATTACATTAATGTTGATAAAAAACGTGATTTCCTCAACACTACAGTGTCGCCGCGAGGTATTAGGGCAGGTTGTTGATGCACTGGGAAGAGAAAGTGGAGGAGCAATGCGTCACCATCCCCCTACCCCGATGCGGCATGACAGTGTGAAATAAATACAAACCGGAAAGGTTTTGTACTATTCAGGGTAAGCTAAAGTGTGGAACCCTAGATTTTAACAAAAAAGTGGTATTCACGATAGTAGGCTGAATAAAATTCAAAAATCATTTTGGAAACTTGTCATAGAGCATTGGACAATACCCAGTACACTATCTCATTTGCTACTAAAAAATGGAAGCGACTATATTTCGATAACTCTTAGCTCAGTGATATAAAGCTTTTTACTATGTTTCAGGACTATTTTAAAGAGAAAACAAAAATTTATCTTAAAATGAAATATACATACTATAAATATTTTAGAAGAAATTCTGTTTACATATTATTTCGAAAACCTCACAGTGATACTTGTGATGTGTGTGAAAAATTAAAGATTAAGATACAACTAGAACACAATGACAACTTATCCAAAACTATGTTGAAATTGCATGATATAAAGGTTATGACCTATAAAACTTTAAAACAAGAAACTATAAGCAAAGCAAAGTCTGATAATAATTCATTTGTACTAGTATGGCCAAAATCTTCCTTTAACAAAATTGACAGTGTTTTCAATATTCTAAGAAAATCAACTTTGGTACTATGCCTTTAATATTCATTGTCATAATGGTGATAAAATCACAATGTATACATATTTATAAACTGAAAATTTAAAAAACCCAGACACTGTATCTTCATTTTTATATAATTACTTAAATAATACATGTTTATGTTTTTAAGAAGGTTTTCATTTATCAAAACATATCTACCTGAACAAATACAGCGACAAATTTACTTTGCATTTGTACATTCTAAGTTGGCTTACGGTTTATCAATTTGGTGAAGTACGTATAATTCACACTTAATTCCTTTGTTTAGTCTCCAAAAATCTTTCGTGAGAGTGTTGTGTAAAAAAGACAGATTCCATAATTCTTTCCGTGTTTTATTGCTAAAAAGATTCTTCCTCTTCGTTATCTCTATGTGTTTTAAGTGTTAGAAATGTTTTATAGGGTAAGTGGTAATGAAGGGGCTATATTAAACCATGGTGTCTACACAAGGAAGGTTAGTAAAGGACTTGTAATGTTACCCAAATGTACAAAAACCTTTACTCAGAAAACTTTCTTCTTTCTTGGGTCAAAATTTTATAATCTATTGCCTTTATATTTAAGGAATACCTCTATTATTACTCATTTCAAGGTTAAACTTAGATATTGGTTATTATCTCTTTCTCCGGTGGCTTTGGAAAATATGTTTAAAACTGTTCAGTGGCTGTTCTGAGTGAATGACAATAAAGGGCATAATATTATATTTAGTAAGGTGAATGTATTTGAGTTTAATTGAACTTAATTTAATGTATAAATGAATTGTATAGGCCAATTGAATTGAAATGTATTTTAATTTAAAATAAATATATTTTGTAGATATAATCACAGTCTGTCTGTCTGTTTGTGTGTATGTTGGTATGAATGGGATTTAATTAATATTTAAGATAGCTCCCGCACACGTATAAGGGTGTTTTATTGCTCTTCTGTGTGTGGTATGTTTTCCGCAGAGTTTTTTTACTTTATGTATACAATTTAAATTTTGACTTGTTAACATTGTTTCACAAGCATATTTTGAGTTCATTGGATAAAGATTAGTAGTTTTAAGTTTATTTTTAAGTTTATTTTTAAGTTTTTATGTTGTATGATTATTATAAACATTTGTGGTTTGTATTCTGTGGAAAATAAAAATAAATAAATAATTAAAAAAAAAATTTTTTTTTTTAAATATTACATTTTAAAAACTAAGGAATTCGAAAGCAAGATATTTCTTACTAAATAATAATGATATATAATGAACTGACTTATTTCAGAGTTGGTGACCAAACTGTAATCTGTAGACTTCTTATCAAATATCAAAAGGTTTTTCGTCAATAGCTAGAGCTAAAAATGAAATATATTTTGTAGCTAATTATTTCAAAAGTTACAAATTTTATACTTTACCGATTTAAAAAAATATATATATTTAAGTTTTATTAATTTTGACTGTTCACCTTGTGTAGAGTGCATACTAACTTGGATCAGGAGGACATATCTGTCGACCATTCAGACGTATTGTGCGAACCTGAGGACTGCCTTGTGTAGAATTGAATTTTACCATAAACCTAGAGGATAATGCTGGTCCAGGATGGAGTTTTTGACTTAGGCTTAATATTGTAAACCTTTCATTATCTTCTGTTGTCACTTCTCCTAACCATGACTGAAAGAAAAACACATATATTGTTATATGAGATCAAAGTGTAAGTTTAGCAATGAGAGGCACTAGTGCACCTATTTTAGATAAAATACAGACTTACTCTAGGAAATTCATAAAGCACACAGAATTCCAGATAATGATAATCTATGTATCAAAGGTCATATTCATCGTAAACATCTATAGAACATGTTTCTTTATAAATTAAACCAATTTCAAAAGATTTATACCAATTTATAAAGAAAAATATGTATGTATCAGCAAGATAATGTTAATTTAGAGTCAAGCTGAATTTTTCAGTTGATAAATAAAGAGTGACACACAATTTCTTCTTATGGGCAAATTTTCAGCAGCTGTCGTTTCTATAATTTAAAAAACAACTTTGATCACTTTGAGATTAAGTAAGTCGTGTGACAAATTTCTGTTTAGTCAAGCTAACATATTTTTAACTAATGTAGAACTTTAAACTTTGTTTAGCAGACATTTTTCCCAGTCATGGACTGGAGGCAGATGTGCTAAATTGGAAGAGTGAGCAGGGTCAGCTGACAAATTAGTGACAAGATCAGAATTCTTGTATATTATAATATTTAAATATACTGTAATAAAAGAATTCAATTGGCAGACATTTACCTCAGTTTGGGAAAGAAGCAGACCTACTGATGTTTTAAAAAAAAATTTAAAAGTGGTAGAAGCAACCACTATCAAAAAAATTTCTATAAGAAAAAAGTTATATAGTTATATATATATATATATATATATATATATATATATATATATATATATATAGTTATATAGTTATATAGCTATATATATAGTTAAAGAGATGTCTTTTATAGTGACAAAAGTGATAGGCTGAAACTTTACCAGTCTCTAGATTAAGAATGTCAGATACTCACTGAACAGGACTTCAGGAGTTGATTGGTTTACACCTGAAGTTACAACAGGTTTTCTCATATATTTGTAAGCTATGTATACCACTACTATGACAATCAAACTATACAAGGTTATAGTCCAGACACTAATATTTGTTGTTATCTGTAATCTCCTATTTAATTTTGAAATATTATTTTATTCTATTTTATCCAAATTCATTTTTTGCAATTCAATAGAAAGCTCTGGTTCTTGATTTGGTTGTAGCTTAAGATCAATAGAATCTATTAATTGTGGAGATCCTGTCTTAAGTCTAGTTACATGTTCAAGTATCCTATTATTATATTCAATAACATCCTTATTATTTAAATTCACTATATATATTCCTTGTAACATTATTTCAATATTGTCTCTTTAGGATTTATTATTTTTTAAGGTTTCAGGATTAAGGAAAAGCAATAGATACTGGTTAAATTCTGGGATCCAATTAACAAAGTTTTCATTAATTTCTAAATTCAAATAATTACACTCACTTGTTCTTCCATAGTTAATTACTGATTAGTTACAGGTAAAGTTTTGAAAAGTCACTTGAGAGAATGAACATATGTGGGTTTCGTGAATGCTACTGATCCTTAAGACCTAATATTATGTTATTTGACATTGTCTTATAAACTAACAAATATATTGAACTTTAGTTATCGTAGTTATATAAGTAGATTTGTATATCGTAGGATCCAGAGTTCAATTTGTACAATCTATATTCCATTGGGTTAACAATAGGTAAATTAACAAAATATACAATTTCCTTAGAGCTAATTTTACAGTTAACCTCTAACAGTTTCTCAATTTCCCACATGTTTTCTAATTTTACTTCAATAGGTAATTTATTCTCATAATGGTTTGTTATCTCACTGATCACCTCATACAATTCATGCGTTGAACTCACGCTCGGGTGTAAAGTACCTAACTTACAAAATGTTAATGAGGTTTCAATATCTTTCATTAATTAATTATAACATGATGTCATATACAATATTTAACTGGTTTAGGATATTTCTGAAATGTTCAATTTTTATATAATCACTGACCTTTTCATTTACAACTAATAATTTATTTTGTAGTTCATTAAAGTTATTTCCAATTATTCCAATAGTTTTATTAAATTCTTCAATGATATTTACACTAATTGAATACTGTGATTCAAATTGATCTAAAATATTACTTTGATTATTTTGCAATTCATTCAATATTTTTTCATATTT
This sequence comes from Aphrophora alni, assembly GCA_963513935.1. NCBI lineage: Eukaryota > Metazoa > Arthropoda > Insecta > Hemiptera > Aphrophoridae > Aphrophora > Aphrophora alni. The sequence goes on along the minus strand of OY740765.1, from coordinate 54,178,672 downwards.
TTCTCCATCATAGGAGTCTAAATTTCCTGTAATGAATTTTACGACGAATCCTAACCCATTAATAAGTCCTCTTTTATTTCTACCCTTTTTAAATGAAATTATTTCCATTTTTTTTTTTTAGTGTATCTCTAGTATGGTTAACATATTTTATATAATTAATCATGTCTCTTACCTTATTACCATTATCAGTTACTGAGTCTATTTTGTTGCATACACTTTGATAGGCACTTGAATTACAGTTTTTACAATGTTCATAAAAATAATCTATTACATTAGTATAATACTTATCAATATTATCTACTTGTACAAAGAAACTTTCCATATTATAATTATGGACAAATGTATGATATTTTTAATCGAGCTTCACCTAAGTCGATCGGGATCACTCCTATGTTTTTTGAGATGTTTCTTATTTCGTAGGATCCAACTGCTGCTACACTGTAGAGTGTGACGTATCTGGAACAGGAGAATCATTATCAGGATTTCTCGTTTTAACCTTCCACAGTCTTTTGACGTTAGATAAGTGAATCTTTTCCTTTGTATTATGATGTCGTTTTAAAAATTTTGCTGTCTTCCTTGCAGGAAGATTAATTGATGAAATTTCTTCCTTGTTATATAGATTTTTCGTCTTACTCTGCTTTTGCACAGTTTTTACGTAAACTTCTTCTGGAATTTCTGGAAGTTGTTCTCGAGTTTTGTTCCTCTTCTGTAAAATATTTCCTTTTGTCTTCAAATTTATTTTACTAATATGTTCTTATAGTTTCTTTGTTTTTTCCTTATGGGAATCCATATAATCATTCATAATTTTACTTTCCAAATTTATGTCTAAAATTGAGTTCGTATTTATGTGTCTAAATAATACTTCAACTGGTGTTAGTTTTGTTACAGAATGAATGGAATTATTATAAGCAATTACAGCGTATTTAACCGTTTTTGTAATTGTCTAATTTTTAAATTCTGGTTGATTATTCAAAAGCCTAAGGTGTTTTATTATTGTGGAATGTACTCTTTCGCATAATCCATTGGATTGCGGGTTTTGTGTACTTATGTAATGAATTTTGATTTTATGTAATTCCATTACTTCTTGGATTACTTTATTATTAAATTCCGTTCCGTTGTCAGAAATGATAATACTCGGCACACCAAAGTTGCTGAAGTGTTCAATGAGCTTATTACTTATCTCTATTGCATGTTGGCTTACAATTCTGTACATCTGTAGGTGTCTTGAGAACGTGTCTATCACAGTAATAAACTTAGCTTTATCAAATGTCACAGTGTCAATTAATTGATAGCACTTCTAGCGCCTTGCTAGATGTGTGGGTTTCTGATAGTTCAAGATTCAGTGGAACTCTATCATACTTTGATACTAAACAAACTTCACAGGTGTTGATGAAATCTTGAATGCTAGTCTTTATACTAGGTCAATAATATTTTCGTTTAATTTGGTTATAAGTTTCCATAATACCTCTATGATTAGTTTTACTCACATGATAATTGTTTATTATTTCTAAAACTTCCTGCGGGTCAGTTACATCTAATAATTTTATATTATTTTTAACCAAACATAACTGTGAACTTTTAAAATTTCTTGAAATACATAGTGCAAAACGCTCATAAAAATCATCCTTAAAGTATAAATTATATATAACATTTGGAACTAAATATTCCTTAACAAAATTAATTATGTCTTGTTCAAAATTTTTTTCTGAGGTTTCAACTAATAATCTCATTTTTGATAAATCAAATAATTTCTGTATTACTACCCTTCTTGGCTGGTATTTTAGCAATGAAAATATAACTTGATTTTTTTCCAAAGTTAACAGGTTCTTCAGATATGGGGATTTCCACTTGAGTGTTTCCTTCATAGTTGGAATGAATGGTTTGGTTTGTGTCCTCACTATCGTCTAAGTTGACAATTATCGACTCATTGTCATCTAATTCCGGGAAATATAATTTAGTCGGGTCCTTAATTTAACTCCTCTTAAGTCATTATCGGGTTCTATGTTATGGGCAGATTTTTTCTGTGTAATATTTAATTAATTGTATTCTAGAAAGTCCATCAGCATTTTGATTAGTTTTACCTCTTTTATACTTTATCACATACAGTAATCAAATTCTTCAAGTTTGAGACACCATCTTAATTTGAATTTGATTCTTTTATTGAAAATAACCATTGCAATGGTTTGTGGTCGTTGTAAATTGTGAATTTCTTTCCAAATAAATAGGGCCTAAAGTATTTGGTTGCCCATACTATTGCTAATAACTCACGTTCTATCACGGAAAGGTTGACTTTGCGTTCTACTTGCGTAGGCTATCGGCAAATCAGCTCCCTTTGTTTCTTGGCTCAATATAGCTCTGATAGCGAAATTACTTGCGTTTGTTGTAAATATAAATTCCTTTTCAAAATCTGGGTATCGCAATATGGGTTCATTACACAAAATATTTTTACAAGTTTCAAAACAATCAAGATAATCTTGGTTTTCTACATTTATTTTAACATTCTTCTTTAAACAATTAGTTAGTGGTTTCGTAATTTTTGCAAAATATTTTATAAACTTTCTATAATATCCTACTAAGCCTAAAAATCCTTTTATTTGTTTTGTAGTTTTTGGTATTGAATAGTTTTTGATTACTCTTATTTTCTCGGGGTTTGGCTTAACTCCTTCTGACGTCACCACATGTCCTAAATAAGCTACCTCTTTACGTAAAAATTCGGTTTTATCCAATTGTATCTTGAAATTTGCTTTTCATAATCTATCGAAAACTGCTCTTAATCTATCTATTTGTTCTTGTAAACTAGTTGAATATATAATTATATCATCTAAATATACTAAGCACAATTCATTTTGTAATCCCCTCAAGATATTATTCATCACCCGTTGAAATGTGGGCGGTGAATTTTTAAGCCCATTGGCATCCTTAAAAATTCATAATGTCCGGTTTCGGTAGAAAAAGCTGTTTTTTCTATACTATCCGGATCCATTTCCACCTGGTGAAAACCAGTAACTAAATCTAGGGTCGTAAAGTATTGTGACCTTCCTAGTTTATCTAGAGTGTCCATAATATTTGGCAGGGGAAATCTGTCATCAATAGTTTTTGAATTTAAACCTCTAAAGTCAATCTCTATTCGAAATTTTTGTTTTCCCGAGGCATCAGGTTTTTTTTTGGACTATCCAAACTGGACTATTCCATGGGGATTTAGATGGTTGTATTATTTTTTGGTTTAACATGTCCTGAATTTGATTATTAATTTCTTTCTTATAGATTTCTGGATACCTATAATTTCTAGTGTAAATTGGAATTTCATCTGTTGTTCTAATTACATGTTTTATCCGATCAGTGAAAGTTAAATTATTTCCTTCAACATGAAAAATGTCTTGATATTCTAATATTAATTTTGTAATTGCGGCTTTTTCTTCTGAATTCATATGATTTGTCCTAATCTTACTCAAATAGAATTTATTATTTTTCTTATAGTTTATCGAATTATAATTTATTGAACATGGGTTCTTCTGGTATTACTAGTTGTTTTGAAATTTTCCAAAGGTTCAATTTCTATCGGTTTTGGTGCAAATTCCATATCTTCCATTGAATTATATTATTACTCTGTTTGTTTCGAACACATTGTATAGCTATCAATCTTCTGCTTAATTAGTTTAGTTCCTAAAGCGCAGGAACCTCCAAAATTAAATATTGTTAACTCATATTTCTGAGTATAGCCTACACGAGGAAGTACTGTAATAGAAAAGGCAATTTATTTAGTTTATAAAAAAAAATGGTTTTAACAAATTCATTATTGCCATCAATTGTTAGACAGAGTGTCTTTTTTAGCTGCTGTCTGAAGCTATAATATTTTCAAAAAACCTTACCTACTTTTACCTCTGTAATGAAATGGTGTATTTAATTTTTTTAAATTCGACCGCCATTTTCCAATATGGCGAACAACTTAAAAATTTCTTATAAAACCTTCATGTGACTTGGATTTTAAGAATTTTTTTTTATTCTTGAATGTAGTTTTTAAATTTTCCTACTCGTTTACGAGATTGAGATGTGAGCTCCGAAAGTTCGACAAAGCTACGTTTAAAATACTTAGGAATAACAAGCAATTTCTTAATTCACTCTTTAATAGTAGGCATACTGTTTTTTAAAAGTAAGTTATACATGTAATGGCTTTTGACTACTATTGAATTTAGGGTTTTATAGGAAGGAAACCATTTATGAAGGAAGCTTGACATCTTCTACGTAAATAGTTTTTGATAGAAATCTGGCTTTTAATGACAATGGTTAGAGTTATTATTATTTATTTATTTTGTTTGTCAGACTGTTTTTGAACTGTATTTCCACTTGAGATTATGCACACTGGTTTGGGTTATTAATCTTCATAATTGACTAACAATTGGATGAAATCGGTACTTTTGTTACAACAGCCCATGACCTGTTTTGTAGCTTTATTGTTAACTCACTCACGAACATGTACGGAGAAATGTTTACGAAAACATTGTATTGAGGTCCTTCGGTGCTATACTGGAGGAAACTTTGATAAAAATGGTTGCCATCGCCTCCTTACATCGGAACTAATTCACCCAACTCACTGAACCCACACTCCTCCCGCACTTCCCCGCACTTCTCCCGGACCTCAGTGCCGGAACCCTGGGCCAACCAAACACATACATCTCCCCTTACTGTCGAACAGTAAGGGAAGCTCTCTGATTGGTCCAGGCTCAACTCGCGGAAGCCCGCGGATCGGACTTTCGCCAAAGTCAATAACTGCCGACTGAGCGACCCAATTACAGCCCGCTACGCCAACTCTGCCTCTGGCCGGCCTGTGATTGGTTAGCGCTTGGTGTAAGTTGAACAATGGCTTCTCCATTGTTTGACGCTCCCGAAAACGAATAAAAGCCGTCGTTTTCTTTCCAAAAATATCATGCCTCTCACCAATGCTAGCGGGCAGGAGCCCGCTAACGACTCGTACTAAAGTAACAATCTTTTTGTTAACAGTGCGGTTCGTGCTTATATACGCGTCCACGGCTTGGTGGGCGCTGGCCAGCAAATCGGGCAAGACGAAATTAGAGAGACTTTAGGCAATAGCTCTGCGCAGAATCACTCGCCAACCTTGGTTTGTGAGCAACGCCACCATTCTAGGGTCTGCTGGCATCCCTACCCTAGATGCATATGCTAAACGGTGCGCTATTAAACTGTTTCAGATTGCCCAAAATTCGAGATTCCAAGGAATCTCAGATATCTGCAAGCGACTCGGCATCATTGAAGACGGTAGGCCTCGGTCGGCCGCCATCGTGGATGATCCGCCGTAGGAATTAACCTGCCGCGCTTCTAAGCCCAGTCGGTGACTCCAACTTGCATGACTCTTAATTTTTATTTCTGTTCTATTAAAGTACCCAGTTTGCAGCTCCAGCCATTAGGGAGTTCCCTAGATGCTGTTATTCGCTCTCCCCAGTGCATGTCCGTGGGGGAGGGGGAGGTATTTTTAGTGGGTATGCCCTACGGGGTGAGTCCCACAGTATATCTCTGGAGAGAGATCTGTATAAGTATGCATTTTTACGTCCCTAAAAAAAATAATAATAATAAAAATAATAAAAAAAATCAGTCTGCTATCATCAGTCTACTGTTCAGTCTGCTCTGATCCGTCTCTCTCGAGACACACTAACACTTCTCACTGCCAGCAGCAAGGAGTCTCAAAGTCAATATTGAGTGATTCGCCAAATAGAAAACTGTGTTTTCTTTACAACACCAACAACCTAGATTCTTTAAACTCGCCTCCCGACAGGGAAATAGCTAAATAGGGGAAACCCGGCGAACTACTACCGTACCGCCTCCCGTAAGGGAAATTTAATAGGGTAGTGGCTACCCGGCGGACCCCTGTGCTAAATGCCGAGGAGGCGAAACAACAAGCAGCGACGGGCAGTACGTCGAGTACAGCGAAGAATTAGCCGTGAGTTGCGGCTATCTACGACCAACAAAACTATGCCACACCTCAACGGCCGTTTTCAGGGCCAAGCGCCTACAACTCCACAGCCCTTTTCAGGACCAAGCTCCTGTACCTTGCCAGTCGTGGCGACCTCCAACCCCACTTTCCCCGCTACCCCTTCCTTACTCCAACCCGCTACCGGATCTCCCGTTTTTTTCCCCCGACTCCCCTACTACCTAGGGTTTTAGGGACACTCAAGATTCCCCAGTCCAAGAACCCATCCCCGGCTATGTATCCGACGTCCCCTACAACCGTCTCCTCCACCTCTACTGCAGCCCGACGTCATGTTTTCACCTGATTTGACAAATCGTAATTTAGTATTTTTTCTACTTCATATTTTTACCTTTAAATGTCGTATCTATACTTTTGATTTTCGTTTATTTGATTATTATTAACATCGTACACAGTATAATCGTATACTTTGAATTATTGTAAGATCTACAAGGGTGTTTTACTTAGAGAAATGTGTAGTATTATAAGGTAAGTATTGTAAACCATAATTACAAAAATAACATTGCACTGACTTTCTCACGTACAATATTAAAGTCCTAAATGATATTGATGATAGATTTTGAAAATCTTTCCTGAAACCAATATACCCAGCTACATATAAAAACAAATCACAGTAATAAGTAAATTGAATAATCCAAATCAGATATATATTGATGTTTTATTTAGGTAATTAAGAGATACATTTTAGCAAATTTTTATCAAAACCGTTGGAACCAAAAACACTGCACGTACTTTCTCAAATAAACACCCTCACAACCAACCAAACATATTCTTAACAGAAATCTCAGTTTGCTATTTGACAGTAAAAGAGTAAAAATAAAATGGGATTGTTAGTGGCATGGATATATTTGGAATATTTGGAGAGAGAAACGTAGGGCACAGTCAATCTATGATAGTTAAGGAGGAGTAAATAAATTAAGTTACAGTGAATCTCATTTCCGATTCACTAAAATTAGCTGTGAATTCATCCGGATTGTCTACTTGTATTATTTACTGGCTGCGCCTCACGTTTTTCTCTCCAAGTATTCCAAATATATCCATAGCCACTAACAATCCTCCCTCAAAATTGTAGAAGGGTCATGAAAAATTATTGTACACTTTTTAGTCCGTTTTAAAAACGCGGTATGTTAAAAAAAAGTTTAATTTGATTTATTATTTTCTGTTTTTTAGTCAACGCTTAAGCGATAACGCGGTTAAAAAAAATCTATATCTCATTGGCCAATTTTTATTTGTTTAAATTACTATTGTTTAAACAAATGTAGAGACTAGAAACCAACTGAATATTGTATTGCCATCCAATTCTGACCTATGTTAAAAATTTCAGGTCTCTAGCTTATCGGGAAGTTAGTTTAAAAACTCGATTGCAAAATTCCATGATAACAATCAATAAGTTTAATTAATTCTTTAGAGATTAGACTTGTGCAAAATCGTTATAAGTCGATTTATAGAGAATCGCAATTTTATGTTTTTTTTTTCTAAAAACTTTGAGCTACCGAAAAAATGAAAGAAAACTTTAACAAGATATGACACAAATACGCCCACACAATTTTATTAAAATCGGTCCGCTCGTTTGGATTGTAGAACACTGTACAGACAACAAACCATGTTATATTTTGTATTAATCTTAGTTAATGAGGTTGTAAGATCGATAAAATAGTGAAATAAACCGTGCAAAGAAATGCACAAAGTCTCTCTTTCACCTATCTCCAAAAGCAAACCAAAATTATTCGTCATCAAAAGTGACAGTTCGGTAGTTGTATTGCAAAAAGTGAAAATAAATCATGAACGCCGTCTTTGGAAGAAAAAAAATCTTTGTTTTTGCCTAAGCTTTTTCTCTCTTGTATTATTAACGCATCATCTGCGAAAATATTACTAGTTTAAAAACGAGTTTAGTTAGTTAGGCCCAGACTAAACCAATATGAAATATTATCCATGTTCCATTCTATAAATTTGCATAATTTGATGGTGAAATATTAATAAGTGTTTACTGTAATACAATGACACAAAGAAAGGGAACAAACACGTTTTAATTTGAATTTTTTTTTTGTATATTACTTCAATATCTTATCGACTTACAGAAAGAAATATTGGAAAAAGGAAACTTTTACAGAGCATAGATTTTACAATATTAATTTTAACTCTGAAACTGTTAGAGGCAGGGCGTTCTACTTAGTCGTTTCCTTATTCCTTTCGATTTTCAAGGGTTAAAATATTAGTGCTTGCATGAGCATAACCTAAAAAATCATTCTCAAAAAAAATCTAAGCTGTTCAAACCATCCGCCATCAAACAAAAAATCTAGGCTGTTCAACATATTTTTTTTAAGTATCATACTGCATTTCACAATAGGGTAATATGTAATTGTCGGAGTTCTTGAAGTTGTTCAAACTTAACTTTAAAACAACTATTTCTATGAGAGTTGCTTTCAAGTTTCAAGTAAACTTCAATTATTCCCAGAAAAGTAATACCGGTACTTGTTTGTTCATTTGATGGCAGGACAATAGGCAAAAAGGTTTAGGGGCTATTATTGAATATGAGTTGGCTTTTTGTTTGTACCCATTGAAAGTTCAAGTGACATCTTTCAGTCCAGGAATATTTATTATGCCTATAGTAAAGTATGCCGACAATTTTAAAAGTCTTATCATAAGAACTCTGATATAACATCTAATCTATACTTTATTATACAATTTTATGTTTGTTAGTTTGTGGGAGCTTAGTTTAAGTATTTGGAAAGATGTTTTGATCGATAGTTTTGACAGTTATACCATTCGATAGGAAATTAAATGGGCTACGTAAATTTACTCTTGACGTGTTACATAAAAATTTACTGTTTTTGAGTAATTTTCAAAACTTTTAAATGGCCGCCATTTTGAAACGAATAAAATTTTTGGGACAAGTGGTTTATTTTTCAAACTATGTCTTTACTTTGCCGAGTAGGCCTACCATGAAAAATTTCAACTCAATCGGTTAAGCCGTTCTAGAGATATACATTATTTAGTAAAAAAAAGTGGTGGATATTGGTTTACGGATATATTATGTTTATAGGAACTTTTTTTCTTTTTTTTTGAACCATATAACCACCCCATAAATTATCTTAGCGCATTACAGAAACACTCTGTTATATAATTTAATTTTCAATGGTTCAAGGACCTTTTTTTTCCATGTATGTACAGTTTGTGATATGTCAATCAGTCAGTCAATCAGATTTCGTATATAGGGAAATTATTATTACTATATCAATTATTATTGAATACCCTCATACACACACACACACACACACACACACACACACACACACATTAAAAAAATTAATATTTTGATTTATTCTTGGAAATAATAGGTAATATTTTAGAACGAGATTTGATTGTACGGAATGTAAAATAAGTCCTGATACACCTTGACGCTGCCACTTTTAATACGGAAATAAAGGGTGGAAATTTTACATTTTTACAATGTCAATTCCTATCTTGTGATATATCCTTGGAAAGGTATATGTAAGAGGAAAATAATGACATAAAAAACATCTCTCTTCAACTTCCGCAACTAAAGTTAATTAACTACTCACAAATTTAAAAAGTAAAGACATACAATCCCTACCTATAAAATACAAACTGCTAGAGATATTAATTTTAAACCTCCACCATAAGCAATAAAACAACGTTTATTATATTTTTGCAGAGTAAATTACATATCAAACATTTCATCGCAAAGGTTTTAAAGATAAATAATGCCGCCTAGCAAATAGTTCAAACACAGTACACCTCTAAACAAAACCAGAGGTGTAAGAGTGATTAAACTCTTGTCTTAGTGATTCCTGAGAAATTAGATTTTGAATGTTTTCTTACGTTTTTACATTGCCAAACCACTCAAGGTCAACAATTCGAGCACTTTTACATTAAAAAGGTCAAACAGCATAATTACTTAATTTCAAAATATGCATATGTTTAGCTGTTGTGAGTGTACTGTAGAATTTCTATATTTTATTTTAATATTTTCATTCAGCTAAAATCGGACTTTCGATTTAAAATTCAACTTAACATTTCTAAGCTGTAATAGTAATCTTACTTACACTTATTTCATGTAGTTAATGAATTATTTGATTATTAGTAAAATCCCCCACACTTTCGCTCCGTATTAGTTCCCTTTTCCAACATAATCCCATATATCTCACGAACTGTTATAGATATTCTTTCAAAATAAATTGTAATCTACTCAGGATACTTCCATCGATAAAACAGTCGAGATTTGTCATTAGACCGTAGACGAAAATATTTTAGTTTTGTCAACTTTCAATATTTCATCTACATCAGATAGAGAAATGATCCCACCTACTTGATATTACAGACTTTGCTTTTTAAATTTTAGAGATGCTTTTTATGGAGTTCAAGCAGTTGATTCAACAATGAATTTAGAGATTTGTCATATAATCTAGCCTATTATAAATATACATGAGAAATAATTATATAGTGGAATATAGAGAAAATTAATAAAATAAATATCTTACAACAAGTATCTGAGTTGGTCGATCAAGTTTAATATCTAATCGTACTCCCACTAAGGATTCATCTGTAGACAATAACACTGTGCCAAACCAACGATCATGTTCTGATTCTGTATCTTCATAACTAAACACACTGGGGCAAGGTGACACTGGATGCATAGTTCCTTTTGAATAAGACACCATCAGTACCACATATATCCAATAAATATGCATCTAGAAGAATAAAATCATAAACATATCACCTTAAAATATTATTAAAAATATTATTATATCCAGTTAGTTATAAATTTAGTAATAACATAAATTTGTTATTTTATTATCATTAAGTACAAATTTGGTATAATAGACATAGTCAGTCACGTTATATCAATACATTATTTTAAATTAAAAAATATCATCCCTAGTATATACAACAACTAATCCTTCTTACTGGTATCTCTTTATCTTCGACTTACTGCTTTTTCAGGCGATCGACCATCATCAAGGTAGTAAAACACAATTAGCCCATACATTCAAACACAAAAACACATATCACACCATACAGAGGTAATACAGTAGCCTATATATATATATATATATATATATATATATATATATATCACATAAACAGATCTAAGCACAAGACAGGTTTTTTAAGATGTGCACGTCCAACCGGTGAGTCAACATTGGGACAGTTTCTTATCGATGCGGATGGATTTTGTAGTCCAATGACGGTGTCGAACATCATATTTGACTGGAAGGAGAGTTGGTCATTAAACACATGGAATCGCACTTGGTTGTCTTATAAATTTCATATTCTTCAATAACGTTCATGTTGTCCTTTTTGCACCCATTTATTACTTCAAAATTGATGTTATAAATTGATTATGTGTGCCAATTGCTAATAAGGTGCTCTGCGAAAATAGAAGTTGTGGCATTCAATTTTTTTTTTTTTTTGTAGGAAGGTGCCCCTTAAATCCCATGTGGAAGGGATGTCCTGTTTGGCCTATGTAAAGACTAGGACAATCACTACGTATAAGTTCATAAATGGCAGTTTGAAGTTGTGTATTAACGTTATGTTTAACTCTTTGTTGCAAAATAGATTTGAGTTTATTCGTTGTCTTATACATAACAATCAGTGGCGGATCTATGGGGGGGGGGCTTTCGGGCTGAAGCCCCCCCCAAAACCTTTAAAAAATGTTTTGTAAGAATGTGTAAGAAAAATTTAAAAAATTTCAACTGTGTCCCCGTCATTATTTATTCATGTCTAGCCCAGTAGAACTACTCTGAAATATTAAATGTATGATGTACTTAAAAATAAATCCTTTTCACATTTTTAATCTGCCTTTTATTAACTTTAATGTATTTCATTAGTAAATTAGTAAACAAAACATCCTGAAAACCTTTAATATGAAACACACGTTTTTACTCCATAAAACAACGTTAAACTACTGTTTTGGTCGCTTCATTATATGAAAGTCCTTTCATAAAATTTTCCCCTGTTCAGCCCCCTCCAAAATAAAATTCTAGATCCGCCACTGATAACAATCACTTGATTTTTTGCCACTACATTTCTCAATGTATGGTTTAACTTGTTCTCAAATTGGTATGACACGTATTTAGACTTAGGAGAGTTTGGAGAGAGTGTTTAAAGAGGTTTATTTTTATGTTTCTAGACTATTTTCTTGATTATAGTGGTTTTTTATCTGTTAGCCAGTGCAGTGTACTCAATTGTTTGTAGTTCCTGGTTGTAGTCTTTAACTGTTAAAGGAATGGTTAAAAGTCGGTGTATAAAACTATTGTAGGCCTACCTAACTTCTGCTCAGGCGGATGGTGGTGGGTTTCATGTAGTGTTGATAATGAGGGTGATGTTGATGATAGGCAATCACATGAAACTTCAGTAGGTATAAAGTAAGAGATACCTGAAAACAAGAATAGTTGATTTATATTCGTACCTACCAAAATTACATTTTATTTTTCAGATAATTAATAAAGATTTGTCAGATTTAAAACAGATAAATTTTCAGTCTCAAGAATCCAAAAACAAAAACTATAACTGAAAGGATAAAATCATTTGTAATTTCTAATATTCATCGTTGTTTTGTTTGTTTTTTATAACTACCGGTACAACAAATTTTAAAAGTAGTAGTTTTATGCCTACATGTTTCACCGCATCATTGTATATGTTGATATTATTCACAATGTTGTTTCATCACATTTAATAAATTTTAAACAAAAAATATAGCCTACACACATTCACATATAAACGTAACACACAACAACAGGTTATCTAATATATAGCTTGGTACCTTGCTGTGTAAAGGAGCTTTTACAAGGGCCATATTTTACTGAAATTTGTGGCTGCAATAGTGTTGCCGTATGTTGCTGCAATATAGAAAAATGTCGATGAAATATTGCCAGGTCATATTGCCGGGAAAGTCAAGTCGTTGAAGGATGTTGCCGTAGGATTGCCGGTGTTGTCCAGAGACGTTGGAGAATATTTCATGTGACCAAGTCTTATCTGCCTATCTCTCTCTGTCTGCAAATGCTTCCCTTTCACTCACTCTTTCCTTCTTCCACCTTGGCCACCTTTTAACAGATGCAGCTGTCTCTCGGTCTTTCACATGCTTCCATAGTGTTGTTTGGTTCAATTAAGTTTTTGTGGCTTCTAAGCAGTTGGCTCTATTTTATTATTTGAAGTTTAGATTTTGTATTACGTTTACTGGAGTGATGGATAAGTGGACGAATGAGAAAACAATTAGTTTTATAAATGCGGTACATTTACGACCAGAGTTATGGGACATAGAATCAAACCTTTTACAAGGATCGTATCCGAAAAAAAGACAGCTGACAACTGTTGCCAATGAACATGAAATAACTTTCGATGAAACTTATAAAAAATTTAGAAGTCTGAGGATTTATGTGAAAAATGAGGCGAAGAAAATGTGCAAAAAAGTGGAAGTGCTGGCAGTACAACACCTACTACATTTTTCGCATTTTGTTGACACAACAGAAGTAAGTAAAAACGTTATTATATTTCATCAAACATTGGGAGATAAATAACAAACGAGAAATGAAAAAGTAAAAATGTAGGTTGGTAACAGAGACACATTAACTGAGAAAATAATACAAGAAATATTATAATTACAAACCGTAATTATATATTATTATTATAATTATTATATTATAATTATATTATAATTATATTATTATTATTATTATAATTTTCAGTTTATAATAATATATATATAAATTTTATTTACACACAAAAATAATATACAACAAGAGAAAATTGTTTTAAAACACGAATAATATTATATTGTAGAAAAAATTATAAATAAACTATTTTTCTCTTAAAATTAAAATCAATGACTGTATTATACATATGTAATATTATATTACATTTTCTTGTAAATACATATCTTGCCATACTAACCAACCTTGAGCACTCATCAAATAATTCATTAATTCGTTCCTAACTTTTTTGCTCTAGCTAACTTGGATTCCTAGCTATATTATGAAGACCTTGTAGATTTACATTGCTATTTCACCAAGATCCTGGTTCTTTTCTCCCTGTGTTGATTTCTTCACAATCAAAAATCCCAGTGGGTGACTATTGCGTCTGACTTTGTGGATTACGGCGCAAAACATTCTGTAAATATGCGTAAGCCAAAGCAACTTTTACAGTATTATCCACTTTAAGATCTATGGTTTTGTGAAAATTCGAAAAACTGACACTATTAATCCAAAAGTATTTTCCACAACTCTTCGTGCTCTAAAAATTCTGTAATTGCAAACACGTTTTGGAGAGCAGACACTTAAATCAGTTGAGTACGGCTTGATTATATTTTCTGTCAATGGAAATGGTTCGTCAGCAAGAAATATGTACGTACTGTGTACACATTTCTCTCCCAGGAAGAGGCACAGATTTAGATAACTGTAATGCTTCATCAAATGCAGTGTCCTTGATAACTCTCCACCTAATATACTAACTTGACATCCCACATGAACGTAAGTAAACTGGTAATTCACATTTACGAACGCAAATAGTACAGTGCTGAAAAAAGTGTTTATAATTGAAATATTTACTTCTACTTTTCGGAGGGCAAATAATTGCTATGTGCTTGACGTCAATGGCGCCAACACAGTTAGGGTAATTCCTTCTATCTTGAAAGTCTTTTGCAATGGTTTTTGATTTTTGAGCAGATGATGGCACCTCGGGGAAAAACAATAACAAATACATAACATAAATACAGAAAAAAAGACGTATTTAGTAAAAATGTCAATTATTTATCTTCAAGTAGTGCTTAATCTATTTAATTTTTATGACTACCAATTACTAATAATTTATTTTCTTTTGTTTTCAGACTTAATCTGTTAGAAATTCAGAGACTGTATTAGGGAAACAAGAAACTGGAACAACTTTTGATACACAGGTGAAACCTACGTTTTCAAAGCCCACGAAACCAAAGAAAAAATAATTGATACCTACTTCAAACGGAAAAGCAACAAATCATAGAAAATGGCATTCGTATTATTAATGATGGCGCACAGAAACGTTGAAATCTGTTTTCAAGTTTCGAGAAATATGTAGCCAACAGACTACTTAAATATAATAACTATACCCGCTCACAAGTAGAATTTAAAATTAGCAAAATATTGTATGAAGTGGACCTGCAGTTGCTTCAACATCAGTGTCAATATGGTCGGTTAACTTTATCTACCTATTCAAATTTTACACCTTCCTCGAATTCTACATACAACCTAACTTCTCCCGAAATGGACACTAGTAATTGCGGCGTTCGCTACATGGTGTATGCTAATTAATAGCTAGTTGGAAGTTATTATGAGGTCTGTGGACCTTTAAGGGAGTATATTTTAGGCCAAATTAATAATGGTGGGGGAAGGGTAATCCAGCAACCGTAATTCAACTGCGCAATCGTTTCAGCCCAGTCTAGCCAGTTTACATGAACAAATTAAAACTAGATAAATAATAATATAATTTTTAACTACACCTATCTAAATATAATTAATATGGAGGGAATGACTTAATAGACTAGTATGGTCTGACAAAGAGTCTATGCCAAAATGGCCGACAAATGACTTTCACAAATCTGAGCTTTAACGTTATTTATAAACGCACCATCGTCAATTTGGGTCGGCTGACCCATACCAAAAACGGCTTAATCAGCCATTATTTTCACTGTGAACCTTGGGGGAGCGAGTTACCTGAAATATTGACCAATCTAGAGATGACCATTCTTCCTTTTAGCTTGTGTTCACACTGCAAAGATGACAGCGCACCACTTGCTCCTTGAAAGATGACTCCAATGCTTGCTTGAAGTACAGATGGCTTCGGCGCATGTGCGTACTTATTTGAACAGGTAATTAACTAAAAACGCCTTCATTTGGACCGGTCGGCAATTCGGGAGGCAAGGTTGTTGAATTCACCACATAATTCAATATTTGACAACACTGAAGTAGTTGCTAATGATAAACTACTCGAACCCGAAATTCTGGAAGAGGTAATTATCTAGCATCAATTCACGAGAAACAGTTTGCTTACTTAAAAAAGAACTTATCCACACAGACCGATTTCTTCCCCCCCCCCCATTTTTCATCGCGCATTGCAAAAGTAGGAAATCTCCACTGATTTACACTAGTGTTCCTGTTTGTCCATTTTCATATGCACAACTGGTACATGTGTGGCCCATATAAACACTTCTTTCCGGAAATCTATTACCGCAAATATTGCTCAGCAATATTTCCAGAAATATTGAGATCAACATGTGGCCGGAAATATTGCCGGATAGAATTGTTGGAATATGTTTTCAGGAATCTGCAATTTTTAATACCCGTGTAAATACAACTTAAGAGTTTGAGTCTGGATTGAAGTTACTTTAAGTTGTTTTATCTCTTTTACTCCTCTGTAAATATAGTATATGTTATATATGATAAAAAATTGTACGCCCTGATGGTGCTGTTACATTGATGCAGCAAAACATGTAGGAAAAAAACTACAGATTTGAATGAAAAGACATGTAATGTATTTATTTGCTATTATTTAATTCCAATGATTTATTGGTAATTAATTTGTAGATTTTGTGTAATTAGTAAATAAGTAGACTATCTACAGGTTTAAGGAGGAAAATATTGTGTGAAGATTTATTTTATACTATTTAAATCCAATGATTTATTGTTAATGAATTTGTAATTATTTTGAAGATTGTATGTAATTATTAGATAAAGAATCTAAAGGTTTAGAGAGAAAAGTACTGTGTAAAGTATTTATATCCTAGTATTTAATTTCAATTATTTTTTGGTAATTAATTTGTAGATTTTGTGTAATTAGTAGATAAGTATACTTATATTGCTGGTATTGTCGTGTATTTTATGTCTAAGAATAACTTCGAAAAAAATGAACTTAATGTCAATTCTACTTCCTTAAACCTAGCCAATGATAGGATTGTTGGTATTATCGGGTGTTTTATGACTAATAATGCTCTCGAAGGAAGATATCAGATGTTAATTCTACTCATTGAGACCTAGCGATTGATACCCATATTGCTGGGTATTTTATGGTTAACATTTACCTTGAAGACAGAACTCAAATGTGAATGCCACTCACTGAGACCTACTCTTTAATGCCCATATTCCTGGGGTTGTCGGGTATATTATGGCTAACAATAACTTCTAATAAAGATCTCAAATGTGAATTCTACTCAATAAGACCTAGTTATTGATCCCTATTTTGCTGGCGTTGTCGGGTATTTTATGGCTAACAATACCCTGAAGAAAGAACTCAAATGTGAATTCTATTCACTGTGACCCATTCATTGATACCCATATTGCTGGGGTTGTTGGTTATTGAATGACCTACAAGAACCCCGATGAAAGAACTCAAATTTGAATTCTACTCATTAAGGCCTAGTCATTTATACCCATATGGCTGGGGTTGTAGGTTATTGAATGACCTACAATAACCCCGATGAAAGAACTCAAATTTGAATTCTATTCACTGAGACCTAGTCATTTATACCCATATTGCTGGGGTTGTTGGTTATTGAATGACGTTCAAAACCCCGATGAAAGAACTCAAATTTGAATTCTATTCACTGAGACCTAGTCATTGATACCCATATTACTTGGGTTGTAGGTTAGTGAATGACCTTCAATAACCCCGATGAAAGAACTCAAATGTGAATTCTATTCACTGAGACCTAGTTATTGATACCTATTTCGCTGGGGTTGTTGGTTATTGAATGACCTACAATAACCCCGATTGAAGAACTCAAATTTGAATTCTACTCATTAAGGCCTAGTTATTTATACCCATATTGCTGGGGTTGTTGGGAATTTTATGACTAAGGATAACATCAAAAAAGAACTCAAATATTATTTCTACTTCCTGAGACCTAACCATAGATATGAGTATTGTTGGCATTTTCTTGTATTTTATGGCTAACAATATCCTCTAAACAATAACTTAGATGTGTATCTACTCATTGACACCTAGCAATTACTAGTATTGCTGGTGTTATATAACTATAACCTGGGAGAATCGTTAATAACGTTAACTGGCCACAATGTATTTCAGGTATTTCAGAATGATACACTATTTTCGTTCTATAATCAAAACTTTCAAAATAGAAATAGGTTGTTTGAAAGGAAACTAAACATGGCTTCCCTGCGAACCGTTTATTTATAGGCCTCAACGCTCTCTCTTTTAATTACTTGTGAACAAGTGTCTAGACAAATTTTATGGATGGTTATAGTAAGATTAAAATATTGACATAACACCATTTTTATTAACGTTTGTCGCTGAATTTTCAGCTGTTATTGCCTTTCCGTTTAATAGGTTTTTTTTATTATACACTAAACTTTAACGTTTCTTCTTTAACGAAGATGTTTCATTATATATATATATATATATATATATATATATATATATATATATATATATATATATATATATATATATAATAATACAAAACCAACGAGGGTGTTATAAAAAATATGGAAATAGTTTGATAACATAAGTGAAACGATAATAGGGATAGGCCCTACACGTATTGTTTAAAATTCGGGTCACCGGGGGTTGGGAGGGGGTAAACCAAAATTTTCAAATGTAAGCCTACATTTTTTATTACGACACGTCATAAAAACCAAATTAAAGATGATTAGCCTACATTCATAACCCTCTCTAGAAGTATGCAACCATGCTCTAGAAGTATGACATAGTAGCTTTAACAGTTGTCGAAAAATATAGGAATTTCCGCCGTAGAACTAAAACTAAGCTGAAGGAGTGTTGGTTTATTCCCTTCAAAACCAAATAGTGCAGTTCCAAATTATAATTATTTTGGTGGTCCAGGTTCCGATTTCACAATTAAAATGGTCATTTTACAATTTTTTTATCACATGGTTTTAATAAAAGTAACAATTTTTTTTTTCAATGTGATGAAATATGAAATTATGTATTAAATAAATTGTGTTTTCATTTGAAAATTTTGTTTTACGCCTTCTGTGGGCAAGGGAATTTGGGCTGTATAGGAAATGTAGTTTCTTTGAATCCCAATTCTTGTTTATCGATTGTTTTTCCGCTCTTTTCTAACACTGTATAGCAATAAACAATATCAGAAGGATTTATTAGTTTCACAAGTTTATGGAGAATACGACCCTTCGAATGAAAGGAATGAGGAGTCTGAATACTTAATTGCGGATCAGTTTGATCCTGTCGAGATATAGTCACAGATTAATTCGTGTTCATAAAACGAATTATGTTAGTTTCTAGGTCTGATGCATCACGGAAATGGTAAATTGTTTTAAACTATTTAAAAACAAGTACTGTATATGAAATTTTGGTATTTTCCCGCACGTTCTTATAACAGAAAAGTAGGTTTAGAAAAGTCACTCCTTACAGACAAATTTAGACGAATGCTAATAAAACAAAACGAAAAAAACTATATTTGTTTGATGACGAATAAGGAAGCACCATATCTGGAGGATAGAAGTCAGCTGTTTTATAATGATTTCACAGTGCTTGGAAATGTACTGACCATTCGAGGTCATTTTACTACTGACAATTAACACAAAAAAATACAGAAATGCTTGGTACAATTCAGTACTATTTCAGAAATTGTCCAGAAAAAAGAGTTATTTAGGGAACTCTGTAAAATATGATATTTTATATGCTGGAATACATGTGTCAGAGGAAGTAGAAATGTAGAGATTTACAGCTGACCAACTGCTCTGTATAAAAATTCTAACTCATCGAAATAGGGACATTTTTATTTTATTTCTGATTGAGAAAGGAAGTTTCATATGAACATTTACCGGGAAATGCTATCCATATTGAATAAACAAACAAAACAAATTGTTACAATAATATACACTAATTTCTTTGAGTTACAAAATGGAATGTAAACTATACAATTCCCACTCGATAATTTTTAATGGCAATTTTTGTAAAATGGGGATGATTTTTGAACGAGTACATTTTTATCTCAACAATCGAATACATTTTAATTTATTTTTTCAAATGGTGAATTTTCAGGTATATTTTATTAGCAATACTAATTTTGACTAACAATTTATCTACTATTTTAGTACAGTATTATTCCTGGTCAATAAACGAAGATTTAAAAAACACTATAGTTTCTCCATGAAAAATAAAAAATAAAGTTATTACTTAGAAATAAACTTTAGATGAAAAAAGTTGTCCTACATTAAAAATACGTCTCTTTTTAGATTTTTTTTTTTTTACAAAGTAGTGGCACCTAGAAGTACATGGCAACAACTTCTAATATTTTCTTAAAAACAACTTCACGGTCATAATAAATTATGGGAAAGAAGTAGTGGCAAGACAAGGTAATTCCGAATTTATTAAATTAATTTGTAATGATTTTGTGTACCATTACCTTATTATAGCTTCTGTTTGAATCCCAAGCAAATTGTTTCCCCATCGATTCGTCCAAAGTTTCAAAATTTGAAGTTATTAAAATTTAACACTGAGGTATGTGATATATTTTGAGAAAATTTTCAGTTACAGTCTCGACCATTTAAAAACAAAAATCTATTACTAAAAGTTAAAAAAAATTAATTTCTTGTATTCTCACCTTGTTTTGTTTTTTTTTTGAAAAAAAAAAAAAAAAAAAAAACATTACTGGAATAAATCTTCTGTTTCTTCACTGACAATTAATTTCTTATTATTTTAAAATCCTTATATACGGTTTAGTTTTTTACATTAATTTATATTTTCTTAGTTTTAAATATTAGAAAGTAAATGTAAGATTTATATTGTTATTATTTAATTTTATTTGATAAATTATTATTCCTGTAAAAGTGTTAATTATTATAAGTTTTCGTTTTTCTCTCTTTTTCTTACATTATATATATATATATATATATATATATATATATATATATATATATAATAAATATATATATATATATTTATTTATTATTACTCAAATTCTTGTTTTGTACATGTTCTACAGGGAATTTTGCATTTATTATTATTTTATTTTGATGTATATTCATTTTATGTATATTTTTATGACGTAGTTGTATGGGATTGAAACGATGACTCTAACTTCACCCTTAAATAAAGACATGTATATATTTATATGAATTACATTTCAAGCAATTACAATTTTTTACTAACCATTTAATTATTAAACGATTTAAAAAAAAATTTAACTCTTGCTTATAAATATCAATTTATTCATATAATTTACATTGTTTGCCTGTGTTAGTTTTCATGAGATCCTAAAACTTTATTTCCGTGAAAAATTCTACATTAATTTTTTGACCCACATAACTTTCTCAATTTAAGTATATGTGTGAAAGTATGTTACTGAGCCAACAAGTGTACATGTTTATAATTATTTAAGTTGAATGCGAAAGCTAAATAGTTGTAGTTTATGTAGTAGGAATAGCCTAGATTTATGAAACAGCTTGTTTGGGAAAACCTAAGCATAAACATCACTAATATTAGGCCTACTTATTATGTACAACTCACGTTTAATTCCTCTTCACTAGTATTAGACTACAAATACACTAACACTCATCACTCAAATATTCAAAGATTTTCACTTCGTCAAGTTCCGTCAATAATTTTAGTTGACAATATTCATATGAGTTTTTCCTTCGATAATTAATTTCTTGTGATTTATACTTTCAAGTCTACAGATACGAAAAACGCAGAATTCCATATCCTCTCAAACATTATGCGACTAGGATCACAGATAACAACAATCAATGACGTTTGATAATCGCGATTAAGTTCAATTACTTTGGACTATGAACCGAAATCGTCAATACTGTAGACTGTCCGATCACAAACTGATGTTATTTATTCCGGATGTAGCCTAATCCGAGATATTCCTTCTATAAAACCGGTTTGACCTTTGCATTAGGTGTAGCGCAACCTTTGGGCATAAGAACAGAAAGTAAACGTGCTTGCTTGTTTCATATTACTGCCAGTTTTCATAATGCCTGAGGAAGTTGATAATGACTTCTCATTAGTGAAGGTAGAAACAATAATAGTTGTAAGAAACATGCAAAATTTATCATCTGTAGAAATACAAATACAGAGTAGATGCACGATATAATAGAAATTATAATAAACTCTGCGAAAGCATTACACTAACTTTTTCAGACATCCTTCCACCTAATTGTTATCTCCCACCCTCAAGTACTGTAGTGAGTACGGGCATGCAACTCCGAGGATCTTAGCTGGATCTCAGCTTTTTTCATATAGTCTTAGGTTAGATCCCTCTGTTTCATCTTTCCTATCAACTCTCTTGACAAACTCTTGTTCTTTTCCGACCCTAACGTTATTAGAACATTAGAGGAGTCTTTGTTTTATGTCATTTAATTCCTTTTATTTTTTTGTGAGACGATTATGATTGAAAGAATTTTCGCCTCTAAAAACCAAGAAAAAAAATTAGTAATTAAAAAAACATTACCTTCCATTGTTAGGGGGAATTTTATTTTAACTGGTTAAATAGTACCTTTTCGAAAAATAGAGAGTGGAAACAAGTCTTGAGACTGAGACTGAACGAGCAGAGATGAAACGTCTAATTTTTGCTAAACCTCATAGGGAAAGTCCTTTCACTTTTTATGGGGGAAAAAATCATTTTTGTCATATTATTAAGGGTATATAAAAGGGATCTTATTTTTTCTAATAACAACTCCCATCTTGTGACATAATTTTTAAGGAATAAAGAAAGACAAATTTTAGTGCCATGGAAAAGTTTCTACGATATTTTTAACCGGAATTATGGGGTTAGAATTTCAATTTTGAGTTTCTATGTGTCGTGGATATTAAACCACAAAAAGGGGAGAAAAACAACACAACAAAACAATATACTGATTAACATTTTTAACAGCGAACTTATTTAACTAAATGTGTTTTTCCTATTTTAGAAAACCGACCCCAATTTTTTAAAGGGGTTGGACACGGGAAAATGATTTTCGCCATCATGTGACATTATTTTAAAGGAAATTGTCAGAAGAAACTGATGACGGGTAGAATAAGTCTATACAATTTCTTTAAATGAATTACTTTTAATTTTAGTCTTACGTGTGCCTTCTTTCTTGTTGGGTTAATTCATTTTTTCAACCAAAGTAGTCATGGGGACGTATTCTATACGTCTTCAGTTTCCTCTTACCTTTTAAAATATCTCACATGACGGGTAATAAAAATTCCCTCATGTATTCCCACCTTTAAAAATTGAGCTTGTTTGCTAAAATAGACAAATACATAAAAGTGTGTTCATTTAGTTAAATAAGTCCGTTGTTAACAAATTTAATCGGTATTTTGGTGTTTTATTCATTAAATATCCACGACAAATGAAAACCCTTAAAGTTCAACTTCCAGCATTCACAATTCTGGTTTAGAAATATCGTAGAGATTTTCAAGGCACTAAAATTTCTCTTTTTTTATGCCCTTCAAAATGATATATCACACGATGGGTGTAGCCTCTTAAAAAGGGATAAAAACGTGTTTACCCCCTAAAAAGTGAAAGGATAACCCTATGATATTTGGCGAAGGTTAGAAGTTTTCATCTCTGATTGTTCAGAAATTACCTAGGGGCTGCAAGACTTTCTTTTCACTGTGTATAATCCCTACATCAACACCGCTATAAACTAGGCAAAGATTTGAAGAATATATAAAACTGTTTATATATCACTTATTGAAAATACAATAATATTTCAAGTGAAAAATATACGACCTAGACTGAGAATCGAACCAAGGACCTTTGGCTTTATGCGACAATGCTCTATCAACTGAGCTAGCTAGCCTAGTCGTTTCCCAGCACAGGACGTAGACTTCTCACTTGACTTTTTAAGTTTATTGCTGCAATTTTGAGTTTATAAATCAATTACCTCACATATGCGTAATTGAAATTAATTTTTACTAATTTTTCCGCCCTTACGTATGTATTTATTAATTTGTTAACTTTTCCGCTTATACGTTTTTACTAGCAGGTAGTGAAAATATAATAATATTTTTAATATGTGATGGGAAACGACTAGGATAGCTCAGTTGGTAGAGCATTGGCGCGTAAAGCCAAAGATCCTCGGTTCAATTCCCAGTCTAGGTCGTATATTTTTCACTTGAAATATTATTGTATTTTCAATACCTGCTAGTAAAAACGTATAAGCGGAAAAATTAATAATTTAAAAAAAAAATCACTTTTTTTTGTGATTTACACCTATTGTGAATGTAT
The DNA here is from genome assembly GCA_963513935.1 of Aphrophora alni. NCBI lineage: Eukaryota > Metazoa > Arthropoda > Insecta > Hemiptera > Aphrophoridae > Aphrophora > Aphrophora alni. Next base: position 54,154,460 of record OY740765.1, on the reverse strand, counting down.
TATTTAGAACTATTCAAGAATTAAAAGATCAGGTGAGGCGAGTATTCATGACTGGAGTGGAGGCTGTCTCCCATTGACACAGCTAAAGCGATTCTACGTCAATATTTTGTAAAACGTTTTATTTTTAATTGAGTTTTCCCTTGTATTTTGTATGGGATATAAGTTTGTATGATATTTGTTTGTTTAACGAACATTAAATAAAGTTCCCTAGGTCTCGGTACTCTAATACCGCCAGGGCCGAAAGAGAGCATGAGTTGGTTAATAGAGACCAGATAGGTCTACAAGAAAAAAAGTGTAGATCCAGCTAGATTCCTTCGAATTTGCACGCCCGTACTCATTATAATTAACCTGTGGGTAAGTTGTTGTGGAAGGTCCTTTATCAATTTGTGTAATGGTTGTTTTAATAATATTTTGAAATATATTTAAGAATAAGCTTCGGTTGTTTCATATACTCGTCCTTCAAGCAAAACGTATTTGACTGTAATCGAATTTTTAGTGACGACAGTCAAGGTTACGATTTCGCATTTCAGGCTTTGTGACTCCTACTTTAAAATAAAGTGCCATCCCCAGTTACCCCCCCCCGTTTCTACGTTTTCCTTGAAATATTCTAAATAAATAGTATAATTTTCACACACACAAACATTCTTTCATCAAACTACTGTAGCTACGTTTTCTAAGAAAAGATAACACATCGTCATTTGCATACAGTCTCTAGTGAAATATTAATAATTAGTCATAAATAAAAAATGAAAATAGTGAAAACAGTACAAAGAAATCACACAAACTTTCTCAAATACGCATCTACGATATCAGATATATATGCGTCGCTCTCTCTTTCTCTCAAAAAAAGGCTTGTGGGAGTGATTGGATGTGGTGGGAGATGGTTGGAGGTGTGGTGGGAGATTGTGGAAGGTGTAGTGGGAGTGGTTGGGCCTTGACGTCACATTTACACTTTGACGTCAGTGACGTCAGACCCTTTAGTGTGTTACCCAAAGGCGAACACACTACCGACTGAGTAATCATGTACTAGCCGAGTAGTCCCCCAGAGGACCCCCCACTACCTGAACAATAACTGGAGAGCGCCACCGTAGGTTTTACCCTGAATGATATACCTGTACATATCGTAGAACTTTGGACACATACGTCTTACGGTATGGGTTTGGGTCGTACCTCTAGGTTAAGGTTACTCTGAGGTTATGTATACAACAACAACAAATCAATATTCAAAATACAGAGTAGTGTCCACAGCTGGTACATTTAATGTGTTTAAATGTATATGAGGTTCCTCCGTTGTCTATCGTTGAGTAGAATCGGTCAGCCACCCAAAGTTATTATATAATGTGTTATATATTTATATGAAGTTCCTCCGTTGGCTACCAGGGTGTAGCACTGGTCAATCACGTCTAGAGCTACTGGAGCGCAGACAAATCTATGCTCACCACAGCCTAATTGTATCATATACGTGTTACACCTAAAACCCATGACCAAAGATAGTTAACCTAACCTATCTCTAACTTATGTCTATTATAATATATGAAAAGTTTATGTTCCTACTTTTGCCTAAACCTATGCTTACCACTGTCCACATGTGTTTTGTACCTGTCCAATCCTTGACACAGTGCCAAGAGTTACACGAGACTCTGTGTTTAAGGTGTGTGTGTGTGTGTGTGTGTTAGTCTTATTATGGCCGATGTTTTTGCAAACTATTTGACAACCAAAATATATTTTTACCAATCAAAATATACTTTAAGCAACCGATTTACTTTAAGCAGACCATGTTCGTTTTCTGCTCTCATTTTTGTAATATAACATCTTCCAATGTCAGAAAACCTCTTTGGCCATATACCAGGATTATTAAAATCAAATTCAAAGTCACAGGTTTGATGAAGACCAGCTGTTCTTGTTCAAAAATATGTTTCATATCTCATAGTAACAACAGACTCAACAAAGTATATTTCCTCCTTACATGGATCTTCTTGCTGGTTGTCTTCAATTTCATCTGAAAAAAATAATACCAAAATTAATAATAATAATGTTGATATGAATTTAATTTTTTTTAATTAAAAATATTGAAGAAAAAAAATTGTTAGCTCAGAAATGTTTAAACTTCTCTGATTTGTATATTTGATTTTCTTATTTGATAATAAATTGAAAAATTCATTTTTAGATTCCTCATTGTTAATTTGTCAAAGTAAGAATTCAATTCAATCATTGTATTCTGTTAACCAATATGATTTTATTATTTTGAAAAATTTGATATGATTTAATACCACAAATATGAAAAGTTAAAATATTTATAAATTAAATCATAGATTCTTTATTGTTAATTTGTCAAAACATTAAATATACGGTCATCTTTAGACATGCTTTCAAACAGTTCAATAATTTTGTAGGGATCGATTAAAAATTTACCAGCACTGCCCTCTTCCGTTATGAATTTTGATAATGTTCACCATTCGCAACTATTTCCCTAGCTTGACTACAGATAATGTCACTAGCTCCTAACTTTGACGTTTTAATACGGGATTACCGGTAGTTAAGATTGGTAAAAAAACATTATTATAACTAAAAACTAACTTTAAGATAAAGAATAAGAATTCTACACTAAATATAAACAAGAATTTAACTATTAAACTGTTTAAACTGAATATAAACTAACAAAATCAATAAGTAAAATGACAAATTGATACTAATGTTAAGCTGTAATATGCTACTAATATAATATTTTAAAATTAAATAAAAACTAATTTTACAAGAGTTACGGTTGAGGTTGAAACCTACAGAGCAATTAAAATGAAAGGTAAGTTATTCATTATGGCAGTACTTTCGAACTAAGACTACAATAGAGTGGACATCCCAACTTCACATGCCGACAAGAGCTCTTTAAGCTTGAAACTCCTTGTCAAATGACTCACAACTACAACTAAATCACTAAATCTAGTACAATTTAATTCACAATATTTTAATGAATTTGGAAATTCAAAATTCTATAAACTGAAATTAATTATTGCTTTGTTCATGTGTGCTAAATGTTCTGTGAAGTGTAAAGAAAGGCAAAAAGCCGCAATTCTCAAACATTAGTTTAAAAATAAAATATTTATATCCTATTTTTCAACGTTTTACATTATTATAATTTTTATATATAGCTTAACATTTATGAATATTTCGAATAAATCTCTTATATGTTTTTTTTCCTTTTTTTTTTTTCACTATTGGGACTAGGCTTTGTGAAAAACGAATATAGTTTTGGTGTGAGACATCACCTCACTTTGTTTCTTCCTCTTATCTTCCCCTATTTTTTTATATTGTGGTCTACTATGTAATAGTGTACATTTTCAGTTTAGTGATCTTAGTTTGAATGGGAATTATGATCAACTCGATGCAATAGACAGGAAACATTTTTTTTTTTTTTTTTTTTTTTTTTTTTTTTTAATAAAATAAATAAAGAAGAAAATAAATACAGAAAGTAATTAGTGAAAAATGATCAGAGAAATTTATTGAAAGTATGTTAATATTTAAAACAGATATAATTTTAGTTATAAAAAAATGCTACATTAGCATTGTGAATAATAGTGGGAGGCTGTAATGCCAGTGTGATGTAGTGTGACCAAGTTTTGCGCCAGTTGGATCTAGATTTTCTAAGAGGAAAGACCATCAAAAATAAGTATGTTTGCCGGAACAAAGCCGAATCGTCGAAATAAAGTGTTTTTATAAAGGACTAGAAGTTATATTTAAAATTAAAGAAGTATTATGTGACTACGTGAATTAGTTTAAATAAGTGAGAAATAAACTTTTAAAGTAAAAAGACATGGTTGTTAAAAGTGATGCAATAGACAAAGCCGTACTGCTTAAATAGGAAAACGTATATAAAAAAGGACAAGTATTTGTGTTTTTAAGAAAAACTATGTGATTTAACTAAAAAATTTTGAATAAAAGACAAAGTATACAATTGTGACTATTAGAAAAGTGAAAAGTAAAACTGAAAAAGTTATTTTTTAAAGAGAGACGTCATTTCTGATAGAACGATGCCATGTGGTTTCAACCAGGAAATAGTGTGAATTAATTGAAAATTTTATGTAATATCTACAATTTAACTTCTGTGTATAAATGCATGTCTGGTATAACATGCTTAAACTATTTTTTATAGAATTTTAAATATAAAAATAACTAGAAATTGTAATTCACTAATGAAATTTGAATAAAATGTTTGTAGAATTATCACTTTTTTTTCCAATAAGAAAAAATATATTATTTGAACATAATCATTAATGAATTTTATAATTATTAAAAGATTTACATTAGTTAACTTGTTGAATTAGATGTTTTAAATTTAAAAGAATAAATATTTTATAAAAGAGATTGTGTAATATAAAAATATTACTTTTTGAATAATGAAAGATTTTATTTTGAAATTAGGTTGCAACCATAATATTAATAACAAATAAAGTTTTAATGAAATATAATTTTGATTAATATAGAGTGTAAGATGTTATGTATAATTTTGTCTTTACAGGTAATACTTTGATTTTGTATGAAATTTAATATTAAAAATCTTTATCAATAATAAAATGTGCATTTCAGAAAGAAGGATTCTGTATTTTATTTAAGATTCTCCAAAGTACATTGTTTAAAAGAACTTACGACCTCAGAGAAACTTTATACTCTCTTAAAGAGTAATTTTTTGTAATTATTTTTATTTTTATTTTTGTAAATAAACATTACAAAATGGTGCCCAACTTTTATTGAAATATTAACATTAAAAAAACAACTCAGTTTAATTGAATTGTTACAACTATATCGTTTTTGAACATCCATTAACATAAGATAAGATAAGAGACTTGAGAGTGACCAAAAATCTAAAAACACAAATAAAAATAAGGCAGTAAAGCAGGTTCAATGAATATGTATGTAGAACATTAGCAAACCTAATGGGAGGGTGTGGTCTATTCTGAGAACTTCTCAGTGTCAAACTTGAATTTGAGGAACATTCTGACCAATCGAGTAAAAAATAGTTTTATTGAATTATATTACTTTTTGACTGAACTTGTTTTACAGTTATATAGATTTATAACAATTTTTATTATTAAAATTTAATTGAAATAAATAATTTTTGCTAAACCTAAAAATACTATTTTGCCTAAAGTTTAATGCCTCCTACAGTTTTCCCCTTAATTCTGGCACCGTGTCAAGAATTATGCTATGTCAAGACCACTTTTCAATGAATCACACTATACATTTAGTAAAATATACATTCATTAGTCATTATTTTTATAAATATTAGTTTAGTATGTGTCAAGGGTTAGGTTGTGTAAAGACCTTTCTTTCCAATAAATCACAAATATATATTTCACATTTCTATTAATGTGTTATTTTATACTACATACAGTATTAATTAATATGTCAAAACACTACATATGTTATTTTGTTTTTTAGATACAGGTATTAATCATTACACTTATAAAATCAACTACAGCACCTAGTCAAGGGACAGGCTGTGTGAAGACCCATTTAAATATATCACACAATACACTTATTATTTTATTTTTTAAGATATATTCATTAGCCATTAGACTATTTAAATTCAGTAAAGTATGTGTCAAGGTTAAGGTGTGTGAAGACCCCTTTCCAATGAATGACATTATACATTAAATATTTTGTTTTTAAGATACATCAGTTAATCTAATGATCTTATAACATTCAGTAAAGAATGTGTCAAAGGTCAGGCTGTGGAAGATCCCTTTTCAATTTTTCACACTATAGACTTGATTTATTGTTTTTAAGATGCATTTGTTAGTCAATAAATTTATAACATCCAATAAAGTATGTGTTAAGGGGTAGGTTGTGTGAAGATACTTTTTAAATGTAACACATTGTACATTTGATATTTTGTTTTTTAGATTCATTCATTAGTCATTATATTTATAAATACCAGTACCTTATGTATCCACGGTCATGCTGTGTCAAGACCTCTTTTTAATAAATCAGACTATATTTTGTTTTTAAGATACATTTATTAGTCATTATAATTATAAAATTAAGTACAGTGTGTATCAGTGGACTAGCTGTGTAAAGTCCACTTTTAAATGAATCACACAAAACACCTGTTTTTGTTTTTAAGATACATTCCTTAGTCATTAAGACTGTGTAAAGATTCCTTTTCAATGTAACACACTGTACGTTTAATATTTTGTTTTTAACATACATTCATTAATCATTAGTCTTATATATTCCAGTACATTACCGGTCAAGTGTAAGGCTGTGTGAAGATTTCTTTTCAATTAACTCACTATACATTTGATATCATTTCTTTAACAGATGGATTCATTAGACAAATATAATTATAAAATCCAGTACAGTATATGTACTGTCAACATGACTTAGATACCATCCAAATGCTGCCTAAACTCTACAAAATCTATGAAGGCCTTTGTATCTTCACTGTTAAGAATTCAGATCCTACCCTTACTAGAAAGATATCCACATCCTGCCTTAGCTCTACCAAACCCATGAGGTTCTTGATATAATCGCCCCTACTCTAAGACTTCAGATCCTACCCTGACTAGAATGACATTAAGATCTTGCCTTAGCTCTATAAAACCCATGAGGAACTTGGTATAATCACCCCTACCCTAAAACTACAAGTCCTATCCTGACTGGAATGACATCTAGATCCTGCCTTAGATCTAAAACACTAAAAATGATTTTCAAACACCGAGCTATGAATAAGTCAAAACGATTATGCTGTTCTTCTAATTTAATCTTGGGAATGTATCACTCTGGGTGTTCAACAACAGACCAAATTAATGTTTAGCATTCGACAAATTTTGGGGGAAAATACAAGAATTTAATGTCAGATTATATCACTTGATTTCAAAGTTGCTTGCAGCAAAAAGGAATTACAAGTCATGATTGGTTTTGGATATACTGCAAAATTTCTTAGATTGACTGTTTTGACATACATGTCACAATTCGTAGATACAAATTTTAAATTATACATTCATATTTATATCTAAGTTCACTTGTAAACTGTCATAATAATATATCATATGAAGGTTAGTGCACGGTAATAGATGTTATTATAGTCTATAAAAAAAATTCTTCTTCTTTTTTTTTTTAACTGAATTCACAAAATCTTATATAAAACTTTGTAATGCCAGTAATGTTTGGTTCTAAAACTTAGGTGTTGACAAAAAACTGAGAAAAAACCTAAACACTGTTTGCAAAAAAAGTGCTTAATATAGGGGTACAAGATAATGGCGACTGGAGAAAAAAGTAAAATAATAAATTGTAGGAACTGTACAAAAAACCAGATGTAGTGTATAAAATAATACTTGACACTTGAAATCGGATGGACATTTCATTCAATGAGAGGATACCCATTCAACAAATAAAATGCTACAAGCAAGATGAGGGAACAAGAAGGAAATTAAGACGGATGGATGATTAAATGCTGCTAAAAAAAATAAGATAGTGCTCAGAACTGAAGTTTGGGATCGAGACAGATGGAAGCTGAGACCCAGTCCGAGTTGTAGTGTAACTGGTGATGAATAATACGCACTGTGTTTTAAAATAGTACAAATATCTTCCATTTTTATTTAAATTATTATATTTTAAACAATTACATAATTTTAATCAAGACATTTTCTTTAAACTCTAATATACATTCTTTCTCTGTTCAGTTTCTGATTGTGGTGAGTTCAGAGAACCTTGAATTCTACGGATGTTGACTGCTTCAGTAGTTGGTGGTAAACTTACCCTTGGCACCCTTGGCAATACAGGCATTTTGAGAATGTCATGGGACAAAGTGTGTGCAGTATTTAAAATCAATGACACATGGTAACTCTGAAACATTGAAACAGGTTCCTCTTAAATTGATTACATATATAAGTAATCTAATATACAGGGTCTTTTGCGAGAGGTTCGCACAACTTCAAGAGATGATAGGGGGCATAAAAAAGAGCAAAATTATTCATATGGACATAAGTTTGGAAAAGTTTCGTTTCCATCTGTCGGCCATTTCGTAGTTTTTTTTTTTTTTTTTTTTTTTAATTAAAGATAACTTTAGAAAAATTTAAGATTGTGACTTTAAATTTGGTATACGTATTAGTTATGCTATTTTTATCAGTATAACAAGATCAAACCTTTACTATTTATATATTCAAAATAGCAACCGTTTAAAATGTTTAAAGTCAAATATCTTAGGAACTGTAAATTTTACAAACATTTTATAAGAAACAAAATATTTATATTTTTTTAATGTTAAACAAAATGGGGTTTTTTAATTTTTCTGTATCTTAAAAAATATCCAAGTTAACACAAAAAAATCTAAAATTAATAAAAAATTAATCAAGAACACACAAAACATTATTTTATTATTAAATCAATAACTCAGCTGTTACAACACAACAATGGAATGCCACATGACAGCTGTTTTTAGGTAATAACTAGAAATAATCAGCTGTTTCCTACAATTACATGAAAATTTGTATAGACAAGGTTATGTGTTATGATTATTCTAATTTATTTATAAATTTTTGTTAAGTCATTTCTGATCTCTAAACTGTTTTTGGCTTTGATTGGTGTTCACTGTTACTATATTGACTTTATTTACTTACAATAAAGTGTTAGCTAGCTATTTCTATTACTGTAATAATAATTTAAGAGATGGCTACGTACAGCAATTAGGAGTATGCTGATAAGCATTTAGTAAATGGTGCTGTTTGAGGAAACAGTGCTGAAGCTAGGAAGATTTACATGGAGCGGTTTGCTGGCAGATATATATCTGACCGCAAGACCTTTGAAGCTGTTCATCCGGTGTTTGAGAGACATTTTTTACGTTTGTAAGCGTTACTAAAGACAGACAAGCTGGACTAAACATTGATGTAGAACAAAATATTTTGAAAATTGTGGAAGAAAGCCCAGGGACAAATGTGAGGAAAATTGCTAATATTTTGAATGTAAACCAAACTGCAATTGTTGATCCAATGTTAAGGCCCCTACCTACCTTTCCCCGGTTTGTCAAAATTCACTTTGGGTTTGTAGTAAAGCCTTGTGGGCTTATGGGAGAGGTTCCCAATGAGCAAAACGAGTCCAAGATGTATACAACTCCTTCTGTAACTGACTGATCTATTCAAATTCAACCCTACTTCCAGATGAGCTAGAAACTTGAAATTTGTAAACTTATATTTTTTACCCTGTAACCGACGGGAAAATTCCAAAAAGTGAAAATTAAAATTTTAAACCTAAAAAAATTTTTTAAATCTTGGATACAACTTTAAAGTTGATGTAGACTTTTTGTTAGATTTATTGTGGCTCAATGGTAAAAAAGGATTGTGACTTACAGAAAAAAAGATTCTACAAGCAGTCACAAGATTGGGGAGATATATGAGTACGTACTTTTCTATGACATTTTTGTATCTCCATCTGTTGCACCTTATATTTTTGATTTTAGGTCAATTTCATACATTTTTCACAAATTATTTAATCGTTTGACACACTTATAGGACAGCTAGAATAATAAAATTTGGCATGTTTATGACAGTTGGATGTGCCAGTATGCCTGCCAAATTTGATGATTCTAGATTTGTTATTTGTGTATAAAAATTAAATAATGTGTGAAAGTTATTAAATTTTGATCTACAACTTTGATTCAATGTCAACCCTCCTTCCCCCTCCCTGGTTTGTCTAAACCCACAAGGAGTTTGGAGCAAGGCCCCAATGGGTTTGGGGGTGTAGCCCCAATGAGGGAAGCGAGTTTATTTATATACAAATAATGTGTTCTATCTAAGTAAACATGATGTTTTCACAGTATTATTGGACTTTCATTAGAAATGACCATTTATTACAGGATCCTGGAATTAAGTTATCAGCATTAAAAGTGATTTGTCTGTTCATGATAACTACACATTTTAATTGAGCTTTGCTCAATAATAGTGAGAAAGAAGCTAGTGTATAAAATGACTAGAATGCCATGAATTTTAAATTATTGATATTTTGTATTTTCAGATGTATAAAATTTAGAAAATAATAAAGTTTTTTATAAAAATGGTAAAATATGAAGCACACTAATAATAAAGTGGCAAGACATATTGACACTTTGAATGGATTTTTACACATTTGGTTATTAGAAACCTAAAGTAAAAGTACAGATTTTTTCTGTTCTCTAATATGTTACAACCTTTAAAAGGTAAAGAACATTGTTTTTTTTTTTAGTTTTATCCAAAACAATTTATAAAAAAATTTTTTATACATTTTCTTCTTAAAAACAGTAGTATTCATCTAACAGTGCCGAGTATATCCAGGAATATGAAGGAATAAATAAATTTATTTCATTAATGAATATTACTGAACTCCTTTTCCCACATTTAAAGTTACCATGGAACATTTGACAACTACTGAATCACCAGTCAAAAAGGGAAAACGTCAATTCAAACATTTCTTTATTCACTTACACAGCAAGCACAAACTTTCATCCCTTACTGGATACTATTTGAGACTGTTTTTCATTGTTCTGATTCGTAAAACAATGACAAACGAATCATAAAAGTACGTCTTATAAAACAGTAAAGACTGTAATAGGGTACATTTTTAGTTATGTAAACTTGTTCTGACTAGAAAAGTAGTTTGACTCAAGACAGTGAATAGGGAATGTATTCTGTTATAGAATATAATAATAATAACATTAATAATAATAATAATAATAGATACAGTTAAATAAAGAGTACAAATAAACAAAGAAGGGAATTAGTACTAAAGGTTCAGAGAGATTTGGAATAAATATATTAATTAAAAAAATTAATATAATATTAGATATAAGAGAAATATAACAACAGTATAGATGTGCATAAAACTTTAAGAAATGTGACATCACTGTGTTGTGTGTAAAGGTGGGGACAGGAAAAAAGCTGAAGAAATTAGACAAGGCGTTGTTTTTAAGGAGTTAGGAGGTTTAACAGATAACATGTTATTTTTTTGAATAAAGGAGAAATCAGGCAATAAGCGATTTTCTCGAAAATGAGATATAAAAATTGAATAAGTTAAATTTTAGAAAGAGGGGATGTTTTCAATAAGATACTTTTTAATAGATGTGATGTGAATTCAAAAGACGACAAGCGGTTTAACAAAGAAATAGTTTTAATTCAATAAAATTTTTAAGTATATTACAGAATTTAGCTTCAGTGTTAGAATGCTTGGTATGACACGCTCAAATTATGTTTCATAAAAACCTAAACATAGAAATAACTGGAACTTACAGTTTATTAAAAAATTTTTTGATAGATTGTTTGCAGAGATATCACGTGGTTTCAAATAAGAGAAAAATGTGTTTAAAAAAATAATGATTATAAACTTTAATAAAAAACATTCATGAGTTGATTTTATTAGATTTGATGTTTAGAGAATAAGTAATTAGTAAAAATAAATTTAGTTATATAAAAATATTGTAAATTTTGAGTATATTGCATTTTTATATATGAAAGATTTTTATTTTGAATTAGGTTGCAACTACAAAACTAATTATAAATTAAGTATAGATGAATTATAATTGTATGATGTAATACAAAATATGATGATTTATGTTTTTTTCAGGAAATATTTTAATTTGTATACAATCTATAATATTTTTAAAATAATTAAATGTACATTTCAGAAATTGGATTCTGTTTTTTTATTTGAAATTCTCCAGAGTACACTGTCAAAGAACTTACGACCCAATTAGAAATTTTCTATACTCTCTTTATGAGTTTTATTATTATTATTTTTTTTATATAATTTTTTTTTGTAATAAATATTACAAAATGGCACCCAACTTTAAAAAAATTACAATTAGCACCAAAAATGTGAACAGAGTTAGCCTGTTTAAATTAAACTATCACAAACATATTAATTGAATATATAAAGATATATTGTAATCCACTTACTATATAAAGTGCAAAAAATATTCCAACCAGCAATCCAACAAGAATGTCTTCTATGTGACTGAAGTTGTTGATATAGCGGTCGATGCAAGATGTAGTCATAAGAAACAGAAAACACTGTGTTGCTATAATCAATAAAGAAGGAGTCCTTACGTACAGCTTGTTAATATAACAGTAGCTAGTAGAAAACAAACAACAGTAGGCTACGATAGCTGATATATGGCTAGGAAAAGACTGGACTACGTAGATGTCGGTTGTAAAAGGTGCTAATAATAACAGAAAATATTAAATATTATTTAGTACAGAAAATTAATAAATGGTGATACATTATAATATTCTTCAATATCTAATCTAAATGTCTCTATACTAGTTTACCTCACACTATTTGGTAGTGTAGGGAAAGCGAGCTGCTCAGATAGCTTCCATTATTCAAAGGATCCCCTCTGCCGCTAGCCCACCCCACCACTTACTGAGCTGCCTTCCCTTCCGGCTTCTTCACACAACAAATGAGCTACATGAAATTATATTGTCCAAAAAGTCTTGGAATGGTTAATAACTTACTAGAATAGACAGAAACTGAAATCTCACATTTGTATTCTGGTATAAAAAATATCTTTTGGAATATGAGTTAAATTCACCCTTCAAAAGTTTGTTTTTTACTGGAAAATTCAACGCTTTAAAATATGACCCCCCCCCCCCCCCTACAAAGTGATACTTCATTTCAAACAGCTATTTAATAGAAAAAAGGTGTGTAAATAAGACATCACTAAAATACAACATGGTGGCACTTAAAATGTCCAAAAAAGGTAAACTTACTTAGAAGATCTGTTTTTAACTCTATAAAAACAATAGAGGTATGCATCAATTTATTTACTGTATTTTGATGAACTTTAACCAGGGAAATTTCAATTTAGGCTAAAAATATTGCACGAGAGTTGTTTTATACTCATAGGTTAAAATAAGTACAGAGAATGGTTTAAAGTTATTAATATATTTTCTTAAAAGATTTTGGTATTTAATTGTATTGTCTTATAAGTAAATCGAGCAATTTAAATTACAATGATGTCTATTTTACAAAATTTACTTAATTATTTTATTATAAAGATTGTTTTATATCTTATTTTTAGAGAGAACTATACATTATTTTTTATACTGCTCTCTCAATATTTACTTACATAAAATTTTCCCTTTTAAATTAACCACTTAATTATGTAACTACACCATTACTTACCTACTTGCTATACATAATGAAAATATTCTCATAATATTTATACTGTAAGACTTGATTTGTATATTTTTATCTTGTAAGAGATTTTATATACTACCTTTTATTTTGTATGAATTTCGGATGTTGGGGAGTCCATGAGATTAGCTTTCCCGAATCACTATAGCTTGGCTATGACAGGATTTATCTGACTCAATGTTTTAATTAAGTGCAGAGACGAGATTAACCTTTGTATTATTACTATTATTATTTTATTTGAATTAATTATAATTTAGTTTTAATTTACATATATTTTAAGACTTATCGCTAAATTTTATTAACCTTTACCATCAATACTTATTTAAACTAATAGAATTTACTGAATTGATTATTATTAAAAATATTCAGATTTGCGCTAGAGAGAACTGTGCCATTTTTTCTATACAGCCCAATCAACAATTAATTTTACAAACAATTTTGTTTTTAAAGACTTACTATAATCTAATATACAATTTCTTACTTAGATAATGTACCATAAGGAAATATTTGTGTATTAGTTAAAACTATGATTTTTTAATTTATATATATATATATATATATATATATATATATATATATATATATATATTTACTAAATTTTTACTCGCTTTCTAGCTCCTTTAAAATTGCTTGGAAGGTTGTAAGATCCTTATTTCAGCTAATTTTTATCAAAGGAGTTTCGAATTTTTAAAACCTAGCATTAGTTTGAAATAGTTGATTGAAATATTATTTCAATTATAGTGAATCTAATTTGTTGTATTGACTTTAAATTGATTTTAAGTTTATTGAATTTTTAATTTTAATATTAAGTAAGTGATTTAGTTATGAGATCTCCCTTACATTAATGTTTTAAATTAATGGCTATTCACACAATTAGCTGTGTCTCAGTTCACAGCACTTTAAAGTTTGACTATACACCTTTCACTTTTCAATATTGGTAATTATTATTGACTTAATTTCTGAACTTTCACTTAACACTTAATACTTGTTTAACACATTTCATAAAGCTTTTTATGGCTTATCTTGCCTTTGAAAGACACTCATTATTTTTTATATTGAACTTGTTTAAATTTTTACTCTTAACACATTTATCTTGGAATAGCCTCTTTTATTACGTCTGGTTGGTTTGATTATTGACAGAAAACTGGGGTAGAAGACTGAAGCGTCTCCCCCATTTTATTTTTATGAGGTTAATCATTTAATTGTATTAATGTTAATGTTATACTCTAATATAATAGATATTCATTTCTGAATATATATCTGACAGTACTTAAACAATTTTAAATTAAAATTTATTTTGATTTAATTATAGATTTTCTTAGCGGTTTTAAAATTGCTAGACAGGTATCGTAAGATTCTTAAATCAGCTCATTTATAATAAAAGAGTTTTTAATCTTTAAATCAAATTATTTGTTACAAATATTTGATATTAAGTTTGTGTCAGTTATTCTGAATTTGATTTGATTTATTGATATTTATTTGATTTTAAGTTTATTTTAGATATAGACCTACTGGTTATGTTTTGATTTTATTGGAATTAATTTCAATTTAATGTAATTTTAGTTTGGTATTAATTAAGTGATTGTGGTTATGAAATATCCCTTACTTAAATTTGAAATTACAAACTTCTTACATAATTGTTTGAGTTTCTGTTCATAGCAGTTTCAGTTCCATTTCACCGTACCATTATTTTTAATTTTTGGTGTTTTTTATTTATTTAATTTTTTTTTTTTTCACTTGACACCACTTGATTTTGTTATGCTTTTTATGGCTTATGAAATATACTAATTACTTTGATTTATAAACTTGATTAAATTTTGATTCTTAATATATTTTATTTTTGAAATAGTCCTCATATTATGTTGGTCTGATGATTGTAAATTGATTGGGACTGAATTTTCGAGCATTACACTCGCCTGTTTTTTATATGTAGCTTGCTTATTTCCCTGGAAACGTTTAGTTCAATAAACTATAAACTTGACACATGTCTTCATTGAGACCTCAACTGGTCTTGGATTCTTGTATGTCTTAACCGAGTTGTGTTCTATAGTAATTATTTTAAGGATATTCTTTTTTAAATATATCTATGACAAAATTTAGTTGGCTTAACAAAAACGCTTTATAGGACAAAATTATTATTTTTTAATAAATGAAAACAAAAAACTTGTACTATCTACAAAATTGAATTTTACACCTGACTTGTAAGTCCATTATCATAAGTTATTTAAGAACTAAACAAACAAAGAGTACAGGTATGCATTGTAATAGTGGTAAACAAACCATTAAAGGGAATGTAAGGGTGAGTGACTGAAATTTATCAGTAAAACTAAATCAGAATCTATGCCCATTGATTCTTTCATTTTTAACAAATTTCATTTTCTATTTTTGTTACTATTGTGAAGAATCTGAAAATCTATTTCTGAGTAAAAATTGCCTATGTCTATGTGAGATTTCATATGTTCTGCAAAACCAAATTAATCAAACCGAGTAATTCTTGTAATGTTACCTTGAAAAATTCTACTCATTTAGGGGATTCAAAAGAAGGTGGCCAAGAACAAGTTTCACATTACATTATTTTGATAACATGGTCACTTTTTTCCCTATTTTTAATTTACAAAATCATACTTTGATTGATTTTTCTATGTGTAAACTACATTAATTCAGAATTTTCGGTAAATCAAATGACTGTAACGAAGGATATTTTTAATTATAAATGATATTTACCCCTAAATTGTGCCCCGTGCCCCAAATTTGAATTGTCTAAGCTACCCACTGTACAAATAAATGAAAAATCTGTATTTATCAGTTATCACAGTCAAAATGTACAGATTCCTTTTAGCATTTACACACAGTAGTTGGTGTTACGTGCATGTCTTGAATTGTCTAAGTTACCCATTCTATCAATGCAAGAAAAGTGCTGTATTTATCAGTTATCATAGACAATATAAACAGATTCCATTTTAGCATTACACATGGTAATTGACGTTGTGTGCAAGATCTTGAACTGTTTAAGCTACCCTCTGTACAAATATAAAAAGCCTGTATTTATCAGTTATCACAGACAATATGTACAAATGCATTTTAGAATTACTCACGATAATTGGCATTGCGTCCAAGATCTTGAATTACTTAAGCTCCCCACAATGTACAAATATAAGAAAAGCTTGTATTCATCAGTTGCCAAAGATAAAACAAACAGCTACATTTTATTATACACATGGTAGTTGGCCTTGCATGCCATTATATTAAATTGCCTAAGCTACTTTTGATAAACTGTCTTTCTGGATGTCTATACCCTTTGGCATGATAGTTTTAGCCTGGAAGAAAGTCCTAGAGGTGACTAAAACTCTAGAACTAGACTTACTAGGGTAAATTATGGAGTTTTCAAAAAGCGACGAATGACTGAAGTGCCCGGGGCCTTGACCTGCTCCAAAATGGAAAAAACCTCTGTTTCTATATAACGTGTTTATATACAAAGTATAACTAAAAAAACTGTACCTGCATATAATATCAGGTTCTACACATCAAACTAAACTAAAAATGTATTATATAAAAATCACAAATTTCAACTTTTTCCTTTTGTCCATAATTTTATAATTTAAGAATATATATATTATGATTGGATTGTGATATCATAATAATATTTGTTAAAGATGTTTATACATAAAGCCACTAATACATTTTTTTAATATAGTATAAGCACGATAAAAAATTTCAAAATGCTGGCCATTTAAAATTAGTAGTCCTAACATTTAATATTACAAACAAATTACAAGAGACGAAAAAGTTTTTGTTTTTAATGACAAACAAAATTGTTTTTATTTTATCTGTAGGTTATATTGACATATAAATAAAAAGATGATATCTTGGTAATTATATACAACCCCAAAGATTAGCCTAAACCAAAATATTATCAAATTATGATTACTTTTAATAATAATAAAATTTATTTCAAAGAAAAGTTCTTAATAATACCTAACTAATTAAATATTAAAATGATTTATTTTGTGTCAGATTTTATATAACAACAAATTTAAATTAAATTTAGTAAAAAAAGTAAAACAGCTAACGAACAGCTATTCAGTTAACAATGAAAAATATTTCATTGTTGTACCTACTAACAATTGTATAATTCTATTAGTAGATCAATTTTGTATTGAGTATTGTTCTAGCAGTGGCATCTGAAATAAGTTATTTTAATTCTGCTATTTTGTTTGTAATTTTAATTGACTTTGTTTCCATTTCATAAATTGATTATAGCTAAAATTGTTCTGACACTAGTTTTTATTTATTTGTGGTTAAATTTTTTTTTTATGGTTATTCTCATTTGAAACGGCAGACTGCTACAGTGCAGAATCGTATCGTTTATATTACTATGATATCGTTACCAAATATTACTATGATATCTCAATCCAATCTTGAGATATAAATTTTACTTTAAAAATTACAAAATGACAGAAAAAATGGGAAATTTGTGACTTTTATATAGGACATTTTTAGTTCAGTTTGATGTGTAGAGCCTGAAAATGTGTTGCACTCTGTATATAAATGTGTTATACAGATTTAATTTTTTCTTCTTAATTTTGAAGCAGGTCAAAACACTTCAGTCATTCGTTGCTTTTGAGCACTCCCTTTAAGGAGATGATGAGTCTTCCATGAGAGCTCTCCAATAGACCACAGAACAAGTATTGAAGATATTATTATTGCCCAAAAGCCAGGTTTTCAATGAAGTTTCCCACTTTTATTCTAGATTAAATGCGTATCTATTTGTTCACTGCATTTTGATTAATAGTACTGAACTTTTTTCAAGTGTTTTTGTTTCATTTATTTCAAATGAAATTCCACCGAATAGCAGAGTTGGTTTCAATAAATTATCATAATATTCTAATGGAGTTATTATCTTCATAGTAGAAAGAATTGTGTTGGACTCGTTATTAAAACCTTCATTAAATGATTCACAATTTTTTTTTCATGCTACTAAGCACATTAAAACATGGACAACAAAAAGGATTTTGATGTTATTATGATGATGATTTTTTTAAATGGTTAAGCCGAGAAAAAACTGTACATTTTGCTCTGAGAGGTACTTTTATAAAAATATAATTATTCTAATTTATAATTGCACAGATTGTCTTTATAGTGATAGTGTTATATTACAAATTAAACAGGGAAGCCCAAATGAACAAAGTAAACTCTGTCGTAAAAATATAAAATAAACTTATATATTTTATGAAAGATTTCTGATCATTAGATGTATTAAGATCTATATCGTTTTCCTTGGTCTATATTAGAATAGAATTTGATATTGTTTATGGAGGAGGGGGGGGGGAGATATATTGTTTATATAAATGCAAGCTGATGGTTTTTACAAAGAAAGTGACAAGAAAAAAATCTCTTATCAAACTAGCCTAAGGAGTGCTAATCATAGCGAAGTAGTTAATGATAATTTGTTAATACTAAAAGGTAAGGCATAATTTTTATTTATGGTAAATACACCCATTATACTTCTAGTTTATATATAATTTATAAATTCACTGCTAGAACCTCAAAATAGGCTCTGTTTTTGAAGCCATATATTTCCTCACAAATAATTATTAATTTTTCTGGATAAATTTTTCAACAGATTTTATTTTTATTTTTGTGATTAAAGAAGTACATGAAAAGATTAGAGAAGAGATTAGAGAGATCTACATGAAAAGAGGTTTGCTTTATTTGTTAGTATTGTATTTAGTTGATAAGATAAGTGTCAGTATGTCAGATAATAACCTGTATCTAAAGAACATTTCTTGGTTGTGTCTTTACTTATTTGTCTTAGAGAAAAGAAATATATTTTAATTAGACATGATTCAGTTATTTTATAATGGAGGTGTTTTAACATTGCCTCCAAATTGTGATATCTTTGAAATTGTAGGTGGTGTAGGAGTGTTGATCATTATTTTCTCTAACCAATTCAGTGTAATTAAAAGATGGCTAAAGTTGTAAAAACAGACACTCAACTTATTAGCAAGAAGGGAACAGGTGAATATGATTTCTGGGCAAGTGGAATTAGTGAAGGTTATGAGTTGTTCTGAGGGTCGGTGGCCTCTAAACCTCTTACTTTGGCAAGGGTTGGAACATTTCTTGTGGAAGAGTAAAAACACACTCAAAATATTATTAAGACAGGAACTGACTTAATTAAGGGTAAAAATCCAAGGAGCACTGTGGTAATATTCACAATAAGGAAAACAAGGAATCCCATAAAAACAAGAAACAAACTAAGATTATAATAAATCTAGTATCTTTATTATAATATCTTACATTATAATTATAATACCCTATTTTTATTAATTGGTTACCGGTACCTAAAGCAAGACATGCCTCTTTGTGATTGACCAGCTAAGAGCAGGAGGGTGTGCTATTTGGTACTTAGCTTTAGGTTTATATTTAGTTTAGCTCCAAGCCTCTGAAGATGATAACCATGTCATTGAAATGTACATAAGGATATTTATTAAACTAGATTTATTATAATCTTAGTTTGTGTTTTGTTTTTGTGCTTCGGGGAATCCTTATTTTCCATATAGACTAACGTGTGCATACTACAACATATATAAACCCGAATAATGTAATTCTCCATGTTACTGTATACAGTTTAAACTATTGTGTGTAACCACATAAGATTTTTCTTTTGGCAAATTTACTTTAGTTTTAGACACAGGTTTACAAATCTTAAAGAACACTACAATTTATAATTGTTAGAAAATAGGAAATCATTTCTGCGAATAACCATTATTCAATTACTTCAGCTTAAAATAAAATTTCCCCTGATATTCATATATAAACATTATTAGGTTATATTGACCATATCAAATATGAATTTCCTAGAAATTATAGTATGGATGTTTATGACAAATTTTTGCCTATTACATCATTTTATATTTACATTTTTGATAAGCAAGTAGTAAAATTTTAGATAGCAGAATGAATCACTATAGTACTCCTGGTACTGCCCATGGTTATGTAGTTATTATGTTTTTTAAAATAGTTTCACTATGTATAAATTCTAAAGATAAAATTAGGAGATTACTGAAATATGGTTAAAATAGTTATTATAGATTAAAATTACAAAATATTAATTTACCTGATAAATTTGTGCATAATTGTGGGTATTCCATTAGTATATAAGGTCGTGGTCGAGATACTAAAAGCTTCACATAATCAATAAACAATGATGTAAGAAGAGTACCGAGCAAAAACATTCCTGGAAATTAAAAAACCAACATATGTTTTCAAATTTATTATTTTTTTGCAAATAACAACAATACGTTATTAGGATAAAGATAAACAATAATGTAATCAATTTACAAATTTAGAGTGGGATAACCTTTTCAATTAATTATCAAAAACAATTTTTTAATAAATGGTAATATTTTATAAAAAAGATAAACAATAATGTAATCAATTTACAAATTTACAGTGGTAACCTTCTCAATTAATTATCAAAAACATTTTTTTAATAAATGGTAATATTTTATAAATAGTTATTTATAATTAATAAAGATTCCATTATTTTTACCTTTGTTATTCTGACAGTCAGGTGGAATTTAAGCCTCTCACTTTAGCACTTTAGCAAGGGTTTCATTACTTGGGGAAGAGTGAAAGCAGATATTCAACACAGATAAGGGAAGTGGTGAATTTAATATAGACTCTGAGCAAGTGGAATAAGTGAGGTAATGAGTTATTTTGTAAGTCAGGTGCCCTTTAAACCTCTAACTCTGGCAAGGGTTGAAACAGTATTTGTAATAGAATAAAAATAAACATTTACCAAGGGGGAAAAATGGGGAATAGAATGGAGGAGGAATTAATGAGGTAGGAGTTGTTCTGACAGTCAAGTGGCCTTTAAACCTTAACTATAACAAGGGTTGGAACATTAGTTGTGGAGTAGTAAAAACAAATAATCAACACAAGAAGGGAAATGGTGTATTTAGTATAAACTCTGCTCAAGTGGAGGTAGTGAGTTGTTCAGACAGTCAAATAGTCTCTAAAACCTCTAACTCTGGCAAGGATTAAAACATTACATGTGGAAGAGTAAAAAAGACACTCGACATATTATCAAGAAGGGTTTTGTGAATTTTATATGGTTTCTGGGGAATTCTGGGATTTCTGTAGTTTCTGTGAATTAGTGACATAGTTAGTTGTTCTGAGGGTTCAGTGGCTTCTAAACCTCTAACTCTGGCAAGGATTGAAACATTACATTTTGAAGAATAAACACAGATACTCAACATTTTAGCGAGAAGGGAAATGATGAATTAGGTATGGACTCTGAGTAAGTGAATTAGTGAGGTAGTGAGTTGTTCTGACAGTTAGGATGCCTCAATACCTCTTACTCTGATAAGGGTTTGAACATTACTTAAGGAAGAGTAAAAACAAACACTAAAAGTAATATATACGGGAAAGGAAACGATGGATGTAGCATGAACTCTGCTATTAAACTTTATCCAATTACCTACCTAAAAAACTGTCACTTACCTATAAGTCTTCCAAACTTTGGAATTCCTTCAATGAACCTTTCTCCACCAGTCAAGTGTTTTGAACGACTGTTTTTAGGAAATGAACAATGATCTAATTCTCCAATCAATATCTTGAACACAGTAGAGAAATATTATAAAATAAAATATCTTTATTGGATACCAATAAACTAATTTTATTAGGAAGTTTGAGTGGGATATAACTAGTCCTAGCTTCCACTAGACAATTAGGATGAAGAGGCACTATAATGACTAAAGTTTTTGAGATTTGTTGAATATTATATAAAAACTTTATTGCCCTCTTGTTGTCATGTCATTATTGTTGTATGATGTGTAGAAGGAAATGTTAAGTTAGTAAAAATAAAATAAAACATTTGACATTTCTCTTAAAAAAAGTTACAGTACAAGAAACATCTGGTAATTAAATTGATACCACGTGTTATCCATAAGTAACTAAACCGATAGCACATGTTATCAATGACATATTTAACACAGTGCAGCACGTAATGTCTCAAGTTTTTAAACATTATTAGGGAGACCAAAAGTCCATTTTTATTGGCTGTAATAGTGTTTCAAAAACATTTTCGAGATGTTAAAATGTCCTGATTTTTGTAAAGCTGCATTTTTGTTGTAAATTGAATTTCTAGATTTCTAAAATGACTTAACTGTATGATACAAAACAACTGAATTGTAAAGATGTATCAAATACATAAGGTTAAAAGATTTATTAATTGTTATATGTATAAAAGCTGAATTATTGTCAGTAGCCCTATTATACACACAGAGGAGTTAAATTAAACATCTTATGACTCCTAGGTTCATAGTAATCTTTACACATGAAAGGCAATCAAATTTATTAATTGTTACATGAACAATTATTGTCGGTAAATTTATTAATTGTTATTTGTATAAAAGCAGAATTATTATCAGTAGCCCTATTATACACACTGAGGGGGTAAATTTAAAAAACTTATGACTCTAGGTTCATAAGTAATATTTACACACAAAAGACAAACAGATTTGTTATGTGTATGAAAGCTGATTCTGTTGTCAGTAGCGCTATTATACATAGATGTATAAGCAGGTTATATTTACAAACTTATGACGTCTTTTTTTATAGCAATCTTTACACAGAAAAAGCAAACAGATTGATTAATTGTTATGTGTGTGAAACTTAAATATTATCAGTGATATTATACCAGTATACATATATATTAGTATACTTAGTATATTTATATATTTAGTATACAGTGATATTAAATTAATTTAATTGTTCTGAACTTGTTGTATGCTATTTAAATGTTCAGTTAATGGTATTATACCATTTATTTGTCAAATGTATACTAATTTTAAAACTAATGAGTGATAAGTTAGGCACTGTAATTTTACATCATTAGCGGCATTATCAAAATTGAACAAAACCATTTTGTAGTATCGTTTGTTTTTTAATGAAATTTCCAGTAAGGTAGTTTTACACTAAAACAAAAATCATTATTTCACTGTCGGCCAAGAATCTTATATGATTTTATTGGTAAAGAGTACATTGTTCGTCATTGTTTTCTAATCAGCTGCTTGTTTGACTCCATTCAAGCTTATGTAAAACGTAAAAGTAGATAGTTCCGATTTAAAGTCAATCGGTTGTCATTTTTAGGTAAGGGCCTCGGTTGGATTGGTTTTCATTTACTCAATATTCCCTTTTAAAATTATGTGTTGTTAAATGCCTCGAAAATCTATTTATTGGAGGAAAGTATTTAATTCCTATAAGTTTCCTGTAAGCACGGTTTTGTATTCACTTGTTCAGCATTTAAAGGGAGGGAGTTTGTTGAATACTTGGTATATTAAAAATATAAAACAATGACGCAATGATTGTAGTTGATTTACAAACTTCTATTATATATTAGTACTTATTTAAACTGTTATTAAATGAACCTCCTCCTGAGTCTTAATTTTTTACAAAAAGGAAACACACAAAACATAAACTTAAACAATTTACATGCATAAACGCCATCAAAGTTTGTATGTTAATAAATGATTGTAAATATAATTTTATTAAAAAATCGTAAAATAAATTGATTTTAATATCAACAAATAAACCATTATTGGTAAAATGGAGAATGGATGTTTGTTGTAGTTCCAATGTGCATCAACAGTGAACAAAACAAGTATACACAAATAAAGTGATAATATGATTTATTATTTAAATTATAATATATATTTTATGTTACCTACTAATGCAATTGGAATCACAAGAGAAGCTGTGTAAAACAACCAAAGATATTGCTGTGTGCCTTTGTCTTTATTATAGTTGTGATCAGGACAGGTTTGTATCCATACTGATGGTTGAAAGTTGTTTTGCTCCACTGGAAAGAACCTAAACACAGCAAATTTTTAACTGAAATGGAATTCAAACCTTAACATTTCATTACTTTATGAGTTTCATTGCTATTAGAAAACATGTTAAATCCTAACCGGGAATGATAAATAAAAGTGTAATCATTACTTATGGTTTGAAGTAATTTGGTTCAGCTTCAAAAAACCTGACCATTCAGCTCATCACAAGAACAAAGTTTGTCACTTACATTTTTCATTGTTTTAAGAATAATGTACTTCCATATGAATGAACCTCAAAATTTTATAAAATAAAATAGAGATTTGATGTTAAATTTTAAACTCATAAATTCAATGCTACAAACGTATTAAAATGAAACAATAAGAAAATCAGTGTGAAGTCATTTGCAGACCATCAAATTGTATGCCACTTCCAAAAACGAATGTACAACTAAATTATACATCAATACACACCTTGAGTGTTCTTCAATGCACTGCTAAATCCTGCTTAAAATCACTGCTTGATTATGCTTCAATGCGCTCCTTGATTATGCTCCAATGCAATGTTTAATTGTGCTTCAATACACTATTTGTTTGTTCTTCAGAACACTGTTTGATTGTGATTCAATGCACTGCTTGATTGTAGTTCAATGCACTGCTTGGTTGTGATTTAATTTACTGTTTTATTGTACTTTAATGAACTAAAAGATAGCGCCTCAATGCACTACTTGATTTGTTTCAATACACAACTTGATTTTGCTTCAATGTATTACATGATTGTGCTTGAATGCACTGTTTGCTTTGTCTTCAATGACTGCTTTATTGTGGTTCAATGTACTGCTTGATTGTGCATCAGTGTACTACTTGATTCTGTTTCAATACACTATTTTGCTTGAATACACTGCTTGATTGTGGTTCATTACAATTCGTGATTGGGCTTTTAAAAACTGTTTGATTATGATTTAATTCACTATTTTCTCGTAATTCAAATTATTGCACTACTATATTGTATTTAAGGCACTGTTTGATTGTGACTAAATGCACTACTAGATTGTGCTTTAAAGCAATGATTGATTATGATTAAATGAATTGCTTTATTGTGCTTTAATGCACTGTTTTATTATCCTTTACTGTAGTGCTTTATTGGAGTTGGCGACAAGAAGGTTAATGGATGTTGTTGTGGACTCTTTTCATAAAAATTGTCCTCTTAAAAGGATGGTGACTGGGGGGGAGGAGGGTATGGTAAAGTGGTAAGTGGTGGACTTGACCACTTTCTGATCAAAGAAGACAAGTTAGGAGGCTCTTAATGCAGCCAAATGTTATGGTAAACTAGAGGTTTATAAGTGAGCCCTAACCGAGTACAGCATAGCTTTATCAAGGCCAAGGCAAGAATCTTAGAGGAAGTTTTGTGAGGAGGTAGATCGGTATTCTCAAGGAGCATGACTACCTCCAGATTCTTGCCTCTGATCCAGTAAACCCAATAGGGAGTCTTCTTGGCCAAAACAGAGACTATGAAAATAAAAGTTGAAGTTCCATTCAGTTTGTACTTTCCTAACATGGTGGTCAAGAATGCAGATAGTGAGTGAGGGTAAAACATAACATGTAAGTATCCAACTCAGGAAGATTGGTGTATTACAACAACCAGATAGGCCTAATTCAAATGAATAAAATCAGGAGGGCATTCAAATCATCAGGCTCAGATGGGATTTTTTTGGCTTTACCACAAAATGGGGTGGAGTTTATTGCCCCTATTTTGTGTAGGTTTGTTCCAGGTCAATTAACCTACTAAGGATTGACCTCAAGTATGAAAGGTGGCCCTAATGGTTTCTATTCCTAACACAGAGTGCATATCATATGCTTAGACCAACCATTAGAGACAAAACAGTATGACATCTTTCATTCTCAAGGCATTGAGAAACTGGTAGAGAGATATGTACACAGAGTTATTATCCCACTGCTTGTGTGTCAGCATGCTTACTAGTTGGGTAAGGTTGTGACAGTACTCTACACAGTCCAGTACAAAGATTGGGTGATACTCTTACAAACAGAGAATATGCACTCAGTGCCTTTCTTGAATTCAAGGGATCTTTTGACAGTGCCACCCATGATTGTATGGTACACACCCTGTTATGAACACGGGGGTTACCAAAACTGTGTGTGAATGGATGAGGGACATATTCATTGGAGAACATGATGACTGGAGGCCAATTATAGCCAAAGTCTTGGGAGAAAAGATGGAAGTTGAGATTACCAGGGGTTGATTGCAGGGGGAGTCTTGTCCCCCCTCCTGTGGTGCCTGGTAGTTGACTCACTTCTGGATCATATTTCATTGGGGGGCTACTAAACCCAAGTATATGCATATGATGTGGTGGTACTTATCCAAGGATGGTATGGGAATACAGTGGAGGATCTTATAAAAATATCTCTATCACTAATAGAGGGCTGATGTAGCAAGGAGAATGGTATTAAACTCTCTGGAGAGACACTTACAAATGTGAATGGGGTTAAATATCTAGAGTTGGTACTTGACACAAATTAACCTTGAATTCACACTGAAGGTGCACTATGGAATAATATAAATAATAATAAAAATATAAAACACAAATCATTAATGTCAGTAAGAAGATTTGTGGAGCAAACTTGGGGATTATGACCAACTATGATGAAATACATCTACACTGAGATTATAAGACTCATGATAGCTATAGTGCCGTGGTATGGTGGATTAAAACCAAGAAGAGTGGGCCCAAAATAACTCCGAACAAGGTTCAGAGTCTGGCCTGTCTCTGTATTACCGGAGCTATGACAACAACACCAACCGTGGCAATGGTGATCATGTTAGGGTTTCCATCCATTGATTTGTTTATTATGGTGAATGTACAGTACGCAGCGAATGGTTACGTTGTAGTGATTTCTGGAGAACCCCAGTCCTGGGGCATGCCAGAACTGTAGGAACAATCGGCAACCCGATCTTACAGATGGGCACTGATAAGATGGATACTATATACTGGATACTGGTTTTCAAAACACTTTTAACTCAAAATGACCTATAGAAGGAGGATTGTGTGTTAGATAATTCAGGGGACCTGGTGTGATACAGCGATAATTCCAAGACAAAAGTAGGCACTGATTTTACAGTGTATGAAGTGTTCAATTTCCATGAGATAATATGCCACTTTTTTCAGGTGGATGTATTGGACATCAAGGAGACTGTGTTCAGGAAAATCTGAAGGGGGCGTATAATAAAACCCGATTTCATATCTACACAGAGAGTCAGGAGAGTAATCAAAACATTTACAGGTGATATTATAAAATCTAGTTTAGTCTAGGAATGCTGGGAAAACCTCAATGTTCTGTCTCTGGAAAACCGAGTAACTTTACCAAGGTACAAGGGTTTTGAAGAGGCTGATAGATTGGCTAAACAGGGATTCACATCTGAGTTTGTTGGACCTGAGCCCCATTAGGGATACCTGTGTCTGGCCAGGATGGTAATTAATAGGTGGGTTCTGATAAAACCCCAGCTAAGATCAAATAGTCTTGAGTGATATTCCAATAGTAAATTGCTACTGATAGAAGTTCCTTCAGGTAGACATAGAGGAACAGTAGTATTCTAAAGCAGAGAGGAACTTAGGTGAAACACGGGACTTATTATGGGACACTGTGGTCTGAGTGTGCACTTGCATAGATTAGGAGTATACCATGTGGAAATAGTGTGTAGACTATTCAGGCTCAATGAGGAAACCACAACACACGTAATCTACCATTGTGAGACTCTTGCTAGAAAAAGTCACAAGATTTTTGGCCTTCAAACTCCTGGTCAATTCTTGTTGGACTAACTACTAAACTCATACAGGGGACTATCTACTGAACTAGAATTAAGATGCTTAGTTGCGAAATAGGCCAATGGTTGTGGTGTTTGGGGCTGTGTAACCCTTTAATCTCTCCTTTCTAATATAATCTATCTGTAGACGAAATATTTAATCATGTTCTTGTTGTAAGACAAATAGTTAAATTTAACTTGGATTCTTTGGTTTGATTGGAGCAAAACGAAAAGTTATTTTTAAGACGTAAAATATTTAAAGAATTCAAATCACCACTAAAAACATTGTTTGTTGTCATTCCTTCTTTTATTTTATGAAATGTGATTCTTGGTATAGCAGTAGTAACTGACTATGATTTTTAACAGTTAGTGTCCTAATTCCTGACTTACTATCTGATCGACTGATCCACTATAATTCACAGTCCAAACCACCACCGGTGGCAAAAAAAAATATGCTTCTTGAGTACTCCTCTAAAATAGTTATTCACAATAATAATAATAAAGAAAAAACAATTTTTTTTCTTTCAATTTTCTACCATGATTTGCCGATTACTCTAATTTTGTTTTATATTTAATATAATTAATATACAAATATAATAATCAAAATTCACAATTGTTACTTAAATAAATAAATATTTACTTGTCAAAAACATCAATTCAATTATTTTATAATTAAAATACCTTAGCCATATTGCACATATTGCTACTATAATGATTCCTAAGATTTCAAAAACCAAAGCGATGTAAGTCAAAACCTTTTCTTGCTTGAAAGATAAGGATTCTGTGTCCTCATGCAGGTCTTCTGTTAACATTTCCTTCCAACTTGCTCTTTGCATTTTGACTGCAACAAATATCCTAAATATTAGGTGATGGAATAATTTATAGTAGAATTCTATTTTGTTAACCAAGTTATTTAATCTCATTATGTCCTTAAATAAATATTATAAGTAAAGCTAAATTGTGAACACTGAATTTCAATCTCTTATGTTTAGTGGATCCCCAGTGGGTATATTGATATCACCAACTATTATAAAAATTTTTAGACCTAGATTACACTATTTCAAATAGTTATTACATTGTGTAATGAACTGGGTAGTCTATTATTGCTGTCCAGAATAGTTGTAGATAGGGCTCGCTGGTGGAAGAGAATTCCTTTCAGGAGCCTTCTTTTGAGCCCCTGAAAGAATCTCTCTCTCTTGCTCTCTCACACCCCCCCACACACACACAAACACACACCCACACACACACACCCCACACAAACACACATCTACGTAAGAGTTAACCCTCAACGTCCTGGGTCCGGTCACACAGACCGCCAGCCTTTTTTATTTATTTGATTTCTAAGGTTTTAAAGGGCGTTGATGATCGCCATGTCATATAGTTCTCCTCCCCACCACCTAAACCGGTTACTGGCGCCAGTCGTCTGTTAGCAGCTCCCGGTGTGTTATTTGTTTATTTGTTTAGTGCGAGCGGTCTGAGTGACCGGACCCAGGACGGAACGCGATGGATTCATGTCCCGGCCCTTCGTATCGTGTTTGTGTTTTGGACACAGATTTTGAAGAGGCCCTTGAAAACTGGTATGAGGACATTGTAGGGAGAGAAATTCATTCAGATGATGATATTTCTGTACATAGTGACCATAGTTCAGAATCAGAACAAGGTGAAAATGAAGAAGATTTAGTGCCAACTCCTGAAACTTCCAACAACTTTCAGAGTGACGAATATAGCTCTATCAGTGTAGTGAGTAGTGAAAGTGACAGTAATGAAGTTGCAGAAGCAGATACTCCAAACCGACGAAAAACAAACTTTTTTGGGCGCAATAGGTATCGCTGGTCTGCCAAACCCATCTTGAGACGTTCACGTGTGTGGCAGCATAATATAATCCGGATTCCGACTGTTCGTCCTCCTGCACAAATAGGTAATAACCCAACTCCTATTAGTATTTGGAACTTAATTTTTACAGAAGATATTTTTAATATTATAAATAAATGGACAAATGTAAAAATAAACAAAGACAGGCCTAACTATGATGAACATGCTTGGCATGAAACTGACACATGTGAACTTAGAGCCTTTTTTGGTTTACTTTACTATTCTGCTATTTTCAAATCAAACAGAGAAGATTATAAATCTTTGTTTGCAACCGACGGGTCTGGGCGTGACATATTTAGGTGTGTAATGTCAAAAGCAAGATTTGGAGTTCTACTTAGCTGCTTGAGATTTGATGATCCCACAACCAGAGGAGAGCGCCGTAAAACTGATGCTTTAGCTCCTGTGTCTGAAATATTTAACCAATTTATTGATAATTGCCAGGCTCTATACAAGATTGTGGAGTCTGCCTGTGTTGATGAGATGTTAGTTGCATTTCGTGGGCGATGTAAATTTAAAATGTACATCCACAACAAACCTTGTAAATATGGCCTTAAGATTATGTGCCTCACTGATGCTAGAACTGGCTACCTTTTAAATGCATATGTATATACGGGTAAAGATTCTGATGGCCAAACTTTAAATGCACAAGAGAAGAAACTAATGAAACCAACACAGGCTGTGATTAGGCTTGCTAAACCAATAGAGCAATCAAATCGCAACATCACTACCGACAATTGGTTTAGCTCAATTGAGTTGACAGAAGAGTTGAAAACAAAGGGGTTGACATATGTGGGTACTTTGAAAAAAAATAAAAAGAAGATTCCCCACGAATTCCTACCAGCTAGGAACAAGGAAGTTGGTTCATCTATGTTTGGGTTTACACATGACGCAACTTTAGTCTCATTTGCATCTAAAAAGAGCAAAGTAGTAATACTCATATCAATGATGCATCACGAAGTATCTATAGATAGTGATTGTGGTAAGCCAGAAATCATTATGTACTACAACCAAACAAAAGGAGGGGTTGACGCACTGGATGAGAAGTGTGCGAAATACTCAACAGCACGGCGTACTCAACGATGGCCCATGGTGATCTTTTTTCAAATTTTGGATATCAGTGGTGTAAATTCGTTTATTTTAAACAACTTGTACAAGGACAGAATACAAATAAGCCGCTTCAAGTTTTTGAAAACTCTTGCAGAAGAGCTGGTGAAATCACAACTGGAGAGACGTATGCAGAATGTACGCCTGACGTATGAACTACGAGCATGCATCCGCAGAGTACTAGGGGTAGAAGAGCCTAAACCCGACACTGCTGGAGACAGATTGAACAAAAGGAAGACTTGTTACACATGTGACCCCAAGAAGAAAAGAAAAACTGCCTACACTTGCCATTGTTGCAAAAAACCTATATGCCTTGAGTGTACAACGAAAGTTTGCAACGCCTGTAGATATAATATAGCTCTATAGCAACTATCTCAATTTTATTGATAAAGTGTGTTTTAATAAGTGTTAGTACTTTAGATAAAATGCAATTTTTGAAAAATAATATACATTATCAAATTACCTGTTTAAAAAGTAACAAAAATATTCTATGCCTCACTCTGTTAAAAGGTTATTTCCCAATATAGATTTTGGAGTTGTAGGTACATTTGCCAGTTTTTTGGTAAGCTAGGAAAAATGACTTTTTGTCATAGAATAATAAAAAATATATAAAAAAAATTATAAGTAATTAAAGTTGTTGTCAATATTAAGAGAGTCTAATTATTTCGTAGGATGCACTGTTTTGGATTAAAGGCGAGTAAAGCAACCTTGTCATTGTTGTCAATTCCAAATATCGCTTATTTGATTTTGTCTGAATAAAATTTTTTAACTTAACATGTCTAAAAAATTGTAATCTTCATATGTTGTAAAAATATTGAGAGTTTTAAAGAAAAACGTAAAAGCTAGCCTTTAGCCCTTTGTTGTTGACGTGAAGCCCACAATATTTTTGCTCGAACATTTCAATTTTATATTTATTAGTAATTAGAGTAATGAAACAATAACTTGGTAGACTTCGCTATTGAAAGTCTTATTTTATTGGCCTAATAACCGTAATAACATATTTCGTAACTGTCTTTGCACTGCACAGTTTCACTATCTCACCTCTTTGGTTTATTAAATACAACTGACATGATTAAAAATTGTTCATTAACTTTATTGAATCTTAGAATGAAACGCTATTTTAGTCTAATAACAAAAAGTAGGTTATATCTAACAAATAACACTCACCTATATATTTCACACCTGTATTTCGCCAGCTGTTTGCTACATCAACTGATTGCTCTAAAAAGGCTTAAGTGATAACCATATCTCCTATACATGATAAACTGTCGTTGTTAATAAATTCATGAATCATTGCCCGTTAATTTTTTTTTTATATAAAGTGGTATACATAGATAATGTTAACTGTTGTGAAATCATCACAAACAGTTGTTGTTTTAATCAATTCATGAATCACTGAAAGTTAAATTTTTTTTATTAAAATGTTGAGATAATGTTAAAAATTGTGAAACTGAGGAAATTGATTATAATGAAGTTGTTATTGTAATAAATTCATGAATGATTTTATAAAAATATTTAGATAATATTAAGCGTTGTGGAAACGTGGAAATTTATTACAATACAGTTATTATTTTAATAAATTCATGAATCAATCTCCGTTAGATTTTAAAATAAAAATGTTTAGATAATTTTATGCGTTTGAAAATTGGGGAATTTGATTACAATAAAGTTGTTATTTTAATAAATTCATGAATCATTGCCCGTCAGATTTTTTTAAATAAAAATGTTGAGATAATATTAAGCGTTTGAAAATTGCGGAATTTGATTACAATACAGTTGTTGTTTTAATAAATTCATGAACCACTGATCATTAGATTCTTTTAAAATAATAATGTTGATATAATTTTAATCGTTTGAATATTGCGGAATTTGTTTAAAATACAGTTGTTATTTTAAATAAACTCACGAATCACTCCCCATTAGATTTTTGTAAAATTGTGTTAATGTTAAACATTGTGAAACTGAGGAAATTAATTATATTGTATTTCTTATTGTAATAAATTCATGAATCACTGGCCGTTATATTTTTTTAAATAAAAATGTTGAGATAAATTTAAGCATTGTGAAACTGCGGAAATTGATTTCAATGCAGTTGTTATTTTAATAAATTCAGTTAAATTTGTTTACAAAAATGTTTTAATAAACGTTGTGAAAATGAGGAAATTGATTATACTTGCCCGTTTTTAAGAAACTAATTATTATGATTCAATACAGCCAAACCTTTTCCCCACACCTTCTTCAAATTATCACACAATCTCATAATATCTTTACTGGATGAACTGATAAAAATAATTCAATCATATAGTGAATGAGATTGCTGAAATAAATTCTGACAGGTTTCCATTAGAATTGTATACATTTCTCAGATCTATCTGCTTGTCACGTTGGTTCGGTTTATAAATCTTCATATTTTACAAAACACTTTCACCGATTTCGATAGGTTCAACTCTCATTTTTACCTACATCCCGAACAGGTAATTTTAGGTAGAAAGCTGAAATCAGTTTTGCTTAGGTCCTTATATTTACATTACTATCAAAATCGTTGCAACCAATTTTGGTAAAATCAGAATATTTAGTTTCGGTATTACGGCAGATTTCTCTTGAAATTAAGAGCTTCAGTGGTATTGTTTTGTGGATGTTGTTAGGGGATAATATTTAGGGTATAAGAAAAGAATATTTAAATTAGTTAATACATAGTTAAGCTTATTAAAATTACTTTGCTTGAAACTAACAGTTATTGAATGTTCCAATAGCGAAAAACTAGATTGAACGGACTAGAGTAAAACGCCAGTCAAGAAACTTCGTATTTAACAAATCAGAAATGTTAGAAGCCGAGTACCAAGGAAATGACCAACTTGGAATTTCTGGGGACATCGTCATACCAATTTGAGAAAGAAAAAAGTAGGCAGTCAAGACAGGAAAAATAAGATTCGGATGTTAAGAGAAGGGAGAAATGAGTTGTAATGTGAAATGAATGTGGACGCTGGATATTGCATATCATATAAAAATTCGGTAAATTTAAATTGTAATAATTGTTGTTTTGTTATTAATAATAGCTGGGTCACTTCAAGAAGAGGAAATCCACTCAAACATTGGTACCCAGAAGTTGTCTTAAGTTTAGAAAACAGAAATTAATAATTATTATCAGTTGGAGGGGTAAGATTCCTACCTAGTGAGTGGACTATATTCCTAACTAAAACCATCCTAATTCCTAACACACCACGAAGGACAAACTTGATATCAGGGACCAACTTTTCTATCTACTTTAACCTTCATAGTTTGTACGCACGCTTTCAAGAAATCAAATGCAG
Source organism: Aphrophora alni (assembly GCA_963513935.1). NCBI lineage: Eukaryota > Metazoa > Arthropoda > Insecta > Hemiptera > Aphrophoridae > Aphrophora > Aphrophora alni. The sequence continues at coordinate 54,120,363 of OY740765.1, read as the reverse complement.
TTTTACGTTTTGTAAATTGTATCTTGAAAACGAACCTAAGGGTTCTGATGAAATGGAATGGATTTTGCGAGCTCTCAACTTTGAGAAATAAAATCCTATTTAAATAGAATTTCTTGTTATATTGTAAATTGTATTGTGAAAACATCTCTAAAGATTTTGAAAAATAGGATTTATTTAGCAAAGGTTTAAGCTTTAGAAATCAAATGCTGTTAAACTAGCAATTCTTATATAATATATTATTGTACTTATTATACTTAATATATTATTGTACTTATTATACTTAATATATTATTGTACTTACGTCTTGTGGCTTACTTGTAACTATATGTTACGCGTTTTGAAACTTATGTTTCATCTTCAGATCTTGCTCGTAAGAGGTCGTTAAAACATTAAAAACACTAAGAAACTTCGACCCTAGAAAATTCAGTAAAAATGTTTTCAAATCTCAAAAATGCCCCAAAAGTGTTTGTTTGGGGAGAAGGTTAGTTATTTAGAAAATTTTCAAATGTAAAGGTAGGTCGAGTGATACCTCATTTTAAAGGTCTCTATTTACTGATCATTTTGGAAAAAAGATTTACGTATCTTACTGCGTATGTACAGGATGTTCAAAAAGTAGTGTTTTTACTGTTATTTTTATTGTTACCACATAACATAGCCTACATAAACCAAATTTTTACCCTAGGTTCATGAGAAGACACCATTTTCAAAAATGTGCTTAAGTTGGCCCTTACTCAAATTTTTTAAAATTTTTTATAAATACAGACAATTTTGGAAAAAAAAAACAGATTAAAAGTCAAAAACTCCAAATAGTAGCCTAACGTTAGTCGTGAAGCACATCATTTAAAGGTCTTTCAAAAATAAACATTTTTTGTATTTAAAGTTTGACTTTATCTCTAACCTTTTCACATTGACGCGTGAAAGACTGTTTATTAGGCTGTACCTCTCTTATTGACCTTACTACTACTCATCCCTACGAAAATCACAACTAAAAACTGTAACTTTGGGTCATCAGTAACCACAGGGAAAATAATATTTGATTTTCAACAAAGTTTCTCATAACTACAAACCTTTTGTTTCCTCTGTTAATTTAACATGTAGCTTATTTTAGTCGTATAAGTAAAATGTTGATACTATTGAAACATGTTCACCTTAATTGTAAATTATACTTTTTTATAAAATAATTTTAAAATTTATTTAAATTTTTGAATTGAACAGTAAGTTATAAAAATAATGAACACGAAGACGTGTTTTGAGCTATGAAAGGGAAGAATAGCCTTGTCCCTTTCAAAAGAGAGTTAAAACATAATTTCTAAAAACTAAAACAGTATATCAATGACTTGCACTCCAACAATAAACTCTTATTTATATTGTTTCGGAAGGTTTAAAGGTGCTCAAACTGCAGCCCATTGCTTTCTAAACTAAGTTATACTCTGGATTTGAAGTTATCTATAGCTCGCAGTATTTCTTCACCACTAATTCAGTTCACAGCATCTCTAATTCGCTGCATCATGTCTTCTCTCGTTGTTGGTCGTACTGTATAAACTAGGTCCTTTAATCTACCCCACAAATAAAAACCCATACAAGTTAAATCAGGCAATCTTGGTGGATAGTTTATGGTACCACCCCTTCCAACCCATCTTCCAGGATATTGTTCGTCCAAACTTTGTCGCACAATTTGAGCATAGTGAGCTGGTGCTCCTGCATAAACCACATATTTTGTATGGTCTCTTCAGGGAAGTCTATTACTAAATTAAGTAAATGATCAACCAGAAAGTATTTGTAAGTATCTCCATCTAAGTTATGGTCCAAAAAATTTACCAACAAGTCTGTTACCAACAATACCACACCAGGTATTTAAAGTCCAATATCTCTGGTTGTCGATCTCTCGCATCTAGTATGGATTTTCGAATGCCCAATACCTCATATTGTGGCGGTTCACTTCATCATTACTCCGAAATGTAGCTTCGTCACAACAAAGAACGTAACTGAAAAAGTTTTGATTTTGTTGTAATTGTTCTCTAGTCCATTCAGTAAGGACACTTGAAAAAACTGACTGATAATAGCAGACTGCAAGTTTACCTGTCCCAAACAGTACTCACTCGTCCAAAACCAAACAAAGTAAGGAATAAAGATAAGACGGAACAAAGGTCATTTCAGTCCATATGCATTGAGATTGTTTATCATGAATATCATTGTTTGCTTCTCTTTTACCTGTTATGAATGAGAACTTCAATTTGTATCTGCTTAAAGATAAGGAAGCTACTAAATAATTTTTAATCGTACTTGGAAAATTTAAAATCATTTACACATTTCAAATGCAATGCTTATTTTTAATGAAAAATTATTTGCGTAAGTTAAAAATTAAGTGAATAGGAAAGACTGGTGTCAACATCCCCCTACCACCCCACCAAAAAATGGTAAACGTCATTGAGTAATAGGCGATTAAGAGTGTTGCAAAATAAGTTTCCCAGACGCCATTTTGAAACGGTTAGAGATTAAGTCAAACTTTAAATACAATTTTTGTTTTTGTTTTTGAAAGACCTTTTAAATGATGTGCTTCACGACTAACGTTACTATTTGGAGTTTTTGAGTTTTAATCTGATTTTTTTCTCAAAATTCTATGTGTTTTTTTAATTTGAAATTTTTTTAGTAAGGGCAACTTAAGCACATTTTTGGAAAGGGTATCTTCTCTTGAATCTAGGATAAAATTTTGGTTTATGTAGGCTATGTTGGTAACAATAAAACAAACTGTAAAGCACTTCTTTTTAGACGTTTTGTAACACCAAAGATAAGTAAGATAAGTTAAAACTTTTTTTTCAAAATGATCAGTGAAAAGAGACCTTTAAATTTAGGTATCACTCGACCTACCTTTATATTTGAATTTTTTTCAAAAACTACCCCCACCAAAAAAAGCATTATTGGGGTATTTTTGAGATTTGAAAACATTTTTACTAATTTTCTTGGGCCGAAATAGGGGGTGGGGGTAATAAGTTAAAACTAAAGCTACCCATACACTATCGAACTTGTCGCCCAACATGTTCGATAGTGTATGGGCGCCGTCCCAACATGCTCGACTGATTTGTTGGGTTGGGTGTTGGGCTCGACAGCCACGTCCAACTCGAGCCGCTCGGCGAACATGTTCGACAGTGTATGGGCGCCACCCAACCCAACACCCAACCTAACGTCAAATCGTTCGCCGGAACGGGCCCAGCTCGGTGTTTTAAATGAGTATTTAGTGGAATATTTTTAGTGCTTCACTCTGATAGTGAAGTTAAAAGTCCAAAAGTATAATATTTTATTTATAATAATAATTCAAAGCTAAACAAATTATCATAATGTTTAATCGTGACATGAAAACACGTTATACGGTATGGAAGGTAACCAAGGAGTTGTTTATTTTTTTGGTCAAGAGAGTTTCGTCTGTGACAAAGGTGAACTCCCGAGCGCTGCTTATCTTATCTTACCTTATCTTCGATTGAGATAACTAGTAGCGTGGGATTGTTTGTGCCGGATGGTTGTAATTGTTTATCAGAAGTGGATACACTGTTGCTCTGTCAGTCTGTCTAGTCTGGCTCAGTTTCCCTCCAGCTGACCTGGAGTGTGCGTTCTGGAAATTATGTCGTTTAATGACAATAAACCGTTTTGGACGGAATTTATAGAGCTCTACCGAGAGCAACGCAACTTGTGGGATGTCAAGAGTAAAAGCTACAGTAACAAACATATGCGAAATGAGGGTTATGCTCTTTTATTAGAAAAGGAGAAAGAGGGTTTCCCTGGTTGTGACGAGAAATTTGTGAAAGCGAAAATTGAATTGCTTAGGGCATCTTATGGCTAGCTTAAGGCTCTAGCTCGTTTGGTTCAGTCGCTATACCTTGTGCACGGGTGGTCTGATTCATTCTTTATAGTTACAAGTAAGTCACAAGACGGAGTAAGTACAATAATATATTATATGAATTCTGTGGCTTGGACACTAAATCTCTTTAAAAAATAAGTTTTAAAATAGTAATTCTTGTATGGTTGAAAATTGTATCTTGAAAACAAGCCTAGGGATTTTGTTGAAATGAGTAAAATTTAGCGAAGCCTCAACTTTGAGAAATTAAATGCTATTAAACTAGTAATTATTTTATGTTTGTAAATTGTATCGTGAAAACCAACCTAAGGATATTGATGACACGGGAGGAATTTAGCGAGGTCTAACCTTTAGAAATCAAATGGTATTAAACTAGCAATTCTTGTATGTTTGTAAATTGTATCTTGAAAACAAGCCTTAGGATTTTTATGAAATGGAAAGACTTTAAAGAGGTCTCAACTTTGAGAATACGAATGCTATGAAACTAGCAATTCTTGTACGATTGCAAATTGTAACTAGAAAACGACCCTAAGGGTTTTGATGAAATGGGATGGATTTAGTGAAATCTCAACTTCTCTTTTTGTGCGCCAGCAAATCGATTGGAGGCGCACTTGAAAAGACTAATATTGCATTGTTTGTCAGTGCGATTGGCTGATATAATGTTCAAAGCCTGTATCTCTGAATCGAGGCTACCTTCTTCCTATAGCACTCCTTTTACATTGCCTCCGCCCACACGGATGCTGCATACAATAACCTTGAGTGAAGTACTGTACTCGACAAACTTTTCTTCTTTTTTTTAGACCACTTACGTATATTAGGCACTAACCTTACAAGATCCGCGCGAGTATCTACAACTTTTGTAGTAATTTTCTCAATATGAGGCCCAAAACTTAGTCTATTCCACTTCTACTCCTAAGTAGAACCACTTCATGTGCTTCTTCTATTATATATTTTTCACATCAATACGTACTTTTTGGAGCGTGAAGCATCGTCTTTGTGTCATCAAAACAGCTACGGTTTTGTCTACTGTTAACTCTAGGTTTCTTGAATCTTTATCCCCATTTAACCTATACAAAGCCTCATTTACTCTTATCTTTAATATGTTCAAATCCTTGCTGCTACATATTATAATATTGTCATCTTCGAATATTATCAGCTGGGTATTTTCTGGCAGTTCTGTTTCCAGTATAATACATGATATTCCATAAAAAAAGGCCCTATACAGAGATTGGCACACGAGAAGAGCCCTGGCGTAGAAGTGAGTCATGCCCGGTTTTGAGTTCTGCGCATGCGCTGCCGATGTAATCCTAACCTACAAACATTAGGCCCATTACAAACATTTGGAATATCGCACCCCTGGAAACAATAGCGCCGGGGGATGTTTGTCAACAACCAATAACCAATTCTTTCCCTGTGTCTTTATGCAGTAACAGTCCGAATATTATACGTAAAATATAATTATACAAATTTATAATTATATATACTATTTAGTTTTACCTAGATGTATAAATTTACCACAGTTTATAATATATTAGAAGTGATAAAATAAGTACTTACAACTATATAGTTATTTTAAAATAGGCAAAGGTGTTATTAAGATATGTGTACAAAATATATTAAGTATTTGTTTCTGCAAAGTAATTTTCTGTAAATCCGACGTTTTGTGATAGAAAATGTTTTTAGGAATGGCCGTAGCGTTTTGTCCTGCCTTCAGCCAGGGCTCTTCTCGTATGCTGATCTCAATACCTTATCCTTGAGGAGCGCCGCATGTCATCGGCTCATTGAAAGGTATTAAAATTTTTGTAAAATAATTAGTTTAGGTTAGAGAATAACTAACTTTTTGTTAAACAAAGGTAGATACATCACATACAATAAAATCACCTAGTAATAGTTTAAGGAACGAAGGATACAGTTATAAATATGTAATTTGTTTTATTTTACAAGAAACACAGTTTTAAAACAGAAGAAATATGTACGAGCGCAAATCAAATTTTTGTGTTAGTCAGCCATCTTGATACGGAGTTTACCCTAGATGCGGGATAAAACATACTTATTCAGGGTGTAAATACAATACAATCGTTCATGGAGTATGAAACATTACCGATAATGGGATTTAGAAAATCATGTTACCCCACAATATCAGGCAATCCCGAAGTACCCTACCGGGATCAACACCTTTCTTCATCTAGTCTTGAGTTATCATCGAGATCCTGTGCTTGACCATCTCTTGTTCTCTTCCGACCCTGACGCTATTACAGTATTTGAGACGTAACTTCCCAATTTGAAAAAAAAGTTGTTAGTTTTATATTGAGGAGCATATTATGCTCTGTTTTGATTGTATAAAGAGAGGATTGATTTAATTAATAACATAGATTAGGTGCTAAAGAGCTTCCAACGTTTAGTAAGAACCACATAGTATAACTAACTACTTGCTTATAGAATTAAAGAAATCATAATAATTAGTATGTTTATTAAAACATAATAACTAATCATGTTTCTGGTTATAAAGAATGAAACCACAAAGTAAACAACTGATAGACAACACATACACACATCATGAGTCATACAAAACAAGATCCAGCAATAGCGCGATTAATTTCGTTTTCAAGGCCTTAAGTCATACAACACCAGATACAGCAATAGCGGGATCCACTAAAACATAGAATCATTAAAACATATAACTCAATAGCCATTTAACCAAACGTTATGAAATTTTATGTATGAATTTGAAATATTTTCGATGCAATAGTGTTTATAACAGTTATGTAAACTAGTGCAAAGCAAATAATGTGAAAGAGGATTCGATATCACAACACGTGATACACACTTTATACTGATGTATATAAAAATTAAGTTTGAAAGATTTCCTCTTGGAGAATAATTTTCGTAGGTGGGAGAAAACTAATCGATTGAAATAGTCAACACGGTGAGAAACTTATTATTCTATGTTCGTTGTGCACACAAAGCAATTGAGTAGGCTAGTTTTAGAAAACAATGATTCGCCACTAAAGTCAGATTTAGCAAGTATCTGCTTCAGAAAAACCTCACGGCATGGAGGTTGCCTCGTTTTATAGCAACTACTCCATAGACCACTCTTAGGCGTACTCTAGACTTCTTACTTCGTACGCATGGGTGCAGGACGCGCGCGCGTGTGTATTTGTAAGTACTGTACTGAGCATACGTATAACGGGGGGGGATATATAATGAATTATATGATTGCCAATTAGAAATAAGTCAGTACATTTGTATGTGTATGATAGAGTATCTATATTGAGCATACTTACAATGGGGGGGGGAATATATAATAAAATATATGACGACCAATTATAAATAATTCAGTACATGTGTACGTGTGTTATAGAGTATCTGAAAGTAGCATACTCATAATAAGGGGGGGGGAATTTCTAATGAATTATATGACTGCCAATTAGAAATGTCAGTAGATGTGTATGTATGTGATAGAGTATCTGTATTGAGGATACATACAATGGGGGGGGGGAATATATAATAAATTATATGACTGCCAATTAGAAATAAGTCAGTACATGTGTATGTGTGTGATAGAGTGTCTGTATTGAGCATACTCACAATAGGGGGGGGGGATTTCTAATGAATTATATGACTGCCAATTAGAAATAAGTCAGTACATGTGTATGTGTGTTATAGAGTATCTGAAAGTAGCATACTCATAATAAGGGGGGGGAATTTCTAATGAATTATGCGACTGCCAATTAGAAATGGCAGTAGATGTGTATGTATGTGATAGAGTATCTGTATTGAGGATACATACAATGGGGGGGGGAATATATAATAAATTATATGACTGCCAATTAGAAATAAGTCAGTACATGTGTATGTGTGTGATAGAGTGTCTGTATTGAACATACTTACATTAGGAGGGGGGGATTTATAATGAATTACATAACTGTCAATAAGAAATAAGTCAGTGCATGTATATGTGTGTGATAGAAAATCTGTATTGATCATACATACAGGGCCGTGGAGAGAACCCAAGGGCCCCAGGGACAAATTTTCGCGGGCCCCCGTCAAATAATAAATTCACTCCTGAAACCCCACCTCGTCATTTATAATAATGCAACAAACATATTTTGTAAAGATATTTTATATAATATATTGTGTAATTGATGACATGTGATATTTTTGTTATTCATTAAAATATAATAAATAATTTTATTTAGTATGATTCTGTCTTTTGAGGAGTAACTGTGCTTAATTCTTTACTGTTTTTTTTTCTTTGAGTTTTATTAATAATACGATATTTTTAATTTACAGTTATTTCTAAAAATAAAAAATACTTTTTTGAATGTTAATATATTTGTATTTTAGTTATCCTTATCCTTATACAAATAATATATATAGCCTACATATCAACATATGCTATAGAAATTTGGGAAGTAATACAGTACTGTTTGTAAATAGATAAGTACCGGTACTAAATAGTTAAGAAAATGTATTATTAAATAAAGTTAAAGACAAATTTAAGACTAAACATGAATTTTTAATCAACTAATTATAAATAGAAAGGAAACTAAAAATCTAATAATTCGAATTTTCTGATTTTTAGACTAATAATCCATTTGATTTTATTCTTAAAGTAAATTTAGTAGGTAAAAAATAAAACTTGGTCACCCCGCCCGGGCCCCCTCCAGGTCCCGGGCCCCAGGGCTACAGCCCTGGCTGCCCCCCCCTCTCGTCGGGCCTGCATACATACAATGAGAGAGTATTTATAATGAATTATATGACTGCCAATTAGAAATAAGTCAGTACATATGTATGTGTGTGATAGAGTGTCTGTATTGAACATACTTACATTAGGCGGGGGATTTATAACGAATTACATGACTACCAATTTGAAAAAGTTCAAATGAAAAAGTTTGTATAATTTGGGTTCATATTATTTTAATGTCAAATAACGTGATTATTGACATTTTCAATTTTAATAAATACAAATTTAATCATAATTAAGAACACAATAGTTCAATTGGAGTAATTGTACATTAACTGCTTACTTTTTAAAGGAAAGAGCAACAATGCAAAAATGTAGCTAACAGATGTAACAATTTTAGCAACGTAAGGGAAAGGCACTGACTTTAAAGACTTTGCATTCGTATAAAGAGGGAAAGACACTGTAATGAGTTACATTCTTGTAAGACACATAATATATGTTCGTGTGTATGTTATAGTATATGTACTGGGCATAAATATAAGTGGAGAGGGGTTTTGAAATGATTCTTGATTAAATTTTGGGTTTTCTTTATACATTTGTTGTACTAAAGGTATGGTTTGAACGTTATTCATTTACTTTTTAAACTTGGTAGTGTCGGTTTCACGGTGTTGAAAAACGTTTTGAGACGTTCCTTTTTTATTTGTAATCATACAAGTAAAATAATGTATGGATCGATTTATAAGTGGCTGTCATTGAATAGTATCCCTTTGTCCTGTAATGTCGTGTATACTAAATTACTTACATATTTACAACCATGTAGATATAAGAATAACCTACCAATATTTATGAGCGTAATATTGTACAGCATAAAATGTAAGTACAGTAATTTGCTGTTATCACTTCTTTTTATTTTGTTATAAAACATGTTTCTATGTATACTAACACAAAAACTAAACGAAAGAGATCAATTACTTACCATATTTACATTCTTCATATCCTTGAGATGTTTCTAGTTCTATGGTGATAATAAAAATGATCATAAGGTTGTATAAATGAGGTCGACAATAAATATATACTGAAAAACTTTATTCTTTGGTGTATTTAAAATCAAATTCCTTTGATATATAATCAAATATTAATTTAATATAATATATATTCTGTAAAGTTATATTTTTTACCAATTTCAAAAATGAGATTCACTAAGATTCAAAAACAAATGAAAACGAACACGTGAAAATGTTTTTAAAAAAATATTTTTTTCTACATAGGTAATGGGCTAAATTCCCAAGAAACCTCACCCAAACATATACAAAAAAAGTAAAACACATAATTAACTAACTTCACCTGAGGTAATGTAGCATTATTTTTACCTACTGGCAATTAACAGTTTGTGGATAAGTTGTCTAGCGACTGATGCTAAACAGATACAAAGAAAAGTTATGAAATTAAGTGGAACTATTTTTTTACAAACGTTCAATAAAAAAATGTATCTGAATAAAAATTTTGAATAAATTCTGGCTTACTGATTATTGTATGTAACTATTATAAAAAAATAAAATAAATAATTAAATGTTTGTTTGTTAACTTTTAAAATGATTTCAATGCGTGTATAAAATAAAGGAATGTACAGTACAGTAAACATTTCTGTAAACAACAGTGTATTAAAGAACAATGGTGGTAGCACGTGATAAAATATAACTGTAAATCGTGAAATGTGCTTTATTAGAAACGAAATGGAAACCGTCTAATTTCTCTCATCCACCTAATTTCGTGGCTGCGAGTATAGAGAGTGATAATTGTTGTTAAGATGTAACTTATAGTAGCCTATATGTTTGAATTATTGCTAAAATCAAAAGATATTGGAATATCTTTAAGCTTACAAACAATAGTAATGTAAGATTACAACTCCCAGTCATTCCCGGTAAAATCAGAGCATAAAATATTACATTTCAAGAAATCAAATCATTTCAACCAATATTATCTAATAAGTTAAGATTTTATAATAGGAGAGGGGAGAAAAAAATTTCGGAGAGTTTCAGGATCTTAACTAGAAGACCATAAACATTACAAATACAAATAATAATGAAAATCTAAACATATAGAGTGTTCGGAACAAGATGAACTGGCTAATCATTTTCGGATTATATACATCAAAACGATAAAAAAATATCAATTAACATCTAGACAAATTCCGCTTCATTATCCGTCTATCCACCATTTCGTTCTTTTACATAAAAACATAACTCAAAAAGTACCCGTAGATAAGATTTCGAGTTCAGATTTTGTATGTTACGTTTTACGAGTGCACCAAACACACAAAGACTTTGTATTCATAATTTTCAAAATGGCAGTCATTTAAAACTTTTAACTACGAATATCTCCAAAACCGTTAACTTTAAAAATATTTTGAACGGCCGCCATTTTGATAATGTATAAAAATTATTTATACTCTGTAAATTACATCTTTCATTTCATCTTTACTCCTTTCACTATATTTATTTTCATAAACTTAAAAATGTATTCTTAATAAATTAAAGGTATATTATATACAATACAAATAAAGGTATAGAGAGTGTCACAATAAACCTTAGCTCGATGTACAGGATTGGATTCTACATATCCAAATAAATGAAAGTTGTTCAGTAACTTTTTTCGAATTCGTCTTTAAGGCTTTTTGTTAAAGGTAACGGTTTTGGAGATATTTGACGTTAACATTTTTAAACGGCCCCCATTTTGAAAATTATAAATATAAAGTATTTGTGTTTGTGTTTGGTACACTTGTAAATCATATAGTGAAAGGAGTAAAGATGAAACTAAAGGCTAATTTACAATGGATAAAATAGTGTTTTGTAATAATATATCAAGTGTTGGGATATGGGCCTTGTGTGTAGGGACATGTTGTTGAAGAATGTTAATTAATTATTATTAAAAGTAAACTAATATTGTATAAAATAATTCCAAGGGGTAATTTAAACAAATTATTATTATATTTTATAATTTACAAAAATATAGGTGTTAAGTAAGAGTTTATTATCTGCCCTTAGAGAGATAAGGAAATCAAAAAGAGAAAAAATTTCCCAATTCGCTTTTGAGCTATTTAAATCCAATCCTTTGAGTACATGGTCAAATTATGTGTCTCGCGAAAAATGTACAATTGGTGTTTAGAAATATGGGTTTATAATATTGTCTATTTTCAGCCAACTAATGTAGAACTTCAACTAGCCTATATACATGTATTTTTATATATAATTTCAATCTAAAATTACTTATAAATTTAGTTGTATGTATTCTTAACATTGTGTGGTTAATGGTAATATTATATACATCCTTAATATTGAATAGTTAAACATTTCACAAAATAATAGTTGTCTTTGTGTATCCATCAACAATAATTACAAATCTCAAACACTTTTGCAAGCAATGTAAAAAATCCACTAAAAAACGTCTGGACAACAAATTTCCAATATAAATTCTACTTTGTTCACTCAGCATTATTTTGAATTTCTATTGGGAAGGTTTGTTTACTCCATATTTCCATTAAAATGATGTTGCAGTCGATTGGGGTTTAAGTACGTGTCCAAAAATTAAACTTGCCCAAAACTAGCTTCTTGAATAATATTAATTTTTCCAAAATCTACTTTGTTTTTATACTCACTTGTTCAAAATTAGACGAAGGGTAAAATTTTTGAAACACCTGGTATTATACATGGTGATTCGGAACTGTACGGAAATCTCTCGGGAAATGATTCTTTACCTTAAAATAAGATAATGTTCACATAAACATAGGTCAAAAACGCTTCATTAGCGAGTTCCAGCTAGCTATCGCCCGGATTTCTGATCAACTGCCGGTCTGATATGCGGCCATATTGAATTTCACGGGGCATAAATTACGACGCAAATTTGGTGGTCCTATTAGTTTCGTGACCTGAAAACTAGGTCCCAGAATCGTATCTCTTCTAGTTTTTGAAATATCATTGTAAACCCAAAAATATAGTTCAAAAATTTAATTCTGAGTTAATTGATAGAAATACCATACATATAGGAACTTTTTTAAATAGCCTAATGTGGTGCTTAAGGCCTAAAATAAGAAACGATTTGGAGACTCAAAATTATCGGAATTCACAAATGTTTTATTTTCAGTCTATTCTTGGGTGTTTCAGACAATTGCTAAGAAATTAAACAGAAAAAAAAATAATAAAAAAAGGCAATATGGTTTTTCGTTGAAAGAGAATAATTGTTTCTCTTCGAGTTAGTCGACATTTTACACTTCCGCCATTTTCAAAATGTCAAAAATACATTCTTAGATTTTCTGGTATACTGGTAAAAGATTGCATATATAATGTGAATACAAAACCTTCACTCACTATCATATCTAGGCCTACTTCCAAAGATATAGTGTCTTTTTAAAACAAAAACAAAATTGCCGACAGTCAGGAAACGAAGCAAACTTTTTATCTTATTTTTAGCTATAGAATGATTCCCTGAGAGATTTCCGTGGAGTTCCGAACCACTCTATATAAACATGATAACGAACGAAACCCGTATTTTGTTTTTGAGGGTATGTTTAGGTTAGGTTAGGTTGTGGGATCTCAATGCCTCAACTTATTCAATACAGACAGAGATTAGCAACATTTGAATACGCGATGATTTTTGTTACAATATTGAGAAGAACTAGGGTGCCGAATGTGTTATTGAGGAACGTGGTCGAGTTGGTGGCAAAGAGATTCATCCTGTTATCCAAATCTTTCTGAGCATTCAGTAGGCCTACTTACGAGAGGATTATTTAGTGAGATACAACCTAAACATATTGGAGTTGTCAGAACGAGACGGCAAAACAGCTCCTGTAAGAGTGGGGACATGTTTGTAAAGCCTGAGGTCTTTATTGGTGCCGATTCCATGGTCTTCGTAGCCTAAGGAGAAATACTTGCGACTCCGATGTAATTTGTTTAGCCTGACCACCATATATATAAACTACCATTCTCTATTCATTAGAGGTGAGCAATTGTATTCGGGTAAAGACATAGGATAACTTTCTAAGGATTGATTGTTATAACTAAATTGTGTAATATCTGAATAACTCGGCGCTTGCAATATACTGTCCTGAACAGGTTCTATCCTCTTTGATTGGTTACTTCGAGCTTTGTTTGTAGAGATTGGCGAAGTGTGTCTAGAATGTTTATGTTTGTATCTACGATTTTGAAACCAAATCTTCACTTGTGTGGAGCTGAGTTTGATTGTATTTGCCATATGTTCCCTCTCCGGTGCCGACAGGTATCGCTGCTGTTTGAAACGCCTTTCCAATTCATAAACTTGAGCCTGCAATAACAAATAATTTGTATTCAGTGAAAAAATATAACTATTATGGTAACTAATTTAAATATTAAAATATCATTTCTTCTACCGAATGAGTGAGTGTATAAAGGAATACATTTTTTAATGATTTTTACAATCAAAAAATTTTTTTTTTTTATGTAGACAATAATAACATATTGTTTTGTTCAAATTATTTGTTTGCTTTCTACGAAAAAGACGTCTCAAAACACTGGTAAATTAGAAATTAAGCAGCCATCTTGAAACCATAAGAAATAAGAACATTAAAATAATTAACCTTCAATTTTACAAGACCTTTCATTGTATGTACAACCCGACTTATTATGTGAATGGAAAATTGTTAGAAATAGGTATTTGAATTGGAGTAATTTGTTCAAATGTTTTGAAAAAAATGTGAATAAACAAATATTGTAGTGTTATACATCAACGTATCTATGACTAGTTAACAAAACGGCAGGAAGCATTTCATTGACCTAATATTGTACTTTTATATGTCAACGTGTCTATGACTAGTTGGCATGACGGTGGGAAACAGTTAAATAAACAAATATATTAGTGTTATACATCAACGTATCTATGACTAGTTAACAAAACGGCAGGAAGCATTTCATTGACCTAATATTGTACTTTTATATGTCAACGTGTCTATGACTAGTTGGCATGACGGTGGGAAACAGTTAAATAAACAAATATATTAGTGTTATACATCAACGTATCTATGACTAGTTAACAAAACGGCAGGAAGCATTTCATTGACCTAATATTGTACTTTTATATGTCAACGTGTCTATGACTAGTTGGCATGACGGTGGGAAACAGTTAAATGAACAAATATATTAGTGTTATACATCAATGTATCTATGATTAGTTAACGAAACGGCAGGAAGCATTTCATTGACCTAATATTGTACTTTTATATGTCAACGTGTCTATGACTAGTTGGCATGACGGTGGGAAATAGTTAAATGAACAAATATATTAGTGTTATACATCAATGTATCTATGATTAGTTAACAAAACGGCAGGAAGCATTTCATTGACCTAATATTGTACTTTTATATGTCAACGTGTCTATGACTAGTTGGCATGACGGTGGGAAATAGTTAAATGAACAAATATATTAGTGTTATACATCAACGTATCTATGATTAGTTAACAAAACGGCAGGAAGCATTTCATTGACCTAATATTGTACTTTTATACGTCAGCGTGTCTATAACTAGTTGGCAGAAAGGTAGGAAACATTTCAAAGAACAATTATTGTATTCTTATTACCTGAGTAAATAGTATCCTTGGTTTCCTTTTCGGTTTAGTTCCACTCAAATGATTCTTCTTCTGCTGTGGATTACATGGATTTCTGGAGATGCTATTTTCTGAAATAATGTGTAAATACTAGTAAGACGTGGAATAATGTTTGTTGTTATGGCAACAGTTACGTCTGCTGTGATTTGACAGACTACAGGCGCTGCTTGATTAAGTTTTAAGTAGATAGTACATAGAATAAAAAAATAATATGTTATAGTAACAGTTGATGTGAATTTAATTGAATTTTGGAGTTGTTCGTTTCTGAAATAATGAAGAAATGCTAAATACAATACTAAAAATGTTATATTACCTGTCACTTTGTTGTGAATTAACTGAATTTTCGAGCAGTTTTACTTATGATACAGTTACATCTCCTATGAATTCGGTAGACTTTTGGAGCTACTCATTTCATAAATCATACGTAATGCTAAATAGAATTTTAACAGATTATGATAGAGTTACTTATTCCATGAGTTTTTTATTCTTTGTTTTCTATAACTTAAGTAGTATTGAATCAATCATTTGCATTTGGTCTAATACCATAATAATCAAGTTTATGCAGTGTTAGGGTTGGTTCCTCTAAACTGCCTGGGTTCTTTAACTTTAAACTAAATAAATCATTGGTTCAGTTATCTAATTAATGGTTCTTTATTATTAAATTTATCTTCACTATATCTCTTAGTTCTCTTACATACTAATTACTAATATCTTATTCTTCTTAAATACTAAGAATCCAGAATTACTTTAATTGTTGACTCACAGATCTGATTCTACGTTATAGTTTGTCTTGTCTCTGAAATAATTACAAGGTTTATTACACGAAGTTTTTCTCACTCTGCTTGCATTCTTGTGGATGCTCATCCGAAGTCTCAATACTCCTAGGAAGCTTTTACTCACCAAGTCAGTCTGGCTATCTTCAAGAATTCCTGCATACTTTCTCTTGATCAATCTTGGCCCACTGA
Organism: Aphrophora alni; assembly: GCA_963513935.1. Lineage (NCBI taxonomy): Eukaryota > Metazoa > Arthropoda > Insecta > Hemiptera > Aphrophoridae > Aphrophora > Aphrophora alni. The sequence goes on along the minus strand of OY740765.1, from coordinate 54,104,228 downwards.
CTACGTTTCCTCTCACCCATGGGTTTATATATCATTGTAGCATCAATGATGTCTGCCTTCCTTGGAAGGTAAGCAATTTTATCATTTGTCCAGGCCTGCCACAATAATTATTGTCATACTGGCTTCTTAAAAAAAACTTAGACCATATTACTAACTAAAACTATCCGAATTTCTAACATCACCGGCGCCTTACAAACATCGACCAAAGTTACAAAATAAGTCATTTTATAAAAATAAACAAAATATTCAATACCACACACAAAAATAAATCACCACTATACCTAAATATTGTATCTCAACTGACATACATACATTTCATACAAATAATTTCAAAAATAAATAATAAATTTTTACAATTAGCAACAATTTTCATACATCAAAACAACTTATGTCACATTTTTAATGCTTATACTTTCAAAACAAACTATATTTCTGGTGTTCTTAAATTTAAATTTAGTTTAACATGATATCCAATATACAACAATATACATCGTAACTCCATAAACAATACCAATATACATTGTAATAAAACCATGGAACAACAGATGCTAAGCAAATATTCACAAATAAGTACAATAATATTCTTCCTCGGCTCCATTTTCATGATGTGAATCAGCAGGAGAAGAAATCCTCGTCTTCCATAAAACTTTGCTCAACTTGTGAACTTCTCTCTGTCTTTTAGCCTTGATATAATTATATCTATACTGTCTATTAATAATATAAGAGAACTAAGAGATATAGTTAAGGTGAATTAAATAATAAAGAACCATTAATTAGATAACTGAACCAATGATTTATTTAGTTTAAAGTTAAAGAACCCAGGCAGTTTAGAGGAACCAACCCTAACACTGCATAAACTTGATTATTATGGTATTAGACCAAATGCAAATGATTGATTCAATACTACTTAAGTTATAGAAAACAAAGAATACTTTATACAGATTCTTGTGATTCGCACTACTCATCTAGGGAAATTAATTCTCGAGGAGTCCCCATGGATCTATAATGGGCCGTTTACTCTTTTTGGTCTTTGCGAACGACCTGCCTCACAATATTGGGGTAGCAAAAACTGTTATGTTTGCTGATGTCACCACTTTTACAGTTTTGGGAAAGAATATTATTAATTTAGAAGAATCTGTCACTTCATCGTTAATTATGACAGAATATTGGATCTTACTTAACAAATAGTATATTATTTTAATAAAAATAAAAAACAATTCAATTCAGTAATATACGTTACCGTAACATGTTGTTATTGTACATCTTATTAATATATATTTACTATATTATAAATAACAGTTCCTGAAGACCGTGGATTTAACAGCAGTAATCTGTTATCACAACTTGTTTTGCTTTCGTACGTTTTATAATTAGTTATTCAAAATATTAGAAAATGATCGTTCTAGAAGTTCGTCTCATTAATAGCAGTAAAATCTGTAAACACAACATATTATTATTGTGCGTAATTAATATTTATTATATATATCAGAAACTAACAGTTCTAAAAGTCTGTCACATTGACATCAGTTACCACTACATGTTATTATTGTACGTGTTATTACTATGTATTCAAAATCTTAGAAATAATTGTTCCTGAAATTCATAGAATTAACAGCAGTAATAACTTTACCACATCACGTTATTATTTATTGTAAATATTTGAAATTACAGTTTTAGAAGTCCGTCTCATTAATAGCAGTAACATCTGTTAACACAACCTATTATTATTGTGCATCTGATTAATATTTATTAAAAATATCAGAAACTAACAGTTCTAGAAGTCTGTCACATTAACATCAGTAACACCTACCTGTTACCACAACATGTTATTATTGTACGTGTTATTACTATGTATTCAAAATCTTAGAAATAACTGTTCCTGAAATCCATAGAATTAACAGCAGTAATAACTGTACCACATCACGTTATTATTGTACGTTTTATTACTATTTATTCAAAATATGTGAAATGACAGTTCTAGAAGTCCGTCACATTAACAGCAGTATTTTATAAATTTTTATTTATTGAAGTTTTGATGTTGTTGTCCTTCTTTAGTTGATGCTACCTTCACCTTCTTACAAAAACTATTACTTTCTAATATTTAGAATAATTAGTAATAAGACGCAAAATAATAATATTTTGTGGTAACACAAAATACTGGTGTTTATTTGAGGGAATTCTGGATCTGTTAGTGTCTAAGATACACAATAAATATAAAGACGTACAATAATAACATGATATGGTTACAGATATTACAGCTGTTACTTCCACGGATTTCAAGAACTGTTATTTCTAAGATTTTTCATACATAGTAATAATACGTAAAATAAAAGAATGTCATGGTAACACATATTACTACTATTATTTTGACAGACTTCTCGAACTCTTATTTTCTGAGATGTTGAATTATTTGTAATAAATCATTCATAATTACCATATTATGGTAACAGATTCTTCTATTGTGACTTTTACAGACTTCTGGAACCGTTAATATCTTAAATTTAGAGTGAATAGTAATAATACATTCAATAATAACAAGTTATGGTAACATAAAATGGTTTTACGCACTTCTGTGAGTTTTTATTAGTTTTTATGATTCTGAATAAAACGTAATAGAGCGTGCAATAATAACATGTTTTAGCAACAGATGTTACTACTGTTAATTTGATGGACTTCTGGATCTACTAGTTTTTGAGATTTTGAATAAATAGTAATAAAACATTCTATTATAACATACTTCTTCAGTGAATTTAACGGACATCTGAGTTAATTTCTGAGATAAATAGTAATAAGACCTACAATAATAACATTATGTACTGCCGTGAATTTGGTGGACTTCTTTAACTGTTATTAGTAATAAATATATGTATTGTTATGTTATTAACATGTTATGGTTACCCATACGTATGCTTTGAATTTGACGGACTTTTGGAACTGTTAATTTCTGAAATTTGGAGTTAATATTAATATGGCTGCAACAATAACATGTTAGGTACCAGATACTTCTCCTGTTAGATTAATTGATTTCTGGAGCAGTTTATTTCTGAAAGTTTGAGTAATTAGTAATCGCACATACAATAATAACATGTTATGGTAACTGATACTTCTAATGGGAATTTGATAGACTACAGGTTCTTTTTTGAAATAAATAGTAAAACTATTTAAATAATCATATAGGGGTATCCGAAGATAGATTGATGTCTTTTAAAGGCACATTATAGACCAAAATATTTAAAAAAATGATGGAAGAATTCTTTTTTCTCTTTATGAAAATCTATTTCGACTGTACTATGATATCATCTGGACATGTGTGTCAATGCTTGGTGAATGAGCAAACCACATGGCTCTCATTTACCTGTCATCGAAAGCAATTGAAAATTACAGACTTTTCTTTGTATTCTTCCACTACCACCACACTCTTATTAGTTTTAAATATCATTAAACATTTAGATAAAAAGCTGTTACCAGCTCCAAGAACCAGTTGTAAAAGAATTGCGTCAAATCGAAGGTAATTTACACTCACAGTTTAGAGATTTTGGTGTTGTATAGGGAATCCTAGACCTTTGAGTAAATTCCGAAAGACTAAAAATGAGAATGTAATAAATCATCCCATACCAACAGTCAAAAGGTAGTAATTTTAGACCGGGTTTCTCACTTTACTAATATCAATAACTAAAATATTATTACACAAATTTAATAAGTCAACAGTCGTCAAAGGTTAGATAAACCACTTGAAGGTCTAGTATACATAATAATTATGTAGGTAGCTTCCATATTAACATAATAACCGTACGCTACATGCAAATTGTTTTACTTATCTACATTTTAGTTATATCCTAAATTTTTAATACATGAAAATTTCAAAATGACGTTTAGATCATCAAAGTACGTTGTTGATGAATGACGTTGTTTGGTGGCTAAACACCAAAGTAATGGGGTTTAGTTCAGACAAGAGATTTATGTACTCCCCTTGTGGTTTAGGGGAGTATACTCCTGACTGTTATTAAGGTTGAAGATACTAAGGATCTATCCCCACCATAATCCTTTCTGAGGGTTTAAGTAGGTCGATATGTTGCATTAAATTAAAAAAATTATTAATTAATTATTAAAAAGTTATACGTCCTGTAGCCTTTAGCCACTTTGAAAAATAAGAGTATTTTTATTACATAAATAACAGACATGTCGTCTGTACCGACAGCCCCATTGTTTTTATTGCGTCTTTTTCATGGGAAAAAATTAAAATGTTATACGTCTTGTCCGGCCACTTTAAAAATAAAAAGTATTTTTATCGTGTAAGTTACTATATAACAGACATATCGTTTGTGCTGAGTTACTTTTCATTGCAAAAATTTTAATGTTGTAAGTCTTGTTCGGAAACTTTGAAAATAAAAGTATTTTTATCATTTCTGTTGACATTTCTATAGATTATTTTCTCCTCTTCTAAATATATACTTGTTTGACGTTTTGTATAACCTTATTTATTGCTAAATTTGATTTTTGCGTATTAGTTACAGTATATATTTATTTAACGTGTTTTGTAACATCATTTGTTCTTAAACTTGGGTTTTTTTAATTAAGTGTGATATATAATTGGTTAACGTTTTGTGTAACCTTATTTGGCGTTAAACCTGGGTTCTGGAGATGAAAGAACTGTTTGAAAGGTTGTCTCACTTAATTGTCTATACTCGTAGATCTGGGTATTTTTCTTTAATATAATAATTTTATAGGATGTTGAGTGTGCATAAATTCTCGTACATTACTTTATAATCTGTGTTTAATGACACCTCTAACTTATTTGTATTATTTTAATGAGTGTTTCCTTATTTATTTATTCTTGGTTGGTGTTGTTTTTATTTTATAATTTTTTTTTATTTTTTTTATTATTATTTTTTTTTGTATAGGCTCGATTTTTTTTAACGGGTAAAGATCAACATTTGACAAGTCCATGAATGAGATTTGTCATACATATTTTTCATTAGGTAAATTTTAATAATGATAATACATGTTTAATCTCCGTGGGTCATAGAACACACATATCTGATACAAATATATTATATTTATTTTTTGTTTGCCTTTCTAAATTTAGCGCACTCCATCATGTAAGTTATTATGTTGTGCATAATTAAAGTGTCTAAATCGTTATTACAAGGGGCTTTCCAGCAATGGCAAAACTCCAGTAATTTACTTAGCTTTTCTGTGATAAAATTTAATTAACGTAAGACACACTCCACTTTAACATTAGAATTTTTTATACAAATGTCTCATTTATCCAGACATTGATCTATAAGGAATTTAATGTAATTTACAAAATTGTTACTAAAGTGAACTTTCACATCGATCTTTTTTATATTAAATACTACTTAAAACTTAGGATTGTCCTCTAATTTAATTTACAATCCAAATATGTAAACTTGTCTACATTTATTATTCCTACATTTCAATTTATTAAACAACGTTCAAATATGTATGTTCTAGGCTCTTATATACTTGTGTTGTATAATATATTAATACAATTTTATTTTCAATGTTTTACTGGATTTTTTAAAATAGCTTTTTATTAAATGTTTTACACCAACAGGCCTATAAAGCAATATCACTGTACTATGAGAATTAGATTTAATCACATATTGAGTTCACTGGATACACGTTTCATTTCGTTTAAACAAATGAATTACTTAACATTAGGCCTACCAGCTAAAACGTATTTTGCGTGTATGCCTGAGAATGTAAAGCTATTGTTTTAAGTCCTTGTGAATACTCTAAAAAATTAATTTTACACGAGGTTCGTTAGAGGTGTAGTGTATGGTTGGGAAATTATAAATTAAAACAAATTAGTCCTTAGTTATTTATGAGGATAGAAAGATTGATTATTTTGATTTGATACAGCAAATAAAAACCTATATATTTTTTTTTAATTTCTGAGTTTCCCATGAATATGAGGTCCCCCTTATAACCATATTTTTTCTTAACGTTTTAAGGGGTTTTTATATTAGGGGAGGGGGTTCAAAATAATTCAAAAATCAGGCTTGGTGGAGATTAGGCTAGTGAAAATTAAATGAAAATTGGTTGAATTATTTGACTTCTAGAGAAAATACTTACAGACATCCTTCCTATGTATCAGAGATGGATCTAAACCGAAAATGTTTTACATTTGTATTTGTAAAACAAACCAGTGCCTTTATAAATATATAGGGTGTTTCCAAACTACGTTCCAAAACTTCAAGATATGGTTCCATGTGTCAAAATAACTAAACAAGTTCTTATCAACATACGTCTTAAAATGTTTAATTTTCCACCTGTCCGCCATTTTGTGGTTTTACAAAAAAATCATATTTTTGGAAATAAATTAGATACCGAGTCCAAACTTGGTATACATATTTTGTGTGTGACCTTTTATCAATGTATCAAAAACCAGGACTTTGTTTTGTATGTTTAAAAAATGGCGGACCGTAAACATTTTGTGTGAAGTTATTGGTTTTTTATATATTCGAGATTAAAAGTTTTAAATGGACACCATTTTGATATAATGGATAACAAAGTAGGCCTACAGGTAATTGTTACATTTATAAAAGGTCACATTAAAAATATGTATACTTACCACATTTGGACTCGGTATCTAATTTATTTTCAAAAATATGTTGTTTTTTTGTAAAAAAAAAAAAAAAAAAAAAACACACAACATGGCGACAGACGGAAAACTAAGAATTTTAGGACATATGTTCATAAGAAATTTTTTTAACTTTTTTGACCCAGGAACTCATATCCTAAAGTTTAGGAGCGAAATTTGGAAACGCAAAATATATTGCAGTAACAAGTGGTAATAAATTTAAATTTTGAAATATCACAGCTGAATTTGAATTATGAATTAACTTGTGATAACTAATCATAAATAAATCAACAATTTTTTAACATACCCTACAACTTAAAAAATAAGTGATTACAAATTTGTCCATTCAAAAATCTTAACGTCGTATACCCCATACTACATATATTATCCAAAATCACAATTAATTGTATATTATTTTTAACGGAAGAAGGCGAAATATTGATTGAAAACAGTTTTAGTGTAATTGATTAAAAAGCTGGTGTGAAAAAAATAATTAAAGAAAGTACCTCAAACAATGTCGTTATGATGGAGGACTTTTATTTTATAAATTGTTTTTGAATATTCTGCAATATATCGATTACAATATTATTAATAATTAAAGAAAGTAATTAATTACTTTACGTTACGATGTAGAACACATATTTTGTAAAATTGTTTTCAAATTCGCGGCATCGTATCGATGACGATATTACTAATAATTAAAAGATAGTATCTAAAAAGTCGTCATTACGATGTTGAATTCTTATTTTGTAAATTATACGGTATTGTATCGGTGCAACAATACTAATAATTAATAATGCAAGAAAGTATCTTTAAAAAAGTCGTCATTACGATGATGGACTTTTATTTTGTAAATTATTTTTAAATATGCACCATCGTATCGTTGATTATAATACTAATAATTAAAGATAGTATCTAAAAAAAAAGGTCTTCATTACGATGCTGAACTCTTATTTTGTAAATTATTTTTAATTATGCTGTATTGTATCGCTGAAACAATACTAATAATAATTAATGAAAGTATCTTAAACAACATCATATCGATGACTGTAATACTAATAATTATGATAAAGTTTTTCCATCTTTGAGAATGACACATATAATACAATGACTGATTCCCTTAATAGAAGATTTTTAAAAAAGCCTAAAATTTAGATCCACCCATTTCAATAAAATATTTAATTTATTAATTTATATCACATTTTGAAACGAAAAAAGTTTAGGTAAAAGAAGCGAAAATTTTGAAGAAGCTATTAAATATTTAACAGTGTTACAATCAATATGTGGTAAGTTTCCAAGATATAAAAGTATTTTTAAAATAAGAAGAGAATACGAAAGATTCATGGAAGCGAGAAACAAAATCAAGCAACTTAGAAAAATCAGGGAAATGGTATTGTTAGTAATGTACGTAAATTACTATCTTATGAGAGAATAAATAAATACGGGTTTAGAGTTTATAAACAAACACAAGTGTTGTAAGACATCCACCCCATGTTATACTAGACCTAACGATCCACTTTAAATGAATTAGAATATGTTATTGGGAAAAAATTATGTTAAAATTTATTGGAATTGCCAGTAGTTAACTGAAATTAACATTGTTAAACATAAGCAACAAAAAGGCTAGTAAACAAATATATTTGCTCATAGAGTTAAATGAACAACATTTGGTATAATTAGATTTTGGGAATAATAATGTTGGTGATATGAAAAGTAGGATAAATCTAGAAAGAGAAGTTATCCAATTTCGAATTAATAATTGTGAACGATAATTAGATTTAATCAAGAAGGAAGTGAGGGAAAGGGATGTCCGGCAGTATACAGGGAGAAGTAGAAAATAATTTACTAATAACTACAAAAGAAACCAAAAATAGGCTGTCGTTTAACAGTTAGTTATAGAGAGGAAAATATAGTTATAATTCAAATAGAAAAAAAAGAAATAGTGAAAATGAATGAAGAAAGTGTAAGTGTTTTAATTGGAAATGAACAAATAAATAATGTGAAGGAAGACCAGAGGAATGAAGAGGGTTACATAAAAGTGATGGAAAGTGACCATAACCGAGCGAAAGCGAAATAGTTTAGGAAGGACGAATAGAAAGTTACAATAAAGGTAAATTAGAGAAATAAGTTAGAATAATACAATCCGAAAACGATTTCACCGCCGGAAACAATGTTAGTGAATGGATTTTAATAAAACTTTTTGCGTTACCATTGTTTACCCTTAAAATTCATATGGATTGGTTTATGCGAATTGCCTCTTAATAAAAAACGATACATTAAAGTAATTTATAAAGTAATAAAATAACTCCGAAATCAAATTGTAAAATATTACCTATGAGTTTTTGGGGTAGCTTATTATGAATCTGAAGTAAAAAATAACAATACTCAAGAGTGTACTCAACTCCAGGGTAGTCCTCTACTCTTGAGTTGACGCTAAGTACACGATAGATCTTATAATATTATACTGTATTATTACTTTGTTAAAAATAAGATTGTTTATATATTTTTAAACAGTGTTAAATAAATCCATCTCTTTAAATGGTGTGTAGTTTGTATTTGACGCTTCAATTTAATAGATTATATTTCAAAATTGACTCATTTAAAATTCGCAGGTTATTTAATGTTATATCATAATAGTTAAAGTTGTAATAGATAAAATGGACAATTAAACTTTGTTAAAAAGTGCATTAAAATCCAGAGAATAAACAGTACTATGATAGTTAATTAAAAAGATATACCAACAAGATTGCTGCAAAGTTAAAATATTTAAAAAAATCTAAACTGCACTAAACAATAGAATATGTAGTCACAATTACACATGTTCATTATCTGAATTTAAAAAATTAAGTTTCTTATGAAAATCTGTGAAAAATTAAGAAAACTAAAGCAGTTTATCATCTAAAAATTATATTTCTTTTTGAATTTACTCAGCGAGGGTATAGTTGTCCCTGACTAGTTGTCCCGAGCCCGTCAAAACATACACTCTATTCTAGGTTATGGGATCATCATGCCGCCATCTTTCTTCATCAAAGAATAATAGAAAATAACACATGCACACTCTCTAATAGCTACGTCGTGACGTCATCATGGTCGCCATCTTCGTTAACAACAGGTTAGGTCACTCGTTAGTTAAGTCTTCATCTTAAGATGTTGGTTGGAGGGAATATTTATTTCTTAGTTGTTTAAAGGCTAAAAACCTCTCGGTCATCATTGCTTTATAAAAATAGTAAGAAAAGAACATAAAATATAGACCCTTGGCCTTCGAAAACTTTAACAGCCTCAGAGTCGTAAGAGAATAGAGTTGGTCAAGGAAGACCAGATAGGAAATATGAACGAGAAGGCTATATCCAAAGATTACATGAAAAGAGATGTAGATTCAGCTAGCCAGTTTGCCAAGCCTGTACTCAATAAGTGAGCTCCTGAGGGAAGAGTTGTTGGCGGAAACAAGATGACGGATAGCGCTCTATGCGAAGGGTAGAGAGGCCAAGATGATGGGCTTTACGTAGTCTCATTATGTTATATACATACAGGGTGTTTCCAAAAATCGTTCCAAAACTTCAGGAGCTTACTCCTCACGTCAAAACCAATGAAAAAGTTCATATAAGTTAAATATATTTTCTAAATTGCCTAATTTTTTCTCTAGCCGCCATTTTGTGTTTTTAACAAAAACAATCATATCTTTTTAACAGTAAGTGATATGGAGTTGAAATTTTTTATGCTACTTATTTAAAAAAGGAAATATTTTGTTTTTTAAAAATAATTTGTAAAATTAACGGTTTCTTATATATTCGACGTTAAAAAGTTTAAATATCCGTCATTTTAAAATGAGTAAAGGAAATCGGTTGATAATTTTTCTTTAATTGCGTCATTATAATACTAAGTAGTATTCAAACTTGATTGCATTGGAATAGGTATAAAATGATGCAATACTTAAAGTTTAGATTGTAGGTTATGCTTGGGATCACATTTTCAATTTCGATGTCGAGTTGCTTGGACCGCGCAGAGTTGTCTATGATGGACCGGTCCATAGTAAGCAACACGTAGAAAATAAATGGTTTTAAAATTTCAAGTAATATTTTTACACATTTATCTGTAATAATATATAAAGAAAAAGCTAAATAGCTTACACCTATTTTTTAAAATTTCAGAACGAAAAAATGGCGGGGAAAAGGCAGTATAACCGGTGGTCAGAGTACTGCCTTCAAAAAGCTGTTGCAGCCTACATGAATGGAAACTACGGTTTAAATTAATATAGCCGTGTGTATGGTGTTTCTAAAGCAACCATTAAGAGACACGCTGACAAAAAAACTCATTTGTGAATGAAAGAAAAGCGTTAGAAAGACAGAATACATTTACAGAATAAATGGAAAAAGTTTTGTGTGAACTAGTTTGAAGAGACATTTTATGGATTGACAATTACTGACATAAAAAAAACTAGCTTAAGATATTGCTGAGAAGTATTTTCTCCCACATACTTTTAATAAAGAAAAAAAAAATATTGCAGGGCAAAAATGGTTTTAAAGTTGTATGTAACGAAATAAGAAATTGTCTGCTAAAAACCTGAAAATACCTCTTTAGCTAGGGCAAAAGGATTCAATAGGGAAAATGTGAACTTTTTTTTTTGACTTGTTAGAAATAATTATGGATGATTTAAAACTATCTAGAAATTCAATTTTCAACGTAGATGAGTCCTGTTTCTTGACGGTTCAAAAACGCCCGCAGAAAATTTTAGAAAGGGGGGAAAAGCAATTAGGTACAATAAATAGCAAGTGGAGAACGTGGTGTAAATTAGTCATGTGTTTGCAGTTCATACTTCAATAGTTATTTTTAAGCGAAAAAATGGAATGATGACCTTAAAGTTGGTGCTCTTTCAGGAAGTATTGAGACTATTTAAGACACTGGTTACATAAATTCTGATCTGTTTATACAAAGATTAAAACATTTTTATAGGCACATTAACTGCAATAAAGATAGAAAAATTCTACTCCTTTCAGATAGTCATACAACACATAAGTAAGAACCTGGAAGCTGTTGAGTATTCACGCGAAAATGAGATTGTTTTACTACAGCAGCCTGGACACATGACTCACAGGTTGCACAACCTCTGGGCGTGGTAATTTTCGGTCCGTTGCAGACATATTTCATCCAAACGCAAGAAACTTTTCTTCAATATAAAGGACATAAAATCAAACAAACCCAAATCGCTGCTTTAATGAAAGAAGCGTAAGGACGAGCAGCAACAACTATAGGGAATGCTGAAAGCGCTTTCCGCCACTCTGGAGTGTGGCCGGTAAACAGGAACATATTCAAGGATTCGTATTTCGCCCCAGCAGATGCTCTTTCAGATCTTGTTTCACCAATCACTGATGATAATAGATCATTAACAACAGTGCCAACAGCTGAAGGTTTAACCATATCATTGAGGCCACCGGTTGGTCATTTACTCGCGATTGCAGAGCCAAGTTCCTCAAATAGTATTCTGGGGCTACCTGATGTTCCTCAGTAAACTCACTACATGCGACTGCTCATTCTTCAAAAACCACCTCAAATGACACTCCATCAGAATCAAGGTCTCCTGGTAGTAGTAAAGAAATATTTGAAACAACTTTGCTAAACATTTCTCCATTACCAAGCCTCAATGGCATGCCAAAGAAAAAAGCAAACGTACCAGGGATAATGGAACTCAAGCCATTATGGCACTTTAAAGCCATAAAGGTCTACGCAAATTTTGTAATCTCATTTTTCGGGTTAAAATAATTGCTCGGTTTTTAAATATAGCTCTTTCGGTGAAATTAAAATAAATTAAAAAATCTTCATTAATATTCTTAAAATATATAATAAGATGAACAAATCAGTATAACTTCTTTTTTTCTAGGACAAATATTTTGACGAAGATATTCATTGCAGTTACCTAAGGAAAACGATTTACGTAAACGACTAGACTACATAACAAAACGTGTACCAAATTCAGACTCATCTATCTTATCCATTTCCGAAGTTTTAAATTTGTTTAGAAAAAACACGTTATTACAAACTAGATGTAAGAAACTTACAAATGTATAGAATTGTAGATGATGTTTTATGTTTATTTGTTGGTACTGAGCGACAACTAGTGTTTTTTCAATTTATTTAAATTCTATTAACGGAGCTATACAATTTACTATGGAAATAGGTCTGCATAATCATATAAATTTTCTTGAGCTTAAATTAATATCAGTGATGGTAGGCATAATTTCACCATTTTTAGGAAAACCACGTCTAGTGATACCTCGCAACATCCGTAGGCCTATCATAGAAGACAACAAATCAGCCGCTTTCCATGGTAGTCTACATAATGTTACTAGCCTTATTATTGTTGATAAGAATTTTTGTGTAGAACTTTCATCTATCAAAAAATGTTAAAAACAAAATTAAAAAACAATGCAAAATTTTTGATTTACCCAGTTGCCAATTCTAATAAAACTACAGCCAAGTGGCGTAATTATTTTGGGAAAGTTAGCAACAAAGTGGCAAATATTTTGGAAAATAAAAAACACTGTGAACCAGCCTTTTAGTGTAAGAGAAATTTAAAAAAGATTTTAATAAATTCTAGAGATATAATAGAAAAAATTCAAATAAGTATAATTTATAAATTGACATGTAGTATTTAAAATGGTGCTTATGTGGTCGAACAGGCCATACTTTGATGTGTAGACTAAGTGAACATGAAAGGAGTTAGCGGTTAGGTTATAACGATTCTAGTTTTTTTCAGTCATTTATAAAAAATCATGCCTTAATTGATTTTTATTTTAATATTAAATCCTCCATGTTAACGTCAAGGGTAAAAAATTTAACATTTTAGAAATATTAGAATCTAAGAGATTTTCTTGTAATATTGCTAAAATAGATCAAACAGAATTTTTGTTTTTTTCTACACTATTTCAACTTTTATTTATGACTTACTGGGTTTCCCGGTTACAGGTTTCATTGTCATGTAACTGGACTGGCTTGGTCTTAAAATGTGTACAATATTTTCTTCTTAGATTATTAATTAGTCTTTGTATAAGCCTCGTCAATGCCGTAACTGGCGAAACCATGGTCGGTTAGACCTAATAAATGTAGAATTTACAAAAGAATATGAGTGTTTTGAATTATTTTATTTATTTAAATTTATGTTGTTTCCTTATTGTCACTAATGGCAATTTTAATTTTGTATTTGATTCACGTTATTTATCTTTAATTTATATTGTTCGTGAATGGGGTTTAGTGGAACAAAGTACCTAACCTAACTTTGTTCTATCTACTTCAAGCATGTATCAGATCTAATTTCTTCTCCAACTGTGAAATGAAGCCATATTGTAATTCTTAGTACCCAAATTAAGGAAACATCTTGGTGGTTCTACATTTTATGTTTTTTTATTTTAAAAATTGAATAAAATAAGTTCTGGAACTGTATCTTCAGTAGGCCTAATTTCCGAGAACACTGGTGTAAGATACAAAATATAAAAGTCGAAAAACACACTTTTTAGGTTTAGCAGTAAAATAACTTTGTTAAATGGCTAAAGCATTCAACGCTTGTAACTTCCATTTGTTTTCTATTAGCTTTATTTTTTCAGAATGAAAGTCTCTACAAGGTTTATGCCTTTTAAGCCATTTAACAATGTTATTTACAGCAAACCTAAAAGAATGTGTTTTCGACTCCAAATTGTTGTATTTTACATCAGTTTTCTCGAAAATTACTGGAGACGTTTTGGATATATTTTATTCAATTTTCCAGATCTAAAAACGTATAAAGCCATTAAAAATTTTCTTTAATTGGGTTCCAAGAATTTAGTTTGTTATAATTTCAGTCTTTGAAAAGAAATCAGAGTGAATTATTTCGCAAGCCATAACTAAAACGAAGAGTTTTGGGGGGTTGCTTATGTTTTCATATAGTTTATAGAATGTTTACCCCGTATTAGTAGGTATTTTTATCGTGCAATTTTGAATCACCCTGTACATTATTGTCAAAGCCTTTTTAGAACTAGTAAATATGTGCCCTCATATCAGTGTAATGGTTTTGGTCAATGTATTCTCTTATGTTAAGATTAGTTATTTTTTTAAAAGATCTTTTTGGTTGAATTATAATATTTTGTTAGTCTGTTACATTCCATCTATTCTAAGTATTACACGACTTTTCGCTGCTTATTTTACTATTATTTTTTTGGTTCAATATCATTTTGTTTGGACCTTATTACCCAATACTTGGTACTTTGTAAAATAATTTTTACTTTTTCTGTTATATTGTATTAAAAATTTATCTAATCAATAAAAACGTTTTGGTTATATTGGTATCAAAGAACTAGTATTTTTTTTCTCTTATCATCTTGAACTGTAGCCTATTGTTTAAATATATTAAAGTTAAACTGCCGTTGGAATTAATAGATTGAAATAAATTGATAAGGAACCTGTTTTTCGTATAAATATACGAATGTAGAATAATTAATTAGTAAAATAAATGTCATCCATTTACCAATCACGTGGTGTAGTTTGCAAATAGTTTTACTCTTTTTATTTTTAAGAATTAATTTTATTACATCTGTATATTTAAGTATTTAATATCAAACATCGAGTTCTAATAGAGAGTGTTAAAAAAGTATGGAATGTATATAAAAAACTTTCAAACGGCTGAACATAAAAATATATAAAGATAATAAAACACTATTTTTTATTTTGTAACATCCACTTTTTATTAGTCTAGCCGACCAATGGTTTCGCCTGCTAAAGCATTGACGAGGCTGTATTACAGACTATATTTAGGTCTAAGAAATTAATTTGATCTTGTTCTCCAACTTCCATGGTAAATTGTATCGCATCGTCAATTGAGTTCAGGTACTTATAAAATAATTGAAGTTGGCGATTAGAGCCATCAAAAAAGACAAATTACATCATCAACATAACGATACCAATACATAATAACCGATTTAAATAGTGGATGTTACAAAATAAAAAATTGTGTTTTATTATCTTTAAACATGGAATTCCACCAAGAACCTTCAGTCTCAACAGTAACGAAAAATAAAAATATATGTTTATAAGACGACATTTACGCCTAGTTTTGATAGTTTTAAATTTTGGCGGCCATATCGGATCCGCCATCTTAAATTTAAGTTTAATTATTTTAATAGGAATAGGGTCATGTGACACATTTTTTTTACATTGTTTTTTTCTGAGTTTAATGGTGGAATCCTTTTTTTATATCTCATTTTCATAAATAGTTATCAACTAATTCAACTACAAAACATTAAAAACCATAACTTACAGGTGGACAAATGAGTAGGGTGCATACCTTTAAACACGTACATGCTGTAGTTTTGAACTTGTGATTTTCAAAGATGTTCAAAATGTTTTGTCTAAACTACTTTAATTTCTGTTCGTATCCTGTTTTATACTTCATTTAGTTTTCTGATTGGTTGAAATAATAAATTTTATAACTGTTTAGGACTGTGCCAAATAGCTTTAAGGCAACAATTTGAGAATCTTTGAAAATCGCAAGTTCTAAACTACAGCATGTACATGTTTAAAGGTAAGTACGCAACTCATTTGTCCACCTGTAAATTATAGTTTTAAATGTTCTGTAGTTGTATTAGTTGATCTTTTTAAGGTAATGAGATATTTAAAAAACGGGTTCCACCGTTAAACTCAGCATAAAAAAAACAATAGAAAAACATGTGAGTTCTTATATTTACAATCAGTAACCTAAACAAATGAATGAAAACACATTATTTGTGCAATAAATTACAAGAAGAGGTTTCAATGACAAAGTCATTATACTCAGCTGCTTCAAGCACACAAACCCTACTGACAGTGGACAATTGTAACGCTATATTATATAAATTTAGTTGTATATTATATGAATTGTTAAAAAAGTTGTTGTGTTTATATATGAATATTTTTATATTAGTATATAAATAATGATGTGTAAAAATTGTAGCCTATTATTTCATATTTTGTTCAAAGTATTTAATGTGTTGTTTTTGCTTTATTTTTACGTAGATGTTTTTGTTATGCCACTTTACAGGAAGTAAATAATAAGTTTATGTTCTTGTAACGCTATATTATATAAGTTTATTTGGTTTTTTTCTTTATATATATATATATATATATATATATATATATATATATATATTATAAGAATTGTTGAAAAATTTTTGTGGGTTATTTATATATGGATAATTTTATAAATTATTTGTAAAATGTATATAAATAATTTTGGCTAAAAATTGTATATTTTATTTCGTTCAAAGTATTTTGTGTTCTTTTATTTTTATTTTACGTATAATTTATATGTTTTTGATATGTGACTTTACAGGAAGGAAACACTTAGTTTATATTATTGTAACGCTATATTGTATAAATTTAGTTGTGATTTTGTTATGTATATTATATGAATTGATCCGACTTATTTTATACAAATGTAATATTTATATAATAATAGTTAAGTTGATTGCGATAAATTCTCACTTACTGTTATCGTGCGAACTTTCTATATTATGGAAAGGTGGATTTAGACAACTAAGTTGTTCAACGTGCGACGATGTCATTCCAGTCTGTTGGTTGGTTAACAAAGGCCTGGTCCCTTCCTCCCATTGGTTCTCCGGTTTCACCCCGCACTCGTATTGGTCAGCATAATAATATTGGGCGCATTCGCTCTGATGAGGGGTAGGTACGGTGTAAATATCGCTACCTTGCGGTACGTTACTATTGCAGGTGAACTGTTCATCTTCGAAAATGAAAGACGTTTCGTAACATAAATGTTGCCCGTCTTCTGCTAAATTTAAAATATCTTTCACTGAAAACGGTGTCCCTTGAGTCGTATTGTTCGTGGGGTAGTTTAAGTTGTTCGAGTTGTTAATATAGTCGTACACGTTCAACCCTCCGTGAGTATAAAATTGCGCGGGTTGACTTGACAACATTATTACGTATTTTAATGTTCAAAACTGTTTACTTTTTTCGGCATAAAAACTATAAAAATAAATAACGTGCTACATATAAAAGGAAATGTCCTCACAGATTCATAATCGACATCATACATTAACGAACGTATATTGCGTATGAAGGGAAATGTACTCATAGATTCCTAATCCACATCACTAGTTAACAAACGTATTGCATATTAAAAGGAAATGTCCTCACAGGTTTAATATATGTCCAATTAATAAGTACATATTAACCATTTTATATATTTTTAAAACCATAAACACGATTTTCTTTTTTTTCTTTAATAAACAAAATATAATACAATATAAAAATAGAAAATATATAATAAACTAATGATCACAAGTTCTCTCTGCTTTTAAATCACTCGACAAATCACTACGCCGCAAGGGTCTACTAAGATTCGTTTTCGAAGCGCTCAGACTCGGACCAACTACAGAACACACTGACACTGAGCGGATCGTTTCAAAACAATCCTTCCCCTGCCCCTCCCACTCTCCACTCCAACTACACATTCTACCCCTGAATCCATTAAGCATAGTTTAATAGACTGTTCGAGGCTGTGTGTATTTGTTTAGGTTTATTTTTATAATAGTCCCTTTTCACTGTCTTCAACGCAGTACTGCAATGTATAATTTTATTGATTTCATTTCTGTTTTTAAAGTATCAAGTAGACTGTAATTTTATAAATGATATGCATTTCATTTATACAGAGTGTTCACTGTAAAACTTTCCAGGGAGCGGAGTCCCGCCGCAGTTAGGAGTCAAACACCTTTACCTCCATTACTCTACAAGGCATATAAAGTAGAAGGTAAACAAATAATTCTATTTTTCATATTTATTAGGCAATTAAAAAAATTATACAAAATAGAGAAATTATGTTCGTGAGAATGTTTATCAACCCAAAAAAGAATTACTTAAAAAATATGTTCAAAGTCCCCTCCCCTGATGGAAGTTTTGTAGGTTGTATCTTCGCCGTGTTAAATTTGCAATATTCCTGACTCATTTTCCCAGGACCTACAAGAGATGTATTTTCGAATCGTAGTAGATTATTCTTAAGATCTGTTTCTGTATTTAAACGTAAGATTTAAAAAAAAATTCTTAATGTTTGGTTTAAATTTATTTTTTTTATTTTTTGTAACATTTCAAAATTGTTTTTATAATCACTTTCAAACATTCTAGAAACAAAACTTACTTTGCAAATGTACAATCTTTTACTCTAAATATTCAATTTTACTACACAAGTAAGTGGTAAAAATTTGAAGTCAATATATACATTATTTCCTGACATAATGGGTCACTTGTAGGCCTACACAAAAATACAACTTTCGGAAAAACACATTAAAATTTTATTCATACAATTTTGGCACAATTAACAATTGTTTGGTGTATTCCATCATCATAACAGGGTTTGTCTTATCTTCTTCATCACTAAGAACCTCTTCTAGCTTCTTTTAGGCATTTTCTCTTTGTTGTCTTGTTTTTCTTCTTCTTCTTCTTTCTTTTTTTTCTTTCTTTTTTTTTTTTTTTTAGAGAGAGAGAGAGAGAGAGAGAGAGAGAGAGAGAGAGAGAGAGCACTCGCTTCTTCTCACCCGCAACGTAACAAGTGAAATGAAGTACGTGGCCGGTGCAGTGTTGGCTTATGGTGACAACAAGTTTATTTAGAACATGGCATCTTGTGATATTACCCTTGTTGAAAGATATACATATCTTAAACTGACTATTGAGCCCAAATAAAGACGATTTTTGCTAAAAGATACCAAATTAATCCATTCAGACTCAATCGTGTACTGAATTTTACCATGAAAGCGCCTAGCCAACAGATTATGGTTTCCAAATCCTTGAAAGTAGGTTTTATTAGCCTACAGTCATTATTTCTTCAGGAATGTACAAATCTTTTTCACAATTGTATGGTTTTATAGTACTTAAGACCCTAACTTCTCTCTTATTGCAAACGCCGTGTGCGGATTTTTATTTTAGTTTCCATTAGGTCTGGGCTCCATATTATTAGAAGAATATTTTGACTCGTCTATATTCTCGCTGTTTTTAAACCCATTCTTTCTATTTTTTTCTAAAATAACTAAAACAATATTTTCACTTTTATAAACGACACGTAACCTAATCAGGAGTAGTCTGTCAATCACCCACACCTTTTTTTTGTAAACAAAAAACACACAGCACAATGACAGGTGGATAGACATTCCTATACAAACAGAAGTGCCAACATAAGAAACAAAATGTTTCAAAACATATAAGTATTTCACAACATGTAACAATAACACACATTAATACAATACACAAGTGTATATGAAAGCAAAACTAGGAGGCATGATAAGGATGAACACCTAGTGACAATTCTCTTTATAAAGAGTTATACAAAGTTTTCTATAGATCAGATGTTCAAAAACAAAGTCTTAAAATAAAGCCAAAGAGTTAAAGAATTAAAATTAATAATAACAAAAATATATTTTTTCGATCATACCAACCTACTGAATCCCCTTAACATGTGTTATTGTAACAAAATAGTTTATTTGTCGGAGGGGGAGGAGGGTGTGCATTCCCTCAAAAACTAATCGGTCAAAACATATTTTTCTAATGGTTTTTTCATAACTCAAGAATGGATCAAAAACAATGGCAATACATGAATATATTTTGAACTTAGTTAACTCTCTCCTTTTTTCACAATCGAGTTTAAAAATTAAAGTGATAAATTTAAACTTTCCAATTTTATGAACTTTTAAATGGTTAAAATTTAATTTTCCTTAGGCCTAATGACGATTTGACTTTGGTGATCGGAATTCATTGTAATTGGTTGAAACCGAAATCAAAGATATGATTAATTTTGTCCGACTGTGACTTTTATAAAAGTCACACAAAATTAGTCTTTTTATTCAAATTTGTGACTTGGACACAAATACAATGAATTTTGAAGATATGATAGTTTATTAGCAGGGCTATAGGTCTATAAATTACATATTTCTTTGCATATGAAACTCAACTTTGCCTTTCATACGAAACTTATTATTTAGGTCTCGACTCAAATTATACCTTATATAATTAATTAAAGTAACATAAATATTCGAAATCATATTCCGGTCAACCGATTTTAATTTATAATGTGTATAGTACTTGTAGATGGTAATGAATGTAACTTTCCTTGTTTTACATACTAATTTACAGTAGTACAAGTAATCACAGTTATTTATGAAATGAGTTCTTGTAATGGGTAGTTGCCGTTTGAAAAATATATAAAATATTCTATTTCATCAAAATCTGTTTTAACGATTTTGTATAAAGTTTACAAAAGTGTAGCCTTTAAGAGCTCAAACAAAACGTATTGGTCACCAACTCCCCAAAAATTCCGATTCGTGAATTTTCCTTGAATAAACAAATAATATGTCATGTATACGAACTCTTCCACATTAGGCCTATACTAGGAATATGTGTAACCCTCCGATCGCTTCGCTCGTGTCATTGCTTCAACCCTTGCAGGCCTTGAAGTTGTGCATATATGAAGGGGAATAACATTATAAAATAGGTAAAGGATATCATTAATTTTGCTAAAAAAAATTAACCCTCCGCATCGTAGATAACCTTTAAAATCGTAATTTCCTGCCATTGTTTCATAACTTGTTGTAACATTACTAATTTGTGAATTGTAACAGATTAAGTTCCGTTAAAAAATTAATCTCAGAAATTTGCGGTTACCAATTTTATGAAATTTGTAAAACTTAGAATTTAATTTATGGGGCGATATGGCTTGTGATCCTTAATTGGGAATCCCTTAAAACGCCATGAAATTCCGTGCAAATAAAATTAAAATCAGTTGACCGGAATATGATTTCGAATATTTATGTTACTTTAATTAAATTATATAAGGTATAATTTGAGTCGAGACCTAAATAATAAGTTTCGTATGAAAGGCAAAGTTGAGTTTCATATGCAAAGAAATAGAAAGAAATATGTTATTTATAGACCTATAGCCCTGCTAATAAACTATCACATCTTCAAAATTCATTGTATTTGTGTCCAAGTCACAAATTTGAATAAAGAGACTAATTTTGTGTGACTTTTATAAAAGTCACAGTCGGACAAAATTAATCTTGTATAATTCTTGTATAAGTCCTTGACACAGCTTTAACTAGCGAAACCATGGTCGGCAAGTTTCAATTAAAATATTGTGGTTTATACTAAAAAATTGTTGTTTCAATTTATTTAAAATGGAATAACACCAAGTACCTACGGTCTTTAGCATAAATAGAATAATATTTAAATGTTTAAATTACAATATGGGATTTTAAATCATTTTTTGGGAATCCCAGTGTTGCCGATTGACATTATTAAAATTCATCGAGGATATTTTCTACTATAAAGTAGATTCATTATACATAAATAATGGAATATTTAAAGGTTTAAAGTACAATATGAGATTTTAAACCTTTTTATGTAACCGCAGTGTTGTTGAATGTTGATATTAAATATCAACGAGGACATGTTTCCACTATAAACTAGACTCTTTATAAAAATATAATGGTACGTTTAAAGTACATTATGAGATTTTTAAATATTTTTTGATAACCACAGTGCTCCCGATTAACAATATGAAATTTCAACGAGGACTTGCTTCCACCCTACAGTACATTTTTATCCGAAATTGTTGGAACTATTTAAATGTTTAAAGTAATATATGGATTATAATTACAATCTTACCGATTAACTATATGCAAATTCAACGAGGATTTGTTTCCCTGTGACGGTAGATGTTTCATCCGAAGTTATTGGAACTATTTAATTATGTAAAGTATATTATGGGATATTGAAACACTTTTAACATCATCATTATTTTAAATATTAAAATAGCTAACTCTCCAAATATTATAACATTGACAGACTAACAACATTTTCAAATACTTTTCATTTAATCATTGGTAAACATGATTAGTTTTTAAGGTGTTTTACAAGCAATCTGTCTTAAACAAGGGAATTTGGTGTTCTTGTAAACGTAGGTTACCAACATGGCCTTTCCATTTGCAGAGTCTTAAAACAGCTAGAGGAAACTACAGCGCGTTGTTTAGGCTATGGACCTAATCTACCAATATTTTTTGTTTACGATGCCAATGTAATTTGAGACGACAACGAAAGCTAATCGATTCTGGGACTAGTTCCGGAGCAAAGCAGAACACTCAGAGCAGAGTTATCGCAAACACCCTCACTTGAATACAAAATAATAATAAACTTGAATCTACAAATTATTGTTACACTAACAAATACAAAGATCTCACAACACTCTCATGTATAAACATAATACCAATAAAGAATCATGTATACATTACCCCTAACGTAGGAGTTGCAACACTTACTCAGAGAACAATTATCATGTACACACTAATGTAAATTACATAATACCAATAACATTAAACAATACAATATCCTTAACTTAGGAGTTACAATACTTACTCAGAGAACAATTATCACGTACACACTAATGTAAATACATAATACTAATAAACATTAAACTATACAATAACCTTAACGTAGGAGTTACAATACTTACTCAGAGAACAATTATCACGTACACACTAATGTAAATACATAATACTAATAAACATTAAACTATACAATAACCTTAACGTAGGAGTTACAATACTTACTCAGAGAACAATTATCACGTACACACTAATGTAAATACATAATACCAATAACATTAAACAATACAATAACCTTAACGTAGGAGTTACAATACTTACTCAGAGAACAATTATCACGTACACACTAATGTAAATACATAATACTAATAAACATTAAACTATACAATAACCTTAACGTAGGAGCTGCAATACTTACTAAGAGAACAAATATCACGTACATCCTCATGTAAATACATAATACTATAACATTAAACTATACAATAACCTTTACGTAGGAGCTGCAATACTTACTAAGAGAACAAATATCACGTACACCCTCATGTAAATACATAATACTATAACATTAAACTATACAATAACCTTAACGTAGGAGCTGCAATACTTACTAAGAGAACAAATATCACGTACACCCTCATGTAAATACATAATACTATAACATTAAACTATACAATAACCTTAACGTAGGAGCTGCAATACTTACTAAGAGAACAAATATCACGTACATCCTCATGTAAATACATAATACTATAACATTAAACTATACAATAACCTTAACGTAGGAGCTGCAATACTTACTAAGAGAACAAATATCACGTACATCCTCATGTAAATACATAATACTATAACATTAAACTATACAATAACCTTAACGTAGGAGCTGCAATACTTACTAAGAGAACAAATATCACGTACATCCTCATGTAAATACATAATACTATAACATTAAACTATACAATAACCTTAACGTAGGAGCTGCAATACTTACTAAGAGAACAAATATCACGTACATCCTCATGAAAATACATAATACTATAACATTAAACTATACAATAACCTTAACGTAGGAGCTGCAATACTTACTAAGAGAACAAATATCACGTACATCCTCATGTAAATACATAATACTATAACATTAAACTATACAATAACCTTAACGTAGGAGCTGCAATACTTACTAAGAGAACAAATATCACGTACATCCTCATGTAAATACATAATACTATAACATTAAACTATACAATAACCTTAACGTAGGAGCTGCAATACTTACTAAGAGAACAAATATCACGTACATCCTCATGTAAATACATAATACTATAACATTAAACTATACAATAACCTTAACGTAGGAGCTGCAATACTTACTAAGAGAACAAATATCACGTACACCCTCATGTAAATACATAATACCAATAACATTAAACTATACAATACCCTTAACGTAGGAGCTGCAATACTTACTCAGAGAACAAATATCACGTACACGCTCATGTAAATTCATAATACAAATAAACATTAATCTATACAATAACCTTAATGTAGGAACTGCAATACTTACTCAGAGAACTACAATGTAAAAAGACCACCGAATGTTTGTGGGTTTCCTATGGATCGCCGGAGATTCGTTGAAATTAGCAATCAAGCGTGGATTGCGCGGCGATCAAGTATATATGCACCTTTACGGAAAACCCGTGACACTAGTTCAGAGCACAGTTCTCTCATAAATTCTCATGTAAATACATATTAACAATTAATTCTAATCTATACAATATTCGTAATGGAAAATCTACGACACTAGTTAATAACGCAGTTCTCATATACTCTCTCACGTAAATACTTATTAACAATTAATTCTAATCCATACAATATTCTTAACGGAAAATCTACGACACTAGTTTATAACGCAGTTCTCACATACTCTCTCACGTAAATATACATTAATAATTAACTACAATAATTTAGAATACCCCTGACGCAAGAGTGGCTACACTAGTTCAAACACAGAGTTCACTTTTTCTCTCACGTTATTAAATAATAACAATCTGCTTTATAAACCATGAACGAAATATAGACTGAATACTTGGAGTTTCTTTTAATATCAAGTTAGTTTATTCGGGACAGTAAGTATGAAAACTATTAAACGCAAGAATTTATGTTTTTAGGCAAGTGCCATATATCATTCCTGCAGACCACCCATAAGATGAGTCACCTGCGGTAGCCTCTAGTCTGGATGGACATTAACCAGACATCCTAAGGCGCCGGTCAGGACATAGCTCGTAGTTCTTCCTAAGCATAGAACAACAATTAACTCATAGATACAGTTTCGGGTCTTCATTCCTAAAAAAACAACGTTCTTTTTTTTCTTTTACGAAATTGCTCGGTCAGACCCGTTTAATTTTTAATATACTGTAAAATACAAAACTTGATGAGGAACAAATTAATTTAGAATATTACACATTTACACAAACATAATATTTTGAAGTATAAAAAACACTTAATAACTTATACTACCGACCGTAGGTACTTGATGGAATTCCATTATTAATAATCAAGTAAATAAAAGGCAATTTGTACTTCCACAATATATTTTAATGAGCCGTGCCGACTACGGTTTCGCCAACTACGGCATTGTCAAATAAAACATTTGAAGATTCCAAACAACATTTGAAGATTGGCAGCTTTTGAAGATTCCGAATAAAACTTAAGGATAAAATCCATTTAATTTTCATATGAAGCCACTAGACTGATCGCGTACGGTCTTACCTCAGTTTATATTTCATACATTTTTACACATTCGAAAATTACTTTACTTTATACATTGGGCTTCAAGAAAATAAGTTTATAATTCAATCTATCATATTCTTAGGAAAAAAAAATAAGCGTAGAGGTATTGTCAATTTAATGAGGATTAACTCATACGAAAGTTATTTCAACTCGTAAGTTGGGATACAAGAACCTAATTTCATGATTATATCTACCAGATTATTAGGTAAAAAGAACCATTGGTAGAAGGTTTTTTACACTTAAAAAAACTTTACACTTAAAGAAGTTATACTCACACGAAAGTAGTTTCAACTTATACGTTGGGTACAAGACCTTTAGTTTGTGATTCAATCTGTCAGATATTTTATTAAAAGAACCATTCGTAGAGGTATTTTCAACTTAAAGAGGAATTTACTCATACGGAAGTTATTTTAACTTATATGTTGGGTTACAAGAACCTTAGTTCGTGATTCAATCTGTCAGATATTAGTTAAAAAGTACAATTCGTAGATGTCTTGTCAACTTAAAAAAGGTATTTCCTCATACTAGGGTTATTTCAACTTATACGTTCGGTTAAGAGACCCTTAGATTCAATCTACCAGATTTTTAAGTTAAATGAACCATTCGTAGAGTTATTTTCAACTAAGAAGATTTTTACTCATACGAAAATTATACGTTGGGTTACAAGACCCTAAGTTTATGATTCAATCTACCAAAATATTACGTAAATATTACCACTCGTAGAGGTATTGTGAACGTATTTAATATTAGGAAAGTTATTAATTTTATTTTTGACAATGTTACAGTTTTTTAAACTATCTAAAGTAGTTTGTTGGTACTACCAATGTTATCTTGTAATAAAAACAAGGACATTTGATCAATACCTTTTACTCGTTTGTAAAATTTATACGCGCAATAAGTCTCAATTATAAACACACGTTCATCCCTGGATAAAGACAAAGTTGAAAATATACATACACTTACAAAGACAAATACATACTGGAATAGCACTGGTGCATTACAATAACTCATGACAAATCAACAATGAGAACAGTTTTGCCAACTGATATTTGTGAATAAATAATTTAGCTATGTGCTTACCTTCTTAAACTTCGGGTTGCGTCCTTTTTGAAACATCCGTTAGAACATTAAATATTTTAATAAATGAAGAGGATTTTTAGTTGGTACGATTTTGCTCAAGAGAATATTTGACTCATTTTGGAAAATGTGTAACAAAAATATTTCTTAATTTTAATCACGTATATTGAACACTATTTTGTACCTAACATATTAACCTTGATAGTAAAAATTGTTAAAGAAACGAAATTAATTTTGATTTGCGATTTTCCAAAATTCTCTGATTGGGTCCTGAAAGAATTATGTTTCCTGAAAACCAAGATACCAGTGGAGGGTTAAAGGTTAAAAAGTACACGTGTATTCTCGTAAAACAAATACTTCCTAACATTGATAAGGGAGAATATAAATTAGGGTTCTGGCTAATTATCGTGAACCAGAGCTAGAGGTCATCTGTGGTTTCTATTTATGAATTTCAACACCTGGTCGACCTCTGATAATCCGCCATACACACTTTCTTGGGTATCTAAATGTTTGGAATATGAGTAACTACAGGCACTAAATAGTAATCTGCTATTAGCCTGCTAAATATAACTCCCATCAATAACAAGCGAGAATTTCCTACAACGCTATTCTTGAAACACATTAGCGTAGTAGTGTAGGCAGAATAATGATTTTTTTACTACATTATTATTGTGAATTAATTATCTATGCAAATAATAAGTGTATGTATAGTTTTAATTATAATTAAAATAATTTTGTTTTACTGCATGCTATTTTAATGTTTTTTGATGTTGTCAAATTTCAAAACAAATACTCATTCAGCTGATGTCATTTTAGAATTTTTCATCAATTTTGTCAATTATTAACCTCGAACACAAGATCTCACAACAAATACGTTTACACAATCAAACGCGTTTCAACGACAAAGTCGCCATCTTCAGTGATACATGAGCTACAACTATAGCTCATGTATCACTGAGGATACTTTGTTGTTGAAACACGTTTGACTGAGTAAACGTAGTTTGTGTGAGATCTTGTGTTCGAGTTTTATTCTATCTAATAGACTATTATCTCACAAGTCGAGGTCAATATTTATTTATACTTGTCAATTATATTCAACTAATAGTTAAATCTAATTTACCATTCTTAATTTCACTAAAATACTAAACAGGCAAAGTTACTAGAATTGTTTTTTTCTATTAATTCCATAGTTTATTTTTTATGAAACTCGTTTGAGTATCATCGGTTGCAAATTTTAAAGATGCAAAGAATAGCTTCTGTCTTATGTTATCAGCTTTCAGGTAAAGGATTATCACGTTTTTTTTTTTTTTTTTTTTAATTGGGAACTATTGCACTAGTTCAAATAAAAAAGGTTCAGTTACAATTAATTATCGTTTAAATCATACACCTACTCGATCACTTAGGGAGTTTTAAAAATCGCAAAATATGTCGACAAATACGGAATTCATATTTTCAGCTTGTAACACTTTGTACACTTAGTAAGATTTTGTAAAACCCTGTATGAGACTTTCGCCTATTAGACTATACAAAAAATAACAATAATGTCGGCTTGGCTGTGTTTTAGCTATCACCGATTGAATAAGGGATAATATATATAGAGAGAGATGGTTTATTGGTTTAAATATACAAGGTAATTATAAAAGAATGGTGGAGTTTAATTAATTCATACCAAGACAGTAGAGATATTTTGTGGTGTTGTATTGGTATCGCTGATAGCCTATAACCCAAAAGTTTGTTTAACAGCAGTTGTAAGCTCAAAATTAGTTC
This sequence comes from Aphrophora alni, assembly GCA_963513935.1. Lineage (NCBI taxonomy): Eukaryota > Metazoa > Arthropoda > Insecta > Hemiptera > Aphrophoridae > Aphrophora > Aphrophora alni. The sequence continues at coordinate 54,075,608 of OY740765.1, read as the reverse complement.
TTGCATTGTTGTGGTAGTGTGTTTTGTGTTTTCTGGAGTGTTCTGTGTGGAGTGTGTTATTATGTTCTCTAATAAAGAAAAAGCAAAGTGTGTTTTGTTGCTGGCTGAGTTAATGTCTGTAATTTTAGTACAACGTGCATTTCGACGCGAATACAGAAAAGATCCACCACATGAAAATAACATACGACGTTTGTTCAAACTATTCGAAAAAAATGGATCAGTTCAAAAGCAAAAATCATCTGGCAGGCCAAGTGTATCAGATGAAAAAGTTGAACTTGTTAGACAATCTGCAATCAGAAGTCCTAAGAAGTCAATACCTCGACGAAGCCTATAGTTAGGAATTCCAAAAACAACAATCCACAAAGTTTTACACAAAAGACTGAAATTACATTGATATAAAATCCAGCTATTGAAACCTGATTATGGTGCAAAAGTTTTAATTTCGCTGTTGAAATGTTGAAAAAGATTGATGAAAACCAATCATTTTTAGATGATATAATTTTTTCAGACGAAGCTACATTCCATATCAATGGGTCTGTTAACAGACACAATTCACGCATATGGTGATCTGAAAACCCACATACAATTTTTGAGAAAATACGCGACTCGCCTAAAGTTAATGTTTGGCGTGGTGTGATGAAAAATCGTCTGATAGGGCCTTTCTTCTTTGCTGAAAAGACAATTAATGGAATTGTGTATCTCGATATGTTAATCAATTATTGTTTTCCCCAGCTAGATGAACTCGAAAACATTCAACAACTTCATTTCCAACAAGATGGCGTACCCCTGCACTTTAGTGCATTTGTCACAGACACTTTGAATGAAAAGATTGGACATCGGTGGATAGGCCGGCAAGGATCTATATGCTGGCCTCTAAGGAGTCCAGAACTGACACCTTGCGATTACTTCTTGTGGGGTACATCAAAAACATTGTTTATCGAGAAAAAATTCTTAACCTAACTAACTCTTTGGGTCCTTTGAACAGGATTATTGAAGCAATGACAATCGTTAACAAAGATATGTTAACTAACGTTTGGGCAGAACTTGATTATCGATTGGACATTTGCCGAGAGACTAAGGCACACATATCGACATTTATTAGTTATGTAAAAAAACTGTTTGAGACGACGATTTAGATAAATAAACAACATCAGCTGTAAGTCATTTTGTTTTCATTAAAATCATGTTCAAAACCCCACCATTCCTTTAAGAAAACCCTGTATATTACGATACAGGTTTTTTGAAATACACTCTTTTTATATAAATACACTTTTAGATAAACACTTTATATACTTTAAATATTTTTAAACTACACATTTTTTAATAACACTTTTATATGTTATTTACTTTTCACTACTTTTCCCTTTATTATATATAAGATTAAACTTCAGCCAAAGAGAGAGGTGTGTGTGTGTGTGTGTGTGTGTGTGTGTGTGTGTGTGTGTGTGTGTGTGTGTGTGTGTGTGTGAGAGAGAGAGAGAGAGAGAGAGAGAGAGAACTATCACAGCTACCTTTCCGGGCATACTCACTCGTCCTGTAAAGTACTTCTGGGGATGTTGTCCCTTGTGGGGATATCCCCACAAGGGCAAGCGGCCTAAATCAAGTTTATATGTAATATACATATACTTTTAAGCATATTAGATCGAAAATAAAAATATTTTTAAATATCCCCTAAAATAGCTTTTGGGACGACAGCTTTAGTTTTGAAGAGAGACCACCAGGGCTGCGCTGAACGCAATACTCTCTCCTATAGAAGAGATTCGGGCTTTAGCCCTAAAGGTGACTTATGGGGCTCTTGAGTATGATTGGTCCATTCAAATTCGAGAGAAAAGAGCAAGTTGGTTAATGCCTTTGTGAGGATACCAAAATATTTGTATGTAGACTGCAACGAACGTCACTATGCCTTTGGGGACATTGTTGCCAGATGGAACAGATCCAGTGTTGCCGTCAATTGCACCTTTCATAAACTTAGAGTTCAGTCCGTTTGTCCATTTCAATTTCTTAGAGGTGGTTGTATACTTGTTGCTTCTTTGCGTTATTTGAATGTGTGCAATATATATTATAAATTACATAAGTTATTCGCCATTCTAAATAATTAGTCCCTTTAAAGAGTTCTACCTTTTATATGAAATGGAAAAACTATTTATCTGTTTACGTCGAAAAGTGTTTGTATATCAGATATAAATTTGTCAGATTTTTACATAATATATATCACTAGTTTTAAAGAACAAAATTATCTTTATTAAATATTTTGTTACATATTTTATGTATGAATTAATCAATTAGGAATGGTTACGTAGTAATTTATCTAGGAGACCAATTTATATTGGAAACTTTGGTTACAAACTGAAATGAAATAAAAGATGTATTAAAAATCCATAATATGGTATAGTTTTGGGTTTTTGGAATAGTAATATATTACTGTTCATATTCTTCCCAGAAACAATGTACAGTTTTATTAAAAATAATAATTGTTTTAGAGTAAATTCAACAATCAATACATTTTACTTAGTACAACTTATTATAAAATTGCATTAGTTTTAATTCAACCCATCCTACTTTTACTCCTTATTTCTAAACATCCAATGAAAATGAAAATGTATTTCATTTATATTTTTAAATGATATATGAAATGTTTTTTATTCCCAGTTATTCTTGACAAGTGGTAATAGAATGTACAAATTCTCTGATTCAAAAAATGTGATGTATTTTAACTTTATACAATTAAATATTATACAGTTCAATTGGCAATGACAATAGAGGGTTGAGATGTTATTTCAAGGTTTAGAATGAAAAATTTTATAAATATGTTACACAATTATAACATATATCATGTTTATATAATTATGTTTATTTATACAAATAAATATAGTCTATAGTTCAATAGTATAGTGGATTCTTTTTATTGTTTGTTTTTAGTTATTATGGGGTTGTTATGCAACAAGGCATGGTTAATCATGTATAACTTGTGTTAACAACTGTTGATGGAATTTAATTGTGAATTCAAAAATGTTTTGATATTTCAAATCCGTTCAGTGGTTTTCGAGATACAAATGATTTAATAAAGTCGTGTCATCGCATTTCAATAAAATGCAAACGCTAATGTACGCGGGTTTTTAAATTGTGTATATTTTGGGAACCGTTGAATGGATGTTAACTATCTAAAGAAATTTAAATTCACAATTAAATTGTCTATAAATTGGTGTATCAGAATATTACTACAGCGATTAATAAACCAACAAAAATAGCAGTATTGTCCATACTTTTCTATCAGAAATACAGCATACAATTAACAGCTGATCAAGTACTTATAAGCGCGTAACGTACTCTACAAAAATTGATATATATTTTTAACCGTTTAATGGATTTTTGTTTTGAAAAAATATTTGAATTCACAATAAAATTATCTATAAAATCATTATGAGTAGGCTACTTGTTGTTAGGTTAATTTGTATTAAAAACCACGATAAATTGTATTTAATTCGTTTTAAGTATACATTGGCGTAAATTAATTCAAATAGCTAAACTATAATTGTCCATACATAAAAACATAAAACTGACAATTTATAGTAAATTTTATGAGGAATCCGAATCCGTTTTAAAAAATAACTTCCGATAATTAGTTTTCGATATATAAGCGTTTTTGTACTATCGCCTGCCCAATTTTTATACTCTCTGTACGAAAATCAAAACCGAGTACGCGGGTTTACTAAATTGTGTTTATTTCTAGAACCGTGGAACGGATGTTAATTACCTAAAGAAAATTGAATTCACAATTAAATTTTCTATAAATTGGTATATCAGAATATTACCAAAGAGATTAATAAACGTGAGTAATAAACCAATAAACATAGCAGTATTTAGAAATCGTTTATAATTTTGAGCGATTACTATTAACGTTCATAAATCAAAAAACATTTTATATATCATTTTCAAATTTTTGTAGGTTTTTTATATAGTCATATAGAATATTTCCTGAAAATGTTAACAAAATATATAAATAAAAAGACTAGGCCTATACAAGTTATAATTTGACGCTATTTTCAACCAAACCGATAGATGTAAACTGTTGTAAATTGTTTAATTATAATTATACTATTAGCATAGATCTGATAGTTTATAGAAAATTTAATTGTGAATTCAAAATTTTTTTGATATTTCAAATCCGTTCGGTAGTTTTCGAGATACAAATGATTTAATAAAGGCGTGTCATTGCATTTCAATAAAATTCAAACGCTAATGTACACGGGTTTACTAAATTGTGTTTATTTCGAGAACCGTAGAATGGATGTTAATTATCTAAAGAAAATTGAATTCACAATTAAATTTTCTATAAATTGGTATATCATATTACTACAGCGATTAATAAACGTATGTAATAAACCAATAATAATAGCAATATTTAGAAATCGGTTACTATTTTGCTATAAACGTTCATAAATCAAAAAAATATGTATATATCATTTTCAAATTGTTGTATGATTTTTTATATAGTCATAAAGAACATTTCCTGAATATTTTAATAAAATCTTTATTTAATATAATCTTTATAACGAAAATTCGTTATCAAACTTCTTAAGAGTTTGAAAAAAATAATAAGTAGCGGTCCTATGATATGTACAAAACGCCGACCGCAATACAGACCGGTGTCGTATACAGCTAAAAAAAACTGTTTTTTCAGAGCTCGTTGATTCGACAGAAAAACTGTTGCGAGATTCGTCTGTCTATGGAAGTAAGGAAGGACAAAATTCTGCTGGAAGGACAAATCTAAAACAAACATCTCTGGTCGGAAATTAATCAAAATAGGCCAAAAATAGTCTTCAGATAGTATGTAGACGATACTATAGTACTTTTCTATGGCAACAATAGATAATTTAAAACTCTGATTAACTTCGTAAACACAATGCATCCAAAACTCCAATTCACGGTTGAAGTGAAACAAATAACAATTTAAACTTTTTAGACCTATCAATTTCAAAAATAAACAATAGTGTTAAGTTCAACATCTATAGAAAACCTACCACAACAAACCAGACTATACACGCTTCTTCCCATCATCCATGTCATATAAAAATGGCAGCTTACAATAATTTCGTTAACAGGCTAGCCTCAGTACCTCTAGACAAGAAGAAGTATGAACAGGAAGTAAACATAATTAAACCCATCGCAGTATACAATTGGTACAAGAGCTCAGATATCGACCAACTCATCAGGTAACATACAAATAAGAAACCCATTATTAAAAAGAAAAAGCAAACTTACGTCTCCACAGAATATGGATCAGCATTGAGTCATACTCCAAAACGTAGACTGGCTAAAGAGAGCGTAACCGTTGCTTTCAATACCTCAAACAAACTATACTATTTTTTAAATAACCCAAAAAAAGACATACATAATGACAAACACGATAAGACTGCCACATACAATATCACTTGTTATAGGCCTACAGTAATGAATGTCCGAATTTTTATATAGGACAGACTGCCCGCTCTTTCAACAAAAGTTTTAAGGAACACTTGCCTAAGAGGACTTCATATACAAACTATGCTTTTGGTGAACATCTTATCAACAAAAACGATAAATACACAGATATCTAACCTAACATGGAGATATTGCAACAAAAGTTTGGTGTCAATTCCCAAACACGGTTACGGCTTGCCAACGTCAAAGCAAGTGCCAATTCACTCAAATATCAGCCACAAAAATATTCCCGAATTAAATATACCAACAAATAAAATAAAACGTCAATTATTGAATATATTTGGTCACATTTTCTAAAAATTAAATTAAATTCTTGGTATCTTTTAAAATTTTTAAAGTTATTACTAGAAACATGTAGTTATAATCACTGATCATACCTGAACAAAGGCTACATAATGAAACAATGGTAGGCCTATCAGTCGTGAAATTAAATTCAAGTTCGGGATGTTGGGGTATTCGGTAACGTAGGCTACTCAACATTATTTATATATATTTTTAACCGTTTGATGGATTTTTGTTTTGAAAAAATATTTGAATTCACAATAAAATTTTCTATAAAATCTTTATTAGTAGGCTACTAGTTGTTAGGTTAACTTGTATTAAAAACCATGATGAATTGTATATTTTAAATATGCATTGGCGTAAATTAATTCAAAAAGTTAAACTATAATTGTCCGTACATATAAACATAAAATTTATAATTTATAGTATTTTTTATGAGGAATCCAAATCCGTTTTAAAAAATAAGCGTTTTTGTACTATCGCGTACCCAATTTGTATACTCTCTGTACGAAAATCAAAACAGAATACGTTGGTTTACTAAATTGTGTTTATTTCGAGAACCGTTAAACGGATGTTAATTATCTAAAAAAAAATTGAATTCACAATTCTATACATTTTATATAATTTGGTATATCAGAATATAACTACAGCGATTAATAAACGTATGTAGCCTAATAAACCAATAAAAATAGCAGTATTTAGAAATCGTTTACATTTTTGCTATACACGTTCATAAATCAAAACATTGTGTATATATCATTTTCAAATTTTTGTATGATTTTTATATAGTCATATAGAACATTTCCTGAAAATTTTAACAAAATCTATAAATAAATAGACTAGGCCTATACAAGTTATAATTTGACACTATTTTCAACCAGACCGATAGCGGTAAATGGTTGTAAATTGTTTAATTATTATTAGTCTAGATATGATAGTTATAGAAGTCTAGCTTTGATAGTTTATAGAAAATTTAATTGTGAATTCAAAAATGTTTTGATATTTCAAATCCGTTGGGTGGTTTTCGAGATGCAAATGATTTAAAAAAGGCGTATCGTCGCATTTCAATAAAGTTCACAAAAAGTTTAGGTTACTTTATTTATTTGAAAATTTATTTATATATTTTATGAAATTTATTTCAATGTTGTTTTGAAGAAATTTGTTTTTTCGTTGTAAAGTAATTAAATTTTATTGTATCTTGATGAAATTTTCACAACATGTACGTATATATTTTGTTGTCATAATTATTAAATTTTATTTAATTTTGTTAATTAGTTAAGAGAAATTGTTTTTTTTTGTTGTAAATCAATAAAATTTTACTATATCTTGATGATTTTTTCACAAAATGTGTATAAATATATTAGTAAGAAGTGTGGTAAATTTTGTTTAAATCTCTCAATTCGTTTAAAAAATATATATCGAAATAGACGATGATTTGTATATATATATATATATTTAAACGAATAAACAGATTTAAATAAATTTTAACACATCTATTAATTAATATTTGTACACATTTGGTGAAAATTTCATCAAGATACAATAAAATTTAATTACTTTACAACGAAAAAACTAATTTCTTCGCTACTTTTAACAACATTGAAGTAGATTTTAACAAGTAACCTAAACTTTTTGTGAAATAATGACAAATTTGTACATGGTTTTATTAAATTGTTACTAAAAATCCCTATAAGAAATACATAGTAAAATATATTTGTTGGTATATTTTTTTGGTTAATATACATTTAAGTTTGATTTGTCTCTCAGTGCAAAGCCGGATCGGGCCAGCTATATATACTATGTGGGCCATTCCGATCCCACAGAAACTAAAGACGCACGATGGGTATTTCGAGCAAAAAAAACTGCGAAAATTGATAACGCAAACCATCATGACGAGATGAACGCCACAGCATTTGAAGAGTGGTTCTCAGGAATTCTGCATTTACTTCCACCTGACAGCGTCATTGTTATGGATAATGCGTCATACCACAGTCAGACAGTCAATAAAATCCCAAAAATGAGTTGGAAGAAGATTCACATCCAAGAATGGCTCACAGACAACGGCGTGAATTTCAATCCGAAGAACGTGAAGGCAGAGCTCCTAGAACTCATCCCTATTCACTTGAAATTACAGGCCAAGGTTTATAAAATCGACAAAATGGCTGAGGAGTGTGGTCACACAGTGCTGCGGTTGCCCCCTTACCATTGTGACCTGAACCCCATCGAGCTGGTGTGGGCCACAGTGAAAAATGAAGTTGCGAAGAAGAATGCTGATTATTCTCTGAATACCGTAGAAGTTCTGTTACACAATGCATTGAACAATATTTCTTCGGAGGATTGGAGTAAGTGCGTCACTCACGTGAAGAAAGTTGAGGACATGATGTGGGAGGTGGATGCCATCAGCGATGATTTGCACGACAGGATCATAGTGTTGGATGCTGGGAACGACGACGACACAGAAGATGAAGACTCCCACAGTGACCAGATTGAAGTAAGTGATGATTCATCTGATGATTTGGCTATTCCTCTCTAAGGAAATACTGTATTATTGTTAGTTATACGTACGTGTACTTTATTTATAGTATAGGCATAGTACGAGTGTTTTATTTGTTTATATTAAGTGTGATTTCCTTTACCTTTATGGGCATTAATAGTAATTTTAATTAATTTAATAACAATTAATATAATTTAGTAAATAATGTTATTTTTTCTTCAATAATACAGTTTAATATTTGTGTAACTTTGTCTTGCCAAACATTTGAGGACTAATGTTATAACACAGTAAAGCAAGAGAATTATGTTATTTAGCTGATGATTTGGCTCTTCCTCTGTAAGGAAATGCTGTACAGTATTATTATTAGTTTTTAAGTTTAGGCATACGTACAATTTATTTTACTTGTTTATACTAAGCTTGATTCCTTTGCCTTCATGGGGAACAATATTAATTTTAATTAAATGATTTAATTTGGTTAATTATTTAATTATATTTATTTATTTTATTTTAGTGTTTATAAATTGTACATATTTTCTGAAATAAAAATGTTTCGTCTGATATACGGAAGTTTTATTAATACAGTAAACCATTTATAACTTCACTAATCACTCTGTGTTTGTCACAGATGACCGATTCCTTTGAAATTTGGTATCTAAATAATCAGAAAATTGCAATGTAACACGTGTTATCATTTGTTTTTCGGAATTTAAGGAAGGAGGAAAAGTTGCATATCGTTACTGGAGTCATTAGTTATGATTCACTGACCCCAGCCAGTGGCTACTTAACGCGGCCGAGTCGCACAATAGACACCAAGGGTAGGCGATTAGTGCGGTCGACTGGGTTTCCGCCTCAAGCTGACTTGAATTTTACTATAGTAAACTATATAATATTACTATGGCAGATAATTTTAGAAAAGTAAAAATCACTTCCGTCAGTAAGAAAAGTGTCAGTGGACTTTGGACCCATGAAAAGGACCATCTGTAAGTTGTCTAAACCATAAAGTTCTACTTGTTTACAATTATTTTACTTACAAACAACCCGCCGTGTAATAAATAACTTTCTCTGTAGACATATTTTTGAGTTCTAAGTCCAAGCTATTGTAATTTATTCAGGTAACACACACCCACTTGAACCTGTTTAAACCCCAGTCCTCGCTTCCGCCTTCAGTTAATTCAATATTGTGTCTCATTTATGCATCTCCACTATAGGAAATTAACATTCTTTTCATGATCGTAATTTGGAAATTTCCATCGAATATTTGAAAAGTACAGTAAATGAAAAAATTAGAAGAAAGATACCAAACACGACATAATTTGGTAAAAAAATCATACAATATAGGCGCAGCCTGTTTGTGTGCAGTAACAATCGAGTTGGTTTTTGGTAACGATATTAAATTAAATTTTGTCAAAAATGTATACATAACAATAGTCGTAGTACGCCTAATGTTTAAGTTTTTTCTTATTTCTTAAGTGTATTGACAAATCAAACCTAGCATCCCTTGTGCATTTACGACCTACCAGTAGCCGACCAAGCCCTTAGTCCCAACCTTTTGTTTGTTAATGGGGGGTAATAAACATGACAGAAATTGTGTGGTAAAGTTAACAGCACTTTGATTTTTTATACAAATTAATTGTATTTAGAGCTGTTAACGAATTATAAAGCCAGTTGTAGTTATTTTTTACGTTCCTAATAAGTAGGCCTATACTTAAAAGAGTTGATTTTATTATCAGTTTGTACGAATGTATTATTATTATTTTTGTTAACTTCTTTACTGTATTCCAATTAGACTAATAAAGTCAGAAGAGATAGTTACACGCAGTAAAAAAAAAACTTTAGTAACTAGGTTTGAACCTACGCAACTAAGTTGTAGGTCCATCTGTAACCTACCAGAATAGACGAATAGGGTTAATCGTAAGTTTCTTAATGCTGAACATTTGATTTTTTTTAACCTTTTGGTTAGTCATATCTTCAAAGAATTAAAAATGGCAGCAAAAATAAAAGTAAAGAACGACTTAACGTTTTTATGACCCATTTAAAAAAAATGTTTACTATGTTTTTAATGGGAAACCATAAAAATATTACGCTACCGTTTTCGCGTCTCGAGATCTGATTCAAATTACAGTATTTGTATAGGAATTTCTGTTTTAATTCTAACTTATAATTATTTTTATTTCTATGTTATATTTTTCTGTGTAAAACTTGAGCAGTAGCCTACTAATAATAAAAGTTACAAGGTATTAATTCATAGACAAAATGTATTTTACCTCAGTTACATTTTGAGAAGAATATGTTTATTTAATTTGCATGTGTCCCGTTGAAAATATAACTTTTTTTGGTTGTAGTTTGAATAATATAATGTTCCTGGATGAGAGTGGGAAGTAACAAATCTAATTTAAATGTTCATACCGATAATTATAAAATGAAATAAATAAAATTGTATGTTCGAGTATCGCGGTGTCTTGATTCATAATTTTAAAATGCTCTAAAATGGTGGTGGTAAAACGAAACACAATAATTACAAAGAATTCACACAAACATTGTTAGTGAGTTTTTCAGGATTATTTCCATTTAACATTTCTTTGAAGCTTCCTTGTATCAACCAGGCGTTTTTGTTATACATTATTAGTTTTGTTTCCGAAGTAATAATTTAAAACTTGACTTATCAAAAAGTTTGTAAATTTGTTAGTATACTGTTATTTTCATTTACTACAATTTACTTTATAAATTACAATCTATTTAACAAATATGAAACATAATTTAATTTAATCAATCACTTAACGAATAACAACAAAAATATAAACATAATGACATGCAATAAAATGTAAACGTGGGACAAATAATACATCCCCGTAAATCACTCTCTCACATCCTCGCAAAGCTTCTCTCTAACAAAATAATCATATCCCCAGAAAAGCTTGTCTCTTACATGCCCACAAGTTTCTGTCTCTCGTAACCGTTACATCCCCACAAAACACATATTTAAAAAAAAATCAAAATCAAAATTTTCGAGAGATAACGTATTAGGAGTAATACTTATTTATTAAGCAATACATTTTTTAAAAATCAGACTTCTACCTTTTATATTTACCGAGATCCCACAAGGTATCTCCAGGACGTATATCCCCAGAAAGGTACATGCGATAGACAGAGAGAGAGAGAGAGAGAGAGAGAGAGAGAGAGAGAGAGAATGTATGTGTAGATTAACAGTTTGATTGACCGAGTTGACGTTTAATGAATTAATAAATCCATCGACCATCTTAATGGCTTCCCCCTTTACCAATGTTTGTACAATGCGACTAATGTGTTTAAGTTAGAGTTATTGATGGCCTCCCCCCTACTCCTACAACATAGATAACCGATTAACTGATAAATAAATAATTAACCCTTATTGACCATGTTTGAAATTCAGCACTGCACAGATGGGGAAATTTTAAAGTAAATTTGATGAAGAAGGATGGGAGTACAAAATGAACCATTACATGCTTAAATATGTTCTAGATATCAAAAGGAACTACCACTAAAAATTTGCTATTTTACTTCTAGCCATACTTCATGTGCTAAATTCAGATTGCTAACTACTATTGCTTTTTTTGTTTCTAATTTTGAGGTTATCTTTTTAACAACATGTTACTGACTTGTTTTCGAAAGTTCCTTTGTGTTTGTAAATTCTCATTTTGAACTTATTTAAACTCGCCTTATCTTAGAGTACAGTGAACATATTAAAATATCGTTTTCCACCAAAATAACTTGCACAGGGTGATTCACAAAGATATACAAAGCTCATTCTACATGTAAACATAAAGAAAAAAATTCATAGGTCCGAAAATGTTTAGTTTTCCGTTTATCCGCCATTTTATTTTTATGCAAAAATTACCATTATAATTGTGGAAACAGATGTGATATTTGGTTCAAATTTAGTACACGCATTATTTATGTTAAGTTTTGCAAATACCCCATAAACGAAGACTTTATTTTGTATTATTTTCAAAATGGTGGCCGTTTAAAATGTTTAACGTCAAATATCTCAAAAACCGTTAATTTTACAAAAAATGTACAAGAGACATTTATTTTTGTGCTTTAATGACAAACAAAATAGTCGTTTTATATTTTCTGTAGCTCAAAAGATAACCGAGTTATCGACAAAAAAAATTTAAAAAAATTTCTTGGTATCTGTCTACAACAGCTTTATGAGAGGCCTACCTACCATTAAAAAGCGATTGTATTTAAGTTGTGTAATTATACTATATTTTTTTCAATTAAAAATACGGAATATTTTATTTAGGGATTTATTAGTCTACTTTATAACTTGGTCATACAATAATAACAGCTGTCCAACAATTAAGTGTTTTGAATTGTACTATTAAAGTCATTTTGTAAGCTTTCAATTGAGGTTCAGTTAGGCTATATTTGTATTGTCCTGGTAGTACAACAACTCCCAGTTGTACTGCGTCGATAAGCATAACCATTTTAAATCTGGTTGGTATTATTGAATTAGCTCCGCCATACTTTTTTATGACGGAAGAATACGTCGAAGTGTTTTTACGGTGATGTAGTCTAATGGTAATGCTACGAATAATATCGGCAACTTTACCCTTAACGGAGGATTTCAATTATTCCAAGAACTACTATTGGGGTATTTCGTAGGTTACGAGAAACAACTTTACTTATCCCGTATGACCTTTCTCTCCAACATGATGTTAATGTTGATGAAAACATTGTTCCTGTTCATCCTAACCATAAACAAAAAGTACAAAATCTACATACAGGAGATCCTGCTTTTCGCTTGGAGTTCTTCAACGGATCGGCAACTCTAGCCTACATATTACATTTTATTTACCGATGAGAGTTCACTCGTGATGGGAAATACAGCTTATGAAACGACATTTAATGGAAAGAAATGAACCGCGATTTAGCGTTCATGTATTGTGTGGGATTATTCATAATCACTTGATTGGATCGTTTTTACCCGAAGACCGCTTAACAGGCGACCTGTATTTACAGTTTCTTCAAGAGTTGAGCTGTTCCTTAAAGGTGTTCCTCTTCCGACCCAATAACAGATAAACTTCCAACAAGATGGCGTGTGTAAACCATTGGAAATATAATTTGGCCAATAAAATAAAACAACACTTTCCAGACAATCATTTCCGGAAAAGTCGAGGCCTAATAATATCAAATGTCAAAAAATTAGTCTTACACAATTGTCCATTGTTAATACAAAATAAAATTATAAACTATAGCATAAAACCAGCAATACCGCTGGAATGAAATCCTTTATTCATCGAAACTAAAAAATTCATGTGACCATTTTAACCAATAACAACAAAGAAATCTTAAAATCTAAAACTAAGAGAGGAAAGGGGAAAATCGGCTAGAGATGGGGAACAAATTCACTCAGGCCCAGACGAGTAAGCTATAAACATAAAAATAATAAAATGTAGTTTAAATTTAATTAAACTAAAAGTAACATAAAAGTATAAATGTATTAAAACCAAAAGCTTAAGAGTGAAAAAGTGTCTCTTAAATGAATCTTGTTAATTTGTAACCAATAATAACAAAGTGAAAAGTAAATGATATATTTATAAAAGTGTTTTTAAAAGAAGGTGTAATTTAAAAAAAAAATGTATGCCTAGCCATCGGAACTGAATATTGGATTTCTTCCAAAATGTTTGCTTTTTCTAGATCATGTAATTCTTTATTTAAAATGTTTCTTTCGTGATGACTCTGTCTATATGAAGAAACATTACTCCCGTTACGTGCGGTAGCCTACTGTGGCTATTTTTTCCTGGGTCTATTTTGCAGGTGTAAGGTCTTTGACTTCGGTTGTGATAATTTGTTTATATTTCTTTATGATTGCTACTACTTTATTATTTTGAGTTTTTGTTAATTCTGGAGATATATTAAACTGTTTTTATCAGTGATTTGCTCTTTTACAGAGATTTCTGTTAAATTACCATCTGTGGGTGTCAGGTTATTGACATCAAATTTTGTTTTAATTTCTTGTGGAGTTTGGTTTGAGTTAAGTTTCCTACTATTGTCCCTTGTAAATGTGTTGGGGTCTTTTTGATCCATGGTAGGCCTATATGTGTAAGTAAACTTTATTATTTTCTTCTATTACGTAGGCCTATTAATTACGTATGTTACTTATAGTAACATACAAAATGCGTATACTAAATCTGAACTCATCTTTCCTATTTCCAAAGTTGAATTTTTTTTTTTTGTAAAAAAAACAAAATGTTATATATCTAGAAAACTAAGAGTTTTGGGGAAAATATGTTCTTAATTTTTTCTTTATACTGATCCACAGAATCATTTCCTAAACTTTGGCAGCTTACATACGGGAAACTTTGTAGGGACTGTAGGGATTACGATAGAAGGTGGTGGTATCAAAGTTTTGAGCTCGTAGGAATATATTTAGAGCGTTTTCGGATATATTAACTGATTCATTTCTCACGTATTATTTTAAAATTTGACAAAGGCTGAATTCTACACAAAATCATTAGATTTTAGGTCAAGTCAAGTAAAGTTAGCAAGGAAAAGTGCATATCGCCTCCAATGTGAAGGACATTCCAGATTCATGTCTATTGCATAATGCAAATGATCGCTGTCCATTGGTAGGTACAATTCTATTTTTCAAAACCATTTATTTTATAATAGTGCGGGGTTAAATTTTTAAACCATTTATTTAAACTGCGAGGAAAGACTAAAAAATGTTATTTCTTTTTAAGCTGAAAAACCATCTCGGTCACAGTTCCCCTTAATTACACCAGATGATAAAATGCTCCTTAACGTAAATCGAAATCAAAACTAAATAGCCTAACACTAGCAAACCATTTATTATAAAATTAACAACACTAACACTGGTTATCAATGGTAAATTTTGATAACATTTATCAGACAACAAAATAGCATATTAAGAGGCTCTGGAACAATCAAATCAATTATTTTTCATTTAATACGACTCGAGAAGAACAACACCCAATCTAAAATCCAATCATCATCGCCTGAATCGAATTAGGTAGGACACCTCTTAATACAACCCAATCGACCAGATCGTGCTTGATATAATCGGAATTGAGGTTCCCGTGTTTGATCAGAAATCCAAGAGTCATCACGGAATGACCGATGCAAAGAGGTGTAACACCACAACCCCTCGTCAATTAACACGATTTGATGATCTCTACGGACGGACGGCATCTTTTACATCCCTCAGTTTATTAAACACTACAGTTGTTCATTCTTCCTTCCGATGTTAATGAAGTACGTATTTTATTACAAATAAAAGGTACAATTGACAAAACAAGCTGAGTGACTAGAACTTCTTATTCCATTTTCGTGTTTTCAGTTATTTCACAATGCCTAGGTACTAAGCTAAATGATACCCAACACTCCGTATTGAAGTCTGAATACTTATTCTAGATAGTCTGTATAGGAGTTTTGGACTCGGAACACACAAGATAGAAACCGGATAGAACTGTATTAAGAACTTTAATAATAGCAGCGGTTTTTTATTATTATTATATATTTTTATTGTTCCTTTACGAATACGAATAATGTTATTACATAGGTCTTACATATCTTCTTCTGATAAGTATATTTGTATGTACAGAGTGCCTTTTTTTTAACTGGGCCACCTTTGGGATCCCTGTAACTATACACAAACTTTCAAATGAGGGACCTTACCTGCTTTTTCCTCTGTAATAATCAATATTTGAAGACTTTTTTATTCTTGTATATTTTTTTATATTCTTACTGGTTTACGAGATATAAGCCCCGAAATTTCGTCAAAGTTGTTTAAAATACATGGGAATAAGAAACAATTTTTTAATACTCTTGTTTTAATATGAGTTATACTTGTATTGTTTTATGAATACTATTTAATTTATGGTTTTAAATGAAGGAAACTTGATAGGAACTAGGTATTTAGGATTCCTAGAAAACCTTTTGATGAACTCCTTTGAAGACCTTCCACTTACTGATTAATTAATCAGGATCAATTAATGTACCAGCAAGACAGAGCACCAGCTCATAATAGTGACTTAGTTGTGCAGTTTTTGAAAGAATACTATGTTTCATGAAACATGGCTAAGTACATACGGGCCCATATTATGGCCAGCAATATCCCCAGATCTAACGTAGCTTGATTTGTTTTATGGTAGTACAGTACCCACAAAATAAACTCATATATGCTTCGGTCGAATATATGGAAGTAAAAATTGAAGAGATATTATTTTCAAATACATCATAACACCATAAAAAAAGCACTAAACTACATACCCCGGATAAGACCTGTTGATCCACCAATACATTCTAATATTTACTACAGTGCCCAAGAGACCAACTTTAACACATTACTTTAAGACCACCTGCTTGTATTACATTGAATTATAGGGCTGGGTAAGTATCACGATGGCACCCATCAACTTGTTAAATTTGACCTTCACCGTGTTTTACACAGCAATCAACCTCCTATTTCATTGAACCAATTTTAATTCCTACATTTTCAATTGTCTTCTTTACAAATTCGAATAAATACATACTTTCATTATTATAATTTCATAATATCATTAGGTTTACGAAGTACAATAAAGTAAGACTACACCTTCCAGACAGTCATTTCCGCCAAAGTTAAGGTTAAAAAAAACAAATGTCTAGAAATTGGTCTCACACAATGTGCAATTGTTTGTGATTAATTAAAATGTAAGCATTGCCTAAAATCTGCAATACTGCTGGAATAAAATTCTTGAATTCTTGCCCAACAAAACTGAATAACTCCTGATGATATTTCCAATAGCTTACACTTTTTACCATTGGCCTACTATTGGTAAATACAGGATGTTTTTTTCAACTGAGCCACCATTGGGATGTCTAAAACTATAAGATTTAGAGAAAACTTAAAATGGGGGACCTTATCTACTTTTTCCTCTGTAATAAAATTGTGTGTTTGAACTTTTTTAAATTTTACCGCCATTTTCCAATACGGCGGTCAATTTTGAAATTTCTGTTGGAAACCCCATTTTTATGTTAAATTTGGGTTTTTAAACGGGTTTTTAATCCTTGTGTTTTTTTATATTCTTACTCGTTTACGAAATATTACTACCCCAGTTCGTTACGTTTAAAATATTGTTGAATTTAAAGTTTTATAACACACATAAACTGTCATTATTGTATTTTATTAATTTTAACCTATTGGAATAAAGAAATCTTAGTCTAAAACTAAGAGAGGAGAGGGAAAAATCGGTTAGAGATGGGGAGCTAGGCCGACACAACTAAACTATACTTACTTTACTTTACTTTAGCCAATGCCCGCTCTTGGCTGTTGGGCCATTTGGCGTCGAGCTTCCCAGTAACGACCAATTCTGGACAGCTGGTCGTCCAGCTCGGGTCAGGTTGAGATGTGGTCCCCGTCCATGATACCATCGAGACAAAGCGGACATGTATCAGATTCTGCAAGGCCAAAACGATGGAGATGGGCCTGGAGATAATCGTGGCCTGTCAAGAGTCGGAAGTCAGCCACGGCAGTTGCCCTGTTAGTTGAGGACGGCAGGGGACCGCGACTGCCAAGCGATGCCCACTGTTTTTCTCTGCTGGCTTCCTCGTTCCTTTGTTTGATGTGGTGTCTAAAAGTTGCATCAATAAGGTGCCTGGCAGAGGTGAGGCTGGTTTCAACGATTGGTTGCTGCATTTGTGCCCCATTTTTTGCAAGGTCATCTGCTCTTTCATTGCCCACGATGCCGACGTGACTCGGGATCCGTTGAAGGCTAATTGCCCAGTTATTCTGAAGAAGGTGGGAGGTTGCATCTCGACAGTGGGACACGTTTGGACAGTCTGTTTGAGAGTAGTCGGATATTGCAATTATCGCAGCCTGGGAGTCTATGAAGAAGACAGCACGTTGGTGACTCGTTGCTGGATGATGAGCTAATATAAATGACAACTAAACTATAAATTATATATAAAAGTGTTTTTAAAATGAAGGTGTAATTAATATATATATATATTACACGTATAGGGTATATAGTGTGTAATACGATAACACTTTTTAAATTTATATTTAAAGTGTGTTTTTATTAACTTTAGTATAAAAAGTAACAGAAAGACAAAAATAATATAATCATAATTTAAGAAAATTACATTATATTCAGAATTTGCAAATGCATGTGTTTTAAAGGAGAAGTTATCATCCATTCTCACAAATAGTTAGCCTAGGTTGGATCTATAAGATATGCAGCTTGTTTTGAGGGTTTTATAACGCTGTCTTTCAATGGAAGACTATAAGATAAGATAAAGGCACGATTAAAAAATAATAATTTTTCAGAATTTTCAAATGTATGTATTTTAACTCCTTGATCCAAGACCGTATGTGATCTAATACTAGACTCGAGAATCTAACAGCTGTAGAGGTTTTTAGTTGCGGTCTATTGAGAAATAACACGGGGTGATAGTTCTGTCTACGGCGACTAAAAGCAATCTTGTAGATATTGACCACGATTTTAGTATATTTATAGATAATTGAAGTGTTCTGTCGGCCGTTTTCATACCTCGAGAAGCCACAAATGTAGACTAGTAAAGTTATAGAGACACTGTACATTGGATGTATTGCTGTTGATCACTAAGGCAAAAACAATAATTATTGCAGTCATCATCGCCTTCCAGTAAACAAATTTACACTAAGCACACACACTACCATGAGGGACACCATTCTTTATATAAAAACTATTTGACAAATTAACTCCATACGTATAAAAATATGAACGGCGAACTGCAATGAAACTAACTGACAATAGATATCTAGTCACAATATTATTATAAAACAGCTAGTTACTTTCAAAGTACCAAACAAGACGCTGTTTTTTTTCTATCACTTTACTATAGGACGTTAACCATCTGAATCAGTTATTTATTTAACTGTTTTCAAAAATTTAAAAATGCAGAGTTTAAAGTGTAAGAAGATTTAGGTATACTTAGTCTACGTATACTGAAGAGTTTATTTTTAATTAATTATTATGTGTTTAAAATTGTAGAATGTTTAAGTATACTTACATGCATTGCAGAGTTTATTTTGTATTATTTTAAAGTTTTAGTACGTTTAGGTATTCTTGCGTTTATAGCAGTCTGTACTTTATTTCATCATTATTATTTGAAAACTGTAGTATGTTTAGGTCTTCCTACGTATATTGCAAACTTCATTTCATTATTATTATTATTTTAAAATTGTAATCTGTTTAGGTCTACCTACGTATATTGCAAACTTCATTTCATTATTATTATTATTATTATTATTTTAAAATTGTAATCTGTTTAGGCCTTCCTACGTATATTGCAAACTTCATTTCATTATTATTATTATTTTAAAATTGCAATTTGTTTAGGTCTTCCTACGTATATTACAAATTTCATTTCATTATTTTAAAATTGTAATATGTTTAGCTCTTCCTACGTACATTGCAAACTTGATTTCATTATTATTATTATTATTATTATTATTTTAAATTGTAATCTGTTTAGTTCTTCCTACGTATTTTGCAAATTTCATTTCATTATTTTAAAATTGTAATCTGTTTAGATCTTCCTACGTATATTGCAAACTTGATTTAATTATTATTATTATTTTAAAATTGTAACCTGTTTAGCTCTTCCTACGTATATTGCAAACTTCATTTCATTATTATTATTATTTTAAAATTGTAATCTGTTTAGATCTTCCTACGTATATTGCAAACTTGATTTAATTATTATTATTATTTTAAAATTGTAATCTGTTTAGCTCTTCCTACGTATATTGCAAACTTCATTTAATTATTATTATTATTTTAAAATTGTAATCTGTTTAGTTCTTCCTACGTATATTGCAAACTTCATTTCATTATTATTATTATTATTTTAAAATTGTAATCTGTTTAGATCTTCCTACGTATATTGCAAACTTGATTTAATTATTATTATTATTTTAAAATTGTAATCTGTTTAGTTCTTCCTACGTATATTGCAAACTTGATTTAATTATTATTATTATTTTAAAATTGTAATCTGTTTAGTTCTTCCTACGTATATTGCAAACTTGATTTAATTATTATTATTATTATTTTAAAATTGTAATCTGTTTAGTTCTTCCTACGTATATTGCAAACTGGATTTCATTATTATTATTATTTTAAAATTGTAATCTGTTTAGCTCTTCCTACGTATATTCCAAACATGATTTTATTTTATTAAAATTATTTTTTAAGTTGTAGCATGTTTATGTATTCATAAATATATTGCAGAGCATATTTTATTTCATTACTATTATTTTAAAATTGTAGTGTGTTTAGGTATTCATAAGCGTGTAGCAGAGTTTATTTGATTTGATTATTATTGTATTAAAATTGTAGTGTACTTAGTTATATTCATAAGTGTAGTGCAGAGTTTATGTATTTCACTATTATTATTTTAGAAAGTATAGTATACTTCGATATTCACACGTCTATGACAGATGTATTTTATTCTTTAAATAATATTTAGAATTAAAAGTATCTTTAGGTATTCTTGTGTGAATTGTGGAGTTGAGATTGTTTTGTATTTTATGTAGGTATTCATACGAGTATTGAAGAATTGGTTTTATTTCTTACGTTGTTATTTCAAAATTATAGTATGCTCAGCTATTCACAAGTCTATAACAAAGTTTATTTTAATTGTTTAATATAATTATAAAATTAAAATATGTTTAGGTATTCATACGTGTATTGCAGGTTTTCATACATGTATTACATAGTTTATTTCATTTCATTATTATTATTTTAAAAGTGTAGTATATTTAGGTATTCATACATGTATTGCAGAGTGTATTTGATTTCAATTTTTATTATTTTAAAAGTGTTGTATCTTTAAGTATTCAAATATTCATACATGTATTGCAGAGTTTATTTAATAACATTATTATTATTATTTTAAAAGGGTAGTATGTTTAAGTATTCATACGTGTGTTGCAGAGTTTATTTCATTTAATTATTATTATTTTAAAAGTGAGGTATGTTTAGGTATTCATACATGTATTGCAGAATTTATTTGATTTCATTATTATTATTTTAAAACTGTAGTATATTTAAGTATTCATACGTGTATTGCAGAGTTTATTTGATTTCATTATTATTATTTTAAAAGTGAGGTATGTTTAGGTATTCATACATGTATTGCAGAATTTATTTGATTTCATTATTATTATTTTAAAATTGTAGAGTGTTAAGTTATTCATACTGTTACTGAGTTCATTTATTTCATTATTATGATTATTTTAAAATAAAGGTTTTAGGTATTCATATATTTATATAAAATCCTTTGTAAATTGCAAAATTTTATGTGATGTATAATATAATTAGAATTTAGAATTCACGCTAGTGTTATTTAATTTGTATTTTAAATGTGCATCTGTCTTGGGAAAAAATTAATGTTTATTCTGAAGGAATTAAACAAATTGTTATTTTCTTAAACACTGCCAATTTACAAAATATAGGCTACTAGATTTTTACCATTATTGAATAAATTTTTGGCAAAAAAAAAAAATATTGTAAGAAATAGTAGTTTGATCTCCCAACAGTTTTCTCCACATCACTCATTCTGCCTGGATTATGAGTTATAGGTTTATAATTTCAAGCTATGGTGAATAATTTCAAAATTTCGAAAACAGAAATATTTAACGGAAGTACTTTTAAATATTTGAATAACGGCATTAGCTTTCATTATTAAACTTGTGACATGTATGCCGTTTTTGTGGGTATAGTATTTTTTAAGGTTTGTAATGCATGTCGCTTCCAAACACTATAATCCGTTTCTTTGCTTTGAAAATAGTCTGAATTGATATAATAATTGCTCATAATTATCCAGAATTAAAACAGATCGGTCGCGACGCTTGATTATGCCCATGATTACCTTTACTAGACCTACCTACCCTTTTAAAGAGCTGATATAAAGATAAATCTTGAGGAAAGGAGCTTATGGTTGTTATACCTGACAAATACTTGTCCTGTAGGATGCGGGATAGGAGTCGAGCTGGTTTAGGTCTGGACTATGTCAGTTGGGTTCACACGCCACACTGGCTCCACCTTGCGGTTGGCTGGGAAAACAGACACTCAGACTCTAAAGTTTGAAAGTATGAAGCGAAGATAAGATCCTGTGTTTATTTCACAGAGGTTTTAGGACTATACATTATGATAACGTAAGCTTACATTAACTCAACTGAAAACAAACATGTGAAAAGTTATGACCGCGTTATCATCTCATGCATTCATTTCACTATGCAAATGAGATTTAAACAACCCACGCATAGCAGTGAAAGAAATCTTCAAATTTCATTTTATAATATTCCCTAACCGTACAACTGGCATCCAGACCTTGTTCAAGCAAATATTAAACACGACTTAAATATTCTACACATGGCAAGAAGAGAAAAATTCAATTATAATTTTGTATTTCAGCTACAGCTGGCATACCAATGGTTACATCTTGAATTTTAATTCCGTAAGAATAATGTTAAATATGAACTAAAATTTCCATAATAATTGTAATAAAATTAGAATTCATCATTTTAATCTACAAAAAATCTTCTAGGGTATCGGTTATTTACTCTTTGTGAAACCAATAAAATAATGCCGGTAACTTTAATTAATTATAGATTATGTAATAAATGCTATTAGCCTATAACTGAGCTAGATTTCTGAAAAAAATACCTCTACATGCTCTAAAGAAATATATTTTCTTAATAAACATAATATATTTTCTGGAATATAGCCTAATACACTAATATGTAGCTAAAACGCTGACATATCAAATGCACTAATATGTAGATAACGCTTAGATATACAACTAATACGCTGAAATGGAGCTAATACAGTGGTATGTAGCTAATACTCTGACATAGCCTATAACTAAAACACTGTTAAGTAGCTAACGCCAACGTGTAACTAATTACACTGATATGTAGCTGATACTGTGATGTGTAGCTAATACGCCGATAAGCATCAAATACGGATATGTATAACTATTACGCCGAAATCTAATACAGTACTCTGACATGTGCCTAAACTTTTGCCAGTTGTTTGATGGGGATAACCAGTTAAAAAGATAAAAATTACCTAATACCACGGTAAAAATCTAATATAATGACATATAGGTAATACGTTAAAATGTACTTATTATTATTATTATTATTTAATTCCGTGGAGGTGGGGAATGCATTAAGCACCATAAGGTGGTCGTACGTACCACCCCGTGTGTGGGACTCTCCTTAGAAAGGTATACATCACTAAACCCCACCTCCTAGTTCCCAGGGCTCCTTGCCAAACACGGAACTACCTTCAGGCTATATCAATCGTGTCGTCAGCCCTCCTTCCTGGCTTCTTCCTAGTTTACTTTCTTTTCATTCCGACAATGAAATTGGCTATATGTTCCCACTTATTCATTGACTCCAGAATTAAGTTGACCATGTTGTCAGCGTCAACCTCAACACCCACGCCATCACTCATATTCTTTCTGTCTTCTTCCCACGCTTTGCATGTGAACAATGTATGCACCACTTCATCGCTTTGCTCATCGCAGAAGTCGCACACGGAATTTTCTCTAATCGTGAAACGCTTCAGGTAACTATTGAAGCATCCATGTCCTGATAGGGCCTGAGTCAGGTAAAAATTAACCTCTCCATGCTTCCTGCTAGTCCATTTCTCCACATTTGGTATTAACCGGTGGGTCCATCTTCCGGTGTGTTCTACGTCCCATCTCAATTGCCATCTATAAAGTAGCGTTGTTCTGGCTCCATTTCCGCACTCCATTTCCATTTTCCTCACTCCATTTCCGCATTGTTCTGGCACTCTTGTTACCACACGAATCTCCCGACTTTCCGTAACTAATAAATCCAAAGGTGGGGGTGCTGGATATCACCTGTAATGTACTCGTTGAGACTGTCCTATAAGCCATAGCTATTCTTAACGCAATTGGCTTCTGTGCCGACAGCAGTTGCTTCACCACAGACTTCTTTCCAACCGCGCCAGCCCAGTCCGGTGCTGCATACATTATTTTTGACCTAATAGCAATGGCCAATAGTCTCATCTTTCTTTTTCTTGGTCCGGCGACATTTGGCATCACCCGTCCTAGGCGGCACTTACTTCCATAACTTTTTTCACCGCTTCGATGACGTGCGTGACGAAGCTCAATCTTCTGTCTAGCTGAACACCGAGATAGGTTATTTGGTTCTTCCACGGAATTTCTGCCCCATAGATAAAGAGCTTTGGGGAATCAAATTCCTTCTGTCTGTCCCCAGCATTGCCTCTGTCTTTTCAACTGCCATCTGTAGGCCTTTACTTTCCAGCCATCCATTGGCTCTACGTAGAGCCTCGTTGATTCCAGCCTCCAAAATCATCTCATCGTCCGCCCAAGAAACAACAATTGCATTATCCGCAAAGCCAATGATGGTTGTGTCTAGAGGGAGCTCCATTTCCAGGAAGTCGTGATACATTGCATTTCACATGAAAGGGCCAATCTTGGAGCCCTGTGGTGTCCCACAAGTCATTTCATTTCACCCCACAAGGACCACTCATCATTTCCTTATAAGATCCACCTGTTGCTTAGGTAGTCATCTAGCATTCTTAACAGATATTCTGGGATTTTCTTCCTTTAAAGTGCTTCCATAATTACCTTCCATTTAGCGGAGTTAAAGGCGTTTCTGATGTCAATAGCTACCAGTGCGCAAAAACCTCTTGTTTTGTCCTTTCCGTCTTTCCCGTTCTATGCTAACTCAATTACCTTTGAGATAGCGTCAATTGTATATCTACCCTTCCGAAAACCGTATTGACGTTCGGAGAGCCCTGCCTCGTTTGTCGTGTGATTTTCTAGCCTTCCGAGGATGAGTCCCTCTAGCAGCTTTCCTAGAGTGTCTAGCAGGCATATGGGCCTAAATGAATAGACCTCCGTTAATGGTTTTTCTCCTTTTCTCAGCAGGATGACCTGCTTCTTCCAGTTCTCATGGAATCTACCCTCCCTAAGGCACCAATTAAAAGATGTTAGTAGTGGCTCGTGAAACAATTTTACGGCCGCTCTAATACTTTCATTAGGTATTCCATCCATAAACGGAGCTTTGTTTGCCTTTAGGTTTGCCGCATCTCTGCGTAACTCTTCAACCGTGAAAAGGTCTTCTTCCCTCACATCTAAAGGCAACGGGATAGTTCTTTCCCGAGCTACGTCCCGCAGAAACAGGGTTGTTAGTACCTATTTCACCCATTCTGGGTCATCCAGTCCTGAAATACTTTGTCTTTTTACCAGCTTGTACGCTAGTCCCCACGGATCGTACTCAAAGCTATCTATAAGATTTTTCTAGCTATTTCCTTGGCTCTTTTTAATTTGAATTTTTAATGTCTTCCTGACTTCCTTCCATTCTTTCTTTAGCTGCGGATTACCCATAGAGTTTGTGAACTTACTCCTTGAAGACGGCTTAAATCCTCGTTCCACCAGTACACTGTTTTCCTTCCTTTTCCCTCCTCTGTCCTTCTCCGAGGCATAGTCTTATTTCATGCTGCCTTTAGCATCCTTCTGACATAGTTAACAGATTCATCCACTGATCCGGGTGCTATACTCTAGCCTTGCTAAAATGTACTTAATTAACTGAAAAGTGTGTGTGTGTGTGTGTGTGTGTGTGTGTGTGTGTGTGTGTGTGTGTGTGTGTGTGTGTGTGTGTTTTAGATGTAAAGACTATCAGGAAACATTAGCAGTATCATGTAACCTAGAAAAAGAGTTAAACACACACATAAAGAATTCGATAAAAACACTAATTCGGTAAAACTAATTTTTATAAAATGGGATTAAAGGATTCGAGGACATATCAAGAAAATCCCCATCAAAAAAGCCTAAATGTTATAATTGTAGGAACATCGGATTCAAGTCATCGGAATGTTACGTTAAAAATAAGTATAAACCTAACACGTCTAAAGTTAATGTAGTCCAATGTTATAATTGTAAAATCAAATAAAAAAAGTTTTTAACATATACTACGTTTTTAAAACGGACTAAAAAGTATAAAATAAATTTTCATGACCCTTCTACAATTTTGAGGGAGGATTGTTAGTGGCTATGGATATATTTGGAATACTTGGAGAGAAAAACTTAGGGCGCAGGCAATTTATGATAGTTTAAGGAGGAGTAAATAAAATTAGTTACAGTGAATCTCATTTCCGTTTCACTGAAATTAGCTGTGAATTCATCCGGATTGTCTACTTGTATTATTTACTGGCTGCGCCCCACGTTTTTCTCTCCAAGTATTCCAAATAGGCCTGTATCCATAGCCACTAACAATCCTCCTTCAAAATCGTAGAAGGGTCATGAAAAATTATTTTATACTTTTTAGTCCGTTTTAAAACGTGGTATGTTAAAAAAATAATTAATTTGATTTAGTATTTTCTGTTTTTTAGTCAACGCGTTTAAGCGATAACGCGGTTAAAAAAATCTATATCTCATTGGCCAATTATTATTTGTTTAAATGACTATTGTTTAAACAAATGTAGAGACAAGAAACCAACTGAATATTGTAGGCCTATTGTTATCCAATTCTGACTTATGTTCAAAATTTCAGGACTCTAGCTTATCGGGAAGTTGTAATAGCCTACTTGTAATACTTCATAGTAGGCCTATATATCTTTTTAATAACTAGTTGTTCAAAATTTAGCTTTCTAAAAATGTTGGAGTTACATTGAGTATGAGTTTATATTGATTGTGTTACTTTCAAAAGACAATGGCTCGTGTCTTGGTCAAATTTAGTAGAGGTGATTTATTGGGCCTGAGAAGTCCTCATGTGAACATTATCACCTGAGTTTCTGCCATGAGTTTGTGATTTCATTTGGGAGCTCGAGTCTTCTTCTAGGTTCAAGTCTTCTTCCTATAATCTGAATGTTATTCCTAAGAAGTTTTTCATTATAACCTTTTCCGGCATGCTCCCTTGACCTTTAGATCATTATTTTGTTTTCTTTCTGAGGGATGAGTACAACTGGTCAATTGAAGTCCAAATGGAAAACTGGACCTACATGACCTACCAATAAAACAAAATAGACACACAGCTGAATCTGTAACAAGTCTTGGGCAATCTATTTGTTATATCTAGGCTAGCCAATATTGCTAGGAAAAATTCATTTGAAATCATTTATTTACAAAATAACTAGATAAAGTATACAATATTATTAAAATTCAGTTAATATATTGAATGGCAAGTTATTGTACAAAATGCATTCATAATAAGACTCTAAATTAATATTTTGCAAAAATTCAAAATCTATTGTCTTGTTATCACAAGGTCTATGATTATGTCACAGATAAGAGGTTTTTTATGTGTAGTTATGTAGATTTAATAAATATACTTTTCTTTCCAAGAATTATTGAATTTCACCTGGAAAGCCGGATCTACATCATCAATAATTAAAAATACACACAAATAAGTCTAAAACAGACCTTAGGATAGGATAGGATAGGTCTATGCCGAAAATTCATATTAATGAAATTAATTTTCAAACTAGATAAATTATACAGTATTAATTAATACTCAGTTAAATATTAAATGTAAAGTTATTGTACAAACAAAATTCATCATATGAGTCCAAATTAATACTGCTGCAAAAATAAAAATACAAATTGATTGCCTTGTCATTAGTTAGTCTTTGATTACCATTTAGGCTACTTGTCTATTGTTACATAGATTTAATAAATATATATATTTTTTTCCTTTTTAAGAATTGTTGACTTGATAAAATCGAACCTACATCATCAAGGATAGAAAAAGAGACATACAAGTAAGTCTGCAACAGGCCTTAGGAAAATTAGTAGTCTGCAAACAGGCCCATTGCTATTCGGGAAACTAATCCCATCGAACACATAAGACCAATAGAATGGGCATGGAGCCTAGAAGCTGAAACCCCTTGAAGTGAAGCCACCCAGTGAGGGAAATCGCCTCCAAGATGGTGGCGGGTGGTGATGACACCCTACTAGAGAGCGATTTGTGTCTAGAAAACCAGAATTAGAAATCACTTAACAAAAACAGTAACTGTAGCGTTTCAGTGAACGCGTAATAATGTTCTGTTCTACCTACGTTATTAGCCAAAATAGTTGAGCTAAATTATTTAAAAAAATATTATTTGAAAAATTCAACTAATATGCAACAATTTTCCTACTGATGAAAGGTACCTACCCTAAAAATAAAAAAATAAATCCTTGCAGAGTCACTTTATGATGACATATTTTTTAATTAAATGAAAAGATTTCAGGTAAATAATTTATTTTTAGTATTAAAATATTTGTTTTATATTTTTAGTTTGCTAGATTACCACCACACATTAGGCCTAATACTGTTGAATTTAATAAAATATGACAATTTTACATGGACTCTAAGAGTTTTAAAGTGCAGTTTATTTGAAACATGCTCATTTATATTTTCTAACAGTTCTACAGAGGGTTTGCGTTTCTATCCTACCACTATTATTTTCCAAAATAACTGATGAAGCAAATATTATTAAAATGCAGTTAAGGTATTAAAAGGGTAACGCAATCTCGATATATATATATATATATATATATATATATACACATATATATTTTCATCACTAAATATAGGAAGAAGTTTGTTATGTAGCTACTGATTCCTCTAGCCTATTTGATTGGTATTATTTTAGGGAATATAAGCTTTTAATTAAAACAGGAATTAAATCAATTATTCATACTAGTTTGCTCGGATATTTGCCCTCATTTGTGTGTATAAAAACTAATTCACGACGTTTCAAGAGTAGCATATAAATCAACTTCCGCTATTCAGTGATAAACCTAGTAGACCGTGAGAAAAGTAAAAACCGTTGAAATAGCCTAGTAACCTAGAGGGTATTTTGGAAATTAAACTAAAACTAGCAATCTAAATAACATCCCATGGCTAAAACTAGGCTTGTGCAATAAAAATAAAGAAGACTAATTAAAAATATCATCAGAGAACCACGAGTCTCAGAATTACACAACACGAGAGCCTACGCTGAAGTTTTAGAACTAACTAGACATTGGTAAACTAGCTAAAAAGGGGTTGTGTGCCAATGAAATTAAATGAAATCGTTTATTCCTTATCTATTGTTACAATATCATATTTGTTTGTAATAAAATTACTTCAGTAATTATGTAATGACAGTCAATTTATAAATTTACAAACTGTATGCGCATTGGCAGACCTATCGCAGTGTGCTCTTTATATTTACTAGGCCTACAAAGACTAGGCCTACTACGTCAAATTCAAATCAAGCACTTTTAAAACTACTTAGATATACAGATTAGGTTTTAGTACAAAAATTTAAAGTTTCCGTTCATTAATGGGAATAAGTCATAATCAGTAAGGATCATAAACTCTCAAAATGTACACTAGTTATTTATATATTTTATTTATACACTAGTTTGGATGATAGGATAGTCTGATAGCTTGATATCGGAGCCTTTGAATAATATATATATATATATATATATATATATATATATATATATAAGCCTAATTGAGTGTTCTTTTTGTGTTTGCAGGTCTTTTTTTGTATCGACAATGTACCCTACTGCCTGTCACACTCACATTTTACTGTAAATTCAGATTTTAGTGTCTTGAGTGTCATTTTTAGCTTTGGTTTTGACGAGAAAGCCTAGAAGTGTTTTGATTATTGAAAGAATTACGTAGCCTATTTTATATTACCTAGTACGCCTCTAACTTTTTCCGATAATCCCGACACATATAAATCATCATTGAACGATAAGGATTTATTATTTAATTTAGCTTCTTCCTTTTTGTTTAAAATCTTTTCTTTTTCTTTTTACATTTTAATATTATGGATTGAGGATTTCCATTGATAACAAGAAATAGGTTTACGAAAATATCAAATTAATTATTGTTTAGGATCCACGGCTTTGTTCCGTCACTTCTTTCAAAATTTGTTTTAAGTTAATAGGGAGAGCAATATCTCTATTTCTCTATAGGATAGAGGTTTTGTTTGCAAGGTTAAAATTCAGTCATCCAGTAAAAAAACAACACAAAAACGTTGAAAATAGAAATATATCCGAATTAACTTTGAAGCTAACAGAACTTGCCGAATTAACATTACATTAATATCTTACAAAGGTGCATAGAGCACAGATCAAGTTAAGCTTCTATCAGTCACCATTGGGTTCATCTGTTGGTTTGTAAATTAATCCCCCCCCCCCTATTGGTTTAATTTGAAATCATAGATATCACATAGCGAATAATTTGCATGTTAAAGTGATCTACTACACAGAAAATCGATTTATGAAAATTCTATTTCTTTCTGTATTTATAGAGTATTAAGACAGACATGAACAGGTAAGAAAAAAAATCCGTTATTATTTATATTAGTTCCTGAAACTTATCCAAGTCACAGCAACAAATGGAAAAAAAATCATATTGCTAAATAAATTAATAAACTGTTATATTATTATCTACATTTATATAATTATTATACGAAATATAACTTACTAGTTTTCAACATCATACAATTGAAATAACCTCTGAAAATTTGAACTATATTTCATATAGCTTAGTAATGTTAGTACAGAACCAATAAATGATTAGGCTAGTTGTTGATTTGGCCTAGCGAACGGGCATTTCTTCAGATAAAACCCAAACTAGGCTATGTCTTCTTGTTTATACAACATTTTAGGCGATGATGACCTGATAATGTTTCCGTCTTAAAATTGAACTAAAATAAATTTCTTTCTATAAATAAAAGATAATTAGATAATTTATATAATTAGATTGAAGGGCATAACATTATTTCTAGATTTTCAATCTATAATATGAATTTTACATTTTGGTTATAGCCTACATAGAACCTGTTTCAACCACCCAAAAAGTCTCAAAAAAAAGTTTTTTTTAATGTGGGAGGATGGTGTTCATAAGAATGTAAACCTAAAATATATTGAACTAATTTACCCATTGTGTTTCAAGTGTTGTAGGCTATCAGCCTACAACTGAACTAAATTTGTATAGTACTATGCATGATGATAAAGTTTTATTTTTTGGTTCTTACATCACCACTAAGCAAATATCCCCGTTCAAAAACTTCTAAATGGGTGTACACAATATTTAGTTCATGAATTTTCATAAAATACAGAAGTTTTGTCATTTTTAAGCAATGTTTCGGAAACTGATAAATAATTAAATTTTGGAGGTTATTTTCATGGCACAAAAAAATCAAATTACATGTATCACATCAACAGCATGTTATTGAGGTTAAAAATATTTTTCTAAAATTATTTTGTAAATGGACAATAAGTAAGTGATGTCCAATTAAACGAAGGGACAAAGTTAGAATGGTAGTTAAAAACAGAGGAATCCCCTAAAGTAGGTTATAAGAGTAAGGATGTAGATGATAAAAAGAAACAAAGAAGCTACACAAATTATAGAATTGATAATTGATTTATAATTAGGCTAGATAGGCTCAGTGGCAGCTCTTGTTCCACAGTTTAGTTATATAAATTGCAACCCTAATTTAGTGTTGCACATAGTGTGTGCATCTTAGTTGAAGATATATATATATATATATATATATATATATATATATATATATATATATATATATATATATACAGTGTGAGTCAAAAGTATGGATACACCCTGTTAAATTTTAAATGGATAAAGATAGAAAAATGAAACTCAGAAAACCTTTCTAGGAAATAAAAGTGAACGTTTTAGTCACTATTACAACTTTGCCCATATCCCCAAAATGGAATTTTTGGGGGGCAGCTCAAAATTTTTAAACGTAAAGACCCATTAAGTGACACCTCATTTTAAAGTCCTTGATTAAAGAAGAAGAACAGTGGAAACCAGAGCTTTCTATCTCAACCCAATACAAAATGGCAGCTCATTGAAATTAAGTAAAACTTCATTGAGGCAAAACATTCAGGTGGTTTATAACCCCAATAGACAACCCCTTTTCTTACAAACTCAAACCTGTTTTACAGTTATTACCTGCTGTAGGGCAGGCATCCCTTATCTTATCAGTTTTGAGGAAGTCCATTATCAGGTTCAGTTTCTGGTTGGAATCGACAAAGTTAAGACGTGTTTTGTGATACTATACGTTGAAATGGAGAGTTAAAGTGAACAAGAGCGTATTATGATCCTGATGATGCGAGGCTACAGAGCCCGGGTGAAATCTTATGATGAAGTAAGGAATTTATTTAATGACACTTATCCTAATCGAAACCCAGTATCTAAATCAGGAGTTCAAAAAACTATCCAACGTTTCCAGGAAACAGGCAACGTTAAAGACCGCCCCAAACATGGAAGACCAAAATCGGTTACAAATGAAGCATTGTCACTTGACGTTTTACAGTTTGTTGTAGAAGATCCTCACGCATCAACAAGAAATGTTTCCCTAATGTTAGGTATATCTCAAACATCAGTTTGTAGAGTTTTACATGGTGGTGGTTTTAAACCGTACAAAATTCGTTTAGTTCAAGAGCTAAGTGAGGACGATTTTGATCCTCGATTAGAATTTTGTGAACTGATGGTGAGGCACATTGATAACAATACAATTAGAATGAACAACATTGCTTTCTCAGACGAAGCAACTTTCATGTTAAACGGTAACGTTAACAGACACAATTGTCGTTATTGAGCTGATGTTAACCCTCGTTGGATCAGAGAGCAACACACCCAGAACCCTGAAAAACTAAACGTTTGGCTATGCATTGTGAGGGATCAGTTTGTTGGGCTCTTTTTTATTGATGGCAATCTGAATGCCGAGGTATACCAGGAAATGCTACAAAATCAGATTTATCCAGCTATCCAAGCAGCAATCAACAACTGTATTCAAGTTTGGTTCCAGCAGGATGGAGCACCTCCACACTATGGCCTGCATGTCCACGAGTATTTAAACAATATTTTTCCCAATCGCTGGATAGGCAGAAGAGGAAGTATCGAGTGGCCACCAAGATCGCCAGATCTATCTCCACTGGACTACTTTGTGTGAGGTCACATTAAAAACAACGTTTATAAAACGAAACCCCAGTGCATTAATGACCTTAGGGACAGAGTAGTAGCGCAAATTTAAAAAAATCCCACGTGAATCCATACAGCGTGCCGTTTCAAGTTTTTACGACAGGCTTGGACATTGTCAAACTGTCCTGGGGCAGCAGTTTGAACACCTGTTATAAAAAACACAGGATAGTAAGTTTAAGCCGTTTTATTGTTTAATGTAATTAATTACTATGCTATTGTAATTAATTACAAATTATTAATACATTATAAAAAGAAGTTTATTTTCTTAGCTGTTGATTTTATGTTTCACAAATTCATTTTCAATTAACAGTAAATTCCCCAAGTATTAGAAATTAGAACCAAGTTCTGAAAATTTCAATGAGCTGCCATTTTGTACTGGGTTGAGATAGAAAGCTCTGGTTTCCACTGTTCTTCTTCTTTAATCAAGGACTTTAAAATGAGGTGTCACTTAATGGGTCTTTAGATTTAAAAATTTTGAGCTGTCCCCCAAAAATCCCATTTTGGGGAAATGGGCAAAGTTGTAATAGTGACTAAAACGTTCACTTTTATTTCCTAGAAAGGTGTCCTGACTTTCATTTTTCTATCTTTATCCATTTAAAATTTAACAGGGTGTATCCATACTTTTGACTCACACTGTATATCATTTAATCACATTATAGCTTGTCACTAAATATAAATAATACACATTTATTTTGAACAGTTTAAGCATTTATTTTCAAAGCTATCATTTAAAAATCTAAAGTGTTACAAATATAACTAAAACTGTAAATAGTAAATTAACAACTCACATAATATAGGCTAATAATACAACATATTAGACTATAGTTATACAACACAACACTTAATTTAATGCTTTTATTAATATAATGGTATATTATTTTCTGGTTTAAACAGACTTTTTTATTAATTTTATAATTAATTCAATCCTTACATTCATTATTACATATTTTTAAACAAAATATACTAGAGGCTGTAAAATAATAAACTTAACCTTTAACAGGAGGCGGATATTGTAACATCCTTGCATGCAACTAAAGGGTTTTTAAAAACTTTAGTCATGGTTCAGTTTGTAGACAAAATATTTTCCTTGATAGTCTTCATTTCCATATCTGCCATTACCAAGTCAACCACCCTACTTTAAACCAAGTTTCACTACATCAAGTGATGTTGATGCTCTGTGAATTCCTTCATACTGACTTTTTCATTACCTAAATCTTTTATATTTAATATGTTAAAACTTACAAAAGACAAAAAAATCACGATAACTCTAATTTGAACGCTCATGAAATCCTTGATTAGTTGTCCTAAAACGGGTTGTCTCCCTCATAACTTAACATGGCCACATTAAAATCATGTACTGACAGTGGGTCTCTTACACGCTGTGTAACAGGTGAATGAATCTGTAAGAAGAATCATATTTGACTATTAGACAACAGAGTCTAAGAGAAGGAGACTTTATGGATCTCAAAAACCTGGAGATGATCAGGACACCATCGATTGTGACAAAACACCATGAACATGCGATAGATACAAGAATCAGTCTACGAGGCTAAGTAATCAGGGATAGCATAATAAACCTACAGTTGCAAGAGATTAGTCTTTCCTTTATCATAATCTAATCTTATTTTGTGGAATTTCCAGGTTTAAACATTTTTATTTACATCTGGAAGTCCATCATTATTCTTTAAGAAATATAAATTATAAAGTTAAAACTCCATCATTGGACACTTAGGCGTAAATACAAGTATTGATCGTTATATGCTTTGACATATATTATAATTTCAACAAGTTTAAATTAATGTCCAGCATGATAATTATTTAAATGATTAGATATTTATACAAATTAAACTCCAATTTATTTGATATTAAAATTTAATATTTTATTTTCTATATTTATGAATAAATTGTACATGTTTCAAGCTACTACTAGTTGTTAACTGCTGGTACAGTGTGCATTTGATACATATCAGATTTTCTAACTTAACAGTTATTATTTGATTCCTGTTAATGTACCAGTGCTGTATGATAATTAATGTTATTTGTATATGGTGGAATAAACACATAGGCTATAGTGAAATTTAACTATTCAGACAGAATAAAGAATACTGTATTGTTTGGTTTATAGATTTTGTTATATTTATACTATTATTACAATGTTTTGATCAGAAAAAATTAATCCAGATGGTAGTAGTTCAGTTTTGATCTTGCATCACCTTTAAGAAAAGGAAAATCTTATATTATCCAGTTGTCAGAAATTACAAGTTTTGAGTTTTCATTTTATGGTCTAGTGATAATTTTGTTTAAAGTAGGATATTCAAATATGTTGCCTATCAATAAAAATAAATATTACATACATTCAAATAACAACAAAAGTCTATATGGATATAGGAACACTAGAAATACCTTCTCCATATGTCATTTCTTCCCAAAAATTAACATCTTTACCTCTTCTATCCCTTACCAATGCAACACGCTGTGTCCAATGAAGTGCATTTTCTATGCTCTTGTGATACCCATTCAAATGCATACCTTGGCAACTCATCTTCTGCCATCTGCTGCTTAACCCCAGTAAGTCGGTAATGTTGTTTTTTACCTTCATACT
This sequence comes from Aphrophora alni, assembly GCA_963513935.1. NCBI lineage: Eukaryota > Metazoa > Arthropoda > Insecta > Hemiptera > Aphrophoridae > Aphrophora > Aphrophora alni. The sequence continues at coordinate 54,039,719 of OY740765.1, read as the reverse complement.
TTTTCTGATCTTCTCATTCCTCACTTAGTCCAGTCAAGTGACCCTGCAACAACACTTCCAATAATCATCTCCACTGATGCCAATGTCCCACCAAGTCAGTAATGTTGTCCTGTACATTCATCCTTCTTCTGAACTTCTTGTTCCTCACTTTCTCCAGTCATGTGACCCTGTAACAATATCTCCAACAGTTTATCTCCATTGATTGTAACTGTCCCACCAAGTCAGTAATGTTGTCTTGTACCTTCGTTCTTCTTCTGATCTCGTTATTTCCTTGCTCACTTCAACTTTCATTGTCCAATCATGGGACCCTGCAACACTTTCAATAGTTCATCTCCAATGGTATTGTTCTACAAGGGAGATTTAAACCTATATATTAGTTCCTGCCCTTGGTTCACTCTACACCTATTTTCACAGTGATAGTGATCATCAAAGGTTAAATGATCTCTTACATATTTGCTTTTTGTACTAATATAATAGTTCTTCAGCAGGGTCTCCAACCAGATTCTCAGACTTTTCTATACTGACCCCCCCCCCCCTTATACTCATCAACTGATACTTACACCATATAATCTTGCATTAAATTACAATTCATGTATAAATTTAAAATAAATATTTTGTTTTTAATTTAAGTGTTTGTAATGAACGACCTTAGTATTTTCATTAAAATATAATAAAATATACATATTCTAAACAAATTTTCTTTGTTGAAAGAAATAACAAACCCTATTTATTTTTCTCCAAATAATTTATTATTTATTTATTTATTAATTGTTTTATAATTATTATCTTTATATCTCTAATATTCCTTCACTTTAATTAAAATAAATAGTGTAAAAATTGTTTGTTCATAATTTAATTGACAAATTGTTGTTTTTGTTGTAAAAAAAGAAAATTTTAATCAGTTCCATTTTTTTACCTCTTAAGAAATTATTAAAGATCATAGAAATTGAAGTTACTGTCTGAATTTGTTCCTAAAATACCTAGTGAATGTTTTTTTTTAAAAAATCGTTTATAGACACTGAATTTAAAATAAAATATGTTTGTAAAACTTTCAAAAGTTTGGCTAAAAATACAAACTAAAAAATGATATTTTTTAGCTATGTTTGTAAATATATTAAATACTGATTTTATTAACTATCAAGCAGCAAGTCCATTTTTTGTTATTTTTTGTGGGTATAAATCCCTTAATCACTACAACTATAGTTTCTATCCATACAAAATAATGAAATAAATATAAAATTTAAAACTTGTCACCTCACTTGTCAAAAATATAGGCTAATAACTTTATGATAAGAAAAGGTAAGAAGAGTAAGGTGTGACATGCGTTCTTCCAGGTATGAACCTAAAATTTGACTGTATGATTATTTAAAGACAGTTTAATACATCTATTCTTATTGGAAAATTACTCTGTTTTTGACCAGTTGGATAAGCCATTTAAAATTTTATTTGGATTCTAGATATTTTGAAACTATTAATTTTAATTAGTACCAAAAATATATTGACATTCAATTATCTTATTTTCATCATTTTTAAGGTGGTGTTTTATATCTAAGTTACTCTATCCTGAGTATTAAAAATAATTAATAGGAGGTAATGTTTCTTTTTCAGTAATAAATCACTGGAATATATTGAGACCGCCATCGCAGTGGCAGGGCCAAGAAAACCTAGTTTCACTGTCGGTTCTTTCGCTAATTATTTCATTTTCGTCTGCAACATTTTTCTTCATTATTTGTTTTTTAACCAAGAGGTAGATGTAAGTAAACATAATAATACAATGTAACATAATTTAAACTAAGTTCAAGGTTACGGAAAAAAAATTTGAAAATTTTTGCAAAATACATTCAACATTTTTAAAATTAGTCTAATTAAAACAAAAATGATTTCCTAATATGTTTATTTGCCCCCACAACCCTTGATGAAAAGGAAATGAAGTCAATTGAAAAATGTAATTTAGAGAAATTATTAAAAGTCACTGAAGATGTGTCTCATTTAACCCTAGAATCATAAACTTTTAACTGCCAGACTACGCACTAGTATAGTTTTTGCGGGTTTCCCAAAACGATAATGAACTAAGTCTTCTCCCTCCATCTTGTCTTTCCTGGCAATCAATACACAGTCTTGACCTAGATTTCATGTGAAAAAGTTCATTTGTTTGTTTAATGCTTAGAGGCTGTTGTCTGAGAGACTAAATTTTAAGATTTGTGAAAGTTTTTAAGCTTTGTACATAGTTGTAAAAAGTGTATATTTATTTGTCTTTTTCTAATTATAGTTGATTTTTTGCATACGTAATATTAAGTAATATCACATTTAACTGAAATGGCATATCAAGCAGATGAAGATGAACTGTTAGCTGCAGTTATTTCTGAATTAGACAGATAACAGGAATTGTCAATTTCAGTACTTGAAAATAGTGATGAAATTGAAGTTGAAGAATGTGAGGAAAAATCTTTACACTGGACAGACAGTAATGCTGACTCTAGCTAAATTCCTAGCAGTTCAGAAGATAAAAATGATGAATCGCTGGGGGAAGAACAAAATTTTCCACTTTAAGCCTCATCTCAGGCATCACCTTGGGTTGAGGAAGGTAATATTACACTTGTATTAAAAACCCAAACATAATAGCTCCACTAAAAACAAATTTAAGGTGCAAACATGGCCATAAAGAGTCCTCGAAAACATTGCAAAGGGTTAGAGGTCGGACACCAGTTCGAAATGTTATTTATACAAGGCAAAGCCCAGTAAATGAAGGAGCAAATGTGCAAAGTCCTAGAGATACTTTTACCTCATTTTTTTCTGATATTTTGCTAATACCGAAATCGATGTAAAAATAAAAATTACAGAAATTTAACCTCAACAAACTAAGTAGAAATAAAATCTCTTATTGGACTATTAGTTTTGTTAGCAGCACAAAAAACAATCACCTGAATTCAAAAAGTTTGAATGACCTGTTTGACTCAAGTTTTAGTGGATCACGCTATATATCTTGCATGTCAAAAGACCATTTTGACTTTTTGATATACAGTCTTATATTTGAAAACAAGGCTACCAGACCTTTGTGTCGTGAAATTGATAAGTTTGCACCGATATGTACAATAGACATAGTGTCATAACCAGAAAATTGTTGTTTTTTAGTTAAGACTGTTTTTTCTATACAATAAACATACAAGCATATCTGTGTCTCTAACCTTTTTAAAGATATTGCATCTTGGGCTTACATTATAACTAACATTTTCATGATTTTACAAGAAACCCAATGCAGTATCTTAACTTACGCCACTATGTCTCTTAATATGTTAACCTATTTTTTTACAGCTCAAGAGACATAATGATGTAACTGAGAATTCACCAGTATTTGTTTATTTATCATGCTCAATAATAATGTTATTTTTAACCTGAAATGTTCTAGCTAATTACATAACATGTTACTCAATCATTTTGTACTAAGTTCATGGGCGTACTCAGCGAGGGGCAGCTGCCCCCCCCCCCTGGAAGCAAAAAAATAAATCTTTATTATACATTTTGTTGCTGGAATTTAATACAATTCTTGAAATAACTAATTTTAATAATCAATTGTATATTGAATGACCATGTCTTGCCCCCCCCCCAGTTTTGATCCTTGGTACGCCCTTGACAAAGTGTGTAATCTTATTACACCAAACGTGGTACTTTTTACTTCCAAAGTTTGGTAATATCAACAGATACCAAATGAAGGGAAAACAGCAGTAGGTTAGTAGGAAGTGAAAGAAGTAAACATACATTATCTAACTGTGTTTGTGTGCTTCAGCGCTGCTATTGTGACAGTTTTTGTTTTAAATTAGTGTATCATCATTTTTATCTTATTGGACATTTTTAATTACTGTTACTGGGCTTAGTATGTTTTAAATTAGTGTTTCCTCATTGTTCTGTTTTTTTAGTGAACATTTTAAATTACTGCTTCTGGACAATGCTAAAAGGATATTGTGTAAGTTAGAAGTAATATGAGGTGTAAATCTAGCAATTCAGACTTAGACTTAATGGATGTTGAATTTTTATTTTTTTTAAATTACAGTGATGATCGGAACATAGATCCAGATTATTTTCCATCTTATGATATTGGGCATTGCAATAAAGATGTTTATGCTACTTTTGACATATGCAACAATGCTTTGTATAAAAACCATGCAACGTTTAGTTCTTGTCATGATGGCCATAAATTAGATTGTTTTAAACCTACTGCTGAAGAAGTTTTACCAATTAAAAAACATACAAAAGACCTAGTATTTCAACCACAGGTACAAAATGACACTGCAAAAACTTCATATAGGCCTAACAATAATACTAACAGTCCTAAGCTGTTAGTTAATAATACTAACAGTCCCAGAGCTGAATATTAACAACTTAATACTTGTAAAATAGGTCCTGGTGTTTGCAACCAAGAGGTTTATTCAGCTTGTCCACTATGTTACCGTTATCTTTAGTACAATCATCTAGATAAAAGTATTTGTGCCAATGATCAAATTGAAGACAATTGTATAAAAACCGTAAACCCAATAAAAGCTTCCAAAACTGGTAAGAAAACATCATAAATCAATACTTCAATCTGTTTGAAGTCAATGGATCCAGAAAGGAGGGTACTACAGAAAGTATTGCACTAAACAAACATAACAAAAGAATCAATAAAAAGAAAGCTGCCAATGATCAGAGAAATGAAGGTGAGGAATACGCAAGTGATATAACAAATAAAACTGTTCCTGCTAGAAATAAACGAAATGTGCAATGGTGAAATTTTTAAAAGATTTGCCCATCAGTGTTCCAAAATTTCCGAAAAAAAAAGGAAAAGTATTTTGGAAGAATTTTATAAAACTGGAAGCCTACAGCTATAATGAAGCATCTAAAACAAAGAGAGACAAAGAGGAAAATAAGTAGTCTAATAAAGAAGACTGTAGAAGAAAATATACTTTGATGTATTTTATGCCAAAGGAAGATGGTGAAATATCAGTATCTAAAAAAATGTTTTTGAACATATTGGGTGTTTCTGGTAGAACTGTTAGAACAAGAAAAGAGTCCAAGAAATGTACAAGAAAAGAGAATGGCATTATAGAACAGGAAAAAAGGGACGGTTGCCTAAAAGCACTATAAGACCAGGACAAAGCTGTCCGCAATTTAATAAAAGCTCATCTAAACTGATTCTTGCACATGGAATCGCACTATTGTTGTTCATTGACTTCTAAGGATGACCCTTAGTCTTATCTTGACCTAAGTCTGTATAAAATGGTGGATATGTTCAACAGTGAAAATAAGAACATAGGTATCACTACTAGTTATTATACCTATTCTAATGAATTTAATGAAATGAATCTTGTTTTTCATAATGCAAAGAAGGATCAATGTATGCTATGTAATGGGTACAGAAGTGGTGATGCAACAAAAAAAAGCAGAACTTGAAGATTCTATAAGGCCCATATTGCTGAAAAAGTTCCCGTGCGATAAATGAAACATGATATTAAAGAAAATATGACAGATGATACTCATGTATGCACCACCTTTGATTTACAGCATGTAATATTGCTACCTATAGCTGCTGAAATTTAACTTTTCTATCATAGAAGGCTTACTAATTACAACCTGTCAGTTTATGACATAGTACCGTAACAAAGGATTGTAATTGTTTTTTATGGCACGAAGGCCTAAGCTAAAGAGGATTACATGAAATAGCCACATGTTTTTATAAGTGTCTTCTTGAACTTGATTATAGGAATGTAAATGAGGTGTTTTTGTTCTCTGATGGTTGCTGTGGTTAGAACAAAAATTTGGTCATTGCCATTATGCTGCTGCATGTTGTAAGAACCTCCAAAAATATATCCTTCTTATCTCTAAATTTTTTTGAACTATAATTAGGAGATTGGCACACAGTGCTATTAATTCAGCATTGAGTACAGTAGGTAATGTCTTTGTGTCATTTGAACTGATATCGATTATTAGGCTTGGCCGTAGAAAAAAACCGTACACTATCCACAGCATGGAAAACAAAGGTGTCATTGATTTTATGGGACAAGCCAAAAGCATGGGATTCTTGCTGTATGGCATGATGAAAAATGTGAAAAGCTGAACTATGGTGTTGAAAAAACCTAACAAATTATATTTCAAATTAAGCCATTTAAGTAGTGGATACAGACGCTTGACCCTCCCGAATGGTGACATCGCCCCCAGTGTGAATCAAAGTAAACTTTACAACATAGATCAACCCAAACTAACCAAAAAAAAAAAAAATATGATGACTTGATGGGACTCTGTACTGATGCAACATCCATAAGGGAAGAAGAAAATGTCCAATTCTGTAAAAACTTACACCATCATTAAAAAAGTGACTAAACTTTAATTTCTTTCATTCTAAATGGAAATTATTATTCTTACTAACTTTTTCATATTTTTGTACTTTAAATAAGTAATTATTAAATTTTGTAAACAGAATTATCTCTTTTTCCATCATCTTTTTAAATGTGTTTGTAATTATTATTAGAATAACATTAATTATTCTATGGAATAAAACAATTATATCAGGAAAATATAATTTCTTTTTTGAGGCATACTGTTGTATCTGCTTTTAAATGCCTGTAGACAAAAAGAAGAAAAATATATTTTTTTTAAATACTCCCATATTTAAGTATCTTGGGTTAAAATTTCATTATGCTAAGTTGCTTACATGCAAAGTAACTACATTAAATGAGGTATGCTTTTCTTTTTAAATTACTCTCCTAAAAAGTTGTCATTTTGCAGTTACCACACTATGTCTATTGTATGATGATAAATGAGCTATGGGACCAGTTTATTTCAACTTGCTCTCTTAACTACATTCCAGGAGGGTACCTGACAGTTGTTGAACAGCTGATCACTTTTAGGGGCCGCTGCCCTTTTTGCATGTATATGCCTAAAAAGCCCAATAAATACAGATTAAAAATTATATTACTAGTTATGTTAAAAACTAAGTACATGCTCAATGCGATCCCATACCCTGGTAAAGGTACTAATACAACAAACATTTCATTAACCCTGTATTTAATAAATGAAATTACCAGGCCAATTCATGGATCTCATAGAAATATAACCACAGATAACTGGTTTACCTCAATTGGTCTGGCCGATTCTCTGCAAACTAACCATAAGCTGACAATTTTGAACAATAAGAAAAGACAAGCAAAAGATCCTGCCAGAGATGATAACAGTCAAAGGAAGAAAGCTTGGGTTCTCAATGTTTTGTTACTATGATAAAAAACCATGGTGTCACAAAGGAAAACTAAACACGAATGTAATCCTTCTTTCTACATGTCATGAAGTAAGAACAATTGCAGCCAAGGGAAAATCAGATATTGTGGAATACTACAATGAGACTAAAGGTGGCGTTGACACTTTTGACAAGATGTCGTCGGAATGTCTTCTTCAAGAAAAATAAGAAGATGGTCAATGTGTATTTTTATAGCATGATTATGATTAACACACCACTTATCAATGGGTAAGTTATTTATGTGCATAAGATGGCAGAAAAGAGTAAAAAACCACGTACAAGGTGAATTTTTGCAAAGGAAATATCAGAAAATCTAATATGGCTCCTAAGCTGAAACAGAAACTCCAGACACCAACTTTAGGCAAAGCTTGAAGAGGATATTGCTGATATTCTTAGAAAATATGACTTCCCAGAAAAGCCCCAGCCAGGTACTGCTGAAAGAAGAAAAATGTGTGCTTTTTGTCCATCAAAAACTAGAAGAATGACCCAGTTTTTTTTTTGCAAGACATGTAGGCATCACATGTGCCTTGATCACCAAACACAAACCAGTGCATTGAATGTGCAGATTGAAAAAAAAACTGACTAAAATGTGTTGTTTTTAGTACAAACAATAGTTATAAGTATACTACTTTTTTGATAGTAATAAAAATTTGTACTTAGGAATTAATTTTTTTTTTACTTTGTGGTAGTCTGATAAACGAAAGTTTATGATTAGTGTTACACTGAAGAGAGTTTATGATTCAAATTATGATTCATGAACCAGCATTTTTGAGCAATATATTTTGACCAATATGATTTTTGAGTGCTACACTTGAATAAAATTTGATCATAATCGTTAGAGCCTATTTTTAGAAAATTGTAATTTTATGTTTTTTTTTATGGTAGTTATGCCTAAATTTTGAGCTATAAAAAAAATTAAATAACACTCCAAGATATGACCAAAATATGTCCACATAGCAAATTTCATTTAAATCAGTCCACCCATTTGTGCTGAAAATCATTACACACATGATAGAGAGATATCATTCCAAAAAATTTGACATTGATTTTTCGACCCTTCAAAATACTTTCTCTATACTGTGTATTTGGAGAAAGTAAAAATGATATGCTTTAAGAAAATGTGGTTTGTTCAATGGCTCAGACCGACTGACACCGTCCTTGAGTCCAGGCAGGTACTTTATCTTCTGCTTTTGCTTATCCAGAAGATGGTTTTTCTTCACAATAAAGTGAGGGCATTCACATAATATGCAGTTGTCAGAGTTTAAAACATTTATTTTTGTTACTTGTTTAGCTAAGCAGTCATGTCCAGAGAGTTGTCGGACGAAGGATTGTGGCACATGTTTTTCTTTGTATGTCTTTGATTTTCTTATATAATTGATTACATTTTCCTATCACTTGTCCTTCAAGTCTTCCTTGTCACTGTTGATAATTTTTTTTAGGTATTCATTCTTCCTTCCAATGTAGGCATTCTTCTTGATTTCTGCAGTGTGAGAATTCGCCTTTTTGTTTGCTCGTCAGTTATCTCATTACCCTCTAAACTTCAGTGTGATGGAATCCACTACACCACTATTCTTTTGGTGATCTGTTAAAATATCTTACTTTTTATTATGGATGGACTGAATTAAAGTACTTTTAGGTGTGTCATTATTAGAGATTGTTTGTAGTGTTGATTTGGATCACCATGTGTTGTTTAGCCAAGATCGCATTATTAGTTACTGCAATGACATTAATTGCAAACAACTCTGCTTCAAACACTTTGGTATTTCAGTGTAGCACCAACTAGTGAGAGAAATGCTAGCAAAATACAGTAGTTTGCCACCTGCCCCTATTTCTCCTTCAAGTCTAGAGTCGTCTATATATATATATATATATATATATATATATATATATATATATATATATATTCTTAACCAATGATCTGATGAATACAGGTTATTAATAATCTCCAATAAAACTTGGGTAATCTTGGTTGATAAATCATATTAATATATTGTATTTTATATAGGAGTGATCACAGCACTGTGGCCTTTATAGATCTATTGTGCCCCTCCTCTCCATTCACTATTCATGAGATGCTGTTATATAATCCTTTCCAATCCCATAAACTGCACTTGGGTGGTAAATTGTTGGCTTTGTTTATTGGTTCTATGAACTGGGTATTTATATTGAATTCTATAAAATCCAGGGGATTTGAAAGCAATCTCTATGGGGGGGGGGGGAGGGAGAGGGATTGCTCAATCTCTGTGTTCCTTTGCCTCCATTTAAACAATGTTTAAAGTATATTTGTGTTTTTAATGTTTTCTCTGCTGGTGCCTCTATGATCCTTGCTTAAGAAAATATGCAGTTGATAATTACACCCCTGCGAAGGGTTAAAGAAGAAAACAAAACATTGTATCATAAATATAAAACAGTTGTATAGCTGTAAGAATATTGCTGGTGGATCAGGCATGAATTTGTGTAGCATTACAAAAAGCAATTCGGATTGTTCCATTAGTTTTGTTTTGCTTCTATAGTACTATCAGTTTAAAAATTAAATAGCTTTAATGCGTTTTGAATGTTCATGATTGTTGATAGCTTAATGTCGTTATTGTTTTATTTTGGTGTGAACATGCAAACATTTTCTGTATTCATGAATGTTAACAGTTTGTGCTTGTCACTTTTATTGTAAAGCAAAGTAAAATTTAGACAAATATCATGTAGATATATAGATCTGTTGGAAAAGACTTGAAAAGATTCCAAATGGCAAAATTAGAAAAATAATGCTAACTGTTCAAACCATAATAGAAGAGATAAAACAAAACAACTAGTATGGTATTGACATGTCACAAGTGAGTATCATCTACCAAAGGAAATTCGACAATGGAAGCCACCAGGGAGAAGAAGGAGGAGACCAAGGAAAAGGTGGATAAAAGACGTTAACAAGAAGATGAAAAAATGGGGTCATTCATTGGACAGTGTTGGAAAATGTTGAAGAACATTGTGAAACTGATGTGATGATGAATCTTAAGTATTTTTTAATTAATACGTGGATGACACATTTAGTTATCAAAATGATGTTACTACTATATTCTCATTGAAAAAAATTAAATTGTTTCATTATAAAATTAAGTAAACAAACAAATTTGAAAAATTTAAAATACAATAATATTTCAACTAAATATTATTTTTAAATTAAAAATCAAATTTAAAGTTTGTAGGACTATTGCAGAAAGACCAATTTATTAAAGTTAACCCTTAACACATGGCCGTTGTTACAGCTAACTTTTCAATTATTACCTAATTTTATTTTTAAGTAAAAGTAATTTATTGTAGTTATTTTTTAAAGATTGTTTTGTTATATTTATGTTCATTTGTAAATATGCAGTGGAAATAAATATTGTTTCTCTTCTAGAGTTTCCCTTATATTACATATAAACTACTTTAGTAAAAATATTTTATAAAGGTATTAAAAATAAAATACTTACTATATCATTTTAAGGTAAGTGATTAAATAATTAAGGTTTTATTTTGATTTCAAAAAATCAATTTCCTTCCATTTATTATAAAACATGTTTGAGTCAATATATAGTTTATAAGGGATGATGATGGACATACATAATTATGTCAGACTAAGGGCTAATGATGGATACCGTTAAAAAAAAAAAAAAAAAAAAAAAAAAAACATGTTTCATGTCATTTTGAATTATTGTATGTACTTAAACACACTATATCAGAAAAAGAGTCCTAATCAACTTTTAAATTCACATCTATGAGTATTCTGATTATGTGAAAAACACCCCTAGAGAAGGGTTAATATATCAAATTATGGATCTGGTTGATGTATAAAATTATAAACCATAAAATATAATAATAATAATAAACAAAAAAGATATTAATTTCATTATTTAAATTCACTTCCATTTATTAAGATGCATATAGGATAATAAAGTAAGTGCTGATGACAGATATATTCACGCAAATATATCACGTTTCTAGATATCACGGCCCATCATATCATACATGTACAACAAAGCCAACTCCACACAGGGATTTATGTTTAGACTTGTATTACTTTGTATAATATACTGGTGTATGACTCTGTGGTCTGGACTTACTACCAAGAAGTGGTAAAGGAGGTCCTTGTTAGAATCTAAACCCCAAGTTATCAGGCTTCCATATATTGGAAGGTTATATGGTTACCAATACCTATAAGCGCCTGTCGGAGAACTTTAGTATGGCTTTGGTTTATACTCACAACAAGGGAGAAGAAAAAAAAATTATCAATGATCTACTAAACTCCTCGGAGTTGTTGACCCTCTTAAATTTCCAAATATCAAAGAGCAACTGCTTAAAGGTTTTTTTTATGGGAAAAGGTTTATGCCACCAGATACAGCTGTATAAAGCTTCATCTCTTATACCTCCTGAGTGAAGGGAGAGTTGGACAGTAACATTGACATATTTTGGACCTCAATAGTTTCTTCTGAAAAGTTTGTCTGTTTATTATGTAGTTTATTTTGTATGGGTTGTTCATGTATTCCGTACAGAGTATTATATCATTATTAATACCTAATAACTAAACATTATTATTTTTATTAATAATAATGTTACTTTTATTACTATAATAAATTGTTGTTATTTTGCTTTACTAGTGGTGTTATAGGACAATCGCATGTTAAGGCAATTATTGTGTGGATTGTATTAGACTACCATCTTAATACTGTAAATTGGTATGCAAATAAAAATGGTATGTTAAGAAAATATATATTTCAGGACTACATGATATTTAAATGTCCTGGCAGGACTATTTAAAATATCACAAAATATACAATTTTTGGAATCTTAACTGATGTTTTAAAACTCTCATCACCTGCTTTTGGATGTCAACCTTCTAAGAAGAATTGTTGTGTTACATGTACAATTATTTCCACATCAGCCAATATTTTCAGTAGTATGACAAACAAAAATTATTCCATAGTTGGTCAAACAACTTTTGAATACTTAAACTGAACTAACCAGTATCTACGACCGGAGGTAAGTTTGGTGTTTTAAGAGTGGCCAGCCACAATTGTTGACATAGATTATTCTCTTCTACAGTACTTTCCCTCCCTGTATAGCTTTGATCAGTTTATGTGAAGTATTCAGCAGCAACAATACATTTATAAAACATCAAGTCTCACAGATCAAATGGTTTGGGTTATGCATAGTTGTTATGCATACAATACCAAATATGCATAATACAATACCAAATATGGGTTGTTGGGTTATGCATACAATACCAAATATTTCAATTTATAGTGAAAATACTCACTTGTGCCAAGAAAGTTTGTGTATTTGTAACAATTGAAGATAATAACTAAGTCATTGAAATCATCTTGTCACAAATATAGTGTTTGTTGTGAAGTGTATTTCGTTTGGTGCTACATATACTTTTTTTTTTGTCAGTGATTGTAATATTATCTTGAAAAATTCATAATACATTATGGATGACCTACTATAAGTTAAGTGTTTGAAGTAGAAGACATGGATTTAAAAAATTGAAGACAAGCCTAGAAAAAGTTCCATGTGAGTGTGTGTAAAATCTACCATTAATAGCAAAGTAAAGAAAAAATGCATAAAAATGCATCAGCTCAATATGGCTTGAATTTGAAAGGAAAGTTTGCATAGACTGTACACTTGACTGTAAGTAAAATATAGATTTGAGTGTGGACAAAACAATTAAACCTTATCCGTATGAAAATGTTGTTTAATTTTAAAATTCAGTTAAGAAAAGTATATATATATATATATATATATATATATATATATATATATATATATATATATATATATATATTATTTACAAACAAAACTTATAAGAAAGAAGAAGAAACATTTCAGGCAAATCAAAGCAATGATACTAAGCCAGTGTTATCTCATGGTTTATATAACACAATTACATTTTAGTAAATGAAATATTAACAAATTGAATAATACAAATTTAAGTTAATTATAACTCTAAGATTAGAAATGGGGGGGTATTAAAATCAAGATCTAAATATAAATTAAATTTTAATTAACTTTTTGTGATTGTTAAATTATAATGTTTAGTATTTATTTCTCTGACCTTATCCATTTATAATTAACATAAGCTTCTATTATTTTCAACTATGGCAGTTTTAGATCACTTCTACATAAATTTTGTTTATTGTTCAAATTTTTTGTCTATTAAAAAAAGAAAAAAAGTTTAATATAATACTAGATTTTGACTGTCATCTAGCATCAGAAAGGCAAATTAAAGGCATAGCCTACTATTATTAAAGATGAAACCATATAATTGTGTGATACTTAGACAATCTGTGTAGTGGCTACTAGGTTCCTTCCTTAATCAAATAACAATCAAAGTTTTATAGCTGTATATTTAAACAACTTGTCTGAATGAGGTTTTATGATATTAGGTTATATTAAATGAATTTATTTATATAAATTAATAAAATTTGTATTTATATATTACAACTTTTTGACATATAAATAATAATTATAATATAAATTAAAGATTTAATATAGCCAACTTGTCTTAAATGACATATATTTATTGTATAGATTATAAAATTCATACTGACATTTTCGTGTTCTAAAAATCTAGAAACAACTAAAGTGTTCTTACATAAGACTTTGCTAATACACAGTATGATTATGTAAATAAGGCAGCTACTACAGAGTATCTGTGTACTAGCACTTTAGGTGGTTTATCTATGGTGATAGATGATGATTACCTTTGTGATGTAAGATGATTGTCAATAAAAATCATATAAATTAAAAATTTTGTTAATTATTTTAAAGAGGTAAAACAAATTTTATCAAAATGATCTATAATCATTGAAAGTTGTAAAAATTAAAAGCTTATGGTAATTATAAGTGGATAGTACAACTATTTGTTCTAAAGTTATTTTTTGAATTTGTTATATTGTCTTAGTTATATATAACCATTATTAGTATGAAGTTATTTATTAACCAATTTAAACAACCACTTATATATTTTAAGGAATCTAAAATCGATGTACACCTATTAAGTAATGATTTATTCATCATTACTAAAAACATACCAGTTGTAAAAAAGTACTGGGACTGTTAAGTAATTTTTAAACTTTAAATGGCAGAAAGCTAAAATTATTATGGTGTAAACACACCATATTTTGGAATTATAAGGAAAATAATTTAAGTACAAGATATAATATATTCTGTAGATTTATATTTCTGAGAACATTCTTTAAAATGGTTGTTAGTTTAATTTTAATTGGTTTTGAATAAGTCACAGTAGTTTTCCAAGTTATGTAACTGAGTATTGATTAAAATTTTAATTTTATAGAATCTTAACAAATAATTCAGGTATAATACAAAGAATAATATTTCACAAAGTATTTATAAAAAAGTATTAAATATAATTTTACAAATGAAACTTAAAATTATCTGGTTTTAGTTAGACCAGAAAAAACATGTCCTGTCCATATCAAAGATTAGCTGGTGAATGTTTTTATATATGTTAAGTTACATTAGAGAACTTTCACGCAGTCTATTAGTGAAAGTTGGAACTTTCTTGGTTACTGTGATAAAGTCAAAAATTGTTTTTTGGTTTGATGTGCAGTTTTAATTTGCACACATATATTTAAAAACTGTCACAATAAGTACACACAAAAATTGTGTGATGGGAAAGACATCGATTTTGTAGATACTGTAGGCTATATTTGTTTTGAACTCTGGTGCTTCTTGTTGTCCATGCCGTGCTATATGAGAGCCCTTTGGGTTGCTTTGAACCAAAAAAACTTTTCTTACAAAATGCCTATCTTCATTTATAAATCGAACTTGCTATGAAATCAAATTTGAAAATTTTTATTTTTTAAAAACTATTTTAATACATTTCCCCTCAAATGTTAGCACTGAGATATCAAAAAAAGTAATTTATCGCTAAAAAGGGTTATAATTCTGATACAAGAAATCTACATTTTCTAAATCGTTTTTACTGATTTCAATCAATTTTTAGTAAAATATGAGTTTCTGTGCATATGTACAAGTGACAAAGTTGGTGTAATGTTTGTGAATAATTTATTTTGTAAAATGTTTGGAAATTATATCATAACAAATCTTGTATATTTTGTAAAATACAGTAAAGTCATGTTAATCCAAACCCACAGAAGTCTGTATGATCTATGTGATGGTATAAAGTTTATATTTTTACTGAATTTAATAAATTTTTATTTTGTCTTTCTTTAAAACAGTAAGCCAATAGTATAGTATTTACATAGAATACTAACATTGTACTACAGTTTAATTAATAGTGCAAAACAAGAACAATTTTGTATAATGTTTTTATTTGTTTTTACAATTTGTTTAAGTTATAACATTATTTTGTAAATCTTCTTAATAATATTTGATTTAATAAATTTGTGTTTTTGATGTTCTGTTTAATGTTCCTTTAATAATCTTGTGAGCTTGAGCAAAAAAATATTGGGATTAACATGACTTCATTGTAATTTTATTTAATTTCTTTTGAAGGTATTTTTATGACTTTTTTAACTAATCATGTGAAATTTATTGTTTTTCAGGATCCAGTAAATCGAGCGCTCCTTCATACAATAATTTTGGGCGTAACAGAGATAATGTACCTGTGCTTTGCTTTAATTAACTATATTTCGGAGATGCCCAATGAATGTAAATACGCAATTGAATGCCATTTATTACAATTTAGTTTGAATCACTTAAGCAACATTACAACAAGAGTTAACTTATAAATATTCTGTATTATATAAGTTTTATTATTAAATATAGTTTTATTAAGTATCAAACTATATATTTGGTTTACCATTAAATTTAAATTGAATGTCATAAAAGTCAACTTCAAATGTTATTTAGGTCAAGCTTAGCCCCTATCCTTTACACTACCTTCTGAATATTAAAAAAAATATATTTTGGAGCTACTGGTAAACATTGATTGGACTTTATTAACATATTTTAATAGTGTATGGAAAATAACCTAAGAAACATCTTTTCTTAAAATTATAAAATTTACGTAGTAGCATAAAATACTATAATTTATACTTAAATTTAAAAAGGAAGAATGCCTCCAGACAGTTTCTCCAAGTGGGATGTTGGTACACTGTTATGGTAATATCCTTGAACTAGATTAACTAGATCAATTGCATAAAGAAAATACAATTTGTCATATTAACTTGTTGAAACAAGTTACAATTAAATGCATATTTTATTCATGCATAAGTTTGCAAGTAAAACTGCCAGAATTTTATTATTACAGTAGAAGTCCGATAATCCGGCACGTTCGGTTTCGGCTCCGGCTCCGGCTCGGTGCCAGACTACCGAAAATTCCGGTCTATCGGGCGGTGCCCCTTCTTTTTAGGGTAGGCTTTGCCATAAAACAAATGTACTTTGTTTTTTTAACTATATACATACATAAATCGTAATTATAAGAACAATTAGGTTATAATTAAACTAAAAATACAGTATGCAAATACAACTAAGTTTATTTTACATTACATATAATGTATGTACAGTACACGTACTGTAAAACATATTTCACTTAGATTTAAAAAAGTCACGAATGTCTTTTTGTTTTCTTGACTTTTGGCGTTTAGTATAAAATTTATTTCTAACGATATGAAAATCAATAATTTCTGAAGCATCTGAAAATTTCTGAAAATCAGTCACGTCACAGTCGGCATTTAACAGGCCTTGAATAAAAGACCTTCTATAAAAGCACTTAAAATTTTGAATAACCCCTTGGTCCATGGGTTGAATCAAAGATGTTACGTTAGGTGGGAGCAGAGTAGCAACAATATTTCTAGAAACTAACTCATCTACTGGTGGGTGGGCTTTGCAATTGTCCAAAAGAAGAATAGCTTTAGTATCTTCTGGCAGACCAAGGCTTTTGAAGGATTCCTTGACCTGAGGCACAAAGTGGTGAAAAAACCAGTCTTTAAAGAGGGCGGCAGTCATCCACGCATTTGATTGAGCATTGTATTGGACAGGCAAGTGTGTAACATTCTTAAAAGCCCTGGGTTTTTTAGATTTACCTATCACAAAAGGGGTCACTCGGTGGTTTCCAGACGCATTAGCACATAGCAAAATGGTTAATCTGTCTTTGTTTTTTTAAAAACCCTTGGCTGCTTTTTCTCCTCCCCCAGCTAGTGTAGATGTTGGTAAACATCGCCACAATAGCCCTGTTTCATCAGAATTGTAAATCTGTTCAGGTGTTAAATCATTATCAGCCACGATTTTCTCAAACTCGTCTTTGTATTTTTCTGCAGAGTTTTGGTTTGCTGAAAGTGTTTCTCCAGTTACATCAAGTCTTCGAATTCCATGCCGAAACTTAAAGTTTCTGAGCCAACCATCAGAATAATTACATTCACTTTCAGCAACTCC
Source organism: Aphrophora alni (assembly GCA_963513935.1). NCBI lineage: Eukaryota > Metazoa > Arthropoda > Insecta > Hemiptera > Aphrophoridae > Aphrophora > Aphrophora alni. Next base: position 54,022,069 of record OY740765.1, on the reverse strand, counting down.
TAAATCTTGGCCGAATTTCTTTGCCTTTTCAACAATCATTGACCCTGTTACCGGCTTTCCTTCAGAACGTACTGCACTAAACCATTTGAACAATACACTATCTAGCTGTTCCATTTTTGGTTTTTTTAATGTTTGTCTAGAAGCCAATATTTAAGTTGTTACCGATTGAGAAGCAAACTTCATTAGTTCATCTTTTTGTTTTTTAATGTCATAAATAGTTGATGAGCCAATATTAAACTCATTCATTAAAACATTTCTATTCTCACCTTTTTCTAGCCGTTTGATGATTTATAGTTTCTGATTGAGAGTCAGTGTTACGTGTTTTCGTTTCTCTCCTTTTGAACTCGAAGGCTTAGGTTTTGAAAACATGGTCACTGTACAGTTAGAACGAAACTCACTTTGTTTATAAACAGTTTCAAAAGTTACGTACGTCACTACAGATGTACTGTATTATAGTAGAGAGTACTGAGACACAGTTTACTGCGATGTGAAGGGACACAAAACAACAACGCACAAAAAAATGGCGAAGACGATCCGTGATTGATTAACTGTGCTGCACTGCACCTGTATTTGTTGTGACAGCTGAGACTAGCCGGCCGCTAATTGTTTCCGAACAATACCGAGCACTTCCGGATGATCCCGAACTACCCCGAAAACTTCCGAATAGCTCTCGAGCGTTTTTATTTGCTATAAAGACACACTTTTGGAGAAAACCAAAATTTTTACAATTTTCCGGAGCGGTGCCGGGCTATTGGGCATTCCGGACTGTTGGATGCCGGACTAATGGACTTCTACTGTAATTAATTTTTTGTGACTCAAATGACAGGACTTTTACATTTGGTATTCAAGTTGTTAAATGATCAAACATTTAGAATACAAAAAAACTGTTTGCTTTGTAATCACACTGCAAATGATAATCAAATAAATTTATTCAATTCAGTTACAATAGACTTGTTTAGTTTCTTTACGTTTGGTATAATGTTGTGTTAAATTTTTAGTTGATTGAACAAGACTTGGAAATTATTTGACAAAAATATTCTAAATCAATTTTGTTTCACTTGAATATGATTTTGATTTTAAACATGAAGATTTACTTAAATATTTTGTTATATAAAGATTTCAAAATCTAGTAGTTTGTAATGCAACCTGTTCAATTGGGCTTTGGCCATTGTGCATGGTTGGTAAAATTTAATTAAAAAAATTATAAAAGATATAATTATATTGATTGAATAAGATGTTATATTCTGTAAATTTATATTTTTGAGAACATTCTTTAAAATGGTTGTTAGTTTAATTTTAATTGGTTTTCAATAAGTCAAGGTAGTTTTCCAAATTGTTATGTAACTGAGTATTGATTAAAATTGTAATTTTTCCAGAATCTTAACAAATAATTCAGGTGTAATACAAAGAATAATATTTCACAAAATATTTATAAAAGATTGTTAAATTTTTACAAATGGAACTTAAAATTATCTGGTTTTAGGTAGAGCAGAAAAAAACATGTCCCGTCCATATCAGAGATCAATTGGGGAATGTTTTTGTTATATATGTTAAATTGAAGTTACATTAGAGAACTTTTGCAGAGTCTGTTAGTGAAAGTTGAAACCTTCTGGGTTACTGTGATAAAGTTAGAAGTTGTTTTTTTGTTTGATATGCAACTTTAATTTCCATATATATATTTTTAAAATGTCACAGTAAGTACATTCAAAAATACCATATTGTGGTGGGAAAGAAATTATTTATTTTAAGATTTTTGTGGATATATTTGTTTAAAATCTGCTGAAGCATAAAATAGCGAAGTCATACTGTTGCCCGTGCAGCGATAGCACTTTGGGTTGCTATGTAAAAAAAAAACCAAAAAACTTTTTTTACGAAATGGCTATCTTTGTTTATATATCAAACTTGCTAAATCAAAATTGAAAAATTTTAGTTTCTTAAAAACCATTTTGGTACAATTTTTTCTCAAATGTAGCACTGAGGTTACAAAAAAAGGAATTTATCAGTATAAAAAAAAAGTTATAATTCTGATACAAGAGATCAATATTTTCAAAATTGTTTTTACTGATTTCAATAAATTTTTAGTAAAATATGAAATTCTGTGCATATGTACAAGTGACAAAGTTGGGGTAATATTTGTGAATAATTTATTTTGTAAAATGTTTGGAAATTATGTCATAAAAAATCTTGTATATTTTGTAAAATACAGTGAGGTTCTGTTAATCCAAACCCACAGAAATCTGTAAGGTCTATGTGATGTTATAAAATTTATTCCGCGTTTCTTTTTTTACTGAATTAAATAATTTGAGCTTGTCTTTCTTTAAAAAACAGTAAGCATATAGTCTATAGTATTTACATAAAATACTAACATTGTACTACAGTTTAATTAATAGTACAAAACTTGAACATTTGTGTATAATTTTTTATTTGTTTTTACATATATTAAGGGGATACTATACTGAAACTAGTGATTTTCTTAAAAATGCTTTTAAAAATTATCATATATTTTTTTTTAGGTTCATTTAGTCTTAGAAAAATGATTAACACTGTTTAAGTAAAAAAAAGAAAGAAAAAAAGACATATTTTTGGGGGTTTTTGAGCTTTTTTCGGGGGAAAACATGGGTTTCTTAAATCTCTTATAACTTTTTAACTACTGCACCAATTTTATTGTTTGATATCTCATTTTTAAGGGCAAAATATGTACTAACTTTTTGTGCATACTCATGTTTTTTTCTCAATTGGTTTATAAGTTATGGCAACATAAATATCTGTTTTAAAAAATGTCTATGTAATTAATTTTTATTATTTTTTTTCATATACTTGTATTTAACCTATTGCAATATCCATGCACAAAAAGTTGCTTTATAGTATAAACAATGTCTGGTAAAATTTGCATTCTTGTATCTTTAATAGTTAAAAAGTTATAAGAGCTTATATGTAAAAAATAACAAAATTTTTAATTTGCGGGAAACAGCGGTTGAAGTTTATACTAATTATTTAGTAACTATAGATGAAAATACCACACCCCACAGGTGTTTGTAGTCAGTGAATGGTATATTTCCATGTCTAAAATACATCTAGGCTTATTAAATCACTAACAGGAACCATAATAGGCCCTAATTTTTTATGTTATATCACTAAAAACATCTAAAATAAATGTCCAAAAATACATCATTAGGTTGTAAAACCAGTTCAGTTATGAGCTCTTTTTAAAAGTTCAAAAACAGCCAGCACCATAAGTTATTTCTTCATTTTCTTGGAGTTTTTCTTCTTCTTCTGCCTGTGCTAACCTTAACTTTTCTGTTCGCTTCAAACTTTCAGATTTTCGTGAATGTGAAAGCCTTAGTCTGTTTTGGTCTAAGTGTTTTGCTATTGTGGCCGCGTGCTGACCAGGGCTTATACCAGCAGCATTTTGGAAGATAACACTAGTTTTCAAGTAGCCTCTGTTGTAGATGCTGATAGCTTCACAAACACCAATGTCAATCTTTACTTTTGAGGTAAAAGTGGTCTTGAGGCACTTGGTCCATATTATGTTATGGAAAGCTTCATTTGCGTTTTGTTCTCGCAAGCTGAACAGACTAAGCTAAAGGTATGGGCAAAACCTATAGTAACCACTAAATTGACCTTCACATTATTATCAAAACAGTTCTTGCAAGGAAAGGAAGAAAGTAAACCAATAAGTTTGTTGGAATTCACAAAAATGTATTCTACACTTTTGTTTTCAATGATTATTTGAGGCTTGTAAGCTGATTTTTTTGTCTGTTAGTTATAAACAGTAAAAAGGAAAAAGGCTAACATGAATAGCATAAATACTGTAGAACTATTTAAAGAAAATTATTCTGGAAGTTTTGACTTTCTAACAGGAAGAAACAAAGTATAATAATTATTACTAAATGTTTCATTAGAGTTACAACAACCAGCAGCCTGGTTCTGTCTGATGGCCCCAAAACAGGGTGCACTCTCCACTTCAAATAATTTTTTCACAGTGATAAAAATAGATATTATACCATATGTTGTGTTTTTATGAAACCTTATAAACCATAGAACAAGAAATAAAAATAATTTTTTTTTAAATTTTTTTACAAAATTGGTCATTTTTCAGTATGGAATCCCCTTAAGTTATAACATTCTTTTGTAAATCCTCTTAATATTATTTGATGTAATAAATTTGTGTTTTTGATGTTCTTTTTAATGTCCATTAATAATCTGGTGAGCTTGAGCAAACAAATATTTGGATTAACATGACCTCACTTTAACCACTTGATGGACTAACCCGAGTTAGCTCAGGCAAGTGCTACGTTCTAAACCGGACTAACCTGAGTAAGCTCGGGCAACAAAAAATATTCCGTATCATTTCAGATTAACCCGAATTGGCTCATTCCACGTATTTATTTTTTAGTTTGCGGGTGTCGCCCACTACTTTCGATTGTTTTTCATAGGTAGCGTTAGTGTCGCTCTGTGTACAGCTTAGTAAGCTACTGACGCTGTGTTTATCAGTCGAGTTTCGTGCCTGTATCTGCTGTTTATTTTATTATTTATATTAGTAAGTGTATTGTTTGTTTGAAAATGAGTAATGAAGAAGATGACTACGAAAGAGTGAATTTAGAAGAGAGTGAAAGTGAGGTTGAAAGCGAGAGTGATAGTGAGACAGAGAGTGAATCAGACAACTCAGTTGATTTAGCGCAAGCCCGGCAATGGTGGGAAATAGACGAAAACGGCCTACCTCAAGCTTCCCCACGTTTCGCATTTACTTCTACGGTAGGTGTAAATGTAAGGGATTTGATATAAATGGGAGTGTTTTGCAATTTTTTGAGAACTTTGTTTCTGATTATATTATTAGTCTTATTTGTGAAGAAACTAATCGCTACGCTAATGATTATTTACGTAATCACAGAAGAGCAAAACCATTTGCTGAATTACTTCCAAATGAACTAAGGGTATTTTTGGCCTTAGTTATGTTGCAAGGCATTGTAAACAAACCGGAATTGGAGCTATTCTGGTCTAAAAACCCCTTACTCATGACTCCATTTTTCCTTCAAGCGATGCCATATCGCAGATACAAGCAAATAAAACAGTTTTTACATTTTTTAATAATAAAGAGTACAACCCCAGAACACACCCAAATCCTAAGTTGAATAAAATTTGGCCAATACTTGTAAAACTAAGAGAAAAATTCAAAAGTACTGTTACTCCAGATAGGGACATAACTGTAGATGAGAGCTTGCTTTTGTTCAAGGGCCGCTTGTCATGGAAACAGTTCATACCCCTCAAACGAGCTCGCTTTGGCATAAAAAGTTATTTAGTCTGTGAGTCTAAAAGTGGTTATGTCTGGGATTTAGCCATTTACACTGGCAAGGGTGAACGCTCAGAAAATATAGGTGCCGAACTAGGCATCGATGACTTCCGAAAGTTGCCCAAGTCCTCACAAGTAGTATTGTCAATGTGTAAGGAGTTATTAGGAAAAGGGCACTGCTTGACAACGGACAATTTTTATTAGTCTCCTTAGCTTTCTGATATACTTGTTTCCCACAGGACTGACACTTATGGTACAGTAAAATTAGGTCGAAAAGGAATACCTTTGAAAATGAAAAAAAACAAAAACTAAAACTAAAGAAAGGAGATATAGTAGGCTGTCAACGAGGAAAAGTTACAGTAATGGCATGGAAGGACAAAAAGATTGTTTCTCTCATTTCAACAATCCACACCACAAAAATGGTTGATGTAGAAAAAAGGGGTGTTGCAACCAAAAGACCAGAATGTGTAATTTCATACAACGACACAATGGGTGGTGTTGATCGAGTAGATCTACACATTTCCAGCTACTCCACACCAAGGAAACGAGGTAAAAAGTGGTATAAAAAAGTATTCTACAACCTTCTAGACATATCTCTGTGGAACTCTTATTTTATTTACAAAAAGTGTAACGGCTCTTTGAGTCCTCTACTGTACAGGCTTGAAGTAATTCAGAAGACTATGGAAAAGTATCACTCCGATACAATGAAGCCAAAATCTGGAAGACCCAGTCAGACCCTAAGCCCACTAAGACTAACTAAACTGACTGAACGGCATTTCCCTGAATACCTACCACGCACGGAGAAAAAAGCAAACCCTACATGTCAGTGTGGACTTTGCAGCAGAGTGAAGGACGCCAACGGAAAGAAGATTCGGCAAGAGTCACGTTATTACTGCGCAGAGTGCGACGTCGCCTTGTGTGTGGCGCCATGCTTTAGAGTGTATCACACCGTCGCTGACATCTGAAATTGGCAACTTATAACAATTTACATAAAAAACTTTAAAATGCATACAAGGTGCGGCAAAAAACCGATCTATTTTCTGCGGCGCACCGTTCAGTGACAGGACGTCTGAGGGTGGTGGGGGTAGGCTTGTTGGAAAGCCTACACGACGCCATTGTCAGTAGTCATAGAGCAGTGGTCGCCTGAGCAACGCTCGTTTGTTATCAAGCATACCCCCACTACCCTCAGACGTCCTGTCGCTGAACTGTGCGCCGCAGAAAATAGATCGTATTTTTGCCTAACCTTGTATTATAATGAAAAACAGATGAAATGTCAAGAAAGTTTAATTGTACATAAAGAACAATTAAAATGAATATGTTGCAAACTTAATTTGTGTATTTTTTTAGCACACGAGTTAACTCGGGTTATTCTTTTTACTGGTATTTGAAAATTATAAAAAAATAGAAAATGACTACAAACAAACAAAATTTTATCGGCAATGAAGTAAGTCTAAACCAAACTGTTAATTTCACTAATAAAAAAAAATGACCTGAAATGGTCATTTTTCTATAAATTAATGGACCGTCAAGTGGTTAATTTTATTTATTTTATTTTGAAGATATAATTTATAACTTTTAAAACTAATCATGTGAAATTTATTGTTTTTCAGGAACCAGTAGTTCGAGCATTACTTCATACAATCAATTTGGTCATTTCATATTTAATTTTCAACATTTTTAATGATTATATTTAGACTTGAATTTATTAAGGAAGAATGCCTCTAGGCACTTTTTCTAAACCTAGCTCTTCTAGTAGGGTCTTTTGAATATTATACTATTGTCGTAAAGGACATTTTTAATGTTATGTTAAGTTAATTTTCAATATCAGTTAGCTATCAAATACTGCTTTCTGAAGTAACCAATTGTTAAATTTAACAATGAACAGTTTTTTTTAATCCTTAATGGTAGTTTATTAAAGTTTACTAATGGACTTTCTTAAATCCTAGCTATTAGCATTGCAGGATATATGCTTGTTACTTACATTTAAAACATGTTTGTAGTAAAAATAATAAAAATTGCATTGGTGTAAATAAAAGCAGCCTTTTTCTATAGTTATTCACTAAAAATCATCTAATTAAAAAAAAAATTGAAACAAAAGAACATTAACTAGTAGTAGTAAAATTTCAATTTCAAGATTTGTTTTTAGAAGTAGTTCTTTGAGGAAGGGGAGCTGGTTCCGGTTCCGTGAGCTAAATTCTGTTAACTATTTGAATATTGGTAATATTGTCAATGCCATTACTTAATACAAAGTAAGGGTCATTTTCAGAATCATCGCTTCCAAAAAACGATCCTTCTTACCATTATCTTCATTACGATTAAATTATAAATGTATACGATTAGATAATTATTTTCTTGCTTCAATCGTGCCAAGGTGTTACTAGTGAAGACTTGTTAGGAATCGAGTACAGTAAAAATCAAATAATCTGCTACCCAACAATTTGGTAAGCCCAATAGTCCAGCATGTCGGTAAGTTTCAGAAATACATTTGCAATAAGATGCTGCCTCCCCTTTGTGCTGTGTACACTCTGCGTGTGTTGTTCTTAGTGTGGAATAAATATTTTGAAGGATTATAATTTTATATAAATTACAATAATATTAGTTTTATACTGTAGATTTTTATTTATTTAACATATTTAATTATTTGTGTTTAACATGTTGACTGCTGTGGGAAATTGTAAAGCTTTTTGGCCAATGGTGCTATTTCAACAATACTTGCTCTACTTACCATAACTTTTGCTTGTTTTTTTTTCCGATGACAACAATCGGCTAAAATAGTCCTTATCATTCTCAGATAAATGACTATGTTTGGTATTAAATTTTTTTTCAATTTACTAGGAACCATGAATTAGTTACTTATTTTTTCTCCACACACAACAAATTATTCTGGTATAGGATAGTTTTCAGGTCTGCTGCAAGTAAATCCAAAGTTTAAATAACTTTCTTGGTACTTACGGATTATTTTAGGAGGGTTTACCCTCCTCCAGGAGGGTTCCTTTGTTGTTTTCATGGCACTCGCACTTAAAATTAATTAGTTAGTTTAAACTTTTGTCACTGTTAAAAGATTCCGTATCTGTCTCACCTTTGACTTTCTTTCTTTTCACTGAAAACTTATCCATACTGATGATAAATAACACCGGAATCCAGATAAAAACAGTGATGACTTTGACAGTCTATGAAAAATAAACAACTGACCAACAGAGAAGAATTTTACCCCCACTCTCTCACTCCATGAAGTGAGGGTTGATGAATGTGTACCATGGGATCTTACTACAAGGTATAGTGCGCTGTGAGGAAAAAAGGTTGGGAACCACTCTAGAGGATCTCTGTAAGTTATTGTATTCTAACCGAGGAGCTTTGCAGGAGTTAGACGGTGTTATAAAAGTTGTAGTTAAACAATGAACTTCCTTTATAAGATGTAGAACTACATTACTAGTGTGACCTTTTACGCTTAGATATCAAGTACATCATAAATCTTTAAACCAGGCCTTCTGTCAATCAATATAGTTTGACACCATATTTATGGTGTTTAATTTTTAATGACAAAAAAAAGTCTGTGTTGAAATAAGACCATGGCTTCGTCTATTGATAGTTCCTTAACCAGCTGATTAATCCAAAATATTTTATTATTTGAAAAGTCTATGATGGTCTTTGTTTTACTTAGTTGATCATCAAATTGTGGTTAATTTTCTTAAAGTTCAGGTATCTTAAAATGATTTAAAAAACTATAATGGCTTGTGTTTTCTTTAAAAAATCAAAGAAGCTACTGGTTTTCCAATAATTAGATTGGCTAGAGGCCAAAAAACTATGAATTTTGCTATCATCTATTTAGTTATACTCAATTTCTTATATGTACAGAGGACACAAAAAAAGTGATGACAATCTTCCAGCACCAGCCATTAAAGTCAGTGTCAAATGTTCAATGCCAACCATTTTTGGCATATTTAAAAATTATTTTGAGTAAACTATATGTAAAATTATGTTTTACATATTAGTTAAAAGTTTGGAATTTTGTCTTTAAAACTATATAAGAATTGTTAAGAAAAACTATTTTAACTTTTATTCAGAAATAAAATAAGCATACATGTTTTGGAATGTTACATTTTATTAATTAAATAAAATTATATAGATTAAAAAAAAAAAAAAAAAAAATACAGCAACTAAAAATTTAGTGAGAAAAATATGAAGGCTAACATTTATCATTTAGTCAGATACACATTACAATACATTAATAATAACATTAAGATATATTTTCAATAAAGAAATAACAAATAAATACTCAGATTTTCTGAAATATAACAATAAATAAAACCATAAATTGAGTGTCTTTGTAGATAAAAATACAAAACACACTAATATAAAATAACACCCACTATATACAGAAAAAAACATTATTTATTATTATTTCACAGAATTTCAATAAATATTTTTGGAGGGTGAATATTTTATCACAGTAATGTGTTATCATCCAAATCTGGGAAATGTTTCCTAATGCTATATTCTAAGAAATCACAAGCACTTAATTAGGAATGCAAGATGACTATTACTTCATAGTATTTAAATTTTAATGGTACAAAATGAATATTGCTATTTTCTAATATATCACTAGCACTTAATTAGGAAGGCATAGTATTTAATTTTTAATGGTACATCATGAATATTGCTTTTTCTAATAAATCTTAAAAACTTAAATAGGAACGTAAGATGACTTTTACTTTAACCCTAGGGGCGGCATGGTTAATTTTCTTGACAATTCTTAGTTTGTTTAAAAATTAATAAAAAATATTATTTTTATACAAAACCAAACTTATAAGACATCATTTTTCTCAGAAAGATGCATAGAATTCATCTATGTAATAAAAATTTTTTTTTTTTTTAAAACGGTTTTTGAGTAAGTATGTTACATGTCAAAAAATGATGTTATCATTTTTCAGAAAAACCTGTATCATCCAAAATCAATAGCTTACTACCCTTTTCTAAGATATACAATAGTTTTGTGTAATATTTTTCAATATATTTAGGGAAAAAAAAATTGTTACATTTTCAAAATTTAAAAAATTTGTTTACAAAAAATGGGACATTGGTCATTTTATTTTCAACAATTTACCAAAAATAGTAATATATATTTTATACAAAAGTTCTATATATCATTATGTTCAGAAAGGTGCATAGAATGTATGTGTGTAGTGGAAAAAAAATGTTAGATGTATCACATTTGGAGTTTTTTGGTCAAATACAAAAAAATCGAAGAGTAAAAAGAGAATAATTTCACAGTAATCGTAAATTACACCATACAAATTCATTTTTTGGAATTTTTTCAACGATTACTAGAGATTTGTAATATATTTGTGAATATAGTAAGGGGAAAAAATAATTTGTTAAATTTTCAAAATAAAAATAACGATTTCCCCTAAAAAGTGATACTCTGACGGTTGAGGTTAGGTTGGACACCTCGACAATTTAGGCGTAATTAGTAACTTTCTAAAGCTAGGCCTAAGACAAAATCATTAGATTTCACTAAAACAATATACTTTACAAAGAATAACACACATATTCAATTGTATAATCAAGTAAAACACTCAATATAAGAAAATTTGGTTATAGCCTAGATTTACAATTTACCTTTTAGGTTATCCCAAATATAAACCGTTCACAAACTAGAAATTCGCTCAAAAACATAAACTTTAGAAATAAAAACACATATATTGTAACTTGTATACAAAATTTATTACAATTTGTATACACAAACCTTCAAAATAACAAATATTAACCCCAAAACAATATGCGCTACGTCATTTGTTACAGTTTTTACGTCGCAGAATTGCGTATGTACCAAGATCAAAACAAAACCTTCTTAGTAAGTATTGCCTATATCGAGTTGTACCAACTTGAAGAATGAAATGTCATCTACAACATACTATCAATATCGAAACAATAAATCGAAATGAAAAAGAGATTATGTCATTTCGTTAACTGCACCGAATGCCAATTGAATTTCGTGCCGTCAAGTTTCTAGTTTCGTCAAGTAGAAATATCTCTGGATCTGTGAGACGCAGAAAAATTTGTAATCTACGGATAGAAAGAGAAACATGTGATCTATAGAACAGTGTTTTGGTTGACTTAATTGACAGATAAATAGATTTGTAATCATATGGGGAAAAATGACGTCGTGTTTACTAAAAACCGCAGAGTTGAAATTTACGATTTTACGCATCAAAAATATGCGAACTTCACCAATTTTTGGAATATTATTTATAACGTTTTGTGGTATTTTATTTTGCATGATTATGCATCTAAGGAACATTAGCTTTCCAACGGTATTTTATTTATTGCGATAGGATGATTTTAAGTGGGCGTAATGTTGAATTGCAAAATACATGTTTTCCAGATGTTAGACTAGACCATGCATTAAAAATCGACCCGCTGAGAGGGTCGGTGCCGCTTCTAGGGTTAAAGTATTACATTTGTAATGGTACAAAATGAATATTTCTATATTCTAATAAATCACAATATTTTATCACAAGGATTTATTTAGGAAAGTTTTTACTTCGTAGTATTTCTTTTTCAATTGTACAACATAAACACTGTTACATTCTAATAAACCACAAACACTTAATTAGGAAAGTAATATGACTTTTACTTTATAGTATAATAAAGTATTTTACTTTAATTTTTAATAGTACAATATGAATATTGCTATATTTTAGTAAATCATAAACACGTAATTAGGAACCCTAAATGGGTAATTAGTTTTCTGTTCATAATTTTTATTCAAAACAGTAGCATGCCAATAAACGAATAATATAGCACAACAAAGGAATAAATGTAAGTATCTTAAAATAATAAACTATATTTCAATCTAAAAATTATCATTATAAAGAGTATATAAGTTGTCATATTCAAGATAATAAATCTATAAGAACTTAAAAATAGAATCTATCTTTGCACTGGATGATTCTACAACTATATTAAAAACGTCATATGATTAATCAAAGCTAAAACTTAATAGGAGTTGTTTTGATTTTACATATTAAGGAACAATTTTAAAACTTTTTAAAGTTATTTTACTTTAACCCTAACAGTGATAGTATCACAGAGCATGTAAAAGATTTCTTTATTGAGAGTAATAGTAACGTTTAGAGGTCATGCAGACACTAGGTTTTTCTTGTTAATAAATTTTGATATAGACATTTTAGTTTTAAAGTAAACATTTCTCAAGGCCATGTTGTGATCTTATTGAACAGTTGTTAATAGTAACTTTCTCACATTATTTCCAAATTGTGTGCGCTGTCATGAGATTTAATAAAGAAAACTTAGCCCTACATTTGAATAGCACCTACTTTTCATTCGATGACTTAATTATAATTTAATAAATAATTCATTAATTATTTAGTCATTAATAAATAGTTCGTTATACGTATTATTTGTAAATAAATAAAATGGAAATATATTATTGAAATCCCCCAGAGAGTGAACATGTACGTACTTCTGAACACATTAGTTAAAGGTTTGTTTTTAATTATATATATAAAAAGTTATTTACCATTAATTAAAAACAAACCTTTAACTAATGTGTTCAGAAGTAGATTAGTTGTGTCTTTTTACAAAAAAAAAAAGGTAAATTAGATAACAATTTGTAAAATTCTCCTGTATAAATTTTCAAATTTGTTTGATTTATACATATGTTCTATGGAGACTTCTGAATACATATTTTGAAATGGAGTACATTATATCTGGAATTACGTTTATGATTTTAATGAATTTTCTATAGTATGTCTGCAATTCAGAACAGTTACATTATTTTACGACTCAAGTACCTATCAATGCTAGGGTTAATAGTTTTAATGGTGGATAAGAACAAAATTGTGAACAAATTTACTAAGGAGTGAGAGGAATTTTATTTAAGCCTTCTTTTAAAATGAAGAAATTTCGAAGAGGTAGAAGAAGTTGGCAAATCACAGGAACACTCCATGATTTACCTAAAAGAGCTTGACGCTGATGAATACTCAAATTTCCAATATCTGTGTAATGAACAGGAAATCCAAATATGGTCTCAATCTCTGTAATCCAAAGTGTATCTGGTTTGCCACTCATAACTACCGGCAGCATGTTAAATGGTCCTGTAACAAAAATTGAAGCCTAATTGGTTGGAATTTTAAAATTTGTACTAAAATTAACTGAAATAGTCTGTGTAGTGTATAAATTAAAAAACTTGAGGAATGTTGTGTACTAATAATATGTTATAATACAGTAACAGTATAAATAAAACAATTTTAAATTATCATCCTCTTGTCCAGAAAAAAAAGATAGTTGCATAGTAACCAATTCTATTTCAGTTATACAACTTTTTTTTTATTTATAATTACTAATTTCTTTTTATTTTCCGAGAATTATGATTCTACAGCGGTGCCAATGTCTTCCGTGAGTCATAGGACATAGCTAGCAAAATTGGATAGACACCACCCCTCGGCTGTAGAGAATAACTTACTTGTTAATTTTTCTAACTAAAGAAGTAAGTTGAAATGTAATAGGTGTCATACTGTAAACAAAAATTTGCTATAAAATGGTGGAAAACTGAAGGTTAAATTGACAATATGTACACTACCCCCCTTCAAATGTTATTTACATAATTACAATACAAATTAAGTAAAGGTATACCGCTTTCTCTAATAAACTATCATATTTATTTCATTTTATATATATTAGTAATTAGTGTTATATTCTATTCTTTCTTTCTTTTTTCCTTTTAATTTTTTGATTCTTAAATTTGCTGTGACCCCTTCAGCTAACCATTGAATTTTTAATTGTTACAATGGCAAGTAAAAACATAAAGTTGATTCAGAATATCGTGTTTTTAAAAACTTTTTCACGCCTATTAAGGATAAACCTGTGTGTCTTATTTACAATGAAGCTGTAGCCATATTCAAGGAATTCAAACTCTCACAACACTTCATGACAAAACATAACAATGCCCACTTATGAAACTATCATCGAAGAAGAATGGAAACAAAAATCAGGAGCTCTAAGTAAAATACTGTCAGGTCAGCAAAATATTTAAAAAAAACAAAGCTTTTCTCAAAAGCTAGCTACACATGCCAGTTACGTTGTAGTATACAATATTGAAAAAAGTAACAAAGCATTTTCTGATGGCGAATTTGTAAAAACTTGTATGCTCCAAGTATGTGACATTTTGTGTCCTGACAAAACAAAGGATTTTGAGACAGTAAGTTTGTCTTAAAAAAGATTTACTTCTAGAATTGAAGTAATTGATAAGCACTTTGTCTCACTACTAGAGTCAAAGATAAGTGAGTTTAAATTCTGTTCTTGTGTGTTGGATGAAAGTATGGACATAACTGACACAGCTCAGTTACTGATATTTATAAGAGGTACTGAGGACAACTTTTGTGCCACTGAAGAATTGGCTTGCATGCATTCATTAATGGGAACAACAAATGGATCAGACATTATTCAAGAATTTCAAGAAACTATCACGTCTTTGAAAGTACCTTTGACCAATATTTGTAACATTACTACTGATGGAGCACCGAATATGACAGGGACGAAATCTGTTTTTGTAGGCAAAAATTTTAGGAATCATTTCCTGAGAACGAAGTTGTGTTTATCAATTGTGTCATACATCAAGAAGCTCTAAGTAAAGCTCCAGACATGAAACATGTGCTTCATGTTGTTATTAAGCATGTTAATATCATTTGTTCACGAGCACTCAATCATAGAAATTTCGAGAGTTTCTTGACTCATCGCAGTCTGAACATTCTGATGTACTAAAGTAAGGTGGTTCAGTGCAGGACAGGTTTTCGAACAAGTTTGGGATCTAAAAGACGAAATAACTTTTTCCATGGAAGAAAAAAGAATGAATGAGTGAACATTTGAAAGATATTGTATGGCTTTCGGACTTTGTATTTTTTACAGATGTTCTCAGTCACATCAATAAATTGAACCTTAAACTCCACAGGAGAAATCAATTAATCCATGATATTTGGGGTTATATCAGTGGTTTCAAAATAGAATTGAATCTATTTTCCAAACAACTAGTCAAGAAAGATTTTACTCATTTTCCAAGACTAAAAACTATTTCAATTACGGAAGTGAAACTTAAGAGCTATGAGAAAAGTATGAAATGTCTTCACGAAGAATTTGAACGAAGATTCTAAGACTTTTTGGAAGATAAAAGAAGAAGTGAGTGTGACATAATCAAATAAAATAAAGGTGTTTTATGAACATATAAAGGTAGCAAGTTATTTAATTAAAAATATGAACGAAATAAAATTGTAAGTAAGTTATATATTCACTAAAATAACCAGACTTTATAAAAATATGGCAATGATCGATTAATAGTTTTAAGGTATATAGATATTAAAATCAAGATTTTTGCTTTAGAAATAAATTGTTCAAAATTAATAACATAGAATTCCTTTTATGTTTAATAAAACTTTATGCATTTAAAAAGTTTAAGATGAGTTTCTAAAAATGATTGAAGAGCACCTTTTCAGCTAAACATGTTGGACGTTTTGAGGCTGGGAAGTACAGAAATGAAGGCAAGAACCTAGTAAGTCAAATTAATAATAATTAGTAAGTAACTTTGTTAATTATACACTTAACATTACAAAATAACACTCAACTTATGTAAGGTACACACAGTACGCTTACAACTATGACTTAACATAAAGATATACCACCAATTTTGTTTCATGTTTTTTTTTTCTTTTCCAATAATAATACTATTATGTCATAAATACACAATCGCTTATATAATGTTTATTTCATATTTATCACAGAACCTAAAAGGATGGGTTAACCTGTACATAATATCTGGGAGTGCGACATATTTATAGTTGTATATATCTCTTCTGTAATGGCAATTACCAATTTAGGGAAAGTATTGCCTCTATGTTCAAAGAAATCTTTTATCAAAAGATGTGAATCATATCGGGAAAGGTTGTGGCAGAATACTGATATTTTAGTTGGTAGCCGTCAATTCAAATTACATTTTGAATGTGCTGCTACTATAAATTTTCCACTCAAGTGGCAATGATCTCTCACTTTATCTCCCTTTTCGATCTGAAGTTTCTTTTCACAGATATAACAATAATGTGCATTTCTATAATTTTCTTTATCCGTCTCACTCATAATAATCATGAGTACTATATTTTCTAGTTCTTCGATGAACTTTTTGGGAAGTTCTGATTCCTCTTTAACTCTACGTGTTATAGGTTGAAACTGCTCATCATTGACGCGAGACACTAGATACAAAGTGAATCCATAGGGAGTGTGAATTTTCTTTCTATGTGTTTTTCTGTATCACCCTTACTTTTTTCTCCTGATATATTTTTCAGTAAACACTCAAAATATATATAGCATAAGGGTGCTCAAAATTATAATTTTAATTTCTGAACATTACAAAATCTTCTTTTTTTTGGGCATTACTGATTTCATTGCTTTCTGCAATTTAAAACCTGCAAAGAAAAGATAGGTTTGAGGTACGTTTTGGGGGACGCGGTTTGGGTGGTACGTGGATCTACTTTGTAATGCATTGCCGGGTCTTCCCATCGCGTGGTAAAATTGATATAAGTACACTGGGCGAAACTCAATCTAGGCTAGCCATTTTTAACGAATATTGCTACAAACTAATTAACTAAAACTAACCAATTTACACTAAAACCAATATTAATATCAACTACACTGTATTGGCACAATATGTCGGTCTAATACAAAGGCGTATTATGGTCGTTTATTAGTTCGACTAATAATATTACAATAACCAAAAAACACGATGCGCCCAGATATAAACCCTAGGGCCGAACCGGCCCTATTCCTTTAGGTTTAGCAAGGCATAATTGTAAATTTTGGCACTATAATAAATTAAAGATGATCGCTGTCAGACGTCTTCCCTCACAGCTGGTTCAAGCACTACTCTCCCTTATCTACTGCCGTGCGGATCTATCTAGATTAGCAAAGGGGAGGGGGGAGTGGTAACTAATCACCACAAATCTTTCATGTGTTCGCTCAATTTCAAAGCGTGATCAAAATGTGAGAGACTTCTCAGGCATATATATGTTGCAGCTTTGTGTTTAGATATCTGCATCTGACCAGTCTACTTAACCCTAGGGGCGGCATGGTTAATTTTCTTGTCAATTCTTCGTTTGTTTAAAAATTAATAAAAAATATTATTTTTATACAAAACCAAACTTATAAGACATAATTTTTTTCAGAAAGATGCATGAATTCATCTATGTAATAAAAAATTTTTTTTTTTTTAAACGGTTTTTGAGTATGTTACATGTCAAAAAATGATGTTATCATTTTTCAGAAAAACCTGTATCATCCAAAATCAATAGCTTACTACCTTTTTCTAAGATATACAATAGTTTTGTGTAATATTTTTCAATATATTTAGGAAAAAAAAAATTGTTACATTTTCAAAATTTAAAAAATTTGTTTACAAAAAATGGGACATTGGTCATTTTATTTTCAACAATTTACCAAAAATAGTAATATATATTTTATACAAAAGTTCTATATATCATTATGTTCAGAAAGGTGCATAGAATGTAGGTGTGTAGTGAAAAAAAAAGTTAGATGTATCACATTTGGAGTTTTTTGGTCAAATACCAAAAAATCGAAGAGTAAAAAGAGAATAATTTCACAGTAATCGTAAATTACACCATACAAATTCATTTTTTGGAATTTTTTCAACGATTACTAGAGATTTGTAATATATTTGTGAATATAGTAAGGGGAAAAAATAATTTGTTACATTTTCAAAATAAAAATAACGATTTCCCCTAAAAAGTGATACTCTGACGGTTGAGGTTAGGTTGGACACCTCAACAATTTAGGCGTAATTAGTAACTTTCTAAAGCTAGGCCTAAGACAAAATCATTAGATTTCACTAAAACAATATACTTTACAAAGAATAACACACATATTCACTTGTATAATCAAGTAAAACACTCAATATAAGAAAATTTGGTTATAGCCTAGATTTACAATTTACCTTTTAGGTTATCCCAAATATAAACCGTTCACAAACTAGAAATTCACTCAAAAACATAAACTTTAGAAATAAAAACACATATATTGTAACTTGTATACAAAATTTATTACAATTTGTATACACAAACCTTCAAAATAACAAATATTAACCCCAAAACAATATGCGCTACGTCATTTGTTACAGTTTTTACGTCGCAGAATTGCGTATGTACCAAGATCAAAACAAAACCTTCTTAGTAAGTATTGCCTATATCGAGTTGTACCAACTTGAAGAATGAAATGTCATCTACAACATACTATCAATATCGAAACAATAAATCGAAATGAAAAAGAGATTATGTCATTTTGTTAACTGCACCGAATGCCAATTGAATTTCGTGCCGTCAAGTTTCTAGTTTCGTCAAGTAGAAATATCTCTGGATCTGTGAGATGCAGAAAAATTTGTAATCTACGGATAGAAAGAGAAACATGTGATCTATAGAACAGTGTTTTGGTCAACCCGTTTGACAGATAAATAGATTTGTAATCATATGGGGAAAAATGACGTCGCATTTACTAAAAACCGTAGAGTTGAAGTTTACGATTTTACGCATCAAAAATATGCGAACTTCACCAATTTTTGGAATAATATTTATAACGATTTTGTGGTAATTTTTTTGCATGATTATGCATCTAAGGAACATTAGCTTTACAACGGTATTTTATTTATTGCAATAGGATGATTTTAAGTGGGCGTAATGTTGAATTGCAAAATACATGTTTTCCGGATGTTAGACTAGACCATGCATTAAAAATCGACCCACTGAGAGGGTCGGTGCCGCTTCTAGGGTTAAATTTCTGATGTATACGTAATCAGATTTTGTTTCGGTTTGTATGTAATGGGGATCGATATTTTTTTCGGCATCGTAACGTTTAGATATTCTCAGAGGTCTGTTGTTTAAATTTTTATGATAGTCATAAACATTGATGCCATTACAGTATAACAAACACACACACAATTCTCATAAAAAATACGCCTAAGTATCAGACGCATTTCAACGACAAGGTCGTCCTCTTCAGTGATACACCAGCTACACCAACCAAGCCACAACTGAATCTAACGTTGCGCCGGACCCTATATTTTAACAAACTGAAGGGGGCGTGGCTTATTATTTAACACTGCCAAGGCAATAGTACGCGTCTCGTGTCAGTTTAACTACCTAAGATTTAACATACAGCTAAAACAAGATAATCGAACCAACCCAACATTTAACATTATATATTATATTTTACATTAATATAGAATTTTGTATAGGTCCTGGTTCAATATTTACAATTACGTTTTGGTGCCTATTAATATAAAAAGTTGCCCAAGCATCCATAGTATTTAATTTTGTAACATTCTTTAACAATATGGAACTTACTTTTTTGAAATAATGCCCTTCATCTAAACAATGTTTAGCCATAGCAGATTTATCAGGCTTATTATATTTTAAATGAGCAAAATGTTCCTTGGTTCTTGTTTTAATGCTCTGTTTTGTTTGGCCTACATATCTTTTCGGACACACTTCACAATGTATACAATAAAATCCTGACTTATCATGCTCCTGAATTTGGTCAATAATAATTACTGTATTTAATTTACCTTGACGTAAAGAATTTGGGTTTGTAGTAATAGTGGTAACCTTATCTACAGTTGCAACTCGCCCTCTAAGTTGAGCTAAATAGCTGGTTAGGTCCTTGTCAGATTGAAATTCATTGATGGAGTTAACTGATGACAATCCAGGTATGTTACCCCAAAACAGCCTGGCTCTGGATTGTGGTGAATAGTATTTAGCATTGACTACAGTAGGTGTGCATTCTAGCCAACTATAAAAAATTAAAAACAAATTGTATTATTTCATTTTAGGTGGGTAATATAAGGTGTAACTATAAAATAACTGAAATGATTTAAAGAAATTGTTACAAAAAATGAAAATGATATCTTCTTCAATGTACTCCCCTCTACTCCTCCACTCCCGATCCCTACACTGCTCTGTGAAAATCTTTCACTGTCTTATAGCTCCATCGGTTTTGGCTTCTCTGTATATAAAGACTTAATATTCTTTCTAATACAGGACTCCTATTAATGCTGACTTTAATGTGCAATAAATACAAATAAAAGTCACATGAGCTAGATCAGGTACTCAGAGAGTACAGTGGATATTCTAACAAGGGGAGTGTGTGCTTTGCTAAAGATAGTGCATTGTGTTGGCGTATTGTCTTGAAGAATTTATGAATCGTTGAATGCGTAAGGGACTGCCAAGATATCCATATAGAAGATTTATTTAACAGATTGACCTTCAGGAACCCACACAAGATTTAAAATCTCGTAGTTATTGAATAAACTATCACCACTGCTTAGAATGTGAACTTGCACATCTGTGTTTTTCCTTTGTCTTGGTGAACTGGGAGTTTTCTAATGCTTACTTTGACTTTTAGTTTCTGGGACATACTAAAAAAAAACTATATGTCAAATTATTACAATTTAAATAAATTAAAACTATATTTAGTGTTTTATGGGTGTCTGTACAAATGTTCATTCAAATTTTATTCTACTCTGCAGTAAGGGGTTTTAGCACCATCTTCAAGTACGCTTTTTAATGTTTAAATGTTTGTGTAAAATCACTTGGAAGAGTTTCTTTATCAATGTTAGCTAATTCAGCAACTGCTTGAATAATTAGGCGATGATTTTTTGAAACAATTCCACCAGCTATTGAAAGTTAGTATCTATTTTTGATATGCAAAGGCAACCAGTAGATTGGCTCCAATTATTTTTATTTCATTTTTAAATTTTTTACAGCATACTTCGAAAAACCTTAATATGTGATAGACATTCATCATTATAGACTTCAACAAATGGTACATTTCTAAAGGGAATTTTGCAAATTGTACAAGGAATTTCACATAGACATATTGCGCCATGTTAACAAATAACACTATTTTCAAGCTACACTTCATATACTGTATAAAACAATCACACAATGGGAAAAATTATGTATTTTATAGCAGGAAAAATATCAAGCAAAAGATCCTTCAACAGGTTGTTAAAGTAATATGTTTTTTGTAATTTTTATTTGCCATTAATACACAGGTTCCATGAGGTATACTAATGGTTAGATTCAGTCAAAATATTTCATGTCATT
Source organism: Aphrophora alni (assembly GCA_963513935.1). Taxonomy (NCBI): domain Eukaryota; kingdom Metazoa; phylum Arthropoda; class Insecta; order Hemiptera; family Aphrophoridae; genus Aphrophora; species Aphrophora alni. The sequence continues at coordinate 54,000,604 of OY740765.1, read as the reverse complement.
TATTTAGTCAACCTTGGCGAAACTATAATTTGTAATGCCATAGTCATAATTTAGCTTTATTACATTACAATGTGATAATTATTCAAAATGCAATAATAAAATAGTGTACAATACATTGGTCAACAGAGATTAAACAAAATAGAAATGCAAAAAAATAAAATAAATAAAACTATACCGGTAATTTAAAAAAAATACTAATAATGTAAACAAGTGTAGTACTAAATATAGCATTAATATCATGACATAAATAAGTGCCTAAATAGATTAGACTGCACTGAGTGAATGAAACAAAATCTATGAATGGTATGCATGATTATTGAACACACTCACTGAGTAGAATGCCTCTGAATATAAAAGCTGATTCACATCTATAAGTCTTTGAAACCCATACAGCAGTATTTTATTCTTATTCAACCAGCCACAACCTTCACATTTTTTTTTTTTTTTTTTTAAAGCACAACACCTTTTGTAATGCTTGACTTGAGGAGTCACCCCTTAAGATTACTAGATATTTCTATTTGGTCTACAATTAAGTGTTTGTATATTGCAACAATATTTAGGGTTCATAGTAAAAAAATCTGGAGCAAATTTTGTACATCATCTTTATGAACATGCCATGTCATACCAATTATTACATACTGTCTATCACCAAATCTAAAAAAATGTAATAATTAAAATTATGCACTGTGGTCTTTAAAGATTAAACACAAAACTATAGTATTACATATATTTTATTTATTAATCGTTTTCTTTTTTAAATATTGAATTTTTAAAATTTGTTATCATTTATAAAGTTAACAAACAGTTTCACACCTACAATCAGGGCCGGATTTAAGCATAGGCGACATAGGCGCGCGCCTAGGGGCCCGCACCACAAAAAAATTACAAAATAATTTCACCACAAAAAAATTCAAAATAATTTCATGGGTCATGTTTTATTATCGTAGATAGTACGTTGTACTTACATACTTGATACAAGACTATGATTGTGTATGTACAGGAAACAGGGCTAGTGTATTTGTGAATGTAATGAATGATGGTGACATTGGGACTGGGAGCAGAGCAGCAGGTTGGCGTGCGTTTGAGTTCGAGCAAGGGTTCATGTTGATACTTGACTGTGAATCATCCCCCCTCGCCCATCCCCACTACTCCTTGTCATCTAAAGAAATCATTAGCGGTAGCATCGTAGCTCTGTATTGTTATTGGAGAGAACGAAAGTCTTGGATCACCGCGAAATGGCAACTACTTGGGAATTTTAGAGCTCCTAGCAGAGTATAACGAGTTTTTAAGAGGCCACCTTGAAACACATGGAAACCTCGGAAGTGGTCACACCAACTATTTATCTTCTACAATATGTGAGGAAGTCGTAAACACAATAGGAAAACAAGTGTTTGGTGAGATCATATCTCGAATCAAGAAGTGTAAATTATTTCTCAATATCTCTAGATTCAACACCCGATGAAGGTCATGTTGACCAACTCAGCTTGGTCTTTAGGTACTTGGAAGATTTCACACCTGTTGAAAGATTTTTGACATTCATGCCTAATCAAGGGCACAAAGCAAAAGAAATGTTTAATGGACTGTGTACCTTTTTGAAAGAAAATGATCTGGACATCAAAAACTGTCGTGGTCAGTCTTACGACAACGCCTCTGCAATAAGCGGAAAATACAACGGGTTGCAAGCGCTCGTTTTAGAAGAAAACAGTTTAGCAGCATGGATACCTTGCGCTGGCCATTCATTGAATTTGGTACTACAAGCTGTAGCCGGTTGTTGTCTTAATGCTGTAAGCTTTTTCGGAAGAAATTTTTGTATATTTCACTGCCTCAACCAACAGATACCAGACCCTAACCGAGTGCTTGAAACGAGCAGAAACTGAAAAAAACGTTCTTGTACCAAAAAGGACGACAACAACACGATGGTCATGTCGAGCTGATGCTACCAAAGCTCTTTTGCGAGGATACCAAGAAATAAAGCAGGCACTGGTGAAAATTGCAGAAGACAAGGAGGATTCAGGGAAATCAAGAGTGGCTGCTCTGGGTTTAGTCCGACAAATGAACAAGTTGGAGACAGGGCTGTATGCCGTTTTTTGGGACGATATTTTGGGTCAAGTAAACAAAACTAGTGAATTTTTCCAACCAGTTTAAAAATGAATATGAGAAAAGTAAAAAGCACATTAGTAAAGAAAGGTGGCTGTATCAACTTATGTTGGAAAACAAAGTAAAAGATTGCTTTCCTAATGTAGAAGTGGCGTTAAGAATGTACCTTTCCTTGATGGTGACTAATTGCTCTGCAGAAAGATCATTCTCTAAGCTGAAGCTGATCAAGAACAGACTCCAGACCTCTATGTCAGAAGACAGGCTAAACTTTTTGGCCTTGCTTAGTATAGAACACGACGTTCTGAGACAAGTCAACCATGAGCACATCATAAACGCCTTCATTACAGAGAAGCTTAAACGGAAACCAATCAGCAAGAGTGACTGAAGTGAACATGATTCGCAGTACATTTAATATTTAAAAAAAGATTTATTCATAAGTACTTAATATTGACTTGTACTTTTCTTGTAGACTTACCAACGTACATTAAAGTGTTAAAATTATGTTTACTTTTGTGGCTTATCTTTACATAAAATAAACTCATCCAAATGGGTAAAAAAATTATTTTATAACTGACGAAGCATTAATATTTTCAGGCCAGACAATGCAGAATATTTGGTGCAAATTCCTTTAAAAATCAAAATTTTCACCTAATTTTTCAAATTATTCCATACTCCCCAAACCACAGGTGGAGCCTAGGGGCCTGTATTTTCTAAATCCGGCCCTGCCTACAATTAAAAAATATTAACTATTAGGCCAGGGGAGGCCAATTTTAGTTGATACATTGGCCAATATATATTCTGTGCTGAGGTTAAGGCTTGCTCATTATTTTATCTAAATTTACAAAATGTAAAAGGAATAAAAACAAGGGTTTATTTCAAGTTAATGGCTGTTTTTTTAAATATTTAAATGACCTTTGTTAGAAACAGGCAGATAAAAAACCAATGAGAATAAAAAGTTTAACTATAAATTTTAAATAATTTTTTTAAATTATTAAAATTTGTATATAAAATAAGTAAAAATATTATTTATTAAACAGTTGTTATTAAAACTGAATCTAAGTTAATATAAAAGCGGTCATTTGTATTAGGCAACCATTTCTCCAAAGTCAATTTTCAACCTAGTTGACAGTATTTTTAATAAGTGCAAAAGAGTATTTTTAACAAGTCCCAGCATGTTATTGAAGTTAGCAAATGATTCAACAAATCGCTCCAAAAGAATATCAAGCATGAAACTTGAAATATATGTCTTGATTTTCCACATTTATATTGATAAAAGTGGCTTTAAAAATCACTATTAGATTTATAAACTTATCCAACTAGGTCAGAAATATTTTGATATTGTCCTTGTAACTTCAGGATTGTTCTTGTGATGAGTGATGTCTATAAGAAAGGCAAGTAAAGATCTGATTTGTGTTGGTTTTCCCATGTTCACAAATAAACTGTATTTCTTTCTTTTTTAAAGCAAAAAACTGTTTAAACAGTTACCTTTGCCTAGCCAGCGTATTTCTGTACACAAAATATAACCGCCACTTTCTATTTCCATTTCTGTTGGAAAATAAATAAATTTATAATCAGCCAAAGATTAATTCCTTTCTTTAATAATGTTTACAGACTTCATGATGGTTTTCCATAACATCCTCTACTCCCCCTCCCTCCTCATGAACATGTACCCATCTAGCTAGTAATAAACACTAACTTTAAAATATACCCATCTGCATTAACTTTAAAGTATTAATCTGTTTAGTGTTAATTTAGAATTTAAGAGTATATGAATGAATTTAAGAAAAATGTGTGAATATATTACCACAAGAATGTTTGCGGAAATAACAAATAATAATATTTTTAATTTCTGTAATCATGCAGTAGTCTGTATAAAAAGACATTCCGAGCTGCCACTTGGCCATCTTTCATATAGGTAACAAAGTTAATTATGTTTAATGTCTGCAGAAAGCATATATAAAAACCAATAAATTGATACATAGTTTTGAACATTTATCAAACCACACAATCTTAAAACACACATTCAGGGCCGTCGCGTGGTATGTAGGCGCCCAAGGCAAGGCTTAAATCGGGACCCCCCCCACCAGGTAAAACTCGTAATTTTATTTTGTATAAATTATATACATATTACTAAGATTTGATTTATTTTTTATTTATATACAAAATACAATCTTACCAAATACAGATTTTTTATTATTTGTTATTGTCTTTGGTGCTCATTTTTATTTTGATATAATATATATATATATAATATATATATATATATATATATATATATATATATATATACAGTATATATAAATTAAAAATATAAAAATATTAAAAAAATTAAAAAATATAAAAAAATATATATTTATATTTATATATAAAAAATAATTATAACTTCAAACAATGAAAGGCATTCGCCTGGCTTTTGCATGAGCAAATGTTGTCAGAATTTGTCTAAAGTCTAAATTTCTTGCAGTGTCATTTTCTATTGCTAGAATGGCAAGAGAGTTCAGCCTTTCCTGTGCCATTGTAGAACTCAAATAAGTTTTAATAAGCTTAAGCTTACTAAAGCTGCGCTCGGCACTAGCAACAGTCACAGGTATTGTTGGTAACACTCTTAATGCGACCCACAAGTTTGTAAACAAATCTTTACTATTTGTGTTTTTGATTATACACAAGATTTCTTTTGGTGTGACATTGTTCTTTCCTTGATCCAAAATCAAACTTACATGTAAAAGTTCGTGATAAAGTTCAATGCCGTTGATATCAGACGCTTTGGTTGTTACATCAGTTAAATGTCTTTCAAGGTCTAAACAACTTTGTTTAAGATCTTCTTTTCCTGGAAGATGAACAACATCACCCAAAAATCCCCAAACTTTTTGGTGTTCTTTCAACGCAGTTGACCTCTTTTGAGGGAGTTCAAAACGTTATCCACTAATGGATAAAAAACTTCTCTCTTAAACGTGTCTTCAGGTGTCGATTGCACTTCATCAGAAGACTCGTACAAAAAAACGTGTTTTCGTTTACGAATCCTTTTCTCGGGAAAAACAGGTTTGATACCAAGTTCAGCAGCTATTTCTTTAGCGGAAATTACTGCGTCCAAATATTCGGTCTCTCTAAATTTGTTTAAAAACTACAAACACTTATTGAACTTTTCAGAACAGTCATTGATGTCTATCTCTTTCCCTTGAATGCTTTTACTGATCAAATTAACTTCAAAAGAATTTCATTCCACAAGATCAAAGTTACGATGAAGGAAAAGTCTTCCATCTGATTAGTCAAAGATTGAGATTCAGAGGCTGTTTGGGGGGTCATCAATTTTGTCGCCTAACTCAACCAATGCACCCCTAACTTCCACGTATTGGTATCTTAACAGCCTGAACAGCACTAATGCAAGATTCCCAACGCGATACACACACTTGCTTTAAAGTAAGTGTTTTAGTACGGTAGCTTATTACACACCAGCGTTTTGTTGAACCAGAGAAGATGGTAAAGAGGCCTTGTAAAATACCAAATAAAGGCGTAGACTTAATTGATGATTTTGCTCCATCAGCAATTACTAGGTTTAGGCTATGGTACCCACAAGGAATGAACACAGCCAAAGGGAATTTGGCCAGTACACCGGCTTGAACTCCTTTATGTACACCTGCCATGTTGGCGCCGTTATCATATCCTTGACCACGACAGTTTTTCATGTTCAAACCACACTCTTGAATTTCTTTGAACAGCAAATCAGCGAGAGCTTATCCAGTCGTTTCTTTGGCAACTCGATATGCTATAAAGCTTTCTTCTACTTTGATCTTCCCATCATCATCATCATCAGTAATATAGAAAATCGTTAATGAAACTTGCTCCTTGTGACTTATATCTGGAGTACAATCAAGGATAACGGAAAAATATCTGGCTTCCTTAATTTTCGTCAAAATACTTTGCTTTACTGAGTCACCTAGTATAGTTATTAGCTCATTTTGTATTGATACACTTAATAAATGAAACTGTGTTTCTTTGTTACTTATGCGTCTTAAGTGTTCCATTATTACACTATCAAATTTTCCTAAAAGTTGCACAAGTCCAAGAAAGTTTCCATTATTTTTTGTAAAAACTTTGGAAGATGACCCACGAAAAGCCATATTGTGCTCTACCAGATATAAAGTGATTTTTACTAATCGACGCAATACTTCTTCTGAACGCTGAGCCTCAGTTTCAATTTGCTTCATTATATGCTGGTTGATTGATGTGTCTCCTTTAATTCTTTTTTCTGCTTCAAACCATGTAGCCATATTTTTGAAATGATCTGGTGACAACTCATGGGACTTTAAACAGTCTGCCAAATTTTTCCAGTTGTTAAAACTCATTGCTTGACCAAAATGTGACTTTGATGAGGGATTAAACAATCTACAACAGAAACAATAGACAGAATCGGATTTTTCTGAATAAATCAACCATCGCCTTGATATTTTTTCTCCATTTTCCAAAAACCGATAACGAAATTGGTTTGAAAAGTGCCTATTTTCGAAATTTTTTGGGTAAGCATGGTTTTCTTTAGAATATTCAGTCGGCCCTTTCAAAACTAACTCATCACGCTGAATGTGCATAATATGCGCTGGCTACGTTGCAGGATCTAAAGTAATCAGCGGCATCTGCTCCGATTTAGTGTTTGTTGACTGTTCTATCGCTCTTTTATTGTCATTATCACTATCACAATCACTGTGGTCACGATCATTTATAATGGTATCATGAATAGGGGAAGGTACAGGTCCAAATTCAGTGTCTTTGGTATTTCAACTGCTACTTGGTGAGGAACAACTACTTTGTGCAGACGTACTGGCCTCAGCCGCGTCAACATTTTGTGTTGTATTGGTTTTATAAAACGTAGTTAGTCTTGGTATTTTACTTAATAAAGCCTCATTTGCTAACTCACTTTCCTTGCACAACTTTCTCCGTTTCGCCCCTGACAACTTTGTCGACATATTGCTTGAGTTTTCCACTGATGGCACTAATCGTTATCACTATGCACTTCACAACATCAACATTCATAAAAAGCTCGTAACGCACGGAAGAATAAAGTATAGACTATTAGCAATTGGCGTAAACAGCGACGGCAAAGAAACAACAGAAAAGAGAAAAATCTAGTCACTTGAAAAACAAAATTTCATAATAACATCAAAATTATATTATTTACAAGAAACACACCTACAAAAATGCTACACCTAGCTCGTCACTACTTGTGTTTATTTTATAATGCGAGTTGTTTACCAGTCGAGTGCTTGTTGTGTACTAAATCAGTATGAGGCCGACATGACCAAGTTTATCCGACGCGAGTTGAGAATACACAAAGTGCGCTCTCCCACTCCCTATATCGCTATACTGATTCAGTACACGCTGAGCACTCGACAGTTAAACAACTCATATTATAAAATAAACATGAGTAGTGACGAGCTCAGTGCCGAGTTTTTGTAGGTGTGTTTCTCGTAAATAACATATTTTCGACATTGTTATAAAGATAAATGTCGTTCTTAAAGTGATTAGATTTTTCTTTTTTCTGCTCTTTCTTCGACTTCTGCTTCTCCTCGCTTTCTAGCCGAGATACGAAAACTACTATTTTTACCCACGGCGGCGCCCCCCCCCGATCGAGGCGCCCAAGGCGACCGCCTTGGTCGCCCCACCTTCGCGACGGCCCTTCACACATTGTTCAAATACTACTTTTATTATAACTGAGTTGTCAAAGGTCAAAGGTGTTTCATATACAGAGTGATTCGCATAAGGTTCTGAGTACTTTCTGAGCTGATTCCACTAGAAAAAGTTTTTTTTTTTTTTTTTTTTAACAAATACTTATTATTTTTAAAAGTAAAATAGATGTTGAGTTCAAACTTTGTACACCTAATTGTTGCATAACCGTGTATCACTGTACTAAGAACCACAACAATATTTTGAATATTTTCAAAATGGCAGCAGTTTAAAATTTTTTAACGCTTACTTCACACAAAAATTACACGAGACCAAAAAATTTACTTTGTTAATGATAAACACAACGGTTTGTAGTTCAACAGATAACAGAGCTATTGACAAAAAACGAAAAATGTATTTCTTGGTAGTTGTCAACAATACCCAAAATTACTCAGAAAACTAAATATTTTTTTCTAAACAAAATAAATTTAACATTCAATTGATATAGCAATAAAATAAATAACAATCATTGCTACATTTAATAAGGTTTACAATAAATATTCGAAAACATGTCCTTCTAATACATTACATTTTGCAGCTTGCCTTCGAATTGTTAGCATTGCTCTCCTCAATCCTGCACGACTATCTTTGGTTTGTATGGCGGCATCTGTAATACGAACAATTAACTTTCACTTGTATTAATTTTTTTCTTGAACACAATACTTTTCACCCAACTCCACACGCAAAAATGTAACGGCATTAAATCCTGTGATCGTGGTGGCCAGGAGTGAGGTCCACCGCGGCCAATCCATTGCTCGGGAAATTGCTTGTTGAAGTATGCAGATATGGCACGTTAGAAGTGTGGAGGCACACCGTCGTGCTGAAAGTATATGCAGTGTCTTATTGCTAATGGAACATCTTGTAATAGCAGTGGCAATTGTTCCCTCAGGAATTCCAAATAAATGTTTGAATTTAAATGTTTTGCGAAAATGAACAGTCCTATTAGTTAATAGTAAATTAGACCACAATATACATTTACGCTAAATCTGTATTAAAAATTATGTTGGATTGTGTTGTGTGAATCGACTTCTGCCCAATTCTGGTGGTTGGAAAGATTATTGATGCCAGCCAGAGTAAAATGAGCTCCATCAGTAAATAAAATTAATCTGAGCATTCGGCGGTTCATATTCAACCAATTGCAATATTCCAAATAAAGAAGAGGATCTCTTGGCTGAAGATTTTCCAATTTTTGATGATAGTAAGGAAACATATTGTTGCTACGAAGAGTCCTCCACACCATTTACTGGGAAACTCCGAATCGCTGGGATAGGCGTCGTGTACTAACACCTCTGACTGCATTGTAGTCTCGATAATAGTTTCATCCATATACACTTCATGGTGAGTACAACGCTCACGGTGAGTATTTATGCACGGAAGGGTATCCCTTTCTCATACAGTACGAAATGTTCCACTGATAGTTTTATCAGTTGGGATTCAGTCGTTAGGAAAACAGTTTTTATATTCTGCAGAAACAGCAGTTGCATTTTCTTCACACACCCCTAAGATAAAAACCATGTCTACATATACCTCAGTCATAAATAACAAAGCCATAGATGTTACATTACATAAATTGATATGTCGCTAATTATAAAATAAACACCAACTTAGGAAAATCATAAATAACTATCAAGAAATACATTTTTTGTTTTTGTCAATATCACTGTTAACCGTTGAGCTATAAACTTTAAAAAAAATGTATTTATCATTAACAAAGTAAGTTTTTTGTTCTCTTGTAATTTTTTTAAAAGTTAGCGGTTTTTGAGATATTTAACATTAAAAAGTTTAAACAGCCGCCATTTTAAAAATATTCAAAAGAACGTTCTGGTTTCAAGTACAGTAATAAATGGTTACCCAACAAATAGTTATACAAAGTTTGAACTCAATATCTTTTTACTTTTAAAAATATTAAGTATTTTGTAAAACAAATAAAAAGACGGATAACTCGAAAACAAATCATTTCCGGACCAAAGTTTATATGAACTTTTTTCATTATTTTTGCTAATGAAATCAGTTAATAAAGTGCTCGGAACCTTACGCGAATCACCCTGTAAAACAATCAAGGTTTTCAGTTGCAATTATTATCTTATTTAAATATCAAATCACATAAAAAAATTATGAACACTTCAGTAATTCTTCTATTTAATAAAGATTTTCAAGGTACCTTGACATAACTTCCTGGAATTGCTTCGGCATAGATGCAACATTTTCAAACAACCAGAATAGTGGGCAACCTTCAGCTTTATTTTGCAATATATTGAGTATTCTTTTAAAGTCAAAGAAGTAAATTCCTGTCCCACTGATATCTAAAACATGCACATCAACTTCTATGATTAAACCAAATCAAATATATTTTTAACCCTTAATTAAGTACTATGGAAACATCTGTATGACCGCTACAGTATGTGGCAGCCCACTCCCCCACTACCCTCTACAGTTTGAAACTAGTCCTGCTCAATACCTTTCAGTCGTGACCTTGTCCTTGGTAGGTGAAAGTGTGGTTAGGGTTTGTCCCCACTGTTGGTAGTTATTATCTGTTCGCAGTCCAAGAGACCAAATGACATTTAAATAATTAATACATTTAGGTCTGACAGAACACTCCATAGTAACTTTGTTATTTTATTAATGCTATGTTATTACTGTGTATCTTACTTTCTTTATGCTAAGAACTTTGAATTGTAAAAATAAGATTGAACACATTTTAACATCTAATTTAGTTTTAATTTTAAGTTCTTACGTTATTTATTTACGTTTTTAAGCCAAAACAAGATAAGTTTGTGAAACAATAAAGACATTTCAAAATAATATATATAAAAAACAATCAACTTTGTAATAATTTAAAGAAACAGGGGAGCTGACTTTAAATTACTAATCGCCATATGTCCTGCGACAATTGCAATAATTTAGAAACTGTGGGGCTGAAATTTACTTAAAATAACACATTGCTCAACTTTGTGTGACAATTCTGATAATTTACTAAATGGGGAGAAGCTAATAATAAATGAAAAGTAATAAAATGTTAGGCGCCATGGCAAGTGCATAATTGCCAAATTAAAATTTTGAATATTAATCTTAAAGGGTTGTGAATTCTTTTGAAACAGTGTACTTGATGGAATACTGGAATGGGATGTAGAAATCTTTTATACTTTTAACCAAACATGTTATTTAATTAGCCAAATACAAGAACATTATATATATATATATATATATATATATATATATATATATATATATATAAGAAGATTCTACAATTATTAGTAAATTAAAAAATTCTTAAACTAACAATTACATAGTAACTAACAAAATATCAATTTAGCATACTAAAACTTTCAGTAAAGAGACTTTATTATTTTTCTTAAGTTTCAGGTTTGAGTTTGAGCCTTGTTGAATTGAAATATTTCAAACTCATATCCTATTCAAGCTTGAAAATAAAGTAAAAATAAGAATAAAATATATATATATATATATATATATATATATATATATATATAAATTTTAGGCCTAATTATGACTATTATCAATATGCTCTCAAATTAATTATTTTAATATTTATGAAGTACAAAAACAACTAGAAAACTACAGACATTCATGTTCTCATGAAATATTGTAAATAAAAAAAAAAAAAAAATACAGATATCTTTTAATAAATTCACTAACATTAACTAAAACTAATACATACTGGATATATCCTGTGTCTTTTATTACAAACGTAGTTATTACTATTGTATCAACAACGTACTTATACCGTAGCCATCGAAGCACATTGGAGGTAAAGGTCTGGGCCCTATTACACACACTATTTTAAGTTTAGATTTTCTATTCAAACATCACTGGTTCAATGTACGAACATTGTCTAACTTACAACATACATCATTTATAGTGAACACTCAGTTTTTCTATTCGTCGTTTAAGACCAAAACTTATCTTACTCCCACCATGTGGTCGTTCATTAAAAATCGTTTTTTAAACAAATTTGTGTCATTTTTATTACAAACCAATTATCGTTGGCCATATGCATTATCTACAGCAATACAAACGTTCACTTATTTACTATCAGTGCCACATAACTACACTTTTTACTTCAAAATTGTCATTAGCCATCATTGGCGACTCACATCTCAAGAGTTATACTGTAGACTGTTAGAAATGTCTAGTTACTGCTAAAAACTTCTCTGGAACAAGTCACATGTCTCACTTCTATTTCACTTACAATAGTTCTTCTTGTTCTACCTATTTCCAGACATCACATATGTTTCTTAGATTGTTTCTGATTAATTACATATTTTAATATTTTGTCATTTCTCATGTTATTAAAAAAAATGTTCGGACTATTTCTTCTCTCGCACTAATCCCATACAGCCGACACACATTTTTACTTATTTCTAATTACAGTAGAACCCCTCTTAACCAGTCTAGTCGGGACTGACACCCAGGCCGGTTGCCCGTTTGGCCGGTTAATCCAAGGTTCCCGTGAAAAATCGGTTTTCGTTCAAAGAAAGCTTATTTAATCAGGTAGCACTAAGAATTATGCAATTAAGATGTTATTTCAACTCATTTTATTGTACATAAATGTATCGTATATATTATGTTATGTATATTATACATCAAACATGAAAAAAATAAACATTACAAAGCTTTTTTACAGATTCCCCTCTGTCAAGTCTTTTGACACATTTAACCGCGTCTCAAACAAAACCAACACACGCTTCCAAAAACCGAAAAGAAATGTTATATTTTCCATAATGTATACTAAAATGATTCGTGGAAAAAAAGCGGCCCATCAAACGTTTTTGTGGGTGTGTGTCTGCTATACCGACGGGTGCCAATGCCGTGGTGTTTTATGCCGCCGACAATAGGATACCGCTATCGACAAAATCGTTTGACTCGCCGCTGCTCTGATGCTGCGGTGTTTTTATGATGCCGACAATGGGATACCGCTATCGACAAAGGAGTTTGATATCGCCGCCGCTTTGGTGCCGCGGTGTTTTTACGCCGCCGACAATGGGATACCGCTATCGACAAAGTCGTTTGATATCACCACTGCTTTGGTGTTTCAATTACAATTTATTTTCGGAAACTCTCATCCAACCAGTACACTACGATATAGGCCGGTTAATCCGAGGCCGGTTAACAGAGGTTTTACTGTACAATAATTCTTATTCTCTACCTATATCTAACTACAATATACACTTTTCTAATTACTTTTCATCATTAATATTTCTTTGAATTTTGTTCTTTCTTAAATTATAAAAGATCATTTTTGCAGACTATTTGGCTGTTCCCTTCTGCCTGCCGTTACTTCTGTTATACGTACCCCCCATTATACATTATGCTTAGTTCCTCCCTTATTCAAACACCCGTTCTCTATTTCACAAACTAATGACACTCAAAAATTCACAATGTTACAACTTTTTGCAGTGTTGTTGAATTAAAATATTATCTTACAATCAGAAAAAAAAAGAAGTTCTGATAAATATAATGGTTTGCTAAAAACATTAACCAACAAATATTGGCTGTTACAGACATTAAACAAAATAAATTTTTTATTTTTTATAATATCAGTCTCTAAGACTCCACCATAGTAGTTGTGATACTTTTGGCATCCATAGTACTTAAGGGTTAATGTTTATTTCAAAGTTTGTCTATTAAAAATGTTGTCCAACATCTGTAATCTGTAATTTATAGTTACTTCAAAAAATCAGATACAAAACCAACATTTTGTTACCACAAAAAAAAAATTTTAAAAAAAATTCATACAATATATATTCCTTCAATTTAGATTCTATTATTTGTTACTTTCCAATTACTTAGTAAGGTGTTAAAATTTCCATGTCACATTTTTGATGGCTCTCAAAAGATTAGAGCTCCTCCGAATCCCGAATGTAGATAATTTTCTAAATGATGTCTGTCCGTCCATCTGTGGTGTTTATATCAAATGAAACAGGTGGTCCAATTGCCTCAAAACTTAAAAGTTTCTTACGTGGTGAGTTTTCCATGGAATAAAATCTTCTAAGGGTTAGGGTGAAAATGACACATTACCTCAATAATAGGAGCTCTGTATAACTTTTATTTTTTTAATGTGTTGGGAAGAGGTTTCTTAAAAGGATAAATAAATTGTGGTCAAAATAGCTTATTCTTAGAAGTCATACAATGATCCTTCCTTACGTGATGGGCCTTTGAGTTTTTGCCTAACAAATTGAAAAAATGCATAACTATAACATAGGCCCCTACTATATATAATTTTATTAAGAAAATTCTATATAATGTGTTTACATATTTAAAAAATTAAAGCTTACTCCTTGATGAGGTGAATATAATTGTTTTAAATTGGTCTTCAACTATGAACAGAGAAAATCAATGCAAATAAGTATAAGTAACTGTTATGAATACTAGGTTTTCTCCTATATTCATTTTCTACGAGTTGAAATAAAATAACAAATACTGCGGTTCAGATTGATAATATTAACTATTCTGGTGCTTGTTTGGTAAATACTGCATTAACTGTGTACGATTTTTTGTTCCGATTAAACTTTCATCTATACTAAGCTATTGGTATGGTGTGAAGTAGTGTCGGAATACATGATTTTCATGACTCATTAAAGGTTCAAATTTTGAACAAGGATCATAAACAGGTTGGCCACTAGAGGCTATAGAATCATTATCAATTAAATGTAAAAATTTTAGAATAAGTTGGAACCTATTGTATGAAAACATTCGATTAAACCATGGAGTAGCTAGATTATCATCAAGTGACCAAGAAAGATGGCTGATTTTCGAACAAGACCCACATTTGTTATACAAGCAAGAAAGGCTCTAATTTCATTTGAATTTGTTAGTTGCCAATAATTAACTCTGCTATATTTAGATAATCGTTCTTCATTTGAGACAATAAATTGAAAAATAAATCTATTTGTTCCAACTACAATCAATTGAATAAGAGTTGCGGGAAAAAAACAGGTTGAAAAAATGAATTGATGTCTGCGCATTACCTGTACATTTAGGGCCAGGTAATTTATTAAATAAAAACAAATGAGCATAATCATCTGCATAAATGTCTTCTATTTTATTCCACTCATCAACATTATTTTATAGCCCTACTTTTTGGTTAGGAGCAAGTACACTGTCATTCAAATCAGTATTGTCAAAAAAAAAGTCACTATGCGAATCTATATCATTATCTTCTGTTAAGCTGTCATCAAGGGGACCAAGTAAAATAAGCCACAAATAAAATAGATATTTTAAACTGGTTTTATTCTGAACCGAGCATTGATGTTTTGGTGACATCCAAGCATACTTTTAGAGAATATAATATTAATTGCTTTAATTTGATGGGTTATAAATTTGCAAAAAGTTTTTGTAGAACAACACAAAATGATGCTATATTTATCAGGAGCTATATAACATTTGCAGACTGTGGCACAAGTGATCATCTTTCTTTGGATTTCGACTTTGAATTAGTGGGTACTAAATTAAGATATCAAGGATTAAATTGAGCTACTACAGGACAAATCAATATATTTTTAAAAGTCTTAACCTTTCAACTTAACCCATTTTGGGTCTTTCAGTGACGCATGGTTTAGTCTAACGACCGGAAAATATGTATTTTGCAATTCAACATTTAGTCCACTTAGAATAAATAAAATCCTATCACAATAAATAAAATACCGTTGTAAAGCTAATGTTCCGTAGATGCATAATCATGCAAAAAAAAACACAAAACGTTATAAATAATATTTAAAAAATTGGTAAAGTTTGCATATTTTTATGAATAAATCAAAGATTTGAACTGTGCGGTTGTAAGTAGAAATGACGCCATTTTTTCTCAGATGTTCACAAATATATTTTTCTGTCAAACAGGTCGACCATAACACAGTTCTGTAGAACACATCTTTCTCTTTCGAACAGTGTTTTCAAATCTTTCTCTCTGTCATAGTTTGCAAGATATTTCTATTTTACCAAAGTAGAACCAAACGGAACCAAACTCATTTTAATTTTGGTGCAGTATACTAAATAAGATAATCGATTATTCAATCGATATTTTGTAACCCATCTTTACAGTATGTTGTAGAAAAGATTTCATTCTACCTGTTGGTAGTATTTGCTATGTCCTAGAGTTTTTTATAGGTTATTGTTTTTTAATTGGAAGTTAGCGATGTTTGTGTACTAAAACGACATGTGAAAGGCGTAGTGCGTATGTGACTTGGGATTATATTTCTGTTATTCTGAAGGTTTGTTTTATTTATTTGTTATAAATTGTGTATACAAATTACAATATCTGTATTATTGTTTTGAGTGAATGTTATTGTTAGACATCAAATATTGAGGCTGTCTAGAGATAGAGGTTATGGTATAATCTGGTCTTCTTTTTTAGCAAATTCCCATGTGTTTACAAGTAAAAATAATTTTGTCTAATGAAAATCTTATAAATTGATTATGTTTTTACCAAAATGTATGCAAAATGTTTATAAATTTATATAGGCCTATCTATAAATTTTTTAAAATTGGTTTATATATCTATTTCTGTGGAATTTTGACTCAGTTGTAATTTTGTTGATTTTGTACATAATAACTCCAAAATGTTTCCATCTAAAAGTTATTACATTACACACATAAAATCTAAGTATCTTTGTGAGAACATAGGTAATAAAAACTTAGGTTTTGAATAATAATTATATTTTTGGTGAATTTTTGAAAATAGTTACCAAATATTCACTTTTTACATAAAAATGAACCATGTCTAATGAAAATTTTATAAATTGATTTTTCGTTTAAGCAACTTTTATCCACAAATATATTACAAATCTCTAGTAATACTTCAAAAAAAATTTTTTGTATGGTGTACATTACCATTTCTATGAAATTCTTGCCTCCGTTACTTTCCGATTTTTTGCTATTTGACAAAATAACTCCAATTTTTTTACATCTAACTTTTTTTTTTCACTACACAGCTAAATTCTATGCACCTTTCTGAATATAATGATATATAGAAGTTGTGTTTTCCATAAATATTACTATTTTTGGTGAATTTTTGAAAATAAGCCTAACAAAATCCCTTTTTTCATAATTTTTTTTTGAAAATGTAAAAATTTATTTATTTATTTTTCTAAATATATTCACAAATATTACACAAAACTTTTGTATATCTTGAAAAAAGGTGATAAGCTATTGATTTTGAATGATACAGGTTTTTCTGAAAAATGTTAACTTCATTTTTTGACATCTAACATATTTACTCCAAAACCGTTAAAAAAAAAAAAAAATTATTACATAGATGAATTCTATGCATCTTTCTGAGAAAAATGATGTCTTATAAGTTAGGTTTTGTATAAAAATAATATTTTTTATGAATTTTTTAAGAAAACAAAACCCTTAACATACCACGGTTGCGAGGTTAAAGTACTTTTTATAAAAAAAGTTTAAATTTGTTATTTGTGGGGATTGGAATATAGATGTTTTGAGCGACCATACTAATGTAAACAGATTAAGGGATGTGCTGGCTACATATGGCTTGCGTTGGTTGCTGAGCTCACCCACTAGAGTGACTGGATCCTCTGCATCCGCAATAAACAATGTCATTTCAAATATTCTTTCTAATAATATAATGGTGGAGTCATTCAATCTGGTATTTCTGACCACTATGCTCATTCAGGGGTAAGTGTTATGGATTTTGGCCCTATACATGTTTGCCTATTTAAAAAGGTCAGGAATCTACATCCAGGTAATATCAAACTTTTAAAATATCTTGTGCACAGTGAAAGTTGGGAAAAATTAAATCATATTAATGGTACAGAAGCCAATTTTAATTTTTTGTTTACGATTCATTCTTGTTGTTTTTAAATATAGCATATCCATTGAAAAGAGTAAAGACTAATAGATATAGTAGTAGTAATAGTAAAATAGATACCAAGAGTAATAATCAATGGATAACTAAAGGAATTCTAGTTTCTCAGCAAAAACAAAACTATATTACGAAAACAACAAATCAACAAATAATAAATTATTTAGAGATTATTACCAAAAATAAAAAAAAGATTTATAGAAAAGTTATCAATGCTGCTAAATCGTTTGAAATTAATAAAAAAAATCATAACTTCTAATAATCTTAGAAGGTAGAATATGTTGGAATCTCAGTATAGCCTCAAATACATTTAATAATATCTTTAGCAGTATTGGACAATCAAGAAACACAAGGGGATCAGCTACTAAGGGGACCATTTGGATGCCAACTTCCATGATAGTTTCACCTGTGTCAGGAAAAGAAATGACTGAGTTTTTAAGGCAATTAAAGTCAAAACATTCCTCTGATATCGATGGTGTCTCCACCTGGCTCATTAAGCAATGTTCAGAAGAATTTGTAGAGCCTCTTCATATTTTAATAAACTCATCATTTTCCGAAGGTGTTTTCTTCGGTAAATTAAAAAGCGCAAAAGTTATACCCTTATTTAAAAAGGGTGAGATATTTGATGCTAAAAATTATCGACCAATTTCCTAGCTGCCAGTGTTAAGCAAAGTTTTTGAAAAGTTTTTCTTAATCAAGCTGTTGGGCTTCTTGTAAAAGTTTCAGATTATTTCAATAAATCAGTTTGGATTTCTAAAAGAGAAATCAACAACTGATGTGATTGTTAAATTGATTATACTGTTCAGGGTCTCGATAAAAGTGAAAGGGTTATAAGAATTTTGCTCGATCTGTTCAAGGCTTTCGACTCAGTAGATTTTAAATTAATGCTGGAGAAACTTGAACAGATTGGAGTGAGAGGAACACCTTTATTTTGGGTAGACCCTTATTTGTCCAACAGGACTCAATGTGTACAGATGGCAGGAAGGGTCTCTAATAAGATCTTAATTAACTCTGGAGTCTCTCAGGGATCAGATTTAGAACATGTTTTATTTCTTTTATAAATAAATGATTTATATTCATCTGTATGTATTGATAATTTGGTTCAGTATGCAGATAATACATCGATTAGCTTAGGAACAAGAAATGCTCAAATGCTTAAATAAAAAGCTTTTATTGAAGTCAACGCTGCAAGTCAGTATGTTACTGAAAATAATTTAACTGTCAATAAAGACAAAACAAATATTTATATATTATAAAGTATAATGTGTTGCCTTGAACTGTTTAATATATAATATAGTTAATTACCTTAGAGGTTGTCCTCAGTCTGTATTATAGTAATGGCTACAGCGCTGTTTCGCCGAACACTGTCGGTTTCGTCAGGCCCGCACTAACACAACACAACACTAACACATATAAAATCAGAGTATGACTCGTTGTACATAAATAATAAAATTGTTTGTGGTCACATTATAAGGTCTTACTTGTCCAGCTGCAGGTATGGTACTCGATGTATACAGCAGTTATCAGTATCATACCTGCAGTATATAACTGCTGTATACATCCAGTACCATACCTGCAGCTGGACAAGTAAGACCTTATAATGTGGCCACAAACAATTTTATTATTTATGTACGACGAGTCATACTCTGATTTTATATGTGTTAGTGTTGTGTTTTGTTACATGTTTATGTGTTAGTGCGGGCCTGACGAAGCCGACAGTGTTCGGCGAAACAGCGCTGTAGCCATAACTATAATACGGACTGAGGACAACCTCTAAGGTAATTAACTATATTAAATATTTATACTTTAATTTAAATAAAAACAGTGTAGAGCTCAACCCAACTGTTATGTTGGGGGATAGTATAATAAAAGAGGTATGTTTTGTAAATTCTTGAGGTTGGCCATTGACTACCGACTAACTTGGAAATGTTATATAGGCACTATTTGCAAAAAATTTTGCTCTGGAATTTTCGTATTAAGAAATCATAGAAACTTTTTTAATCTTTCCACAATGTTAACGGCTTACTATGGCCTTATATATCCTCACTTTAACCCTCCAACCGGCACGGCGACCTACAGTAGGTCGCCCACGTGCTCCCAAGTGATTTCACCAACTCTTAATCACGTATTTTGCCATTCAACGTTACGCCCACTTAAAATTGTCCCATCGCGATAAATAAAATACCGTTGGAAAGCTAATGTTCCGTAGATGCATATCATGCAAAAAAATTACCACAAAAATGTTATAAATAATATTCCAAAAAATGGTGAAGTTCAAGTATTTTTGATGCGTAAAATCGTAATTTTCAACTCTGCGCCTTTTCGTATAGTGCGGCTCCATTTTTCCTGGTGTGATTACAACTCTATTTTTCTGTCATTTAAGTAAACTAAAACACTGTTATATAGATCACATGTTTCTCTTTCTAACTGTAGATTACAAATTGTTCTGCGTCTAACAGATCCAGAGATATTCATACTTGAACATAGAACAAACCGTAGACAAGAAATTCATTTAGCGTTCGATGCGCTTTACAAAAAGACGAAGTTGATATCTCTCTGTTTTTAAAATTATTTGTCTTTTTACTCTATGTTGTAGGGGAAATTCCATTCTATAAGTTGGTACCACTTGAGTTGAAGAATTGCTTACTAATAATTTTTTGTAAGCAATTCCAAACATAGTAAATGTCTGACGTGAACACTATAATATTTGGCGTGGCAAATATTGGTTTTGGGATTAGATTTTTGTTATTTTGAAGGTTTGTGTATACAAATTATATAAAAATTGTGTATACAAGTTACAATATATGTGTTTTTATTTCTAAAGTTTGTTTTTGAGTGAATTTCGAGTGTGTATATGGAATAACCTATAAATATCATTGGTAAGTTTAGGATATAAGCATATTTTCTTATATTTAGTGTTTTATATGAGTATACAAGTGAATATGTGTGTTATTCTTTGTAAAGTATATTGTATTAGTAAAATATAACGCTTTTGTTTTAGGCCTAGCTTTAGAAAAATACTAATTACTGTATGCCTAAAAGTTTGACGTGTCACCCTAACCTTCAAGCGCCAGAATACAAATTTTTGAAAAATCGTCATTTTTATTTAGAATATGTAACATATTGTTATTTTTTTCCCCTAAATATATTCACAAATATATTAGAAATCTCAAGTAACGGTTAAAAAAAATTGCAAAAATGTATTAGTATGTTTTTGATCACCATTTCTGTGAAATTTCTGCTTCGTTACTCTTAGATTTTTTGGTATTTGACCAAAAAACTCCAAATGTAATACATGTAACTGTTTTTGCACTACACAACTAAATTCTATGCACCTTTCTGGACATAATATGATATATAGAAGTTCTGTATAAAATATATTTTACTATTTTTATGTTTTTTGGAAAAAATAAAGAGAAAATTCAGTTTTTTCGTATATAATTTTTTAAATTTTTAAAATGTAACATTTCTTTTCTTTTTTTCCTCTAAATATATTCAAAAATATTACACAAAACTTTTGTATATCTTAGAAAAAGGTAGAAAGCTATTGATTTAGGGTGATACAGATTTTTCTGAAAAAAAGTTAATATCATTTTCGACATCTAACATACTTACTCCAAAACTGTTTCAAAAAATTTTTTTTTAATACATAGATGAATTCTATGCATCTTCCTGAGAAAAATGATGTCTTATAAGTTAGGTTTTGTATACAAATAATATATTTTATTAATTTTTAAACAAACGAAGAATTTTCAAGACAATTAACATTGCCGGTTGGAGGGTTAATTAACTATGAAATCATAGTATGGGGTGATTAATCATCTCGAGTGAAAAGGCTCTTTATATTACCAAAAAAAAAAAAAAAAAAAACAGTACGGCTTGTAGCACATATAAATAATTTTGGATTGTGTAGAAATGATTTTTGATAGCTAGGAGTATTGTAACTTCCTGGTATGTACATTTTTGAAGTAATATTGTACATTAGTCCAATATTGTAACATTGTACAAGTGTCAGACCACGCTGAATAAGGATGTACATGATTATGGTACCAGATTCAGAAGTTACTTACGCCTAGGCCAACACAGGCTCAGTAAGTACAAAAAGCTACCATCACAAGCAGGTATAGCACTAATAAATAAATTGCCAGAAAGCTTGAAAAATATTCAAAATTATAATTTTAAAAAAAGTCTTAGCTTTTGTTGTCTGGATCTTTTTACTCGGTGGAGGGGTATATCGGTCATCCTGAGTATTCCTGAGTTCTCAGATAAAAATGTTGTTACACTATTTGGGTGTGGGAATGTGCTGAAGTTTGTAAATAGTAAATTTTAGTGTTAAATCCTTGTAAAAATTTGTAGATGTATACTAATGATTTGTATACTTTTGATTTTCATTCTGTTGTGTTAAATGTCCTCAAATTATTGTTCATGTGCTATTAAAAAATATATAGTTGTTAGATTTTAATACTTTTGATGTTGTACTTAATTTTTAATAATTGTAATTTATAATGACGTGTCTTACATAAGCTCCGATATAATATATATTTTATTATATAATATATATTTTATAATATACCTATAAAAATATCTAATAATTTAAAAATATATATATATAAAATGCAAATATTTGGCAACATTTGGAAGGTGCTCTATGTCCGTTACCCTAGAACTATTTTTTTCATAACACTTCCAAAATAGTCAACTTTGGGAGCCTTTTTTACTTAGTATATTCCTTAATTAATTTCTTAAATTCTTATTATTTAAAGGTTTGTTCATAAAATTCAATGTTTGAGGTTTTTAAAAACTTATAGAAACAACTAGCATTAAAATTAAAAGTAATTGCTTTTAACCCTGCAACCGGTGTATGTTAAAAGTTTTGTTTTCTTAAAACATTTATAAAAAATATTATTTTTATACAAAACCTAACTTATAACACATCATTTTTCTCAGAAAGATGCATAGAATTCATCTATGTAATAAAATTGTTTTTTTTTTTTTAATGGTTTTGGAGTAATTATGTTAGATGTCAAAAAATGAAGTTAACATTTTTCAGAAAAACCTGTATCATCCAAAATCAATAGCTTACCACCTTTTTTCAAGATATACAAAATTTTTGTAAATATAAACTTTTGTGAATATATATATATATAAATTAAAAAAATTTACGAAAAAAGGGATTTTCAAAAATTCACCAAAAATAGTAATATTTGTGGAAAACACAACTTCTATATTTTATATCATTATATTCAGAAAGGTGCATAGAATTTAGCTGTGTAGTGAAAAAAAAAAGTTAGATGTAAAAAAATTGGAGTTATTATGTCAAATACCAAAAATCAGAAAGTAACAGAGGGAAAAATTTCACAAAAATGGTAATGTACACCATACAAATTTTTATTTTTTTTTGAAGTATTACTAGAGATTTGTAATATATTTGTGGATAAAAAGAAATATCAATTTATAAAATTTTCATTAGACATGGTTCATTTTTACGTAAAAAGTGAATATTTGGTAACTATTTTCAAAAATTCACCAAAAATATAATTATTATTCAAAACCCAAGTTTTTATTACCTATGTTCTCACAAAGATACATAGATTTTATGTGTGTAATGCAAAAACTTTTAGATGTAAAAAATTTGGAGTTATGTCAAATAGAAAAAAATCAGAAAGTAACGGAGGCAAAATTCCACAGAAATAGGTATATAAACCAATATAAAAAAAAAATCTTATAGATAGACCTATATAAATTTATAAACATTTTGCATACATTTTGGTAAAAACATAATCAATTTATAAAATTTTCATTAGACAAAATTATTGTTATTAGTAAACAATGTATTTTGCTACAAATTTGCTATGAAGGAAGACCAAAATATAACATAACCTCTATCTCTAGACAACCTCAATATTTGATGTCTGACAATAACATTCACTCAATACAATAAATTCTACAAACAATAATACAGATATTGTAATTTGTATACACAATTTATAATAAATAACTAAAACAAACCTTTAGAATAGCAGAAATATAATCCCAAGTCACATACCACTTTCACATGCCATGCCTTTCACAAGTCATTTTAGTACACAAACATCGCTACTTCCAAGTAAAAAACTATAACCCTAAAACTATTTGTAGGATATAGCAAGTAATACCAACTTGTAGAATGAAATCTTCTCTACAACATACTGTAAAGATCGGTTACAAAATATCGATTGAATAATCGATTATCTTATTTAGTAAACTGCACCGAAACAAAAATGAGTTCGGTTCCGTTTGGTTCTACTTTGGTAAAATAGAAATATCTTGCAATCTATGACAGAGAGAAAGATTTGAAAACACAGTTCGAAAGAGAAAGATGTGTTCTACAGAACAGTGTTATGGTCGACCTGTTTGACAGAAAAATATATTTGTGAACATCTGAGAAAAAATGGCGTCATTTCTACTGACAACCGCACAGTTCAAATCTTTGATTTATTCATAAAAATATGCAAACTTTACCAATTTTTTTAATATTATTTATAACGTTTTGTGGTTTTTTTGCATGATTATGCATCTACGGAACATTAGCTTTACAACACTATTTTATTTATTGCGATAGGACGATTCTAAGTGGGCGAAATGTTGATTTGCAAAATACATGTGTAGCATTCAAAAACACATTCGTAAATATACATTCAACTTGCTTAGCCTTGACAGATGCTGGCACCTGGCGGCCCTCTCCAAAACCAAGCATCGCCTGACACCTGAATACAAAGTACAATTCGCCGGTCAAGCTAGCTTCCCTACTACCCGTCCACAGTCTAGATGTGATAACAACATGGTCTACATTCTGCATTACTCCGTTAACAAAAGTTCTTTCTTTCTCAAATTTTACAAGTCTTATACTACATCATGCTAATTTACAGTTTGTGCGCCTTAGTTTAAACAATCTCGTTCTAAAATGTAAAATAAATCATCATTTTTCTCGGTACAAGCTCACGTGAACTGCGACAGGATTAACCAGGTACTTCAACCTTACAGATTTTGTCATATTATAAATTTTGTTAATTTTTTTTAAATAATTTGTTAAATATCATGTATTCTTTAGAATATGTATTTCATGTTTTATTTAATATTCTATTTTCTTTTGAAACTAAATTATTATAAAAAAATTTTCTTTTCTTAAAACATCATTTACAAAACCTTGTAAAGGCACATTTTAAGTTTTGAACAATTTTGTGAAATAAGTGCAAACTAATGTTGAACATTGAATGATCAGCATATCTTATTGAACATGTCAAATATAAAACAATTAGAGAAATTTCTTCTAAATCAGAAAATTTCGTTTTATAGACTTTTGAAGAATCTTACAAGTCTTATACAAGCTTTCTTTTAAACAAAACTATATATATATAAATAAATTTATAATCATCTAAGAAGCTTTTAATTACAATCTTAACGAATTTCTGTGATGCAATTAATTTACTTTAATTTTGACAAATAACCAGATATTTTCTTGAATAAAGAACATTAATGCTACAACATGTCTGATTTTGCACAGACGTTTAAAAAAAACGTGTTTTTTGTTTGCCATAGCTAATATGCTGGTAGAAGAAATAGGAGAAATAGAGAAATTCTTGTCTCACATTGCGCAAACCAGCGAAACATCCTAACAAGTTTCGTCCTGTTGGCAAAACACGTTTTTTGTATAACATAACTTCAGATTTTCAAGTGCATAAAAGTGATGTCCCTTTTTACAGCTGACTTTACAGAACTTTAACTAACTCATATTGTATATGTGCCTAAATTTACTTCCGCAAATATGTGTTCCTTAAAACTATTTTCTAGATGTAGACTTGTGTAATTATTTATAAATTATATAACAATTTCTTGGGTGGAGCCTGCATGCAATTTTCGGTCCTAACAACCTCCAAGAGGTTAGTTTCTAAATTAAAATAATTGACGTCAATTAACAAAATTTTCAAACTTCTAAATTCTTTTCTTTTTTTTAAATATATAAATTTATTGGCCAATATAGTTTTTAAGAAATTTTCAAACCAATTATATTATGTAACTTTAGTTTAGTGATAAACATCTTAACTATAGATATGATCTTTTTTGAACTTAAAATATCAAGCTCGTTTATATTTTGTTAAATTCTGTAACTGTTTAAAAAGAAACTATCATCTTATAAACTAAAAAGGGGGGGATAAGTTTTTTGAATCTTTTGATTAATTTTTTTTTTAAATTATTATACTTTTACATTAAGGGCGTATAATTTTTTTTTTTTTTTTTTGATTAATTATAATTCTGTGAATTATTAAGCTGTGCTCATTGTTTTTTTTTATTGTTAAATTTTTGTAACTATAAATATATATATATACTAAAAGGGGGGATAAATTTTTAGAATCTGTTGATTAATTTTTTTTTATCTAAATTATTATATGCTACAATTAAGGGCTTATAACTTTTACAATTTATGATCTTGTTAATCATAAGTTTTTTTTTACTGATGATTTGTGTCAAGATGTCTTTTGTTGTAAATGACAAAGTCTGAACCGTCGAAATTTCTTTCTGTTTTCAATAAACTTGAGCCTTGTTAATTATTAAACTTGTCTTTGTCTTTTTTTATCTTTCTTTTCAAACATTGTTACCATTTTGGTTCCGCCTTTATTAAATTTAAGTCCCCTGGTAACATGTTTCTGGTAGCAGAGCGTGGTTAATTTTAAATTCTGGAACCCTAGTTAATTTTCAAAATTTTGCATTGGAACTATCTAAATTTAAATTCAAAATTTTCTTTGTTAAACAAGGCTCATTTTTATGTTTTGCAGCTTTTTCAAATACTGCACAACTGTTGCTGATGAAATTTTTTTATTTAGTTTAAATATTTAAATCTCTATAAATCTATAGTCTCTTTTTTTATTATTTATTTATTTTATAAACACTTACACAAAAACTTCTAAACCAATTTCGATAAATTTTTTTTTTTATTATTATTTTGTCTGCTTAAATTTTTATATATATATATATATATATATATATTTACATACACTGCACACGAGTCATTCACTGAATTTGATCCAGACAGCGGGCTCATTCGGGAATCCAAAAAAAAATTTAAATAAATAATAAAATCCAAAAATAGTTAAAAACAAAAAAAAACAAAAAAAAATTCAAAATCTCCTTCAAAAATTTTCTCGAGTTTTCTTTCGTTGTCTGTATTAATTCATACTTACACACACACATATACACAACAAGTACACTACATATAATTCTTGAGTCATTCTCTGGCTCTTTCATTTTTTGCATCATCTTAAAAGAAATTTTTTTTAAATTACTTGGTTTATTTTTTTTTTATCTATTATTATCAGCAACAGTTAAAATGGCAGTGGATTTGCTGCGATTAGAGGACTCGTTGAGGAACACGGAGCTTGCTTTTGAATTTCTTTGTTTTCGTCAACTTGAAAGAAAATTATTTTTATTTATTTTTTTTAAATTTTTATCATGTTGAGTAATAGGCAAGATGGCGGTGGACTGGTTGATGCAGATGGTGGCATTTGTTTAATAGTAAATTGAAATGTTGAACTCTTTAATAATATATCATTGTGTGTTAAATTTTTTTTTTTTCTTTTCCAAATTTATAGGGGCCCAGTTTTGTATGTAGGACAACATGGTTGGCCTGTTTGTCTATTCTTTAAATTATTCGGTTGTTCGTCTTTTATTATTAGCAGGTCAACATGTTGGTTCCTTATTTAGTTTGTTTAGGGATGAGAAAACCGGAGTTTGTTTTTTTTTTGTCATGGGTCACCTTTTATATACATTCATCTTGGTACCATCTCTTTTGCCACACTCTTTTGCTACACCTTTTTTTTTTACACTTCTTTCTTTTGTACATTTTTTTTAAACACTTAAATATTTTGATGAAATTTTTTTTTACACTTTTTGATTAATTTAAATTCCTTTTTGGGGCACATGATTAAAGATACACATACATAAGACCTTAAGTCAAATATTACATGCCCTGCCTTGCGCAGTAAAACCATTTTGACTCCCCAACGTTTCATACTGCTTCTTTGTTTATTTTCAAAATGTATTATTTGTTTAGACCCTTCAAAATTCTTTTTTCTCACGGAAATTGTTAAGAGCCGTGAATAGTTTAAATTTCTCTTCGTATGGGAGAAGAGGAATTTAAAAATAACGACGCTGAGCATGATCTGACCTAATTGGCTTCAGGAGTTTTTTTTTATTTTTATTTATTTTGTAATTTAATGTAAAGGTCGGCTCAGAGGATACTCCCCCCCGTCTGAGTCCGACCTTTCCTGTAAGCCTAAAGTGTTATGCACTTTCCCTCCCCAGTCCCCGGAGTGGTCACCTCCACTTGGTATTCCCGAGGTGCCACTCCACCCCTTTTCCCCACGTACCTTAGTGTACAAAGTCAGTTCATGCACAGCAATGTCGACCTTTGCGTCACCCTTCAGCTCTTTCTGTCGGGGGCTTGACCCAATGATAGGTGGGAAGAGCTGAGACGCTATAGAAATTTCAAAATTTAATAAGTAAGTGCCGAAGGAGGCTACACCCTAGAGTGGTGATTATTAAAGCATTATGAAGCGTTGTTTCTATCAGGTGCCCTGATTTCAAAATTTTGTAGGAGGCCCTTCTGGCCTCTTTTCTGACTCCACCCCAACTCCGTCTTTCGGGGGGGGAGAGCTGTAGCATTCAAAAACACATTCGTAAATATACATTCAACTTGCTTAGCCTTGACAGATGCTGGCACCTGGCGGCCCTCTCCAAAACCAAGCATCGCCTGACACCTGAATACAAAGTACAATTCGCCGGTCAAGCTAGCTTCCCTACTACCCGTCCACAGTCTAGATGTGATAACAACATGGTCTACATTCTGCATTACTCCGTTAACAAAAGTTCTTTCTTTCTCAAATTTTACAAGTCTTATACTACATCATGCTAATTTACAGTTTGTGCGCCTTAGTTTAAACAATCTCGTTCTAAAATGTAAAATAAATCATCATTTTTCTCGGTACAAGCTCACGTGAACTGCGACAGGATTAACCAGGTACTTCAACCTTACAGATTTTGTCATATTATAAATTTTGTTAATTTTTTTTAAATAATTTGTTAAATATCATGTATTCTTTAGAATATGTATTTCATGTTTTATTTAATATTCTATTTTCTTTTGAAACTAAATTATTATAAAAAAATTTTCTTTTCTTAAAACATCATTTACAAAACCTTGTAAAGGCACATTTTAAGTTTTGAACAATTTTGTGAAATAAGTGCAAACTAATGTTGAACATTGAATGATCAGCATATCTTATTGAACATGTCAAATATAAAACAATTAGAGAAATTTCTTCTAAATCAGAAAATTTCGTTTTATAGACTTTTGAAGAATCTTACAAGTCTTATACAAGCTTTCTTTTAAACAAAACTATATATATATAAATAAATTTATAATCATCTAAGAAGCTTTTAATTACAATCTTAACGAATTTCTGTGATGCAATTAATTTACTTTAATTTTGACAAATAACCAGATATTTTCTTGAATAAAGAACATTAATGCTACAACATGTCTGATTTTGCACAGACGTTTAAAAAAAACGTGTTTTTTGTTTGCCATAGCTAATATGCTGGTAGAAGAAATAGGAGAAATAGAGAAATTCTTGTCTCACATTGCGCAAACCAGCGAAACATCCTAACAAGTTTCGTCCTGTTGGCAAAACACGTTTTTTGTATAACATAACTTCAGATTTTCAAGTGCATAAAAGTGATGTCCCTTTTTACAGCTGACTTTACAGAACTTTAACTAACTCATATTGTATATGTGCCTAAATTTACTTCCGCAAATATGTGTTCCTTAAAACTATTTTCTAGATGTAGACTTGTGTAATTATTTATAAATTATATAACAATTTCTTGGGTGGAGCCTGCATGCAATTTTCGGTCCTAACAACCTCCAAGAGGTTAGTTTCTAAATTAAAATAATTGACGTCAATTAACAAAATTTTCAAACTTCTAAATTCTTTTCTTTTTTTTAAATATATAAATTTATTGGCCAATATAGTTTTTAAGAAATTTTCAAACCAATTATATTATGTAACTTTAGTTTAGTGATAAACATCTTAACTATAGATATGATCTTTTTTGAACTTAAAATATCAAGCTCGTTTATATTTTGTTAAATTCTGTAACTGTTTAAAAAGAAACTATCATCTTATAAACTAAAAAGGGGGGGATAAGTTTTTTGAATCTTTTGATTAATTTTTTTTTTAAATTATTATACTTTTACATTAAGGGCGTATAATTTTTTTTTTTTTTTTTTGATTAATTATAATTCTGTGAATTATTAAGCTGTGCTCATTGTTTTTTTTTATTGTTAAATTTTTGTAACTATAAATATATATATATACTAAAAGGGGGGATAAATTTTTAGAATCTGTTGATTAATTTTTTTTTATCTAAATTATTATATGCTACAATTAAGGGCTTATAACTTTTACAATTTATGATCTTGTTAATCATAAGTTTTTTTTTACTGATGATTTGTGTCAAGATGTCTTTTGTTGTAAATGACAAAGTCTGAACCGTCGAAATTTCTTTCTGTTTTCAATAAACTTGAGCCTTGTTAATTATTAAACTTGTCTTTGTCTTTTTTTATCTTTCTTTTCAAACATTGTTACCATTTTGGTTCCGCCTTTATTAAATTTAAGTCCCCTGGTAACACATGTTTTCCGGTCGTTAGACTAAACCATGCATCACTGAAAGACCCAAAATGGGTTAAGTTGAAGGGTTAAGGACTTCGTTAAGACTTTTAAAAATATATTGACGTGTCCTGTAGTAGCTCAATTTAATCCTTGATATCTTAATTGAGTACCCACTAATTCAAAGTCGAAATCCAAAGAAAGATGATCACATGTGCCACAGTCTGCAAATGTTATATATCTCCTGATAAATATAGCAACACCCCCATCATTTTGTGTTGTTCTACAAAAACTTTTTGCAAATTTATAACCCATCAAATTAAAGCAATTAATATTGTATTCTCTAAAAGTATGCTTGGATGTCACCAAAACATCAATACTTGGTTCAGAATAAAACAAGTTTAAAATATCTATTTATTTATTATTAATAAATATTATTTATTGCAATAGGACGATTCTAAGTGGGCGAAATGTTGAATTGCAAAATACTTGTTTTCCAGTCGTTAGACTAAACCATGCGTCAGCGAACGACCCGAGTCTGGGCCGTACAGCGGATGGAGGGTTAAGTCAAGGTTAAATTGCACAATTTGTTTAATGTGATCCTATGTACACAGTATAAATAAATAGAACAGCAACAACCTCAACACCATCATTGAACATTGTGTGTATTTATTTATCTAATGATCTTGTAGATATGGTTTGTAAATGTTCAATTACTACTAAGTAATGTTTTAAATAACTAGATGTAGTGTTTTATATATTAATTAGTTTTGATATTCTTTATTGTTGTTGATTATTCATTTACATTAGACAAGCGTTACAACCCGAATAATTCTGGTAGTATTATAGTATTATTCAGAATTGTTGTAGTTTCATATATTTCAATTAATTTTACTTTTTGTTAGCCAATGACTTAGAGTTAAATGGAACAATTGTTTACTTAGCAATTTTTAAATAATTTACATTCCTTCTATTGTTTCTCTGACTCATAGTCAAACATGGTTATGTATTTAATTATTTAGGTAGACTAAACATGTGTATTTTAATTGCTTCTTTTTGTATTTAGTTTTAGCATATTGTAACAAAATGTTCTGAAATGAAGTTTTAAACTAGGTTTTTAACTTTTACTTTTTTCTAGTTACGCTTTTTCGGCAAACAAAAACAAAGTTTCAATTTTAACTTTGTATGAATTATTTTTAATTTTATGAAACTCTTATGTCTGCAGGTAGCAGGTTCTTTCACCAACTATTCACCATAAAACAATTTTTACACACCCTGATATTAAGGTGATTTTTATTTCCAAGTGGCTATAGGTAGATAAATTATAACAAGTTTATTTTCTGTTGATTCAATTTAGTTCCTTTTTTTTTTTTTTTTTTTTTTTTTTTTTTTTTTTTTTTTCTTCAAGAGAAAATTTAGGTACTCATATATATGTCTATCTTAAAACATCTTAATCTAACCAACAATATATATTCTTAACTCTAAAGCAGAAATAGTATTCTTTTACAAAAGCACAAATTTTAAAGAATTTAATAATCTGGTTGATAATATTTATTTAAATTAATTGTATATCCACTTATGAAATTATTTACAAGTTGTACGAAGTTGGAATATATTTAATTATACAGCCCAATCCAAATATTTTAAATATAAAAAAAAAATTTTAGTAAAATATAAAAAAACTTTGTTTTACTAAACCAAAATTCAAAACGGTTAAAACCTGACAACTACAATAGTTTTCAGCTCACAGCCAAACTTATTAGTAATGGGACGTACTGCACAGGGACCCTTCAAAGTGATAGAAAGTCCTGATGTGGTAAAACAACAAAAACTAAAAATGGCAAGAAAATTTCCCCTTACTGTGATAGCGTCATGGTAGAGAAGTGGAGAGATAAAAGAGATGTATTGTATATATTAAATGAATATGAAAAAGAGTTGATCCAATTTAACAACGCGAGAGATGTTGCTGTTTTGAAACCACTTCCCATCGTTAAGTACAACGACTTTATAAAGAGAGTGGACAGATCAGACCAGATGATGTCCTACTACCCTTCATAATTCAAAACATTAGGATGGTATAAGAAAATACTTGTCCACCTACTTCAAATGTAATGATCAATAGTCACCAATTACACACTATGAATAAAATTGGTAAAAGGATGTCTTACTATGATTATCGTTTGCAAGTCATTTACACTCTATTTCCAGCACCTGAAGCACCACAACATGATCTTCAGAGGAATGCAGAACATAATCCTTCAAAGCATGGATATAGACCAAATAACAACAAATGTTTAACAAAATGGTGTATAGTATGTTCTAAAAATGACAAGAGAACCAACATAACATATTTGTGTAAGTGTTGCTCTGGTGAACCTGGACTGTGTATATTGATATGTTTTCACATATATCACAAAAACTAAAGGTTTATGTAAACATTTATATATATATTACACATATATATTAATATATATGTATTATTTATATATATATTATTAATGATATATATAATTGATAAAATATAGATTTTTGTTTCTTTAATTGTTTTCCTTTATTAAAAAATATTAAAGCTCACATTTTTACAATATATTTAGATATATAGCCACAAACTCAGAGTCAGTGTGGTGCGTGTGGAGGACCAGTCCACGGTAATTAAGGCATCACATAAATGATGTATTTTACAAAATTTTGAAAAATTATAATAATTAATTCCGTTAAATATGCCTAATAATAAGCTTTAGGAGCAAAAAATTTTAGCACACAAGGTGTATTATAATTTATTTTCAGCAGTGAATGTGTTAATAAAATAATTAAATGAACTTTTAACATTTTGCAGTTGAATGATTTGCAACTGAATAACCAGTATTAACTTTTAAAACTTCCTGATCTCCTTAAAATTAATCATGATGCAAATAAGTTTAATTATAACTATACTTTTAATTATAGTTTTGCGATCGGATTTTAGTTACTTGTTTTTATTCTAACAAAAAACTATTAACCCTAGAACCGGCATTGGTTAATTTCATTTAATTTTCTTCGTTTGTTTAAAATTATTAAAATATATTATTTTTATACAAAACCTAACTTATAAGACATCGTTTTTCTCAGAAAGATACATAGAATTCATCTAGGAAAAAAAAAAAAAAAATTGTAACGGTTTTGGAGTAAGTATGTTAGATGTCAAAAACTGAAGTTATCATTTTTCAGAAAAAAATGTATCATCCAAAATCAATAGCTTACTAACTTTTTCTAAATATACAAAAGTTTTGTGTAATATTTGTGATTATATTTAGGAAAAAAAAATTGTTACATTTTAAAAATTTAAAAATATTTTACGAAAAAAGGTAAAATGATCATTTTATTTTCAAAAAATCACAAAAAATAGTAAAACATATTTTATACACAACTTCTATAAATCATTATATTCAGAAAGTTGCATAGAATTTAGGTGTGTAGTGAAAAAAATGTTAGATGTAAAACATTTGGAGTTTATTGGTCAAATTAATACCAAAAAATCAGAGAGTAAAGAAGAGAATAATTTCACAGAAATGGTAATTTACACCATACAAATAGATGTTTTGAATTTTTTCAACATTTTCTAGAGATTTGTAATATATTTGTGAATATATTTAGGGGGGGGGGAAATTGTTACATTTTCAAAATAAAAATAATGATTTGCCCTAAAAAGTGATACTCTGACGAGTGATGTTAGGTTTGACACCTCGACAATTTAGGCATAATTAGTAACTTTATAAAGCTAGGCCTAAGACAAAATCACTAGATTTCACTAAAACAATATATTTTACAAAGAATAACACACATATTCACTTGTATAATCAAATAAAACACTCAATATAAGAAAATTTGCTTATAGCCTAGATTTACAATATTCCTCTAGGTTATCCCAAATATAAACCATTCACAAACTAGAAATTCACTCAAAAACATAAACTTTAGAAATAAAACACATATATTGTAACTTGTATACACAATTTATATACAATTTGTATACACAAACCTTCAAAATAACAAATATCTAACCCCAAAACAATATGCACCACGCCTTTATATTTGAATTCACGTCACACAATTGCGTATATTGCGAGATCAAAACAAAAACTTCTAAGTATCTATTGCCTATATCAAGTACTACCAACTTGTAGAATGAAATCTCCTCTACAACATACTATAAAGAACGATTACAAAATATCGAAAGAAAAATGGATTGTCATTTTGTAAACTGCACCTAATGCCAATTGAATTTCGTGCCGTCAGGTTTCTACTATCGTCAAGTAGAAATAACTCTGGATCTGTGAGACGCAGAAAAATTTGTAATCTACGGTTAGAAAGAGAAACATGTGATCTATAGAACAGTGTTTTGGTTGACTTATTTGACAGGAAAATAGATTTATAATCATATGGGGAAAAATGGCATCGCTTTTACTAAAAACCGCACAGTTCAAATCTACGATTTTACACATCAAAAATATGCGAACTTCACCAATTTTTGGAGTATTATTTATAACGTTTTGTGGTATTTGAACTCATAATGCACGCTGAAACGGTTTGGGTTTTTCACCAAAATCGTTCTTAAAACAAAAATTTTACTTAAAACATAATAAATATCAAGAATACATAAATAAATGGTAATATCCATAAATAATTAATAATGTGTACAGAAAAAGTTAGTTCAATATGAAGAAAAGTAGAATTATAAAAGTTTTGTGAATTTCATTAAAAAATAAAACGTTCAAAGCAAGGGAAGTGGGATGGGGCTAGCTAACATGAGCCAACACATCCACAGAGAACAATAGAGTGGTTGATCACGTGACATTTCAGGTCCAGACTGGACTAAATAATCTGATTCAACTTGTTACAAAAATTATTCACATGCAATCTCCTATGTTAAATTTTAAATTGTTTAAATTTTGAATATAAAATCATATTATGACAAAGAATAACTGGTTAGCATAGGAAATACAAGAAAATATTTATTAAACCGAATAGTTTAATAGTTATTGCAAAAAACATATTACATAGACAAAAAACTAAAATTTTGTCTAGATAATAAGTTAAAATTTTTATAATGGAAATAGGTTAAGGATATGTGACATAATATAATAATACCAAAATAAGTACATATAGAATTAATTTTAGGCAGGTTTTGACCAACGAAAAATCGACAAAGTTCAACAATGAATAACTTATCAGAAAAAGAAAATAAATTAAAATAAATGAAAAACGTAAAGAATTCCTTCATTTCCAAAGCAGAGGCTACAAAAAACAAAAAGAAGAATTAAGATATTCCGAATCTATCAAAAGTTGGAAAAAAAATATCACAAAAAACGAAAAGGGGTACATCTAAGAAAGCTATCATCCTACAACTTTAAATCAAAGCTGTATGGAATCCAGAAGTCAAGAGGAACAAAATGACATTTCCAGATTTCCAGAATTCCTGTTATAACCAGAGATAGGGAATTTTCAAGAAAGTTTACAAATTAAATTCCAGAAAATCAGACATTACAGGAATCAACCTGCAGTAACCCCTACCACACAATAGGGGTGGAATCAGGTGTATGGATTTAGCAAAAGCAGTGCTGGCAACTTATGTACAAATATAAACTAAATAATAATTAGTTAATCAACAACTAATTAAAGTAAAACAAACATTAAAATAACCAAAAGGGTTATATTAAAAAATAGCTACAGTGAAATCTTGAAGAAATAAACAAAATTAATCAACTTTAACCCTTGCCATGGTGAACAATCCGCTGGCGGGTTGGTATGAGACATATGGTTTTAATTCACCGACTCTAAAACACGTTTTTTGCAATTCAACATTACGCCTACTTAGAATCGTCTTATCGCAATAAATAAAATACCGTTGGAAAACTAATGTTCCGTAGATGCATAATCATGCAAAAAAAAATACCACAAAACGTTATAAATAATATTCCAAAAATTGGTGAATTTCGCAAATTTTTTATGCATAAAATCGTAGATTTTAACTCTGCGGATTTTTGTAAACGCGACGCCATTTTTCCCCATATCATTACAAATCTATTTTTCTGTCAAATAAGTAGACCAAAACACTGTTCTATAGATTACATGTTTCTCTTTCTAACTGTAGATTACAAATTTTTTTGCGTCTCACAGATCTAGAGATATTTCTACTTGACGAAACTAGAAACTTGACGGCACGAAATTCAATTGGCATTCGGTGCAGTTTACGAAATGACATAATTGATTTTTCCTTTTGATATTTTTGTTTCGATATTTATAGTATGTTGTAGAGGAAATTTCATTCTACAAGTTGGTACCACTTGACATACCTTACAGTTATTTTCAGTTGCTTTTTTTCAAGTCGGAACATTGGCATTCTTACGCGAGTCCGTGAAATAAAATACACGCAAAAGGGCGTGGAATTTGTGTAATATTTTTATTATTTCTGTTATTTTGAAGGTTTGTGTATACAAATTGTATGTAAATTGTGTATACAAGTTACAATATATGTGTTTTTATTTCTAAAGTTTATGTTTTTGAGTGAATTTCTAGTTTGTGAACGGTTTATATTTGGGATAACCTAAGAGGTATTTTGTAAATTTAGGTTATAAGCAAATTTTCTTATATTGCGTGTTTTATTTGATTATACAAGTGAATATGTGTGTTATTTTTTGTAAAGTATATTGTTTTAGTGAAATCTAATGATTTCGTCTCAGGCCTAGCTTTAGAAAGTTACTAATTACGCCTAAATTGTCGAGGTGTCAAACCTAACCTCACTCGTCAGAGAATCACTTTTTAGGGGAAATCGTTATTTTTATTTTGAAAATGTAACAAATTATTATTTTTTCCCCCTAAATATATTCACAAATATGTTACAAATCTCTAGTAATCGTTGAAAAAATTCCGAAAAATCTATTAGTATGGTGTACATAACGATTTCTGTGAAATTATTCTCTTTTTACTCTCAGATTTTTTGGTATTTGACCAAAAAACTCCAAAGTGATAGATCTAACTTTTTTTTTCACTACACAGCTAAATTATATGGACCTTTCTGAATATAATGCTATATAAAACTTTTGTATAAAATATATATTACTATTTTTGGTAAATTTTTGAAAAACAAATGACTAATTTACAATTTTCTATAATTTTTTTTTTAATTTTGAAAATGTAACAAATTTATTTAATTTTTTTTATAAATATATTGATAAATATTACATAAAACTTTTGTATATCTTAGAAAAAGGTGGTAAGCATTTGATTTTGGATGATACAGGTTTTTCCTGAAAAATGATAACTTCGTTTTTGACATGTAACATACTTACTCCAAAACCGTTTCAATTTTTTTTTTATTTATTACATAGATGAATTCTATGCATCTTTCTGAGAAAAATGATGTCTTATAAATTAGGTTTTGTATTAAAACAATATATTTTATTAATTTTTAAACAAACGAAGAATTTATAAACAAATTAACATCTGCCAGATGGAGGGTTAAATGTCATAAATCAAAGGGAAATGTTCATAGAAATTGGTACCAGTGGAACAGGGAATAAGTTTTGGAGGTCCATTTCAGCAGAATTTTTCTGCACTCTCTATCAAGCTCCTAGAAGGAGAACAACTCTCTAACCAGCTCATAGAAGGAGAACAACTCTTGATCCAGCTCCTAGTAGAACAACATCTCTAACCAGCACCAGGAGGAGAGTCATCTGCAATCATCTTTATATGATCAGCACTATACCAATAGTTTTATTGGAAGCGACCTGGCATTTCAAATGGTATAGCAAGATACAGCAAACAGCCACACTGATTCAAACTTGGACTTCATCTTTAAACTTTTCGACTACAAGATCTTCAATCTGCAACCATTCAACTTTAAACAACAGCACAACCGATTTCAACGTAACTGAGGACTGCTAGCTGACATCAACTAGACTTCAACCTTCACCAGAACAACTATAATCAGCCTTTATTAACAGGAGCCGAAAACAGCTATAAATATGTTTACAAGGTACCACAGTGATGTTCTTGAATAAATATTCACTTTAAAATAAAAAATAAATTTTAAAACTCTCTGGGGAAAATTATCAAATTTAAATTATTTTTTATTTTATATATGTACTTCTTAAAGTCAATGTGTTTTTATTTTAGAGTAAGTTTTTTATTTTTTTATTTAGTAAAGATATATTCATTTTAATAATAATTAGAGAAATAATAGTCATTGATATTTATATTGAATTTTTGTAATATGTTTTAAAGTTAAGAAAATTTATGATTTGAAATCTTGAATTATATATAGAATGAAAGAAGGAATTTTTTATTAAAATATAAATTTTATTTCTGGATAACATTTTATTGTGTGGATTTTAAACTAACCCTATGTTGTTTTCAGCTTAAAATTAAGTGTGTTTTTTAAAATAATTTGTGCTCTCATAAATTTCACAATTTTAAATAGATTCTGCAATATAACTCTTTCAAATGACCCTCCCTGAGAGTGAGTTTTAAAGTTAAAGTAATACAAGAAAAAAAGAGATAGTTTTGATTGAACAATATAAGTAATAAAGGAATTTTAAAGTGATTCCTAATATCTAAGAATAAATACTAAAGACAGTATTTTATTCTTGAGGCATTGTGGTGTTTGGCAGAATAAGAACGTCAATAAATAATTTATCAAGCAGTTCCCCAAAGGTGGGACTTGAATTAACGGTTTATTGGAATTGTATAGCATTAAGTATAATTTCCCATTTACAACCTTCTGTTGTGAATAACGTCAAAAGAAGAAAAGGGTTAAACCAAACATCACACTGTTTCAGCGTGTTGGTTGAATAAATGATACCCCTCTAAGACTGAATCATACAGTAACATGTATCCCAAGATGCATTGCGTTAGCGTCACCAGCACACAACAAGAACATAGCCAAGCGTCGCCAGTCTAATGAGAGGATACAAGGGGGCAAGACGCAAACCTTGCGTTAAGTATGGAGTGTATTAAGTAGTTACATCTTAAGAAGAAGTGTTGTAAAGTGACTTTAAGGCAATGCTTGTGAAGTAATTGTGTTTACAAGTATTACACGAGTAAATATGAACAAATATCTACATAATCACATGAGTAAAATGAGTAATCTAAATTAAAAAACGTTTTAAGATGAACAGTTGTTGAGAACTTTGTACATTTTTAATATTGCAAAATATGATGGATTAAGACCTAAATTTATGTTAATTAACTTCAGTTGTAAAAGTTATCCATTCATATGTTTGTAATTTACAAATCGTCAGCAATTATAAAGAAAGGTTTCAATTAACACAAACATGGCTGGTTAGTTTCATTGTGTATAAACCACTGTCCTGTGCCACATCAAAGCAACCGGTAAGTACAGATCAGAGACTGAACCTTGACCTTTTCATTAATAGTAGAATCACTTTTAAAATAGAATAATTAAAGACAGAAGTAATTGCTAAAAGAAAGTAGACTCACATGCTTGCAAGATGCGTCCAAGATGACGCTTATCTTATAAAATTAAGTTGTTTTAATGTTTCTTCCAAATTGCCCCTAGTATTTTCATAAATTAAATTAAATACAAGTTGTAAGTAAGCCGGAGCAAATTACTACATGCAATATTTTGGACAAACTGGGCACACATTCGCATTGTGTTTCAAAGAACATCTACCCTGCTACAACCATTCTCCCATAGCAAAACATAAATCCAACTATGGAAAACATCGAATAGCCTAAAACTATAATTACACAAAGATTGAAAATAATCTGAAAATACTTCACACTGCTACAAAAGGTCACATATTAAACACTAGAAGAATATAACATTTACACCCAATTCAAAAACAATCCAGATTCATTAATTCATGATAAACTCAACTTTCCCTCAAATGAAATTTACAACACAATGGATTAATTAAACAATCAAACCATACATGGACACAACATCAGATAAGTGAAACAAAGTGCAATACAAACTAACTATAAGTCTCAGTAACTAGAAGGATGCCATAGCAATAACACATGATAAATATGTTAACCTCCAGCATATTAAAACTTTTGACAACCTACAACATTGCATTATGACAACCTACAAGAAAAGTGGCAATTAATTTATTAAGTATTTAAATTCAATGTTGTGTAAGTATTATATAAGTTCTAAGTGTTTGTGTACATCTGACGATGCTGCAATCACAGCGAAACAGCTGTAATCCACATAGATATTCTGAAATCGTATAACTACATCATGGAAATACCTTAATTTTTTAATATATAATATATAACGATTTCGTAAAGCTTAAATACAGTTTTTAAAAAAAAGACTTAAAATACTCCACGATCTTGATTTGTTTTAAATTGTTGGAAATAGAATTTAGAAGATTTATAGAGTTTTCATTAAATGGTGTTAATTTGAACATTAAAGGAAAGAAGAAAAGGCAATTTTTAAATTAGAACTGGTAATGTGGGAGATAAACTGGAGTTTAAGTGTAAAAGTCATAGTTTCCGTATGCTCGATCTCATCTAGTAACTGTGCACTCATATTATGCATACATAACAGTGTCTATAGTTTATATTTGATCAACTGTATGATTATTATTTCTACTGATAATAATTTATTTTATTGAACGAACAGAATAATAAAATATAATTCCAACTAAATACAGGAAGTGAAAATAAAATATATCAATATAAATATTTTAACTTGGCATTAGTAATTACAATGGAGCAAAGTGATAATATATTGATAATTTGAATGTAACGCAAAGAAAATATACAGTGGAATTAAATTTTAAAATTAAACTAATCAAAAGCTGAA
Source organism: Aphrophora alni (assembly GCA_963513935.1). Classification (NCBI taxonomy): domain Eukaryota; kingdom Metazoa; phylum Arthropoda; class Insecta; order Hemiptera; family Aphrophoridae; genus Aphrophora; species Aphrophora alni. The sequence continues at coordinate 53,959,440 of OY740765.1, read as the reverse complement.
CTACCAAGATGACATTAAACATCTAGGAAAAAAAAGTTTCTATACAAATATTTAAAATTAACACAATGAATTTATTGTTATTAAATACATTAAGTCCAAAAATCTACTTGCTTAGCCGTAAACTTACCGAATAAACCTTTTCTTGCTGGATTAACAAGACTAAGATCATTACATGGAGAGCCACCAATTAACAAGTCAATGTGGCCAAACTCTGATAAGGTTTGAGATGTAATTTTTTTTATATTCCCTACAGTCTTGAAGTAGGGTTTTAATCTATGATTATCCATGGATACAGTTAAGGCTTTTCTATCTATCTCGCAAGCGTAATAAACTTCCAGTTCAAATCCTATTTTTTCAAGGGCAACCAACCCTAAAACATAATTCAAACCATTTTCAGTTAAGTGGGCAAGTATTGATTGGATTATCTTAGTTTAACCAGTTTTAATAAGTTTTGTAAAAAAAAATTAAAAAATAAATTATTAGATGCTTTATTACTCTCATATGGACCTTATTCATACTTCCATAAATAACATTACAATCATTTACAAACTTATAATTACTATCAAAACTACCCTAATAATTGTAAAACCTTGTAATAGTTATAATTTGAGTGTAGCTACTATTTATGGTTCATTATTTAAAATTCAACATTACATGGTAATCCTCAGATAATAATTGTCTCCTTCTTCTTCTTCTTCCTTGGCTTCTTTCTGGTTTACCCCATCTTAGATCTTGCTTCCAAATATAATCCTGGTTAGTTTCTTTATCGATGTCTTACTTTACTTTAAACCATTACAGACCAGAACATGATCTTTGTTCATAATAGAAGTATGGTATGCACAGGATGTCGAAGTCGGACGGTACTCTTCCACGCAGTGTCACCTGGAAACTACACACTTCTAGTCTTGACTAGGAGGGTGCATGCTAATGTACCGACTCCGCACAGCCAGGGTAGAGGAATTTACACCTCTCTCTGTCCCAGGCAAGTACCAACACAGATGATTGGTAAGTGCGACCAGTGCAGGACATATATAGGCCTGGATAGGGGGATCCTCCCCCCTGCTGGAAAAGTGGGGCGCCCAGGTAACCCTGCTTGGGTGATACGGTAACCCTTTGCGCTCTGGACGCTTGGGTGAGCTGCGATCAGGTCTGGCAAGCCCAGATCAGGGGTTCCCGCTAAGCGAATGTGTAGTGGGGCAAGTGCAGTTGCTGTGGGTAGGTTTATTGAAAGAGGAACAAACCAGATTCCATGGTTAGGATCTGGGAAAGTTCTCTGGATAGACAGCCGAGGGGCAGTGGCTGGGCTACGGAGAGCTTGAGTCGCGGGAGGACTTTTGTCTGGCGAATGCCTCATCAAGGATGGTGAGAACGTTGCTCAGGACCCTAGATGGGGCAAAAACCCAAACACAATCTCCATGGACAACAAAAAAGAACCGGAAGAGCAGACAGTCAAGTGCAGAGAGGAAATCTCCAGATGAGAAGGTATTCACTCTGCTTCTTGACGATGAGGAAATGCCTTTGGAAGTCCCAATGGGTCAGGCCAGTAAGAAGGCAGAAGAAGGGAAGGTAGAAGCTCCAGCTGAGCATGCTACCACTTCCTCAAGGGACAGTGTCGACAGGTCTGCTACGGCAGAAAGTTGATCCACTGTATTACCCTCTGAGGGAAGAACATCAGATGTAGATCTGAAGCAAACGGCATCTAGGATCAACCGGATGCACGTTGAAGACTCAGCCAAGAAAGGTGCCACCTTCTATAGAGAGAAGGAGAGGCGACACAGAGAGGAGAAGATGGCTGCGGGCACTTGGGTGGAATACCCAAAAGCTACTCCGAAGAGCAGGGGAGCAGCTGTTGAAGGAACGCCAAAAAGGAAAAGGTCCGAAGTCAGCAGTCCTTCAGACTCAGGAGCAAAACAGGTACCAAAGAGACCTAGGAGGGGGTTGGAATTCTCGTATGCAGAAAGGCTGACCTCCTTCAAGGTTGTGGTGGTACCTAAGGACTTTCCGGAAAGGCTACTCCTACCTAATTAAATAAGCTTTCTTTGAACGAAAACAGATCTTTCACGGGAGCCTCGGATTAACCGGTCAAACGGGCAACCGGCCCGGGTGTCAGTCCCGACTAGACCGGTTAAGAGGGGTTCTACTGTAACAAAATATTTTTTCCTAAAAATATTCACAAATATATTACAAATCTCTAGTAATAGTTGAAAAAATTCCAAAAATTCTATTTGTATGGTGTACATTACCATTTCTGTGAAATTCTTCCCTTTGTTACTTTCCGATTGTTTGGTATTTGACATAAAAACTCCAAATGTTTTACATCTAACATTTTGTTTCACTACACACCTAAATTCTATGCACCTTTCTGAATATAATGATTTATAGAAGTTGTGTATAAAATATATTTTACTATTTTTTTGTGAATTTAAAAAAAAAAATGATCATTTTACCTTTTTTTGTAAAATATATTTTTTTAAATTTTGAAAATGTAACAAATTAATTTATTTATTTTTTCTAATTATATTCACAAATATTACACAAAACTTTTGTATATCTTGGAAAAAGGTGGTAAGCTTTTGATTTTGGATGATACAGGTTTTTCTGAAAAATGATAACTTCATTTTTTGACATCTAACATACTTACTCCAAAACCGTTTCAAATTTTTTAATTTTATTACATAGGTGAATTCTATGCATCTTTCTGAGAAAAATGATGTCTTATAAGTTAGGTTTTGTATAAAAATAATATATTTTATTAATTTTTAAACAAACGAAGAATTTAAAAACAAATTATCATTGCCGGTTCTAGGGTTTTAAAAACCTAAGCAAAACTATCATAACCTAGGTTAGTGACTGACAATATAAAAAAGACAGATAACAGAATCTAACTTTTTTTTAAACTTTGTATTTCAACTTTGTATAATTGTACTACATGAGTTGTTGTTAGCTATAGCTTGGAGTGAGGATCTAGAATCAACCAAGATAACAATGTTGATTCAGCCATGGCCTTGCAATCAATTGTCTGAGTGGCTAATTGATGGCTATTTGATACCTCTGCTTCAAAAATCATCAATTTGCTGATCAATGCAAGAAGTGGTTGCTGTGTATCTCTGCCCCAGTTTATCCCTGCATTCTGGATATATCTATATAACTTATCATCCAGAAAGGAGTCTAGTGGGTACCAGTGATATAGGGTTTCTAAAGCAGTTTGAATTATTCTTTCTGCCAGGTCAATCATCTTGTTCACTGGTTCATGTAGATCCAGATACACTAAATTTTACAAAGTCCAAAGGGTTCACCCACTGTGGGTGATCACTCCACTCCTGATTTGTCTAGTTTATTGGTAAAAATTCAGAAAATAATGATACACTATATTTCTTGGTTGCAGTAACAAAAAGTATTTTCTACCCTTTTTACAAATTATTATACTACATATCATATGTTTTCCTACTAGGCCTAGAATATCTGTATTTTTTTATTTAATCCAATTTCTTACAAGAGAAAAATGCTACTGAGTTCAATATTTTGTGTGTGTGTGTGTGTGTGTGTGTGTGTGTGTGTGTGTGTGTGTGTGTGTGTCTGTCTGTGTGTCTGTCTGTCGGTCTGTGTGTGTGTGTGTGTGTGTGTGTATGTGTATGTGTGTGTGTGTGTGTGTGTGTGTGTGTGTGTGTGTGTGCGTGTTTGCAAATAAAACTAGATAAAGGTCATACTTTGTAGTTATGTTTACAAAGAACAGAAATAATTATACAAAAATTCCATCAATTTAACTTGTAGCAAAACAAAATCCTGAGTTTTAAAATAATTGGTACCATAAATGACATTTTATTGGCATAAAAAATGCAGCATTAATTTTATTTTTAACAAAAAATTTACTTTTATTATGACACACACTAGTTTGAGTAAAGCCTTAAGACATATTGGTTTAGTTATTTTTCTAGTAATAAAATGTTTTTCTTTTGATCGTAAATTATTTATTTCTAATACCATGTAATGTTATTAATATTTCAACATTTTTCTCATTAAAAGTAACATTTTTAGCAACATTAAAATATTTATTCTTTATGCTAATAACATTTTATTCATTGTAAAAATTAAGGTGTTTATTAAAACATCTACCATTCAGTTGGGAAGAGATAAAAATCTTGAATTTGTGTGTATTACTTTTAAACATTTTTAGAACATAACTACAAAAACCACTTGCTGAGCTTTATTTACATCCAGCATTTAAATTTAAAAATTGGAATATATTTGTGAGACAGGGAAGCCACCGTAAAGAATTGGTGGCAACCTCTGTTTTGATATTGTTTAATGTGTCCGAAAGGTTTTGCATAATCATGTGTCAGTATAACCTCCTCTGTGCAATAGAGAAGACACATATATGAAAATCCGAACATCATCCTCTTTTTTTAATCTTAACTAAATTGCAATTTAATGATAATTATGGTTAGTTCAAACTATGATCTGTTAAAAGACTGTCTTATCTCTAGAAGATAAGGCATTTTCTCTCCCTTTCCTAAATGGCCAAATTATCTGTATCAAACAGTAGTTTGTGATTTTATTGAGAAGTAATGTATATTTGTTGCTTGTGCAAATTAAAAAAATATATGATTGCAGAGAGGGTTGCAATGATTGCACTTTCTATAGAAACAATCAATGTGCTACTACACCATACTAATCATTTAACCGACAACATGCAGATAGGGATGTTAATTGAGTGTAATTTTGAATTAACGGCAAGATTTGATGAAACTGGGTCTATAGCTGAGATTTTTCCCCCTTGTTGTTTAAAGGTGAAAAATTTTGGGTCATGATCACCATATATAAAAAAGGAAAGAACTTAAAATAATGACCCAAGACCTCAAATACTTTAATAAACATCAGTGTCAGAAGATAAATAAGACTTGATCAAGAGAGACCTGATAGGAAAGTAAAAGAGAGGGATCTAATCCAAGACAACATGAAAAACGTCCAGATCCAGCTAGAACCCTCAGGATTGTTACTTTCATAATTACTATAACAATCCCCTCACAAGAGCTATAGCTAATAAGAAACAAAAACATTGAAGACCAATAAGAAATAATTCGGCAGAAGAAGCGTTTCTGAACCATTTTGCTCTGGACACCAGATTGAGTACAAGGCAATTGGTATAAGGTATAGTTTGAATTAGTATTCAAAAAATTTTGAAACATGAAAAATTGCATTAATAAAAAATACACACAGTACAAGAACTAAATGAAGATGACTAGATTCCATTTGGAACTTCGAGAAATAATAAGTGCATAAAATAACGGGCGATTGATAATCCAAATTTTCTTTTTAAATATTCACTTTTCGATAAATGTTACTCTTAATCACCATAATTTTCATTATTGGTCTAATTTCAATTCTAGTATATTTCACAATGTCCATACCCTAGAAAAATTAAACCTTTGATGCTGGATTATTTAGTGATCATCTCATTGGTTCTTTTTCTCTTATTCTGTAATTTAACTGAAGAAATGAGTCTATATTTTTGAAGTTATTAAAAGACAATATTGATCTAATGTTAACCGACATTACTAAGAATACCACAGTTGGTATTAACCTAGAACACCACCGCACTACCTATATTTAACCGCATTGGCACAGGATTTTATAAATAACATTCTTACTTATATTTATTTTTGGTTTCACCCTTGTAAAAATATTTCTTAAAGTACCCCCCAACCTAAAGGCAGTTTTTATATTAAAATTGGGGTTAATTCTACATGTTTTTCTTTCTGATAAGCTAATCTAGCCTAACCCACTTAAGAAAAGTATATATTAGCTACAGGTATCTCTCTCGTTTCCATAAAAGAAGTTTTATCCACTGATCTGAAGTTTATTGGAAATGCCCGATATCTCATTACATTTTTCAATTTCATTTGTAGGAACTCTTCTGGCTCTTCAACACAAATCCTGTGCCAAACCAAGCTTAACATACTCAGAATGATAAAAATAATGTTGTAAATACTTGCCAGTATTTGTGGGTTTTCTATAAACAGAATTAATAATTCCTTTGACTGACTTTTTAACCAAAACATCCAAAAGGAGTAAACATCAGTCTTTTTCAAGGTTAACAGTAAATCTTATAGAGAATCACAAGCTGTTACTATGATAAAAAACCATCGCCAAATTTTAACTCCAATATACAGAAAACAACATCAACATAATGTATGCCATATAATCGGAGACCCAATATAGTTTTCGAAAGTAAATATTTCAAAAGTTTGTAACACGATAAACCAATTGAACTAACAGTCTGTTTTTAAGAGGAACATTACCATTGTATATCGTAGGTAAGCCATAAAGGAGAGGAAGCTTTGAGTATTGTGGACTTAGTAAGAAAAACATAGGCATTGATCAATATTGTTTATATTTCTTGTGGACTTATTTACTTTGTTTTGAATACTGGCAGTAGGATTTTTATGGTTTAGCTGATACTATATTCATTCCGTATGTAAAGGGCTTATCAGAAAAAAAAATACATAGAAATAACTCCAAGTTTAACATCAGAACTGCCTTTAGGTTGGGCCGTACTTTGAGAAATATTTTTAAAAGGGTGAAACGAAAAATAAATGAGAGGGATAAGAATGTTATTTATAAAACCCTGAGACAATGTGGTTAGAAATATTTTGGTCAGACTTCAAGACAAGTAGATGTACGGGTTCAAGAACAAGCTACAAGAAAAGACATGAATTACTCAAAGATTTGTCATATTACTTCGTTGTAAACACATAGCTAGCCTTTGAACAGAAACCAAATCATAAAAAGTAATTATGTTTTTGACTAAAAAAGTATTTTTCATCTTTGGAAAATGTAAGACAGTTGTGCTACTCATGTTTTTTAATTTGTCTTTGTGATTTGTTAACATATCCATTTTTGGTAATTTGTTAGTCTTGTGTTTTATGTTGTGTGTGGTTGACAATCAAGGACTCAATAGGAAAAACCCCCAGTGTTTTTTTTTTAACATTAAAAAAGTGTAGCCTATAAGATTTTATTAATAACAAAAATTCACCCTGCCTAAAGTGTCTTTTAGATAGAAAAATAACCTATGCATCTTTGTAATAAGTAGTATGTTGTCATCATATAAAAATAACATTGAAGTAAATATTGTTAAAACTGCATGCATCTTATTAACCTATTCATCTATGGAATAATAAGTAGTAGATAGGCATAATCCAAAAATAAAATTAACATATAATTGTGAGAACTTCATGCATCCTATTAACCTATTCATCTTTGGAATAATGAGTAGACATAAAGCAATAATATATTGCCATATACAATATTGTTAGGTTATATAGCATGATAGGCCTATCTTCTTTTTTTTATCAGGGAAGACAATATCTTTTGTTTTAAAACTACTTCGTACAGTAGAGTCTCGCAACTCGGCACTCGATAACCCGGCAGTCCGGATTACTCGGCGACCCTGACGGGAAAAAATATATTGCGAAAAACAGCGATGTTCTTAAAAGTTCAGCAGATCCCAAAGAGGGCATTAACTTCGATCGCTCGAATCGTTGATGGTACTTTTCCCACATTAAACTCGTCACAAAGCTTTTTTACAGATTCTCCTCTGTCAAGTCTATTTAACACATTTAACCGCGTCTCAAACGAAACCAACACACGCTTCCGTTTTCGTAACTCGCTCATTTTTATTTACTGTATATACTGTGTGTAGATCATAACCAGTCAAAGAAAACTGAAAAGAAATGTTATATTTTCTATAATGTATACTAAATTGATTCGTGGAAAAAAAGCGGTCCATCAAACGTTTTTGCAGATGTATGTCTGCTATACCGACGGGTGCCAATGCCGCGGTGTTTTTACGCCGCCAATAATGGGATACCGCTATCGACAAAGTCTTTTGATATCACCGCCGCTTTGGTGCCGCGGTGTTTTTACACCGCCGACAAAGGGATATCACTATCGACAAAGTCATTTGATATTGCCGCCGCTTTGGTGTTTCAATTACAATTTATTTTTTGCCCTTATTCCCGATAACCCGGCATTTCACAAACTCTGCACACTTCCGGTCCACATTACGCTGAGTTTGCGGGACTCTACTGTATATGACTTAAGTGTAAATTTCCCGTTCAAATTCTTTTTTAATTGTGTTGTTGAACAACTAAAAGAATACTAATTTTGTGTAATTTTTATAACATGTATTTTAATCTATATACATATTGTGTACCTGTAAGTGATGCGATGTAAATATTGTTGGAACAGGATACATCCTATTAATTTATTCACTCCTTTTTAGAAAAAAATAGTAGTAAGTCGACATAATAAAAAATAGCAATTATTAATTTTTTTTTTTTGGAAATCCACGATTCTTATTATATCTATTAATATTTTTTTAATAATAAGTATAAACACAAACATATCCTTGATGTAATTATTTTTATAACTGCATGCACTCAACCAATCTATTATTTTTTTTGAATAATAAGTAAAAGTCAGTAGTAAGTGGACATAACATAAAAATAACATTCGTGTAAACATTAAAAAAAAAAAATTTCATGCATAAAATAACAATTACTTTACCAGCACTGATACCATCAAACAATGACAAAACACGTAATTTATGTTTTGGGATTTCGAAAGGTTCCTTTATAATTTGATGATTTGATCTTTGAAACAAGTTTATAACCTGGAATAGAAAAATTAAATGAAGCAGTATTATTAATGAAATTCTTCCAATAAAATAATGTGTATGATTATTGATATCCTTATAATTAAAGTTATAATATCTTGTAACTAATTCAACAATACCATTTATTAACTATTTTATTAGTTTGTTTTACTTGTACAACATTCTCCTCATAGTTCCCTTATTTTACCTAAAACAAATTTAGAATACAACATTTCTATTGTGATAACATTAACTTTACTAACTTGGAATGAAACACACTGCTCCCAGCAATAATTTTCAGATGGTTTGAATAATTTAAATCAATTTTCATACAAATATATATATATATATATATATATATATATATATACAACAAAATATTTACAAATGTTATTAAATAAGAATTCTTAATACATTTATAATAATATAACACTGCTATTATGAATATAAAGCATCATAAAGGATGAAGTTTACAAAAAATCATTACTCTACAACAGTTTAATATATTGGAATGATTTTTAAAGTTAAAATGTAAAGAAATATTGTCAGTTTTTTCACAAGAGAAATGGTATTTTTTTTTTTACTTTGATATACACAATGAGCTGTTCACAAGTTTTTTAGTCCGCTGGCCACTTCCTGATATAAGTACAAACAGCATAGTACATCCTTCGGTAAGTTGAATTAAATTTAATTGTGTTAATTAAATAATAATTTAATTACTAATAAAATGCATTGTTATTTTACTTTGCACCAAAGTCACAATCGCTGGTACATTCTGACAAGAATTTCGGTTGATATGATCTTCCAACCTGCTGGCTAGGAATTCTTGGACCATACATTGAGGAGTTTTGGCTAAAAACTGCAGGATGGCGCTACAAACGGATGTCAGTAGTGGTCCTGAAGTCGAGCAGTAAGTTCTCATTTATTCGTTAAATTTTTAATTGTTTGAAATTTTTCAAGAACTACGATACCTAGTTTAACCCGGGAGTGGTCGCCGCGGGTCGTAGTGATCCGCGGGCGTCTATTGTGGCCTGCCCTGACTCTACCAAAAATAGGTCAACCCTCCCTCTCCTCCTACCGTCCTGACTGCCCACCCCCTGCAACAACCAGTTGACATTGTTTGGTTTCCGCGTCTCCATTGGCCGTGATACACAAGTGCGAGTCAAGACGACCTGCAGCAACTACTTAGGTCGACAAAAGTTTTAAATGCATTATTTTAGTTTTGCCATTAAAATTGGATATTTAACCCTTCCCACACGGCAAACGAGTATAGCCGCAATGGTAGAATTTGAACCAAACGCGGATGACGATTAAAGTCGCAATAATATATTTTAGCCTATAGTTAGTTAATTAGTTCAGCAAAGTTTCGGTAGAATGCAGAGGCATGTCCGCTGTCTATTCAGGAATAGAAAAACGTTTTGTTGAAAGTTCTATGCCTCGAGGCAGTGTGGAGGGGGACGCTATTTTATCTGGAATTGCCCGGCGGCGCACTCATTCTATAGCTTCTACAGAGCTGATAACGTCTATACTCGCAGTCTCATTAGTCCGATAGGCGACGTCCTCCGTGTTTGCATTTGAGTATTGTTTTGAAGAAGTGTTGTTTTTTGTTTTTTTAACATTATCTTGTATATTTTATATATTATTTCACAATATAACTGTTCCAATTTACAAAAATTAATAAAAGCTAATTTTTTTTGCAATTTTTTACTATTTTGTTGTATGTCATAAAAAAATGTTAAATGCAGCCGAAAACCAATGATAACTTTTTTTTTTTAATTAACCTTTCACATACAAAACGAAAACAAAAATTAACTTTGAAAAAAAAAAAGAAAAGATTTTTAACCTTTTGATGCCCGACTTATGATCAGTATAATACAAGCTCCAGCCCGGGTATTTTTCGCTAATTTGCAGACATTATTATGAAAATTCATATAAAATCGAAATATGAAGCAAACCTATCAATGTAATATTTTTTTTGTTCAGAAAGAACAGGGGAATATGAAAATGGTATAAAAAGTTACATTATCTAGGCCAAATTATTATTATTTTTTACTTTATTTTTATTTTTTTAAATTTTATATTGAAATTTCAAAAGTAAAGTTATATTAAAACTATAATTTTTTTTTATTGTAAAATCGTTACATAGATTTTGTAGGAAATTTAATTCCCTACACAAAAATGTATATATGTATATATATATATATATATATATATATATATATATATATATATATATATATAGACATATATCATAAAAAATATTATAACTTATATGCAAAAATGTAAACAAACGTAAAAGTAAAAAATGCAGATTTTCACACTGTTTATTGTAGCTTTTACATTAAATTAAAAAAGAACAAATATACAAGCTATATATGTTTTTGGTACATGATTTTCAGTACTCTTATATTTATTACAATTATATATTTCACTATTTACAACACTTGGGCCGGGAATTGGATTGTCATATAGGTTAGAATGCGTCGGTGCATCGCCTGAAGGTCCAGGAACATTTTCAACTACACGATTTGAACAGGTCACTACAGTACGTATTATCTCGTCATTATCAATATCACTGTCTAAAAAATCACGAGATAAATACTCCGATATTTCACATTCACGCAAATTAGACATTTTGTTTGTTTATCAAGACACAACAACAACAAAAGAAGCTACCACAGCTATACAGTGACAGCTGGCGAAATAACGAAAATGAACCGGATATTGCAGTGATGCAGACTAAGACGCACTAAAACAAAAATTACCTCTCATTTCCCTGCATTCTGCTGAACAGTTCAATACCAATTACGACATAGCAGTATAACCGCTAACACGCAAAAAAAATGAGATATAAAACAGCTGACGCCAACTCGCATATATGCGGGCGTGGGCTGCTGGCAGGGCAGTCGTCTGCTCGCATATATACGGGCGTGGGCATCAAGAGGTTAAAGTTATTTCAGCGTTGAGATGAAATAGGGCAAATTTTATTCAGCGTGCGAAGGGTTAAGTGTTTTTTTAGTGTATTGTGACTTAAACATTTCGTTTGGACACTATAATGTGTGATATTACGAAATATATTTGTTATAGCCGGAGTTCAGGAGCATCGAACCTACCTCCTGCTAACATATGTCCAGATCTGGAAGAAAAAGTTGAAAATCTATAAACTTTAAAGTCTTAAAAGTGAAGTTTAAAGTTAAAAACACAAAAGACTTGTAAATAGAATAATTAGAGTGCTATATTTGTCCTTTTTGTTCAATTTCTATCTTGTAATACATTTTAGGTATAGATTTAGCCATAATATTAAAGCTCATCTTCATCATGAAATTTCGTTAAAATTTTTCCTCATAATAAGTAGTGAAATCAATTTTTTTTTACTTAGTTATACTTACTATTATACCATATAAACTAAATAAGTTACATAAGTTAAACGTTTCCAATTGTATACTTCATAGTATTAACATATTGCAGAAAAATAACTTTTTGTAATATATTTTGTTAAATTTTCTAAAAAATATCTAGCAATAAATAATTTTGACCAAATTACGTTTTTCATTACTTCCATAAGTCAAAGATATAAACCAATGCAATGGAAAGGGTTAATTGTAAGTCAAATGTAAAAATATAAACTGTTTAAATGTGGGTCACAGTGACCCGCAGCGACCATATTGGGTTGCATAATAGGCGCGACCACTCCCGGGTTAACACAATTTTGTTTATATTCAAAATTAAATATGTTAAAAACACAATTTCAGTATTATTCATTTTAAGTTTATAATTATCAATTTTTTACATCTATTTTCATTAAACTAAATTTTTGTGGTTTATATATGCATTTGACCTTAAGAGTGTTCATAAAAAGTATTAGTATAGGGAAAGACATGCTCCTGGAAATTATTTTCCATTGTATGTAATGTCAAAGAGCTTCCTTAAGGACAGGGGCATATATAGACTAAGTTAAATATTTAAGTTTAAATTTGGTTTTGGTAAATTTAATTAAATAATTATTTAAAATTTGATGGTTTCATAATATACATTAGTAGGCTATTGTACCATCAATTTGGAGAAAGTTTACATATTAATGAAATGTGTAATAATAATGTAAATATAATCCACTCTCATAAATATGTTGGTATATTAAATCGAATAACGAAATGTATGGTTCAAATAGAACAGTTGACAAAAAGATTTGAATACACGATTAATCAATTAAAATGTTATAGTGGGCTCGAGACACACGAAATAAATGACACTAATTTAGGAATAGATTATATTATGGTTATAATTTGGAGAGAGAGAAAGAGAGAGAGAGAGAGAGAGAGAGAGAGAGAGAGAGAGAGAGAGAGAGAGAGAGAGAGAGAGAGAGAGAGAGAGAGAGAGAGAGAGAGAGAGAGAGAGAGAGAGAGAGAGAGAGAGAGAGAGAGAGAGGGTGGAGAGAGGGGGGAGAGAGAGAGAGAGAGAGAGAGAGAGAGAGCATGAACTTTTCTTATATACTTTATAGACTAAAAATTAGACTAGAATAAGAAGTAAAAAAGATAATTTTATTTTGGTTACATTTACCTAGATTGCCAGGAGATTATGAAATTACCTGAGTATATTATGACAGTGTAGAAAAACTATTTGTAGTGATAATGTATAATGATACAAAAATGATGTAAATATAAGATGTTATAAAGATGTAAATATAAGATGTTATTTATACTACCAAATAAATTACAGTAGTAGGGTTGTAGCTTATTACGTTGATGAATCTAGAGTATTAAAGAAAAACCGGTTATTTCGGCTATGACGTCCCAAACAAAATGGCCAAGTTACTAAACTAAGCACAGGTATGGTTTAGTAATATAGGGTTGTAGATCGCATAGAATCTAGATTAAATAAGAATGGTAATCAAAATAATAGATAACAAATTATAAGGCTCAAATAGTTAAACCGTCAAATGGCAACACAGATTAAAATAATTATTGTAATTAACACAAGATTGCATAATATGTAGATATTTAGGATATTGAGCGTAAATATAAACTCTGTAATTGTATTGCATACATAATTATATTAATATAATTGGATGCAACATAGAATGAATATACTACGATAGTTCTGCAAAAATAGTAAAGTAATGATTAATATGTAAATAACCATGTTAATCATATACACACGAAAAATATTGCAACTTGAGAGTTGGCACACCGAATAATAGAAGATATAATTATCAAAATAATTTGTTTAAACTTGAAAAAGAAACTATTAAAAATAAGAATATTTAAGTTTGAAGTAAGATGAGATACAATAACCGAGAGTTTAATAAATTGAAAGGATGTCGACTTTATACAGATTGTAAAGATGACTTAAAATTGGCAAAACTACTCCTTTTCTAACAGTATTTTTCACAAATATCTCAAGATGATAGAAATATGTTTTTTTAAAGTGAGGGCTACACTTTTATGAATAATAATAATAATAAAATAAGAGTACTAAATTAGTTTTAATAATAAATTATAAATAAGATGGGTCAAAATGGATCAACTTTATATTTTTAACATAGGGAGCAGATTATTAATAATATCGGTGGAATTATTATGAATTAGATAACTAAAATCATCTTTAGTCATGTAATGATAATCAGAACTGGGAATTGGAATTGCAAGGCTAACAGTAATATGATATCAAGTAATGCATTATAGGACATGTGATAAGCACAAATCAAGCATTATGCATCTGACTAAGCGATGTGTAGTTCTTGAGAACGTGTTTGATTCAGCATAAGCTGAAATAGCTCAGTAGATCAGAAATCAGTTATAATTACATCAGATCAATTAACAACAGACTCAATAAATGACTTAAACTTAATAAATGAACCTAATGCAATAGGGGTATGTTAAGACAGATTTCTATTACACATAAAGACTTGAACTAGTAATGGTGTGGTACAGTTCATGGTCAATATATATTGCTAGTAATATGATTTTACTAATAATTTTCTTTTTTGTCTTTTGAAAAATAACTGATACATTAACATTTTTTCCACATTGCTGCTGAAGAAAAACTAAACTTATAGATCAAGGAAGTAATATTATAACATTATATAGATCAAGGACAATATTAATAACTAAGTTAAATAATTCAAAATACAAACATATAAATAAAAAATGCACTATAGATAGGATACATCATTAATAATGACATTGCGTGAGTTTAGAAACTCATACACCGAGTATACCTCCGCCCTCAACAGAAAATAATTCAATCTCAATATGAATATCTTATGGTCAGCTATTTCTTTTAAATATTTAGGGATTGTATTAAAAAAGGATTTATCCCAGCTTGGGTAGGAAGTTATTTATAGATGTTCAATCTGTGCACATCACATCTAAAAAAACTCCATTTTCCTTGTGAAAATCACCATTATGTGCTGTTTGGCTCTTAAAGCAACAACACACATCACCTACAAAATATACATTCTGGAAAGGGTTGTGATGATTCTCTCGGCTTCAATTTAACTATTGCTCTTACTGCACATTATTATCCATGTTTTCAACTGAATGAAAATCGTTTATATATATATATTATAAATAAAACTGGACCAAGAATGGATCCCTTAGGGACTCTATATTTTAGTTTTACACCTTTGGACAGAACACCAGCAACCACAACATGCTGAATTCTGTTTGACATGTATGAAACAATCCAATTTAAACATAATTCTCTAATACCAAACTTTTCTAATTTGTCAAAAAGTATTTTAAAATCGACACAGTCAAATGTTTTACTTAGATCAAGGATAACACTGAGCGTTTGTTCCTTATTACCTAAGCCTTCAGTTATAGTCATAATAAACTTCACTACAGCATCCATCAACTAAATATGGATTTAGTTGATGTACTTTCCTAAATCCATATTGGCAGTCGAAAGGAGTTTATATTTATTTAAATACTTTATAAGTCTATGGTTAAATAGTTTTTCAATAATTTTATTGAATATTGGTAACAACGATACAAGTCTATAATTGTTTATATTTTTTGGATCACAATTCTTTAGCAATGGTAGCATCCTGGCTATCTTAAATACCTCTGGGAACACACCACTCTCAAAAGAGGTATTTATTGAAATTTCCACAGCAGTCTAACAATTTCGTCTATGCATTTTTTTTACAATGCTATTTGATAGGCCATTAATATCCACATAATGTTTTTGTAGGCCTCTGATCACCATTTTCAACTCATACTCTGTTACTGGAAAAAGCATCATGGAACATTAACATCATAGAATAACATTTGCCTCCTGCAAACCCTCCTATTTTCCTTCTGCAGTTATTCATTCCTACATTTGTAAAAAAAAAAAAAAAATCATTAAATAATTCAGCAACTTTAATTGGCCGAGAGACCTGTTTACTATTTTAAATTATTAAAATTAATGCAGACTTTTGTGTCCTTTTACATGCTTATATTCCTTATTTATTATCGACCAAGATGTTTTAGATATATTATCAGATTGTTTTAATTGTTTACCAATTTCACAAGCTTTGACTGCCCTCAACATTTTTTTATAAGTTAATTTGTATTTGTGGAAATAGTTCCTAAAATTTTTAACCTTATATTATTTATCAATATTCCATAATAATTTAATCTTTTCCCTAGACACCAAAACTCCCCTTGTGACCCAACTAAATAGTTTTTCATTATTTCCAGCAATGCTTGACTTCGTTTTTACCCTTGGACAGGCAATGTTAAGATCGTAATTAAAAATTTCCATAAAATATTTCCACATTTCTTTAACCCTATTACAGTTTTTGATTTTAACATCTTTAATGAGATTAACAACTCTACAAAAACAATAATGTTGATGCCAACAAATGGTTCATTACTTTCTTTTTCAGTTGTGGCAATCTAAAATTGATCATGCAAAACATTTCATATGGAACCATAGAAATCACATCGATCAACAGGAATTCATTCCACTGAATTCATAAGACCTTCAAATAGTTAGCAGTGAGTGGTCTCAAATTTCCACCCATTTTCTCATCCTTCTCAACTAGTAAGTTAAATAATGCATGCAGTGTTGTTCTACCAACAAGTCTTACTGCTACACTGGTCAGTGCGTCAAATTTGACTGCTTTCTTACCATAGCAGTGATTGACAGACAAACAAGAAAGTGAGTTCATATTACATTATCATCCAGTTCTGAGCTATGTTTATAGTTTTAACCCACCAACTGGCATTTGACCCGGTAGCGGGTCGATGAATGATGCATGGTTTAGTTCATCGACCCTAAAACACGTATTTTGCAATTCAACATTTCGCCCACTTACAATGATACTATCGCTATAAATAAAATACCATTGGAAAGCTAATGTTCCGTAGATGCATAATCATGCAAAAAAACCACAAAACATTATAAATAATATTTTTAAAATTGGTAAAGTTTGCATATTTTTGTTACGTAACATCAAAGATTTGCGTTGATCGGTTGTAAAGAAAAATGACGCCATTTTTCTCTAATATTCCCAAATCGATATTTCTGTCAAACAAATCTGACATAACACTGTTCTATAGATCACATCTTTATCTTTTGATCAGTGCTTTCCAAATCTTTCTATCTGTTATAGTTTTTATTATATAAAAATTAAACATAATCAAGAACTTTAACTCATTTTTACACTCTAAAAATACCATTTTTTTTTTTCAATTCAACTTTTATTCTAGTCGATATTATTTTATCAAAATGTATAATATATCATTGTAAAGGTGATGTTTTAAATTTTCATAATCATGTACACCAAAATCCTTCTCATGAAAAATAAAAATTCCAGAATTCGATAAAGTTGACTAATATTCCGCTAGATCGCCTCACCTGATGCAATGGTGTTTATATAGAAAAATGTGTACTCTATGATCATATAATTTTTTGAAATGGTAATTCTTATCCAAATGCCACAAGTTGACAATATTATATAGTATTTTTCTTTCTCTTTCAAACTACATATTCAAATTTAGGCTATATGTAATAGTTTTTGAGACATATTACATTCTATGAAGTAGTAACCAAACCGAACCAAACTTTTTTTTTGTGCAGTTTACTAAGTAGGAAATATCGATTACTTACATTGATATTTTGTAATCGATCTTCACACTATTAGGAAGATGAAGTTTAGATCTTTCATATCCTTTTACGTCATAGAGTTATTTTAGATGATTCTTTCTCAACTTGAAGTTGCCGATTTGCGCTGGCTTGCTTTGTGTACTAAATATATGCCTAGCCTAGTGTTACGTGCTTGGCTTGATTTATTTCTGTTATTGTGAACTTATTTTGTTAGGTATGTTTATTTATTTAATATAATTTGTGTATACAAATTATAATATCTGTATTATTGTTTGTAGAATTTATTGTTTTGAGTGAATGTTATTGTCAGATTTATTTAATACTGATGCTGTCTAGGTAGGTTATGTTATATCTGGTCTAACCTTTTTAGCAAATTTCCATTTGTTTACATATAAAAATAATTTTGTCTAATGAAAATTTTATAAATTGATTTTTCTTTTGTGCAACTTTTATCCACAAATATATTACAATCTCTAGTAATACTTTGAAAAAATTCAAAAAAAAATATGTTGTACAGTACAACCTCGTTTATCCGGACTAATTGGGACCGGAAGTGATCCGGTTAATCAAAAATCCGGATAATCCAAAATTATAGAAAGATAAATAAAACAAAATATAAAATGATAACTTACCATTTTTAAGTCACGAAAAAACACAATATTTACACAGTCATTCAATTTACACAATACACGAAATTACACACCTGAAATATTTACACATGCTTTTAATTTACACAGGGTTTAGTTGTTATTTACAAAAAAGTCATTTATTTTCCTCTGTTTTAATTTGGTGTTACGTTTCAATGCGGCCCTGTCTATACGATTCAATGCGTCTAACTTTTGGGCCATTGTAAGCACATTACGTTTTCGTTTCGTCGCCATTTCCACGCACAAACGCTAACACACGAATATAAATAAATAGCAGTAACAACGCCCACCTCTAAATACTATGCCGATTCTCATTCACGTCCTCGATACTCCCGACTGGGGATGTGATGTGCCAACTGCCAAAAAAAAAAGAACGGGGTTCCCAAAGCTGGCGGCACCGCTTTAAGATGTGACAAAATGTTCACATTTACTGATTTACACCCTTGAGTCTTAGCAACCCGACAACAATAAAGTTGTAAAAATGACATGATGGTTTATGATGAGTTGTAAACATGCACCTCGTTTGTATTTATTTCACACTGTCATGCCGCATCGGGGTAGGGGGATGGTGACGCATTGCTCCTCCACTTTCTCTTCCCAGTGCATCAACAACCTGCCCTAATACCTCGAGGCGACACTGTAGTGTTGAGGAAATCACGTTTTTTATCAACATTAATGTAATAGCAGACATTTCTTGTTGAAACTCCATATTCAAGGATAAAATAAAGCAAAAGCTTAAAGTTGCAAAATAGGCCTATTATAAATATTATTAAAAATATTATTCAAAATACAGTAATTATTAAAATATTTTGAAACTTTAAGCTTTTGCTTTATTTTATCTTTGATTAATTTTTTTTATTTTTTGTTCCGTATCGATCCAGATAATCCAGACATCCGGTTGAATGAGGTCCGGATAAACGAGGTAGTACTGTATGGTGTACATTACCTTTTCTGTGCAATGTTTGCCTCGGCCACCGGACGATTTTTTGATTCCTGACCTAATAACTCAAAAATTTTTATATCTAAATTTTTTTTCACTACACAACTAAATTCTATGCACCTTTCTGAAGGAAATGATCATTTGAAGTTGTGTTTTGTATAATATTACTATTTTTACAAAGTAGGCCTAACATTTTACCTTTTTCCGTAACATTTTTTTTGAAATGTAACAAATAATTTTTTTTTTATCAACTATTATTCAAAATTATATTACAAAACTTTTGTATATCTTGAAAAACAGTGATAAAAATTTTATTTTGGATGATTCAGGTTATTCTAAAAAATGTTAAATTCATTTTTTGATACCTAACATACTTACTTCAAAACTGTTAAAAAAAAAAAATAAAAATTACATAGATAAATTCTACGCATCTTTCTGAGAAAAATTATATCTTATAAGTTAGGTTTTTGTATAAAAATAATATATTTTATTAAATTTTAAACAAACAAAGAAAAATTAACATTGGCTGTTCTAGGGTTAAGTCTTTAGCTCATCAAGAAGTTACTTTAATATCTATTATAAAATTTATACCGAATAAACAAACATACAAGAAAGCAAGTTAATAAAAAATAATTTCCATAATGCCTTGTGAATGCTTTGATATTTATTTCTATATTAGTACTTTAGTCAAGCAGTCTATTTTGGATATTTACTTTGTTACAGCAGTTTCGGTACTATCATACCATCATCAGACAAACAAAACACTTAGAACATGTAAACACTAATACACATTGCACAAAAATATAATACGAATTGGTACTACCGAATTACCGTACACGTCAAGTTAAGAGTAAGTAGTTAACTACAGCAAGAGTAGGATGTGGTGTCATAAACATTATTTTTAATTTGATGTGTAAAATAAACGAAGACACATAAATCCATAAAGGGAATTACCACATAACTTAAGTTTAAATGCTTGTATTACAGTCAAATTGTATATACAAAAGTAATAGCCTACATAACAACTCCAACTAAAACTAATGAATGATTATTAAGACATGATATCAAAATGGGCTTTTTTTTGTTTATACACATTTTTCAAAAAAAAAAAAATCATTGAATTGGGGCAATTTACAACAGGAATGGGTTTTTTTGTATTTTTAAGTGTTGAAATACAATCATAAATTAATAAACTTAGTAAAAATGAAATTAATATTAGAGATTTGATTCTCATACTAATGCTCATGAACACTATTTTTAAAGTCAAGGTTATCAGTTTACTAATATAAAGTAAAACAAAATTAAACTACTTAATTCATTCAAAGGCTGGATTAGATTTTTTTTTTCCTGACAAGCCTGTTTTCTGTTAAATAGTAAATATAATTTGTAGGGCTTGAAGATTGAATTTCTATATGTTTTTGGCTATATCTATATAACCTTCATATGCAGTTTTTAACTAAGTAAAGCTAAATACTTTACTCAGGTGGACCCGAGGTGTTATATAATGTCATAAACAACCCTCGATCAGTTAACATACTTGTAAGCAGTTTTCTTATAATTAATTTCTTCAGCAAATTAAGCTGTGAAGTGTTTTTGTGCAACTAATTACTACAGAAATATAAAAATTAAAGATTTAAATTTGGAAAATATTTTGAATAAATTATCAAAAACTTTTTTGGAATATGTATTTTAGCTTTGGAATTATAGGTTTTAGTATGGAATTAATAGGTTTTAGTTAATAACTACTGATAATACCAACTATAATTAATTATAGTTTTAAGAAATAATTGCCTCATTCATAACCAAATGAATTGATCGAGAATAAGGTTACATTTTAAGGCTGAGCGATCAATTTCAAGCAATGGTAATAATTCGGAATGTGTACTCGATATCTGGAGCAATAGAAACTTGTAAATAGTTCATAATTTGCACATACTTGAAGCTTCAAAAATTTATTTTAATATTCATCATTCCGAAAAATTTAATTTTAGGGAAATATATTCAAAATATTACGAGTAAACACATTTAGCTTTAATCATAAGCAATATTAAAACTATAGAAACTTGATTATAATTTATGAATTATCAGTATCAGTATAACTCATATGGTTCACTTTTTAAATGTATGTGTGTATGTGTGTATGTGTGTGTGTGTGTGTGTGTTTAACATATCATCCGAGATCCGAAGCGTGTTTACACACCAGTGGATCGAGATCCGATTTCCTTTCGAGAACCGAAAATCTGGATCTCGTAGTGGCTAATGGCTTTCTAGATGTCACATGACCACCCCACCAAAATATTCCGGCGGATCTATGTTTAGTGCCTAACACCATGTAAGGTGTATAATATGTGTGTCCACCAGGTGCGCTACTGTCATTATGTCCATTTGAGTTTACACGTTGACACACAGGACAGGAGAGTCCCGCCATCTTCGAGATCCGGGTATTCCCGCCTGTTTTATTGCGGGTACCGTTACGTATAGAAACATGGAACAAGAGGCCAACTCAGCTGAACTTAATTTTTGTTTGATAAATATCTTCCTACGAAGTCTAGGTTCTACGCTAGATCTAGCGTTTGTAAGTAAGCCTATATTATGACGTTCTATACATTTCATAAATACAATAATACAAGAGCACTGTGGCGTGGTAAATAATATCAAATGGTAACCCCTATACCACAAATGTGAAAGAAACTAATTTAATAAAATTAAAATAATTATTAAACTAGAGATCTTACTTGCTTAAACCCTAATGATCATTTTAGCAACAAGGTTGGCATCTTCAGAGGGATGTGACAGCTAAGAACAACACTAAAAGGCAACTAACTGACTTAGTTATTTCTAACTAATTATTTCTCTAGTTTAATAATTATTTTTATTTTATTAAATTAGTTTCTTTCACATTTGTGGTATAGGGGTTACCTTTTTGATATTATCTATTTCATTGTTTTTAAGGAGTCCCTGTTATCCGCCATAAACAGGTCACGGGACAATCTGGGATGGCGGATATATAAGGAGGGATAATCTTGATTTAAAAATTGTGTTTTAATTTTTGTTGTACAATTGCCCCAACGTTTGCTCTGAATAAGTTCCATTTTCCAATTTTTTCCCCTGTAAGTTTATAATATTGAAGAAATACAAAAACATAATGTTTCTAATGTCAACTAAATGTTTCCCCTCTCTTATGCAATTTTTTTTAAATGTTTTAAAATATCTGCTCTTAGGCAGACCACACACTATTACAAAAGGGACACATTGCTTTGAAGTCGGTAAAGAAACCGATGATTTCAGCCATCACCTATAATATTTAAATAACTAAGTGAATCACTTAATGTTATGTTTAAGTTTCGTTTTGTTATTTTAAGGGTTACAAATTTAGTAGGTTACTAACTGACTGAGAATCAACGTAGAGCTAAAACTATAGAAGCTAGAGACTTCAAATTTGGAAGGAACTTTCGACATATTATGTATGCATACACTATGAAAGGATTTTCTATAATTTCACCCTAAAGGGTTAAAATGGGGGTAAATTTTCTACTGTATTTTTCTATCCAAAAATGCATAGGCCTACCTGTCAGGTGTTTACACTTAACTATGAACACCTGGCATTTTCTACCTGAATGTCATAATAGAACAAATGTTACATGGCGGGAATTCCCAGTAAAACAATTTCTTTGTTTAAATCTTGAAAAGAACGAAGGCATGTAGACCCTCTTTGTACATGAGAGTCCCCTACAAACTGGAGTGTATTAACTGTAAAAAAGCAGAGCCTGATTTAGAAGACAGATCTTGGAGACACATAAATTTTTTTGTCTATAATCTTTAAAAAAAAAAGATATTTAAAATAAGTTATATGCACAAAATATATAGTTTCCTAAATACATATCTGAAAATGTTTCCTTAATCAAAATTTGCCCCCGACTGTATTTAAATTGTTATTCGAAGATCAAAATTTTCTAAGTGATATATAGAAGATGTTGCAATGTTATACAATTTTGCAATATGCAATTTTATATCGTAAGAAATTAGAAATTATATATTTTGTTTGAATGGATTTTGTAAAATGGTATAAAATGTTATTAGAAATAAATAAATTAAAAAAATAAAAAATGTTCAAAGTACGTCGAAAGTTAGTAAGGGATATACTGCACTGATAACATAATAACAATTGCACTATTGTATAGAATTGACATGTAAATTCATAATTTATTAACTAAATATTAGGATAAGATTCTTTAGCATTTATTGTAATACCTTGTTTTCATATCTTCTTAAAACAATTATATTTCACATTTTCATTCCGTTTAATCATAAAATATATAATTGTTGTGTATAATTTATTTTTGTCATATAATTATTTTTATTTGGCCATTTTTAGTGAATAGAAAATTTAAAATAAATTATTACGGTAATATGAATGGACTTATAAATTAAGATAACATTATTGTTGTAGCCTATTTTTAAAAACTTTATTATTTCATTAAAAATAATAGTAATTTTCTAGGATGCAAACAACTTCTTGCAATTCCCTCTACATCCAACTTTGTTATTAGTCAATTATTATGTTCGTTGATAATAATGATATTAACGTTTTATATATTATCACTAAAAAACAAGTTATTAAAATCCTTTGAGCTGTTTATCTGTTATATGTATTTCCGGTCAAAGGTGGAAGTGCACTTTCCGTAATATTTCATCATTATGAGTTTATAGTTTTTGACATATGACGTTTCAAAGTGACCCAAAAAAGTTCGCCAACCTCAATCAAGAAGTCGATAACCGAAAGTGCAAGGTTCGCTTAAAGTTAAGATATCTCAAAATTCTGATTTTATTATTTCCAAAACAGGGTTATTTAATTTTCTACGAGCGTTGGTTCGCGAGTTATCTTTAATGACACAGACCATTGTTATCGCTCTCGAGCGGTCGATAAACTAAAGTGCGAGGATCGCTTAAAACTAACATATTGGAGTTTGATTTTATATTTTATGGTATAAAGTGCATTTTGTGTTTTTATGTATTTTAAAATTTGTTGGGACCTTTTTATATACACATTCTGATTTCCTAATCTATTTTCTTTCTTTCTAAAACAGTTTCTAAGCCAATGATGAGTAAAGTTTGAACACATTGTTGAATTGTACGTTTTCATAAAGTATGTACAATATACTTTTGATTTTGCGTAGGCCCTATATGTTTAGGTTAAAAATTATTAACAAAATTTTTGATCATAAACATAAGTATTTTATTCATTAAATTGGAAAATTTTACCACTATGGAATTAATAGTTTTTGAGATATGACGTTTCAAAATGATCAGCCAAAAATGTTGCTAGATCGATTTCTCGAGAGTGAAATCTCAAAAAAAAAAAAGTTTTAAACGTTTTAAAACACTATTATTTAGACAAAACTCGTGTTCACCACTTCTGCAATGAAGAGTAAGCTTCTCACAATTGATAAAGAATCATCCGATGCTGAGGCTGTAGTGCCTGAAGAGTTACTTTCAAACAATGTCAAAACCAATGTTTATAATGTCACTAGTATAGAAAAAAAACAACGAAAATCTTCAGGAGTTAAAATAAAAGAATCATCTAAAGACAGGCCTGAAGCAGGTTATATAATTAATTTGTTATTGTTAGGTTATTTATTTCTATTGTGCAGACTATCTTGAGTCAAAATTTCAGTTTAAGAATTATTTTTAAACCCTTATTGTCGTGTAAGGAATGCAGTAGAAGAAGTAAATCGAAAATTTCAGTGTCCAAATTTAAGTGTAACTGATTTGGAAGGACTATTTAAGGGCTTAATTTGTAGCCTTATTATAAGAAAGGCGGCGGGGATTTGAATAGTTTTGGCAATTCTGTTTAAAATAAAAATCCTCTCAAGTTGATGAACCTGAGCTTCCACGGACACTACGTATTCCAAAAACGGTATGAAAACAATGAAGCATCATGATTTCAAGACTCAAAAAAATACTTCAAAGCATAATTTACAAAGTACAACTGTAGAATTCACTTTTTACTAATGTGATTAAAAACAGGAATATTTGATAGCTTTATTTAGTGCCCTATTAAAGTGCAAGTTTTTAATAAGCCTAATGCTAATTTTTGACATTATTCATAGGATTTCTCAATATTTACAGAATCAATGGAAAAGTAATAATAGGCATAATCTCCTTACAATTCACGATTTTATTTGTCAAGATAAAGTACATATTGATTCTAAAAACCCAATACAAATATTTTTAAATATTCTTGATGACGACCATATAAATAAAATTTATTTTGGAGGGAAATAAACAAACTGATGTTGTTCAAGGAAATCCTCAAGCAGTGAAAATAATAAGTATTTCAAAGCATGGCCCCAAAAGTGAAGAAAAAACCTTTCAATTGCGATAAACTTTCAGACAAACATTTGTGATACACAAACATTGTTAAATATTGATTTTGTTATTACTATTGTTTTTATTTACTAATTAACTTTCAATACTATATTTATTATAAACATTTATGATAACGGACTTTTGGTTGGGTTGTAAATGTTTATTTTTATTATAACTCAGCTGTAAGTGTTCACCGTAAATATTTCTTACCAGACAAATTGAAGTCACTTTAGTTGTCAAAACAGTGACAAGTGTATACAATGGGCGTATTCATCTGGAAAACCGGCTACCTAAAAGCTCTTGCACGCGTAAAAATTGCCTACCTGCCCTACTGCCGGACGGATCTTAAAAGGCTGTCAAAAACCCTTCACCTAAACACAACCGCTGGATCTCACTAAGATTTTTTATTTTTTTTATTATGTTGGAAGTCACTAGGCACTTCAGCCATTTAAGACTTTTTGTGCGCTTCCTTATCTTAGGCAATCCACTGTAGTTCTAAATCCTTCGTGAGTCTTAGAACTTGTGCAGCTAGGTCGTCTTCCTTTGTAGGTATGCCTGTGAGGCCGAAAATCTGTAATCTTCTTCTCTCCAGAGCTTCACAATACAAAAGTATGTGTTCTGCTGTGTCTTTATATTGGTTACACAGTCTACAGGTTGTCCTGCCTTGAGTTAGACCCATGGTGTTTAAGTGTTCCCTGAAAGCTCCATGACCAGTCATGAAGCTTGAGACTTTCCTTAGGTTGTTTCTATTCAATGATATTACATACCTAGAGAGTTTCTGATTCGGATTGTACAGCGACCCGTAGAGTTTTCCTCTAGAGGCCTCTCTCCAGCGGTTGAGAGTTTCCTGTTCGACCCATCGTCTCAGAGTGGTTCTTGCGACAGATTTACTGATACCACAAGCAGGTTCTGGTCCGATGAATGGAGTCTGTGCTCCCAACTTAGCCAGTTCATCAGCTTTCTCATTTCCCTCATAACCTCTGTGTCCAGGTATCCAGAATAGGCTTACCTGGTTTCGGGTCGAGAGTTGGACTAGAGCTTGATTACAATCCCACACTAATTTAGAGTTGAATTTGTGTGAACAAATAGCCTTCAAAGCGGCCTGACTGTCAGATCTGATTGTGATATGTTCGTCATCATATCCTCTTTCTAGACACAGTTGTGCGCAACCTAGTATGGCATAAACTTCGGCCTGAAATACCGTTGCATATCTACCTAGGGCAGTGCTTATTTCCACCCTAGGTGATTTACTGAAGATTCCTGCTCCGACTCCTTGGGCGGTGCGGGAGCCATCAGTGTAGAATTCTAAGCTCTTAGCTGTAGCCACTGTTCCTTCTATCATGTCCTCCTCGTGTGGAATACACATATCGAAGGGATGTGTCCATGAGATTTTATTAATCATATAATCTTGTCTCATAGTTAGAATTGAATCATAAGAGTTAAAAGTACAGATTGTGCCATGCCCCTTAGGCCACCGGCTATCTCTCCACATTCCAGAGCAATATACTCTGTATGCTGCCAGACTTGCTTCTGCTATGATGCTGAAGTTAATCGGGTCTATTACCAAGAGAGTTTCAAGAGCTGTAGTAGGTGTGCTTCTGAAAGCTCCTGAGATGCATAGACAGGCCAACCTTTGTATACTCATTAGCCTGTTAGTTGTAACGGTTTGGAGAGCTTTTGTCCACCTCACCAGCGATCCATACTGAAGTTGTGGTTTAACCACTGCTTCATATAGCCATCTAATCATGGCTGGACGAAGTCCCCAGTTCTTTCCCAAAAGGCGTTTACAACTCATTAAAGATTTTGTAGCTTTTTGGATACTATGTTCTACGTGTTTGTTCCAAGTAAGTCTTTTATCTAGTATTACCCCTAGATATTTGACCTCTTCTGATAGGCGCAAACGTGTTCCTCCTAGACTGATATCAATGTTATCTAGTTTGATTCTCCTTGTAAAGGGTACTATGATGGCCTTTTCCGGATTTATGGCCAGGCCCTCATCCCTGCACCAGTTGTGAATTATCCTCAGAGCTCTGTTCATTAGGTCTGATATTATGTTAGTATGTTTACCTTTAATTATCACGACAATGTCATCTGCGTAACTTTGCGTGTAGTATCCCATATTATTTAATTTTGTAATTAGGGAATCTACTACCATATTCCACAGTAGAGGAGAAAGTATACCACCTTGAGGGGTACCTTTAATGGCGGACACATAAAGTTCCTCGCCATACTGGATTGCTCGGATGGTTCTACTACTGAGCAATGACCTGAGCCAATTGCAGGTGGTCATATCCAGTCCTCGGGTTTCAGCTGCAGTAACAATTGACTTATAAGCCGTATTATCAAAGGCGCCCTGAATATCAATAAATGCTCCAAGAGCCATATCTTTAGACGCTAACGAGTCCTCAATCCTGCTAACTAGCTGATGCAGTGCTGTTTCGCAGGATTTTCCTGACTGATATGCGAATTGGTTACAATGATTGGGGTTAACTGATATTACCTCATTTTGTATGTGAACTTGTAACACTCTCTCCATAGTCTTCAATAGAAAGGATGATAAGCAGATTGGACGAAACGACTTGGGGTCTATATAATTACCCTTGCCAGGTTTCGGAATAAATACTACCCTGCTAAGTGTCCAGTAAGACGGCACGTAACCTAGGGCCATACTAGCTCTGAAAACCTCGCATAGAAGAGTGTGTAGAGAGTCTGGAGCCTTTTGTAACAAGGCAGGAAATATTCCATCCTCTCCAGGTGATTTAAATGGGCTGAATTTATGTATCGCCCATTTGACCTTATTGGTCGTTATGATTTTTCTAGCAATTTGCCAGTCTGCTCGTGAGGCTCTTACATGTCTCCGATTCTGCTCTGGCTCTAGATGAGCCACAAGTTTACAATCTGGAAAGTGTGCTTGAAGCAAAACTTTCAATGTTTCTAATCCAGAGGTTGTCAGTCCTCCCTCCCGGCTCTTGAGAGAACCAGTCGGGCAGACCGACCCCTTCGAAATAACCTTGTATATACGGGAGACTGATTTAGTATTGTCTATCTCCCCGCAAAATTTTCTCCAAGAAGTTCTTTTAGACCTTCTTAGGAGTAGATTGTATTCGGTGAGGGATGTATAATATTTCTCCCATTGTCCGCTTCGTTTAGCACCATTAAATAATCGCCTTGTTTGTTTTTTTCTTCCTCTCCAGATCCTCGTTCCACCATACCACACCTCTCCGATTGGATCGGGATTGGACAGGACAGTTATCGAAATATGAGTCCATGATAGCTTCTTGTAAGTTACAGGTCACGGACTCAATATCATTTATATCTCTAATTAATGTATTTAGGGAAGCCAGCTTACATTTTAACTCCTGGTGATAGGAGTTCCAATCTGTTCTCCTAGGTTTCCTAAACCTGTCCTCATCTGAAGCAAAGTTTAGTTGCCACATAATGTGACAGTGGTCCGAGGAAGATACGTAGTCTGATACGTGCCATTCACTAATAAAGGATCCCACGTATTCAGTAGCTATTGTAATGTCAATGACCTCCTCACGTAATCTATTTCTGAAAGTAGGCTTATCACCGACATTAACTATCAGTAAATTATTACTGTTAAGGAAATCTAATAATGACTCACCTCTCGCGTTGGTGTTACTAGATCCCCATGCTTCGTGGTGTGAGTTGGAGTCTATGCCCGCAAGGAACTGCTCCTTCTTCCGCCTGACGAAGTCGATCACACTTTCTAGTTCCCTAGAAGGTAGAAGGTCTCTCGCATCATACGGAAGGTATACTGAGCTAACAATAATGCTCCTTCTACCATCCGTATGTGCGAGAGTGATTTTCACCGTTGTGATGTCTCTGGAACAGAAATCAATCAACGGTAAGCAGGGCAAATGTGTCTTTACCACAATACAGGTTCGCCAATTAGTAATAGAACAATTAAAAATAAGCTTACCTTTGCTGTTACCTAGTCCTCTGATCTGTCCTCCGCTTATCCATGGTTCTTGGATCAGGGCTAGGTCAATGTTTTCAGAGAGAAACCTCTGACAGAAGACTGCAGAAGCAGCCATACTGTGATGTAGATTGCACTGGAGTATCCTCAGAGGCATTCTCGAGTACCTTCTCTTTACTTTGCTTCTGGAGGATGGTAAATGTAGTCTTTCCAAATCCCAGATGAGCTCTCATGTCTGTCGCTTTCAAAGCTTTCAGAGACGAGTCGTCTATTAGGGCTACGATAGTCTACCCATTGTCAGTTTTACTGGAAATGATGATCTTCCACTCCTCTATCTTGAGGGACTTGTTTTGTTTGCCAAGCACTTCCAGGACTTTGGACGGATCTACCTTTGAGTAGACTTTAGGTGCTTTAAAAATCACCTTGGTCACCCGCAGGATGTGTCCTTCCTAGGTCCTGTCCGTAACTTGGCATTCTCCCAAGGTTGTAATTTGGGAACAACCTGTTCCAGCCATTTCCGGGTGTGGTCATTAGCACACACAAATATACATGCTGATGTCTCTAGGTAGGTAGCATTGAACTGAGGGAATTCTCCATGTTCAAGGATATTAAATTCCAGTGACAGGGAAGTCTCCAATTTTTCCAGTGTCTCTCCAGTTAATCTTTTCTCTGGATAGTCCTCTGGAACTACCGCCATCTTGATAGATGTCAGCATCTCCTTGTATTTACCTTGAGTCAGCTGTTCGGTGACTGCTGCTCTCGGTTTTTTACATTCGCTCTCTGTAGGAGGAGTGCTACCACTCGAGCGAGCTCTCTTGGTGCCGCTGGTGGCTGCTTTTCCTGCCTCTGAGTGTTGTGTGGAGGATTTGGGTTTCCTCCACAATTTAGGATTCCAAGCAATTCCTTGCTCAGCAAGTCTTGCTCTGAACGCCTTTTTCCTTTCCGCTGTGGTCATTCTGACCTTAAGACCTTCCAGCTTCTGGGCTGTCTTGTCCAAATCGTCCTGGGAGGACTGTTCGTTCTCCCCCAGTAGCATTTTCTCCACATCTATTGGGATGGGTTCTGCTGGACGGCTCTTAGGCCCTTCCGAGGTACTAGGAGTAGCTGCTCTAATGGCTACTTCTCCCAGTGTTTGAGCAGAAGATAACTCTAGGTCATCTTCTGATTTTAAGTTTTTGTTTTTTGTAGAATTCATAAAGTTCCCACAAGTATTTTCATTTTAAACAAGTGGCTGATTACTGTGAGATGGTGCCAGTACCTCACAGGCTCCGTTTGATATACTTTACCCTGTATAATCCATCCATCGGCACGGATTAATGTAAGACACCTGACACCTTGGATTGGGGGATATTTATTGACCTCCCGGTCTAGATCCGCTGTGTTTAGTAAAAGCAGGGTCACCTCGTGCAGGATGCGGGTCTTCGCTCGCGCACAGCGGTCCTGAGGGTAGCGTCCTCGGATGTGTATGTGTTAGCAACATCCTCTACTACCCCCCTGGGACTATTCATCTAGCCCCTTAACCCCATCTCTATTTGTTTTAAAAAATGCGGCAAAATAAAAACTAAAAGGAAATCCGTATTTGTGCAAACGTGCATGAAAAAAGTGAAATTTATTACTTTTCTATTTTTCTTATTTTTGGTGGATCTCGAGAGAGTGGATATAACTCCAGATCTCCGGTTGGCCTATAAACGTGTATGTGTGTGTGTTTCATTTTTTATTATTATCGGCTACCGGGTCTATAGAAAGCCGTTTTTGTCAACAAAAGTAGATGGTTTGTTACTAAACAAAAAGTGATCAGAGTGAATGAAACTTTCTTCCATATGGTTTTACTAAATAAGAACTTTAACAATGATGATGATGATACAGCAACGGCAACAGCAATAATAATAAGAAACAGCCGGACTTGTTTGACTAATTAACTGTGTCACTACCAATGACTTGAATCCCCACAACAGTGTGTGTTTCACTTTTTATTATTATCGGCTACCGGGTCTATAGAAAGCCGTTTTTGTCAACAAAAGTAGATGGTTTGTTAATAAACAAAAAGTGATCAGAGTGAATGAAACTTTCTTCCATATGGTTTTACTAAATAAGAACTTTAACAATGATGATGATGATACAGCAACGGCAACAGCAATAATAATAAGAAACAGCCGGACTTGTTTGACTAATTAACTGTGTCACTACCAATGACTTGAATCCCCACAACAGTGTGTATTTTTTTATGTCCAAATTACTAGATGAGTAGTTCACTCAGTTTTAATGCTGTAAATATTGTTTCTTTTATTGTTTTTTTAAAATAATAATAATAATAATAATAATGGTAAAATAAAGGTTTCTATAAAGGGTTAAATGTATAATATTTACAGAATGTAAGAAAGATATTGATAATGGCTTTCAACTGTAAAATAGACAGTGAATTGACACAGGAGGAAAAACAAACCATGTGACAACGTCACATTACTCTCTCCTTACCAAGCGGTAGTGAGTCATAACTAGACATTCAAAGTCATTACAGTAGTTTTATTATTTTTTAAATTTGTTACTACATAATTTTGTTTGTTCGAATTTCTATAACTAACTATAAATGTATATCTAGACAATCTTAAAACTAACCCCTCCCTTCCACAACCATGAAATGTCAACCGATTCTCACTTTATAGAACACTCGTTTATTTTTTGTTCAATATAATAAATGTGTTGGAAATTGTCCCTTTCCTGTTCAAAAATATTTTGTTTTTAGTTTAATCCTTGGTGTTGTGGACAACTACTGAAGAAATTAAGTTTTCAGATTTTTGTTTATTACTCCTATGAGCTAGAGTGAAAATATAAATACTATTTTGTTTGTCATTAAAAAAGAAAACTTGATAGTCTCTTGTAATTGTTTTATAAAGTTAACAAGTTTTCGAGATATCAACTTTTAACATATTTAAATGGCAATTATTTTGAAAACATGTATAAAATTTTACATGAAAAATGCGTATACCAAATCTGAACTAAATATCCTATCTAATTTCCAAAGTTATAATGTTATTTTGTAAAAAAAAAAAAAAAAAAAAAAAAGAAGAAGAAGAAAAAAGTGTATATACGGAAACTAAGGAATTTGGCATGGATTCATGTATATTTGTACGTACATAATCAGATACTGAAGTTTGATTGAGTAATTTCAACATATTAACATATTTGTCACAAACATTTTACAAATGATTGGATGAGTTCGATACAATAGTCAAAGAATTCGGATGATATTTAACCGATTTTTTAATTAACACTTTAATAATATTTACCGTTAGTTATTTATCCGATTTTTATACAATTTTGTTCGAATACTATACTTAGAATATTTTAATTAATTATATTACCCAAACAAATTGAGAAATGGGAAAGGTTTTGAAACAATTTTTGGCATTTCAAAACTCGGCGAATTAAGTAGAGCGCGTAATTTTTGTTCAATTTTCATCAAATTGAACTGCAGTTTTTTTTTCTAATTTGAAATCAATTTTGCCAGTAATAAAGAATATATATATAAAGTCAAAGATGCTTTTAGAATATGTTTAACCAATATTATGCAATTTCAGCTATGCAATATTCTTAAATTTCAATTTGACATTAATTCATGTCAGCAGGAGAGCCACATGACATAGATTTTGTTTAATTATTGAAGAAACCACCAATACTTCAAAAAGGATTTAAAAGACTATACTTTTTCATATAAAAAACATTATAATTTATAAACATTGGTTATTTTAAAACTTATAAAGACATAATTACTATATATTATTAATTTCACTTTCGTTTTAATAATTGATATACAAATAATCAATGCTGGATTTAGCTAATGTGAGGCCCCTGGCCAAGCGAAATAATTATACTGATTATTCCATTTCATTTAACCTCCCCCAATAAAAAAGATCAGAAAAAAATAATTTAAATTTTCTAAAGTTTTTTATTATCAAAATACTGATTAATTTATTTTACATTTTCCGTATGTTACTAGCAATGAAATTATTAGGTTTTACAATTTTCCGCACTATAGAGTAGACTTGATTTACAAAAAAAGTTTGTAAAATTAAAATTAAAAAAGATATTGTTGTGAGGTTTTCTTGTTCTAAATAAATTATTATTATCCGTAAAGAAATGTATTGCAATTTAGATTACTGTATATTTCATTTACATTTACAATGAGTAACAAAAATGATGCCCTTATTCATACAATTTTAACCAATAAATGTTATAGAGGAAATTACAATTTCTGTTTTACACTAGAACACCCCATAATATATATCTCCTACTACTAACTGTATCTCTCAATTTGAATTGCCCAATCAGAATGCAAAAGCCCATAACACGATTCCCTAGCTATAACCTTTATTTCTTTTGCAAGAGAGAGTCTTGTGTTCAGCGCAGCCCTGGTGGTTGCTCTTTCAAAATAGGAGAATTGTCACAAACCCCATTATGATGTGGATATTTTAAGAATCTCGATTTTCATCATTATAATATACAAAATACAAACCAAGACCATTTTATTGATTTTCAGTACAATCTCATTATCGGGATATCCCTGCAACACACCATAGCCTCACAACTTGTGTAGACTATGAATGAGTAAGCCCACAAAGGTAGCACTTGTAGTTCTTTATCAATTATATAAAATTTATAATTTTAAAAAATTAAAAAAATTAACGTAAATAGAACAAGCTTCATATACACAATGTAATGAACAAAATGAAAAAGTAAATCTTATATAAATCTAATGATAAATACAACTAAATAATATGTTTTACATGTATAATGGACCAAAGAATTTAAAACTTGTAATACATTATACACAAAATGATCAACTAGAATTTATAGGAAGTACAAATAAATTCAAAATTGTGAGAAACTTTACCAGTTATGATTAACTATAAAATGTAACTTGACTCACAGTTATCTGCCAAATTTTGTTAGGGCTCAGAAGAGCTTCTTTGGTGGAATCATTACATAGAAAGCAGACCCAATTTT
The DNA here is from genome assembly GCA_963513935.1 of Aphrophora alni. NCBI lineage: Eukaryota > Metazoa > Arthropoda > Insecta > Hemiptera > Aphrophoridae > Aphrophora > Aphrophora alni. Next base: position 53,924,791 of record OY740765.1, on the reverse strand, counting down.
CACCATCAATAATGGAAGCATGAACTTCATCACCCCAGAACATTTTGATACAGTGAAAACAAAAAACTCTGAAAAAAAAAATTGTGTAAGAAATAATTTACTATGATTCTAAAAATAATATTTAAACACGAAATAAATATAGACTTTGTTCAGAAATAACAATTATGTAATGTTATCTTAAACAAAATTATCTTGAATGTGTCTCAATACAATTATATATAAATTGGAAGATCATACTTTGTATACACAATTTTTAGCAAGTAACATTTTCATCCATGAAATGTATATTACTTAAAAACCGAATAGCTAACAAATTATGGGAAAATAGTATGTTTGCTTACATTTGCATATTTGTCCTCCTGTACTTTACACAATTCCAATTACCAAAAGCTTTTATTTTTTAATACTTACAACAATTATAGATCAATTCTGCATAATTTTTTCCAACACTTTTCATTTCGTTAAAAAAAAAAAAGATCAAATTTCTAATTTTATACAACTCTTGTTGAGCGTGATCAGAAAGAGAAATGAAAGATATACTATTATCTTAGATGTAATCTTTTAAAAGTATAATACAAAGACGATCTGTAACTCCGTACTTTTCTTATTCACGTAACAATTGTATTGTGCATGTGAAAAGTTGTATGTACTCATACATTTTTATAATATTATGTCAATATAATGTTTAAAGCATATACAATTAATATTTTACCTGCAAGTAAGTGTCCTGCAATTAATATAGAACAAGTAAGACTAGGTAAATAATTTTATTTACTTAAATTATTAAAATTTGTATTTATAAATAATTTGTGCTTTCATGTATAATAGATAAAATATTTAAATTAAACCATTTAACTTAACCTAATTTGTCCTAGATAACAAATATTTGTTTGTAGGAAATAACCTCTTACCAATATTTTCTAATATGTGATGTGTAAAAAACTTCACACATGCATACACAGTCCTATTACATATAAATAAAGAAAATTACATGCAAAATACATGTGTACTACATTTAATGGGGTTTGTTAAAAATAATATCTTTTTATTCATTATAGAACAGCTAAAGTACACTCTGGTATAAATAGGCCGTTTGGGGTTTATTAAATAATAATTAATAGATGGTTCAGTTAACTATACTTTTAATATAATAATATCAATCTCTAAATCCCTAATAACAACTTGATACATTTATTTTGATATAGTGGTTATGTAAGCTCTTTACAACTAAAACAACAGTTTTAGATCACTTAACTTAATTACAAAGGTTTAATTATTACCTTTAATCCAGAGTGAAAAGAATGTTGTTACCAGAAGTTAATTAAATTCAATCAAGCTCTTTCCATATAGGCTGATTTATGCAAAGTTAATATTGACTTTGGGCAGAGGGCAACTCAGGCAACTTATTACAGGACACTGTGGTGTGAGAATATACTTGTATAGAATAAGAGTACACCATGAGGAAACAGTGTACAGACTATGCGGATTATATGAAGAAACCGCAGGCCACATAATCTATGATTGCGAGATTCCACCCGCCAGGGCATAGGTCTTTTGGTTTCCAAACTTCTGGTGAACTCACATTGGACAAACTAGTGAGTAAACTATCATAACTTGTAGAGGGGACTAATCTACTGAACTAAAATTAAGAGGCTTGATTGCACAATAGGTCAATGATCATGGTGCCAAGGGTTATTTAACCCTTACCTCTTCCTTCAATCCCTCTATCTACTCAATTACAAATCTGTTTAGCAATAATTTAATATATTTCACAATAATCACAACTGTAATACATAGTTCGGCCAATTAGAAATGTTTGTGCATAACTACTGGTAGTGATTACACTAGCAGTAATTAGTCCCAGTTCCAAAGTTTAAACTTCAAAAACACAAATAATTCTCTCTTACATGCAATTTGGGTACATTAGTTTGTGTTTCTAAAGTTTAAATTTCACTAAATGTTATCAAATTTTGTAGAACCAATGAACAAATTTGATTTTGGAAACATTACACATGTCTAAATATTGACAGATGATATTGTAATTCATAATGACCAGTATTAAACCTGAAAGAATCCAAGTGCTTAATTACTTACAAAAGTAAAGTAAATAGAGTTTATATTTAAATATGGCTATTAATTAATGAGTATTAGATTTTTCATTTGTTAGATTGATATATTGGTATTAATAACAATAAAAATCTTGTTTACAGTACCTGCCACAGTTTTTCTGGTCACAAATAAACATTTTGCCAGTTTGTGCACAAACAGCACAGTATATCTGAAACAAAGTTCATTCAACAGTACATTGCAAAGAAACCATGACTGACACATGAAATCCTCCCCATAAATATGTAATTTATTGTTTAACCATATATGTGGTATACATTGAGACACTTATATCTTAAGCTTTTTAAAAGTCTGCTATATTTGTACATTAAACAATTTGTAGGTTAAAATACAAATGGTCATTAACCTTTTCAAGATTGGCCATTTAGTCATGGAAGTTTCAAGATTCCATTAAGTTCATGGAAATAAATATTACCAGGCTGTTTTCTGTTATTTTATACCTTTGAAAAAATGTTAAAACTTTTGTCCATTCCAGCATTTTGTTGCAACTTCCTGTTAATAATTTTCTTATGCAATGCTTAATATTATAATATATAAACATACCATTTACATGTTTGTACTCTTAAATATGTAAATGAGTACTTATGCTAAAATAAAATAAAACATACCAGTTTACCTTTTTATCAAAACCTAATTTTGGCATGGAAACCAGCAAAAAATTCTTCTTCTAGTAGTTTTGATTAATTAAAGAGTTTCACATCACTATTGCAAGAAATAATTTTAAAAAAATCTGTTTTCCAATAGCTTTGATAAATTTACAAAAAAGAACAATTTTACTTGTAATCATGCATTTGTTTTAGTAATCCAATATTGTTACTGTTTTCTGTTGGTTTCCTTTCTTGCTTTTTTTTTCTGTTGCTTAATTATCTTTAATTTATGACCACTAGACTAATGAAGTAAGTAAGTAAGTAGCACATGAAAAATGCAACATCATCAACCAGATTCGAACTTTCGTAATTTTTTGACGGTTCACTAATCCCAACTGCTGAGAGATTAACAAGTGCTCTTCCAATTGATAAGAAAAGTATACAGTGTGTATAATGAGAAACGTATCATGTAAACATTATCTAACGTCACAGTAGATAGCCTTAATATGTAATCATTTCATTGGCCAATATTAAAAAAAAAAAAAAAAAAAAATCACTTCAAATAAAAAACAACAACTGTAGAAACTTCAATAATCAAATGAAAGAAAATACATTGAATAGTCATCAAACTATAAAGAAGCTAAATATAGAAATTTGTTAGTTAGACTACAGAGGAAGATAGCAATTAGGCCAATCAGTGCTTATAGGACTATGGAGACAAATGCAGTAACTACAGAGGTGTAAGGTGTAGGGTAACACAACTCGTTAATGATTTTAAGTAAGAATCACTAGCTATGTAGAAACTAAGATGGTTGATTGGATAAAAGTGCAGTAACTGGAGTAAAAAAGTGATCTCTGATCTGAGAATATGAGTTCGCCAGGGGTATGGAGAAGTTAACTACCATATTACACAATTGCTTACTGGGCATGAGGAGATTGGACGTTTTCTGCACACGTTTAAATTAAGGAATTACTCCAATTGAATATATTTTCGGGATATTGATGCTGCGGAGCACACGTTCTTCTACTGCATGAGGTGGTAGCCACAAAGGGAGGATTGGAGGGTTTTGCTGGACTATATTATGGTGATGAGTCACATAATTTGTTTTGCTAAATACAAAACAATTTTGGCAAACAGTATCAAAATTTATAACATCTGTATCAAATTAGAAAGAGTCGGAGAATAGGATAACACAGGAATGATATAGAGAAGCAGCAAAAGTTAACACAGACTGAACCTAAGGAACATGGAGACATTGCCTTAGCCTTAAGTAATGTATAAATGGCCAGGGTGAGATTTTTGTGAAGATATTAAAAAGAAATTGTTTAGGCATGTGTTTATATCATTGAAATTTTTCCAAGTGAACTGTTTAAGGTTACACAGATTTGTGCATGTACAAAAGTTATCTGTTTCACATACAAAACCTACCATATCAATAACAGCAACTTATTATAAGCAACTTATTATAAACAATATAGCCATATAAAATATTTATATAAAAATTTAACCTAACCTTTTACAGTGTGTATGTTGCAATTATAAATAAAAGAACTTTATTATGAACAGAGAACACACATAAATGGATACAGGATTGATCCCACATTATCAACTTGTTATAGAATAATGGTTGCTGGACCTGCAGACATTTTATATCCTATAACACTACTAAGCTATATTAGATGATTTACTAGTCATTAAATTAATTAGGTTTTTCTTTTTAATATGTTATTTTTATCTATTTTTAAATGTTCATATTAATATCTTTTTAATATATACTTATAATATAAATTTTACTTACATGAATATTGTCCTCTCCAATAGTGTATATAGTATACTTAACTCTCTCCTGAAAACATTAATTTTCATCTATAACTAAATGGAAAAGAAATATGTTCAAATTTTCTACACTAGGTATGCAATAATACTATAGTGTGAGCAACTTAAATCCAGCCCACTGAAGATAGCCTGCCCCAACAGTCAATAATGCAGCTACACATTTTTGGATTTTATCAATGAGATAATGAAATGTAAAATGCAAATAAAATACTTACAAGCAACAAATGAATTTTTGTGTTATAGTAATCATGTTGAGAGACACCCAATGCAAAACAGTAAAAGTCAATGACTATGATAACACATTGAATATTTGCCTTTAATTCATCCAAATGGGGATTTGTTTCTGTAACCTTCTATAAACTGTACCCTTTGAGAAGCAAAATAGAACATGCAGGCAACAGATCTATAAACAGAAGCCTCTGAGGGACAAGATATATGACATATCAAAATGTTTAATCTCCATGTTGTCGAAAGAATCAGTGTATTCATGCTCACCTGAATCAGTTAACTGAACATCAAATTTTTCAAAAATTCAGGAGTATACTTCTGTAACAACAACAAATAATGGCCCAAAGTTACTATTACTTCATACAGGATACCTTAAACCTGTTTTTATTGTGATGTGGTTCATTAAGCAATTGATATGGGATTTTTGTGGACCAATATCTGGTGATTTTTGTAAGTCGACATACCTAGAAAGATACTTCAAAAGTCACAAAATACAGGATCATCTCTCATCAGTGATTTTATTTAGTTTTTTTTTAAACATTTTGTTTTGTCTACTTCCTTCAACTGTTGAATACATAAGACTTACATAATATATTCTCAAATTTAAAGAATTAAATATTTATTATGGCCTCCCTAGTCCTAACAGAATGTGGCTTAGTCACAGATCCTGTAGTATGCCATTTTTTAACCAAATCTTTAATATTAATCTTCGCTGGAATGCTTGCATTAACAAACTTATCAACGAATATTTTTCTTGTTTCCTTGAAGGATCCTGAATGATCAATAGCTCTGACTATTTTAATATTTTTTCCCAGAGAATAGACTACTTTAGAATAACTCAACCACTACACTAAACATACTGAAGCATTAACAATGTTCAACTGACAGCAATAATAATACAAAATACCAATATTAGTGCTAGAAATAGTAAGCTCTATAGTCGTGGGGTATTACACAATCACAGGGCCAGTTTTAAGTGGCTCGCCCTGTAGTACAACATGCAGCTGTCATAATGTAATGTGATAATATATTGTCATGCATGAAGATTTAAAACTAGAAATAAACAATTGTTGCTAGAGCTTCATTTAGGTCCAATCTTGCACTGTTGTTCTGAGGTACAACTGGTGAATCTAGGAAACTATGCACACATTCTTTAAATATATTAACTTCATAAAAAATATATCATGCTCAATTTCTTATTAAAATATAACTATTTATAAATTTTAGCCTGATTGAGAGTTTTTCTTACAAAAGGTGTATGTTTAACAAACTCTGACGATTATATCAACAATTTATATTAAAACTATAAAACTGACCTACACGGTTTATTCAATCTATATCTATATAACCCAAATACCACTGACTGACTGATCACAATTCCTCATAAACTACTGAATAGATTGCAATGAAGCTTGGAATGTAGCTTCCTCATAGGTCGTCGGTGCTCACTAAGAAATCTTTTGAAATTTTTTGCGTTTAAGCATGTTAAAAAAAAAGCCGAACTTTTCACTAAATTTCAGGAATAAAAATGTGTAAAGAGCTGAGACTGATTACATTCCTTCATTTCACATGCTTGAGGCTCACGGTATACAAAGCAAAAATGTAATTTTTTTTTAGGTAAAAATCGGCCTTAAACACAAGATTAAAATATATTACAAAAACAAAATGGTAGCTGGCTATTCTTATTGACCAATGTAGTGACTGCTTTTAGCTGATTGGTTTTGAAATGTTTATGGTCATTCTCATTGGTTTTTATACCTTTTTGTTTCAGTTTTTACATAAATGTGTATTTCTTTTAATTAAAGTTATTACATAAATGTAAAAAATATCATTATTTGTATGTTGGTCTGTAGGTTGATTCAGTAAAAAACGGTAGTACTGTATGAGCTATTAACGTTCACGGTTCCGTATAAATAATGTAACTGTTGGTCTACGCTATGTGAGAAATGGTAATAAAGATTGCATTAAGTTGAAAGTCAGGTACAATACACGTATTAACATTATAGTACAACTAACACAACAGTACTGCAAACTACTGATATCAAGTGATAGCCACTGTGCCCGAGTTGTGCCGGTTCATATGAGGAGAAGGAGCAAAGATAGTGACCACAATGACATGATCAGATCAGTCCAGTCGCAACCTCGCTACTGTACACTTGCCTGCGTCAATCTGCTTTTACCAGCACATTTAATAATTCTGATTCTATAAGATAAAATTGATACATTGTATAAATATCTGATTTTTTTTACAGTGTTCAACCTTCTGTTGTTGAAGTGATCTACTTCAATTACGAACCCCTTTTAGTTTATCGACCAAGTATTGTTCTTTATTATTTTTACATACTTAACTAGAAACCCATACTTCACTTAATCCACAAAAACTGACAACACCCGTTATAAGTGAAGTTTAGTATGTTTTCGTGTTAATAAGTTTGCATGTTTTATTTTTATCTACTTTCAGATAAACTTGAAAATTCTTTTACCATTCAGGAAATCACAGAATCCCTTTTCAGTTTAATAGTACAATAGTTCTTTATTTTTTATAGATTTTTCGAGTAATAATAAGGCTTACTAAAACCTTCACTCCTAAATAAGGCACTTAATTTTCACCCTTCGTTTTCTACATATTTTTCCTTTTTCTCTTATTCTTTGTACAACTTACAATGGAACATATATCCATTGATGGTGTAGTGGTTCCTCACCAAGTAGTTGGATCACACAACAGAAGATGGATCATGTTTCTTTTACTCACAAGCTCATGGTTTGCAGGGCAGTGTCCTACAGCACATTTACAACAAATGGTGATGGTTCAAACCGTATACCATGTTGCCATGTGGAACCACACATTACAGAACTAAGGCACAATATCAATCTGAAATGTCACTTCACACCACATATGTTAATTGCAGTGAAGTCATGGCTGCTGATGAAATTTACCTTTATGATATTCAGGTGTATCGAGATGGTGTTGATCATGAGGTTTGGGGGGCCTGGTGAGGGGAAGCCAGTTATTAGAATGAAGTGTTCAGGCCCTATTATGGTGCCACATTTTGAATCAATCATTCCAGTAGATGAAGTGCATATGCCTCATGAATAACAATTGTCCCTGCAGGAATGGGTTCCTTTAGTTACAGTCAAAAACAGAGTTGATTTTATTCCTGAGTGCACAACTTCTGCAACTGGCTCCCAAGACTCATTGTCACCAACAACTGCTGCTGAAAGCTTTAATGAAGGGCCCGATTATTTAACCGATACCCCGGTCAACTCTGATGAAAGTGTAGTAGTTCCTACCTGAGAGAAGTGATGAAAAAGCAAATGTTGTGCCAATTTTAGTGACTCCAGCAGAAGAAAAAGACACAAGGAAGTGGTAAAAAATAATTCACAAAAAACCCTAAGGAGCATAGAGTAGCAGTTAAAAAAATATAATGTAAATCATACATAGAGATTAAGTTAAAAAATACAATGATAAACATCCAGAAGTTCATAGAGTTTCAGTTAAGAAATACAATCAAAAACATCCAGAGGTCAATAGAGCTTCAGTTGAGAAACACAATGAAAGAAACCCTGAAGTTGTAAGCATGGGACATCCTTCAACCAATAAAAAATATAAATATTAAAATTATTATAAATATAAGGATGTTGATTATGTAATTAATTAAGAAACTATTATTTAGAATTAGAGATTACTCAAAAAGACTATGAATACCGTGGATAAGATTTAAACTCAAAATGCGCACGTTGGTTGAATATGTGATAACCCTCTAGGATAGTATTGAGAAAGTTAAAGCAACTCAAAAACTACGGGTCTTAGTTAGAACAGAACTATCTCGTGACATATATCCCAAGATGCATTTGGAGTTGGCGTTACCTGCTCAGCAAGAAGGACAAAAGCTTGGCTTCACCCCAGTCTAATAAGAGAAGTCAGAGAAGTAAGACTGCGTCAAGAATGTAACATTTTAAGTAGTTGTTGCATATCAAAAAAAAGTGTTGTGAAGTAACAATAAAAGCAATGCTTTGTGTGATAAATGTAATTTACAAAATGGTATCACGTGAGTAAGGATGAACAAGTATTCATATTTAAAAAATAAAATGAGTAATCATGATTAAAACTTTTCAAAACGAACTTTATTTGAAGAACTTGCATTTACACAATTTGATTAAAATGTTAGATTAAGTTATAAATTTGTGTTGGTATATAAAGAGTAATTTCAATTATAAAAAACAATAATTCATAATGTTTGTAACTTATAAATATATGGAGATTAAAAAGAAAGGTTTCCATTAACAAATTATGACTGGCTAACTTCATTGTGTATAAACCACTGTCCCGTGTCACATAAAATCAACCTGTAAGTACAGATCAGAGATTGAACCTTGTCTCTTTTCACATAATAGTAGAGTCACCTTTTGAAATAAAATAAAATAATACAGAAGAAGTTGTAAAATAAAAGTTAGATTCACATGCTTGCAAAATGGCGTCCAACCACAGAATGGACGCCTAACTTATAAAGTTAAGTTTTTTTTTGTTTTCTTCAAAAGTTGCCCCTAGTGTTTTTATAAATTAAATTCAATTCAAGTTGTAAGTAAGCCGGAGCAACTTACAAAGTGAACCGAGCTTCTGTTTCAAAGTACAACGAAAGAAGAAGACTAATTCATTGGAAAGTGAAATGTCTGTCAGGCTTTAAATAAGACTGGACTACAGATTACAGTAATGAGAAGGTTTTGCAATATCCACTTATGCTCTGCAGTGGGGAAGATGGCTATTATATTGCCATTCCGCAGTGTGATCTAAACACTGAAACCCCTCTAAATAAAACTGAATCAGCTTCAGACTTTTACTCATTCCACATAATAAAGAGAGATAGCCAGCACAACTATTTGGTACTTTTCGCAGTCTCCTGTATCAGTTTATGGTCGACATGTAACCCTAAATGGACCGAAATACAAGAAGCATTAAGTGCCAGACGAAAGCCTCAGGACGAACACGATATTATTGATAGAATATTTCATGTTAAATTAAAGAAAATGATGCAAATCTTGACAAAAAGCAATGTTTACGGGCCAACAAGGTGTTACACGTTCATTGTGTAATGGCAAAAAAGAGGGTTGTCACACATGCACATACTGCTCTCGTTGCAGAATATAATCATGCCAAACCAAATTGACAGCATAATTAGTGAAGAAATCCCTGATCCTGAAGTCGACCCTGCCCTTCAAGATATTGTTAAGTCCCGCCCTGTATGGTAACAGCTCATGTACTGAGAGATATCCGTGCCCTCTATCAAAGGAGACTCAGACTGCAGATGACGGTTACCCCCATCATCGTCAACAGTCTTCAGCAGATGGTGGCTTCAAAGCCAATTTCAAAGGAGTTGACCTTGACAACCAGTTGGTGGTACCTTACAATCCTGTTCTTTCCTGCTTTTTCTAAGCACATATAAATGTTGAACTGTGCAACTCTGTCAAGTCGATAAAGTATATTTGTAAATATGGGAACAAAGGAAGTGATCAGGCAGCGATTCGGTTGGAAAATGAGTGGGAAGAGGTCTCCAAGTATGAATCAGGCTGCTATATCAGTAGTTCCAAAGCTGCTTGGTATATTTTCTGTTTTCCAGTACATGAAAGGTACCCACCAGTAGTGCAGTTGGCAGTCGACCTTTAGAACGGCCAAAGAGTATTTTTCACTTTTGATAATCTTCTAGATAGATTCAACATCCAACAAAAACTACATTAACAGTATTCTTTGAACTCTGCATAATCAATTTCTTTACCAGAAGTCTTCTTTACTGTGAAGTTCCAACATACTATGTATAGGAAAATAACCAGTTTGCATATGATAGCAAAGAAAAGGCATTCCAGGATATGCAGGAGTAAAGAAAGATTACGTACTTGGGAGGGTATACACTGTTCATCTTAACAATGTTGAGGTTACTAGTAGATTCAGTAGTATAGGTAGAGGACGCTGTTCATTATCTGGTAGAGTTCCTCAACACACTAAACCCTCATGGAATAACACCTGACAACCTTCATCTCAAAGATGGGACTCCCATTATGCTGTTAAGAAACTTGTTACCATGAAAACTTTGTAATAGTACCTGACTGCAAGTAAAATATTTACACAGAAACATTATAGACGCAACTATATTTACTGGCTATGGTTCTGGAAAAACGGTTTTCATACATCGGATTCTTTTGATTCCGTCAGACTACCACTTTAACATCAAAAGACTCCAATTTCCTATCAAAAATTTGTTTCGCAATGACAGGCAACAAAGCTCAAGTCTTTGAAAATGGCTGGCGTTGATCTGAGGGATTACAGTTTCTCTCATGTCCAGTTATATGTAGCCTGTTCAAGAGTTAGCTCTCCTGACAGTCTGGTAATTCTTTAGCCAGAAGGGAAAACAAAAAACGTTGTTTACAAAGAAGTGTTTTAAAATTCTGGTAGTTCCAGTAATGAGTACTTCATTACTACTGCACAACAAACAAAAAATCTAATACAAAGTCCTTTATAATCAATGCAGTTTCATGCATAAAATATTATATGCAGTTTTTACTATAAAAATAAACCCTTTTCTAGTGTGTAAGACATTAGAAAAGCATTAATTAAAGGAACCACAGTTGCAACTAAACAGCATACTTTAAATAAATATCTTCTACATTGCAAAGCATGGGTATTTATATATTATATCATTATCACGGACAAGGTCGTGATCGGGTAAACAGTTAGTATTACTAGAAGATTATGTCTGATATAACTTTCTTAAACACATGTCTTTTGCATAGAGAGTGATACTTTTTTAAACCATATACGTTTTTATTTCACAGGTGTTTCTGTAAATTCATTGTTTTTTTATTTTCTCTTTACAGTTGTTATTGAAAACACCAGTTAATCTCTTTTTTCTCTTTATGATTAGAGGCAAATATCTCTCGGTCTTCATGGCCTTAATAAAAAAAAGAAAGAAAAGAATATAAAATACAAACTCCAAACCCTTAAATACTTTAGTACTAAGAATATCTTTTGGGCCTGCGTTGATGTGTTAATTGGGAGGAAGTACGAATTAATAAAGAAATATAAATTAAATAAAATCATGAATAATAAATAGCGGGATTAAGTTAATAGAATAGTTAAATTAAATTCAAAAGTTTAAATAAAAATTTAAAAAACAAATTAAGAAATAAATAAAAATAAATTAAATTAAGAATGGCTTAAGAAAGTAAAGCTTTCAAATCGTTCATGGCATATATAAAGAAAAAATAAGAAGAAGAAGAAGAAGAAGAAGAAGAAGAAGAAAGGAAGTTAAGGGAGAGAGAGAAAAGAGAGGAGAGAGAAATAAGAGAAAGGAAGAGAGTAGATGAATGGGAGTTAGGAGAGAAAGAGAAGAAAGCAGAAAACGATTTAAGAGAGAGAAAAGAATAATGGAAAATGAAAAAAAGAGAAAAGAAGGAAAAAGAAGAAAGGACAGACTTCTGGAATAAGGTAGAAGGAAAATTCAGACTTTAGAATTTCAAGTTGTATAGAAATGTAGCTAAGTGGGTAGAGAACCAACAGAAAATAGAAGGGAAAGTAGAAGAAATTAATAACAAATTAGTTAGATTAGAAGAAATGACTTCCGAAATTAAGAAGAAATTAGATCAAAATTTTATAGCTTTAGATACTAAAATTAATAAAATTGAAAAAAGGGTAGGAGATTTACGTATTGGAGAAGCTAGTGGTATGACTGTTATTATAAATAAAATTGATAATGAAAATGTAAAAATAGAATTTTGGGGTTATCCTAAAGAACGACCAATGCAGTTCTTAAAGAAAATTGAGAGTTTAATGGAGGAAATTGAGGTAGAAATGGATGATAATGAAAAATTAAAAGTGGTAGAAAGACATTTTAAAGCAAGTGGTAGAAAGACATTTTAAAGCAAGGGCCGAAGAATGGTGGAATATAGTAAAAAGAGGGGATATGGGATATAGTGACTTTTTTAGGAAAAAATTCTTAGAAGATTATTGGAACTTGCAAGTTCCAAAAATATCCAGTAATAGAAAAGATTATGGTAGGTTCAATGAACAAGGGAAATTGAACCGAGCCAAATATTTCTGCATGCTAACAAATAGAACTCGTGACCTAGATCCACCAAAACCGGAAAAATATTTGATTTTCACTATTATGCAACATTTTAATGAAAATATTAGGATGTCCAGTATGAACAAACCTACGGAAACAATTGAAGAGACCATAGTTTTCTTGATCAATGTAGATATGATGGAGGAATCGTGTTGTGGAAATTGGAATTCAAAATTTACAAGGGACAAGGGATAATAAGCAAAACCAACACCCTCCTATTAGACCTAACCTTCAATTATATGGTGACACCCAGATTACACCTAGAACCCCTGTACCCTCAAAACCTGGTCCGTCCAAAACATTTCCAAACCAGCCTCAAAATTTAAACTAAAAACTGAGTTCTTAGGTAACAGGAAAACTAAATGGGAAACTTTAAGGCTAATGATATTATAATAATGAATAATAAGAAATGTAAGAGAAATTATGAAAATAAAAATAATAAAAGGATAATAATGAGAGAAAATAAAAATTTAATAAAAATAAATCTCAAAATTGGAGGAGGTAATCAAAATAAAGATGTACAAGTTGATAAAAATTTCAATTCTAATGTACAAAGAGACTTCCACAATGGAGTGTGAAAAAGGGGCACTATGCAATCTACTAACCAAAAGGTAGAAAAAATAATCCCACCGCCATAGATATCATCTAAACTATGTGTAGGGGAATTAAATCTAAATTTGCGGAGGATTTGCTAGAGAAAGACAAAAAATATTTTCTCAAAGAGAAATCGATCGACGAAACTCCAAAAATTCTTGCAAAGATAGGAGGGAGAAAGGTTATGATGGAAATAGATACAGGTGCTGAAATTTCACTAATTAATGAAGAAGAGTATTTAAGAATTAAAAACGAAGGTGTAGAAATTTTGGAACTCCCTGTACCGGGAGTGAAAATTGTAACTGCTGTAAAAGGAAAATCCCATAAAATAAATAAGCAAGTCATCTACAGAATTAAAACATGTAATAATTGATGCAAAGTTATTACTAATAAAATATTTATGTTCAAAAATAATTTTAGGGTTTCCTATGTAAAACAAGTTTAAAGCAAAAATAAATATGGAAGAAAAATATTTAAGAATAAAAATAAAGGAATTGAGACAATAATAAACTTTGAAAGTGAAATAAAAATAATAAAACAAATTAAAGGAAAGTATTTTGATAAGATGTCAAATTATAGAAAAAATAATAGTAAAGGGGAAATAAATCGAGACAAACTTCAACCCGATATCGTAAGGAAAAATTTAGTGTGCAAAGATATTTTGGGGGAAGAAGATTCTCCAAATACTTTGGAATGTGAAGATATGGTGAAATGGTTTCTAATTTTGATGGAAGAGGGAGATATATCCTGAAAGGACGGGTATACACCTCATGGGTGTAGAAAAAAGAAAATTAATAGAAATAAGCCATGATTATAATTTAACGTTAGAAGAAATAAAAAATAAAAATTATTATTATGGAGACAAACAGTTAGACCAAAAAAGCGCAGTTGTTATGTCAATTGACGATATAGGGACCAAAACTAGATCGAAATTAAACAATATTAACACAAATACACAAGTTTCTATGTCAACTCACTGTAAGGATGAAGATGTGTGTAATCCAGGCATATCGAATTCGAAAAACAAACTACACAACCGATGTTGATAAGACCAAAAAGAAACAAAGTTTAATTAAATCACTCAATTCACAGTTAACTAATAAGCTTAATCATGAAAATAGTTAAAATAAAAATTCACCAAATGAAACAATTAAAAATATTCACAGAATAAATATTAAGAAGAAAGATAAAAATCATACTTCAAGAAAATATAAGAAAAATTATAATGAAAAAAGTCACAAGAGCTGTCATCGTAAGCATGTGAAATTTAAAACTAACTTAAAACAGTATGGTTGCTACAATGTACGAAAGAGAAAGTTGCAAACTAAGTGTGAGGCAAAAGAACCGATATTAAGTAAACAATGGTCTCAAACGCAATCAAAAGTGCAAAGTTTATTAATATAAAGGATGTTTACAGTCATAACATAATCTTAAATATAAAAGTATCATTTCAGAAATTCCAGGACCATATGTTGCTTCAGAAAAATTAGGCAGTAAAACATTTATTATAAAACATGTAAACAGTAATTAAAGTATGATATAAAAGATTTAGGAAAATATTATACAGATTAATTTAATAGGAGCACATTTTGGTAAAATAATCAGAAGATGTTTAGAAAGAATAGTACTTGTAAAAAAAAGTTATCCGAGTTAAATATAAAACAAACAATGGTAATAAACAGAGAGAGTGAAAGCGATCCAAAATAGGGTGTTTCAAAAAGGACTTTACAACTTTGAAAATTCATATAAATTTAATGAAACAAGGTACACAGCTGGTTTTGGTGTTGTTTTAAAGGAAAACAGTTCAAGTTTTTTTACCTTAAACTAAAGATGTTCTATGTGGCTTCCGTTGGTTTTTCTGCAGACATCCTATCGGTAGTCAATTTCTTCCCAGACTCGCACTAGAATTTCAGGTGTAACTTGCTCAGCGGCAGCGTAAATTCTTGTTCTAAGTTCAGGTAGAGTGGCCGGCAAAGGAGGTACGTACACCATATCTTTTATGAAACCCCAGAAGAAAAAGTCTAGCGGTGTCAGGTCTGGAGAATGGAGGGGGATATGCAATTGGCGCAGCACTGCCAATCCATTGACCTGGAAAGTGGTCATTGAGAAAATCCCGGACGTCAGTCAGATAGTGTGGTGGTGCGCCATCTTACTGAAGTAAATATTTCGTTCTCGGTCATCCTCATCAATCTGTGGTTATCAAAAATTGTTGCAACATATTAAGGTACACTACCCAGTTGATGGTTCTCTCTTGGAAAAAAAAGGGCCTTACATTTTCCTCTTGCTCAACGCAGAAAAAACCTTCATTTTAGGGCTATCACGAACATGTTGCAATGTTTCATGTGGATTTTCACTGTCCCAAATCCTACAGTTGTGTGTGTTAACCTTGCCACTTAAGTGAAAAGTTGACTCGTCAGAAAAGATTTGTTGTCCAAGAAATGTTCATCATCATCCACTAGATTTAACATATCCACACAGAAGTTCTTACGGGCAATCGTATCAGTATCTTAAATTACTTGTAAAAGCGAATATCGGTACGGTTTCAAATGCATACGTTTTCTCAACACACGCCAAACGGTCGTATGTCGGACTTGCAAATCACGAGATACATGCCAGGTCGATTTCGTAGGGTTGTTGACAAAACCTTGTCTCACTTGCTTAACGACTTCGTCAGATGTGCTTGGACGACCTGAGGATTTCTTATGTTTCACTGAGCACCCTGTTTCTACAAAACATCTATGCCACTCATAAATTGTTGGCCTACTAGGATGATCTTAAGTGTACTTGGTACGAAAATTACGCTGAACTGTTGTCGCCGACTTCGATTCTTCAAACCAAAATACACAAGCTAGCACACTCAGGTCCAGTGAAGGCGGCCATCTTTAATGTAACTGCCGGTAGCGCTTGTGCGGCAAGATTAGGCACTAGCGGACTACACGAGTCAAAACTTGATGTGTTTCCCTTTAAAACAACACTAAACCGAGCTCTGTACCTTTTTGGAATAATTTTATATGAATTTTCAAAGTTGTAAAGTCCTTTTTGAAACACCCTTTACAATGTATGACCTACCAATGTTATAAATAATATAATCAAGCCAAACAGCTGATGTTTAGAAAAAGTATATTGAACTTTAGTTGTAAATAA
Source organism: Aphrophora alni (assembly GCA_963513935.1). Lineage (NCBI taxonomy): Eukaryota > Metazoa > Arthropoda > Insecta > Hemiptera > Aphrophoridae > Aphrophora > Aphrophora alni. The sequence goes on along the minus strand of OY740765.1, from coordinate 53,908,160 downwards.
TAAATTGTTACAAAGTCATCAAAACAAAGACCCAAGGTCACGATTTGTCACGATACAATAGGTATAGTTAAAGGGAAAACGAATAACTTTAACATTAATAAAAAATTTAAATTATCATCATAATACGAAGGCAAAATGAAATCGAACTAGCTAAAAGTTAACGTAAAAAGTAAATAATAAGAAACAAAATGGAGGAGAAATTACTGTAAACATAACTGAGAAAATGAAACAATTATTTTAAAAGATTTTTTAATTCTTTTAGGGTAACGGGCTAATTTAGATAATATTTAATAAATATTTAGTCAATTAGTTAAATCCTAGGCAAATATAGAGTTATGTTTAAACTAAAAAACAAGTAAGAAAAGTGGAAGAGAAAGTGTTTTCAAAAATAAAAAAATTGAAATAAAAACAAGAAAAAAAAAACATGGTAGAGTATAAGAAAAAATAATCGGATAATAAAATATGTAATAAAATATAAATAAATATTACACAAGTTGTAAGCAATTCATACCTAATATTAAAGTTTAATTTTTCACATTTAAACTATCCTAAAATTTCGATTACATGGTCAAGTCTCTCCATGGCTCTTAAACTAAATTTCTTCAAACATAAGAAATTTATCTATTTATCAAAGTCACTTCTTTGTTCACAAATTTCTCTTAACGTGTGAATATAATTTATTCACCACAATCAAATAAGTTTTTGTATTTAAATTTCTTCAAACATAACAAATTAATTCATTTAACAACATCAATACTTTGTCTACAAATTCTTTTAATATGAAAATTTATATTATTCCTCAAATCAAACAAGTTTTTATTTAAATTTCTTCAAACATAAGAAATTTATCTATTTATCAAACTCAATTCTTTGTTCAAGAATTTCTCTTAAAATGAGAATTTAATTTATTCCTCAAATCAAACTTTTTATTTAATTTTCTTCAAGTAATTATTCTATTTATTACCGTCAGTACTTTGTCCACAATTTTTTTTAATATGAGAATTTCATTTAATACATCTTATACGAAGGACGCTGATCACTGATAGTAATTAAAAGTTCAACACTGCAAACTATTTATTATACTTTTAATATATGGAATTATGGTTTCACCGCAATTCTCCGACTTTCATGGAGGCTGCTTGCCAAAACTCACAACTCCCTTCTTAGCAACCGCTAAAAACAAATTATATTCTATTTTGAGGTGTTACTCGAAACAAATCAGAATACTTTCTGTCATAGATCTATGACCACACTCAAACTACGGGTTTCTAACTTTTTATTTCATTAGTCGATCTTTTTACACCATTCAAATACCTTCATATTTCGTTGTTAGTAAAAAACCATAGCCAACTATATTCTGACATCTTGTATAAACCCAGTATATAATTATATTTTATTCTAAAATGTAGTAATCTTTAAAACTTTCTCTGATTGCTTGATTAGTTACTTATTTTTAAGAAATTGATGATATTTTTATCATTAAATTCCCTTCAGGATCTATAATATTTCACATGGCTCATTTAATCTTTTAACCAAACCCATTCTTGATTCCACATCTTTTAAATCATATGATTACAGTTTGACTTGATTTCATTGAGTGGAAACAAACAGATAATCTACCGAACTAACGTGAAACATTACAATCATATTATGGAGTCATAAATAATATTAAAGCAAATTTAGGTTTTTTTTTTTTAAATTATTGTGGGAAAAGTAATTATGATGTTAGGAATTATGATAATATTGTGATACCTAAAAAAAGTTAATTTAAATTGAATAATAAAAAATAACCGGGAATCGATATAGTTAAATTGGGAGGGGGAAAACATAAGTCAAAGACATGACTAATTATATTTCAAAACAAAGAAAATTAAATTAAGATAGATTTCCAAACTCAAATTAATAATAATATATAGAATTTTGGAAGTAATTAATAAATAAATTAAATAGGTTGTGTGTGTTATAAAATTAATCAAAAAGACTTGTCGTCAAGTGAGAAATATGAACAGAGTATGCAATGAGTTGCGAGAAATTTTATCACGGACGTCAGCGGGAATTGTAGGACAATCCTTGTTGCCACGACTGTGAACCCTGGACCAAAGGATATAGAGATTCACCATGCGTTTCAGCAGTCTTAGTTGGGAAGTTGGAGGAACAAGGTGTGTTAAAGCAGTCTAGTAAGGAGTTTTGGAGGTGATGGTTGTGTTAAGAGAGTTTAGTAAAGGAGTTATAGTGGTCAGAGACGTTTTCATAAGTCTTTGGAACAATATCGTCAAATATATAAAACAGTATTAGTTTGAAATAGTGGAAAGAATTAGAAGTTTCGGTATGAATCGCGTGTTGTGAAATAAAGACAATAGACAATTATATTCACATACGAAAGACAATTACGCGAGTTGTATCTAGTACGGTAAAATAATGAACAGTGGTGATGAAATCGCAATGCAAACATTAATCGAGTATAGTTATAAACTCGGAAGTGCGATTATAACGACGGACAAATTTCCACGCGCACGGTATATGACGCGACGCTTGAATCACAGTTTGAACAATAACTCACCAAAAGACTGGTAAAACGTGTTATTTAACAGGCTATATCTAAATTGTTTGTTATATAAAATTTATTATGTTCTTTTTTGTATTGGTATTATAAATTTAATATTTTTTTAAATAGTTAAACTTTCAAGTCAGAATACAAAGAATGTTTACTGACATATTTAATTGTTTTCTATAATGCATTTTCAATAGATAAAGAAACAGATGATTTTAATCTTTTAATTTCATAAATAAATTTGCTAGTTGCATCTTAGAAATAAATTCAAGACTTAAAAAATTAGACCTTCTTCAAAGGCAAATAAAAATAAATTTGGATAGGATGTTAGTGATAGTTGATTTACATGATATATTTTTCTTATATATAAATATTAGAATCTTATTTTCCTTATACAACAATACTTACCTTTCTCTAAATTAAATTGCTTTGGGTACAAATAATTAAGTTATATTTAGTTAAATATTAAATATTATTTGTTAAAATAATAGAACATAATGTTGAAATATGTATATTGGATTGAAGATCTTGGAACTTTTATATTAGGGCATTAGATTGTATCAGAGAATTTTTATAAATGAATAGTGTAATAAATATTTCTATAATATATGGAAACTGAAACCTCCATTATTTAACCACCATTTAAAAGACCTAGCAATAGTTTTTTTTCTTCTTTTTTCATATGCAAGATATTGTTCACATTGATTAGGTGCCTAAAGGTTAAACTTGTTTTTAAGATCTACTATGAGAAGATCTCAACAGCCCTTCATGAATAAGTGAGAGAAAAAAAGAGCTAAAATTTAGAAGAACTCGTGAATTTTTCAACAAGACAACATGCTGACAGAGTGACATTTTGGCAAAGCCTCATATGACTTTTTTGTTGCTAAACATATAGTGTGCATTAAAAGATACACATTTTGAGACCCTAGATAGAGGGGAAGGCAATAGAGAGTACTCCAGGGTTGTTTTTGACAGTGTAATATTCACATGGAGTGGCGCAGGAAATACGAAGGGGATAACATTTCCATTGTGTACTTTATTGAAATCAAATATTTCTGGTTACTTCATAGCCATACCAAACTAAGATTAAAACCAAAATATACATTATTCATCATAATAAAGATATTATGATGTTGTAATAAGACCAAACTTAAATAATAATACTCACATAACAATTGTCACAACATTTGGCATTAAAAAGAGGGTGGGATTTCTGTAAGCCTTTCTCAATAGTTGTTTTACAGCATATGCATATGTCACTCAGTTTAATCAACCCTTTGGTTATTTTATCCAAAACTACAACAATTTTATACAATAATGCCTTAGTAAATCATGTTCTTATAGATATTTTTTATATGGTTGAAATATAATTAATCCTAGGCACAGTTCAAAATATATATATTAAATATACTACATATACTAAATATACTATATATATATATATATATATATATATATATATATATATATATATATATATATATATATAATTTACTTTTCGATTGAACTTGTTTCTTTTATTATAATCAAAGACTAAAGTTGTAAATATATTGGAGGAACAAATAAAATTATCTCTATATTACAGAATTTGCACAACATGTCTTATGGTTTTATTCCATCCTCCAGCAAATATGTAAATTTAACACTTTTTATTTTAAAATGTGTTAAAAGTTTTACATTACATATATGCTAAATATGTTATAGATCAACAAAGCATTCACACTTCAACATATACCATAATAACAATATACTAATGCCAATAAACTTACATCCAAGTTTCACTTTACATGGCCTGAATATAGATCAACAAAGCATTCAGACTTCAACATATACTAAAATAGCAGAATACTAATACAAAAAAACTTACATGTAAGTTTGACAATACATCAGCTGATTATGTTACAGATCAACAATGCATTCAGACTTCAACATGTACTAAAATAATAGTATACTCATGCAAATTAATCTTACATGCAGGTTTGACATTATATGAGCTGATTATGTTAGAGATCAAAAAAACATTTAGACCTCAACATATATTATAATAACAGTATACTATTGCAAATTAAACTTACATGCAAGTTGGACATTGCATAAACTGATTATGTTTTTGATCAAAAAAGCATTTAAACATAATAACAGTATACTAATGCAAATAAACTTACATGCAAGTTTGATAATACATGAAGTGATTGTGTTAGGTATTGGCAAAGCATTGAGACATCAATATATACCACAACAACAGTATAGTAATGCAAATTAATCTTACATGCAAGTTGGACATTACACTGTGACGCCTGCTGCTGTTTTCAGCCATAAACCCCTCTTAAAGGATCCAGGAATTCCCAGCTGGTATGTTGAGTGATCACATCAACTGAAAAATCTGTCAGGATGGACCGGTGATTGTGATTTTAGGTGCAAAATCAAGAACAACACAGTTTAAATCAAAATATTACATTTTATTTGGACTATCTTTATTAAAAACTAGAAATCAAATTAGAATTTCATTTTGGCAAAGAAGAAGACTTCTTTTATACCTTTATTTTAAAAAAATTACAAATTTTGGAAAAGGAAAAACCATGGCTATTGTGAGCAACCAACTTGTACTGACACCAGGAGGGGACTGTCGCTTCGTCTTCTCCTAGCATCTCTCCACCTTTCTGTTCCCACGCAATTCCCACTCAAAAACTACAAGTCAATCTTTTTAGAATCCTGTTTAAATGTTGCTAGTTTATTAAATAATTTAATAATTATTATGTTATTTCCGTTTTCTATTATTTTGGTTTTTGTTTAAACTCTACTATGCTATATCACCGCCCTCCATACTGCTAGAGACGTTCCACTTGGCTCATATCATCCTGCATGGAAGTAGTTATGGGCAATTCCCCCCCCCCTAATTGAAGAAAACAAAGTTGGTTGCTTCCAATTAGCCATGTTACAAATTTTTTTTTTATTGCACAATATTACGTCATTCAAACAAATGACCTCCTTGTTATTCAAACAAATTCTTCTTAAAAACTAGAATACTATTATGGATGACAATGTAAAAACAATTTAGTTTTCTTATTTATAGACAAACACTATAATGAAAACACAAACACAATAGTTAGTAAATTCTACAATTTTATTGAGTCTTGCCGACCATGGTTTCGCCAGCAACGGCATTTACTAGGCAGCTTAACAGCTTAACAACAAAACCATGCTCGGCAAGACTCAATAAAATTGTAGAATTTACTAAATATTGAGTTTGTTTTTTTCATTAAAATGGAGTTCTACCAAGTACCTTCGGCCAGTAGTGTAAATCGTACAAACAATATATCTCATTTAATTGTTCCTTTAATATATATATATTTAACATATATATACTACTTACTTTACTTTATTCAACGCCACCGTCCTTGGCAGTTCGGCCATTAGACGACGAGCCTCCCAGTAGCGTGTTGCGATGTCATCGGGCATGTTCATGAGGTTGGTGCATGTCATAAGATGAAGGGCGTCCATCCGGGAGGACCGGCAGAGAGGACAGCAGTCATTTGGGGCCAGGCCGATACTGTGCAGATGGGCCTGAAGATAGTCGTGCCCAGTCGTTGTTCTAAAGAGAGCAATATATATATATATATATATATATATATATATATATATATATATATATATATATATATATATATATATATATATATGTGTGTGTCTGTGTGTCAACAATTTATGTGGTTCTTAATGAGTTAATTTGATATTAATGTATAAATGTTAAAGTGTCTTCTATATTAAAAGAAAAACATTCTAATCTATCCCCTCTTTTTCTATAGAACCTTGATTGTAGAAAGAAAATGGTTCATGATTGCCATACATTTATGCTATTACAATTACAATTATGTTAAAACATCATAAATATTCCAAAAATGATTACCACTATAAAATTATTTATTTCCTAAGCTAATAAATGTTAAAAAGAAAAAACATTTGTAGATAAATTTTTCAAAGTTTGCTCACAGTTAATCCACATTCCATGTAAATTTATAGGAGGTGTGATTTGTGGTTTGGTGGACTTTGGTGAATTATAGGTCATTGTTACAAATGGGAGGATTACATCCCAATTATTTTGATTTACGTTTGTGTAATGTGATAACATTCTACAAATTGTACTATGAATTTTTCATTTTGGCCATTTGATATTGGATGATATGGTGTTGTGAAAAAATTCTTTATCCCCAATAATGTAATTCTTTAGCTTTAATTACAAAATTTGAGGTTTTCGGAATATATCTACTTAATGTGTTTACATTTTGGTGTTGCTTTCCTGGTCTATGAATTATAATGAAATTGTATCCTGCTAGTTTTAAGGACCATTTCAAAATTCTACATGACGGGTCTTTTTAGGGCATTAAAAAGCAAAGTGCTTTATGATCTGATATTATTTTGAATCTATGCCTTATTAAATAAGTATGAAATAATTTTACCCCCCCCCCATTATGCTAGACATTTCCAAATTTGTAGCATTCGTTTTTTTCTGATTTAGGTAGCATTCTACTGGTGTATGCCACAAATACTTGACTAATGACACACTAGGACAATAGTTTAAGTTTGCATGATTTTTAGAGACTAAATGCGAAGAGAGGTCCACTAAATATTTGCCATTATGGCAAATTGATGACAATTAACAATAACACCCTCAACAAATTAGCCTAGTACTTTATTTATTGCTTCAACAAAATCCATGTTAAAAAATCAAATTGTCTGAATGTGTAGTACATTCATACATGAATACTAAAAACCAAAAGCCGGTTTGTATCATAATAACGAGGAAGTTCAAGTTAGGGCTTATAAGGATAACCCCAAGTATATTAGGCTAGGATAGCAATAGTACATTAAGTAACGTAACCAGAAAACTAAAACTATTACGCAAGTCAACAACCTCCCATAGACGAACACTTATTTTCACATAGATTGATTTAATTTTAAGAAGAAAGAACACATTGTAAAAGATTGCTAAGAAAGACTGGGATATAATTTACAATTAGCTAAACATAGCAGTCGGTCTATACCAAGTCTAGACCTCACAATTCAAATAACTTTCCAAGTATTTCATTGAAAAATGGTAAGCGGTTTAAATAATGTAATAAAAAAATTAAAAAATATTAATGTGGAAAACAAGCTTACTTACCTTCAATCAAGTCTTAAAAGTTGAAACATTGTTCACACTTGATATGTTAAGCCAATAACTGGTACTTAGTAACTGCTACTCTAGAGTAACAGATTATACCTGGCTAGAGTATGGTGATTCGATGTAACTTGTGATTACTGTCTGTTACTCATTGTTTCGTTATTGTACAAAAACTCTGTAGGTCCGTTATGGTGCAATGCAACTACAGTACTTATCTGCTATGCCCTCCTACTGCTACCAGCTGAAAATATGGAAAGTTTTAAAGTGTAAAATAAATTTTAAATTTGGAATAAATATGTCCATTCTGGTGAAGAAAAACAGACAATTGCAAAGTTTAATTTGGAATTTTTTGATCCTGATACCGTGATACTGAATTTGTCTTTTTGCAATATTTGTAGACAAAATCATGCATATGCCCGTTATAGTGTTACTGAGATGGGTATGTTTACAATAATGCTAAAAACAAATAGCAGTACAGCATGTCACGGTAACAGTAAATCACAAATAAAAATAACAGTTTTTTTCCGGTAGCAATAGCAGTTGGAACTGTCACTGTAAAATAATGACTAGTAACATCTCTAATTCACAATGCTTGATGATACATGTTATTCGTATCTTGGGAACAGCAACAACGGGTAACGACGTAGTAGCAAGAGTTTGAACTTGTATAATACGATAGAACATCGAAACGCATGAGATCAATTTTTCATTATACAAAATAACTATACCTTAACACTACATGAAGATATCGTATGAGAAACTGTAAAATATCCATAACTTTGATGAAATTCCTGATGGCTGTTCAAGATTCAAGCATAATAATTCAAGGTTTCTCCCGAAGGTCTAAAAGTCAAGCATAATTAATTCCCACTTTTCAATGCGAGTGGACTCCCTGCTTTACTCAAGAAAAAAAAATTACTCATCTTCTTGTTGTTATATTTATAGTTTGAAAAAATTAATTTTAATGTTGAAGAAATGACATTTACAAAAAAATAGATTATAGGGATCTTCTTAAATTTAAACACTTACCTTTACACATGTACTCACTGCTTTAAGGCCACTTCTGACGCCTCCTGCTGTTTGCAGCCGAAAACCTTTATAGATGGATCTAGGAATTCCCAGCTGGCAGGTTGAGTGATCATGTCGATCGAAAAATCTGTCAGGAAGGACTAACGAACATGATTTTAGGCACAAAGTCAAGAACAACATAGTTTAAATCAAAATATTACGTTTTATTTAGAAATTTTTTAGTAAAAACTACAAATCAAATTAGAATTTCATTTAGACAAGAAAAAGACCTAAAAAAACCAAAAAAAACCAAGAAAAGACCTTGAACAAAATTACAAATTTCAGGAAAGGAAAAAACAAGGCTATCGCGAGCGACCAACTCGTACCGGCCCCAGGGGGGGGGGGCTGCCGCTTTCTTTTCCTCTTGCATCTTTAACCCTTTCTGTCCACCATGTGATTCCCGCTGAAAAACTGCAAGTCTAGCTTTTGTAATCTGTTCAAATGTTGCAAGTTTATTAAATTATGTTATATCCTTTTCCCTACTATTTTGGTTTCTGTTTAAACCCTACTATGCTCATTATGTTATTGATCAATAAAGCATTCAGAATTTAACATACACTATAATAACAGTATATTAATGAAAACAAAATTACATGTAAGCTTGATAATACATGAAGTGATTATGTTAGGTATTAGCAAAGCATTGAGACATGAATATATATCACAACAACAACAGTATAGTAATGCAAATTAATCTTACATGCAAGTTTAACATTCAACGAGCTGATTATGTTAGAGCTTAACAAACCATTCAGACATGAACATACACAATAAAAACTGTATACTTATGAAAATACATATCATGCAAGACTGACATTATATCAGATCAAGACTATCATCTATTACCTTCGTAGTATTTACTCATATCAATTGGTAAAAGTTTATTATCATCCTGCTGCTGGATATCTTTATCTATGTTTAGAGGATTTGAAAGACCAGATCCATAATGCAATTGAGCTCTTTTTATATGATTCAGATGACTTATAACTAAGACAGGAACACCAATTTCTAAAACACCAAAAAATATTTATTATAATTAATATATGTTTTTCTAATTACAAAATTTGTTGTATAAGTAACGAAAAGGAAACCAAAACATTCCCTTGCTCCAACATATAAAAATCTACAAAGTTCAAAAGGCAGATAGAAAAGTAGGAAATTCAAATCTTAAAAGACACTTCTCGAGAAAACTTTAACTGATGCAGTCTGTCTGAGTTAACCGACCCAACAACGACCCGAGTGGTGCCGCTTTGTTAGTTGAGTGACACTAAAAACACATGTTTTGCAATTCAACATTTCGCCCACTTACAATCGTCCTAACACAATAAATAAAATACCATTGGAAAGCTAATGTTCCATAGATGCATAATCATGCAAAAAAATACCACAAAACATTATAAATAATATTTCAAAAATTGCTAAAGTTTGCATAATGTATGCGTAATATCAAAGATTTGAACTGTGCGGTTGTAACCAGAAATGACACCATTCTTTCTCAGATGTTCTCACAAATCTATTTTTCTGTCAAACAGATCGACCATAACACTGTTCTGTAGATCACATCTTTCTCTTTTCATCTGTGCTTTCCAAATCTTTCTATCTGTTTTAGTTCACGAGATAAATCTATTCTACAAAGTAGTAACCAAACCGAACCAGGCTCATTTTTCTTTCAGTGCAGTTTACTAAATAGGATATATCGATTACTTACATCGATATTTTGTAACCGATCTTTACACTATTTGGAAGATGAAATTTAGATCTTTCAGTTGGTACCACTCATTACGTCTTAGAGCTATTTTTAGGTTATTATTTCTGACTTGCAAGTTACCATTTTACTCAGGCTTGTTTGGCTTGGGATTATTCCTGTATTTGTGAGGGTATGTTTATTTATTTATTATAATTTGTTAGTACAAATTATAATATCTGTATTATTGTTTGTAGAATTAATTGTATTAAGTGAATGTTATTGCCAGACTTATCAAATACTGAGGCTGTCTAGAGATAGGTTATGTTATATCTGGTCTAAACTTTTTAGCAAATTTCCATTAGTTTACATATAAAAATAATTTTGTCTAATGAAAATTTTATAAATTGATTATGTGTTTACCAAAATGTATGCAAAATGTATATAAATTTATATAGGCCTATCTATAAGTTCTTTGAAAAATTGCTGTTATATGTAAATTATAAACTTTCATTTGGCATTTTGCCTTTGGTTTTTGTAAGAATTTTTTATTTCTGAGATACTAACTAATGAAAATTTTATAAATTGATTTTTATTCTTAGCAACTTTTATCCACAAATATATTCCAAATCTCTGGTAATATTTGAAAAAATTCAAAAAAAATTGTATGGTGTAAATTACCTTTTCTGTGCAATTTTTGCCTCGGCCACCGGACGATTTTTTGATTCCTGACCTAATAACTCAAAATTTTTTATATATAATTTTTTTTCACTACATAACTAAATTCTATGCACCTTTCTGAATATAATGATATATAGAAGTTGTGTTTTCCATTATATTACTATTTTTGGTGATTTTTTTCAAATTAGGCAAAGCATTTTCCCTTTTTTCGTAAAACAATTTTTTTTTTTGGAAAATGAAACAAATTAATATATTTTTTATCAACTTTTATCCACAAATATATTACAAATCTCTGGAAATTCTTGAAAAAATTCAAAAAAAAAATGTATGGTGTAAATTGCCTTGTCTGTGCAATTTGTATTTCATATATAAATTTGTTTTCACTACACAACTAAATTCTATGCAACTTTCTGAATATAATGATATATAGAAGTTGTGTTTTCCATAATATTACTATTTTATGGTGATTTTTTCAAATTAGGCGTAACATATTACCTATATTTGTGAAAAAAAAAAAATGTTACAAATTTTTTTTTCCTTTTCTAAATATATTCCCAAATAATATACAAAACTTTTGTATATCTTGAAAAAAGGTGGTAAGCTATTGATTTTGGATGATATAGGTTTTACTGAAACATTTTAACTTCATTTTTTGACACCTAACATACTTATTCCAAAACCGTTTCATATATATATATATATATATATATATATATATATATATATATATATATATATATATTTACATCGATAAATTCTACACATCTTTCAGAGAAAAATGATATCCTCCAAGTTAGGTTTTGTATAAAATTATTATTTTTTTATGAATTTCTTATGAAAACAAAACCTTTAACATACGCCAGTTCTAGGGTTTTAATGTCAGTTGTGTATTTTGAAAGCAAATTAACACTTTTGGTCATGTTTGAGTTTGTTGGTGAGTTTGTGTATTTGAGAATGTTAGTAAATGCAAATAATGAAACACAAGTAGAAATTAAAAGAAAAATCCTAGTTCCCAATAGGTGCTACTTTGAACTTCAGAGACAAATGAAAAGTAGATAGCTCTTTCAAACCACAAATCGGCTATTATATAAAACACTAATTAAACGGGCGTTGATCAATGGGTCAGAATGCTGGTCTCTGACTAAGACCTACGTGATGTCTCTGCTAATTTTTTAAAGACGTACATTGTGGAAAATATTTGAAGCTATGCATCAAGGTCAAGACTGGAGACAGCGAACCAATAATGAACTAAGTGGCCTTTACAAAGATAGGGATATGGTTCAATCTGTTAAAGATGGCCCAGTGGATACTCGGATATTGTTAGAATTATTTAATTGTAGCAATAGACAGAGCAAGATGGTGATTAATGTAGAAGGAGGCCATGATCCCTCATTGGTTATAGCACCAGGGAAATAAGTAAATATCACTTTGATTTCTCAAACATGACAAGCGACTGGACAATAAAATAGGCTACTCCTCATATTCCTTAGAGATAAATGTGTTCCGTTACAACTTGCAACTGAGGTGAAGTAATTGTTTGATATATTTGCTAAATTTATTGAATCAAAATAAGGTAAATTATCCACCTTCAATTAAGCAATTGAACTTCTAACTGTATTTTCCCTAAAATATTTCCCTTCAGCAAACTATGATTTTGTAATATATTCTGAATTGCTTATTCACTTATTTATATTTGATTTAGGTGTTAAACATAGTAAACACTGATATTAAGTGGCAGTGGGCTAAAAAGCTGTGTAATCTTCCTACCTTCTCCAGTCATGAAAACTACTGATTTTAAAAGATTAATTATTTACTCTACTTTACTATTATGCATCAGTACTCAAACTATATATTCAAATATAGAGTACCAATTTATGATTGAGCACATGTACTCTTTTTAAAAACCATTTAACCCAGAGGTGTGAATTTTTTGGAAGAATGTAGTACTTAAATTAAAACACAGTCGTGATATCTGAAATGGATCTATTTAATATCAAATTTAGAACAACAATCAAATACTTAATCTTAACAATATCAATCCAACCTGAAATATGTATATTCATAAAATAAAACTAAATCGAAATATTCATCAAATCAAAGAGTCAATATTTTTAATATTTCCTAAAATTCATTTTGATTAATGCCTCTAAACTTGAATTAAATATTCCTCTAATTAATTTTGTATTTGTAAGAATAGTGTGTGCTCTACTAAACACATATTCACCGAATTGATTACTGATGTGGCCCAGCCAAAGAGCCCACCAAATAAAAACTATAATCAGAATAAATTAGGATGTAATGGGAGGGGATTCTAAATAATAAAATATGAATTGGCACTTGCGATTTTGTTGAGCAGTGCAAGATCACGTAGAAGGGGGGAGAGACGAGGAGTGGAGGGCTTGAACCAGCGAGCCAGGAGAGAGTCTGTTCCGAGAGCCAAGAGAAGAAGGTTTGAACGGCAGACCGCTACAGGACGAGGTCAGTCCATATTCGGCCATGTGCTATCTAAATTAATCGGTATTCTTTTCGGCCACTATTAAGGCCTTTTATCTAGCCGTTATGTCTTTTGTATAAATTATAATTATTACTGTAATCTTCTAATTCGGTTGTAGAATAAAAGAGAACATTTAATTTAACTTGCGTTGCATGCTTTCATTTAGCATTCTAACCCGACTCCTTGGCACATCCTGACAAGATTCGGCTAAAGTGTGCGCGGTCTCCAGCCAGCCGGAGCTTCCAGCTGGTCAAAAGAAGTAGGGACGGTCACAACTGGTGTCAGAAGTGGGATCCGACGTCTCTGTTTCCTTTTTGGGAGAGAACATCGAACGCAACTCAGGTAAGAAATTACAAATGTTTATCTGAATTTTAAGTATGAATTAACGCTCTCAATTATGTAAAAAAAGAGAGAGAATTTAAATTCCTCTATTTTAAAATTAAATACATTTCACTGACCTCGTCCCAAAAAGACAATTTTTTTTAAGTCTGAGTTTACAGAATTTTCCAAACGTATGAAGGATTAGAGATTCTTCATAAGGGGAAAGGCGTATCAAGGAATTTTTTTTTGCAAAAAAAAGGAAAATTTTCCATGATTCAGGACAAATCCCAGAAGTTTGGAAAACTCAAAACTCATTAGACAATAATTTAAGTATTAATTTGGTAGATTAAGTTATGTAGTTAAGGGAAAAAGTCAGCAAAAATGAAAAATATTTTAAAGTACTATGACATAATTTTGAACAATAGACTTCCACGGTCACAAACATCATTATGATCTTGTTCTTCGGGGTTCGACCGCGTCAATATTGTCTGCACGTTGAGTACAGCTGACAATTCGGGCACTTTACAGATGTCCATTCTCAAGGCTCCATATTGACGCGGTCGTACCCTGAAGAACAAGATCATAATGATATGACATAATTTGTTTAAAATTTAAAGAGTTTGTTAATTAAACCTAAAAGATAGGTATGTTTTTATTGCAGTAAGTTGTTGCTCTAAATGAAGCATGTTAATTGCTAGGTCCAATGATTAAGATTTTCATATGTGGTAAATGAAATTGTTTTGTTAATAAAATTATAAGAAGTTTTTACAGAAATATAATGTGATTCAAAGATTGAAGGGAATATATTATCAAAGTTGAAGAATAAGGCTTTGTAGGGTTTTTTATAGAAAAGAAGTAATTAGTTGTATTAACACGTTAAGTGCCAAGCCAGTTGTGCCACTTTTATCATACAGTGCCAACTTAAATAAACAATTTTAATAACATAACGTGTATATATGTGGTCTTATGGTTATATGGAGAACTGATTTTTTGAGAAATTGTTTTACAAAACATTCAAAAAATGATCAGCCGATCGGCCCGGCATGTCATTTTGAATACCATATTTTGTTTGGAATTTGACGACTCGGCCGATTGGCCGACCGCACTTTTGATCGATTTCCTAGGATAATTTAGGTCTCTGAGTTGGTATTACATGACTCAGTGGTGGGTAAACGCGTTGAGTAACTGCACATAAACATCAAGTCGATATGGTTCAAACTGGAAAGCGGGATCAAAGAGGAAATGTCATTTTCAAGCCTCTTGCAATAACAGAGTACAATGAGCAAAAACCCAGCTTCGATGTTGCTGATCAAATGTCGTCGTACAACTCAACAGTACGAAAGACACTAAGATGGTATCATAAAGTTGCAGTACATACATTTACTATTTTGCACCTACATTGTAAATGCTAGGCTCGCTTACAAAAGCAATGTAGGACCACGACCGCAACACCAATACTTGTCAATAACAGATTTTAAATGCTTTCATTTTGCTTTCAAAACGCTTTCATCTTACAGTTTAGACAGTAATAATATAAATAAATTATTTTTTAGAACTTAATTGTAAATAAATAACATTGTTAAACAGTTTTAAAAATTGCTTTCCAATATTGTAATTGTTCAATGTTTTATACAAAAATATGCAAAATTTATTGTTTTGCTTACCGTAATAGTTAACTTTTATACGTTTATTTTAAAAAAATATAACAACTGTAGAATATTGTAACTGTATATTACTTGTTTTAATGCATTAATCCACAATTTCAACTGAAAAATTCGCTGCCGTACCGATCGGTACAACGAAATTAGCATATTGTTGAGGTATTTTATTTGGTTGTTACGCAACACTATTTAAAGATAATAAAATGAAATATCTACGGCTATTAGCTACAATCTCATACTTTTCACTTAGTGTATGTATTTTCCGCTAGGTTGCAACACTTCCTGATAAAAGACTCTAAAATAATATCTTGCATTGATGGCAGTTTCGTACCGATCGGCCGACACGCCACTTTAACTATAAGCTTGCTGTCGTACCGATCGGCCCCTCATGGCACTTAACGTGTTAAGAAGTTGTAATGATGATTTTTTATATTTACTTTATGAAGTTTCTACGATGATATAATATTCTACGATGAAATAATGTTCTACGATGATGTTTTACGAGTTATATGATAAATAATGGTCTACGATGATGTTCTACGAGTTTTTGTAAAGAAAAATAAATAACGACGATTCTACGGCAGAAAGAAAATGTTCTCCAAAGAATAATAATTTTTTTTATACGATTTAAAAAAAAAATTTTTTGGGGTTAATAGAACAAAGTTATGAATTTTGTGAAGGGCCTAAAAATGTAAAATTTTAAGATGAGATACTACAGTTATTATTTTGAGTAAAGCTGATTTAAAGCCATAAGATAGTTTTTTCCTTGAAGGAAGTAATATGATTTTTTATAGTAGTTGAGAAATGTTAATAATTGTAAAAGTTGTGCGTGAAATTTGAAGAAGTAATATGAATTGACTTAGCGATAAACAGTGAGATTGAGTTAAAGTAAATTGGAAAGCAATTTTTTAAATAAAAAAGGTATGAATTAAAGTAATAATTTTTAAAACTATGTTGATTAAAACTAAGAAAGCAGTAATAAGAAGAAGAGATGTTGGCAACCAATTAGGGTTTTATTTTGACTGATGCAAGACTTGACTGAATATTTTAATTTAAATATATTAATAAAGCACGTGGCCGACTTTCAACTCCCTTAATGACAATACCAATATCCAAAATTTCAGATAGGCCTAAAAGGGTACCGAAACTTCCTATAAAATTAAAAGACTATGTATTAACATAGAGACAAACCACCGATTTTGGTTTTGTTCTGTCTTTGTTTAAAACAAACTTCATTAATTCATAAATAGATAAGTACGCACGGAAGTTGTTGCGTATGTAAAACGGGACTTAAAAGAACGGGACACACTGTACATGACACCAGTAAGTGTGGCATATCAATGGAAATGCCTGTAATCAAACCTTTTTTTTTCTCTCTCTTTCTCTCTTACATATAATTTAATAAAGCTAAGGGAAAGAGATAAGGTAAAATAGGAATCGATATTGGTTGTAAAAATGGAAAAAATTGTTTTACATAATGAACGTATGAAGAAAAAAAACTTCTTATATCAAAGATGAACTCAGTTAACTTGGTAGAAAGGCAACATTGCACAGCTGTGCGATTAAGTTACAACGCGTCAGCAGCACGTGTAAGCCTAACTTTGTAACAAATGGTACAAAGTACGTATCAATGGAATAATGCTTTAATAATTTATTTCAATAATCGAATACTAGGAAGAACGTTAACCATGAATGGTAGATGTTTAAAAATAAATAAATAAAGCATTTTAATAAAATATCATTGTTGACAGTAATAACAAACTGGGGGAAATGATTTTAAGTGGTTTTAGAAAAACGTAAAAATGAAGTAAGGTTTATGCATTATAGTTAAAATACAGGAGGTAGACATTATTCGACAAACCTTGCATTTTGTTTCCGGAAAAAAATAGGTTATAATTGAATAAGTAATTTTATGAAATAAATTTGCAAACAAAATATATTTTGCGTCGTAGCGTAGGGAACGAGGTTGATGAACTCGTGGCGAACAAAACTGTTTAGGCCATTTCCAAATACAAAGTCCAATCACGCATAGCATTAAAATAAAATAAAATAAAATACTAGTGAATTTTAGATTTTCGTACATAACTCGTAAACGGAACTATACTTACAGGAAGCCCTGTATATATGAACATATAAGCAATATAACATAATTTAAGTCATGACAATTGGAGATCATATGTAACAGAATAACAATGTCAATAACAACCTGGTAGGACGAAATTAAATAAATTTTTATCATTATAAAAATTAATGAAGAATTGTAATTATTAGTTCAAGCAAAGTAAAATATGAACATTTATAACCAAGCCATAATCAATGCAGTTCAAGCCGGAAACGGTTAGAATTTCAGCTGACACAGCTTGAGGCTAAGACAGCTTGTGGTGACTACATCTCTAGCCTCCATACAAGGTCCACATTTACAGAGTTTTATTTCATTTACAAAACTTTTCCCTTTAGTAATTAGGATTGGACTTTTCATAATTAATCGGCTCATATACAAAATGGTTAAAAATAGTGATGACAGCATTTAATAAGGGAGTTACGGATTTACAATAAATTTTAGCGGATCATAATAAAAAATTGACAAATTAACTAATTCTATATACTGATCACATAAATATTTTATAAATTTTGATAGGTGAATTGTACTGAAGGGGGGTTAGATCTGGCTTGAACATGTTCTATGGGCCGCATTGCAATGAGACTCAGGTAGCCTATTGTCCTTGCTAAGTTCATACCTTCATTTAGCAATGGCGTTTTGGACATGAACAAGTCAGAGATAACAAGTCCGTTTTTGGATAACTTATAGTTTATCTAGAAAAAAATATATAATAAAAACTATAATAATAATAAGATGAGAATAATGATAATAACAACAACAAAAATATAGATAGTAAATACTCTAATTAACCCAGGTTACAAGAAGCGACATCGATTAAGATGGAAAACCAAAGGTTTGTAGAAGGGAAAATGTTTTGTTTGTTTCTTTTAAATATAATCAATAGATTTAAAAAAAAAAGAAAAAGGAAAAAAAAAGAGAAGTGTCTACTTATACAAATAAGTTGCGGAAGAAATAGAGAGGCTAAATGGGAATAATGGGATATTAATGTGTAGGAAAAGCGTTACACGATGATAAATATTAATTTTTTTTTATACATACACTCTGAAAATCAGAACTGTTAAAGATAACTCTAAGAGGTTCTGATGGAGTTTTTTTTTTAAAGTCATGCGTCTCCCAGGGTATGTATTAAATACATTAGAATAAGACAGTATGAGTGTTAGATGTGAGTGTCTGTTAAGTGTGAGACAATTCCTATCACCTCGTAACCAATACATACGGAAATCTTAAATAGGGTAGACGTTTACTTCAGAAAAATCATTTTTATACGGGGTCTTTGGGATGGTATTTTTCAAATTATGAAAGGGGCAGACGTTTTTTCTAAAGCTGGCCATCCCTAACGCTAAATGACGAATAAATGTGTATTTTTTTTTTTTAGAACAAACGTGACTCATGATGACCCAAAGGCAATGAACAGATGCAAATGCATTTGCATCTTTTGTTTTCATAGGTGTCTAAGCCGACTCTAAAATACTTTTTCTATTTTTTTCGTACTTCCAGGCAGCGATTTTTGGGTTATTTTCGTGATAATTTAAGTAATATGTAAGGTCATAGACAAAAGCTTATGTGTTACGAGATGATATGAGAATATGAATTATTGCAGATCTGCATAACTGAGTATATGTATGAATGGGTAATTTAATTTAGTTATGTATAAGTTATAACAATGGATCAGGCAAATGTTAAAGGTTTTGTAAAAGTTTTGTTTTCTTAAAAAAATCATAAAATTTATTGCTTAAAACATTGGTTACACAGATAAATTCTATGCACCTTTCTGAGAAAAATGATATATATATATATATATATAACAAGTTGTGTTTCATATATTATTATTTTTTATGAATTTGTAAAAAAAAATTTAAATTTAAAAGAGCAAAATGGGCTAATTTATAGTTCGCAGTTGCAGGTTTAAGTCAACAAGATAAGAAAAATATTACATTAAGTACCATGCACCAGCACATTGTATATAGCCATTATATATATATATATACACTTTTTTATCATTACTGCGTCCATACAAAAAACAGTCATGTTGCATCCACAAGTAATAGTGGACTAAATCATTTTATTACTGTAGTATATATAGGTTATTATAGTCGATAATTATGGTTATTACATTAGTTTTTGATATACATATCACAATAAAAAGTCATAGGAAATTTCTAACCTCTATCATTGATGCATCCATTCAAAATCCTTCATTACAACGTCCAGTGTGTAAAATTAACCAAACTCATGCATTATTGCTTCCTGTGGTAGTATATTACTACCCGAAATCAGCTAAAGCTGCGTCCTGCGACGTTGCCGTTTATTTCATACCTGACCAGGGGGGGGGGTAGACCCTAACCAAACTCATTTATTGTTCAGTTTCTTCAAAGTTTAAAAATATCTAACGAAAATAAAGAAAACGTCAACTAAGCTTTGGTCGGTATAGCAGTAAACTTTACGAGTTTTGTTTCACTTCTATTTCGAAAATGGGATAAACACAATAAATTATAATATAAATTATAATTATTTAGTAGAACTCTATTATATTAAAGAAATAAAATAGAACAAATTTTTAAAAAACCAAATATATATTGTGGATAAAGTTGATTTATAATATTTAACTAAATCTATAGATAATCATATATTTTGTTTATAAACTTTAATTTATATCACTTTGTTGACCTTTAAACCTTTTGCGAAACCTTAATATAGCGGCAAACTTGGTGGTGTTATCCGAATTTGTTATTTAGAGTTTCACTCTGTAAAACATAGCACTTTTTTGTCATTCTACTAAGCTTTATTATAGCGGCAAACATCATGATGCGGTTCCATTTTGTTTAGGAAAAGCGCATTGCCAATAATTCAGAAATTGTTATTTAGAGCATCAATCTGTAAACACGTTATTTACATTTCACAAAGATTGCTTATAGGATATTATTTAACGGTTCTGTGGAAGGTGTAGCCTAGTGAAGTTGTTATTATGAATCAATATTTTTAACAAATATTTTAACAATCTTCAAAATATTATATTTTTGTAAACTTTAAAATCGATTAAGTGAATCAACACGGAAGGAAAGTAGGGTGAAAAAGGACACTGTACAGTTAGTAAATCCTTCACAAATAGTGAAATAGTTTGTTTAATTATTTATACTTAAGACCGTTGGTGCTTGGTCAAAATTCATTATGTATAATAAAATGAAGCAATAGAAGTTGTATTTCCACAAATTTTCATATTTTGTGGAATTGAAAAATTTGTGGAAATACAACTTCTATTGTTTCATTTCATTATAAATAGATCTTTAGCTACAAAATATTTTGTCCCCCACCCTGTTTCACAGAATGACACAAGTGACTGTACATAGGTGTAGGCCTTATTGTACCTAGTATATAGTTCAATAAATATATTTTTATTTTTAAATAAATGCTCTAAGATGTTCATAGTTAAGAAATATTATTTTTATTAAAAAACTGTGTATTATCATATAAATTGAGCGTAATTTTAATTTTTCTCTGCAATTTTGTTTTTGTGACTCTTAAATGAACCATCAGTCAGTTGCAATATTTTAATAACTTTAAAAAGCATCAATTTCTTCCATTTTTAGCACAAAGACGCAAAACGACACAAAAATGCAAATGCAAACTGCAGAGACACAAAACGCAAACGGCGAAGAGCGGTTTAAGCTGTCTTCACTGCACGACAGCTCCCGGACGATTAAAAATCGTCTAGTGTGAAAGTGTGCATAAGGTCACGTAGGCCACTGAGCCGCATTACGACCCGGCCCCGCGGCACTAGACGGCTGCAACACGACTAAAAACCGTACCCGGGTTGAAACCGTGCAATGTGAAAGGCCTCGTACTCTTTATCAGTCGACTGAAAAAAATTAACCGTCCAATTTTTTCCCGGCCGGGTGATATCGTATAGTGTAAAAAGCTTAAATAAATATATAAAAGTGTTTTATCTAACTAATAATATTATGTTTATTTTTATAGAAAGGTTTATCAAAAAAGCAAAATGCGCATGTGTATTATTCGCATTTGGGCTCTAATTTGATGTGATGTGCTAACGATCAATGTCATATTTTTTTAAATTGAAAAACATAATATTTAGTGTGTTGGCTATAAATAAACCAAAAAAAAAATATAAATATATTCAAGTATCCAAAAAAATTACATGCCAGCACAACACGTAGAGTATATTATAATATAATGCTTTTATTTCAGCAGCGAGCGTGTTAATAAGAAAACGTTACTGGACTTTATTATTTGGTAAATTCAAGCAGGAAACTAATGCTAATCATTTTTTTTGTTTAATAGCGTGTAAAAATTTTTACTGCTATTACAAAGGAGAGTTTTGTTCCAAGACAAAGAATTGCCAAAGGTTGGTACCTGGGATTTCCCCTGTACCTCAACTCTCTTAAAACAATTGCCACGACATAAGGCCTACATAAACCCCTTCCCGTTCGTATTTACAATAGGGGTTTTCCCTACTAACTTTCTGATTTTATACATTTTGAAACAAAACTTTCAAAGGAATTGGCATTGGCAGTCCTTCTTGTTACTTCTTGGTGTTAAGTGCTCACAGAATATAAGTTCAGATTAAAAGGTAAGTCTGACACTTAAGTTAAAATTAATATATGTTACTTATATATTTATAATATAGTTTATAATTACATCCTAAATAATTTTTTGTTATAAAATAAAATAAAAAAATATTTCACATCTTCAACGGTTTAAATATTTAAAGCTGAAATCAAAATAATGCTAATACAGTATCAAGCTAATACTATGTATATTATAAGAGCTCTGTAAGGTTAAAAGTTAGTATTAATAGTTCAGTCAATGAAGGCAAAAAACGGTAATATTAGGTAATTTGTCAAAGCAGCTCCGATTTTCCTAAAAAATTGGATTTGAATACTACGTACCTTCTACTTCAAAGTTGTCCCTGTGCTGGGGGTTGCTTTTTTCAACTTTTATTATAGCAACTTTTGTTGCAACAATTATTAGCAACTTTTGTTCTATAAAGTTTTTTCTAAAAGTCAATTCTTTTCGAGTTATTCGCAAGTGAAAGTATCGATTTTTCAACAAAAAAAAACATGTTTTTCTTACGGTTTTTCATAAATAACTTTAAAAATATGCACTTTAAGAAAAACATTAAAAGAATAAAACATGTAGCCTATACAAAAACAAAAACAATAGTGGGTTTATGGTTTCTTTAGAACCATTACAAACGGAGTTATAGCTTGTTGACATTTTGTTTTCATTTGTTAAAACAAACATTTAAAGGTTAATCGTGAAATAACTAAAAAACAATGCATTTTTCGGGAAAGGTTTATAAAACTTTTTTTAAATACATCCTTTAATTTGGTTTTTTAACAAAAATTCTCTAGCATCAAAATTAGCGAGTTATGACATAAATAAGTTTGGTTTCTATTTTTTTCGACAAAAAATGTACAAACCACCCCCTAAATATTACCTCATTTGAAATTAATTGCTACCACTTCACAAATCACTTTAATTACTTATTTCAAATAGGGTCAGAAAGTTTGACCGGTTTAAAGTACGTAGTTTTAAAAAAGCCGAGCCTCAAGAAAATAGTGTATTTTTGTAATTTTTCAAAATTTTTTCTTGTTTTCAAAATAACTCAAACACTATGAGAGATAAGCAAATGTTTGTAGAGTACAAAAATGTAGGTTTTGTGTTCCGTTTAAAGTTTGTTTGTATTTTTTTTTTAGAATAAACATTGAGTAAGATATGACCGTTTACAGTTTGTACATGTTCGTAAATAGTACCATTACGCCGCCCTTTCAGCTCAAGCACTTTCAAAAATAAGGGTTAAATACATTTTCAATTTACATGAGCTTTTAGCTTGTAAAAAACCCTACAAGCTAACTTGCATGTTATTTTATATTGCACAGGTAACCCATATTTGTTTTTAAAATTCTGATTTAATTGGAAATATTTCAAACATTTAATTTGTTTATGTATTCTGGAGCTATACAATAGCAAACAAAAGTGGAATTTAGTGTAACATAAGTTATGTTACTTGATTTGAAAAAAATGTTTTTAGTCTAAAAATTATTTTTGTTTTACATTTTTTACATAATACATAAGTCAAAATAAATTAATTGCAACAATATTTGCCAATTTCTTTTTTATTATGGATATAATTAGACCCATTATATTTTAAAAGTAGCCTATGCCTACACTCAAAATTAAAATCCGTGCGATATATTGTTGGGCTCAAGCTGTCATAGAAAACATTCTCTATCTAGCTGATTAACTTACAATTTTGAAATGAAATATTTCAAATTAACATAATTTTAAACGTGAGAATAGCATGCTATAAGAATATAATTATATGCCGCATACGAATACGACAAACATCACGCAACGGTCAAAATGATAAAAGACAACCAGCGTATAAACATGATACCATGTTAAAATAGATATTTAAATGTATATTAAGATACTTAAAACAATGTTTTGTAAAAATAAATAACATATGCTATTTAATAGTAAGTTGCACGAAACATCAGTTCCAATTCAACATCCTTATTATACATCGGGCTATGTGGTTTCTGAATATATTGCCTTTATATAAGATATAGAACTGGAAAAAAATCTTATAAGAAATGTTTTATTATTTTCATAAGTAGAATAAGATCTGAAAGTTTCTCTATTTTTTAGCAGGACAATCGGTGTGTAAAAATTCATAATGTCTCATGATTTAAATTTGGACATAAGTTAAAAACAAACGTCTAAAACAGAATATTTTACTTAAAATAATAAAACGTTTTATAGGCCCTGACATAACAACTGTTTACGTTTAGTTATGCCACGGTAAAACACCGACACAAGCCATTTTTCTGAGAAAAGCCTACCGGCAAAATATCAGACATTTACCCAAACTACAAAGGATTGTGCGCAAATGACACTTAACCCTTGTCAATCTGAAAACAAGAGGACAATTCAACAATAGACATTGTACATCTTAGAAAGATCCCTGGTTTTTCCCATGTAACTGGTACCCGGGTACCTAGGTTATTTAAACTGAACAATGCTGTAAGTTAATCAGCTAGATAGAGAATGTTTTCTATGACAGCTTGAGCCCAACAATATATCGCACCGATTTTAATTTTGAGTGTGGCATAGGCTACTTTTAAAATAATGGGTCTAATTATATCCATAATAAAAAAGAAATTGGCAAATATTGTTGCAATTAATTTATTGGGACTTATGTATTATGTAAAAAATGTAAAATAAAATTAATTTTTACACTAAAAACATTTTATTCAAATCAAGTAACATAACTTATGTTACACTAAATTCCACTTTTGTTTGCTATTGTATAGCTCCAGAATACATAAACAAATTAAATGTTTGAAATATTTCCAATTAAATCAGAATTTTAAAACCAAATATGGGTTACCTGTGCAATATAACATAACATGCAAGTTAGCTTGTAGGTTTTTTTACAAGCTAAAAGCTCATGTAAATTGAAAATGTATTTAACCCTTATTTTTGAAAGTGCTTGAGCTGAAAGGGCGGCGTAATGGTACTATTTACGAACATGTACAAACTGTAAACGGTCATATCTTACTCAATGTTTATTCTAAAAAAAAAATACAAACAAACTTTAAACGGAACACAAAACCTACAATTTTGTACTCTACAAACATTTGCTTATCTCTCATAGTTTTTGAGTTATTTTGAAAAAAAGAAAAATTTTTGAAAAATTACAAAAATACACTATTTTCTTGAAGCTCGATTTTTTTTAAAACTACGTACTTTAAACCGGTCAAACTTTCTGACCCTATTTGAAATAAGTAATTAAAGTGATTTGTGAAGTGGTAGCAATTAATTTCAAATGAGGAAATATTTAGGGGGTGATTTGTACATTTTTTGTCGAAAAAATAGAAACCAAACTTATTTATGTCATAACTCGCTAATTTTGATGCTAGAGAATTTTTGTTAAAAAACCAAATTAAAGGATGTATTTAAAAAAACGTTTTATAAACCTTTCCCCAAAAATGCATTGTTTTTTAGTTATTTCACGATTAACCTTTAAATGTTTGTTTTAACAAATGAAAACAAAATGTCAACAAGCTATAACTCCGTTTGTAATGGTTCTAAAGAAACCATAAACCCACTATTATTTTTGTTTTTGTATAGGCTACATGTTTTATTCTTTTAATGTTTTTCTTAAAGTGCATATTTTTAAAGTTATTTATGAAAAACCGTAAGGAAAACATTTTTTTTTTTTTTTTTTTTGAAAAATCGATACTTTCACTTGCGAATAACTCGAAAAGAATTGACTTTTAGAAAAACTTTATAGAACAAAAGTTGCTAATAATTAGTTAATTTATCTATTCCCGGACTTGTTTGTAATGTAATATTTTTCACCCCCGAGAAGGGGTGACAACTCCCGGCAAAGGGACAATTTAGAAGTAGAGGTATTACTCAAATCCAATGAAACTAGTACTCAAATCCAAATTTTTAAGAAAATTGGAGCTGCTGGGACAAGTTAACCGGGAAAATGGTCATTGACTGAACTTTAACAGTTCTTTGCGAAAATTGAAGAACATTTTAAAATATTTAACGTCTAAAATTAAAGGTTTTTAAAACCTCTCTATAATATTTACTCTTGCACGTTTTGCTCTAAAATCATTTTTTTGATAGAAATGTTTACGGTTTTTCGTGATTTTGGGAACCTTCTGTCATTCTCTCTTACTTTTCAAAATTGTTACAGTTAGCAACCTTAAATTGGAATAAACAATGGCGACGAAAATGTACCGTTATCTTTTCTATCAATATAAAAACTATATCAAAGGTATCAGTCTTTCAGTGTAAACTTTACTATGTAAGAAAATAAAACAAACAGAAAACAAAATAAACATGCAGTAATATTTAATGTTTAGTTTAACTTATAAGCTATAAAAAAATGAATCTCATTGAATTTGTTTTGTTTCTTTATTATTTTAGATGTTTAGCAGATCTAAAAAAATATTAAATCTTCTTCCACAAGCTGACAAGAAAATACTGGATACTTTAAGTATACCAAATTATGAGTCGAGTAATGGAACGTCCATTTTTGAACAATCGGAAGCTATCAAACGTAAGTAATTATTATTATTATTATTATTATATTTTGTATGTAAAATATGTCTGCTACTAGACATTATGTTTTTGCTTCTTTGGGTATTATAGAATTCTGATTTTAGCGAACAAATATAATTTTGTTGCGTTTCTGTAAATTGGTCTCGAATAAGTCTTCTTTCCTGTCGATAGACCTATTTTAAACCTATTTATATCATTGAACTCATACTCTATACTCGTACATACTCGTAATATTAAAGAATAATTTGATTAATATATAAAACTCATATTCAACTGCAAACGTTCTAGCAATTTTGTTTGTTCTAGTGTTTGTTTGTTTACTTCCACTGACCAAGCATTATTAATGGGCATTATTCATTGCTGTATTTTTATAAGTGGGGACAAACAGACAGGCCGATTACAAAGATTGTTTAGGTAAATCAAAATCAATGCGCTTGTTTTTATTTCGAAAAAAATGTCTCTGACTACACAACTGAAGTATAAACTCTAAATACTGTAACATTAAATACAGACGTAACAAAATGAAAATTGCTGCAATCAGGCGCTGAAGATTATTGACCAAGATAATTGATCTGAATAAATTGTGTGAGCACATGATTGAAAATTATGACACCCATCTGACTTGCTAGAGTAATTGTAAGCGATTTTCCAAAAGTATTTTTGTAATTATAATTTTAAAGTGTTTTATCATACTACTAAATTTCCAAATTATTAACATTGAAAAAAAACCCCACACATATGTCACTCATACTAGCCAAAATCCATACATTTAAAGTAACTTTATCAATCTATATAACTTGTAAAGCATATCAGAAGCAAGCACAAGTTTGAAAGCATATCGAAGGTTAAGTGAACTGACAATTTTAATACCAGCGGAAAAAGTGATTGTAGCTCAATTATTTATCTAAATTCATATAGTAAAATGAGATTAGAATCTTCGAAATTAAATTCCACCACTTTTTATGAAAGGTTAAAAAAATTTTCGCCTACATTTGAGAGTGGTGACATCGTTGAAACGATGTTAATTTCAACTTTTACGTAACAAAAATTTTTTTACGCAACTAACGCAGAACAAACCATATAAAAAAAATTGAAGTTAAAATATAAAAAAGGGCCACAAACTTCACAGACGTAAATTCCACCCCTAACGGTTAATTCTTAGAGGTCAAAATAATAATTTTTTTTTAACCAAAAAACTTTGAAATTTTGGCGCTTTGAAATTTACAGGGAGCACATCGTACTATCATGTAGGAGTGTACTAAAAAAGAATTGTAAACAATATCCCTAAGTAGTTAAAATTTCACCCCTAAAGTATTATAATGAAGTAAAAGCTAGCTTTATATATTATTTTTTAATCTCCAGATCTAACAAATATAAAGACCTAAAAATTTTGGTACACAGGTTTATCAAAGGGTTAAATTTTTATATATATATAAACGACAATGTCCTGGCTGATTCGTAATGAACTCACAGCCACAATTATAATAACTAGAAACTTGAAATTTTCGGGTTTTACTAAGATCAGATTTAAACATTCTACATCTAACGAGTTAAAATGGTGTGAAAACTAACTTTATATTTTATTTCCCTATCTCCAGACCCAAACATTGTATAGAGCTAAATGTGGAGCCCTGGTTTACCAAGCTTTTGAGATGTACTAAAAATTAATATAAGAAATTTTTTCAATAAAGAATAGTGGGGTAAAAGCTAACTTGACAAACAGTGATAGCTGAAAATTGGGATTTTTAGGTTACCTTCATAAAAACATGTAAAGGTTCAATATAAAGGATTTTGCTTATTTATCTTATAGTATAGTGGTGAAAAAGAAAGAATTTTCCAAAATGCAATACTTAAAGGGTAAAATGGGATAAACCTAAATCCCACTAAACTGTTAACGTAATAAAAAACTAGCTTGGCACAATTATGATAGCTGAGACGTGATAATGTATCACAATGTATTTGTAATTTTATTGCAACTTGTTGGAAAAATTATTTCTCATTTTGTTAGTAAGTATTTGAATTATTGGCTTATGAATAAAAATTAAATTTACCAAATAATATTTTAAATACTAATTACTGTCACATATGATTTAACATGCTCCTTTTTTATGTAGGCAAAAACCTTCTTTTCGATGAAGAAGTGCCCGTTTTGGAAGTCCATCTACAAAATATGATAGATGAGGAGGATGTGTATCCATCTCCGGTTGAAGATTGCAACTATGATTCGGATGAAGACCCTGAATTTATACCAAATAGTAACGAAGATACGAGTAGTGAAGAGGAAGAGTCAATAACTGCAAAAGTATCTACAATTCCAAAAAGCACAGATTCAGGTAACTCGAAATACAACATTGCGCTCCCTTCTACATCTGCAGACTCTTTTGAAAGAATTATTTCAACAGATCGTTCTTCTGACGACGAAAGACAAAATAACTCTAAACCACAAAAAAAAACTAAATGCGTCCGTACTAAAGACTACTGTTTATACTGTGAGTCAATGGTTCTTAATTTTGCTCGGCATATATTTAGAAACCATAGTACTGAAATAGAAGTACAAAAAATTTGTTCCAAGCCTTGCAAAAGTAAAGAAAGGAAAGAATTGATTACAGTTTTACGTAAGAAAGGTAATTATATTCTAAACTCAAGTGAAGGATGCAAGAAACCTGTAAGGCGACCTTATATTTCCGACACTACTCACATACCTTGTATATACTGTTTAGGGTTTTATGCAAAAAAACAGCTATGGAGGCATCGAAAAAAATGCGAAAAAAATCCTAATATTCCTAAATCGTCCTTGAGTCTGGCGCAAAATTTGCTTTTAACTAACACACGTATTGACGAACATTTGAAAACAGCAGTGTTTCCACACATGAGAGTAGATTTAACATCTTTAGTAGCAAAAAAGGACACTCTGATTTGTGCATTTGGCGCACGTTATTTGAAAACACACAGAGAAAAACATTTTATTCCAGTGACGTCAAGAAAAATGCGCGAACTTGCAAAATTACTGATTGAAGCACAAAAAATAGAACCAAACGTGAAACACCTATTCGACGTATTAAAACCTCAACATTACGACCTGTTAGTGCAATCGACTAAAAATGTAGCAAGATATGACGCTGACACAGAAACGTATACTGCTCCAACTTATGCAATGAACATCTGTAAATCCCTAAAAGACTGTTGCGATATAGCAATAACATATGCATTAAAAAGGAAGGACGTATTCGCCACTATACCTTCAGCTGAAGCACAGAGTGACTTAAAAACAATGATACTCTTACTTCAGACAAATTGGCAATTCGATATTTCAAGTCAAGCTGCATCAGACCTTAATATAAAAAAATGGAATAAAGTGACTATTATCCCCCTGGCAAGTGACATCAAATTATTCAAGGAATATCTCTCAAATATGGGAACAGTGGCTGCAGCAAAACTTAAGCAAGACAACTATGACAAAGAATCTTATAAAGCATTGGTTGAATCGATTTTTTGTAGAGTACTCTTATTGAACAGAAAAAGGCCTGGAGAACTAGAACGCATGAGTGTACACTCTTACAGTAATTCCGATGCACAAAGTAATTATGAGGAATTTAATGACGTAATTTCACCCACTGAAAAGATTTTAATGCAAAAATTTAAAAGAGTAGTAATTCGAGGGAAACGAGGGAGAGGAGTGCCGGTATTATTTAGCCATGATGTGCAAGAACACATCAGCCTTCTGCTGACGGTAAGGCAGAACTTTGTAGACATAAACAAAAATATATATTTATTTGGTAAGTTAGGCAAAACTGGACCAATTAGGGGATACATGGTATTACAAAAACTAGCTAACGGAAGTAAAATAAAAAATCCAGCGGCTATTACAGCCACGAGATTAAGAAAACATCTTGCAACTATAACGCAGATATTCAATATGAGTGAAGGAGACATTGAGCAATTGGCGACCTTCATGGGACACAGTGACAGAGTTCATAGGGGGGAATATCGCCTTCCAGACGATGTCTACCAAACTGCAAAAATATGTAAACTATTAATAATGATGGAGAGCGGAACAGCAGTAGATTTTAAAGGAAAGTCTTTACAAGAAATAGAATTCAATATGGAAGATGATTTGCTTCAGGCAAGTGAGGGTGATATGGAAGAACATTTAGATGATATAAATACTTCAATCCTATCAGAAATATCTGTATCAGAAACTGTATCAGAACCCAATCCAGTAAAAATAATTGGTAAAAAAAGAACACTAGTCCCATGGACAATCCATCAAAAAAAAGTTGTAAATGATTACTTTAAATCACACATAACTAATAAACATGCTCCTAAAAGAAAAGAGTGTGAAAAACTAATTGAAATGTATCCGGACCTGTTTAATAACAAACCCTGGTTAAAAATTAAAGTTTTTGTCCAAAACCAGTATAAAAAATTAAATAATAAAAAGTAACTGTAGGCCTATTTATTGTATTGATTGATAATATATATATTGTTTTTACCAGTTAATATAATACAGTTATTTGTACTTAAAAATTTGTAAAATTTTATTACATTAGTGCTAGGTTTTTCCGATTTATTGTATTGATTGATAATATATTTTGCTCTTACTAGTATAACATTAATATAATACAATTTATGTACTTAAAAATTTGTAAATTTTTATTACATTAATGGTAGATTTTTCCGACTTATTGTATTGATTGATAATATATTTTGTTTTTACCAGTATAACACTAATATAGTAAATTTTAATTATGTGTACTTAAAATTTTGTAAAATTTTATTAAATTAGTGCTAGGTTTTTCTGATTTATTGTATTGATTAATAATATATTTTGTTCTTACCAGTATAACATTATATAATACAATTTTTTGTACTTAAACATTTTGTAAAATTATACTACATTAGTGGTGAGGTTTTTCCGATTTATTGTAGTGATTGATAATAAATTTTGTTTTTAGCAGTATACCATTAAAATAGTACAATTATTTGTACTCAAAATTTAATTGTTCTATGAAAAACTAATATTTCTGATATTACTATGGTAAGTAACTTATTTTGAAGATGTGTAAATATGTATAAGACTGTAAAAGTATTGCTACACAAAGTAGGTTTTATGTAATTTTGTATTTTCTGACACTAATATATATATTTTATAATCTGGCAATTATATATTATTATCTCATTTTAGTTTTTTTTCTTCTGACATTTCTTACTCATTCTTAACAATTTTAAACGAATAGGCCTGAGATGAAAAGAAAACAAATAAAAGGTTAACTGTAACTGTGTGAAATGGACTGAAGCGATTTACTACTTTGGATGTCAGGTACGGAACATGTTTAGTTTTATTGTTTTTATTTTATAACTGTTTACATTATAAACATAAAGAAGAGAGTGCATAGCTGCCCTCGAAGCACTGACTTTCAAGATTTAATGTTTTAGTAAGTTATTAGATTTGTAATTTTTATTTGATTTATTTTAGAAAATAAAAATTTAGAACAAGTGTTCCTTTCAGTATTTTGGTTAAAGTTTGAAAATAAATACATGGATTTACAAAATTGGAGAAAGTCGGAAATTTATTGACATATTTTGAAACATTGTGATAATATAAAAAAGAAAATTTCAAATTTGAAGTAGAAAACATTATTCCAAAGCTAATATTATGTCAATGCAGAAAATTCACGTTATGCTTTTGACAAACATTTTTTTAACAATAATTATTTAATTCTAAGTTGTGTGTTGAACAAACAGAATACTGTACATCATTTGCTCGTAATAGTTTATTAGTAGCAACCAAATATCTTATATTTGTGTATTAATATGGGTTAAAATTAAAAATTCAAAATTAGGTTATGCAAACCTAAGTTGTACGTTACGTTAAAACATAAATGAGTCTGTAGTAACATTAGGTATAAACAAAGTCCCAAAGTATTGTTTTGGCCGAAAATCGTTTTAGTAAATACTAAATAAAATAATAATTTTATACGTAAATACGTAAATAACCTTATAAAGGATATCTAGAACTCATACATTTTGTAAAAGAACGATAATGAACAACATTTTTTATATTAACGAAATGTTAGTTCTAGTATTTTATATTGAACTTATCTGTGAGATGGTGCACTTAGAATAATAATAGCCTAGACTTAAAAAACTCACAAATATAAAAAATGTATAATAAAATTAGTAAACGTGTTCCAGCGACAAATGTTAGTTGTTTAAATTATTATAAATAGTTATGGTTTGGAATTGTCGACATGGAAAATCTTGTTTAAACATATAAAATTACTTTTTATTTAGCCTATTATTATTGACACAAAATGAGACTTAGTAACATATTTATATTACCTATTTACCCTACATCTAATGCTAGCTAGGGTATAGATTAAAAATAACACAGTTATTAAGTCATATATAGGATTAAAGCAATAAATTCTTCACCATGGATGAAAATTTTTTCATCTTTTTAACATATGAAATTTGGATTTTTACAATTTTATCAGTTTTTCCTTAATTGAAATTTTAATTGTATACAAATTAAATTCCAAAAACTACAGTGAAGTATACTACTATTCTCATTTGTCATGAAATATAATAAAACTACATTTTTTACATTTTATAAATAGTAAAACAAAAATCAGAACAATACCATTAACTCTGCCGCTATGTACAGGCGTGCCGTGAAACCCACAACCTCCTCAGAAGAACACCAAAAAATATTACTATTTAAAAATTAATGAAAAAAAAAACAAAAAAAAACTCTAGATGGATATTTATTTTATAGCATATTAGCAGTTGATATTCATTAATTTAATTAATACAATGGTCAAAATTCATGAAAAACAAAAATGTTGAAACTGTCGACGGAAAAACGTTTTAGTAACACTAATGGTTTTCAAATATCAATTTCCTTTTAAAAAATTCGCAATATGCCGATATTGACGGAATATACATTGTATTGCAGGCAAATTAAAAAAGGGCCCAAGTCGCCTAGGCGCTCACACGTAAAAATCCTGCACACGCGTTTGCCGCTATTCTCAGGCGTCTATAAACGTAAATTAAGGGAAATGGTTTGCATTTTGTAAACAATAAATAATATTGGGGGCGTATTAATCCGAACCATACCATATAAACTTCCGGTACATTCAGGCGATATTAAATGTAAATAGAGCGGCAAGTTATACTGTTTATAAGCAGCAATTAAGAGTTTAAACATTTAGGGTGTAAGCCCATTTCAATATAGATCCGAACCACAGCATGATGTCGGCAACTATAATTAGGCTTCACTAAATGTAAATAAAGGGACATCATTTGTATAAATTTTAAACAGAAAATAAAAATACCTATATTTGGAGCGTAGCCCCTATTGCAAATAAATCCGAATCTTACCATGTAGGCTATCAGTTAATTCAGGATTCATAAAATGTAAATAGAGCATAGCGCCTATTTTATGTTAGTATATAATATAAGCACGCGAGTTTACAGAATATATATTGTTAACAATATTTTGGGCGTAGTCCTAAAGCGCCTTAGTTTACAGCATATATGCCGTTAACAATATTTGGTGCGTACCCCTACATGAAATAATTTCAAACCATATAAAGAATAATATACACATCATGACATGTAAATAAAGCCCTGCTGTAGTTTATAAACACTAAATAACAATTTGTAATTTGGAGTGTAGGTCTTTCCATATTACGTTTTAATAAATCACGGAATAGAAAAAGATTGTATCATCTAAAAGCTACGGAATGGAGAAAACTACAAGTCAATACTTAAACATTGTTGCCAAATTGATGGAGGCAACAGTACACTACTTTAGTTATTCTGTATATTAATGAAAATATACAACGTCGATTGCGGCGACTCTGTCGGAAGAACACGGAACTATGAAATGTATATAAATTACTAATTTGCTATCATTTACGCGTCCACCTAAATAGTTTCTACATGTTATATAGTCCGAAAAAATAATTAGAAATAAGATATGATATTTTGCTAAGCTACCTTATATCCTATAGGACAAACGTACTTATTAAAATATCACATTAGTTCACGACATAATTATTTAACATGGGGTTGTAAAGCTGCGTCCTTATACGGACGCAACTTTACAACCGGACGCAACTTTAAATGTAAAATCCTTTAACATGGACGCACCAATGATATAAAAGTGTATATATATATATATATATATATATATATATGAATGAAAATACAATTTTTCACAAAAACCACAATATTTGTTCAATACAAACCCAAGGCAAAAATGACCAAGTCATTTTCCTCAGTACATAGTGTCAGTAGGGTTTGTGTGAATTTAGCAACTGAGGATGATGACTTGGTCATTGATATGTTGTCAGATATTTATATTTCACAAATAAAGTGATTTTTGTAGGCAAATGTGGTTTCATTCATTCGGTAATTGTAGTTTCTACAAGTGTAGTTCATTACAGTTGACATATTTAGTTGATGAATCTTTATTTTTTAAGAATAGAATCATTATTTTGTACAAGAATAAAATAATAACCAAAATTAGCTATGATTACAGCCTACAAATAACAAACACATTATTTCTGTGCCATATGTATCAAAAGTTCAAAAAAAAACGTATTTGTTATAATTAAAATGTTTTGTTACAACATAGGTAAATGTTAATAATGTTATATTATATTATTAATGACATATGAAACACCACTCTCTGTTGGTACCTCCGAGATCGACATGTAGACAATAGCGACATAACACTTATGGTTTGATGTTATTCTAGTGTAATACTGTTTTCATAAAGTCAATTAAATACAATATTCATCAGATTTGCAGGCTACAAAATTAATTAATTAATTACACCCCAAGACACATGGTGAAGAAGAAACAACAGTGATATATAAAATGATTACTTGTTAGTAATGAATAATCATATTATGATCTAAGGAAATTAGTTTCTCTTTCTAGTAGTTTTAAAGTAAGATTGTTACATAAAAAGGACATTTTTTAAATAAATTTTGATCATAATATCTTACAAGTTGTGATCCATAGGTAATATCGCTGATAGTGAAAGTGTGAAAGATAATACATACCATAATTGTGTTATCTTAGCTACTATAACTAAATACTTACTTCTCGTTTTCTGGAAATTCACTAATAGCACACCAGAGTCTGGTTCAAAATAATTTTGCTCCTCACATACCTGAAAGTATAAAATTCCTGTTACTATAATTTGTGCTTTTGGCAAGTACAGTAGGGCCCCGATTATCCAAGCTAATGTGGACCAGAGGACACTCGGATAACCAGAAACTCGGATAACAGGGGCAGACAGACCAGTAAACGAGAGCGTCCCCCGCCGCCATTGAAATCAATGGTAGCGTGTGCGTTTTTGGCCGCCAGTCTATGTTACAGGCTTTACAAAGACATTAATGGGGTAGATACAGTAATAAATAAAGACGTAAAATTGAATTAAAATATTGAGTTCACTTTATTACGAAACCCACAGTACTGCACTGTCCTAAATATTACGTTCATAATATATAAAATACAGAATATGCAGTACTGAACAGAAAATAAAAATACAGTTTTTGTAAATCAAAATTCTAGCCTACAAATCTAAAACAAGGTTAATGGTGAATATGAAAATACACTTAAAAAGAGCTACAGTATTGAAAACTGTTTTGTACTGCTACTTTACCAATGAAAATTCAATTTTAAAACTAATCCTATGTCTTGAAAAAGTTCATCAGAGTTTTCTGCTTTACTGAACTGGCCCCGCTTCTTAGCAGCACAGTAAAATAACGAGTAAAATGACCGAGCGTCACCCCACTCCGCTCACTTGCTACAGTACTGTACAGTGTACAAACACTCGGTTAAACCTCACTCTTTTTTACATTCAAGCTTTTATTAAGGCTTTTAAAAAGCTCAAAGCCGAATTACTTTTTCAAATTTCTACTAAACTTTAGATTGAAATATAATCAGTATAATGTCTATTCTTTGTTTTGAAATGGGCAATACAGAAAAGCCAGTGTGGAAGAAAAGACAAGATAGTTGTAACTGGTGGGAAATAGACACTCTCGATGCAACAAAATGAATACTAACTGCTTTTGGGATAAAATTTAATTACAAACCAATTAATTTCATACATATATTTTCGTAACAATTGTATATTTTGATACAGACAAATAATTATGAATTTGTGGGTAAAGATATTTCACTTCAGTAAGGATAAATTTTTTTTAAATCGAGAGAAGTAAAAGAAAAAACTATGAGTTTCGTAAATAGGAATAAAATTCAGCAATATGTGACGTTACCGAGTAAGAATTATGGTATATAAAACATTTTAATTCATATTATTTGTTAGCACTTATTTGTTATAATTTATTTTTTGTTGTGCTTGGTTAGGAAATTTCTCAATAAAATTACGACTCAAAATATTTTAGTTAATTTATTTACCATCTAAATAAATGAAATTCAGTATTTAAAACTATAAACCTGAAATTTAATAATTCACCAAAGACTAAATGTTTATATCTAACAATAATTCATTCCATATCATCATAGCTTAACTTCTAAATTTCCGGGTTGAGCAATTTGTTACTTAGTAATTGTATAAGAAATTAATATTCACAAGGTATTAATATTTATTGTTTATTTAATGACTTCACTGATTCAAATTCCCTTCTTTATTTAATTAATTTTTATTAAGTTATTTGAAATTCATTACATGTAATTTTTATTTCAAAAATTTATAAAAATAAAAATAAATGGATTCTCTGTACCTTTATATTAAGTCATCTTCTTTTAAGACCCCCTTTCTTCTTTACGTCTTGCTATTTTGTAGCAAATGGAATGTTATCTTGAAAAAAGTTTGAAAATCTAAATTTTTCAATTAAAATTTTTTTTTAACTTTATTAATTTGTTTTAACAACCAATGTTCATATTAGACGGAGTCCGCACTTAACTCACAAATCTCAGTAATTTTAAACAACCTATAGTTGCCAGCTTCTGTTTAGGGCTGCCTCTATCTGTTGTTTTAGAGAATATTTATTTAGCCTTTCATCAAAGCATACAACAAAATCACATTTACAGACATCTTCTGTTAGTTTATTTTTAAAATATGGAGCAAGTTCATATACAATACTGTATGATATCTTCTTATCTTTCTCTAGTTTCATGTCTGCTGCTGTTTGACTATCTGGAAACATCCGTTTAAACACCCTCATCAATAATTATTAAATAATTATGGCATATTACTGTTTCAAGACACCACAGCGTTTCCAGTTTCTGTTACTTTATCTTTTACTTCCCACGATTTTTCTTTTTTTGATTGAAATGTCTCTGGAGCAGGCTGATTAGCAGGGTTACTTCTGAGGGATGACAATTTATAAGTTGAAGGAATGGTTGGTTCAGATAAGGTAGATGAGATATGGAAGTTTCTGCCAGTGCTGAAGATAAAGCACTTGAAGGCCCAGCTGTAGCAATTCAGTCACTTTGAGATTGATGGTATGAAAATAAAGATTGCAAAGGGACAGATTTCACCACATTAAAAAAAAAAAGGTTTTGTTTTTGTACACTTGCATGGCTTTTTAATGAAGAACAACCCATTGATTCATAGTATATGTTGTCCTTTCTGCATGTCATGCATGTAACATAGTCACATTTTCCTCCTTTCTTTACCCAAAGAAAATCTTTAGGCCAGCTATCTTGGAATTGTATTTTTGAATTGTATTTCTTACATATAGGCCTGCTTTGAAAAATCTACTTATAACACCTTTGGTAATAAAACCTCTTTAAATAAAATAAGTCTATTTTTATAAAATTCACTCCAATCCAAACCTATTTAGTATATTAACTAAAACAATGTTTTCTCCTATATTTACTACAACGGAAAAACTTGCAATGTGGTTTTTTGGTGCAAGTTAGGAAGCATGTGATTTCCCTTAAATTACTTATCACGCACTATCCTCACACCTTGAAAGAAGAAAATGTTTTTCTTTTCTTTCCAGATCTGTTTACGCGAGCAAAAGAATAGATTGTCAATTTCCCTGGAAGTATGAGCTTTGTAAGACTTTGTCTCGCCGAAAACTGGCCAATCTCTTCAACAGTTAAGCGTAAGCCTAACTATCGGAACCCTCCTTATTTAAAATCTTCCAGTTTTATATTTAATTTTTCGTCCCTAGCTTAGGGAGAACGCAAACAAAATTTTGAATTATTTATCTCAAGTAATGAGTTCTTAAAGTACTAAGTTAAATACTATATCCTACCTTTATGGTTCAATGTAGCAATCATAACCTGTAATTCCATGTCTGTGTATGGATAATTAATAAAAAACTGCTCAAGACTTTAAACTGAATTTAATGACACTAACTTTTTCCTTTAAATCAAAACATATTTAAATATTTTTTCTTTCGAAAACTTTTTACAAATTTAACACAAAAATAACATTTTACAAAATCATAAATTATAATATCTAATATCTACGAGCAGAAATGACTTATTTTGAAATTAAAATTTGTTCTGAATAACCAATTTCTCAGTTTACTTTCTTGCAACTGGTTATCAGACTATTACGTATTATTATATTTCTTTTCTGTTTACAACAATGGTTAATTTGAAACTCAATAAAGATTTTAAATCCACACACTTAATTTAACTTATCCTAAACATGGTTATTTTAAAATAAACAGAGATATTAAAAGTAAAAGTATTCCCAGCAGTTTGTTTGGTAATTATTTATAACAAAAAATTGAATAACTGACTTTGATTTAATTTCTTTTTTAAACTTCACTTTTTTAACTGATGATAATTTGTTGAATTGGTCAAACCTGGATTTTGAAGAATGTCCTGAGAAGCTCTCTGGTGACTCGATCCTTGCCGTTAATAATGATGTCCTGTAGCCATTGGTTTCATCAATCTGTGTTGCGTGTTGGTTGAGATTAGATGGAATTTCTTATTTAACTGCACTATTGCACTATACTCACACTACACAAACCCACTTCACCATTAGGCTTTTTACTTGCCTTTTTTCATTTAAAATTTTTTCTTCACCTTTTAATGATATGCTAACTTTTTACATTTTTTACAATTTATAAATTTAAACTCATTACATCGACGGGCATAGGTTACTCTGGCTCGAAACTTCCGAATTTTTTTTTTTTTTTTTTTTTTTTTTTTTTTTTTTTTTTTTTTTTTTACCGAGCGTTCCTTTCTAAGAGGATATGCTACTCTATTTATAGCCAAAATATTCCCTTTCTTCATACCAATTTATTTCCCTCTCATGGTATGTGGGAATTTTATGTCATTTTATAATTGCTTTGGTTTTTTATACTTAATTTAATATGTGAGTGTTTCTCAATCCTGTGTGCAACTTAAACAATTTAACAATTTTAACAATCCGTCATTTAATTTTTTTTTTTTTAGCATCTTTCGTTGTTTTAGTATTGGATTTATTTTTTTTTTTTTAGTTGGCAACCATAGATTCTTTCCCATCCGACGTCAGGATCTCTGGACCTTGTTCAATTACCGTTTCAAGCCTGCCTTTGTAAAATTCCCCATTGTTTGCCTTAATTTTTTTATAACTTCTTTTCCCTTTGTCTTTCTCGTTTTTCAATTAATACCTTCAATAGGCAATCTTTTAAGGTGTCGTTTCCAGCTTGAGTGATGCTCGTACTCCGCTTGGTGCTTGCGTAATCATGTGTCAAAGATTTGCATTATTTCTAATTTTTACTTTCATTGTTTTTAACACTTTTTTCTTCAGATTTCAGTATTACGTAGCGCACTTGGTACAAGTTTCATGGCCGCGAAAGAATTTTTGTCCGCATTTTTTCCACTACGTAATTCACACTTTTATTCACACCTTTTGGATTTTTAACTATTTACCAAACAAATTCCTCGAAATTTACATATATTGTTTATCATATTTATTTATTGTCTTGCTAGAAAGTTTTAACTCTTCAATTGTTTTAGATTTCACGCTAAGGTGTGAAATCTATATCCTTTAGAATTTTATTTAAATTTCACTTTTTATTTTTATTACTATTAGAACTTTATTATTTAACTTACTTGTAGTCCTTATTTCATTAAATTTTATTTTATTCTAGCTTTTATTCAACTGTGAACTTTGTCACTTTACTAAAACTTTTTATATATTGCTATAATCAATTTTTCTCTCAGAACAATTTATCTTTATTTTTCTTTCTTATTTACAAAAAAAACATTTATTTTCCAAATTTGGATGCATTTTGAAAATTTTCCGATTTTGGTTCCTTGCGTAAATTGGTCTGTGTCAATTTCTACGAAATACTCGTAACAGATCTGAATTGCATACTACTTGTACTACAATTACATATCTTTAAACATAATATTTCGTATTTTCCAAACTTCATCAAATTTGAATTTTAACATTTCAATCTAGCATGGTTAGGAATTGCCGATTTAACATGTAGGTCAATCTGGACTTTGCCCTTTACACAGCCCAAGGCTAGTCTCCCATGTTAAAACAGCCAACTAGTCTACAACTAGAACATTTAATTGCATTGAGATGGAAATTTCCGATTTTTTGTCTTTTTTCAAAAATCTCCCCCTTATTGAATGAAATTTCCGTCGCAGTACAATAAAAAAGATGTTATAAAAGAAATATATATTTGTTTAATGTCTGTATAGGCTATATATTATTTATTAGACCAACCATTAAATTAAGAATGTTTAAATTTACAAGCAATAACATCAAAATTGATGTTAAAAAATTTAATATTGTTTGTTTACAATTATTGTATGTTCAAAAGAATTATAACAGAATTGGTTGCCACATAATTGAAAACAACTATAATACAAAATAGCCTGAACATTTACTTTTTCCTTTGTACAAACATAGAGTAACAAATAGAAAAATGAAGGTCCATATATTCAGTTTCATTTTCTGTATACACACTAAATTTATTAAAATATCTACCAGATTTTAATAACTATTTTTAAAACTATAAATGAGTACATTACAGTATGGTAGATCAATGTGATGTATCTAGTAATTTAAATTTATAATATTAAACATTACTGTACATATTTTTTTAACTGAATATTAAAAATATAAGGTGTCTATATAGTCTATTTTGGTAAAAAATTATTTTTGGCTCAGGGAACCTCAAAAAACTATTGTTTTCATAACCACAATACTTTCTCTATAGCCTACTTACCACGTAATATAAATGTACAGAGAAAAAATTATTTTGGACTCAGGGAACCTCAAAATAGGTATTTATGTGAATATCAAAAACTATTTTTTTCACAATCACAATACTTTATCTATCGCCTACTTACCAAGTACATATTTAAATGTAAAGAGAACAAATTATTTTAGACTCTGGGAACCTCTAATTGGATATTTATGAGAACATCAAAAAACTATTTTTGTTCACAATCACAATACTTTCTTCATAGCCTACTTACCACGTAATATAAATGTAAAGTGAAAAAAATTAATAATAATAACAACCTTTTGCGTAATAACATGTTAATGGAAATAACAAATTAAGTGAAATAACTTCCTAGGAGAAGCTAACCAGCATTTTTGAAGTCATATCTTTGCATAGTAAAGTTATGGGTTTCCAATTCACACCGTCTTTCATTTTTTCCTCCCTTCTATTTAATTTTCAGATAGGTTCAGAAGGTTTTTAAAAGACAATATAGATGATAAAAATAGTCATAAATAAACAATTTAGAAGAAACCGGAAATTCAATATCGCACGGTTATCATACTAAGTCAAGGCCGAGCAGCGTCCATATATAGCTCTAATTTTTGTTTTGTTTTAAAAATTTTAATATTGTGATAGTCATTTATGAATTTTTTTATATAACATAATATGTTCAAATGAAAAAAAATCGGAGGGAGTGGGGGTGAATTGTAAACAATTACCACTTCGTTATATGAAACTTACTTCATTTTAAGGAACTGTATTAAAATTCTCCTGATATATTTAATGACAAAAATTAATTATTATATAATTAGGTAGGAATGGGGTTAAGTATTAATACAAAAATGTTTCTTAAAGAAGCAACATATTTAAATATAACAATAATAGAATCTGCACTAGTGACTTTACGAGAAAAATGTGAACGGCGTCGGCTCTGCTACAAAATAATCTTATTAAATAAAAGGCAATTTTGTACTTCCACAATATTTTCTTATAATGAGCCGTGCCGACCAAGGTTTCGCTAACTACAGCATTGTCAAAAGCAGCTTACAGACTAGTAGAGTTCTAGGCAGGTCTCCCAGAGAAGTATTGATTTTGTTGGTTTTTGCACCCTACTTATACAATTTCCAACACTCGTAGCTTGAAGATAGCTTGGCTAGGACTAATTGAGTCCTAAACAAAGAGCTGTCCATTATATTTGTATTGGGTTGCGAGAACCAATCAGAGGCAAGCTGGGCTCGTAGGTGATTGACGGAGTGCCATTGTTTTGTGTTCACGGTTTTTCTTGGCTCCGTCTCCTAACAAGTAAGATATTCGGCCAATCAGAAGCAAGCTAATTAATGCGGGGGTTATTAAGTTTATTAAGTTGGATTGGCTGAAGCAAAGCCGTTTAAGACCGGGGTAACTTATGTGGCGGGCTAGTGTGCGTGTGTTGAGTGTTTTGTGGTGAAACTAGATGGGTGAACTAGTTCCCTGTGTAGGTGACGTTATCAAACTCAATGGCCACAGTAAACAACAAACAAGGACAGCCAAGAGAGAAATCCCTACCAATAGTGAAGTATAATGAAAATGTGAAAGGAGTCGATAGGTCAGATGCAACCTCTGTAAGAGCAAGACGCTAAGATGGTATTGGAAAATTTTCATCCAAACCCTTCAAATGATCATGACTAACTTGTGGTTTTTTATACAACTCTGTAAACCCATATAACAGGATGTCAACTATATGATTGTCCCCTCCAAGTAATAAACTCTCTATTGCCCAACCAAGAAGAGCCCCTGCTACAGGATCCAAGAACTACTATCTACTAAGCCTTTGCATGTCCTTTCTAAAATTGAAGGTTGAGATTCTAAAAGAAATATCTAAAATATTTATTTTTAAGTTGAGGCAATCTAAAATATATAGGGTTTGTTACAAACAAGTGATAAAAAAAATTGCCATGTATATATTAGCACAATGTCCTGGGTAACCAAGCAAATATCCAGTTGTAGGCAATATAAAATATGTAGGATTTGTTACAAACAAGTGATAAGATTGACCATGTATGTGCAGAATGTCCTGGTAGCCCAGCAAGTATCCAGTTGTAGGCTTTGATAAGAACCATGCGCTAAAATAAGAAATAAACATCTGCTTC
This sequence comes from Aphrophora alni, assembly GCA_963513935.1. Taxonomy (NCBI): domain Eukaryota; kingdom Metazoa; phylum Arthropoda; class Insecta; order Hemiptera; family Aphrophoridae; genus Aphrophora; species Aphrophora alni. The sequence continues at coordinate 53,864,007 of OY740765.1, read as the reverse complement.
GGGGATGCGGTTGTAAATACTGTATATATTTTCTCTAAATGTAAATAATTTGTTTCTTGACATTATTCCTAGATGTTATTATCAGCTTGAACAGTTCTTGTGCTAGCAGGTATCCTGTGTAGTGTGTGTGGCAGGATATCCCTACCATGACATCACTATTGACTTCATTTTCTACTCGAGACATATCAACAAACAAATCAAATAGTAAGTTTGTAACAAAAAAAAAATTTCAGTAAGGTTTTACCATTTCTCACAGTCAACGTTTTAAAATAATAAAATTAATTATTAGTTTAGAAAATGTATTACTAAAAACAAAGATTTTATTTTTCATTTAACACATTTTAACATGAACTGTTTAAATTTGTATACATATCATACATGAATGTCAACTTTTATAATAAAAATTTATTTCCATTATTATTTACTATGATGCAGTCACAGATAGATCCCATACCAACTATAAATTAATATTTACTAAATGATGATATATATATCAAAAAACTTTGTTAAACATGCAACAACATTTGAAAAAAACAAAGAAAAAATAATCCACGAAGAACTCACAGTGAATGCCCATGCTAATCCTTTGTAGTAGTTTGTAAGTTGTAAGTCTTCTTTATATAAACGATAATGAAAAATAAAATCCTTTATATTTTCAATGTTCACCTATAATCAAAATAGCATTCATATATAAAAATAACATCACAATTAAAATTGACACTAAAATTAAGGACAATTATATTCATATATTTTATTATTACAAAACTTTTCTGGATTGGCAGTAAACATTTTATAACTTTTAGTGTATCAAGTGATATAGAATGAAGTGTTACACAAGTAATCAAATCTTTTATACCTAAGCTGTGAACATTTACCTATTTTTTTATTGGAATTTTGAGGCGAAAATCCATTGTGGTCATCATCGAAATTGGGCATAAGATACTTCACATTAATAACATACAAATAAAAATAAAAATAATAATATAAAGTTCAAACAATATTAACAACACCAAAGACTAGTTAACCATTGTAAATAAACAACATAACATGTTACAAAGCTGAAAAGAGGTCCTGCAACAAGTTAACAATGAAAAACTATAATAAATACAGTTAACAACATATATTGCAGGATTGTCAGGGCCCCTGCAATGAGTTAGAAAGAATAAAATTTTAAATAGATAACTAAACACCATATTATAGAGCTGTAAAGGGTTCTGCAATAATTGGAATAGAATTTTTTAAAATTTTATCCTAAATGTGCATTGCTCTGTCCACTGCTCTCTATTTTTAGACCATTTTCGTAATATATATGGCTATTCTAAGTATAGCAACTACCAAAAGAGAAATTCAACTCGTCATAAATATACTGCAACCTTGATTAAGATTGCCTCCATAGTCTACTCATCTGCAAGGCCATCAGCCATTAAGAAGCTTAATTGGTACATAACTCTGCACTTCTTATTGATTTTAGAGCATTTCATTCAAGTACAGTTCTAGCTTGCTTGCTAAGATTGGTGAACCATCTCTTTCTCGACAAATACAGTAACTACAATTAATTATTGTATATTAGTGCTCTGAGCCCCAAACCATATAATCCAGTTTATGATATTGTTTTTAACATTTTGAGTCCCAGACAGTAAATATATTATGTTGGAAAACATGACACATGTATTTTAGAAATGGGTTTGTTGAAAAAGCCCAGACCAATAAACAACATTATTGTAGAGGTTCATAAAAACATCTTCCATATAAGATATATTGAAATATGAGCTATCAAAATGATTAGAAATATTTTTCTACAATACTTGTTATAAAATTGGTACCATTCGATTTTTTATAGTTGTTTATATACAAATTTATGAATAACATTTATTTTTTAATTTTTTTTTTAGTTTGTGATTTTTAAAAAATAAATAAAATTATGTATCAGAAATATTTTTATTATATTTGTTTTGTTGTTTTTTGTAAATAAATGAAATTTCTTACCTTTAGGTTGCAAACTTTGGTCACAAATAAATAATATCTTGTATAGTTTTGAACAGTATAGCTTATGCTCATAATTGTCAGGGTTTAGGTCTCTGCCAGTGAAAATATTTTTTAATACTTATGTTTCATTTTCAGGAACAAACCTACCACTGTCATCATAAAATAAATCAACTGAATGTTCAGAAGCTAAGTAATAATCGGAATCCTAAATAAATATGTTTTGTCAATTTCGCTTAGCATCATAAAATCAGTATCCATTTTACAATATAAAATATTTCAACAAATTAGAAATAATAATATAAAGATAAATGATCACTAAAGAACTTAAATATAAAAAAAGAAACGCTTACAAACAGAATAAATATCAATAACTAAAAATTTATTTTCAAAACACAATGCAGTTACCAACGAAAACAACAACTACCAACTACTGACTAAACTCGTAAACTGCTTAGTACAGATCAGCTGGATTTTAAGTGTCAGCTGACATTTGTTAAAGTCCAATCAATAAATAATTAACCAACTATTACTAAAAGTTGAGTTAAGCTGTACATTCATTAATTCAAATGTTAGGTACAGAAAAATCCCCAGTTTATTATATGATAAGTATTCGTCGACAATAGCTTGTCGGCTTGGTTTTTTCGTATAGTATTTCAGCAAAAATAGATTGTCGGTCTGTATATTTTTGCTTACTTTATGATCAACGATAGATTGTTGTCCTGGGACTCAAAGGGTAATTAATCATTTGGCTGGACATTATGAATATCATTAGAATTGGACTGCTCTATTTTGCATTAGAGCTCTTAGAATCCTTGACAGGTTTGGACTTGTACTTCCTCCAATGAATGAATATGCTTCTTGTTTTATTCCTCCATGGCTTATTCAAATGCCAACCTTTGATTTTTTACTATCTAGGTTCATGAGTTACAACACTCCTGATGTAGTATATCGTCAGGAGTTTCAGTATATACTTAATAAAATTATTTTTACAGAATGACAATAAAGTTAGTTGTGCATATTACCTTATCCGGTTGGTCATATATGTATGGATTACCGTCAGTTTATAGTGTATTTCCCCCCGAATTCTGTGCTGTTGTGAAAGGCTTAATGTAATTCCATCTGGTTTCCGTTACTATCATTCCGTCATTTTGTGTTCTGATTCCAAAAGTGCTTTACAGGTTATTCAGGATATGTATTACGGCTCTCTAGGTTGAAGATATTCTATGTTCACTACATAGACTTCAGCCACGGGCTGTTGGAGTATTATTTTGTTAAGTACTTGGACATTGTAGAATTACAGTAAACACAAAAACTGACGAAGCAAGATAGAAAGCTATTAGTCAGGTGCCAGTCACACAGCGTGTTATGGCATCTGACTTTGTATTGATAGTTAAAATCATTTTGCATAGGAAATAGGAAGAAGAATGGACAAATATAGAGACCAATAAGCTGAGGGAAGTAAAAGATACTGTCTGTTTGTGGAATATGTCCATCCATGCCAGTCGTCGAGAGGAAGTGGTGATTATCCGTGTTCATATCAGTCATTCATAGATTTCTGATGGAACACGGAAATCTGCCGCAATGCTCAATTTGTCCAGGTCAAGGAAACACAGCACATGCTTATTAACTGTGTTGTTCTGAGAGGTGTGTGAAGGACATTTGTACTACCCAGTTCTATTCAGGTGATGTTTGGGGATAATGCTCAGATCCTCGATTGGGTATTGTCCTTTTTGCGTCACCTTCTTACGCAATAAAAAGGCATTTTGTATGGCAGACTTTAATGAAACCAGCTGATTTGTACATGAACGACACTATCAAAAGCCATATTGTTCATGACAAAGCAGCCGGTTACTCTTGAGATACCAAACAAGACGCTGATTGACCATTTTCTCTAGCAGTTTGCAAAGCACACTAACATACTAACAACAGAAATGGGATTGTAACTACAGGGTTCGGTTTTATTGTCCCTGGTTTTAGAAGAGGATTTACTGTAACCTCCAACCATTCATTGGGAAACCATTGCTCCTCAAATATACAATTTTATAGTTTAAGGAGAGTCAGCTTCTCCAAAGTTGGGAGGTGTTTAATCTTAGAATAAACTATATTGTCAGAGCCTCTAGCAGAATCCTGTGTACTACAGTAGTATGTTTTATCTTGAAATATTGAATCCAGATGTGATACAAACAATGCAGGATGCAAAATAACTCAATTTTAACCATAGACCTGGGAGTGCAACCTTTCTTTGTTTTTTTTTAAAATAACAAAAAATAGTTATTTTATGCAAAAGACATCATTTTTCTCAGAAAGATGCCTACAATTTATCTGTGTGATGAAAAAAAAAAAAAAGTATGTAAAAAATTTGTAGTTAGTATGTCAAGAATCAAAAAGTCTTACAAAAAACCTGAAGTCAAAATTCCTACATTGAAAGCCTATATTTACCATAAACCTTTTTTTTTTTTTTTTTTTTCAAGATATACAAAAGTTTTGTAATGTAATTGTGAATAAATGTTGATAAAAAAATTTAAAAAATCAATTTGTAAAATTTTCATATGAAAAAATATTTTTATGAAGTTAACTAAAATGTTAGGTGTAAATTGAAAGGAAAAAAAATGACCAAAAATAGTAATGTTATGGAAAACACAACTTCTTATTATATTTTTTCTCAGAAAGGTGGATAGAATTTATATATGTAATGAAAAAAAAATTATATGTAAAAAATTTGTAGTTAGTATGTCAGGAACCATTAAGTCTTACAAAAACCGAAGCCTAAATTCCATATTGAAAGCCTATATTTACAGTGCACTCCCGATTATCCACGAGCGGTTGATTCGTGCAGCTCATTATCCACGAGTCTTGCAGAACAAATAAGTAAAAATAATTAACAGTTCTCTTTACTTGTTTAGTATGGGTAACAAACAGTAAAACTACAATAATGAAGTTGTGCAGTAGAGATAAGCTTACTGTCTAGAGTGGTTGGACTGTGATGCTATTATGCCGAGATTCGAGCGACTGACAGACCAAGAAATAGCAGACAAAGCAAGAGGGATGAAAAAGTGCAAAGTATAAATGAAGAGGAAGAAGGAACGAATGTGTATGCGTGATTGACACACGAAGTGGCCTTGCAACTCATCAATGGACTGAGAGGAACAAGACAACCCACTCAGTTAACTGAAAAACTGGTGCTAAAAAAAGTTTAGTCAAGAATCAAGAGACTGTGTTTTCTCAGTAAGATACAAAAACAATGTTTGATTTTTTTTGAAAAACCATCAGGTAATTAAAATTGCAGTACTGTACTTGTTCAGTATTTTTATATGCCCTTTTCGAATAAACTGGTTCCTCTACATTTACGATTTTCTGTCTCCGTCTAAAAATATCAGACCACAATAATTAGTTGATCATACGATCCAGAAGAGTCCATGTCAGTCACGCGAGGGGTGTTTTTACCCACAATTGCAGAAATGTTCAAGGCTAAATGACATCATCATAGCCTCCCTTTGGTCCAGAACGATCGGACTATATCACGTGATTGGGGACGCTTCCCATCTTCTTGAAGGGTAGAAAAGTTAATTGTAAAAGAACATCTCATCTGTGTATCACGCAACGCTCATTCCTTTCAACTCGCTTTAATTTTATATGCAAGTGCATAGTTTTCATAACGCAACGCGGTATTTGTTACCATTCGGCTCTGCCACACTTTTTAATTATTAACCTATTTTATAAGTGCAATCTGTGTAGATTTAAGAGTGACAAATATAAACAATAGAATAATTATGATAATCAGCTAGCTGTATTAAGTGTAGTGCTACGTCTGTCTACATCGCTTCCTGAATTACCCTGTTGGACAATTGGACATTGCATCAATTCAAGGTAATGAACTTTATTGTTACTCAATTATTATTTACACAGATTGTATTTGAAAGTCTAATTAACATAAACTCTGTACCGTCATTCAACCACTCGTTGGAACTAATAAAATTTGAGTTCACTATAAAACTCTGTTCCCTCGGTAACTAATAGATCTTTATTTATAACATAATACACGCAACATTTTTGGTCCCTCAGGCCGGATCTTATTGAATTAACGCTTGGAAAACAGTAACAGAATTACAATTCAACATCATAATTCCAAACGAGCTGATTGCGCGGTAAGTCAGAGTCCGCCATTTTGAATTCATCTTTTTACAAACGCTTGCGAAAGACACCAACGCTTTAAGCATTCTTATTTCACATTGACAACTCAAGTATAATCTATTGTAACTCATTGTTGTTGATTTATTTTCATAATAAATCAAAATGCGTTTCACTACATTTGAAAGACAGACTGAGCTACTCTCTGGTAGAATAAAACATATTAATGAAAAGGTTATTGATATGGTAACGCTTTACAAAACCGAACCTTTGCCACCTCATATAATCACTAGATTAAAAGAACATTATAATATTATACTTGCAAAATCCCAAGAGTATGAAACATTTGTAAATAAATTAGTTTCGGATGATTCATCGGAATACATTTTAGATGACGTCTTAAAAATGCAAGACGAGTTCTGTGAATTATGTTCAACCACAAAGGCGAGCATAATTAAACTATTGCTACAATTAGGCTCAACCGAAGCAGACTTAAATGACACAGTTGCCTCACATAACTCTGATGCACATAAACAAAACGCTAAATTACCAAAACTAGCCTTACCAATCTTTACGGGCAATTTGAGTGAATGGACAAACTTTTATCATCTATTCGATATAACCATTCATCAAAACAATACTTTAGCACCAATAGAAAAATTTACCTATTTACTATCTTGTTTGAGGGATGAGCCCTTGGGTATTATTAAGGGATTACCAATATCACCAACCAATTACAGAGTTGCTTGGGAAGCTCTTCAAGATCGTTATCAAAACACTAGACGCTTGGTTATTTACATATTAACAAAATTTTAGATCTACCAAACATAACTCCTAACTCATTAAAGAGTATGTGATATTTTATAGATATGTATAACGAGAATGCACAAGCACTCAAAGCTTTAAATTACGATGTAAGCACAGAATTAACTCTAATAACAATTCTATTATAGAAAGTCGATCATGACACGCTAAGACGCTTTGAAAATGGTCGAGAAGTACGTTATCGCCAAGTACCAACGGTAAATGATTTAATTACCTTTCTTAACGAAGATTGTATACATCTAGAAGATATACACATGTCTCGAGCTTCTACCAATAAAGTAAACATAGGTCTACCTAAAACTAATATCTCAACTCAACCCATAAACAAACGAAATATGTCAGATATTTATAATGTCAAATAAAACAAACAAGTTTATCACTCAAATAACTCAACAATAACATGCAATTACTGCAAATCTAACGCGCATAATATCTATCAATGTACTGAATTTCAAAGGTTAAATGCTTTTGATCGCTCACGCTTTATACGTACTGAAAACTATTGTGTAAATTGTCTAAGCGCCTATCATAATGTAAAAACTTGTAAATCAAAAAACACCTGTCAAGAATGTAACAAAATGCATCATACATTATTGCATTTTGACAAATCCAAAACCGACGTTGTTGAGAAGCGACCGGATGAACGACTAGGCCGGAAATCTACCGGAATTTCATTATCTTCTTTAAAGAGCCAGAGAGGGTCGCATTCCATAGCTAAACATAATATTATTGCTACAACAGCTGATACAACACAAAATAATAAAAACAATCAAACTTTGATAAATTCTAGTTTAACCAATACTCGCTTAACTTCTAATAAACATTCAATCACAATGTTAGGCACATTGAATGTACATATTATTAAAAATGCTTTTAAATCTCAAATTGTCACTGCAATACTAGATTCAGGAAGTCAAAGTACTTTAATAACAACACGCTGTGCCAAAGCATTAAGCCTTGGTCTACAACCAGCTGATATGATACTACATGGCATTTCTAACAGTACTTCCTCAGTTAACCCTCCAAATGGTAAAGGCCCAAAACCGTACCCATTCTCCGGACAAGTTGGCTATAAAACACATATTTTGCAATTCAACATTTCGCCCACTTAGAATCGTCCTATCGCAATAAAAAAAATACTGTTGGAAAGCTAATATTCCGTAGATACATAATCATGCAAACAAAATACCACAAAACGTTATAAATAATATTCCAAAAATTGGTGAAGTTCGCGTATTTTTGTTGCGTAAAATTGTAATTTTCAACTCTGCGTCTTTTCGTAAAACACGAAGCCATTTTCCCGATATCATTACAACCCTATTTTTCTGTCATTTAAATCAACTAAAACACTGTTCTATAGATCACATGTTTCTCTTTCTAACCATAGATTACAAATTATTCTGCGTCTAACAGATCCAGAGATATTCCTAGTTGAGCAGAGAACAAACCTGACAACATGAAATTCAGTTTACATTCAGTGCATTTTAGGAATACACGTATTCGTTTCTCTACGGTTTTAAAATTATTTTTCTTTACACTAAGTTGTAGGGGAAATTCCATTCTATAAGTTGGTACCACTTGATATTTACTTAGAACTCTTGAAGCCTTTGTTTTCATCTCGGAACATAGGCAAATGTGCAGCGTAAAAACTCTAACAAATGACGTAGCGCAAATTGTTTTGGGGTTAGATATTTGTTATTTTGAAGGTTTGTGTATACAAATTGTATATAAATTGTGTATACAAGTTACAATATATGTGTTTTTATATCTAAAGTTTATGTCTTTTAGTGATAGTTTAGTTTTTGAACGGTTCATATTTGGGATAACCTAGGCCAATATTGTAAGTGTAGCCTATATGCATATTTTCTTATATTTAGTGTTTTATATGATTATAAAAGTAAATATGTGTGTTATTCTTTGTAAAGTATATATTTTCTTAGTAAAATATATTGATTTTGTCTTTGGCCTATCTTCAGATTGTTACTAGTGAGGCTAAATTGTGGAGGTTACAAACCTAACCTCAACCGTCAGAGTATCACTTTTTAGTCAAAATCGTTGTTTTTATTTAGAAAATGTAACATATTATTATTTTTTCCCCTAAATATATTCACAAATATATTAGAAATCTCAAATAAACGTTTAAAAAATTGTAAAAAATGTATTAGTATGTTTTTGATTACCATTTCTGTGAAATTTTACTCTCCGTTACTCTCGATTTTTTGGTATTTGACCAAAAAACTCCAAATGTGGTACATGTAACATTTTTTTGTACTACACAACTAAATTCTATGCACCTTTCTGGACATAATGATATATAGAAGTTCTGTATAAAATATATTTTACTATTTTTTATGTTTTTTGGAAAAAATAAAGAGAAAATTCAGTTTTTTCGTAAAATTTTTTTTTTATTTTTAAAATATAACGATTTTATTATTTTTTTTTTCCTAAATATATTCACAAATAGTACACAAAACTTTTGTATATCTTAGAAAAAGGTGGTAAGCTTTTGATTTTGGATGAATCAGGTTTTTCTTGAAAAATGATAACGTCGTTTTTGACATGTAACATACTTACTCCAAAACCGTTACAAATTTTTTTTTTTTTTTTACATAGATGAATTCTATGCATCTTTCTGAGAAAAATGATGTCTTATAAGTTAGGTTTTGTGTAAAATTAATATTTTTTATTATTTTTTTAAGAAAATAAAACCTTTAACATTGAACAGTTGTAGGGTTAAAGGTATTGTGAGCATAACTTTAGCAACAAATTGTGGTGTTAAACTTATACAAAACCATAAAGCCATTGTAGTCGATAAAATCACTTCATATTTGCCAAAATGGAATATTACTTCCGAATTAAACAATAAATTAAAACATTTAGAATTGGCTGATCCAAATTTCAACAATCCGCACGCAATTGACCTTTTAATAGGTGCTGACTTATATGGAAGGGTCATAACTGGCAAAAAATTAGATTTAGGTTATTTCTTACCTACGGCAATACACACTATATTTGGCTATGTACTTATTGGTCCTGTAAGGACAGATACACTAAACACAAAATCAATGTCTATGCTTAACACAAACAACATAGATTTAAATCAACTCGTACAAAATTTCTGGATTACAGAAGAGTTACCATTAATTCCAAAACAAACAATAGATGAAATTAACTTTGAAACTCATTATGACACTCACGTTTCACGAGAATTGAATGGAAGGTACATTACAAGACTACCTTTTAAACACAACCCAAACAATTTAGGCAATTTTTATGAAATGGCCAAAAAACGGTTTTTTCTGTTAGAGAAAAAACTAGACGCAAACCCTGCACTAAAGGCATCATACAACGAATTTATTAATGACTATATAGATTCGGGACATATGACTATCGCAAATAATAATGACTCAACATGTTCAGATTATTTTTTACCTCATCACTCAGTTTTTAAAGAAACGAGTTCTACTACAAAACTACGTGTAGTTTTGACGGAAGTGCCAAAACTTCTTCAAGATTTTCACTTAATGACATACTACATACAGCTACAAAATTATTAAATAATATATGTGATCTCATCTTTCAATTTCGTAGACATAACATTGTATTTGCCTGTGACATTAGACAAATGTACAGACAGATTAGAATCTCACCAGACGATCAACACTATCAACTTATTTTATGGAGAAATGACAAACTGCAGCCACTAACGACTTACAAACTTGAAACAGTCACATATGGGCTTATGGCCTCGCCTTATCTCGCAATTCGCACACTAAAACAATTAACAATCGACGAAGGTATGTCTCACCCAGAAGCATCCCAAGTAATACAAAACAATATATATGTCGATGACATTGTCAAAGGTGCTGTTGACATTTCTCACGCACTCGCACTGCAACAGGATATAATCTCTTAGTTAAAAAAGGGACAATTTAAGTTACGGAAATGGACCTCAAACGCACACGAGCTTTTAAACGCAGTTGTTCCCGAAGCTGACAGGGAAACACCATTACATTTTAGGTCACCTGACCAACCAATGTTTACCATTTTAGGTTTAAAATGGTTGCCTAAATCTGATGAATTTTCTTATACTATTGAAATTCCACCTCATTCGCCTACAAAACGTTCGTTGCTATCAATAATCGCTAGGATCTATGATCCATGTGGATGGACTACTCCAGTCATTTTTTATGCAAAATGTATTATCCAAATATTATGGACCTTGGGTGTTTCTTGGGACGATACACTCCCGGAAAACATAACTAAGGATTGGCAAAACTTTATTAAAGATTTGCCCGCTTTGGAAAATTTTAAAATTCCACGCTGTTTAGAATTATCAGAAGCATGTGACATACAATTACATGGTTTTTGAGACGCCTCAGAAAATGGCTATGCTGCCGCAGTTTATCTACGTATTGTTGATAAAACCAACATAGTAAAAACGCACCTCTTAATCGCTAAATCAAAAGTCGCTCCGTTAAAAAGAATATCTCTTCCACGCTTAGAGTTATGTGGAGCACATTTAGTAGCAAAATTGATACACTATGCCACGCAATTGATACAAACCTTTCACAAAATAAATCTTATACGCTGTTGGTCTGATTCCACAGTCACGCTAGCCTGGATACGAACACCACCTTACAAACTAAAGGTATTCATTGCAAACAGAGTTAGTCAAATACAAGAATGGGTATCTCCAGATAAGTGGTTCCAATTTCCCACGCGATTCAATCCATCTGATTGTTCCACGCGCGTAATTTTACCTTCCGCACTCCTTAACCACTCAATGTGGTGGACGGGGCCGCCTTGGCTTAAACTTCCGGTCCCAGAATGGCCAAATACACTGTTGCCAGTGTTCGACATTCCAGAATTACGATCGAAACCCCTCCTCATAGGTATATCTACATCTGAAGAGTGGAACCTCTTAAATCAATTTTCAAACTGGACAATGCTAAAAAGAGTTTTGGCTTACATCTTAAGATTCACCTACAACTTCAAAAATCCAACCAAGCGGAGTGGACCTCTAACCATTTCAGAACTTGAAAATTCAGAATTAAAAATTATCAATATTGTACAACAAATGCATTTCTCAGAAGACATACGTCTTTTACGTGCAAACAAACCATGCACCACGAAAATACAAAGCTTAAAACCCATTCTCGACGCAAATCAAATGATACGAGTAGGAGGTAGGCTTCGCAATTCTCTTCTATCGTACAATGCTAAATTTCCACTTTTATTACCGAAGAATACACATGTAACACGACTAATTATCAACTATTATCACTTGAAGTATTTACATTGTGGACCACAACTGCTACAATCGCTTTTATTCCAAAATTATTGGATACTATCAGCACGAAGTGTTATACGCTCATGCATATTTAAATGCGTTACATGTTTCAGATCATGACCTTCGAATAAACTTCCGTTAATGGGAGACTTACCTACCGAAAGGATTACACCCATCAAACCCTTTCAAAAGACAGGTGTTGATTTTGCTGGCCCATTTTACGTCAAAATTCACACTCTATGCTCAGCAAAAATAGTAAAGGTCTACTTATGTATTTTTGTATGTTTCACTACTAAGGCAATTCACTTAGAGATTGCTATGGATCTAAGCACTGACACATTCATTGATACATTGTACAGATTTATATCTAGACGAGGTATATGTTCCGACATGTATTGTGATTGTGGCACTAACTTCAGGGGCGCCGCCGATAAATTAAACAAAATTAGTACACAATTCTTTAACCTACCTAATTTCAAAACTAAAATTGCAACGTTCACTGCCGATCAAAAAATTAATTTTCACTTTTTACCTCCCGCCGCACCTCATCAGGGAGGATTATGGGAAAGTGCTGTACGAAGCGTTAAACATCATTTAACTCGCATTATAGGTGAACACAAACTACTTTTAATGGATTTCATAACATTCGCCACCCGTGTTGAAGCAATTGTAAACTCGAGACCTCTTATACCACTTTCCAGTGATCCATCTGATTTAAACGCTCTCACTCCAGGACATTTTTTAACTTGACAAGCTCTGGTGACCAGCCAGAACAAAACTTAACTGAATCACCATACAATCCCATAAAACATTGGCAGCAAGTTCAATTATTCACACAACAACTCTGGAAACGTTGGAGCTTCGAGTATTTTCATACTTTACAACAACGCGCAAAATGGACAAATCCATCCAAAAATTTAAAGGATGGGGATTTAGTTCTAATACACAATCACCAAACAAGCCCATTAGCTTGGCCAATGGGTCGAATTGTGAATACACATCCTGTTACAGATGACAACGTGAGAGTAGTCACTATATGCACACCGACTGGTACTTTAACTCGACCTTCTGTCAAAGCTTTTAAGCTACCTATCGATCATTAAACTCCAATATTTAAACTTTCTACCCTTGTTTCTAATCCTTTCTTTCTTATTTCCATACCTTACGGGCACCGCTCCTAATATCTCTTTATTCCAATTCTTACCCATTCGTTACTTTAACCCTTTATTTTGAAACCACTGTTTCAAGGGCGCCGCTATGTTCAGTATTTTTATATGCCCTTTTCGAATAAACTGGTTCCTCTACATTTACGATTTTCTGTCTCCGTCTAAAAATATCAGACCACAATAATTAGTTGATCATACGATCCAGAAGAGTCCATGTCAGTCATGCGAGGGGTGTTTTTACCCACAATTGCAGAAATGTTCAAGGCTAAATGACATCATCATAGCCTCCCACGATCGGACTATATCACGTGATTGGGGACGTTTCCCATCTTCTTGAAGGGTAGAAAAGTTAGTTGTAAAAGAACATCTCATCTGTGTATCACGCAACGCTCATTCCTTTCAACTCGCTTTAATTTTATATGCAAGTGCATAGTTTTCATAACGCAACGCGGTATTTGTTACCATTCGGCTCTGCCACGCTTTTTAATTATTAACCTATTTTATAAGTGCAATCTGTGTAGATTTAAGAGTGACAAATATAAACAATAGAATAATTATGATAACCAGCTAGCTGTGTTAAGTGTAGTGCTACGTCTGTCTACATCGCTTCCTGAATTACCCTGTTGGACAATTGGACATTGCATCAATTCAAGGTAATGAACTTTATTGTTACTCAATTATTATTTACACAGATTGTATGAAAGTCTAATTAACATAAACTCTGTACCGTCATTCAACCACTCGTTGGAACTAATAAAGTTTGAGTTCACTATAAAACTCTGGTCCCTCGGTAACTAATAGATCTTTATTTATAACATAATACACGCAACAGTACTAGTGTAGCGTAATTAAAATTGCACTACTGTAATATGTTTTCTGTAATGTGTAATTTCTTTCTTTTTATTTTTTGTTTTACTACAAACTTCTTGTTTATTACACTTTTTTATTTAATGTAAAAGGTACATTAAAACGTTTTTAATGTATGTAATTTATAGAATTTTACTGTGTATTATGTGTGTTATGTGCAGTATATTCAAGTTTCATTATGTAAAAACTATTTTTTTATTACAGTATTTTCCCTTTATTTTTAGCATTCTTGCAGATTATCCGCGATTTTCGTTATCCGCTATGTCTGTGCCACCCAATTTCGTGGATAATCGGGAGTACACTGTAAATTGTTTTAAAATGTTTTCAAGATATATAAAGTTTGTTCTATATTTGTGCATAAATGTTGGTAAAAACAAAACTAAATTCAAACAAATAAATAAGTAATTAAATAACAAAAAATTTTAAACCACAGGCTAGGCCAGGCCTGTAACAAATACACTGAAAATATTAAAACTCACTTTAAAAAATACACTCTAGAAACACTAACACATGTATTATAACTTGTATAAACAAATTATAATAAATAAATCACTTTACAAAACACAATAACTTCATAAAATTTAAATAAATTGAACAAACCTACGCTGTACTCACAAGGCAAAATGGCTAAGACCACACAAGTAAATAAGATATGGTGTCTATGACATTGGTATTTATACTAACTTTTAGATTTTGATTTCTTCCTTGCAGAAGTACAAAAATTGGTAGGAATTTATGTAATAATAAAGATCGAAATCTTCAAAATTCATTATGCACTCCCAAGAGCAAAGCGGAGGAGTAAATTTTTGGAGCACTTCGTAGAATGTATATATCTCGTAAACTATAAAACACGATAATTTTGAATATGTAGTTCGAAAGAGGAAGATAAATACTTTCAACTTGTGGTATTTGGACAAGAATTATCATTTACAAAAATTATATGATTCAAGAATTCACAGTTTCTTATATTGCATCGTTCCGTGAGGTGCTTTACAGCTCTAGTTATAGCCAGTTAAAAAAAAATTCCCCCACATTTATATCATTAGCTCCATCAACACATTTACCTTATCTGTTTGAGTAAAGTTGGAAGTTTCTTTTCTATATTTTCAACTATTGCTTCAAAATACGCTCTCGGAAAAAAAAAAAGCCACAGACTTTATAGTCAGTACTTAGTTTGTTACTCTGTGTTGAAGCAATATTAAGACTGTGATTATCACCAATAATCAGAATCTGTTTCTTCTGAATTTTTTAATTTAATTTTTTTAATAAGTTATATTTTTATTTGTTTTTAGTTCACTGAATAACATTCTTTTTGTATCCTTATCTTTATTTACATATTCTTCCTTACTGTGTTCAGTTTTTCCAGATATCTCCAATACATTACCTAACAGACTAAAACTGTTATGAAGAGAAGTTTCAAAGCCTGTCTGTAAGTAAACTTTGTCCATTTTTATTTCTACAGACAAACTCCCAATTACTACTATTTTCAATTTCTTTTTCTAATAGCAAGATCTGTTCTATATTTAAAAACTTCAGTGTCATGTAAGTATTTTCCCTTCTTAATTCATCCATGTCCTTGCTTATAATTTCCATTACCTTGTTCAGGGATTCTATTTAAAGCCGACGTAAGTTATCTGGTATGAAGTCATCATTACCATGCAAGGTTGGTTAGTCCAAGTAAAACATACCAACTTCACTTGCCTTTTTAGTATTTTCACCACTATTGTTATTATTATCAATATCACCTACAACCTTTGCCAAACTGGAATGACAAGATAATAAACACATGTTGTTCACTCTTTATCACCATATCTGCAAGGTCTACTCCCTGACATTTAAAATATGACCAATCTTGGCAATTCCAGCATAAAATGTCTGAAGTTCACACCCCCCAGTTATACTCTGTGCACATGTTTTTATCATTTGCCATAGTAGTTTCAGTTCAATCAAATTACCCAATTTCAATAAACATATACAATTAACAATAACAAGGTAGGCTACTAAATTTATCATATTACAGTTCTAGAAAAGAACAGCTATATTGATATTGTTTACACACTAATAAGTGTATGTCAAAGTTAATAGTTACTTTTTACTTTGGTGTATGTAAATATCAAATAGTTCTGTAATGTCGGGAAATAGTGATTAATAAGACAAAAGTTCAGGTGTAATTTGATTGCCTGTCCTATCAAAGTCAGATAAGAAAATTATGCTATTTAAATCTTAATACGCAAAATCATTTTTACAAATTATATAAGTCACTTTTCACAGTCTTATGGGGAAAAAAACATTCCACTGAGATTCATCAAACTGTACACTACAAAAATCTCTACTTATATCGTATAAAATTTATTAAAAAATATTCACTTTTTAACTAGAGTTACATACACTAGAAACAGGAGCAACAAAAAGCAACTTTCTGTATTGGAGAACAAGTAATCAATTAAATTCAAGCAATAACAGACTCTATTTAAATATATATATATATATATATATATATATATATATATATATATATATAATTGTAAAGCATGCTTATTAACTAACATACTAATTTCGAGTTAATATTAAAAAAATTGTTGCAACTAGAACTAGTATATACATGGATCTCATGATGAATATGGAGCTGGCGATCCATGCAGTTATGGCTGGCCAAGGTCAATCCAAGCACCGAATATGGCATGACTTTTACCAGATTTTAAGGCTAAATTTTTTAACAGATTTTCAGCTACGTAAATGTTTTTAAATTAAAAATATATTTGGTCAATTTTTTACTATTCTTCAACAAACTAAATATTTTTGACCCCGGATTAAAATAAATCATCACTTGAAAATTGAATGTCAGCATTTTCTAAGAATTAAATTAAATTTTTAGTGTTTTTCTTTTAAAATTATATCAGTTTTATAAAGGAACATATAATTATAATCACTAATCATTCCCGCTAATAATTATTTATTTATTATCGTGTAAATATTATAAACAAAGGCTGTAGTATGTGATAAAACTGTACATCAAGCAGCATTCATGTCCAGGGTCGGGTGAAGAATACTAGTGTTAAGTGCAGAATCGACAATTTATTGATTTTTCTTCGTGCCCCTGCAATATGATCGCGATACTTCCCGTTTGAAAACCTTGCGATGGGAAATCGTTGCAAAGTCAATGACGTAAGCCCACAATACATCATTCTTCAAGTCCCTCTAAAATATTTCACCATTGGTCAACCGTTGTAAACCGATCTCCTATTGGTTCCCACATCGAGAACGAAAGGGCTAATTATTCAGCCAACGCGATGTCTTGCAAGCGCTGAGGGAGAGTCTGGTTTTTCAACTCAAAAGGAACACACATACTTCGATGTGTGTAAGTCGACGTGTGTGGTGACGCCGGTTACGAACCTAGTTCAAAGTGTATTGTGAACGTATAATCTCATCTCTTTCTCTCATATTTCAACTCTATTTGAAATATTCTCTAATTAACATTAATTAGCGTCCGCTCAAAGACTCAATTAGTTTTGTAACTAATTACTCAGTGAACTCTTTACTCTTAACTCTTAAGCGACGCGAAAGCATACGCGTGTGTGAACTCAGTGTACGTGTTATTTCGCGAAAGTGAACTTATTTAGTGTTTTCCTTTTATTGTTAATTACAAGACCAATTAGTAATTAATTGTACTGTGTACTCTGTGCTTACTATACACCTAGCTAGGTACCAACGCAGATCTTCTCTTCAGCATCGGACAAGTGCAGAGGAAACTCGCCATCTTTCAAGGTATCTGTGACATCTTTTAGTACAAATAATATTATTAATTGTTCTGAATCTCATTATACATAAACTGTTGTGTGTATTACATATTTTACAATCATTAAAGTTCCACATCTTTTCTGTGGATGGTCCTCCGAGCTTATAATTATCATTAACTAATTAGACAATTTTACTAATTAACCGAGTAATTAATTTTCGAGTGAACATTTTTCTAATTAGTCTCAAATATTTTTCCCACTCTTCTCGACGCCATTTAACTAGGCTGTATCCTAGGGGCAAGATATTGGGGGCATAACATTTTTGAGGCCAACAAATTATAGGCTAACAGGAAAAAGATACAAATGTCACATAAAATATTTACCTCAAAAAAACTATAAAAAAAGCCCATTATATAAAAGTATAATGTGAATATGATTGACATTTGATATAAAATGTGTTTATTTAAGGAATAGTAAGTTGGGTGTGGACCCGAAAATTTATTAGTTCTAACAAGAGTAAACTGTTTTGATACACTGTTAACTTATGTGGAATCTGCAATAAATAGTAGACCTAGACACATGGATACAGAATGTGCATGAGCGTATATTGCCTATGAGTTATGGGACGGCACTGCCCAATTGCAGTAAACAGTCCAATTGTCAGCAGAGCTCAGAGTGAGTGGTGAGTGTCACTAGATAGTATAAAACCAGATTATTTAGATTGTGTTTATTTGTGCTAGTAAAACATACTTCAGTGCAAAAGTGCCTTTGCCTTTATAATCAGTTTTTTGTGTTTGCGTGTCTGTAGTCGTGCCTTTATAATCAGTTTTGGTTTTTTGTGATGTAACCTATAACCATTTTATGCAAATTTGTATATAGGTAAGCTTTATTCATTAAAAAAATAAATAAATAAAAATAAAAATAAAAAATAAAAAATTTAAAAAAAAACAGAACTACTCAGATTTTAATAAAAAGTCGAGTGGGATTCAATTTTAAAAAACAAGCAAATAGAAAACAGAAAGATATGAATCCTTACTGAAAAAAATACCCAAACTAGACAATTTTTTTAGCCGTGGCTCTGCTTTAGTGCCACTAGATGCAGAAGTAGAAGAGGAGTATAGTGGCCTTCACCTGTACCTACCGTTAACTAGTTTGCATGCATCAATAGCAACAGTGGTCTTGAGATATCACCTGACTACCTTGTGGTAGAAACATATCCTGAACATATTCCAGAGTCCTCTCATGACCCTGCATCATGGATGATCAATGATCATTTGCAAATTTCATAGGTGAACACAGTGTCAATCAAAATGAACAAAGTGATTTTTATAAATCTGAATGGCAATATGTCAACCAAAAACGACTTTTATCCAAAAATATATTTTATAAAAAAACTTACTAACGGTGAAATTGTAAAATACAGTTGGTTGTCTTATTCACCATCAACTGGCCATGTATTCTGTGCCCCCTAAAAACTTTATGTAGGGACTACTTCTTTAGCAATGAGTGGGTTTAATGACTGGAAAAACTCCAATATACCATATGAGCACAACAATAGTAAGGCATATCATATTGTCTAAATGTGTTAGTTGGGGATTACATAAAAGGAAAGCGGGCAGAGTTTTGATTACAAAGTACCAGTAAAAGATGTCATATTGGTGAAAGGTTCTAGAACGTGTTGTAAAAACAGTAAAGTTTTTTAACTTCTCGAAGGACACCACTTCAAGGTAAAAATAAAACTATAAGTTCAGTAAAGAAAGGAAATTGTTTAGGTTCTATTGAACTCATCATTAGGTTTAACCCTTTTATAGCCGCCATTTAGCTAAATGGCTAAACAATTAGATGGAAACAAAATTAGATGCATACCCTCTTACTTATAATAATAATTCGAATTTGCCCCTAACCACAATCACTAGAAACTTAATAAAACACAATTATCTGATTAATTGTTCTTTATTAATTATTTCCACTTAATGCCCTGATGTACATTTCGATAACATGGTTATCATCATCGGAGGGTCTTGCTTATAAACTAAATCTAACCTTACATATCTACTAATGAAATAAAATTAAACCTAAAACTATGATAACCTGAGTGCAAGCTAAAATCCCTCCCACTCCACAGATCAGTTGACCAGTAAGGTAGAGGCTTGGGCTAGTCCTTTGTCAAGTTATGTATTTTATTAGTTGTAAAATCTATATTAAGTATATCAATGTAACATATGTATTCAATTAGTTGTAAGATATGTGTATATATATATATATATATATATATATATATATGTATGTATGTATATATGTATATGTGTTTGTATATGTATGTGTGTGTATGTGTAAGTGTATGCATATGTATGTGTGTGTATGTATGTATGTGTATATGTGAATGTATGTATATATATATATATGTGTGTGTGTGTGTGTGTATATATATATATATTAACTTTCTTAGTAATCTAGGGAAAATACAGATAATAATAAATTAAGTAGTCACATTATTTTGTATTGTCAAGTTATAAAGACTTTTGTAAGGAGTAGGCCACCTGTTCTCATTAGCTTTGTTAGAGGTACAGTTATCTTTCACCCCACTCCATAGGTCAAAGACATAACAATAACTTGACAAAGGGCCAGGGCTCACTAGTTAACCTTGAGCTAATAATAATAATAACAATAATAATAATAATAATAATAATAATACCCCCAGGGGCTCACATCTTCTGGGTACGGGATTGGCAATCCCGGGGTGCCCGAGCTGGAGCTCACCTTACTTCAACTTGTCTTGGGTGAGTTCGCTATTCTTTCTATCTTTCCTATGAGGTCACTCTTGATCGACTTTTGTTCTTTCGACCCCGGCGCTATTAGAGTATTCGAGGGCTAGGGAGTCTTCTCTTTTCTCAACCTTCTCTTTCTTCCAACTAGGAAATATGGAAATGTGTGATAAGTTAATAATTATACCCCAAGTGGGCAACCCTGAAAAGGGAAATCCCACCTTCAGCTCCGATCGAGTGAAAGCCTCGGTGTCTGGCGCTGGCCGCACGGATTTTGGGGGCGGCCAATCACACTATCTACAGGAGGGATGGATCACTTGGCCCAAGTAAATACTACAAGTGAAACAAATATGAAAGAAACTGATCGTTTTAGAAGGAGTATGACGTTGTCATGAACACCACTGACACCAGCGAGTATGGACGGAAGATCTTCTAAGGAACAGGGAGATCGAGATGGTATAGCTACGGAGAAAGAGGTAGGGGACGCAGGTCTCGAGGAGTCTATTTTAGAAACTATAGTCGTAACTACCGATAAGGAGACCGAGAGTCTTAGGATTCAAATTGATGAAGCTGATAAAAATGAAGAAATACAGCTGCAATCCATAAGAGAAACTCACAGATTGATGTGCCAAGCTGCAGGAAAGCAGAAAACGTTAATATGGCCATAAAGAATGGACTAGTACATATAGAGGAGGGGTTAGAGGTGCTAGATGCATGCCGACTGATGCGGAGGAATGCAGTGCGAAGCCTGATTGAGAGGGCGCCCTTGACAATGGTCAGTAGTCCTGTAGGGTGCAAGACTCAACCATCAAGAAAGCGTCCACGAACATCGACAACGAGCCCAGAAGTAGGGGATACATTGCAAGGTCAACATAGAGCAGAAGCAGGAACGGATAAACAGGAATGGAGCACTGTTGTCCGAAAGGAGCGGAGACCAGGAAGGAAACTAGTAGTAGACCAACCGAAACAAATACCAGTTGCTCCAAGACAGGGAACTAGGCAGCCTACTAACGCAAACAACAAAAAAAAAAGGTAAGACCAAGACAGAAGGCGATGATTATAAGACCAGCCCAGGGCAAGAGCTATGCAGAGGTAATCAGAGCGGTACGGAAAGAGGTGCGACCGGAGGATGCTGGTGCCGAGATTCGTAGCGTTCGCAAGACATTGCAAGGAGATTTGCTGATCGAGTTAAGCAACTGCCGGGATCAGGCAGGCTTGCAGAGAGCGATCAAATCAGCTATAGGGGAAGGTCTCGGAGACGTCCGATGCATTGCACCTAGGCTGAAACTCGAAGTAATGCCTTGATGCCTGCACGAGTGAGGCGGAAGTCGAGGAGGCTATTAAAAGCATTATGGGGGAAATATCGAATGACTATATCAAAGTTCACATGTTTGGACCAAAGAGAACAATGCATGGCCATAGTCGAGACGGAAGAGGCAGCAGGTATAAAACTGCTAAGTAAAGGGAAAATCTAAATTGGATGGGTGGTAGCTAGACTCAGATGTCAGCTAGAGGTGACAAGGTGCTACAGATGCCTAGAATATGGGCATAGGAAAAGAGAATGGAAGAGCCCGGAAAGAAGCAGTGTTTGCTGTTCTCTTTCTTGTAAGCACCACAATCTCGGTTTTAGGTATTGCCAGTTGCAGATCCCTTTCTCTCATACATTGGTTGACTTGGCGTATAACCTGCCTTAGTCTTATCTGGGCCAGGTTGACATTTCTTGCTGTGATAACCGCCGCTACATCATCTGCATATCCGACTAGATATGTGTCATCCGGCATCTCCATTCTAAGTAACTCGTCATATGAAATATTCCAGAGGTCGGGTCCCAAAATCGAGCCTTGAGCTGCCCCTGCAGTCATTTCCATGGTAAAGTAACCACTCTCACTTTCGCATATGAGCCATCTATCGCTCAAGTAGTTCTTTAGTATGGTCAGGAGATAATCTGGTATGCCGAACGTGTGTTCAAGAGCATTTAACATATCCGACCAGCGAGCTGAATTAAAGGTGTTCTTAACATCAAGTGTTACCAGCAACACGATAGGTCTCGCTGCACGGCATGCATCATCTGCTGCATTTACGGCCTCAATTACTTGCTGTACGGCACCAATTGTCGAGTGACCTTTACGAAATCCATGTTGTCTGTCCGAAAGTCCACCAGCATCATTTATGGCCATATCTAGCCTCTGCTTAAGTAATCTCTCCAACAACTCTCCTGTTGTGTCTAACATACACAACGGTCTGTATGACGATGGGTCATCCGGAGAAGATCCCTTGCCTTTATTAACAAGGACCAGTCGAGCTACCTTCCATCGGGATGCAAAAACCCCCGCCTTCAGGCAGTCATTAAACATGTTTAAGAGGAGATAAGGGTGACTTCGTGCCACAACTCTCAACACCTTCGATGGTACTCCGTCTGGACCAGGAGCCCTCCCACACTTAAGCGTCGTTACTGCTTCCACCAACTCAGTCTCTATAAACAGTGGTATTTTCGTGCTAGTGGATTGCGTTTTTCCAGGATTGAGCGCTCGAGGATGACTGGGAAATAAACCTTCCACTATCCTCCGTGTTTTAATTTCACTCAGGGGCTGATTCACTCTATACCCGCCAAGCTTACGAGTCAAGAGTTTGTATCCCTTACCCCAGGGATCTTGATCCACTTCGTCGCATAGTTTTTTCCAGCATTCTTGTTTGCTGGTCCGAATACTTAGAGTAAGAGCTTTCTTAGCTAGCTTATGTTCCATCGAGAGCGCAGCTGCCTCTGGTCTATTACGCGCTCGCTGCGCTTTCCTCCTCAGCCGAAGACACTTTCTCCTTAGTTCTGCTATTTCGTCGGTCCACCAGTATGCTTGACGTCTGGGATTCCAAGAGGTCTTATGCGGCATGGCAAGATCACAAGCTTGCTTGATGTTGCGCGAAAATTCATCGACAGTTGCCTCTGCTTCTCCACCTTCTGATGTTGCTGGTGATGGTATTGACAATGCACATATGCCAAAGTTGACAGCCTCTATCAGTAGTCTCTCGTCCAACTTTTTCACATTCCACTTTGGCGGTGTCCGTTGCCTATTCAATTCAGGCTTTCTCCTGTCATAAATGCTGAAGGCTATGTAGTTATGATCGCTGCCTGTGTAGTGATCTAAAACTCGCCGATCTGTTACCCCTGTCACTAGTGCTTCCGATGCAAAGGTTACGTCTGGGATAGAATGTCCATATCCTGGTCTCACATACGTCGGAGTGTTTCCTTTGTTAAGGACCGAAAGTTCTAATCTGGAAGCCATTTCGTTTTTAGTTAGTGTGAAAATGTATTTATTAGTTGCTTAGAAGGCATATAATTTGTTTTAATTTGGGTAGAATACATCTGCCAAATATCTGTAAGAAGCGCCTTCAAGACTAAACTGTAAACATATTCTGTCATGTTCGTATAAATACAATACTGTTCTTACAATATTTGCTATATTCTGTCATGTCCCTGTAAATACTGTTCTTTGTTGTATGTTTATTATAAATTTAATGAATTATATTTCCTTGTTCAAATTTCAATTGAGATCTAAAATATTGTGATTACAAACTACGAAGATTGTCTAACTGATAAGCGATCACGTAACACAAAACTATAACTAATAACAAAGGTTTAATTGTTTGATACAGACTTCTTTTAACTTAACTTTACACTATTCAGAGAGGTGTGCACGCACACCAATCTAATCCTATTACAACGTATGTTTCGCTTTAATCAGGTAAATGAATACAATTGATATACATAACGTTGGTGTCTACTGTTCCACATAGATAGGAAGGTACGTAATGTATCAAAAAATCAACGGTTAAGTTTTCGCGGAAACAGTTCTGGGTTGTCTGAGGTGAAAAACCAAGTTGGCGGGTGACATCGTGGTACTTACCCAGTCCAATTATACAACCAGATCATCCAAATGTAATGCCCAAAAAGTTGGTTTCTTGGGCCTTGTAAGAAAGTTAAATTGTATTGGTGGATCAAGGAGTCTTACCCAAAGGTTTCAAACAGTTACACGGGTTTTCTGAACCTGTAAATACTCTATCAAGACTTTTTGACGTCGGCTAGGCCTAGCGGGCCACAGGTGTGTTTAAATTGTTTTCATTTCGCTTCGCCAGTGTCAGTGTCTCGTCCTTGTCCTTGAAACTGTACAGGAACCTTCACTTGCTACGCTCGTGTCGGTAACTCTGCTCTTTAGAATCTATATGACAATCATATTTTATTGGGAGGTCAGAGTTCGAAATAACTTTTTTCGAAAATAACATTGCTATTTATCATATAAGGCTGAGGCACTGACACGAGCGAAGAGAGTGGAGACTGTTTTATATCTACGAGCTAGCCTATGTCGAGAAAATAGTGAAATTCAGAAAATTTATGCAACAACAACAAATTTACCCACCTAGATAAGAAGCCTTGATCTACCGATACAATTTAACATTTCCTAGGCCAAAGAAACAAATATTTGGACATTACATTTAGAGGATCTGTTTGTATTACATTGTATGATTGGACTGTGTATCATAATGGACTTACCGAGAAGAAATAATAAGACCATTTAAATGTGTCCTTTTAATATAGACAAGTTTGTAACATGAGTGTCATAAAAGTAACCACGTGACTGGGAATTCTCCAAGTAAAGGAGTGAACATGTGCGCCCACAAGACCTAAGCCTTTGTGCGGCACTGTCTCAAACACTAGATTGTAAATCGCGTCTAAGAGGTTTGGCCGGAGTATTTTAAGTATTGACATTTATTTATGTTTGGCCTTGTCCACCTAAAGTCGTGTTGATGGTTTGAAATAGGGAAATTAAAAAGTTTACCGAAATTCGTCGTCTGCCATTTGACCTGACGTTTTGTAATAAAGTAGTTTGAGAATCATACCTCATTCGTTCTTCAAAATTTGAATGAGTAAGTTGTTTTAGTTTAGTATTGTGTAAAATAAAACTATTGGTACTATCCAAATTGGTAAAGGAAAGCCTAAGGGGTATAAAACCTGTTTTGGAAGTGGTAAAATTGACCTAAGGTAGCCATAAAATAAATAAACCTAACACTTTAAATTAAAAAATGAAAAACAATTCGTCGATAGATGCACGAATGAACGGTTTTTGTGGCATAATCGCTGATACGATTTAAACAAATCTAACATTTGGTTTATCAGCCACAAAATGCAAAACCTTTTGTCCAATTCGGTCAGTTTTTAAATCTACAAATTTCAAATGTCTGGCGTACGGACGAAAGGTTCGTCCAATAACCACAGGAATTTACACACATAGTAATCTACCGTTTTTCTGTTTCATACTTGTGCAATTTCACATTCTTGCCGATAAGTAGCGTACTTGCCGACCATCCATTTAACAGGTTTGATGTCGCTAACATGAAGTTTGGTTGCATTTCTTACAGTGGGAATTTATATACTAATATCGCTTCTGTAGTAACGGGTCCAATAAATAATCACGTATTCTTTTTTAAATTTTTTTGTGTATAGTGGCACCCCTGTTTGACATAACGTTATAAAAATCCATAGGATTCGTTCTATTTACTGAGGAAATGTAATACACCAAATTTAGTTTTTTTAGCTTAAATCGTTCACAAAATATTCTGAAAGTAATAAGTTGTAGTAATTACCTACGTTATTACTTGTTCCACTGCTACAACACACATAAAAATATTTGGGATATTACTATTCGACTGTAAACCAAGTGTGCATAATTTCAGCTTCATCGGTAAACCGTTTGGGAGTTATGGTGTTCATAGAATCACGGACGCACCGTCATCTTGAAAAAATGATCTAAATTAATTCTGTGGATCTCAAAACGTACATATCCGTTAAAATCTCGATTTCAAACATGATACCATTACTTTTCTTCTATATTACTCAGAAAATAAAAATTGTGGTTTTCTTTATACAATGATTTTTTGCTTCATTTTACTTTATCTATCTGTTTTGTAACGTTATAAATCAAACCGTGTCTCTCTGTAACAATGAATGTGCAAGCATTATGCCAAACCGATTGATATATTTTTATTAAACCCTGTATATATTGCTTACTGTAATTAACTTGGTGAATAATATACTCATCTTCATGAAAAAACAATTCATATATTGGAAACCGCTTTTTTTTTCCTTTTGCAAACTTCGTTATTTGTTATTTGCATTTTATTTATATAAATATAAATAGAGGCTTTCTTAGTAATTTATTTATACTGATTTCATTATATCGATCTGATTTGTGACATTTTAATGCAAAACCAAAAGCTTTCACGTTTCTTGTATATCTGCCTATCTGTAACTCTGCGTAAGCATCATTCAGAAACTGCCCCATACATTTTTACGAAACGTTTTATATATTGTATGTTGTAACCGACTTGGTGAATAAACTATTTGTAGTAATGATAATAGCGGCTTACATATTTTGTTTAAATGGTGATATTTATTGCTAAAATCCCCCATATAATTAAAAAAGAAACCTTGACCGCCGTCATATAAAAGTTCAATTTTTTCAAATGAACATGCGGATTTAAACACCTTAATGTTTAAAAAATGGCATATATGGTTTATTTATACTGACAACTATCGAACTGGTAAATTAATGAAATGTATGAAATAAATTAAATTAGAAGGGTGGGGGGAGAATACTACGCACACAGACAGCATGGATTAAAATATAAATTTTAACTAATCTATTTTACAAATATTGATATACATATGAAAAACATGTTGGGTTTTTCGCGGATATAGGCTATCCGTTTTGAAGTGATGAGTCAAAAAAGTAGTTGTGGGAATTATGTCCGTCTGTCGTCTCTCTGTTTATGTAAAGTACGATGGATTCAAACTAGTAGAACAATTTTTATCAAATTTTGTATGTGGGGATGTTTTACACAACTCGTTAGTTTTAATTTAAATACCTTAAATATTAAGGTTAACTCAAAATTTTAACACTTAAATAGAACTTGAGATTTTAAAGTAGAGAAAATGAGAATGAGATTAGGTAGAAAGTCGTATCGAATAGTTTTGGAGTTTTAAAATGTTTTATTAGAATCTCAGCCCAATTTTTCTCCGTAAAAGTTCCCTTTTCTAACATAAACGCCTATATCTTCGGAACGGTTTAAGATAAACTTACAAATAACTGGTTCAACTGAAGTTAGAAAAAACGAGGGGCAAGTCATAGTACATAATTTTTTTACCTGACCTATTTACAGAATTGTTTAATCTATCTTTAATTAAGGAAACTACAGACAGGAAGGTAAATTTTTTAACGATTTTATTTTCTTAACATTTAAAACGTACGTTTGTGTGTTTATTTTTAGAAACAAAATACCTGCACAATATGTTTTGTTAATTAATACGCCAAATGTATTGTTGTCCTTCAATATCCAGAGTGGATACTGAAATATTGATTTTTGTACTTTTCTATGTATGTAATGGAAAGTGAGAAAATTTTCTAATTTGAACACAAATAAACATGCAAATCCCTGTTCTGTTTCTACGATGTTAGAGTGTAAGAATTTAGTTTATTCGAAATGTAGTGTAAAAAGTGCAACACACGTTAGCGAAGCGGACCTTAAAAGTAAAAAATCTGATATAAACAACGAAACGGATGACGAAAATCAGCCAGAGAAGGAAGATATTTGTAAAATTAATTCCCAACAAGATGGCAATTCACATGAGATACCATTCACATTAGATTCAATAACGTCTGTGATTTCAGTAATTCTGATAAAAATTCTGAATATCTTCCAAGTAGTTCTGAAAGCGAAGAGAGTGAATACGAAGAAGATTATGCTGCAAATGTTTCAAATGTTATTTCACCTCTTGCTATAGATAATGTACCAGAAGTTAAGGATAGTAACAGAACAGCAACAATAAACTCATTAAGTTCTTTAGCAACAACGTCTTCACCGATGGAATCGAGTTCTATTATAAGTTGTGAGTTTGGGGTTGTCACACGTAATATAACAGAATTTCAATCATTAAAGAAAAGTAAGAGAGTTCGAGAGAAAGATTTTTGTTTTTATTGTGAATCCATGGTTCTTAATTTTGCTCGGCATTTACAATGATCGCATAGCTCTGAGTTGGAGGTACATAGGTTTCTTTCTAAACTTGCTAACAGTAAAGAGCGAAAACATATTATAACCGTATTACTGAAAAAGGGAAACTATTTAAATAACTGTGGTGACAAATGCAACAAACCAGTTAAAAAATCTAATATTTATAAATCCAACCATTTGCCTTGTGTTCATTGTTTAGGATTTTACGCCAAGAAACAAAGTTGGAGGCACACAAAAACGTGCATAGAAAATACAGGAAACATGAAATACTCACAAAGTAGTTCTCAAAACCTGTTGATCAGGAACATTAAGGTTGATGTGGAGTTAAAATCTAAGGTATTTCCTCAAATGCGAGCAGATAATGTTTCTCTCGTAGCAAAAAAAGATTTTTTGTGCTTATGGTACACGATATCTTAAAACTCATCGATAAAAACACTTTATAAATGTCATATCAAGGAAAATGCGAGAATTATCAAAATTATTAATAGAACATAGAAAAATTGAACCAAAAATAAAGACACTTTTCCAGGCTTTAAAGCCTGAAAACTTTGATATTATTGTGCAAGCAACAAAAAATGTAGCTAACTATAGCAAAGAACATGAATGTTATGCATCGCCAACTTATGCAATGAACATTTCTAAAACCCTTAAATTGCAATTACTTATGCATTTGAAAAAAAAGGATGTGTATGCTACAATTCCGTCCACAGAAGCTGAAGGGGATCTTAAAACCCTAATTCATCTATTTAAATCAAACTGGCAGTTTGATGTGTCAAATCAAGCTGCAAAAGATTAACATAAGAAAATGGAATAAAGTTACCATTATTCTACTAGCAAGTGATTTGCGACTTTTTAAGCAATATTTACACATGAAAAAATGCATCTGCAGCTGAAAGACTTAAGTCAGATTGTAATAATCTTGAGGCATTAAAAAAATCATTAGAAGTTATATTCTGCAACGTTCTATTATTGAACAGAAAACAAAACGACCTGGGGAACTTGAACGAATGGAAATTAATACATATACAAACACAGACAACCGACAGAACTATAAGGAGTTCAGTGAAGCCATCACACCTGCGGAAAAAATATTAATGAAACAATTTCAACGTGTTGTAACAAGAGGTAAAAGAGGACGCGGTGTTCCTGTACTATATTTAGTAATGAAGTTCAAGAGTACATAAAAATCTTACTAAATTCGAGACCATATTTTTTTGAAGACATAGTTAATCCATACCTATTTGAGAAACCTTATTGCACATCAGCGTTAAGTGGATACAAAGCTTTGCAAAAACATGCGAAAGCAAGCGGCGTAAAAAATCCAAACGCGATCTCAGCAACACGTCTAAGAAAACATCTAGCTACAATAATACAACTGTTCAATATGAGCGAAGGTGATATTGAACAGTTAGCAACGTTCATGGGGATCACAGACAGAGTACAAAGAGGGAAGTACCGTCTGCCCAATGACGTATATCAGACAGCAAAAATATGGAAACTGTTGCTAATGATGGAGCAAGGAAGAGCTGCGGATTGGAAGGGAAAAAGCTTAAATGAGATTGATATTGGCGACATGGACGAAGACTTATTGGCACAGGATTCAGCACAAAAAAAGACTTGAAATTAATTAATTCATTTAAGTAAGCTGTTGCTAACATCCTTTTGTTATTGAAAGCATCGCATAATGTCTTCCAAGCAAGCGCATAATTATCTTCATGGAGGGGTAAGTGTATTATCGCTGTAGAAGCTGCACCGCTTCTAAGTGAAGACACTAAATAGTGGTATTTTTGCATTGGACTAATTGAAGGTTCATTATGAACTAAAGAACAATAAGTATCTCTAAATTTTGGCCAGTTAGTTATTTGACCGTCCAATCTAGGTAGAGATATTTTAGAAAAAACAAAATCCATCTGACCAGTCCATACAACCACTTGGAAGCCAACAAAAACTACCGGATTTATCTGTTTGTCTTGTTAAACAAACAAAGTACTTGGATTAGGCCTTCATGAATCCAAGCTAGATGTTGACCTTTATGCGTTGAACTGTAGAGTTTGTTTTAAGATAAGAAATATCCTGCTTGTTTATGCTTACATAAACAATATATATATATATATATATATATATATATATATATATATATAAGGTATTTGATGATCCTGATTTGAATGAGATTGTACACATACTTCAACAAACAATGCAAAAGTCTCTGATGACAGAAAATTAAAAATTAAGAATGAAACCAAATGTGATAATACTTTAAAATGTTTGATTAAGCATATCAAAGATGGTTGATCAAATATTAAACAAAATGTACCTGTGAACGTAAAATTCTATTATCAAATGAAAGATAGGCTGTGTGTAGAAGATGATATTATATTTTTAGACTGTAGGATCATTATATTTATAACCGAAGAAGTAAAACCTTGAATTAGTTACATGAATCATATATGGGAATTGAAAAAACTAAATTAAGAGGTTGCCAAACTGTTTATTCGCCTAATATCATTACTCTCTCATCAAATACCTAATTTGCCATCTGAAAAAGGTCAGAGTTGATTTGTTAAAATGTAAAAGTAATTCTTATCTAGTATTAATTGACTATTATTCAATGGATAGAGTTGCTTGAATTAAGAAATATGCAGTCCAATGAAGTGACTGACAAATTATTATTATTATTTTTTTTTTTTCTGTTCATAGGGTTCCTAATATTATGTTATGATAACATGGCCATTTAGTTCTTTTGATTTTAAACATTTTGCAAATAAAATGAATATTCAGTGCTGTTATAGCAGTCCTAGATACCCAAAATATAATTGGATGGATGAACAAAGAGTTCAAATAGTTAAAAACTAAAAAGTTTGGAACTAAAAATTATGTTTTGTTACTCTTTTAGACTACAGAATAACACTTGTTAAAGTACTGGATTAGCACCTTTTCAGATGCTAATGGGTAGAGTATTGAGAACTTACATTCCAATACATGACAAAATTTGTAAACCTAAAATTGAAGAGGGAATAAAAGAATCATTATTTGGCTTTCAACCAAATTCATGAACATAAAAGAAAAATTCTAAAGCTAGATCAATTGAATTTAATAATAATAATGTTGTATACAGGAATAAAAGAAATAAAGTGGTATGGGAACCTGCTTAGATATTTTGTGTAGTTACTAAGGTAGTTTGTTTAGTTTATCCTATATTTCTGTGTAGGCCTACAGTAAAACCTTCTTAATTAAACTTTGCTTACTCGAAATGGAAGTTTGATTTAAAAAATCTGTAATAAAATTTTTAATAAAACTATATAAACTAAAAGGATTTTGAAAACATATCAAAGCTGTTAAAGAAAGTCCCAAATTGTGAAACCATCCAAAAACAAGATGTCCCTAGTTGGTTGCAAGAAAAGACTATTCTGAGCTGAAGCTGTCAGAAGAAGATATTGTTGACATGATCAAAGAACCGGCAGCAAGAGAGACAACTCCTAACCTACTAGCCTCTTAACACTTGAGGTAATTTTTTTTTTACATCTTTCTCATCTATAAATGCAACAAATTCTCTGATTGTTTTCTGTTGGTTGGCAACAGTTATAGCAGCAGTGTTGTTACAAGTTGCACTCCTATTTGTAGAGCAATCAGCTGATTCAACACCTGCTGATGTTTTACTAATGAAGAAGAGAGGGTGAGATAAAGCTTCTCAAAAATTCTGAGCATTTTAAGAAAATAGTTTCATAATAATATCTATGTGTACAATAGTAAATAAAGGTTGCTTATGTGTAAAAACTGATGTAGAAGTTTCATTTTAGCCAAAAACTATCTGAAAAGATATACCATGGCTTAACCAAAAAAATTGCTTATCCTAAATAGTTCTACCCCCATTACTTCGGATAAATGGGGTTTTAATATATATATATATATATATATATATATATATATATATATATATATATATATATAATGTCTTACTTATTTATTTTAAAAAAGATGTAATTTTATTTTATTGTTTGTTAACTGAGCAAGATGTTCTGTTGCATTTGTATTTTCTTCTTCTTTTTTTTTGTATATAAGAAATCCTTAAATGGGCATAGCCTAAGGGGTTGCTATTTATTTCACTTAAAATTTACTGTAAAATTTGTTTTAGGTGAAATAAAAAATTATTGAGTTGAATATTATTAATCTTTTTTTATACAATCCAATTAAGTTTGGTAATAACTGTGGAAACTCTGTTATGTCCTAGGATAAACAATAAACTTTTTTTATATGAATTTCTTATTTAGAATATGCTACATAAACAACAGACAACACTAAACATTTTTATTTTGTTGCAAATTTATGAAAATATGCCTTAAAAACACCTGAAACTGCCTGGAATTTAACTCCTAGTAGAGGGTTAATATAAGTCGACAACTGAGTTAAATTAAATATAATTTAAAGACTTATGAATATAAAATAATTTTTTTACCTTTGTCACAGTTTGAATATCAAACCAGAAGACCCATTCTTTGCCTTCACCAGCTGCTTCTGAGCCAAAATCAAAACCGTGTACTACTATACCTATAATGAAAATACATATAACTTAGCCCAGTTCTTATCTCTCAACATAGTACTAATAATATCAATGTTTACATTGAAATAACATATTACCTTAAATAATAATACTATTTACTACACCCTTAATCCAATACTAACCCAATCTCAGTGTTAATCTGATCTTAATTCTAGTTGGAGCAATTTACACGTTCCTTCTGAGCATAACATTAACAGTAACCGTAATAATAGGTATGATATTATATGGTTGACAACTAAAATATTAAACTAAATTCCATGATTTTTAAGTAAATGAACACAAATTCAATTATTACATTATCCACAAAATTTTATTATACACAAGATCTAAATTTCACCTATGGACTATTGTACATTTTTTAATTTGAATTTAGTGCAAAAAGTGCATGAATCTTGGAAGTTGCAATTAATTGGTTGAGGTGAGAAAGGAAAAGGAGCGTGTGCTAAGACAAATAGTTCGTCTAGTTCCCATTAATAACTTAAAAGAGACAAAATTTGAAAACAAAATGAATAATAAAAAAATAGTCAGAGAAATGTATACTATTATAGATATAATTAGAATGATTAAAAACATTGTAATTAGGAAAAATGCAAACCACGTGTTTTGCAACGGAAGGTTTGGGCGGTAGTGGACATTGCATCATTCGATGGAGGTCTCTCGAAGCAGTGAGTCGCCTAAATTGGCGAGCCCTTGTAAAGACAGGAAAAAAGTGTAAATATGAAGTGCAATGTTTTATAATAGTAAACTATTTCAATGAACAACCACGTGTTTTGCAACGGAAGGTTTGGGCGGTAGTGGACATTGCATCATTCGATGGAGGTCTCTCGAAGCAGTGAGTCGCCTAAATTGGCGAGCCCTTGTAAAGACAGGAAAAAAGTGTAAATATGAAGTGCAATGTTTTATAATAGTAAACTATTTCAATGAACAATGTCGTGTATTATTAGCAAAGTGATTTATTCTGCTGAAAAACTGACTTAAATAGTTAGATATGACCATGAAGTGAAACCAAGTGGTTTGAACTAAAGAGTTAGGCTTTCGATACAGTAAAAGTAAAAAGTAAAGTGTTTTGTTTGGTATTAAAGATTTATATCAACGAACAATGTTTAAAGGTATTAATCTAATGGGATTTGAACTACCGAAAGTGTATGTGAATCTAGATTGAACACTCAAGGTCGGGCGTTGAAACGGTTTGGGTTTTCAACCAAATCGTTCCAAAAACAAAAATTTCAGTAAAACATAAAATTTTAGTTAAAACATAATAAATATCAAGAATACATAAATAAATGGTAATATCCATAAATAATTTAAAATGTGTACAGAAAAATTAGTTTAATAAAAAGGAAAGTAGAATTATAAGAGTTTTGTCAATTTCATTAAAAATGAAACATTCAAAGTTAAGAGAAGTGGGGTGAGAGACTGGACGGACAGGATCCTACAGGTCGAAAGAGAACAATAAAGTTGTTGATCACGTGACGCCTCAGGTCCAGACTGGTCTCAATAATCTAATATAACTTGTTACCAAAATATTTCACATGCAATGTCCTATGTTAAATTTTAAATTGTTTATATTTTGAATATAAAATTATAAAATGATAAAGAAAAACTGGTTAGCATAAGAAATACAAGAAAATATTTATTAAACCGAATAGTTTGATATTTATTGCAAAAAACATGCATAGACAAAAAACTAAAATGTTGTCTCAATAATAAGTTAAAATTTTTATAATGGAAATAGGTTAGGGATATGTGACATAATATAATGATACCAAAATAAGTACATATATAATTAATTGGGGGGGGGGTTGACCATCGAAAAATCGACAAAGTTCAACAATGAATAACTTATCAGAAAATGAAAATAAATGAAAACGTAAAGAATTCCTTCATTTCTAAGGCAGAGGCTACAAAAACCAAAAAGAAGAATTAAGAAATTCCAAACCGATCAAAAGTTGGTCAAAGAAAAAATCATGAAAAACCAAAGAGGGTACATCTTAGAAAGTTATCATCCTACAACTTTAAATCAAAGTTATATGGAATCTATAAGTCAAGAGGAACAAAATGACATTTACAGATTTCCAGAATTCCTGTTAGAACCAGAGATGTGGGAATTTTCAAGAAAGTTTACAAATTAAATTCCAGAAAATCAGACATTACAGGAATCAACCTGAGGTAACCCCTACCACACAGTAGGGGAGTAGTCAAGTGTTTGGATTTTGCAAAAGCAGTGCTGGCAACCCATGTACAAATTAACTAAATAATAATTAGTTAATCAACAACTAATTAAAGTAAAACAAACATTAAAATAACCAAAAGGGTTATAAAAAAAACTAACTAAAATGAAATCTTGAAGAAATAAACCAAATTAATCAACTTTAAACGTCATAAATCAAAAGGCAATGTTCATAGAAATTGGTACCAGTGGAACAGGGAATAGGTTTTGGAAGTCCATTTCAACAGAATTTTTCTTCACTCTCTATCCAGCTCCTAGTAGGAGAACTCTTTATCCAGCACCTAAAAAAAGAACATCTCTAACCAGCACCAGGAGGAGAGTAATTTGCAATCATCTTTATGTGATCAGCACTATACCGATAGTTTTATTGGAAGCGACCTGGCATTTCAAATGGTATAGCAACATACAACAAACAGCCACACTGATTCAAACTTGGACTTTATCTTTAAACTTTTCAACTACAAGATCTTCAATCTGTAATCATTCAACTTTAACAACAGCACAACCGATTTCAACGTAACTGAGGACTGCTAGATGACATCAACTAGACTTCAACCTTCAGCAGAACTGTAATCAGCATTGCCTAACAGGAGCCAAAAAGCAGCTATAAATATGTTTGCAAGGTACCACAGTTACGATCTTGAATAAATATTCGCTTTGAAATAAAAAATAAATTAAAAAACTTTTTGGGGAAAATTATCAAATTAAAATTCTTTTTTATTTTATATATGTACTTTTTAAAATCAATGTGCTTTTAATTTTAAAGTAAGTTTGATTTTAATATTTAGTAAAGATATATTCATTTTAATATTAATTAGAGAAATAATAGTTATGATATTTATATTGAATTTTTGTAATATGTTTTAAAGTTAGGAAAATTTATGATTTGAAATCTTGAATAATATATAGAATTAAAGAAGGTATTTTTAATTAAAATATAAATTTTATTTCTGGATAACATTTTGTTGTGTGGATTTTAAACTAACCCTAGGTTGATTTCAGCTTAAAATTAAGTATGTTTTTAAAAATAATTTGTGCTCTCATAAATTTCACAATTTTAAATAGATCCTGCAAAATAACTTTTTCAAATGACACTCCCTGAGAGTGAGTTTTAAAATTAAAGCAATAAGAGAAAAAAGAGCTAGTTTTGATTAAACAATAAAAGTAATAAAGGAATTTAAAAGTAATTCCTAACATCTAAGAATAAATACTAAAGACAGTATTTTATTCTTGAGGCATTGTGGTGTTTGGCAGAATAAGGACATTAATAAATAATTTATCAAGCAGTTCCCCAAAGGTGGGACTTGAATAAAATTAAGGGTTTAGTGAAATTGTATAGCATTAAGTTCACTTTCCCACTTACAACCTTCTGTTGTGAATAACGTCAAAAGAAATAAAGGGTTAAAGCAAACATCACACTGTTTCAGCGTGTAGTTGAGTCCGCTCAAGGACAATGACGACATAAGTAACTTTAATACCAATGAACAGTGATACGGGACTTCAGTAAAGACAAGTTACATTCCTCTGTGAAAAAATGTGTTTTATCTAAAAGAATGTGTCTGGTAAAACACGTGTTTTGTCTTAATATATGTTAAGAAAAATGACTGTTTAAGTATTTGTAGATTCGTATAAACTTTCAATATTTATAATTATGTTCTATTTGCTTGATATTTATAATATGTTGTTTCAAGAGTAATTTTGATAATTTGGAATATATATAAAAAAAATTTGATCTGGATTAAAATTTAAATTGAATATTTTAAGATATGAAACTATGAATGAAATTATTTTTGTTTTTAAAGGTAAATTGTTGTATCAGTGTTTGAAAAATTTTAATTTCAACTGGACTAGGTTCTAAATTTGATAAATTATAATTAAAATTAAATTCCTTTGATGAATGACCTTTTTTGAATAATGATTCTTGATATGATGTTATGATTTATGATAATAGTCTATTGATATTCATGTTTTATGTATGTATACTTGTCGTAATATGTTTGTTTAAATAAAAGATATGTCCATTTCAGTATAAAAAGACTTCTACTTTCCGTCAAGGAATCCATTTAGTACACTTTTTCAAAATAATTCACGACCCATAAAAAATTAATATTTACAATTAAATTATTAAATTTTATTTTTATTTTCATTTTTATTTTTTGTAAACAAAAGCTTTATAAAATGGCGCCAAACTTAAATTAGTAAACATTTTTTAAATAAAAAACAAAAGTCATAAATTTTATATTATTACAATTGTCGCACAACGTGTGGCATTTTTATAAAAGTCAGTCATCTTTAAATTTTATATTATTACACCTATTACAGCATTGTCTTAATTATCAAAATGTATAATAAAATTTTGGGAATAATTAAAGTGTTTTTCTTTTTCTATACTTATTATGAATTTCTTCTCTGATTAACCCTAGAACGGCCGGCAAACAAGATATTTAACTCTATAGGGCCAAGCCATTTTGGTGCATCTTGTAAGCATATTATCAAAAATTCACCAAAAAAGGATATTTAATTCAAAACCTAAATTATTATATATCATTTTTTAAAGGAAGATATCTAGAATTCATTTGTGAAGTGCAAATATTTGTAGAGTCTATTATTATGGAGTCAGTATATCACGAATAAAAAAAAAAACTGTTTCTACATGTTACCTAAAAGTCACAATAACAAATATATAATAATAATAATGATAGACCTATATACTCACCCATAAAATTAAATATTTTAATTTTTATCCAGTATTCAAAAATTTTAGAATTTAGTTGTAAAATAATATATATGTGTAGTAAAATAACTTTGAACTTTTATCAGAAAAACAGATTTTACCTAATTTAGGATATATTATCAAAAAAGTAGGCATAATTTTGTTTAACTCATCAATTTACAACAACTAAATTGTTGTATTTCATATTTTAGATGGATACATAGAATTCATCTATGAATAGTGAACGTCCACTTCCAAAAAATACAAGTACTTTGTTTCTCTATCTAACGCTTAATTAAATACTAACTAGTGCTCTCATATAAGTATTTAACTATTTGTTACATAAAAAGGAACTCAGTGCGTAATTTTCACATACAAAGGTAGGGCTTGGGGTAAAATCGTCTGATCGCGTGGTAAAATTAATATAAGTACACTGTGCGAATCTCAACCTAGGCTAGCCATTTTTGACAATTAACTCTAAAAACTAATTTATTAAAACTAACCAATTTATACTAAAACCAATATTAATATAAACTACACTGTATTGGCACAACATGTCAGACTAATACCAAAGGCCTATCATGGCCGTGTATTACTTCAACTAATAATATTACGATTACAAACACATATTCCAAAAACGACAACCAAAGATGAACACTGGAGGGGGGAGTGGTGATTAATCACCACACACAATTCTCAATAGGCTACGAGCTTCTTAGATTTCGGTCAATTTTGTAAAAGTAATACCATGGTCATTAACTCATGAAATCACAACAGAATGTTTCATATTTCTAACTACTAAAGAAAACCAATGTTGTAAAATTCAACTTTTTTAAATATTGATAACACACACATTTAATGTTTTAAACTATTTCTGACACATGATACTGCATAAAACTTCGATGTTCATCTCAATGGCTGTTCTTACAAAAATTAATCCAATATGACAGCCAAAAATTTAAAAAATCATAAAACGTAGTACGAGGGATTACACATAAATTTCATTTAGTCCCAAATTGATAAGACAAAAATTGAACAATAAAAGAAGGGGGGAGCACTTTTTAGCCGCCCAGTATATATAAGTGGTGGGCATTAATGCTAACAACAGTCAACGTTAACACCAGTTAACATTGAGCGTGATTAACTGTTTACAAAAACCGTTAAAGTTAACCGCTAACGGTGATTTTATTTAATCACATATTGGAATTATTGTAATAATTGATTATAATAACTGATTAATTAACTGATTATTTACAGAGAAATAAGTTTTGGAGTTATTTGTATTACTATTTAATACCATAAACTATATTCTAATATATCCGTTACAACAATAAGTTTAAAATTTAGTATATGATCATGGAAAGTTTAACCAGAATAATAATGTAAGCACAAACCTAACCTAAATATTTACAGTTGACAGCTTTTATCAGCTAAAACTAAACAGATTGAGTAAAAAACAAACAGTAAAATAGTAGGCTACAGCAGAAACGTGCATTGATGAATAAATGTTGACGTTAATTGATTCACTTTAGTTGCTCAACTAAACTAACAGACGACTGAGAGGAGTAAGTGTAGCTGAGTGAGCGTGCATCAAGTTGGGCCAATGGCGGTAACCGCTGATGAGTCGCCTGCAAGCAGTTGATCAACGTTAGCATGTAATGCACTTTTCCGTCAACTTTGTTGAGCGTTAACGATGGTCAACGTTGACAGTTAGCTGTTACCCGTTATTGGACACAGCACTAATAAATATATATATATATATATATATATATATATATGTGTGTGTGTGTGTGTGTGTTGCAACGGTTTAGTTGAACCGTTCGCAAGGAACAATTTTGGCAATTGCAAAAATCCAAAATTTCAACAAAATCCAACAAAAACTATAGAAGTTAGGAAAATAATTCAATTAGTACAGTAAAAGTTTAACGTAACAAGGCTAAACCAAGTCAAGGTCAGATTGTCCGAACAGGAATGGACAGGCTTTCCGGTTTTAACATGAAAAAGTCCCATTTAAACACATGTTAAAATTTCAAAATTCAAAAATGAAAATAATAATAATGTCATCGTGTAAAGCAAGTAAAACCTAATAATAAATAATAACAAGTAAAACCTAATAATAAATAATAATAAAATAAACTTGTAAGATAAATAATTAAAAAGTTATAGTTAAAATAAACTGGAATAAAACTGAAAACTTTTCTAAAACTAATGTAATTAAAAATCTAATAATAACAGTATATGATCCTAAGACCAATAAATAATAAATAAGAATCAAAACCAAAATTTAATTAAACACAATAAAGTAATAAACCAATTAAAAATCAAACTTGCAGAAAGTGCCATAACTTGTGAACCAGAGATGCAAGGAAGAAGAGGGGAACAGTTTTGAGACTTTCAAAAGAAGAGGAACATTATTCAAAAAGAAAATTTAAAAATTTTCCAAAAACTCAAAAAGTAAATTGGAAAAAATTACGAAATCTTCAAGTCTTCATAACAGGAGAAATAAAGGTTGTATCGTTTCAAATAAAGTTTGAGAACAACCAGGAAGACAGGGGCTTCAAAATGCGACCATCAAAAAGAAGATCGAACAAAGCTAACAAGAGTTATGATGATTTGAAGAAATCAACAGCTAAAAACCAAAGTTTTCATGTACAGACGTGAGCTTCAAGGTCGCGCACAGATCGTCGGTTGCAACTAGGAAGGGGTAGCATACCAACCCGAGCACAAATTAAAGATAAACTTAAAAACTAAAATTAACTAAAATAAAAGAAAACTTTCATCAAAAGCAGTGGAGATAAAGGCGTAATAGTTGGTTAAGCCAAAAGGAGTTCGACAAAAACTAAATTACCATAAGAAAACCGCAATAAATCGATGAATAAAAGAAAAACAAAAATAGAAGAAGTTGGCTATCCTGTATAGCACAAATTTCGACGAGCTGATTTCCAGCAGGTCAGTTCGACAGTCTCGTACCAGCATCCAGGAAGATCACACGCTTTTCGTAAGTCTGAAGAAGAATCGTCGTATAGAAAAATTTGTCAGTGTTCAGTACTTCTCAGGGTTAAGAACGATATCCAAAAGCAGGGTCGGCCTTTGTTGAAGACAACACTACATCCGGACGCAACTTACAGAAGACATCTTTAATACGGACTCCGGCAAATATCCAACCAATAATTGTCGTCATCACCGAATAAAGAAGATTCATCAAGGAACAGGACTTCTAAAGATTACAGGAAGAAGACAGCTCTGGTCAAGATCTTCAGGATCTACTACAATCCTAAAGGCAAGACGAAAGGACTTGTGCAATTCACACAAACAAGGTACTGCATATATCAAGCATTGTAATAAATAAAAAAATTTATTAAACTTGAAAAAATAGTCCAAAATTTAAACTTAAATAGAATCAAATAACAAATTTCAAATAAAGTAAAGAAACAAATTAGTAAAGTCAATTAGAGTCAATATAAGAAGTAAATTCTCAAATAAATAAAAGTAACAGATTGGTCAAAATAAATAGAGGGTTTAGATTAATAAATTTTCATAGTATAAGAATATAATTGTTTAGGTTAAGTGTTGTTAGATTTACATAAGATAAGTGTTTTTAATTTGTTTGGAGAAGAAACTTTTAAAATCAAATGTTAGAAAAAGGCGGCTATAAATTGTTGTAACAGATTTATTAATTAAATCTAGGAGTTTTCACATATTGATTGAAATTGTGCCAGACTAAATAAATTTGTAAAATCACCACATTGTATTTTGTTTAATAACAATCCTTCATAGTTAATTTCTAAATTCCAAATAAAAGGTTAAAAAGAAGAAGTAAGTGCTCACAGAAATAAGTTTTTAAGAAAAAGAGCAATTTTGATTTAATGAGTTAAATTAGCTCCAAAGGGCACACCTTTGAGAAAGAGTCTGGAGTAATAAGAAGGTAAGGTAGCATAAGAAAGTGAAATTGATATATGTTATATATATATATATATATATATATATATATATATATATATATATATATATATATATATATGATATGTTAGCAAAAGATTTGATTGAAAAAATACGGTTAGATCTTGTGTTTAATATATAATAATTAAGAGCTTTATTAGGGACTTAAGTGTAAGCAACGAAGAAGCAAACTCTACCTTAAAAAACGAGATCCCTGTAAAGTCTTGCAAGCACAAAAGATATATATAAATAAGATCCCAACAAATCAAAAGCGGGGGGGTGCATTGCAGAGTATGTGTATGTGTGTGTGTGTTGCAACGGTTTAATTGAACCGTCCGCAAGGAACAATTTTGGAAAACGACCTAAATCCAAAATTTCAATTAAATCTAATAAAAACTGTAGAAATGACAAAAACATTTAAAACATACGTAAAGTTAAATGGCATATCAAGGCTGGACCAAGCCAAGGTCACGCGCTT
Organism: Aphrophora alni; assembly: GCA_963513935.1. Taxonomy (NCBI): domain Eukaryota; kingdom Metazoa; phylum Arthropoda; class Insecta; order Hemiptera; family Aphrophoridae; genus Aphrophora; species Aphrophora alni. The sequence goes on along the minus strand of OY740765.1, from coordinate 53,821,264 downwards.
GAACAGGAAATATGCAACTTTCCGGTTTGAACAGGAATAATCTCATATAGGTAATCCAATGTTGTAAATTCAAAAATTCGAAAACCAAAAATAAAATAATACCATCGTGTAGAGCTAGGAAAACCTAGTAATACATAATAAGACAATAAACTCATCAGATTAATAATAAAAAAGTTATAGCCAAAATAAAACGTCATAAAACACAAAACTCTCTTAAAATAAATAAAATCAAAAAACTAATAATAACAGTACATAACCCTAAGATAAACTAATAATAAATAAGACTCGAAACCAAAATTAAATAAAAGACCATAAAGTAATAAAACCATAAATAACCAAACATGCAGAAAGTACCGTAATTCGGGAACCCAAGAAGCAAGAAAGAACAGGAAAGCAGTTTTGAGACTTTCAGCATCAGAGGAACAATCTACAAAAAGAAGAATTCAAAATTTTCCAAAAATGAAAAAAGTAAATTCGAAAAAACTACGGAATCTTCAAATCTCCATAAAAGAAGAAATATACGTCGTATCGCTGCAAATGAAGATGGAAAATCATCAGGAAGAGAAGGGCTTCAAAATGAAATCACCCAGAAGAAAATCGAGCGAAGCGAACGGAAGATATGAAGAAAAGAAGAATTCGTCAGTCAAAACTTAAGATTTTCAAGACTCAACGTGTGTCCAAGGTCGCGTGCACGAGAGGCTCTCACCGCATGGAAGGGGAAGTGTACCAACCCTAGCCAAAATTCACCATAAACAATTAAACTAAAACAACTAATAATAATAGAAATAATTAATCCAAAATAATGAAAATAGCCAAATAATGAAAGGATAAGCCAAGCAGAGTTCATAAGTAGTTGAAATAAATATAGAAACTTAAATAAATCGCGAAATAAAATAGGAACAAAAATCATGAAAGTTGGCTATACTGTATAGCTCAAACTTCGACGAGTTAACTTTCTACAAGTTAATTCATCGGTCTCGTACCAGCTCCAGGAAGGATCACCCACTTTTACTTAAGACTGAAGAGGAAATCGTCGTGAAAATATTTTGTCAGCGTTCAGTACTTCGCCGGGTTAATAACGGTACCAACAGACAGGATCGGCCTTGCAGGAGACAGCGCTACATCCTACAACAGCTTATTAGAAGAGATCTTCACTACGGACTCCGGCAAATATCCTACAAGAAATTGTCGTCATCAGCAGATTCAACGAGGACAGGACTTCGGGAGATTCTAGAACAGGAGACAACTCTAGGAAACAATCTTCAGGATCCACAAACATTCTCAGAATCAGGACGAGCGGACTTGTGCAATTCACAAAAACAAGGTACTGCATAAATCAAGCTTTTTAATAAATAAATTTTATTTTTTAATAAACTTGAGTATAGTCCAAAATTCTTAAAATCAACAAAGTTAAATAATAACGTTTTAAAGTCAAAGTAGAGTCAGAAATAAAGTCAATTTTAAATTTAATAAAGTAAAGAGAAATCAAATAAGATAAATTCGAGTCAAATAATAAATAAATCAAGTAACAGGTTGGAAACAGATAAATAAAAGGGTTCATAAATAAATGTGTTAGATTAAGAATATATTTTGCTAGATTTAGTTAATATTAGAATTATTTAGAATAGAGAATTTTCAATTTGTTTGAGAGAGAAACGTTTAATATAAATTGAAGGAAAAGGCGACATAATCTGTTGTAAGCGATTTTAAATAAATTCATTGTTTCTTGAAATAAAAATTAAATTGTGTCAATTTCAATAAATTTGTTAAATTTCACTGTCTGATATTTTGATTGAAACTACCCTATGCAAATAAACTCTTAAAGTTAAAAGGAAGAAGAAGTAAGTGCTCACCAGTAAAAAGTTAAATTCAAAAAAGAGCAAATTTTGGTTTAATGAATTAATTAGCTCCAAAGGGCACACCCTTTGAGAAAGAGTCTGAAGTTTCAAGAAAGGTAAGATAGATTAAGAAGTGAATTTATAAAATATATAAAATTTTTCATGTGTTAGCATAAGTTTGATAAAATTAAATTAATCTTGTGTTACATAAGATTTAAGAGCCTTATCAGGGACTTTATAAGGTAGGCAAATTGGGAGAACCATTTTCTACTTCGTCGGAATATAAGTTGTAAAGAGTTCCGGTAGGGTCTTGCAAGCCCCCGTCTCTTTAAGGTGAAAGAAACCCCACTCAACTATTGCGTAAATGGGGGGTGCGTTGCAGTGTGTGTGTGTGTGTGTGTGTGTGTGTGTTTATGTTTTTACTCAATTGTGGATACATCGACATGCACACGGCCACACTGTGGATACATTTTCAAATTGTGGAAACATACACACGTTTCCACAATTTTCTGATCGTATATTCTTTAACAAAATGCAAAAAGAAATCATATGAACATGAGTTTCCATAACTAGATTTTTGGCAAATGTGTTGAACAATTTTCTGATCTTATATTTGCCATCGCCTCTTTACATTGGAACTGATTCACCCGACTTACAAAAACCAACACTTCTCGGCGTTTGGTCACACCAAACGCTGAGAACACTTCCCCGCACTTCTCCCGGACCTCAGTGCCGGCAACCTGGGCCAACAAAACACCTACATCTCCCCTTACTGTCGAACAGTAAGGGCAGCTCGCTGATTGGTCCAGGCTCAACTCGCGATAAACCGCGAAAAACCGCGAAACACACTTTCGCTAAACTCAAAAACTTCAGACTATGCGACCCAATCACAGCATGCTACACCACCCCTGCTTCTAGCCAGCCTGTGATTGGATCGCGTCATAGTGAAAGTAGAACAATGGCTTTTCCATTGTTCTACGCTCCAGAATACTATATAAACTGTAGTATTCTCAAAAAATTCATCAGATCTCATCGTGTTCTTCTCAGAACACGATCTTACATGTGAACACTCAGATCCTTCCGAGGAGTCTGAGTTACAACCTTGTTTTGTTACTATCTCATTTACCAGCAGTAGAGATACTCCAGAGTAAACGACTAAAGCCGAATCTAAAATCTTAAATTCAAACTTTATTCTTTTTTCTTATTCTCAAACATCATCAACTCGCCTCCCGTCAGGGAAATAGCTAAATAGGGGAAACCCGGCGAGCTACTACCTTCACCGCCTCCCGTAAGGGAAATTCAGTAGGGTAGTGGTTACCCGGCGGACCCCTGTGCTATATGCCGGGGAGGCGAAACAATCAGCAGCGTCGAGCGGTACGGCGACTGCAAAGAAAAGTTAGCCGTGAGTTGCGGAAGTCTACGGCCCATCAGTCTGGGGCAATCCTGAACGGACCTTCCAAGGACCAAACTCCGTCTCCGCAACTTTACGGACCTTTTCAGGGCCAAACTCTGGCACCGTGCCCGATGTGGCGAAAACCTACGCCCATTACCACCATACCTCTTCCTTACTCCTACACCATCCCCAACCTCCCATATTATGATCCCCGAGCCCCGTACTATTTTTACTTTTAAACTTTAAAAACCCGACTCTTTCACCATTCCCCGCTCCAAAAATCCATCACCGGCTAGACAGCCGACGTACACCACCACCTACTTTGCCTATTCACCTCATAACGACAGAGCGAGCCGACGTCATATTCTTTAATAAATGCAAAAAGAAGTCATTTCAACATGAGTTTCCATAATTAGGTTTTTGGCGTGTTGTGTTAAAATAATATATTTAACACAGCTATGGAAACGTTATGAAAGCCTACTATAGCGCTCTTGGCGGACCGTCGAGTAAACTTTTACAGTGTTGCCGGTTTTACCATCACATCATTTTACATTGTTAACTTATAAATGCATTTGACATGATATTTTTTAATATAGTGTATACAGTATAAGTACTGTATATTAAATTAATAAATATTTAAATTATTTTCTAATGCCATTGTATTACTTGCCCAACCTAGCCTAGCCATCACGTCATTTTAAAGTGTTAACTTTTAAATGCTTTTGATAGGATTTGTTTTAATATAGTGTATACAGTATAAGAGTGTTAATAAATATTTAAATTATTTATTAATGCCATTGTACTACTTGCCCAGCCCAGTCTAGCCATCATATCATATTACAGCATTAACTTTTGAAATTTTTTGACAGGATATGTTTTAATATAGTGTATACACTATAAGTACATTAAGAAATATTAAAATTATTTACTAACGGCATTGTATTACTTGCCCAGCCCGGCCTAGCCATCACATCATTTTACAGTGTTAACTTTTGAATGCTTTTGACAGGATATGTTTTAATATAGTGTATACAGTATAAAGAGCATTAATAAATATTTAAATTATTTACTAATGGCATTGTATTACTTGCCCAGCCCGGCCTAGCCATCACATCATTTTACAGTGTTAACTTTTGAATGCTTTTGACAGGATATGTTTTATTATAGTATATACAGTATAAAGAGCATTATAAAATATTTAAATTATTTACTAACGGCATTGTATTACTTGCCCAGCCCGGCCTAGCCATCACATCATTTTACAGTGTTAACTTTTGAATGCTTTTGACAGGATATATTTATTATAGTGTATACAGTATAAAGAGCATTAATAAATATTTAAATTATCTACTAACGGCATTGTATTACTTGCCCAGCCCGGCCTAGCCATCACATCTTTTACACTACTAAAAATAAAATGTATATTATGTTTTGAAGTCATCAATGAAGAAAATATAAAGTAAATTATAAAGTGTTAATATCGTGCGCACATGTATTGGTTTAAAAAAAATCGGTTTAACTGTTTTCTTATTAAAAAATAAATACACTTTGACATCCATAAACGCTGAATTAAAGAGAAAAAAATGATAAATTAGATTTTGTTATGTATTAAGAGCGTAAAGTAGGTCTTAATCGAACGAGAGAAAACGTTGCCGCCCGACTCGTAGCAGAGAGCGATAAAGACATCACTCGAAGTACAAACAAAACTGTTCACGTATTTTACTGATTTATACACTTATACAAATGATTTTGTACATAATGCTATTCCACAGTTAAAAAATTAGATCTTTCTCAACTAAAAGAAGCAGAGTATTTACACACTCTTAAATCATCCATGAAGAAGAAATAATAAGACCATTAAAATGTGTCCTTTTAATATAGACAAGTTAAAATTTTTACATGAGTGTCATAAAAGTAACCACGAGACTGGGAATTTCCAAAGTAAAGGAGTGAACATGTGCGCGCACAAGACCTAATCCTTAGTGCGGCACTATCTCAAACACTAGGTTGTAAATCGTGTCATACCTACCAGAACCTATGACATTTAGTTGGGGTATTATTGACATTTATGTTTGGCCTTGTCCCCCTAAATTCGTGTTTGAAGTAGGGAAATTTACAACGTTTACCAAAATTCGTCGTCTGCCATTTGTTCACAAAATATTCCAAAAGTATAATAAGTGGTAGTAATTATACCTACGTTCTTACTAGCATTGGTTATTGAACGACTCCTGTGACATACTACTTCAACATGTTACATCTAAAACTTTTGTATATATAAATAAATACTACGCACCTTTCTGAAGAAAAAAAAATACATATACATGATACCTCATACATGATACATATAGAGTAAATCAAGTATAAAATTACACACCACAAAGCTTGAAAAAGTAATAATTATAAATATAACAGTTTACTGAAGCGTTTTTAATGCCTGGTTATAACGAGAAGGGTATTGAATTCTTATTTGCCACCATAATTTTTATGAATGAAATTCATCGCCAACTATGTCTTTATACATATGAATAACAATTTAAATATCAAAAGCCGCAGTTCGTAAAATTTCATATCGGGAAACGCTTTTCTTGAGGCCAAAGAGGAAATAATTCAAAACATGTTGCAAAAACACTGCGATAAAATGCAGTTTCTTAATAAAATGTTCTTCTTTGCCTCAAGTATTATTCGTAATACTTCACCTTAAATACGTGGTGAAGTAAACTAAAATACCTGCACTATATGTTTGTCAATTACTATGCCAAATGTATTGTTGACCTTCAATATCCAGAGTGGATACTGAAATATTGTTGATTTTTGTACTTTTCGATGTACGTAATGGAAAGTGAGAACATTTTCCAAATATTCGTTCCAAATCAGAATTTGTGTTTGTGTTAATGTGTAACTATATTTATTTGTAAAATACCGCATATTGTATTTCCCGTTGAACAGTGCTTACAACTTTTTGTCTTAAGTTGGTTTTCACGTGGGACTTTTTTTTATAAATTTCAAACCGAGTCAAATAATATAGCCTACTATGCTTAACGAAAAAAGTTTTAGGCTTAAAATAACATTGTAAACAAAGTATTTAATTTATCATTTTATACGGGTTAAGCAATAAATAATAATTTGTTAACATAACTAGTTTTGAAAAAGAGAGAATAAATGGTTAACAGAAAATCATCATGGTTAACAATGCAGTGATTTTATCAGCAACAGTTTTAAAACTACTGACTTGCATAAAAGGAAGAGAAGAGTATGATTTAATTGAAAACAATATTTGAGATAGGGACTATAGTTTTGGATCATTTAGAATGCCCATCACTAGAGTTTTGAATTGAATTATATTAGTCACTTCATGTTTTTATCATAGAATTCATAGAAAATATGTGTGTGGACTTACATTAAAATGTTAAATAGTTGCTATTAACAAAGATTGATGGAAGAAACTAAGAATGTGTAAAATTTTGATTATCTTTATATTATTGTAAATTTTAATACATATCAAAAATGTAATATTTTTTTTTTCTTTTCATTTAATTCTACTACAATAACTTGAATAGTTATCCACGGATCAAATTTAAATTGATTGTAAATGGTCATCTAACTGTTATGAAGAAAATATAATCAATTTCGTATCGATATCTTTAATGGTTTGTCAGATATATATCGTTTAATAAAAATGAAAATGAAAATATTCAAAAAAAAAGTTTTAAGAAAAGTTTTAAAAAATAATAATAATTGTTAATAATATATTCTTATAGAAAATTTAAAAATAAAAACAATGAGACTATACACGACATGGTATCTTTTTTACTTTTTGAGGTATTTACATTCAAAATGTCTAAATTTTGTAATTTTCATTTTCAATACGTTATAAATTGAAAAGTAATCATCATAGAGAGTTCTAGGTATGCTTAATCGTTCAGATTTTTAATTCTCTATAACAACTGTAAATTTCAATTTTTTTGAAATTAAAAAAAAAAATCACTCAAAAATCGACTTTTTTCGTCGATTTTTACGTTTTTTGAGTGAAAATTTTTTTAATTACAAAAAAATTTAAACACAGTTCTTATAGAGAATTAAAAATCTGAACGATTAAGCACACCTAGAACTACTGTATATAAAATTTAAAGTTTTTAAACTATCTTAAAAGTTTAAAAAAAATACTTTTTCATTAAACGATATATTTTTGACAAACCATTAAAGATATCTATACAAAATAGATTAATTTTATTCATAACAGTTATATGAACATTTCAAATCAATATAAATTCGATCCCTGGACATCTGTTTAAGTTATTGTAGGAGGATTAAAGGAAAAGAAATAAACTTATTACATTTTTTTTTAAATGTAAGTTTTTTTTTTTTAACGGATCTTAAATAATTATATCGACTTTAAACTTTATAGAAATGTTCACACTAGGTCTCTAAACATTTTGTAAAAATTTCATTCAATTCGAAAAACAAATATAGATTTTATATCACTTTAGACTTGGAAAATAAAATCAAGATGACTGTATAACTAACAACTTGAAATTTTTCGATTGAAATTTTGAAGTTATGAATATTTTAATATGAAAATTTCAATAGTTATGTAAATTCACACAAAACAAAGATTAAAACTAATCCGAACTTTCTATCTCTAACCGTTTAAAAGTTATAGGACATTTTAGTAAAATCCCCCAAACTTTAAGTAGAGTTTAAATCTATTTTCCTATAACAGACCTATAAATATTCATATCGACTTGAAATTTTATAGGAATATTCACACTAGGAATATAAACATTTTGAGAAAATTTCATTCAGTTCTAAAGATAAATATAGATTTTATATAACTTTAGACTTGGAAAATAAAATCAATATGAATGTATAACTAACAACTTGAAATTTTTCGATTGAAATTTTGAAGTTATGAATATTTTAATATGAAAATTTCAATAGTTATGTAAATTCACACAAAACAAAGAATAAAACTAATCCGAACTTTCTATCTCTAACCGTTTAAAAGTTATAGGACATTTTAGTAAAATCCCCCAAACTTTAAGTAGAGTTTAAATCTATTTTCTTATAACGGACCTATAAATATTCATATCGACTTGAAATTTTATAGGAATATTCACACTAGGAATATAAACATTTTGAGAAAATTTCATTCAGTTCTAAAGATAAATATAGATTTTATATAACTTTAGACTTGGAAAATAAAATCAAGATGAATGTATAACTAACAACTTGAAATTGTTCGATTTAAATTTTGAAGTTATGAATATTTTGATATGAAATTTTCAATACTTATGTAAATTCACATAAAAAGAAGAATAAAACTAATCCGAACTTTCTATCTTTAACCGTTTTAAAGTTACACGACATTTTAGTAAAATCCCCCCCCCCCACTAAAAAACTTATTATTATTTTTTGTTACTAAGATATTCTTATAGAAAATGAAATAAAAATGAGACTATACACGACCTTGTATCTTTTTTAGTTTTCGAGTTATTTGCATTCAAAATGTCGACATTTTATAATTTTCATTTTCAAAACGTTATAACTTTAAAAGTAATAATCATAGAGAGTTCTAGGTATGCTAGATTTTTAATTCTCTACAACAACTGTAAGTTTCAATTTTTTTGTAACTAAAAAAATTTCACTAAAAAAAGTAGAAATCGACGATCACATATATAAAAAGTGGATTTTTCAGTGAAATGTTCTTAATTACTTTTTTAAATTTTTTAATTTCTCTAAGATTATTACTTTTCAAGTTATAACGTTTTGAAAATGAAAATTACAAAATTTAGACATTTTGAATGTAAATAACTCAAAAACTAAAAAGATACCAGGTCGAGTATAGTTTCATTGTTTTTATTTTTTAATTGTCTATAAGAATATATTATAAACAATTTTTTTTTAAAGTTTTTTAAAAAAATAATTTCACTTACATTTTCAATAAACAATATATATCTGATACCCGTTCAAGTTATTGTAGCAGGATTAAAGGAAATGAAACATATTATTACATAAAAAAAAAAAAAAAAAAATGTTCAGTTATTATTTTTTAACGGATCTATAAATAATCATATGGACTTGAAATTTTATAGGAATGTTCACACTAGGTATCTAAACATTTTCTAAAACCAGACATTTGAAACCGGCTTGTCCTACCTACAGTGTTTGTGGGCTATATTTGTACACAGCTTTTTTAATTTTACAAATATAGCAAACAAACACTGTAGGTGTTTTCCATAATAATAATAATAATAATGGTAATATTAAGTTCAATTTAATTAAATAAAAACTGTATTTTATTTTACTAATTTCCTATAAATTAAATAGCTACTTCGTTAGACATGCTCTTAGACGGCCGCCGCCGCTGAATTCATCGAGTACAGAACTTGCACACTATATTTGTGTACCTCAGTGGACAATGCAACCGTTTGACAAGTACTAGTTATATAATTAAAAACTCACAAAAGGACTAAATTTTTTCAAGTTTTGTACAACCTATATTTAAATATTAATTTTAAAATAATAAGCATTTATATGATACAAACAATTGAACACAATGAGAGGAGAGTGCAGAGTGGGAAGGTAAGCTCTCCTCTAATCCACTCAAAATTTAAAAAACCACTCTTTAAAGCATTTTTTAAACAGCACACAATGTTAATTAATTATTGTGTATATTTTTTACTTGTAAATAGTTTAAACTAAACATTAACTTAATATGTGATATAGTGTCAATTATACACTAAAATAATCTACTTAGATTTTTAACCAAGGATTTAATTACTGAAGCAAAATAATTGTATAAGTTTTTCGTAATTGGATCCCTTAATTATTGTTGATTTTGAATTGTTGATCTGAAGCTCGAAATCGAAAGATCCACAATTAATGTTTATCAAAAATAATCAACAATCGCTGGTAAATCATAATAGCAAAACCAACGAAAAATGATTACGTAAGATATCTATATATTAACCAATATATACCAGTTTAACAGTATATATATATATATATATATATATATATATATATATATAAAGTAGTACATGTTAATACAGTTCATTGGAAGTTTGTTTAAATTAAATTTTTAAAAAAACAATAAAAGAAACAAATTCCTTTTTTTTAAATTTCTTAACATTGTATTATACGATTCATAGAACCCTAAGATCGAGAACGAGTGTATTAAATTTAAAAAGTGGTACATAAAACTGTTAACGTACTGTATACAGTGGTACACGTACTTTGCATGAGCCCACAATCGTCTGAGGAATATGTTGGGGGACTTTACTAATACATCATATAACTCGTTTACCATTCTAGGTACGATGTTGTACATTCAAAAGTCAACGCTGTAAAATGATGTGATGGCTACGCTGGGCTGGGCAAGTAATACAATGCCGTTAGTAAATAATTTAAATATTTATTAATGTTCTTATACTGTATACACTATATTAAAACATATCTTGTCAAAAGCATTCAAAAGTTAACGTGTTTAAAAGCATATAGTTTAAAAGAAGTTAAGTGTAAGCAAGGAGTCGATAAGGAGGAAAAATGCAATATTTAATAAAGATGAAGGGCTATTTAAAGCGTGGTATAAAGGTAAAAAATTAATTAATAAAGAAGAAGGGCTGAAAGAAGCGGAGAATAAAGGAAATAAAGTAGGAGAATTAAATAATAATGGGCCAGAGGCCATGATCTACGAGAATAATAAAATAATAAATTACGACGAAATTTTGCATAATAACTCCGAAAACGATTCAGAACTTGCACAAGACGAATTCGACGCAAGAGACGGGAGAGAAGGGAGAGCTATAATCAAAATGGCGGATCCTGAAAGACAAAATGGACGAAATTTTCTAAAGGAGAAACAAGGAGAATTAAGATACCGAAAGAAGAAAGTTAAGATTAAAAATTCTACGAAATGTAAAATGAAAGAAAGGAGGCCCGAAGGGAAAGTAAAATTTAAATGTGAAGGACTTAGGAGATGTTAATAGAAAGTAATAAAGTTCAATAAATAAAATGTATCAATTGTAATGCTAAATAGTTGTAAAATGGAAAAGCGATTAAGATAAAAGGAAATAACGGAAAGTCAGCTGATTATGAGAATGTAGCAAAGGTCAGTAATTAAAAGGATAACTAGTGAATAAATTCCTAGTTGTGTAAGGCCAAGAGCATAGCGGTAACACGCATCCGCTATCACCACCTGCACAAACAAAGTGTAGACGAGGAGGGGAAGTGGTGAACCGGACGTCAATTAACAAATATTGACAGACAACTTGTTCAACAAATTAGCAAGAGGGGTGATAGGAATGAATGAATGTATAAATGTGTATTGTTTTGTTTTTTTTTTAGAGAGATTTCCGATAAAATAAATAGGTTTTTCTTTTAACTGCAATTAGGATAGTAACCGTTGTAGTTACCAAGTAGTTTATATATGTGTAAGGCATAGTTTTAGTTCAACCAAAGCAGAAAATTGTAATCATATAAGACGAATTATTCCTTATATAAATATAATATGTTTTGTGTGTGATAATGTGTTTATTTACAGCAAGGACGTTTAGAAGAAACGGCTGTAATGGACGAAAGTGAACTATTAAGCAAATTTGTATGTATACAGTAATAAATAAAATGTGTTTTGAGTATATAAATATATGGAATGATGGAGGAGATGTTTTTTAAATTTAAATATATGTGTTTATGTATATTGTTAGGTTATTATGTCAAATTTAATGATGATGATTAATGGAGATGATAAATAAATATGAAATATAGAGATGAATTTGAATAAAATGTTGTAAAATATATATGAATATCAATGCAAAATAATACATTTTTGATATATATGTTAATAATGTAAAATGATAAAAGATTTAATGAAGATAACCATTAATAAATAGTTAATATGAAATGTGATATGTCGAAAAAGGGGTTTAATACAAAAATTTTAGTTTTTTAAAAAATGAAAAATAGGAATTTTTCATTTTAACCGAAAATTTTAGTTCAAAGGGGGGATTTTGAGACGGCTTGGGAAAAGCCAAAAGTCTCAAGCCAATTTAAAACAGGTTAAATTCCTGCGATAAAGCCATGTAGATGGGGGACGAGGAGGAACGATGACGTCACGGCAACAGGTGTTGAACACTGCATGTTGGTTCGTGTAAAGTCGCTCTGCCTTGTTTCTTATTTTATTAAAATACTAAATTATTAAAATAAATTAATGTTCAGTAGAATCAACCGATTAATAATATCGAAAAATAAATTTAAAAGCAATTAAAACAAAAAAGTTATTCAAGTTTTTATAGGGGCTCAAAAACCTAAAATTTGGAAAAAACTTAAATTCAAATTCAAAAAACGTAGAGTCATAACTCAGAGGGGAACTAATAATAATCATAAATAAAAAATATGAATTAATAATAATGAACAGGTGAAAATGGACTTAGAAAGTCATTCTTGGGGAGTTTTTTGGAATTTTTGAGTTGAAGGGGGGATTATTTAAAAAATAATAATAAGTACTATTGTAGAGACCACAATAGGGCACGATAATATGTACTTAGAATCAAATTTGAGAATAAAATAAGGGAGATATAATAATTACAAAACGTAAAACTTTAAAGCCCAAAAGCGGATAAATTAAAAGTTAAAGGGGTAAAATAACATTGTAATTAGAGATATCTAGTATGTAAAATTGTAAAACATCAAAGCAGAAGTGGTAATATATAATGGGGGGGTTCTTATGAACAAAAACTTATACGGTACAAACTTTGGGACTTCAAGGACGTATAACTCGAGAACCAAACGAGTTATGTGAAAAGTACAAACATAGTTTTTCATCGTAGTAGAAGAGGAACAAGATTTCGTCAAAAGAATTTTGAGAAAGGACTTATCTCAAAATTTGGAAAGAAGAAAAATCGAATTTCGGGAAAAGGGCGATAACTCGCGAACGAAGAGCAGTAGAGCGATGAATCAAGTTCCACAAGACCCACAAGATGGAGAGGAAGAAGAATCCGAAAGGAACTTTAAAATCGGTTCGAGCGTTCGAAAGTTATAGCGAGTTGAACGAAAAAACGACCAAAGTAGAGATTTTCATGCAAAAACATGAAAAGTGGCGCGCGCATCCTCAGTCGGGATCTAAAGTCTGGAATATCATATTGCCAACTTGGATCACAGATAACGTTGAAGAATAAATACAATAAATTATTAATTAAAAGGTGTCTTAATTAATAATAAAGGAAGAAAACTGTTCATTAGTCAAAAAATATGACTAATAAAATATATAGTGTAAATATTTCAGACCAAAAGGGCCTGAAAACACATAATATGAAGAAAATAACTTTTTCCCTAAAAGGGAGGAAAATTGGCTCCAAGAAGGGGATTAATTCCCACGGAAAGGGAGACCGTAATTTATCTTTCGAAAGAAGGATACTTTTGATTTGGAATCGACGCGAAGTGGACGTTTCTTCTGCAACCGACTCTGAGCTGAGAGGAAAAGTCAACTGTCACTCTACTTAACTGGACTTAGAATAATTTCTACTCCAATCGAACTTCAAGGCAACTTAGAAGAATTCGAGACCAGCATTCAACTACATAGCAGCTTACAGACTCTGGATCGAAAACATCATATCAACATCAGCCTAATTATACAACAAATTCCAAATCCAACTAGAACTTCTAATAAAGTGTGAAGGTATCTTATACTTAAGGAATAATTCGCAAATATTAACTTCATTTCAAATATAACGTCATTAGGGGAATTATTAAAAATTAAATTCATTTTTTAAACCTCTGCTTTGGTGTTGAAAATAATTAACATTTAAATACGACTTTTTCAGTACAGGAAAAACTGTTTGTGGTTCTGTCTGAAAAGTCAAGCGTTTTTATTTTGTTTAGAATATAGAAAATATTACATTGATAAATTTTGTCAAATAAATAAATAGTTGTGTTGTTGTTTAATCAAATTGTTTGGTGTTATTAAAAAAGTTTATAAATTTAACATTTTTTCTGTGCAAAAGAGAAAGGAATACATAAATAATTCATTTCTAAATTTTGTTGTGTTTTCAATATATATCCATTCTGTATATGCTATTAACCTTGTTTAAATATAAATCTTATGTGTGTGCTCTAGTAATATAATTTGAAAATTTTAAAAGTTATTATCAGAACTTAAGAGCCGATTTCTCCCAAAAGGCACGACCTTGGAGAGAGAGAGTGTTAATCTTAAGAAAGAATCAAATAATCGAGCATTGAGATAAAATTCAGGGAATTTTGCGTAAATTAAAAGTTAGTAAGTTTATGAGGACAAGCTCATACTTACTAGAGCCAAGAGTTGCAAAATCTTTGATTCAAAAAGGTAAAAGTGAGCATCTTGGCCTTGCCCGCGCTTGCTCTGAGAAGAAAGGTGGTTCGCCCAGTCGGTGGTGATCGTACAGCGAGTTTAAGAGTTCGTGATAAATAGTGTTCCAAAAAGGGAACAAAGAATCTTAAATTCGTGAAGAGAGAGAGTAGTGTGGTAAGTGACGCTGCAAAAAGTAGGGGCACGAACCTACGACCCCGAGAGTAGCGCGGCAGTGTGTGTGTGTGTGTGTGTGTGTGTTGCAACGCACCCCCCCCCCTCTGCGGACAGACGGACACTTTCCTTACGGGGACGTTTGCAAGACCCTACCAACTAAACACCGCGATATAGAGAGTGATTCCTTCGCAGTTTAATAGTTTTGATAAGGCTCTTGATTCTTATGTCACACAAGAATAATTTATTTTAATCAACTTATGCTAACACAGGAAATTTTACTATATTAATATATTCACTTCTTATACTAGCTTACCTTTCTTAAAACTCCAGACTCTTTTTCAAAGGGTGTGCCCTTTGGAGCTCTTTAATTCATTAACACCAAAATTTGCTCTTTTTGAATTTTTAACTTTATACTGGTGAGCACTTACTTTTTCTTCTTTCTAATGTAATGAGTTTCTTTGAATGGGTTAGTTTTAATTAAAATATTCAACAGTGAAATTTAACAAATTTATTTAAAAGTCTACAATTTAATTTTTATTGTGAGAAACAATGGATTTCTTTCGAATCACTTACAACAATTAATGTCGCCTTTTCTGACAATTTATTTTAAATGCTTTCTCTTTTAACAAACTGAAAATCTACTATATTAAACAATTTTAACATGAACTAAAACTAACAAATTATATTCTTATTCTAATACACATAAATATGAATCCTATTATTTATTCCTTTCCAATCTGTTACTTGATTGCTTTATTATTGGACTCGAATTTTATTGTATTTTATATCTCTTTATTTGAATGAATTTAAAATTGGCTTTATTTTGACTTTACTTTGTCTTTAAAATGTTATTATTTAACTTTATTAAGTTTAATAATTTTGGACGTAATTCAAGTTTATTAAAAATTATTTTATTTATTAAAAAAGCTTGATTTATGCAGTACCTTGTTTTTGTGAAGTGCACAAGTCCGCTCGTCCTGATTCTGAGAATGTTGGAAGATCTTGGAGATGTTTTCTGAGAGTTGTCTAGAATATCTCGAAGTCCAGTTCTCGATGAATCTGTTGATGACGACAAGTTCTAGAAGAATGTTTGCCGGAGTCCGTAGTGAAGATCTCTTATACTAAGCTGTTGTAGGATGTCACGTTGTCTCCTGCAAGGCCGATCCTTTCTGTGGGCACCGTTATTAACCTGGCGAAGTACAGAGCGTTGACAATATATTTTCACGACGATTTCCTGTTCAGACTTGAGTAAAGTTGGTGATCTTTCCTGGAGCTGCTATTAGAAGACTTCCCTGGAGCTGGTACTAAACGAGACTGTCGAATTAACTTGAAGAAAGTTAACTCGTCGAAATTTAGGCCTTTCAGTGTGGCCAACCTTCACTGATTATTGTTACTGTTTTATTTCATAATTTAATTAATTTTATTTATTTATTTGCACTACGATGAACTTTCCTTGGCTTATTCTTCTATTGTTTGTCTATTTTTTCCATTTTAAATTATCTATTTCTATTATTATTTGTTATAATTAGTTTAATTTCTTATGGTGGATTTGTGTT
Organism: Aphrophora alni; assembly: GCA_963513935.1. NCBI lineage: Eukaryota > Metazoa > Arthropoda > Insecta > Hemiptera > Aphrophoridae > Aphrophora > Aphrophora alni. The sequence goes on along the minus strand of OY740765.1, from coordinate 53,804,980 downwards.
GGGGTTGGTATCTTTCCCTCTCCATGCGTCTACTGCCTTCTCTGCGCACGACGTTCAAGACAAGTTGATTCCTGAAATTTATAATTTTTTACTTGCGAATTCTTCTTTTCTTCATATATCCCGTTCGCTTCGCTCGATCTTCTTCTGGGTGATTTTATTTTGAAGCCCTTCTTTCCCTGATGATTTTCCATCTTCATTTGTAGCGATACGACGTATATATTTACTTTTACGGAGATTTGAAAATTTCGTAGTTTTTCAAAATTTAGTTTTTCCAATTTTGGAAATTTTGAAAATCTTCTTTTTGTAAGTTGTTCCTCTGATGCTGAAAGTTCCAAAACTGCTTTCCTCTTCTTCCTCGCTTCTGGGTTTCACAAGTTACGGTACTTTCTGCATTTTTGGTTATTTATTATTTAATTACTTTATGGTCTTTTATTAAATTTTGATTTCGAGTCTTATTTATTTCTAGTTTATATTATAGTTATGCGTTGTTATTATTAGATTTTGGAATTTCTTCATTTTAAGGGTTTTTTATGTTTTATGACGTTTTATTATGGCTATAACTTTTTTATTATTAATTTGACGAGTTTATTCTATTATTATTTATTATTAGGTTTTCCTAGCTCTACACGATTATATCATTTTAATTTAAGTTTTCGAATTTTGATTTTTTTTTGCATAGAAACATATGGACGTATTCCTGTTCAATCCGGAACGCTAGATATTTCCTGTCAAGGCGCGTGACCTTGGCTTGGCTAACCTACATATTCCCTTTAACTTTACATGTGTTATTTTATATTTAGAAATGTTTTTGTCATTTCTACAATTATTATTTGATTTAATTGAAATTTTGGAATTTAGCTATTTCCCAAAATTGCTCCTTGCAGGCGGTTCAATTAAACCGTTGCAGTGTTGAGACGGTTTGGGAAAAGCCAAAAGTCTCAAGCCAATTTAAAACAAGTTAAATTCCTGCGATAAAGCCATGTAGATGGGAGACGAGGAGGGACGATGACGTCACGGCAACAGGTGTCGAACACTGCATGTTGGATCATGTACAGTCGTTCTGTCTTGTTTCTTATTTTATTAAAATATTAAATTATTAAAATAAATTAATGTACAGTAGAATCAACCGATTATTAATATCGAAGAATAAATTTAAAAGCAATTAAAACAAAAAAGTTATTCAAGTTTTTATAGGGGCTCAAAAACCTAAAATTTGGAAAAAACTTAAATTCAAAATTCAAAAAACGTAGAGTCATAACTCAAAGGGGAACTAATAATAATCATAAATAAGAAATATGAATTAATAATAATGAACAGGTGAAAATGGACTTAGAAAGTCATTCTTGGGGAGTTTTTTGGAATTTTTGAGTTGAAGGGGGGATTATTTAAAAAATAATAATAAGTACTATTGAAGAGACCACAATAGGGCACAATAATATGTACTTAGAATCAAATTTGAAAATAAAATAAGGGAGATATAATAATTACAAAACGTAAAACTTCAAAGCCCAAAAGCGGTTAAATTAAACGTTAAAGGGGTAAAGTAACATGGTAATTATAGATATCTAGTATGTAAAATTGTAAAACATCAAAGCAGAAGTAATAATATATAATGGGGGGGTTTTTATGAACATAAACTCATACGATGCAAACTTTAGGACTTCAAGGACACATAACTCAAAAACCAAACGAGTTATGGGAAAAGTACAAACATAGTTTTTCATCGTAGTAGAAGAGGAACAAGATTTCGTCAAAAGAATTTTGAGAAAGGACTTATCTCAAAATTTGGAAAGAAGAAAAATCGAATTTCGGGAAAAGGGCGATAACTCGCGAACGAAGCGCAGTAGAGCGATGAAACAAGTTCCACAAGATGGAGAGGAAGAAGAATCCGAAAGGAACTTTAAAATCGGTTCGAGCGTTCGAAAGTTACAGCGAGTTGAACGAAAAAACGCCCAAAGTAGAGATTTTCATGCAAAAACATGAAAAGTTGCGTGCGCATCCTCAGCAGGAATCCAAAGTTTAAAACATCATATTGCCAACTTGGATCACAGATAACGTTGAAGAAAAAATACAATAAATTATTAATTAAAAGGTGTTTTAATTAATAATAAAGGAAGAAAACTATTCATTAGTCAAAAAATATGACTAATAAAATATATAGTGTAAATATTTCAGACCAAAAGGGCCTGAAAACACATAATATATGGAAAATACCTTTTTCCCTAAAAGGGAGGAAAATTGGCTCCAGAAAAGTGGATTAATTCCCACTGACAGGGAGACCGTAATTTGTCGTTCGAAAGAAGGACACTTTTGATTTGGAATCGACGCGAATAGGACGTTTCTTCTGCAACCGACTCTGAGCTGAGAGGAAGATTCAACTGTCACTCTACTTAACTGGACTTAGAATAATTTCAACTTTAATCGATCTTCAAGGCAACTTAGAAGAATTCGAGACCAGCATTCAACTACATAGCAGCTTACAGACTCTGGATCGAAAACATCATATCAACATCATCCTAATTATACAACAAATTCCAAATCCAACTAGAACTTCTAATAAAGTGTGAAGGTATCTTATACTTAAGGAATAATTCGCAAATATTAACTTCATTTCAAATATAACGTCATTAGGGGAATTATTAAAAATTAAATTCATTTTTAAACCTCTGCTTTGGTGTTGAAAATAATTAATAATTTAAATACGACTTTTTCAGTACAGGAAAAACTGTTTGTGGTTCTGTCTGAAAAGTCAAGCGTTTTTATTTTGTTTAAGATATAGAAAATATTACATTGATAAATTTTGTCAAATAAATAAATAGTTGTGTTGTTGTTTAATCAAATTGTTTGGTGTTATTAAAAAAGTTTATAAAGTTAACATTTTTCCTGTGCAAAAGAGAAAGGAATACATAAATAATTCATTTCTAAATTTTGTTGTGTTTTCAATATATATCCATTCTGTATATGTTATTAACCTTGTTTAAACATAAATCTTATATATGTGCTCTGGTAATATAATTTGAAAATTTTAAAAGTTATCATCAGAACTTAAGAGCCGATTTCTCCCAAAAGGCACGACCTTGGAGAGAGAGAGTGTTAATCTTAAAAAAGAGTCAAATAATCGAGCATTGAGATAAAATTCAGGGAATTTTGCGTAAATTAAAAGTTAGTAAGTTTATGAGGACAAGCTCATACTTACTAGAGCCAAGAGTTGCAAAATCTTTGATTCAAAAAAGTAAAAGTGAGCATCTTGGCCTTGTCCGCGCTTGCTCTGAGAAGAAAGGTGGCTCGCCCAGTCGGTGGTGATCGTACAGCGAGTTTAAGAGTTCGTGATAAATAGTGTTCCAAAAAGGGAACAAAGAATCTTAAATTCGTGAAGACAGAACAGAGTGGTTAGTGGTAAGTGTAGCGCAAAAAAAAAGAGGCGCGAGAACCCACGACCTCGAGAGACGGAGCGCGGCAAGTGGCGCCCAATAGCGTGGAGCACGAAAAAGCAAAGTTTTGGAACAAATTTTCAAAATTTTGAATTTTTCAGTGTTTCATACGAACGAGAATATCTTAAGTTCTGATATAATTTATATGTACATGTGTGTTAGTAATAAGTTGTGCTGGTAATTACAACGACAAATATACTAAATTGCAAAAATAATAATAATTAAAAGTAGAGTCCAAATTAAACCGAAATTTAAATTTTTTAATTGATCAAATCAAGTGAATAAGTGAAGTGAAAATGGGACCAGCAAAAGATCCAGCAAAACAGGAAGGTTCAAAGGAACAGGAGACGGAAATGCAGAAAATGGTGAGGTACCTGAACCAAATGGAGGATAGAAGAAAGCAAGAGAGGGAACAGGACAAAGCGGAACAACAGAGAAAAGAAAAGGATAAGGAAGACGAGGACAAATTCGACGCAAGAGACGGGAAAGAATGGAGAGCTATAATCAAAATGGCGGATCCGGAGAGACAAAATGGACGAAATATTCTAAAGGTGAAACAAGGAGAATTAAGATACCGAAAGAAGAAAGTTAAGTTCAAAAATTCTACGAACTGTAAAATAAAAGAAGGTCGGCCCAAGGTGAAGTATACAAGGAAAGAAGAGGTTCAAGTAAAAGAAATAATGTTTGAAGAAAATGGCAAAATTTTAGGTTTAGGAAATAGTGTTTTAACAATCGATCAAGAAGAAAAAATAAAAGTTTTGGTGGAAAAATATAATACTGTGTTTAGTGAAATTCCAGGAAAATCTAATAAATATGTACATGAACTAAAAATCACTGATAATAAAACTTATGTTAATAGAAATTACCCCATTCCAATAAATTATAGGAAACAAGTACAGGAGGAAATAGATAAAATGCTAAAGTATAAGGTTATAGAGAGATCCCGAACACCGTATATTAATCCGATGGTGGTAGTGTTAAAGCCGAATAAAACCGTTAGGCTATGTATGGATGCTAGAAGACTAAATCAGATAATACAGCCGGATTATGAAAGTGCGCCGCCTATAGAAGAAATTCTAAGGAAGGGCCGTAACAAGAAATTCATAACCAAGTTTGATCTAACCTCTAGTTTCTGGCAGGTCCCACTATCGGAGGAGTCTAAAAAATACACGGGATTTTTATATAACAATAAAGTGTATAATTATACAGTGATACCGTTTGGACTTCAAAATTCTTTGGCAGCACTAATAAGGACAATAGACCTAACATTAGGTACTGAAGTCGACGACTACACGTTAGGCTATGTCGATGACTTGTTATGCATGTCTGAGACTTTTGAAGAACACCTGGAACATTTAAAAAAATTTTTGAAAAATTTAAAGAAGGAAATCTAACAATAAATCCCACCAAAACTTATTTCTGTCAAAAGGAGGTAAAATTTTTAGGATATGTAATTTCACAACAAGGCATAAGTACGGATCCGGAGAAATTACAAGCAATCAGTGATTTTCCGAGACCGACCAATAAGAAAAAACTGCAATCGTTCTTAGGGTTTGTGAATTACTATTCTAGGTTTACTTCAAGATATTCCCATGAAATTAAACCATTATTAAAATTATTAAGAAAAAATGAACCATTTAAGTGGGACCAGATAATGCAAAACGCTTTTGAGAAAACTAAATCATTATTTAAGAAATCCGTGACAATCATGCATCCTGTGGAAGGCAAGGAAACGTTTTTGCAAACCGACGCGAGTGATGGTGCAATTGCTAGCCAATTGTACCAGAAAAATGAGTTGGGCGAGTTACAAGTTATAGGATTTGTGAGCAGAACTTTAAAGAAAGCGGAGTTGGCTTATACCATCTGTGAGAAGGAGTTATTAGCCATAGTTCATGGTCTGGAGAAGTTTAGGCCATTGATTGTAGGGGCACCACTGACGGTGATAACTGACAACAAAGCTTTAAAGTTCCTAAGAAGCTGCAAATTAACTACAGCTCGTCTAACTCGATGGATACTGGCAATCCAAGAGTATGATGCCAAAATTGAACACTGTGCAGGAAAAATAAACGTTCCTTGTGACATCATAAGCAGGAAAAAAAAAGAGGCGCGAGAACCCACGACCTCGAGAGACGGAGCGCGGCAATGTGTGTGTGTGTGTGTGTGTGTGTGTGTGTGTGTGTGTGTGTGTGTGTGTGTGTGTGTGCATGCGTGTGTGTGTGTGTGTGTACAAATATTTTAATTTCAACTGGTAAACTTAGTTATTTAATTGTTCATCCTGGCCAGTAGTGGTGTTTATTTCTATTGCAAGAGTATTTAACTCATATGTTACCAATGGTTAGTATCTATTGCATAACAATTTTTACCTGGCCAAAATGCAGACCAAGTTGAAATCTTCCCCCACACCACAGTTCCTCTTTCATATTTAGGAATGAATGCCATTTCCATTTATTTTTTTCCTGAAACAAAAACAACTTGAGCAGATAAAATAGTTGTTAAATCTATAAAATAAAAGTATTTAAATGGAACTCCAGTATCTTATTAACTTCATAAACTGTAAAAAGGACCTTTGTTTTTAATATCTTCCAGATTTTTTTTTTTTTTTTAATTATACCAAAGTAGTATACCATGTGTTCTAAAAATGTCTGGGAACAGGATACTGAAGCAATCAGTTATACACAGGATATTCTTAATGATGTTAACTATTTCAAATATAACCGGAATAATTTTAATGAAAATTAATAGCATCATGAACATGATACTGAAAGAATTTGTTATACATACAATATTCATAATGTTGTTAAATATTTCAAACATACTCCGATTACTTTTAAAGAAAATTGAAAGCATCAGGAACAGGCTACTGTAACATCCTTCAGATAATAAAATAAAATCTGCATCATACTTATCGACATTAAGTAAACCAACATTCTAATTCGGATATTGCGCTCGGATCATGCTACCTGCCGTGTGCTGATACCTGGCGAGCAATATCAAAATCACGCATCACATGTTACGTGCACCTTGAACTCGGCCAACTGCAAGCATGTCTAGTCGCTTCCTACCTAATGTACTAAGCAGTAGCTCTTACAAGATGAAATTTCTAAAATAGTAAAGTGCATCATAATACTAATTACGCCGTATTCTTCTTTTCTAAATTCATAATGTGTTACAGTTACATAACATCACACCACTAGTTTGTTCAGTGAGTTTTTTGTTTTCTCCTTGTTAACATTTCGTCTCACAATGACCTTCATGGACATATCAAGCTTCTAAGCTTTTTACAACAAATTCCAGGTATCTGAAATTAAAATTTGACCATCCTAGATATAACTCTGTTAATATTTTTAAGTTTTAATTACTGATATATATTTTGTTCAGAAATAATTTAACTATGATTATTTTCTTTTGATTGTTCAGTAATTTTATTGAAGGATAATGTCTTGTAAATGTAGAATAACCTTCTTTCATTTAAAAAACAATTTACAAAATCAAATTATAAATTTTAAATAGTCATAAAATCAAAGAATTAACTAGTCAAACTTTTCCTTAATTAAAATCTTTTGTTTTACAATTTCCTAGCAATTATTACAGTTCTTTATCTCAAACAAAGATTGAGACGCATTTCTTTATTGATATAAAAAATTATTTATAATCTTTTTTGGACATTTTAGTAATTCTGATAATATTTCCTTTTCATTTTAATTAAATTAAAAATCATTTTTCATTACAAAAACTTGTTGAACAACCTGTATGAGTTTGTCTAAATCTCTTTTTAACTTGCTTATTTGTACAGCAAAAGCTGGTTCGAGATTGCAATTGGAGACAGGCCCAAACTCACTCTCAACATTTAAACTTTCAAAAATGACAGTTGTTAACTAAAGGAACTTTGGTTGTGAATTATTCTTTTTTTTACATAAAGAATAACAAACTTGTTCAAGAAACAAAACACTGTATAATAATGTGTCTTCATTTCAGCATTGTCTACCTGTAAAATAATGTGTACTAATTTTAAAATCAAATAAATTTTGATGGGACTGCATGCAAAATTTCGGCCTTCACGACCCCAAAGGGGTTATTTTTCAAAATTAAAATATATTGACGTCAATGGCTTAAAACAAAATTAATTTCTTTTATATATGATAAATTTGTCTTTTTTTTTCTTCTTAAAATAGAAAAATAGTATGTTGATCAACCTAGTTTTAACATGTATCTCTATATATATAAATGGTAGTAAACTAAGCATTTGATAATACAAAATTTTGTTAACTGTAATACATAATTTTGACCCTTTTTTTATCTAAAATTAAATTTCTTTATATAAATTTATATTAATCTGAAATCTAACTTTTGTAACAGTTGTTTTTTTTTAAGGATCAAGAACTATGAAATGTTTGTTATATTTAATTGTTTTTTTTTGTAAATGGTCAAATTTAATTCAAAAATTTAAGCTAAATAAATTTCAGCACTTGTTTTTTGAAACTTGTTTTCTTTTTTTTTAAACATGTTTACCAGAAGGTTCCAAATAACTTTAATTCTTAGTCGCCTGGTAACACTACTGAAGCAATCTGTTATACATAGGATATTCATAATGGTGTTAACTATTTTAAAAACACTGATTACTTTTAAAGACAAAAAAAAATTTCATTAATGTAAATACACAAATTAATGTAAGGACTTGGTCAAATGGTCAACGGCTCTGAAGACAGAAGACGATTTATCCCTATGGATGAGGCAGAGAAACCCTTAGAGGAGTAAACCCTGAAAGAAAACCATTATTATGAATAGAAATGATGTGTGATTAAACCACGAAGAATCCTCACGTGGTTAAGCCTGAAAAGTTGAACATGAATTTGTCAGTTGCATGGCGTGTGGAATTTTCGGAGAAAGACCGGCACACTTGAGAAAAGTAATTGGAAAACATGACGAGAGCAGAGAAGATGCTTCAAACAAAGCAAGAAACTGTAGATAATACCTCCTGAAGGAGAAAGTGAACAAAAAAACTAAGCTTTTAGTAAATTTACTGAGCTCACCAAAGGAATACTTTACTTAGGATAATAAAAGGAAAAGAACAAAATTACAAATGAAGTTACAAGAAATATGGCTGACAAGGAGACTCAGGGAAAACTGTCGACTGATGTTGCAAAAACTGTCACGGAACTAGCAAAGATATCTAAGGAGAGTACTAACACAAAGAAGGAAATAAAAGAAAAGGTACATAATTTGAGAAACCATGCAATGATATTAACATCAGGAAGATATACAGACTTCCTTAACAGAGTACTAAAGGACATAATGCTAGTCTGCTCACAAGAGTAGGAAGTAAGCCACCAAGAACAGAGCTGAAGGAATTGGGAAATAATATGATCTCTAAATTAAGAGACAGTCCGGACGTAAATACAGATAAGTAGGAGATGAAAACCATGGGTACATCTACTATGAACATGGATGAGAAGGGGAAACAGTGGATAAAAATATATATATATATATATATATATATATATATATATATATATATATATATATATAATCATAACTAAAGGTAATACTGAAGACATGTGGCACAAATTGGTGGAAATGGGAGGGTATATACATTGCAATTGAGTTAAGGAGATTGTGACAAATAAGATATTTACCCTAGATATGGAAATAACTAGAAAGATATTAGAAATTATATGTATCAGAAATAGGACACTGGTTGGTGACTCCTTAATTATCCACACATGATCTTATAGGTACGTTAATCCCAATGTGTATCTATTCAGATCCGCACTTTTTTCTCTGTGAAACTTATCCCATAGCATCTTTTTCATTTGAATGTATTCCATGTCAAAATTTGACTATGTCTCTCCTCCATATCTTTTTTTACCCCAGTAACCGCCCTCCTGGCTTTTATTCATAAACACCTGGTGCCTCAGACCACCCAGTAGACAGGTTTCCTTTTTGCCATCCTCCTTTTATTCTCAAAAATGCTCTATTGCATGCATTAACAATCACCATGTCCCACTTTGGGACCATCAAAGACAGCACACCTCGATTCACAGCCGTCTGGTTATGCCATAATCAAAAATATTTCATGCCTTCTTGAGAAATTCTCCACTCTCTTTTATACTTACCCTGCACCATTTGCTTGATCTTCTGCATTAAGTTAATGAAAAGTAATATGTCACTATGATGATTAAGGTTTTTCTGACTGTATATTCTCCATTCAGAGATCTGGTTTATCAAGCAATTATATCTATGTAAGACGAACAAGCCCCTCTTCTCCATGTAGGAGTTTTTCCATTATTTACCACACAGGTCCTGCTTGTCCAACCATTCGCCCAGTCCGTCCCTCTATAATCCTCGGCGGGTGATTACCATTTTTTATTGATATCTCTCACCACTACTAATTGACTATCCTTGTGATACTTTTTAATTTATCCTCTGAGCACATTTAAATAGGTGTGAAAATCATAATTATTAAAATTAGGTAAGATGTAACATGCCATGACCCTCATTGTGTCAGTCTTGAACCAAATATATCCATCTTATCCACTACTACTATAGAATTTTATATTCATGTTCTAAATTTTAATAGCTGTTTTTTTCTGGTTTGACACAGCCTATCCACATTGTTTTTGTTTGGTTCTACGATAATAATAATATGCACATGTTTCTCTTTTATAGTCTTTGTAAGCAGATCCATTGCCGTTTTGCATCTTTTAAGATTGCACTTTAGGATTCTGATCGTGTTTGCTGCATTCGAGTACTGAGATTTAATCCTCTGGTTGTTCCTTTGTTTCTTGTCTCCCCTATTAGATTTTTTGGCCAATCTCAAAAGCTTCCTAAATGTGTTGCACCTAGCACTTCTCGCTTTGTGTCCTTGTACATTATGCAGGGGACATTTTCCTTCCTTATTTTCACAACCAAGAGCTTTGTGTCCTAAATGTCCACATTAAAAATACACTGAGCCCTGTCCTCATCATTATACACAGACGCCCAATACCCAAAATCCCAGCACCTATAGCACTTAATTACATTTACTCTTTCCTCTACCTTACCATGTATGAGATCTACATTAACAAATCAACTTTTGAGGAATAAAGATGCAGATTCCTAGGTAGTTACTACTGGACGTCATTTGCATATTTCCATTGCATGGTCTGAGTTTTCCCACTTTGACCACTCCCTTAATTTCCGTTACCAGATCACTCAAGACTTCTTCTTTTGTTACTGTCACATTTAAGTTCTCACATATAAGTTCCTATTAAGCTTATTTTCTCCTCCCACACTCCTTACTCTCACATTTTTCATCTTTTCTTCCAATAAATTTAAATCTTATCCACTTTGTTCTTATTCTGATCCATTGCAATCAGAAGTTCTCCACCTTTAGTATTTATGAGAGACCTGTTGGACTATTTCTCTTAATCCATCTAGAATATCCTTGGTCTCCTGGAGTACATCTCATAGTTTCTTCCCTTCATCTCCACAACTATGACGCTCAACTAAAAATTCTACTTTCCTTTTTGGAGTAGCCATATTTCCATTTATATTGGTTTAGGTATTCCTTCCATTCTCTTAGGGACTTATAACCTAACCTGTGCCTTATTTTTTGTACATTTAACCGGTAACATATTTCTGGTTATTTCCTCATGGAGACTAGATATCTTATGTGTCACAATTTCCGTAACTGAATTTCACTGTATATTCTCTCACATTTCCACTAATTTGTACCACATGTCTTCCGCATTACTTTTCTATCTTTTTTTTTATTATCCATCCAAATATTCTAACCTTCCTTCTACATTCACAACCTGTTTCATACACAAATTTTCAATATAATACGCTTTAACACATTGAACCCTATAACCGAGTATAGGTCGGGGTACCGCAAATGCCGTTGTAAACAAAGCCTGAGTATATATCGGGTATTGCTATTTAATTCAGTACATCGTTATTTTTAACGTAATAATATCTTTTGATGTATAGTAATGCTCTTCAATTCATATTCTTTCAGTAAATGAGCAGTTTTAACTCTATGGTCAGCTCTTTAGTCATAAGAAAATATTATTCTGACGTATTCCGCATTAGCACGATGTCAGCTGTGTGAGTCGAGCTCAGCCGTCTATGCTGTGTTTACCGCGTCATTGTTTACATTTTGCTAGTGAGCTTTCTATGTGATTTGTACGCTAATAAATGTGTTTATTGTTTCCAAAGCAATATTTTTATTTGCCGTTTTAGTCATTTAGTGTAGTACAGTGTAATGAACTGTGAAAATGAGTGATTATTTAGACAGACACACACTTCGAATGATTCGTTCCGAGTTGTCAAACTCTGACGATAGATGACGGTGATTATAATATTTATAATCTTAGTTTTGATGACGACAATCGTAACCCTCTTTTGTGGTCCAGTATGAAAGAATAAGTGATCCTGTATACGATGCTGACTCTGATAATGAATTTGTTGACCGTCTGTTTGCTGACCCACCAAACTTTGAGGATACCAACTTTTAGGTTAGTGAGGAAGAATACTAAAGTTTAGGTCCTTCAACCAGCAATAATATATCTAGTCATACACAAAATGGTCAAAGTAATAAGAAAGTAAAGTTTTCTCATAGGCCAAATGAATCTGGTGATAATGGTCTAGTTTATGAAGATAGTGTTAGGCCTAGGCCTAGGTTAGCATAATAGTGATGTAGCTATTTTTTTTTAATTTTTAGAATATTTATTTTTTTTTTATTATTTTTTATTTTTTTAAATTCTAATTACCCTAAAACATATTACATTTTCTTAAAGCTCTAGATTTCCTCTTTAAAATGATGTATGGTTTGTGGTGTTTTGATTAAAACTAAAAACGTAATAATTTTTTGTATGAATGCAAAAATGCCCAGTATTTATGCATATAAGCCCTGTTGGCGCCCATAGGGTTTAATATGTTAATACCAATATGTTTACCTTGTTTTGAACAGTTTTTACCATTGAGAAAGCACTGCAATTATTATCAATCTTGAGCAAAACTTTCATTTCAAAACACTTCATAGCACCTTTCACATTTATTAGTTCTTGAGCTGCTGAGGATGCTGTGCTACGTATATCTCTTCCTGGTCTGCATAGTGATTCATCCAGTACTTTGCTTAGGAGTGATACAGTAAAGGTCTTATCAGGTCTTATCATCACTGCTAAATACAACGCTGCAAACTAGATCAATATGGTACATTCAGTCTTTTTTGTTTTTCTATTAAAAATCCAACTTAGATTGGTGTTGAAATGCTTCCATTCACACATGTTGAATACGTTAATGGTCTGAATATTTCTTTAATTTCTCTGTCGAAGCTTGTCTTGTGTTTGCCCACAGAGCTGTACAAGGAGAATAGTAGTTTACAGTGAATTCCTACTCAAGCCTTAACAGGCAGTCTGGTAGTAATCTGTATGTGTAGATTTTTAAGTATTCATTGTCAAGGTATCTTTCGTTGATGATGGCTAATGTTATCTGGTGTAGAACTAAAGAGGATGTATCTTGCTTTTTTTGCTTCAATAAATAACCAGGTTTATAAAAATAAACGTTATTTTTTAAAAACCTATTGTTCCGGACAGAGAACGTAACTGGCGCAGTCGGTAGGACCCTCAGAGAAACTTTAATGAATATAAATTTTTGGTTTTAACCATTAACTAAGGGAAAATAAAGACAATTCGGGAAAATTAAATAAAATAATTTTCGTCGAAACTCGATCAAGTGTAGAGTGAATATCTGCAATGACCTCTACAAATCGTAGAGAGGATATCTAAAGATAGAAAGAAGAAGGCATTTTTCCAAAGGAAAAGAAGAATCGACCACTCTTACGCAGTAATTGTGAAAAGTGAAAGTGTAGTTTGTGCAGTGCGAAATACGTGTTGTGTCCCAACCGTACAAATGAGCAAAGTATTTTGGATATACTGTAAGTAGATCCTATTGAATATTATAAGTTATAATTTTATAATAGTTTTATTTTTGTTCATTTTATCTTTATATTACTTAATATCAAATATAATGGCTACCCTCACATTAGCAAGTCCACAATGCTCAACAGATTTGTAACAATTTGTGATAAGGTAGTTAGTAAGTTTTGTGTAAGTGAAAATCCGGAAAATTTCCAAAATGAATATTTATTTTCATCCATACTTGTAAAGTTGAAAGCTCAAGCTCTAGATATTGTAGTAAATTCAAAAGCGGATGTATGGAAGGAAGTAAAAATTCTGTTAGTAACTAGTTATTTAGATAAAACAGGAGAGTAATGAATCAACCTTTAAGTTCTACGAAAGAATCCAATAATTATTAAATTTACAAATTTCATTTTTTATTATTAAAGAACCTCAAGAACAAATTGCAAAAGATGCTTTATGCGAATATGTTAAAAAAATTACCTTTAAGAGTTCTTCTTAAAGGTTTTCAAGAACCATTAGGTTCATTAATGCGTAAGAAAAATCCTGATACACTTAATGAGGCACTCAAAATGCTTACCAATGATTTTCAATTCAAAAATAGTAAACTTTTCTAAACTAGTAAGCAAAACACTTGCCAAGGGTCCAACAATACCTACCAATACGTAAACCTGTTACTAATAATCCATCTTTTCAAAACTATAAACCATTATATCAAAACCACCCTAACCATTTCAACAAACCAAATTATACAAACCCTAATTAACAACAAAAATCATTTGGAAATAATACTACCTAAAAAACTAACCAAACTTTTCAACCAGTACCGATGAGCATATCCACATGACGGACTGGAAACAGTCAGACAACTGTGAATATACCGCTTTAGAATTCATGGACAACATGATCAACTGGATCCCAGAAATTAACTAATACCTGGCAACTTTCCCCAATAAGGTGACTTTAGTGTTTACCGGTGAAAAGACAACTACAACCATTACCCTCCAAGGTATATTCTTAATAAAAACTAATGATAATTTTTGTATAATAACAGGAAGCTCACTCACACTTCAAAGACAACTGGAGGTCATCCCATATTTATGGACACCTCCAACATAGATCTGATGATGGACAGAAGCCCAGAGTTTTCAATCATGGTTAAGCGACTAGAATTGGACAAGATTAATATAGAAACCATTTCTAAAAAGTCAATCTAAAGATGGAAATAACCCGCCACATCAGTGTATGGACTATGGCCCTGTATGGCGCCTCATTCAGCGGGTTGCTATACGTAGCATTCATCAAGCTGGCAAAGTAAACTCTGAGGGAAGCAGAAACTTCTCCACCCATCGAAGTTTTATTTAGGGATGGAGGAGTTAAGTAAATAAATGTATAGTTATTAGTTTAAACGATAATACCAGTAGTTTTTAAGCTGATTCAACTTTTTTATTGTACTTATTACAGAGCCTAGTTAAGTCAGTGTGTAACATACTTTCAAATAAAACGGTTCTTCTCAGTGAATATGAGAATTCAATTATTAAAATTTTAACTAATCAAGTAGTTCAGCTTCTCACTCCGTTTACATTAAATGCAAATCAAATATATATAAAAACTTTTTTTATTATATTAATTTCAGTGCATATATGTTATTAGTTATAATAAATAAATAGGTTTATAAGAATAAACATTATTTTTTTAAAACCTATTGTTCCGGACAGAGAACGTAACTTAAAATTTTAAAGATATACAACAATTTCATAATGTAGTTGTAAATAAAAGAGTAAAAAAATACATATTTGTTTTCGCCATTCCGACTACTGATTAATAATTAGATATATTAATGGGACTTACCGTCACAATAGTCTATATTCATAGTTATATCACTACGGCCGTTTCGGCTATTCAGCCATTTTCAAGTGTTTTATGCTGGGTTTTCCCATTGTCTTAGTTTAACAAAACATTATTTTTTTTAACTCACAAATCACGAACACACGACACATAACAAATGCACAAGTTCTTTAAACATTTAATACACGAGCAGTAGGCCCACTATCACACCGCGTACTGTCAATTCTGATTTCCTGTACATTGGTGGTAGGTATGGGGTGGGGGGGTTTAGTTCCCATCTAATTGCTTTATTATTGTTGAAATTAGATGTGTCAAATTTTAATTTTTCATTTAATAGTGAACTACTGTTGTCTTTTGTTTGTTTATATATTGGAAGAGTATGAAATTTATAAATTAAAATTTGACTCACATCTAATTTACAACACAATAATAAAGCAATTAGATGGGAACTAAACTCCCCCACCCACCCCATACCTACCACCAACCAATGCGCAGGAAATCAGAATTGACAGTACGCGGTGTAGCAGTGGGCCTACTGCATCGTGTATTAAATGTTTAAAGAACTTGTGTGTCTGTTGTGTCGTGTGTTCGTGATTTGTGAGTTTTTTTTAAACTAAGACAACGGGAAAACCCAGCATAAAACACTTGAAAATGGCTGAATAGCCGAAACGGCCGTACTGATATAACTACGAATATAGACTATTGTGACGGTAAGTCTCATTAATATATCTAAGTAAAAAAATATATATCAATTTAGAAAATTTGTATTAGAAAATCAATTTTTATAAAAATAGTATAAAATAGCTAAAAAGTTAGGCTTATTTTGAAAAATTCACTTTATCTTAAACCCAATTTGTAATATACCACTTTTTAGACAAAGCTGCTAAAATTTATCTAAGCTATGTAGTAAAAAAAATGCAGTAATGGTCACCATAATGGGCTTGCAGAATGTCTCTACACAGCAAACTATAAGAGTAACAATAATTTGGAAGGCATAGATTGAAAGAGGACGAAAATTACTATAAAACAGTGTCAATGTGGAGTTGATATATTAAGAATTGTGGAATTGTTAGAAATAGACAAAAATGACATATTTTGTCTTCTGCTTCGACAAATGATGGTGTGTTATGCGCTAGCAGTTACACACTAACTTTGCCAATTTATTACGTTTTATAAACTTTTGGCCTGACCCCCTTAAATGAATATAAAAGTTTGGAATATTAGTTTTAGAATGATACCTAATGTATTCCAATAGGACGATTTTTAGTAGGTGAAATGTTGAATGTAAAAATCTCTTCGACAATGTATTTTTAACATCCCCCACAATGTTCAAAAGAGAACTGACATGAACACATACATTTCATAGGGCTGTTAACATCTCTTTAGCTGTTTTAGAATCTTTAATAATACTTAAGTGTTTAGTCTGATATTTTATGTTTAATAAGTGCTTTAGCCTTACCATGTTTAATTAAAAATTGTTTCATGTTTGAAACATAAACTTTTGGTTGATCTTATTCCACTATATTTGCTAGTTGTTCCTTTTCTAATGCTACCAATAAAATTTGCAATTATTAAAATTAGAACCAGATAGCAACAGTATCATATTCTGGTTAACACCCGAATGCAACATAATTCGGGTTATAATGATAAAAATGGTTAAACAAGATGCTCACTAATATTTGCATTCACCAAACTACAAACTCTTCAATTTTTATTAACTGGCCCCATAACCTGTTATAAGGAGAGGTCTCCTTAGCATCTTAGTTCTAGTTATTATCAAGAACAGGCTCTAAAAGAAACCATCAACAATTATTCATTATTTATAGCTACTTGAAAACATTTAACTTATACTTAATACAATGATTACATTATACATACACAGTTTTCAGCAAAAATAACAGCAAAACTCAAAACTTGCCTTCTAGATTAGAAGTAAACTATTCAGTATTGTGCATATAAATTATATCTGATTATCTGTTAAAGGATATTTATTAACATTTACAACTATTAAGAAGTAAAATCTGGGTGGCTAGCGATAGGACTTTATGAAATTCCCTGACTTCCCAATCGACCAAATTATATTGGTATGAAATCCAATTTTTAGAGGAGAATCGATATACACGAAAATATTATAAAAACTAAATATCTAACTCATTATTGTAATAAATATTTATTTTAATCATTCAATTTAATGTAAGTAATTTAGTTTTTATGATTTTATATTTTATACTAAATAACTAAACATATGTAGGCTAATTAATTTATTAAAGAACACATATTCAACTTCCTTGTCTGAAAATTTATAATTATTAGTTCAACTGTAATGAGCTACTAGATTTGTGAAAAATTCAACAAATAAATTAATGAAACACAGCGGCCAGTTACAGTCCACTGTAAGTAGGGTTTGCATGCATCTAGCAGTTAAGGATGATGACTGAGTCTTCTTGTATTTGTGTTGCACAAATAAAATGTTTTTTTGTGGAAAATTGTGTTTCATTCATTTGTTTATAATTATTAGTTATAATTCGATACAGTTGAATTTGATTAAACCAAGCGTAACATAACCTTAACAAAATTTTAATTTTCATTCAAATTAGGCTTAACATTTTTTGGTGAGCAAAAATGTTTTTCACTTCGAAAAGTACATATTTCAATGACATATTTGTAGGTTAAATTTACATGGCAAACACAATATCCCAATTTTTATATATATTTTTTTTCTCATTAGTTTTATACTACATACCTCTCTTTATAAGAATAGTAACATTTTTTGGTAATTACCGAAGTCAAGCAACATTGAGCATGGTTATTACTTGGATGGGTGATTTTTTCTAACATGTCTTCAAGATTTAATGTTGTTCAAACCATGGATCAGTCAATATAGAATGTGAGATATAAATTCATATATTAATAGCTACCTTACTTGACCTAGTAAGGTAAAAACAATTCCTATTTTAATGTGTAATTCACTTAATGGACCTTAACCGAAAACTTGAAATTATACTCTTTATCTGTGAAAAACATTTTTCCTTACAAAAAAATATTACAGTTCTAATAAAGACATGCATGTTGTACAAAAATAACAGAACAAATATATATATATCAAAATTTGGGGCTCTACAGTAAACAATTACCTAAAAATGAACCCAAACTAATCATCACCATAAATGTTGATTCGGTAGTTGTCAACCAAAAAGTAAATATAACATTGGATTTGATAAAAATTCTTGCATGTTTAAATAAAATACTAAACTTGTTTTGCTTGTACCATAAACAAGTCCTCAGCATAAATTGTATTTGATTTAAATCGAACTTTTAAATGATTGTGGTACTCTCAGGGGTCATTTATAATGAGGGGTTTGGCAATCCCGAGGGAACCTAGCTGGGTTTACACCTTTTATCATGAAATCTTGGTTGATGTCTCTCTTTCATCTTTGCAATCAGGTCTATCTTGTTCTTTTTCTGACACTGATGCTATTATTATATTCAATGCTTAAGAGTGTTAATTTTATGTCTTTTCTTCTTTTTTTAGAAGGCATGATGACCAAGAGGTTTTTCACCTCTAAACAAGAAAAAAATAATATAGAATGAATGAAGTCAAGGTTCATTTTTGATTTTTGTGAATTATTCTTTAATAAAAATTATGTGAAAATATAAAAATGTGTAATATAACTGTATAAAACAGGTACTGTAGTTAGTTAAAAAGGTTCTTATATGAACAAATTGACAGCCAAATCAAATAGAATAAAGCAGATTAATTTTATACAAGCAGGTTGTTTAAATTCGGCTATGAACAATTTGAAAACCAACTCAAATTGAATAAACCCGATTAATCTTAATCAAGAAGGTTGTTTAAATTCAGCTATGAACAATTTGAAAGCAAAGTTAAATTGAATAAACAATGAGAAAATATGAATGAAGACAACTAGGAAACAGACGACTCAAATTTTCTTATTGGCAAGATATCCTGTTTACGTCAAGAATTAAATAAACGTCCATAAAAGATTGTAATGCAACATACCTAGTTCAATTATTTTACCAGGATAACAAATGTCAGACACAATAAAATACACTTCTTCTCACTACGAAGTTAACCTAAAACATCACCCGGCTACACCTTTCATGAGCACAGCACAGTTATAGTAAAATTGAAGGCCAAACATTATAAAATATTTTGCGTTGGAGACCCCCAGGTTGCCTCAGCTAGTGTTCTCGCTTCGCATTTGAGAGATTCCTCATGCCACTTGACATGATGGAATCCCCGTGGAGTCTTCAAATAGTGATGTGGTGCTAATTATCGTACCTGGACCTGCTAATTCTAAGCAGCTAAACTTACAATTAGAAATATCAACTATACAAATAGCAGTTCTTAGACGAACTGTTGTTAGTATTTTCTACTGAAGCTTTTCAACTGTTTTGACAGCTGGATCTAACATTTAAATGAAACAGGAATTCGAATTTAGCAGTTAAATACAATGCTGATTGGAAACTGATTTAGCAGTCACTGGGATTGTGGCATAACGTTATTAATATGGTTATGTTAGCTAATACACAAAATTATTTTTAAGAAACAGAATATATTTTTAACCTAAACAAAAACAAACAAAACAACTTATTTGTTACAAAAAAAAAGAAAAAAGTACAATCGAAATGATAGAAGGATAGGCCTATTCTTTGGGTTTCATATTTAAAAAATTCTTATATAACGTAGAGTTATGTTTATAACAAATAGTGGTAATGTCCATCACTAAATCAAAATTTAGTGGAATTAAAATTAACAACAGTGTGTACTAAGGCTACATTGATATATCCCGAGGTTGTCAATAAACATATTTTCATAAATTTGTTTGAAAATTTCTTTTATATTCCTAAAAACATTCCAAACAGAAAGGATACTGTATCTGTAATTTGATTGATATAATATGTACCTATAGGTGATTATTTACTGCAGAGTAGTCAGATCTTGCTCAACAGACTGGTCAGAACGGTTAATGAATTGTGACATCTTTTACTGGAAACAAATTGAACCATTTGTGTTTACAAATATACAAAAATATGTAATATTGGATTGATATATGTCAAAGGTGTGTTTGATTCATTGTATTTTGGAGTCTGTTATCAAAAATGTCATTATCTGGAATAATGATATTAATTTGCACTGGTTTAACATATAAGATTTGATTGTGAACGGTTTCAATTTCTTTTATAGTTTATATAACAATCATTCCATTGAAAATATAATAGTAACTTCACTTCTCTGATTTTGTCCAATATAATAAATATTAAATGGTTATCATACAGTATAACAAACACACAGAACACAATTCTCATAAAAAAAATACGCTTAAGTACCTATCAGACGCGTTTCAACGACAAGGTCGTCCTCTTCAGTGATACACGAGCTACACCAATCAAACTATAACTGAGTTATAACTGTCGTTGAAACGCGTCTGATACTTAAGCGTATTTTTTTTTATGAGAATTGTGTTCAGTGTGTTTGTTATACTGTATAATTTTTCTCATAAGTCAAGCTCAACATTTAAAATGGTTATCATAATTGCATCTTTTTTAAACTGATTAATTAATTGAAATGATGAATTAGTTATAATACATTCCTTAATTTGATTAATATTTAATATAATTTAATTGCAATCATAATGTCATAAATCTCCAAATCGGACTTGGATAATCATAGTTTAATGTGATCACCTGTTTGATGTTTGAGAATCAAAAGTGGATGTTCCAACAAAACCTCCAGCTTCAGATCCAAAGCTCTATATATTTATTTATAAAATTCTTAGTATTTAAATTTGTAGATTTGACACTTTAAAGTGTAATTTTAAATGAAGTTTTGCGACATACTGTTGTAAAATGGGTGGTGAAATCTTTGATATATCGATCTTTTACCTGAACCATAGATACCTGCTACATGATGATATTTAATCTGAACTAGCCTAGTTCCTAAAGACAGTACATTGCCTGTTTTAACAATTAATTACAGTACATAATATGTTATCTAAATTGCTTTAACAATATAGAGCCATGGCTTAGAACCTGGAGAGTAAAGGTTAATGTGTCGAAGTGCCAAGCGCTTTTGCTCTCTAAAAGAAACTCACACACCATTAATACTCCTTTACGATTATTCAACGAAGACATACACTGGCATGGTCAGGTCAAGTACTTCGGAGTCATCCTAGATAAGAAACTGACTTTGGTCTGCCCACATATACGACACAATTAAAAGAGCAAACATGACACTGTCACAACTATATCCATTGCTCAATAAAACAAGTTCTCTTGAATTGAGAACAGCCACCACAATCTATTTATCTATACTTAGAAGCGTCATCACCTATACAGCGCCCGTCTGGGGACACACACATGCGCAGGCTACAGATATTCCAAAACAAGGTTTTGAGAATAATCACTAAAGCACCAATGTGCACCAGAGTTAGGACCTTACATAAAGACTTAAATGTGCCGTTCATCAAACAACACATTCAACGATTATCAGCTAATCTCTACAAGGGGGCACATGCACACCCAACATCAACGCTAATCTCTTCACTAGGTACATACGACACAACATTTGACAAACACAGACGGCCGCTGTCCTTATTCGCACAACCAACCTTGATCTCTCGTTTGGGCCTATAAAGCCATGCATAGCCCACTTCAAACCTAAATTTCACCTCTTTGCTTTCTAGCTTTGTTTCAGATCAAAGGGTGCACCGCAGCGGCATGAGTCAAGCTGTCGCCACCAGGATGCAGTTGCATGCAGTCTAATCTTGCACGCTTATTTCAGTATCGAGTAGGCAGCAGAAGAAGATGTAGCTTGTAGCTCCTCCAATAAATTCACTAACAAGGTATTTGTAAGGTAACTCCCATCCTTCACCTTGCACGCCACATCTACCAAACCTGGGCTCCTGCATGATCTGTCGCGAGGTTTTACCTGACTGGACTCTGTCAAGTCAGGTCTTTACCTCGCCCTTCGAGCGGATACATAACGTTCTGCTTTCTTCCACATTTACAATCTCGATACGCCCATGGAAAGAGCTTCTCAACTTGGTACATGGAAAACCTTTCCTGTTTCCTTGTCCCACGCGATAGGGGTACTAACAGGAAGGAAGGTGGTTTTTAGTGACTAAGAATCTCACACTATTGGGAAGAGTGGATTTCTCCTTTTGTCTTTTGAAGATTTTCCACCTATCCTGCGAAATTAAAAAAAAAAAATAAATCTAAATTTTCGACTTTCTTATTACAGAACAAATTTAAAATCATACAAAAATTATGGGTTCTCTAGTCTCTGTGTCAACACTCCATTTATAACGTGCCATACTTTTCTCTAAAAAATATGCTATTTATGTATGATGTCACTTATTTAAAAATAATTTACAAAAAAAGGTTAGGTTAGGTTAGGTTAGATTGTAATGAAGCAAAATCTTCATTAAATAAATACTCAAATAAGAGTTATAGAAACGATTTAGAAGAGTAAACAAGGTCCTAAGTAAACAGATCAAAGGTGATGGAAGGTTCTAGAACGTCCAAAGTCAACATTGGATAGCTGACCCCCCACCACAAACACACAGTATAAAAGCAGCCTCGAGCAGCTAAAAGAGTCAGTTGGGGTAGAACCACCCTGACTGCCATTCCGGCAGACCTCTCCCCTCTCCTCGACATCCTATTACCGCAGAGGCGTGTTGAGCCCTCTGTATTTCCGTAATTGTTGCAGAGGCGTACTGAGCCCTCGACATCCTGTCACCGCAGAGGCGTGTTGAGCCCTCGGTATTTCCGTACCTGTCGCAGAGGCGTACTGAGCCCTCGACATCCTGTCACCGCAGAGGCGTGTTGAGCCCTCGGTATTTCCGTACCTGTCGCAGAGGCGTACTTGACATAGGAGGGGGTATTCCCCCCTCCTCTACCTCATAAGTAGAAAATATTAAGAAACCTGAATGTTGCAGAGTCAGTGGATCCCAAGACACCACGTCGTAAGGATCAAGGCGAGTCAGTGGATCCCAAGACACCACTTCGTAAGGATCAAGGCAAGGCAGTCAGCTCACATCAGTATCGAGTGAGAAGACACCCGCAGAACAGCTGTTGCAGTTGTAGATCCAACGATCTACGGATGGATTTTTAAACTAGTGAAGTCAAGAAAGTGATTACAGTCGATGGATACAAGTTAAGTGTCAAGTGTATACTGTCCGTTGTAGCTAAGAAAAGTTTTCAATAAATTATTCATAGCGATCTATCGTATTATTTTATTTTAAATAGCGAACCTTGGATAGATACCCTTGAAAAATCTAATTCAGTGAAAGAAACGTTACAAGATCATTGACCTTTCTTTTGTCATTTCTCAACCCCTATACTCTAACCTTTCCATTTGTCTAACATTTTTAGTTTAGACTTGTTTTGTTTTCAATTTAGTTGCTTGAAAATGCCTAACGGCAAAACATATGTCGCAATTAAAGCTGTTTTGTGGAATTGAATAATCGTCTCAATATTTCCATTAATTGAATATTGTTAATTATAATACCTTTCAACTTTAAAAGAAATAATACACAAAATTTCACTTCACACAAAAACACATTTATTACAACACATACATATAAATCGAATCATCTAAATTGTTTCTTTTAATATTATAAGTTTTATTTAAAAACAAATATTCTATTATGTTAGAGGACGAAGCTGGTGATTGCTGTGTTTATGACAGTCATGGTGTGACGTCACAGTGCTGATGTACAATATGGAAATGTAGAGCAATGAGATTCGAAATAAGTGAAGAAATTAAACCATAATTCAAAATTCAATTTAATAATAACTAATAGAAAGAAAAAAAAATTTTTTTTTTAAAACAATGAAAATAATGAAGATGTAGTAAAATTAAGATATAACATGTAATAAATTTAAGAAATAGGGGTAGAAAGTGATAAAGGCAAATAAAATTTAAATAAATGAAAAGTGAATATCAAAATTTAAAACCCAAGTGCACATAGATTTACTAAAAGTGAAGAAAAAGAACATAAATACCATTCCATAATTGTTTTTAAGAGAAATAAATAAGTTGAATTAAAAGTATAAAAAAAATATATATATTTAAAAAGAGAAATATTATAACTCTATGAAATATTTACTTCTTTATAATAAATACTCAAAAGAAAACAAAACTAAATAATAAACTTTCCAATTTTGACAAATGGGACTGTATCCATATGTATAGCCTCTACAACCCAATTGTTAAACCGGATTTTAGATTTATATTAGCGAAATAATAAACAACCAGTTAAGTGTTTTTAAAACACATAAATTGATATTGAAGAATATATGAATATACCCTCTCAAGGGTATTATTCCAGGTAATAATAGTACTAAAAACAAACTTCGTAAGAATATGAAAGACAAAGTAATGATAATTTTCTTGAATTAAAATATAGAACATTAAAAACTTTAATCATTAGTGTTAGGAATTAGGAACATAATTTATTTAGAATAATAGTATAAGTTCTTTGAAAAAGTCAGAATGATATATAATTATTGTGTCAAAGCTAGGAAACTGACAAAATAGCTTGCCTTCCAAGTGTGGTGGACGTTACAAGTCATAATTTGTATATAAATTCTTGGGTGGAATGAAACCAGGTCATTGAGGAGGGGACCGACTGCAGGGTTCTAGAAGATAGTGTTAGGATTGGTTCCTTTAAACTCCCTGGGCTCTTCATTTTCAATATATTCAAATCAGTGGTTCAGTACTCAATTAATCTTTATTAACAATTATTATTAGAAATGACTATCTCCTATATTATTACAATACTACAATATCCTTATTATTACTATTAATTCCGAATAACTCTAATTGTTGTGACTCACAGATCTGATTCTATGTTATAGTTTATAATGATTTGTGTCTGAAATAATTACAAGGTTTATACACGAAGTTTGCTCACCCTGCTTGCACTCATGAATGCTTGTCTGAAGTCACAATACTCCTTGGGATTTTCTTACTCGCCAAGTCCATCTGGCTATTTTCAAAAATTATACTCCCAGGAAGCTCTGATTCGCCAAGTCCGTCTGGCTATCTCCAAGAATTCCTGCAGCACCTTCCCCTTATTCAATCTTGGCCAACTGAACAAGTTTCCTCCCACCCAAGAGTTTATATATATCATTGTAGCATCAACGACGTCTGCCTTGGTTGCAAGGTAAGCAATTTCATCATTTTTCAGGTCTGTCACAATAATTGTTGTCGTACTGGCTTCTTAAAAAAACTTAGGCTATATTCCTAACTAAAACTATCATAATTCCTAAAAATAGCCAAGATGAACTTGGCGTGATAGAACCTCCGAGTGTTTCAGAACAGACCAATGAACCATACGAAGACCTTGCAAAGTTGAAAAAACTTTATGTGTAAAAGGAACTTGTAATTGTTTGACACTAAAATAACGTAAAGTCAGAGTCTTGAGTCACAATAGTTGGAATCATCTGAGTTTATGATTTGATAATGATAATAGATATGTTTGTTTGAAACACTAAGAAATAAATTGTATTAATGAAAGTGAATAGAAATTGTATAAAGGATATTTTGTGATAGTATATATAAAGAAAGAAATAAAACATACTTAATAATTATAAGCTGAAACACTGTCTTGATTATTGTAACAAAAGAACAAAGGCAGGAATCAATGGTCAATATTTAATAAATGGTGCATGAGCCATGTTTTAGTCTTTACTAATTTTTTTTAAATTAAAAAAAAAATTTTTTACAGAGATAAATTTGTTTATTTGAATACTTGCTCATATTCATAAATTATTTTGTTGTTGTGGGTATGTAAATTACAAGTCCATTTGTTTAGATCTACTAGAAATTTGAGTGATATTTTGTAAGAATGTTATTTATAATATCCTGATTTGAGAATTTATTTTTTCTTTACATATAAATTTCTTTTTAATTGTTTAACTGTTTATTCCTTTTAAGAATATATGTTTAATCTAATGATTTTGAAATAATTATTGTGTCAATAATTTTAGAATATATATAAATGTATGTTAAATATATTTAATGTGTTTTGAGATATTTATTTTTTATATGTGGTCAATTTTGGTTTAGCTTTTTATTTTACAGGCGATAAACCATATAGGCAATAGAAATAACTTATGTCATCTTTATTATGTATAAAGTATTGTGTGAAGGTTACATTACATGCTGAGTAGGGTAATTTCCTGGTGTTTAATTGTTTTTCCGCATGTTGAATTTTAGGGTCAATTTGCTTCTTCTTTCCTATGATACAGTCTTCACGGTAAATCGCTTATAATTACTTGACAGAAGTTTATATTTTTGTTTTGACGAATATAGTAGCTGAAACCGACATAAAGGAAGGTTAAGTTATAAGTTGGTTTTTCTGATAGAATAAGTATATTGATATTTTGTGATTTAACATGGCAAATGGATGGGAGGAGGACAAAAAACAATTTATTTTCCAATGTATTTAGAAGAAGTCGTTTTGGTTTTTATGAAAATTTGAGCGGAAAAGGACAGTTTACATATCCTAAAATAAAAGAAACATTTCAGACAGCTTTTGCACCTGAGCAAAAGAAGGAGATGTTGTTGTTGAAGTTGAACAATTTGGTTCAGCTGCCAGGAAAATCTGTTATGAAATATAGGACGGATATCAAACTATTGTGTGCATGTCTAGATGTGGATATGAGTGAACAAAAGTTGTGTAGCCATATTTTAAAAGGGTTGAATCCAGCATTGTTGCAGTAAATTACAATGCTGAAATAATTCTATGTTTGTAAAGTTAGAAATAAATACGTTTGGAGCCGATAAAGCTAATTACCTTTTGAGGAAAAGATTAGGGATACATGCTGAATTACCGAAAAGGTTGAGGGAATGTTATGGAGGAGAGGCTTAGGACGGTTATGTCTAAATTTGAGAAAGATAATTTGCAACGATAGCTCATGATGCGAAACTCATGGATGTAGGTAATGCTGGTTTTGATAATTATAATGGTTAATATAGAACTCAGGGTAAGTGAGCTGGTTGGCACAATGGGATAATCACAGAGTCATATTTTAGTTCAAGATGGGAAAGCTATATTCCATTCTTCACTGATTTATTTTCACATTGTGACTTTTTGAATTTATTGAAGGAACCTTCATTTTAATTATAGCCAATGAAATGTAAAGTCTACGCCTAAGGGATTTCACATCCAACCAGTTGTGGAACACTTGAAAAATGTTTTAAGCCCCCAGTAACATTGTAGCAGCCGATGAGAGTACGATTGCATTCAAAGAAAAAGTATCGTTTCGTGTTTACAAACCACAGAAACCAAAGAAATTTGGTATGAAGGTATTTGTTATATCTGATTCTGAAAACTGATACATTTACGATTTCACACCTTATTTCTGAAAAGAAGACTTCATTTCGAATTCAAAGCTTTTGAACTATACAAATTGTCAAACTTTTGAGTCAGTCTGTGATCATGAAAGACCCTAGTAATCCGACCCAAGGGTTGCATGTATATACTGACCGGTATTATACTAGCCCAGAGCTAGCTTCAGAGCTGCTTGCAATGAACTGCTATCTAACCAGGACTGTTATGATACAGAGAACCGGTATGCCTAAAAACATGAAGATAAGAACAAAATCATTGAAAAAAGGAGAGATTTTATCCGAAAGGAAGGGTATTGTCTTGGTAACGTCATGGCGGGATTATTGAGTACAAAAAGTAAAGGGAGCAAGAACGATATGACAAATGTACCCAGTAAATGACATGGTAAACCCCTAACTGCTAAGCCTAATGTTGTTCTCGACTATATAAAAAACATGGGTGATGTAGACAAAAGTGACTACTTCATTGCTTCATATAATTCTACTAGAAGAACAAAGAAGTGGTACAGAAAATATTTCTTTTGGTTATTTGAAGTAGCACTGGTAAATTCTTACTTTCTACATAAGAAAGTACAAAAGGAAAACAACAACAAGGGACTTTCTCAAGTCAACTTTAGGTGAAGCTTGGTTCATGACCTTGTAGCTGAAAGTATTGCTAATAACCCAAAAAAGAGAAAAACTGGCCGCCCAGCCCAAGGCCCAAAAGAGGAGAGGTTTCAAGGGAGACACTTTCTGAGAAATAGGAAGAAGAAATGGGTGGAAATGAGCAACCAATAGTTCTGGAAATATATTATAGGCTATACAGCATTTGTGATTCACAAGAGTATCTTTACGAGGCTGCCTATGGGGATGCGTAACTCATCCAATTCTTTTAAACGCAGTATGAATCGATTGTTTTCAGGTTTATTATATCAGGCATGATTATATATGTGAATGATTTGGTGGCATACAGTAATAAATTTAGAGACCAATTAACATCTTTAGAGAAGGTTTTCAAAGATTGAAAACGTCTAAATATATTTTTTTTATCAAAATTTAGTTATCCTCGGACACAATATTTCTGAGGAAGATTTATGACCCCTGGATACAAATCTGAAAGCAGTCAAGGAATATCCCACTTCTACTAAAATGAAAGAAGTGTGGAGCTTCTTGGAGGCAGCATCGTATTATCTGAAGTTTATCCACAGATTTAGCAACATTGCTAAACCTTTGATGGATCTGACAAAAAAAGAAAATTCAGACAAGAAGAATTTTAGGTTAGGATTACATGTTTTGGTAGTTGAAGGATGTTTTAACTACACCACCAGTCTTAGCTAATTCTAATGAAAATTGGGAAATCATTATATTTTGTGATGCTAGTTGACATGGGATAGGGGGTGTAATGTCTCAATACCAAGAAGATGGTACACTAAGACCAGTAGCTTATGTCTGTATGAGGCCGCGGGATACTAAATGTAGATAGAGTGTGTTGGAAATAGAGTCGCTGAGTGTGTTATATACTGTGAATTATTTTCTACATTTTCTGTATAATTGATGATTCACAAGTTTTAATGATCATAAAAGCTTACACTATTATAAAATGTTAAAACTTTGAGTTCATGACCCAATAGGTTGGCTTTGAAATTAATTGACTATGACTTTAAAATTAAACATAAGCCAGGTTCAATTATGAGGGTGCCTGACAGTTTAAGTTGTTACCTGGGTGACTTACAAGTATCACAGTTGGAAGTCCAAGGTGAATTTTTAATATACATGACATTCAGACAATTAATATTGAGCAATCATAATTGGTGTACAACTATTTATTTGATCCAGAATGTGCTGACAAGACAAATAGTCGGGCTTCAAGGTCTTATGTACTACATAACAGTGTTTTGTATTATAAGCAATTTATGAAAGTGGAGATAGATTTGCTGCTGTTACAAAGTAGTTAGGTACTTCAGATGTTCTACAAGCTTTCAATGATTCGTTTGAAGGAGGGGGTCATGCCGGCATAGTAAAAACCATGTCGAAAGTACGAAACAAATATGACTGGCCTAGTATAACAGCGGATGTGGTTCAATATGTGAACAAATGCCATAAATATCAAATAATAAAAAGTGAAAGACAGAAACCTGCGAGTTTATTACAATCTCTATAAAAACATACAAAACCTTTTACAAAATTAACTTTGTATTGCTTGGGATATTTACCAAAGTCTAATAAAAATGATATATTTTAGTTACTAGAGACAACACAAGGTTTACTATTGTTAAAGCAACAGAAGAGGTGGATACACACTCTACAGCTAAGTTTATCTTAGATGACATTAAACCATGGTACGGAAAGCCTGTGGAGGTACAGACTAACAGAGGCACACATTTTGTGACTGATACGCTAAAACAATTATACAATGCTTTGGGTATAGTGCACAGAACTTGGGCAATATATAGAGCACTAAGTCAGGGTATTAGGAATGATATAATTCCACGTTAGTTAATACATTATGGTGTTATGCCGATAAGGAACAGAAAGATTGCCATAAATTTGTAAAATTGGTGACATTTGCATATATTGCTGATAAACGTACAATGCAGGGTTTTGCCATTTTATTTATTTCATGGTTTCAACCCTAATCAGCATATAGATGACAATATGTCATCAGGAAATAAAAAGATCCATATGGTGAGACAGGACTTGCCAAGGTCATTATCAGACACACAAGATGAGCAGTGTATTAGATATAATGCACAACATAAGGAAAGGTGTGTCTTTACTATAGTTTCTTGTTTTAAACATAAATGTTGGCAGTAATCATACTTTGTTCAATCAATGTTGAGGTGAGGTTATAGACATGACATTGTTCACAGAAAAGATTATTAATCTAGTGTAAGTATCTGGTAAGCTTACCTTGTGGAATCTAGGGTGACCGATTCAAATGAACTCTTTAAAATGGTTAACTCCATAAGTGAGAGAATAATATCCAGATGGTGGTACAATTATTTCAATTATACAAGGACACTGGCAAAGAAGGTATTCAATACTTGTAATCTTTAGAGGTCATTGAAGTGTATATTATACAGTCTCACATCATACCAACCAAACTTGACTACTGAAGAGCATTCACACATAAATTTATACATTTTTATGTTTGGAAAACTCATTAAATCAGCCGAAGTAACTTTCATACCGTTTACACTATAATATCTTCTTTTGATGTTCTATTTACGGAAACCTATTTTTGAATTTGAATCTCAAAATGGGAATGTTTTGAAAAGTGTTCTTTTTGGAAACATGCTTGAATCTCCACATTCAGGTTCGCATAAGCAATTTTCAAAATTCTCTTTCTTAACTACACTAGTTATGGACTACATAAACAAATTTTTTTACATTTGCATGATAAAAAAAAAACATTTTGTATATCAGTTTTTGCTTAAATGTATTGGTTTGGTTTAAATGAGAGTTATACATTCTTACCATTAATATTGTTAACATAGGTTAAATGTTAAATATCATACTAAATATTATTAGTATGGTCTAAAGGTATAAAATTGTCTAGAACACAACATTTTTCATTTGCAACCCTTAAAACATCACTTTTTTATTGACAGCTAAAAAGTTTTTAGTTTTTGATTCTATACAAATATTGATGAAAATTATTTTCCTATGTGTTTTAGGCAGTGTATACGATATTGTTATTTTTGTTTTTACCTTTAAGCAAATTTTTACAATATACATAGAGATCGCCAGCAGCATATTTATTGTTATAAAAAAATTTTTTTAATCGATGTTAATACATATTACAACTCTTGTAAATCATTGATACCTATGTGAATGCCAATAATAAACACAGCCAATTGTCATTATTATAACGATAATATTCTAAGCTAATTGAAAGTCATACTTTTACATACCTGGGAACTCCTCCTGAACCTCACCAAGTCCAGTATATTCTTACGTTAAATATTTTAGTTCCACAGCTCCAAAGCCTTCCACTGAATACACTCATACCTAAAACACTCTCATGATAAAAACTTGCCGTCTCAATCTCTCTGTTCATAATGCAAGATTGGTCCTAATACACCTACTTCAAAGAGCTGAATGCATACACGCACTGACATACTGGCAGAATTTTTATCTTCACTACATTGGGACGTTGCTCATGTCTTGAGCATGGAATGCAATACTCCTAAGAATAGTGGAATGTATCATCTGCAGTGTTTAGTTATCTA
This sequence comes from Aphrophora alni, assembly GCA_963513935.1. NCBI lineage: Eukaryota > Metazoa > Arthropoda > Insecta > Hemiptera > Aphrophoridae > Aphrophora > Aphrophora alni. The sequence goes on along the minus strand of OY740765.1, from coordinate 53,773,209 downwards.
ACAAGGTTTCAACTATAGCATGCTATAGCTTTCAAGACCATTTTACTGTCAGAACAAATCACCAATTCACTAACACTATTTATTTGTCTTGAGGACATGTTTAGCCTTGTCCACTATAAAATTGCATAGAACACTATAGTGTACTTCCTCAAATGTAAGGACTTCTCAAAACTCCATACCTGTTGCATGCAAAAGTGCCCCAGTTGCTTCCTTACCTTTGAAACTAGAATATCTATATAGCATGTCATGCTAATCTAACAATAGTTTTAGGATAGAATACCCACCAATTCATTCCATCTCAGTTAATGAATACAATAGACATTGACACATTCCCTAAACTCACCATTGAAGGAATCATTTTAGAATACTGTAAAAATGTTAGAAATTAAAGAGTTACAATTAATAACAGACTAACGTGGACAGAATATGTATCTGAAAGTTAGAACAAGGTATTTACAGGAGTGTATTTAAAAAAAAAAAAATTTTTTTTACCACTTCATATTGGAGAGCTCTCCTAGTGAAATCATTAATTATGTCTTACTTTACATATTGCGACACTGTAGTCAATGACACAACTGTTGAAGTGGTTAGCAAATTGGAACATTCTCGAAATTATTTTATACAGTTTGTTTTTTATTTAAAGTGAAATGATCATGTTAGTTAATTTTATTTAAAAAAATAAAATAAGTTTTTATTAAAGTTCGTGTTTTAGGATCTTTTCATATATTAATAATGTTACATAACCAATTTATTAATATAATTCATTTAATATATATTAAGTGCAAATAAGTGTTTGTGTTTATGTATAACTATTTGTAAGTGTTTATGTTTGTCGAAGGGAATCCTGAATAAATTAACTTGAAAATGGCGGAATTGCCAAGACGGCCGTCGTATAATCGACAAAATCAGAATATTGTAGACGGTAAGTCTTATATTTATTACTTAACAGCTAGTTGATATTCAGTTCAAGTGAGAGTTGGACAGAAAGCATGGTTTAAATACACCTGCACTAGATGAAGATCAAGAGCCAGCATTAGCAATAAGAGTTAGTTTGTTTCCAGGAGAATAATAAGATATGTTTAATTTATAAATAAATAATAAATATCTCCTTATACTGTATTTTTAGAATGTTTATTTTTTCATATACTATTTTTATGGTGTTTTATAAATAAATAATATATATCTACTTTAAAAAAAACCTAATAGACATATTTTCATGTTTTATACTCACCCAGTCCCAACCGGAACCAAACCCTCCCTCCTGGTATTATACTCATTGTTTCATGGATGCGTACAATTCATGTGTGAACATACACTTATTTTTTGGATTCTGTTTATGTTAAGGTTATTATATATTTTTTAAATACACAATAAAAAGAGTATTAGTTTAATTAAAAAGAGTTTTTTTTAATAATAATATACAAATCTTACAATAATACTACAAATCTCGATTAACGTTGTACATGTATATAATTTTAGTTTACTCTGTTATTATTATGCAAATTGTTTCTCTTCTCTGCTGTCCCCTGTTGCGAAGTACTCTATGTTAAAGCAATTCACAGGTCCACATAATATGGTGTTTTCATTTTCATCAAGATCAAAGTTAAAATCTTCATCTCCAAGTCGACGGGATTTTTTCAATTTTAATTTTCATTTTGTTGTGAGGAATCAGAAATTGCTGATTCAGCTGTCCAATGCATCTTTCTATGACCAATCGTTCCCGGGTTAAACAGGCATTGTATGCTATTTCCCTGCAAGTAACTGCATTCTTATAAGGTGTCATGAACCAAGGCACTACGCAATATCCGGAATCTCCTACCAAATAATGCATCTGTAGCCTCCCTCTCCATAATGCTATAAATATGAGAATTCCTCTAAATACATGCATCATGTACAGATCAAGGTCAAGATGCATCTACACTGTTAAATTCTTCTGCAGAATTGCATGTGGCCTGAACATTAATGCTAGGATATCTCTTCCTGTTAATGTATTCATCACCATGTTGAAATGGTTTGTAACGTTTGCAGTCACATAACAACTTTCTTTGCGCCGTCTGTCCCCTCTTACGTAGTTGCCCTTTTCTCCGCTGAGCGGCGACTCCATACAGTATCTAAATTTTAGAGTCCAAGAGCTTTTATCTGATAAATGAACAGCTGACATATACCGTTAGTCTTCCTTGCTCTGTAACAAGGTCCGCCATTATTACACTGCTTTGTGATGACTTCATTAGACTGCTTTGTGTGATCACCAAAGAATTAATAATTACTTTCTAATTATTTTAGTCGCGAGTTACAACTGTGCGTGGCTAATTAACATGGCTTATTATAAGCGTTTTCTTCTAAATACCAGGTATGTGAATAACTATTACCAAGGTTAAAATGTTTAGTTTTTCATATGGTTAGGACATGTGCTTTTGTAAGTTTTATGAAGTTAGAGTTGCATTTTATTTTGTAAATGATATTTCAAACTCATAGGGTTTAATTCAAAATCTATATATTTCATTTTTCTACAGCCTAAATTTTTAACTTTTACAGCCTAAAATATTAAATCTTATGCATTTTACCACACCTAGCCAATTTTATCAAGGCCTAGCCTAAACAGCTATATTCTGTACAAATTTAAAGCAGTGTAACCTAGAATATTTATGACTTTTAAAAAGAAACTATATCCAAAATTTATATCTCTGATATATTTTGTGTTACAAGTTAAGAACATTTTTAATTTTAACATGTGCTCTGCTGACATGTAGAAACATTTAAAAGTAACATGACAAGACAAACTTGGTTAAGTCCTGTAGTAACAATTACCATCTTTGTTAAAGTGCCTACTTGTCACCTTGTATTAAAATATTATAAAGGCAAACTCTTAAAACTAACTGCTTTACAATGTTTGTCTTAAAGCCTACTTGCATTCTAAAAAAGAATTGTTATTTTGTTTAATGCAGTTTTGACTGGTGCAAGAATTATAGTTAAGTCCAAGTACTACACTCATGTTTTGCTGTTAAAGGCAAGCATCATCATGCAACTTTATTAGATACTTTCTGCAATAGTGCTTTTATTTATGTGGCTATGAACAAAATTTATAAACTTCAAAAACCTGCAGTGGACTTTATAAGGAACTTTAAATAGGCTGTGTTCTTGTATTTTGTGATGAAATTAATAATATATAAATGTGTCTTTTGTATTAAATAAAAAAATATGTCTTTAGTATTAAATAATTTGGGAGGAGCAGCTATAGCACATTTTGGTCCTAACAACCTCAAAGAGGTTATTTTCTAAATTAATAAAATAGAGACGTCTCATAATTCTTAATTTTTTTTATTATTTAATTATACTTAAGTTTACAGTTGGCCAACTACATAAAAGGTTAATTACAAAAATCCATGGTATGACATGTTTATATTTTCTTTGTAATCTTGTATAATTAATTTTGTATAAATTTTGTAATCATTGCTAAAAGGGAGGTTTTTTTTTGATTTTATTTTGGGGAGGGATTTTCAATTCAAATTAAATTTATACATGTATTTTTTTGTAATCACATCTTTTCTTTGTACTTAAGGGCGTATAACTAATTTTTATTTATCAATTAAGGGCATATAATTCTTTCACTAAAATTTGGTCAGTAAATTTGAATTTATATCTATTTCTCTGGTTTATTGACTTATCCTCTAGGTATCATATGAATTGTGAGTGAACGGCTTAAGCATTTCCACCTTGGTGATTATTTTTTTTACTCTAGAGGTAAGTTTGAACATGACCAATCTATGTGGCCCAGTATAGTTTCCGTTTCTTTATTTATTCGTTTTGCTAAAAATGGTAAATGTTTTCTGGTAGCAGAGCGTGGTTATTTCTCTAAATTCTGGTTTGGTTTCTTTTGTCCATTTAAAATTTGTCTAGCTGGTCAGTTCTCAGATAGGCCTAACTTAAAAATAGCTTATTGGTCACACTCTGTGATTACCATTTGCTTATCTTGTTTAAAACAAAAATTTAGTTTGGTGGTAACTCAATGGTCCTTGTTTCTCGTGTGCTGCCAACATATACTTCATTCGTCGCACCTTTCTATACAACATTTTTCATAAACCTATTTTTTTTGATGAAACTATAAAATTTTTTTTCTCTTCTTTTTTTTTACAATTTGAGATATATCCAGACAGAGACAAATAAAAAACAAAAAAATACAAAAAAACTATAAAATCCAAAAATAGATAAAAACTTAACAAAAATTCAAAAAAAAATTTAAAAAATTTCTCTCTGTTTGTATCTGTCTTTAATACTCATTTTTTTTTTAATTTATTTATATACACATAGCTTATTCTTTTCCAAATTATCACCTGGCTTTCTTTCTTTTAATTTAAAAACATGTCAGACCTACACCAGATAATAAAAAAAATTGTGTACAAAATTTTCCTTTGTCTAATATAGGGGCCCAGATTTGTATAAGACAACATGGTTGACTTGCTTGATTCCCGGTTTAGTTATTTTGTTGTTAGCAAGTCAACATGGTTGCTTCGTTTATTTAATATTCTAGTTAGGGACGAGAAAACCGGAGTTGGTTTTCAGTTATGGGTCACCTTTAATACATCTTTACTTTGGCTACACCTTTTTTAACATATCTTTTTGAAAACACTAATACCGATATTAATGAAATTTTTTTTTAACATAATTTTTTTTATTTTAATTAATTTTTTTTTTGGGGGGCACATGATTAATTACATACACATAAGACCTTAAGTCATGACAATTACATGACCTGCATTGTGCAGTAGAACCATTTTGACTCTTCAACGTTTCATACTACTTCTTTTGTTTATTTTGGAATTAATGCTTTTGGTCCTTCTAAATTTTTTTAAAAAAAATCACGGAAATTGTTAAGAGCCGTGAATAGTTTAAATTCCTCTTCGTATGGGAGAAGAGAAGTTTAAATAACGACGCTGTGCATGATTTGACCTGCAGCTTCAGGAGTCGGTTCAGAGGACTAGTCCCCCCCTCTGAGTCCGGTCTCCTGATAGCTTTAGGTGTATGTACACCTTTCCCTCCCTTTGTTTCCCCGGAGTGGTCACCTCCTTTGTGTTCCCGAGGTGCCACTCCTCCCCCTATCCTCCCGTACCCTAGTGGTACAATGGCAATTCATGCATAGCAAGGTCGACAATTTTTACGTCAATCTTCAGCTCTCTCCTCCACGGGTGTTATCCCGATCCCTCCATGGGAGTAGAGTTGTGACGTTTTAGAAATTTCAAAAATTTAATAAGTAAGCGCCGAAGGAGGCTACACCCTACAGTGGTGACTAAAAGTACTATGAAGCGTTGTTTCTATCAGGTGCCCCTCTTTCTCAAAATTTTGTGGAAGGCCCTTCTGGCCGCTTCTGACTCCACCCCAACTCCGTTTTTCGGGGGGGGGGAGAACTGTAACGTTTGCAGTCACATAACAACTTTCTTTGCGCCGTCTGTCCCCTCTTACGTAGTTGCCCTTTTCTCCGCTGAGCGGCGACTCCATACAGTATCTAAATTTTAGAGTCCAAGAGCTTTTATCTGATAAATGAACAGCTGACATATACCGTTAGTCTTCCTTGCTCTGTAACAAGGTCCGCCATTATTACACTGCTTTGTGATGACTTCATTAGACTGCTTTGTGTGATCACCAAAGAATTATTAATAATTACTTTCTAATTATTTTAGTCGCGAGTTACAACTGTGCGTGGCTAATTAACATGGCTTATTATAAGCGTTTTCTTCTAAATACCAGGTATGTGAATAACTATTACCAAGGTTAAAATGTTTAGTTTTTCATATGGTTAGGACATGTGCTTTTGTAAGTTTTATGAAGTTAGAGTTGCATTTTATTTTGTAAATGATATTTCAAACTCATAGGGTTTAATTCAAAATCTATATATTTCATTTTTCTACAGCCTAAATTTTTAACTTTTACAGCCTAAAATATTAAATCTTATGCATTTTACCACACCTAGCCAATTTTATCAAGGCCTAGCCTAAACAGCTATATTCTGTACAAATTTAAAGCAGTGTAACCTAGAATATTTATGACTTTTAAAAAGAAACTATATCCAAAATTTATATCTCTGATATATTTTGTGTTACAAGTTAAGAACATTTTTAATTTTAACATGTGCTCTGCTGACATGTAGAAACATTTAAAAGTAACATGACAAGACAAACTTGGTTAAGTCCTGTAGTAACAATTACCATCTTTGTTAAAGTGCCTACTTGTCACCTTGTATTAAAATATTATAAAGGCAAACTCTTAAAACTAACTGCTTTACAATGTTTGTCTTAAAGCTTACTTGCATTCTAAAAAAGAATTGTTATTTTGTTTAATGCAGTTTTGACTGGTGCAAGAATTATAGTTAAGTCCAAGTACTACACTCATGTTCTGCTGTTAAAGGCAAGCATCATCATGCAACTTTATTAGATACTTTCTGCAATAGTGCTTTTATTTATGTGGCTATGAACAAAATTTATAAACTTCAAAAACCTGCAGTGGACTTTATAAGGAACTTTAAATAGGCTGTGTTCTTGTATTTTGTGATGAAATTAATAATATATAAATGTGTCTTTTGTATTAAATAAAAAAATATGTCTTTAGTATTAAATAATTTGGGAGGAGCAGCTATAGCACATTTCGGTCCTAACAACCTCAAAGAGGTTATTTTCTAAATTAATAAAATAGAGAGACGTCTCATAATTCTTAATTTTTTTTATTATTTAATTATACTTAAGTTTACAGTTGGCCAACTACATAAAAGGTTAATTACAAAAATCCATAGTATGACATGTTTATATTTTCTTTGTAATCTTGTATAATTAATTTTGTATAAATTTTGTAATCATTGCTAAAAGGGAGGTTTTTTTTTGATTTTATTTTGGGGAGGGATTTTCAATTCAAATTAAATTTATACATGTATTTTTTTGTAATCACATCTTTTCTTTGTACTTAAGGGCGTATAACTAATTTTTATTTATCAATTAAGGGCATATAATTCTTTCACTAAAATTTGGTCAGTAAATTTGAATTTATATCTATTTCTCTGGTTTATTGACTTATCCTCTAGGTATCATATGAATTGTGAGTGAACGGCTTAAGCATTTCCACCTTGTTGATTATTTTTTTTACTCTAGAGGTAAGTTTGAACATGACCAATCTATGTGGCCCAGTATAGTTTCCGTTTCTTTATTTATTCGTTTTGCTAAGATTGGTACATGTTTGAGTACAGGAATGTGAGTGCAATCAATAGCTCGTATTGCACATGGAAATGTGTAATTTTCCTGCAACTTAGTTTTTACCTGTTGCAGTTCTTCCTCGATTGAAGGAAATTTGATCCATACATTTTTTTGACAAGTACAGATGCCATTACTTTTGAAATTGTTTTGTTATCAGTTGATTGATGAATACCAACGTCTTCGGCCACTCCACTTTGGAAACACCGATCTTCAATGTACTATAAAAACACTCTCATTCTGTCTAAATTATACACAGCCACACCATGATGTTAATTATTTTATCTTAAAAATGGTCACTCATCCACTATACATTCACTTTGTTAAATCGATACAGAGATTTATATATAGTCTATTTCTGAGGAATAATGCCAAACTTTATACAGTTTAACAGCTCTAACAGGCATAAATCCAGCCATTGTGTAAATGTTTATATTCCAGGAGGTTGAGTCTGTCTGCAAATGAGGAGATCAGATTTTGTGGAGCACTTGCTCTGTTTCGGGTTGAAATCCTTGCTTTTATTCACCTGAAAATCTGAGTAAATGCTCATAGTCAATTGCCAGAGAACAAGTGCTCAACACTTGAGCAATTGCTCGTCTTTCTACTTAAGCAACTTTTCTTTTATTCACATGAATCTGAGCATCTGCTCAAAACAATTGGAAAAATAGCAAGTGCTCCCATTTATTCACTTCATCTAATTATTCGTTTACTTATCGCTAGGCTAGTCTCGAGACTACAAAACAATTTTCATTGATGCTAGCATTTTCATCACATTTCACTTCCCTTTATTTGGAAATTATTTCTGCGCTTATTATTATATTATAATGATATTAAATTGACACTCCTCGTGTCCATGACCGTCTATACTCAGTCAGGGTTTGTCCTATTTAAAAGACCTACCCACAGGAGGGTGCAGACTAGCTGCAACTAATAAGAGGGTGTTTGCGTCCCTTGCAGTCCCCAGTCAAACACTCACCAAACACTCACAACACATAGACGATCATCTATATAAACATATATGCAGTTCACATATATACATATTCTTTTATTCACCTTTACTTAGAGTTTTATCGCTGGAGGTGCAGACTATCTGCACCTATTGAGTGGGGTTTAGCGTCCTTCGCGGAACCCGAGCTATAAAGGGGTGGTACAATAAAACATACACACACACACACACACAACACTCATACATACTTTACACTTTGTAGAGGCTGTTACACTTCACGATTCACATGGGATACATAAACACTCTACATTCATATATAGGGATTAGTTTTTATCTTTTACCATGCAGACCCGTAGCACGTCTGGGAGTGTTACCAGACCAAAGCATGACAACCATTGAATCTGGAAGCTGATGTGAGCTTGCTCTGCCGAAGATGTATGCACGGTTTCTGACCAGTAGTCAGCCACTTCGGTCCTTAGTCAGGAAGTGTTCTCGATGGAGGAGGTTTAGGAGATCCTCCCTCTCTAGTTGCAGGTCTGGACTGATGCCCATCCAGTCTGGTTAAAGAGGATACTCTTGCCCCAGAGTTCTGGGGTATGGAAATGATCAAAAGTGATCCAAGCGTATACCCGTTCCCATAGTCTCATCTGCAACCGCCCAACACGATATGCTGGTTAAATCTTTTATGGCCTGTAAAAATATAAACGTCACCCCGGTAAGCAAAAAAATACAACTTTTGGCATCGTCCGAAGAGTCTGTGTGCAAAAGCAAAAGGCAAGTTTAGACGCAAAGATCCAGGGACCTGCTCCCAGATGCCTCATTGTCCGGCTCAGTACTAAGGGGTCAGATCTGTCAAAGATCTCCCCTTTTATTATTAATAAAGCCATAACTGGTGCTGCGGGAGTTGTTCATTTCATTAGTAAACTGAGAAATGGAACTTTATTAGTACAGACTGACTCTGATGAACAGAGTCACTCTCTATTAAAATTGAAGTCCTTTTTCGATGTTGTTAACGGGTTAGTTGAAGATTATAAGGGTTTGAATTCTTCTAGAGGTGTTTTTTCCTGGCGTGACCTATTGAACGTTAGTACGGAGGAAATAAAGAAAGCTCGCCGAACAGCACATTAGTAATGTTGAAAGAACTTTTCGCACAGAAAATGGCAAGGAAAAAACCAACTGTCTCTTTAATATTGACATTTGCTGTACCCAATCTTCTTGAGCGAGTGTTTGCTGGATTCTACAGTCTAACTGTTAGAACGTACATTTCAAATCCAAGGGGTTGTTTCTGATGCCAAGGATTTGGACATGTTAGTAGCACTTGCTACAAAGAGGAAGTGTGTGAACAGTGTGGCATTAAACACCACAAAAGCGAAGGTTGTAGTATCAAAACAAAGTGTCCAAATTGTGACAGCAACCATACTGCACGTTCACCGAAATGCCCAAAATATAAAATAGAAAAGGCAATATTAGAAATTGTTGCCAAAGAGAAACTCTCATTTCCAGAAGCTAGGAAAGAATACAGGCAAAGAACTGCTCTAACTCCTACTGTAGGAAAATCTTACACAAACGTGACATAAACCCCAGCTCCGAATTCATGTTCATTGTGTAAGGAACTGTTCTCCGTTTACACCATAAAGTGCTAAGAAAGTTTAATCGAAGACCTATTTGTGGAAACCTTAAAATGTATAAAATTCTACTAGCCATAGCACGTCGAGTGTTTAGGCAGAGTAGAAAGGAATCATGGGATCAGTACATTGGCACAATATCAAGAAGCACACCCAGTGTGGAAGAAGTTCTTTTCAATTTGTGGTCCTCCTTCCTCTGCACCCTTATTGGGACTTAAACAGGGGGATAGAGCTTTGACTACAAATAACTTTGAAATTGCTAATGTTTTGGTCTCATCATTCGCTAACTTTTCTTTAAATACTACTTAGTGTAGGGGGACCCTGCAACAAGTTTAAAATGATAAACTCTGATAAAATACAATAAACAACAATTAAAAATATTACAGGTCTGTAAATGCCCACTACAACGAATAACAAGGATAAAATTTGATAATATTAAAGAGACAACAAATATAATATTACAGGGCTGTATAAGATCCAAACAATAATCAAATCATAAATTTTTTAATTTTATCAAACATTTTCAGAGTACACAAAAGGACAATACCCGATCAAGGATCTAAGCATTATCCCCCAACATCACCTGAAGAGAATTGGGTAGGGTAAATGTCCTACGCACACCCCTTAGAACAACACAGTCAATGAGGATATGCTTAATTATCAATACACTTTGACAAAATGGACATTGGGGCAGATTCCTATGTTCCATCAGAAATCCATGAGTGAACATGGAATGGTCGATACGCAAACTGGTAACAGCACTTTCTCTCGAGGACTGGTATGTATGAGTGTATTCCATGGATGGACAGTATCTTTTACTTCCCTCAGCTTATTGGATTGTTTACTTGTCCATTCTTCCTCCCATTGCATATTCAAAAATAATTTAAGAGTCAATATAAGACCAAATACCATAACACCCTGAATGACTGAAATCATTTTTGTAACCTCCTTTGCCTCTTCGTCAGCTAATGTGTTTCCCAAAATTCTACTATGCCCAGGTCCCAAGAAAATGGTACTCCGACATCCAATAGTTGAAGTCAGTGTATATAGAGCACAGAATATCTTCAACCAAGGGATTCTTAAAATTCATATCCTAGATAGGCTGTAAAGCACTTTTGGAATCACTAAAGACTAAAGATAGTGATGGAACGGTATTAAGGACTTTCAGAATAGTAAAGATTTTAGCAGAAAATAGACTATAAGCTGATGGTAATATCTCTCTCTCTCTCTATATATATATATATACTCTCCCTCTCTCTCTCTCTCTCTCTCTCTCTCTCTCTCTCTCTCTCTATATATATATATATATATATATATATATATATATATATATATACATATATATATATATATATATATATATATATATATATATACATTCGAACAGATGAGTAATATGCACAAAAACTTTATTGTCCAGTTTAGGTTAGGTTAGGTTGTGAAAATATATAAGTATACAATGAAATGCATGATGATCAGTAGCGGATCTAGAAGCTTCATGAGGGGGGGGCTAGTTAAGAGGGGTCTGGTTGTGCAGACGGGGTTCTCCCCCGAAAATTTTCTATAAATGATGGTCAAACTGCACATTATTAGGCTGCTTAAATACAAATTCACCTTCATTTCTATAACTCCGTTATTGACATTTTAATCTTTTGAGAAGAAAATAATATGATCATTTTCCAAACGATTGTATTGGCAAATTTTGATATTGATCAATATAAAAAACCTAACCTGCTGAATTGAAGTTTACCTAAAAAAAATTCAATACCTAGATAAAATATACCTAAATAAAATACGACTTAGAGTAGTTTATCTTATTAGAGTAAATTCAAATTATAAACATAGTAAAAACCTAGCTTATTAATGATATAGTGGTTTTTCTCACTTATTGAGTTTAGGGTTGAGGAAAGTATAATAAATAGTCTATTTGCTTCAACGTTTACATATTTATTTTATCAATATTAAATAACATAAGATTTAGTATTGCTTAAAAGTTTAATTTGTATTTCTTTCATCATCTCTGCTCCAGTTTTCTAAAGCTAACCTTCTTGATTTTTTTCTCGAAAATATGGCAATGATGTCGTCTGGATCAATTTTCTTTTCTTTGTGAATATTGGCCAGAGCTAAACCATTAAGTCTTGCCTGGCCCATTATTGATCGCAAATAAGTTTTGAGTCTCCTCAAGGTAGAAAACGTCCTTTCAACACTGTTTGTTGTTACTGGGATCGTACCAAAAATTTGAATCAAAACTGCGATATTTGGAAAAAGTTTTTATTGAATTCTTTTAAAGTATCTACTGCAGTCTCTGGTTTATTATATATGTCCTCCCACCTCTTATGCCAAAGCATTAACTCTGCCTTTAACTGCATCTGGGTTCCTTCTAAAAACTGGTCATATTTTTGAGACGTTACCATAATATCATCATCAGTGTACCTGGACATTTGAGTTGGTATTAAACCTTCAAGTGGTAGAATTCCATCAAAGTTCCGACAGAATCTTGACTCTAGTTCAGAGACAAAATGATCAATGACAGGTAAAAATACCGTACCTCTGAAGTATTCTTCTGCATTGTTAAAAGGAATGTTCCCTCTGGTAGTTTGTTTGCTGCAAACTCTTGGGGCCGCTATATCAATACCAAAATCTTCAGCAGTTTTTAGCGAGTTTTCAAACTAGCATCCAAATTCTACATCTGCATTCCTTCTGACGTCCTTAAAGGTTTCAAACATGTCATTTACAAGAGCTAGTGCTGATGATAAATCCTAATTTGGAGTCTGAAGTTGCTGACTTAAACATAGTGTTAGGCTAAGGCAATGGGCAGATTTTGAGTCAAAATCATTATTAGTCGACATTTCATGAAGTAAGGTTACTATGTGGACATAGAGTTCCTTGAATGTCAGGAGAAAATCATGTCGTTCAACCATCTTATATGGCACATAACTTTCAGTTTTTTTTTTTTTAGTTTCCGTTACGTTTGACTCTGCTATAGTTTTTTTAAGAGCATTTGCTCTTTTGGGAGAGGCAGACAAAAAACCGCTGGCTTTTGTCACTATTCCAAACATATTTCTTATGGCGGGCAGTTCACAGCTCTTTGATATACAAAGATTAAGTGAGTGGCTAAAGCAATGGCAATACACTGCTAAGGGCTGCTGTGCAAGAATTAGAGCCTGAGTTCCATTGAATTTTTGTGCCATGTTAGACCCTCCATCGTATCCCTGCCCACAAAGAAATTCATAGCTCAAGCTCAATATCTATAGCAGTCTTTATTGAACTCCCGGTAGTTGATTGAAGTTCAGTAAACCCTATAAAGTTTTTGTTAACTTCGCATGAATCAGGATCAATGTATCTTATTGAAAAAGACATTTGCTTCTTAGTGCCTATGTCAGTTGTTTCGTCACACAAAATTGCGTAAAATTTTGCATTTTTTACTGTCTTTGTAATGTCATTCCTCAGTTTTTCAGCTATACATTCAATAACATCATTTTGGATTGTTTTGCTCACCATAGTACTGTTTCGTCCACAGGTGCTCAAATGTTTCAAATCTTGATCCCTAGCATCAATACGAAAGGACAATAGGCTATTAAACACCACATGTTTACCACTTTCAACTTCTTCTACAGGTAAATCTTTTAAACCATCATCTCGATGGCCCCTTAAAGGAAGGTTGTTCATTGCACAAAATAAAACCGTTTTAATTATTGGTCATAGTTTGTTTTTGTTGTTTTCAATTATTGAAGCTTTCTTGTCATCAAGAGTGAGAGCAATATTTTTTTCTGACTCCATTGATTTTGAAAACTCTAATGCCTTTTTCATAGAAAATTTGTGGTACTAAGTTGTCTCATGGTTACGATAGTCTTCAGTAGCTTTTTTGTATTTAGTCAATGGTTCTTTCACCAAGCACAACAAAGTCTGAAACAAAAATTATAAGTTCTTCATATTAGGAGATGATTGAGCGTATAGATATTCAAAATTTATTCAACATAATATAGTTTTGGTAATTTTTTCAGCCAGCTAACATTCGGATTTCACTGTAAAATAAATTTATCTCCAGAACGATCCACTTAGAGTGAAACTGGTTCCTAAGATATTTGAACAAAAAACTATGAAACACATAAAGAAAGAAAACTTATACTACCAACAAGTAGTTAATAATGTAATTACAGTAGAGTCCCGCAAACTCAGCGTAATGTGGACAGGAAGTGTGCCGAGTTTGTGAAATGCCGGGTTATCAGGAATAAGTGCAAAAAATAAATTGTAATTGAAACACCAAAGCGGCGTCGATATCAAACGTTTTTGTCGATAGCGGTATCCCATTGTCGGCGGTGTAAAGACACCGCGGCACCAAAGCAGCGGTGAGTCAAACGACTTTGTCGATAGCGGTATCCCATTGCCAGCGGCGTAAAAACACCAGCATTGGCACCCGTCGGTATAGCAGACATACACCTGCAAAAACATTTGATGGGCCGCTTTTTTTCCACGAATCAATTTAGTATACATTATGGAAAATATAGTATTTCTTTTCAGTTTTCTTTGACTGGTTATTATCTACGCACAGTATATACAGTAAATAAAAATGAGCAAGTTATGAAAACGGAAGCGTGTGTTGGTTTCGTTTGAGACACGGTTAAATGTGTTAAAAAAACTTGACAGAGGGGAATCTGTAAAAATGCTTTGTAACGAGTTTAACGTGGGAAAAGTACCATCAACGATTCGAGCGATCGAAGTTAATGCCCGCTTTGGAATCTGCCGAACTTTTACGAACATCGCTGTTTTTAGCAATATATTTTTCCCGTCGGGGTCGCCGAGTAATCCGGACTGCCGGGTTATCGAGTGCTGAGTTTGCGAGACTCTACTGTATATGACCAATGAAAATCAAAATGTTATAACAGGTTAAGAATTCAAATTTTCATTGTTCTCTTAACATTTTCTTTTTGTCCAATTAACAATTCCAAATTTGTCTATATCTGCTTGAACAACAAAAATATGCTAGGTAGATGCACCAGCATGGATCGAAGATGCACCAACGACCAATTAGGGATCGTTAACATAAACATATTTTAGTTTGTCTCAGTAACAGAGCGAGTTTTACAATTTCGGGGTGTCTAAAAATATTGAATTTAAAATTAAATTTTAAGAATATTTTAAGTAATGATCACGAGTTGAATAGTTTAACGCAAAAAATGTAAGCCCATACCAATAAAAAAGACTTTGGGGAAAAAATTAAATTTTAAATTAAAAAATTACAATTTCATTTACTTAAAATATATAATTTCCAGGATAAAGGAGTATTTACCTGGCTGCCACCTCCTGCACCTGTTGGTGCAAATAACACACACATTTTGAAAAAGGCATCATTGAATTTTGATGCACTAGCCAGTTAAACTGATCCAACCATTGAATGTTAAATTTTCTCTTTTGTTTGCCCTCTGTATGGTAAGGAAACACATATTCATTAGGAGGTGTCCATGATTCCTTGAGGAAATGAAGAGTTTTTTTGTCATTCAATGTTTTTCCAACAGCAAATCCTGTATCGTTTGGTGAGCATTCGGTTTTTTCCTTATGATCCTAAAAATGAAAAAGATTTATTTTAGGCGAGAGTAGGGCAATAGACCAAATGTTTTGCTCAGAAGTCAGAAAACTTGTCAAACTTGTGAAAGAACTTTTTGCTTTTTTTCTACAACAACAACAACAACAGGCTTCCCTAAAAAGTGAATTAAAATTACATTCCAGATCGATGAAATGAAAAAATATCTTTATTAAAGATGCAAAGTTATGACTTAATGCATTTTTCAACTTGATTGTATAATTAACCCTAGAACACTACTCATTCATAAAAATTACGACCCGCCCTTTGTAAAATTCGGAGAACTCGTAGACAAAAGACGGACACGCTCTGTCTTTTTATTTACCTTTCCGCCATTGTGAATAGAGACCAGTGTTTCTTCGGCTAAGCTCAAAGTTGAACCGTTATTACCGTACTCAAGCTTGCGTCGTATATTTTACGAAAGAATAGTGTTTGCGAAAGTTTTAACTATTAATTAATTGAATATTTTTTTGTAAATTATTGTTTTTATATTGTTAGGTTTTTAGTGTTGTAAATAGTTTATTGTGTAAATAGTGATTTTAGAGTTAAAAGTGTTTGATTTAGCTACTAAGTGTATATTAATCACTGCAAGGAATGTGATTCTCAGTGAAGACATGACTCTAATTTTGGTATTTTTTACATTCTACCTAATGAACTTATTGTAAATCATTTTTTCTCTTTTTATATATAGTCTTTTTATATTTCTCTTTTATGAATATCCGATTAATTTTTCCAATAAAATTATATTTATATTTTTTTTCCACATTAATAATAATTTTTTTAAACGTACTTGTAGCGGTGGTAAAAAAAATTTTTTTACGGTTAAAATATGTAGGAATTCATTGTTAAATATTTTTATAAACACTTAAAAACAATAAAGGATTTAATATAAAAAATAGTCAACACTAAAGTAAAGTTTAAAAAATAATAATAAAAATAAAAACAGAATGTAGTATAATTTACGAATGAAAAGTGATCACGGAACAATGAACTAAGAAAAGTAATCTAGGGTTAATTATGAATAATTATAATGTTAACTTGCCAGACAAAAATTTAAACTTTATTAATGTATTTTACACTTTATGGTAATTCATATTGGAGCTAATTTTAAACACCCTCAACTAAATTTCTTTGATATTTTATTTAGAACTTGTAACTTGTAATTTTTTCAAATTCAAATTGATTTATTCCAGTAACGTACAATTAAAAAAAGAAATTCCAAGAATTTGAACAATCATAATTTTAAGCTATCAATTTCCTTAAAACAAAATGGATACAAAATAGTGGCACAGTCGCACAGTGAGAAATTCAATGATACTTAAAACAACATTGTAATGTATTCGTACGTCTCCTAATTTCACATCTAATTATCTAGTTTCAAATTTTTTTAAAAATACAAGACAATTCGCGCTTCACGCTGTTGTTATTGTTCTAAATTAGTCAAGTCAAAAATATACACCGTACCTGATTTATTAGAATATAAACACAAATTACAAAGCTTGTATCACTTACTGGCAAAGCTGATTGCGCTGAATCAGAACTAGTGCAAGCGACATCAGTTTCTGTCTCTGACGGGTTTCTGTTTTTATCCTTTTCCTCAGTACTTTTCGGCTGCTTTTTAAAAAAGCTAAATAAAGTTTTATCTCCAGTTCGTTTCATCTTTTATAAAACCAACAATAACTTTTGTTTCACAATAATAATATCCGCACTAACAACTGCACTGAATAGCGAGTGCTTGACGCTTGATGATTTTCACGGAGATGTAAACAAACATTAGCGCCTCACGTGACAAAAAGATAAACTGCGATGACAGGTGACACCCGTTCATGGTCAGGATATCGATAGCATAACTAGCAATTCTCTTTAGTGATAGGTAAATGAAAATAATAATTGATTTTAGTTATACAATACGAGTGTAAATTGCAAAGGTTGGTCAACTACAAAGGTTTTGATGTTTGTATCATATGATTGATTTGCAATTAGCCTTGACATGAAAAAACTCAATGAAGGGGACTTGAGCCCCCCTTAGCCCCCCTGGATCCGCTACTGATGATGATACACTTCATCAGGAGTGTTGTACTTGATGAACCTAGATAGCAAAAAATCAAAAGTTAGCATTTGAATGAGCTGTGGAGGAGTAAAACATGGAGCATACTCATTCATTGGAGGAAGTACAAGTCCCAAATTGTCAAGAATTCTAAGTGTTCTAATGAAAAATACGGCAATCTGATTCTGACGTTATTCATATTGTTCAGTCAAATGATTATAAAAATGATCTCATAACCTGGATGATAAGGTTTAGAGCACAGACTACAGATATATGTTATTTGTAGTTGTTATCTTTGTCGAGAAAGTGGTGGTTTTCCAAGCTCAGCAAGTAAGCTAGAAACTGACCCGATCAAAATGCTCCACAAACAATATGTAGTGCAATGTTATGTATCCAATCAAGCTTCTTAATGGCTAATGGTCTTCCGGATAAGTAGGCTATGGAGCCATAATCAAACCACGATTAAACAAGAACAAGGTAAAATCATAAGATGCAAGTCCTATCGGCGCCTCACTGAGAGCCGCTGAGAAGACGTAACATGTCTAGAGTTTTATTACACCATGTTTTCAGGTCAAATAGACATGGAATTCAAGAATGTATTTGATCAAATAATAGGAATACAAATTTAGTAGTTATACCAGTTTAAATTTCTGTTCCATTGAGAAATAATATAGGCTGATGGTTCAGTCTACGGTGACTAAAAGCAATACATTGGGTTTTTGAGGCAGAAAAAATAAATTCTGTTAATCTTGACTAAGATGGCAATCTATTTATAACATGTTGAAGTGCTCTTCTGGCAATTGTCATACCTTGAGTAGCCACATATGTAGCCAAATCTTCAACAAATAGAGAAAAGCTGACAGGGCACTCCACATTAGCGGTAATGCTGTTCATTGCCATAGCAAACAGGATTACACTCAACACACTACCTTAAGGGACACCATTCTCTAATGATAACGATCTGACAACATTGCTCCACATGCAATCTGATATATCTCTTGTTAAGGAAGTTCTTTAAAAGCTAAAATGTTGCTATTTATACCCCATTATTTTAAAGTATTCAGAATTATTCTTTACCAAGCCATACCATAGGCTTTTTCCAGGATTTAAAATACTGCAACCTGTGTCCGACACAAGAAAAATGCATTTTGTATTGCAGACTCTAATGAAACCAGCTGATTGGTAAATGATTGACCTTGCCTCAAGCCATATTGTTTATTAGAAAGCAGCCAGTTACTTTCAAGGTACCAAACAAGGTGTCGATTGACCACTCTCTCTACCACTCTGTAGAGCACACTAGTAAGAGAAATGGGATGATAACTTTCTGGTTCAGTTTCTCTTTACCTGGTTTTAGAAGAGGTATTAATGTAGCCTCTAACCAAGCATTGAGGAGAGTTAGCTTCCCCGAATTTGGGAGATATTTAATCATAGGATACACTATGTTGTCAAGGCCTGGAGCAGATTCCCGCCTCAACAACAAAGCAGATTCTAATTCCTGCAAAGGAAATGGGGTATTTAATGACAATTCTTCCAATAGACCTAGAGTGAAAATTAATGCTTTTTGAGAACTTACATACAAACAAAAGTGTCGCTATAAGAAGCAATTGATGAAAAGTTAACAAATGATGAGCCCAAAATATTAGCAATGTCATAATTATCTGTAGTCAAAACACCCGCTACCTAAATCCCAATAAGAGAACAGATGGAGGAGAACCACAAACAGAACAGAACTTTTTCCACATTGTTGATGTGGTTGTGGTTCTTGAAATTGTGTCAATTTACTAGACCTATGATTCCTTCCCACTCTACATGCTTTTGTTTGTAGAATATTATATTCTTCCATATTTCCATATGTAGGTCATCAGTTAAACTTCCTGAAAGCTTTAGAGATGTTGTAAATGGAAACCATCACTACATTCTTCATTCCACCATGGGACTGGTAGATGTAGTGGTCTAATTGAGGATTTTGGAACATTGTTGTTCACTGCTGTATTGATTGCTGAAGTAAAAGACTGTATTGTATCATTTATAGGAACATTATTATTAATAGGTGATACAAAATCATCAGTGAAATTTTCACATTTTGCTTGGCATAAAATCAATCTAGGAAGGCAATCATCACAACGAGAGACGTCAGATTGGACAAGTAAGCTTCACAGGAAGATGATTACTACTATGGGTGTCAGTTAGGAATAGACCACTCAAATTTAGTGGCAAGACTAGGGCTACAAAATGATGAGACGACAGTTGTCCAGCCACTTGTAGAAGCGGCTAGATGAGTTGGTGAACTGTTGTTTAGCAGAATAAAATCGAAATTAGATCAAATCCTGTGAATGTGGTTCCCTCTAAAGCTGCAAGTGTTTGATCACCATGTATAGTGGTGAGCATTAAAATCTTCCACCACAAGAATCAAGTCAGGCGTCTTATCAAATCAATAAATTCTTCTATGAAAATCTGTTATAAGGTGGCAGGTAAACACAGCAAATTGTCATTTTATTGTAGTAAGAGCACATACTGACTGTGAATTTTGTTTAATTAACTGTCCAGTTATTGAAGGAAGTTTGTGGTTCTTAAGTGGTTCTCGGATTTAGCGTTTGAAAGGATAGGTTTTGTTGATTTAGTAAGTTCAACTTTTGAAGTTAACAGCTTTGGACTGCTATTAACTGTTTTGTTTGATTGACAAGTATAAGAACAATCTCACCCAATTCCTTACATGATGAACATGAATTCGGAGCTGGGGCTGATATCTTATTTGCATACGATTTTCCTATGGTACTAGATAGAGCAGTTCTTTGTATACTTTCCTAGCTTCTGTAAAGGTAAGATGTCTCTAGACTCAATTTATAATGTTGCTTCTAAATTTTATATTTTAAACACTTTGGTGAACATGTGGGATTGTCTTCAGTTTTGTGGCTTTTTATAACACACTGTTCACAAACTTACTCTTTAGAGCATATCCTGCTATGTCCAAATCCTTGGCATCAGAAACAATGCCTTAGATTTAGAATGTAAGGTTTAACAGTTATACTGTAAAAACCAGTAAACACTCGCTAAGTTGGGGTAGCAAAAGTTAAGATAATTGAACTGGTTGGTTTACTTTCACCATTCTCGGTTCGATAAATATGTTTGATATTAATCATGTGTAGTTCGGCAAGGTTTTTCAATATTTCCTCTGTACTCTCATTCAAGAAGTCACAGCAAGAAATAATGCCTCTACAAGAATTTAAACTCTTGTGAGGTATAACATATACTTTATAGACATCAAAAAATGATTTCATTGTTAATAGAGAGTGTCTCTGTTTATCAGAGTCAGTCTGTATTAACAAAGTCCCATTTCGTAGGTTCATAATGGAATAAACAATTCGTGCAGCACCACTTTCGGATTTGTTAAGCACAAAGGAAGAGATCTTTGACAGATCCGACCTATCAGTACTATGTCAGACAATAAGGAATCTGGGATAAGGTCTCTGGATTCTTATGTCCAAATTTTGTTTTTTAGGTTCCATACAAACAGACTCTTCATACGATGCCAACAGTTGTCTCTTTTCACTATACAGGTTGACATTTGTAATAGTAGATGGCATGCATGAGTTTACCAGCACATCATGTAAGGGCGGTTATAGATGAAACTTTGGGAACAAGTGCACCCTCGGATCATTTCCAAACCTCAAAACTCCGAGGCCCAGAGCATCCTCTTTAACTAGACTAATTAATTGGGTATCAGTCCAGACGCCCTACTGGAGAGGAAAGGTTTGTCAACTTCCTCATTATGAACATTTTCTGACAAAGGACCAAAATGGCATGATATTGAACAGAAACCGTGCATATATTTTGGACAGAGCAGGCTCACATCAGCTTAAAGTTTCAAAGTTTTGGTCTGCTATGCACTCCCAGATGCACTACGGCTCGGCACAGTTAAAAACTCCCTATATATGAATGTAGGGTGTATATATATTCCTAGTGATATGTGAAGAGTAACAGCCTTTAGCAATGTAAAAAGTATTTGAATGTATAATTGGAGAACGTTTATTTATTATTCCGCACCTGTATAGCTCGAGGCCGCGAGGGATACTAAACCCCTCACAATAGGTGCAGCTAGTCTGCACCCACTGTGATGAGAATGCTAAGTTAAGGTGAAAGTGTAACTGTGTAATGTAGGTGAAATGTGTGTATATGACTCACAGTTTAAATGTTAAGTGAGTGTTTGACTGGGGACCGCAACTGATCCCAAGCACCTATTATTAGGTGCAGCTAGTCTGCACCCCTATATGGGGATGAATGAGAGTGTAAATGTGATAAAACATATTGTTTTCTCTATTAGTTTTTCACATCAATCATATTGTTTACTAGTTTAATTTTTTTAAAATAATATTGATAATTTTTAAATGTAATATTATTGTTAATATTTTCCTTTATTTACTATTTTACTATGTTTCTTTTTTTAAATGTTTAAGTTTTCTTTGTACTCATCTGGTATTATATAAAGAACTTTATTTTTGTAGATTACTTTTGTTTATATTTTATATGTATTTTTTATGTTTGTTGTTTATATGTTGATATTATATGTATGTATTTATTTAATATGGGATTAAGTAGAAGAGAGGTCTTGATGGTCCTGACTTTGCCTTTAAAAATAATGGTAAAAATCAATCCATCAACATTGGTATCTTCTGAATTTCAAATCCCCTTGTTTCAGTATCCTAACTCCTGGAATAACAACCATTCCCTTCTTCTTCAGGACAACAACCATTGACATTAACTTCAAATCATTTCCATTGCTGCAATTGGTATTGTTGCCATAACACCTATCATAGCATTTCACTTTCAAGCTTTTATCTAAAGTCACGGCCACAATACAAATATATCATACTTGGTCTTAGCCTTATAAATCTAAAAAAATACTTACGAGCAATTCCATAAGTTCTTCCAACCCCTCTTTTACAGCTCCAACAACATCTTCCTGTCTTTTCATACAACTTATCAATATGTAATTCCACCTCAGCTTTATGTCCAGGAAAACTGCTATATTCTTATCTTTTCCACTCAGTTGCAATGGTTTTCATAGAACCATGGCAGCTGTAATCCCTTCCACTTCTTTTTTTAATCTTAAAAGGAGTAATAGTAAAACCCATCTTTTTGCTGCCTTAAGGACACCACACAAATCATCTAGGTGTTTCCCGACCAGGAATACAACTATATTGCCAAAGACAATAATGGCTATTTTAGAGTTTGTTTCTAACGTAAATATATTAATATTTCACTGTGAAGATCATAAAACTTTTCATTAGCATAGTATTCCTTATAATTTTAAAGAGAAAAGACTGGTATTGTAATTATGTAATGAAATTTGTTTAATTACACAAAAAATATTTAGCTACTACAGAGTTTACCATACAGAATTAATAGACAGTGTTATATGCAGTGTTTAGAGTTGGTGATATGAAATTAACATTTAAACAAAAGAAATTTTCCAATTAAGTCTAAAGCTTTGTTTATGTTCAAAGTAAAATGCAACAGATCAATAGGTGATTTATAATTGACTAATTTATTGTTGATACTGAAAATATGAGAGACATTATTGAAGTTGCGTTAAGTTACAAACCTCAAACTTAGGCATGATTAAAAAATAATCAATTTTCTCAATATTAGCTTTTAATATTTGGATCTAAATGGAGCAAAAACTGAAAATATATCGTGGGTGGGATTATTCATACAAATTTTATAAAGAATACAAAGTTTTTCTGTATTTTTTTTTACAAAATAACATTAATTACTTAAATTAATTTCACTTTGTCATATTAGTTTCTAAAGTTAAAAAACAAAACAAACATTAAAATATATGTTACTTTCAAAATAACTTTCAACTTCAAACATGTTTAATTACACTACTAAATCTTAAAAAGAAGAAGAAATAATAATCTTAAATTAAAAAATAATAAACCGCATACATAGTAATATTCCACATATGTTTTCTTTGTATTAAAATAGAAATAACATTTTTAAAAGGATATTTCTACACTATAATTTAGTAAATAAAATATGATTACATCCCATTTCTAACATTTTAAATACCTCGAAACTACTATTTAAAAACTTATGTTTTTTTAAGGAACAAACATTGAAATGTCACTATATCACATGAAGTCCACTTCTTAGATTCATGGCTTATATTAGTTTCTAAAGTTAAAAAACAAATTAAATATTAAAGTTTCAAATTAATGTTATTATTTCAAAACTAATGAGCATTTACTTTTTTAACTTAAATCATTGTTAATTTATAATTAATATTTAATAAAATAATAAATATAAGGAAATGTTGCTGTAGTGTGATTACATCACCAGAAGTCCATTTCTCAGATTCTTGGGTCACATTATTCACTAAAATGAAAAAAAAAAAAAAATTAATGTAAATATATAATTTTCAAATTAATCTTATTATTAAAAGACTTTTGAGAATTTACTTATTTTCACTTCAAATATTGCTAATTATCACTAAATCTAATAGATAACAATTAAATTAAATAAAACAAACTGAGATGAATTTATTATAATGTGGCATGTTTTCCTTTTTATGAAAACAGAAATATTATTTTGAAAAGGATTGGTGTACACTATAGTAAGTATAGAAAATGTAATTGAGTTTACATCACATATCTAATACTTTTAAATACCACAATATTTAAGTTTTTTTAAGGTAAAAATACTGGGATCTGGTTAAATCACAAAAAATCCACTTCTTAGATTCATCGTTCCTTTACGTTCAGATGCACAATGTTAGGAATAGGTTAATATTAGGATAATCAATTAATTTATAATTTATATTAGAGAAGAACTCATATTCACAAAGCTCAGAATGACCCAACTATTGTGAAACAATTAAAAAAATGTTGAAATGCTTGACTTGCAACTCAACTAGGACACCACAGAGAACAAAAGGTATATAAGCAGTCAGCACCTAAGGGAGGGGATCTTTTTGAGCTTGGAAGATACACGGCTGTGTTGCTAGCCGTGGTGGAAGATGGCCCAGGAAATCTACTCAACAAACCGTAAGCAAGCATTTCTATATATAAAGTCACCAATTAAAACATTTGTAATATCACTCATATAAAGAATAACAATAGTTGGAATACTTCTGGGCTTTGAGTAAATAATATTGTTTTGTTTTATTGTATTATTAAATTCTTATGTATGTGTTGTATTAAAGCGTCAGGGAAATAGACATAAGTTTCATGTCAATGATAAAAGTTAATAAAATACTGAACCACTGAGTTGATAATTAATTGAAACTAAGAACCCAGGCATATTTTGAGGGCCGTTCATAACAACAATCTTACCATTTACAATTAGTAAAAATACAAAATGGTAAAAAATTGTGTTAAAAGTGATAATACAAAAACATATTGCATATTTCTTCAATGTTTAAAAAGCTATGATTCCACTGTGATTTTGCAATATAATTTCAATTCACTATTATGTCCAAGAATTTTAATTTGGCAATTCTTTGTTTTCAAATTTAATATTAATACATCTTACATAATTACAAAGAAAAATGGGGTGAAACAATTTGTACATTTTTTTAGGGGGAATTTTGTAAAAAAAATTTATGACAATAATAATATTTATTCTATTGATCTTCAAGGTATTTGGAGATGTCAAAATATAAAGGCATATCCTAAAATTTAATTTGTTTAATTTTTTTTTTAAATGAACCTTAAACAACTATTAAATAATAGTTTGAGAATATTTTTCTGATACTATTAGCATTGTTTAACTTCTGCTGATGCTTGTAGAGTACGGTACGTAACAGGTTTTGAAAACAAAATTAATCCGAAATGCGCCAGCAGAAGTTAGGACAATGGCAGGAGGGACAGAAGAATGAATTCAAATTAGTTATGTACATCATAACAGAAATGAGATTATCATAATAATTTAACAAATAAATACATGTATTGAAATATATTAAATATATATAATAAACAACAATTAAAACCCACTGTACATAGGCATACTATACTCATAATGTATATATTAGGTATATTGATGTCATTAGTTAAAAATGAAAAAAACTCTCGTAAAGTTTTCTTCTGGACAAAATTTTTTATTGTATTTTTTTAATGTTTAAAGTTATGAAGAGTATTTAACTCTTCCATCAATCAATTAAAAAGGTTTATACTTGAATAATTAGGTCCCAGTTCGTAATTATAAGAGTTGTGTCTATCCAAGATGTATTGTTGCTTCTGTCTGGGTGTTGTAATGTTGAATAATGTCAGAGTGTTTAAATGCTGTTGTTAATGTCTTATAAATTAATATATGAGCATTGATGAAAGAGTTAACATTTTTAGTCTATTTAAAAAGAGTTCTGCATGGCTATAAAGTTTATGAATTAGTTAATAGTCTTATTGCTATTTAAAAGAAATTCCAAATACTCTTCTAAGATGAGGAAAACCACTCCACATCTGAATACCACACTGAGTGTTATAGATTTTGCCCTTTTTATATAACAAAAGAAAATAATATTTATGCTAATATAATTAAATGTTAATTAGGAAATCATTGGCAGATCCCAATAGTCTAAACAAAAATAGTCTATGTTAATACTTTTAGATTCTTAGATTTTAGTTAACCTCATTTTAATTATGTTGGAAGCTTTTTCATAAAAACTATAATATACAAATATCTGTCTAAGTTAGTATCTGGTCTAAATGGCAGAGAGTATTTATTGTTGAAAACGGGTTTGATTTTTTGTTCATAAAAATTGTTAAATGTTTTTCAGTACTGAAGTACTCGCTTAGTTAAAGGCAGCAGTCATAATTAAGTACTATTCATAAAAAAGATAATAATCATGCAGTTAACCATAGGCCAATATTTTTGCTTCCTTTATTCTCAAAAGTTTTTGAAAAACTTGTAAAAGTCGGATTAACTAACTTTTAAAATAATAATTCATTTTTTAGCAAAACCAATTTAGACATTGCAGGAAGAAGTACAGAAAACACATGGTGACAGTAATTGTTATCAAGAGTATATAGTGATATAAATATTAACGCATGTGTTGCTAGTATTTTTTGTTGAATTAACTAAAGCTTTTGATACTGTTAATTATAGGGTTTTTCTTAAAAAATTGGAATATTGGAATAAAGGTTATAGCTTTTGACTGGGTTTCAAGTTATCTCAAACATAGTTGTCAGATAGTCTAGGTCAAAGATGCCTGTAGTTCTCCTATACTAATTACATATGGTGTTTTACAGGGGTCGTTCTTAGACCCATATTGTTTTAAATTTATTGTAATGACTTATGTCAAGAGAATTTTAATAGTTCTATGACTGCTTTTGCAGATAATACTGCGTTAATATTAAAGTAAGTGTCCCAACTCTAATGCAGCTATTTGAATAGATGCGACATGATTTAAATAAACTAAAATTTTGGTTTGAGTTATAATTTTTTGTTATTATTATTACAAAATTTCAGTTTTAAAATCTATAAAGCTATAAAATTGTTAAATAAAAGTTAATTCTAGAGTCTGTGTTAAAACCATCACAGCAAAACAAACTAGTATACAATGGTGAAGACAATTAAAGTTTAGTTCATCACTTATGTGTTTAGTTGACTAAAAGTAAAATGAAGGAGATATGTATGGAGATGCCAACCATGTTTATCTAAATGAACAATTAGTCTTAAGATTGAAGTTATTCTTTTAAAGGGTCTGTAAGTCTGCCTTGCAGGAAATAAAATTAAGGAAGATTTCTAATAGTTTATGATAGAGTTCAATAAATCTTATGACGTACTTAAATCTAAATTAAGCAAAAATTGTGAACATTTAAATGGAAAACTCTTAAAATTTATGTAAATTTTAAGAATGTTAGAGACATTGTGGCTGAGAATAGATAACTTAAGTTAGAGGGTAGCACTTTTGGAAGCAAAACTATAAGATAAGGAGCAGTACTCTAGAGGCTACCCTGTAGAAAGGTGTTTCCGAAGGTTAAATTAAAATGTGATTGAGATAGTTAAAAAAGTAGTAGAGGCAGCTATAAACATGAAGGTTAAGAACAATATGATGGATGCCTACCACAGACTTGGGAATAAGCCGGATATGAAAGAAATCATCATTAAATTCATAAGGTACCATAAAGTGAGACAATAATTAAGTTTGAAGTTATTTGTTAATGATGGAAGTTCAATTTTATTATTATACATTTTTCGGACATTTGCCATCATTTGTGACTTAAAAATTCAAAACAGGACGTTTCGGGAAT
This sequence comes from Aphrophora alni, assembly GCA_963513935.1. Taxonomy (NCBI): domain Eukaryota; kingdom Metazoa; phylum Arthropoda; class Insecta; order Hemiptera; family Aphrophoridae; genus Aphrophora; species Aphrophora alni. The sequence goes on along the minus strand of OY740765.1, from coordinate 53,745,528 downwards.
AAAAATTAATTCCCGTTATCAAGTGACTAAAAACTAAAGAAACATGAAACTAGAAACTAAGACTATGTGAGAAGTAAAATTAAATAAGAAATACCACCAACCTTAATATCTAAGCTGAAATTTTACCTGTTAAATCGCCACAAGGGGTTGTAACTCGCTCTCGTGCTAGGAAGCTTAATACAACTAATAATAGGTGTATTAATAATACAACTCCCCTAATAGGTGTCACGCCTTCTGGACCACGTCACTTGTTGCTGTGTCTTTGATACAACAATACGTACTTGCAGTTAGTTGTGTGTTTACCGTGATTTTTTATTTATTTATTTATTTTCTGACTTCTCAGTTTCAGCTCTGAGATGCATGCTTAGATATTAAGGTTGGTGGTATGTCTTCTTTAATTTTACTTCTCACATAGTCTTAGTTTTTAGTTTCATGTTTCTTTAGTATTTAGTCACTTGATAACGGGAATTGATTCTTATTCCCGAAACGTCGTGTTTTGAATTTTTAACACATAAATGATGGCAAATGTCCGAAAAATGTATAATAATAAAAAAGACTTAAGTGATCCGCTAAACACATGGGCTAGAAAGGGATGTACCGGTTGTTAATGATTATATCCTCAAAGAAAGAGGCTGTTTTCCCTTGCTCTGTGTACAAAGGAAGAGTGGGGTTATAACAACAAATAGATACACCTTGACATGATCTTTTGCAAAAGGTGGATGGAACTCAGGTTAGAAAAGTATTAAGTTCATCTTAATAGGTTATAAATTTGTAAAATAAATAACTTGCTCCTGCAAATATTTATTTATTATTTTTCATAGTGAATATTAATATAAGGGGCCCAGATCCAATCCTTACCTCCATGTTTGGTGAGCCTACTAATGAAATTGAAAATGTTATAAAACAACTTAAAAATAATAAAAATCAACAGGCCATTACCATATCTCTCCACATCTGTTAAAAAAATTCATGGTCCAGTAATAAACTGGATACATACTTGAGGGTTCGAACTCAATTTGTTGAGTTTGCATACAACTCTGATTATTAAGTCAGATCAAGTGCCGCTTCCATTTCTTTAAAGACAAATATTGGCAGCCCTCATGGATCTGTTTTGGGACCAATATTGTTTCTAATATATATAAATGATCTGCCATCATGTGTTGAACATGGAAAACTTTTTATGTTTGTCGATGATACCACAGTTACTTTACTTAAACTTTATAACTTAGTCGGTCCTCTTCTACAAGTAGGTGTCGAGGTTTCACAGAAGGATCTACATCCTTTTCTATCTTGGGCCTTGATTCGAGCTGCTGTCCATTGGATACTTCTTGTTTTAAGACTTGTTACAATGTTCTCCTCCCATTTGATGCATTGATGTCCTCTGGTTCTGGGACCCTCACTTCTAGCCTGCCATGCCCAGTATGGTAGTCGTGTTTCGGGCATAGGTGTGAAATGGCCATACCACCACAGTTGAGCTCTATCTATGGTTGATGCCAGAGGTATTATACCAAGCGTATTCCTTATGGTGTTATTTCTGATACGATCGCTCCTCGTCTTTTGTTCTATGAGCCGCAGGTATCTCATTTCCATCGCTATTATCCTACTTTGATGTTTAGTGCCTAGGGTCCACGATACCAAGCTATATGTGAGTGTTGGTACATATGTTGATTTGTACACAGAGAGCTTGGTCTTCTTGTTCACTTCTCTTTTCCTAATGAAGTTGCGACTTAATGAATAATAGAGTTGTCCTGTTGAAGCAATGAGGCTATTTATTTCTGCATCCATCTTTTCGGCTTCAGATATCATGGCCCCTAAGTACTTAAATGCTGGTATTTGTTCTAATTCCTTGCCATTGATCTTAACATTCATCACTCTCCTCTGCCTTGACACAACCATCACTTTGGACTTCTCTGTACTAACCACAATGTCTACCTTCTTAAATTCTTCATTCCAGATGTCTAAATTATACTGTAGATCTCGAGGGGACTTTGCTATTAAAACATCATCTGCAAATGCCATGACTATTATGTAAATAATAGGATTCAACTTTTAGTTCCCAACTTTGTATTTCTTGCTGCATTCCTTACATCTCTTCATGACCTCATCCAACAGTATAATGAACAGATATGGTGACAGAATGTCTCCCTGCTTCACTCCTACTGTTGATGTGAATTCTGTGGGGGTACAGTTTGATGTCCTTACCTGATTTCTGCAGCTTTTGTAGAAGCTCCTAATTGCTTGTATGAGGCAGGGTTCCACATTCCTTTGCTTTTGGACTTCCCACAGGATTCTCCATGGTACCCTGTCAAATGCTTCCACTAGGTCCAGAAAACATGTACATATCTCTGTTGTGTTCCATGTTCTTCTCACACACTTGTCGAATGAGAAAATCAAGTCCTGAGTGCTTCTTCCTCTCCTGAATCCGCATTGTTCTTCTTCCATTTGCATCTCTACTTGGTTTCGCAGTCTAGTTTCAAGAATCCTTGAGTATATTTTTCCTGGTACACTTAACAATGCTATTCCTCTGTGGTTGTCACATATACGGTTATCTCCCTTTTTGAAAATAGGTACAATTGTTGCTAGCTGCCAATCTCTAGGCATTTCTTTCATCTTCCATGCTATGTTCATTACCTGAAGCAGTAAATTTTCCATCTCTTGTTCCATGTATTTGATCATCTCCGATGACATTTGGTCATGTCCTGCTCCTTTCCCATGCTTTGTCTTTTTGATTGCTGCCCTCAATTCTTCTAGTTCAATATTTGTACTTTCACCTTCCTCTTCTACCCCTATATCCTCTTCTTCCAATCTTTCCTCCAAGTGTTGCTCATTTTGTTCTAGCAGTTCTTCAAAGTGTTGCTTCTATCATTCCATGATCTCTTCATTTGTTGTTAAGAGCACACCATTCTTATCTTTTAGAAATTTCAATGGACATTCCTTCTCCTTCCTCCACATACAACCTTCCTAAATACATGCTGCTCTAACACTAACAGCTTTTATATTTCATGAAAGAGTGTCGCCAAAAGGAGATGGACGCATCAGAGTAGGAACTCGACTGTCGCCGATAGGAGACAAGTGCAGTCAATGTGTTAATAGCCTACAGTACAATAGTCAAGATTAAAACAATAGATCTCATAATTATTTGTGAATCATTATTTAGGCCTAAACATGGAATCAGCACCAATTGTCTATAATTTCTTGTCTACCTCTTATATAATGTATAAATATTAATAACAATAACATTGAATTATTCCTGCAACTGTTTCTGAGTTAATTCTAAAGTAACCTCTACCTGTATGAAGGTTGCTACATTAACATTTTAACAGTTTATCTATACAAAAATGCATAAATTCTTGTTCAGAACAACAAAAAACAATGGGAAACTAAGATTCATCAATATTGTTAAAGAATAATCAAAATTTTAATAAAGGAACAGAATGTGGAAAATTAAATTTTAGCTTAAATTAATGGAAAATTAGTGATCACGGTCCCAAAACACAGGAAAACTGACTTTACATGTCTTTCATCTTTTTTATCAGGTCTCTCTAGAAAACTTTTTTTCTCTTCCAACTCTGAGCTACTATAGTATTCAAGAGCTAGGCATCTTTATTTTATAAGGCAATGATGACTGAGAGGTTTTTCACCTTTAAATAAGAAGCAAAAATAAATTGATAAACCAATGTTACTTATTCCAAAAACAGTTCATAAGAATATTAATTTCTGAATACAGAGATGTAAAAATTCAAAAATTAGGTTGTCTAGTGCACAAGTAGATTACATGAGGAAGACAATACTGGAAATTTTAAAATCAGGGATAGGACACAACTGAAATAAGGAAAACATCAATAATATATCAACATATAGGGTGCATAGATGATCATTAAAATGTTATGACGTTCAAATATCTGTGTGCTAATAGTTGTTGTTTTCTTACAGCCTGTTTTTAGTAAGGTAGAAATAACAATTTTTGTTTCAAAATCTGAAGTGTGCACTAGAACGTCAGAAAATAAACCTAATTATATTCTTTGGTAGCTGTACTTAAGAATTAATGTTCGTTTGAATTTAATAGATATCTTGTCTTATCTTTAATTGTTAAATCTTATCGTAACTTTCCATTAAAGGTTATCATGTTTAATCATTTTTATTTTCCTAATAACATAATTTTGTATATGACGCATTTAACAAGTACCAGCTTTAATTTTAAATAGGCATAATAATTGTCACAAATTAGATACAACATATTTAACATTTAGCTTACTTTTAGCCATAGTTAGCCTATTTCCGAACAAAAAATAACAAATGTAATAAAAATAAAAACATTAATAGATTTATTATGTTACATAACAAAACTGTTTTTTGTTAGGAAAGTTGAAAAATTCAATTCATTTAAGTAAAACTTCCAGCAATATACCTATAATGAAACATAAAATTTAATTAAAAGACGTAACCTTACCTAATCTAACAGGTTAATTATATATATATATATATATATATATATATATATATATATATATAAAGATGATTTTAACTTTACCAATGAGAATGACAGATGTATAACAAAAAAGATCACAAAATCGTTTTGCATATTATACAAATATTTTTAACAACTGGTTTGTAACTTTGTTGCAACCACCATGTAACAAGATTAAGATTAGCGTAACATAGGCCTATAGAAAATTATTCATGAAAGTTAAGCTATTGAGGCTTAGGTTTTATTTACCCAATAAGTATATGAATTTTTTTTTTTTTTTGCCAGATTATTTGTCAATGTACTTAAATAAAAAAAGGTATAATTTAATAATAATTACCTTGGTAGCATACTTGCATATGGATACCACATTCCGTGGCGTGAATCATAAACACCACCAAAATATTCTTCATTCCTTTCTACAGGAATATTTGCGGGCTGATAAGGAACCCTTCCTGGCATAGGTTGAACTTCATAGATGTATAGAAGGGCCCCTTTGATACCATGGACTGGATAGAAATGAAGAAGATAATCCACTATGCGGACATTGGAGAATGTAACTATGCAGAAACTTTTCATTCTAATTCCATTGGCACCTAAGGGTGTGTCGACTCGGATAACTCTTCCATATTGTGAAAAATGGAATACAATATCATAATCTGTTATGTTTTGAGTTATGCCACGAACATAAATTTTACAACCTGAAGGTAAATCATAAGGATATTGGTCAAAATGGGCATTTACATGATTAACATAGATCCTTCTTGCTTTAATATAGTAAATGGTGTGCATTAACACTTTAGCTGCAGTTTCGATATTTTTAAATAAAATAATTGCATACCCTTGGGAAATACCTTGTGAATCTGTAAAAACTCTGACTATCTCTATTTCACCATAATATTTGAAATAGTCATAAAGAGCTTGTCCATCTATATGTCCAATAGAGCTTACATGTATTTTTCTATCATCATCGACTCCTGCAACTATGTTGACAGCTCCGGCAGGTATAAATACTGCCATTTCTACTTAAACAACATTCAATATTTATGAACTTACAAAATAAAAATAATAGTCTACTTTTCTAATAATCAACTTTTAACTAAACATGTAGGCTAGTAGTTGAGCAGTTGTGACGCTGGAACAATAAACCAATATGTCGGACTATTCAAAATTAAGTTCCTTAGATTATTGATATTTCGGTAAAATTCAGTATGAAATAAGAAAATCACGTCAAATATTTAACTATTGAAAAGTTCTTTATTAAACATAAAACCAAATCACTGTTTTCAAACGCCAATTAACATCTAAAACAACAACGCGCTGACAGTAGCCTACATAGTCCAATTTAGGAATGTGAACTGAGAAACCAAGGACAAAGGAAGAGTTGTGATCTATCATGCCTTCTAGATCACATAGTTTGTCCACAAATTCTAACGAAAACAAGGATTTCTGATTGGAGAATTACGAACCTTAAAATGGGTGAAATATTAAGCCTATTGAAATATTATAATAAAGCAAAATAAATAATGCAGAAACATTGCACAAACTTTTTCACCCATTCCGGTCATCCCCAAAGCTAAATAAAAACTATTCAAACCTAATCGGCACCAAAAATATTAGTTCGGTGGTTGTCAATCTAAAAGGGAAGATTAACCATGAACCCCGTATTTGAATAACACATTTGTAAATTTTAATAAGGGCCTAAACTAACTTCGCTTCTGCCATAAAGACTTTTTCAGCGTAAATCATATTTGATTAAAGTTATACTTTGTCAAGTTCAGGTTGGCGGGTGAACCTGGGACTACCTGAGGCCACCTCTATAATCCCTCGCCGCGTCCGCCTGAGCTGTCTGCTGCCTAGACGATGAGTCACCTACTGGCTGTGTTTATACAAAGGTACACTTTCTTAACAGAATAATAATTTTACATGTTTAAAAGTATATTTGAAATCTAATACAAAAGTTATGAAAAATGATACCAAACTCGACCTAGGTATTAGAACATTTAATTCGAACTTTAACTTATTAAGAATTGTTTACATTGTGACTGCGACTTTTTATTTAGACAATTTAGAAGGCAACTTTTAAGCTGTAATGAATATAAGCTTTACTTAGGGACTGTTTGGGTAAAAGTAAATTGACCGTAGAATTGGTTAATAATAGTAAATATTTTTACTGAGATAATGTGTTTAATACGAATTACAATAACATTCGGTGAAACAGTTATACACACAATATGCTATATACAATGGAATATAATACTATACAATACAAATCCTACACAATAATAAAAATACAATAATAAAACATGCATGCTAAATTCTCTAAATAAAAAGTCGCAGTCACAATGTAAACAATTCTTAATAAAGTTCGTATTAAATGTTTTAATACCTAAGTCGAGTTTTGGTATCATTTTTCATAACTTTTGTATTAGATTTCAATTATACTTTTAAACATGTTAAATTATTATTCTGTTAAGAAAGTGTATCTTTGTATAAACACAGCCAGTAGGTGACTCATCGCCTAGGCAGCAGACAGCTCAGGTGAACGCAGCGAGGGATTATAGGGGTGGCCTCAGGTAGTCGCGGATTCACCTGCCAACCTGAACTTGACAAAGTATAAGCTTTTAAAGATGCAGTCAAGGTTCATTTTGGTCATTAACAGATTATTCCTAAACCGTTATATATTTTACCTGTGATTTTTTACACTAGTTTGGGTCATTAATCTTCCGATTTTGAAAAATCAAGTTTTGTGGTCGTTTATTTGATTATTTACCGATAACCCACTATATTGCATTTTTGGAAAAATTGGGATCAATACGTTTTGTTTGAGTCCTTAGAGCACAATTTGAGAAAATCGTGCTATCCCAAAATTTTGAGTTACGTTTCGAAAAAATGAAATGAAAAGTTCTCGAGTTTGGCCTATTGCCAAAATATATCGACATACCAAATTTGATTAAAATCTACTCGCTTGGGCTGTAGAGCACTGTATTAGAGACAGTGCTGACAACATTCCAAAAACACTTCTGAGGCTAAAGGGACCATAAAACGGATATATTAAAAAAAACTTGACATCATTATTTTTTTTTACCCAAAACATTACTTTCTCCATACTACGAATGGTCAGGTTACCAGTTGTGATTATACAAACCTTGAAATTCCTTGATACTTTATATGCTTTATAGCCTAGAAAGATTGTGATGTCTTGATCTCACCCATCACCTAGCTTGTTCTTGACATCTATTTTACGTGTAGCCTAATATTATGTAAATTGGCATTTAACAGAAAATTTAAAACAAATATATTTTCGTAGAAGGAATCTCATAAACGAAATATTAATTGAATAAAATGTAATCATGTATTTCACGGTTGTAGGCCTACTCCTGGAGAGCTACATATACGATTTATGTGGAATTATTTATAAATAATTGGCTTATCTTTACAGACATAAAAATAAAATGTACAAATCACCAATGGCCTAAACTGACAAATGTTTTCTCAGAGGCCTTGGGTCCAATAAACTAATGTTCACAAATTTGTGTTAGTTTTTGAGTAGTAGGCTATAAAATTTTAAAAGGAACCAAAATCCATATTTTAGTATAAATCCTTATATAAATCAGCATTTCACAATTATTTGGCTTTAATTTGGAGATTCACTAAACCTATGTTCAATTGAATTTTGTTAAATGATAAGTCTTCAGTAGTGATGTGTGAGTTCAAATCAAAATAATCGGTGAATCCGAGTATCAAAATCTTCGGAATGTTCAGATTATTAAAATCTTCGGATTCGGATTAAAATATTCGGACAAAATATTCGTAACTAGGAACAAATATAATATTCGTTAGTAATGTGTGAGTGTGAATTCGAAATAAAATCCTCGGACAACGGTATTAGTTAGTGATGTGTCAATTCAAATTAAAATAATAATATTTCAAGTGAAAAATATATATGACCTTGACTGGGAATCGAACGCAGGTCCTTTGGCTTTACATGCCAATGCTCTACCAACTGAGCTATCCTAGTTGCTTCCCAGCACATAGCCTAGAATTCTCACTTGACTTTTTACGTTTATTGCTGCAATTTTGTGTTTCTAAATCAATTACCTCACATATGCGACATTGAAATTAATTTTTACTCATTTTCAGCCCTAACATATGTATTTATTCATTTCAAATTTAATTAATGTTTCTACTATGGTTATATTCGTTTCTAAGCTTATTTTTCACAATACATTAATTAAACATTACAATTTTGAATTAAAATGATTTAGATTCGGTAACAAGTTCTAATTAAAAATAATAGGAATAATATTAATTTATTTCCACACTAACAAAAAGTAAATTCAATTTTTTGTTATTGATATTTATATACCATTTAAATGAATATTAATAGGTTACCATCTTTATAAAAAATACAGTAAATTAACTGATTTTAAATAACTAAGTTATTAATGTTGGTAATAATTAATTGTCCTTACTTAAATTACTGAATTTGTGTCAAGGCAGGGTAACATTTAATTACGTATTACTAGTGTCAATAAAATATTGTTTTAAAAAAATAAATAAATACTTGGTGGAAGAGTCAAACAGGTAGAAATATAACGCATATTTACACACACACACACACACACACACACACACCACACACACACAAACACAAACACACACACACACCCAGACACTGTACACAAGTGGAAAGGGACGCTCTTGAACACTGTATGCAGAGACAAACAGATTATTAAAAGGTTAGGTTATATCAGAAAAAAATCTTTGACCTTGGTTATTCTACTATAGTTTCAAAAAACATTTGGTAAAATTAAATGAAAAAGTATAGATTTTTCTAAGACAATCTGATAGGTAAAGCTGAGTTCAAATCCGATGCGCAAAATCATTCTTCGCAGATTCTCGAATTCGAAATAATCCGAATATTGAAATCATTTGAAACCGAATAATTCGATTATCCATTTCACCCGATTTGGACAATTAGTTTTGAACATAACTTAAAATTTGTATATCCCTAATATTATATTTACTGCAAAATAATTGTAAACTATTAAATAGAAGGAAAAATAGAAAATAAAATGATTTTATATGGACATAATCTATGAAAAATATATACACCGTGACAGGTATAAATTAAATTATCCAGAAACTTACACAACTGTATCTGAATAGGCTGATAAGTTCACGGAAGTGATTAAACATAAAATCAGTTATAACACCTGTACAAATATAATTAGGCCTAATTGAAATCAGTGCTTGTATTGTATAATATAAGTTAAATATCATCACTACTGTGATTGTATGTACCTCAATCTATTTCGTCAAACAGTCTCATTATTTTTTTATGAGCAGATCAACAAACGGGAACTTTACATCCTTTTTGACACAGCAGCGACTATACAGGATGATGAGTTTTATGTCCTTCACATCGATGCTTTATTCCACAGATTTTGAAAATATTTTTTATATATTTATAAATCTTTCATATAGGCTAAACAAAATGTAAAATCTCAAATACAAAAGGATATCATTTAGATCTGCTTTACTTTAAAAGTATGGCACAAACAGATCTACAAAATATTAAACTGTGTCCAAAATATTTCCAATTGTGTGATGATTTGAGGTAAGGATAGCTGGTTTCGGACAGTCATTTTTATATCACTTTCTTAGTTTCATTTGTTGATTGTTAAAATCTCTCAGTCATTATTATTTTACTATCATTTTTTATCTAGTAGTGCCTCCTATAGCCTATTGCTTTTATCTTTGCATTTGGATCGAAAAATACGTAACAAACTAAAATGAGTGATGTAGTTAATGATTTATTGGAAAAAATATTGTAAACTAAAAATAAAAATGAAATGAGATAGCCTGAGTCTTCAGCTCACAATATGCCACTCTTATGACTAGTTTTCGATTCTAAAGCCTGCAACACCGCTTGAAGAATACCACAACATGCTCACACCGCTTACACCGTTGTCTTTGCGGTCTAATACCTGAGACTGCAGTACATATTTTGTTTGATTGTGAGGTCCTTGAGACCAAAAGAAGGAGAATCTTTGGACCACAACAACCAGATATAAATTTTGATAAGAACACCCTGAACAAGATCCTGGCGCTTGTTAAAGGCACTGGGGTTGGTGTAAGGTGTACATAAAAAAGGGGAGCACAATAGGGTCATAGCCAAAGTGCCACGGGCCAATTAGAGCTTCAGCGATTTGTCCCGAAAGAAAATTAAAATAAAAAGACCGAATGCGAATGACCAAGACCAAAAGCATGACTGGGGTTGCAAACTAAGACTTTTGCAGGAGTCTTAAGAAATACGAGCATGGAACATAGGTAAAGAAGAAGAACAATAAAAACTGCATTTTCTATCTTACTACATTGAGAATTATGAGTTTAGTTTTCCCATGGACTACTGTACCCATCGAATCATATTTCCCATGCTTTGCTCTTCATAAAATATAGAATTTGTATATTGAGAAAAATGAAATCTGTGCAACGAAGCTTTGCTGGTGAGCATGAATATTTTTTACTGCAATTTAGAAGATTCTTACTTTAGCGAGTCATTCTAAACATCTGCCTGAAAATATCCATTTGTTAAACAATATCATTATCATTTTTCACAAAGCCTCTTTACTGAACACAAGCATAAGTAGACACTAAGCCAACTCATAATATGAATTGGAGATTGGAGATATAATGTAACAGCACAAAATAAGGGAGTTATTACTATAATAAATTTCAGGAATGGAGAAGTATGATTTATGAGAACCCAATCATACCATTTATTTATGAAGTACAATGTATGTGCAAAGGAAATCATTCCTATCATTTTAGTCAAGGCCGCAGGAGTGTGATTTACAAGAACACCTTCACACAGTTTATACAATAAGTACACACTATATGTTCTAATCAAATCATTACTATCATCCTACTCGGGGGCAAAGGATCGTGATTTATATAAACCGGATTATAGCTATTAGGTCATCACAGCGCGAGGTAAACTTGCAAGATTGCAGTGGCTAGGATGTATGCCAGTCACAGGTGCCTTTACAAGCACACTAACAGTTGTTCTAGAGGTGTTTTTAAATCTACCGCCTCTAGATATTTTCATGTCATTAGCCAATAGGCTACACAATCATGGCAAATGAAGGAGGAGCGCCAGTGAGGTGGAGAACTCAGAAATAATCAATAAGGTATTTACGAACTCGGTGTTAGAAATGCCAACTGATGGTATGCAAACCGAGTTTATCTTCACTTGACCTTTCAAACCTTTTCTTAAACACAATAAAAGACTAGAAGGATGATAAGCTACCGGGATATCCAGGACAGCTTGTTAGGTATACATTCGGATCACTACGTGATCAACAGTCTGGATACAGAGGATATTGTCAAACCATTGGGGTAACTTTTGATAGGAAGGTATTGTACAGTATTCCAGGCTGAGATTTGTGCAATCACAATATGTGTTCAACGAGGATTAAAAGAAGGCCTTAGTTGTAAGGACATTATAATTGTCTCAGATAGCTAAGTGGCATATAAAGCCTTCAGCTCAGTAGATATCTCATCCAAATTGGTATAGAATTCTCTTCGTACTCTATGCATTCTGTCCACTGCCAATATGGTGCACTTGGGATGGTACCTGGGCATTGCAGGATCAAAGGTAATGAGAGGGTTGATCTTTGGCAAAGAAAGGGGGCACTGGCTGTCTTGTGAAACCAGAACCCAATTGCAGGTTTCAGCGGCTAGACGAGCAGTAAGAAAATGGGCCAAGGAATAGCACATCGAACGATGGAGACATTTTCCTGGCCAGAGATTGGAAAAACATCTTCTCTCAGGACCAGATCCTGTGCTGACAAAGGTGCTGGTTTAGTATGACAGGAAGTCACTGAGGCAGATTTTAGTCCTGATTACCAGACTTGGCCATATCTGTAGCCACTTAAATAAGTTGGGACAACTATAGGTCTCACGTAACTGTTGTCTTTGCACAAAGCCTCTTTACTGAACACAAGCATAAGTAGACACTAAGCCAACTCATAATATGAATTGGAGATTTGAGACATAATGTTGTCGTTTCCAAGAATTCAGTTGAAAGTTGGAAAATATGTGATGATTTCAGTCTCAACATACAGGTTTTGAGTGGCAGGGGAGGGGGTGATGACACCACAGCCATACGTTACAAGGACTGTCATTGATTTTTATCTTTTCAACTGCTTGTTCTGGTGGTTCTTATTTATTTAGTATTGCTAAAAGATCACCCCTAACTGTAGTGTGTGTTCTGTAGATGGACAAGAAACCTTATAAAACTTAATTTCGGATTGTAATATACATAAATCAAAAAGAACTCATCTATTTAACAATTTAGGAAAACAATATTGGTACTCTCCCTTTAAGTTCCAAGAAATATTACAATCTGACAGCACTAAAGAAATTTTAATTACTTTAGATATAAGGGGGAGGAAACAGTATGAACTTATAATATTGACAGGTAATTTTAGGTTTGTGTTACTTCCTAAATCTTTTTGGTTTTTCCTGGCTTATGGTTAATTTGTTTTCATGTTCAATAAAATCTGGTTTACCTGATGAACCTCAGGTAAGAAGATTACCTCGTGAGTAAAGTACCCTACACTTGAGACCCAGATTGGGGTGGGGGATGGTGGGGGTGTGGTGAGGGCTGGTGGGAGGAGTGGTTGGGCATGATTAATGATAGTGGGAGGTATGGTGGGGGATGGTGGGGTGTGGTGGGGGCTGGTGAGAGGAGTGGTTGGGCATGGTTATGTATGGTGGGGGAGTGGTGGGGATTGTAAGGTATGGTGGGAGGTGTTGTTGGGCATGGTTGTGGATGGTGGGAGGTATGGTGGGGGATGGTGGGAGGTGTGGTGGGAGATGATGGGAGGTGTGGTGGGAGATGATGGGAGGTGTAGTGGGAGATGGTGGGAGGTGTTGTGGGAATGGCTGGGCTGTTGGGATATGGTGGGAGATGGTGGTGGAAGGTGTAGTGGGAGTGGTGAGACGTCACATGTACACATTGATGATAGTGATGTCAGACAGTGTTACCCGAAGGCGAACACACTACCGACTGAACAATCGTGTACTAGCCCAGTAGTTCCTCCAGAGGACCCCCACCACCTCCGACCAGAGCGCACTACCGTAGGTTTTACATTGAATTATATACCTGTACATTTTGTATAAGTTTGGACACGTACCCCTTACTGTAAGACGTACCGAGTTTTTCGTACCTCTAGGTTAAGGTTACTCTGAGGTTATGTTGTATACAACAAATCAATATTCAAAAGTAGTCCACAGCTGGTACATTTAATGTGTTATATATTTATATAATGTGTATAGGGTTCCTCCGTTGGCTACCAGGGTCTAGCACCGGTCAACTATGCGCAGACAAATTTATGCTTACCACAGCCTACTTGTATCATATACATGTTGCATCTAAAACGACCAAAGATAGTTAACCTAACCTATCTCTATGTCTATTGTATGAAAAGTTTATATTCCTACTTTTGCCTAATCCTATGTTCATCTCAGCCTACTTGTATCATATACATGTTGCATCTAAAACGACCAAAGATAGTTAACCTAACCTATCTCTATGTCTAATGTATGAAAAGTTTATATTCCTACTTTTGCCTAAACCTATGCTCATCACAGCCTACTTGTATCATCTACGTGTTACACCTAAAACGACCAAAGATAGTTAACCTAACCTATCCCTATGTCTATTGTATGAAAAGTTTATATTCCTACTTTTGCCTAAACTTATGTTCACCACAGCCTACTTGTATCATATACGTGTTACACCTAAAACCTATGACTAGAGATAGTTAACCTAACCTATCTCTAACTTATTACCACGGTCGTTCCTTTCGCTCCGGTCGTAAGTTCGTGCCCCACATTGGAACGCCACTTGCCACGTTCGCTCAGGTCGATTCGGTCCCTACTCTCGTTGTACACTCACCACCTATGGGGCGAATCACCTTTCAGCTCGGAACTAACGCGGGCAAGGCCAAGATGCTCACTTTTACCTTTTATGCAATCAAAGATATTGCAAAACTTGGCTCTAGTAAGTATGAGCTTGTCCTCATAAACTTACCAATTTTTAATCTACGCAAAATTCCCTGAATTTTATCTCAATGCTCGATTATTTGACTCTTTATTTTAAAATAACACTCTCTCTCTCTGGGGAAGTGCCTTTTGGGAGAAATCGGCTCTTAAGTTCTGATAATAACTTTTAAAAAATTTCAAATTATATTTCCAGAGCACACATATAATATTTATATTAGACAAGGTTATTAGCATATACAGAATGGATATATATTGAAAACACAACAAAATTTAGAAATGAATTATGTATATAATCTTTTCTTTTCAGCACAGTTTAAAAAGCAAATTCAAAATTTTTATAACAACAAAGTTGATTAAACAACAACAAAACAATTTAAATATTTGACAAAAATACAAATTGAATATTTCCTATATTCTAAACAAAAAAAAAACGCTAGACTTTTCAGACAGAACCATAGACAGTTTTTCCTGTACTGAAAAAGTCGTATTTAATTAATAATTATCTATAACACCAAAGCAGAAATTTATAAAAATGAATTTAATTTTTAATAATTCCCCTAATGACGTTATAATTGAAATGAAGTTAATATTTGCTAATTATTCCTTAAGTATATGATACCTTCACACTTTATTAGAAGTTCTTGTTGGTTTTGGAATTTGTTGTTTAATTTGGCTGATGCTGATATGATGTCTTCGGTCCAGATTCTGTAAACTGCAAGGTAGTTGAATGCTGGTCTCGAACTCTGCTAAGTTGCCTTGAAGTTCGAAATGAGTAGAAATTATTCTAAGTCCAATTAAGTAGAGTGACAGTTGTAGTTTCCTCTCAGCTCGGAGTCTGTTGCCAAAGATACGTCTTCCTCGCGTCGATTCCAAAACAAAAGTACCCGTCTTTCAACGGATAAATGATGGTCTCCCTTTCCGTGGGAATTCTCCCTCGTCCTGGAGCCAATTTTTCTCCCTTTTAAAGAGAAAAGTATTTTCTTCCTTTTACGTGTTTTCAGGCCCTTTTGGTCTGAAATATTCACACTATATATTTTACTAATCATAGTTTTTGACTAATGAATAGTTTTCTTCCGTTATTCCTTATTAAAACACCTTTTAAATAATAATTTATTGTATTTATTATTCAGTGTTATTTGTGATCCATGTTGGCATTGCAAAGTTCAGTCTCCGGATTCTCACTGAGGGTGCGCGCGCCGCTCTACAGGATTTTTCCTGAAAATTTCAACTATTGTCGTTTTTTCGTTTAACTCGCTATAACTTTCGAACGCCCGGTCCGATTTTCAAGTTCCTTTCGGATTCTTCTTCCTTTCCATCTTGTGGGTCTTGTGGAACTTGATTCGTCGTTCTAGTACTCTTCGTTCGCGAGTTATCGCCCTTTTCCCGAAATTCGGATTTTCTTCTTTTGAAATTTTGAGATAAGTCCTTTCTCAAAATTCTTTTGACGAAATTTTGTTCCCCTTCTACTATGACGAAAAAATCTGTTTGTACTTTTTACGTAGCTCGCTTGGTTCTCGAGTTATACGTCCTTGAAGTTCCAAAGTTTTATCGTCTAGTTTTTAGTTCATAAACCCCCCCCCCATTATGTATTATTATTTCTGCTTTGATGTTTTACACTTTTACTCACTAGACATATATAATTACTTTGTTATATACCCCCTTTAACTTTAAATTTAACCGCTTTTGGGCTTTAAAGTTTTACTTTTTGTAATTATTATATCTCCCTCATTTTAATTTCAAATTTGAATCTAAGTACATATTATTGTGCCCTATTGTGGTCTCTTCAATTGTACTTATTATTATTTTTTAACTAATCCCCCCTTCAACTCAAAAATTCCAAAAAACTCCCCAAGAATGACTTTCTAAGTCCATTCTCACCTGTTCATTATTATTATTTCATATTTTTTATTTATGATTATTGTTAGTTCCCCTCTTAGTTATGACTCTACGTGTTTTGAATTTTGAATCTAACTGTTTTCCAAATTTTAGGTTTTTGAGCCCCTATAAAAACTTGAATAACTTTTTTGTTTTAAATGATTCTAAATTTATTTGTTGATATTATTGATTGGTTGATTCTAGTGAACATTTATTTATATTAATAATTTATTATTTTAATAGAATAAGAAACGAGGCAAAGTAACATTTCACGTTCCAGCTTGTAGATTTTGCACCTGGCTGGCGTGACGTCATCGTCCCACCTCGCCTCCTCTCTACATGGTTTTATCGCGGGAATTTAAACTGCTTTAAATTGACTTGAAACTTTTGGCTTTCGGCAAACCGTTTCATTATGTCTATTATAATGTATGAAAAGTTTATGTTCCTACTTTTATTCAAAATACAGAGGAGTGTCCACAGCTGGTACATTTAATGTGTTAAATATGAGATTCTTCCGTTGTCTATTATCGGTTACCCACACAAAGTTATGAGGTTCCTCCGTCGACTACCAGGATGTAGCACAGGTCAACCCCCCAAAGTTATTATAATGTATGACAAGGTGACTCACACGGTTAGAACTACTTGCCGTGTAAAGAGCTATGGAGCCAATTTACATTGTTTCCTCCCAAAGTAGGGAGGGGAAAAAATTTCGTACTCCAAGGACTAAAATTCAATTTAAATTTCATCCACCACCCGAGAATGTCACGGAAATTGATTGGATAAAAAGAGGCTTTGAATTTTTGGTGGACAAGATGAAAAATGGAACAGCTGATTGTGATCTGTTGGGCTTTACGTTTACTAGTCTCAATTTTAAAACAAAGACGCCTGGATACGTTGTTTTTCGTAAAGCTTCAGACATCTCTGTCGATCTTTTATGGACAATTTTCGGCGGATTAATCCAAAGCAACGGTGAGGCGGAAACAAGCAGTGATAATTTCGAGGTTACGTGCACCAGAGTATCTCCACGAAATAAATAATGCAAGCCATAAACACACTCATTTACATAATGGATGTAAGGCAAGCCATTGCGGCAGAGCTCCACAAGCCCGCACGAAGAAATTTCAAAACACGTAGTGTGACGGTGAAAGGAGTTAATGACCTTTATCAAACCGATCTAGTGGAAATGATTCCATATGCTAAAGAAAACCCAGGCTACAAATATATACTAACAATGATAAATTGTCTGAAAAAATTTGCATTGCAGAACCATTGAAGACAAAGTCTGCTCTAGACGTATCTATAGCGTTAGAACCGATACTGAAAAATCATCCTATGAATTACTTTCAGACCGATCAGGGGAATGAGTTTTTCAATATGCACGTGAAGAGATTAATGAAAAAATACAATATAAATAACTACGCCACTTTTTAAGACAAGAAAGCGTCTATGGTGGAGCGCCTGAACCGTACTTTCAAAAATTTAATGTGGCGTGAATTTACGGCACGCGGTAGTTACGAGTGGTTGGAGCTGCTGAAAAACGTAGTAAAGACATACAATAACAATTGACATGAAATCCGCTCAAGTGTTGAAAAAGCACGAGAAAATGTTACTGGACAAAACAGCACGCAAGAGTACAAAAGCACTGGCTCGATTTAAAGTGGACGAGAAAGTTAGAATATCGAAATTTAAAAAGACTTTTGCTAAAGGATATCTACCCAACTGGACAAACGAAGTGTTTACCGTGTACGCTGTTGTACCGACCAATCCTGTAACATACATTCTACAAGACTCGAAAGGAGACATTCTGAAAGGAGGATTCTATGCCGAAGAATTAAGCAAGTCAAAGATCGGCAACGTATATCTAGTTGAAAAAGTACTACGCAAAAAGGGTAACAAAGTACTGGTGCGGTGGTTAGGGTTTGACAAGGAACACTATAGTTGGATTGATAAAACCAGCTTGTTGTTTAGGTTTTGTATTTAGTATAGATAGCACTGTTATTTTTAAACAGTATTCAGACAAACGTTGAGCAGCGTAATGCGTTTAAAAAACACAGCAGATAAACTACGTGTAAGAAACTTTGACGTTGTTGCAAGAGGCGGCTCAACAATGTACCGTCACAGTTCTTTATTACCATACACAGTTTGATCTATAGTGTGCGGCCCATCAAACAGTGGCAAGACTAATGTGCTATTTAATCTGCTCTTCAATCCAAATGGACTGAAATTTGCCAAATGTCTACGTATTTTCTAAATCACTCCAGCAGCCAAAGTACAAGTTTTTGGAAACTATACAAGGAAATGCCAAAGAAATTGGTTATTACACATTCACGGACAACGAAAATGTCATCTATCCTAGTGAAGCAGAGCCAATTTCGATAATAATTTTTGACAACATAGCTTGCGAGAAACACGACAATATACGTAACTATTTCACCATGGGACATCACAATAATATAGACTCCCTCTACTTAGGACAGACGTACAGCAGGATTCCCAAACAATTGATTCGAGACAATGCCAATCTCTTGGTCCTTTTCAAGCAGTACGATCTCAATTTACGACACATTTACAATGATCACGTAAACACTGATATGGTGTTTAGTGCTTTTAAAAATATTTGTGCAACCGCATGGAAAGATAAAAATGGATTCGTTGTAATAGATAAGGACAGTGAACCGGAGAATGGAAGATTTAGAATTGGTTTTGATCGAAATGTAACAGAATTTTAAGGCACAAAAGGCGTGATACTTGCAACAAACGTCATTCTGTCTGAGAAGAGAGACCATCTAAGGCTGGAGATAGCCAGATTGCGCAAGGCTATAAACAAAAAGTACAGGCAGTTGAGGTACGGAGAGGCCGAAGAGGAACGAATGTATACTAAGAAATACACACCAATAATTAAAGAGTTGCAGAAGAGTGGAGTGTTTTTGCCGAAACAAGAAATTAAATCCGAAGAAGAGTGGGATGGAAAGACGGAAAGAGCGGATGAGTGGAGCAGCGAGAGTGAGGGAGAGAAAAATGAAGTGAGGGGAGACTATGATATAGGAGGTCAATTGTTACGTAATGTAGCTACAGCACGCTCTGAAACCGATGCGGTCACCCTTAACCAATTAGAAACAAAGTGTTTAATGTTTGATGACAAGGTGAAATGATATGACGCAAGCTGGAGACCTATAGGTGGTTTAACTAAACCGAAGGACAATGATGATGCCATGACAAAAGAATATCTCGAATCGTTAATTCCAGTTAAACTTAATAGTGGGTATGGCTTTAAAAATTATCGGCTACAGGATATTGGTAATCCTCTAGAGGATGGCCATGGTTTAAACGTGAAATATGCTAGAATGTACTTTATTGGGAAAAACATGCACAATAAATTTGACGCTCAAAAAAGCTATATATGCAACGTAAAAACCCCAATACACACGGAAGACGCAGCCAACAAATACTATGTGGACAACAAAGTATTGCCGTTGAACAGGAACGGTTGGAATTGTGGAGGTAGAAAACTGACCAACGTAAAGGATAGCACTAGCAACTTTGATGCATTCAACAGGTTGAAGAATTGATGTCGTTGATTATAGATCGTGCTCTACTAAGAGATAAATCAAAAGACTCCTTTGATGCCTCTTCAAAACGTATTTGTAATATTGCCGACGGTGTTACGGATAGTGATGCAGTCACAATAGCCCAACTAGTACAGGCTATTAGAGCAACTGAAGCTGAAACATTAAAAGCCTGCAGTAAGGGAGTGAACACATTAGACAACAAATGGCGAAGGGAATTGATTGATTTTGCACATACGATTAAAAAGCAATATAGTAAAGGCGATACTCCTAAAGAAACATTTAGCCATTGGCGTATGATGTGGAGCGACGACGCTGAACAACCTCAACCATAAATACGTTGCACCCATGAGCATTGATTCAGTATAGAAATGGCAAAGGGGCGAACAACATCCAAAAGAGTCAAAAAGGGCAGTGGTCTCGTTTTTGGAATTTTAACGGTGGTGATAAGGTTTTAAACAAGGCTATAGATCTATTGCCTGTAGAATTCCATCTACCCTCTTACAACTATTGTGGTCCGGTCACAAAACTAGCCAAGAGGTTAGCTCGTGGTGATAAATGAGTCAATCCTTTAGACGAAGCGTGTAAAGAGCACGATATAGCGTACAGCAAATACAGTGATTCAGAGCATCATAGAGAAGCGGACAAAGTGTTAGCAGAACGGGCTTGGAGTCGGGTCAAATCGGGTAACACGTCTATGGGTGAACGGGCAGCAGCGTGGGATGTAACAAAGGCCATGAAAGCAAAAACCAAATTGGGAGGTGGAAAAAAGTCGAAACGTCCCTTGTTGGTTGGGGGTTTGTATCTCAAACCGTATAAAAAAGGAAGTGGTCTGTATCTCAAACCATATGCAAAAGGCACTAGCCTGTATGATCAAACCGTATCCAAAAGGTAGTGGTTTGTATTCAAAAGGCAGTGGTCTGATACCGTATCCAAAAGGCAGGGGACTAAAATTCAGAACCAAGAAGAAGAAGATCAGTAAAAAAAAACTTTGATTGATTCAGACTGTTAACAAATATCGAATTAGAGATATTTGAGCATACCATATTTCAGAGGTGTCGGGGGGATAATCTGCGCGTACAACCCTAACGAATCGGCCATTGTAAACCATTGTATTTCAGGAGAGGGTACCCACTGGGTGTGTGTAGCGCAGTGTAGAATACTAGTTTTGGAAATCTTAGACATCTAATCTAAGATATTTTGGTTCCACCACTATAATTACAAGCGACATCAAAGTGACACTTCAGTCGTCTGCGGACATTTGTGCTTAAAGTTTCTACTATCATGAGTATTGTTTTAAACGGAAATAGTTCTACCCTTTGGTGTGATATCTTTCCACCGATTGATCTATCCGATGTAGAGTGGGAAATCGGTCTCATTGATCTTGCTGTGTACAATTCCATTCCCAATATCAAAGAAGGAATTAATAATGAATTGTATCTCGGTAAAGATAAAAACGATAATTATGAAGTGACCGTTACTATACCGACAGGTTCGAACGAAATTGAGGATATTGAAAATATATCAAATCACAGCTTAAACCGGAGATTGCATTTTCACTCAAGCCGAACAATAACACACTTAAAGTGGAATTTAAGTGTTCAAAGACTATACATTTTAAAGACGGATCTATCGGAAAATTACTCGGTTTCAATAATGGGGATTTATCAGCCAACCGAAAACACAAATCTGAGCTGCCTGTCAATATTATAAGGGTGAATGTTATTAGAGTTGCGTGTAATATTGTGACCGGGTCATTTCAAAATGGAAAAGAGTCACACAATATACATGAGTTTTACCCACAAGTGGCTCCGAGGTACAAGATTGTCGAAATACCGACGACTAATATATTTACCCGTCAACATGAAAACCATTCGTAACATCACCGTAAGCCTTAGAGATCAGAACGAAGTACCTATAAATTTCAGAGAAGAATCAGTTTCCGTTCGATTGCATTTACGTAGAAATGGGTCTCGTATTTAATGGACAACGCTATAAGAACAGTATCAGTGTACATTCAAACTCCACAGAGTCAACAGCTAGAAATATTAGTTTTCTCTCAGCTTTGGGATTTAAAGTGAAAAATGGATCTACTGGCAATAGGTAGTGCAGCAGAATACAATGACGACATCAGTGGTCTTGAATATCATTCGCACAGACCTTATGCGTCGTCAACGTACGGTAATAACGATGAATTCGTATTCCCATAAATCAACAGGACGTGAACACAGCACTGTTTGGTAGTATATTGTATATAAAAGGAACACCGAGCGGTACAAAAGCGGACGGTGGAGCTGCAACAGTGAAATTGGTCAACAATGTTGTAGCCTTTCTATTTGACGATATTAGATACAAATTTGCCGGTAGCAAAGTGGACCGTACGAGAAATGTCGGAATTTCCGGTACCATTAAAAATCTATTGTTGTTGCGAGAGAGTGAAAAGAATAAATTCAGTAACGCAGGATGGTTGGGGGCCGGTGGGATGGCTACCGTTTCAAACTTTTCCTTCTCTGTACCATTGAAGCTGTTGATGGACTTTTTTGAAGACTACCAACGGATTTTAATGAACAAAAAACCGGAACTAGTGCTCTTATGTTCGGCCTCCGATTTGAACGCTGAATACAGTGATGATGCTGCAAACGTTAAACTGAACATAACTAGTATACACTGGAGAGTGCCTTATGTGACGTTTTCAGATTCACTCCAATTGAATCTTTTGAAAATGATTGAAAGAGACGAACCTATCCATCTTCCATTTCATAGTTGGGAATTGTTCGAGTATCCAATATTGCCGCAAACAAATCAGATTTCCTGGACAGTTAAAACCGCTAATCAGCTGGAAAAACCATGCTATGTTATTTTAGCCTTCCAAACAGATAGAAAAAATCAGATCAAAAAGGATGCCACTCTGTTTGACATGTGCGGCCTTTCAAATTTAAAACTCTATCCAAATTTACAGTATTTTCCTTACGATAATATTAACGGCGATATTTAAACAATGTACTAAATGTACCATAGATTCCAAGAATCGTACTATACGCACGAGTCCTTTCCCAGTCTAGATTTACAATCTTTTACAAACTCCCCTCTCTTCGTAATTGATTGTTCCAAACAGAACGATTCTATTAAATCAGGTCCTGTGGATGTAAGACTAGAAATAGAAACTTCTGCTAATATACCTGCAAACACTACAGCATATTGTCTGATTTTACACGATTCGCATATTGTGTACAATCTCCTTATGGGCACAGTGAAAAAGGTAGTGGAATAGATGCGCACGGACACACAATATAATATTATTGATACACTGGGATCTGATCAATCGCGGACAAGACACCATTTGCTACACATATCCAGGAGTTGTTCACGCTTTCCTGAGGCTCGTGCCTAAGGATAGGTTATCCGATTTAGATGACGTAATTGACGAGGATAATATCTATTCATTCGATTGTTATCTGATCGACCAAATGTTGAACAAAGCATTCATCGATGACGGTTTGCTCCACAACAAATGTAAGTTTCAAGTCGTCAATATCGAGACACGTCACTGCAGCGTTAAAGAGTCGGCTTTCTTTGGGTAACATCGGCTATTCTGCAGATTCGGTATACGTTTTAGTGGGTGCTGTAGGAGTGGTTTTTCGTTCCCGATATTGTGAAGCTTGTAAATATAATGAGATTGATGACGTGATATACTATCAATTCGATTTCGACGACGAACCATGATTACACGAGTTTCCGCTTGTACAAATCGATCCGGAATTTGACGACGATTTCACTAAAATTACTCGAACATTTCAACAAAAAATCTTATGTAGTGGTAGTGATAGTAGTGATAGAGCAGTGTGCTCACGGTTCAGTCGAGACCATGGATCCGAGCAAGATGGACGTGGAGCGAGCTCCTACTAAGTGACAGGTACCACCTAACGTTCTTTTGGGAATTCTGCTTTAATTCATTAATTTCTTAAACAGCGAGTGTACTAAATTCATAGCAACCGGTTTATTCCAGCATACAGGTTTCACTCTCGGACTTTTAGTACAGGGTGGTAGAAAATTTGTTTTCTTAATCATCATCTACTTGACGAATTATCGATTCATTTGAAATCTCTAACGGCCGCTCTCAGCAGCAAGACTACGTTAAAGTTCAACTTGAGTATCGGTGACGTAATAGTACGGAATACTTTCGGTAATCGTTACGTTCAATTGTACGACGGGCAGCATTGTATGACCTTGACCGCTGACGAATGGAGGCTACTCGAAGAGAGTATGCCGCTCGTGTTAAGACGTGTAGCTGAATTGTTTTATATCGAGAAGAGTTTCGCTCCTACATCATTGAGATCTTGGCCAGCAACGAGCTCGTATCTAGCACACTCCCCGAAGCGGACAAATTGTACGACGAAGTCAAGTTGTCGACATATAGGTGGGATCCAAGGTAACCGTCCAATCTAAAGTGTTCAACGTATGACTCACTCTGTATGTACTATATATATAGGATTCATATTTACTACAAAGATTCCGTGGATTATCACACTTTTTACAAACTGTACTGAAAACTGTTTGCTCCTCACAGTTCAAAATAAGGCTGATATTCCCCAAGAAATCTTTGCAATCACAGATGGGTCGATAGTGGTAGACAGTGAGGACATGATACATACCTTGTGGAAACCTTTTGCAATCATTTTCACAAGAGGATTGGAAATGGCACTAGACAATTCCATCTAGTTTAATTGCCTAAATAAACTGTATATTACCCCAACATAATAGTAACGTAGATAGTAAATGTGCACTAAAAAGTGCTAAAAGTTATTACGATTTACTTCTAGCCTAATTTGAGCCCTCTGGAGCAGTGTAAAAACCGGTAAGGCTGTGTGTGTTACCCAGGTCACTGGTGAGGAGTTAATTCTCTTGCAAACCTGTGTGACATAGGCTTGAAGTAAATTCGTACAAAAATCCAATAAATATATTTTTAAAAAATCAAAAAAAATTTGGGGGCCACAATTTTGTAATGGAGTGGTGGTCACAGGAAATAGCGATGGATTTGGGGCTATTTCCACAAAGGGTAAAGCCTTCTGTTTGCCCCGGCTTGTAATGTGAGCACGAGGAACAGCTTCACTATACCACGTGACGGTTCCAACACCGTGAAAACACAGAGGACAAGTCTATTTAGATTCAGTCATTAGTTAGAATCGTGTGTGAGAAGATGTGTTGGACCGATTGTATAAATTTAGAAAATGTATACGATCCCCGATACTCGACTTACACGGCACGGCTACAGACCTATTCAAATTCGGTATATCCCTTGTCAGTGAGTAAATTGGCCGAAGCAGGAATTTTTTGCACCGGTGTTTATGACCGTACATATTGTTTTACCTGTGGATTGGATCTTGGCGATTGGGAACCAAATAAAGACCCTATTGTCGAACATTACAAATGGATGTTGGATAGATGTAGATATATAAGAGCACTGAAATAAGTTCGTAGCACGTTTGTAGTAAATAACAGCAGCAGCCTGACCACTATATACGAGTGTAGGCTATGTAAAATTTGCTACCAATCGGATATAGAAGTCAGTATGTTGCCTTGTGACCATTTACTAGCCTGTACAGCTTGTTCACTCAAATTAAAGCATTGTGGTCTATGTAGAGAAAAGATAACTGCCACTGTACACGTATTTTTTACATAATGAAAAACTTTTAGGGTTAACACTCAACATAACCCAGAACGTTGACGCTGTTTGAGGGCTTTTCAAACTAATGCTGGGTTGTATTTTGTTGACAAACAGGTGTGGAGTAACCATTCCGCCCTAATGTTAAGGGTGGAATGTTTTTCTCATTGTTTAACATGTATATAAATATCATTGTATTTTTAAAACTGTAAACCTATGTGTTTTTGGAAATTGAATTTTGTATAAAATTGTACTTTCATGCTACCAGTATAGTTCTTGGATCTGACTAGATTGGTTTTTCTTCCTATCAAAAACTCCTAAACCTAGAGGTACAATCCGGGTGACTTGGTTGGTTCCAGTGACTTGGTTAGGTAAGCACCGGTGTAGGTACGGTTAATTTTGGGTATGTACTTTGATAGTTCATGTGGGCTGTGGTAAGCATAAGATTAGGCAAAAGTAGGAACATAAAATTTTCATAGACATAGGTTTAGGTTAAATATCTTTTGTTTAGGAGTAACACGATACATAAACACATGTGGGCTGTGGTAGCATAGGTGTAGGCTAGGTTAGGTTAGGTTAGGTTAGGCAAAAGTAGGAACATAAACTTTTCGCACATTATAATAGACATAGGGTTAGGTTAACTATCTTTGGTCATACGTGTCCAACCACGCCCTTCAACGCAAACATAACATTGTGCGCTCTGATGGGAGGTGGAGGGGGCGCTCTGGTTGTCCCTGGGCAGTGGTAGAGGGGGAAGCAGAGACAAGTCTGTACTTGCAAAAATTGCTGAAAGTGGATGCGGGCAAATCCACTAGATTATCAGTTGCTAACAGGTATTTCGGTTACTAATTGGATGTTTGGGTTGACAAATCGGTTGCTAAAAGTATATTTTGGTTGGTAAATCGGTTGCTAAAAGTATATTTTGGTTGGTAAAAATATATTTTGGTTGTTAAATAGTTTGCAAAAACATCGGCCATAATAAGACTAACAGACACATACACCTTAAACACGTGTAACACTTGGCACTGTGTCAAGGATTGAACAGGTACAAAACACATGTGGGATGTGGTAATCATTGGTTTAGGCAAAAGTAAGAATATAAACTTTCCATACAATAGACATTGGGATAGGTTAGGTTAACTATCTTTGGTCGTTTTAGGTGTAACACGTAGATGATACAAGTAGGCTGTGATGAGCATAGGTTTAGGCAAAAGTAGGAATATAAACTTTTCATACATTAGACATAGAGATAGGTTAGGTTAACTATCTTTGGTCGTTTTTGGTGTAACACGTATATGATACAAGTAGGCTGAGGTGAACACAGTATTAGGCAAAAGTAGGAATATAAACTTTTCATACAATAGACATAGAGATAGATTAGGTTAACTATCTTTGGTCGTTTTAGATGCAACACGTATATGATACAAGTGGGCTGTGGTGAGCATAGATTTGTCTGCGCATAGATTGATCAGTGCTACACCCTGGTAGCAAATGGAGGAACCTTATACACATTATATAAACATATAACACATTAAAAGTACCAGCTGTGGACACTACATATAAATATTGATTTGGTGTATACAACATAATCTCAGAGTAACCTTAACCTAGAGATACGACCCAAACCCTTGCCGTATGATGTACGTGAGTTTTTCGTGGTCGTGAAAAACTCGGTACGTCTTATGGTACGGGGTACGTGTCCAAACTTCTACAAAATGTACAGGCATATAATTCAATGTAAAACCTACAGTAGTGCGCTCTGGTGGAAGGTGGTGGGGGTCCTCTGGAGGCACTACTAGGCTAGTACACGATTGCTCAGTCGATAGTGTGTTTGCCTTCGGGTAACACGATCTGACGTCAATGTGTACATGTGACTTCAAGGCCCAATCACTCCCACTACACCTTCCACCACCATCTCCCACCATATCCCAACAGCCCAGCCACTCCCACAACTCCTCCCACCATCTCCCACCACACCTCCCAACATCTCCCACCACACCTCCCACCATCCCCACCATACCTCCCACCATCCACAACCATGCCCAACTACACCTCCCACCATACCCCACCATCCCAACCACTCCCCCATCACACCTCCCACCATACATAACCACACCCAACCACTCCTTCTCCCAGCCCCCACCACACCCCCACCATCCCCCACCATATCTCCATCATCATTAACCACGCCCAACTACTCCTCCCACCAGCCCCCACCTACCTCTTACCATCCCCACCCCAATCTGGGTCTCAAGTGTAGGGTACTCTACTCTTGCGTATTGCTTCTTTATTTATTTATAAATATAATAATATGACATACCGTTCACAATATGTTATGAGACAGCGTTTGAACAGTGAGGTTCTATCTTATCTTTATCTTGCTCCTGACTATCCTAGAGTTTAAAGTGCACGTTTGGCGTGTGTTCGCGATTGATTGTAGAACTTTATTTTCGCTTCTTGTGTTTATTATACTTTTTTACCCATTTTACAGGGTGTTCCCATGAAAAATGGAGAAGACGTTGTTGAAATTATAAAAAAGGTTGGCATCGCTGTAGACTTTGAAATAAGTGAAGGTATGATTGATGCATGCCATAGGTTAGGTAAAAGACCGGACCCAAATGGCCATCCTGGTATAATTGTTAAATTTGTAAGGACATGTCTACAAGACACATGGGACTCGGTACAGACACTCCTCTCTTCATAAATGAATCGTTGTCACCTGCGCGAAGGAGGCTGTTTGCTTTGGCACGAGAGGTGAAAAGGAACCACGGCTATAAGTTCTGCTGGGTACGAGGAGGCAGGGTATTTTTGAGAAGGACTGAAGGTTATCCAATAAAGCAAGTAATGAGCCAAGATGCTCTTCATTACCTGTAGGCTAAATACTGTTCCTAGTGTTAAGTTTTTTGCATTTTCTTTATTTATTTGTAGTATTTTGTATGGTGCCTTAACTTGTAGAAAAACAAGTTCTTATCTTAATTTATGTTAGATTTAGCAGAGAAAGTTTGTGTTGATCTTGTTGGCAATGGTTCTAAGCGTCTTGACATATTTCATCAAAATATTAGA
The DNA here is from genome assembly GCA_963513935.1 of Aphrophora alni. Taxonomy (NCBI): domain Eukaryota; kingdom Metazoa; phylum Arthropoda; class Insecta; order Hemiptera; family Aphrophoridae; genus Aphrophora; species Aphrophora alni. The sequence continues at coordinate 53,716,820 of OY740765.1, read as the reverse complement.
AGCATGCGTAAAAATTTTGACATTTTATTAACTGAGTTATCGGGGTGGGAAAATTGGCCACTTATTACAGTTTTGTCTGAGATTTGGATGAGTAAAACTGAGAGTGATTTTTATCAATTACCAAATTATAATCTGATGCTAAATTCTAATGAAACTATTAGAGCGGGGGGCGTGGCGGTTTATATACATTCACAAGTTGAATGTTTACAGAGTAGGCAACTAAACTTCACTACAGCAGTTGCACTATAAATTGTTTTTAGATTATCAAAAGAAACTTATTTCTTAATAAGTATTTATAGATTGCACTCGCTATCGATTGAGTCTTTTATTAAGGAATTAAGTGATTATTTTATACAAACTGAGGAAACTAAATCACCAAAAAATTTGATTGTGATTGGTGATGTTGGCATAAATATTAATATCTTAGAGGAATGTAAATCTTCAAATGTTTATAAAACATTAATGAGTAGTTTTGGCCTAGAATCGTTAATGAATCAGCCTACTCGAATTGTAGATGATTCAAAAACTTGTAATGATCATGTTTATGTTAGAGTTTTAAATAAGATTAGAATAAATGTGGAGGCACACATAATTAAATCACATGTTTCTGATCATTTCATGTCTTTGTTGACTTTGAGAGGAGGGGAGTTGACTTCGTCTAGTAAACAGATAATCTCTTATCGCATCAATTACGAGTGTTTAAATATTGCTCTTGATAGCGTAGATTGGACCGATGTCTATCAACAACTAAATGCGTGTCTTGCCTATTCTAAATTTATTGGAATATTATTAGACTTAATATCTAAAGCGACATATGTACGTTATAATACTAAGAAATTCTCAAAATTAAAACCATGGATAACTGTTGATATTTGTAAGCGCATTTAAAAAAAGATATTTAATATATAAAAAACTTAAAAAACGTCCTAATGATGACAGATTAAGGGAAATTTTTTAAAAATTTCATAATAAATTACACAATGATATACGTAAAATAAAAAGTAATTATTATCTTGGTCTTCTGGAAGACTGCAAGAGGGACTCCAAAATGACATGGAGTATTCTAAAACAAATAACTGGTCAAAGTGAGTCAAAGAATAATAAAATAAGTTTGATGGTGGATGGTAAATTGCAGGATAATGCAGAGTTAGTGGCTGATAAGTTTAACACATACTTTTTGTCTGTTGTAGATAATATATCTTGTGAACTAGATTATAAGAATGATTCATGTTATGATTCACCTGATCTTCAAGCTTGTTTTGGTGGCAGGTTTGAGTTTTCTTCCATGTTTTGGATTAAATTTCAGAAAGAGATATAGTTTGCGCGATTAACTGTTTACAAAGTAGAAAATCCACAGGCATTGATGGTGTTAGCTCTACTATGTTAAAATTACTTATCATAAATTTATCGATGTCTTGCTATACGTTTTTAATTTTAGTTTTAGTTCTGGCGTTTTCCCTGACCAACTCAAAGAAGCCGTAGTGATTCCTATTCAATAGAAAGGCCCTACTAATGTATGTAATAATTTTAGACCAATATCCCTTGTGTCCTCCTTTTCAAAATTAATCGAAAAAATAATGAAACGGAAATTAATGAGTTATTTACAAAATTAACTTTTTTAGTGTAACCAATATGGATTCAGAGAAGGTAGGAGTACAGAGGAAGCTCTTTCAAATTTAATGAGTTGTGTAAATGAAGGCATTAATTATGGTAAATGTGTGTGTTACCAGGCGACTTAAATTATCAAAAGTTGGAACCAACTGGTAACAATGTTTAATAAAAAAAAGACAAAGACAAATTATATAATTAACAAAGCCAAAATTTATTAAGTTTAAACGGATCAGATTTTACCATTTACAATTAGGTAAATACCAGCTTAAGATTACTTGACATCACCAAAAGCTTATCCATGAATAAGATTATAAATTGAATCTTCTATAAAAAAAGTTTACATGCCCTTAGTTAGTAAAAAAAAATTAACAATTAAACTTTGACATTTATCCCCCCTTTTTATACAAACTGTTATAAAAGAATTTAACAATAAAAAAAAGATTCTATAATCAAAATTAAAATTTTAGTTCAAAAGGTATATTAATTCTAACAATTTTTCATCATTAAATTACTTATAAAATATCATAATTTTGTTTATTAAATTTCTTACATTCTAAGTTGGCCAACTAATATATATATATATATTGTATACATATAAAAAAAGGAAATTTGTTTATAATATAAAGGAAATTTTTAAATAGTGAAATTTTTTTTTATACTGAAATTTTTAAATCATGAAATTTTTTAAAGATTGACGTCAATTTTGTTTTATTAATTTTGAAAATAACCCCTTTGGGGCTGTTAGGACCGAAAAGTTTGCATGCAGCTCCACCCAAAATATATTTTATATTATAAATAATTACACATTATTACACATAAACAGTAAAGGACATATTGTTAAACAGAGTTCAGTTCCAAAAATATATATATAAGAACAGGTTGACAATTAGAGTTAGTATTTTAGATGAAAATCATTTTTATGGTGCACTTAGCAACGTTTCAAGTTTTTTTGTTATAAACATGTCTCAAACAGTTAGGTAGAGTCTTTTAACAGGCATCCTATTTCGCTGCATAAACTTGCAAAATCCAGAATACAAAATCCAGCAAACTTGGACCAGCTTTTGCTGTTGGAAAGAAACACAGGTCTGATAGAGATTTATGCAATCTCATACATGTAATAGCACAAGTTTTCTCTTATTTAAAATGCTTTGTTATTTCATCAAAATCAAGAAAATTATTGGAATTACAGAAATCCAGAAGAGATTATAATTAAGTCCTTTTAGTTGTTAATACTAATAGTATATGAATATCTTGATTTCTGTTTGAAACAAAGACTTATAACAAGAGTTAGAAATTTTCTAAAGACAAAAGACTCTAGTTCAGAAAAACCTTTTTTGCTAGTTTTTGATATGATCAAACATTTAATATTTTGACTGCTTAAGATTTAATATGACTGCTCAATACTCAAAGTTTGACTGCTTAAAGTTTACATTTAGCTTCTGTAAATTATCTTTTAAAGAACGGAAATACTTTTATAAGTTATTAAGTTTCAGTAAAAATTTTGAATACTAAAAGAAAATACTAAACACATATTTCAATAAACAAAGCTTAACCCTGGATTTGGCACATGTTAATTTGTTTTTAAATTCTTCGTTTGTTTAAAAATTAATAAAATATATTAATATATAACAAAATCTAACTTATAAGACATCATTTTTCTCAGAAAGATGCATAGAATTTATCTATGTAATAAAAAAAAAAATTTTTTGAAACGGTTTTGGAGTAAGTATGTTACATGTCAAAAAAATCATGTTATCATTTTTCAGAAATACCTATATCACCCAAAATCAAAAGCTTACAACCTTTTTCTAAGATGTACAAAATTTTAGTGATATATTTGTGAATACATTTCGGAAAAAATATATCAAAATTTGTTACATTTTGAATATTTAAAAAATTGTTTTACAAAAAAAGAGGAATGGTCCAGCTTATTTTCAATAAATCACCAAAAATTGTAATATTTATGGAAAACCAACTTCTAAATATAATTATGTTCAGAAATGTGCATAGAATTTAGTAGTGTAATTTTAAAAAAATTTGAAAAATAATTTTGGAGTCAGTATTACAAAGAACAAAAAAAAACACGAAAATCAAAGGCCAAATTTCACTTCAAAGTCCAATTGAGCGTAGAAAATCTATTTTTACATTTTTTACGAGTATTACAAAAGTTTTCTAGTATAAATATGAATAACAATTGGTAAAAAAAAAAATCAAATTCTAATATTTTCAAAATAAAATAACCATTTACCTGTAATAAGTTATAAATGCAAGTCTTACGCACTAACGCCTTTGTAGTAATGTTTTGTACACCTAAATCAACATTCACTAGATTTGACTATAACAATAAGACACAATAGATTCTACAAAGAATAACACATATATAAACTTATATAATACACTTTTATAATCAATCAAAACACTCGATTTATCTCAACAAATATGTCAAAAATGAACACAAACGCGCGCCATATTGGTTTGGCTCGCAACGTACACTTTGAAACTCAGTTCTAAATCCTACACATGACTGACTAAAACTTGATGGTTTATATCATTGGAAAGGTCTGTATTTTGTCTATACAAAGAGATAAACATCTGTCAGGTAGGGGAGATATAAATCTATTTATAGACTAAAGAAGAAAGGATGTGGGTCACAGATTTATTAGCCGTCGAGTGATGGTATCTGCCGGGGAAAACGTAAATTTCCAATATTTATTGAATTTTGTCTAAATGTAGCAAGATAATCAAATTTCATAACTCTAAAAGCTTGAAATATGAGCTTTTCAATGGTGTATAATTCATGTTTCTAAGAATTCATTTACTAGGGTAAAGTGGACTTGAAGAAAACAACTATTTTTTTGCTCTAAAAATGTTTTTTTGTGTTGACCACAATCTAAAATGAAAACGATTTGTCTTTCTGACATGTGGCGAACTCTGTTGGATAGGTAAAGATTTGTACTAAGAACAGTATAATTGTCAAGGAAAATGGTTGATAAACGAATACCTTCACAAAGTGCTAAAGGAAGACTCCATTTTGTTTCCTTTGCCAACCGTCATGTTTCTGTCTAAAACACGCCAAACTTTACCAATTAATTAAATATTTTTATAGCGTTTTATGAACTTTTGATTACATGTATATGTATCTACGAAACGTCAGCTTTACAATGGTATAACGTTTATTTCGATAGGATGGTTTTAAGTAACCCTAGTGACGCGTTGCAAAATCAGAGTTTTTACAGTGGTCTGTCTGGTTCAGTTGCCGTCATCGACTCATTTTGAGTCGTATGCCACTGAATGAGTTAAAAATATGAACAAAATTTATTATATAGTAAAATCTGACAGACGTACCTGGTTGATATTGCAAGTTTAACCGGTCATATACGTATGTTAGAAGTAAAATGAAACTCACTGACACATTATCTCTACACTTCTAAAACACTGACATTCTTAGAAAAACACTTATTGCATCGTAACAATTTTTTTGAATGATTTATCAAATTATTATAATGAGAATTGTAGAGCTTTTTGCAAATGAAGGCCGATTAGATTTTGGAACGACTACATGTTCTACTAGGTTGAAGTGAAGTGAATATTGGTATTTTAGACTGGACGTTATCCGGTGATAGAAAAGGAGAGAGATATGTCATGCGATGGTTTACAGTGCCGGCCGCTGTACTGCGCTACCTATCAGAGGCAGGTAGATAGGCAAGGCGGGGGTAGGAGGTTGATAATTTAGTGCAGATTATTAAATTAATTTGTATGTAACGCTACATGTGAGTGGGCTTTCCTTAGACAATAAAAAAGCTTTTGATACTGTTGATCATTTGATATTGATTCAAAAACTTTCAAATTGTGGCATTAGAGGAGTTGTGTTAAGTTGGTTTCAAAGCTATCTTGCTGGAAGGAAACAATGAGTTAGGATAAATGGTGTTATTAGTAAAATGGGTCAAATCAAGTATGGCGTACCCCAAAGGTCTGTTTTGGGCCCTATAATGTTTCTTATATATATTAATGACCTTTGTAATGCGCGACTAAATGTCAGCTTAACATTATTTGCAGATGATACTGTTCTATGTTATGCTGAATGTACAATGTAGTAATGTTAAACATGCCATGAATAATGACTTAAGAGCCATTAGGTGGTGGTTTTTGAAAAATCGTTTTGTCCTGAGTGTGGAAAAAACGAACTATGTTAATTTTATATTAAAGAGAAGATATGACTTCTCAGAGGATATAATATATCCTTGCTCAAATTGTACGTGTGAAGGAATTTTATGCAAAAATATGTGTCCAGTTTTCAAAGCAAGTAACTGCATAAAATATTTGGGTGTATTCCTCGACAATGAATTAAATTGGAAAGTCCATTTGGCTAAGTTAAAATCTAAGTTGGGTAGTATATGAAGAGTGTTTTATTTTCTTAGAAATATGTGTCCTCCGGATGTTAAGCGTATGATTTATTTTTCTTTAGTACAGAGTAGGATAGAGTATGGTTTGCATAGTTGGGGAAGGACTTACATTTGTAATCTAATAAATATAATTGATATTCAGAAAAAGTTTGTCCGGATGATCCTAAACAAAAGTAGGTTGGAAAATTCAAAGACATTATTCCTTTCTTTACGAATATTACCTTTAAGATACTTGTACATTTACAAAGTACTTAAGTTATTTTTTATAAAAAGTGGAAACAGACAACTTTCTGATAGGTCTGATGGGAGGAGGGTACGGTTAAGAAGTGCAGAAAATTTTGCAGTGTCAAAACCTTTTAAAACTTACTTTAAGAAGACTTTTTGTTTCCTGGGGCCAAAATTATTTAATGTTCTGCCTGGCCACATCAAAAGTGGAAATTCAATTTAATTTTTTTTTTTGCGAAAATTGAAAAGTTGGCTCTTTGAACAGGAGGAGGTTGAACACTTGTTTAATGTATGTAGGTAATAGTTATTGAATAGTATAGTGACTGTTACGTAATAGAGTTTAGATAAATCGACAATTCTCAAATTCTAAATTGGGTTAAATGCCACAGCAACTTTCACTCTGTACCTGTACACATTTTGGTCATTCTCTTTATATCTCTGCTTGGAGTCAGATGCATTGTCTGCTCCCTCAGCCTTTTCTCATGGACTTAAGTTCCGGCTACCTCATATTCATTTACCTTTTACCTCAAATACTTTTATATTTCTCTTTTTAAACATTTTATATCTTGTAAAGTGTCAAGTGCGGTCGGTGTGAAGTGATTGCAAGAAGAAGTACTGGCCAGTTACTACACATCAGAAGTGGAACCTTTCGTTGACACAATATAAGGACAACCTCAAAGAAGGTAAACTCAATGACTATGGTCCTCCTGTACTCAAACTAGTAAGTAATAAATTCATACATTAACACTCAAAAAATTACCGAACATTTTTTGGTCCTCCGGGCTGGATCTAGTTATTCATTAACTAGATGTAAGATAAAAAACCAGTCTATCAGTTCGTTTAATACCGTTATATTTTATTTTATTTTTGTTCTAAACTCTGTTCAAATTGCTTACTATCAACTTTCACTTTAGATTTGTATTCTCTAACTTTCACCACGCTACAGTACAAACAGTTAAAGTTCACTTTCATTTTCTATTTTGAGAATTGTCGATTAGTATTATTTTAGTTTAATATTGATCTCCAATAATATTAAACTTGTAATAGAAATAATATTGTAAATTTAATACTTTCACTTAGTGTGTACACAAAATCTGGCTTATAAATATTTTGACCTTTGTATTGTACTACCTGCTCATATGTTATCTTAATAGACTATACTTATTTTAGTTACTCAGAAACTAGTTCACAAAAAGAGAAAGTTTAAAAAGTATTGAAATTAAATAATATTATTGACTTACCTCATGGGTTTATCATAAAAGGTTCTATTTAGCTTTTCATTATAAATAATTTATGTCTAATTCAGTCAGTTTTGCTTATTTTGACTTTCTATTGTACTTTATAGACTACACCATATTTCTTAAGTTGAGAGCCTAGTTTAGAATAAACCTCTTATTGTGTTTAAAAAGATAAGTTTTTTTTTTTTCAAAGGTGGTTAGCTGGTTTTCAAGATAAATAAATTAATCTAGTGTCTTTCTGTAAATTAACTTTGTAAAATGGCAAAATCACTTGCAGTTGTGAAAGCAAGAATGGAGAACGCATTCTCACAGATTCAAATGATTTTTGATCTTACAAAGAAAACTTCTGACAAGGATATTCTTCAAAAATTTCTTGTGCGCGCAAAATCTGTCAGTAAGATTCGCCAAGAATTTTCTGATGCTTTAGACATTTACCTGGAGCTTAAATTGGCTAGTGATCCTGAATTTGAACCTAATTACGCATCTCTTAATAGTGCAGATGAGTTAGTGGATTATATTAATTCTACCCTAACCTCATTTCAAAGCAAAATGCAATCCAAGAGTAATAGTGAACCTGCCCCTGTACAAAAGTCAGTGGTTCGCTTACCTAAGCTTGAATTAAGACGTTTTAGTGGTGACTCCCTAGAATGGGTATGTTTCATCAATTTATTTGAATCGAGTATTAATAAAGACTCTTCTTTTTCGCACAGTACGAAGTTTCAATACTTATTAAGCGTTCTCTCTTGTGATGGTTTAAATTTGATCAAATCTCTACCTATTTCCGACTCTAATTACACAGTGGCTTACGACCTCCTGAAAGAGCATTACCACTCTCCAAGGAGACTCGTTACTCTTCACCTAAATCAAGTTTTGGACTTACCCTCTGTAAATCATTCTCCAAAACAAATGAGAAAATTTGTCAACTCGTGCAATGAAAACATTCAAGCTCTCAAAGGGTTAAAACTGGACATCACCCAAAATAACCCACTTCTGTCAGCTATGGTTCCTAGAAATATGGACAACGACCTCAGAAAAAGGTTCGAACAATTGGGTTCCTCCAATCTCACCGTTGAAGGTGAGGATGGCCCTGTCTTACCTGACATCGCAGACATAATAAAATTCCTTAATCAAGATTGTAACGAAATTGAAAACGCTAGTTTGCATTCTGCACCTTTCTTAAAACCAACATCTGCAGAGTCAAGCCATGACTATATGTCAAAAAACCAATGTTCTAAATTCAAAAAGGGTCTTATTGGAAATCACAAGATCTCTCTAATGACCCCCCAACACTGATGAAAATAAACGCAGTAATTCAAACCCTCTCCCATGTTTTGTTTGTCACAAAACTGATCACAAGGTGTATACTTGCCCCATCTTCAAGAGTAAGGATCCCAAATCCCGTTTTCAAATTGTTAAAGAAAATAAACGGTGCTCTTCATGTTTGGGCAACCATAACCTCAATGACTGTAGGTCAACATCAAGTTGTTTTAATTGCCACATCAGGCACCATTTATTACTTCATTTTGAAGAAAACCGTACGCCTATAGCTCAAACTTCATCTCATGAAACTGTTCAAACTTCACAGGAAACTTCACCTGCAGTTACTTTAACCAGTCAAGATAAAGGCCGTTTTACTCAGAGCTCCACAACAGTCTTAATAGGCACTCTGCTTGTGAAACTCACCTCTGCCAGAGGAATTACACAGGTATTCCGTGCTCTCGTTGACTCTGGCAGTCAGTCCTGTTTTCTTACTGAGCGAGCAGCTCAGTTGTTATGTGCACCCCGCAACAAATGTTCTCAGGTCATTGCTGGACTTTCTCAAGCTGTAACCCGCTCTAAGGGACAAACATATCTCAACATTGAAAACTCTAAATGGAAAAACGATCTCAAAGAATCAAGACTTTCTCATTCCTGACAAAATCTGTGTAGACTTGCCTCGTGTTTCCATTGCGCCTGATGTCTTTAATAAAGTCCCACCATACATTTTGGCTGATCCTACATTCCTCCTGCCAGGAAGCATTGACATTCTCCTGGGTGCCTCTTTATTCCCACTAATATTTACACAGGTAGCCCACCACCTCGGCCCTGGCCTACCAAGTGTGATAGGATCGCACTTTGGATATTCAGTCATGGGTGAAGCGCCTTGCGCACCTAATACTGGTTCTACTGTCACCTCTCAGATGTCAGCAACGCTCTTATCTGTTGATGACATCGACTTACACAACTCGTTGCAAATATTCTGGCAGCAAGAAGAGCCCCCTATGATAACAAAACAGTCTGAAGAAGACAGGCTATGTGAAGTACATTTCTTAACCACTCATTCTCGGGACCAATCTGGCCGTTATTGTGTCCAACTACCATTCGAGAAAGAACACTCCGTTCTGGGCCACTCGAGGTTAACAGCTGAACAGAGACTTCATTCTTTAGAGAATAGGTTCAAGGTGCAACCTGAATTTAAAGCGCTCTACTCAGATTTTATGTCTGAATATTTCATTACAGGTCATATGGAAGTCGCTAACAATACTAAGCTAACTGATCCTCACTACTTTCTCCCTCACCACGGGGTATTAAAGGAATCCAGTAGTACTACTTGTTTGCGCACTGTGTTCGATGCCAGTTCTAAAACTTCTAATGGCTTCTCCCTCAATAATATTCTTCTCACCGGAAGAAGGAAGCAGACTAACATTTGCGATTTGTTGCTCATCTTTCGGACTTATAATGTTGTGTTTTCTTGTGACATTCGTCAAATGTATCGACAGATACGAATGCACCCTGAAGACCAGTGCTATCAACTGATTCTTTTGCGTGATAGTCCTGATCAACCTCTTTCAACTTTCAAACTCACCACAGTGACTTATGGAGTGAATTGTTCTCCATACCTCGCCATTCGGACTTTACATCAGCTCGCAATAGATGAAGGTGATTCCTACCCTGCAGCTGCAGAGATTCTACATAATCAAACCTTCGTAGATGATATCATCGCAGGTGGAGACACCGAAGATGAAGCGATGAACTTCCGACCAGCTTACTTCACTTCTGAGTCACGGAGGCTTTGAGTTACATAAGTGGACTTCGAACTCCATGCAACTCCTACGTAGACTCCCAGATGGTCATCTAGAAACTCCCGTATTTCTCCAAGAATCTCTCCAACCTCATTACACCATACTAGATCTACATTGGTCTCCTTCGACAGTCTCTTTCACTTATAACTTGAGACTACCTCTCAATTCTACTACTAAGCGTGAGGTACTTAGTGTGATAGCCCAGATCTATGACCCCTGCGGTTTCTTGTATCTCATTGTCATGTGGGCAAAACGCTTCATGCAACTCTTATGGACCAAAGGACTAGCCTGGGACCAACCTCTTCCTTTTGAGCTACTTGAAATGTGGCAAACCTTTATAGGTACCTCAGAGAGTCTATGAGATATCACTATTCCTCGTGCTCTAAAAATCTCTCATTCACATTCCATAGAACTACATGGCTTCTCAGATGCTTCTGAGAATGGATATGCAGATGTCTTATTCTTAAGATGCCAGCTCAACGACGGATCTGTGTCAGTAAGGCAGTTGTTGTCCAAAACTCGAGTGGCTCCTTTGAAGAAACTCACTATTCTGCGCTTAGAACTGAACGCAGCTCACTTACTCGCCCAATTATTGGCGTTTGCCATTTCAATCTTCCACGAGTAAATAACTTCCTCTGTTACCCTCTTGTATAATTCCACCGTCACTCTTACCTGGTTAAACACACCTCCTCATCGTCTCAAGACATATGTCGCAAACAGAGTCGCTCAGGTACAGGAGCAAGTACCCTCTAGTTGCTAGCAACATATCGCTAGTGAATACAATCCCGCTGACTGTGCATCACGTGGAATACTTCCCTCTGAATTAATCAACCATGGTGGTCTGGCCCTCCATGGCTGCAACAGCATAGAGAGACTTGGCCTGTATCTCATTTCGTCGCAGCAGACCTCAATGGAACCGGAGAAAGCAAGCCTTTGTTGCCTAACATTTTATTATCTGTTGCTCCTCAAGAATGGGATCTGCTCACAAAATTCTCCCACTTCAGCAAACTACAACGTGTGATTGCCTACATTTTACGATACATCCACAACCTTCAACAACGTGGAAAATGGAATGTGCCCACAGATAATCTGCGCATCGGAGACTTAGTGTTGGTGCATCAAGCCTCACCTCCGCTCTCATAACCATTGGCCAGAATCATAAATGTGTCCCTGGTAATGATAAGGTAGTGCGCGTTGTTCACCTCAAGACTCAACAGGGAACCTTCACTCGTTCAGCTCACAAGGTTTTCCCGTTACCCTTTAATTTAGAGTAAACTCAGGCTGATATTCACACTAGAAATATTAAGTTACTTTTCTTATGAACAGTTAAATTTTATGTTACTTTTTTTATGAACAGATTTGTTTATTTTGAATCCTCAGGAGGATTCAAGGCCCCCTGTATGTTAGGTAATAGTGTTTAGATAAATCGACAATTCTCAAATTCTAAATTGGGTTAAATGCCACAGCAACTTTCACTCTGTACCTGTACACATTTTGGTCATTCTCTTTATATCTCTGCTTGGAGTCAGATGCATTGTCTGCTCCCTCAGCCTTTTCTCATGGACTTAAGTTCCGGCTACCTCATATTCGTTTACCTTTTACCTCAAATACTTTTATATTTCTCTTTTTAAACATTTTATATCTTGTAAAGTGTCAAGTGCAGTCGGTGTGAAGTGATTGCAAGAAGAAGTACTGGCCAGTTACTACACATCAGAAGTGGAACCTTTCGTTGGCACAATATAAGGACAACCTCAAAGAAGGTAAACTCAATGACTCTGGTCCTCCGATACTCAAACTAGTAAGTAATAAATTCATACATTAACACTCAAAAAATTACCGAACAGTGACCCTTATGTATTATTGCTTTTACAGATGTTTTAGAATATGTGCCAATTTTATTATGATTTGGATATTTACTTTTTTTCTTTCATTATAAGTAAAAACATGTGAAATTGTTAATATTTGTGTAGAATGCTCACCAATATTTTTGGGGAAAGTGTAAAGAAAACTCCTTGTAAATAAAATTATTGTTTTAGGAGCTATATTTTTTTAGGTTGATTTTGTCTTACTGCTGTCATATTCTATTTCGAAAAATGTACGAGTGGCTATCCCCAAAGTGGGCTATGTCTTTAGGGGAGCCGAGTGTTTTTTTCTTTTTTTCTTTGTTTTTTTTTCTCTTCCAGAGAAATGAATTGGTTTTTTTCTCTGAACTATATTATATTTTCTATTTAAGCAAATGGTTTTTATACTTTTAGTTAAATTAAAAAAAAAAAAAAACATTCATTTTTTAATATGTTTATAGGCCTAATGTTACTCATTTAACCTTAGGAATTGTTTAAAAAATCTCTTGTATGTATTTAACTGTATACTATTTAAAGAGAAAAATTTATACGTAACATGTAAATAAGTGTTATTTCAAAAATATTTTGTGTGAAAATTATTGTTATTTTTATTGAAGACAATTTATATAGGATATGTCTCAAAAATTGATTTAGTATGGACTAAAATTCGGGTATTTTGAATATGTGGTTAACGTGTAATAGGAAAAAAAAAAAAAAAAACACATTACTTTAGCCACTGTCATTAAATTTTTGTATCATATTACAAAAGTGTATTATATTTCTTAGTATGTTAATTTATTTGCGCTTTTGGTATGGATAATTGTGAAAGTTCATGTCTCATTGATAGGTTTTTAATAAATAGATTTTATTTTATTTATTTTTTTTAAGCTCAAGGAAATTCCTAAATATTTATATTTACTACAACAGTGTTCAGTAGCGTTTTAAAATCCACCCCGATTTTTATTTATTAGAAAAAATTTATACCCAAATTTTTTTTTTTTAAATAAATTTCTTGTGTATACAAATTTACAAAAGTGTTTTAATTAAAGGTACTAGTTGTGATGCAATAAAAATGAGACATATCGATTCATTTCATTTTTACAATTCAAAATTATCTGTAAACAAAGTTTAATTTATAAACTGTATCAACTTTATAAATTGTAATTATATTTCTGTAAATATTGTTACTGTAAGTAAAAAAAAAAACAAAGAAATTAAGATAATAATAAAAAAAAATAAAATTAAAAAAATAGTTAATATTCTTATTTTTAATGTTGCACTATGACCATTTAGGCTATTCCGCCATTAACAAATGGTTGTTGTGTAGTTCCCGTTGTCATTATTTAATAATACATAAATTAATGAACATACAACTCATAACACTTAACACAAACTCTGTATATATTTTATTTTTATTTTCTTCGTGAAGTAGGGCAACTGTCACTCCTGTCTACCTGTATTGGTAGTAGGAGGTGGGGGTTCTTATTCATATTGGTTATTATTAGTATTAAATGTTCTGTAAATTTAGATTCAACTTTTGCGGGGTTAGCAGACTGTGAAGTTGTTGGTATGTGCTCTCTAAATCGTTTTTTGAACGATGTATCTGTTATACCTATATTTTATTTCATACAATCAGAGCATAATAATTCATAAATCCCTGTGCTTTCGAATTCATCATCATGATTTTTTGTTATATTTAAGGAGGTACACAGTTTATTTTTTAGTTTTAGATGCAGTGGTGTAGCCCTGTTTTTTAAATATGTTCCCTATAAAATGTTCTAAATCTTTGTTAAAATCTAGCACAACATATTTTTCTTTTTCTTTGTTTCTCTTGGTTTTATTTTGTTGATTGTTTTTCTGTTTTTTATACAATCTGTCAACTGTTAGGATTAAGTATTTATATATTATGTAAATTCAGTAGTATGTAAAAATTATGATTGTATGTATTTATTGTAAAGTATTATGTATGCATGTGTTGCATATATTAAATGTATTGTAATCAAATAAAGAATAGAATAAGTATAATAAATATAATAAGTGTATTAAAATAAGGTGAAGCATATGAAAACTAGAATGAGCCAGCTCTTGTGAAATAATTCAAATGGTGTTGAAATGATGGCCTTGCGAGTACGATGACCAACACACATTACACAAGTGCATATAAGCCCTTAACGAAGTATAGACGTGGCCAGGCTTAGTGAAATATATCGCTGAGGGAGCGAGATTTAATCAGCAGACAGAGAGAGCCTGCCGAATATCCAAGAGTCTCCATATGAAAAAGGGTGAGCACACATTTATCTATACAGTGATCTGGTAATCGCCTCAAAAGTAGAGTAGATTTATAATAGAACATTATTTGGAATCATTCTGGGTTCATATGTCGAAATAGATGTATTTTGATTTCAATGTATTTAAATAAACACTTAAGTTGATAAGATAGGTCGATATTTGATATTAGCATAATAAGAGAGTCAATCTAAATGATAAAGATATTTATAGTAGATAAATAATATAATAAATATTGAAAACAAAACTGAACCACTGATGGTTATTTTACTATTTTAATAGTAACCCAGGCCTAATAAAGATAAATTCTTAACAAATGGTGCCTAATTTTAGTTTTTACTAAAAATTTATAACTATATAAACGAGAAATATATATATATATTTTACTATTTTGTAAATTGGTGAAGGAATTAATACTATAAAATTAATTGCTCTTTTGCTGATTTTAAAACTTTGGTGCCGAGTTTTGTTAAAAAAATTTCTGAGGTGCGTCTAACAGTATTTTGTGAAAAAAAAAAAATAATAATAATAAAAACGTGCCTTACATTTAATTAATTGTATACTCTCTTAATGACAAATGTTTTTAAAGCTTATGTATTCTAGTAAATTCATTGTAATCTAGTAATTCATTTAAGTGCATAACTTTTTTTTTTTATACTAACTGATGGCCTTTTGTTATTTCTGTAAGGATAATTTGTTGGTTTTAATTTTCATTTAAATTTTCTTGTAATAAGTGTTAATTTAAGGAGAATTTTTATGTACATAATGTATGTTTCATACATGTAACCAAGGCATTTTGAGTGATTAAATATTGTACATTACAGCAACATTTTTCTCTTTAACAAAGCTGTCATTCAACATTAACAATTTTAAAACAAGGCTCTTTGCCAAAATTTTTTAATATTACGCAAAATAAGTTACATTTTTATAACTTTGCCACAAATTTAAACAATATATATTGTGACTACAAATTGAATCATTCAACACAGCAGACTATATTGAGTTGTAAATTACACAGTGTAGGTATAATTACTTTAACTCAATCTTAATGATTATACACTATGGGAAGTGTTTAGCTTAATTAATCTCCCACTATGAATATATTGTATTTTGTTTGTATAAGATTGATAAGTTCGATTACAACACTGAATATATATAAATAGTTTTAATCTTATCATGACAGACAAAAATAGGTGAAATAAATATATTTAACAAGGCAAACATTTATTTAGCATAACTTATAAATTACACAATAGGGGTTGACAACGTCAGCATTCGTTTGTTGTACCAAGACAAGTCTATTGCATTTCATGCTGAGGAAGTTAAAAACACAGGCATTAAACTTCTATCAAGGCATCAAAATTGCCACCATCTTTCCTCGAACAAAAACAACTTTCACAGGACAATAAATACTGTGTTCAAGTTTGTACTGGTATTGGCTAACCGAGTTACCAAAACTGATACAGACAAAAGTCAGGTAATGAGATAAACTTTTTCCTAGTTAGGCAAAAATTTTCCTATTAGGCTTTTATATTTCAGCTCTTTTGCTCAAAAATATATACAAATTCCATACATCAAATTCATGAATTTATCTATAACAGATATCAAAAACCTCAATAAAGCCAAACAACAGCTGTTTGGTAAGACCTAAGTGGGACATTCCTCAACAAGCAGATCTTGGATTTATATGATCACCTATATGTCTGTGGAAACTTCAAACCGATTCAAGTATGAACCAAGAAGATATAGCGCAAAAATAAGCAAATTAGACTACCAATTTTAATGAAAAGAGTTCAAAACACTTAAGGTTTGGTGACAAAAATATATACGATATTGTAGAAGGAAAAGGAAAGCCGAAACTAAATCAGTCCCCCACATTAGAGGTTCTTTCTATAACACAGGAAATAAAAATGGTGGAAAGAATACCATTTTACAATCACGGAAAATTTAGTGGGAAACCCGGGGAGACATTTTGAGGCATCTGATAAGCTTTGACATAGCAGCTGAAACTAATGGATGGGATGACAACAGAAAAGTGATATTTTTTCATGTATATGCGAGAAGCGGTGGCAGATTGTTACGAAACATTACAACTGACACGAGGTCACTTAACATGGCCAAAAATACAAAAGATCTTCTTAACAGAATATGTACCGATGCATCAACAAGAAATACTTTTGATGCAGTTAAACAATAGAGTTCAGTTATCGAGGGAATATATAGGAACATATTGCACTGAAAAAGAATTGCTATGTGTATAGTTAGGGGTTAGATGCGAGAATGAGCAAACAGAAGATATGCAATTACAATCTAAAAGGACTCAATACGGCATTACTGCAACAAATTTCAATGCTGAATAATTCCACACTTAAAAAATTAAACCTCAACATTGAAATGGCTGAAAAAGCCACTTACTTCCTTCGTGAATGATTAGGTTTAAACACAGGGATACCCACAACAGCTTACAATACCCTTACTGACAGCAAATTAGACACCTTTTTGTACAAAATGGAGGACCTCATGATACAAGGATGTAGGCCCATTAACAATAGTTGGCAACAAGGCTATGGGGGGTGAGATAGGCAAGTTAACGACTATGAAAGGCGAGGATAAGCGGGCAACTGGCACAATAGATACGTGACGGAACAAATACGCACTATTTTACAAATTCCAATCCAAATTCTCAAACAAGACAAATGAGCCGTTATGAAAAGAATTTAGAATGGACAACACCATATTGGGGCCCAAATGTTATCCTTGCGTCAACGTGGCCAATTTGCCAAATACTGCAAAAGAGGATATCCAGAAAACTAATAAGGTCAAGACACGATAACCCATTTTAGTGGCCCAACATAAATCGGTATTTCAATATAAATTTCAAAATAAATAAATAAATAAACTACACAAGTATGTCCAACATAAACTAGAGCAGCAACGAGATCTCCAATTTATAAAGAAGTATTTCAACACTTGTGCAGACCACATTTCAAATAAAAAACACACTATTTCAACATAGAGACAAATGCGTTGATGTCACAATGACATGCGATAACCACACAAACACTCCTCGGAAAAATGATAATAACAAAAACTAATAATAATATTTCATAAAAAAAACAGTATACAATATTAATTCCAATTTAAATCTCACTATTCCTGCAGAAATTGGAAAATATGAGATATCGGTCTTAATAGATACAGGATGCAATGTATAATGCCTAAACAATAAATATGAGCAATTAACAACAAAACTAGACAATGACAACATATGGTTAACCTCTGCCAATGTTCTGTCAATGCAGGTCACGGGAGAGGCAGTATTGACATTTAACATGTAGGGAGTGCAATACATACAACATGTATATTAAGTGAAGAATTTAACATGCGATTTCTTGGTAGGGGACGATTTTCTGTTAGATAACAAAGAAACAATCAATTACAATGACAAATCTGTAACAATAGGAAAAAATAAAATAAACCTATTCAAAAACAAATTGGGACAAACACCCATGCAAAAAACTGACTCTAAGAAATAAAAAATATATATACACTCAACAAGGACATAGAAATACCACCCCATGGCAGTCAAAATGTGCCAATACAAAATCAAAATTCATACTCAACAGAATAAAAAACAAACGACACTACTTACGGCTTTCACATAAACGAAAACCTACTTTCGCAAGAAGGCATACATTTATTTGCTAACACCGACCACATTACCCATATCTCTGAAACTGATAAACATCACATCCAAGACAAAACTTACATTAAGCAAAACACAATTATGGGGGATAACTTTACGCACACAAAACAAAGGAACAAAAACAATATCATAAAAATTTACAACTAAAGAATTCAATGACATCAGCACTAAAGAAAGAAAACGAATTAACCATTTTAACCTAACGGGGGATGATTAACGCAACACACAATTAACGCCCTAGACAGCAACAATATTCACATAAATATGGGATTATCCATATAGGAATATGGACTTGCTAAAGCCCTAATAACAAAATATATACATCTCTTTTGCACGTGGACCACATTACCTACAAGTAGTGAATATGCCAGCATATGCAATATACATGAAGTCCGACAAACCAATGACAGTAGCCCCATATCTACTCAATAACACGGAACAAATAGAATTAGACAGACAGGTAGTCCAATTAAAAGAGGCAGGAGTCAGTGAAGACTCCCAAAGCACCTTCACAACCCCAGCATTTCTAGTACAAAAACCAAGCGACCAGTAAGGATGGTGGTCGACTACCAAAAATTAAACGAAAACATGGAAGCAGGCAAATTTCCTTTATCCAGGGTCGACACACTAGGCACGGCAAACTATTTTTCCTCCATGGATATAAATCAAGCCTTTTTTCAACAACCAATCCTTCTGGAACACAGGAAGTATTTAAATATACTAGGCTGCCCATGGGAATGTTTAATTCTGCAAACTCTTTCCATTATAGCATTAATTGAATGCTTTTGGGACTACTGTATCAAGGCATGATAGTATACTTGGATGATCTAGTGGCATACAGCAATATATTATTACGGACAAATTTACAAATTTAGAAAAGTTTTTAAACGGTTTGATGCAGGAAAATTAAAATTTAAAAAATCAAAGTGCCATTTTTAAATCAAAACAGACGTGCTAGGACACATTATCTCACAACATGGAATACGACCCCTAGATAAGAATTTGAAAACCATCACAGGCTTCCCCACTACTTTAAGAACAAAGATATATGCAGCTATCTAGAGGCGGCGTCATACTATAAAAAAATTATCCATAAATTTAGCGACATCGCCAAACAATTAATGGAATTAAGGAAAAAAGAAAATTCCAATTAAAAAAATTCCAATTGTCTCAACAACAGGAGATTGCTTTTTGATAGCTAAAACAAGCTTTGACAACACCATCAGTTCTTGCCAATTTTCATGAAGACAGAGAGATAATTATATCCTGTGATGCCAGTTGAGGCGGAATAGTGGGCGTCATGTCACAATACCAAGAAGATAGGTCGCTACGACCAGTATCTTATGTAAGGAGGAGAATGAGGAACACTGAAGGTCAATGGAGCATATTAGAAATTGAATTGTTAAAAGTTGTTTACACAGTATACACTTTCAACCCTTCTTGTATGGACGACACTTTAAAATTTTCAACAACCACACCAACCTTCAATGTTATAAAAATGTCAAACATTGAGTTCAAAACTAATCAGATTAGCGTTGAAACTAATAGAATATGACTTCAAAATAAAACACAAACCAGAGTAAAAAATGAGACTACCAGATAGTTTAAGCCACTATCCAGTTTCATTACAAGTATTAAATTCGGAACTACAAGGGGAATTCAACATTCATAACATATAAACCATATATCAAAAAATCATAGTTAGATGACAACTATTTTTTAAAATCAGACAAGCCTTGATCAATCCGGAAAGCGTTGACAAATTCACAAAGTCGAGTCGCCAGATTATACATAATACGAGTTGTGTATTTTATTACAAACACTTTTTGAAGGGAGAAACCAAACTACTAGTAGCTGTGCTAAAATCGTTGACCTCAGATATACTATAAGCATTTCATGATTCATATGTGGGTGGAGGACACGCCAGAGTTGCAAAAACAATGTCAAAAAGAGGAAGAAAATACCACTGGCCAATCATGACCACTGACATAGTCCAGTACATAAAACAATCCCACAAATACCAGGTGATGAATTTTTTTTTTTTTTTTTTTTTTTTGTTTAAAGGCGAAAAAACCATTTCGGTCATCATCGCCTTTGCAAAGTAGAGCGTAAAGAACGCTCCAACTTAAAAACTTAAACTTAACCTTAAAAAACAGTTACATAAAATTTAAACAACAATAACACACTAAACATGCTACATGGCTGTAAAAGGGCCCTGCAACAAGTTAACAACAATATACTATGGACAATAAATTACCAAAATTAACAAATAGTGCAGGACTACAAAAGGGCCCTGCAACATATTACCAGGAATAAGATTTAAACAAAATTTAATTCAACAACTAAACATGATATTACAGAGCTGTAAAAATTCTCTGCAACAATTGACTAGAGAAAACTCATATATTATCAAATATTTTCAGACGACGCAAAAGGGACAATACCCGATCGAGGATCTGAGCACTATCCCCCAACATCGCCTGCACAGAATTTGGTAGGGCAAATGTCCTACGCATATCTCTAAGTGAGACACACTCAACAAGAATATGCCTAATTGATAAAATACCTCGACAAAAGGGACATTGTGGCGGATTCCCGTGTTCCATCAGAAATCCATGAGTAATCATGGAATGACCGATACGAACACGGGTAATCACCACTTCCTCTCGACGACTAGGACGTATGGATGAATTCCAAGGACGAACAGTATCTTTCACTTCCCTCAGTTTATTAGACTGTATATTTGTCCATTCTTCCTCCCATTGCCTATGCAAAAGGGTTTTAACTGTCGATACAAAGTCAGATACCATAACACACTGTGTGACTGGTATCTGACTTGTAGCTTCTTTTGCCGCTGCATCAGCTCTTGTGTTTCCTGAAATTCCGCAATGCCCAGGTACCCAGCAAAATGATACTCCGACGTCCCATAGCTGAAGTCTATGTATAGAACACAGAATATCCTCAACCAAGGGACCCCTAGAATACATATCCCGGACAGCCTGTAAAGCACTTTTGGAATCGGAACACAAAAGATAGTGATGGAAACCTGATGGAACGGTATTAAGGCCTTTCAAAATAGCAAAAAGTTCGGCAGAAAATACACTATAAACTGGGGGTAATCCATATTTATGCGTCCGACCGGATGAGTAATACGCGCAACCGACTTTATTGTCCAGTTTAGAACCATCTGTGAAAATAATTTCACTAGATGGGTATCCATCAAGTATATTGTAAAACTCCTGACGATAAACTACATCAGGAATGTTGTGCTTGATGAACCTGGACAGTGAAAAATCAAAAGTTGGCATTTTAATGACCCATGGAGGAATAACACATGGTGCATTCTTAATCAATGGAGGAAGTACAAGTTCAAAACTGTCGAGGATTCGTAGAGTTCTAATACCAAATGGTGCAGTACTATTTTGACGACATTCGTATCTGTCAGTCAAGGAATTATTAAAAACATCGTTGTATGTTGGATGATACGGTTTGGAGCGCAGACTACAGATGTATGTCATTTGTAGTTGTTGTCTTCGTCGAGAAAGAGATGGTTCGCCAGTCTCAGCAAGCAAGCTAGGAACTGGACTCGAATGAAATGCTCCAGAAACAATACGCAGAGCAGAGTTATGTACCGAATATAGCCTTTTTATAGCTGATGGTCTTGCGGATGAGTAGACTATGGAGCCGTAAGCAATTCGCGATCGAATAAGAGCACGATAAAATCTCAACATACAAGTCCTATCGGCTCCCCATCGAGAACCGCTGAGAACACGTAACATGTCAAGTGTTTTATTACATCGTGTTTTCAGATCAGATAGATGTGGAATCCAAGAAAATCTACTATCAAATATTAGGCCTAAAAATTTAACAGTTGCAGTAGTTTGAAGTTGTGTTCCATTTAGAAATAATACGGGCTGATGGTTCATTCTTCGACGACTAAAAGCAATACATTGCGTTTTGGAAGCAGAGAACTTGAATCCTGTCAAACTTGACCAAGATTGCAATCTATTTATCGCTAGTTGAAGGGCTCTTTCGGCAGTTGCCATACCTCGAGAAGCCACATATATAGCAAAATAGTCAACAAATAGAGAACAGCGGACAGGGCACCGCACATCAGCGGTAATGCTGTTGATTGCCACAGCAAACAGGGTCACACTAAGCACACTACCCTGAGGAACACCATTCTCTAAATGATAACGATCGGAAAGCATAGGTCCAACACGCACTCTGAAATATCTGTTGCTAAGGAAGTTTTGGATAAAAGCAAGAATATTACCATTTATACCCCATGATCTTAAAGTATTCAGAATTCCTCTTCGCCAAGCCATATCGTATGCCTTTTCCAGGTCAAAAAACACTGCAACCAATGTCTGACGCAACAAAAATGCATTTTGTATGGCAGACTCTAATGAAACCAGCTGATCAGTAGATGATCGACCCTGCCTAAAGCCACATTGTTCATCACAAAGCAGCCGGTTACTTTCGAGATACCAAACAAGGCGCCGATTGACCATTCTCTCTACCAGCTTGCAAAGCACACTAGTGAGGGAAATGGGAAGGTAATTTCCTGGTTCGGTCTTTTCTTTACCTGGTTTGAGAAGAGAAACTACTGTAGCCTCCAACCAAGCATCAGGAAAGCAACACTCCTCAAATATACTATTGTATATTCGAAGGAGAGCACGCTTCCCCGAAGCTGGGAGGTGTTTAATCATAGAATGAACTACGTTGTCAGGGCCTGGAGCGGAATCCCGCCCCGACAACATAGCAGACTCTAATTCCTGCAAGGAAAATGGTAAATTTAATTGCGATCCTTCCGACAGACATACTGTGAAAGGTATTGCTTCTTGAGAAGTTTTATACAAACGAAAGACGTCGCTGTAAGCAGTAGTTGACGAAAAGTTAGCAAAAGATGAGCCCAAAACATTAGCAATTTCATTTATATTTGTAGTCACGATGCCATCCTGCTGCTTAAGTCCCAATAAGGGAGCAGAAGGTGGAGGACCACAAACAGAACGTAACTTTTTCCACACAGTTGACATGGGTGTGGTTCTTGATATCGTGCCAATGTACTGGGCCCACGAGTCCTTCCTACTCTGCCTAAAAACTCTGCGTGCTTTAGCTCGTACAATTTTATACTTTTCAAGATTTTCACAAGTAGGTCGCCGGTTAAACTTCCTTAGTGCTTTACGGCGTAAACGGAGAACATCACTACATTCATCGTTCCACCATGGAACCGGTGGGCGTAGTGGCCTCGTTGACGTTTTTGGAACATTGTTGTCTGCTGCTGTAAGGATTGCTGAGGTAAAACACCGTACTGCTTCATTTATAGGAACACCATTAATAATAGGTGATACAAAGTCATCAGTGAAAGTTTCCCATTTTGCTTTACGCAAAATCCATCTGGGAAGGCGATCGTTACAGTGCGAGAAGTCAGAAAATGTAAGCTTAACAGGAGTATGATCACTACTGTATGTGTCAGTTAAGACAGACCACTCAAATTTGGTAGCTAGACTTGGGCTACAAAATGACAAGTCGACTGTTGTCCAGCCACCTGTAGAAGCCGCTAGATGAGTTGGAGAACCGTCATTGAGAAGAATCAAATCCAAATTGGATCGAATCCTATCAATGCGGCTTCCTCTAGGGTTGCAGGTGTGTGATCCCCAAGTATAGTGGTGAGCATTAAAATCGCCCACCAAAAGAAATGTGGCAGGCAACTGTCTGATGAGGTCGATTAGTTCCACTTCCACAAACCTGAAATTAGGTGGCAAGTACAAACAACAAATGGTCATTTTATATGGTGTAGTGATCGTTACTGCTACTGCTTGTAATGAGGTCCTAAGGTTTATAGACGTACCACAAATAGAGTTGTGGGCAAGAATTGCTACTCCACCCTTAGCTCTGTCTGCAGTGACATAGTCATTTCTAAAAACCGAAAACCCCCTCAAAATAAGAGAATGAGGTTGATGGAGATGAGTCTCCTGCAGGCAAATGACTAAAGGGGATGTATCTCGTACAAGAACCTTAAGATCTTCGATGTGACTCGTCACACCGTTAATGTTTCATTGTATCACGCTATTTAATTTTAAATTTTTGGCCATATTATGTAAATGGATTTTATAACAATTAAAAATTAAAAGGGATTTGGACCTGTATTATTCATTCTACCTGCCTGGCTATATATACCATCAGGTGGTTTAATTTTTGTTTTAATTTTGGATGTTTCAGGGTCAAGTTCCATAGCAACCTCAACAACTGGATCGTTAGGTGTTGAGGGCTTGGTAGACGCCTGAGGTGATTTTGGGAGGGGTTTTGAAGAACCCACCCCTCCCTTATTTTTATTTTGATTTTGTTTTTGTTTAAGCTTTGTTGAAACACCCAGTAGAGTACTGGGTTTGGCTCGAGAATGTGTGTTCTGTACTTTAACAAATGACAGGGATTTATTAAGCACAGACACTGACATTGACTTTTGCTTAATTAGCTGTCCAGTTATTGGTGGTACTTTGATGTTTTTTAGAGGCGAAGGCTCAGATTTGGCTTTGGATGCAATTGGTTTTGTTTTATCGAGAAGGTCGACTTTAGAAGAAAAAGTGTTAATTGAAGATGTACAGCTTTGGACTGCTATCAAAGTTTTAATCTGGTCGGCAAGCATACGAACCATCTCACCCAGTTCCTTACACGAAGAACATGTATTCGGGACTGAGGCTGATGTCGCATTTGCATAAGATTTTCCTATGGTAGGTGGTAAAGCAGTTCTTTGTCTGTAAACTTTCCTAGCTTCTGGGAAGGAAAGTTTCTCTTTGGCAACGATTTCTAAGATCGCCTTCTCCACTTTGTATTTTGGGCATTTTGGTGATCGTGCAGGATGATCACCATTGCAATTTGCACACTTTGCCTCAATATTGCACCCATCACTTTTGTGTCCTTTTACACCACATTGTCCACAAACTTCCTCTTTAGAACAAGTGCTGCTAACATGTCCAAACCCTTGGCATCGAAAACAACGCCTTGGATTTGGAATGTAAGGTCTAACAGTTAGACTGTAGAACCCAGCAAACACTCGTTCAGGGAGATTTGGTACAGCAAATACAATATCAGAGACCCAGTAGGTTTTTTCTCGCCATTTTCAGTACGAAATATTCGTTCAACATTGATAATGTGCTGTTCGGCGAGCTCTTTATTTCCTCCGTGCTATCGTTCAATAGATCACGGCAAGAAATAACGCCTCTAGATGAATTCAAACCCTTATGAGGTTCAACACACACGTTAACAACATCGAAAAAGGACTTCACTTTTAACAGAGAGTGACTCTGTTTGTCAGAGTCAGTCTGTATCAATAAAGTCCCATTTCGAAGTTTTCTAATGGAACGAACATTCCCTGCAACACCAGTTACAGCTATGTTAATGACAAAGGGTGAGATCTTAGATAGATCTGCCCCCTCAACACTGTTACGGACAGTAAGGAATCTGGGAGCGGGTCCCTCGATCCGTATGTCCAAATTTCTCTTTTTTGTTTCAGCACAAACAGACTCCTCAGACGATGCAGATAGTTGTCTCTTTTCACTTCCCGGGTTGACGTTTGTGGATGTAGAGGCCATAAACTTGTTAACCAGCGCATCGTGTTTGGCGGTTGCAGATGAGACCCTGGGAACGGGTATACCCTTGGATCACTTTCGATCATTTCCATACCCTAGAACTCTGGGGCCCAGAGTATCCTCTTTAACCAGACTGGATGGGCATCAGTCCAGACCCGCAACTGGAGAGAGAGGATCCGACACCTCCCCCATCGCGAACACTTCCTGACCAAGGACCGAAGTGGCTGGCTACTGAACAGAAACCGCGCATACATCTTCGGCAGAGCAAGCTCACATCAGCTTACCAGATGCAAAGGTTGTCACGCTTTGGTCTGGTAAACACTCCCAGACGCGCTACGGCTCTGCACGGTCAAAATCCCTATATATTTAATCCCTATATATGAGTGTAGAGTGTATATGTTTCCCCAGTGTTCGTGAAGTGTAACAGCCTCTACAATGTGTATCAATATATAAGTGTTGTTTGTGTGTGAATATTCGAAGATGTTTTATTGTTCCACCCCTGTGTAACTCGGGTTCCGCGAGGGACGCTAAAACCCTCTCAATAGGTGCAGATAGTCTGTACCCCCCTGCGATCAGGATCCTAATTAAAGGTGAAAGTAAATGACTGTGTATAAAGTGTGCTGGGTGTGTGTTTATATGGATGATAGTTTATGTGTTGCGCGTAAGTGGAGTGTTTGACTGGGGACCGCGAGGGACGCCAACCCCCTCTTAATAGGTGCAGCTAGTCTGCACCTCCCCTGCGGGGACCAGGTGATGAAAACAAACAAGCAAAAACTTCCGGGCTATTGCAGCCAATAAATGTACATACCAAACCATTTACCAAATTAACATTAGATTAAATGGAACCCTTACCAAAATCAAACAAAAAATTATACATTTTAGTTGCCACAGACAACACCTCAGAATTTGCAATTGCTAAAACCACAGAAAAAGCAGATGCAATTACTACAGCTAAATTCCTTCTAGATTACATTATTCCATCATTTAGAATGCCACCAGAAATACAAACAGACAGGGCCATTCATTTTGTAGCAGATACGCTTAAAACCCACCAACCGCCTACTAAGTATAAGTATTGCCGTTTTTCACCTTTTAAAACCATTTTGTAAAAAAATCATTATAAATAGTAATTTTATTCAAATCCTAACTTATAAGACATCATTTTTTTTTTAGGAAAGTACATAAAATTTATCTGTGTAAAGAAAATAGTGTAAAATGTGAAAAACTTAAGTGAAAATCTCACATAAAAGTGTACATTATGTATCATACAAAATTTTTTTTTCAAGTTATACAAAAAATTTCTAATATAATTGTGAATAGTATTTGGTAAAACAAAATCTATTTCTAAAATTTGTATTGGGAAAAAAAATTTTTACATCAAAAGTCTAAAATAGCTGAAAAGTTAGGCTTATTTTGAAAAAAAATCACTAAAAATGGTAAGATCATCCAAATCACAACTACTTACTATCATTTTTGTGAGACAGGTACATAGATTTTATGTCTGTAATTCCAAATATTGTAGATGAATAAATTTTGGAGTTGTTATTTCAGGAGTCAAAAAACTTACAATAACCAAAGCAAAAATTCCACAGATAATCATATATTTTACCCTACAATATAAAAATTTGTTTTCAGAAATACAATGTTTTATAATATAGTTGCAGATAAAATGAGATAAAAAGAAAATCAATTTATACAAATTTTTTAGACAGAGTAGAATTTCCTAAGAAAGTAAGATCAAATTCGACATAACCTAGAATTTTGTTGTAGGTTATTCCTGAAACAAAATCACTAAAAAAATGAAAAATTCACTCAAATAAATAAATTCTAGAAATAATCACAAACATATTACAACTTTTATAAATAAATTATAATAATCAAACCACTCTAAATAACAAATAAGTTAAAAAAAAAAAAAACAGAAATAAAATAAGCCACACTTTAAATAGGTCTACTACGCACTGAATGCATGCAATTTGACAGTTGAGACTAGACGCAAAAATTGTCAATGCAATGAGATTTCCAGTTCTATGGGATTACCAAAAACTATGTCAAATGTGATAGATACCACGGCTTTAATTGACTTAAGAGGCGGAGGGAGCCAGCTTTCAAATCGCCTTTTTCAGCCGCCTTCAATTTGTCGTTTCGCTACCCGCACTAACTTCCCAATCTGCCACACCGACCGCGGCCTTGACTTGACACTGCGAGTTCTCGCTTTCTCTTTACAACCCTTCCCCCAAACTTTCTCGTCTCTAAGTCATTGAAGCTCCGACTGAGTTGAAGACCCTCCCTTTGCTTGATCATGCACCTCTATCCGCCACTGGCGCACTCAAACAAGCGATTCGTCTGATATTATTTTTCATTGTACCTTATCTATAATGTTTTGTAATATCAAAGTTGTTTAAAAGTTTTACTTTTAATTACTTTATGACATATGTATTCAAATTTTGTTACAACATTTTGGTTGCAATAAGACACTAAACCAAAGTCAAAACAACACTTTTATTATAGGTACACATTTTAATAAAATGTATTTCATTAAACAGGTACATTTGACTCAAATGTGTATAATAAAAGTGATGTTTTGATGTTATCTTAGTGTTTTATGTAGTATATTTCAACAACACGTTTAAAATGATCACCAATAAAATATTGTATTTTATATTTGAGGGTATGATGAGGAAATATACAGATGAGGCTATTGTAACATAAGATTGTATTGAAAAAAAAATGTAATTAACCCTGAATATGACATAACCAAATAAATATGAAATTTATATACAGTATAGGCCTACCGGATCTCAGTACAATTAATTTAATAAACTATACATGTGAACTATGTTACACCTTTCCCCACTCACCAGGGTTAATGTAATTGGAAAATTAAACGAAAGACAATTAAATTTAACATTCGAATAAGGTATGCCCACTCACAGGTATGCCTAAACTTCATTGTTGTATGAATCAGAGATACACAATTTTATCTAACTGTGTATTCGTCGGTGGAGTATGTCCAATCCATTTACTAACATCCCCATCAGAAAATTCCATTTTTGCCATAAAATCTTCGATCTTGTCTCCATACTTCTTTATGTCATTAATCAATGTTCTTGGAACTTTAAAGATTTTTGCAAGTTTACTGACACTTTTTCCTTTTCAAAGACATTTTAGAATTTCAAATTTCATTGGTAGATGTGTAGTATTGTAATTTGAGTGTCTAATTGTAGCCATTACTGTTTAAAGAAAACAAAAGGTCTTTACAAACACAAATAAACCTAGTACTGTACAAAACATAAGGGAAAACAAAATCACTAAACGGATCCCACTATAGAAACATAAGGAACTTTATGGAAGCGTAAACTGTATACAAACTAAATACTGTACTAATACGCTTGAATGTCATAAGGCAACTGTTCAGAATTGTTTATGTAGCCTATAAATTAAAATGTGTTAAGAGCCAAGGAAACAAATTTTAATGTAATATAATTAAATCCAAGCAGTATATAAATTTTAATACCACACCATAAAGGTCAGGATAAGAAATAAAAGTGATATCTTTGTTTCTAAACCCAAGTTAACAGTATTTATGAAATTTTTTACTTAAATTATTTACCACCCATATTTTTTAATAAATTACCATTCGACATTAAATTTTTCTAATATATATTCGAAGAAGGATATTTTTTGAAGTGAATACTTTTTTACGCCAAGAAGGCAATTTTTTTGGTGCTGTTTAAATCGATGTGGTGAAAGGAAAAATTGTCACGAAAATAATAACAACGGTTATGCTGCGTATTTAAATAATCTACTATTTTTATTAAAGTAAAAGTTCAATTATTAAATATATTTTATAACGTTTCAGACTCCATACATATTCATACTAGTAATCAATGCAGAAATAGTGCACTAACTTTCTCACATACTTAAACATATATATATATATATATATATATATATATATATATATATATATATATATATATATATTAAAACTAAAAATCTAACAAAAATATTGCACTAACTTTCTCAGACTCTCATACATAGTCAAACTAGTAATCAATGCAGTAATATTGCACAAACTTTCTCACATACCCATATATATTAAAACTAAAAATCTACGATAAATATTGCACTAACTTATTCAGACTACCATATATAGTCAAACTAATAATAAATGCAAAAAGATTGCACAAACGTTTTTCAAATTTTAATACTAAAAGTTCTAAGTTTTCACTTCTATCGGCAGTCCCTATAACTACCTATTTTTATTGTCAGTTACATTATAGTCTTAGTGATCTTTACACTGGAGTCTTATTCTTGGGTTGGACCACATCTCATCGTTGTAGATATTTTCAAGTGTTCCTTTTTTTTGTTAGGGAGGGGAAAATGCATACTTATACAGATCTCTCTCCTGAGAGATACTGTGGGACTCTCTACGAAGGGCATACCCACTAAAAATACCTCCCCTCTCCCCCACAGACATGCACTGGGGAGAGCGATTACAGCATCTAGGGAACTCCCTAATGGCTGCAAAAAGCAAACTGTTACTTTACAAAACAGAAAAGTCTTTAGAGGGACAAACATATACATATTACATACATAAATCAAGCTGCAACAAAAGAAAACTGTTAGTGACATACAGAAAGCATGGGCATAAATACCAATCAATACACAGACAAAATTCTAAAGTTATTATTAAAGGCGCATGCATATAAATATTACATAGAACTTTGGTAAGAGGAAGATGCTGATGTTATAGCTGCAAAAGAAGAAAAAAGTTAGGTTAGGTTAGGTTAAGCAATGGCTGCCAAGCAAGCCGTCTCTGCACTGCTGCTGCTGCTCTGCTCCCCGACGATGTGCTGTCTGCTGCTCTTCCAACTCCAGTCCGTGTGTTGGTGTTTACTTTCTAGTGTTCCCTTGTACCCTTTCGCTTTTCTAGTTTTTTCCTGGCTTCTGTGATGTAGATCGGGTTCCTAATCGGCATTGACCGGTTATGATGAGGATCAATGACTTCCGGCAATATACAATTTAAATAAAACCTTTCGAGTTTTTCTGACATGTTTTTGTCCCAAAATTCATCATATTTGACAATGCGCTCCAAATTCAATCCTTTTGGAGTCCAAAGAACAAACTGGCAGTATTGGCGTTTAGTAATGTAGAGCTGTCCTTGCATTTGGAAATAAAATATATGATTGGTATTAAAGGATCCAATTTTGCCACTTTTTTCCAATGTCCAGCAGGTCACTTTATTTGCTTCAATAGCTTCATCGGGTGTCATATTTTTCGATTAGGCCGTCATCATTAGATTCTATAAGCCCATCTGGAGATGCACCTAAAAATGGCTGGTCTGCATCAATGAAGAGGCCGCATGGTTGGATGGTCTTTCTAGTTCGGCACTTGCTTGTTGTCTGGTCGTCTCTTCATATATCCGCCCGTTTTTACAGCAAGGCATTCTTCAGATAACGAATTTATGTTTGTTTTTTGTCAAGTATGTAAACAGTGGATTCTAGGAAATGGTCTAATGAAGTACAATTGCTGTATTGTAATGTAAAAATGCCATGTTGTTTAGTATTTGGATGTAAAAATCACACTAGACAAGTGCAAAAAAGTGAAAGACATATATCTTATCATCGTTTTCCAAATGACAAACCTGACTGATTATTGTTGAGCAAATGGATATAGATTTTAATAAATTTCATGGACATGTTATTTATTTTCAATAAATAACAGTGTGATGAACCACCTGGCATATATTTTCTCCTTTTGCCAATGACTCTCGCATAATAAACAAGCGTAAAAGTAAGTTAATGAAAATGATGTATCTAACTTTAATTCATTTTAAATAGATTAATTTATAATATATCCTTTTCATACTTATTAAATAATATCTGATCAGGAGGTGGTTGGTAATGTATATAAGTTTAGTACTTACTTTCTTTTGTTGTTCAGTGCTTCCATACAAGTAGTAATTCTTCGTTTCTTCCTCTTTTGATGGAAACATTTTTAAATGACCCATGTCAAAAACGAACCATAAAATATATGCTAAATATAACACTAATCACTAAATCACTAAATAAGTATAAGTTCTTGATACAAATAAGAATGATACCGGTAATTGTATGACGTTTGCAATCTTCCTTGCCGGTGAGCAACGCTAGTGAAACCTGGCATGGCTTCGATGATCCACCACGGCCTCTGATCCACATACTCTGTAAACTCTAATTGCAGAGGTATTTTAAAACGACAAAATAAAATACTTCTAGTGAATTTAACTGAAATATTAGACGGCAATTTTAACGTCCCAATTCTTAAGTTGATGTATGTTTAAGTTTAAAACATACTTATTTTAAGATCGAATTTTTACAACGGAATTAGTTTTGCTAGAAAAACATTGAAGTCTTATGGAGAAACTAATGTTGAATTTCTTAAAATAAAAATAGGAAAAAAACTTTTCGTAAACAAATTTATATAGGCTGATACGTATGCTAGTAACAAATTATTTGGCTGTTACGATTTTTTACTAAACGTGCTAGTTCTCGGTGAGGAAAATAAACTATACCCTCCCCATGTTAAACTGGGGATCAGAGCTGTGAGCGGTTGGGTTGACTCCAGCCGCCTCTTAACTATAATTAAGTGGATGTCCATTTTAACTCTTCTAATACTATATTTAGGCTTCAAAATGTATATACTATATAAGATTACACACATAAACGTACCGGCAAGAAACTACCCAATGTTTTACCCTTCAGGGTATTCCTCAGATTAGACATCGAGAGGATGTCTCGAGGGTATCAGTATTGTTAGGATTAAGTATTTATATCACTTTAAGCAAAACATGGGTCTCTGAGACCTAGTGGTAAATGTCCTTTATGAATAGTGGCTACACTGATCACTCATGAGGTCTGCCAGCCACCAATACCTTTCCCCCGCCCACTACCCTTCCAGCATTACAGGTTTGTATCAGCTGACCTTCAAACATGGGAGTGGAATCATTGTTTTAAAAAATTCACTGGGTCTCATGTACCTTGTATTTTGCATAACGTTGTACCGACATTTGTAGTTTTATTTCTTGAAGTAATTGGATTTACTGCCGGGAGGTGCTGTACCCTAGCGTGCAACTCCGAAAGCAGCGTCAGGTGATTTCTTGCGGTAGGCCTTGTAATGGTACTTAGAGTGATAATGTTCAGTACGGATCTAAATTTTGTCATGATGACCTAGGCTCGAATAGTTTTCTGAAATTTATCCTTTGTTTTAGCTGTCATCATGTTGAACTGTCTTTGACATAAAATAAAGTAAATATATAATCAATTCAGACGCTTCACTAAAATGTGGGCAACAACCTTTTCTTTTTAAAATTCAAAACATCATCTTCATTCTTCATGGCTCGTCTTCAAAAGCTTTTGACAACTCTTGAACCAGGTAAAAGAGATTTACCATTTTATTTTATTGAGTTAACTATGTTAAAATATGTATTCTATTTATAAATGTAAAATTTAAAAATCTGTTTTCAATTATAACTAAACTTTAGCTTGTCAGTAAATTATAAGAGTATAAATTTAAATAACCTTTTGAAAGAAAAACGAATAGCAATTTCTTTTATTTCTAGTTATTATAAAGTCAAATCATCAATTGAAAATCATTAAATTTAACTTAATTATAATTAAACTTTAGTTTGTCAGTAAATTATAAGAATATAAACTCAAACAGTCTTTTAAAAATGAATAGTAATTCATTCTATTTCTAGTTATTATAAAGTCAAATCACCAATTGAAAATCAATAAATTTAATTATAATTAAACTTTAGTTTGTTAGTAAATTATAAGAATATAAATTCAAACAGTCTTTTAAAAATGAATAGTAATTCATTCTATTTCTAGTTATTATAAAGTCAAATCACCAAATGAAAATCATTAAATTTAATTATAATTAAACTTTAGTTTGTTAGTAAATTATAAGAATATAAATTCAAACAGTTTTTTTTTAAAAAAAGAATAGTAATTCATTCTGTTTCTGGAGTAAAATCAACAATTGACTTATTTTACATGTATAATATTTTATTTTCAAAGAAATTGGAGTTTCAGAGCTTAGTTACAGAGAAATATAAATGTTATAAATCTAGAACAGAAGTGTTTAAACTTGTAAAAGGTCTCTGTTCATTTACTAATTCCAACAAGTATATTTCTCAGCTCGGTTTAAAATTCGGTTAAAAGTCATATATATCATATATGTAATCTTTTAACAAAAATGTTAACTTATATAAACTTAAACCATATGAAATCTTTTCTCTACTATTTATGATAGCGAATCCGTTGACTTTCATTTAAACCATCCTGGAGTCCAATAATCCATTGGATTTTTTTTAATAATGTGTTTTCACCCTCATCCATTTTAGGTAAATCTCTACTATTTCTATCATAATACTATTTACTTGTTATTTTATTTTTGACAAGTGCCTCACAATTATTCTTAGTTGAGACAATTTTTGGTTAAATTTTTTTATTTTTTTTGACATTGGTAACCTACAATTTAACTTTTGACCCATTAAAACCTCAACTGGAGATAGTAATTCTCCTTGAAGAGTCATTCTTAAATTAAGCAAGGCTAAATAGGGATCCTCTTGCTATCGTCACATTTTTTAAATAATTTTTTTATGGTTTGAACAGACCGTTCTGCAAGTCCATTTGATCTAGGATAATGTGAACTTACGGTACTGTGCTCAATATCCCATTGTGATATGAACAATTTAAATTCTTCTGAACTGTATTGGGGACCATTAAAACTCAACAATATTTTAGGTATTCCATGTCTGGCAAAAATAGATTTTAAATATGTAATAATTGTAATAGATTTGGTATCTGGTAATACACACACTTCTATAAAATTAGAATAGTAGTCAACCAATAATAAATAGGTTTATGTTTTTGTATGTAAGAAAATCAGAACCAACCTTTTCCATGGGTAGTTTAGGTACCTCATGTGACAATAATGGTTCTTTACAATTTTATTATTATTTATATAATATTGACAAATAAAACAGTTATTAACAAAATCATGAATGTTTGCTTTCATATTTGCCAAAATAAAATTTCTTTGGCTCAGTTTTTTGTATATACCCAGATGACCTTCATGTATTGTTTGTAACATTTCAGATTGTAAACTTTTATGTATAACAATTTTATTGTTTTTTAATACAATATTTTTAATAACATTTAAATCATCTTTATAATTTCAAAATGGTTTTAAAGTATTTTCTATGTTATGTTTATGGTTAGGCCAATTAATGTGAATATATATATTTTTCAATTTAACAAAGAACTTAATCTTTATTAGTTTCATTTATAAATTTTTGTAATTATAAATTAGAGATAAGTAAATTACGTTCTAATGAATCTACATGTATTTCAATTTCATTATTTATTTCCCTAATCATTGTTTTTAGCCTTCGAACTACTTAAATTTATTACAAACCTTGTTGTAGTGAAATGTAGTAATTAAAGCTATTATTAAGCTACATGTTTTGCTGCCACCGGCAGCATCATCAGTCTAGCTAAAACACTTTTTAACTGTCCACATATGTCACTTAATGTTAACACATAATATATTTCACTATTTATAATATTGCATTTTAGACTAGCTCTTGACAAAGTATCAGCTATGTAAAGATATTTACCAGGTTTTGTAATTAACAATTAAGTCATATGCTTAAACCCAATAATATACCCAAGTGTCATGTTGGGTGAACATTTCCTTGAAGAAGTAAATTCAGTCAAGTTATATATCTTATTATAGATAATAAGTTAACCTGGAGTGACCAAATTATCAATATTAGTGCTAAAATTAGTTCAGAGATTTTTGCGCTAGGAAATTAAAAATTTTACTATGGTTTGTCTACACTTTTAACTGCTTATTATGAGCATATTTATCAACATCTGAACTATGGAATTCTCCTGTGGGGAAACTCATCTGTTCACAATATTCATAGACTATTTGTTCTGCAAAAGAAGGCAATTCCACTAATAGCAGGACTGAAGCAAACTGAAACATGTAAAAGTGCTTTTGGGAGGCTCGGAGTACTTATACTTCCATGTAAATACATACTTGAAATGTTGCTATACTTTAAATTTAAGTGTGATCATATCTAGAATATGAATATACATGATCCATAAGAACAACAATTGTCTGGTTTAGCACCAGACAAGATTGAAATTATCATGCTAGACAGCACAGGTTAAATGTATACAGTAAACTTCCTTCACAAGCAGGTGCTAAATCGACGAATAAGCTCCCCCTAAGCATAAAAAGTTTGTAAAATTATAAATCTTATAAAAACAGCCTTAGACAACTATTGTTGTCTGGATCTTTTTTCTGTGGAGGAATTTCTGCATTGACTCTCTGTTTTGTAGATGGGTGTGATTTCATGCTGAGTATCCTTGTCATTTATGTAATTTTTATTGTATTTGTTTCTTAATGAATTGTATTTAATTACTAATGTTTTTATAATGTTTGGATTGTTTTAGATATTTATTGTTGATATTTAAAAGTTGAAACAGATTTGAGACACTTTATAAAGTAATGTTAAATTACTTTGTACCTGTACTATTATTTTTATAGTTGGATGTTTTTTTGTTTTAAAAAAATCAAATTTGTTGATTATTTATAATCTCTTATGAATATAATTAATTAATTGTCTTAGGCAATGCTTGTTGTAAGGAGGTCTAAATAAAATTTAATGAATGAACATTCTTTGGAGCCTCATAGGCATCTTATCTAAAGTTTTTTTGAATTATTGACTCTAGTGGTTTATGATCAGTTTCGACATATAGGCTACTTGTCTTCCATAAATATAAGTATGAAATTTTTCACAACCAAAGGTAATAGCCATTTTAAAAACCATTTCAAGTTCAATTTGGGCATAGTTTTTTGTGTCTTTGTTAGTGCTTTAGATGCATAAGCTATAGATCTATTATTGTTTTTAGGTTTACTGCACCTAAACCTTCTCTTAAACTATCTACACTTAAAGTTACAGGTTTATTATAGTAGTGTCACAATAGGTTATCTAACAGGTATGTTACAAAAGCCTCTTTTAAATTAATTATTATAAGCTAGAATAACTTCATGACTCCAATCCCATACACTGTCATTTTTTAATAATTGTCTGAGGGGAGCAGACTTATCTGAATAATTTTGTACAAATTTAGCTACATAGTTGGTGATACCTAAAAATCTTTCAAGTTCCTTTCTATTACTAGGCATGGGTATAAATAGCTACTATTTTATCATTATGTATTGACATCCCTCTATCTCTAAAATTATAACCTAAATATTTAATTTATCTAACTCCAAACTTACATTTATGAATGTTAAATTTAAAACCTTTTTCTTTTGCTCTGATAAGTACCTGTTTTAACCAATCAGTGTATTCCTTTCAAAGTTGAACCCCATAATATTATATCATCTATATAAAACTCCTGAAATCCCTTCTAAAGTTAGAACTACCATTTTATGAAATGCTTCAAGTGATGATCATTAAATATCGAAAGGTGGGCATTTGAATTAAGGTGGTTGTGTGTATCTCTTAATTGATGCTCCTTTACCAAAAATGCCCATTCTAGTTATTTCCGAACAATCTCTTTATCAAGTGAATATCTTTGGAAGTTGTTGATTTCTCTCATTCTAATAATCTAATTTGTTGAGAAGATATTTCTGCACTATGGCAGATTTTGATATCTCTTTCCAATGACAGGTCCTGTTTTCTTAACAGTCTTTTTTTAATATGTACATTTAGGATAGCACATACTAATCTGTCTTTTAACCGTCACAAAATTCAACAAACTTACAATATTTACTTATATTACATAAATCATTGACAAACTGACCTAATGACTCTCCTGATACATGTAATCTTGTAAAAAATTGATGACGAAAAAAAAGTTTAAAATATTTTTTTACGCACAAAAATCATTAAATTTTGCTAAAACCAATGTATAATTCTCATTATATGTTTTAGCTGTAAATGTAAAGCTGTTATAAATATCTTTTCTTTGTTAACCCATACAAGCGAGTAATAAAGACATTAATCTTGTATTATCTTCGCTTTCTAACCTTGTAGCTTTTAAATATAAATTAAACCTTTGTTTCCATCGTATCTATTGTTCAGACATGTTGCCATTAAAAACTAGTTCACCCAGGGGCATTAACGAAAGAACAAAACTCATTGTTTGTACTTTATAAATGTTAATAACACAAAATTTATCCATAAAATTAATTATATCAAAGTTTTCGTGACCACTTACTCTATTATACATTTGCAAGTAATGTTTGATTTTTTAATAACTGTCACATAGTGTACTTAAAAGTTCTGTCATTCAGATTTTAACAGTTGAAGACAGAGAATGTAGGTGCTGTTTGCTGTGATTCCCATTGTTACACACTGAAACTATACTATATATATATATATATATATATATATATATATATATATATATATATATATATATATATATATATATATATATATATATAATACAAGCACAATTTAACATTTTCACCTATAATTTAACTTCTGCAAATAATTGAACATATTTTTGACACCATATTGTATTTATTACTAAGAGATCTGGATGTTCAGAATATTGACAAACACCACAGTCTGTGTAACATTGGCCATGTTGACTGGCTCTCTCTTTATTATGTATGCAAGTATACAACTACTACATAGACTTTATTATTGTAGTTTGTTCTGTCATAACTAGTAACCACTATGGAGTGGTCTTTATCAACCTTAGTTATTTAGAGAATTGTCAGAGACCAGTTTATCTTTCATGCCTATTGACACTCATTT
This sequence comes from Aphrophora alni, assembly GCA_963513935.1. NCBI lineage: Eukaryota > Metazoa > Arthropoda > Insecta > Hemiptera > Aphrophoridae > Aphrophora > Aphrophora alni. Next base: position 53,678,015 of record OY740765.1, on the reverse strand, counting down.
GTCAGTGGTACTATGTTTATGAACTATTGTAGTTGCAAGTAAAAGTTGTTCTCGAATGGTTAGTAGAAGATAAAAATATAAGTTCTGTCAAAACCAGCGTCATTGCCAGGTTTAATCCCCGTTATAGAAAGGGTTACACCTGAAACATGGGATAAATAAACACAATGGTTGATTTACACCTACTCCTTGAGCAGTAGGGAAATTAAGACTGTTCAATTTAATCTGGGAATAAGAAAATCAGAGCAGTTTTAAAGCAGAGAAGTGCTCATTCCTACTAAGTCATTGCTTTAACAAAAGGTAATTTGTGTTAAATTTTAATTTACCTGTTTCCATTCTTTTACTCAAATTGTGTTATCTAATTAATTTTTTACTTATTACAAAATTTGTTCTTCAAATCAATAAGACATTTTTGAGGAGCAGCTAAAATATTTCAGAAATAAAACTGAATTATTTAGAATTTTATAAATTGTTATTCTCAATATCCTGTACATAATTTCGGTTAAAAATGATTGTTACACAAATATCCTTGAAACGACTGTTTAAATGCATTGCTCTTCAAAATATCTTGGACAAAAAGTCTTGTTAAAATATAATTGTTTCTTAAAATATCTAGGACAAATGTCTTTAAAAAAATGAATTGTTGGTCAAAATATCCTGGAAAACAGTCCACTTAAAAATGCATTGTTGTTCAAAATATCCAGGAGAAAAGTCCTGTTGAAGATTCATTGGTACTCAAAATATCCTGGACACACACCCTGTTAAAGATGGATTGTTCCTCAAAATAACCTGGACACACGTTCTGTTAAAATCATTATTGGTCAAAATATCTTGAAGAAAAATCTTTGTTAAAAAAGCATTGTTGCTCAAAATATCCCGGACAAAATTCCTATAAATATGTATAGTTTCTCAAAATATCCCAGGAAAAATTCATTGTTGCTCAAAATATACTGGACAAAATTCCTGTTGAAAATGTATTTTTTTCTTAAAATATTGTGGATAAAAGTACTCTTTAAAGTGTATTGTTGCTGAAATAACCTGGATATTCGTCCAGTAAAAAATGCTTTGTTAGTCAAAATATCTTGGATAAAAATTTTGTTCAAAATTAATTGTTGTTCAAAATATCTCGGATAAAAATTAATTGTTGATCAAAATATCACAGACATAATGCATTGTTATTTAAAACATCCTAGTCATTCATAGGTCCTGTTAAAATTGCATTTTTCAAAATATAAACTGAAGAAAGTGTATGATGCATTTGACCAACAGTCACTCGGCATCTTTTGTTGTTGTGGTCCGGATATCAATCTTAATTGTAATGAGAATTATCGGCCACATGATATCTAGGAAGTTGGTGATAAGTTGTGAGCTGTTCATAGTGAAAAACCTACACACGTTTTTGTGTTTTGTGCGATTGCCTGATATTGGGTGAGGAATTTTGGATAGAGTCGCCTGACTTTATTTATTTAGTTTGAAAGTATAGTTTTAATTTCGGGAAATGGCATTCCCCCGTTTGTCGGACTGCAGAAATTATATATGATAAATTGGGCAGGTCGAAATAAGCCTTTGGCTAAAACCATCTGTATCAGTTTCAGTTGTGTACAGTTACCCTTTATAATTACACAGTAAGTTCTCGTAATAAGTTAATTTGGTTAAACTCATTAAGAGTTGATTACCTAGAGTGGTGTTTGTTTTGGTGTGGAATAGGTGAATTACGACCTCTTTAGGGAATGCGTTGACCCACAGCATGCCTATCATAGGTTAGCATATAACCCTATCCTGGTGTTTATTTAATTAATTACACCCACAGGCAACAGTAATGTGTTGCTAGTGCATTTTAATGCATAAGTTATAAATGCATTATTACTTAAAATATCCCAGAAAAAAGTACTGTAAAAATGCACTGTGCTCAAAATATCTTGGACAAAAGTGATGTTACAAACGCTTTGATATTCAAAATATCTACAACAAAATATCTATTACAAATAATTTTTGATTAAACATTCATGGCAATAATGTTTTGTTGCTCAAAATATCCTGGAGATAGTATTGTAGCTCAAAATATTTCGGACAAACTCCTGTTAAAAATGCATTGTTTTTTAAAATATCCCTAACAATAATACATTATTACTGTATCTGTGAAAAATGCTTTGTTTCTAAAAACATCCTCAACAAAAGTTTAGTTAAAATTGTATTGTTATTTCATAGATCCCAGACTAAAGTCGTGTTAAAAAAGTATTGTCGTTAAAAACAACATTGACAAACCTTCTGTTATATTCAATAGTTATTTAAAACATCATAAACTAAAGAGCCCTGTTAAAAATGCACTGTTATTTAAAAGATCCCTGTCAAAAGTCCTATTAAAATTCTATTGTTATTTAAATCATCCCTGACTAAAGCCCTGTTAAAATTGTATTGTAATTTAAAACATCCCAGAATAAAGCCCTTTTAAAATTGCATAGATGTTCTAAATATCAAAGAGAAAAAATGCATGGTTATGCATAAGTTAAAAATAGATTAAGCCTATTATTCAAAACATCTTGGACAAAAGTCTACTTGAAAATTCATTTTTGCTCATAATATCCTGAAAATCGTTTAAAAATGTTAATAATGCTTTGTTATTCATAATATCTTGTTAAAAATTAATTATTGTTCAAAACTCCAGGACAAAAGTATTCTCAATATTCGGAAAACCAAAATTCACTTGTTCAAAATGCCACAGACAAACATTGTTTTATTAATCCATATTGCTAACAACATTCTGGGTAATGATTTGTTACACAAAATATCCCTGACAAAATTCCTATTGAAATTAATTTTTACACAAAATATCCAGTAAAAAAAGCATTTTTTTGACTTGTTAAAAAATATATTATTGCTCAAAATATCCTGAACAACAATGCATTGTTCCTCAAAATATTCTGTTAATAATCCATTGTTACTTAAATCATCCCGAGCATAATGCATCTTTATTTAACCCGGGATCACTCGCGCTATTAGTTCAAAACTAACAATTTTAGTTGTTCTTAAGGATTTTTTTAAAATTTTTGTTAAATGACATTGAGCTTCTAAATATACTTTGTTTGGCATCTTGACCAGTCGCTACACTCGTGGTGGGAGGTTGGGGTAAGGGGGGTAACCAGGGGTCGGGGAAATGGGCATGACGTGCCTTTGTTAGTATGCTTCTAACTGTGCGAGCGATCGTGTGTGTGCTTTGTTAAAAGAGTTCTAACGGCGCGAGTGATTGTGTAACAGTTTACAATTATTATATTTCTGTATAACTATTTTTTTCGTCTTTGTTGTTTTTTTTTGTAAATAGACATTTAAGTTAGTTTAACTATTTTATATTTTGTTTGTTTGTTTTATTTTATTGTAAATAGACTTTTAATTTATTGTTTGTAATTGACTAGAAAGTGCAAAAAGAAAGTGAAAAAAAATGGACAAAGTGAAAAGAAATAATGATGACATTTTATGTTGGCTGGAAGAAAATGATTATAGTGAAGGAAGTGTTTATATGCAAGAAAATTTATCGGACACCGATGCATCAACCGAGCACAGTGATCGCAATACAGACACAGAGCAATCTGACGATGACCCTACAGACACAGACACTAATCACCCTGAACAAAGAAAACGACCCATACAAGTATCTGTGCTCTATAGATCTAAAGACAGATTTACTAACTGGGATATTCATATGCTAAAGAAAAACAAAAACTTCAAAAGAAAATATTGTAAAGAAACTACCTTCAGTAGCTCATGAACTCAGAGACCTAAACAATCCAATAGACTGCTGGAAGATATTTTTTCCCGATGATATGCTATCAGAAATTGTTCGTTTTACTAACCAACAGCTAGAAGAAATGCGTCAAAACTATGGGCGTGAGCGAGACTGTATTCATACTGATTTTATGGAGATTCAAGCCTTTTTTGGTGTTTTATATCTTCTAGGTGTGAATAAAGCTAATCATTTAAATACCGATGAACTTTGGGCAACTGATGGTACTGCACCTGAGCTTTGCATAGCTACTATGTCCAAACGACGTTTTCACACCTTAGTGCAAGCCATAAGGTTTGATGATAAAATCACACGAGCCCAAAGAAAGCAAACAGACAATGCAGCTCCAATACGTGAAATGTTTGATTGGTTTGTAAGTTTGTGCAAACTATGTTACAATGTGGGGGAATTAGCTACTATAGATAAAATGTTAGAAGGTTTTCGCGGACATTGCAAATTTCGCCAGTACATACCAAATAAACCAGCAAAATACGGAATTAAAATCTACACCCTTGTAGATTCAAAAAACTTTTTTACTTCAAATATGGAGATCTACGCTGGCAAACAGCCCCAAGGTCCTTATTTTGCAGCTGGAAAAGACACAAGTAGTGTCGTGAAAAGATTGATACAACCGATAAATAGTAGTGGAAGAAATGTTACTATAGATAACTACTTCATAAGTATTCCATTAATGAATGATCTCTACAGTAATCACAGACTTACTGTTGTCGGAACAATAAGAAAAAATAAGCCAGAACTTCCTCAGGAACTCTTAGAAATAAAAGAAAGGCCAAGGTGCAGCTCAATGTTTGCATTTGGAAAAGTGCCAAATAAATGTACTGTTGTTTTTTATATACCTGACAAGAAAAGAAGAAAAATGTGCTCCTTGCATCCACGATGCATACTGATGATGAAATCGATCCAGACTCCGAAGATGCGTTAAAACCCACCATCATCACTTGTAATATTTGAAAAATTTTACACAAAGGAAAAACTACTTTATTCATTAAAAGAGCCACAAGTTGTGCGACAATTGTGATATTTGAAAAATTATTCCACAAGAAATTTTTAGACTTACTTTAAACATTAACAACTCCAAGAGTTGGGCAATAATTGTAATAATATAAAAACTGAGGGTTTTTATTAAAGTTATTTAAAGCATTTATGGGCGCCAGATGTATTAACATCAATTTAGAAAAGTTAACTATTTTATTGAATTTATGAATTTAAATGAATTTAATCTCAGGGTGCGAATCCTTTCTCCGTGTACTTTCAGCGATTTCTGGTTAGAATGAGAAACACTTAAACTGAAATTTTAACATAAATTTATTAAACATGAAACATTTATACATTATCATTTATCACAAAAATTATATCTTGAAAATCAACTACTACTAACATCCTATCTGAATTTTAATTGCCTTTGCAAAGGTCTAGCTTCTTTTTAAAAATGTTAAATTTATCTTTAAATTGCAATTATCAATTTTATTTATGAATTTGAAAAAATTAAAATCATTTGTTTCTTTATTTATCAAAAATTCATAATAGAAAACAATTAACTATGTCAGTAACCTTCTTGGTATTCTGACTTGAAAGTTTAACTATTTAAAAATTATTAAATTTATAGCTAACACAACAAAGAACATAATAAATTTTATGTAATATACAAATTTAGATATGGCGTGTTAAATAACACGTTTTACCAGTCTTTTAGAGAGTCATTGTCCACAATGTGATCTAGGCGAGGTGTCTTGTCTCGTACGTGGTAGTTTTGCGTTGACATTACTTTAAACACACTTCCGAATTCGTAAAAGTTTATATTGCGATTTTTTATCACAATTGTTCATCATTTTATTGTATTAACCACAACTTGCGTAGTTGTCTCTCTCGCATGTGAATACGATAGTCTATTGTCTTTATTTCACATCACGTGATTCATACCAAAAACTCTAATTCTTTCCGCTATTTTTAAACTAATACTGTTTTAATACGTGAAAATATAGTTCTTAGTACTTATTATAAGTATCCGGCCACTATATCTCCTTCACAAAAACTGATTTTTATATACTTTACATTTTTAACAAAAACTTTGTTAGACACAGTTCAATAGGTCTCACCCTGTCAACTTCCATTCTAAGACTGAGTTTAAACACAACCATACTCTACTAAGCTCTGATCTAGACTGCAAATAAAACATTTTACATTTTTGTTAAAACACCACTTGTAAAAATTATTATAGGTCTGACCTTGTCAGACTCCATTCTACGACTCTAAAAACACATCTTAATACCTCAACTTCCCAACTAAGACTGCTATAAAACATTTTACATTTTTGTTAAAACACCACTTGTACAAATTATTATAGGTCTGACCTTGTCCGACTCCGTTCTACGACTGATGAAATCACATGTGCTTTTCCAATATCCGGTCTCAGGACATCTCCCAAATATCACTGTGTAAGCGATATCTTTCTCGTCTACAAAACTCTGATCTAGTCCTTTATTCTACTACCACGCAATTCATAAATTGTCCAAATCGCCTAATTCTACTACACACACAATTTATTAAACTTTTTATTACTAAATTTCCTAAAAATATATACATTATTATTTATTTATGTTTGGAAATCTATTTTATTATGAATTTACTTTGTTTAACATTGAGAATCATTAGTCATGTTTTTGACTCCTATTACACGCAATACGATTTCCCGCTATATTTAAATATTTAATTCAAATTAACCTTTTTTCGGTATTATACACTTTCTATAATATGACAAAGGGAGGAGTGGATGTGGTAGACAGACTGAAGAGCGAGTACAATGTTACTAGAATTAGTAACAGGTGGCCATTTACTGTGTTTGGTGGTCTCCTCAATGTGGGAGCTATAAATGCTCAAATAATATTTAAGACGAATACAGGTGAGCTCAAACAATGAAGAATTTTTTTAAGTGATCTAGCTAAAGCTCTTGTAAAACCACATTTGGTACGAAGAGGATCCATTAGAACCCTGCCAACAGACCTTCAAGAAAAGATAAGACGACTGACAAGTGGCCAAGCTATTCTTGCTCCTGCAAAACCGCAAGAAGGAAAAGGAAGATGTGCCTTTTGCCCTATCAGGAAAAACAGATTCACAACAAGGGCCTGTTCTTCATGCGGCCGAAAGCTATGTGGTGACCACACAAAGATAACAACTTACATGTGCTACACCTATGATCAAGATCCCGCTTCAGGCTTCAACGAGTAAAGTAAATAAACTATTGAGGTCAGACATTAACATAATTTTAAAAGTAATAAAGAGTGTGAATTTGTAATAATATTTTTAGTTTTCCAATGTTTTTAATTTGTATGTTAGTAATTTCATGTTAAAAAGCGTATTCTTATATCTTTTAATTTTCTCAGATTTTTTAATTTTTTGATGTATTTAATAAGTTAAAATATTAAAAAATGTAATCAATAAAATGTTTTTACATAAACCAACTAGTCGAAAATTTATTTTTATACCGTACTATTGAAATTTACAACATTAACTTGTTATAACATTAACATCAAATGTTAGATTTGCTCTAACAGCGCGAGTGCTCACGGAAGTTTCGGTAACGTGAGTGATCACGGGTTATAAAATATTATGGACAAAATTCCTGATAAAAATTAATTGTTGTTGAAAATTGCAGAGAAATGCATTGTTAATGCACAAGTTACAAATGAATTATTACTCAAAATATATTGGACAAAACTCCATTGTTGCTCAAAATAGCTTTGAGAAAAATGCATTGTTACTCAAAATATCCTGAGAAATGGAGTTTTAAAGCATTATTGGTTAAAATATATAAGACAAAAAGAATTGTTTCTCAAAATATCCAATATAAAAGTGTGTTGTTAATAAAAATATCCAGGTCAAAAGTCCTGTTAAAATGTATTTTTGTTTAAAATATCTTTGACCAAAATGTATGGTTACTGCGTAACAAAATCACTACAATGTCCCTTACAATAGTACTGTTGAATATGCATTGTTGCTCAAAATATCTCTACATTTTTTGATATGGTTGATGGCGTTGGGTTTTACATGTCTTATCTACTCTCCCATTTTCATTAATCTAAAGGACATACTATCCTGTCAATAATTTGTCACATTACAGAAATGTTTTGTATCATTCTATCATTCTCTCCCTCAGCTTACAAATATCATTTTCTTTATAAATTATATTGTTCATCCAATCTACACATATAAGTTATAATTAAATTTGATAAAATGATGTAAAACATCTGAACAAATATTCTTGATTAAGTTCACAACTTCGGTGGATAATGAGCTGACTAATGATTCCTTACAGATTAATGGTACATTAATTAATGAGCATATGTAAATGGAATATTTTTTACCTACTGAAAATACTTTCCATGAAAAAGATGTGTCTGAAGTAGCAGTAGTGTCAATTGTACATCTTAGATCTGTTTTGATACAGCAATGAAGCCACGTGCTTTAGTGTGGCTTTTAACTCTAGTTTCAACATGGGAGACTGTAAGTGTTATTTATTCTTGTGTTTACCTCTTCTAAGAACAATAAATTATCAAATAAATTTCAGCGTATCTTATATTGTTAATGGAATTTTTTCAATAAGGGATATTTTGAGATGGTTTCTTACAATTTTTGAACCCTTTACAAATACAAATTCTTTTAAAATTCCAAAGTTAAAGTAAGTTAACCACTTATTATTTCACATATACATAGTATGGAAGAAAGTTTTGATCTGTCGAAAAACCGATGTTGAGTTTTTAGTGAAAATTTTCGTTTTGAAGATGAAACAAAAGTTGGTAGTACACCAAGTCAATATATAGTAGTCATTGAAATGTTTGTCATATGTGTAACTTGTTGACCTCCATGTCCCAAACCAGTGGACCAATTTTGATAAAATTTTGTATTTGTGCATAATTTGGTAATATCTGGAAGCATTTTATAAACATTTCTCGATATATTATAATTTGGGGGTAACTGGTAATTTACTGGTTATTAATTTGTAAAATATCAATCCCTGATAGCTGTTTGGATTTTATAAAATTACTCAACCCTTTATTTTTCATATGACATTATAAATTGGGCTAAAATCTACAAATTTCATCATAATTTGATCGAAATCACTTTGCGAATTTGTTAGTTTTATCTTTCTTAGTGAGAATTTCCGAAAATGATTTTTTAGGGAAATAGTGACACAATATGTTTGAACCCTTAGAGCTTAGCAAAATTTTATCAAATTCTTTTGGACCAATTTTGAGAATATTTTATTATTATTGAATTATCAGAGTTTCTTAGGTTGACTTTCATGTGTCTGCTTGTACAATATATTGCTACAACAATTGATATAAGTATTAAAAATTTGATATACATGTTTAACATACCATAAAGGATCTTAAAATCTTAATACAAAAGATCTTCGTAATTCATTATATATATTTTATATTATAAATTACAAATTTCAAACAATTATTTTGTAATGAAATATGCTAAATAGAAGATAGAAAGAAAACCTTAGTCCAATAACAATGACCAATATATCACATTTTAAAATAAATTTTCGTAAAAATTAGTGACTGCTATTATATTTTGCGTAAATATTAATTATGATAATGAAAATTGGGGAGGGCAGACAACGTCGTAACCAAACCACTTGAAGAAACACACAATCTTTTTGTCCATCTAATTAAATTCAATTTTCTTTGCAGATGGTTATTTGTTATTTCATACTGCACTAGTCATTCGATACTAGATATGATAACTAGTAATTCCATAAATGTGTATGTTTATATATTATAAGCCTTATGGAATAAACATTATTATTATTACATAAACATGTAGATGGTCATTGGAGCCAGAGTATAACACTTGGCAAGAACCTGAGTCAAGTCCCTAAGAGGTCGAATATATTTTCAGTTATTTGGTTTTTAAGTTTCTATGATTGGCATTGTTTATGACCATTTGGGGACATGAAATTTCCAAACTTGGCAAGACCCTGAGTCACGTCCCTAAAAGGTCGTTCATTTTTTTTTTTATTGTTGGACATTTATAAGACTTTTGGGGACGTGAGATTTCCAAACCTAGCAAAAACCTGAGTCTAGTCCCTAAAAGGTCGTATTTATGTACGATGCATACAATGATTAAACATTTTTATGTGTTTATTTAGTTTATACCAATCAGTAATGTTTAAGACCATTTGGGTACCTGCAGTTTATTAATCAATAACATACATGTTCTACTAATTCAACCTATCGGTGCCTTACAGAGAAATCAGGCATGTTTTACTTATATTACTATATTTAAATTTTCATTATTCAAGATAAAGATACAAGTAAAACCGAATACAAGTAATTTTCAAAAATATCCGTTTTGGGGTCTGACTCAAGAACAGTTGTTTCATAAAATATATATTGGTATATCCATAATTATCTCAGAATTTGAAAAGGTTGAATCAATTTTGTTCAATTATGGTATAAAGAGTATTTTGTAATTAGTTTATTTTAACTCAAAATTTTGGGGTACTAACAAAAAACAAAATTTGAATTTTATCTCTTATAATTTTAATTACATATGATTTATTTTAGTAATCTGCGACCCTCATCAGAACAAATTCATCAATAGCACGGTAGTATTTTGAAGTTGGTTGAAATCAACTATTGTGATTTAAGATTTTGTTCGCTTTATCCCATGAATAGCTCCAGCTTCCATGGCAACATGTCTTCATCAATCTATACCATCCATTACTCTCCTTCATACTCTGATACTCACATTTCATAAATCATTTGAACTAGTAAGTTCACACAATTCTTCTGTGTTTTATGACCGTGACAATATCTGGATGTCTCTATACATCGTATACTTCAGCATTTGTTCTTGTTCAATAATGTCCTTAAAACCTTTCTTTCCCATCTCTATAACAAAAGTTTTCTACGTCAGTGGAAAAAAACCCCTGAAATAATCAAATTTGGCATTCTGGCCAAAAAAGGCATGCAAACAACATCATCAATACTGTACTAGCTTCAAAGCTTTTCATTGAATTAGCCACAAACATAGCTCAAAAGAATGCAAGTTAAACACCAACAAATTTTAAACCAGGAAATATCTAAAAAGAAAAATGAGCTTATGTGAATGTTATCCATACAAAAATTCTAGAGGCCAAAAAGAGAGTGTTATTTTGTTCAAATTTAAAATGTAGAAGTGTTTAGTTTGTTGGAGAATGTCTCGAAAGAATGATGTTTTTATACTAAGATTTTTGATGTTTATCGTAACAGAATAAAATGAAATACTATTTTCTTTTAAAATTCTCCTTTAACGATTTTGACCTAACTTTCTGACGTAGCTCTTAAGGACTTAAACGAAAAGTATTTGCCAACCTCTCCGAAATTGATTTTGAGTGGTAGTTATGGATAAAAAAAAGAAGAATTAAAAGTCAAAATTGTGGCTCTACTGATTTTGTTACTAATTTATTACAATATTTTGATTTAAAACAAAAACAAATCTGTCAAATCATAAATAAAAGAAGTTCTGTTTAAAGTAATTGGCATAAGAACGAAAATTAGTTTTGATAAATTCTATTCCAAATGAAATACTAAATATCTTGGCAGAAGTTGAGACAAAACCAAAGCCAGTTTTGTGAAAGAATGTATTCATTGAACCATGAATAAATTGTGTTAACTTCATTTCTTAAATTTTTTCCGTTTACAAATCTCAACATCCTTCCCCCTTTTTTATACATTCGTCTGCCTATTAGGTTATAATTTCCGAGATATCATTCGTTTATATCCTTTTATTTTCAATATTACGAAATACATAGATTTCAAATTTTGTTAAGACTAATGTCACATGAAATAAAAATATTTAGATTATTAGACGATTCTAAAGAATCTTGCACCAAATTGACAAATACTTTTATGTGGTTTTTACAAGCCGTAACGTACGATCTGTTAGTAGCCTAAATCTTTTGAAAGCAACTGAAGAATATTTAGTGATTCTCTACTGATAATATTGAAATACCAATTATTTATATTTGTGTGAATACGATGAATACAAACTGTTTATTGTGATTATAATCTGTTGACATATTTTGACAAAATTAGGCAAATCATATCATTGTCAGAAACACCTGTATCTCACATTTCAATTGAGACCTTGTATGTCATCCATGTGAATTAAATTCCTTTTCTGTAATTTCACAATAATTTTGAACTGTTAACGCTTTGAAGTTTTCAGGACTTTAGTTTTCTTAGATTTGAAATATCGTACCAAGTGACACTCATTTTTCTGAAATGGTCAAAGCGTGCCACCAAATCATCTGTTTGAAAATTTCCAAATAAAACATACTTCAGTTTAATTTCATATTTTTAACAATGTCTATTATAATGTTCACTAAATGTGTTAATGCAACTTGTGTATTGTTTGTTAGTTTTTTGTTTATTTTTTGTTAATTTCTTAGCTCTGATTTACATGAACAAGTTGTATCATCTGAAAGGTGGAAAATTGCATCTCAGGTGATATCTTTAAATATATGTTTCACGTTCAGATTTTTACTCTAGCAAATAATGGTCTCCAAGAACCCAAAACTACACTAGTAGTACTCCTTCATATATTTAAAATTCTGTCAGTTTATGGGACTGTATTTTAATCAAAGCATTGCATTGTGTTTATTTTATAAACTGGTTCTCCTTTCTTTATAAGGAAATACACAAGCGTTTAACGAACGGTTTCAATTTTGAAATGAGAAAAAATTAAAATCTGTTTAATAACATTTTGATTCAAACAGATGTTCTGAATCAAAAATTAAATAAATATCTTTGTTTTCATTACATGAATTAACAAAGCTTACATGTAGCTTGGCATAATATCTATCACAATTGCAAAAGAAAATAATTAATTATTTATTTAATGTTGATTAATTAATTTAAATCCTGGAAGCAATCATAAGCTCAAGTTTGTAAATTATATATAAAACAAAATGAAAGGGATAGCTCTAACACAGAAGCTTTAACAATTATACTTGCTCTTGATGTGTCTTTATTACTCTTTTTTTTATTAAGTTGTCCAAAGCTGTATATTTTTTGATTTAAGCTTGGTTGTTCTAAAGTTGAAATAACATTTTACATAATTTTGAATATTTTATATTTTTTTACCAGACGAAACTGATATTTAGAAGATTCCCTAGCATAATTCTGAATTACAAAATTGAAATTATTTAAACATAATTGAAAGAAAAACCAGGATACTTACTTACGGATCAAAACATACAATTTTGATGCTGAAAAACACAGAGAAAATTACATTCGAAAAATTATATAAAAAAGTTACATTCGAAAAAGGGAGCTGCAATCCATAGGTTTATTTTTATTTTTTTGTTTTGTAGTTTATGTGTGTATTTAAAAAAAACAATATTTAAAAAAAATTAACAACAAAATGAAGACAAAAAAAATTTTTTTTTAAATGATTGACCCAAGAATAGTGCAGCCCATGTTTTATACATGATTATTTATATTTCACAAGGCACTGTCTAATCACCAAAGTTCTTTTTTAAACTATGGATATGCTATTTTTATTAATTAACAAACTTTAGATCATTCATTAAAGTTCCAGAAAGTCATCATTTTATTGACGATGCAGTATATTTAGATTCAAGATTGCAGAAAACAGTGTGTTGTTAGAAATTTGGTTTTTATGGTTTTATCCTTGAACCATATTTAATACTTATAATAAATACGTATAGAAAATATAATTTCTCACATTAACTTGTTGAAACAAGTTACAACTGAATGCCACATCTTATTAAGTTGTATGATTATTAGTAATTAAAATTTTGTGACTCAAAAGTCAGCACTTTTACATTTGGTATTTAAACTGTTAAATGTTAAAATAAATTTAGAAAACTAATCACTATTTGCCATTTTAACACTGCACTTCACAAACAAAATACTCTTTTCCTTATGTCTAGTATAATGGTAGATATTAAATTTTAGGTTGGTTGAGAAAGACTAGCAAACGATTTGTAAATAATACTCTAACTCAATTTTGTTTTACCTAAACATGATTTATGTTACATAAAGATTTACTTAAATATTATATTAGATAAATTATGTTATTCAAATACTTTGTTAAATAAATTTCTTAGTTTGTAGTGCAACCTGTTGGGAGTATGACTACTGTATGTGGTAGGTAAAATTTTATTACAATATGTTTTAAAAGATATAATAATTTTGGTTAAACAAGATTTTATATTCTGCTAATTTATATTTCTGAGAACATTCTTTCAATGAGTAAATCTGATTTTAATTGATTTTCAAAACCTTAACAAAAAACGCAGACAGTAAACAAAGAACCATATTTCACAAAGTAAATTGTTTTTATAAATATTGTTAAATATAATCTTACAATTAAAACTTAAAATTACCAGATTTTGTTAGCTTTTTCCAACCCGGAATACAACAGTTTGTTTGCCTATCTAAACGGAAAACTTTATACCACAAACATGAAAATTTGTATCATCACTAAAACACATTGGTTTGAAAGAATCAATAAGTAATATATTTGCTATATATATAAATCTGTTCGACATATTAAACGTAAAGTAATTAGACAAACGGGTTTCACATACATTCAACCACTTGTAGACATCTATACGACCATGATATGTACCTGTTACATAATGATACCACCATTTCTGAGTGGAGACATGATCAACCCTCCAATCTTCTGGCATAGTGGGTGAGTTGGTGAGGGAATACTAGGACATGTATATCTAGGGGACATTTGTAAGTCATTATTTGCTACAATCATTTCTATAGATTTAAAAGTACAACTTTACACAAACAAATTCATCATGCACTCTGTAATGTAAAACCAAATTATTAATAGGAATATCGTAATAAATTAAATATCAACTAATCAGGAATACAGTGTTCATTTTCTAGAGATAAGTGGACCATTCACACATATTATGGTTTCATTAATAATTCATATAAAGTATATCTTATATATATTTACACAATATAATAAATATTATACAAATAATATTACAAATATGTACAAATATTACAAATATGTATTATTACAAATAATATTTGTAACGTTCTTTCCTTACAAACTAACCAAAACCTAAATCAACAACAAACATCTGTAAGCCTTGCTTATCAGATAACCATCACACCTGGAATAGGACTAGATAAAACCAGATTGTAGTAGCAGTTGAGATAAGTGAACACACACACTAAGTGAAATATAGAAGATTGTAGCTAATAGCCCTAGATATTTCATTTTCTTATCTTTAGATAGTGTTGCATAACAACCAAATAAAATACCTCAACAATATGTTAATTTCGTCGTACCGATCAGTACAGCAGCGAAATTTTCAGTTGAAATTATGGATTAATGCATTAAAACAAGTAATATACAGTTTGAATATTGAACTGTTGTTATATTTTTTAAAAATAAACGTATAAAAGTTAACTATTACGGTAAGCAAAATAATAAATTTTGCATATTTTTGTATAAAACATTGAACAATTACAAAATTGGAAAGCAATTTTTAAAACTGTTTAACAATGTTATTTATTTACAATTACCTTTTTTAAAATCATTTATTTATATTATTACTGTCTAAACTGTAAGATGAAAGCATTTTGAAAACAAAATGAAAGCTTTTAAAATCTGTTATTGACAAGTATTGGTGTTGCGGTCGTGGTCCTACATTGCTTTTGTAAGCGAGCCAAGCATTTACAATGTAGGTGTCAATTAGTAAATGTATGTACTGCAACTTTATGATACCATCTTAGTGTTTTTCGTACTGCTGAGTTGTACGACGACATTTGATCAGCAACATCGAAGCCGAGTTTTTGCTCATTGTACTCTGTTATTGCAAGAGGCTTGAAAATGACATTTCCTCTTCGATCCCGCTTTCCAGTTTGAACCATGTGGACTTGATGTTTACGTGCAGTTACTCAACGCGTTTCCCACCACTGAGTCATGTGTTACCAACATCACAGACCTAAATTATCCTAGGAAATCGATCAAAAGTGCGGTCGGCCAATCGGCCGACACGTCAAATTCCAAACAAAATATGGTATTCAAAATGACATGCCCGGGCCGATCGGCCGATCATTTTTTTGAATGTTTTTTAAAACAATTTCTCATAAAATCAGTTCTCCATATAACTATAAGACCACATATATACAGATTATTTTATTAAAATGGTTTTTTAAAGTTGGCACTGTATGATAAAAGTGGCACAACTGGCTTGGCACTTAACGTGTTAAACAAAGTATAATTTGAAAGTTCACGAAAAAGTGTTTAAATTATGTATCTGACTATAGTGTGGTAATCTTGTATTTATTATATGTAAAATATATATATATATATATATGTGTGTGTGTGTGTTTGTAGCCTCGGCAGTTGTTGGTCAAACAGTGTATTATTGTGCGTCACTTTCCGGTCCTTTTGGGCAGCTGCTGGTCCAGGACCTACAACTGCCGTATTACTGTATAAACTATATATTTCGTCGGACTTTAAACTGACGACTTTCTGTAAAGTTCCTTGATTTGGAGCTACCTCTATCTATCTGATGTATTTAGAACTAATTTTCGTTTGAGGAGAAGTTCCCCACCACAGCTAGGTCAACACTTCGTTCTTATTGTATCAGTTTAAGTTTTGACGTGTGGATAATTAATTAACTTGTATTCCAGTAATTTTCAATCTGTAAATAGGGATCCGAATTGAGTTTAATAAGAGTTGTAATCGTTTTCTAGTTTAATTAATTATTACTTAAAATGTTAAGATACTCTCATAGATAGTGGCAATAATAATTTGAATATCAAAAACATATGTTTTTAATAAAGAGATGTAGGTTTTTACACTCAGGTTAAGAGAAACTTAAGCACAAATTCCATACATATAAAAGTATCAACTGAATTTCGAAAAAATAATAATATTTTTACCATTATTGAAGTAATGGTATTTTTTTATAATGATAACAATTTTGCTCTAAATAACAACATTATTTCGATCATCAGTTATTTATAGAAAAATATGCGGTAATTTTGAAATGTTCGCCATAGATATGAAACGAAATTGCTTATCCAAAATAAGTGTAACTAATTTAAAAAATTCCTTCTATAACAGTTGTTCATTTTAAGTGTGTCATCATAAAAATATATAACACTTTCAAAACTGCCACCATTGTCCGGTATCTTTTTTTAAATGACAACACTTACCTATAAATAGGAATAACGCCATTAATTTTTTTTTGACAAAACCACAAATAAATAGTCTTATTCCTTCTTTATTCTTAGTATTTTTCGTGATCCCAACTATTTTACGGAACATTTGGTTTGTAAATGTAAATTAGGTTTTCTATGAGATGTGACCTCAATTTATCGTACTCGTAAACGGCTGGCTGTAATTATTTAAATTATATAATCATCCAAATACAAAATGGCGCACATCAATAATTGAGATTAAAACTAAAATTCTGATTCCGCAATACAGTCATAAAGCCAAATTTTAGACAAAGTAACATCTTTTGCAAGCCATTTTTTATTTAAAGGACCCTATATTAGTTTCAATTATAATATTATTAAGAAGCCTTCAAAAGTATTTTAACAGCCTCGTAGAAGCTCCGGAAGGGAGAAAGACGATCGCTATTAAGTTTAATAAATTGAAGACATCTAAGTGATAACATAAACTACATTTTAAAACCAAATTTTATTACAACTTATTTTATGATATTTCAATGAAGATAAAAAAGAAAGTTTTCTAGTAATATAAAAATCAAATATTTAGTCTTTGGGGTCATAACCATATAATTTCTATTAAACCAATACCGCAATGCAATTAAATCACTTTGTATATCTCCATTTCTCAACTATATCCACTCTATACAACAATGCAGTATCATTTGCAAAGGCTTTACATATCCCTTAAATATTACCTCACGCAAATCATTGACATGTATTAAAAATAATGGGCCAGCAAGAACAGAACCATGTGGGGGATACCATACTTTACCGACTCCAATTCACTGACTGCTCCCTTGATTTACCCGTGCTTGGTGGGACTTGAACAACAAGTATGATCGAAACCATTCCAAAACAACAACTCTAACTCCAGCATCATGCATTCTTGCTAGCAATATTAGGTGATCAACCATGTCAAAAGCCTTCATTATGTCAACAAATAATCCTGCACAAAACTTACGCTCATTTATTCCAGAGTACACCTGACTCATGAATTGTAGTAATGTTGCTTCATTATTCAATTTATTTCTAAAACCAAACTGTCTTTTACAGAAAAACATTTTTTGTCCAAGAAATTTACCAAAATCTAATAATTGTCAGTCTAGTTCTAATAACTTTTTCCACAATTTTAGAGAATATCGAGAGGAGTGCAATTGGACGATAGTTATGAGGTTTGAACTTGTCTCCTTTTTTAAACAATGGTTTAACTATTCCTTGTTTCAGAACAGTAGGAAATTCCACTTCGGTCATAACAAGATTAATCAAAAACATAATTACATCCAAAATATTTTCTAAGATTTCTTACCGTTGTAATATTGTCAAAACCGGAAGCTTTTATGTTTTTTTCTGTATGATTTCAGCTACCTCCACCTTTGTAGCTGGATAAAAAACATAATGAATCTTTAGAGGATGCAGTGTGAAAAATATTATCAATAACATTAGAACCATAGAACAAATGGCATCTCTCATCATTTACTGAATTTCTAAGATCAGAAGCTCTTTACCAAAATACTCATTCAAATTTTTTTTTCCATTTTCAAGAGACCGCTTGTTACCTGAGCATTATTATTTCTAAGAGTAATATTTACAGCATCATAATGCTTCTCTCCAATTTTTGTATTAATTGTATTCCTTTGTTGTCTGGGGTCCCCCCCATGACAATAAAATAATATCTATAACACTGATTTTTAGTGTCTTTAATTTTTTTAATTAAGATTTTTCTTGCATGAATTAATAATAAATCATGCTTTTTCATTTTGTGTTATTAGTATGTTTTAGACAGTTTTTATATAGGGAGTTTTTTATATTTATTTTTTTAAAAGATCAAAACTGATCCAATGTTTTAATTAATTTTTGACGAATTTTGGCCAAATTTATTTGTATAAGATTCATTAAGGTAAAAGTTAAATATTTTAAGAAAATATCCAAAAGTTAAGGAAGCCGAGCCTGTTGAGTAAATATATTCCTAATTTTCACTCTGCATAAGTTCCTTAAGTTGTTTAAAATCAATTTTAAATTTGGTAGGCTTTGATTTCGCACATTTAACCATACATTCACACTTGACGCATACAACAGTTATCATTTGGTCAGTAACATCTATATTAGTCACCCAACTCTCATATTCCAAATTAAGTCCAACTTTACGTCTAGCAAAAATATGGTCAATACATGTAGCCATGTAGCCGAATCTCTCAAGAATCTAGTTGGGTTATTTATAAGCAAGATCAATCCATGACGGGCCATTTTTATTTTATAAATATTCATTACATTAGAATTTTCTAAAAGGTTTATATTTAAATCTCTACTAATTATAATGTATGAATTTCCAACAGAAACTAAAAAGTCCCAAAATCACAAACAAAACTATTATAATCAAACTCTTGAAGTCTGTAGAAAGCTACTAAATCAACAACAATATTCCTAGATATTTTGATTTGCAAATGAATCATACGTGCTGTTATGATATCAGCGATGTGAATATGTAATCACGGAAGAGCATTTGAAACATAAACAAGCATCGGTCCAGTCCGATAAAGATTATTGGACTTAGCAAACCGATTGATAGACGGCAACCTGTAAAGACTCTACTCGTTATCTCCTATCCATATTTCAGATAGTATAATTACACCGGGCATTCTGTCTAATTCTTGTTTGTAACTTTACGATAAATATATCGTAAATTTTAGGCATCATATTTTAGGAAAATTTAAAACTGAATCACCTGTAGCCCACTATATGGCCTTGAAGTGTGTAGTGAGGAAAGCAAGGTAATAAGACGTAAAATATTTGATGATTTAAGGAACAAAGTCAATAACATCTACAATAGAAGAGTATTTAATGACTCCTCAATTGATAAAGAAAGTTGTCGACTTTTGCCTGCAAAGTGTGTACCGGTGAATGCAAAATGTGTAGCTTCTAATTATGTTACATGTGTGTTTTGTCAAGAGCTTTACTCAAAAAAATCTTTTCGAAAACATGTACCTAAATGTGCAGAAAACTTCAAAAGAAATGAGGAAGTATCGTCTACTAATAAAGAAGATGATGACGAAGACTGGCGGACAATGAATGCAAGAAATACGAAATGTACTAATTTTTTAAAGAGATATGGTGTAACATATCATTCCACTGCTGAAGTAACCCGTGCAAAATTTAAAGAGCAATTACTCCCTACGATTAAAAAAATGACGAAGTCGTTATGGCATTGCAGAACCCTTTAATTATGGGTATTACTTGTTTTCTTAATAACCACTTTAAAAAGGGTAATAAGCAGGTTGTTTCAAGAAAAATTCATGACGCCAGAAAACTTCTAATGAATATAAAAAAGAAAGATGTAACAATCCTGTTACTAAGAGATTGTCTTCAGCCAAATAAAATAAATTGAAGTATTACTGAATTTTAAATAAATTAAAAAATATTTTTTAAACTAATGTTAGTTAGATGTAGAGTATATACCGGTTTTTAAATACTACGTTTAATACATTTAATTTATGTATATAACTATTTACAAAACATTGCAAAATTGGTCCTAGCGACTTCTAGTTTATATATTTTAGTATTATTTGTTAAATGAATGTAATATTAATTTGAAAGAGAATAAATTAATGTCCTACACTCCCTATAAACACATATAAGAAAATTTAAATATTAAAAATATCGTAGTTACATTAGTGCATTAGTAATAACACCGTTCTTGGATTATTAAGGAAAATCGTTGGCCAGGGGGCTGGAAACATGCTAGCCATTTATATCAGATTTTAATACTTAAATTACACCTACTTTTGTAGTAGTTTCTTGCTGTTTTGTGCTTGTCGCATTTTGGAGTTATTGATAGGAGTGGGGGAGGGATGCTGGAGACATATTAGAAATCTTAATTAACCGGATTTGAAAATTTTAAATACACCAAATCTTTGTGCTGCTTTGTGATTCAAACTAAAAGTTTTTTGCTCAACGCGTTGTAGGGTTATTGGTAAATACATATTGGTACAACAGTGAGGAGGGGAGAGGGGTTGTAGATATGTTAGCCCTTTTATTAGAATTTTGACAATTTGAATTACACCAGTGTTTTGTAACAGTGTTGTGCTACGAACATTAAGTTTTGGTCTCGTGGCATTTTTAAGTTTAAATTTATAGTTCTTAAAAAAATGGCAGCTCACTCAAACTAAATTTCAAACTTGAATTTCACAAAAGCTTTGATTTGTGCGGTATTCTGTGTTTTCAACTGTAACTAAAATGTACAATTATGAAAAAAGTTAGTGTACAGCCAAATTATTTCAACATGTCAAATTTGATAAAAATTGGTTCACTTGTTTCGGCTATAGTATTTGTGCATGAGACAGATGTTATTTCAAAAATCACTTTTATTACTGATCACGCATCTACATGCCTAATTAAAAGTCTTACTCTTTTCTTTTTATACATATAGTAGAGGAAAAGTAAGGTCAACAAATAATGTCGTGTTTTTTTGCGATTCTGGTCCCCATTCTAGTTAAAAAATATTGGTTTTGGGAATGATTTTTGTCTTTCGCCGGGTGTCACGTCTGTCATCAGTTCAGTGAAATGCAGTCCAAACCCATGTAACCTACTACTTTTTTATCAAATTTGATATGTGAGCATAATTTGTACATATTTCAGTAATTCGTTTTCATTTTTCCATAACTCATACTTTGAGAGTAGCCAATAAGAGAACACCAATTTTAGATTTTATCAAAATCGTCTCTTACTATATCAATCAAGAACTAAATGCAGACGCCATGAAACAAGGAAATCGTACCTCTCGCCAGTTATTGAATTATCAAAAGAATTTGATTTTTATAAATATCTCTACCGATTTTGTTCCAATTTATTGATAAAGATGAACTTTCATGACCCGTATCCATGTTCAAAATCGAATGTACAGTATTACGATTTAAAAAATATTACATTTCATGGAAAACTGAATAAAAAAAACTAAATTGAACCTTGACCGCTGTTATTAAAAGCTAAATTTGATACAGAGGTAGTGTTATGACACAAGAGAAGCAAGTTTAAGCCATATTTAAAATATAGTTTTAAAGACAATGTCTACAGTTCATTTTAATTCTTATACCAACAACTACTGAATTGATATTTTTGTAACGAATAAAGTTGTTTGGTTAGTATTTCGATTGTGAATGGGCGAGTGAGAAAGTTTTTGCAATGTTTTCGTACGGTTTTATTTATTAAAACTTTTACTACAGCAAATCTACGATATTTTTGAAAGTAAAAATCTATCTAGTGTAAATACCCAACACCCACATGGCTATCGAGATTTGATAGTAAACAGGTCGGCTTTCCAATAACCAAACCATCTGAATTTACCGCCTTTAGCTGGTAACTGGCGTCAACTTTATTTAGGAAGAGAATTTCATACATGTACTTCTTAATGAATACACTATACGAAAACAAACCCATATTAGGCCTATTATCATTAACGAAACAACTTTGTGAGTACAAAACCTCTAGTTTAAAGCACAAAACAGTACAAAATTAGCAGGAAACTGAGATGCAATTTAAATTTTAAAATTCGATTTAGATGGATAACATGCCTCCAGCCCCCCCCTTTCAGCCAAAGATTTTCTTTAATAACTCATGAATAGTGTTTGTAATAATTATTATAATTTAGTACTAAATAGGTATAAATCGTGGTATACATTTCGAGGCCAAAATACATAGTGGCTGAGCTACCTTATCACTGGTCAAAGTATTTCTTTAATAACTCTAGAACAGTGTTAATACTAATTCTAATAATTAGTACTAAATAGGTACAAAATCGTAAAATAAGTTCGGGGACGAAATTAAAAGTGGTCTGACTCCATGTCAATGCTCCGGTCAAAGAGTTTCCTTAATAACTCAAGAACGGTGTTAGTACAAATACTTATAATATAGTAGTCCTAGTAAATACTGTAGGTATTAAATTGTGGTTTAAGTTTCGGGGCCGAAATACAATGTAGCCGGGCTACCTTGTCACTTACACGGCCAAAGTTTCTCTTTAATAACAAGGGAACGGTGTTAGTACTACTTCTTATAATTTAGTACTAAATAAGAACCAAATTGTAGTATACGTTTTGGGGCCGAAATTCAAGGTGGGCGGGCTACCTTGTAACTAGCACGGCAAAATATTTTCTTTAATAAATCGAGAACGGTGTTAGTACTAATTCTAATAATTTAATACTACCTAGGAACTAAATCGTGGTTTAAGTTACGGGGCTGAAATACAAGGTGCCTGGGCTACCATGTCACTACCTCGGCCAAAGATTTTCTTTAATAACTCGATAACAATGTTAGTCCTAAGTCTAATAATTTAGTCCTAAAAAAGTAACTAAATTGATATATAAGTTCGGGGACAAAATATAAAGAGGTCTGACTACCTTGTCGATGCCCCGGCCAAAGAATTTCCTTAATAACTCATAAACGGTGTTAGTACAAATTCTTATAATGTAGGTAGTACTAAATAGGTATTAAATCGTGGTTTACGTTTGTGAACCGAAATTCAAAGTGGCTGGTTTACCATATCACTAGCACGGCCAAAGAACATGATTTTTAAAATATCCAACATTCCTGAGGAAGATAAATTGATTTCATTGAAAACAATAGACAAAAATTAATAGTATGCTCGAAGGTCAGATCTGACGTGCAGCGGTCTTAAGGAACTCAAAAATAGCGGATTGTACAGTAGAATCAACTATACCAAAACCACACTAGGACTATTAATTCATGAATTCAAATAAATAAAATAAATTAACAAATAAAGAGAAAATGATAAAATTAAAGTTATAATAATTATTTAAATAAATACTTACCAAAAACTGAGGGAATAAAGGGCAAAAAATAAAGAATTCTTGTAACTACAGAAAGGAGGGAAATAGGGAATAGTTGGTACCAAAAGATAATATAATGCTAGAAATTTCCTATAAATATGGTGGCGCAAGCTAAAAAAAAAGAAAAAAAGCTCTTGAAAATTTGAAAAGGAAGTTAAGTGTTTACTGTCCGAATTCTGAAAAACGTTAGATTTTGAGACATGGCAAGAATTAGTAATATGCTACAGGGTAAAGCTTTTTGAAAAGAATCGATTTTGAAAGTAGTTGTAAATTCTCAGAATTAAAAAAAGTTCCGGGAAAGAAGATTAATTAATTAAAAAAGAAAATTATACAATTAAATTAATAAAAACTATTGAGATTTAAAGAAGATAGATTTTTAAGATTACCATCAAGTGACCGTCGTAGTTTCTGTTAAAAAATGAAACAAGAATTTCAAAGACACAGAAACAAGAAATACAAGACAGAGAGTGGAGAGCCAGACTGCAGGATAAAGACGTCATTCACAGGACGTCACAAGGTAAGACCAATGCCGAACAACAGCCTTGACCATCCAACTTGGGAAGAGACCAGATTTCTCCTGATCTGTATAATAATATAGCATCAACCTCTCAAAGGGACCAGGAGGCTTCTCTCAAACCACAGGTTTGCCGAAAACTAACTTTTTTTATGCCCCAAAATTTGCTAAATATATTTTCTGAGTTGGGTAAAATGAAAATTTGTAAATTAGATTAATTTGTTTTAATTAAGATTTCAGATATTAAATTGAATAACATTCTCCAAAACTACTCTGCTCTAAATATAATTTTTAGGTTTTAAGTATTTTTTTAATTCAATTTAATTTTCTTTATATAAAAAGGTGTAAAATATTTGATTTAATTATCATATATGATGTATGTGTTTTATTTTCAGTAGATTTTATGTTTTGTTTAGATTAAGATTTTGGTTTATTATAAGAGAATAAA
Source organism: Aphrophora alni (assembly GCA_963513935.1). Classification (NCBI taxonomy): domain Eukaryota; kingdom Metazoa; phylum Arthropoda; class Insecta; order Hemiptera; family Aphrophoridae; genus Aphrophora; species Aphrophora alni. The sequence continues at coordinate 53,653,180 of OY740765.1, read as the reverse complement.
TTTGGAGTAAAATTCATTACTACACTTGTTACGTTTCATTAATCAGTTTTACCAAGAAAGTGATTTATAATTTAGTAAATTAAATATTTAAAAAATCCTAATCAGAAAAGTTTCATCAAAATCAATACTTTATTTTATGAGAAATAATGAAATTACAGAAATAATTTGCAGATAAGTTGTGATTAAGAATCTACACTCCAGAGATTTTAAAAAAATTAAGGGAAACTAAAGTGTAGCTACTAAATTTACTTACTAAAGTAAATACAATAACTGGAAGGGTTTTTAATAAAGAATAAAGGGGGTAGTTCCATTGAGTTCCAACTGCTGAACTTGGTGAGGAGAACGTCCAGACCAGGCCAGAAAAATTATACAGCCCCTACTTCCAGTGGTTAGGGTTGTTCTTTCTGCAATAGTCAATACCTCAAAAGAAAAAATCATTGTGCGCTACAAAAGTGTACAAAACGGCGAAGCGAAGAGGTATGTTGGGTTGTAGTACATATAATACTTGCAATAGTAGAGTAATTGATACAAGGAATGTAGATCTGAGTAAGTGACACAGACAATGTGAGTGGAATATAAGGCTTGCCATGGATGCAAAACAGCACAAGCAATAGAGGGCTGAGTAGCCGACAGGAACAATGTAACTGGAGTATAAAATTACCCTTAGTCATGGTATTTACATAAAGAATTTAGAGCTGAGTAAGTAACAAGAACAGTGTGACTACAGTATAGTGCCTACCATGTCTGAGTTATCGAGGCAATGGATATATGATTGAGTAATCGAAACGAGCATTATAACTAGAGGATAGTAGTGCCCACCATGTCTGTGTAGGCTAAGAATATGTGATTGAATAATCGGCACAATCAATGTAACTAGAGTATAGTACTCACTGTGTCTGAGTTATAGAGGCAAAGTATATGTGGTTGAGTAATCAACATGAGCAATGTGACTAGATTATAATGATCACTATGGCTGTTTGACACAAGGGAACTAGTCCTGAGTAATGAACACAAGTAATGTGACTATATTATAATGACTGCTAAGGTTGAATTATGACACAGGAGAACCAAGCATGAGTAATAGACACAGGGCCTTATTTCTAGCAATAAAAACAAATGAAAATAAATACTGTAAATACTTAAATAAAAAGCCAAGTAGTAAGAAGAGGTTTTATTAAAAAAAAAAAGTATTGTTATATTTTTGAGGGTGCTAAGTGAAATACATTAGAATGTTGTTTGTATTATGCATCCTCAAGTGAGTTTCAATAATTTCTGTATACAATAAAACATGGCTTTAGAGCATTAGTTCCCAGTAAAATCGTATTTCCCTGGTAAAAGTAAAATGTAAATAAATTATGGGTTACGCAAAGAATAAAAATGTCTAGTGTTAGAAAGAGAGAACTGCATCGGTTAGCTATGCAATCTAGAAATCCAGTGTTTTTTCAATTTTACAAAATTATAAGTATATTTTTAAATCGGTTTGCAACAATGCAAAATAATTTTAAAAAAGTACATTCATTGGGATATCAGAAAACAGAAGTAAAGTTGCATGGTCAGTTTTAAAATCTAAACTTAGAATAATAACGGTATCACAAGATTTATATTGTTTACACTGATAACCAACGGTACTTGATAGAATTCCATTTTAACAAATAAAACACAATTTTTCTTTTGTAAAAATTCTATAATTTATTTGGTCTAGCCGACCATGGTTTCGCCAGTTACGGCATTGACGAGGCTCTTACAAGACTCTTACAAGAAAAATTGTGTTTTATTTATCACAAGATTTCTTTGCCATAAAACTTGACAGTAATGTGATTGATGATGGTTTAGTCATTTCTGATCATTTTAACAAAAAGTTTGTTTTAGGGGGCTAAAGAGAACAGTATTAGGCCTAACAGAGGCAATGCAGCATCTTACTTGTCAAATTTTAACAGTAATATTAGTTTTGTGTTTTTTTTTTTGTTTGTTTTTTTTTTAATCTAAAATAGTCTCTTCAGAGTTTATTGCAAAGGTAATAAAATCATAAAAAATTCAAAAATCAAAGGGCTGGGATAATATTCCAGTGGATATTATGAAAAAAAGTGTTCACTTTATTTCAGCTCCATTAACTATTATTATAAATAAGCCATTCAAGAAAGGCATTATTCCTTATCAGCTAATATATGCTGAAATAAAACCACTTCTTGAGAAAGGAAGCAAACATGATTCTGATAATTATCACCCACTTTCAATCCTGCCTTCATATTCTAAAGTGTTTGAGGAGGGTTGTTAGTAATCAGCTCCTTTCATATTTTGAGATAAATGACCTCTTTGTACAAGAGCAATATGGTTTTCGAAGTGGGATAAATACAACATAAGCAATAGCCGCGTGTAGAGTGGTGGAGGGCCTAGATGGATCGCGGAATACTGTTGGGGTCTTCTGTTATCTGTCAAAGGCCTTTGACTTTGTGGCTCATGATGTTCTTTTGGACAAACTTAGATATTACAATTTCTCATATGGTAGTTGGATCTGATTTCATTCATATCTCTCTTTCCAGTTTTGTCGAACAGTAATTTCAAAAAATAACATAACATATAAGTCCAAATGGGAAAAGTAACATGTGGTGTCCCACAAGGATCTATTTTGGGTCCCTTGTTATTTTTAATATATATATATATATATATATATATATATATATATATATACATATATATATATATATATATTAAAACCTGCAGAAAGAGCCCTTTCTGGACCTATAAAAGTCCACTTTAAACCAATAGGGAAGCATAGGTACTCGCAATTGAATATAAATTTTGGAAATGAATTGATGGAGTTGTCGGAATCAGTCAAATTTCTAGGAGTTCAAATTGATTCAAATTTAAAGTGGAGCAGTTATTTCCAATTCTGGGTAAAAAATTACTTTCAGCATTTTTTCAAAGGTTGGTGTTGCATGACATGATAGACAAGAAGACAAAATTCATGATTTACCATGCTATGTTTGTCTCGGTTATAAAGTTTGGAATTGAAATTTGTGTTAGTTCAAGTAAAGCAGGAGAATTATTTAAAGTACAAAATAAATATCCTTGATACGAGGAATGTGAGTGGAGACCTTCATTAAATTATAATACTCCTCAAGGCTGAGATATCAATACAAGGGCTGCAAATGATGTTCCTTTCAATGATGCAAAATTATCAGCCTTTGTTGAGATTGGATTTCTTTACTACATCTTGTTTAATTTTATTTCAGATGAAGAGTTTAACTGAAGATAGCAGGTTCTCGTCATATTTCCTGTCTACAGAAGACAGCAGCTCATCTATAGAACCATATTTTACAAACTCTGAAGATGAAGACCAACATTTTCTAAAACAACAAGGATATGGTATGACCGATAGCATAAAAAATGTAAGTATCTGTTTTTTTACTAAGTATCATGTTTATGAATTATGATTTTTGAAACAAGAAAATAAAGTTAAACTTGTGGCCTTTGTTCAAGTACCAAGCTTCTACCCGTTTGAAACCACCATAGATGATGTTCGTAACTGTGCAGTACTTCCCACAAGTACCATTAGGGTTAGCATAACCCTGGATATAGACACCTGATTGACTGAGTTTTTGTAAAAGGTTACCAACAACCAGTCTCCACAGTACGGAAAAAAGAACTCCTCACTCCTGATATCCTTCTATAGCTATCACTCCCACCTACTCAAATACATAAGTATAGATTTGATTAATCTACTACAGAGCATGATGGAGTCAATCTATCTACATACGGTAAAGGTGACTCCCCACTCCTGAGCTTTGCGAAGCATGGTGTTGAAGGATGTGTTATCTAAAGTACATTCAATATCCATAAAGACACGGAAAGCAATTTATTTTTCCTAAGACATCCTCAATTCTGCACAGTCTTTGATGTAGGGTAGACTTAAAGGAAGCTCCTTGTTTGTAGACATGTTATTTCTGGTTAAATGGAACTCCAGAAAATACTTTCCTTATGCATCTTTCCACCAGCCTCTCTATTGACTTGGGAAGAAAATAAGAGAGATTGGTAAGAATATTTGCTTTGGTATTCATGTAGTCTGAAAGATTACACAGGATATACAACCATTGAAAAAATTGGAAAGCAGTTTAAAGATGGATTCTGTAAAAACAAGGGAAAAGGTTGGGAGATTTGTAGGAACTAAATTTTCCCAACTTTCCCTATACTTTAGATAGTTTATAGTATGACTTTTTGACAAGCTAGAACCCAATCACATTACCTTGATATACCCTTGGCCAAGGGCAATCACTATCAATACCGGAATAGTCTTTCACACCAGCATTAAATTTATATTCTCCTGTTGGCTGTACAAGTATACTAATTGGGTTGGTTGGTTTGTATGCCATCTTGGTGCAGTCTAGCTGCCTCCTTGAAGGTAACTTTGCAGTAAATGGTTTCCAGGGGTCAAGGTTTGTCTTCCTAATGGTTTTTCCTTATGTGACGGCTGTTAATAAGCTTCCCAAACACCAGATTATTTAGAATAATTTAAAAGTTTCCTCATTTCCCTCCTCCGGTGTTCAAGATTCTGAAACCAACCTAGTACTTCCCCTCATAGATCTCATTTGCAAAGGCAGTTATAGTGATAACAGTCCATGATGATCTCCTCTAAAGAAGACACCACAGTTTATCAAAATTTCTAACTTCTCTACTCATTGAATCTATCCTGGCTGACAGTTGATCTTAGTAAAGCGGGCAGATTATTTTATGGAGTTTAAATGAGGTGGTGATTATTTGTTATAACCTTACTTCTAGATCAATTGATGAAAGTGGTAATACTACCAACTATAAGCATTTAAATATTACTAGTAATTAGTTAATCAAGTAGAGACTCAGCTCAAAAATTGGTACAAGTTTTCACCATTTACTCATAACTAAAGCGACTTGTTACTGATCATTAGAGATTTGCCTTCGATATTTGACCCACAAGTGTGATCTAGGGTCCAATTGTTAGCTACACGTTTTACCATTTTGGGCATGCATTTCTTTTTTTGAGTGGGTGCTTCATTGAAGTGTTGGTACATTTTTCATTTAGTCCTAGACATGTGGATAATAACTGTCCTAACATAAAGCTGCAGTAGCCTTTTTATTGTTTCTGCAGTTATAATGGTATCGATACAAATTAAATTTGGGAGTATTTACACAACTATGTCTCACACTCCATCTTTACTTTTGTACTTTCATTTAAATACTTTAGCTTAGACATTTAAGTAAAAATTATTTGAATGGAAACAGTAATTATTGGAGTCTGTTTATATTATACTTTGGTGAAAGTTTGTAATAGTGTAAATTTTTAGTTTTATGATCTTGGATAGAATGGAGTATACATTGAACTCAATGTATCATATAGGAAACATATTTTGTTTTTTTCGAATAAAATCAATAATGAATGAATAATTAAACAAAATAATTAGTACAAAATGATCAGAGAAATTTATTGTATGTATTTTAATATTTAAAACAGTTATAAACTTAATCTTAAGAGAATTTCAGTGTAAACATTTTGTAGACAAAGCATAAAGTTTGTTCGTTAACCACCTAAACTAAAACAGATTCAGTCTTTTCAGATCCTTCAAAGCGGTACAACGCTCTTTTGATAGACATGATCGTCTTAACGAAATGGTAGTATAAAAAGAAAGTGTTTTCTTGAGTAACTAAGAGTTGTTTAACATGTACTGTTATAAAATAATGTGAATTAGTTTCAGTTGACTAAAAATAAACTTTCAGAAGTGAAAAATAATTGGTTTGGTTATATTGTGCAATGGACAATGTGCATTACGCAACCCGGAAAACGCATATAAAAAAGACTAAGTTTTTGTGTTTTTAATAAAAAACAAAACAATTTGTGTTTAATCTTTTGAATTAATAATGAAGTAAACAATAATTGATATATTCTTATATGTGAAGTCGAGAACTTAAAAAGTTAATTTTAGAAACAGTAGACGTGATTTCAGTGAAATGACGCCATGTGACTACAACCAGGAAAAGATGTGGTTTTACTTGAAATTTATCTAAAATAATAACTCATGTCTGGTATAACCTGCATAAACTATTCTTCATATACGCTATAACATATAATTGATTTGTAATTTGTGATTTTGTTGAAGTTTTAACATTATGTTTGTAGATATGTCTGACGTTTTCTGTAAGAAGACATGATATGTTTTTTCAAGTGTAATTTTCAAAATCTTTCATAAGTAAAAGATTCTTTTTATTTAAAATTATGATTATGATATTTTTAATCTGAATTTATAAAAGAAATGAAGTTTTTATGAAATTAATAAAATAAAGTAAAAGAATATTAACTTTTCAATATATATATCTAAAATTTTTAATAGGTTGCAACCATAAATAAAGTTAATAAATTAAATTTTAATGAACATAATCTTGATTAATTAAATAAGTAGGATTTTTTTTATGTAATTTCATTTTTTTACAGGTATTATTTGATTTACATTTATTCATGTGTTATATTGTGTTGTTTTAATAATAAAATGTGCTTTTCAGAATAAAAAGATGTCTGTACTTTATTCAATATTCTACTAAGTACACTTTTTTCAAAAGAACTTACGACCTCTGAGATATTTTACACTCTCTTCAAAGAGTGATAAATTTTATAATTAAATTATTTATTTTTTGTAATAAGAAATTACAAAATGACGCCCAAAATAAGCATTTCGAAAACCTCTTGTCCCTTTGAATTTAAATAGTTACAAGCTGTAGCGGAAAGAAAAAATTATATTCCTCATTTCATCTTGTGCAATACTTGTGTTTTGTCAATTATATTGCAAATAAAAGTGCTGATGTAATAGGGTACATTTTTGGTTATGTAAACTTGGTCTGACTAGAAAAGTAGTTTGACTCAAGTCAGTGAATAGGGAATGTATTCTGTTATAGATAATAATAATAATAATAATAATAAATAAAGAGTACAAATCAATAAAGAAGGTAATTAGTACTAAATGGTCTATTTTTTAATAGAGGAGAAATCAGACAATAAAGTGATTTTCTCGGAAATGAGACATAATATTTGAATAAGTTACATTTTAGGGTGAAGGGATGTTTTCAATAAGATAATTTTAAATAAATGTGATGTGAATTCAAATGACGAAATGCGGTTTGAACAAAGAAATAGTTTGAACCGAATGAAAATTTTAAGTATTTTGTACAATGTAGCTTCTGTGTTAGCATGCTTGGTATGACATGCTCAAATTATGTTTCATAAAAACCTAAACATAAAAATAATTAGAACTTACAGTCCATTTTAACAGAATTTGAATAGGAAGTTTTGCAGAGATATCACGTGGCTTCAAATAAGAGAAAAATATGTTTTTAAAAAATGATGATCATAAACTCTAATAAAAAACATTAATGAGTTAATATAATTAGATTTGATGTTTAATAATATAAAAATATTGTAAATTCTAAATGGCTATATTGCATTTTTATATATGAAAGATTTTTAATTTGAATTAGGTTGCATCCACAAAATTAATTATTGATGAATTATAATTTTATGATGTTATAAAAAATGTGATGATTTATTTGATTTATGTTTTTTTAGGAAATATTTTAACTTGTATGCAATCTATAATATTTTTCTTAATAATTAAATGTACATTTCAGAAAATTGGATTCTGTATTTTTATTTGAAACTCTCTAGAGTACACTATATTAAAGAACTTACGACCCAATTAGAAATTTTCTATGCTCTCTTTAGGAGTATTACTTTTTCATTCTTTTTATTTTGTTTTTGTAATAAATATTATAAAATGGCGCCCAACTTCATTTAAATATTACAATTAGCTCAACAACAGCTAATTATAAACAATCACACTGATTACTTTTCGGTGGCTAGACAATCATTTTTGTTAATGGTAATTTCATTTTTCTCCACATTTCAGTTACAAAATGTTTTCTATGTTCATTTTACGATAATACAACATTCTAGTTCTAAATTCTATAACTACTATAAAGAATACTTAGTGACTGCATTCTCTAACAGCATAGTACTGTTCATTTTACATTAATACACAATCAAGTTGTACATTTCATGACTACTACAAAGGATACATAGTGACAGCATTCTCTAACACATCATAGCACTGTTAATTTTACATTAGAAAAACGATTAAGTTGTACGTTTTATGACTCCTATAAACAATACATAGTGACTGTTTTCTCTAATAGAGAGTAGAATTGTTGAATTTACATTAATACACAATCTAATTGTAAATTTTACAACTATGTACTATAAATGATAATTAGTAAATTATTGTATTCTCTAACAGAGCGTAGTATTGTTCACCTAACGCTAATGTACATTCAAGTTGTATATTTTATGACTACTCAAAATGATACATAGTGACCGAATCCTCTAACAGAGCATAGTCCCCTTCATTTTAAGATAATGGACAATAAAGTTGTACATTTAAGACTACTAATGAACCATAGTAACTGCATTGTCTAGTAGAACATGTACAGTTCATTTTATAAACACTTACTTACCTACTTTACTTACTTTATCCAATGCCAGACCTTGGCATCTCTGCCATTCTCCGCCTAGCCTCCCAGTAGAGACAATGCTGATCTCGCTCTTCCACGTCTTGCAGGGCTGTGCAGTTCTGAAGGTGTGGGCCATCCGTCTTGTGACAGTTGCACAGAGGGCAAACTTCTGAGGCTTCTAATCCTATTTTACATAAGTGGGCTTGCAGTTAGTCATGGCCCATAAGCATTCTGAATTTGGCAACAGCTTCCACCCTTGGTAGGCTATGTGGTATCAGCACTGCGTGCGCTAGGCCTTCCCACAACTTTCCAGCACTCATTTCTTTTTGGCTTTCCCTTGTTTTTCCATTGATATTTGACTCAATCAGGCTTCTGGCTGTCAATAGGGATATGGGGTTATCAGGCTGTGGCAAGGTGTTACCTTTTTTTGCTAGTTGGTCTGCACGTTCATTTCCCTCAATGCCGACATGGTTAGGGAGCCATTGTAGCACAATGTACCACCCTTCTTCAATCATGCCTACCAGGGCCTTTCGTCCATTCATTGTATGCAACCAGTCGGTGGGGGTATTACTAGTCAGCGCTATTATGGTGGCTTGAGAATTCACAAAAAACACAACTCGCGCTGATTTGCCAGAGATGGAACAAAGTTTTTCGGCAGGCTGTACTATCACCACAATTTCACCATCGAAGTTGTTGGCATTAATACCGACAGGGCTGCAGTGCTCAAAGTGGTCACTGTAGAAGCCAGCTCCAGGGGCATGTTTCATTGCTAATCCATCAGTATATACATGGATCAGTTGTTTTTGCTGTATAGTTCCAAAGCAGCAGCCTTTAGGATGTGGGGATCATTAACAGCCTTCGATTCCTTATGATTTAGAAGCGACAGTTTTCCTACAGGTAATGATGGGAAAATTGTGTGACAGGTTGGGAATTTAGATGCTTGCCCCAGTTCCAGATTGTATTTAACTGTCAGTTGTTCGGCATGAATGAGTGGTGATGTTTGTGTCTTGAGTCGCAATGTCGCAGGTTTGTATCTCTCCCAGTGTCTGTAGTTGATTCTCTTTGCCCTCTCCCAGAACTTGAGTACTGACTTCTCTCAGCGGCTTTGCAGTGGCTCCACTTCCACTTGTAATTTCATCGTAGTTATCGTGTCGATGTTGCTCCACCAGTTATTTTTCGAAGTGCGTAGTTCTGGACAACCTCTAATTTCCTTAGGTTAATATCGGAAGAAAGAGCGATGAATTCAGAAGCATATTCCATAACTGGGCGTACATAAGTTTTATAAGCTGTCACTATCACATCCTGCTTTGCTCCCCATTTCGTAGTTGCTAGTCTCTTCAGATGATTATTTCTCTTTTGAGCTTTTTCAGTTGCGGTTTGTATTTGCTTGGACCAACTAAGTTTGTTGTCAAAGTTAACACCCAAGTACTAAGCAAAATTTGTTTTTTTTAGCTCTATTGTAAGTAAGTTTCAAATTGTATTGTTTGGAGGATAATGTGAAAAACTGACATACTGTTTTTTTGGTATTTACCTCCATCTTATTTTCTTTGCACCACTCAGAGATATTAGCCAACACATTATTCAAGGTTTCCTCCAATCTTGGAATGTTACTACTCGTTACCCATATGACAAAGTCATCAGCTTAAAGGAGGCTGTTAACTCCTGGTATGCTTTTAATGGCACACTGTACATCGTTCATCATGACGTTGAAAAGCAAGCAACTCAGCACTGCCCCTTGTAGTAGCCCATGACATACTTTCTTGTACTTCCATACATCATTTTGGAACCTGGTTCGGATATATCATTGGAGTAGGAAGTGCTTTATCTACATGTACATATTACCAGACACATGTAGTTGACTGAGCTTGTGGAGCAGCATAGATCTCCATTCTTTATCATAAGCGGCCTTTAGGTCAATAAATACTGATAGAGTGGACTGTTTACAGTGAAACCCATCTTTTACCGATTGTGTTAGTTTGACAATTTGGTCGATGGTAGAACGGTGTTGTCGGAAGATGGCCTGGCAGTCCGAGATCGCTCTAACACCTTCCAGGTACTGACGCAGTCTCATGTCTACCATTTTCTCAACTGTTTTACAGACCAAACTTGTAAGGGAGATCGGTCATAAACTGGTACGGATGTTAGCAGGCTTTCCCTTCTTGTGAATAGCAACAATTTCTGCTTTCTTCCATTGTTAGGGGATGTAATGTTCCCATGTGAGATTTTCTAGTTTTAGCAGTGTTTTTCAAGCGCTTTTTCTGAGATTCTTTAAAAATTCTGGGTACACTTTATCCGGGCCTGCTGATTCGCCTTTCTTTAATGATTGAATGGCGAGTTCTAGTTCAGATAGGCTGAATGAGTTGTTAAATAGGGAGTTTTGATAAGCAGTTGGGCAGGTGATGAAAGTATTTTTTAGATAAATCTTATCCTCATTGCTAAGCGTTAAATGGCTCACTGCTGCAAAGTGTTTAGTTAGTGCAGTGGCAACATTTTTGGGGATGTTAGAAGTTTTTCGTTTACTAGTACCGGTTCCCCCTGGTAGGCCTTCTTTTCATTATTGAGGCTTGATATGAAATGGTGGGCTTTAAGCCCATCCCGTCTGAAGTCAAAGTTTGCAACAAAAAATCTGTAAGTTTCGCGTTTTTCATTTATAATAGCTCTTCTTAGTTCAGCCTGTTTTTTCCTTATATCTATGGAGTCACAAAGCAGCTTTGTTTGTTCAGCTTTTTTCCTCGCTTTATCGATTTTTCCTTTTAACTCCGTCAATTTTGCGTTCCAGAAAGGTTTGTTAGGTTGCCTCAGAATTGACCCTTTTGCTACTGATAAGACTGTGTTAACAAAACTGACGTATGATTTCTCAGGGTTGTCACCAATAAGATCCTCTGTGATTACTTCGTTGGAGATTTTGCAAACCTGGCCTAATCAGCCTTCTTAAAATTCCATCTTGGTATCCGTCGCTGCGGCAGTACAGTTTTCTTTGGTTTGATTTTCAAAATTAGGGACCGATGACCACTCCCATCATGTTTATCTCCTAGGGTCAGTTTGGCTCGAGCAGTAATGTTTGCATGCACCAAGTCCAAATCAGGTGTTGATTGTTGGCCGACGAAAGAGAGAAAGGTTGGGTCACTCTTAAGTTGGATAAGGTTTGAGTTGTCAATTAGGTCTTCCACAGATCGTCCGGCAAGGTTAGTAGATCCATAGCCCCATCTTGGAGAGTGTGGATTGAAGTCTCCGATGATTAAGGTGTTTGGATCCTTAGCACTTGGAGCCAGGCAATCAAAATTGGGTCTGTTATTGGGCGGGTTGTACAAGCCGAAGACATTGTACAGTGTTTCGTTGGCCCATATTTTTAATCCTATTACCTCCATTTTGTCATCGTTCTCCATTTCATGGACAATGGAGAAGTCACTAGCATGTCTTTTGTTTACTCCCACCAGGATTCCAGAGGCAACCTGTCTTGATCTTTTCAGCACACATGTAGTATAGTTTGTCAGTTCATAAAATTGCAGGTTATCCGTTGATGCTCCTGCTTCAACAATTATAAAAATGTCTGCGTCACAAGCGTAAATAGTGGCCTTAAGCTTGGTGAACTTTGCGTTACTTAGGCCTCCGACATTCCAGAAGATGATACGAAGGCCATCGTCCTGGCCTTTAGAAAGGCCATTTTTATTTTGATTTTGGTTCTTGAGCTTATTCATTTTTCGCATTGTCTCCATGTATGGCTCGGATTCTCAGCCAACTCTGCTGGTCATTTAGCACTACCCAGGGGACACATACAGCTTGAAGTATGCTGTGGACGTGACCAACTTTATCCCCCACTTTATAAACACTGATACATACTAACTGTATTCTCTAACAGACCATAGTACTGTTCATTTTATGTTAATACACAAATAAATTGTAAATTTTAAACTATGTGCTATAAATGATATATAGTTATGGCATTCTCTAAAAGGGCATAGTACTGTTCATTTTATGGTTGTTATTACATTCTCTAACAGTTGATTTTACGTTAATACACAATTCATTTATAAATATTCTAGGTATTAAAACAATACATAGTGACTGCATTATCTAACAAAGTGTTTTGCTTTTTATTGTACACATTACTTACCTCTTACTTTTACTTAGCACAAGTATATTTAGTAGGAAGTACTTGTAATGATATTGAAGGAGTTTAGGAGTACTTAAATTTAATTATATGTTTAAAATTAAATTAGAATCCTACAAACAAATCATTCAATTAAAAACATTTCTAGTCTAATTAGTCATGACCCATGAGCTGAGAAAAATGGTTTTAACAATATTTATTTTTTCTAGATGCTGAAGAATGACAAATTACATCTCTTTCAGTCTCCAGTAGTTATGGCGTCACTAAATTATGAAACTTCCTCAAAAGATATTATGAAACATGTTAAAGAAAACAGCGAAAGCTCAGGTCAAAATCATATAAACAATTGGATTACTAGCCCATTTTTATTAAATCTATGGTTAAAAGGAGTACTATATATAAGAGTACCACCATGTAGTGATGAAAACCATGATCATCAACAAGATTATGACAATAATTTTCAATCATCAAATAATGCAAACAATTTACTACCCAGAGATGAAATATTTGGTCTTGAATATAAGGACAAACACAATGATGAAGAGAGTTCATATGATGTTTTGAAATATAAGATTAATAATCATCAACCGCCATATGTTAGGCATAATTTTAGAAACAACCAAAAATATCACACTCCTAAAAACAATCAAAACTTTTCAGATGAAGAAAGTTTATTACATGAAATTATGGGTTTTCATTCAATCGATGATCATCAAAAACCGATACGTAGAGAGAAACTAAAGCGAAAAATTAAAAGAAATATTTCAAGTGGAAAAGATATAATAGCTAAAATACAATCTACAAATGCTAATAGTAATACATTTGATAGAATGAAACCAAAAATTAAAATTCCATTTAATGATATATTAGATGATGACAATGTTGGGCGTCCAGTTGATGAAAATGCTGAAAAACTGTTTCCTGGACAGATACTAAAATCAAGAAAAAATAGGGAAATTCCAGGACGTGAAGATATTTCAAGGGGGAAAGCCAATATTCATCTAATAGATGGTTATAACTACCCATTTTATGGAGAGAAGGTTAAGTCAAAAAATATGATGCATTATAAAGACAAACAACCTGCATTACATGAAATTAGAGGTGTTCATCAAACACAAGATAATGTCCCAGGTAATGAAGCTTTAATAGAAACAATTGAAGATATTCAACCAGAAAACATCGTTCATAAACCATATAATAGAAAGAATACTTCACAACATGATATAAATATTCCACATGAAGAGGATACGATAGAAAAAACGGAAGTTCTTAAACCAACAAATCATAATCGTAAACCATTTGATAGAAACAATCATATGAGCACCAATAAAAAGAAGATTATAGATAAAGAAAATATGTTAGATGAAAATGGCATTAGTCATACAATAATTGAAAAACAGTACATTGAAAACTATAATGATTTTCATCCTTTATATGACCACGATAAACTGTTATATGGAGATAAGGAGATAACAAACATCAACAAACCTAATGCAGATGAAGAAGAAGTAATACATGTAAAAGAAGGTAGTAATCAAATCGAAGAAGTTAATAAACTATATGGTAACAGAAAATTAGGTCTAAGGAATAAAAGAATACTGCCAGTAAAAGATTTCATAGTTGAAAATGAGGTTATTTATCCAAAAGTTGGTGATTATAAACTATTAGCTAAACCAAAAAATAAAACAGAAATTCCAGTTGAATATAAGATAAATGAAAATAAGGATATTCATCCAATGGATGGTGATCTTAAAATATCTGATAAACCAATCAATACAAAGGAAATAAATAAATACAACCCTAATAAAAAAAGAAATATGACAATAGAAAAAGATATAATATATAAAAATGTGAGTATTCGTCCAATAAAAGATGATCACATAACATCCCATAAAAGAAAGATTAATCGAAAAGATAACATTAACATTTCAAATGAGGAAGATTTAATTAATGAAACTGAAGTTGTTCAATCACACGATGGTCATTATAATCCACATGGTAGAAGTAAGTCAAAACCAAAAATGAAAAGAAATATTCCAATTGAAGAAGATATAGTTGAAAATGAGAGTATTCTTCCAATAGAAGATGATCATATAACATCCTATAAAAGAGAGCTTAATCAAAAAGATAACATTAACATTTCAAATGAGGAAGGTTTAATACATAAAACTGAAGTTCTTCCATCAGATGATGCTCATTATAAGCCACAAGGTAGAAGTAAGTCAAAACCAAAAAAGGAAAGAAATTATCCAATTGAAAAAGATATAATAGATGAAAATGAGAATATTCTTGAAATAGATGATGATCATATTACATCCCATAAAAGAAAGCTTAATCCTAAAAATAACAATAACATTTCAAATGAGGAAGGTTTAATTCATGAGACTGAAATTGTTCCATCAGACGCTGGTCATTATAAGCCATATGGTAGACGTAAGTCAAAATCAAAAAAGGAAAGAAATATTCCAATTGAAAATGATATAATAGATGAAAATAAGAGTATTATTCCAATAGATGATGATCATATAACATCCCATACAAGAAAGCTTAATCGTAAAGATAACATTAACATTTCAAATGAGGCAGGAATAATTGATGAACTTGAAGTTGTTCAATCAGAGGATGGTCATTATAAGCCACATCGTAGAAGTAAGTCAAAACCAAATAAGAAAAGAAATAATCCATTTGAAAAAGATATAAGAAATGAAAATGAGAGTATTCTTCCAATAGATGAAGATCATATAACAACCGATAAAAGAAATCTTAATCATAATGATTACAATAACATTTCAAATCAGGAAGATTTAATTCATGAAACTGAAATTGTTCCATTAGATGATGGTCATAAGCCACATGGTAGAAGTAAGTCAAAACCAAAAATGAAGAGAAATATTCCAATTGAAAATGATATAAAAGATGAAAATGAGAGTTTTCTTCCAATAGATGATGATCATATAACATCCCATAAAAGTAAGCTTAATCGTAAAGATAACATTAACATTTCAAATGAGGAAGGTTTAATTGATGAAACTGAAGTTGTTCAATCAGAGGATGGTCATTATAAGCCACATGGTAGAAGTAAGTCAAAACCAAAAAAGAAAAGAAATATTCCAATTGAAAATGATATAATAGATGAAAATGAGAGTATTATTCCAATAGATAATGATCATATAACATCCCATAAAAGAAAGCTTAATCGTAAAGATAAAATTAACATTTCAAATGAGGAAGGAATAATTGATGAAACTGAAGTTGTTGAATCAGAGGATGGTCATTATAAGCCACATGGTGGCAGTAAAATAAAATTAAAAAAGAAAAGAAATATTCCAATTGTAAAAGATATAATAGATGAAAATGAAAGTATTATTCCAATAGATGATGATCATATAACATCCCATAAAAGTAAGCTTAATCGTAAAGATAACATAAACATTTTAAATGAGGAAAGTTTAATTGATGAAACTGAAGTTCCTCCATCAGAAGATGGTCATTATAAGCCACATGGTAGAAGTAAGTCTAAACCAAAACAGGAAAGAAATTATCCAATTGAAAATGATATAATAGATGAAAATGAGAGTATTTTTCCAATAGATGATGATCATATAACATCCCATAAAAGAAAGCCTAATCGTAAAGATAACATTAACATTTCAAATGAGGAAGGAATAATTGATGAAACTGAAGTTGTTCAATCAGAGGATGGTCATTATAAGCCCCAACGTGGCAGTAAATCAAAATTAAAAAAGAAAAGAAATATTCCAATTGTAAAAGATATAATAGATGAAAATGAAACTATTATTCCAATAGATGATGATCATATAACATCCCATAAAAGAAAGCTTAATCGTAAAGATAACATAAACATTTCAAATGAGGAAAGTTTAATTGATGAAACTGAAATTGTTCCATCAGATGAAGGTCATTATAAACCACATAGGGGACGTAAGTCAAAATCAAAAAAGGAAAGAAATATTCCAATTGAAAATGATATAATAGATGAAAATAAGAGTATTATTCCAATAGATGATGATCATATAACATCCCATACAAGAAAGCTTAATCGTAAAGATAACATAAACATTTCAAATGAGGAAGGAATAATTGATGAACTTGAAGTTGTTCAATCAGAGGACGGTCATTATAAGCCACATCGTAGAAGTAAGTCAAAACCAAAAAAGAAAAGAAATAATCCATTTGAAAAAGATATAATAAATGAAAATGAGAGTATTCTTCCAATAGATGAAGATCATATAACAACCCATAAAAGAAATCGTAATCATGAAGATTACAATAACATTTCAAATCAGGAAGATTTAATTCATGGAACTGAAATTGTTCCATTAGATAATGGTCATAAGCCACATGGTAGAAGTAAGTCAAAACCAAAAATGAAGAGAAATATTCAAATTGAAAATGATATAATAGATGAAAATGAGAGTTTTCTTCCAATAGATGATGATCATATAACATCCCACAAAAGTAAGCTTAATCGTAAAGATAACATTAACATTTCAAATGAAGGTTTAATTGATGAAACTGAAGTTGTTCAATCAGAGGATGGTCATTATAAGCCACATGGTGGCAGTAAGATAAAATTAAAAAAGAAAAGAAATATTCCAATTGAAAAAGATATAATAGATGAAAATGAAAGTATTCTTCCAATAGATGATGATCATATAACATCACATAAAAGAAAGCTTAATCGTAAAGATAACATAAACATTTCAAATGAGAAAAGTTTAATTGATGAAACTGAAGTTGTTCAATCAGAGGATGGTCGATATAAGCCACATGGTAGAGGTAAGTCAAAACCAAAAAAGAAAAGAAATATTCCAATTGAAAATGATATAATAGATGAAAATGAGAGTATTATTCCAATAGATGATGATCATATAACATCCCATAAAAGAAAGCTTAATCGTAAAGATAAAATTAACATTTCAAATGAGGAAGGAATAATTGATGAAACTCAAGATGTTCAATCAGAGAATGGTCATTATAAACCACATGGTGGCAGTAAGATAAAATTAAAAAAGAAAAGAAATATTCCAATTGTAAAAGATATAATAGATGAAAATGAAAGTATTATTCCAATAGATGATGATCATATAACATCCCATAAAAGTAAGCTTAATCGTAAAGATAACATAAACATTTCAAATGAGGAAAGTTTAATTGATGAAACTGAAGTTCTTCCATCAGACGATGGTCATTATAAGCCACATGGTAGAAGTAAGTCTAAACCAAAAGAGGAAAGAAATTATCCAATTGAAAATGATATAATAGATGAAAATGAGAAAATTCTTCCAATAGATGATGATAACATAAAATCCCATAAAAGAAAGCTTAATCGAAAAGATAACATTAACATTTCAAATGAGGAAGGTTTAATTAATGAAACTGAAGTTGTTCAATCACACGATGGTCATTATAAGCCACATGGTAGAGGTAAGTCAAAACCAAAAAAGAAAAGAAATATTCCAATTGAAGAAGATATAGTTGAAAATGAGAGTATTCTTCCAATAGAAGATGATCATATAACATCCTATAAAAGAGAGCTTAATCAAAAAGATAACATTAACATTTCAAATGAGGAAGGAATAATTGATGAACTTGAAGTTGTTCAATCAGAGGATGGTCATTATAAGCCACATCGTAGAAGTAAGTCAAAACCAAGAAAGGAAAGAAATTATCCAATTGAAAAAGATATAATAGATGAAAATGAGAATATCCTTGAAATAGATGATGATAATATTACATCCCATAAAAGAAAGCTTAATCTTAAAAATAACAATAACATTTCAAATGAGGAAGGTTTAATTCATGAGACTGAAATTGTTCCATCAGACGCTGGTCATTATAAGCCATATGGTAGACGTAAGTCAAAATCAAAAAAGGAAAGAAATATTCCAATTGAAAATGAAATAATAGATGAAAATGAGAGTATTATTCCAATAGATGATGATCATATAACATCCCATAAAAGAAAGCTTAATCGTAAAGATAAAATTAACATTTCAAATGAGGAAGGAATAATTGATGAAACTGAAGATGTTCAATCAGAGAATGGTCATTATAAACCACATGGTGGCAGTAAGATAAAATTAAAAAAGAAAAGAAATATTCCAATTGTAAAAGATATAATAGATGAAAATGAAAGTATTATTCCAATAGATGATGATCATATAACATCCCATAAAAGTAAGCTTAATCGTAAAGATAACATAAACATTTTAAATGAGGAAAGTTTAATTGATGAAACTGAAGTTCCTCCATCAGACGATGGTCATTATAAGCCACATGGTAGAAGTAAGTCTAAACCAAAACAGGAAAGAAATTATCCAATTGAAAATGATATAATAGATGAAAATGAGAGTATTTTTCCAATAGATGATGATCATATAACATCCCATAAAAGAAAGCTTAATCGTAAAGATAACATTAACATTTCAAATGAGGAAGGAATAATTGATGAAACTGAAGTTGTTCAATCAGAGGATGGTCATTATAAGCCAAATGGTGGCAGTAAGATAAAATTAAAAAAGAAAAGAAATATTCCAATTGAAAAAGATATAATAGATAAAAATGAAACTATTCTTTCAATAGATGATGATCATATAACATCCCATAAAAGAAAGCTTAATCGTAAAGATAACATAAACATTTCAAATGAGGAAAGTTTAATTGATGAAACTGAAGTTCTTCCATCAGACGATGGTCATTATAAGCCACATGGTAGAAGTAAGTCTAAACCAAAACAGGAAAGAAATTATCCAATTGAAAAAGATATAATAGATGAAAATAATAATATTCTTCCAACCGATGATGATCATATAACGTCCCATAAAAGAAAGCTTAATCCTAAAGACAACATTTACATTTCAAAAGAGGAGGGATTAATTCATGAAACTGAAATTGTTCCATCAGATGAAGGTCATTATAAAGCACATGGTAGACGTAAGTCAAAATCAAAAAAGGAAAGAAATATTGAAATTGAAAATGATATAATAGATGAAAATGAGAATATTCTTCCAATAGATGATGATCACATAAAATCCCATAAAAGAAAGCTTAATCGAAAATATAACATTAACATTTCAAATGAGGAAGGTTTAATTATTGAAACTGAAGTTGTTCAATCACACGATGGTCATTATAATCCACATGGTAGTAGTAAGTCAAAACCCAAAAAGAAAAGAAATATTCCAATTGAAAATAATATAATAGATGAAAATGAGAGTATTCTTCCAATGGATGATGATTATATAACATCTCATACAAGAAAGCTTAATCGTAAAGATAACATTAACATTTCAAATGAGGAAGGAATAATTGATGAAACTGAAGTTGTTCAATCAGAGGATGGTCATTATAAGCCACATGGTAGAAGTAAGTCAAAACCAAAAAAGAAAAGAAATATTCCAATTGAAAATGATATAATAGATGAAAATGAGAGTATTATTCCAATAGATGATGATCATATAACATCCCATAAAAGAAAGCTTAAAAGTAAAGATAAAATTAACTTTTCAAATGAGGAAGGAATAATTGATGAAACTGAAGTTGTTCAATCAGAGGATGGTCATTATAAGCCACATGGTGGACGTAAGTCAAAATCAAAAAAGAAAAGAAATATTCCAATTGAAAATGATATAATAGATGAAAATGAGAGTATTATTCCAATAGATGATGATCATATAACATCCCATAAAAGAAAGTTTAATCGTAAAGATAAAATTAACATTTCAAATAAGGAAGGAATAATTGATGAAACTGAAGTTGTTCAATCAGAGGATGGTCATTATAAGCCACATGGTAGAAGTAAGTCAAAACCAAAAAAGAAAAAAAATATTCCAATTGAAAATGATATAATAGATGAAAATGAGAGTATTATTCCAATAGATGATGATCATATAACATCCCATAAAAGAAAGCTTAATAGTAAAGATAAAATTAACATTTCAAATAAGGAAGGTTTAATTGATGAAACTGAAGTTGTTCAATCAGAGGATGGTCGATATAAGCCACATGGTGGACGTAAGTCAAAATCAAAAAAGAAAAGAAATATTCCAATTGAAAATGATATAATAGATGAAAATGAGAGTATTTTTCCAATAGATGATGATCATATAACATCCCATACAAGAAAGCTTAATCGTAAAGATAACATTAACATTTCAAATGAGAAAGGAATAATTGATGAAACTGAAGTTGTTCAATCAGAGGATGGTCATTATAAGCCACATGGTAGAAGTAAGTCAAAACCAAAAAAGAAAAGAAATATTCCAATTGAAAATGATATAATAGATGAAAATGAGAGTATTATTCCAATAGATGATGATCATATAACATCCCATAAAAGAAAGTTTAATCGTAAAGATAAAATTAACATTTCAAATGAGGAAGGAATAATTGATGAAACTGAAGTTGTTCAATCAGAGGATGGTCATTATAAGCCACATGGTAGAGGTAAGTCAAAACCAAAAAAGAAAAGAAATATTCCAATTGAAAATGATATAATAGATGAAAATGAGAGTATTATTCCAATAGATGATGATCATATAACATCCCATAAAAGAAAGTTTAATCGTAAAGATAAAATTAACATTCCAAATGAGGAAGGAATAATTGATGAAACTGAAGTTGTTCAATCAGAGGATGGTCATTATAAGCCACATGGTGGCAGTAAGATAAAATTAAAAAAGAAAAGAAATATTCCAATTGAAAAAGATATAATAGATGAAAATGAAAGTATTCTTCCAATAGATGATGATCATATAACATCACATAAAAGAAAGCTTAATCGTAAAGATAACATAAACATTTCAAATGAGAAAAGTTTAATTGATGAAACTAAAGTTCTTCCATCAGACGATGATCATTATAAGCAACATGGTAGAAGTAAGTCTAAACCAATACAGGAAAGAAATTATCCAATTGAAAAAGATATAATAGATGAAAATGAGAATATTCTTCCAATAGATGATGATCATATAACGTCCCATAAAAGAAAGCTTAATCCTAAAGATAACATTAACATTTCAAAAGAGGAGGAATTAATTCATGAAACTGAAATTGTTCCATCAGATGAAGGTCATAAACCACATGGTAGACGTAAGTCAAAATCAAAAAAGGAAAGAAATATTCAAATTGAAAATGATATAATAGATGAAAATGAGAATATTCTTCCAATAGATGATGATCATATAACCTCTCATAAAAGAAAGCTTAATCGTAAAAATAACATTAACATTTCAAATGAGGAAGGAATAATTGATGAAACTGAAGTTTTTCAAACAGATAATGGTCATTATAAGCCACATGGTGGCAGTAAGTCAAAATTGAAAAAGAAAAGAAATATTCCAATTGAAAAAGATATAATAGATGAAAATGAAAGTATTCTTCCAATAGATGATGATCATATAACATCCCATAAAAGAAAGCTTAATCGTAAAGATAACATTAACATTTCAAATGACGAAAGTTTAATGGATGAAACTGAAGTTGTTCAATCAAAGATTGGTCATTATAAGCCACATGGTATAAGTAAGTCAAAACCAAAAAAGAAAAGAAATATTCCAATTAATAATGATATAATAGATGAAAATGAGAGTATTCTTCCAATAGATGATGATCATATAACATCCCATAAACGAAAGCTTAATCATAAGGATAACATTAACATTTCAAATGAGGAAGGTTTAATTCATGAAACTGAAATCTTTCATTCAGACAATGGTCATTATAAGCCACATGGTAAGTCAAAACCAAAAAAGAAAAGAAATAATCCAATTGAAGAAGATATAGTTGAAAATGAGAGTATTCTTCCAATAGATGATGATCATATAACATCCTATAAAAGAAAGCTTAATCGTAAAGATAACATTAACATTTCAAATGAGGAAGGTTTAATTGATGAAACTGAAATTGTTCCATTAGACGATGGTCATTATAAGCCACATGGTAGAAGTAAGTCAAAACCAAAAAAGGAAAGAAATATTCCAATTGAAAGTGGTATAATAGATGAAAAAGAGAGTATTATTGAAATAGATGATGATCATATTACATCCCATAAAAGAAAGCTTAATACTAAAAATAACATTAACATTTCAAATGAGGAAGGTTTAATTGATGAAACTGAAGTTTTTCAATCAGATTATAATGATCATAAACCATATGGTAGAAGGAAGATTGAACAAAAAATTAAAGGAACTATTCCAATTGAAATTGAAAATATGAGTATTAGTCCAATAGAAGATGCACATAGACCATCGTATAAAAGACTGTTTAATCATAAAAATAACTTTAACATTTTAGGTGAACAAGATTTAATAGATGAATCTGAAATTGAGGCAATAAATGATAATAATATACCATATGGGAGAAGTAATATTAAACATACATCGGAAGTACCTGATGGTTCTGATGAATATATTTCTAAATCTCCAATGCTTGATAATGTACTTTCATTCGAAGATGATATCAATAATCCTTCCTTTGTTAATAAAATAAGATTCAAATCACAGGCTGTTAAATCCTTTGAAAACATTTCAAATAAGACAGATTTATATGATGAACCTGGATCTAAACAAAGTATCTTGGAAAGAGAAATTGGTAGCTTGGAGAATAGAACTCATACAAAATTAGACTACGTTATTAGACCTGACGTTCTAGGTGATAATACTTCAGGTACTAGGAATAATCCAGTGAATAATCCCATTGAAAAAGCTAGTAACTCAGCTTATACAGAACACAATGATGTAAGCAGTTTATTTCATTTATATTTGTATAGATTTTCATAATCTCTGTTAATATTATTAAAATGATTTTATAATAAGTATACTCTAAACCTGTATTAACATGTATTTTATTAATCAGTTATTATAATCATACATTTTATTCTTTAGATTATTTTCATTACATATGGATTTCCTAAGACAATTTGTAAGTACAGAAGTTTTCTAAAATTTATATACTTTTAGTTACAAAAGTTTGGGAGACTTACAAATGTGGATATCCACCACACTCTTGAAGTACAACAATTTGTCTTAACATGTGACGCAGTTCATTTTAGTAAACTAGGGGTAATTAAATGCAGAGTTAATTTTTAATGAATGATACTAAATTCAAATTCAAAATAAGAAATTTTATTATATAATGTCACTTTTTAGACACACATTTACAGAAATAAATTTCATATTTAATAAAGGGGGTTTGTACAATATATGCTATTTTTTTATACCCTACTGTAAAAGTGGTTGGATCTACAAAACGTAGTTATGTTAGGCATATTCTTGGGCAATATTCCTTTTACCATTAGCTCTGAATATCTCCTGTCCACATAGAATGATTCTACATTCTACACACAGAGAAACTACCTTGAAACTTGTCATCACATAAAAACATGAGCTGGTTGTTCATCTCGCCACTACCTCTAATTCCGTCCTATATACTAATGAGTTCCATCATAAACACTGGCAATTGCTTTGTTTGTAATTAAAAAAATATGTGTCATGCATACTAATGCAAGACAAAGAGTTAGTTGTTTACTACACAGCAGCCTTTCATTTTATCCTGTATATTGACGATTTCTGTCATTACCAATGGCGTTTCATTTATTTTTAATTAGAACAATTCATGTTGTGAATACTAATGCGAGGCAGACAGTTAGTTGTTCACTGCACTCCAGCCTATCATTGTATACTATTGAGTTCTGTCAATCACCACTGGCTATTGTTTTGTTTTAAATTACAGCAATATGTTTCACGCAAACAGCAAGATAAAAACAGTCTCTTACTCATCAGTATGCAGCAACACTTATTAGTGTGATTAAAAACAAAACAATAATCAGATTTAATGACAGGACAACTTTCAAGGCTGCAAACACTCACTGGCTTATTAATATGCAGCTGCACATATTGCTGGGATTAAAAACATAACTAATGACATAACACTAATGAAGAGTAATGATGGGACGACTTTCAAGGCACAAGGTAATAACACTCACTGGCTCGTCAGTATGCTGAGACACATATTGCTGTGATTAAAAACATAACAATAGCAAGTGGTAATGATGGGATGACTTTCAAGGCTACAATATGAACACACGCTCTGGTTCGTCAGTATGTCGTGACATGTATTATGTGATTAAAAAGAATAAAAATAGCCAGAAGTAACAATGGTACAATTTCAAGGCTGCAAGATGAACACACTCTGTTGTTCATCAATATGCAGCAACAAGTTCCATGGTTTCCTAGCTAACAGCAATATATGAAAGTAACAGGATGAAATGTACACACAGCTAACAGAATTTATATCAGGACATTGTTCAAGAATTTGCATTACTTTACTACTTACTATAATTCACATTTAATAGTTTAACACATTTTTAACGAAGTCTTCCTTAGTTACAGTATATTGAGCTAATTTGAACATTTATGTAAATTGATGTTCATTATACATAAGTTTTACTTGGATTTTCAAAAATGTATAAAATAAGATAACTTACATATTATTTTAAAAATTCACTTAAACACAGTTTATTAAAAATATTACATTTATATTTAACTAATTACATTATTACACTCTAATATATATATATATTTATTATATATATATATATATATATAAAATTACGAAATCTTTTATTTTTTCAAATCTTATTACACGCACAATTTTTTATTTTCCATTTTAATTTGTTATATTTTTTTTCCACAGACTATATGTTTTAATTTCTGAAACACTATTTTTTATACTCAGTATATTTCACAGTATAAACTCATATTATATGTAAGTTTAACTTCTCTCAGACCTAATATGTTTAAGCATTTTGTTTTAATTCTGTGACTTACTAGTGGTTTTCCACTCCTTGTAAAAAAAACTCCTCTCTTCCTTTTACTATATACCCATCTTTATTGGATAAAACTACCATGTCACCTTTCTTTTACTGGGTTTACTAAATACCACTTTGTGTGGAAATTGGTCACTAAGTTGCAGTCATCAGGATTTGCTTGCTGAATTAGGTGAGTTTACAAATTTGGTTTATTCTTAAGGTTTATGGTTACGTGGTATGTAACTATCAGGAAATAATGTTTGTAAACTGTAATTTAATATCTTATGCCTTAAGCATTCACTCTGACAATTGTATGGACAATAACTAGGATTTGCCCATTCTTTAACTTTTCTAGTGAGCTGTTGGAAATAA
Source organism: Aphrophora alni (assembly GCA_963513935.1). Lineage (NCBI taxonomy): Eukaryota > Metazoa > Arthropoda > Insecta > Hemiptera > Aphrophoridae > Aphrophora > Aphrophora alni. The sequence goes on along the minus strand of OY740765.1, from coordinate 53,627,339 downwards.
TAATATCATGTTGGAATTATTATGTTATCTAATAGAATTTGTTGTTGAAAACGTTCAAAAATATGAAAAAATTTAAAAGTCAGTTATTTCTAAGATACTTGAAATATATTAAAAAAGTGCAAAGGTCTAAAATTGCAATATATCATAAATGGTTTTAACTTTTGTAATGAGTTACTGACATAAAAAAGCGGCAAAGAAATGAACTTAAAGAGTTATGTTAGACTTATTGTTTTCATTTAAATACTATTATGTAATAATAAATTAATAAGAATAAAAGAGTATTTTAATTACCATATTCAACCCATTTTAAAATCAGAAATATTGGGTTTTTAATTCAAATGTCTTTAAGCAATAGAACTGTTTTATGAAATACAACCCTTTATAAGTATAAAGACACAAGTATTTCAACTGTCCAAATAGATTTTATAGTTTCATATCTCTGTTCACTTCAAATAACTTTTCAATACTCTCAACTAATTCTAGTACATTTCTGAAATACATCCTTCAAGTCTTCTTGTATTGCTGGATTAGTCAATGTACAATCAGCTAATAATTTTGTTTGTGGTATCCCTACACTATTGAAGTTTATTTTATGTATTTACTTCCACTTAATAATTTGACCTTAATGTATGTTGTTTACATTATTAAATGTTGGGAGAGATGACTAATAGAGTTGAAAGATCATCTTTTTGATTTAACAACATAGTAACATATCTTCCTTTCATTCTGTAGCTCTAAACTGCTTCCTCTGATGTCAGTACTTTCCACCTTTAATACCACCTACAGTGTTACAACTGTATCACCCAGACTCCTCAAAAACTTCTGCTCCACTTTAAGGTATTTATTTGTCTAATACCACTAGATAAGCAGTCAATGTGTGAAAATCAAAAGTGTGAGAATTCAAAAGTCATTAGGCAGGTTGAATTTGTTTCTCAGTTTAATACTCAGCCTCATCATAAAAGAGTACAGAATATGACCATTTATAGATTTACATCAAATATGTAATCATAATATTGTATAGCTTCCAATAATGTAGTATTAATAATAAAAATGTGTAAATTACCTTGTTTAATTTGACTATCAAAGACTTTATGAATATGCCACTGGATTACCGGTTTCAGTGGATCAAAATACCATCTTCGCATCCAAAATCCTCAAATGTTCATTTTTCTAAGGAACATGTCAATAAAATTGCAGTTACACTTTATTTTATGTAAATAAGATGTGATGAATAAAAACATTTGAAACATTGAAAAATACAAATGTCACGTAACAGTTAATTCACATTAAAAAAAAAAAAGAAGAAATTATAAGAGATTGTATTTGAGCTAGGGATAATACGGTTTTTAAAATACAGTTTATACCAGTTTTTTTAAACCTATGAAATTTTAAGTATTTATTTTTTTATTTAATATTTCAAATTCAACTGATTATATAAGAAATTTTAATGTTATTTAATTTTAGACATTTGCACTTTTTTAAAAATCTACCATGGTTTTTGAGCTTCAGTGTTTTTTTGCATATTTTTAGCAGTTTTTCAAAATTTCCAAAAATTGTAAAATTTTACAATGTAAGAAGTTGACAGCATCATTTTTTGTAATTTTTCAACAACACTGTAACAAGGTTGAAAGATAAAGTTATTTTTTACACTTTTTGACAATTAGTCCTGTGACCTACAATTGTTTTCATAGATATATTTTTAAGATAAATATTTTTACTAACAAATACCATTACGACTTACAGGAGTCTACAGATTCTCTGGCAACACTAACTGAAGGAACTGTTGCTAAATTTGTTAACAAACTTAGGAAGCAAAAAGAGAAATCAAAGAAAATAAAAAATGAGAAAAATGAGTTGACCAATTCACCTGATATTAAAATTGACGAAGACTTAAGTAGTATATCCAGTGAATCTTTAACATGGATAAAGAACAAGCTTAAAAGTAAGATGAATAAAAATAATCCACCCAATTTAAATAAATCCATATTATCACCTAAACCTGTCTTCAAGAACCAAAAAATACAAAATAATTCAACAAAATCTGATAATTCTCAGCCAAAAAGCATATTATCACAGCGCAATATAAAAGAAACAGAGACAATTTCAGAGCCTAGATTAAAAGAAAATAGACAATTACCATCTGTAGATTCAAAAGACACACCTTCTGAAGAACAACATGCAATATATACATCTTCTAGAACGAAGAAAAGAATTATTAAAAGAAGACCGAAAAATAAAAGTTCAGAATCAAAATTCAACAATGACATAAATTCGCAAAAGTCTGAAGATGTGTTAAGAAATATAATAAACTGGTATAAAAAAGTATATTTAAACAATAAACATTCCGAAACACTAAACAATTCTGATGAGCAAAATGCCCTGTCAGAACTGTTACAATGGTACAGTAGTGCACAAAAAAATGATATTGAAGGTAAACAAACTGCTCCTAGTAATGAATCATTTAACAAAGATCTATCAAAACTTGTTAATTTGTTCAAAGGGTCCAATCGAATTTCGAAGTTAAATCTGAAACCTACTAACCCAAGTTACATCTTATCTGAAGATGTTCTTGCTACAATCATTAAATTGTTTCAGGAAAAATATAAAGGAATAATCAGGCATATGACCGACTATGAAAATGAAAAAGAACCTAAACAAATGGGTTCAAATAAAGAATGGTTATATAAAGTTTTCACATGGTACAAGACAAAATTAGAAAACCAAAAAAGGAAAGGGACTGAAATAGAAATTAGTAGTGATAAATTAAAAGATCTAGATACATTATTCTCACTATATCAATCATTAGGTCAAACTCTTAAACCAAATATTAAAAATGATGAAAGAGAAGGGGTGGCAACCAGTGATTTGTCTGAAGATATGATTAGATATATAATATTGCTTTACAAAATAGAGCAAAGCCGACAACATGGACACCAATCAAATTATCTAAATGAGAAAGATAACTTGCTGGAAAAAATATCTCCAGAAGACCTTAATAGAATTTTATTGATGCTATTCAAAAACAAAACAGAGAGACAAGATCAGGTAATTTTATTCTCTCTATAATTGTTTATTTTTACAATAAAAACTAAATAAAACTGACAACCATTAATTTTGTTCTCATAAATCTCAAATCTAAATAACACAAAAAAAAAAAATAATAATAATAATAAAAGTTTAAGTAAATGTCATTAAGTTGAATCACAGAGTCAAAAACTGAATTAGGCTAAATCCAATGGCATTTTCCTCTTCAGTCTTTCTATTTTATTCTGAGTATCAAACAGTTGAAGACCATTCATATTACTACGGACAAGAAGTCTGGCTACATGCTTTCCAGTGAAGCATTTGATTTCTTCTGTCACTGTTGGGATACCGAGATCTCGATATGGATGTACCATGGTACGTTAGTTATATTCGCCAATACTCTGTTCTGAAATTTTTGTATACTATCCATATTTGTTTTCCTAATGCAACCCTACAGTTGAATACCATACAACCAAACTGACTTAATAATCTATTTATATAAGAGGATTTTATTATAATTGACATGCGGGAATTTCTCCCCAGTAATGAATAAAGTTGTCTATATTTTATGCCGAGTTCATTTTTCCCTTTTTTGCATGCTCTTTCCAACATAACCCAGCATCAAGAGTCATGTCAACATATTTGCCATTATTTTTGTAAGATGTTACATGACCATACATTTAACTTAGGTGGATTATCAAGCCTTTTGTTTATAAAATTAATATGAATCAACTTTGTGTCATTAAGTCCAATCTTCCAGTATTTGGTCCATTGGTATATTCTATTGACAGCCTTTTGTAGCATATTGCTAGATACAGTTTCATTAGGTCCATTGGCTAGTAATGCAGTATCATCTGCAAATGTTGCCAACAACGTCTCCTCTATTTCTGGAAGATCACAATTATAGAGCAAGTAGAGAATTGTCCTCAGGATACTTCCTCGTGGTATACCAGCTTTAATTTCCTTGAGGTCTGAGTATACAATTTCCTACTTACCCTAAATATTCTAATTGGAAATGTAAGATGATAGAAGGCAAACATATTGCTTTGATAGCATTTAAATTTTTTTATACATTTGCCCTTCATGTCAAACCCTATGAAATGCTTGCTCTACATCGAGGAAAATGGCAGAGCAAACTTGTTTCTCCTCAAGAAGACATTGAATAACATTTATAAGACTATGCACTTGTTCTATTCTAGAGCACTGCTTTCAAAAACCAAATTGATTGTGCGGTATCAGGTTTTTATTTTCGATTATTGGTCTTAGTCACTTTCAAATAATTTAGAATTAATCGGTAACAGTGAAATTGACCTGTAAGTTTGTGCTTGAATTAGTGGTTTACCAGGTATTGGCAGAATAATAACTTCTGCTACTACCTTCCATATAGTGGATATGTGTTTCAAAAAGACATAATACATTAATTATATATGTAAGCATAATTATGCATTTCTTTGGCAGGTATTTCAATATTTCTCTTGTTATGAAGTCAAATCCTTGTGCCTTTCTGGAATTTATAATTACTTTAATCTCCTTAGCTCATTCTTGCAAAATAACTATTGGTATATTATCTTCTAAGTCCAAACTCTCATATTCCTCTATCCTAATGTCTCACTGAATCTGATTAGGCTTGAAAATTTCTGCTAGATGCCCATGTAATGTCAATTTTTCTAATTGGTGGTAAGGGCCTATTTGCATCTCAGGTCTTTTAATGCTTCTTGTATCAGTCTGCTGTTAAGTCCTCCAAGTAACAATCAATAGATTCTTCCTTCCGTTTTTGGATTTCTCTTTTTAACTTTTATGTTTTGATGTTTAGAATTCTTTTGTTTATTGGGTCTCTTGTCTGCTGCCATGTTCAAGTAGCTTTTCACTTTTCTTTAACCAATTCTCTTATTTCAAATGAATAATTACTGCCTTTTGTTATGTGTATGATAACTCTAGTATTGTTGGTTGCTGCTTCTTGAATAAACACTAATAAAGTTTTCTGCAGATTCTTTTAGTTCATCTTTAGTTTTTAAACTAATACTCAAATAAATTTTTCTTGTAGGGTTAATTTAAAATCTATTCATTTTGTGGTTTTGTTGATTAGGACTGGGCGTTCTTCTTTCTTGATGACTCTTTCACTTAGTGTCAATATTACAGCTGAGTGTTCAGAATCTAGATGGTAGTTCTCTTCAATTTCTATATATATATATATATATAAGTCTAATAGATCCGTTATTTTGTTAGGATCTGTTGACCAGTATGTAGGTTTTCCTACAGATTGGAATCTATAATTAGTTTTGCTAATAGTTTGTCTCAGTTCTCTTAATTTAGTTGTTGTTTATCTAACTTCCCAATCTGTATGCTTGATGTTGATGTCACAATCATTGATAAATCTTTCTGCTATATGTTGAATCAGAGTTGTATAGTCATCTCTTTTCAGATTATGTCTGGGTGGGCAATAAATTGCAAACAATTCAAAGATTTTATTTCCATTACTGTTAGTTGCATTTATTTATTTTTTTAAGGTCAGATAATGAACATTTATTAATTAATTTATAAATTATAAAAGAAAACAAAACTATAATAAATTGGCCCTTTAAATTGTTTAATTCAAATTCAGTTACAATCTTGCATGGTAGTCTAAATTGTAAGACACGGAGCACAGTATCTTGATAATTTCCCCAGTGTACAGTAACCTAGCCTATTGCAACATTTACATATGACTTTTTCAAATTTCTTCATTGAAATCTTACCAAGATGTGTGCAACACAATACCCACCACTTTAATCTCAAACAGTGTTAAACAGTACCTAGATGATTTCCCCTGTCAAGGTCTATTATTACATATCCATAATTATAACTTGAACAAAGTTCTTCATAAAAATCATCCCTACATGTATGCAACACATTACCCACCACTTTAAACTCATACAGTGCTAAACATTATCCTGATAATTCCCCAGTAGTCTAGTCTATTACTACATTTCCATAAAACTTAAACATAGTTCTCATACAAATCATCTCTACATGTGTGAAACACAATACCCACTTTAATTTCATACAATATAAAACACACATTAATGATAATAATAATAATAATAATAATAATAATAATAATATTTATTTGTCAGACTATAGCCAAGGTTTGAGCATAAATTTTCAAAAAACTGGGCTAACTACTAAACAGAGTGACAATGACGTACAAAGCTTCACTGAATCGAAGGGTACATAAAATAAAATTGAAACCCGTCTACTTATGGTGGTTAGAGGGGGTTAGAAGACATGTTTAGTTTCAATATATATATATATATATATATATATATATATATATATATATATAAGTTTGGGTTGCTAAGGCTTTAAAGATATTGTATCAATCATATTGAAAAATAAAATTTTTATCATAAAGAAAATGAAACTATCGGTATGTATGCTCAGCAAAAAGTTACCCTTCACAGTATAGTAATTTTTTTTTATCAATGTTTGCACCAAAAGTGACCCAAAGTCAAAAACCAAATGGGTCTTCAAATTATTGTAAACCACTAACTCCAACTCTCAGTTCTGAAATATAAAGATTTCTTGCACTACCAATTTCATCAAAAGATACCTACTTCCTGTTTGTTTAAATTGGGGCAGGTTATGTACCAAACATATAAATTTTCAGGTGCAGGAATCACCATGGAAAAAAGTATTATGTCTATATAAATTACGATTATCGACATATCAGAGCCACCATATTGGAATAAAATAAAATAAACATTCATACGCTCAGTTCGAGAATAATGTCATTCCGTGTCATTTATAGTGGTAGAGAATTTAGAATTGTATATTATCATAATATCAACATAACATTGAATTGTAAACCAAAATGTAGAAAAAATGGTCTATCAATCAAATTTGATGACAATATGTAAGCCTTATCAACCTAAATGTTTTCAAACCAACCTACATATTCATAGCAACTCAACGTGTCACACATCTATTTGAGGTTAGAGGTGAGAAGTAAAGGTCCATTAATTGTAATACAAGCTTAAATGACTGTTATAATTCTACATAAATGATAATGGGTGAAATAGTTTTTAATTTTTTTGTGGTAATAGAAGGGTCCTATAACAATAACACATGGTTAATATCGTAACCACCAGCATTTTAAAACTTTTATGACAACCCATGAACAAAAAATGGTAATTAACTCTATTAAGTGTTGAAATTCAGTGTTGTGTAAGTGTTTAGTGTTTCTATACATCTATACATGCATTGACAACAAAACAGACGTAATCTACATAGAAACTCTGAAATCGTATGACTATTCAAGGTAAGACCTTAATTTTTTATTATGTATAAAAATTTCATAAGATTTAAATCAATCATAATATAAAAAATTGCTTTCCTAGAATTACTCAAACTTGTAGAAAGGGAAAAAAACATTTACTGTAATCTAGTATTTGTTTGAATGCTCCCAAATGGTGTAAATGATCTGAGTTTTGTTGAGAGCAAATGTTAAAAAGTAATAATATAATTCATGTATATATATATATATATATATATATATATATATATATATATATATACATGAAATAACCAAGGTTTAATAAAACCCAGTATTGTTATTTTCAGTAACTGTCAGTTTAGCTGGCTTGTCTTAGGAAAAAAATGACCAAAAACTGTATGTAATGTTTCTTACTTACGTTCTATTTCAAGTATGTCAAGTTGTGTACAAGTTGTAAAGGCTGATGGAAAATGTGTACAGCGGTTTAAACAAACTGACACAGTAAAATGGTTGCTCCCTATAGAGGTAGTGAGTTACGTTGAAGAGTAGGAGTAGATTATAGGGTTGGTATCAGAAGGCATTTACGGTGGTCGGAGTTGGGATTTTCAGTGGGTTATGCTGGGAGATCAATTAGTGTTTTCGGTTTTTTATTTTGAATTTTGGCGGTCCTTCAGAGCTGATGTTTTGAATATGGTTAAAGCTTGAGGATGCAGCCTTGGTGAATAGTTTTTAAGGGAGAGGACAAAGTCGGATATAGTTGGTGTTCAGAGCAAAGTACTGATTACATTATTCCTGACAAATCATGGTGAGTTGCTGACCTGTCGTAGAGCCTTAGAATGTAATGCTACTATGGGTGACTTGCTGGTCTTTGACAGTAAGAATAATCAGGCTAGAGCTGCATAAGTAATGACCACACAGATGAGCATAATGTAGAGGAGGAGTTTTATTCAGAGGGTTAATGGACTACGGTGGTTCAGCATAGAGTACAGTTTTATGTCCAGGCTCGTTGCCTGGCCAAATTGTGTAGAAACATGTTTCTTCAGCATGAGCTTGCTGTTCAGCCTGCTAAACATTAATTGGCAGGGTAGTGGCAGGGATTGATATCTAATCCCCTTTATCATAAATTATATCAATTAGTCCCAAGCTAGAGCAAGATGAATATTATCGTGAAATGTTCAAAAATTTATATGAGTCCAGTTTCTTTTATCTCTTTCATTTAAAAATACACTGTCGGTTCGCTCACATCTATTTCTGCAAGTACCAGCTAATGTGTTTTTAACTATAATGTTCTCAAACTGATTTTAATGAATCCTGTTGATAATTCCGACCAATGCTCTTGGTAAACCGACAAGCATCTAGCCTCTGGCTGTCACTGTTGGTCTCTTCAATAATGACTGACCAATGCTCTTGGTCAATTGATGAGCTGTATTGTCTTGGGTCTTAGAATAAAAATTATATTTGATAGTTTTAACAGTTATTCCTAACAACTATGCCTAACAATTATTCCTAACAACTATTGCTAACAATTATTCCTAACAGAAAGAGAGCTAATAGAGACAATGAAGGGGTTGTGGTCAGAGCACAGGACAGTGACAGAGGTGATGGAGATTGTATTTGGCAAGTCCTTGTAGAGGGCAATGTCCAGCATGTCGAGTGGATGTCTTCTGTTAGTTGGGATGAGAAGAGAAGACTCTTCTAGTCCTATTACTGTTATGTTCGAGTGAAGTTGTAAGCAAGCATATAGGCAGTTATTGTTGCTGTTCAAGATGACACTGTTCCACGCTAGATGTTTGGAGTATAAGTCTCCCACTACCATAGCAGGAGAGGCGGATTTGAATAAGTTGTCGCCAGAGAAGATTTTGTGATTAGTCGGATTGTAAGCTGATGTCAAGATCAGTTCAGAAGTTCCATGCTGGATTTTTATAGTTGTCATTTCTATTGAGGAGCGAGTGAATGTGTGTGGAGTGTGTATAATCCTGAACATATTTACATGTGCCCTCTGCAGGAATTCTGCATATTGACGTGCTGTGGTTAGCACGTAAGTAGTGTACAATGGAAGCTTGTATTGTGAGTTGTGAAAGTGAGTTTCTTGTACTAGAATGATGTCAACATTGTGTTGAGACACAAAAAACAGTGAGTTCTTGCTTTTGACGCTTGAGGCTGTTGCCATTCCATACCACTAATATCTGCGGTATATTTATCGTAACATTTTGTTGATGCCATTCCAAATATTGATTTAATCTATGATTAATGGGATTTACCGACTTCAATATTCTTCTTTCACCATTCAATGATGGCAGTTTCGACTATTCAGCCATTCTGTTGAGCAGGATGTGTTCCTTATCAATTAATATTTGCACTATATTACATTAAAATAACGCTTGATTTTTAATATGTAAAACTATGTGAACCTAAGTATTCAATTACCAATGAATGAACTGTACTATAAACTGCTTTTTACTGTTAATTTATTATTTTTGTGTATATAAAGTGTTATTTTAATGTAATGTACTGTAAATATGAATTTAGTACTTGAGAATCCTGGTCAACTTGAGAATGGTTGAATAACGGAAATGGCAGTCGTTGAAAAGTGAAAGAAGAATATTGAAAATGGTAAGTTCCATTAATCATAGTCTATCCATTATTGATCATAAGTGCTGTTGGTGACAAAATAATAGCTGTGATGATTGACTTGACATCTTTGTTGCAAGTAGCTTGGGAATCAGTGACTCCACCTAGGCAACAATTTTCCTGTGGTCGTAATACTTTACTGTGGGATAAATTTATGTCACTAATACCGGTAACTACTATATCCACTTCTGTGGTACTGGTAGTTTCCTAGATTATGACTTCGGCTTCGTGGAAGAGAGGGTTTGTGAAGAACTATTTTTCTTGCAGAGGACAGAGAAGTATGAACGTTTTGAATTCACATGTTGGCTTTCAGTATCTTTGCTCTCTGTTTCTGAAGACGATATGTTCGTGATGGGAAACATAATAAGTGGTGCTTTTGGAATTGTTCGCAGGGGAGGGGGGGCTTTGGTTGTTGAACAGACCTAGATCATTGTAGTAGGTATTTCTTTTTAATCCTTATATCTGTGTAATAGGGACATCCTGGATAATTGGCATTATGTCCACCTTCACAGTTGCAGCATTTTGGGGATTCCCCCACATTTGTTTTACACAGCCCTTTCTTATAGTGGCTTCCGCACTGCACATACAGTTGGGCCAGATTGCTGTGTAGAAAGCTGTGACAGTATAGTTAGCAGTTGTAACACTGTGGCACTCCTTATTAGGGCGAGAATGCGTCTACTGTGACACGACGGAGACCAAGGAAATATTATACTAAATTGTCCTATTTAAAAAAAAAAATCACTAAGAAGACCTTAACCAGTTTCTCATCTCTGGGTTTTGGTAGAGTGACGATGATGGGTGTGTAGCCCGTGTTTCAAATTCAGCCTTAACCAGTGTTAGTATAGTGAGGGATATCACTGAAAATAATTTGGGGCTCCAGCAATTTGTACAGGTTTAAAGAATCTGGTTTGCAATATGCCAGTGCTCCCTAGTTGGAACCCTACAAGGAATGTCTAACCCTCGTTCCCTGTCTACATTCCTGACTACTGAGTCAGGAAAGTCTACCCTGAGTAAAAATTTGATTGTTTCTTTCCCAGTCCTGTATATTACCGATTTTGATTAGGAAGACAAGAATCTTATGAAGTCGTGCTCCTTGAGGGATGCAATCTTTATCCTCACAGAACTTTCTTCAAGACTACCACCATGCCTTTTTAATGTGATATTGTACTTGGTGATATCAGTACAATAATATATAATATATTGTATTGTACATGTAAGCCTCCCATTTACTGTAAAATTTAGCTATATTAAACAGCCACCTAACTTGTCTTCTTTGATAGAAAGAAATTGAGTACAAAATTTAGCTTAACCCCATTCACCCTCCCTCATGGACAATATTCATGAAATGAGTCCACCACATCATCCGCCAATCTACCCGTCGCCAACTCTAATTTGAGTGAGTTCCCAATTGATCTCTCTGAAAACTGAAGGTTAATTTTGATACTATCCTCATATGCCTTCATCCAATGTTCTAGATTATTATATTAAATGTTGAGCTTGACTTATGAGAAAAATTATACAGTATAACAAACACACAGAACACAATTCTCATAAAAAAATACGCCTAAGTATCAGACACGTTTCAACGACAAGGTCATCCTCTTAAGTGATACATGAGCTACACCAATCAAACTATAACTGAATCTATCGTTGCGCCGAACCCCATATTTATACAAACTAAAATATAAATACCCCTTCAGTTTGAAATACGCCACGCCCCCTTCAGTTTGTATAAATATGGGGTTCGGCGCAACGTTAGATTCAGTTATAGTTTGATTGGTGTAGCTTGTGTATCACTGAAGAGGACGACCTTGTCGTTGAAACGCGTCTGATACTGAGGCGTATTTTTTTATGAAAATTGTGTTCCGTGTGTTTGTTATACTGTACAATGTTCTAGGATTACCAAAATTATCAACTGATATGTTCTGTTCAGAATTCAATGACAATGTGTCTATGATCCAACATAGACGGCTCACCTGACACATACCACTTACTAAGCATTGCATATATCTTAGTTCCAACTGCAAGTTCCAAAACCTCACTTCTAGCCTTAGTAACAAAGGTAGGTGTATTCCCTTTATTGAAAAATAAAGATTAGAGATCTACTACCACCAGGAGTTCAACATCTCAATGCATGGAGTGCTCCACCACCTTCTTGAATCAGCTGAATCGTGTAGAAAGTAAGCAGAAGTAAATATCAGCCTCCTGCTTCTTTAGCCAACACAGTCAGTGGTACCTACTGTGATGTCTCTGGAACATAAAGAAGATAAAACAAGTATCTCGATATTATTCTTAACAACTATGCAGCTTCTAGGATTATTAGTAGTTCTGTCATAAACTAACATACTACCAACAGCCTTGCGATCCAGCCACCAGTTACCCATTGTTCTTGAATTGGCAGAGTCATGGCATAAGTAAGTCTGCATTGCAGATATTTAAAGATTTGACAGGGGCGTTTGCTGTTGAAACAGCGCTTCTCAGGGCCAACAGTTGAGACATTGTATCTATCTTGGAGTTGTGAGTAGCACAAATCATTGTCATGTCAATTTAACAATTTAGCACAATTAGGATTAATCACTGATAAAATACTCAAGTTACCTCAAGTTACTCAAGTTAACAAGAATACCAATAATTATGATAAAATTTAAATACTTTCCATTCTCATTTCATCACTTTAACACAAACAGAGTTATATGCTGATAAAAACACACAAGCTTATAATAATAGACCTAATTAAAGAGAATATCAAACATTATAATTTAATTAATCATGAAAATTATTAGTCATCTAAATATGTAGTTCATTAATATCACAGCCAAGTCAAGAGAGAGCCATTATAATCAATACAGGGAGTCGTGTAAAATTACAAGGTTTAAATTTTTGCAAGTATCCCAGAAGAGATTTTCTGCCCTACTTAGCCTAAAAGTCGTATCTCAAGAAACCTAAACTTTCGGCTTGGTAATTTTTTTAAATTTTAGTTTTGCAAAATTTTTTTCAATGATATACCAACTTTTTTATTAAATGCTTCTCAATGCTACCTTTTTTAACTTTACATAATAATTCTATATTGAATAAAAATATATTTCAGTAATAAAATGAGATATGACTTCTTAGCTTAGCAAAATATCCATACAGGTTTGAGATACTAGGTCTTAAATTCTTCTTATGTGTGAAACAACCTAAAATTGAAATTAAAACTGAACCCACATTTAAAATACCTACAAAAAAAAACAGGAGAATGAACTTTCACGACTATTCTGTTCTATGATTGGTGAACTTACAGAATAGTCCTCGTAGTTAGGCCTCACCTATCACCTCAAACAGAAAACACAGATGATATCTTACATTTACCCTATACCAAAACCAACTGTCCATTAATAGATTGGGCATAGTATCTCTTGCATCTTCTCTATATTCTAAGTGCACCTAGTACTTCATATTAAGTTCTTAAAACATTAAAACAAAGTTAATCTAAGTGTGTATATTACTTTTGACAAAATCATTTCATAAGTATAATTTGTTTTCCTATTCCAGAATATGGTGCCACATTCTTACAAAACAAAGGATTTTAAAAGTATAGAAATGTCAAATTTCATGGGCAAGGACAAAATGACCACAAGGAGCATTCCAAACAATAATGATGTAAGTAAATAACATTTGTTAAATAGCAGGAAGGAAACTTAACTGAATTTTAATAAAAAAGAGTTAAAATAATATGTTGATTTACAAAACATGTGAATAATTCTATTTTTCCATAGATATTCGCAAATTTCTAAGATAAGATACATCTTGTGTAGGTTTAAATGATTCCTTCTCAAGTTTTCTACAATGCAAAAATTTTTAATTCCAATTTTTCCGATTATTAAGTTTTTATTAACGGAAACCATAATGGTCTTATTTCTACCTAATATACATGATAGGAGGGTTCATATATAAAACTATTGGACAATCCTTTCATTTAAATTAGTGTAGAAATAAGGCCATTATGGTTTACCAATAAAAGCTTAATTTAAAATCGAAAAAAAATGTCTTCTCCTTTTTTATCGCTTAGATCCCAAAAGAGAATAACCACACACTAAACTTTTGCAAGAGGAGGAAAAATGTTCTTCACCCCGATTAACAAGAATTAGTACACTTTCTCTAGGCACCCACCCATCAATAGGCACTTGCTTACAGTTCTTTTTATAGAGGAGTCCTGTGTGTCTTGGTTTTTTCTGATCACATTTGTATTTAGTTTTAACTGTTCAGGCCTAGCTTTTAGGTCTAGGTTCCTTTCTTAGGTTATAGTTTTATTTTTAGTTTCTAACATGGCCTTAGACACTAGTCTACGTTGGTGTTTTTCACCATTTCCCATGATTTATGTTTATCGCATGATAACAGGTGTTGATGTATACTCTTGAAACACTGTGTAATAGTTTTTATATTATACAAATGATGGGAAAATGTCTGATTAAACCATATTAATAATATGAACAATCCATCATTACAAATAACTTTAAAATCACAAAACGGAGTATAGTTATATCTCAATTTACTACAAGTAAAAACTATAGATTATTAAAACCCTAGGTTCAAAAAATAATTTCTTTTTGCAAAATTTACTTGTCAGTTCGTAATTATGAGTAAAATAGAAAACCGTTGAAATGTGATATATAATCGCTACTGAAAACTCTGCATTTCTGTGTAAGTTATTGAGGTTTTTAGATTGTGGATCAAGTGATTCAAAAGGGCTCGTGTTTAAATGTGATACAGTGTTGGTTATTTGTGTAGTATATGTTTCGTGTTATGTATGTGAGTGTAGTTTATTAGACGAGGAACATTTTAGTAAGTTTCAATTTATAATCTTATAGCTTTGTGGCTTTGGAAATTAGTTTTTTGTTTCAAATTAAATATACAGGAATTATACATTTTGTTCTCCATGCGTTTCATATCAGATACTTTTGTTGACTTATGATTAAAGACCAGAATTCGGCTTATATAAACTTTGAACCTTTGGAAACTGATACAATATATACTTAGGATTGTTAATAAGTGTGTATTGTGTAATGGATCCACATAAATATGTTAATTTGAAAACTGAGGAGTTTGCCATTGATGTTTAATGATTACTTAATAAAATTGTGAATATATGTGACAAAGACATTTTAGAACAGTTGACGTCTCTTACATCAGAGATTTTACAACTATTGGATGACACATTTACAAAGTGTGATACACAAGAGTTAACTATTGAGAAATTGAACTCTGAATTAGAACACTTGCAAGTTGTTTTTGATTCTGTAAAAAAAACAAAAGAAAACTCTACAGGATTCTTGGATTGTTTTAAAAGTGGAGTTATATAGAATATTAAACTTGATCAAAATCATCACATTCAGGAAAGTGTATTTCTGGTCTTGAATAGTAAAATTTAGAAACATAAATTAACTATAAAAAATTTAGTAAGAAGATCCCAATCCATTGAAAAAATAAAAAATGAAATTTCTTGCGAGTTAACTCAAATTCAGGATAAATATGCTGACCTTCAGCAGGACTTTTTAAACTGTAAATCTAAATTTATCACTTCAACAGAATCGAATAAATTAGAAAAATTAAATCAAAACCATATAAAAGTAACACCCAAACAATCAGGCTTTTTCAAACAGTAATAAACCTAAACTTTCATTATTATCATATAGCTATTGGAGAGGGTGTCGTAAAATATTTGAAGACTTGTTACGAAATACTTATAATATTATAAATATTTAAAAACCAAACACACCATTGAATCAAATTGTGGATGAGATAGACTCTATGCCATCAAATTTCAACAGAGATGACTGTATAATGATTATAGAGGGCACTAATAAAATTGACAACTTCTGTTCATATCAATTATTATTAGGTCAGGCATTGGATAGTATCAGACCTATAATAAAGACGTAATAAGTAATAAACTTAGTTTCCAGCAACACAAAGTATCTTGTAAAAACAATTGTAGCTGCCTTAATGCATCCCTTGATTGTAGAGAAATGTGTGGGACTTGTGGTGGATCTTGCAGCAATGTCACTGTGGTTGAAGTCGAGGATGTTAAGGAACATCTCATGGACGTTTAATCTATCATGTATAAAACTCCTTTTACTAACAAACAGTAAAAAGCCTAAGCATATTCATGAGCCCAAATTAAAAGATTTGTCTTGTAATATTAAAATATATAGGCAGTAGTCAATTTGTTTCTCCAATTGAGGGATTATATCAAAAACTTTCTAATAATTTGCAGTACAAAAAAAAATATATATATATTAAACTTTAATATTTAAAATGCGCTTAAAAAATGAAAACTGAAAAGACACAAAAATGTGTCTTTTCAGTTTTCATTTTTTTATTACGATAGATCTATGCTTGCTCTTAAATTTTTAACTATAAACTTAATCATTTTTGAAATAAGTTTATTCATATAGAAAACAACTTATAGTAAATAGGAAGTTATAAAGTGAGTATTTAAGACTAAAGTAAGACATAAGTGGTGTTTTGTGAGTAAAAATACAATAGTGAGCCTAAATGATGGGAGAACTACTGTAAATGATTAAAACTATGCAACTTAGCAATGTATACGCAATGACGGCCCCGACCTTGACTGAATGCCGCTACAACTGAGCACTCTACATTTCAGCGGCTGATTCTGGCATGATATTAAAATAAAGTAAGTACTATTTTATATGATTTTACAGCTCTTAAAAAGTACTAAAAGTTTTGAATGAAAACTTTCTTTGTAAAATGTAGGTATAAAATGATGTACAACAAAAATTGAAATTATGTACTTAATAATATACTGTTTTCAAATGTAGTTTACAAATAACTACCTAACAGTAAAAGATACGATAAAAATTAATCGTTATTATTAGTAGGGAATATCATAAACAAATTTTTAATCTATACTAATGATTTTTCATCATCAGTATATGCGGATAGAGTAATTCAGTTTGCTGATGATACAACATTAAGTCTTCAAGCAGATTCTGTTCAACAATTGGAGCAGAAGGCACTAAATGTCATACTTGGTGAAAGTATACTTGAAGAAGTGCAATCAATAAAATTGGTGGGTCTTCAAGTTGATAAGTTGAACTGGTATAGAACATTAGCAGTATTAGTGCTGAAATTAGCTCACATATAATTGTATTGAATTTGAAGCTATACTTTCTTACTTTGGTACATTGATACTTTTATCAGCCTAATATAGGTTAGTGTATCATTATTTCAGCTGTGGATTTAATCTTTGGGTCAGAATATGAAAAGAGCAGATATGTATCTTACAAAAATTATCCATAAGGCTTACTGCAGGGCTAAAAAAACCAAGTACTTACACTTCCGGGAAGTGTTGCTTTTCTTTAAATTCAAGTGTAGCCTAATCACTTTCAAAATATGGATATATACAACTACAGCACTAGCCAAGCTTGTGAGTATAGTGCCAAACAGCACAGGTTAAATTTATACAGTTAAGTTCCCTTACAATATGGTGTAAAGTTTATGAATGAGCTTCCTAAAAGCATTCGGAATTTACCAAACTACAGGATTTTAAAAATCAGTCTTAGACAATTTCTATTATCTGGATCCTTTTACTTGATAGATGGGTATATGAATCACGATCGTACTATTTCATGATGGATGTGATCTCTTTTTCTGTTTTATCCTGATTGTACTGTAACATATTATACACTAACATATTATTATGTATATACTAACATATATTATGTACTGTAATGTAACATATATGTACTGTGTCCATTATTGTATATTTTTCTCTATTTTTTAATCTGCTTGCTGTTAATTATATTTTGTGATTGTATTGCCTCAATGTGTTGTAATGTGTATATATGACCTGTTTTATATAAATACTATTTGTCAAGAAAACTAATATTGAATAAATAAACAAATAAATTTAGGTGTAAAATAATTTGTAAACTATTTATTTGTTCATGCAACAGGAAAGTGGGGAGTCTTACAGCTACGAAGAGTATTACATAACTGTAGAATATGAAAACACAGATGAAGACAAAGATATACAGTAACAGATTCTACTAAATAAGTAAATATGTAATAGGGTCTAGTTTCTCAAATAGTAAGTAGTAATTACAATATAAAATATGGCTGCCTGGAGGGGGGGTGAAGGAAATGTCTCTCTGGAGCTTCCAAAGACAGATATGTCGACTTAGAATACATGGTGCAAAAATTATGTACAAAGCTTGTCACTAACCCCAAAACAAAATAAAAACTAACCAAAACAACTTGTCACCTAAAATGTTAGTTCGGTAGTTCTCATACATAAAGTGAAAATGAACTGTCTAACAAAACACAAAATTAAATAAGGTCTAAAACTGGCTTTCCTTGTGCCATAAACATCTCGTCAGCATAAATCGTATTTGATAAAAATCGACCATTTAATGATAGTTGTTTTTGATTTTTGCGTTTTATTCCTGAACCATAATATTTTGCACTTATGTTTATTTATTTTGCACACCAATTTGTTCATTATTGTTCACATGTCAATAAAATTTGAATGAAATTGGTAGAAATTGTGTATTTCTATGGTAGGTTTTGTTCTTTTTTTTACTGATAACTCAACAACTGGTATTCTCTGGAGAGATGGCAAACAATACGTTTTGTTTGATTCTTTAGAGGCTACACTTGTGAAAATTTTGAAAAAAGCACCTAAGAAAGAAATCAATTTTTATTTGAGCAAAAACAAAATTAACTATATTTAAAATGTCCAATATGTATAAAGTATACATTATTTAATTTACCAAAACAAATTCAAATCATGAGAAGTCAAATTTCATTTCAGAATTATAATTTAGTTGTGATTATTAAGAATATTTTGAAATAAACAATATAATTGGTTCATTCAAAGATTTTTTGAATTATTATTTTTTTAAATTAAAGCAAAAAGTTATTTTATTTTATATTGTAATTTTATTATAGTCTGTGTTACCATGTAATATTTGAAGTAAAGTGTATTTTGACTGTATATAGTGTTAAGAATGTTCCTTTAGTAGGCCTGGGTTCTTTAGATATATTTAAAACAGTTGTTCAGTTTTTCTATTTCTTTATTCACTCTAACTTTATACAACGTACAGTTTAATTGTTTAATAATCTATGGTTCTATTCTTATGTGAACCTACTCAAATACAACTTCTAACATTAATATAACAAATTCAATATAGTGGGAATAAACTCTAACACAACATTAAATAAAATAATATAAACATAGTTTTATTGAAACACACAAGTTCAACATTAATTAAGTAAACCCAGAATGGTTCCAACTATTATTACTTGAAGTGATTTTACTTTAATAATTGATTATAAGATTCTTTATACAACAAACTTTGCTCACCCTAGTGATTATTCAAATCTGGCAATCTTCCTAGGGTTCTTCCTCTCTAAGCCAACGTCCTCACTCACCAATAATGCCTTGAATGAACAATGCACTACGTTCAGATGTAGCCGGTCCCCTCTGACATTAAAAAACACCTTCTCCTTCTTTTCAGTTGCTTATATAGATTTGGCCAAATGTGGTGCTCTACTACTGATGCAAGGCAACCATTTCAACACTTTTTTACTTCTTTCATAATAATTGTTCATTCTGAGTTTCATATGACCATATATTATTACTTTACATATATTAATTTTATAATTTAAATACATTCTTGACAATAGGGCACTTACTTTCATATTTTCTTTTTAAATTAGGTAAAACAGATATGGTAAATCCTAATCAGGCAGTCCTTAAGAATTATCTGATTTTTCACAAAGTATACATTGCATTGTAAATGTAAATGAATAACATATTTTGTGGTGATAAATATAGACTATACATATTCATACATTCAGAAAAAGATCTGATAGATCAAAAGGTCAGCTCGAGAGAGATCTGATAGGAAAAATTAAAGGGATCTAATCCGAGACTAGATGAAGAAAAGTACCATAGCAGTGATTACTCAGTAACTGTACACCGACGATCTTCCCTTCCTCCTAAATAACTTATTTTATCTAAGTCGAATGCAGTGATTACTCAGTAACCATGAACCAATCTTCCCTTCCTCCATGTATATCCATAGCAGTGATTACTCAGTAACTGTACACCGATATTTCCTTCCTCCTAAATCACTTATTTTATGCAAGTCCAATGCAGTGATTACTCAGTAACCATTAACCAATCTTCCCTTCCTCCATGTATATCCATAGCAGTGATTACTCAGTAACAGTTAACCAATCTTCCCTTCCTCCCAAATAACTTCCTTCATCTATGTCCATCGCGATGATGACTCAGTAACTGTTAACCGAATTTCCCTTCCTCCATGTATGTCCATCACAGGGTATACTCATTAACCGTTAACCAATTTTCCCTTCCTTCATGTATGTCCAACACAGTGATTACTCAGTAATCACTTAACTTAAAAACAGTTAACATAACAGTAATTACTCAGTAACCGTTAACATCACATCGATTAATCAGTAACTTTTAACATCACATTGATTACTCAGTAACTGTTAAAATCACAGTGATTACTCAGTAACAGGTAACAACACAGTGATTACTCAGTAACCATTAACCGATCTTCCATTCCTCCCAAATCTCTTCCCCCATGTATGTCCATCACAGTGATTACTCAGTAACCGTTAACTGATTTTCACTTCCTTGCAAATCACGTCCTCCATTTATGGCAAACACAATTATAACTCACTAACCGTTAACAGATCTTCCTTCAATACAAATCACTTCTTCAAAGTACAATCATTGGTCTCAATGGTATCCAACTAGTATCTTAGGATTACTATCCCACACTCACTACAAGCAAGTCTCTAAGGGGTGAAAATCTCTGGACTCAGATTCCTACTATCCAATATATGCCCGTTTGAAACCATCAAATTCAAAAAAATATATTTCCTCTAAATTTTTCTTGAGAAAATAATGAGCTAAAACTTTACACCAAGTTTCTAGCTCACAAAAGATGCAACACGGAACAGAATGAAAGATTATAATTTGTCTTGTGCTTTCAGATCACTCAGCAATAACAACATTCATGCTTATGAACAACTGATTGTATTGCTACGATTTGCAAGGATAGACTATCATTCTATCCTCTGCTATAACTTCTGGAATAATGTTCTACCTGGCAACAACGCGAATAGTAACCTTGATCAACTGATGCAATGTAGCCAACTAAATAATAAAATAAAAATCATATAATTTAAAAGAAAATTCCATTTTTTGTTCTTTTTCCTTTGAACTAATCCAAAAAACGAATCTGCAGCTGATATGCAGACATTATATATCTCGATGTTACAAGATCATATCCATCTATGTAGGTCCATTTTAACGTCTTTAAATTTTATGGGCATTACAGAAAAACCGATGATAACGAAATCAGGGGATACAGTGTTGTAGCTCAAAAACTATAGTTTATTATTGAAAAATAAAATTATACTACATTATAGTTAAAGAATCAATGAATTCATTTCCCTAGCGTGGGAATGTTGTCATGCGGGTAATGAAGTGGGAGAGACATATTGTGATCAATTCCCCGTCTCTGGAAACTTTCACAGAGTATAACTTCTGACTCAGTGAAGCTACTATGCTCGTTGTGGTCTCAATCAACTGTTCTGTTCGTAATCTATAGATTTAGTGTATAGTATATTAGTGTTGAGTTATTGCGGTGAAATTGTATTGATATGATGTTGAAAAAACAAATATCTACAAAATGTCGGCTTATAATAGTGGAAAGGTAACTCAAAATAAAATAATCATATATGGTTGAAAGAGAACCTCAGAGAACTTCAACAACAATCCAATGAAGCTAGTCAAAATTGGTATGAGAGATTATTGCAATGTCTGAAACAAAATAAAGTGCCAGCAGTCATGAGCATCAATGACAGCGTCAGTACATCTGCCGGGATGGCAGCCAATCTATTAGATAATGAAATTGTTTCTATGTCAATGCACGATGTATGGATGGACACAGATTTTGTGTGATCACCAACCATAAAGAGACATTGGGCGACAACTAATGCTCATTTCAGAAATATGTTTATCAACAATGTGTTTGGCCATAAGTGTAACATGTGTTATTGTCTATGGTGGAACAATGTACACATATTCACGTCATCTGTCTGTATCCGTGACTCAAACACACCCGGTTTTAAAAATCACATTTACAAAAATCATTCACACACTAATTTTGACTAAAATTAAGATTAGACTACTAGAGTTGTTATCACAGAAAACATTTGGGAATCATTGGGTGTCCATATAATATAGCTATTGTACAACGTTCAGGTGAGAAATATGCCCAAAAATCATTATATGAAAAAATGGCTACCTTTTTAAATTTACAGACAATTTTTTGTAGTTAGTGAGCTTGACTAGCTTGAGGGTTTGAGCAAAGTCGAAATAACTACGTTTTGTTTAAGACATTAAAGTGTAAACAAAAACTATGCTTTGTTTAAGACATTGGATGTTAAATTTGAGAAAAATTTGTATCTAAATCATTAAGCAATTTTATTTATAGCAGATACAGATATTTTATGCATTTTATTTATACAGATTTTGATGAAATATAGACATAATTATGCAATATCTATAAAAGTTTTTCTCTTCTGGCTTAAAATTTGAAAGTACCATAAGACAAAAAATAAATATTTCATTGTAAGATAAGTTGTAATGATTATGATCAATTTAGGTTAAATAGAAACTTCTAAAGAACCAAACAAAACTAATTACCCATCATTTCCATAGAATCCCAGTTTGACAGTTATTGGTTATAAATGGAAATTAACCATTGGCGACGACTTTAAAATGACGCAGGCTATTTCCATCAAATTTAGGCAAAATGTGTAGATTTATAATTAAAAAAATACATAAATAAACTTTTATATCTGATAAAACTTTATCAAAATTACTCAAGAACAGTATTTTTATTTGGTACATTGGTTTGGGATATAAATCTTCATGTTTCACCATAATTTGATCTAAATAGCTTACACCGATTTTAGATATTCAAACATTATTCATTTTTAACCAATAACTCTCAAACCAGCATTTTTGCTGAGATAGCAACAAATATGCTCAAGTTTAAACAACATTTCATGAAAATTGAGAGACCAAATTTTTTAGAAAATCTGAACTTTGCTCTTCTTCCCTAAATTTTGAAATCTTCCATTTTTGTTATTTGGCTTTGAGTATGGGTGTGTGAGAAAGTATGAGTAATATTTTTACACAGCTTATAGCCACTTTTAGATTTGTTTCATATTAAAAAACTTCTTAAAAACAACAATATTGTTGTTCTATACAATGTTATTTATAACATCTTTTCATGTAATAAAACATAATATGTGTAAAAATACATCATCCTATTCTAACTTTGTTGTATTACATCGTAGCAAAGACAATCTGTAACAGTCCCCCCACCGAGTGGCACATAATATTTGGTTCTTCATTCCAAATTAATTTAAATTAATACTCTTCATAAATAGTATCATAAGTAATAATAAATAATAAATAATATCAAAGTATCAAAATATCAATATCAAAGCTCACACCATGGTGCGTGTTGAGACGGATGGGATAATACACAAACTGCTCAAGTCTCAAAAATATCCAAATAAAAACAAAAAAAATGGAAGATTTTAAAAAAATATGTTGTTTTACTAAGTTAAAATAACCAGTATTGACAGGTTGACAAAGCCTATACAATTCTATTCAAGGGTGAGAGTGTTCAATGATGAGTCATCTGCAAGCACCTGCACTGACTTGTTAATTAATTGACCTGTCCACACAGGAGAGATGAATCATTCTACTAAATAAGATAACACGGTAAAATTAATTTTAGTAAAAATTTTAAATTATATTGGATTATAAATGTTAAGAGTATGTAAATATAGTTAACTGTATTAAAAGACTTTTAGTAACATTGTTAGTTTAAAATTTAGAGTTAAAAAAACCAAGAGATGAAAAAACCAACAAATAAGGAATTCCAAAAAACCAAACATGGTATATTAAAGCTTAGTAGGGATAAATTCATTTTGTAAAATAAAAATTTTTAATTGATAAAGATTTCTTTGAGAAAAATACTGTCAAAGATCACTCTTGAGAAGTTTTTCTCAAGTATAAGAAAATGTAAGAAAGTTTCGAGGATAGTAAAAACAATTGATAAAGGGAAACACTTTTGGTAAGTTTGGTTAAAATCGGTCAAACCCATGATGAGAAATAAAATTAGAAAGGGTTAATTAGGTTAAATCAAAAGTTAGCATTTTAAAAGTTAAAAAAGATAAATTTTATGATACAGTTAGATTAACAAGAGATAATAATGTAAATTGAACCATGAGAAGCACGTATTTGTTAAAATGGGGGGGGTTTCTAACACCAAGAAAGCATACACCAAAAACAAAAACTTGGAAGTTGCATAACAACTTAAATAAAAGGACTATGAGGATAAACCAAGAGGATTTTTTCGTTTCAGGACAAGGGCAACAAGGAACTGAAGAAACATCATCGAAATCTCGAAAGTATCAAAAGTTGGTCATCTGAAGATTACGAAAACATACAAACTAGAAAAGTTATGTTTTGATAAACACTGTTCGAGTTCTATGTAACCAACAAAGCAAGAGGAAGATAAGGATGCCCTCAGAATTTTTAAATTCACAACCTAAAATGAGTTATAGCGAATCAGAAGAAAGTTGTTAAAAAACCTTGAGCAACAAGTACGAACATAAAATGAGGTAGATAACCCGTCCCCACTATGCAGTTAGGAGGGGAGAAGTTCTGCCAACAGCAGACAATGCAGATCAAAATAATAAACAAATCAAAAGCGGTAATTAAGAAATAGTTTGGAGAAGATAGATCGACAAATAGATAAAGGAAGCTTAGTACATCATCCTACTGTGAAGAAAGGGTTGAAAACTAATCAAAACAACGGGATAAAACAATAAAAGCAAAAGGAAAAATTAGAGGGAAAGGGACAATTTTGGAAGAACCGAGGTTACTTCGTTGAGATTGGAGAAAATTACAGGATTCAGACCTAATCACCTGACCTAGTAGATCAATTTTTGGATTCTACAGCGAACGAAGTTGGTCATAATTCTGCTACTTAAGTACGCTCAAGATATAAGGGCTTAGAAAAATATTTTCGACTTTATAATAGAACATGTTATAGCTTCATGAACAAATAGGACAGTCTTAGCGTTAAGGAACACGAGCTACTAAAGGAAATGAACATTAGAAACTATCGCTGATTTGACTCAAGAAACTTCGAAAAGCACAAAATTTATCACAAGATACCACTTTAGACCGAGTTGGGAGTTCCTACGCTAGAAGAACAAGAGAACGAAGCATCAGGAGAAAATATTCAACTGACATTACTCCGATTTTCGGGATTGACCAACTTAAAATCATTGAGGAACGGGACTGACACAGCCTTACTAATGAACACCATTCAGGAGCCGAAGCCATGGTGTTCTTTAAACGTACCAAGGTACCCGATTTCGAATAAACAAATATTCGCCAAATCATTAAAAAAATTTAAAGATAGATAAAATAAATTAGGAAAGTTTTAAAATATTTTAAATTCATTTTTATATTCTTAAATATGTGCTACTCATGGTCAATTGAATAAGATGTTAAGTTAATATGAAATTATACATAAAACTTAGAATTTTAGTTTTAATTTGTACTTGTTATTATTAGAACATAAGAGTAAACAATAATTGATAAAGCTTTAAATAAGTATCTACCTAATAAATCTATTCTATTGTAGCGATTTTAAGAAACAGCTAAAACATATTTTTTTTTTTTTAACATCTTATCTTAAAATCAATAAATAAATTTATTAATTCAACAAATTCAAAGAGTGTAACCTCACCCGACCTAGTGAGTTTTATAAAAACCATCAACAGCTGACCCAAGATAACAGGATTCCAACCGGCCGATCTCAACAAAGAGACCTTGGGTTGACATTGAACCTCTAATCAAGCGACTAAACGGGTCTCTCCAGCTACTACAAACGTGTGCAGGTTGTAAAAGCCAAATTTAAATGTCAAAACAATAATAATAATGTGAACCGTAAAAAGGGAAAAAGAAATTAATAAAGTTTAATAAAGTGTTGTTAACATGTCGAAAGTTGTAAAACATACTCCATGATGCCCAGAGGCCAACATCTTCTTCGCTAAACCAGGTACGAATCTTTTGCTCTGTCCTTGTTAAAGTGAAATTTATGATCATTTTGTCAACTGAGTTAACTATGGTACCCAGTGGCTGCGATAGTGGGCCCGTGGTGTGGGGGCCCCGCGAACCTTGACCGTGATTTTTCGGGAAATTTTAGCGGGACCAGGACTTGCGACAGGCCCTGCCACACGGGCCCCCCCTATCATAACAATATTTTTATGAGTATTGTCAAGAAATAACTAAAATAAGGTAAAATGTCTTCAGACAAGATTGTGCATCGTGCATCCAAAACGTCAATAACCATTATTTTTTAGAGAGCAGTATTTATTATTTAATGTCATGATACGAAGTATGTGTATTGTTTACCATTGGCCGATAAGTAATGCAGCTATCGCTATGTCGCGGTGACTCACCGGCGCCAGCCGGCAAAAAGATAAACATCCGGTCCGGAAGGGGAAGATTAAAAATAGCATCAGATATCAGGTAAACAAATAAACTTTCATATTGGTGACTAGTTAGTTGTAGTCAAATTTTGGAACGGTAAGGTCGATTTATTGCGTGCGTTCTAAGTGGCAAATGTGAGAAAATGTGTGAACAGTCAAACAGTGAACAGTGTAGAGTGTGTGTGTGTTTTAGTTTTATATTAATTTAAGTGATGTCTACATCAGTAGTTAAAACTAATAAAACTTAGTATGTTGTGAGTCAGTAGTATAATGTTCGCAGAAAGGTCTTTGCCTAGCATCCACCCCCTCCGCTAACACTGCCGCGCCAAGCCTAAGTGCAAGCTTAGGTGGAAATACCTGTAATAATGTTTTTAAAGAATATTGGGAGAGGGGGGGCCCGATGAACAAACTTGCGGGGAGGCCCGCGAGTTCTTATCACCGCCACTGATGGTATCTGTTTTGTCTACATTATTTCTAAACATGTTTTATGTATTTTTTTTCCTGTTTTATTTTAACCTGTTTAAGTCTCTATTTTTAAATTGTATCACTTAAATATTTCTCATATAAAGTTAATACTGATTACCTAAATGGAATCATTTAAGATATTTAACTATAATATTTTAAACAGCCATTTTAACAGCCTAATGAATCAGATTAATCTATTTCTGTTAGCCAGTAGCATTTGCTTAATTTAGCCATTGTAAAAGGTCTTTAAATTTATTACAACTTGCTGTTTTAAACATAAATTTTTGCAACCAATAGGTTTTGTAATAACTTGTACAAATTGTAATGATGTTTTATTTCAGCAGTCTTGAACTGGTCGAAGTATAGTGCCCAGTTTGCCCAGTCGCCTGCCAGTGTTTACTACAGTCTGCTAATTCAAAAAGAACTATGCAAGTGAAATATTACCTGTGTTTTTTTTTTAAGCTTGAATAAAGGAGGCTCAAACATTTAATTGTAAAGACAAACTGGCTATATATATATATATATATATATATATATATATATATATATATATATATATATATTTATTTATTAAAAATATTTAAAAAAAAGATTATTTTAGTATGTATCATAGGCTGTTTATTCACTTGTAATTTTTGTTTCGTAATTTGGAAGGGATAGCTAGCATTTTTTTTGACCTTACAACCCCAAAGGGGTTATTTTAATTTTTTTTTATATGAGAGACATCTCAGAATTAAAATTCTTATTTTTATTATTTAATTTTTTTGTTTAGCATTAAAGTTGGCCAACGATATAATTCATTATTAAAACAATTGTAGATGTATTTGTTTCTATAATCTTGTATTACATTTTAGAACTTATTTGTATCTTGTAGTTTAATATATGCACAACTAACTGTAAATTTTGATTTAGATTATAAAAAGGGGAGAGCTTGTCAAATTTTTACTTTTGAGAAGGAATTTTTCAAACTTAATTTAATATTTGTCTAATGTAATTTTTAAAAAATATTTGTGCTAATTTTCTGTACTTAAGGGCTTGTCAAATTTCTTCTTTTTCACTTAAGGGTTTATAAATAAATATACATTTGAAATTTAATTATTTTTTAAATATGTGACCGTTTCCACTTCTTTTGACCAGCTGGAAGCTCCGGCTGGCTGGAGACCGCGTACACTTTAGCCAAAACTAGTCAGGATGGGCCAAGGAGTCGGGTTAGGACGCTAATGAATGTACGCAACGCAAGTGAAATTAAATGTAATATTTTATTTTAGTGTCGAATTAAAGAACAGAAATAATTATAATTTATTAAAAAGACATAACGGCAAGATAAAGCCTTAATAGTGGCCGAAAAGCATACCGTTTAATTTAACTAGCACATGGCCGAAAATGGACTGACCTGACCTCGTCCCGTAGCGGTCTTCCTTCTCGCGGCTCTCGGAACAGACTCCCGGTCGGCTCGCTAGTTCAAGCCTTCCACTCCTCGTCTCTCCCCCGTCTTCTACGTCATATTGCACTGCTCATCAAAATCGCAAGTGCCAATTCATATTTTATTATTTAGAATTCCTTTACATCCTAATTTACAATTATTATGATTTTGGTTTGGTGGGCTCCTTGGCTGGGCCACATCAACCCCCTCCATACAATTCGAGCCATACCACTCGGCTCGTTGTAAAGTGGTGGCTAATGTGACACTCCACTCACAAGCAAAAAATAAATTTAAAAAATCGCCAAAAAAAATATACCACAAATATCTTTAAATTTTGAAAGGAGAAAGAGAAAATACGAACGTGAGGTCAATTCATTGCTGCCAAATGCTTTCAAAGTCCCCATTCGCCTTAATTAAAATTTTGAAATCAGCTAGCAATCTGCAAATAGGTGAAGACAATATAGTCTCCTAGCGATTATTACCCCTTCTTATTATAAAAAGTGATTAATTTAAAACGAAATGAGTGTCCATTTAGGCATCTTTTAAATTTTGACAATGTATTTACCCCCCTTGAATCTAAAAGCGAAAACCAAAATAAAATTTTGTTGTGCTTGTTTCCACCTTGGGTGCGCATCTGCGGTCTCAAAGAGAGAAGTGTTCTTCTGTTACTTTTCTTCTGATTGCTTTACTTACAATCATAAAAATTCTAATATTTTATTCAAAATTTGAATAATGTATTCAAAATATATATCTGCTATAGGATTAAAAATCACCATGGCTTCATTGTGGGGATGCTCGGTTTCTGCATGGGCAATTTTACAGTACTTTGCTGTTACTATAAATTGATGTCGAGTTTTTAACAATTGAAGGGCACCCTTTGGGTCCCTTCCGTGTCTTGACCTTTTGGATAAAGGCACTAGGCCTTCATAACAATTGTTGCTGGCATGATGGTGACATCTTTACATCAATTCCCCAACTACAGACCCGCCCCGAAATCTACCATGGTGACATCCTAAGAGAAAAAAATCTTCTAATGTTAAATAGTAACTTAATTATAACAGAAGCACACTTTCTCATGACCCCAGATGCGTTCACAACATTTTGGTTGCGAACATAGAAATAAAGATTTATAATATTATGCTTCCCCCTTTCTTTCCTAGCTGAATTCTCATTCCGTGTCTCATGTTCCCGTTATTAGAAAATAAATTTTATAAGTAAAACCATATTTCCTCTTTACAGATTGTTAACTATCTTTTATTTATTTATTTATTTATTATTATTATTATTATTTTTTAATTTGCAACTATCACTTGCTTGCAAAAAGTCTTATAAAACATTATTTTTCATTCACGCACGTCTCATAATTAATTATTGTACACCGTTATGTCTTTTTCTTTTTCAATATAGAATTACATTTTGGTCTAATATAATAAAAAAAATTTTTGTTGGTTGAAGTTAAATGGTCACTTCCAAAATAATTTAGGCAAAAAAAATTTAAATTAGTTACAAAGAATTAAAAAAAGATTACAACAAAACAATTACAACACAATTATTCCCAGTTTGTAATATGAGGTGTACAGGTGTCCAATATATAGTTGTTGAGGTGCTGGTGTTGGTTGTTATGGTTTCAGCGTTGGTGATGAAAGTTCCAGCGTTGGTGTTGAAAGTTCTAGCGTTGGTGATGAAAGTTCCAGCTCATTATCTGTGAAAAATTTAAGACCTAGTTAAATTTTTTTCTTTAAAGTAAGTTAATACTTACCATGCGTTTAGATGATGAAATAGACCAGTAACTTGTTGAAATGATTTCCAAAAATTAATTTATTTTTATTTTTAATTAATTTATTATTTATTATTATTATTATTATTATTAAATTAACTCTTAAATAATATTTGCTACAAAAAAAAATTTTAATTTGGGGAGATCATTTAAGATAAAACTTTAAAATTAAACTGATTTTTTGAAAATTTTTTTTATACACTTGATGTCAGTCTTGATGTGGTGTTGAAGTACTTCGAAGGTCACTGGTTGATTCTCCAGTGCCGACGTGTCCCCTTCCATCTCTACACACACAAAAGAGTGTTAATTTCAAATATCATCAAACTTAAAGAAATTTTTTTTTTCTATATACTACATTCTTATGCTATTTTAAATGTGACTACAGTTTCCCTTTTTTTTTTTTTTAAATAATATTATTAATATAACCCGTATATTTTCGGCAGCCTAATATACCTACTTAGCTAAATTAAATTACCCATTCATACAAATAATCATTTATGCAAATCTGCAATCACTCATATTCTCATATCATCTCGTAACACATAAACTTTTGTCTATGACCATTTATAATACCTAAACAATCAATAAAATAACCCAAAAATCGCTGCCTGGAAGTATGAAAAAAAATGGAAAAATTATTTTAGAGTCGGCTTAGACGCCTATGAAAACAAAAGATGCAAATGGCCATTTGCATAATGGCATCGCCTTTGGGCCATAATAGCGACTTGTAAACTCTGCACGAGTCACGTTTGTTTAAAAAAAACTTATTTTAAACGTATGTTTAAAAGATCCCGTATAAATATGAATTTTTCGGAAGTAAACGTCTACCCCATTTAAGACTTCCGTACGTATTGGTTACGAGGTGATAGGAATTGTCTCACACAACAAACACTCACATCTCACTCTCATACTATCTTATTCTAACTTATTTAATACATATCCTCGGAGACGCATGACTTTAAAAAAAATCTCCGTCATAATCTTTAACGGTTCTGATTTTTAGAGGATATGTATTAAAAAAAAAATTTAATATTTATCATGGTATTTAATAGTTTTTTTTTCTTCAAAAAAAAGTTTTCTCTAGGTAAACTATATAAAAAAAAGGATAATCTCTGACCTGTTCATGTCCAAAACGCCATGCTAAATGAAGGTATGAACTTAGCAAGGACAATACCTGAGTCTCATTGCAATGCGGCCCACAGAACATGTTCAACCCAGATCTAACCCCTCTTCAGTACATTTCACCTATCAAAGTTTATAAAATATTTAGTATGAAATAAAAACACTGTCATCATTATTTGTGACTATTTTGTATTTGAGCCGATTAATTATGCAAAGTCCAATCCTAATTACTAAAGTGAAAAGTTTTGTAAATGAAATAAACTCTGTAAATGTGGACCTTGTATGGAGGCTAGATGTTGATGTAGTCAATAACAATAAACAAGCTGTCAGCCTCAGGCTGTGTCAGCTGAAATTCTTATCGTTTCAGGCTTGAACCGCTATGTCTGCATTGACTATGACTAGGTTTTAAATGTTCATATTGTACTTTGCTTCCTGTAAGTGTAGTTCCGTTTACAAGTTACTGTACGAAAATTTAAAAATCACCAGTATTTTAATTTATTTTATTACGCCTCCGTCAGCTATTATTATTATTAGTCTATATATTTTTTAATGCTACGCGTGATTAGACTTTGTATTCGGATATGGCGTAAGCAGTTTTGTTCGCTACGAGTTCATCAACTTCGTTCCCTACGTCGCAAAATATATCTCGTTTACAATTATTTCCGTTGTTCCATACTTTGTACCATTTGCTACAAAGTTAGGCACGTATTGCTGACACGTCGTAACCTAATCTCACAGCTGTGCAATATTGCCTTACTTCCAAGTTAACTGAGTTCATCTTTGATATGACAGTTTTTTCCATTATACGTTAATTATGTATATAAAAAAAAATACAATTTTTCCGCTTTTACTGCCAATATCGATTCATATTTTACCTTTATTACATTATATGTGAGATAGAGAGAGAAAAAAAAAGTTCGATTACAGGCATATCCATTGATATGCCACACTTACCGATATCATGTACAGAGTGTCCCGTTATTTTAAATCCCGTTTTACATAATATGCAGCAACTGCCGTGCGTTGTTACCCTTTTAGGTCTATCCTTTTTCAGATACCCTTTTAGGTTGAAAATCGACCACGTGCTTTATTTTAACTTATTTAAATTAAAATATTCGGTCAAGTCTTACACGCTAAAACCCTAATTGGTTGCACATTCTTATCTTATTACTACGATCTTAGTTTTTCAACATACTTTAAAAAATTATTACTTTAATTCATACCTTTTTTATTAAAAAATATGCTCTCCAATTTACTTTACTGTTTATTACTAGGTCACTTTATAATATTACTTCTCCAAATTTCATTAAAACTTCTTTTTTTTTTAATTTTTTTTTTAACTATATCCTTTTATTAAATACAACAAAAATTATATTACTTCTTTCAAGAAAAAAACTATCTATGGCTTTAAATCAACTTTACTCAAAATCATTTAAACTATAGTATCTCGTCTTAAAATTTTACCTTTTTAGGCCCTTCACAAAATTCATAACTTCGTTGTATTAACCCCAAAACTTTATTTATTTAAAATCGTCGTATATTTCGTCGTAAAAAGAAAAATTATTATTTGCAGAACTCTTTGTTTCTGCCGTAGAATCGTCGTTATTTATTTTTCTTTATAAATACTCGTAGAACATTATTTATCATATATCTCGTAGATTATCATCGTAGCATATTATTTCATCGTAGTACTTCATAAATAAACATAAAAAAATCATCATTATAACTTCCTAATACAACTAATTACTTCTTTTCTATAAAAAACCCTATAAAGCCTTATTCTTCAACTTTGATACTATAGCCTCTTTCATTATTTATAAATTCATCAATATAAACTAATCTTTACCAATTATATTTTTTCACTTCTTTTATTTAACAAATCAATTATGATTTTAAACTTTATTGTATTTCTTGCACAAAAAACTTAAATCTCTTCTTTTAGCACAAAATCTTTAAATTACATTATATTCCTTAAAAACTTCTTATAATTTTATTAACAAAAAAAAAAATCATTTATCACATATGAAAATCTTAATCATTGGACCTAGCAATTAGCATGATTCATTTTGAGCAACAACTTACAACTGCAATTTAAAACATACCTATCTTTTAGGATTAATTAACAAACTTTTAAAATTTTAAATAAATTATGACTTTTTCCCTTAACTACATAAATTTAATCTACCAAATTATTACTTAAATTATTGTCTAATGGGTTTTAAATTTTCCAAACTTCGGGAATTTGTCCTGAATCATGGAAAATTTTCCTTTTTTTTCAGAAAAAAATTTCCTTGATACGCCTTTCCCCTTATGAATGATCTCTAATCCTTCATACGTTTGGGAAAAACCAATTTTGGAAACTTAGACTTAAAAAAAATTTTTTTGTCTTTTTGGGTTTTTTTTTTGGTGTCTTTTTGGGACGAGGTCAGTGAAATGTATTTAATTTTAAAATAGAGGAATTTAAATTTTCTGTCTTTTTTTTTAAAAAATACATAATTTAGAGCATTAATTTTGGTTAAAATTCAGATAAATATTTGTAATTTCTTACCTGAGTTGCGTTCGATGTCCTCTCCCAAAACAGAGACGGTCGGATCCCACTTCTGACACCAGTTGTGACCTCTCCCAAAACAGAGACGGTCGTATCCCACTTCTGACACCAGTTGTGACCGTCTACACTTCTTTTGACCAGCTGGAAGCTCCGGCTGGCTGGAGACCGCGTACACTTTAGCCGAATCTTGTCAGGATGGGCCAAGGAGTCGGGTTAGGACGCTAATGAACGTACGCAACGCAAGTGAAATTAAATGTAATATTTTATTTTAGTGTCGAATTAAAGAACAGAAATAATTATAATTTATTAAAAAGACATAATGGCAAGATAAAGCCTTAATAGTGGCCGAAAAGAATACCGTTTAATTTAACTAGCACGTGACCGAAAATGGACTGACCTGACCTCGTCCCGTAGCGGTCTTCCTTCTCGCGGCTCTCGGAACAGACTCCCGGTCGGCTCGCTAGTTCAAGCCTTCCACTCCTCGTCTCTCCCTCCCTTCATCTACGTCATATTGCACTGCTCATCAAAATCGCAAGTGCCAATTCATATTTTATTATTTAGAATTCCTTTACATCCTAATTTATAATTATTATGATTTTGGTTTGGTGGGCTCCTTAGCTGGGCCACAAATAATAATATATAGAAATAAAATTGAGTTTTGTATTTAATTTTTTTTTCTGTAAATAGTTCACAGTTTTTTTTGTCTTGGACACTAAGATAAGAGCAACTGTTGAAGTTTATCATTGATATTTCATTGACATGTGCCATCTGTAATATGTCCCCCACGTCCTTCCATTACTTTCTAAGGTGGTGCACTATTTTTTTGAAATAAATCAAATAAACTTTGCTATTTGTATTATATACGTTTTGACTTGTCTTTGATTGAATTTATGTTTGTGTATGAATAATTGAATTTCTTGTGTGTTTTTATTTCAACGTAGTTTTAAGTATATTTTGAAAGATCAATAATAATAGTTTTTTGTAATTATTCTGTTTTCAATTATACTTGATTCACAGTGTATACTATAAAGATTATAATTTAAATACAAATAACATTCAATATTTGTTTTAAAATTAGAACTTTAAAAAAGATTTAATTGAATAATTTCTTATTTTAATGAATTACATTTTAATATATCTTAATTTCTGTGCGTTTTATTTTAATCTATATATATATATATATATATATATATATATATATATATATATATATATATATATATATAAGCCAAATACCACTCACTGACTGATTTAATCACTCATCACGATTTCTCAAAAACTTACGCCGTACTGGGCGTACGTATTTTATTTATTTTAGTGAGATGCCCCTTTTCTGGGCGCAACTTACCCCGAACGGAACGTAAGAATTTAATAAGCAAGTAAGGTAGAGGATTTTTCACTTCATAGCCTATACTCTAACTCCCCTATCAATTTCTTAAAAATACTGTACACTATTTTATTCAAGTAGTACCAATATTTTGAAAATTCTTATTTTAACAAATTGTAACAAAATAATTTCAATTCTCTATATCTATCTTACCTTTACTTTTGTTTCCTTAGACTCTATCTCAAAGGTGTGCCTTTTGGAGCTCTTGTTATCTCATCAAATTAAAATTTTACTTTACTTTAATGTTAAATTTGATTTTAGAGCACTTGCTTTCTTTTTCCAAATTTTACTGAATAAAGGATATTTTAAGAATACAGAACA
Source organism: Aphrophora alni (assembly GCA_963513935.1). Classification (NCBI taxonomy): domain Eukaryota; kingdom Metazoa; phylum Arthropoda; class Insecta; order Hemiptera; family Aphrophoridae; genus Aphrophora; species Aphrophora alni. The sequence continues at coordinate 53,591,751 of OY740765.1, read as the reverse complement.
AGTTTGATCAAATAGCTGATTTATTAATTTTGAAACAAAATTTAAACTGGAATGTTGAATACTACTTGACTTTAATATTTTAAAATCAAACAACTTGCTTAAGTTGACTTATTCTAACATATGAAATCCAAACGTTATTTCTATCAACAATCTGATACACACTTAATTCTATACTTATCCTATTATACTTAAATTCTAAACAATGTAAATTCTATTTTAATAATTATGAAATTTTGAAATTCTAGTTTTAAGTTTGACCTTGCAATCTGTTTTCTTTAAATAGATTTGAATTTTTTCAATAATGACAATGACTTTATTTCAATTAATTATTTCTTTTTGCTTATTTCCTTTTATTATGTTATTTATTCCCGATTTTATTCAAATTTTTAAAGTTTTGAAAGATTTTTTATATTGAAATTCTTGATTTATGTGATACCTTTTTAAGTTGAGTAGAGCTGATCTTTTCTCCCTCAGACTTTGGATGATTATGGTCCCTGAAGAATTCGCCCAGTGATGTCTTCCTCCATTGAATCTTTAGAAGTCCTTCTTTCTTCTTCTGATCCTGTTGATTCTTCTAAAATTCTTCTTTACGGCGATAACGACAAAATTTTGACCTTAATATTTGCCGGAGTTCGTACTAAATTTACTTCGGCAAGCTGTATTTGGATGTAGTGCCATCTTCTTCTAAGGCCGACCCTTCTTTTGGTAATCACACTTAACCTCGAGAAATACTGGAACACTAACAATTTTTATTTACGGCGAGTTCTAGTTTCAGTCTTACTAGAAACGTGGTTTCTTCCTGGATGTTAGTACGAGACTGTCGATCTAATCCGTTAAATCAGATCTCCAAAAATTACCTATACACTATAGCCAACCTTATCATATTTTCTACTTTCTTTTTTCTTTAATTTATTTTGGTTTTCCCACTAAATTAGTACGTTTTTGAACTCCTTATGTCTTATGTAACTATTCTGTCTCTATCTCCATTGTTTTTTCATCTATTTTTATTTTTGTTAATTTCAATGTTTAGATTTTCTTGTATTTTGCCCGTTTGGTGGTAGGCCTTCCCCCACTCTGCGTAGCAACATATGTCATTGCGTAACCTTGATTTCTTGTAACAACCTGAAAATTGAGTTTTCTAACGTTGATTTCTTCAACTCGCCATAACTGCTGTTCGCTTTTCTCGATCTTCTTTTGGATTGGCTCATTTTGAAGCCCCTTTCTTCCTGTTTCTGTCCAAACTTTATTTGAATCTGTGCAACCTTCCTTTCTTGAGTTATGACTTTAAGATTTCGTGAATTTTCCAATTTTATTTTCCTTATTTTTGGAAAACTTTAAAATTTTATTTTTGATTATTGTTCCAAAAGTCTCAAAACTGTTCCCCTCTTCTTCCTGGCTTCTTTGGTTCCCAAGTTATGACACTTCCTTCCTATTTGGTTTTTATTATCCTTTTTATTTTGGGTTAATTATTATTATTAATTGGTGTTATGAACACATTACTTTATTATTACTTTTTCGATTTACAAAAGTTTTTTGTTTTACACCTCTATTCTTTCGACTATAACTTTTTAAATATTTATTTTACAGTTTTGTTTTATTATTATTAGTTGTTCTATTTTAATTACTCTACAATATGACATTATTTTTACAGTTAAATTCGAATTTTGAAAATTAAACACGTACTCTTATGGAGCTTTACATGTATAGACCGGAAATCTCGAATTTTCCAGTCCGCACAATCTTATGTTGCTTCTAGCCTTGGCGAGTTACATTGTTTTTCCCTATACTGAATCTAATTATTACTCTTATTTCTACTAGTTTTGGTTTATTTTACTGAAATTTTTGGAATTTTGAATTTTTCAAAATTCTTCGTTGAGATCGGTTTTTAGACTGTCTCAAACTACTGAACAGATTGCAATGAAACATGGAATATAGCTTCCTCATAGGTAATAGGTGCTCTTGAAAAATTTTAGTGTTTAAGCATATAAAAAAAAAAAAATCTGAAATTAAATTTTTCTTTTAACTACAAAGGTGAAACGAGCTGAGGCTTCTTACATTCCTTCTTTTCAAATGTTTGATGTTTATGGTATACAAAATACGCAAAAGATTAATGTTTTTAACTAAAAATCAGCACTAAATACAAGATTTAAAAAAATCACTAAAAACCAAAATGGCGGCTGGCATTTCTCTTTGATCGATGGAGTTGCTTATTTCAACTGATTAGATTTCTAATGTTTAGTTTTTTCTCATATGTTAAAATGTCTTTTTATTTCAGTATTTACATAAACATGTTTATTTCATTCAATCTATAATAATAAAAGTTAAAGCCCACTGGAATGATATTAAACCAGTATTTCAGAGATTCAATTCAGAAGCACAGCATGAATAGCCGGTAACAAAACGCCAATTAAAAGTACTACTATAAACGTGAGTTTTGTTATCACAGATCAACAACTACAATAAGATTGTTGGACTCTGTGATCAGTTGACCGGTTTACCTCTCCTCTCCACCCATCCCCTGCCACTTATCAGCTGATGAGCCCAGCTTGACCAGTCTCAGATTCAGTTCTGTTCCAGCCATTGCTTGCCTGCTACGCTGAAAAGAAATATTCAATCCTTATTCTGCTTATATTCTTCTTCCTTGTTGCTTTTGGGTTCTGCTATTAGGCTTCATCCCGAGTATTGTCCTTTTTCTAGGATTGCTATAGGGTTCCTTTTAGCTTTTATTCCAAACGTTTGAACCTTACAATAGTTTAATATTTTAATATATCACAAGAGCGTTTTCTAATTATTACCACAAACTTATTATTTATTTTAGTTTTTTCATAAATCAGTATATACATGTGATTAGTTATTTTTAGTTAACTTTTTATAGGGTTTCTTTGGTTTTTACTCTAAATGTCTGAAACATAATTTTTATTCTTTAAGCGTTATATTTTGCACCGCATTTATAATAAAAAAATTAACACTCAATTTATATGTTAACCCTGTACGAAGGACGGATACTCTGCTAGTAACATATAAATCCAATGTGCTTTTCAGGTTGTGTAATTAATATTGTATAGAAATATTAGTGCTCATATTTCACATTGTTCATGTATATTTTGTAAACAGCTTTTCAAATAGACACACCTCGAGAAAGAGGTAAAATTGAAAGAGAAAGTAAAGCTAGTCAGAAATTAAACAAAAGGAAGTTAAACTTAAAATTAAACTAAGAATAAATCTTTCTCCAAACAAGCAAGTGAAATTCATTCTTGCAATCGAGCTGTAATCCCATAATCAAAAATAAGAGTGAGTGAAGGGTGAGCTCCTTGCAGTGTGTACCCTCCTAATCATAAAAATGATATACAGTTTAAAAATACACTGTAGGAACATAATAATATAAGTCAAAAGAAATGATAGAAGCATAATAAAAAACCAATAAGATTAACAAATTACATGAAGCAAATTGTACCGGCTTTCTCTCATGACTGTGAATTGGGTCACCTATCTTATTTCAAGAGGTATGTAACGGTAATTTTATCTAGTGTGTATCACATGACCAGTGACTTTTCTGACCAAACAAATTATTTATGCAATAAAATGTCTTTGTTTTGTTGCATAGAAAGAGAGGAATTCAGGGGGGCATTTTTAAATGACATCTAGAGAATTTACTTAACATCCTGGCTGATTTGAACCAATTTGTTATAAAAAGAACTACAAATAAACCAAACACCATCCAAAGAAAGGACAACACCATGACATGAGATATGACTTGTAAGACAATAACAAAAAATATTTATATACTTTAAGAGAATTATATGATGTATGAGTTTTGTTATTCAGTGTAATGAAAGTTGAAATAACTTTATTGTGGACCGTCTATAGTTTCCATCTTAAGTATTAATCATAACTACTTTGAAAATACCTCATTTCTTGGGAGTCATTGTTATTATCCCCATCAGCTATAATAATGATTGTGAGTTAGCTTAGAACAAGTTCACCAATTTTAATGTTCAGAGTTCTGTGATTATTTAAGTTGTTGGCGTGTATTTAGATTTCTAGATGCCATCACTTCTAGATTTATTGTGTATATTGTTGTATCATTTATTATTGTTTTGATTTATTTTATAGTATGTTGTCTAGTGATTATTCTGTTGGTCAGTTGAAAATGACAAACGATGTTAAGGCAGTTAATTCTAAAGGATCTGTAGAAAGAGGTACAAGCAGTCTTAAATTTAAGATAACTTCTACGTTTGTAGTTGCAGTAACAACATTTTATAGTCTTTCATTACTCTAGTTAGATGATGCTTAATGCTTTTTCTCATTTTTTTGTCGATTAATTTATCTATGGTAAAGTGATCTATGATTCTTTAAGTTGCTTATACAAATGATTAAATAAACCTAATTTTTGTGAGATGTTAGATTTTAAATATAAATATTTGTGAAATATCCAAAGTCCAAATATAATCTCACTTCACCTCTTGTACCCTTTATTTTACTTTTTTACCACATTATTCAAATTCGATTTCCCGATGGCAATCTTTTGTTTCATGCTGGATGTTTGTCATTAGTATCCTGGTTCTAACACCTTCTATTTTGTCCATATCAACCATATTCAAAGTCTATTCTAGTATGTTCAACTGAGGTTTTCGCTAATGCAACATTCTTTAACTGTCAGCTTCTGGGTTAATTTTAAGAACACTATTTCTAACTAATTTAAATGTTATTTTCTTATCACTTAAATATTTATATCATAACAGTATATACAATAACATACAAAATGGTATACAAACATACATAATTACATGTTTGCCATCTTTTATTACATAAAAGTGAACTATTTATAGTGTTTTAAGGAAGTTTAAAATATTAATAGTGCTTGTGTAAACAACATATCTAAACACAATTAAACATCGTCGCGTCCAAGACATAGGAGCAGGATGCGAGGGATGACATCTACAGACGAGTTCCAATCCATATGCAACTTTTTCATACACAGAACATAACGTCTCTCGACTGCCAGCACTCTGCCACCTTCTCTTTTGGAGGTACTCCCCCAGTTACTTTGCCCATACATGGGCTCCTATTATCACTCCCTGCTCCAACCAGAGTGGACACCTCGCAAAATATCGAAATATATGAATTTTTGCTAGACTCTTAAGTCATACAAAATCCAGATGAATAGATGCAATTGATGACAACTATTAGACAACATACTGCTCTATGGGGGTGAAGATGATTAGGACACCTCACACCTCTCTCTCTCTTGGTGCTCTTGTTTTCTTTATTGTTCTTTAATTGTCTTTCCTTCTGTGGTCTGTCGGCTGATCCTGGTAGCACAAACACCCTATTAGTTGTCTGAAGGTTGATCCCCTCGGGATGAGCGTTACCTCCGTGGTCTGTCGGCTGATCCAGGAGCACAGACTTCCCCGTTCTCTGATACCTAAATGATAGTACCTCTATCCTCAGTCAAAACCAAAAACCAGCTCTGACAAACATTATATAAATTATTCCTAGGAGTCTATTACAATGGACAAAAGTATATTTATACCAGATTACCAACGGGTTATGCAATGGCTTTTGTTCTATTTCAGAATTTGTCTCGGTTATCTTGTCCTATGTCGGTGATGAGGTAAAGGTTGCCAGTATTGGATATGGATGCTTTCCCTCAGGTTCCTGCCATCTTACATTCCCTTGGAATAACTCTTTACATACCCACACAAAGGCAATATGGATCCTTTGGGTATTATGATCAACATACATTATCTCGTTATAAAAGTTCTGTTGCAAGCCTACGATCGCTTCCTCACATAGCCGCACCAGAGAATCCTGGCTGCTTTATAACCTACTGTATCCTTGCTTCGGATATCCTTAGGGGATCTGTACATTGGGCTAGAATCTGTACTGATTTTTTAGAATCACACAGGCTAGATATACTTGACTCCTTTACTCACGTAGCTGTTGATGTTATACCATTATCCATTCCAGCCGTCAACATATATACCAAGGAAACCTAAGCCAGAGCTTTTTAGCATCATACAGAAATATACTGGGCTGAGGCTTTTGCAGCACTTATTGGACTATAATGGGCGTAAGTATCGTAGCAGAATTGTCTTAATTTATACTGAAAATATGTCACTTCTGTACTGCCTAAAGAAAGGCAAAGGCACACTATACCAGAGTCCTACTCTTAGAAAATTTCTTCTGTTGGTCGTACAGAACTCCCATTGGGCACTTGGGAAATTAACAGGGTACCGACATCTCTCAATCAAGCCGATGGTCCCTATCAACTTATTCTAGACAGAATTCTTAGTGTGCCACAATGGTTGAAACTGGGACAGCTAGGTCTCAGGGCAAGGTTGAGGAGGGATGAGATGAATACTGGTGGATACCTTTTACACCACACCATGAATGACACCAGTAGACACACAAGTACATACAATATACTACAACACCCCACAGGTTCTACACAAACTATGTAATAAGGAAAACACTACTAATATCCAATCTGAATACCTTGTTAAATTTTTTATTGTTATGTATATAGTGTTTGTAATTGTAATAAAGAAGTTAAGAAGAAATGGGCATGTTCATATGAGCCAGTCTGTGTCCTTGCTGTTCACCTCAGGAGCTGCACTATGGAAAAAATACCCGCAGGCTCCAGCAGCGTGTATAAATATGAGTGTGGAAGGTGACACTGAGGTTCAATCTTCTGGTCATGTAGACCCTAACAGTTGTTGAGGTGTCTCACTCCTCTAGCACAGAGGTTCTCAAAGTCCAGGCCACCACGGACCCCCACCTGAAAACTTGCCAACTTTGCGGACCCCCCCAATTTATATGATACATTTCAATCTTATTTCCTAATATGTACTTACCAAGAATTCTATATATTTATTCAGTTTTCTATATATGTTTTAGAACTACTGTCTATTTCATTACTTAACACTATTATTTTGGGCTGTGTTAGTCAAAATTAATTTAAAAATCAATACCTAGGAATAAATGTTATCAAATTCCAAATGTTCTTACAAATGTTATTAAAGGTTTACTAGTAAGAACGAACTTATTGGTGTTTGTGAACAAAACATTGTTAGCCTCGTTTAAGTGCTGATATCATTCTTCATATGAGTTGTACAACAAAGACGTATTAGGATTTTAAATGACAAAACGGAAATGCTCATACGTGTTTAATTACAGAAAAAGTAAGAAAGTAAAACATAGGCTAGTAACTTATGAACATAGTTATCTATAATATTTTTAAATAATATTTATCAAGTCTCCTTTCACAAATCATTGTGTCATCGTCTCTTGAGTTTTCACAGATAAATCAATGGGACGAATGAAGTTGTTTCTTCGATTTGATAATATCCAAGGTGTTGGGGAGAATTGTTGAAATCTTCAACCTCAATGCTGGTTCAATATTCTTAAGTCGATTTCTTTTAACACTTTTTATGTTACAAAGTGTAGAAAATGTTTGCTCACACAAATAAGTTGTACAAAAAGGGACAAGATGTTTGAGTGCTTCGTTAGCTAAATCTTTGAATTCAGACTGGACAAGAAACCAAAAATGACATAAATCATTTTCTTCTTTGTAGATAACTTCCCAAGTCCCACTGCAAGATAACTCTACTAATTCATCTTGCTTACCTTCAGAGAGGCTTGAAAGACTAGCAATATCTCTTTTTTTAAATGGGTATCTGATCCAGTCATTATTGTTATCTGGTTCAGAGAAGTACTTTCTCAATGCATTTGACAAATCTATCATGTGTTCAACAATTATGTCTTGGACTTCAGAGGGAAGACTTTCTTCAGATGTCGTTAGAAAATGTTGTAAAACAGGCAAGGCAGTGTAGGACTTTTTTGCAACTCGACCTGCCCACAGTTTCAGCTTTTCAATCATTGCTTCGATTTTTTCTTCTACAAGGAATACATTGATATCAGCTCCTTGTAGCTTCAAGTTTAAAGCATTCAAATGGGTAAATATATCAGCCAAATACGCAATTTTGCAGAGCCAAGAGAAGTCATTAAGCTTTTCTCGTAGAGTAAATTTTTCATGTTTTATTTCCAAGAAAAATAATCTCACTTCATCAGCAAGTTCGAAAAAACGCGTGAGAACGTTTCCTCGAGAAAGCCAGCGCACCTCTGTGTGTAAAAACAGCTGTTCGTGGTCACTTCCCATTTCCTGACAAAGCAAGGTAAAAAAGCGCGAGTTCAAGGGTCGTGACTTTATGTAGTTAACAATTTTAATAAGTTCATCAAATACAGTTTTCAATTCTAGTGACATTTTTTTTACTGCTAGTGCCTCCCGATGTATTGAGCAGTGAGTCCATTTGACATTTGGAGCAACTCGCATCACTCGAGCCATCAATCCCGTTTTATAACCAGCCATTGCTCCAGCTCTGTCAGTAGCCAATCCGACACACGTATTCCAATCTAGTTCATGTTCCTTAACAAAATAATCAAGGGCTTCGAACACATCATTTGAGTTGTTATGAAGAACCTCTTTACAAAACAACAGGTCTTCAAAGACACGTTTTTCTTATTCGTAACGAACAAAAGCTAACAAGTGAGATTTGTCAGTTAAATCTGTACTCTCGTCTAATTGTAACGCATACATTTTGGTGGTTTTCAAACGTGTAACTAATTGAAAATGCACGTTATCTGACATATCATCGATCCTTCTTTTAACTGAGTCATTGGATAAAGAAATCGAACCCATTTCTTTGGCCGCAGAATCACCCAGCATTATGCTGCACATAGTTTTGGCAGCAGGCATAATTAGCTCTTCTCCGATGTTAAAAGGCTTTCCCGATTTAGCAATCAACAAGGAAACGGCATATGATGCCATGGTCACCTTTTCATTTGCAGTGCCTGTTGCAATTTTTTTCAATTTGAGTTTTGGATTTTTTCAACTTATTGCTTTCTATTTTAAAGAATTCTATAGACTTACCCAACAACTCGTAGTGCTTTGTTTCTAAATGCCTACGCAGCTTAGCAGGTTTCATAGATTCATTAGACAGAATTTCAAAGCACACTACACATTGCGGTTTTTGTTCACTGTCTGTACCAGCCTGAACAAATCCAAAATTTAAATATTCATCACAATACTTGCGCTTTTTAGCTTTGCTTACACTGGCACTGGATTTTGAACACGACGGAGTAGCAAAGTCAGGAGGGCTCCCGTCAGGCATTGGCTCTTCATTTGTACGTTTAACTGTGCCTGTTTTTAACCAACGATCCATTACTGATTACTTGACGTTTTCACTAAACACAATGTAATACATAAACGGAACTAATGTACTAAAGAAAAAAACCTTCGCAACACTACACTGCAATGTATTTACCACGGCAACGAGTCAAAGAAACATAGAGTGACAATGTGCGAGAGTATTTTTGAGGTTAAGAAGCACTGTTGATGTTTTGTTTGGTTGCCAAGACGCGCATGCGCAATGCGCATCCCCCTTCCCTCTCAGCGCTCAATCTGTACAGTCCCTACACTCCCTACAGTGTGTCAACTGAAAGAGTGAAAGTCACTGCTACAAACTGTCCTCACTGCCAACTAACTAATTGTAGTTATATATCTATGCTATTTATCTACTCCAGCTACATGTTGTGGTTGAATTTAACTTATTCTCTACTTTTTAGCAGGCTAGCACCTGATACAAGCTCGCGGACCCAGGGGTCCGCGGACCCCACTTTGAGAAACTCTGCTCTAGCAGACTAAGCTCTGATGAATACCACCATCCCCTAATATATACCTTTGACACTAACAAAAACTGGGAAGGATAGGCAGAAATTACAGAAGCAGGATGATATGATATTCAATTGTAAACCTGAACTTTCAATGGTGAAAAATAGTAATGAGTGGGATGCCAAAACTTGAGTTTATACAGCAAGCTATTATAAAAAATGTATTGAATAAGTTTTATTCTATATTTCTAAAAGTTGATGTTTTATTCAATCCCACAAAGTTAGGTGACAGTTTTGATGGATTATTATAATAATAATAATATTCTAAGTTTCTGTTAGGACGTACATAATTAATATGTGTACAATGTAGTAAGTAAATAGATTTTGAAAATTGAGTTAATTCAAATGTGTTCACATGTTAAGAAGACAATAGTAAGAATGGAAGAAGAATGTACTCAAATTAATTGGAAGAGACTTCATGTTCAAAGAGACTATGAGTGAATGACACTGATTTTAATAAAAACCTTCTAAATGACAGGTTTATTTTGTTTAAAATTGACATATTGAAAAACCAAATTATTGATAAATTTTTGGATATGACATTAAATCTTCTAGCTCTGCCAAGTATACAGATTTTACTACAACTTTCCAGATACAACATTTCTTGAGTTGTTAATAACTACAATCACTTCTTTATATGGACTGTTTGAAAAATATTATTTTGTACATGTATTCTAACCTCAAAATCATAGGTAAGTCAGTATATGCACGCCGATGAACTAGCTCCAGAATTACTGAAATCATAAAACTGTATGCTTTGTAAGAATTCCTGTAACGGATAGTCACTATTTTGTCGAAGGATATTTTCAACTCTTTGGTGCATACATACTTATCAACGGAACACTCAGGACCAGAGCATCATCACTCAGGGGGAACTGGACTTTCCAAATTAAATAATCTTTACTGCAAAACTTGGAAGAAAAAATCTACATTTTTTTAGTCCATGATAAATCTATTTTTAGAGAAGAATTGTCAAATCAAGCTGTAATACAAGTACAATTTTAAAGTAACAAATAAATGTATTTATAAAGAGGCTAAGTTTTAAATAATAATTATATGTAACAGTCCTCGATACGCCAATGCTTTAAGAAAACACCAGCCGATAGAGAATTTTTAGAATGTAACTAAAAATTTTGTAGCCAATATGTAATTAAATTATATTTTTTTAATAAATTCACATAGTTGTAAAAAATTTTCTGCTACATCACCCTTATCAGTTCAGAGCCATCCTGACAAATGGAAAATCTGAAAAAGGAAACCAATAGTTATTTCCTATACTGGGACTCTTTTGGAAGCTGAAAAGGGCAATCGGGGTTATATTATTTATACTTGTTAACATAAGCTTTTTCTCTTGAATTCAGCCCACAGTCCAAAATTTGTTTTAAAGACAATAAATAATTAAAAGCTATCACAAGTAGCCTCTCTACAATACGACAGAGAATGGATTTATCGTGTTCAATACATCATTAAATACTTGGATTGTAATAATGAATTAAACCCCCGACTCGTTTTACTTCCCAAGTAAGAGTGGTGACAACTTTACCTACTGGAGGAACATGGAAAATGTTTAGTTACATTAACCACTTAACGGACTAACCCGAGTTAGCTCGGGCAAGTGCTACGTTCTAAACCGGACTAACCCGAGTAAGCTCGGGCAACAAAAAATATTCCGTATCATTTTAGATTAACCCGAATTGGCTTGTTCCACGTTTTTATTTTTTAGTTTGCGGGTGTCGCCCACTACTTTCGATTGTTTTTCATAGGTAGCGTTAGTGTCGCTCTGTGTACAGCTTAGTGAGCTACTGACGCTGTGTTTATCAGTCGAGTTTCGTGCCTGTATCTGCTGTTTATTTTATTATTTATATTAGTAAGTGTATTGTTTGTTTGAAAATGAGTAGTGAAGAAGATGACTACGAAAGAGTGAATTTAGAAGAGAGTGAAAGTGAGGTTGAAAGCGAGAGTGATAGTGAGACTGAGAGTGATTCAGACAACTCAGTTGATTTAGCGCAAGCCCGACAATGGCGGGAAATAGACGAAAACAGCCTACCTCAAGCTCCCCCACGTTTCGCATTTACTTCTATGGTAGGTGTAAATGTAAGGGACCTTGATATAAATGGGAGTGTTTTGCAATTTTTTGAGAACTTTGTTTCTGATGATATAATTAGTATTATTTGTGAAGAAACCTATCGCTACGCTAATGATTATTTACGTAATCACAGAAGAGCAAAAACATTTGCTGAATTACTTCCAAATGAACTAAGGGTATTTTTGGCCTTAGTTATGTTGCAAGGCATTGTAAACAAACCGGAATTGGAGCTATTCTGGTCTAAAAACCCCTTACTCATGACTCCATTTTTCCTTCAAGCGATGCCATATCCCAGATACAAGCAAATAAAACAGTTTTTACATTTTTCAAATAATAATGAGTACAACCCCAGAACACACCCAAATCCTAAGTTGAATAAATTTGGCCAATACTTGTAAAACTAAGAGAAAAATTCAAAAGTACTGTTACTCCAGATAGGGACATAACTGTAGATGAGAGCTTGCTTTTGTTCAAGGGCCGCTTGTCATGGAAACAGTTCATACCCCTCAAACGAGCTCGCTTTGGCATAAAAAGTTATTTAGTCTGTGAGTCTAAAAGTGGTTACGTCTGGGATTTAGCCATTTACACTGGCAAGGGTGAACACTCAGAAAATATAGGTGCCGAACTAGGCATCGATGACTTCCGAAAATTGCCTAAGTCCTCACAAGTAGTATTGTCGATGTGTAAGGAGTTATTAGGAAAAGGGCACTGCTTGACAACGGACAATTTTTATTCGTCTCCTCAGCTTGCTGATATACTTGTTTCCCACAGGATGACACTTATGGTACAGTAAAATTAGGCCGAAAAGGAATACCTTTGAAAATGAAAAAAAATAAAATAAATAAATAAATAAAAAAACTAAAACTAAAGAAAGGAGATATAGTAGGCTGTCAACGAGGAAAAGTTACAGTAATGGCATGGAAGGACAAAAAGATTGTTTCTCTCATTTCAACAATCCACACCACAAAAATGGTTGATGTAGAAAAAAGGGGTGTTGCAACCAAAAGACTAGAATGTGTAATTTCATACAACGACACAATGGGTGGTGTTGATCGAGTAGATCAACACATTTCCAGCTACTCCACACCAAGGGAACGAGGTAAAAAGTGGTATAAAAAAGTATTCTTCAACCTTCTAGACATTTCTCTGTGGAACTCTTATGTTATTTACAAAAAGTGTAACGGCTCTTTGAGTCCTCTACTGTACAGGCTTGAAGTAATTCAGAAGACTATGGAAAAGTATCACTCCGATACAATGAAGCCAAAATCTGGAAGACCCAGTCAGACCCTAAGCCCACTAAGAATAACTAAACCAACTGAACGGCATTTCCCTGAATACCTACCACCCACGGAGAAAAAAGCAAATCCTACACGTCAGTGTGGACTTTGCAGCAGAGTGAAGGATGCCAACGGAAAGAAGATTCGGCGAGAGTCACGGTATTACTGCGCAGAGTGTGACGTCGCCTTGTGTGTGGCGCCATGCTTTAGAGTGTATCACACCGTCGCTGACATCTGAAGTCGGCAACTTATAACAATTTACATAAAAAACTTTAAAATTCATATTATAATGAAAAACAGATGAAATGTCAAAAAAGTTTAATTGTACATAAAGAACAATTAAAATGAATATGTCGCAAACTTATATTGTGTATTTTTTTAGCACACGAGTTAACTCGGGTTATTCTTTTTACTGGTATTGAAAATTATAAAAAAATAGAAAATGACTACAAACAAACAAAATTTTATCGGCAATGAAGTAAGTCTAAACCAAACTGTTAATTTCACTAATAAAAAAAAAATGACCTGAAATGGTCATTTTTCTATAAATTAATGGACCGTCAAGTGGTTAAGGATTATGAAAACATAAACAAAACAAAATATAAATTATTATTTATTAATTACAATTCTTTAAACTGTTGTAAGCAGTTCATTTAACTAATTTATGCATTTATTAACAAAGTTTTTATTTTAATCAAATAAATTCCTGGCACTTAGCTTATTGTTATGCAAAAAATGTTAATAAGTCCCACTATACGTAATTTTTAACCACAAAATTAAATTTTGTTTTGTTAACAATAAGAACTGAACAATTACTATGTCCAGTCTCAATTTAGATAAAAAAAACTTATATATATATATCAATTTATGGATAGATCTGTTTGAGTGAACAGACTATTTCTTTGAGTGAATATTCTATATTATTTAATATAAACTATAGTTTATTATTAAGAAATGTAAAACAACTTACTTAAAGTTTTAACACAATGGGAAGTACTTTGGCAAAACAGTAAAAGTAGTTGTTTTCATTAAAAATATATAGGGTTTTTAAATTAACAGAGCTGAGAAATCTTATTTTGTACTGTACATTGTAAGAAAAATAAACGATAAACAAACTAAACATGAAAACATAACACACAAATGATGGTTAACATAACACGGAACTCAATGAATGGAAATTTCATTTCTTGCTCTCATTTGACATCCGTTGTTGAACCAAAGAAACAAGAATATCCGAATACTGTTGTAAAGCTGAAACGACTGTTCCTCCTGACTCATTTGATGTTGTAAGTGCATCCTGAATTTTATTAGCAACACTAGGATCACTAGTCGGTTCTACTAATCGCAGCGTCTTTTGTGCTTCCCCTATGGCACCGTGAAGATCAGTAAGAAGAACATCACGATCTGACTGATTCACTGACTCAACAGCAAGTCTTTTGTGAAGTTGAACGACACTATCCGTAGCTCGCATCAGTTGTTCCGTTATTGAGGCGATCAATTGCTGTGATACTATAAATGATAACAAAACAAAAATCAATTGCTTGAACACTAAGGGTTGATTTAAAACACAAAATACAACTGAGTGTTTATTTCCATGATGTCTTTACTATAGAGACAGTATTACATCATATACATGCTTAAAATCTAACTCAATATGTTATTTCCATCATAGCAAGGGGTAATTTTTAAAAGAAAATCATAGTAATTAACCCTTTGATTGCTGAGATATTAGTAAACGGTTACCCCCTCCCGTTATATTTGAAGGTAATCCTAAATATATCCAACAAACGATTGATTTACAAGTTTGTCATTAGAGTTATTACGCTTGTCATAATTAGAAAAATAAAGCAAATTGCAATATTTCTAAGTACTAGTTCCTTGACATAATTTGAGGTATTGCTGTATAACTCAAAAAGTAGTCATTACACCAATACTCTAATAGATATTAAAAACAATTCTTATCATGATCATAGTTGTAGCTATAAATTCGATTAAATTCTTTCTTTTTTTTGCAATGGTGCCCAGTTACAAAGTCTTGATTTTTAACTTGGTTCTTCCTTGGTAATAATATTCATTATAGTGATTGGTTTCCCTGGCAACTAAATCTAAATAAATCTTCAGGTCTCTCTCAAAATATCAATTTCATTGCTATTTTTGTTAAATGGCTATACAATAATTCCACTATGTAACTTTTCTGACCCTTCCCTACTATGAATATAATATATTGTTAATGGATTTTAATTGGTTAGGCGCCAGTCTGTGAGTAAGCACAGACACTTTTATTTTTATAAAACAAACAATAAACCTCGCGATCATGAATTTTCAGGAAAATGTACTCCAATTTCAAACTACAATTATCTAAAAATACCCACATTTAATAATTATTATTTTCAGATATGTTTCCTGAAATACATACATTGATCTAAAAAGTTTATAATTTTAAACTATAAATAGTTTTTCATGGTATGGAAGTCCTTAAATAAATACATAATCAATTGTTTATATTTCTAACATCATGAAATTCGTACACAATAATATTTAAAACATATAATGAGTTATGAACTAAAAAGGTCATAAAAATCACTAGAGCACTGTGGTGAATATACAATAAAGGAAAAGATTAACCCCAAAACCACAACAAAAAACACTAACACAAAAACTGTATAGTTATGTTTATTCTACCTGATGTACATTTCAGTAACATAGTTACTATCGATGAGTATTAAAAACCGATGCAACTCCTTCCTAATACATCGGAAAATAAATGATTTTCTTATCCTCACTTCAACCATTTGCCAAAGCCACCCTGTAAAACCGAGTAATGTGATATAAAACATTCTCCCCAGTTCTGCCACTAAATCCACCAGGATCAAAAAATGGTAACCATTCTCCCATCCTACTATCCTGTATCACCGTATGAGTCCCTACTTTGACTCCGTGGCTGGTCCCTGATTGTTCCACACCCTCTACGAAATCGTAAATATTATGTTCCTTAAAAGTTACCCGCTTCTGTAAAAGGGCGTTATTTTCCTGTGCAGGCTAATTTGTGTATTGTTGTAATTGGTTGTTTTGGCTCATCCTAGATTCTGTATAAATTTTTCACAAACATATGTAAGATTATAAGAATTCCAAATCTGCCTGTTGAGGAATATTCCAAACAAGCTCTTGCTAAATCGCTAGTGCTTGTGTTTTATTAAAAGCCGTAACCTACAAACCACCAGTGCAAAATTTCTTCGTTAAAAAAAAAATCATAAAAAATAGTAATTTTTTGCAAAACCTAAATTGTAAGACATCATTTTTCTTATAAATATGCATAGAATTTACCTATGCAATGAAAACAATTTTATATGAAACGGTTTTGGAGTAAGTATGTATGCAACAGTTTGGAATCAAAAAATGAAGTTAACATTTTTCAGAAAAACCTACATCAACCAAAATAAATTTCTTAATATTTTTTTTCAATATATACAAAAGTTTTGTAATGTAATTGTGAATAAATGTTGATAAAAATAAAATTAATTTGTAAAATTTGAATATGTCAAAAATTGTTTTAACAAAATTAGGTAAAATGTTAGGCCTAAATTGAAAAAAAAAAGTCACAAAAAATATTAATATTATGGAAAACAAAACTTCTAATTGTAATTTTCTTTAGAAAGGTGCATAGAATTTAGCTGTGTAATGAAAAAAAAATTGTAGATGTAAAAAAATTGGAGTTATGTCAGATATCAAAAAATCGTCTGGTAACCTAGGCAAAAATTGCACAGAAAAAGGTTACCATATACAATAAATTTGTTTTAGGAATTTTTTCAAGTAATACAAGAGATTTGTAATATATTTGTGGATAAAAGTTGCTAAAAATAAAAATCAATTTATAAAATTTCCATTAGACATGGTTATTTTTTACATAAGAAGTGAAAATTTGCTCAAAAGTTAGGCCTATTTTTAAAAATTCACCAAAAATATTAAGTATTATGCAAACCCAAGTGCATAATTATTACATAAGATAATTAATAATATTATCATTGTTCTGAGAAAGGTACATAGATTTTATATGTGTAATGCAAAAAATCGCCCAGTAACAGAGACAAAAATTCCACAGAAAAAGATAACTACCATACACAGAAGTTTATTGATTTTTTAAAAGATTTACAAATGTTTTGCAATATAGTTGTGAATAAATGTTGTCAAAAATAAAAAAATAAATTTATAAAATTTTCATTAGAATACATATATTTTTATGTAAAAAATAGAAATTCCATAAAAGTTATATTAGGTCTATTTTCAAAAAATTTTGCACGGTAGACTTATAAAAAAAAACACTGAAAATATTAAAATTCACTCAAAAAATAAAGTCTATAACACACATATTATAACTTGTATACATAAATTATAATAAATAATTTTATGCTAAAAGAATCATGCTATTTTTGCCCTCCACTGGATGTTCCACTGCCATTGTAAATTTGGGCCTATAGATTAGATATTTATACCAAAATGTAGACCCAATATTCCTCTTCACAGTAGTAAAAAATGGAAAGATTATATAAAAATTAAGATAGAAATCTTCAAAGTTGGCTAAGCACTCACAAGAGCTAACCGGAGAAGTAAATTTTTTGAGTACATCGTAGAATGGATATATCTCGTAAACTATATAACTTTTAAGATAATTTCGAATTCGTAGTTCGAAAGAGAAAAACAAATATTGTAAGATATGTTCAACTTGTGGGATTTGGACAAGAATTACCTTTTTGAAAAATTATATGATCCTGGAGTACACATTTTTCTATATAAAGTTGTTGCCTCAGGTGGAAAGCTCTCGTAGAATATTAGTCAACTTTATTGAATTCTTGAATTTTTACTTTTCCTAAGAAGGATTTTGGTATACATGATTATGAAAGATTAAAACATTACCTTTTCAATGATATATTATACATTTAGATAAAATAATATTTACTATGAACAAGGAAAAACCCAAACCACAAAATAACACAACTACACGAAACTGTATAATGCGTTTATACTACCTTATGTACATTCCGATAGCTCTGCTATCATCTTCAGAGGTACACTCCGAATGTACATAAGGTAGTATAAACACATTATACAGTTTTGTGTAGTTGTGTTATTTTGTGGTTTGGGTTTTTCCTTGTTCATATACAATCACCACAGTGCTCTAGTGATTTGTTAATATTTACTAGGATAAAAGTTGAATTGAAAAAATGTGATTTTTAGCTTGTAAAAAGTCTTAAAATTCTTGATTTTGTTTAATTTTTAGATATTAAAAACTATAACAGATAGAAAGATTTGGAAAGCACTGATTGAAAGAGGAAGATGTGATCTATAGAACAGTGTTATGGTAGATTTGTTTGACAGAAATACGGATTTGTGAACAAGAAAGAATGACGTCATTTCAGTTTACAACCGCACAGTTTATTTCTTTGATGTTACGCATAAAAAAAGTAAACCTTACCAATTTTAAAAATATTATTTATAACATTTTATGATATATTTTTGTGTGCATGATTATGCATCTACAGAACATTAGCTTTCCAACAGTATTTTATTTGTTGTGATAGGACCATTTTAAGTAGGCGAAATGTTGAATTGCAAAAACCTTGTTTTTTCTTCCGATATCAACACTGAGTGTAGGTAATTCGACACATTTGTGTCAAAAATCTGTTTGTGGGTTAATATCGGCAAAAGTTAAGTTCGTGAATAAAATTGCAGTAATCTAATGTACCACAACTTATTGATATATTAATTCTGTCAGAAAGACTAGCTTATAACTTAACCTTCGTCTATATCGATTTCAGCTACTATATTCAACAAAACAAAACAAAATAAATTCATGTTAAGCAATTATAAGCGTAAATACATATTGAGCTTGACTTGTAAAATAATATTAGATGAAAAAAAACCAAAAAAAAACTGGAATTAAAATATAAATATAGTGTTAGATATAAGATTAGTTATGAATATTGTATTAGTTACATGTTAACTTTAAGTTATTTAGAATGACACGAGGCACCTGTTACCGCCTTAATATTAGAAAGTAGGTTTAGGCCACACCCCTTTAGTTTTGTATATATATACGAAGGTTGGCGCAGTGCTAGTTTAATTATAGTTTAGTTATTGTAGCTCATGTATCACTGATGATGGCGACTTTGTCACTGAAACGCGTTTGATTAAGTAAATGTAATTTTCGTGAGATCTTGTGTTCGAGTATTTTTGTTCCATCTAATTATTAAGCGATTTACAGGGAAGACTGATTCACAGGAAAGAAGAGCAAATTGACTTTAAGATTTAGTATACAGAAATAAACAATAAAACTCCAAGGAATTTCCCTACTCAGCAAGTAATGTAACCTTCACAGAACACCTCATATAACCCTGATGTAAGCCTGATAAGCCTTAATAAGCCTGATGTAAGTATTCCTCGTGTTCACTCGGTTCATTGTTCGATAAACATGAAAGACTAACTTAAAATCAACCCTATTGAATTTTAAACCATTCAACTCAATAAGTCATTGATCTTAATTGTATAATAAATATATTACCTTCAAATCAGATTAAACAAATTTTCATAAGAGTGATTAATATTCTTCAAAAATAACAAATTTCTGACAATTTAAAAGTGCACTACATTGCATAATAACCTCCAAACACAAGGGAGAGGGAGAGAGAGAGAGAGAGAGAGAGAGAGAGAGAGAGAGAGAGAGAGAGAGAGAGAGAGAGAGAGAGAGAGAGAGAGAGAGAGAGAGAGAGAGAGAGAGAGAGAGAGAGAGAGAGAGAGAGAGAGAGAGAGAGAGAGAGAGAGAGAGAGAGAGAGAGAGAGAGAGAGGTGCTAGAAGACAGAAAAGAAAAACAATGAAGAGAAGAGGAGGAAGAAAGAAAGGAGAAACAAAGAAAAGGAGGAAGAAAAAAACAAAACAAATAAGAAATTCCAAAAAACCAAACATGGTATAATAAAGCTTAATAGGGATATTCATTTTGTAAAATAAAAATTTTGAATTGATAAAGGGCACAAAGGGAAACACTATTGGTAAGATTGGTAAAAATAGGCCACACCAATGATGAGTTTAAAATGAAAAGGGTTATAGAATTTTGGGGGTATTCGAAAGAAATCCCAGTAAAATATATTAAAGAGATGGAGGAATTATTTGAAGAAATTAATCTAGAGTTAGGAAAAGTAGAGAAGCTTAGGATGACGGAGAAGCATCTTAAGGGGAGTGCAATGGAATGGTGGCAGATAGTCAAGCGAGAAACTGAAGAGTATAGCGGATTTCAGGAAAAATTTTTAGAAAATTATTGGGATACCAAACCCTACAGGTTCTGAGAAACTAACTGGAAAATGGGAAGTAATGCGGCAAGGAACATGACCGAGGTGGAGTATTTCTGTAAGATGATAAGCAAGGCGGGTTTTTTTGAGCCCAAAATCCAAGAGAAGTTTCTTATTTTCAAATTAATGAGACATTACAAGCTCAGGACCCAGCTAGCATGCATAGGGAAAGGTAGTGAAGCTTTTGAAGAAGCGATAAGTTTCTTGAAGACACTAGACAGTATTGAGGGAATAAGGAACGAGCCGATCAGACAACCAAGAGAGGTAATTAAGGAAACAACTTGGAGTCCATCAGACGGTTCAAGCAGAACACCACCAGTACACGACAGATGCCAAAGGGTCCGTATAGAGGTACGCTGAACCATGGTCCTAATCATATCCCATGATCCTATGGTAAAAACCCTGCAAGTACCCGGACCCCAACCCTCAAAACCCTGGTCTGTCTCGCCTGACAAATCCACCAAAAAACTAATGTGCGAGATCGCTAAAGAAAAAGGATGAGGTAATGGAAGAAGCTCAAAAGGAAAGTGGTAATGACGAAGCATTACGAAGTTGTTCCATCATAGACGTTGACATTGGAGAGAAAAAGATAGAGATAGATACTGGAGCCCAATGGTCTTTTGTGTAAGAGGAATGGTACAAGGAAATAAAGAAAGAAGGATTAAAAGGTAGTAAACTTCCAGCAATTAATGTTGAAATTATAACAGCAATAAAAAACAAAAAAACAAAGAGATATTGCCTATTAAAATTGAGAATAAAATAGTAGACTTACAATGCCTAATAGTTCCAAAATTAAAAAGCAAAGTAATAATAGGGTGTAATACATTGTACGATTATAAAGCGAGGATCAACATGGAGAGGAAATTCGTAAAATTTATTACAAATGATGAAAATGTAGTAAAGGATTTTCACCAATAAGATTGAGCATGGTAAAAGAATCGATTAACAACTTAAAGATTTAAAATGACAGCTCAAATTCATGTGAGCGGGTTTTAGGGGCTCATACGTTGTCAACTCTTACTGGGGTTGATAGAAAAACCAAGGGTATCACCTAACTTTCCTACGAAAAATAGGAAAGTTAGAGAAAAAACACTAGACGAGTCTAGACCAGAACGTGACAAATAAGGACATGGCAAGAAAACTGAAGATGACAAAA
The DNA here is from genome assembly GCA_963513935.1 of Aphrophora alni. Classification (NCBI taxonomy): domain Eukaryota; kingdom Metazoa; phylum Arthropoda; class Insecta; order Hemiptera; family Aphrophoridae; genus Aphrophora; species Aphrophora alni. The sequence goes on along the minus strand of OY740765.1, from coordinate 53,570,162 downwards.
GGAGAGAGGAGAAACAGACGTGAGGGAAGGCGAGAAAATAAAATAGTAAACGACAGTAGGCAAGTGAAAAGGTCACCAAGTTAGGGATTTATCATAGAAGTAAAAAGGAAGAGATTAATAATGGAAATTGTTAGGAATTAGGATAGTTTTAGTTTAAAATATAGTCCAAGTTCAGTTTATGAAACCAGTATGACAAAAATTATTGTGACAGACCTGGAAAAATGATGAAATTGCTTACCTTGCAAGCAAGGGAGGCTTCATTGATTCTACAATGATATATAAACTCTTGGGTGGGAGGAAACTTGGTCAGTGGGCCAAGATTGATCAAGGTAAGGTGCTACAGGAATTCTTGAAGATAGCCAGACGGACTTGTCGAGCAAAAACTTCCTGGGAGAATAATTCTTGAAGATAGCCAGACGGACTTGGCGAGTAAGAGCTTCCTGGTAAAATAATTCTTGAAGATAGCCAGACGGACTTGGCGAGTATGAACTACCTAGGAGTATTGAAACTTCAGAAGAACATGCATGAGTGGCAAGCAGGGTGAGCAAACTTCATGTATAAACCATGTAATTATTTCAGAGACAAGTAATTATAAAATATATTGTAGAATCAGATCTGTTAGCCACAACAATTAGTCATACTGGATTCTAAGTAATTAAGAAGACTAAAATATTTGAAAATAGTATATAAGAGAACGAAGAGAAATAGTCAAACTGTATTAAATAATAAAAAACCATTAATTAGATAACTAAACCAATGATTTTTTAGTTTAAAGTTAAAGAACCTAGGCAGTATACAGGAACTAATTAATCCTAACAAATGGTGCAACTGCCATGCTTTTAGTTTTTACTAAAAAAAATAAATATTAAGAAGGATTTTTACTAAAAAAAGTATTTTTTAACATTTTTTAAAATTATTGAAAAATTAGTAACATAGTTAAAAATTATTGTTGAGTTTTGTTGAATTCTTATCGGCCATGGGTTTAGTATTTACTAAAAACTCTATTGCTTTATTTTATTATTTGTTGATTTTATTTGATTTTATTATTGATTGTAGACTTGAAGTTGATTTCTTGTTAAACGTTAATTGGAAAAATGTGTTGTCGACAATTAATTTATCTTTATTTAGTGTGTTGCTTTGTCATTTTTGAAATTTGTGAAGGATAATTTTTTATATTAATTAGTTAATTTGTTGAATTATGTTTGAAAGTTGATTTGTAATTAGAAATTTATAAACTTTGAGAGAAATTTGAGAAAAATATTGTATGTTTCAAAGTAACATTTATATTCAATTTGTTCTAAGCTTTTAGGTTGAATTTTTTTTTGTTGCTATTTCTGAAGATTATTAATTCCTTTTAAGTAAATTTGATTAATCTGTTGATTTAAGAATAATTGGATTTATTTTACAGTTTGAATGAATGTTTTTGAATATGTAGGTATAGTTTTTATGCATTTTGAAATATTTAATATTGTTAGTGGTCAATCTTAAGTTAGTCTTAAAGTTTCACAACTTAGTAGGCACAAGAAATACTTATGTCAGGTTTATTATAAATGAAGTGTTGTGTGAAGATTAGATTACATGCTGAGTTGGGAAATTTCTTGGAGTTTGATTGTTGATTTCCATATACTAAATCTTAAAGTCAATTAGTTTCCTTTTCCTACGAAAAAGTCTTCCCGGTAAATGACTTATAAAGAAGGTATATTTTTGACCTTGGTGAATTTAGTAATTAAGACGATTGTAAACAAATGTTATGCCATAAGTAATTCTTTGATTGTAATACTTTATTGGTTGGATGCAGGAGCGGCTCCAGGATTTATTTTTTGGGTAGGCACAGTTTAGGGGTGTCATGACTATGGCGGGGGACCTGGGTAAATACCCCCTAGGATAAGGGGGGACTGCTTATTGAAGATAAAAAAGCATACACCACACTGTTAATTTTAAAACTATGGAGCCAGGTCAACTATAAAAAATAAAAATATTTTTGTTATTTTATGATATGTAATATATTTTATTGCCTATAAGGGTCACAAAAGTAGTTGTTGAGAAATAATATTTAAATCAAAGTAAACCATACAGCTCGTTAATACACCTTAAATCGGTAATATGTACATTTAGGACAGTTTATTTCATGACAAACTGCAGTCTTCTTCCCTTCTGGGAAACGAATTCTTCAATGACAGGATCAGGGTGGCTGAGAAGTTCATAGCTTGCTTCTTTTTCAATGGATAATACTGCCAAACTATTTAGTCTCTTCCCAGTCATTCTAGATCTCAAGTTTGATTTTATCCTGCGCATTGTAGAGAATGTCCTTTCAGCAGTCGCTGTAGAGATGGGCATTGTCAATAAAATTGTCATAATATGTTGTAACTCTTCAAATGATGGGAAATCGGCTAAATCTTTCAACACATCCATACTACTTTTAGAATCGCTAAACATTGGTTTACCTAAGCCACATTGCACTTTTAGGGTAGAAGTAAAGTCACTATCCTTAACGTGAAGTTCTGCAAAATGACACAAAACTTCTGAATTTAAGAAATCTTTTGACTTCGGGTCACAAGCTGAGATACAAACTATTTGGATGTCATTATCGATAAACCTTTTGTCCATTTCACATAATATGTTATCGAGAACATTAAAATACCCTACTTTCAATTTCATCTGGTGATCAATTTCACTCTCTGAGTCAGATCTTCCCTTGCCAGTAGTCTCCATGACAAAATAATCATCAAGGCTTGCCGTTGACTTCTGTTTCCGGCGGCCAGTGTCTCTTTTGTCATCAATCTCACAGTTTTTGCATATTTGTACTGTTTCCTGGACAAATTCTTCAAATTTTTCATTCGTTCTTAACTGACCTAATTGATCTATTGTTGCTCTTACAAGCTTAAGACATTTACCCACATCTACGGTCGAGGACTGAAGTTGTTTTGATAGGATATTAACAATCTTTAAGATACCCTCTAGGCATACTAGAGTGAAAACCAAGTCAAAAGATTTTAATTGCATCAAAAGGCCTCTAGCCTCAGCAGCTTCTCTTGGCTTTGAACTTTGCGTACATTTTCCCAAAGCATTTATTACAGAGGCAATTTGGTTCTTAAAGAAGTGTACCCCTTTATACTTTGCTACCCATCTAGTATCGCTGTGTTGAGGTACTGTGATGACTTTTCTCCCAGTTTTAGTCTCCTTGAAAAAGATGAACAGTTCATGGCGAAGCGTAGAGCAAGATTGGAAAGCATAAATTGCTTCTAAAAGACCTATAGTTTCTCCAACTATTTGCACATTCTTAGCTACGTCAACTAAGACCAAGTTCAGTCTATGTGCATGGCAATGCACGTACGAGCAAGGATTATTAGCCATTTCTCTGATTAATGATTGCAACCCATTAAATCTTCCCAACATAACAGACGCACCATCATATGACTGGCTAACACAATTTTCAATTTTTAGACCAATTGATTCTAAAAAATGCTTTATCTTGATAGCTAGAGATTCAGCAGTGAGTTCTTGCAATTCAACAAACACAAGAAACCTTTATTTTATTTTAGACTGATGAATGTAACGGCAACATATACTCATTTGTTCCTTGCACCCTTCATCTCAAGCTTCATCAACTATAAGGCTGTATATATTGCTAGTTTTTATTTCATTAACTATACCACGAGCGACTAAGTTTGAAGCTGCATCTAAAAATTCATTTTGAATATCTTTAGATGTATACTTGGCATTTACAGGCATGTTGTTGAGATTGGTATTAAACTGGTAGTTTTCTAAACAAAGTAAATTCACCAATTCTTGAAAATTTCCACGATTACTACCTTCTGGGTATAGCTCCTTTACATCATCTGAGTCATCACTATCACCTAAATTGTCATCTCGATCTTCGTTATGAAATTGAACCTCCCTGTGCCCTCTCAAAGCAATGTCTTGACGGGCACAAAATAGCACGCTTCTTATAAGTGTTGTCAATGTTTTTCTATTTTTTTTCCCTACTGTTTGAGCCATATGTTCATTGATTTTAGTTGAAACAGCCCCATTTTTCTGAGAATCCAACCATCCCTTGTACTTCGATAGGCAAAGTTTGTGAGAGTTGGAATTTTCGTGTTTGTCTGCCATTTTACTTATGTTTTTCCAGTCATTAAATCCGACAGTAGTGAGGGTTTCCTTTCCTGTGACAGTAAAATGCCGGCAGAAGAAACAAAATATGGCGTCATTTCCACCCGAGTATTCTATCGAAGAATATTTATCATACCAGTTACTTTGGAAAGACCGTTGTTTCCCTCCTATATTTCGTCTAGGAAAATTTAGCTTAGGTTGTTTTGGTCCACCATTAGCATTTACGCTAAGATCAAGACCAAGTGGTCGTTTCAGCTTTTTATGAATACTAATACTAGTGTTTTCTAAGTTAGAGTTATTAACACTAAAACTACTGGAAGACTCACCATTATCACAAGTATTTGATTGTTCATTGTTCGGCTTTGAAGAAGCCTTTTTAAACTTCACTAAAAACTTTTCCATGACACATAACTTAATTAGCACTAATTTATAGAAGAACAAAACATAACCATTAACTAAGCCGACAAGCGTATCTTTACGTAACAACCGTAACAGTAGTTTTAGGTTATGAAAATTCCGTCTGCTTACGCTGTCACTGACGGCTGTTTTCCCGCCAGGTTTCTATCTGAATGCTGCCAGACTGCGACTGCACTACGAGCAGTGTTGCCACCGTATTTCTATTGCTGCCCGAGTCTACCTCAGCTCGACCAACTCTCTCTCGCTATTTGAGCATTCTCACGCATTCTGGTGGATTTCTACAAAACTACTAATATTGTTGTTGACTGCTACTTCGCTCTAGCAACGTAAATAACAACTTTTCAATTCCGTCGAAATATTAAAATGGCTGCCAAACGTAGAATATTTATTTTCTGATATTGTGCATTGTGCCATTGTTCTGTTTATAAATTTCCGTATATAAACTACCTACCTACTTTTCCCAATACCTACAAAGTACTGTGAGCTGTACTAAATCAGTGTAGAAGATAGTATGAATATGATAATTACAATTATAACCGATAACTAGTATTAGATATCACCGAACAAAATAACAATAAAAGATAACTAACTAAAGAGTGCTCAAGGTCAGAGCAGAGCGCTACGGCCGGGCACGCGCTAGTTGAGAAAAAAAACCCACGGTGGCGTGTCACTGGCCGGGGTAAATTGGGTGAAAAACCAAATAAGTTGGGTAGGCCCGGGCCTACCCACTGGAGCCGCCACTGGTTGGATGTCGTTAGGGTCTGGGCTCAGTTTCGTGCCCATTTGGCTGGCAATCAATAAAATTATTGTAGGTCTATATTATCAAACCCATGTTACTCAGGAACTCAAAAACAATTTTCAATGATAAACTAAGTAAGTGTTGTAGTATTTATTGGGATTATTTGCTGGAAAAGGAAGGTAGTCTAAGCAGGAAACTGATATTAAAGATTGTTGCGGAATTCTAAAGTGTGGGCTCCAGTGAAAATTAACATTTGTCGTAGAAACATTTATCCCTCAAAGTGGTGTTGTGTCTCAGTGAGATAAATGAAGTACGCTCCCCAAATGGTATTTCGTCAGAGTGAGATGATGAAGTCCCTTTTTTCAATTTAATATTTCACCCACTAAAAATCATCCTACTGTAATAATTTATATACCGTTGTAAAGCTAATGTTCCAAACATTCATATTCATATAATGAAAAGTCCATAAAATGTTATAAATAATATTAATTAATTGCTCAAATTTGTGTATTTCTCTGCTAATAAGTAACACACCAAACATTTGTAGCAGTAAAAGACAAAATTACATCATTCTCCGTATAATTTTCACAAGTAGATATTTCCATCCAACCATTTTTCTTCATTTTTCAATCTGTGGTTTCTAAATCATTGTAACTGTTATAGTTTTGGATTTATAAAAATGAAACAAAATCAAGAATTCCTAACAAGTTTTTACAACTCACGTAATTCATAAACATCACATTTTTTTTCTTTCAACTTGTAGCCTAGTAAAAAACATCCTACCGCAATAAATTATATACTGTTGTAAAGCTAATGTTTTAAACTTTCATACTCATATAACGAAAGGTAAAAATCTAAGTATTTGATTTGTTATACCACTAGGCAATAGTGACTAAACTGAGTCATACGAAAATATGACTTGACAATCATTTATAATAATTTCTTCCTCTTTCAAACTATGTATTTCAAATTATCAAAGCTGTCACAGTTTTTGAGATATATACATTCTATGATGTAGTAACTAAGATTAACCACTCCTGTTTTATTTTCGCTACGTTACGAAATGTCAATTATCGATTAGTAATATTTATTTGAAGATCTTATATCATTAGACTGAAGAATTTCAGTTTTGTCGAATGTTTTATTCCATTCCTCTGTCCTACTAATATTTGGACTGGGCTATACAAGCAAAGGCATCATTACAAATGTGTCTGTTGACCTTCTGTCTTTAGTCATTGCGTAATATTACCAATCTACCAAATACGGGTGTATTGTTCAGTTTAGAGCGTTGAAAGTTATTGTTTTGAGAGTTTATAAGTTTATAATTTATTGTGAATTATTTATTATGTTCTGTTGATATGTGTTGATGCAGATTTATCTTCACACCAATATATCCTATAACTATTGTAAGTGTTTGAATAGTCTAAACAAATTTTTGTTATTTTATGCAAGTTTGATAGTGATTTTTTGGTTAACAGTTTTGCGACATAAACACAACTTTACTCATTCTTGATTACTTTACTCTAAAATGTATCAATGTAGAAAATTTATAAATTCACAAGTAAGTTTTTTTACATACATTTCTCTAAACAATGGTATATAACAAGTTTAATTCTGGTACAATATTTAATTCTGCATTAAATAAATATTTCTGGTGATTTTTTTAAAAATACGCTTTGTAGCTATTTTATACTTTATTTATAAAAATTTATTTTTTTTAATGTAAGTTTAAATTGATATATTTTTTAATACACTTTTATTCAATATTACACTACAAAACTTTTGTATAACTTGAAAATAATTAAACAATTTTGTTGTATAGTATATATAGGCTTTTTTGTAGCATATTGGCTTCGGTTATTGTATAGTTTTTTGATTCTTGACATACTAACTGCAAAATTGTGGCATCTACCAATATTTTTATTACACGTGAATTTTGTGCACCTTTCTGAGAAAAATAATATATATCAAGGTATTTTGGATAAAATTACTATTTTTTATGAATTAATATATATATATATATATATATATATATATATATATATATATATATATATAATGCACAAAATGGCCCGCTACTTTAGGAATGCAGTATGGGCGGTTATAGGGTTACAAAAACAATTGTAACTCTGAAATGAGTACGATAAAACAAAGTGTGTACAAACCAACCACTACAAACTAACAAGATGACGAGGGGAAACAGTAGGACCAAACAAGATCTACAAAACTCAAGGTACAAAATAATCAGGATTTTTAGAAAGTTTTGAATCAACAATCTGAATGGTGTATACAACTGTTAGACTGCACTGTTAGTCTGAAGTTATACTAAATCCTTCTATTTACACTTAAGATATGATTAACTTCACTGCTATGCGTCTGCCATATTGTCTAGTTGTCACAGATTAATTTTGATCATTTATTTTAAAACTGGATCAACTGTATTATTCTAAATAATTAACCCTCAAAACACTCTTCGACTCATAAATGTCACTTTTTTTCAATTCAACATTTCACACACTAAAAATCATACCATCGGAATTATTTAAGTAAAGGTATTATTCCAGCCTTTCATATCAATAATAATTAAAAGTCCATAAAATGTTATAAATAATATGTAATAAATTGGCAAGTTAGTGTGTTTTGCCACTAGCGAGTAACAAGGCAACATTCCTGGTTGTAAAAGACAAAATTATATCATTCTTTGCCAATTTTCACAAGTCTATATTTCTGTTTAGCTACTCTACAGTGACAATATTTTATAGTATTTTTCTTCCTCTTTCGATATATGTTTTAAACATTATCATGGTTCTTATAGTTATGGAGATAAAAAAATTATAGAAAATCAAGAATAAACATCACTTATTTCAATTCAACATTTCACTTACTTTTACAATAATTTCACAATAATTTAGGTACCGGTGTATAGCCATGTTCCAAATTTTATATTCATATAACCATGAAACAGCAATTTGCTACTAGAGAGTAAAGCATCAAAATTTCATCATAGTTTGTATATTTTTCCCAAGTAAGAATTTCTGCCCCACTAAATCCAATGTCATTATTTTATAGCATTTTTCTTCTTCTTTCAATCAATGCTTTCCAAATTATCATAGCTCTGATAGTTATTAAACTATGTAAAAATTCTACAAAATGTTGACCAAGATCAACCCCATGAATTATTTTTACACGCTGACAAAATGTCAAATTTTTAATTTTTGATGATTTTTATATTATTTGAAAGAAGTTCAGCTTTTTCTATTGGCTTGTTTTTCTCTTTTGAAACTATTTCGTACAAGCAAAGTCATTATTCCAAACATGCTGTGGTGACCTTCCTTCCTTCTTCAGTCATAACGTCATCTGATAAGCTACTACGTACGAGTGTATCGTTCAGTTTAGAGCGTTGGAAGTTATTGTTTTAAGAGTTTATTAAATTGTAATTTATTGTGAATTATTTATTATGTTTTGTTGATACAGATTTATCTTCACAACTATATTCTACAACTATTGTAAGTGTTTGGATAGTCTAAGAAAAATTTTGTTATTTTATACAAGTTTGTTGGTGATTTTTTGGAACAAATATTGGTGACAAAGATTTTTTTTTATCATTCTTGATTACCAGACTCTAAAATATATCATTGTAGAAAATTTATAAATTTACCGGTATATAATTTATTGTCGTAGGATGTTTTTTCTAGGCTAAAAGTTGAATTGAAAAAAATGTAATGTTCATGACGAGTTGTAAAAATGTGTTAGGAATTCTTCACTTTGTTTAATTTTTATAGATCCGAAACCATAACAGTTGCAATGATTTAGAAATCACAGATCGAAAGATGAAGAAAATAACTATACAACTCAATTATACATACAATTAGCTAAACACACACTTTTGTTTACAATTACACTACAAAACTTTTGTATATTTTGAAAATGATTAGAAATTTTTTCAAACTAACTCCAAAGTTTTATTGTCTATTTTTTTTATTACATACATAAATTCTACTCATCTGTCTCCAACAAATGATATATTACAAGTTTGTATTTGTATAATTGTATAACGTAACATATTTGGTGAATTTTTCAAAATAAGTCTAACTCTTTGGCATGTTTTATTTTATTAATTTTTTTTTTTTTTTGGATTGATTTAAATTCGTGATGTAAATTTTATAAATTGATTAATATTTTTATCCACATTTATTGACAACTATATTACCAAATTTTTGTATATATTGAAAAATTTACAATAATTTTATTGTATAGTATATATAGGCCTTTTTGTGGCATTTTTTGATTCCTAACATACTAACTCCAAGATTTTTACATGTAACATTTTTTATATTACACAGATGACTTTTATGAACCTTTCTGAGAAAAATGATATGTAACAAGTTGGGTGTTGTATAATATTACAATTTTTTTCAAAAAAAAAAAAAAAAAAACACATTAAAAAAATCACAAAATGGCCTGCCACTTTAGGAATTTCTAGTAGGCCTCTTAAAGGTTAATTCGATTATTTATTTTTGGTTAATTAACGTTTTGAGAAATTTTTGGTTGGAAATAAAAATTAAATTTAACAATTGGTTCCAACATTTGGTATGAAATAACTACTTTAATAAAGAAGCTCTTTAGTGCTTCTAATTACAAAATTAAAATAACAATTAAAAAAATAAGTTAGAGAAGTTGATGAATGGAAGCCAAGCAAATACATAGACAGAATATATTTCACTTACATGGGGCGCTAGCAACATCCACCAAATTTCCATTATCTTTGGCCTGAAATTCTGCAGAATTTGGATCTAAATTCGACACTGTTCTAATTAGTCCACTACTACTTCTTTGAATTTTTACTCCAGGCCTCTGAGACATTCTTTGGGAATGTGCAAGATCTCGCTCCGAACCACTTCGACCAAGACCGGTTCCAGCTCGGCGATGTGGCAGACCCATTATCATAGCACTAAAATTAAAAGACTGATTGTTTTTTATCTTTATATCACTTTAACAATATTTACAAACTACCAGGTGTCTCAAAATCCTCTCCATCCTTTAAATTTTGTCCAAGTGAACAATAAACTTAAAAATATGTTTTTAAGAAATTTTTAAAAAACTAAAGAAGTATCTTTTGAGATATACTGAAATTGGGTTTTTGGGAGTGCGAAACAACTACAAAATTTTAAATGGTAACCTGTATCAAATCATACATTTAAAAAATGAAATAATGAATAAACAATGTCATAAATTGGAGGCCACCATGGTGTTCCTATATAAAATGGCACCAGATAGAAAATTAAAATACAGTTATGTTTTACTTGAGCCTAAATGGAGTTTGATTACAAAAGAGACAGCTAAAATTTGAAAACATTCGTTAACAATGCTAGTCTTTGCTGACATCAACCCATGAAATAGATTTGTTTGTGGATTTGATTCAATTTTAGGAAAATATGTTGTGATCTACCCTCATTTAAAATATAAAATAGTACAGCTGAAATTTTAAATTATAAATTGACATTTTGAACAGAGCTAACTAAACAAAATCAAGTTTTCCAATGTGATGCATTAAAAAAATCCATTTAAGCCCCCCCTCCTCAATCACTATTTTACTGTGGGCTATGTACCCCAATAAAATTTTGGCGGTAAAGACTAAGATGTCTATCAATATACTTTACATAGTTTGCATGATTGAACTACTCAATATTAAAATTATAAACCATTCAAAGGGATTATCATTTAAATGTTTTGAGCTGTCCACCAAAAACCCAATTTTGGGGGTAGGCCAAAACTGCTCTATATGCCTAAAGATACTTTTTTAAGTCGTATAAAGTTTTCAAGAAACAGGTTTATTTTATTCTTTTGTTCAAATTTAAAGCCAGAGTAATTGGGACATCTAGTATAATATTACACATGATGTTAATTTAGACCTAATTACATAGAGAACCAGAAGAAATATTTTAGTTATAATTTGTGGTAGATTTTATTATATCAAGATAAGCATTTCCATAAGACATACATATGGAAAACACTTTTTAACCTTAAGAATTTTTGAGTAATGTTAGAATGTTTAAAGTTTTTTATGTGGTTTCAAATGTTTTATCTGTTTTGTATCTGTAATTATATATCTGTTTTGGAATTTTGATTTATTATTTTGAATTTTATACTTTATTATTGTATTATTTTATATAATATTTTATGCAATACCAAGGTGATAGCTAGGGCCATGCAATTTATATAGTATGCATTTGCTTAATGCAATCTGAACTTTTATTATTTAGGCATGGGTAAAGAAAGGAAAGTTTGATGTCTCTTGTTGAATATTGATTTGTTGTATATGTATTTAATTAATTTCATTATTGTATTGTTAGTATTTATTATAAAATCAAATGGGTTTTGAGGATTTTAAAGAAATTGTTTTATCGATAATTTAATTAATTATTGTTATTTCTTTGTTATAAGGATTACTATGTGCATTATTTTGTATATTTTATTGTATCTAAACTATTGTATTTTTTTTTATCCTCAACTAAGCCATACAGATGTATTTTTGTCTAGGGTGGAAAATAAATGAAAATTTACTCACTCATCCACTTTAAAGAAGGTAGGAAAGAAGAGGGGGAGTAATTCAAATTTTAAAATGGAAAAGGCGTTTGAGTGATACCTCAACTTAAAGAACTATTAAAAAGGGGGACCAATTATAAAAAAGAAATTGTTTCTACGAATCAAATGGTGGATGATCAAAGTTGTATACATTTATTTTCTTAGATTAGGTTATTAGATAATATTTGTTTTGGTAATTTTTGTTTTTAATCATCCTTTATAATGAAGTAATGTTCGACGCCTTATACTACATAACTGTTATGAAAATGATAAGCTTTAATTGAATTAAGTGACAACTCATTTTAAGTTAACAAGGTTTCTTAAAAAAACTATGAAAAGGAAAGACATGTTTAAAAAAAAATATTTTGGAAAACATTATATTGTTATGTGTAAATATTATAGCAGAGAGCAATTGGATACTCATTACTGCAGTTCCTAGTGTTATTGAGCAGGTAAAAGATGCACTTTACAAGGAGAGTATAATTCTGTCAGCAAACCTATGATGTTCACCATTCATCTTTGCTGACCGTCATGTGAAAAATAGAATTTACAAGTGAACAATACAATTTATGTATTTTAGCAATGAAAAATAATTTACCTTGTTCTAATTATAAATATGGTGCATTTTTACATAAACAATATAAATATGATTTTAAAGTTGCTGCACATTTTTATAACTACTTAGGCCTATGTAATTTTATATATATATATATATATATATATATATATATATATATATATATATATATAGTATAGAAGTATTGATATTTTATAATTAAGACTGATTTATATAAACTAACTTACTTGGATCTATCTTGGCTTGCACTACGTTGCCTTCCGACAGGGTTATTCTTTCCTTCTTCTGAACTTGAATCTTCATTATCCCCGGCTTGGTTTAATGCCACTATAAAATTGTTTTAAATAAACAAATCAAAAAGCCATTGTGTGTTGTTTAAACAATACACATACTAGATGTAAAATAATCTTTAAAATTTTTGATATATTGTAGTTTATAGTGATTTCTTTTATTGTTTTGTTGATGCAGATTTATCTTCACAACTATTGTAAGTGTTTAAATAGTCTAAAAATAATTGGTGATTTTTGTTCCAATTTTTGTGGTATAAATACAAATATTATCATTCTTGATTAACTGACTCTAAAATTGTTGTGGAAGTCAGTTTTTAGATTGGCCACCCCAATCTCGTGATTTAACTGTGGCCCAGCCAAGTAGCCCACCATTTATAACATATAATTAATAATTGATATTTATAGAAAAGGAATCATAAATTGTAATTTTCTATAAAGTAATAGACGGATTGCTGAGTTAGCGAGATCACTAAGAAGGGGGGGGGGGGAAGAGGACAGACAGACAGTGGTTTGGAGTGAGTCTACTTCGAGTACTGTTGGCGAGCAGTCCGCTCCGCGAGGTCAGTCCACTTTCGACATATAAAATGATAAATTAACCGTCATGTCTTTTTCGGCAGGGAAATTAGAAATTATATAAATTTGTGAACTAACATTATTGCCACCAATTAAAAACCATAAATTTAACATGTTACATAAATTTTATTTAACAATTTATTTTTAATAAAAAGTTTATTTAACATTAGGGTGTGTTGCAATGATTAATTTATCGCCTGAGACCACATATTTGTCGCAATCCTGACAGATTTCGGCCAATGTGGACACAGTCTCCAGCCAGCAGAGAGCTTCTGATTTTTCAGCAGGGGGTTTTCTGCCGCCGAAAAGTCGGTGACGGTCACATAACTATGTGTGACTTTTTCTTATGGGGCTATGTGTACCTCCATAGTTTCAAAAATCATGAGGATTTGAAGAGTATTATCGAAGAGGAATTTCTTCGGATTCCACATAATTACTTTACAATGACGAACAAGTCATTTATTAGGCGAACAAGTCATTTATTAGGCGTTGGTATCAGTATGTCACTATGAATGGGTTTCAGTTTGAATAAATTAATTTTGTAATCTTATTTTCATTGGTTTTTAAAACAAGTACTTTTTAGTTTGTTTTAAAAGAAAATTGTGTTTGTATCAAATTTACATTTGTAGCAAAAACAGTTATTTTTCTAAATGTAACAAAATCGCTACTTTGTTCCAATGGTTATTTTTTGTATTGACGCCATTTTGTGCCTAAAACACCAGTGTGTTGAAATTTTCACACAATATTTTTGGTAACTTTATTAAAACTATGTAAAAAGTTTCAAAAGAATCTGTTGAGGAATAAGCAAAGAAAATCAAAAGTGTGTACCGTGTACCTCTTCGTGGGATATACAGTAGAACCCCTCTTAACCGGTCTAGTCGGGACTGACACCCGGGCCGGTTGCCCGTTTGGCCGGTTAATCCGAGGTTCCCGTGAAAAATCGGTTTTCGTTCAAAGAAAGCTTATTTAATCAGGTAGCGCTAAGAACTATGCAATTAAGATGTTATTGCAACTCATTTTATTGTACATAAATGTATCATATATATTATGTTATGTATATTATACATCAAACATGAAAAACCTAAACACTACAAAGCTTTTTTACAGATACCCCTCTGTCAAGTCTTTTGACACATTTAACCGCGTCTCAAACGAAACCAACACACGCTTCCGTTTTCGTAACTCGCTCATTTTTATTTACTGTATATAGCCTACTGTACGTAGATCATAACCAGTCAAAGACAAGAAGAAAACTGAAAAGAAATGTTATATTTTCCATAATGATTCGTGGAAAAAAAGCGGCCCATCAAACGTTTTTGTGGTGTATGTCTGCTATACCGACGGGTGCCAATGCCGCGGTGTTTTATGCCGCCGACAATGGGATACAGCTATCGACAAAATTGTTTGACTCGCCGCTGCTTGTGTGCCGCCGACAATGGGATACCGCTATCGACAGAGTCGTTTGACTGGCCGCCGCTTTGGTGTTTCAATTACAATTTATTTTCGGAAACTCTCATCCAACCAGTACACTACGATATAGGCCGGTTAATCCGAGGACTGGTTAAACCGAGGCCGGTTAACAGAGGTTCTACTGTACTGTATATACAGTAGAACATGGATAATTCGAAAGTTTTTAATTCGAAATTACCGTTAATTCAAAGTTTTGGTTGGTCCCTTGACTTTATATGATATTAATGTAAACAATTATGGATAATTCGAAGTCAATTTCTTTAATTCGAAGTTTTTGTATCAATACTAAAAATAAAATCTTTTACTGTACTGTAAAAAGGATTGCCTTCCAAGAATTATACTGTACACTGATCTGGGATTAAAGCCTAGCCACTATTCTTTGGGCACATGATCCAATTTCAGGTGTCCTATAGCTTTCCGAGAATTTCGCCTTCTGAGAATTCTCTAGGTAGTCTGTCGATCAATGCTCTGGTCAGTCTTGGTCTGTTATTACAGTACTGTGCCTCTGCTTGTCATAATCATTTGTGTTTTGAAAGTGATTGTTTGTGCCAGTGATCAGATGTCTTTGAGTAAACCACATGCTCAGTATAAGACATTAATATTTTGTGTTAGTTTAGGCAATTGCATGAGTTTCAGTGGTACACTGTAAGTGAAGCTGTTTTTCATACTCTAAACATACGGATTTTGCAAACATTAAGAGAATTAATTCTGCAAAGCAATTGGACATTTCATAATACTTTGTCAAACTTTAATTTAGTGTATACAAATGTGTATAAACTTACTGTATACTAGTACTCTATATAATAAAATAGCTTCATTAACTTTTGATTTGTGAAAATAAAGTTTATATAATGAATATATACACTTTAATTATTATTTCAAGCATTTTGAGAACGTAAAACTTGAAAAAAATTGTAATTTTTATAATAATTTTTTTTGGATAATTTGAATTTTTCCAGTGTTCCCTTCAGCTTCAAATTATTTAAGTTCTACTGCACTATAATATTTAAAAAATTGTAATTATTTTTGTAAAAATGTTAACAGCCTACTATTACTTTTGTGGTTAAAATTTTCTTTTTTTTATAAAATAAAGTTATTACAAATTATATGATATGAATTTATATTAGCCTATCCTTTTAACACTCACTGCTGGAATATGCATTACTCATGCCTCGTCTCCTTGCAGGCAAAGGAGCCATCTTATTCACTGCAGAGATAGCCTTATTCTGAGATGAAATTGTTGGTCTCATCACTCTAGTTGTACGCACAGATGAACCTGAATGCTGATGACTGAGGTCACTTTCAGAATCACTCTTTAACACAATTCAATTTCAAATATTGCAAAAAAAGTAAAACAATACACAGCAAACAATATTCATAATAAGATATTGTAATAGTCGATAATTACAAAAAATAAATGTCAATAAAATTATTGTAAAGTCAATAAGAGATTATGATAGGTATTAAACATAACTATAAGAAATATGTTCTTCATTTGGGGAGAGGAAGGGATGTTTCAGTTTAGCGCATTTGGCAAATCAGTTTCTAAGTTCTATTAGTTATTACCTAGATACAAATATGTTATTATTATCGTATATCTAATTAAGGCATTAGATAACTTGTAATAATACTGATAATAAATTATGTATCATTGTTTATAATGTGAAAGCCAATCCGTATTGTTTCCCTGTTAATTAATATCTGCTTAAAGCATTGGCCTTGTTCCCCTTCAGTACCATGGAGATTTGTGTAGCCCACATGCAAAAACTGAATTTGATGAATTAGTCACTGAAATGTTGTCTTTTTACAAATATAGTGTTTATTGAGGAAAATTTGATTTCATTTCATTTGGTAATAACAATGAGAAGTAATAAATGATAGTAAACACAATTATAAGATATAATAATAAAGAGTAACTATATGAGATAAGTGACATACAATAGTAACAGAAAGTAAAAAAAGTTATGTGATATAAAATAGTAATTATAACTATTAGAGATAATGATATATAATATTTATAATGAAAAAGGAGAGTAATATATTTCTGTTTGTTTTGCTTAGAGGCAAGAAACTTTTTAGTCATTATCACGTTATAAAAAAAAGGAGAAAACCTATAATAAAGACACCTAGCACATGAATATACTCTAATACCATCAGGGTCGGAATAGAACAAGAGTTGGTCAAGAGAGACCTGATAGGAAACATGGCAGAGTGGGATCCAACCCAGGACAAAAGGTGTAGATCTAGCTAGTTTCCTCATATACGCCATACACACTCACTATGAGTGAGCCCCTGAGGGCGGATAATAATAGACAATGAACTATAGGAGATAATAGATATTAAACATAACTATAAGAGGTAATAATAGAGTGATTATAATTAACCCCTTAACGCTGAGCGACGTTATATTACATCAGTAAATAATATTACCTCAGTGAACTTTTCAATAAAATGTGTTGCTGATGTAGTATTACGCAGCTTATGTTTGTCCTGTTTTGTTTCGTTTGGCGATGTAATAACTCAACAGGATATAATAGTATTGTATTTAATCGCTAGCAGCATATGACGGTAGATACTGCATTTCCTACAAACGGCAGCCATTTTGTGAATGCCTTAACAGGTAACTAAACCGCTCACCAATCTCAGTTCGCTTTGATTTGCTGTGGCAATAGCTTTGTTTGTGTTACTTAGCTTGTATTACTTGAGTTTCAAACAGTTCATTAGAATGAAACGAGCCAGATTTGGTATCAAGAGCTACATTTTATCAGAGTCCAGCGCTGGGTATATTTGAAAGTTGAAAATTTACCTGGGTAAAGGCACAGATATTATACACAATTCAGATGTAGGCCACACATCTAATGTTACTTTGACACTCCTAAATGATTTGGAAAACCAGGGCTACAGAGTGTATACAGACAATTTCTATTATAGCCTGGAACTAACCCATGAACTTGAAAAAATAAAGACGGATGTTGTTGGGACAGTAAAAATAAAACAGAGTTAATCTTCCAAAAGATCTCATGAAAATGAAAAAAGGCAAAATGAGTGCCATGTATGAAGAAAAGGGGAAGATGACTTGCATCAAGTGGGTGATCTAACGCGAAGTAATGTGTTTGAGCTTAGTTTACGAAATGGGCTGTACTGAAGCCACACGTAAGGGGAAAAAGGCTATAATACCAACAATAGTGAACGACTATAATAAATTGATGGGTGGAGTCGACCGGGTAAATCATATGCTTTCTGCTTATCCGGTCGAAAGAAAGTGGCAAAAATGGTGATACAAGAAAGAATTTAGACATCTTCTCAACATGTGTATTTTCAATGCTCATGTACTTTATACAAAGAACGGAGAGGAAAAAACTTTCTATGAGTTTAGGCAGTCTTTGGTGGAATCACTAATCGAGCATCACTTGGATGAAAATGTTCACTCAAAACGAGGTGGCCCATCTTTGGAAAACGACCTTCTTCGCCTCTAGGAAAGACATTTTCCTGAGTACATGTCTGCTACGGAGAAGAAAGCAAATGCCACAAAAAGGTACATTGTGTGCACCAGCAAGAAGATCAGAAGAGAGTCACGCTACATGTGCGTCAGCTGTGATGTTGGACTTTGTGCAGCCCCTTGCTTCAAAGACTTACATACTAAAAAAACTACTAGCCTATGTAACGTTTCTTTACGTAGTATTACCTTCTCTATGTTTTTTGTTTTGTTTATGTAATTTATGTTTTTGTGTTTCGTAAAAAAATTAATAATTGATAGAAACCGATTTTTAGATTTTATTCTACTAGTTCTTTACTAATTTTTGTGATTCACCTAAGAATTTTTTCCATATATAGAAAATCTAATATAAATACGTATTTATACATTTTAGGTGCACATAACCTAACCTAACCCTAACCTCTTAATACAAATTAAAAAAAAAAAATTATGAAGGTTTTTGTGTTTACAACATGATTACCAACCATTTGTAAAAAAAAAAAAAAAAAAAAAAAAATCAGCATTTGTAGGTAGTTTTAGGTCAATTTTAATCATCCGTTAAGGGGTTAAAAGAGAAAGTAATGGATATTATTATAATTAAAAGACATAATAGTAAACATAACTACAGGAGGTAATAATAGTCAGTAATTATAACTATAAGAGATAATAATAGATAGTAAAATAATAAGAGATAATAACAGATGTACATATAACTATAAGGGATAATATTAGATAGTAAAGATATCTGTAAGAGGTAATAATAGATAGTAAATATAACAAGAGGTAATAAACAGTAGTAAATATAAATCTATGAGCTAATAACAGGTAGTAAACATAATTATAAGAGGTAATAACAGGTAGTAAACATAACTAAAAAGAGTAAAAAGATATAGTAAACATAACTATATGAGATAATAATAGATAGCAAATGTAACTATAGGAGATTTTAAGAGAGGGTGATTATAATTAAAAGAAGTAATAATAGATAGTAAACATAGCTATAGGAGATAATAATAAACGATAATTATAAACAAGAGGTGATAATGATAGATAGTAAACATAACTTGAGAAATAATAATAATAGACAGTAATTATAATTAAGAGATGATGATAATAGTTAATTTAGTAAAAATAACTATAACAGATAATGGTAG
Source organism: Aphrophora alni (assembly GCA_963513935.1). Lineage (NCBI taxonomy): Eukaryota > Metazoa > Arthropoda > Insecta > Hemiptera > Aphrophoridae > Aphrophora > Aphrophora alni. The sequence continues at coordinate 53,550,772 of OY740765.1, read as the reverse complement.
ACAGTAATTATAATAAAAGTCCTTTATTGGTTCCTATAATGGATCATATTGTTCATTTTAGCTAAGGAAATGCTTATATTAATAATACCTTAATTTTTACAGAGTATTTTCCTGCAAGCATTAGACTGACAGCATCATCAATCTAATATAATGAATAACTTTGTGATTTACAAGTGTTTTAATTATATCAGCATTTTATTATATCTGTGTTATGAAAAATTACATTATTTTCCTTTCTCTATCTAAGGATTACAAAAATCCTGCACAAGACATTTCTAATTATACACTGAGAATTATATCAAGCAGATGTCAGTTGTATAGGAAATGATATCTATTGATATGCTCGGGTTTGTCTTCAATGAAAGAAAACTATTATATGTATATTTACAAAACTATATATTCCTAGACAATCTTGGGACTCTTGTTATCTCTTGTGTTCCTCTTTCTTTATTACAATTCCACAGTTAAAAAAACAACCAAACATTTGAATAACTCAAAGAGGGGTTGGGGGGGACAAAGTATTTGTTTCTATCAAGTGGCAACAAAGTTGCATCACCAGAAATCTAACATTATCAAAGAAGCAAATCTTGTATGTTTGTACATTTAATTTTGAATAGAGGTAAAATGATTTTGTTAAAATGGTCCTGACTCTGGGAAGACAATCAAGGTTCAACTATTTTTTTTCTCAACTATTTCTGATATAATTTTCTTTTAGTTTTGATTTAGTACAGTGGTCTGGGACATTAATCTTCACCAAAATTTGAACTCCCAATTTTAAGAAATTATGTCTTCTATAACGGCTCTTTGAACAAGTATTTAGTTTGTTACCAATAATTCCTTTATCAGAGTTGTATTTTTGGGGAGATACTATATATCATTTTTTTTGCCTATATATATATACTAATTTTTTCTCATATACCAAATTTTATTAAAATTAGACCACTTATTTCCTCTGCAGAGAACTGTACAGATGATAGATGGACATAATTCAAAAAACACTTTTTTGAGCTCAAAACGGATATTTCTATAATATTTTTGACCAATCAAATAGCTTTCTCTATACTAAAAAAAAAATCACTTTTTGTCTACCAAAAATGTTAAACGTTAATTTAACTCGCCCTTATTTTCATGCAAACAAATCTGGGTAGGTATCCATTTGTGGGAAAAGCAAGTTTATTTAAATAAATACAAACCTGGTTGAGCACTCCGACAGAACTACTTCTTGTCATTAGGGTTGTGGGTTTACTAACTGTGTGCCTCGAAACTGTTCGTGTCCCACTCCTATTAACTGATTTTGGTGCTACATATTAAACAAAACCAAATGCAAAGAAATTAAACTAAATATAAAAAATATCTTACATACAACAAAAATATAGTTTCTCTATAAACTGCTAAATTTAATTTCATTGTGTAGTATGGGGGTGTAAAATACCACTTGTGCATAGTTTTATCAGGATTCAAAATAATAGTCTAACATAATGATATAGTCATATTATTACAGATACAGAAACTGTGTTAACTTAAAACGATAATTGGAGTTCTGCAGAGTGCTATGGAAAAGGATTAGGTAAACTATTATAGACAAATAACAAGAGTGTCTTTGACTTCTAAATAATGTGCTATCTCTAGTGAATTCTTTAATGTTGTGGCTATAGCTAACAATTTTGAAAACAACGAGAATTTCTCTTTAGAAATGACAGATCAGAGTTATATGTTTGTTGACTGTACTAGACAGGAGTATAACAACAATATAATTTGAGAAACAATGTTGACATCAGTTGTACTACTGGTATTGATGGAAGGATTGTAAATAGTTTTAATACATATGAACAGACAGATTCCCTTTAGATAAGACAAGTCAGAGTTATATGTTGACTGTGCTATACAGGGATAACAACAATATATATATATATATATATATATATATATATATATATATATATATGTACAGAGAGATTCCCTTTATATATGACAAGTCAGAGTTATATATTGACTGTGTTAGACAGCAGTATAACACAAAATGATTTGAGAAACATTTACATCGGTTGTAAGACCGGTGGTGAATGTAAAATGTATTTAATATATATGTATAGACAGATTCCCTTTAGATATGACAAGTCAGAGTTACATGTTGAATGTGTTAGACAGGAGTATAGCAAGAATGTGTTTTGAGAAATATTGATATTGGTTGTAGTACTGGTGTTATGGTAAATACTTTTAATATAAATCTACAGAGAATTTCTCTTTAGATATATCAGGTTAGAGTTAAATATTGACTGTGTTAGACAGAAGTATAGCGACAATATTATTTGAGCTAAACTAAAAGAATTTTTTAATAAATTTTGTTCAAAACATGAACCAGGATAACTCCTGAGTTAAAGTCTGTTACATATAATATTTTAATTAATGATAACTTTTTGTACGAACCATAAATCTGATATCAAGGTTAGTAAAGAGAAATTGTTTCATTTCCAATTTGCACACTATCATATTATTTGACTTTCCTCATATTATATATAAAATTTCAATAACTTTGCTGAGAGTGAAAAACCAAAATAATACATATAATGTTTGCTCTGTACCAACAATACTACGGATCAGTATCAGTAAATTTTTGTACAAGTTTTTAAGAATAGCAAGTATGACGAGCAGTGAAGGCAATAGCCGAAGTGCCGAAGGCCAATAAAGCACCAGCAATATGTCCCTAACGGGGGAAAAAAAAAGAAAAAGAAGAGGTAATGAGGTAATATGTACAAGTTTCATATAGAGGGATTTTACTTTGAAGTGTTTCTTTCATACTGCAAACATAATTTGGAAACTGTTTATTAGTTTTACATTGTAGATCATATTGTACTACTTATTTGTAACAATTATATAATAGTACAGTCATTTGGTCGAAAAAATAGAGGTTACCTGGAAAGTTTTCCGGGAGTTTTGAAATTTGGCAATTTTATAGATTTTGGGATGCTCTTGCCAAATTTCAACTTTGCCACCTCGTATGGCTGCCGCTCGCGCCGCCATATTGAAAAAATGGCGCCGAAAAGCAGTTTTTTCATAATAACTCCTTTCTGGCGCATTTTACAGGAAAAACATATTTATACAAAATAAAAGTAGAGAAAATTTCCTACAATTTATGTCTTAACCTTTCCTTTCCTAAAATCAATAGTTTCGGCGTAGGAGCGCCGTAAAGTGTAATTCAATACACGTTTCGGCAGAAATACTCGTTTCCACACCACCATGAGGTAGAGAAATCGGCGCATTTTTTTTATCGTGGTATCCCCAGTAGGTCTAATCCACATCTGACTCACTATTTAAGTATTTAGGTCAATTTCCGTCGCTTCATTCTTCTTGACGGACCAGGTGTTGGGTCTTCATCGTCTTTAATACCGATTGAAATATCGAAGACGGAAGTTTCTTCGGCATCATCGACGATGGGATCATCAGTTTCATCGTGGTCCTCTTCGTTCTCGATGTCATCGTTTATTTGCTCGAGAATAGTGTCCGTTTCTTCTTCTTCAATGTCGTCTTGTGACGTAAATGGCGAATTATTGCAAGAACCACCACAGTTCGTACACACAACGGAGCACTTTAGTCCTGCTTTTCTGCATCCGCAAGCTTTTTCACAACCTTTCTTGCATTTGCAAGAAATAAGTTTCAGTAAGCTTTCCGGAGCAGGAGGATCGAATGTAGTAACAGGAATGAGCCCGTTCTTGTCTTTTTTCCATCCCCATTGTTCTGCATTTTTTTCGTTTCCATACCATTGCTGAATTTGGTGATAAGTTCGAAACGAATGTTGTCGTGCTGCTGCTTCTGTTGGTGGTAGCGACGCAATATTAAATTTTCTCTTATATACTGATGCTGTGAAGCATGCATATCTATAATTATTTAGAGATGTACTTTTCCGACTTTTCACATCGCTGTAGCCGTATAATGCGACAAGGAAACGTTCTCCAACTTTAGCAATGACTTCTGGATCTGCATTTGGATTTTTAAATACTTCGATAACCGCGTTTAAGTCTGGGTTTTTTTGAAGTACTTTAATAAATTTCATTTTTCCTTGATAAAATAATGCTGATGTGGTATCACAACCACTAAAGGCATGTAAAAATGCAATATGATTTGCGGCTGTTTTATCTTTTATACTGTTTATGGAGTATATTTGTCGTGACATTTTTCCTTTTCCTGGTTTGAGGATGTATATATTTGGATGCGTTGATAGCGCTGTCAAAAGAACGAGAAGATCTATATCTTCACCGACAACTACAACGAAATCAAATGCCGGTGAGAAGTTTATTGCGGTATTAATTATTAACATATCCGCATCTTCGGTGGCTTGTTTAACCACGAAGTGTTCAGCTTCAAATTTTATCTTCAACATTTCAATGAGGCGGTTTTTGTTTGCATCGTTACCCAGGAATTTACTTTGTGATACAGTTGGCGTCATTGTTTCGTCGAAAATTATGTCGACTGAAGCAGTTTTTCGTGATCGTCGGGATCGTTCTACATATTTGGTACTACGGGCTGCTACATCTTCTGGATATCCGTCAAATACTATAATGGCATTGGAGGTGTAGTGCGATCGGACGTAAGTTATGTATTTATTGCAAATAGATGAAAACGATTCGCCCTGTTGCCAAACGACTCGGTGTAATAAATATCCTCCATCGATGATGTATATCGTATTTTCAAAATTGATATCGCCAGAATGTTGTTCAAATGCCTGATACATCGTGGATTTGATACATTTGCGCATGCCCTCTTCAGTGAAAAGGGATAACGGAATTGGAGCAAGTTCGTACTTAAGAAAATTTTCAAGTTCATCTTCAGAATTTTTAACGATGCACATTCTTTGGAAAATTAACAAAGGATTAATCGGGACAAACTCGTTTTCTATCCGAATGTCTGTATTCATAACACCAAGTGATTTAACTCTGTCATTACGTTTAAATTTTACAGTATAGAAATCACTGCCAATGATTTTCGAAATGCCAGCACTACCAACTTCTTGAGACATATGACAGTTAACTTTTTCGTCTCCGATAATTCCAGTGCTTATTGACATGATTTCCTTCAATTCTGGAAAAGGTGGATGATTGGACAACCAATCCACCAATTTTTTGACGTCATCATTGTCACGTTTAACCCGTGAAGATCTTATTTCGACATGCTGCTCGGAGCTGGAAAAAGCTACATCACAAAATTTCTCAACTTCATCACAAATATTGTACAGAAATGCCATTCCTAACGTCCACTTGGATAGCACGCTTTCCTTGACTCCTCGACCATGAGTAAGCCCACCAAGACATTTCATCGTCCTCATTAACGATTGCTCAATTGTCATATCTGACCACGTACCACACCAAAATTTGTCAGAACGTTTAATTGTGAAATACCCTTTCCTTGTAAATAGTTCATACTCTTCAGCTGTCTATAACAGACTAGCTAGACATGGTAGACTAGTAGTTAGGTAGGTTTTCATTCTATGGAACAATATTTACCCTTCGTATAATTTTTATAATTTACAAATCACAATTATATAAATATATATATAATATAATAATAAAATATAATAAATATGAACAGTTTAAAGTAAATATTACACGTTGGCATGGATGTATAATGGTTTACGGTGCTCGTACGCCGAAACTATTGATTTTAGGAAAGGAAAGGTTAAGACATAAATTGTAGGAAATTTTCTCTACTTTTATTTTGTATAAATATGTTTTTCCTGTAAAATGCGCCAGAAAGGAGTTATTATCAAAAAACTGCTTTTCGGCGCCATTTTTTCAATATGGCGGCGCGAGCGGCAGCCATACGAGGTGGCAAAGTTGAAATTTGGCAAGAGCATCCCAAAATCTATAAAATTGCCAAATTTCAAAACTCCCGGAAAACTTTCCAGGTAAAAATACTAAATGACTGTACTATAAGAAGGTATAAACAAAAACAAAATCATTTAATAAAAAACCACAATATTAGAAGGGAAAAGATGGACCAAATAATCAATTAGTTAATAGACGCAAAAGGTGATCAACTGGATGAACTAGAGGTGGCATTATACAATCACTGCAGTTTGGTTATAGAATGATTACAGCAATGAGCAACTTGCCTTTACTAACCCTGATTCAAATATGTATTTCTGACCAGATACAGGTGGTGAATGGGGAATTTATAAATACTAGTTTTTATATATACTATAAATTATCCTTTTAACTAGTTTAAAAGTAAAATTTTCCCATGCTAATTTATTTACTTGGCCCTTCAATGTTTTACACTACTCAACAATCTTCATTACTCCAACAGGTGTACAGTAAAGACATTAAACAAAATTTAACAGTTGAAAAAAGATGCATACATCCTGACAACTTTATTCTAGAGCTGAAGTATGGAATGCTGGGATATTTGTAATGTTCTTGGAATTTATTGAAGCTTTAAAAATTCATTTTTATCTTAACTGTCCTATAGTAAACAATAGAGTGAAAGTTTTAAATTTTAAAAGTAAAAATAAACAAGCGATTGATTAAAATATATATGATAATATCCTTAGAATCAATGTGAATGAATGATCATCTTTGTCATAGAGCTCACTATATACCACTATTAAAGGGATCATAATGAATGAAATTATTAATTTAGTAATATAAATATTGATACATCGAAAATGATAAGTAAAAAAGTTACAAGAGCTCAAAACCAAAACAGCATTGTTTTCAAAACAAATGCAATAATGAAATTTTATCTGATCCAGTGGATATGTTTAATTAATTTAACAAATTTTACCCTTTATTAGCTGAACCAAATATTAGCTGGTATCTAGTCATTTAAATTATGCATTAGAGGATTTAGAGTTGCAGAGAGTATTTATTTATAATGAATGAATGACAGTGAATTAAAAAATAAGGAAAATAATATTTTTAATACTTCTTTGGTTGGTTGTAATGGTATTGACACTAGTTATTAAAACAATTAGGAAAATGTAATTTCTATGCCTTTATTAGTTTTAAGAAATGCAATATTGAAAGTGGTAATTTTAAAAGCTGCCAAGGTGACTCCCATTTTCAAACACAGTATTTCCCAATCACTCAAATATTATCAGCCTGTAGCTATTTTACCAATCCTGGTAAAACTCATTAGCAATGGGCCACTAAACTTGTCTGAAATAATATTGTTTTCTGTTATTAAAGTTGATTCCAAAGGAATAGATCAATAAAAACTGCAATCATTAAATTTTTAACTTTAGTATTAATTGGATAGAAAAAGGCGAAGCACATACAGCCAGCCTTTTTAGACCTTCAACTGGCTCTAAACTGAAATTTTAATTGTTAAATTGAAAAATGATTACATCAAAGGAAATACACCTGATTTACAGTCTCATCATACCCATTACATGTCACTAAAACATAAAGATAAGAATAGTAAGGAGTATTTTTTCTGAAAGAAAATTGACAAATTGGAATATTCCGTAGGGTTCAGTTTTGGGTCTCATTATTTACTATTTATAATGGGTAATGAAGAAAAAAGATGGGAGATACAATGTTATGATATTTGAACCTTACAATTTTTTTTATATTTATTAATTTTTTTTATTATTATTAATTTTTTTTTTTTATATATATATTCCTCATGTGAGAATATAATAATCCCAACGAATATGAGAAAAAGAATTTTTGAACCCAACGAATAATTTTCTTTATATATCTTGTATAAATTATCATAAAATTATTGTAATGTGGGATAATTTCTGATGTTTTTATAACTAATAGGTAATTTTATTCTTTTCATTTTATAAAATAAATGTATATCATTGTATATTTGTAGTTATTTATCTGTAAGCCCTTAAACAGAATGACATATTTTAATTTAATTTTATTTATTTATTTTTTGCACATACTTTACTTTTGTAATTAAAATAAATATGAAATGAAAACTCATTTTTAATGTTGTTACAAAGTTTTTATTATCCTTCATACTTTAAAAAATATTTGTAATTGAGGCAATATAGTAGTAACTTTGACTTTTGCTAAAAGTGGGAAATTTGCTAGTCCTAACTTGTAAAGGTCATCTTAAAACACGTCTGTTCATTTAAGGTAAAAGTTTTGGTCAAATACACTTCCAAAATTGTAGACACGTTTAGTTTGAATATTACTACAAATTTATTTTCAATGTACACTTACAGTAAACATTACATCAGTTATTTAGTGTGTTTTCTTTCAATATATATATATATATATATATATATATATATATATATATATATATATTTTAAATAGTTATAAACTTTAGAAGAAAATAACCTTCACATTTTGCCAAAATTTGATCGAAATCATTTATGGCTATTTTGAGACATTCGATCTTCTAAGACATGGTTCATTTTCACTATCCAATAACAGTAATTTCTACGGAGATGGTGATCAATACTTTTAGTTTGGGTCCTTTGTGGCTAAATTTGAGAAAAATTGATCAAAATCATTGGTGCCACTTTTAAGAAATTCAATAATGTATTTTTATCTTATGGCAAATACTCTCCAATTTTTGGTTATTAAAAACATTTTTAAGTGCCTACATTCTAGGTCAAAATATCTCTACACGCTAAATATGACAAAAATTGGTCTGATGGTTGAATGTAGCACATTGCATGAACAACAGATGGAAAATGTTCCAAAAACTACATTTTCAGACTGAGGAATTCTATTTATATTATATACTTACTGAAAATATGTTCTGTTAATATCACACTTGATAAATTATAATGAACTTTTTCTTGTACAAAATGGCAAATGCTACCTAAACCAGCACCACTTGTCAACACATAATTGTTTTAGAGAATATAAATTACCTACAAATTCCTTTTATATATGGAAAAATAATGGAGCCACAACACATTGAAGGTTAAAAATCATAAAGTTTTTTTTCTTTAGAGAACTTAAGGTGAAATATTCACCTTTAAACAACAAGGGGGGGGGGCAAAAAGTGAAGGGGGATACAAGAGCCTGGAATTTCACCATACAGGCTTGCAGTTCTTATAAATGAAAAAACTGGTGGTCTATTTCCGTTATTTTCATCATCCATACTTAATTCTTAATTTTTAAATAGGAGTAATTTTCTTTCCGAAGAACTAATTATGCAGTAATGCTTGATGATGTAAAATATCTATATAGTTATTTTTAGGTCGAATATGCTAGCCTTTCAATAGAAAATTATGTTCATTAATTAAGAATTGACTTATTAAACAAAGATATTCAGTGGGGGTGATACATCTCCTGTTGTTATCTGTTGACTATGATAATATAATTGTAACACGATTCTTTTAGGGACTTCAAAACATAAAATGGCAATATTATCAGGATTGAATTTGAAATTAGTGTTGTTTCAAATAATTTGACAGAAAGAAAAGTGTATAAAAGTGGAATAAAATACAACTGTACAATTCCTGATTTTTCCATGTACACCCTGATTTAGACACCCTGAACAAAGAAAGTCACATATATAAGATAATGAAAAACATAACCCTCTATTGTAAGCGCAGTTTGGTAATTAACACATACATAAATGGTAATAAAATAAGGGAAAATACACAAAAATTTCTAAAAATATTGCCACAACAAGGTTTGCAAAAACACAATTACTAATAAAAAATATACAGTTACATTACTAACATATTATAATTACTAACATGCAACAAGACAACAACCAACATTACATGCTCTACAATACGAAGTATGAGTGACATCCACAACAAATTATTTTAATATCACCATTAAGTTATCATCCTTAGTTACATTCAGCACACAGGATGGAGTGATCGGCAGGTGCTGTTTTATCAGGAGTCAGGTATTTTTGTAGACTTAGGTTATAGATTGGATGCAGTGTGCCAATGCCAGTTATTTGATTTCAAATTACAACAAAATTATCTAACTGAATGTGAAGTACATTTTATTCAGTGTGTTAGAGTTTGATAATTTATTGTATATTAATTGTAGTAAATACATTATATATTTTATGGTGAACTGTATTTTGACAATTACCGTACTGCATTAAATATCTCTGAGTGTCCTGTTTATCTTAAAGCTGTTTCTGGTCGCTAATTAAAAATAACCTGCAGTGATTATAAAAAAACCACGCCCAGTGTGTCCAAATGCGTAAGGACGATATTGATGTTACTGCATGTGTATCGTCTGCATAGTGTGTGATAATTTAATTGGGCATTGTCTGCCTTGTTCAAAAGATAGGAGTATGTGAGCTGTTTTTTCACTGGAAGGAGGCTAAGCTTCAATATCTGATGTAATATTTGTGTAACAAAGTGCTAAAGAAGAATGGAAAAGAATTTAAGAGCTTTAATGGAATTGTGCCACTTTAAAATTGATGACAACAGTACGATCTTAAAGGAGCAAAATCCACGAAAATGGAGACTTGTCTAAACAAGATAGAAGAGTTAATGGCTGAAAATTCACTTAAAAAAAACAAATAAAGGAGCTAGAGGGTCGTCTTAAGGAATTTGAACAATATATACTAGAAATTCAAGGACTCCTCAGGAGCCTAATGAAAATATTCTTGAGTTGGTTAAAAAGTTGGGCACACTCTGGATATGTCCATAAAAGTAGAAATGATTGACGTGAGCCATAGACTGGATAAGAGAACTGATATGGTCAGGCATCCAGGTATTATTGTGAAGTCTGTTAGGAGGACTGATAAAAAAGTCATGCTTTATAAACGCCGAGTTAAGCGTGATCTGTCAACCCGACACATGGACTTACCTGTGGACAATATGATCTACAACAATGAATCTTTCAGCTTTATGAGGAGGATGCGTTTGATGCGGCATGTGAAAAGATAAAGGAGCTTGGCTATAAATATCTTTGGCTGCATGATAGTAAGGTCCTCATGTGGAAAGAGGACAATGATAAGGTAATAGTTTTGAAATTGATGGACGATTTAAAAAATATGTTAACTATTTTCAACTAATTCTAATTATTAATTTTAATTTTTATATTGTATATTTTTTTTTCTTTCCTTAGTCAAAAAAAGAATATCTATAGCATGTATATTCATTTTTTAATGTTAAATCTAAATCGTCCTAATTTTGATAACGCCAATTGATCACATGAAATTAATTAATAACTTTTTTCCAGATCAAAACTGTTTCTTCATAATGCATAAAAAAAAGAAAAAAAAGTGTACTAATTTTGATTAGCTTTATTAACAATTTCGTACTGTCAGATATTACAAAAGTATGGTAATTTTTTTTTGAAATTTGGGTGAAATCATTCGAGTTGGGATTGTACAAAATTAATGGTTTCAACATGCACACAAAGTGTAATGATGAACATAGAGTAAGTGTGGTAGTTGTTTATCTACAACAATGTTATCAAAATGTTAGTACTGACATTGAACTTTGTACCCCCTATCGACTTGCTGGCGGAGGAAAGGAGAGAGACGTATGATGAGGAAGGAAATGGAGAAAGAACAGGGTCTCAAATAAAAAGATGTGCAAGAGACAGATTGCTTAGGAGGTGGCAGGAAAGCTGGGACAAGGAGGATTCTGGTCGCTGGACCTACAGGCTGATCCCTAATATAAAAAAATGGATGAACAGAGGACATGGTGAAACGAGCTTTTTCTTAACTCAAGCATTAACAGGGCATGGAAGCTTCCGGGCATACCTACATAGATTTAGAAGATCAGAAGATCCGAGCTGTCTTGATTGCGGAGCGGAAGAAGACACGGCAGAGCATGCGATCTTTTATTGCAGCGGGGGGAGTCAGGAGAGGGAAGAGCTTTCAACACAGCTTTGTTCACCTATTTCCCCGACTAATATGACAGAAATTATGATAGAGGATGAAAAAAAAATGGAAGGCAATAGAGAGTTTTATTCTTAGAATTATGGGCAAACGAGTTAAAAAGCTAAGGTGAGCTGAGATAGAGCTCCAGTTTCGGTGTTCGACCAACCGGTCGATGGGATGGTGGATGACCCTGTGGGGTATTTAATTCTTCTCTGCGAAGTATTGTGCAAGATGGTCCCGCAGAGAATGAAGAAGAGGATGGAAGGTTTTGGTTTTACCGGGGTAGGGAGGCCGCCCACCACCTTCAGTCCCCGGACAAAGTCATAAAGATTTTTCCATTTTTCCTTCCAAAAAAAAACGAAGTTGCGAATTTCAATCCCTCTCTGTCCTTATCTGTACTAGTTGATTACGTTTGCATTCTTATTCTATTAATAACTTTCTAAATAAATTCTCTAGTAATATAGATATTTTTAATGACAACAACCTCACATAATTGGGGATATTAATATTTCAACTCTCAAGAGCTCTTCAGAGATACCTATCTAATCGAGATTTTGAACAAATGATTAACTCACCAACTAGAATATTTAATAACTCTAAGTTTTGTTTTGACCATGTATTTTATAGAACTAGAGATAATCTCTTTAGTAAAACTATCCTGTTAACTTAGAATTAACCACCATTTTCTATTATTATGTTAAGTTCGTAAAATTTTCTCTGTAAACAGTACTTCAAACACACCTCATTTTTCATATAAGCAAATTATTTTTTCATTCTTCATTGATAATTTAAATGTTGTGAAATGGTCTGATGTCTATTTACAAACCAACGTTATGGAAGTTCTTGAAAGTTAATCAAGCTATACAGGTTGTTCAGAAAATTTTTGGTCAAATTTTAAGTGGTGGTTATAAAGGTCAACATAAAGAAAAAGTTCCTATACAAATATGTCCGGAAATGCATCATTTTCTGCCTGTTGGTCATTTTGTGTTTTTTGAAAAATAGTTATAACTTTTACATTTATTAAGATTTCAAGTCAAAATTTGGTATAGGCATTTTTCATGCTATAATCAACTCCGAAATCTTAACAATTTCTAAGTTTTTAAATTTCTAATAATTTTAAAAAACACACAAAATGGCCTAGAGATGAAAACAAACATTTTCTGACACATGTTTATAGGAACTTTTTTCTTTATTTTAACCCATATAACCACCACTAGTTTGGCACAACATTTTTTGAATACTCTGTATATATATAATGTTGATAAGGGCAACAATTTTAAAATCTCTTAATAGACACACTAGATTTTTGCCACAGAGGGTGCAATTTTGTTTAGAAAACACATTAAAAAGAAGAATTATCTTCAATGGAAATATGTTAACCAAAAGTATAGCGTTGATTTAAAACACTATTATAAGGCTTACAGAAATAGCTTACAAGATGACATACTTAAGTAGAAGGAATTGTATTATTTAAAAAATTTTATAATAATAAAAATGATTTCAAAGCACAATGACATATAATTGATAATACAGTGGAAACTTTATCTGGAAAAACAAACATCGATAAACTGTTTTCAGCAGAAACAAATTCAGCATTAACAAATTCGTTAGATATTTCTAATACTTTTAATAAATATTTTGTTAAAACTCAGTTTCACAGTTGAGTAATAGATATAACACAAATATAGTCCAGATAATAATGATTGTTATACATTTTTTTCCAGAAAATGTTGTTCCTAATTCTGTATATTTGATACCAACTTGTGGTTATAAAATTAATAGTACAGTATAATAAAACAAATGAAAACGAAGAAATCTCCTGGTATCGATGGAATTTCTATGTTAATAAAATCAACCTCTGTAGTGATTTTTCACATTCTAGAATTTATATTTAATCTTAGTTTAGAGAAAAGCATATTTATTGAACAATTAAAATCCACTATAGTAATCCCAATTGAAAAAAAAGGAAATCGAGAAGCAGATTCTAAGCCTATTTCTTTACTGCCAGTGTTTTAAAAGCCTTTGGAAAAGATTGTAAAATTTTGGTTAGTAATTCCTTTAATAGCATGAATTTCCAACTTAACTTCTGGTTGCAATACGGAATAATTTGTTAAGACGGTGCTTGTGCACCATTTTTAAAATCAGTTGTTTGACAGAGAAAAATATTCCGCGTTATAAAAAACCATTACGTGAACATTCATTTCCTCTTTTTCAACCTATGGACATTCTCCCACTAAAATACTTATATGTATACAGAATCCTGCGATATATATTGGGCTGGCTATGCATTTTCATATTCTATGTGTGATTCTAAGCTGAAAATGAAGAATAATATTTTTTCCATTTCCACTTTGTTTAGCAGCTAGACGCCATTTTGTTTTTTTACAAAAACTCACTGTAACTCTGGAAATAGATAAGTTATACATATGACTAATTTTAAGAGAAAGTATAAAAAGTAGCCCTTCGACTACATTGCACCAAACATATTTAATCTTCTTCCAAATTTTCTGAAACACTTGAATTTCCGAAAACAATTTAATAAATAAAAATAACAGGATGGGTCGTGGATATAAACTATCTCTTTGTAGTACTTGAGTGATGTGTGCGAGTTGAACTGATTTTTAATAGTTTTATTGTATATTTTTAACTTTTATTTAGAGTATAGTTTTTTCACAGCACCTGCCTAGTGCTCATAATCTTATGTATATAAGAAATAAAATATTAGAATATAAATATGTAATCACAATATTAGAAATAAAACATTGACCAAATAATCAATTAATTAGTTGATAGAAGCAAATGGTGATCAACTGGATGAACTAGAGGTGACATGCAATCACTGCAGTTTGGTTATAGAATGATTACGATAATGAACAACTTGCCTTTACTAATCCTGATTCAAATTGGTTTTTCTGACCAGATACAGATGGTGAATGGGGAATATATACATACTAGTTTTTATACATACTATAAATTATCCTTTTAACTAGTTTCCATGTAAATTTTTCCCATGCTAATTTATTAACTTGGCTCTTCAATGTTTTACACTACTCAACAATCTTCATTAGTCCAACAGGTGTACAGTAAAGACATTAAACAAAATTTAACAGTTGACAACTTGACAAAATAAATAAAAATAACACAATTTATAGTACTTGAGTGATGTGTACAAGTTGAATTGATTTTCAATACTTTAATTATACAAGGTGTGTCTAAAAAGTTCGGTGAATGGTCTAATATCTGGGTTTTCAAAGTTTGAAACAAGCGTGCGTGCATATGTAGAGACGCATGGATATGTCTGGACCTGCTCTCTGTCGATACTAGCGTGAAGCTTCTACAGCAGTGCTATTGCACTCAGTCTAATTGAGTATTCCGAGTAATACATGTCGAGACATCATGGAGCAACGACACAACATTATGTTCTGGTTCAAATTGGGTAAAACAGCGACAGAAACCCATGAGATGTTGGTGCAAGTGTACGGGTAGGATGCTGTGAGTAGGAAATGTGTGTATGACTGGTTTTTAAGCTTTCGCGCTGGTAAGGAAACTGTGGAGGATGAACCACGTTCGCGCCGGCCATCCACGACACAAGAAAACATTGAACGTGACCGAGTCATGCTAACAAAAGATCAGCGATTGACTCTGCGATTAATAGCAGAAGAATTGGGTATTAGCAAAGACACAGTGGGGACCATCGTCCATGAAGAATTGGGCCAATACAAGATTTTTGAGGCCTGTGGCGATTTCATCGACATGTGTGACCGGGATCCAACCTTTCTGGGTTCCATTGTTATAGGAAGGAGACGAGTCTTGGTGTTACCAGTATGACCCCGAAATGAAAAGACAATTGATGGAATGGCGGTCACCTTCTTCTCCATGGCAAACAAAAAGTCGTGCGGTAAAATCTAAAGTGAAGACCATATTTTTTTTCACATTTTTTGATAAAGAAGGAATGATCTATAAGGAATTCGTTCCTGCTGGCCAAACGGTGAATGCTGCATTATACTTGGAAGTTCTCAAACATTTGTTACAGTGCATCCACGTTTTGCGGACGTCGAAGAGGTTCAGAACCATGTGACGGCTATTCTGAGAACGATTACACATCAAGACTTCTCCAACAGTTTTCAGGCGTTATTAGAACGTTGACAAAAGTATGTTGTGGCTGGTTGAGAGTATTTTGAAGGCCAATAAAGATATTTACAATTAACATTCTGTTTTTATGTTATTATCATACCATTCATCTAACTTTTTAGAAACACCTCGTATAATTTTCAGTTTTATTTAGAGTGTAGTTTTTTCACAGCACCTGACTAGTGCTCATCATCTTATGATGGTAATCCCAAAACAGGATGCCTTCCTATGGTATCCTAGTTTCTTTAATTATAAAATTTTTACTGTTTTTGTTTTAATTTAGAAAGAGTAGGTAGTCTTATTTGAAACACTGTAATAAAAATACTATGAATTTTTTTCTTCTGTGTATGTGTGTGTATTCACTTCGTGGCGCCTTTATTTTTTGCAATTCTGTTATATTCTTATTGTTTAGATGTAAGTTTTTTGAATCTATTTATGGATAAATAAATAAATCTATTATCCACAACAAATCACTTCAACACCAAGATTAAGTTATCATCCTCTGTTATACTCAACATAGAGACAAGACGGAATCATTTTACGTGCAAGTTAAGTTTTTTTTTGTTTTCTTCAGTGTTTTTTCACAAGTGTTGCTTGATAAGATAAAGTGTTTAGTTAATTGTTGCCAATCAATCAAATGAAGAAAGTGAAATTTTAGCTCCTGAATCTGTCAATATTAACCCTCAAACCACCTCTTCGCCACAAAAGTATCGATGAGGGACTGCAGTGTCTGTAATCGACACAAAAATCAGTCTTTGCAATTTAACATTTGGCTCAATAAGAATCATCCTACAGCAATAAATTTAATACCATTGTAAAGCTAATGTTCCGTAGATGCATAATCATCCAATCAAAATACCATAAACTTTATAAATAATATTTAATTAATTGGTAAAATATGTGTATTTCACAGTAAACGAGTAACACAGCAACTGTGTAGTAGGGTGGGCCGAAATTTTTATTATTTTTTCAAAGTTGTAATAGCGTGTAAAAGTTGCTAATTAGGAAGACAAACAAATGAAAAAAATAAAAATATATATCAAAATCGGTTCACATCTTCCGGACGAGCACAGGCCCTAAAGTTATACAAATTTTGGAAAAACGTCATTATTCCGATTATTTTTTAAATTTGTTATTCTAGTTGTTTTTGTAATGTAATAGTTTTAAACGTCTTCAACTAGAACATAAAAACATTGTGTTTTAATTTGGTTTGGATCAGCTGATATCTTTCGGTTACGCATTAGCCCCAAAATCTGCCAAAATATTGAAAAAGTCACATATTTACGCATTTTTTTGGTATTTGATAAATAATTATTATTTAATTGTAATAGCCGTATTGGTTTTTCAAATGACCTGATAATGAGATACAACCAAAAACTGTTAAGTTCAGCCAATGTTTTCGGGTCGCGCAATGGCTTAGAATCTCTCATGCACAGAGGGCAGGCAGCAATGCACGGAACGTCACTCGCCTGGCTCAGGCTAACGACCTTGGCGCTCCCCTCCACCTCTCCGCATTTCTCCGAACGCCACCCAGCCCCCCTTCCATATTTTTGTCAGTCTGTGTCTGCCATTTGTGAATGTAGTGCATTTTTAGTCGCTGTTTTCGTTCTGCAACTCTTGGATTTTTTGCAAAATGTGTTTTGTGTTATGACATTTCTGTGTGACTCTGTAATGTAACGGTAACGTTATGGATGTACCGGAAAAAGTAATCACAAGACAGGTATTTGATTGTCCTATTTTTGGCACACCTAAAGATGAATTTAAGCAGAAGTGCTCACTTCTTTTTGACGTGGCAGCTTGCAAATGTCTTATTGTTGTTGAATGCACTTGCAAAAAACCACCAGATTTGTGCCAGTGCAAAGTAACTATTGATTTTAGCTGTGAATCCCCCAATTGAGCTAAGATTTGTTTATTCACTGCGAGTACACCGAATAAGAAAAATTGGAGCGGTAGACATAAGTGAAACAAACAAGCGTAACAAAGCATTGGAAAGGAAGTTACATGACAGTAATTTATATGTAGAAGATGTTTCAAAACCCTCATGCTTATATTCTGATTTAAATTCAGGAGCAACTGAAGATGAAGGACCTAGTACAGACACGGACACTGCGAACAGTGATGGCGACCAAGATTATAAAGTTGAAACAAAAAAAGACTTCTAAACCTGTTTGGCAGATGAGAGTTCAGTTAAAATCGACTGCAATACTAAGCAACCGTTATGGTGTTTCCGATCGGGCCACTTCCGTGTAAAACCATCACGGAAGCCTCAAGAAAGGACTGTGGAGCTGAATCTCGAGACGGATTTATAAGAACCACTCTGCTGTCCAGATCATCTAGGTCGAACTTCACCAGCAAATCAGACTTCAAAATCCCTTCGGCTACAAAATAGAAAAGAGTGCTAATGGACAGATTCAACTAACATGTACTATTTGTTCAGAACTCTGTTTTTTGTTAAAGTAGCCTATGCTTATTGTTAAAACTATACAGTAACATTAATAATTAACCTTTCTAAATATAAAACAAGTAAAAAAGAACCATGCCCGTTGTTACTGTTATCATCCATTATGTCATAGGCCTATCTATCCTTTTTAGGCACAGTTTGTCTGTGGCATTGGGGTCATTGCGCGACCAGAAGTTGTTGATTTAATTAATCCATGATAAAATACTATGTTCTTATGTTCTAAAATAAAAATACTTGAGCTATTACGTTAAAATAAAAGTAAATTAAAGACTTAAAAAAAAAAAAAAAAACATAAAAATGTGAAATTTTCAATATTTTGGCAAATTTTAGGCGTTATGCGCGACCAAAAAAATCAACTGATCTAAACTTAATTAAACTACAATGTTTTTAGGCTCTAGTCGAAGACGTTTTAAACTATTACATTACAAAAACAGCTAAAATAAAAAATTTAAAAAATAATCGCAATAATGACGTTTTTCTATATTTTGTAAAAGTTTAGAACCTGTGTGCGACCGGAAGATGTCAACCGATTTTGATAATTTTTTTTCCACTTGTTTGTTTTCCTAATTTGCAACTTTTCCGCGCTATTACAACTTTGAAAAAAAAAAGAGTTTTTTCGGCCCACCCTACTGTGTAGTTGTGAAACACAAATTTACATCATTCTTTGTCTAATTTTCACAAGTCCATATATCTGTCTAACAAATCTATAATACCAATGTTCTATACAAATATTTTTCTATCTGTGCTTTCCAAATCTTTTTATCTATTATAGTTTTTAATCTATAAAAATTAAACAAAACCAAGAATTTTAATACATTTTTACACCCTAAAAAACACATTTTTTTTTTTTCAATTCAACTTGGAGCCAGTAAATATTATTGTATCGAAATGTGTAATATATCAAGATAAAGGTATGTTTCAAATATTCATAATTTTGTAACCAAAATTCTATACAGCAAAAGGTACAAATTAAAGAATTTTATGAAGTTGGGAGTGTTTTGCTGCTAGAGAACAACACTTCACGGTTCTTCACAATATAAGAAAATGTGATCTCATTGAGCATATAATTTTTGTAAATGGTAATTGAAGTCCATATACCACAAGTTGACAATATTTTATAGTATTTTTCATTCTCTTTCGAACTATGTATTCCAAATTATCATAGTTTTTGAGATATATTACATTCTATGAAGTAGTAACCAAACTGAATCAGACTCATTTTCTTTTCGGTTCGGTTACGAAATGTGAAATATCGATTACTTACATACTATGCACACTATTAGGAAGATGAAATTTAGATCTTTCAGTTGGTACAACCAGTTACGTCATAGGCCTAATTTTAGATAAACATTCTGAACTTGAAATTCCTTTGTCTTGGTAAGTTTTGTGTCCATAATGCGTGCATAGTCAATAGTCTTGTGTGCGTGGCTCAATATATTTCTGTTATTGTGAACATATTTTGTTATGTAGAGCGATTTATTTATTATAATTTGTGTATACAAGTTAAAATATGTGTGAGTTATTGTTTCTAGAGTTTATTATTTTTTTTTATTGAGTTTTTAGTTTTTCAGTGATATTGTTTCAGGCCTCTCTAGTACAAAAGTTTAAATTAGGGCTAACTTTTCAGCAAATTTCCATTTTTTACGTAAAAATATATTTGTCTAATTTATATTATAAAGTGATTTTTGATTTTACCAACATTTATGCACAAATATAGTACAAATACTTTTCTACACCTAAAATTTTTTTGTTATATGTAAATATAAGCTTTTATATGGCATTTTGGCTTTGGTTTTTGTAAGAATTTTCGATTCTTGACATACTAATTCCAATTTTTTTTACATCTAAATCTTTTTTCATTACACAGGTAAATTATATGCACGTTTCTGAGAAAATGATAATAACAAGTTGTATTCTCCATAATATTACTACTTTTGATGATTATTTGTTCAAATTAGGCCTAATGTTTTAGCAAATTTCGTCAAATAAAATATTTTTCATACGAAAATTTTATACATTGATTTTTGTTTTTTATCAACGTTTATTCACAATTACATTACAAAACTTTTGTAAATCTTAAAAAAAATGTAATTTGTTGAATGGTTTATATATGCTATTCTGTGAAATTTTCACTTAATTTTTTGATTCCTAACAAACTTACTTCAAAACCTTTATATTGAATTTTTTTTTCCTTACACAGATAAATTCAATGGACCTTTCTGAGAAAAAGGATATCTTATTAGTTGGGTTTTACATAAAATTACTATTATAGGAATTTAAACACAAAAAAGGAAAAAGTTTACATTGTCAGTTCTAGGTAGGTATTGTATATAATACTGAATTGAATACAATTTAAGTCTAAAGAGATATGAATTGCTTATCAGAGATAAATTTAGTAATGATTGGAAAAGTAGTATCTGAGATGTTTGAAATATGGGGATCAGTACACAAATCAGCTGAAGCAGCCACATGGACTGATTTTGATCTCTAAATCCTCCTTAATTGTGAAAAGTAGATAACAATATGATTTAAAGCTATTTTCTATTTTCCCACTTGGTTAATTTGTATAATAATTATTAATGAATTTAAAAGATTAATTTAATAATAAAAAAACAAAATAAAGTTTAGAAAAGCGCCATTAACTGGAGATTTTTAGACCGGCTGAAAGATCTGATTTTGTAGATGATGTTTGTGAATAGTCAGCATGAGGGAAAAGCTTAGTGTCAGGATTAGTAGGACTCAAGGATTAACCATAAAAAGACTAAATCTATGTAGGTGAATTGAACTGGTAGAGTTTTATATATCTGGGGTAGAGCACATAACTGGTAGATTACAGATTTTTGTTACTAGATATCTTGATAATATTTGAATGTGACTGTGAAACTATATTCTTCACCTAAATTCCTATCTTTGTTTTAATTATAAAAACAAAATTGTTTGTCCAATTTTAAGAAACCTTAACCTTAACTTTATTGTTGTTCATTCAAAATTTTAAATACATGGAATGTAACAAAACACAGACTTAAAACCACATTGGTTGATGATAATATATGTTTTAGCAGTGCACTTAATATAGCATGAAAATTTTGATATAATGATAAAAACATATATCTTCTATCTTCCACAATATGATTGTGAATTACTGTTTTTTAACTCTAAACTGGCATTCATTGACATAAGATTATAAAGATTCTTCTTTTGGTGGCATCATCGAAAAATCTGTGATTATGTAATGGATTACTAATATCGATAAAACTACCACTAATTTGTATCATCTAAAAAGTAGTACCAATCTAAATATAACATTGCAATATGTAAAGTATGACTGTAGCACAATTGATGACTATGAATGTATAGGATAATTTAAAGTTAGTTATGTAGTTTTGGTCAGTGATGATAGGATAGTCATATCCAGTCTAGTTTGATTCTCGACATTGTAAGGTTTTTGTTTATTCGTGTCTCCTTGTCTTATTTTTCTATTTTAAACTGTAGTGTTTTATATATGAACAATAAACACTGTACTGCAATGTAGTGTTTTTATTATTATTTATTTGAATTCTGATATTTCTTTTTTAAAGTTGCTTCTAAAGTAATAATAGGTGTTGTAGACAACTACCAAGAAATTATTTTTTAAGTTTTTTGTCAAGAACTTGATTATCCTTTGACATATAAACAAAATTTAAAAAAAAAATCATTTTGTTTGTAGTTAAAAAAAGAAACTTTTTTGTCTCTTGTAATTGTTTTGTAAAATTAATGGTTTTCGAGATATTCAACAATAAAAATTATAAATGGCTTCTATTTTGAAAATAATACAAATACAGTATTTATGTTTTGTATGGTTTTAAAACATTACATAAAAAAATGTGTATGCCAAATCTGAATTCAATACATATCTATATCTCCATAACTATAAGAGCTACGATAATTTTAAAAGCAAAGATCAAAAGAGGAAGAAAAATATTATAAAATAACTGCACTATGGAGAAGTTGGACAGAAATGTAGACTTGCGAAATTAGACAAAAATGATGTAATGTTGTATTTTACAGCAGTGAATATTGTCATGTACCTCGCTAGTGGCGAAATACACTAACTTTACCAACTTATTATATATTTGTAACGTATTATGGACTTTTAGTTATAGGAATATAAAAATATCTTTACAATAGTCCTTAATCTGTTGAGGAGTAAGCCATTTTGATCCCAAAAGAGTACGGACATTTGAAGATGTCTGTTCTGCCGAGAGGATAGACGAATCTATATGTACAAAACATTGTTGTCATTATTAATGTAAAAAATGTGTTGTATTGTGCTGCGCTATATTCCTACAGAATCCAACGTCTAATATGGGAATTATTTGAAAGTTAGCTCATGTTAGCACTGTAATGTCCTGGGTTCTAGCAGCCAACAAGCCTAAGAAACATTAAGCTTTCGTGCATGTTACGTCAGTAACAAGTGTTTTAGTGAAGTGTGTCAGTTGCTGGTAGTAGTGCTAGTATATATAAAATTTCTGGGAAATTTTAATCTAAACCACTATTAGGAATAGATTGATTAATGAATAAGCTCGGTGGTTGAGATTGTTAATGGTGATTTATTATTTATTTCCCCATTTTTATTACAATTTTTTTAGGTCATGAAACAATTCTGTCGGTTTATTATTCTACAACAGTTTGACATATTTAACCCTTTATAAAACTTAATTATTCAAATACAACATAAAACATAATCTGTCATATTCAGAGCTTTAAATCTTCAATCCAGAGCAATGACAATATTGAGTATAATAACTCTTGTTTTCCAAACATATCAATCTGCTCACCTTTTCAACATAGACCATGAATATCTATAAACTGTCAGTAAGTTCCTATTTGCAAATACGTCTCTGGTAACCAGCAGAGTTTTCTCATATTTACCAACGTCTTGGATCCAACTGACCCTCTTTCTAGGTCACTAGCCGTTTATATAGAGCTTCATTATCAAGGTCATGTAATGACTTGAGAGCTAGACTGTTGCAACACTTTTTGAATTATTTCCCAACAACTACCACAAGTCTGATATTGAAGATTTAACTGGTGCTAACATTTAACTATTCATTGTTAATAAAATATTTTCTAATCTTATAATAAATATTTTTTAATTCTAAATCCTACCATCAGCTGTTGTAATACTTACTAAAAATTTTGTTTAATATTCAAAATCTTAAAATAAATGTGTTTTATATTTTGTATCACTTTAATTTAAGAATAAAGAATTTTATTTAACAACTGATGTGTTAATTTCTTTAATTTCACTAAAGTAAAACACTTTCTTCCACTTAATCTTCACAAAAATAGGGTTATAAAACAACAAACAAATATTATATCACATTACAATTACATTTTTATAAGAGTTTAAATTGAAATTTTAGATACATAAAAAAAAAAAAAAAAATTAAACTTTTAAAAATACAACTAGGTGGCGTTTTGAAAACTACCACACAATTTTTAGGTGACTCCAAAAAAAAACCCCAATGGAGTTAGGTCTGATGATCTGGCCATTCAATTGATCTTCTTCTCCCAATCCACTGATTAAAAAAATATTCATTTAAACATTGTCAGGCAATGAGTATAACACAATGAGTAGGTGCTCCATCTTGCTGATAACAAAGAAGATTTTATTCTCTAATGCAACTGGCCAAGATCATTTTGTTGGGTTTGTATGATGGAGGTCCAATATATTTTCCAGTAAATTTAAGTATCATTCCATTCAAGTTTCTTTCAATGATAAATGGCCCGATAATGGTATCCACCAAAATTCCCACCCAAGATTGATTCTTTAGGCCATAGGGATGGACACTCAGTAAACAAATTAAAATTTACATCGGCCCAATAACAGCAGTTATGTTTATTAATAAACCCATTAAAATGAAATTTTCGTTTGTCATTAAAGCAAATATTTTATAGGATATTAGGGTTAGAAGTGACAAGATCGCTAATTTGTTCATAAAATTCTATCATCCGATCAAAGTCATCTTCGCTGAGTTCCTGGCAACTTTGTATCTTGTACAGATGAATTTTGTTAATTTTAAATACATTATGTGCATTGCCACAAGAAATTCTCTTGAGAGTAGAGACTCTACACTATAATAAATTGGTGAACTACTTGAATTTAAGACACTTTCACATCTTTTTTGTTCTTAACCGATTCCAGTTTCATTATAGTATGTTTGCAATATGTGTTTACCTGCATACTTTACATTGAATGCATCAGCACATTGATTTTCTGATTCATAAATGAAAATTATATCAATTCTCTCTTTGTAAAACATTTTTTTAGGGCCAGGAATGGTAAAAGAACAGAATTTCCATAACACAGTTTAGCAAACCAAACTCAACTGGCAAATCTTTACCCACCAACCTTTTATCTAATTTGGACTTTTCCTTAAGAACTATTGTATTTTATAATGATTATGTAGTAAAGAAGAAAGTTAGTCTGCATAATTATTAGAATCTTTGTAAATTATATAGATTTTCAGTAGTAAATGTGAATAGTTTTTATATGAACAATTTAAAAATAGGATATTTCAATAATACACTTCTTTCGAGTGGTTGAAAAGACTCATGACTTTTCCAACTGCCTAATTAGGTCGCTATAAATTGAATAAATTATTTTTTTATTAAATATTTAACACATAAACAACATTTTAAAATCAACACTAAAATAAGCACCTTTTGTGTATCTTCGATTTCTAATAGTTTAGAAAATAAGTACCAGAAAGGATAAAAGTAACAGAAATGTTGTTCCAAATATATATATATATATTTTACTTCTGACACAAAATTTGAAACAAAAACGTCAAAAAATCATTACATATATTTAATTTATATTCTCAACCCTTTCTGATAAAAATGATATATCATAATTATTAAGTTAAGTTGTGAATACAGACTAGTACAAAATAAACCACCACCACAGGAAAAAACCAATTCTAGGCTTAAAATAAAATAAAATCTTGATTAGTCTATTATGAAATGTATTGACCTGT
Organism: Aphrophora alni; assembly: GCA_963513935.1. Lineage (NCBI taxonomy): Eukaryota > Metazoa > Arthropoda > Insecta > Hemiptera > Aphrophoridae > Aphrophora > Aphrophora alni. The sequence goes on along the minus strand of OY740765.1, from coordinate 53,525,383 downwards.
TCAGTGTATAAATTAAATAGTAACTTTTAATTGTCAACTCTCATGTTCCCCACCACCACAGGAAAAAAACTATTTTAATCTTAAAATAAAATAAAATCTTGATTAGTCTATTATGAAATGTATTGACCTGTTCAGTGTATAAATTAAATAGTAACTTTTAATTGTCAACTGTCATGTTCCCCACCACCACAGGAAAAAAACCAATTCTAGGCTTAAAATGAAATAAAATAAAATCTTGATTAGTCTATTATGAAATGTATTGACCTCTTCAGTGTATAAATTAAATAGTAACTTTTAATTATCAACTCTCATGTTCCCCACCACCACAGGAAAAAACCAATTCTAGGCTTAAAATGAAATAAAATCTTGATTATTCTATTATGAAATGAATTGACCTCTTCAGTGTATAAATTAAATAGTAACATTTAATTGTCAACTCTCATGTTCTATAACATACAAAAATAGTTGCAAATCAGTTTGGAATAGTTTCATGAATTTACATTACAGAAGGAAAGAAAAGAGTAGCTACTAGAATAATTTTGGATTATTTTCACGGCTTTATACTTCAGAAGTAATGAAGAGGAAACCTAAGGAAACTACCTAGAAACATTTAGGATTATTTCTATGACTTTACATTACAGAAGAAAGAAAAGAGCACCTAAGGAAACTAGCTAGAATAATTTTGGATTATTTCCATGACTTTATACTACAGAAGGGAAGAAAAGGACACCTAAGAAAGAAAATGCCATCTAAAGAAATTAGATAAAATAATTTTATAATAATTTCATGACTTTACACTACAGACAGAAAGAAAAGGGGACCTAAGGAAATTAGCCAAAATCAGTTTGGATCATGACTTTACACTATAGAAGGAAAGAAAAAGCCACATAAGGATATCAGTTAGAATCATTTTAGATAATTTACATAACTTTATACTACAGAAAGAAAGAAAAGACATCTAAGAAAAATATCTACAAGCAGTTTGGATTATTTTCATGACTTCATTATGGAAGCCTAAATAAATCCATAAATGGACATTAATTAAAATTATTGTTTAATTTTCGACTAAAATAAACACTGTTCTTTGATTGTTTCATTTTATATTTAACAATTCTATCAATTTGTATATTGTTTTACTATAAAATTCAATGCAAGTCTGTTGGAATTTTATGCAAGAAGAAACAAAATTTAGTAGTTATATAAAAAAGACTTAAATTTTTTAATACCATTAAATAAAATTATTTATAAACAAAATGTAGTATACCTTGGAGATGGTTGGCATGCAATTGATGCTGTTTGTTTAAAGACGCAGGGGTTGCTAGATCGCTGAGCGAACAAGCACGGCGTATACCCCCAGCAGTTGTCTCTTCATTGACTGCACGAGATGAAAAATAAAATAAAAGAAAGGAAATCAACATAAAAACCAAATTTAATACCATTTGATATTATCTTAACAAACACATTTAAAATAAAATACATAAAAAAAGTTAATATATTATCAAACTACTAAAACATCAATATACCATATCATCATTAAAGGCTAGTGCCTATATTTACAATAAATAATATTAGTAAAAACAACATAAACACAAATTGTTAATCTTTGTACAAAGTATACAATTTTGGAAAATTTAATAAAATTATACCTTGTTAAGAATCAATCAGTGCTGGCTGGTAGATGGCACATGTCACAATGGTAAATATAACAAAATTTTAAAATGTAAGGTCTTTTGTAATGAAACTATAAACATTTAGAGTTTTAGGAATTTAAAGCAGTAAGGAAGAAAAGTGATTGTAGAACACTTTTGTATGTATTTGAATTGAATGTTGCTTGTTGTGTGTGATTTTGTACTTAACTTATGTTATTTCAAGTCAACTGATAATGCTGCTAGTTGTGTGTTATGACTGCGCACTTGTAATATATAAAGTGATTCGGAACTGCATAGCAATCTCTCATGAAATGATTGTATAGCTAACAATAAGATAAAAAGTTATATAAACATAGGTCAATTAACGCTTTGTTATCAAGTTACCACTAGCAAAAGATTTCGCCCAGTTTTCTTATCCACCGGTCACATTGAATTATGGCCAAATTGAATTTCACAGGGCATAAATTACGATGCAAATTTGGTGGTACTATACATTTTGTGAACTGAAAAATTATAAAAAATATTTCCCAGAAATATTTTCTCTAGTAGTTTTTGAGAAAATTATTATAAAACCAAAAAAGTCACAATTCGAAAAATTTATTTCCGAAAAAAATTGATGTGAATAAAGCCTATAAAAACAAATATGATGCAAATAAGAACTTTTTAAACAGTTTTATTTGATTTTTATGGTATAAAATAAAAAAGATTTGGAGAAAAGAATTATTGGAATTAAAAATTGTACTTGGGAGTTGTAGACGATTATCAAGAAATTAAATTTTTGTTTTTATTAAAAATTCTGTTGTCTTTTGAGCTACCGGAAAAATTAATTTTTTTTTTTTTGTTTTTTGTTAAAAGAAGAAATCTGATGCTTATCGAGATATTAAACATTTTAAACATCCGGCATTTTAAAAATTAATAAAATAAAGTCTCGTTGTTCTGGTATACAGGTGATTACATAATAATGGGAATACCAAATCTTCACTCAATATCTTATCTACTTTCAGAGATATATTGTCTTTTTTTAAATCACAAAATGGCCGACAATAAAAAATGGCGTTTCTTGACCTATGAAACCTTTCACAATAAGGTATGAACTTTTTACCTTATTTTTGGTTACAGAATCATATCCTGAGAGATTGCAGTGCAATTCTATATCACCCTGTATATGTAATATTTATATACAAGTGTCCCAAAAGTCTTGAACCCTCATATAAATTTTGAATAGCTGAATATAAAAAACAACATTTTTTGGAAGACTTTATGAAACTATAGAATTTACTTTTGTCATATAAGGCAATTTCGATAAATATTTTTAAAGGTAACCACTATTGAATGATGAATTATTTTTAATGGAATAATGACGAGAAAAATCAGAGGCCACTATGTTGCCCCTATCTAAAACGGTAAAACAGATATAGATTTAAAATAGAGCTACATAGCACTATTTTTTCGTTAAAGGAGTAGCTAAGTTAGAGAATAGTCATTAACAAAGTAGTCTTTGCCAGATAATCATGTTTATATTTATAGCCCAAAATGAAACAACACTTTTAGGGAGAATTTGGGGGCCTTAATGAAATTTAAGAAAATATCTTATGTTTTACCTCATTTGAAAACTTTCTAATATAGAAAGCAATAATCCAAACCTAATTACCTAGCGATTCAGTTTCACACTATAAGTTCCCATTTTTAATAGAGTGAACTAAATGAAATCGGTTTTGTAGTAGTATTTTATAAGTTAAATCAGATTTCCAATGAAGTGCAATACAATTTATTTTCTTTAAATTCTATTTAAGCCCTCTCCCGCAATCTATATTAAACCTTGAGTAATGAGCCACCAAAACAGGTTTTTAGATGCCTCCTATGTAATCAAACTCCTTTTAAGCTCAAGTTAAAATAGTGGCAATATAGCATTTTCCATTTTATGAAATTTTTCTTTACTCATATTCACTTTAAATTTATATATCACTCTATGAGGGTTAGTATTAAAAAAAAAAAATTGACTTGCTGCCTAAATGAACATTTTGGGAGATAGGGTAAAATTTCCTTATATGCCAAAAATAAGTTTCTTTAGTCTTGCAAAGTTTCTAATAAGCATTCAAAATTTATAATGATAGACAAATAAATAACTTTATTAAAAGGGCGAAGTTAGGATCATTGGTTCTCAGAAAGGGGAGAAACATTTTACTTGACACATCTGGTATACAAGCTTCATGTTGTGGGTGGAAGGATTATTGCGTAAATGACAATGGATATATGTTGCATATATCAATCTCTTTACTAGTTAAAGGAATATTAGCCACTACTGACATTTTACACAATGTATACATACTAGCTACCAGTTCTTGTTAGCCCGGCACTTTATTACACCAAACCAAATATATTGTTATTTGTTATAATTATTTAAAATACTTCTGTTCAATAGCTATACGAATAATGGTTTAAACTTAAATCAACTATTAAAAATAAGAAAACCTTCATTTGAAGTTGGAGCCACAACAGCTTGATTCATTACACTTTGAAACCACTTGCACAGTTTAATAAGGGAATGGAGTCATAAAACACAAAAATACTGAAAACAGTGAAATAGTGTTCATCAACTCGGAAAATGATTTGTAATTACTTCTGTGAATCTTATGTCCAACAGTTAACTTTTAGTTCGAAATTCTGAATAGTTTTTATTATTGCCTTATTTATATATTCAAAGAGAGTGATTTCTTTCTTGTTCTTGAGCCAAAATATACTGATTTCTATGTCTATTTTATTAATTATATTAGATTTACAGCTTTTGTATGGTGATTGTTCCGGCTTTCATTCTAGGCTTAGTCCATTCTATTATTCTTTGAATTTATTGTACTTCAAAATTTAAAGCAACGATTTTATATCTTTTTTGATTTGCATGTTTGCAGTATCCAAGTCACATATAATTATTAAACAATTGAATATTACCTACGTATATATATCCGTCAATGAGTTCTATGTTGTTTTCCGCGAGGTATGCACCTAACTTTCTAGAGTATGCGTGATTTGTGATATTTGTGTTTAAATTATAATGTATGTACTTTAGTTTTAATGTGTGACGATATCTTCTGAGTGTCCATAATATTATAGAGTTCTGGCAATAATATTATCCATATAATAATGGTTCTGATGATGGAGTAACGGCTCTGAAACATGTCATATTTTTTAAATGACTAAGAAGTCATGTGACAAATATATACGCAGTTAATATTCAATTATTTTATTTATTTATTTTCTACTTTTTATTTTATAATCAATTTGAAGGATTGTTTTTGTAAAAATTAAAAATTAAGGCAGCAATTTAAACTATTTTCTATTTTTTTTAATAATAATTTTGAAGGATTGTTTTTCTAAATATCTAAATTTAAGGCAGCAATTTAATCTATTTTCAGTTTTTTATTTGATAATTATTTTGAAGAATTGTTTTTGTAAAATTCATAATTTAGGACATCAATATAATTTATTTTTTTACTTTGCATTTGATAATAATTTTGAAGGATTCTTTTCATACAATTCAAAATTTAGGTTAGCAATTTCATTTATTTCTTCCTTTTTATGTGTTCATATTTTGAAGGATTGTTGTTGTAAAATATTTATTCAATATTTTAAATCAATGTCTTTAAATCAATATTTAGATGCAACAATTTCATTTCTTCTCTAATATTTATTTGATAATAATTTTTAAGATTTGTTTTTTCAACCTAATATTTTTGGTTAACTCGATGTTATCTCAGTTAAATCGACGAATATCCATGGTAATGTTTTTGGACATTTTTTTGGATTATATGTATGACAGCTTGCACAAATCATGACTATTCACCTTCTGCTACCGCCTTGCTATGCTATTGTTTCTTGAGTACGGAAAAAGTTGAAATATAGTTGAATATATTAACGCTGAATCTATACTTGCTCACTTTGAGGTGGTAACAAAAATTGCACATTGTGGGACTGTGATGTTATTGCAATGTCAGAATCATTTCTAAAATCTCACCACATTTGTAGAGAGGTAAGTATTGACAGCTTTGTTTTATATAGGAATTATTGGATTGGTCGGGCGGCAGGTGAAGTTGCTGTGTATATAAGAAATTCATTGGTATCTAATGTTTTAATTCGCTCGCCTAGTATTTATTCTAAAAAACCTGAGTTTATGTTATGGGAAACACATCATACTGCCACTTTCCACACTACTCTTGATCTATTGATCTTCGCTCTATCTGATAAAGTCTTTTGTCAAGGTCAAATTCAAAACACAATCTTATTTATCTTATCTATATCTTAGAACACAGAAAGTTAAGTATAAATACCTTATTTTTAGGGATTTAAAAAAATTAATCATGCAGTTAATTCTAAATGGTATAAAATTACAAAAATGGATTTTTTAATAATATTTTATCAGCTTTACATGATACTAAAACTCACACTAAACTGTGATACTAAAACTTTATGTTATTAGCACCTCATAAAACTGTCCACATTACTCATCTTCCTTCCCGTTAACTTACAGAACTTCTCCTCCTTATGAAAAATAGGGATGTTGCTAGGTGAAGATATAACCGATCAAAACTATCAAATGATTTAGATTTTTTGTAAATTGGGAAATAAAACTGAACAGTTTATAAGAAATGCAAAATTATAATACACACACAACCAGCTTAGAACCAGTAAAAGTCCAATAGACACATAGTGTTCGGTGCATAGACTTAATATCCATTCTTCTGGTGTTCAGAAATCTAGTGATGAAGTTTTGCCTCCTGACAACTTGAACTACCTTGTTTCTTGTTTTGATGATTGACTACAATGCAGTTTCTCAATATTACTCTTCTCTTCTAACCATTCCTTTCAAGCCTTTCTATTTTCAACATTTGTTTAATTCTGATATTTTGAAAGCGGTGAATAGTTTCATCAAAATCAAAGGAATTAATCAAATCTCTATTCATCTAATTAAGAAATTACGTTTTATAATTACTCCAATAATAGCTACTATCTTGAATTTTTCCTTACAAAATGTCGTTTTCCCAAAATTATGGAGATCGGTGCTGGTGAAGCCTTTGGCCGAAAAATGAACACCTTCAGCTACCTCTGACTACTGTTCTATTAGTTTACGTGTACTCTCAAAGATATTGAAACGTCTTGTATACAAACAAGTAACAGTTTACTTGAAATCTAATAATGTTTATGATGAGTTTCATTTGGGTTTTAGACAAGGCAATAGCACAACATCCACTCTTCTAAGAATTTCAGATGACATTATGATATGCTATAGACAGAAGAGAGGTTACACTTTTGACATTGTTTGACTACAGTAAAGGATTTGATTCTGTTGTTCATGAAATTTTTATCAGCAAATCAAAAGTGAAAATTTTTTCACATCTTCGTTAAAATAGTTTAAAGTGTTCCATTATGGACGCAATCAAAGTATTATTAGATTGAAGAAAAAAAAAATTGTAATTGATTAGAAATAAAAATGGGGATCTACTGTAGCTATCATCTATATGCTAACGATCTTAAAAATTCATAGATACTATAAATATCTAATATGCACAAGTGTATGAATTTTGTGAAAGAGCATATTGCTGCACTAATAGCTTAATCGGTAAGGCACAGTCTCAGAATTAATGATGGGAAAACCCGTGCAATTTTAATTGGATATCTGCGTCTTCTTAAAAATATTTGTTTAAACTTTTTGACACTTTAAAAAGTTAATAACTGCACCCTGAAGTTTGTAAAAGAAGTAAAAAAGCTTGGTATTATATTCAATAACGCGCTTATTCGGTCAAACGATATTTATTCTATCTGTAACAAGATGTTTTCTTTGCTGAGATAGCTTAAACATTATAAGATACTAATGAGCACTAAGGTGAGAGCTCTGCTTGTTGAGTCACCACTAATTCCTTTGTTTGATTATGGTTGCGCAGTTTACAGTAACTGGCTGGTAAATTAAAAATCAACAAGAATTTATTAACTGAAATTAGATCCATTGAATAATCATTGTTAAGTATTAACAAATGTTGAATTATACTGTAAATTGGAAAACCAGGCATCAATGCCAAAATAAAAGACAATTGACTGATGGTTTGGGCATGTATGAAAAATACAAGTATCAGTGTAAATTAAATAGGTTCTGTGGGAAACACCAACAGGGAAAATATCCCTACGATATTCATAACAGCAAAGAAAAGGATTTAAATACATTAGACATTCAAAATTGGATAACCAACTATCGAGATAGACCTTATTGATGCTCTATTGTTTGTTCAAAGGCCTAGAGCCTCCATGGCTTGTGAATTTCTAATAATAATATTTTTAAATGTTTTTTGAAATTTTTATAGTGATAATTGTCCGAAGGAAATAAAGATTTAAATTTGTAGAAAGGTTGTGCTCAAGAGCAAATAAAATAAATCTGTGCACGAGAGATTGTCATGAAATCATTTGGGCAATTACTTTGTCTAAAATATTGCACTTTTCCCCCAATTCATCTTATGTCAGTCTAGAATCTGATTATGAGTATTGTTTATAATTACTATAAACACAATCTTGTATGCAATATCATTGCAACTTAAAATAATACTGTATGTAAAGAAAGATTAATCTTCATGTTGATATACTTTATAAGGTAGATAAAAAGAAAATTACATCATAAAAACCTCAGAAAAATGTATTTCAGAAAATATAAAAACAAAAATACCATATTGATATTTCACAATAACAAAATTAAGTAACTAAACAATTACATTAAAAGAAAAACATGCACATGCAATAAAATCAACAACATTGAATGGAAGAACATATCAAGGATAGTCTTACAGGATGTGAATCTGCTTTATACATCTGCAACTTCTGGCAACAAAATGGTATACTGTTGGCTACATAATGAATAAACTGTGATCCATGGATAAATCAGTAATTTTTAGCAACAAAGAAGAAACAGATATACTAGAAGACCACATAAAAGACATTTTATGTATTACCAGAATCTGATAAACCTGGAGTAAGGACATGAATGTACATGTTTAACTGCAAGTGTGTAAATGTCTCAAAACAAATTATTCAATGGTACATGTGAAATTTTTTAAAGTTGTGTTTAAAGAAGACAAAAAAAACCCTATTTCAAATTAGAAGGTGGAATCAATAGTATAACTAGAACTTTTCATTTAAATGTGCCTAAAGAATGATATTTGAGTGTTTGTTGTCATTTAATTTCTTTAATATTTGGTTGTTTCATTAATGAAAATGGGAGAGTAACACAATACAATATATCAGGAGTTCTCGCTCATGAAAACGTAATTTAATTTAGAATGTGGGGTAGAAATGATATTTCAAGGTCACATATAGCTACATCTTTCATTGATCTAGTGGTCAATCTTCTTAAGTATGTCAAATGGTCGGTAGGTAATGATGATAATTAAGTTTAGAAAAAAATCAACTTTATCATTTGCACAAGCATTCTGTATTTTTGGAGTTTAATTTTCAGAGGTCTTCAAGTCAGCGAAAGTAATAATGACAACAATAAACATAGGTGTAGTTGCTTGTAATTTATTAGGATTTTCATTTTACTTTCTAAGATATAGGGAGTAATGAGAAGGATAAACAGAATAGATATTAAGTTTTTGCAGAAAATTATGGTTTTTGAAATTACGTCTGTTGAATATCGTCCATCCTTACATGCCTAAACAAGTGAAACAATTTTGATCAAAAATGGTAAATTGTATGGTGTGGGAGATTTCAAAAATCAAGAATTGTACTGAGAAGAAAAGAATATCGTATCAATCTCGTTAGCGTTTTGGAGGTACCATTTATAATACCAAAACTGCAAATTTAGATTTTTCTCAAAATACGTTTAATACTTTTGATTAAATTTTATTCAAATCTAAGGTCCCAAATGATGTGTAATGAGTCACCATATCCCCAAAAATGGCAGTTTGGGAGTTATTAATCAAAAACTGAATATTTTGAAATTTTGAAAAATGCCTATTTCACTTTGGTTGATTTGAGAATTTAATATGGAACTTTTTTAACACTTAAAAACTGTAATAACTGATCAGAAGAGAAACAAAACTATAATTGTCCATCTGTCAGATAAGTCTCATTTTCACCACAAACAAGTATTACAATCATGTGTAATATAAAGGTTAAGGCTGTACAGAGATCTCTTAGTTATATCGTATTAAATTATAAGATATTCTGAAATGGAAATTTGAATAAACACTCAATAAAAATACCCCAATTAATATTAGTTATTTTACATACATCACTAAGGACAACCTTAGTTGATTTTGGGTCAATCTCTTACTCTGTTCTAGTAAACTGTTATTGCTTTCTAGGTAAGGTTTGTTAGTTTGGCACTTTCGTTTAACTCTCCTCAGGTTAGGGTCAATCTCTTATTTTGTTCTGGTAAACAGTTATTTAGAACCGTATTGAAATGTCTACTCATGGAATAAAGGGACTTTTGTTCAATTCTCCTAAGGTTAAGGTCAATCTCTTATTTTGTTCTCGTAAACAGTTATTTAGTATTGAATTAAAGTACAGTTACTTGTGAAATAAAGTAATTTATATTTACACATAGATGCTGAGACATGCTTGAACATAGACAAAATCTCTTCTGCAAGCTTAGCTAAATGAAAAAAGAAACATATAAAGCCGAAGTAAATAAAAGAATAAAAAATTAAAGTTTAAATTCTCGATAACAAGAGAGCTGGATTTATGCATTTCTCTTCATATATGCAAAAAAGACTATTAATTGCTAAGCAGAGTTTGAAATACCTGTGTTACATTTTGAAGGCAGAACCATATTGTTCTTCAAATTTCTGGTAAGGTGATTAGTTAACCGCTTCGGTGAATTAGTGCAAGAGGATGAAGTTGCTGGTGTGGAAGACCCAGAATCATATCCAAATGGACCTAAACAAGACATATCTTCCCCAGATAAAATTCCTTCATCTGGTAGACTGCGTAAAGAAATTCTTTCAAAGTTTTGAGACAATAATTTGACGTTAGGCATTCGAGGTCGAAATTTTCCATTATCCGTTTGTCCAAAAGAATAAACATCTTGTTTGATTTCCTTATGTTTAAAATCATTGTCATTTTTTGACTTCAACAGTGCTGTACTAATATCACTCCTGTCCTTAGTTACTATTTCTACAATTTCACTTACAACTACAGAGGAATTCAAAACTTTTTTTGATGGTGAAATAATCTTATCAATTATAACTTCTTTAACTACGAACTCTATTGGTTCCAGTTCTTTACAAATCATAACATCATTTTTTTCATTTTCCAAATTTAATGAGTTTGACAATTTAGTTTCTTTAATTTCATGAACATTTTCGATTACGGAATTTAATTCTGGATTTTTAACTGGAACGTCCATTTCCCACACTCTCCTTAGATCAATGTCCTTCTTCCAAACAGAAACAGTATTTCGAACGCTCCCAGAACGTCTTGGAACGCTGTTTAAATGAACTTTCTGGGAATGTTTATGCTGTGTTTTGTTTGACTTCTGTTGTGGCTTAGGGGGTTTATGTGTAACAACCGGATGTACATCTGTTTCTAATTTCCTCTTTGCTTCTTCTTTTCTAAACTTTTTTAATAAAACATCTGGTAAACTTTTCATATTATTTCGTCCTAATGGAATAAAAAAACATTCGTTCTTAGGTTTGGTATCTTCAGGACACTCATATGGAGTTTCAGGGCGACTGTTTGACGTCATTTCTTCTACCTTAACATGGGTTGCATCTTGAAGACTTCTTGTTCTAAACACTGTTCTTTTCTCAGGATAATCTTTAGAAACAGAATCGGAACCATCTGTAAGCATACTTTCTGTACTCCTAAATTCTTCTTTTTCTTGATTTGTAAATAAATACTGGTATTCACTTTCGTCAGTTAAAATACTTTCAGTACTACAGCACGTGTCCTTTCTCCTCAAAAAAAAACTTGCACTGCTGTGACGATCTATCATGCCAGATTTATTTCCACTGAAAGAATCCATACAATCACCCAAAATATTCTCTTCACTGTGGAATCTAGTCTTTTCTCCAGAATTTTTGTCTTCATAAATTTGATATTCACTAACACATCGACGCGGTGGTTTACTGGAAGAAAAATCACAACTTTCTAATGAATCTGAACTGAACGCACTAATATCAGACTTTTCTTCATCAATCGATATATCTACACTTTGACCTATTTCACTCAAAGATTCTAAAGATTTACATGTTTCTTTACGATCCGAATAATAACTGTTTTTTAAATCGACAAAAAAACTATACGACAGTTGTTTAGTTTGAGAAGATGGATATTTTTTACCCACTTCAGAATCTGTTAAACATTTGGAAAGTGAGCTTTCATCATAAACAGGGGATTCGGGTAATGACATATTAGTAGCACAATTTGCTTTACAATATATCCTACATTGGTCTGTAGAGAAGTTTAAGGTATATGGACGTATGGGATTTTCATTAGTTGTGTTAGTAGCATACAATTTGTTAGGTTTGATGCAAGTTTTGGAGTCAATATCTTTACCTAAATTCGATGCTTGAAGACGGACATTTGATGGTAGATGCGCCTGTTTTTGTGGTTTACTGTCATGGAAACCTTTTCCCCTAGGGCTCAAATCTTGAATACTTTGGCTTGTTTTCAAATTTGATCGATAACCAACCTATTTAACAAAACAAAACAAAAACAACAGAATGAAAATTATTGTCCTTTAATCAATTTTGTTTGTCATTTATTAACCTTCAAGTACACGTAAAAATGATAACTGGTTGCTAAAGCTATTAACAAAAGACATTTAGCATATAAGTAAATTTACCACAAATAAATAATGTAAGTCAAAGGTTCATCAATAGGAGTAGCAAATTTTTAATATCATAAATTGAAAACAGAAATATATTAAAATGGAAACTATAATTTCTGGAAATATTTGTAATTGATTTATCAAGGTGTCCAATTTTATAGAATCAATGAATTCATCCATAATTCAAGGATTTCAAGGCTTGAATTTTAAAAAATTCAAGGCTCTCGCCGAAAAATTAAATCTGCTTTAATATACTATAGGCGAAATGTCAAAAATCAAAGGTAAGATAAAAACATATACTATTTTTACAAAATGTAAATTCATTATAAGTGTTATTTTATTTATTAACTTTTCTAATGATTAAAATAATATGATTGTAGTACTTGTTATTTTTTATTTATGAAAATTATACTTTTAGAAATTCCAATAAAAAAATTGTGTAAATGAAATTTGTATTTAAAAAAAAATTAATGTATTAAGTTAGGTTCAAAATGTATTCAGTTATATAATATATAGAAGAAAACCATATACAAGCAATACAATTCATTCGTAGATACATTTTCATAAGTATAATGGATGTACAATTTCAAAAGAAAATTTGAAAAGTAAAAATCAAAACATTCTATTACTATTTACTCGTTAATTTGAAGAACATACATTGTATAAAAAGGATTATAAATGACAATTCAAAAGATTAAAAATGTCGGAAACGAATAATATCATACAAACTCATGATCACGCAGTGTCCGTATGTAATGTTTGCATTTTTCTATTGTCGATTATGTAATATAAATAACTAAACATAATTTAACCTAACTTTAAACACCTTCCCAAACACTATTGGGATATGTAATATCATAGGCAACATATGATGTTGCATATAAAAACGAAACGACGGTAAGGAAAGAATGATTGTAATAATTAAAAAACATGGGTTTTATTTTTTAAGTTAATTTTTTGAAAAGAATGAAGTTATTTTATTAATTTATTAAAAATTTGCTCAGCTAAAAGGGCGCCAGATGATTATCTCATCAATTTTGAAAAATGAAGTTAACTATTAAAATATCTCAGGGTGTAAGTTCTTTTGTAAGGGTACTTACAGTGATTTTTCTGGTTAAATGAATAATCCTTATAATGCTGAAACTTGACATGAATTTATTAACAAAATAATTATACATAAACATTTATCATTATAAAGAAATCAAATAAATCGGCTATAGTTAACATCCTAGCTGAATTGAAATTTTAATGCCTTTGAAGAAGGTCTATTTTTAAATCTTGAATTAATCTTAAAGTTGCAACTAACAAAATTATTTATGAATTTAAAAGATTAAGATTATCTGTTTTTTATTTATTGAAATTACATTATAGAAAAAGTTAAGTATGTCAGTAGACACCCTTTGTATTCTGACATGAAAAGTTTAATTACTTGAAAATATTAAATTTATGAAACTAAAACATCAAACATAATAGATTTTATACAACAAAACAATTTAGATACAGCGTGTTAAATAACACGTTTTACCAGTCTTTTAGCGAGTTATTATTCAACTTAAGATTATCTGTTTTTTATTTATTGAAATTACATTATAGAAAAAGTTAAGTATGTCAGTAGACACCCTTTGTATTCTGACATGAAAAGTTTAATTACTTGAAAATATTAAATTTATGAAACTAAAACATCAAACATAATAGATTTTATACAACAAAACAATTTAGATACAGCGTGTTAAATAACACGTTTTACCAGTCTTTTAGCGAGTTATTATTCAACTGTGATCCAGGTGTCGTCTCATTTGATGAACATCCCTCCATACCGTGCACGTGGTAATTCGTCCGCCGGAATTATCTTAATCGCACTTCCCGAGTTTTTTACTACACTCGATTAATGTTTGTATTGCGATTTTTTCACCACTGTTCATAATTTTACTGTATTAGATACAACTCGAGTAATTGTCTTTCGCATGAAAATACGATTGTCAATTGTCTTTGTTTCACAACACGCGATTCATACCGAACTCTTCTAATTCTTTCCTCTATTTCAAACTAATACTTGATGATATTGTTCCAAATACTTATTAAACACATCTGACCACTATAACTCCTTTACTAAAACTGATTCTTATATACTTTACATTTTTTAACAAAACCCTTTAGACAAACGTCTATAGGTCTCACCCCGTCAGATTCCATTCTAAGACTCTCTTATAACACACCTTGTTCCTGCAACTTCCCAACTAAGACTCTTTTAAACACATCTTACCACCTCAACACTTCTACTAAGACTGCCGGCCTCATGGTGGAAATCTAATATCCTGTTTTCTTACAGGGTTCACAGTCGTTGCTCCATGGAAAGTCCTTCAATTCCCGCAACGTCAGTGATAATATCTCTTGCAACTCGTTGCATACCCTATTCAATATTTCTCACTTGACAACAAGTCTTTTGTCTGTTTTTTAACACACACTATCTATTTAGTTTATTTATTAATTATAACTAATATAATATACATTGTTATTTATTTTAGTTTGGAAATCTAGTTAACTTAATTTCCTTTATTTTAAATTATTATACAAGTCATGTTTTCGACTTATTTACCCCCTCCCAAATCGATTCTAACGATTCCCAGTTACTTTTACTATTCAAATTAAATTAACCCTTTTAGGTATCACATGATTTAGAAAGACATTGGATTAAATAGATTGTTTCTCAGGTAGTAGGCCTAACCCGCTTAGCGGCAGGTTTGAAGGTCGACACTTGAGGATCAACACCAAGGTATCAACTACCATTTTTGCGTTTCCACCAAAATATATAATTTCAGAGTATATAGGATTAATATACATAATGAATTTATAAAGTACCTACAGGGGCAGTATAATATTTAATTAATTGGTAAAGTTTGAGGATTTTGCGGCAAACGAGTAACACAACTGTGTAGTTGTGAAACACAATTTACATCACTCTTTGTCTAATTTTCAAAGTTAATAATTCTGTCTAACAAATCGATATATAGTGACACTGTTTGTTCTATACAACGATTCTTCATCTTTTGATTTGGGCTTTCTAACTGATATAGTTTTTAATATATAAAAATTTAAAAATCAAGAATTTGAATACGTTTTTTTCAGCCTAAAAATCATATATTTTTTTTTCAATTCTACTTTGAGCCCAATAAATATTATTGTATCGGAATGTGTAATATATCATTGTAAGGGTAATGTTTCAAACTTTCATAATCATGAAACTAAAATTCAATACAGCAAAAGGTAAAAATTAAAGAATTCGATAAAGTTGGAGTGTTTTGCTGCTAGAGAACAGCACTTCACGGTTCTTCGCAATATAAGAAAATGTGATTTCACTGAGCATATAATTTTTGTAAATGGTAATTCATGTCCAAAAACTACAAGTTGACAATATTCTACAGTACTTTTCTTTATCTTTCGAACTACATATTCCATATTATCCTAGCTGTCATAGTTTTTGAGATATATTACATTTTACAAAGTAGTAACCAAATTGAACTGGATTCATTTTCTTTTCAGTACGGTTACGAAATGTAAAAAATCAATTTCTTACATTGATATTTTGTAACCTTTCTCCACACTATTACATTATTAGAAAGGTGAAATTTAGATCATTCAGTTGGTACAACCCATTACGTCATAAAAATAATTTTAGAAAAGCATTCTGAACTTGAAATTCCATTGTCTTGCTGTTTTGTGTCCAAAATGCTTGCATAATCAATAGCCTTCTGTGTGTGGCTCAATTTATTTCTGTTATTGTGAACTTATTTTGTTATGTGTAGAGTAATTTATTTATTATAATTTCTTTGTTACAATATGTGTGTTATTGTTTCTAGAGATGATTTTTTGAGTGAATTTTAGTTTTTCAATGATATTGTTTCAGATTTATCTAGTACAAATGTTAAGTTAAATCAAAATTGGAGCTTAAATTTTATCAAATTTCCATTTTTACGTAAAAATTAATTTTGTGTAGTGAAAAATTTATAAATTGATTTTGGTTTTTTTATAAAATTTATGCACTAAGCCTTTTCAATATCTAGAAATTTTTTTTTTAATACGATGTATGTACAAGCTTTTGTATGCCAGTTTTTGTAAGAATTTTTGATCCCTGACATACTAACTCCAAATTTTGTACATCTAAAATTTTTTTCGTTACACAGGTATATTCTATGCACCTTTCCGAGAAAAATTATAATAACAAGTTGTGTTTTCTTAATATTACTAATTTTGGTGATTTTTTTTTTCAAATTAGGGCAATCTTTTTAATAAATTTCCGCTTTTTACGTGGAATTAAATTTAATTTTAATGAAAATTTTATAAATTGATTTTTGTTTTTACCAACATTTATGCACAAATATAGTACAAATACTTTTCTATATCTAGAAAAAATAAAAACAATTTTGATGTATGTAAATACAGTGGAACCCACGAATAACAAACTCGATTGTAACGAGAACTCGGTTGTAACGAGCAAAATTCCGGTATTTGTTTGGTTTTCTATTTCATTAATGATAAATGAACTTGGTTTTAGCGAGGTATCCACATATCATAAACTCGGTTATTGCGAGCATTTTCACGGTTTTATATACAGTACTGTAATTTAGGTTGGTCAACCTTTCCAACAGTATTGTATTTATTGTAGTAGGATGATTCAAAGTGGACGAAATGTTGAATTGCAAAAAAAACATGTTTAGGGGTTGATAAACAAAACCATGGACTCGTAACGTACCTTAAGGTGGTATGAGGTTTAAAAAATAAATAACAATGAAAACTCACACTATTCAGCTGTCTACGTGTTTCTTCTATTCGCCTCTGCAATTCTTTACGTTTCATTGAGGTTTCTACATCATTTTTTGCATGCCTTGCTGCTTGAATTACTGTACTATTTCGAGGTCCACTACCCAGATGTTGTGATGAAATACTTCGTTTTCCTGTAAGTACGTGAGATATTACAAGTTTTATAGGAAAGAAAACATTACTGAGATTATTTTTATTGTATATGGTGATATTGGGCATTCAAGTGTTTTCTTTGAATATTTCACACTTTATAATTTTATAAATGAGAACTTTATATCATATTTTACTCTTAATTTGGATACAAATTGGATCTGAATTTAACCCGTTTCCTTACACAGTTTAACAACACCAAGCACGTGTTTCATTTTCGTATTTTGAACAAACTCATAAGCCATATATATTTTAGAACACCGATTCTGAACTTACTAGAGGATTTAATGTAAGAATTACATTAAAAAAAAAATTTACAACATACATATATAATAACTTAAATAAAAGAAACTGGAAAATAACATGCAGCAACTGGAAATGACAGTGCAAGAGTTCATTATTGGTGATACTGAGCAAATAGTGTTTTCACATACCAGTCCATCAAATAATATGAATGAGCTAAAAAAAATTTTAAAAAATACAATCGTAGCTAACTACAGTATAATCTTGTCTATTTTTCTTTTATTATAATCATATTTCATAATCAATATATAATCCAAACTAACACCGGATTAAGTGAAAGAGTTATATTTCAAGAAATAATATTATGTGAATATTAAGATATTGTTAAGTCTTGGAAATAAAACAAACAAATCAGACTCGTGGAAAATAACACACAATATTATGTTTTCTTGATTGCTAATAACAAATATTAACTTGATGTTGGCAATGAGTCCCATTACAGTCAAAAACAAAAAAAAAATCTAAATTTCTTCCCTCCATTTCATTGGATACAAAATAACTATATTACTATTGTGATTGTTAGTATGAATTTGTTTAAAATTTTAAAGCTAACTGGTAGAAAACAGAAGAGGGAAACAACAGTTTTGTGTTATTATTCAAAATATATTATAACGACTTAGTCTGTGGTACCCATATTATTTTTGTCTTTTAGGAAATGCTACTAGGGAGACAGAAGAGACTTCCCAAGACAACAAATAAAGAAAAGCCATAGAATAATCCAGCTGCAATCTTATCCCAGAGATTCCTTGCTGAAAACATAGACCTAGTCCTAATTAATGAACTAGGATTATATTATTAGTGAGCTACATTATCCATAAGCTAATTAATACTGAGTGGATCAGAGAGTTGGAACCTCAGGATGCTTTCTACATTCTTTGTTAACATCGAACCATGTCTTAAAAACAAGGCAGTAAAGGACATATTCCATCAACAGGTTAAAATAGAAGACCAACATAAATTAAAATCCATTGTTCAATGTCACCGCTGTCAACAATATGGTCATTTAAAGAATAACTGCATGACGATCTACAGGTGTGTTAAATGTGGAGAAGTTCATAAAACTTCTGAGTGCCGTAAAAAAGACAGGAACTCACCTGCTAAGTGTGCCTTATGCTTATGAAATCATCTGGCGAACTATAAAGGTTACTAGGTATAGAAGGAGATTTTAGCAAGAAGAAACAAGTATCTTATTGTGAAAGCGCCAAGAATTGTTTTCACTATTCCATTTATTCAGTCTGATCTAAAGAGCTAGACGAGCTCTGGAGTGTCTAGTCAAATAAGAAGTTCTCGCAAAATATATGCAGAGGCCATAAATGGACCTTTATTGGAAAAAAAAACTCCAATTTTGCTAACCGTCAACAATGCAGTAATGCGATAAAAAATATCCTTCTGAAGCAAAGCAAAAAGATAGAGGTGCTACTTCAACAAATAAGTACCCTATTGGGTCTTATTACAACCTTAGTTAACAAAATGGATAAATGACATCGCTACAAATTGCTGCATGGAACATGAATGGTTTGGCTCCAAATAGGCATGAATTAGTCTCCTTCATTGATAAAAACACACTGGATGTTGTTCTGATCTCCGAGTTGCATGTTACCATGCGGAGTTGCATTAATGTGCCAGGATACTGCACATACCTCACTCCTCATCCAAATGGTAGAGCTCACGCTGGTTCACTGATTGTGATTAAAAAATCTTTGAATCACCATGATTGGAACCATTTAAAACTGCATACCTTCAAGCTACTACTGTTGAGGTGGAAGATCAAGCTGATGATATCACCCTCTCAGCGATTTATTCTCCACCTAAGCTCAAAATTAGTGAGGCTATGTTCACTAACTACTTTAAAACTCTTGGTGAATCGCTTCATAGCTGGTGGTGACTGGAATGTGAAACACTCCTATTGGGGTTCACGAACAATTGTCATTGAACAATTCTCATTGGGGTCGTGAGCTGAAGCTGAGTGTTTGAGTGTTGATGGCAACCATATACTTGTTCTGTCGACAGGGGAGCCTTCTTACTGGCCTACATACCTGGAAAAGATACCAGACTTGTTGGATTTTTCATAACTAAAAATATCTCTCACTTGTATACTTCCATTGAGTCTAGTCTTGATGGTTCATCTGACCACCATCACGACCTGACATTATTACTGTCAGTACCATGATACTGACCCCTAACAACAGGAATAAGTCAATAGATAATTTTCGAACTGATTAGGATTCCTATAGGGATTATCTGGAGAAAAACGTAAACCTCAACGTTTTATTGAAAGATGCTGATGATGTTGACCAGGCCAGCACATATATTACCAATCTTATCCAAGCCGCTTCAAGGATTAATATACTTGAGTTGAGAAGTAAGAAACCTAGCTCAACAATTTATACAATAATAAAGGGTAAGATTAAGGAAAACATCGATTGTGAAGAGTTTGGTACCAATCACATCATCCCTTTGATAAAACAATGCTAAATCGTACGACTAAAGAGCTGAAAGAGTTCCTTGTAGAATCTGCAAATTCAACTCTCAGAGATATGGCCATTATTTCTTGTGGAAGGCCTTGAATAGTAATAAGAAACCAGAACAGTATTTCCCTCCTATCTGAACAGGAAACTCTTGGGTATGCGCTCTGATGCCGAAAAAGCTGAAGCCTTTGCTGTCCATCTTTCTTCAGTTTTCAGATCAAATGATTCTGCCGACATCATAGATTCTGAAATTGTTTCCATCTTCAACCAAGATTTGCAGCTGTGCCTCCCAATAAAACCCAATACTCCTAAACAGCTTAGTAGGATGGTAGCTAGATGAGAGGAGAAAAAGACCCCAGGATTTTACCTGATTAACACAAAATCATTAAAACAACTTCCTAGAAATTGCTTGGTGTTTCTAACATATTTTAAACTCAATCTTTAGGAATAAATATTGAGTTTGAGTTGTAAGATAATATTAGATAATAAAAAACTTGTTATAGTTTTGTTATTGTAGCTCATATATCACTGAGGATGGCGAATTTGTCGTTGAAACATGTTTGATTAAATAAACGTAATTTTTGTGAGATCTTGTGTTCGAGTTTTTTTTTTTATCTCAATCTTTAGGCTTTCTCACTTCCTGTCAATCTGGAAGGTCTCACACATAATCATGATCCTTAAAGCTGGCAAACCAGCCAATGAATCTAGTTCATATTGCCCCATTAGTCTCACTTCTGTTCTGTGGGAACACTCACTCAGCTGTGGGAAAGAATATTCTTGTCAAGAATTAATTCGAGTCTTGAAGAAACCCACATAATCCTACAACATCAGTTTGGATTTCGTAAGCATCATTCTATAGTTGATCAGACCCATAGAGTTTAACAGTCAGACAGGCCTTTGAGAAAAAGGAATACTTTCAGTTGCATTCTTGGATGTCCAGCAGGCGTTTGATAGAGTTTGGCCAAGGGCTTGCTGTGCAAGACCACAATCTTTCTGCCCCACTCAATGTTTCTCATTCTAGCTTTGTACTTATCTGAGAAAGCTTTCCAGATAAAGCAAGGAGATGCTAGGTCTGCTACTTATTACTAGTCAGCAGGTGTTCCACAGGGATCAGTTCTTGGTTCTGTGCTACAATATATTCACTTGTGAATGCCACAGTTACTAGATATCACAGTCGCAACATATGAAGATAATGCTGCTTTCATATCATGTAGTATAGATCCAGTTGAATCAAGTAGCCGATTATAAGAACAGTTGGATATCACTAATGCCTGGTTAGCAAAGTGGCAAATAAAGGCACACACACACACACTTGTTCAAAATTTAGAGGAAAGCAGAACTTTTAGGACACTAACTTTAGAGTATTTGATTATATATATTGAAGCCTAACCTGCTCATTCAGACAAAATATTACTAGGTGGATGGAATGAACAATATTATTAGTTATTTCTAAAATTACCTACCTGATTTAATTTATAAGAATATATGATAATATTCAAGAAGAATCTACAATTAAAACTTAAAATGACTAACCTGCTTTCGGAGATGGGTCCTTTTCTACTTCTGCCCCACTTAAAGACTCAAATGTGTTCTTAAAAAATATTTCTCTACTGCTTATTACATCTAAGCTCTCAGAACTAAAACAAAACAAAACAAATCGTCTCTAATATAATAAACACTAAAGTTAACTAATTTATATATTTTATTAATGAAAATATTTTTAAATCATATTTTTACTATTTTGTCTTGCCACAACGGGTTCATTTTTTGAATATTGTGTTCCTTTTTCTAACTAATTATATCAGTTTGACCTAGAATAAGGATTGAAGGATCTCTAGATCAAGAATATAGTGATCCTACAAATTCATGTGTAATGTCTATATTCTTTTGTTTATTTCATGGGATTTATTTTAAAAGAAATAAAATACTTAATTAATAAGAACCTAACCTTTATTCTTTAATTTACAGCTCAGTTTCACTGCCATAACACTTTATAATATGAGAACAGCATACACTATCACTCAGATATAAAGATTAAATCATTTATTTATTTATTTAAATTAAATAAATTAAGATTTATTTATTTTAAGTATTACTTAAATTGACATTGGTAAGTAGATGGATGCAATGGAGCACATACTTCTACATTATGATTAGGAAAATGATGTTGTAACTGTATTGGCATAACCTGAGAGACATAAAGCTATAGGAGAAACTCATTAGAAAGATCCAAACCTGGTTCTACAATTGTCTTTCCCATACTATCAGCTAGAACAACTGAGAGTTGACAAAATTCTCTACGATTTACTGTAACATAGATAACGTTCAAAAATAGAAAATATCCTCCACATTTCAAAAATGTATATTTTTCAGCCAATTTTAATAAAACTTAGAAATGTTTTCCAAGATGTGAAGTTTGGATTTGACATTGGTTTTACTTAGGTAGTAACTAGGGGTTGGGAAAAAGTTCCGAATTTGTTTGTTTGGTTCAGATTTTATTCGTTATGCAACCTTTGTTTGGAACGGTAAATTATTTCAATTTTGTACTAATTGTATCTTTTTATTGAATTACAAAATTTGTATACAATTTTAAAACTTTGATAAGGAAAGGAGGGATACCTAAGTGAAGTGATAACAAAGACCCTAGTCCAAGTCTTGATAATAAAGACAAAGTTAAAGTCCATGTATGTTACCATTGTTTTGTATCTTGGGAAATAAAAAAAACCACCTATTAGGTAGTTTAGGCCTACCCAGTGGAGTCTGTCAACCATTGTCACTTCCTGTGCACATGTAGGATCTTTCGAAAACTAAAGATATTTGAAATATTACTAAATATTATTACTTCGTATAAGACGGATAAGTTATACTTAAAAACTAATAATATATTAAAAATTGAACAAATTTATTCTTCCATAAACTTAAAGTGAAAAACAACTAAAAAGGCATGTTCGTACGAAAATTTTTATAGACATAATTGTTTCATATTAAAACGAAAACTAGTATCTATAATTGGTGAAAGAATTATCACCATTTCGAATTTATAATTGACATTATTAAAGATCTAAATAGATTTGAAGAGAGAAAAATAAAAACTTTGTGAAATATATTTATAACTTGTAAAGACATCAACTGTAATTCCCTTTTTAACTTCTAGGACCATATACAGTAGAACCTTGATTATCCGAGGTAATTGGGACCGGGGACTCCTCGGATAACCTAAAACTCGTATAATACAGTAGGCTGATAGAAATCCACAGAGCTGAAATTTCCCGTGGCATTTACATCTATACTGTACTGTATAGGTTAATTTGGAGTCATGTTTACATGAAAATCTATTTTAGTTTGCTTTAAATAATTAATGTATTTAAAATTTAAAATTAAGAAAAAAGTTTGATAATGCTTCCCATTTTTCATTTTAAAATAAAACAACACGCTTTCACTTTTCACTCATAATGACAATCTCGCTCGTAAAGTTTAACAATTATATTAGTTAAAAAATATATTAGCAAACAATGCATTAGGATACACATGTTGGGTTGATTGACAGATGTCACAATTACAAACTGCAGTTTTTTTATATAAATCAGAATGAAATATAAAAAATATGTACAGACCATACATGTTTCTTATTGGTCTGTACAGTACTTTTAGATGAGGAGTGGGGCTCTATTTGTGTTAGTGAAACGTTTTCAGTAAGGAAACACAACCATATTTCCAAGATTTGAAGACAAAAGCTTGTGTACACAACCCAATGAAATGACCTTCACAGCTGCAGCATTTTTCTGCATCAGAGTCTTAACCGTGTGTGTGTGTGTGTGTGTGTGTATGTGTGATATTTAAATCTTCTACCATCTTAAAACTGTACTACTATATACAGTTTTATTTCAGGTAGTCTATCAATAAATCAATGACGTTTTATGCACCAAAATGAGAGTTAAAATGTGATTTTTCGGTAATTTCGTAAATCTCGGATTTACCTCGGTTAATATGACAACTCGGTTAATTGAGGTTCTACTGTATATTTCAATTGTTAAATTTAGAATTATCCCTGTATGTATTCCAAGAAGGATTCCATGTATTATTGATGTTAGATATTTAACTCTCTAAGAGATATCTCGCTATTCCGCTGTCATTCTAGTGTTTATGTGACAAGAAATCACGTTTTTGCAATTCAACATTTACCCTAGTACAAATCATCCTAGGACAATAATTTTTATACTGTTTTAAAGCTAATTTTCTATAGAGTATTAGCATACAACCAAAAGTTCATAAAATGTTAACAATTATATTTAATAAATGGGTAAAGTTTGTGTATTATGCGCATCGAGAATGCGTAAAGTTACGTGTCACACTGACCTTCAAATTATGGCATCATATTGTCTAATTTTCACAAACCGGTATAATTGTCTAACAACTTTAGAGTGATACTATTTTATAGTATTTTTCTTCTTCTTTGTTCTAACTGTGCTTTTCAAATTATCTATCTGTTATAGTTTTAAATTTATAAAATCAAAACCAAACCAAGAATTTTGAACGCTTCATTCATCTAAAATATTACTTTTTATTCAATTAATCGTTTAGCCTAGCAAAACAAATGCAATCGTAAGAAATACTACACTGTTTGAATGGTTATCTTCCAAGCTTCCACATTCAACATAATGTGCCAAAAGCAAAATTACAAATTTCAAAAAATCAGTGAAGTTGCTCTATTTTCCGGCAGTGAGAAGTAGGTTACGGCATGACAATATATGACGAAATACAATTCGTGTTATATATATATATTTTTTTCAAATGTTAATACTCTGCCAAATACCATAAGTTCACAATATCTTATAGTTTTTTCTTATTCTTTCAAACTATGTATTCAAAAATTTTCTAACTGTAATAGTTTTTGATATATATATATTCTTCAAAGTCATGACCAAATATAAATGAATTGTAGATAACTTTACTGCAGATTGAATAGGAAATTGTAGAGTATATTATGGAATTTTTTGCCTTTCGCTATTAGGCTGATTTTTGATTTCAGATATAATAACTCCAAAAGTATTACATTAAATTTTTTTTCCACAACACAACTAAATTCTATGCACCTTTCTGAAGGAAATGATAATTTGAAGTTGTGTTTTCCATAATATTACTATTTTTGTGATTTTTCCAAATTAGGTAGTAACATTTGACCTTTTTCCGTAAATATATATATTGTTTTGAAAATGTAACACATTAATTTTTTTTCTCTAAATATATTCACAAATATATTACATATCTCTAGTAATACTTGAAAAATTATATATATATGGTGTACATTACTTTTTCTGTGAAATTTTTGCTTTGGCCACCGGAAGATTTTTTGATTCCTGACCTAATTACTCAAAATTCTTTAGATCTAAATTTTTGTTTCACTACACAACTAATATCTATGCACCTTTCTGAAGGAAATGATAATGTGTAGTTGTGTTTTTCATAATATTACTATTTTTGGTGATTTTTTCAAATTTTGCAAAACATTTTCCTTTTTCCACAAATATATTACGAATCTCTAGTAATACTAGAAAAAGAAAAAAAAAAGGAAAAAAAGTTGTATGGTGTACATTAACTTTTCTGTGAAATTTTTGCCTCAGCCACCGGACAATTTTTTGATTCCTGACCTAATAACTCAAAATTTTTTTAGATCTAAATTTTTTTTCACTATACAACTAAATTCTATGCACCTCACTGTAGGAAATGATAATTTGTAGTTGTGTTTTGCATAATATTACTATTTTTGGTGATTTTTTTCAAATTAGGCAAAACATTTTCCCTTTTTTTGTAAAACAATTTTGTTTTTTGAAAATGTAACAAATTAATTTTTTTTTTTCTAAATATATTCACAAATATTATACAAAACTTTTGTATATCTTGAAAAAAAGGTGGTAAGCTATTGATTTTGGATGATACAGGTTTTTCTGAAAAATGTTAACTTCATTTTTTGACACCTAACATACTTACTTCAAAACCGTTTCATATAAATTAAATTTTTTTTTTTTTTTTTTTACATAGATAAATTATACACAAGTTTCTGAGAAAAATGATATATTACAAGTTAGGTTTTGCATAAAATTATTATGTTTTATGAATTTAAAAAAAAAAAAAAAAAAACCTTTAACGTTGCCATTTGTAGGGTTAAGACTTATAGAATGTATGTATGTTTTACAGGAAGTACTTCCATAGTTGAAAAACCTTTTAGTTTTATATATACTTGAATATATTTCAGAGTAGATTCTTCAAATTTACAATAAATGTGGGTATTTAAACACACCTAAGCTTTTCTTTGTAATGTGAGTACATTTTCCTTAGAATCCACCCCGGGGTTTTAGTTTTATAGCTATATAGTTTTATATAATTCAATATCAATAACACGATTACAGTTTACATAACACGATTATCCTTTAACGATTACAGTGCAACTACATAGCTAATATTTACAATTGCTCAATTTGACAGAAAACATTATCATGGTAGCATTGGTAAGGAGAAAATTTTTAATGAGGGGAAAATATAATAATATAATCCGCTTTTATGATTTGAACTGGCAGGCATTTCTAAAATAAATTGATAATTTTTCAACATAAAAACAACAAAATTAATAATAGTAAGTAGTTTTGTAATTCTTTGGCTTATGTATCATGATAATTACATTGTGGATGCACGATAGGGTAGATTTCAATCGCTTTAGATTACAATGCAAAAGATTGGGGAGTTTCATAAAAATTCTCTTTCAAAACCTTTATTCGTAGTGTTTTTGCATCGAAAATATTAAAACGTTGAAAAGTTATATTAGGTATGGTAATAGTCACAATAGATATGAATGATTTATTATTTACGATTTTAACATAAGGGTACATTATTAATATTGTATTTCTATTAAAAAAATTGAAGAAAAGAATTAAATCACATGACAAAATAAAGCTCAACAAAAAATTGAAAAGCAAAAGTCAAAAACCAAACATTTCCAACTTGACAATACTTTATTATAAAATAAAAAGTACTTTTATGTATTCGAGAGAAAGTAATGCGTAACAGAGATAAGATAGTATATCCAGACAGCCAACTGCCATGATATAATCTGTTAATTGTGTTAACTAATGTTCAACTGACTAATCATAGATAGTGCTTCTGTAGCATTACTGCTAAGCAGTGATGCCAAGTTGTGCGATGATTTCAAGCACCAGGAACAGAGACAGACTACTTTAATCTTTACAGATTTACTTATAATAAATACAATGGTTTTTAAGCTTATAACTCCAGGACCGGTGATCCGATTTTCTTTCCTATACAAATATGATATCTGATCAGATTTTTGTCTTGGTTTGATTCAAATTAATCCACTAGTTCCGAAATGATAACAATATTTGTCTGCTTGAGAAATACAAAAAGTAAAATTTGAAACATATTTTATGGATTTTCTTAAAATTTTTAGCGACAACATATATTTTTTTCAGTGGAAAAGATGATATATGATTCGAATACTAATGGAAACTGATACATTTTTAGAATAGGTGCAGTGATTCCCAAGTTACAATTTTTACTGTTGAAAAGTAGGAAATCCAGTTTTACTGTCACATTTTACTCAATTTCTTAAAATTTCATCGCCAACATATATTGCCTGGAACAAAATTGGTATATGCTGAAACGAGTCTAGTTGAAAATTCTTCATGAATGTATATTGAATTGGGATACCAACAGAATATTTGTCATAACATTTCCTCTCCGTTTCACAACTCGCTGCTTTACTGGTGCCTGGAAGTAAAAACTATGTTTTTCCAAACAATTTAAGAAACCCACAAATTAGTAAATAATCATAACACATTAAAAGAGTAGTTTTCAGAATTATTACTTGCATTATTTAAAAAGAAAATCTTTGGCTGTAAAGACCTAAATTTGTTCCCAATTTAATTCAAGTAAATGTGATTTTTTAGCACAGATTAGTAGAATTGTTTTCAAAATCATGGGAATATTATTAAATTGTATAATAAAAAAATATCATTAACAAAGGCCTTTAATGGATATAATGAGACGATTATTCAAGTCCACAAAACAGCTTTAATTGCGACATATGTTTCGCCATTAGGCATTTTCAAGCAACTAAATTGAAAACAAAACAAGTCTAAACTAAAAATGTGAGACAAAAGGAAAGGTTAGAGTAAAAGGGGTTCAGAAATGACAAAAGAAAGGTCAATGATCTAACCTGTGGGATGGGAGTGGGGGTGTTTTAGAAAACAAAGGTTACACAATAGGTCTCAATAGTGGTGATGAGCTAAGATATAAATGTTCATTAGAAACACTAGTTATAAAGTTGGAAATTTAATATCTAATAGATATCATTATAAACCTGCATTTTATTGCTCTAGAAATATAGGGAAATTAATTATTAACAATAAGGATAAGAAAGATAGTTTAGAAAATAGTGGTGTATATAAAATTTCTTGTAATGATTGCAATTGTGAATACATAGGTCAATCCGGAAGGTCAGTTAAGAAAAAAATGTAAAACAAAATTTTCTATGCTCAATTGGACTTTGAAGTGAAAGTTAGCCTTCGATTTTTGTGTGTTTTTTTGTTCTTTGCCATACTGACTCCAAAATTATTTTTCAAACTTTTTTTTCATTACACTACTAAATTCTATGAACCTTTCTGAATAATGATATATAGAAGTTGGTTTTCCATAAATATTACAATTTTTGGTGAATTTTTGAAAATAAATTCAACAAATTTCCTTTTTTCGTAAAGCAATTTCTGTATTTTCGAAAATGTAACAATTTTTTTCCCCCTAAATATATTCACATTTATATTACAAATCTCTAGTAATAGTTGAAAAAATACCAACAAATGTTTTGTATGGTGTAGGCCTACATTACCCATTTCTGTGAAATTCTTCCCTCCGTTACAATCCGATTTTTTGCTATTTGACATAATAACTTCATATTTTTTACATCAAACTATTTTTTTCACTACACAGCTAAATTCTATGCACCTTTCTGAATATAATGATATATAGAAGTTGTGTTTTCCATAAATGTAACTATTTTTGGTGAATTTTTGAAAATAAGCCTAACGAAACCCCTTTTTTCGTAAAATATATATATATTTTTTTGAAAATGTAACAAATTTTTTTTTTTTTTTTTTCTAAATATATTCACAAATATTACACAAAACATTTGTATATCTTGGAAAAAAGGTGGTAAGCTATTGATTTTGGTATAGGTTTTTCTGAAAAATGTTAACTTCATTTTTTGACATCTAACATACTTACTCCAAAACCGTTTAAAAAAAAAAAAAATATTACTTAGATGAATTCTATGCATCTTTCTGAGAAAAATAATGATGTCTTATAAGTTAGGTTTTGTATACAAAAATAATATTTTTTATTAATTTTTAAACAAACGAAGAAAATTAACATTGACGTGTGGTGGGTGAAGTTAAACCACACGTTTAATGTTTAATGTTTAATGTGAAACAACCACAGCAGTAGATTACAGAAAAATTCTTGCATATTCAACGGAGGCTATATCACTCCAGTTCATATCAGTAGTATTGTTTATTATGAAAACTTAATTTATTGTAATTCTCTATTGATAATTTTTCACATAAAAAATTTGTTTACATAATTTACTGTAATTTATAATACTATATTTTATATACAAAGTGTTCAGAAAATGTTGTGCCAAACTTTAAGTGGTGGTTATATGGGGAAAAAAGTTCCTGTAAACATATGTCTAGAAACGCTTCGTTTTCGATTTGTCGGCTATTTTGTGTTATTAAAATAATTATTATAACTTTTGAAATTATTAAGATTTCGAGTCGAAATTTGGTACACATATTTTTCATACTATATTTTTATCAGTATATCAAGAATCAAAACTTTATCTTAAAACCGTTAACTTTGAAAAAAATGTAAACGACCGCCATTTTCGAAATTTATGAGATAAAGTTTTGATTATTGGTATATTGGTAAAACTTTGGATAAAAAAATGTGTATACCAAATTTTCACTCAAAATATTAATAATTTCAAAGCTATATTTCCAAAAAAAAAAAAAATACAAAATGGCCGATAGATAGAAAACGAAATGTTTCTGGACATATATTTACATAATTTTTTTCTTTATTTTCACCCATATAACCATCACTTAAAAGTTTGGCACAATATTTTCTAAACACTCTGTATAGTAATTGACCCAATTTTTAAACGATAACTTTACTCTTTCATAATATTTTCATTAATTTCTATGATACATAAAATAATTTACCTCAATTAAGACTCGGTAATTTTATGTGTTTGTAAAATTTTTACCGACCTGACCTGAACTGATCGGTAATTTTTTATTTGGTTTGAAGATTTTCTTTTATTGGATAGAAGTGAAAAATCTCATAATAGTGCAGATCTATAATCATTAAAGTTCATTCTTGGTGTCCAAGTCACTATTAGAATATAATATTTAGTAATATTTTTTTTTTAATTTTTTTTTTTATTTATTACACATACTGTTACAACTGAGTTTAGCTCATTTAGCAACTTCTAATCTATTACATCACAGTTTGATGAGTAACAGCCCAATGGTTGTTCCCATATAGATTAAAATGAACAAATATTTGGTAAACAATCTGAAAGTTTTATATAAGCAAGTCAGCTGGCTTGGTCCTCTTGAGCCGACGAAGCGGGCTGGGTTCATCCAACATCCTCCGGATCACTGTACTCGGGTGTCCCTGAAGGCGCTGTAGGTGTCGTCTTGCATGCTTCTTAATTTCTTCGTCCACCATGTTGACCTTCAAGTCTCTGTGCAGGTCTGAGTTTCTGATGTACCATGGTGCATTCACTATGCCCCTAAGTACTTTGTTTTGAAAAATTTGGATTATACTTCTATTTGTAGGCTTGGCACAACCCCATAACTGAATGCCATATTCCCATATTGGCTTCAATATCTGATTATATAGAAGAACTTTATTGTAAGTGCTCAGCTCTGAACGTCTTCCAATTAGCCAGTGCATTTTCCCATATTTAATGTTTAGCTCCTTCTTCTTTATTTTGATGTGCTCCTTCCAGCGCAATTTACTGTCTAGCGTTAGGCCTAGATACTTTGCTGTATTGCTATAAGGAACAGTATTTTCATTTATTTCCACTGGGAGATGTTGAATTTTTTTAATACTGAAGTTGATGTGCACTGACTTGGTTTCATTTAGTTTGACCCTCCGCTTTTTGGTCCAGTGACTCACTTCATGCAGGGCTCTTTGTAGACTGCTTGTTGACTCCTCTACAGTATCTCCTGCTGCCACAATTGCAGTATCATCCGCAAATGTTGCAATGTCCACTCCTACAGGCTCAGGTATATCTCTAAAGTAGAGCAGGTAAAGAACCGGGCCGAGCACGTTGCCCTGCGCGACACCAGCATTTATTGGTTTCAATTCTGAGTACTCTCCCTCATACTTCACCCTGAAGTATCGTTCGGTGACATATGAGTTAAGAATTTCATATAGTTGCCTTGGGAGATCTTTATGCATTTTGTAGCACAGACCCTGGTGCCAAACTCTGTCGAATGCCTGGGATACATCAAAGAATACGCTTTAGCATATCTTCCTTTTCTCAAGTGCATCTTCTATGACATTTGTAATCCTATGAATCTGCTGGATATTAGAATGTTTCTCTCGGAAACCAAACTGATGAGGAGGTATCAAGTTTCTTTCTTCTATTATTGTCTTAAGGCGCTTGAGTAACAGCCTTTCAAATAGCTTTGCTGTCGTTGGCAAAAGTGAAATTGGCCTATAGGATGACTTTTCATGTGCGGGTTTACCAGGTTTAGAAATCATGATCACTTCAGCAACCTTCCATTGCCTTGGAACATACCTTAGCCTAAAGCAGGCATTTATTATGTGGAGCAGTTTTTTGAGTCCTTTTTCAGGCAATTCTTTTAGTACCTGTCCTGTGATAAGATCATAGCCAGGTGCTCTATTAGGTTTGAGGTTGCTCTTAATTTCAGTTTTTAGTTCTTGAAGTGTTATTGGTTGTATTTCCCTCTCATCAAGTTTCTCAGCAGCCATCAAATATTCATCAGCTGTTTGCCTAGGTAGAGGTTGAAAGGTATCTGCAAGGTGTTGTGCAAATAGGTCTGCTTTCTGCTTGGGGCTTCTGGCCCAAGTGTTATCTGTTCTCCTTATTGGAGGGTTTTGAGCCTTAGGTCTCTTAAATCCCTTGCAGGCCTTCCACAGGGAATACTCTGTATCCTTTTGATTGGTCAGGTTTTGCAGAAATTTAGACATTGTCACATTTTTAACTTTTTTGATGAGTTCTTTAAGTTCATTAGAAAGTGAATTAAAAAGAGTTTTGTCTTCAGGGGCTCTTGTATTTTGCCAGGCTTTTCTTGCTCTTCGTTTTCTCCAAACTAGCTCCCTTACCTCCTTCGGATATGAGTTGTGGTGTTTGTTGTTTGCAGATAGATCAGGGGTACTACCCCACGCCGCCTGCTGTATTTGTTGCACTAAAACCTCCAGTTGTTCCTCAAGCTGGTGTTGTGTTTTCATTTTAGTTAGTAAGTCAACATTTTCTTCTACTAACCTTCTGAACAGTTTCCAGTTTGTCCTATTGTTAACCAACCCCAGCAAATTTTCTCTCACTATGATGTTATCACTGATAGTCATGATGACTGGAGAGTGGTCTGACGAAAGTTCGTCACTACTCTCAACCTCTATGTAGTTAGATGAGAGTCCTTTCACAACAAAAAAATCAATCAAATCTGGAGTTTTTAAAACATCAGTTGGCCAGTATGTAGGTTTTCTTCCAGAAAGGAAGTCGCACTTTAACCCAACTCCTACAGCATACAACTCCCTGCCTTTCGGTGTCGTCAGTCTGGAGCCCCAGTATATGTTCTTAGCATTGAAATCTCCTCCTACAATAAAGTAGTTGCCCATTGCTCTGAGAAGATCTAAGTAATCATCTTTCTTTAGATTAAACCGAGGAGGACAGTAAATGGCCGAGACTCTCAATGTTCGGCCTCTGCTTAGCTTCACTTCAACTGTTGTCACTTGCATAATTTCCTTCTCAATTTTTACGTCAGCATAGTGCTTAATATTTTCTCTAATGAATATAGCCGACCCCCCCTCTAGCTTTTTCAGAAGGATGGATTGCATGGTAGAAGCAGTAGCTTCTTAATTTAGCATAAGAGGTGCTGGTGAAATGGCTTTCCGAGATTAGACATATATCTATGTTTTCTGTGTTTAAAAAGAGCTCTAGCTCCGTCAGGTGCTGCTGGAGCCCATTAGCATTCCATGTAACAATACGCAGTGTCTTACTTATTTAGTTTCTTTACTTTGCCCATCCTGGTTTCCAGGCTTTGTAGTTTATCAGATGTTTTCTTATTTATTTCTCTTTGCTGTTCTAACTTCTCTGTTAGGGTTTCTAGTTTATTCAGAATTTGTTCCAGGACTTCATTTTGTGTTATTTAGTAATATAGAAAACTATTACCTATTAGCTATAAAATGTAACAAAATGATAAGCCCTTCATTTAAACTCTTAAGCCAAGCCTCACCGCAGTAACCAGTCTGGTCTCATGGGACATGTAACAGTGCACACTAATTTTAAAAAATAAACACATAATGTGTTTATAGTTTTATGTTATGTTACGTAATTGTATTTATGTTTTAACGACCTATATCGAGTAATTATTGAAGATGCCGTTCCAACTCTGAAACATGCCTAACTAAGGCAAAAAAAGTCAAAGACGGAATCGAAAAAGGTAATAGTTTCTTATATTATTAAATATTATACTATAATTATTAGTTTGTAATCCAATTAGATTCTAAATAAGTGTTTTTTATTAACCCTCTATCTGGCAGATGTTAATTCTCTTCGTTTGTTTAAAAATTAATAAAAAATAGAATTTTTATACAAAACCTAACTATCATTTTTCTCAGAAAGATGCGTAGAATTTATCTATGTAAAAAAAATAATAAAAATTTTTAAAAAATAAAAATTTTAAAAAACTTTATATGTAACGGTTTTGGAGTATGTTATGTGTCAAAAAATGAAGTAAACATTTTTCAGAAAAATCTGTATCATCCAAAATCAATAGCTTACCACCTTTTTTCAAGATATACAAAAGTTTTGTAAAATATTTGTGAATATATTTAGAAAAAAAAAAATTAATTTGTTACATTTTCAAAAAACAAAATTGTTTTACAAAAAAAGGGAAAATGTTTTGCCTAATTTGAAAAAAATCACCAAAAATAGTAATATTATGCAAAACACAACTACAAATTATCATTTCCTTCAGAAAGATGCATAGAATTTAGTTTTGTAGTGAAAAAAAATTTAGATCTAAAAAATTTTGAGCTATTAGGTCAGGAGTCAAAAAATCGTCCGGTGGTCGAGGCAAAAATTTCACAGAAAAGTTAATGTACACCATACAATTTTTTTAATTTTTTTCAAGTATTACTAGAGATTTGGAATATAGTTGTGGATAAAAGTTGCTAAAAAGAAAAATCAATTTCTAAAATTTTCAATAGTTAGTATCTTAGAAATCAAAAATTCTTACAAAAGCAAAATGCCAAATGAAAGCTCATAATAACATATATATCAGCATTTTTTCAAAGAATTTATGGATAGGCCTATATAAATATAAACATTTTCATAAATATAAAGTATTACATTTTGCATACATTTTGGTAAAAACATAAACAATTTATAAAATTTTCATTAGACAAAATTATTTTTATATGTAAACAAATGGAAATTTGTTAAAAAGGTTGGTCCAGAAATAACATAACCTATCTCTAGACAGCCTCAGTATTAGATAAGTCTGACAATAACATTCACTCAAAAAAATAAATTCTACAAACAATAATACAGATATTATAATTTGTATACATAAATTATAATAAATAAACATTCCTAACAAAATAAGTTCACAATAACAGAAATATGCCCAAGCCATGCACTACGCCTACCACAATATGTCTTTTTAGTACACAAACAAGCCTGAGTAAAATGGTAACTTGCAAGTCAGAAATAATAACCTAAAATAACTCTTAAGACGTAATGAGTGGTACCAACTGAAAGATCTAAATTTCATCATCCAAATAGTATAAAGATCGGTTACAAAATATGAATGTATGTAATCGATATTTCCTATTTAGTAAACTGCTCCGAAAGAAAAATGAGTCTGTTTTGGTTTGGTTACTACTTCGTAGAATGGATATATCTCGCGAACTATATAACATACGATAATTTCGAATTCGTAGTTCGAAAGAGAAAGAAAAATACTATATAATATTGTCAACTTGTGACATTTGGACAAGTATTACCATTTCGTAAAACCATATGAACACAGAGTACAGATTTTTCTATATAAACCCTGTTGCGTCAAGTGGGGCGATCTAGCGGAATGATCGTCAACTTTATCGAATTATTGAATTTTTACTTTTTGTGAGAAGGATTTTAGGACACATGATTATGAAAGATTGAAACATCACCTTTACAGTGATATATAATTCATTTCGATAAAATAATATTTACTAGGATAAAAGTTGAATTGAAAAAATGTAATTTTTTGTGTGTAAAAATTCTTGATTTTGTTTAATTTTTATATAATCTAAACTATAACAGATAGAAACATTTGGAAAGCACTGATTGAAAGAGAAAGACGTGATCTATAGAACAGTGTTACGTTAGATCTGTTTGATAGAAAAATAGGTTTGTGAACATCTGAGAAAGAATGGCGTCATTTCTGTTTACAACCGCACAGTTCAAATCTTTGATATTAGGCATCAAAATATGCAAACTTTACCAATTTTTGGAATATTATTTATAACGTTTTGTGATATTTTTTGCATGATTATGCATCTACGGAACATTAGCTTTCCAACACTATTTTATTTATTGTGGTAGGACGATTCTAAATGGGTGAAATGTTGAATTGAAAAATACATGTTTTTGAGTCGATCAAGTGTCGACCCAGGTGGGTCGATCGCCAGATAGAGGGTTAACTACTTTGTGGTTCTGGTTTATTTTGTTTTGTATGATAGTCAATTCTAGTATTTACAAAATCATAGTATTTTTTATGTTTTAAAGTTTCCCTCTGGCGGGTTCAATATTAATTTTTTTCATGAGATAATGGGGATTAAACTACACCAATTTGCCAATACAAACTAATTTCATACTCTTAATGAAGAAGTCTATTTTATTCATAGCTACCTCTCTACACTGTCTTAGTCACAATTACAACCCCTCCCCTACTGAGCCACTTATAGTTTTCCAGGATCAATTCAAGTGCAATTTAAAAAAATTCAAACCTTTCTAAACTGATAGATCTTACAGGTTTCACTATAAATATGTGTTAATTGGATTATATCCTGAAGTAATATCCACAAATAAATCAACACATTTAATATTATTAGAGAATGCCACATATACCTTAGGAAACATAAATAGTGGATTTGGCAAAATTTATAATTCGCCTACCACTAGTAGTTACCGAATTCTCCAAAGACATTTAAAATTTTGAAGGGGTTAAATTAGTTTGCTTATGACATAAGACCATCTAGAGGCCAAGATTGTCAATGAGAATCCGAACGTTGAAATTATGATTTCTGAGTGCTTAGCCCCTGTTTATAATAAGTGGGTAAACCTGAATTGAAATAATGAAATACACATTCAAGGATCATAAAACCAGTTTCATTGAAACCAAAGAGTATCACAGGAAGATTATCTATTGCAGGTGTTTTACTGTCTCTCTAACTTAATTTTTTTTCTAATTAGATCCAAGTTTCATTTTACAACTAATATAAATATCACTATATGTTACTGTCTAATTACAATTTGTGAAATGTTCATTAACATACGCTACGCTGAAACATGTCGGTTCAAGATATTTAAGTGGAGAATAAATATTTTTTAGGTTAAAAAACAATGCAGCTATAAGTTTATACTGTAAGTTATCTAATATTTACTTTGGTGCTGTGATATTTTGAGGTCAGACTAAATCATGTAGCATGAACATTTCACATTTTATTTTTGAGGGAATTTTGGTGTACAATTAAAATTTTAAAATAAAATTTAGAATTTTTAAATTTCAGACAGATAGCCTAGTAATTAATACTAAATCATTTAAACAAATTCTATTTCCAGACCTGGCACTGAGCATGGTGATGATATTCCTCTCACTATTTTCCCCACTAGGCGTGGATGCTTGTTCATCGTCTTCACTTTCTTGACTACCTGAAACAGATTGTGATGTTTCTCCTGGTACAAGCAACAAGTCTAGCCTTTTAGTTCGTCTTTGTGATTTGCGTAATTCTTCAACATCCATAGCATTTACTGTATAATCACTGTGAGAATCTTCTGTTGGTGGATAATACATGAGTTGATGCCTTGGTTCAGCTTCGGTAGATTCACCTTCGGAACAATCTTCAACATCTCCATCGTGTTCTGTACTCTCTATATCCTGTGAGATAGGTAAAAATATTAATGCAAATTAAAATTTAATCATTATTAAAATGATATTTCTATGATTATTAACTTGTTTTATAGAGCACCTCTACATTTTAATGTACTTGTATTGAGATCACACTTGACAATGCAAAACAAGATGAAACAATAACACATTTTAATATAATTGATGAAGAGGGACCCAAAATTAACGGGAATCGGGCTGGTGAGGATAGGGGGTGGGCGTGGCTGGTTGGCTGGAGAGGGCAGTCTCGAATCACATTGCTACACGTCAGTGTGCGATGTTTGTACGCTGTGAGTGAATCAGTTCGTCCGTGAGAACTTTTTTTGTGAAAGACCTTTTTCTGTTTCGGCGAAAACGTAAAATGGGCTGACTGCCGGGAGCAACGGGTGGCTGTGAGATTTTGTTTCCTGTTGGGGAAAACACCCGCGGAAACTCTTGTAATGCTTAAAACAGCATACGGGGAAGCTACTTTAATTAAAACATGTGTCTACGAGTGGTTTCAGCGTTTTAAAAATGGAGAAATGTCGACTGAAGACCAGCCTCGTTCTTGGGGCCCTTCAACGTCAAGAACTGACGACAACATTGAGAAAATCAACACTCTGGTTCGTGAAGACCGTCGTCGAACCATTGATCAATTAGTTGCGATGTCTAGGTTGACTTAGAGTCATTCCAGAGGATTCACTAGTCAGAGGATTTTATCGAAGGATTTGTGCGTGAGAAGAGTTGCAACAAAACTTGTTCCACGCCTTCTCACAGACGAGAAAAGGGAGCGCCGACTTCATACCGGTTTCGAAGCCTGTCTGTGAAGCAGTTTTTGACGAAAAACGGTATGACACCGATTGCTCACCCACCCTAATCACCAGATCTCGCTCCCTGCGACTTTTTTTTGTTCCCCCGACTAAAAAGTGATATGAAAGGTAAACGTTTTGAAACTGTGGAAGAGGTGAAACAAAAATTGCTGGATGGACTAAAGAACTATAAATATATAAATGTTTAACATTTCTACAATGTTTTGAACAATGGAAGAAACTATTAGAGAAGTGCATTGCAGTCAATGGTAACTACTTTGAAGGTGACCAAAATTTGGTGTAAAAATATTGAAAAGGAAAGGAGTTATGACCAAATTCCTGTTTAAAGATAATAAAACACATTTTTTTTATTTTGTAATATCCACTTTTAATTAGTCTAGCCGACCAATGGTTTCGCCTGCTAAGGCATTGACGAGGCTGTATTACAGACTGAAGAAAAAAGAGAAAAAAAAAAGGAAAAAAAAATATAAAACCTTAAAACTGAGGGTGGGAGTTAGGATACAATGAATGGATACATATAAGAAGTACATTTTGATTTCTATAAAACTAAAGCCAAAGTATATATAAGCATAAAACAAGTGTAATTGAGTATAAATATATTTATGCTTATATAAAAATTTTTTTTTTTGTTTATATCTTTCAACAAAAAATAATTTTGCTGTGGAAATCACCACAAAATGGTTCTATGGGTAGTTTTCAATAATTATACAGAGTTTCATATAGATAGTGAAGATAAATTACCTGAACATGGAACATGACCTTAACACTATGAATATTTGGTTTAGGGACAATACACATTATTCAGTTCCAGTCTAATTATTCAATATGTGTACCAGATAACACCCACCTAAGTTGCATTAAAGAACCCTCTCATCGTATAAATTTTTTTGGTATTAAAGTTAACTGCAAACTCACATGGGAACAATACATTTTGAATGTTAGTATGTTATTTGGCACGGTAAAACCTCACTGCTTAATGAAAACGGTAGTAGAAATAAGTAATTAATCATAAATATTTTGGTTGCCATGTAAATGAGTGTCAGAATTATGTGTATCTTGGCTAAGTATTAGGGAGGGGGTAAATGAAGACATTAGAGTGAGTCATTATTCTCAAGGACATCTGCTTGAGCAGTGAGTATTACTTTACTAACATTACAGTACAGAGTGGATCATAAAATGACTTTGTATATTCTATTTCATGAAAACTTAAATATTAACGATCAAAATGAGGAATCAAACCTAACCGTTGTTCTAAGCAATAGTTGGAGAGATGGAGATACTAACTGTAATATTTAAATAAAATGATATACTTATATATCCAAAACATTAAAAGTAATTTGTTGTTTAAGCTTTACCTCATATTTGAAACTTCCAAGAGAGCTGTCATCAGTGAGGTGTCTATTTCTCTGTTGATGCATGTCTACGCCACGAGTTAAAGTAGTCTTACTGCTATCAGTGATCTAAACAACAAAACATAACACTGTATATAATTATAAAATAGTGTTGCCGACACAGTTGATTGTGAGCTATTCAATATATTTTTCATGAGACTTGCAAAAACTGGTTAAAATAGATTTATCACGTCATTACAATTGAAGCTCACTTATGGAGTATAAATATTACTTAATCATAAACTTTTTAATTCTCAGTTAAATTGTCCACCAACTTTAATTTAATTAGTGGTCATTTCATACTATTATAGGCCCTAAGCTTTCCTTTCTGATAGTTTCAATACCACATGACAAAAACGGAGAGATGACACAATTATAAATAGTATTTGAGCATCACTATCCACACATGAAGACAAAGATCTGAAAATAAAAAATTCTCCTTCCAATTATTTATAAACCATGTTAAAAATGTTTCATCCAAGATAAATTTATATAAAAAAATCCTTAAAATGTTGTACGTTTTACAGCTGAAATTAATGTTTTATCAATTACAAAATTAAAACCCTGAAGAACGATGGCATGGTTATAATATGGATCAACTGTTTTGTCAATGTTTAAACTTTATTTATTTATTGAAAAATAACCAATCAAAGAATTGGAGACAAAGAAGCACACATCTCTCCTCCATTTCAATGCACTAAGTATTTGACATCATCAGCATATGACAAAATTTAAAAGATAAAAAACTACCTGCTTATTGGTCAAAAGTTAGGTTTTCATTTTTATTTTTAAACTACTCAACTGCTCAAACTATTTATTGAAAAAAAGGAACAACTGTGTCAGATTTGCAGGAAACCAGACAAAAATATTGTAAACACTATAGGCCTAATGGTATACATAAATATGCATGGATGCGTGCACGACCGCATATACATACACACAACAATATTTTTACTAACTGTATTAAATAATCATATTATTTTTAATAAGATATAATAGGGACAGGAAACCTATTGGTTCATAAATTAAATTTATGAAATAATATGTATACAAATTTAAGCTGTAATAAAAACAATTTGTCTTTACAAAATTCATACTTATCAAACTAGTGTATTTTACTTATTTGTAAGCTCGATTACTAGTATAGAGGAAATGGCTAGCAGAGATTCTTACTAGGTATTGGGATATTGTTAGGTCAATGTTTAGAAAGTCCCAGTTCAACCTAAGAAAACGTATGGTTGATATTAAATAAATGAATGTTGAAGGTATTACGGAATCAGTTATTACGGTAAAACAGTTTCTTGATTATGTTGCTAATGAGTGACAATTGTCTATAATTATTAATATCTAAAGGATTATTGTTTCAAATAAGGGTATTACTTTCCTAGTTTTTATATATACCGGAAAACACACCATTTTCAAAAGAATTATTAATAAGATTTGTTAAAAGTGTGAAATTTCTATAGCACACTGTTTAATTAGCCAAACCAAAATTTCATTAACGTGAGTAAATTTTTAATGTTTTTAATTCTTTACAACATTCTCTAGCTCTTGTTTAATTATGGGTGTCAGAAACAATGATAATAGGCAGAGTAAAGGCGTGAGCATGCCCGTTGAACAACTCTAATAAACAAAATTATTAAATGCACCCGCATTTGAAAGTGCATTAATAATTATTTTTCACTCTTCCTTACTTCACAAACTCCCTTATTAGATATGCGCTTACATGAATGAATTATTTTACAAGGGTGTTTTTGACATATTAATAGATTTAGCAAGCATCTTTATTGTATGCTATACCTGCTACAATAACTTTTCATAGATTTTAGATTGTTTGCTATAATTTAGTCTTGCTGTATTCTTATATATTTCAGACCAAAATTGTAATTCGTCTCTTGAAACTAAGAGAACTTTAATAATTCTATTATTCACGATTTTAGACTTAATTCACCCTATCACAATAATTTAGGTACTATTGTAAAACTAATGTTCCAAACTTGTATACTCATATAACCAAAGGTCCATGAAAAGTAAGACAAAATATCTAATAAATTGATGTAGTTGGTGTGTTTTACCACTAGGGAGTAACATGTGAACATTCTTCGCAACATAGGACAAAATTATGGCATAGTTTGTATATATTTTATAAGTCCGAATTCCTGCTCAACTAATCCACACTATCAATATTTTGTATTTTTCTTCCTCTTTCGATGTGTGCCTTACAAATTAACGTAGCTCTGATAGTTATTGAGAAATAAAAAATATATGAAATTATGACCAAGATCAACCACATGCATTTTCATAACAACTCGCTCACAAAATGTCAAATATCGATTAGAAATATTTAGATTTTTTTGATGAGTTTTATATCATATTATATTGGAAAGAAGAATTTCAGATCTGTCGAATGTTTTATTCTATTCTTCTGACCTACTAATATATATTTTTTTGAACTGCTGTACAAACAAAGTCGTCAATTTGGGGGTAGTAGAAGCAGAGGGGAAAAAGACCTCCCTGGTCTCTACTGCGAAGCAAGATCAAAGATGGTGTGAGCCAGAGAAAGCCATTGGACAACAACAACAACAATTAGGTTCAAGGTCGGGACTATATGGAAGGTGGTAAAAAAATTCTCATAGAAAATCTTGAATCTTCTTGTTGGTGGAGGCAGTGTTGTGAAGACCTGTATTGTCGTGAAGGATGATTACGCTGGACGACAGTTTCCCGTATTGTCGATTTTGGATTGCACATCTCAGTTTGGTGAGCATTTCGCAGTATACGTCAGTTATACTGACGTTCCGTGAAATCAACCAAAATTACGCCCTTTTCGTCCTAAAACTGATAGCCAACATTATCTTTTGACTCGATTACAGAGATTGCTTAACACGTTAAGTGCCATGGGGGGCCGATCGGTACGACAGCAAGCTCATAGTTAAAGTGGCGTGTCGGCCAATCGGTACAACACTGCCGTCAATGCAAGATTTTATTTTAGAGTCTTTTATCAGTAAGTGTTGTAAACTAGCGGAAAACACACACACTAAGTGAAATCTAGAAGATTGTAGCTAATAGCCGTAGATATTTCATTTTATGATCTTTAAATAGTGTTGCGTAACAACCAAATAAAATATCTCGACAATATGTTAAATTCGTCATACCGATCGGTACGGCAGCAAAATTTTCAGTTGATATTATGGATTAATACATTAAAACAAGTAATATACAGTTAGAATATTCTACAGTTGTAATATTTAAAAAAAATAAGCGTATAAAAGTTAACTATTACGGTAAGCAAAATAATAAATTTTGCATATTTTTGTATAAAACATTGAACAATTACAAAATTGGAAAGCAATTTTTAAAACTGTTTAACAATGTTATTTATTTACAATTAACTTTTTTTAAATCATTTATTTATATTATTACTGTCTAAACTGTAAGATGAAAGCATTTTAAAAGCAAAATGATATCATTTAAAATCTGTTATTGACAAGTATTCGTGTTGCGGTCGTGGTCCTACATTGTTTTTGTAAGCGAGCCAAGCATTTACAATGTAGGTGCCAATTAGTAAATATATGTACTGCAACTTTATGATACCATCTTAGTGTTTTTCGTACTTCTGAGTTGTATGACGACATTTGATCAGCAACATCAAAGCCGGGTTTTTGCTCATTGTACTCTGTTATTGCAGCATGAGGCTTGAAAATGACATTTCCTCTTCGATCCCGCTTTCCAGTTTGAACCATGTCGACTTAATGTTTACGTGCAGTTACTCAACGCGTTTCCCACCACTGAGTCATGTGTTACCAACATCAAAGACCTAAATTATCCTAGGAAATCGATCAAAAGTGCGGTCAGCCAATCTGCTGACACGTCAAATTCCAAACAAAATATGGTATTCAAAATGACATGCCGGGCCGATCATTTTTTTGAATGTTTTTTAAAACAATTTCTCAAAAAATCAGTTCTCCATATAACCATAAGACCACATATATACAGGTTATGTTATTAAAATTGTTTTTTTAAAGTTGGCACTGTATGATAAAAGTGGCACAACTGGCTTGGCACTTAACGTGTTAAACTGTTTTGGTTTGGTAAGCTAGAAAGGCACATTGGCATTGACTGTTTTTTTGATTCTGTGTTGGTGAAGAATATCCATGTTTTGTTGCCTGTAACAATGAGGGAAAACAAATCATTTGCAACTTGTTCGACAG
This sequence comes from Aphrophora alni, assembly GCA_963513935.1. Taxonomy (NCBI): domain Eukaryota; kingdom Metazoa; phylum Arthropoda; class Insecta; order Hemiptera; family Aphrophoridae; genus Aphrophora; species Aphrophora alni. The sequence continues at coordinate 53,481,303 of OY740765.1, read as the reverse complement.
CGGTCCAAATGCGCTTGTCCACTCCACATTATTGCTCTTTGTGCAGGACAGTGAACATTTTCGGTATCCATCATGCACAAAATTTGCATCTAAAATTGCTGAAATTCATCAGCCAGAGCACTTTGTCAATCGCCAATCAACAGTTTTTGGTTTACTTTTCATCAATTTTGTCGGTCTGAATACTGGACCTGCCACAATGCTCTTCATCATGCACATTTGTGCGGCTATTTTTAAAGTCTCGTCACAACTTTCTGACCTTTTCTTCAATCATTACTATAGGTCCATACACAAGGCACAACTCCCGATGAATTTCAGCAGGTGAAGATTCTTTTGCACACAAAAATCGAATCACAATGCAAACTTCAAAACTGGCAGGAGAAACGATTGTCGTGGACATTACTATCTGCATTTACCAACAGGCAAACGCCAATTGAAGCAAAAAAACAACTGCAGTACCTTTGTAAATAGCCAATAGATGCTGCGGATGTGTACAACTGTGTTCAGACCTGCAATATTTAAATATAAGCCGACGGCCATTACTTTATAAATATGCCTCGTATGTTTTTTTTTGTGGCTCTGTTTACTGCAGAGGAATTTTCGTATTCCTGATATACTAAATTTGTATGTCTAATTTTTTTTTTTATTAGATAAATTCTACTTACTTATCTCTAACAAATGATATATTATACGTTGGTTTTTGTATAAAATGGCTATTTATGGTGAATTTTCGAAATAGATCTAACTTTTCAGCAAATGTCTTTTTTCCTTCATAACATTGATTTTTCAATATGTAAACTTTATAAATTAATTAATTTTTTTATCACCATTTATTTACAACTACATGACAAAACTTTTATATATCGTGGAAAAAATTACAAAAATATTTTTGCATGGTATATGTAGGTTTTTGTAGCATTTTTACTTCATTTTTTGTACATTTTTTAATTCCTAACATACTAACTTAAAATTTTTACATGTAAGATTTTTTCATTACACAGATGAATTTTATGAACGTTTCTGAAAAAAAAAATGATATAAAACAAGTTGGGTTTTGCATAATATTACTATTTTTATAAATTGCTTAATATACCATTTAAAAAAATCACAAAATGGCCTGCCAATTTAGGAATTTCTAGTCTCTTTAGGATTAAGGTTTATTATTTTGTTTTATAGTGAAAATGTATCAAATACAAGAGTATTTGTCATACCAAATGTTATAATAATGCCCAATCTTTAAAAGTAAACAAGATTTAGATAAAAGCAAGTCAGTTGACAAAGTCAACATTGTAAAACAAACATGCAGACAAAAATTAATTTAGGTTTATTACTTTGTTTTATAGTGAAAATGTATCAATATAAACACAAAATTAATATGAAGAAATTAAAATTATTTTTTTAAGTAAGGTTATGCACACATACCACCTTGTTTCCAAACTCAGTTCTGCCAGAAGAATGTGTCTCACCAAAATAATATTTTTACTCTTTTAAATGAAATAGTTATATTAAGATTATGTTCTATGTTTTATTCAAGCTTATATGTTGTGTTCAATGTATGGCTTAATAGTGCTGTTGTCTATTCAACACAATAGAATTGCACGAACATAAAATTAAGGTATTCATTTAATATTTCGGTTTAATAAGACCTTTGTCAAAAGTATAAAAGAAAAATACCAATTGTTATTTGCTATTACTAATTCTTCTTTTGTACTTTCAACAAAGGTTTAATAAATCTAAATATAAAACATTTCATACTTTTCTTTTTAGAAAATATAGAAGCCTTTTGTTATTTATAATGATATCTAATTAAAGTTAGATTTATAACACAAATACTTTATATTATTGACTAATATTAGTGTAAAATAAAATATTGTAAAATAATGTAAATAAATGTTGAGCTTGACTTGTGACGTAATATTAGATAGAATAAAACTCGAACACAAGTTCTCACAAAAATTATGTTTACTTAATCAAACACGTTTTAACAACAAAGTAGTTCATGTATCATTGAGGATGGTGACTTTGTCGTTGAAACATGTTTGATTAAGTAAACAATTTTTGTAAGGACTTGTGTTCAAGTATAATTCTATCTATTGCAAATGAACACTATAGAACAGAACTGATACACTTAGTGTACTAGAAATAAGGTGCAAATTGTTTAACAATGTTCTAATATCAGAAGGTTGGTAAAGTCGCTAACAGTCTCAGTCATAAACCCTACTAGTACATAATGGATAAAAAAAGTCAGTATAAACATGTTGCATTAAATAAATTACCTGTTTTGCAGTAACCATTGTTTCTCGCCTTATTTCCTGATGGAAAAGTGACCGACTAGTTTCTGTGCCACTATCAATAGAACTATCCTCTTTTGATCCATCAGAATCCAATCGTTTATCTGAACACAATATTTAGCATAGTTTCACAATACATATTTAATTTATACTTCAAAGACATTATTAGGTACAAGGGATGTGTGAGACTTGTAACAAGATATTATCAGCATGAAAACATATATTTCTCAGATGTTAAAAAAAAATTTAATAGCCTGCAATTTCTGTATTTTTATATTTTATACCTGTAGGTATGCATGTATTATACGCTATTATTGTATTTTCAATATTTGGTACTTAACAATTATAAAATTTCATTTTGACATACCATTTGAGTTTCAAGAACTCCCCAATCATTTTACCGATAGTTTTATTTTCAATTGGTATATATGTGTCATGTACCATAAATAAACATGTATAATACAAAGAGTATATATCTACGATTTCAGGTTTCTTACTGTAGAGATAACAGTTAGATGAGGTTTGGAGTAAATGGCTCCAGATATGGCCATGTCCAGTAATCATGGTAACAACCTGTCTCAGGGACTTCCTGTTACACTGAACAAGTACTATTATCAGTGCAATGATCCCGAGAGAAGGCATTTTCCCAATCTTTGGCCTGGAATTAATTGTCTCCATCGTTTGATGTGTTTTCACTGAATCATTTTCTCACCGCACTACTTGCAATTAAATGACTGATTCCGCAAGTGGGTTTTGCTCCTACCAGACAAACAGTGGCTTCCTTTTTGACGAACTGGTCTGGCCTTCTCACTTTCCTATATCCCACAATTCCCAGGTATCCATCCCAGGCACACCATGTTTTAATAATCATAATAAGTTAACTGGACACATAGGGAGCAGAGGGAATCCCATAACAGTTTTGATGAGATTTGTACGAAGCTCAAGGATTTGATTGCAGCTTGGCCGTCTGAGAGCATTAGAATGTCCTTACCTTTAAGGGCTTCTAATCCTCGATGTATGCACACTGAGAATGTACAAATCTCAGCTTGATATACTGTACAATACCTACCTAAGCCAACTTCAAAAGTTGCCCTAGTGGTTTGACAGTATCCACTGTATCCAGACTGTTAATCATGCAATGATTCGTCTGTGTATCAATAAACTGTCCTGGATGTAACGGTAGCTTGTAATAGGATTGGTTCCTCTCACCTGCCTGGGTTCTTTATTTTCAATATAATCAAATGGTTCAGTGCTCAATTATCCTTTATTAATATTTATTAACAACAATAACTATTTCCTATCTTATTCACAATGCTACAATATTCTTATTATTACTATTAATCCAGAATGACTCTAATTGTTGTGACTCACAGATCTGATTCTACACAATATTTTATAATGACTTGCCTCTGAAATAATTACAAGGTTTATACATGAAGTTTTCTTACCCTGCTTGGCACTATCAATTCTCCTAGGAAACTCTTACTCGCCAAGTCTGTCTGACTATCTTCAAGAATTGCTGCAGTACCTTCCCTTGATCAATTTTGACCCACTGACCAAGTTTCCTCCCACCCAAGGGTTTATACATCATTGTATCATCAATGACATCTCCTTTGCTTGCAAGGTAAGCAATTTCATCACTTTTTCAGGTCTGTCACAATAATTAATTGTTGTCATACTGGCATCATAAAAAGAACTTAGATTATATTCCTAACTAAAACTATCCTAATTCCTAAGACTTGGATTCTTTTCAGTCATAACGTGAGTTAGAAAGAACTGTAAAAGGTCGAGTGAAAACGTACTCAGTTTGTATATTATCATACAGCAAGTCTAACATCGAGTGATTCAAGACCTTTTGGCTATTTCGGAGTGCCCCACTTCAATGATGCTCCCCCTCTATTCACCATGGTTATGACAGACCATTTAGAACCAGCTTTTTAGTCATTAAAAAACTTGCAATTCTTATATTGTTTCTAAAATATATTATTTATATTTTCTTACTTTTTGTTTTATTATTTTTACATTCTTTCGAAGACACATGTGTTATATATATTAGGACTGGTTTCCAATTTTAAGGCTTATAGAACATAGATAATTAAAATAATGTGTACTGCTTATAAAATAGGCATATTAAAATTAAAAACTTGGGTATATATCTTGTATTACTTTCGAACATATATGTAACAGAGAAAATTATGTGATAGGTTAAAAAATAAATGTAGATTTTTTAAAGTATATATCTGTTTTGGATTCTCCTAAGTAAGAAAGCAAGAAAAAAAAAGAAAAAGGTCTCTCTGTCATATGACAATACTCTACAGCCCAAACGCACAGACTGATTTTAATCAAATTTAGTATGTGGACATATTTCGCCCATATCTCGGGTAGATTTTTTTACAAAATATAGGAGGAGCTGTCATAAAAAAAAAAGAAAAAAAACAGATTATCTCAAAATTGACTGAACTGATTTCGTTCCAATTTTGATGAAATGTAAAGATTAATGACCCATAATAACAGTGTGCAAAATTGCAAGTAACAAAATGTTGTAGTTCAGAAATAATTGGTAAAAAAACAAATAAACTTTAAAATGTAGATTTTAATCAAATAAGATTTTAGTTGAGCACATGTTTATGCCACAAGCAAAGGAAGTTTATGCACTTTATTAAATATTTAAATATTTTTTCAAGCACAGAATCAACGGTTCATTTTCACTTTTGATTGATAACTTACTACTCACATTTTGTATGACAATTAGTTTTGTTTCATTTTTATTTCGTTTTGGGGATGGGTGAGTAATAAAATTTATGAAATGTTTTTGCACCAATTAATTTTAATTTCAAAAGTGCACATCTAAAAAAACACTCAAAGTTATTTATACAAAGAATAAAATATTTTGGGAATATATAAATCTTGTAATTTTTAATTAAAAAAGGCATATATATATATATATATTGAAACCAACAAAATTTATTTGACTAATAACTCTGATTAGACTATCAGCTTAGGAATAAAATATCAGGGAAAAATTTTCCTCTTCTTTTTAACAAAACTCATGTTCATAACATAACTTTTGCAATACACAACATATCTTTTGCAAAACATAATTAAAAAGAGTTTGGAACATTTATGTAAATAAATTTGTCATTAACAGATATAAAGTCTTTAAAGAAAGATGAAGCAATAAAATTGTTAAGGATTTAGGCTTACAAGTACTAGAACAAGCAAATCTTGAATTGTTAAGGTCAAATTTAAGGTTAATTAAAATTAATTTAGATTCAGGTATGAACTCAGATGATATTACTTACAAGCTACTACTACTGGTTAATACAAAAACACATGGAACAAAATACAAGACACAACATTTCAAGAACCAAACATATATGACACAGTTGAATTTAGTTCAGAATCAGGAGAAAAGATTAACAATAATGTAGATAATAAAGAGAAAACTTTACCAAAACCCAGCACAATGCACAAATGTTTACCATTTTTCGATTCAGGTAAATTTCTTGGTACTCTGGGAGGAGTCATTTTAAGTCACGTTACACAACTTGAACGTCCATCCTTAGCGAATAGTTGGACGGACAAAATAATTTTAAAAATTTTTTAATGTATCTGGTAGCCTTAACTTACTTCGAAAAATTTGAAAGAAAACACAAAAACTTTACTTGGGCGGAAATAAAAGACACATTTACCACAGTTTTTGCCACTACACAGGAAAAAGAAATGCTATTAATGAAACTAAACAACCGGGTACAATTACCAAACAAATCAGTTATTTATTATTGGACGGATTTAGAACTTGTATGATGAACATGCTTGGACAATAACATGTCGGAACAAAAACTGTGGTTATATCTTAAAAGGAAAACCCAACGCTGTTACAACAAATGGCAATGCTAGACAACACAACTCTAAATAAATTAGACACAAATATTAAAGCTTATGAAAGAGCTAATTATTTAATGTGAGAACGTTTAGGATACCATTTGTCGAATAATATATCTGACCACTGTGACATAGAAATGGACAAAAAATCAATAAAGTAATACTTTAATAAGACAATGTTAGATAACTTAAGAATGCCTACAAATACAGACAGCGAGATCACTAGATGGATATACAAAGAATATATCAGCGGTACTACAGAGAGTACAATAAGCCATGGAGAACTTCCAAAACAATATTGATAAAATCACTAGCTTAAATAATGAAAAATTGTATTGAAGTTGTATGAAACTGTTATTAACATAGTTAATAACTATGCATTGAGACAACAAAAACAAATATTTTATAATGATCAATTTGCTGTGTTAGATACTATAAAACTAACTGTAGAAACCATGTATCCACACATACATCCATACTGGGGAATAACCTTCTACTTAGCAACCTCAAACTCCTTAACTCCCGCTCAACAAAAAACAAAACAAAAACTGACCTTATCCATACCTAAGACCAATTTAGAGCAATACTATCACCAACCATTACTTCTTGCATTATAACCGCACAATCTGTGAAATCCACCATCAAGGTACCCACCTACAACAAGAAATCCTCCTGGAAACTCAACAAATAGATACCGATACCATTAAACTGGAAGAATCATACACGCACGTTATCCACCAGAGAGAACTATCAAATGACTATCACACATAAAAACGCACATGTTTCCTACCACAACAGCGGATATCAAGGTCGATATCTGAAGTGTGTGCCGCATAACTTCTCAACGGAGGTAATCTATACAGCATAGCCCAGAGATGTACATTCCACTGCACTCCAAGTAACGGACAATCCATGAGAAAGGAAATTACAGCAGACCTGCAGACCTATTCACTATAACCAACCTTACATCCCGAACCCATTTAAGATACAATGAGACATCCCACAACCTTACCTCACCAAAGGGAATTTCAGACACAATGGAAATCACCATGCCATGTCACTGTTCCTTACCCTCACCAACCGCCTGCTATAAATATTGCCATTTTTTGCCTTTTTAAATCATTTTGTTAAAAAATCATAAAAAATAGTAATTTTATTCAAAACACAACTAATAAGACATCATTTTTTTTTTCAGGAAAGTGCATAGAACTGATCTGTGTGAAGAAAAAAATGTTACAAGTTACGGTTTTGGTGTAAGTATGTCAGGAAACAAAAAATGTGAAAAAATGAAGTGAAATCCCACAGAATAGTGTATATGTATCATACTAACATTTTTTTCAAGATATAAAAAAGTTTTAAATGTAATTGTGAATAGAAGTTCGTTAAAATAAAAATAAAATCAATTTCTAAAATTTGTATTAAGAAAAAAAAAAAATTACGTACAAAGTCTAAAATAGCTGAAAAATTAGGCATATTTTGAAAAATCACTAAAAATAGTAATATCATCCAAATCACAACTGCGTACTATCATTTTCTCAGAAATCTATGATATTTTATGTGTGTAATTCTAAAAATTTTAGATGTAAAAATTTTGCAGTTATTATGTCAGGAATCAAAAAATCGTACAATAACCTAGCCAAAAATTCCACGTAAAAGAGTATAACATATTTAAAAAAAATTTTTTCAATGCACAAAAGTTTTGTAATATAGATGTTGATAATATTTGGTAAAAAAAAAAAATCAATTTATGGAATATTTATTAGACAGAGTGGAAATTTCCGAAGAAAGTAAGGCCCAATTTGACATAACCTAGAACTTTGAACTAGGTAAACCTAAAACAAATTCCCTCTAAAAAACTTAAAATTAACTGAAATAAATAAACTCTAGAAAAAAACACACATATTATAACTTGTATAAACAAATTAATTATAATAAACAAATCCCTCTTACATAACAAATAAGTTCACATAAACAGAAATAAATCTAGCCATGCTTGAAACAGGCCTAACACGCACTGAATGCATGCAATTTCACACTTGAGACAAGAAGCAAAATTTGTCAATGCAACCAGATTTCCAGTTATATAAGCTTGCCTAAAAATAGGCCTATAACATATTGCTTTGTATTATTTATGTAGAAATGAATGTCTTTTTCAATGGAATAAAACAGCTGATCAAAATATGAAAGTATGTCTTTGTTTTTCAGAATTCGCTAAACAGGACAGGACATTACAATCTGCTCCGGTTAATTTTGGCCACAACTTCGTAGAATGTATATATCTCAAAAACTATCACAGATATAAGAATTTCGAATACGTAGTTTAAAAGAGGATTAAAAAATCTATGAAATATTGTCAACTTGTAGTATTTGGCTGAGTATTAACATTTAGAAAAAAATAATAAAAATTTCCTCAAATAATCAGTTGCAGCGCATGGCGCTCTCTAACGGGAAAATAGAGCAACTTCATTGAATTTTTATAATTTCTAGATTCGCTTTTTGCACAATCTGTTGAATGAATATGAAAACTTGAAAGATAACGATTTCAACAGTATATTGTTTATTACGATAGCATGTGTTTTACTAGGTTAAACGTTAAATTGAAAAAAGTGATATTTTAGAATGAAGCGTTTAAAATTCTTGGTTTGGTTTAAATTTTACAGATTTTAAACTATAACAGTTAGAATAACTTGGAAGACAGAGTTAGAAAGGAGAAGAAAAATACTATAAACAAAGAATTATTTTGAATTTGAAAACAAATTTTACGAACAACGTGAAGGTTTGGCTATGGGGTCTCCATTAAGCTCTATACTATCTGAATTGTTTTTGAATTATTTTGAAAACAATTTTTTATTATCAAGTAAAAATAAATACTACAGCCAAATTTTGTTTTATAAGTGATATTTTGATGACACTTTTTTAATATTTAAAGGCACAACCCGACAACTTGACCTACTACCTCAACAGTTTAAATAGCAATATACAATTCACAATGGAAAAGGATATCAATAACAGGATTAACTATCTGGACTTAACTATTATAAAAAACAGGAATATAATAGTTAATATATAATATAATAATAATAATAATATTAATTATAATATATAATTAAAAATATATAGGAAACCTACCACTACTGATTTAGTAATTCACGCTAATTCATACCATCCATGGTTGCAAAAAATGGGTGTGTTTAATTCATTTATACACCGCCTAATAACAATACCCATGAGTGAACTCCATTAGAGCTGCAAACAATGAAATACATAGCAAGCAGAAATGGATACAGTACAAAAATAGTTGATAAATAACTTCACAAACACCTGAGTAAAAGTAGAGACAATGAAATGAAACCAATGAAATTCATTTCCACTGAATACACCAAATTATTGCCGAATTATTTAAAAAGGTATTCAAGAAACATAAGGTGACAGTGTCATTCAGAACGAGCAATAATATAGAAAAACAACTGCGACCAAAATCAACAAAATGCATTGAAAATTGCTCCGGTGTTTATAAGCTCAAGTGCAGTGATTGCAATAAATTTTATATTGGACAAACCGGTAGAAAATTCAAGGATAGATTTAAAGAAAATCTACCTAAAAAAGATATCGCAAATAACAATTCAAAGTACGCTGCACATCTAATTGACAATGATCACAGATATGACAATTTGACAGAGAATTTAATCCCTTTGCATTTATGTAAAAAAGGACGCCTAATGAATGCATTGCAAGAATTTGACATTTACCAAGCCAATTTTCACCAGAATAACTTAGTCCTCAATGAACAATTATATTTTAAATAAGCCTGTATAACACCGCAATTGCTACCTGTAGGCCTATAAATATTACTGGCGATGGAGATAACGGATGTAATCTCTCAGTTGACCAGTGACCGGTGCAACATCAACATGGCATACACTTCTCATTCACACCTCAACATTGCTGTCACACTGAGCCACCTGCTGCCTACCAACTGCCTGTTCACACCTATACGTTTTTGGTTTATTTAAACCCCTGACACCTGCTTCTCACTGACAAGATAGTCACCTCTCCAGGAGTCACTCCATGGCCTCCCATCAGGGAAATTAAACGGAGAAATCTGGGCAACGGCAGCATCTTGCTTCACCTGCATCGCCTCCTGAAAAGGAAATTGTAGGTGCTTTGGCGCCAGCGATAGTGGATGAAAACCACATCATAGCGGCCAAGATCGCATCCTACCTATCTACTCAACCTCACCTGAGATCGACTGGAACTTTTCAGGGCCAATGATAGGTCCTCAGTAGGCCAAAACCCTTCTTCACCATTCCCCGCAAAAAGCCTTCTCAACCTTCTCAGGTCCATCCGCCCCACAGTACCTTCTTCTACCAGGTGTCTCCCAGCCCGACTAAGGGCACTTTAGGACCATCCTACGCTCCCTGAATCCCCTACCACGTCCATCTACGCCCACCTTCTTGAGTCTCACCCCCATACTACGTCACCCGGTTTCCCGTTTGGGAGGCCACTCTGAAAGTACACTTCCTCATTCACAGGCTGACTGTTAGTGACTGATGCTCTCTGTCGGTGATAAAAAAATTCACAAATGGACATAAAAGTACCTTGTCTCATCAATCGAGGTAGTTTTCGTCCATTCATTTGTTCCCGTGCAAAAAATTCACATATGCGCATAAAGGTAACCTTTTTACTCCTCACCAGGGGTAACTCTGGTGCTTCGTTTCAGTGGAAAAAAAATGCACATATATAAAGGAACCCTTTACTTCCATACCAGAGGTCATTCCTGTGGTTCATTTGTTTCCATGCAAAAAATCACATAAAAGAACCCTCAATCTCCTCACCAGAGGTCAATCTTGTGCTTCATTTGTTTCCATACAAAAATTCACGTATAATAAGTTTGGAACAAATGTTGTACATGATGGGCAAACAATAATATAATTGTGACAGGAAATGTTTCAATATTGTAACTAAGTTTATACACAAAATTAAATTCGGTAAAGTTCATTACTAACTTAATTGTAACATACATATATTTATATATTATAAATAGTAAAATACTCTAAAAAGCACAAATTGATAATAAATTATGTGAAATAAAAAAAGTAACAGGTCACAACCACAAAAATTTGTTTGATGAAATTCAGGTTATTTTGAATTAAATAGTAGGCCTACTTTTATATTTAAAAAATTAATATGATTTGTTAGTAAATATAAAAATATATATATAATCTGTTTCATAGGGCGGTAAAAAATGTGAAATTAAGTATTTTTTTCTTGTTTTAATCTGTAAAAAAAATAATTTTAAAGCCAATCTACATTTTTTTTCTACCAAATATATCTGTAAGAACCCAAAATCAAATAGAACTTTAAACAATTACAAATTATTATTTTTTTCCTAATAACACGTTATGAGTAAATAGCCTAAATTGTTATTCAGCATGCTAAGTGTTAAACTAGAGGGATCATGCTGTTTATCTCAGCTATCTATGGGATTATGGAAAATTTAAAAAATCTACAAATTTAACTAAGACATAAGTTCCCTTTATAGTTTGATAGATAGTTTAACAAAATATGTATTGATACGTAATTTTTATGTTTTGTGTGTCGGAAACTGTTATTATATTAATCATTTATATATATATATATATATATATATATATATATATATACATATATATTTCCAAATACAAAAAGAACAAACTATTTTTATTGTAGTTTTACTTGCTCTTATACAGATATTTCCTTGATTAAAATATAAACTAATAACATTCAACTTTGTTTCATATTTTAATGATCAACCACAATATGGGCACATCATATCCGGTAAATAGGTTCTATAAAGAGTTTCCTAAAGCATGATGTATAAATTTATAACTAAGAGTATAAGCAAAGTAATTTTAGAAATGTAACTTTTGGTTTACTTCGTTTCAATTAAAAATATTTGTTTAACTTTAAGATACTATAAAAAAACTGTTAAAATTATAACAAAAAACTATAAAATTATTACTGTTTTAACTTGAAAATATTTCTAAAATTCTGTATAAATTTTGTTCATTTTAAAAATAATATTTATTGTTGTTTAGAGGCCATACATACCTTACGGTCATCATCGCCTAATAAAAAAATTAGGGGACCTCTAGTCCTCGAATATTCTAATAGCATATTACCAGAAAAACCTCATGGAAGAGAGCCATCTAACCCAATACTACAAGAAAAAAGACTACAATCTATCGGGATTGTCTCTCGGTATAAGGGGCCACAATTTCGCAACAATTTATGAATAACTTTAGTAGAGTTTACACCAGCTAGAAGCTATGAAAATGAAAGAATACCTTTGGCCTACAATATATATTTTGTCAGTATAAAAAATTGCTCATTTGCAAATTCATACAAATACAAAAAATGTGAATAATATATTATTGATAAAGTTCTAAGAATATTTCATTCATAAGAGAGTACTCAATAGAAACAGAGCTGACTATCATTCTTACCCATATCAAGAATATTATTTGCAAATTAATACAAATACAAACAAGTTGAATAATATATTGATAAAGTTCCAATAATATTTTATTCATAAAAGTGTATTCAATAGAAGCAGAACTGACTACTATCATCCTTACCCAAATCTAAAATATTATTTGCAAGATAATATAAATAAAAACAAGTAGGAATATTATATTGATAAAGTTCCAAGAATATTTTATTCATAAAAGAGTACTCAATAGAAACAGAGTTTACCATCATTCTTACCAATCTCAAAAATAGTATTTGCAAATTAATACAAATACAACAAGTGTGAATATTATATTAAAAGTTCCAAGAATATTGTATTCATAATATAGTACTCAATAGAAACAGAGCTGACTATCATTCTTACCCATATTAAGAATAATGTTTACAAATTAATTCAAATAAGTTCTAATAATATATTGATAACATTCCAAGAATATTTTAAACAGAAAATGATTTAACAAATGTTAAATAAGAAGGTAATTTTTGATTTACACACCTTTAGATGAAGAAAAAGGAATGATAGTATCAATTTCATAAACCGATTTCACTGTGATACCTGATGGGTCCAGACGTTGTGCCCACCGTCCTTTGGGCCTCTCTAAAGTACGAGGGCCTTCGTTTGAAGATACATCTCTCTCTGAAATTTGTTTCTTCGCCCAAAGTGGTAACTGCCCAACATTAAACCTGAGACACAATTTGATTATTATATTTAACATGATATCAAAAGTATAAGTTTATTTTTAAACAAACAACAAAGTCTTGGCTGTTATATTTATAAATGGTATTAATTAGGAATACTGTATTATTAGAAATCTCCTAGTAAAATATACTATACACAATCAAAATTGTTAAAGTGCAATCATTTGGAATTTGCAGTTATATGTACACACTGTTATTAAATAGCACAAATTTCATTGTTTTTTATCACATTTATTCAATGTATCAGTTATATAATATTTATAAAGAGGAGTGGTGTTTCCCAGTTGGCAAATCGTGCACTTATCTCGCCGCAGTATGAACTAGAGAACTGCCAAAGATTACACAGATTTGAGCCCGGTTTCCTGTGTTACCTACTACCTTGTCTTCATTAATCTAATGCACATAAAGTAAAGACGTTAAGCACAATGAAAAAAGAGAAGTGTTGTAGAGAAGAAAACTATACAGCACAAAGAAAAAATCCCTACTTCTAAGCAGTTATTCTTTTGAAAAAAAATCTTTAAGGAAATGAATTAAACTTTTATAAAGTTTAAAAAAACAATAAGAAAATAAAAACATACTATGTTACAGAGCTCTAAAAGGTCCCTGAAATAAGTAAACAATGACAAATTATGATAAAATACAATAAACAATAATTTAAAACAGGGCTATAAAAGGGCCATATAACGAGTTGATAATCATAAAATTTAATGAAACTGAATAAGCAACAAAATAAAATATTACAGGCCTGTAAAAGTGTCCTGCAAGAATGGAATAAAAATATTTCAAAATTTACCATAAACATTCAGGCGATGTAGTAAAAAGGACAATACTCAATCGAGCATCTCAGACTCTCCCTCAACATCGCCTACATTGAATTGGGTGGAACAAATGTCCCCCATTTCTAAAGGCAACACAATCTATGATGAAGTGTTAACCCTTAGAACACCTCCATAGAATTTTCATTTCTGCAGATTCCAGTGTTCCATCAGAAATCCATGAGTCATCATGGAATAGCCGATCCAAAGTCGGCTAACTGCCACATCCTCTTGACGACTGGCACAAATATAGGTACTCCACGGACAAACAGTATTTTTAACTTCTCTCAGTTTTTAGACACTATAGTTGTCAATTCTTCATATCATTGACCGAGCAATACTTGTTGCAATATTCATTACCGATACAAACCATAATATCCTGTTTGATTGTCATCTGACTTGTAGTTTCTTTGATGCTTCGTTTAATTTTGTATTTCCATTTATTCCACAATGCCAAGGTACCCAGAAAAATGTCCTCAACCAAGGGATTCTTAGAATACATATTCTCAATAACCTGTAAAGCACTTTTGGAATTGAAATACAAAAGATAGTGATTGAAATCAGATAGAACTGTATTAAGACCTTTCGAAATAACAAAGAGTTCAGAAGTAAAAACACTAGTAACTGAGGTTATCCGTACATATAAGCAAAACTGACTTTATTGTCCAGTTTAGAACCATCTGTGAAATTAATCTCACTAGATGGCTATTCATTTGTTATATACCCAAACTCCTGATGATAAACTACAACAGGAGTATTATATTTTATCAATCTCGACAGTGAGATATCAAAATTTGGCATCTGAATAAACAATGGAGGAATAAAACATAAAGAATACTCATACATTAGAGGAAGTTTAAGTCCCAAATTGTTGAGAATTCGACAGTACAAGTCCCAAATTGTTGAGAATTGTTGAGAATTCGAAGAGTTCTAATACCCAATGGGGTCGTGCGGTTCTGACAATATTCTTATTGTTTGAACACAATGCCCTAAGCTGGATGATAAGGTTTGAAGCACAGCCTACTAATATATAATATTTGTAGTTGCTGTCTATACCAAGAATGAGATGGTTCACTAGTTTCAGCAAGTAAAGTAGGAATTAGGCTTGAACAAAGTGCTCCAGAAACAAGATGAAGGGCAGAGTTAGAAATGAATCAAGCTCCTTAATTGCCAATCATTTTGCGGAAGAGTAAATTATAAAACCGTAATCAATCTGCTTTTGTATAAAAGCATGGCAAAATCATAATGTACAAGTCCTATCGGCTCCCCAATGAGAGTCACTAAGAACATGTAATATGTCAAGAATATATTACAGCATGTTTCAGATCAGATAAAAGGTTTTCAATGATACACTCATTATTAATCAAAAATTCCCTTTTTACTTCTACATTATCATAAAAAAATATCAGGACTTTTTTGATAACCTTTTCAAAGCTGTTGGACTCAAAATCTTGTTCTTTCAGCAAACTCATCCAGAAATCATCTAGTCTATTAATCTTTAGCTTGTTTCCATCCATAGACTTTTCTGTCTTCTTATACTTAGTCAACTTTTCTTTTTGAACACAACATAACATCTTGAAATCATTGTGGGCCTCTTCAGCAGTTTGAGAACTGATAAAGTTGCTTTCAGTCAATAGAATTATTAGGTTCTCAAATCTTTTTTTGCCAATATCGGTTGGGGATGTATTAGGGTGCAGGCTATTGATGAATTTTGTTGCACTATGTTCAAGGGCTGACCTCTCAAGCAATTTTTCTACTAGACACTGAAGTGATTTCTTGTATTCATTTTTCATAGTGTTTACTTGGAGCGTTGAAATTTCGTCATGAACCTTTCCATATCACACTTAGCCCCAACGCCTATATCAACTTTGCAAGCTTGAAAAAAGTTTTCACTTTTCTTTAAAACACTGACTGATAGTGTTAGTATTTCTGCACAATGAATCTTACCATTTCGTTCAGGGTTAGATTTTTAAAGGATGTATATACAAATAGGGGCAAAGGTGTAATGTTTTGAAATTCATTCAAAAAGGGTTTAATGTTACTGGCAATAATTTTGAAGAAAGCCAACTTGGCTCCAAGAAGAGGGTATTCAATCTTGTCTTGCAAAATTCGAAAACTCTCAGTGTTTGGATTTGATTTTTCTCCACGTTTTCTAGGTATAATTTCAATTTGGGGAGTTAAACCTATTGCATTTTGAACTACCTCTACATTCTCAACCCATCTAATGGCAAAAAACTTGATTGGGAAAATATTAGTTTCTGTTTTTGAATGAAATCCCCTCTCCTTGCAGGGTGTTCTTTTAAATAGTTGTACGATGCACGAAGATAGCCTACTAAATTCCATCCAGTGATTTTCATAGCATTTATGAAAGCATGCACAATTTAGAGAATGAAGGCCACAAGTACCAATGTTAAGCATTTTGTTTTCCAACTTCAAGTCTCAAGCCATGTGCTCTGTTAAGTCTGATAATTTTTTTTTAATAATCAGTATTTTAGTTAAAGTATTCTACATTCTCAAACCATCTAATGGCACAAAACTTTTTGGGGAAAATTTTAGTTTCTGTTATTCGAATGAAATCCCGTCTCCTTGCAGGGTGGTCTTTAAAATAGTTGTATGATGCATGAAGATAGCCTACTAAATTCCATCCAGTGATTTTTATAGCATTTTTGAAAACAAAATTTAGAGAATGAAGGCCACAAGTACCAATGCTAAACATTTTGTTTTCCAACTTGAAGTCTTGAGCCATGCGCTCTGTTAAGTGTGATAACATTTTTTGTTAACATTAAGCCCATTCATCAATATTTGGACGAGTTTTCGTAGAACTAGACCACTGATTGCTACCAAAAATGGTTTAGCATGTCCACAAATATAGCTTTTAACAACTGAGGTTAGGTATCAAGTTGATACCTATCAAGGTTTTATCACTCCAAAACCTAACTACAATGTCCATTTGTTGATTTTGACTGATTTTATTCAATGATTCGTTAAATAAAATCACAAAGTTTGCATAGCGATTCAGCTCTTCAAGAAGTAGGCTTTTAAAGTAAGGGGCTAAACCATAGGTGATCAAGTATCCAATTTTTGTTCTTTCAAGGGACATTTTTTTAAGAACTACTTCTTTAGAAAAAATGTGTTTTAAAATTTGATTGTCACGTGCTGTGGCCCTGTGTCATTTATGAGAGTAAACAGAATGTAAACACCAAACAATATCTGCTTTTGTCACTTCATCCCCAATTTTGAATATATCCATAAATTTAGATGGTTTGACTAATGGTAACTGTAAATTAGTATGTGTTTCACTTTTAGCATTCGAACTAGTAGGTGTTTCATATGAACCATTTGTACTAGTAGGTGTTGAAGTGTTCGAACTAGTAGGCCTAGGAGTTCCATTTCTTTGCTTATTTGGAGTTTAAGGGAGGGGTGTTTTTCAGAAACTCTGACATATTACACTGTCCTTTGGATTTTATTTTGTTACAATGATCAGCCCTTTCAAATGACTAACCACAGCTTGCCTTCCCATAGTGACAACAGAAATATTTCCTACACAGAAGAGACATTTGGCAGAATAGGGGTCATTGGGATTTCTTTGTAACCATAACTTTAAGTCAGGCTCCATTAACCAGATATCCTGGAAGTGGTTCTTCATATTATTGTTTTAGCCAAGCCAATCTACCCTGAAATTAACCATCAACTGTAATATAGAATTGACTCAACAGAGTAAATCTTATAATGTAGATGTTACAAATAACACTATAATAACGAACATTTGCCATCATTTGTGTATAGATATAATAATATACGATGTTACGTGAGTATAAATCAACCCCCATTCTCAAGTGAACAGATAAAACTAACTAACACGCCTAATATAAAACAATAAAATTGGTCTATATAAATATGTCTAGTAAAAAATACTAATAGGCTACTAATAAGCCAATATGAGTAGGCCAAGTCAAAAAATCAAAATCAAAATAAAATTGAAAAACCTAAAGTAACAAAACAAGATAAGTGTCCTAAGTAAAATAAATAAAAGTAAAAATAAAAGTCCTAAATCAATACCACAAACACAGGTAAATAACACTAACATAAAAAAAGAATGATTGTCAAAAAAAAAGACTTTCTCTTCCAACAGACATGAAACAACTATTATATAGGCCTATTTTCTGTTTTGATTTAGTTGTGTATATTATTTTTATCTTTTCACTTGAGAAAAGGGGTTGACTTATACTCCCGAAATGTCGTGTATTAATTCTATATACAAATCACGACAAATGTTCATTTTAACAATATGAACCCCTCATTAATAAATAACTTGTTATAATGTAATTGATTATTTATTTATTTTGTTGTTATTTTTCTTCAATTTTTTAAGCATACTTAATTTATAAACATAGATTGTTTATTGAATATAGGCCAATATAACATCACAATTATTTAATAATTTATTTTATTATTTATTAATAATCTATTGATATTAGGCTTATAGGCTATATTACCAAACAGTAGGTCTAACCTTACCCCTTCAAATGTGAAGAGTGAGGTTCAGCTGTAGGCCCTAAAAACTCAGGCCTACTTGCCTTTGTGTGGCAAATACTGCTACACCAAACAGTTTTTGTGGAAATATTAGCAAACATTAAGATTTTGGGAAATTAAATTTGTTGGTAAACTTGTACAAATTTTTTAATTAAATTCTTTTATAAATATACAACTTTTGCTATGGTCATTTAAATAAAAGAATGAAATATGTGTCTTAACGTTAAGCATAGTTAGATTTAGTGTGTGACAAAAAGGTTCATCGGACCTTTCATTTTTGTTGATATCCTTATATTGGAATTTAAAGGGATAAATTTTTTAAATTGTTTCAGAAAAAATAAATGTTTGCAATTTAAACAACTTGGATACATTCTTACATAACTGCCTATGTGTGTTTTCAGGTAATATTATACATATTTCAGTGAAACTGCTCTAACTTTTTAACAATATAAGATCGATGATAAATAATTTTTTTTAAACAATAGAATTCAAAAACTATACTCTTCCAAATGGCACGATCCTAGAAGAAAGTCTTTATCACAAAGTAAATAAAAATTGAGCTAAAATAAAAAGTGAGCTAAAATAAAAAATGTGAGCTAGTTTAATTAAAATTGAGATTAACAATAAAAAAGAAAATTTTGGAAAATACAAAATTTGCATACAAATAAGAAAAGAAGTGGATTTTCTTGAGAGGTTGACCAGTACAAGTGTTCATAAAAATTAAGGTGTGACAAAAACTAACCATGGGCAAAAAACACTAAGCCGATAACTTGGATGATCTCAAGTGTCGCATTAATACAGGGTTGACCACTGTGGGCAATCTTGAAAAGGGACTTGGTCTTGTATCTCTTCGAAAAAGATGGTGGCTTCATGATGTCATGTTTCTCTACAAGCTTGTAAATCACATGGTGAATTCAGCCAAGTTGTTGCAGCTTGATGGAGCTGTTAGCATTTGTTCACCAAAGACCATCATACCACCAATTATGAGTATCATGGAGCTATTCCCCAATTACTGAGCTGTGCATTGCTGCTTTCCTCAAGGATTGACTACGTTGGTGTCTCCAGCATGGAGACTCCCACAAGAATGAAGTAATGAGATTGAGAGGAGATGTGATATGGTTTAGAGATTTATTCAGTCAGTTATGTTTATTTTATTATTGTTGGGTATGTATTTGTATACTTATTAATTTATTGCATTTTTTACTTATTTGTTTAATAAAAATAAGATTAATATAAAATAACAAAACAAAAAAAGAATACCTGTAGTCGTTATCAGTAACAGCATTTGCATTTGGATCCAGCATCTCAATAGGTGAACGGCCATATATCTCATTATCAGATGAATACAAACCAATGCCATTGAGTTTCCTATTAAAAATAAATGTTATGTTTCAGTTTCCAGACACATAACACACATTGCATTACATATTATGGCAGTAAATAAAGCTTCAAGATGGAGACAGCTAAATTATAAAAAAAATCATTAATAATGTAGTCTTTATTGAGGTTCAATGATTATTTAGAGGTATGGAAGGCTGAATGTAACATAGAAACCATTATTGCAAAGCTGATTTCGTTTAGCTGGTCCTATTAAAAATGACAATTAAATTTCTTTTGTTAATTCAGTATATTATTTTATACAAAACCAATTTCGTTTTACAGAAAAAAAGAATGTAAGTAAGGAATCGGGTATAAAATAATTAGTGGTATGTAAAAATACCATCAGAATTTTATATTATTTATTTAAATTTAACATATGTACTTAGTACATAGAAAGGATTGTGATGGTGTTTTGACATTAGAAATGTTTGAGATATGTACCCAAAACAAGCAGTTTCAAAATATAAATGTATTTGACATATGACCAAAACTCAAAATTGACTAAGAATTTTGATAAAATATAACCCCTAAGAACCCCAAAAAAACTCATTTTCTGATGCTTTCCAAAAAATACAAATTTGGGAGTTATTAATTAAAATGTAAAAATTAAAAAGCTAAAGATGTCATTATAAAATTATATATACCTCAAAATTGATCAATACTATATTTATCACGTGTTAGTGAAATGTCAATATTTCTGACCTAAACTAATTTGCCAAACCGTATGATAGCGAGGAAATTGAAACATACAAGAAAGAACCTTGACATTTTTACATTTTGTATTCTAAATTACAATCTGCAATTTTCTTTTTCTATTTGGCACAATTGTATAGATTATAAATATTCATATTTAACTAGAATTAAATATAACTATATAATAAATAAATAATATAATTAATTAGTTAATTAATTAATTAATTAATTATGATAGTATTGAAGATTAATTTTATTTTTTTGACAGATAATTCCCAAACCAGCATTTTTGTAGAAGTTGTTACAAATATTTTTTTATTGTTTAGGTTTTGGTATTTTGTATGAGCATGAGAGAAAATTTGTGAAATATTTATGCCACATTTATTTGTAAGACATATCTAAAAATCATTGGATGTCTGCATTATTATACCACACCAAGCTGAAAAACGTTCAGAAAAAATTGCACGGTGAAATGGACTTTTCAAATTCTCTAATGTAAATCTAAATGCAATGTATTCCCATTTGCAAAATTAAAAAATGGATAAAAAACTTTCAATATGTAGATGAAGAATAATTTATTGACAATGCAAAAATGAACATGTATAGGAGTCCCAAAAATAATCCTATATATATATATATATATATATATATATATATATATATATATTTCATATATTTGATTTCCAGTACATAATTCTTTAAACTTTTTAACACGTTAAGTGCCAAGCCAGTTGTGCCACTTTTATCATACAGTGCCAACTTAAATAAACAATTTTAATAACATAACATGTATATATATGGTCTTATGGTTATATGGAGAACTGATTTTTTGAGAAATTGTTTTACAAAACATTTAAAAAAATGATCGGCCGATCGGCCCGGCATGTCATTTTGAATAGCATATTTTTTTGTTTGGAATTTGACGTGTCGGCCGATTGGCCGACCACACTTTTGATCGATTTCCTAGGATAATTTAGGTCTGTGATGTTGGTAACACATGACTCAGTGATGGGAAACGCGTTGAGTAATTGCACGTTAACATCAAGTCGACATGGTTCAAACTGGAAAGCGGGATCAAAGAGGAAATGTCATTTTCAAGCCTCTTGCGATAACAGAGTACAATGAGCAAAAACCCGGTATCGATGTTGCTGATCAAATGTCGTCCTACAACTCAGCACTACGAAAGACACTAAGATGGTATCATAAAGTTGCAGTACATACATTTACTATTTGGCACCTACATTGTAAATGTTTGGCTGGCTTACAAAAGCAATGTAGGACCACGATCGCAACACCAATACTTGTCAATAACAGATTTTAAATGCTTTCATTTTGCTTTCAAAATGCTTTCATCTTACAGTTTACACAGTATTAATATAAATAAATGATTTTTAAAAAGTTAATTGTAAATAAATAATATTGTTAAACAGTTTTAAAAATTGCTTTCCAATTTTGAAATTGTTCAATGTTTTATACAAAAATATGCAAAATTTATTATTTTGCTTACCGTAATAGTTAACTTTTATACGTTTATTTTTTAAAAAAATATAACTACTGTAGAATATTCTAACTGTATATTACTTGTTTTAATGCATTAATCCATAATATCAACTGAAAAATTCGCTGCCGTATCGATCGGTACGACGAAATTAACATATTGTTGAGGTATTTTATTTGGTTGTTACGCAACACTAGTTAAAGATAATAAAATGAAATACAGTAGAGTCCCGCAAACTCAGCGTAATGTGAACCGAAAGTGTGCCGAGTTTGTGAAATGCCGGGTTATCGGGAATAAGGGCAAAAAATAAATTGTAATTGAAACACCAAAGCGGCGGCGATATCAAACGACTTTGTCGATAGCGGTATCCCATTGTCGGCGGTGTAAAAACACCGCGGCACCAAAGCGGCGAGTCAAAAGACTTTGTCGATACCGGTATCCCATTGCCAGCGGTGTAAAAACACCGCAGCATTGGCACCCATCGGTATAGCAGACATACACCTGCAAAAACGTTTGATGGGCCGCTTTTTTTCCACGAATCAATTTAGTATACATTATGGAAAATATAACATTTCTTTTCAGTTTTCTTTGACTGGTTATGATCTACGCACAGTATATACATTAAATAAAAATGAGCGAGTTACGAAAACGGAAGCGTGTCTTGGTTTCGTTTGAGACGCGGTTAAATGTGTTACACTTGACAGAGGGGAATCTGTAAAAAAGCTTTGTGACGAGTTTAACGTGGGAAAAGTACCATCAACAATTCGAGAAATCGAAGTTATTGCCCGCTTTGGGATCTGCCAAACTTTTACGAACATCGCTGTTTTTAGCAATATATTTTTTTCCCGTCGAGGTCGCCAAGTAATCCGGACTGCCGGGTAATCGAGTGCCGAGTTTGCGAGACTCTACTGTATCAACGCCTATTAGCTACAATCTCCTACTTTCACTTAGTGGGTGTGTTTTCCGCTAGGTTGCAACACTTCCTGATAAAAGAATCTAAAATAAAATCTTGCATTGATGGCAGTGTCGTACCGATCGGCCGACACGCGACTTTAACTATGAGCTAGCTGTCGTACCAATCGGCCCCCCATGGCACTTAACGTGTTAATGGGTAAATAACTTCAGGCAACTTTGTATAAATAAAATCAACATGCTTTATTTCACAAATAAACCCATGTGGGATGCTGATTCAACAATTTTGTATTTCTTCTCAAACTTCATCTAATAAATCTTTATTTTAAACATTTATTCATTCCCCAAAACCATAATAAAACACTTATATTAAAGTATTTTATTATGATTTTAGGGAATTTTCTATCATATTGGGTGCTCTAGTGATTCATATGATTTATTCATTTGTTTAATTTCGGTATATTAAAATACATCTACTAATCCTTTAATTTAAGTATTTTTTACCTTAACTCTACGTCAGCTTCGGGTGAATCACCCATCATCAAGAGTGCAAAAACACAATTACAAAAACACAACACTACACAAAACAAATTTCACACAGTTCGGAAGTCAATCATTGTTTAAAGTAAATGCGAAAATGTAGACAAGTTATGTAATCATGGACGTGTGCGTCTGACCAGTAAGTTGGCACACGACCAAGTGAATGTCGAGTTACTGGTCAGACGTGCATATCCATGATTACATGACTCGCCTACATTTTGACATGTATTATAAATAATAAACAACCTCCGAATGGAGTGAAATGTGTTGTGTGTAATTGTGTTTTTGTTTTCCTGATGATGGGTAATTCACCCAAAACTGTAGTAAGAGTTAAGGTAAAAAATACCTAAATAAATGTATTAGTAGACATATTTTAATATACCGAAATTAAATTTTTATTAATCTTTGGGCTACCATAATGAAATTTACATTCGTTTATGGATTTTCTTCGCATAGAGTTTAATTACATTTTTTAACGATGCAATTTGTTTACTTATATTACTTCTAAAGAGGTATTATTTATTTGTTGGCAAAAATATAATTACACAAAGATAATACTAAATCATGTTAAGCACCTGATTACTTACTTTCCTGCTCTAGCAGCTTGTTGAGACAGTCTAGCATGCATTGTAACAACCAAATCATGAGGTACTTTCCATACAAATATACAACCATCCCCTGAAGCTGATATTAATCTAGTACAATCATTTGTAAACCTTAAACCTGTTGCTAATTCACTATGGCCTAACATGGTCGCTAAACATTCGCCTGAGTAGTAGTCATAGATACATAATGTCTTATCGGTACAACTAGTTGCTACCAGAATTCCGCTGGCATCCAAAGTGATCTGCAAAGATGAGTAAATAATATTAGAGTTTTTAACAAAGAATATATACTAATATGAAGACTCTCATAGGTGGTATGTGTCTACCACTTATTAATTTCATGTTGGGATCTGATTTTCTTTTTTCTTTAGGGATGGGGAGATAATTTCTAATCAAGACTAAAATCCCTGAGTCCTAAATATAATAGGTTTCATGATATGGTTTAAAAATACAGAAAATCCTGAACTTACTGCATGTTTTTCACCTTCATGATATAGCAGCAGTTGACCTTCCTAACCGTAGTAAAATAAATAAAATAATAACTTGTACTGGATATACAAAGTCGGGCTATGGTCACTCAGACATGCAAGAGTATAGGGTGTATAATTTGTTTTGCACCGATAAGGGCATTCAGAAAAACTCTGAATAAGCAAAGCTCGGACCCCTTATACTAACAAATACTCTTATTTAGTCACAAGTTTTAGGAGAGATATTATGTTTTTAATCTTATAAAAATATATTGGCTCGAAGTTATTTTCAGTAAGATAGTAGACTATAGACAGAAAGATTTTGTATAGGTAGAATACTTTTACGTATATTTTACTACAAATGTGTATTTACTGTTACTATTTGTAGAATGTTTGTAAAAGAAATTACAAGCCATACAAAAGAACCTCTCCTTATTACTAGTCTTTTTGTAAAATGAATACAGTAGATTCTCATAAATCCGGACTATTGTGGCGGACGGCCGATCCGGATTCCGAAAAATCCGGATTTCCCTGAGTCGGAGATGTCGGCCGCGGAGCCGATACGAGCGGTGATAAGCAATACATGCAATTGCTACCGGCCCGTGCCGATACCCAACGACACTACTTGTTACACTCTGACATATTAACTAATGGTACTATTACTGTAATGTACATAATACAGTACTGGACTGCAATTAAGTAAAACACAGGGTAGGGCGTGTCAATGCCCTACACCTCCACAGCCGCGCGGAACTTCCACTGCCCGTGAATCGTTACAATATACGTCATTCATGCAATGCGGAAGATCGCGTGAAAATTGAAGGCTCTAAAGCGGCAAATTGTTATAAAAAAAAATTACCGCCCAGTCCAGATTTTCCGGAGTCCGGATTTTCGTGATCCGAATTTATGAGAGTCTACTGTACCAGGTATACTATTAACTAATTTTTATATCTAGTACTATTGCAATTTTTATTTCTTATTAGGCTATATTAGTTATATAAGACTAGTGAGAAGAACTTTAATTTTTTCTTAATTGTATTTTTATTTATACAGATTTTTCTGTAAAATGTTAACTTCATTTTTTGATTCCTAACATACTTAGTCCAAAACCGTAACAGATAAAAAAATTTAATGCATATTTTTGAGAAAAATGATGTCTTAAAAGTTAAGTTTTGCATAAAATTACTATTAAATTTTTTTTTTTTTTTCAAAACGAAGAGACTTTGCACTTACGGTTATAGGGTTAATACATGACGATGTGGTACAGCCTACCTTATTAAAAATCTACTTTTGTAACACACTGTGGAATATTGTTTTGGATTCAGGGATTGTGTTACCAAGTAAGTTATTTTAAATACTAGGGAAATTATACTTTTGAAAGTTTTAATAGTGGTATGGAGGTATCTGGTCATTGCTGTTTAATAACATTAAAACAAGAAGCATTTTTGTAAATAGCAGCTTATTGTATAATAATTATTATAACAGAATTAAATAGACAATACAAACAGTGGCATGTCAACGTCTTTGTGCGCCTGATATTTTGTCCATTATAACAAATTTTGGACCAATATTCAATAATGACAGAATTTTAATATTTTTAAAAAAGTATTTCTTACTGAATAAACACTATTTTGTTAGTTATTATTCTATTTGGATTTTCCAATAAAATTGTTATTCTTTAACGTTATGCAGAAAAGATATAATATGATTTGAAACTTAAGGGTACCACCTCCATGATGGGCAATTTCGTTTTGCTCATTCATCTCATGGCAGGCGAATTCGCTTCATTTAATTGCCATACTTATTAATTTTTAACAGATTGAGTTATACAATGGATAGAGTATAAAAACAATATTTTTTACAACAGCTGTTGTAAATGTATAGAAATATGTATTTAAATGAAATGAATTAAGATAAACCACATATAACATGGTTCTTTAAAGGCCAGTGAACCGGAGCCCTGGGGGATTGTTAAAAATGGACATAAGCCTACGTCTTATTCTGGTAAACTAGCTGTCTTCATACAAAATTTCAGTTCAGTCGATCCAGTAGGTTTTATGTTATGTACAAACGCACACACACACACACACACACATAAACTACCTCATTTTTATATGTTAGTAAGGATAATAATATGATTTATTAAAAAATATTCAAGAAAATGTATGGAATTATATTCATTTATATATTAATCTACTGAAGAATTTTGTATCTGTTTTAAGGATTTACTGAAGTATCTTTGTTCTTTTGTAGAGGCTGCTATAAATGGAGAAGCTATAACTTAAAACGATATTATCAATTCTGATTTCATCCTTTGTAATTCAGAGGATTAGATTGACTTCATACAGCAGAGATTAGCTTCAGATAACGCTGTAACAAATGAAGGAGTTATAACAGAAAAAAATATAATAAATGACGACCTCATCATTAGTGATTATCATATCCAAAATGATTTCACACAAGAGGGCTCAGCGTCATATAATAAAGAAGTAAGTCAAATTCGTAACAATAACAGTTTACATTTTATCTAGGTACAACTAACATTTTTTTAAACAGATTTGTTAATATAGATTACTTAAAGCAGCCATTATTTTATTTTAAGTAACTTTATAACGCACACATTGCATTTTTAAGCTGTACAGAATAATAGTGTAAGCGATACAAAATAAGTAATGATTATCAACAGTAGGGTTGCACACATACAAGAATTAAAAAACTTACAATTACTTGTATACATATTTATAAGTATTTGGATATCTACAAGTACTTGGACACTTTGCAAATAGCTATCTGTGTGTATAATTCAAACCCTTGTTGGGTGCTACTTGCGCCAGGCTTTATTTAGGTAATTAAAGATTTAATTAACTTATTGATTGATAAGACCACCCCTAGGTTTTGTGTGGTACTTGGAACGGTACTGTGTAACCTAATGATCTAATCTCTTTATTTATTCACTGTTTTAACTAAATTTAAACTAATTATTCTTTATTGAAAATTACCCGGATTATTTTTCTTATCTACACACCAGCCACATACAAGAAAAGAAAAGTTCCAATTTTCCACTTATTTACTACACTTTCTTAAAATAAAACAAACAAAACCTCTTAATTTCTTTCTTAAATTTATCTAATTTTTAACTCTATTTTTTATAGACTCTTCTTGTTTGTACCTTTTGGAGCTACACATATGTTATCAAATTAACAAAATATATTTCTTGATTGTACTTAATCAACAGAGCACTTATTTCTTTTAATTGTTTTTATTTTGTTTTTAGTTACGAAAATTTGCCAAAAAAAAAACACAACTCAAACAATTTTAGTGAACTTATTTACAAACTAAACTAAGATGAAATTCGACTTTAAAAATTCTACAACATGAAATTTTCTACTCACCTTAATACTAGATGCGTATATGTAACAACAATTAATTATATATTATCCATATTTAACCTCTAAATTTCTAGGCTGAACAATTTGTTGTTATTTAGTGAATTGTATTAGAAATTTATATTCAATGAATATTAGAATTTACTATTTATTTAATGATGTTACTATTTAAGTTATTAAAAAATTATTTCAAGTAATTATTTAATTTCAAAATTTTATATAAAACAAAAATCTGGATTCTCTGTAAAATTTTGACAAATTTTCTTCAAATCTTCATACCTCTCGCTTTCTTTGCTTGATCTTCTTTTGGAAGGTCTCATTTTGAATCTTCTCTTTGATATTTACAAACTCGATTTGCCTTCATGATTTAACTCGTCCTCGAGTTATGGTGTTTTGAACATTCCGCTGATTTTTGTTTTCATTTTCTCAAAATTTTTCTTCTGGATTCTCTTTCCTTTAAGTCCGAAAGTAACACAACTTCTTTACTTTCCTTTCTGTCCGTCTTCGTTCTCAGGTTATGTTACTTTCTATCCAATTCACACTTCTTCCTCCATTTTATGTAATTAATAATTATTCTTCTATTATTTCTACTAGTTATTATTATATTACTATTACTTTATTTGAGGGTTATTTCATTTTTTTTTTTTTTTTTGAATTCTTCGGTTTTTAGAACATTTGTGATTTTCTTGTTTTTTTAAATCTTTATAACTTTTTATATATTGCTTTAATCCAAATTATTTATCATTATTATTTGTTCAGTTTACTCTCCTTTAAATGTTTTATGTTTTATTTTTTTAGCATTGATTCTTGAGCCACACAACATTTGACAGGAAATTCTCCCGTCCAACTCTGTACGTTACATAGCTTCCCTTAACTGTCTGACATGATTATTTCTTATACATTCTACTTTCTATTATAATTTTAATATTTTATTAATTAGTTATTTACTTAAAAACTAAATCTTTATACATTTATTTATTAATTATTATAATTAATCAATTTCTCATAAATTTGACAACTTTTCTTGTTTCTCTCTCTTTTAAATGAGGTTTTATTGATTTTTTTGTTTGTTTTGGCTTTAAATTTTGGCAAAATCCAAATTTCTTCGTGAGAACAGTGTTTAAACCATCTCAATTTAAAAGTGCAAGGCTAAGCGGTGTGGAGGGGCTACGGTGAGGGAAGGGAGATGATTCAGTAGCCAATTGAACTGGAGAATGTTGAGGTTTTGCCATGCAGGCGTATTTAAATAATAACCAATCTGTGATTGAGAAGTAAAGAGCTTTTTTTTGATGTTTCAACATTCAGTGTAAATAAGTAAAACAGTAAATAAGAAAAAATTCCGCTACTGGGCTGAAAATAACACACCCCCTCCCTCGACAGCTTCATTCCCCAATTAATTGTGTGGTTTGCCATTAAAAAAATTGGAGTAATCGGACTGTACTTTTTTCCAGGAGGAAGGGTGTAACTGTCATTGTTAATTTCAACCATTTTGTCTCAATGTTGCAAACTCTTCTGCAGCCCAAATTGGAAGACAGTGCTGAAGAAGAAGACTTGGGGGATCTGTGGTTCCAACAGGACAGGGTCACACCTCACACAGTGTAAAATTCACTTGATGTTTTAAGAACAATATTTCCCGGGCATCAGGTCTCTCTGATGAGTGATGTTCGGTGACTCAGACTTAAGCATTTGCGATTTGTTTTTGGCGGCTATTTGAAGAAGAAAGTGTTAAAAAACATTGCTCTCACACTCTAAAACAGCTTAAGGGAGTGGATTATTGAAGAAGTGAATGCCATACCCTGCGGAAAACTTTGAAGAACATCTCTAACAGTGAGTTGCTGCTAATAGCCGTCATCTTGAAAACATTATTTTCAAAATATAATGCAAATCAAATGATATGTATTGATGAATTAAAAAATAAAAACAGCATTTCTCTATATTGGTTCATTAATTTTACCTATTCAAAGCCGCTTAATCCGTTTTGCAAACCTTGTATTTTAATTGGCCTCTATTAGACAATTTTCACTTCAAATATTTTTTCTGTTTTATTTTGGTCATTTTAACCCTTACCACTACAGTAGAGTCTCGCAAACTCGGCACTCGATAACCCGGCAGTCCGGATTACTCGGCGACCCCGACGGGAAAAAATACATTGCTAAAAACAGCGATGTTCGTAAAAGTTCAGCAGATCTCAAAACGGGCATTAACTTCGATCGCTCGAATCGTTGATGGTACTTTTCCCATGTTAAACTCGTCACAAAGCTTTTTAACAGATTCCCCTTTGTCAAGTCTTTTTAACACATTTAACCGTGTCTCAATCGAAACCAACACACACTTCCGTTTTCGTAACTCGGTAATTTTTATTTACTGTGCGTAGATCATAACAAGTCAAAGAAAACTGAAAAGAAATGTTATATTTTCCATAATGTATACTAAATTGATTCGTGGAAAAAAAGCGGCCCATCAAACGTTTTTGCAGGTGTACGTCTGATATACCAACGGGTGCCAATGCCGCAGTGTTTTTACGCCGCCGACAATGGGATACCACTATCGACAAAGTCGTTTGACTCGCCGCTTTGGTGCCGCGGTGTTTTTACACCGCCGACAATGGGATACCGCTATTGACATAGTCGTTTGATATCGCCGCCGCGTGTTTAAATTACAATTTATTTTATGCCCTTATTCCCGACAACCCGGCATTTCACAAACTCGGCACACTTCCGGTCCACATTACGCTGAGTTTGCGGGACTCTACTGTATCATTATTATTGCACTGAACACTCCCTTGGATCTCATTCTTTATTTTGTACAATTATAAGGGGCTAATACTGTTTGCCGACATGAGATCGGAACGGGAAAACTAAGATTTCGGCTGACAGTTGACATGAGAGTTGTAAGGGTTAAACATTGCTTACACAACAATACGAATATATGATGAATTATCCGTACTCTTGCAGAGTGATAAATCAATGACAACTGCTTAAAATCTATTGCTTGTGAAAAAAAAAAAAAAAGCCTGGACATTTTATCGTAAAATGAATATTTTTCGATAAATTTAACACAATTTTTTTTTAAACAATTGGCAATAACAACTACTTTTTGAGCATAAAAGTAGTCCCCTCCCCCTCAATATAATAAACTATATATCAGCGCATTGGTTCGATACAAAATGCATATACAATAAAAATATTTAGACAAATGAAACTTTTAGTAATAATTCTATAAATTTCCGTAAAGTGCAATTTTATTTAAAGTGATAGAGTATAGCAATTTTTCATGATAAACAATTCGCTCCTATGACAAATTAAAACAAATCAAAGTATATTCATTGATATTTAAAGCCCAATTATAAAATATAGGTATTCCAGATAGTTAGGCCTGTAAATGGCCCAATTTTTTTTTTTTTTTTTTAATGATAAAAAGGGAAATATAAGTACATAATTTTTTACGTTTCTATCATTATTTATAACATCTTATAACACTCAAATTAAAATAAAATACTGATATTTTTTATAACTGAATTTTAAGTCACTGAGATTTACAATCATTTTATTTATTGAAAAATATACTGATACAGTAGAACCCCTCTTAACCGGTCTAGTCGGGACTGACACCCGGGCAGGTTGCCCGTTTGGCCGGTTAAATCTGAGGTTCCCGTGAAAAATCGGTTTTCGTTCAAAGAAAGCTTATTTTAATCAGGTAGCACTAAGAATTATGCAATTAAAATGATATTGCAACTCATTTTATTGTTTATAAATGTATTGTATATATTATGTTATGTATATTATACATCAAACATGAAAAAATTAAACACTACAAAGCTTTTTTACAGATTCCCCTCTGTCAAGTCTTTTGACACATTTAACCGCGTCTCAAACGAAACCAACACACGCTTCCGTTTTCGTAACTCGCTCATTTTTATTTACTGTCTATACTGTACGTAGATCATAACCAGTCAAAGACAAGAAGAAAACTGAAAAGAAATGTTATATTTTCCATAATGTTTACTAAATTGACTCATGGAAAAAAAGCGGCCCATCAAATGTTTTTGTCGGTGTATGTCTGCTATATCGACGGGTGCTAATGTCGCGGTGTTTTTATGCCGCCGACAATGGGATACCGCTATCGACAAAATCGTTTGACTCACCGCTGCTTTGGTGTTTCAATTACAATTTATTTTCGGAAACTCTCATCCAACCAGTACACTACGATATAGACCGGTTAATCCGAGGACCGGTTAATCCGAGGCCAGTTAACAGAGGTTCTACTGTAATACGTTTATTTCTATTTCTGTAGATTTTAATATTTTTCTAGCTTATAATTAAATATAGACATTGAGACTACAATTTACAAATTGGTTATTTTTCGTTTCCACATTTTTGCTTTCGTTCATCAATAATATAAGATTTTTTTTTAAATAGATTCTTTTTTAATAGCTTTCATTCCGTCACCTGATAAATTATATATTTTAATATATCAATGATAATTTCAAAAACAAAAATGTCCAGTTTTTATCTCACATGTTTTTATCTTTATAAAACCAACTTCAAATATATCTAAAATTGGTATTTCAGCAAAAAATGATGAATTAAAATTTGGGGCTCAACGTAATATTGATGTAGATCAATTGGCAGGGCAAGGCAAAAGGTAGCGGAATAGTGAATACTCAAACTAATATTGATGTAGAGTCCAATCGATAGGGCAATGACAAGAGGTAGCGGAATAGTTATGTTCAACCTAATATTCAGGGCAAGGAGAATAAATAACGAAATAGTTAGAGCTCAACCAAATCAAAATCAAGTAATTTCCTTTAACCTTGGAACCGGCGAACAGTAACGTGTGTTACGTTATAGCCGATTTTTTCCTACTCGCTACTAGCAAGGAGCTATAGAGTACCTAACATAAAAACATCTCACTTTCCATTGAGCCTTTCACCCACTAAAAATCGTCTAATCACAATAAATTTGGCGTCAATGGAAATGTCTAAAGGTCTAAAGATCTGATCTTGCATTTTGATGCAACCAAAAGTCTAAAATATATAATATGTCATATGTTTAAATTCCATGAAATTAGTGTTGCACACTGCTTCACTTGATTATCATTGGTGAATAAACATTTTGTCTCAAACATATGTCACATTTGTTGATTTTTAACAAGTTCTTATGTTAGCTTAGTCTTCTTATAAACCTTGACACTGTATGATAGATAAATTCTTCCTTTTTTCATCTATGTTTTTTTTTTAAATCTAGTAACATCTGTATACAGGAAGTTATGAACTGTTTTCTTTGCAAGGATATTTTCGGAAATTTTACCGATGATTCCCAAGCTATAACGTAACACAATAAAGCATAAAATATCGATAGTAAAACTGTGAATTTTTGGAAGGTCTTTTATCCAGTATTATATGAGAGATTCTGCTGTTTCCAGTGGTATATTATTTGTCTAGATATTCCAGTTTTAACTGTCATAAATTACCTTGTGAATATTGACTTCCCACCATTATTCAACATCTGTTTGCATGAGAGTAGGGCATGGTATGCCACAACTACAATGGTACTTTCAGTGCTTTGTAGGTTTGTTTATTGTGATAACTTTTTTGTGAATACAAGTTAATATATTAATTTTTTGAGTAAATATATAATAAGTTCAATTTATAATTCGTATTTTATTGTTACAATTGATTATTATTTTACTGGAGTTATTTTGCGTTTTATGTTTGTGGCCTAACCTACCTTTTTTTGAGAGATAAACATTGTATTATTTTAGACTTTATTGATTTATTTAAGACACAATGCCATGTGGTACCCACATTTCACGTGGGTTTCATGAGCTGTCTAGCAAGCGGTCCAGAGGCATTTATCAAACACTAAGGGGAAACTATATTCTCCCTCTTCTTCCGAAGGGGTGGAGTGCACAGCGCAGGTCTACAACGAGACAATTAGTGTGCAGCCTTGAAATGGGACAGTCAATTAGCTGTGCGTTATATCTTAATTCAACAGGTGGTTTAATATTGCAGAAATGACCAAATGACCACTTAGTCGAATTTGGAAAATGGGTCTGGCGACCCTTAGTGATTTCCCCGGATGCGCACCCTAAAATTATATCTATAATAATTAATTTCTGTAACAAAAACTAACGTTATGGTCGGTTAGGCTGAGTGTATTTTAGACATGTACAAACCATTTAATTCCATGAAATTTGAAGGTCATATCAGTTAATTTAGACATATTTATATACATAGTTAAATTAGTTATTAATTACAAATTTAGGGACTCGTTTAAAAATGGCTGGTCAAGTGGGATGAATCGATGGCATATGAGTGAGGTTGGATGGGTCAAAAAATGGTAGAATCAATGACCCTTGCCTCAAATAATCCCCTATTATTCCTAACTCTCCCCAATGGGCCCCCGAGGCAGTATTGTTGCTATTTTAATGAGCATCAAATCACCGCAGTCAGAAAATAAGTAGGCTAAGTAGACAAAATTCTTTTATTGTAGCTTATATTTTGGTTACATATATTTATCTTTTACATAGGTTACAAATATCTAACATAACCTTAACTATTAATCTGGTTTGTACTTTCCAGATAAAAACTAATGATTTCTAATAACAATTTGATCATTTTATTTATTTATTTTTTTTACAGAATCTTATTGACAACTAAATGGTAAAACTTTTTTATATGATGGGAAAATTACGAAGATGTATTTGTAGGATAGGCCTAGAGCCTTATATGGCGTTTATGTAGAAATTTTACATCGGCGACTTTTTTATTCCAGACATAATAACTAAAAACATTTTATAAGTAAGATTTTTTTTCATAACATATATGCATTCTATACATCTTTATGAAATAGAAACGGTATTTTATAAGTTTGATTAGAATAATATTTATATTTTTGGGGATTTTTTTTAAATAGGTCTAATTTTTTACCTATTTTGTAGTTTAAAAAAAAAAAGATTTCCTAATAACAATCAGATAAATTTATAGTTTTTTTTTACAGAATCTTATTGACAACTAAATGGTAACATTTTATATACCATGGGAAAAATTTCAAAAATGTATTTGTAATATATGTATAGGTGTTTATGTAGAAATTTTAGCTCAGCTAACAGCGACTTTTTTGATTCTTGAAATACTAACTACAAAAATTTTACAATTTTTTTTTCATAACATATATGCATTCTATATATCTTCTGAAAAAAAAAAGAAGAAAATATTTATAAATTTGATTTGAAAAATATTTATATTTTTGGGGAATTTTTAAAAATGGACCGAATTTTTTAGATTTTTCAAAAAAATATATTTTTACTAATAATAATTTTATATTTAATTTTTTATTTTTACAGAATCATATTGACAACTATATGCTAAAACGTTATTACATTTATGAAAAAAAAAAAATTTATATATTTAAATGAAATATAAAGCCGTTTGTGTAAACATTTTAGCTCGGGTAACAGCAACTTTTTGTTTCCTGACATCCAGAATCCACAAATTTTGCAAATACATTTTTTTATAACATATATGAATTCTATATATCTTTCTGAAAAAAATGGTGTTTTATAAGTTTATTTTTAGGTAAGATTACTGTTTTTTTTTTTAAATGCACTAAAAATGGCCTGCTGACAGGGGGTGGCGGTTCTAGGATTACCCTATAACCCTTTTTTTATATAGACCTAGATAAAGAAAGTAAATGGGATGAAATTAAGAATGGCCGTGACTAAAGCTATTTTCTTTTAGATTCTAATCAGACCTTTAGTTAAAATGAAATGCCAGGCACCAAAGATTACCCTGAGTTAATTAAAATAAATATAGTTTATTTTGACATATTTTTTGAAAGTCATACTGTCAAACTTGTTTATAAAAGAAACAAACATTTTCTTCTCAGCATTCGGCTCAGATAAACTTTGGATATACTATTGCTATACTATGAAAGAACATACATTTATTTGTGAAAAATGAAAAAGGTTGAGCTTACCTACAGCTATTTTAAAGTTACATGGCTTTAAATACGAGCTATGAGAGTCCACTAAAATAAAGCCCCAGTAATTTTGGCTAGTAAAACTTATTTTGCAAAATTTTATAAAAGTTAAGCTGATAAAGGGTCTTGAATATTCTGAACACTACCTTTATTAATGAGCCATCTTCACCAACAGAGCCTTTAAATGTTTTTGTATGTTTCCCACTGTTAACGCTATACACCCTGATATTCCTGTCTTGACATGCAGTAAGTACATGCTTTTGAGTAAAATCTACTTCCATGTCATAAAGCGTAGTCTTGCCAGCAGCATTGTGACCTCGAGTAAATTGGTCCTAGAATACAATCATTTAGTTAACTAAATAAAACTGCATATATTCAACAATTTCTGTCCAAAATCTAATCAAAATCAGTAAAGTATATTTTGAGAAATGGAAACATTAGTGACAGCATTTACAAGTCATTTTCAGAATTTTTAATAATAACTTTCAAATTAATATTTTGAAACAGTAATAAGCAACAAATTTACATTTGGACCTGACCTTAGATTTTATATTTGAGTATTATCAAAATCTTTATAACTGGTTTTAAGAAATATATTTAAAATCTGGTCTTATGAAACATAGTTGCAAGTTTAGAGTTATAACAATTATTTAAACTACTATGTGACAATATAAAAACCTGCTTTCTCAAGCAGGAGTTACACTGAATAATTATTCAAGACCAGAAAGCTTCTAAGATGAGTCTTCGGTAACTCTTCGTGTCTACAAGGTAGGGGATTTTTCTCAGCCAAAGTTGATGAATCAAAGTGTGTTGTCTGTATGTTTCTTGAGATGGGTGCAAATATAATGATGATGATGGTCATTAATCTATAATATGTGTTTATTTGTAATTTATTTATAAATATGCTATACAATATTACATATCAAATTTGTACAATGATTTCTAAAAAACTTAGCACTCTCTGAATTATAGAGGAACTTATAAAAAAAAAGTTCTGGGGCACCAGTGGAGTGGTTGGAAACAGTTTAAAAGAGCTGGACCCTTCGAGAGTTCAGCTGAGAGCATAAGGCGCAGTAAAGATGGTGAAAGTTACAACTTTCATCCTAAAATGACTGGGATGGAGGAGAAGAAAGCCACCAGAACGGTCTCAACACCAACTATTAGGTGGTTATCAGTGGAAAATCAATGCCTAAAGGACAATTCCTGGTCATACACATTAAGGCCATAGAGGCTAAAGGCTTTCAACATGCATACATATCTAGGCTATAAGAGTGTGACTTTAAAGTTTCAAGGAGGTAAAGAACTTCTGAAGTAAAAGATGACAGCAGTGCTCCAAATCAACCTTCATTATAGCAAAGAAGCAACAACAACACTTTGCCAGAAGATCTTGTCCGATGACTTAGGATTGGCCCTAAAACAGAAACAATGTACAACCAAGTGCAAAGTGATGAGAATGGGTACTGCAAAATGTAAATTGATATATTATAATGTTGACTGTGACAAACCTAAAACTTGTACATATGTCGGTATTAATAACAAAACATTGAAAATGACTGAACTCTATTCCCGAAACAGGGCCGTGACGAAGGTACTTGTAAGCTGGTGATAGTAACATCATCATTCTGCTTGCTTCCTTCCGTATACTTTCCCTACAATGCAATTGAAGCCCTCCCACACAAGAGATGAGACAGATTGCAGAGTATGGTACCGTGAGGAAAAGGTTTTTGATCCTTGGATAAGATGCAAATGCCCAACATACTTTGTGAGGAAGCACTGAAATCAACAGCAAAGGTGAGTGTTTTTTAAATTTTATAGCTGACTGAGTGTTAGTTACATTAAATTAGGGCTGCAAACCTAGCTTCCACAAAAAAGGGGTCAGGGTTCGAGAGACAAAATACTGGATATTACTTTGTCTAGCTGCTATGCGAGCTACTTACTTATCTAAGATAAGTAATTGGAGGGTGTCTGATGACTCATCTGCTTCAGATCAAGCATCTCCAGTCATTTATCGGGCTACATAGAGACTTATAGGGATCTAAGGAATACTGACTGAGGCATGTTTCGAGAAGAATTAACTCACGACTATTTCTGGGTCAGATCCAGTACATGGGAACGACGGAATAGTTAACTCCTTATATATTGAGGAGTTATATAAAAACCCTTTCCTCAAATAACAAAGAAAACTAAAAATGCCCCCATTGGTAGAGTTGTGAATTAGAGACCTTGAGGAGAAACATAAGTAGAATACGCAATATATGTAAACATATAGGAAGCCGGGAATGGCACTCACGGAATAAAACAAAGTTGTAAGAAGAACGAAAAGGAAATCCTGTAGGGAATTCTGTTAGAGTATCATCAGGATGGATACCAGACTGCTCAAAATTCCAACAGGTTCAGGGCATAAATGCAATTATTGTTAAGGGGAAAATATTCAAAGAATATTGTTGCAAATTTTTCTAGAGGGAGGCTAAAGGTGATATAGAATATAACGTACCTCTTTGGACACTTTAGTAGTACACACAGATTTTTTTTTCTTTTGGGGGATGACTATTGCAGAAAGAACAACCCAGACCAATGGAAGTACAGGCTACATATTTTTCTGGCCTGGTCTGGACATTTTCCTCACCAAGTTCAGCAGCTGGAACTCTATGGAATCCCCCTTTTTGAAGTGATAACTACTATAGGTCCATTGGGCACTTTCTGGGATGGGAGTAAAACGGCAAACTCGCATCAAGGTCACTGCATACCATAAGAGCGGCATAATCATAAGCGTATACCTATATATGTTCATATGCGACGGTATGTTGAACATAATAATAACAACATATGTTTTTTTTCATACAGTATCCAGTGTTGGGAACAAGGCCTACTGGTTACTAATAGGGACCCAGTACTATGTACTACTTATCCTTCTAATCTGCTCACTGAAGGGTTAAACTGTAGCAATCCGGTACTTGTGAGAATTGTGTGGATCAAAGTATAGTAGGTCGGAAGATCAAGGATGTTGGAGTAGCAATAAGCAGTAAAAGGAATCTGGTGAGAAAAGGATGGAAAATAATACTGGATCAATGGGAGGCGTTCAATCTAGTTTTCCAAAATATAGGATGTTCAAGGAGTGAAATGGACATTAGAGAATGGAATAGTGTTATCAAAAATAAATGCAATAAGGTATTCAGGAAAACAAAGAATGCTGTCAGAGGTAGAAGGGCTGTATATTGGTGGAGTAATGATATTGCACAGGTCAGAAAGGAATGGCTGGCGGCAAAATTAAGTGATAGAAAGCTGTTAATCGGCGAGTAAGAAGAAATAGATATGACCTGTCGTGTCCCACAGGGGTCAGTTTTAGACCCCTTGCTATGGAATGTTTTCTATGATGGCGTCCTTAGGTTAAATTTGCGGAGAGAGCAACAACAGCAGGGTTTGCAGATAATCTTGTGGGCTAAAAATAAGTGGGACTTTGAAAGTGTTACAATGGATCAATTGAACAACTAATGTGGAACAAGGATAGTTTCAGAGCAT
This sequence comes from Aphrophora alni, assembly GCA_963513935.1. Classification (NCBI taxonomy): domain Eukaryota; kingdom Metazoa; phylum Arthropoda; class Insecta; order Hemiptera; family Aphrophoridae; genus Aphrophora; species Aphrophora alni. Next base: position 53,441,591 of record OY740765.1, on the reverse strand, counting down.
GTAAACGGCATGTTTTGATGATGCGGCATACTCAAACTTGAAGATAACCAGGGTAAATGGATCAAAAAGTTAATTACTGACCTAAGAACATGGATGAACAGAAACAACGGAGAAGTGAACTACCATCTGATATAGGCATTGTCTGGGCATTACAATTTTTACAACTACCTGTTCTAGTTTAAGATCAAGGAAATGTCAGCGTGTATATAATGCCAGGAACCGTGCAACGTATCAGAACATATACATTTGTATTGTAAAAAAATTGGAGGAAATAAAGAGGAGAACTAGGAAAAGAATTGGGTTTTAGACTAGAAGGGGGAACATTGTTAATAAAATGTTCTAAAACAAAAGAAAGTGGAAGGTATTCCCGAAGTATATGAAAAGGATATTAGTGCTAAAGGAGGAAGAATGTAGAGAAAATTGAAGACCAATGATGAAATGACAACAATATAGAAGTACAAAGATTTAAAAGAAGAAGAAAACCAGGTGTCTCCTCTGAAGTAATGTTCAACATGGTCCCAGGGTAGTGTTGAAGGTCTACATAAGAGCCTGGAGGTAAGTGGGTAACTTGTTGAGCATACCACCTGTTCCTAAGCCATATAAGCACCTATAGGTGACCTGGCGTCCCCATACTTGCATAACTACCAAGTTGTGTGGTTGTGCATAAAGCATTCTTCATGGCTCTTCAAAAATAGTCAAAAAGCCAAAAAGATTAAGAGGGGTGGGGGTGTGGAGCTGGAGACATTCTGTTGAGATCGATCAAGAAAGTAATGGACAGAGAAATGGACCAAAAGTACGTCTTTCCCAAGGCCAACTTCAAAAACAAAAGAGAGAAGAAGCCTTTATAAAAAGGGAAAAAGTTCTATCTAGAAAGGAGAGTCCTGATGTGTGGGAGGTGAAGCATTCTTCATGGGTTAGGCAACCGTACAAAGCCAGACCTTCCAGGGTCCAGGGAGATTTAGTATCAAACCCAGATGGTGAGCCCTCAGAGAGCAGGCAGATGACTTCTAGCAGTCTACCAGAATCTGATGTGAAGAAGCAGTGAATGCAGCTGACACCATTGGACATTGGTGATGTGAAGAAGTTACGACCAAATCAGCTAGCGATCCAACAGAGGTAAGGAAGGAGAACATGTTTGAATCATTTGCAGATAAAGTGTTTGTTGAGAAGCTAGGGATTTTCTGGCTTGAACATCCAAACCTAAAGCTTACAGAGAGGATAGCTCAGAGCATCAAGAGAGAGATTGATCAGCGTGTCCTATATGGTAGGTTACTTTATTTACATATGGATATTCATTCAAACAAATCAGCTGGCCTTGGAGTGTTCCAGTCAAAAATAGGAGAAATTTGTTTAAGTAGATGTGTAACAGAAACTGGACAGGTTATCATAATTATTGCTGTTTATATTTCTATAGGCAAAAATATTGAGGAGATCATTAAATTTTAATCATAATATAAAATAATAACAATATGTTTAATGGTATACTCGTTGCAGTTTTCTTGAAGCATGTCCCCCCGTATTGTTCAAAAGATATTGGAAATACTGACCGGCCATAGAAGTTATCACTTCCAACGTGTGGTCCTACACACACCAGTTCCACCCCCTTTATTAAAAACCTTCCAGTTATTGTATTTACTTTAGTAAGTAAACCGACTAGCTCCACTTTAGTTTCCCTTATTATTATTATTATTATTTTTTTTTTTTTTATCTCTACTTATTTGCAAATTATTCTGTCATTTCATTATTTCTCATAAAACAAAATTGATTTTGATTAATCTTTTCTGATTAATCATTTATTTATTTTGAATTTACTAAATTAGAAATCTCTGCTCTTTCCAGGTAAAAGTGATTAATTAAACATAAGAACTATAGTAATGAAAATAATTCAAAATTTATTCTCTTATAATAAACCAAAATCTTAATCTAAACAACACATAAAAATCTCCTGAAAATAAAATGCATACATACTTATATGATAATTAAATTAAATATTTTACACCTTTTTATATAAACAAATTTAATTATAAAATAAACTAAAACTTTAAAATTATATTTAGAGCAGAGCGGTTTTGGAGAATATTATTGAATGTAATATCAAAAATTTTAAATAAAAGCAAATTAATCTAATTTACAAATTTTCATTCTATCAAACTCAGAAAATTTATTTAGCAAATTTAGGGGCGTAAAAAAAGTCGGTTTTCGGCAAACCTGTGGTTTGAGTGAAGCCTTCTGGTCATTTAGAGCGGTTGATGCTGGACACAGATGTCGAGAAATCTGGTCTCTTCCCAAGTTGGGTGATCATGGTTGTTGTCCAGCATTAGTCTTGTCTTATTTAATTTTCTATTTTTTTTCTTTAATTAATTAATCTTCTTTCCCGGTACTTTATTTAATTTCCGGGAATTTACGACTTCTTTCAAAATCGATACTTTTCAAAAATGCTTTACCCTGTAGTAACTTATTAACTGTTGGCGGGTCATAAAATCGAGCATGTTTTTCAGAATTCATTTGGATAGCGTAACGCCTTACTTCCTTTACAAATTTACAAGAGCTTTTATTTTTTGCTTGTGCCACAGGAAATTTCTCCCTCGTTGCACCAATTTTTGGTGCCAATTATTGAGCTTTTCCCTCCATTCTGCAGTTACGAGAATTCTTCATTTTTCGCCCTTTAGTCCCTCAGTTTTTGGTAAGTCTTTATTTAATTATTGATTATGACTTTAATTTTATAATTTTCTACTAATTTTTATTTGTTAATTAATTTTTAAAATTTTAATTCATGAATTAATAGCCCAAGTGTGGTTTTGCTATTGCTGGCTCTACTGTACGGTCTGCCATTTTTGAGCTGCTTAAAACCACTGCACAGCAGATCTAACCTTCAAGCAAACTATTAATTTTTGTCCATTCTTTTCAATGAAGTCTCTTTATCTTCCTTCAAGAACGTTGGATTATCTTCTAATCACGTTTTCCATTTTCCTCTCACCACAATGCCTCCCTGGAACTTCGAGTTGTTTTTTATAGGACATCATGTTCTTGAGAAAATCTCAACAAGATGACAGACTACGTACTCTTAGAAATTTCTTTTACACCTCAAGAGTTTTAAAATTTTTCTCACATTATTTTAGTTCATTCATGGACAAGTTCACTATCCTCTCAAAGATTCTCGTATGTGTCGAGCTTCGCCAACTTTCGCACTACACACTATTATCATTCAAACACCCTTTTCTTTTGGTTTAACTAAACAACATTTTCTTAGTTTTTACCATTAATATTTTCGTATATTCTATTCTAATGCTAATTATTGATTTTAAATGATCTCAAAATTATTGTTCTTTCATTTATATAGCGTGAATTCTCTCACTTTTTTAATTCAAACAAAATTTATTATTTTTTTACAATTTCTCAGCTACTAGTCTCAGGTGAGTGACTTGTCTTCCTTTAGTTTCAAAAAATACTTTTAATTGACTTTTTACTAGCTCGTGAATTTGACAAGTTTCCGCCTGCTTCTATACTTTACTTTTTCGAAATAATTTTATTCTTTATCAATTCTTTATTATTACTTACATCATGAGGGAGGTAAATAATATCCATTAAAATATCTGTGCAAAAAAGTTTAATCTTTGATTGTTAAAAACGTATGCATATTTCATTGGAGTAAAAATTTTCAACTTCAAAGTATGGAACTTATAATTTTTTTCTGACCTATAACAAATGAAGAGTATTTTTTTTTCAATTGATTATCTAGCTCTCTTCTGGCACATGTAACATTTTTTGTAAAGCTATAAAATTTTGTGAAGCCGGTTGTATAAAATTACAAAATCCGGTTGAATATTTTTGAAATTGTAAAGTATATCTTGTGGCTCATATTTTTAGTGGAAATTGTATAGTAAATACAACAGCAAAAACTACTTTCTAATCATGTTGTTCATGATCTGACAGTTAAAGGCCTATTAATCGCTGGTGTAATGATGACCACAAATTATACCTTACAAATTCTAGAATGATAGGGAAAGCCTTGAACAATTTTTCGGGTTCTTAGAACGGGTTATAAGTGACAGGTAAAAACCGGTATTGATTGAAAAACTACTTTTAATATTTGCTAGTGGTCAGGAGGGAATTTATTTTATTTTATTTTTTTTCAGCTTAAAAAAAGAACTTTTGTAACAACACAAGTTATCACATGGTTTCGCCATTTAAAATATTGAAATTTACCTTTTTAAAAAAAACCTCAACAATGGTTGACAAAAATGTTTAGGCAGCCAAGTAGTCTAAGTATTTATTGCAATAAAATCATCTTCATATATGCTATAGAAATCAAATATATGTTCCATACTTTTCCTCCACCCTATATATATATATATATATATATATATATATATATATATAACATTTGGGATATCCAAAATGACTATCCTAAAAATTTTCAACATCAATGTTTTCATCATCAAATTTCATTCAGGACAGTAAAATTAAATTCAAAACTAAGGACACACTTACTCCCTGTAAATGTCTAAAAATGATGGATTTGTCAGCTCCACAAGACACCATTTGCTGCTGGCCATTAGAATTAAGAAATCTCACTGAGGTTATAGACGAAGAATGGTCATCTAAAGTTTGTACAAAATTATATTCCTGAAAAAATTTAAAAATGGTAAACAAAAACATATGTGTGTAAATTAATTTATCTAATCATTAGAAGCCATCAAATATTGAAATGGATGATATTAATATGTAATTATTTAACAAATAAAAAACAGGGCATGTTTATAAACAAAATGTTAATAAATACAGGGGGTGTCAAAATTATGTTAACATTTGTATGGTATGAGAGATATTTATTTACTTTTTATTTCAGCAATATAATGTCAGCTAGTTTTAATGTTAAGGAAAAAAGAGTGGTGGCATGGTTGATGGAAGTTTTTTTTTTTTTTTTTTTTCTCCATCTGAAGTTCCCAAAAGTCAAAAGAAAAATTTCAATGAAATTCATCATGCCGTTTAATGGTCCATTGCACATACAAAAAGTTAAGATTGGGTTGATTGCGAGTAACTGAAGAGACAAAAGCAAAATGAACATTGATGTTGTTCACCAATCAATTCTGAATAGTTCAGAAAGTCTACCCAATGATGTAGTTTGGAAAAATGTATTTCAAAAAATATCTGGTACAGGATTTTTAAGCTGGACCTAATGAAATTGGACCTTACTTTTCTTTACACCTCAACAGTGAATTTCAAATCCTACTTATGTATATTGCAGTCCTACGACATTGATGAACTTACTTAGATAATATGCTTAACAGAATGGTGCACCTTCATGTTTTAGTTGTATTGTTCGTAATTTCCTCATTAAAACATTAGGTACCTACTTCTTTAACTTTGTTGTGGGAGATGATGAAAAATAAAGTGCACAGTTCAAAAGTGTGGAGTATGAATTAGTCACATAGTTGAGACACTACATACATAATAGTCTAAGTGTAAATGTATAAAAGTATAAGTATAAGTACATTCCTTTAAATGTTGATTTCATTTCATTTAATTTTGTTTTTCCATTTGAGTGTTAACATAATTTTAAAATACCCCACATTTACTATATCTTAATTTATTAAAAAAATTAGACATAAAAAGTGTGGTTTGAAAGAAATATTAATACACTCAAGGAGAGCTATTTTTGTGGAATCTAAGTTGGTAGTTACAAAGAGCTAAGGGTTGTAACGTTCCGTATTTTCGTATTTACCTTTTGGAATTTTATTTCTGAATTTGACTTTGTTAGACGCTAATCCATGAGTAAGCACATACACTTGTAATTTGATTTGTTTCAAGACAATTTACCTCGGGATCATGACTTTCAGAAAAATGTACTTGTAATCATAGGCATACTACAGATATTATGAAATACACAAATTTAATAATAATAATTTTTCTCTGTTCTATCTGAAATCACATATATAATAAGTACATGGATATTTTTATCATCTAACAACCAAATTACACACATAATAATGAAAACACAATAACTTATATTTTATATGGCAGTTTCTGCTGAAGAGAATATGTAACATAGTCCAATACTTAAAACTATAACATCTTATATGTATCAAATTCTTAAACCTGAAATTGTTCAGATTCTTTACTGTCTATTAATATAATGTACAAAGAGAATAAATAAATAAAATAATAATAATAATAATGGTTTTTTCACAAATATTTAAATACTGTAGCCACAATCCTTCTGATTGTATATCATTTCTCTTTTAATTATAAAAAGTTATTTTTTATCAATTTGTCTACAAAATTGTTCACACATAAAAGTGCAATGAATGTATCTGTATAATGGAAAAAATTTTATATGTAACGGTTTTGGAGTAAGTATTGTTAGGAATAAAAAAAATGAGGTTAACATTGTATAGAAATTCCTTTATAAACCAAAATACATTTATTAACACATTTTTTAAGATATACAAAAGTTTTATAATGTAATTGTGAATAAATGTTGATAACAATATATATATATATATATATATATATATATATATATATATATATATATATAATTTTCATATGAAAAAAAATAAATTACAAAATGATATAAAAAGTTAGGCCTAATTTGAAAAAAGTCACAAAAAAATAGTAATATTATGGAAAACACAATTTTTTAATATCATTTTTCTCAGAAAGGTGCATAGAATTTATCTGTGTAATGAACAAAATGTATATGTAAAAAATGTGGAGTTATAGTTGTGGAACGGTCAGAGTGAGGCAGAGATTCGGTCAACTGGCATTAATCGGCTTAGCTTGCCCAGGCCCGGGTCCCATTGTTGGTGCATCCTTACTGACCTGCGCGGAGACAATAGGCATTGACTCATAATATATTTGTCCAGTACAAATATTTAGCTTAGACAACTTTTAATAATTGACAAAAACAAATATCACTACGACTTTTGTCATAAAATGCTGTGAATTTTGATATAAAATTTCAAGTAAATCGGTTTATTTTTGCTTATACAAGCATATACAACAAGTATTGTTATTGACAAAACTGAAAAATTATTATTAATTTATTTGGGATTATTGTTATATAAGTTTTAAATATTGTATAGGCAGTTGTGTCACTTTCAACGAGTCTATTATCATAATGCTGGGCAATTAAAATATGTGTCATAAGTTTCCTGTCTCCCTCCGGCTGACTAGTGACACATAGTTACAAACACCAATGATTATTGTGGCGGCACGTCTACCCGCCACCTTTTCCTCGTGATTTACCACCCAAAGTAGACAGTTGTCAAATAGCTAACATCTTCAGTCAGTGTTTGTACTTCTCATAGAGAACAGTGTTAGTGCGTCTCATAGAGAACAGTGTTAGTGCGAGAGTTTACTAAAAAGTTTAACTTTAGAGTTAAGGTTACTGTTAAAGTTTAAGTGTTTAAGTTTAACTTAGAGGATGGCAGAGGAAGATCCGGAACTCCAGTCACCCGAGAAATACATCACGCCAAAAACTCAACGTGTGTATACAAGTGGTGAGCAACGTATTATATTAAATGTGTATGCAGTTTTGCGAAGAGAAAATCCAGATATGTCAAATAAAAATATAACAGAAAGAGTTGGGAGTCTTGACTGGGTGTGGTAGAGCGACTGTAGAATGGCTACGTAAGGAGTTTGATGAAGAGCGTCCGGTAACCCCTGGAAAGAAAAGACCGTTTCAAGTAGGTTAAAGGACAAGGATGAAAAAATTAACAGACTTTCAAAAAAACGGAATAAGAAGGTTAGTCCACTCGTTGTATAGAGTGAACATTCCACCAACGTCTGACAAGATCACTGCAATGATAAACGCTGATGCCGATCTTCCAAACAAAAGTGCTCGTACAACGAGAAAACTTATGAACGATCTAGGCTTTAAGTTTGTGAAGAGGCAACACAGGTCAATCCTTATTGAAAGAGAAGACATAGTGCAATGGAGAAGACAATACCTACTCAAAATAAAGGAGTATATAGAGCAACAAAAAAAATTTTCTACTTGGATGAAACTTGGTGTAATGCCGGCCACACTGTAAAAAAGGCTTGGACACCAACTAACATAAAGTCGGCAAAACAAGCGTTTATGGTTGGAGAGACTATAGGACTGAAAGACATACCAGGAAAAGGTGACCGGTATATATTGGTTCAGATTGGTAATGAGAACGGATTTTTAAAAGACTCCACAGATCCCACAAGTAACAAAGATGCTCGCTGGGTTTACAGAGCTAAAAAAACAGCAAATATGCAAAATGCTACTCATCACGATGAGATGAATGCTGCAGCATTCGAAAGTTGGTTTACAGGGATTTTACACCTACTACCACCTGATAGTGTAATTGTAATGGACAATGCTTCATACCACAGCGAAATAGAAAAAAAAACTACCCAACATGAGTTGGAGAAAAAAAGAAATTCAGGATTGGTTACAGAAAAATGGTGTGCATTTCAACCACCAAGACGTAAAGGCAGTTCTCCTTTTGCAAATCCCAAACCATATTCGACAGGCGGCGAAACAATTCAAAATTGATAAGTTATCTGAAGAGTGTGGCCATTGCGTATTGCGTCTACCCCCATAACACTGCGACTTAAACCCTATTGAATTAGTGTGGGCAAAAGTGAAAAGTGAAGTCGCAAGAAACAATACAGATTACACATTGAAATCTGTCGGAACTCTCCTTAGCAAAGCTCTAGACAAAGTTTCTTCTGAAGACTGGAAAAAATTCGTCTCTCATGTTAAAAACATTGAAGATATGATGTGGAGAATGGACTCGATCTCTGATGAAATTCAAGACAGAATAATCGTTTTAGATGCAGGGAATGATGAGATTCAAAAGATGAAGCATCCAACAACAGCGAGACCGATGAAGAAGCCGACTTTGAAGATTCATGGGACGATTTGGCACAACCTCATGGAACTGATTAAGTTAAGTTTTATTATAATTTATTTAATTAGTATTAATATAAGGCAAAGGTCCTTATGAGTCACACAATAATCATTAACCCTCGACCTAGTGGACGACCCAGTTTTTAACAAATGACCGGGTCGCGGCATTAGTAATGGCTCACTTCACCAACTAAAAAACACGTATTTTGCCATTCAACGTTACGCCCACTTAAAATTGTCCCATCGCAATAAATAAAATACCGTTGGAAATCTAATGTTCCGTAGATGCATATCATGCAAAAAAAATACCACAAAACGTTATAAATAATATTCCAAAAATTGGTGAAGTTCACGTATTTTTGTAGTGTAAAATCGTAAATTTCAACTCTGCGCCTTTTCGTATAGCGCGGCTCCATTTTTCCTGATATGATTACAACTCTATTTTTCTGTCATTTAAGTCAACTAAAACACTGTTATATAGATCACGTGTTTCTCTTTCTAACCGTAGATTACAAATTATTCTGCGTCTAACAGATGCAGAGATATTCGTACTTGAACATAGAACAAACCTGACGACACGAAATTCATTTGGCATTCGATGCTTTTTACGAAAAGACGAAATTCATTTATCTTGTTAGAAAAAGGACTTGTTCTTTACACTATGTTGTAGGGGAAATTCCATTCTATAAGTTGGTACCACTTGATATTTACTTTGAACTCTTAGAAGGCTTTGTTTTGATCTCGGAACATAGGCAATTGTGCAACGTAAAAACTGTAACAAATGACGTAGCATAAATTGTTTTGGGGTTAGATATTTGTTATTTTGAAGGTTTGTGTATACAAATTGTATATAAATTGTGTATACAAGTTACAATATATGTGTTTTTATATCTAAAGTTTATGTTTTTGAGTGATAGTTTAGTTTTTGAACGGTTCATATTTGGGATAACCTAGGCCAATATTGTAAGTCTAGTCTATATGCATATTTTCTTATATTTATTGTTTTATATGATTATAAAAGTGAATATGTGTGTTATTCTTTGTAAAGTATATATTTTCTTAGTAAAATATAATGATTTTGTCTTTGGCCTATATTCAGATTGTTACTAGTGAGGCTAAATTGTGGAGGTTACAAACCTAACCTCAACCGTCAGAGTATCACTTTGGAGTCCAAATCGTTGTTTTTATTAGAAAATGTAACATATTATTATTTTTTCCCCCTAAATATATTCACAAATATATTAGAAATCTCAAGTAATGGTTGAAAAAATTGCAAAAAAATGTATTAGTATGTTTTTGATTACCATTTCTGTGAAATTTTACTCTCTGTTACTCTCGATTTTTTGGTATTTGGCCAGAAAACTCCAAATGTGATACATGTAACATTTTTTTGCACTACACAACTAAATTCTATGCACCTTTCTGGACATAATGATATATAGAAGTTCTGTATAAAATATATTTTACTATTTTTAATGTTTTTTTTAAAAAAAATAAAGAGAAAATTCAGTTTTTACGTAAAATATTGTTTTACATTTTTAAAATGTAACATTTTTTTCTAAATATATTCAAAAATATTACACAAAACTTTTGTATATCTTAGAAAAAGGTAGTAAGCTATTGATTTTGGTGATACAGATTTTTCTGAAAAAAAGTTAACATCATTTTTGACATCTAACATACTTACACCAAAACCGTTTCAAAAAAAATATTTTTTTTTATTACATAGATGAATTCTATGCATCTTCCTGAGAAAAATGATGTCTTATAAGTTAGGTTTTGTATACAAATAATATATTTTATTAATTTTTAAACAAACAAAGAATTTTTAAGACACATTAACATGCGCCAGCTAGAGGGTTAAGGGTGTTGGACACAATAATCAGTGGTATTTGTAACTATGTGTCACTGGTCAACCGGAGGGAGACAGGAAACTTATGACACATATTTTAATTGCCCAGCATTATGATAATAGACTCGTTGAAAGTGACACAACTGCCTATACAATATTTAAAACTTACATAACAATAATCCCACATACATTAATAATAATTTTTCAGTTTTGTCAATAACAATACTTGTTGTATATGCTTGTATAAGCAAAAATAAACCGATTTACTTGAAATTTTATATCAAAATTCACAGCATTTTATGGCAAAAGTCGTAGTGATATTTGTTTATGTCAATTATTAAAAATTGTCTAAGCTAAATATTTGTACTGGACAAATATATTATGAGTCAATGCCTATTGTCTCCGTGCAGGTCAGTAAGGATGTCCCAACAATGGGACCCAGGCCTGGGCAAGCTAAGCGGATTAGTGCCAGTTGACCGAATCTCTGCCTCACTCTGACTGTTCCACAACTACAGTACATCAAGAACCAAAAATTTTTACAAAAAACCGAAACAAAAATTCCATATAAAAGTCTATATTTAATAAACAACAACTTTTTTAAGATATAGAAAAGTATTTATACTATTTTTTGCATAAATGATGGTAAAAACAAAAGTCAATTTATAAAATTTAGATTAGCCGAAATAAATTTTTACTTAAAAAAGTGGAAATTCGTTCAAAAGTTAGGCCAATTTAGAAAAGAAATCACAAAAGTAGTAATATTATGGAAAACACAACTTCATATTATCATTTTTTCTCAGAAAAGTGGATAGAACCTACCTGTGTAATGAAAAAATTTGTATATGTTAAAAATTTGTAGTTAGTATGTCAGGAATCAAAATTTTTTTAAAAAATGAAGTCAAAATTCCATATTGAAATGCTCTATTTACCATATTTTTTTAAAAAGTTTTTCAAGATATATAAAGTAGGCTATTTGTATTATATTTGTGCATAAATGTTGGTAAAAACAAAAATAAATAAATTTAAAACATAAATAAATAAATAAGTAAATAAATTTGTTTCTTTGTACTAACCAACAAAATGTTTTGCACCCTAGGCTAGACTAGGCCTGTTATGTAATAAATAGACTGAATATATTAAAATTCAGTCAAAAAAATACACTCTAGAAACACTAACACACATATTAAAACTTGTATTATAAACAAATTATAATAAATAAATCACTCTAAATAACAAAATAACTTTGTATAATAGAAAAACTTTGAGCAACCCTGCTAACATGCACACAAGATAGAAATATACATCCAACATGGCAAACCTAGACTGTTTATGTTTAGTTAGGAAGAACCACGTTCTCATATTGACTGCCAAATAAATATTACGCCTATGAACCTCTTTATACCAACTTATAAATCTAAATTTCTTCTTTGCAGTAGTACAAAGAGTCTGATGCAATGCGAGAGTAGTTCCGGACTAGGATCCTGGAAAAGAGGTTAGGGTTTAGTGGGTAAACCGGATGAACCGGGAGTCCCACACACCGGGAGACTAGTCTCCTGATGGTGCCTAATGCATTCCCCCCTCTATAAAAAAAAAAAAAAAAAAAAAAAAAAAAAAAAAAAAAAAGTACAAAGAACGGAAGGAATATATAAAAATTAACATCAAAATCATGGCACGTTTTCACCAAAATGATTTTATTTGCATAACCATTACAAATTGTTGATTTGCAGATAAGATGAAAATGTGTTCTTAACTTAAAAACGTATTTTTTCCTTAAATCATTCTCACTTTTGACATACATTCTAAGAACCTAAGCAGTATGGAGCAGAGAATAATGGTTAAGTGACTTGAACATTAAATGATAACAACCGAAACAGCAGAGAATGGTTAAGTAAGTTGAAACATTACATGGCAAAAACGAAAACAGCAAAGAATGGTTAAGTGAGTTGAAACAATATATGGTATTCTTAGCAGTATGCAGCAAAAATGGTTAAGTGTGTTGAAATATTACATGGTAAGAACCGAAACAACAGAACATGGTTAAGTAAGTTGAAACATTATATAATAAGAACCTAAGCAGTAAGCAGCAGATAGTGGTTAAGTGAGTTGAAACATTACATGGTAAGAACCAAAACAGCAGAGAATGATTAAGTGAGTTGAACCAGTATATGGTATTCTTAGCAGTATGCAGGAAAGAATGTTTAAGTGAGTTGAAATATTAGATAGTAAAAACCTAAACAGCAGAGATTGGTGCTAAATATAGTTGTGCCCGGACAAAGACTACTGCTATTATATCAGAATTGTCAGCAGACAAAACTATTGACTTAGTTAAAACATTGACTTATAAGAGTACAGTAGAACCCCTCTAATCCGTCACCTTCGGGATTGGGGGCATGGGTGGAACTCAAAAAAGGTCGGATTATCCGAAAAAAGTCAATATTTATTACATATTATATAAAGAGTTTTTTTTAAGTGATATATAAACTTTTAAAAGTCTATATAATAAAGTCTATATATAAACTTTGCAAGTACTATAGCAAATCAATAGAAACAACACGAGAGATGACACAGCACTGAAGTGGGAAAGTGATAACAAACCGGAAAGAATGGCGCCAGACGGGCCGTGAGCCGTCGGCACAATATCGCGAGCTCGAGCACGGTCGGATTAACCGGAGTAACGGACCACCCAAGGGCGGATTAGAGGGGTTCTACTGTACTCCATTTGCTTTAACTGTTGACGGTAATAATAATAGTGATTTAAATCTGCATTCATTAGAGTAGTGACATTCTTTGATGAAAACAAGAAGAAGAAAATTGAAACTTGTGTTCTTAGTATACCACCATTACTAAGTGATTCTATGGGTTTAATATATATATATATATATATATTATTTATTCTCCTTATTGCTCCGTACAAACAAAATCTGTATATCAAGCGTCAAAAATTTATAATACAAAAAATACAGCAAAACACATATCACAACATCACATATAATATAAATAAAACCAAATCATACACATCAATAATACAGTATACACTTATAGCCAATATAAACGTTTTCCCTTTATATATATATATATATATATATATATATATATATATATATATATATATATATATATAAAGGGAAAACGTTTATATATATAAGAACCACATTATACTATAGAGCACAATCACAATTGCTCAAAAGGCTCAAACAATACTAAAGTGTAGCCTCGAGAAACTCCCCAACCAAGTAAAATACGTTAACCCTCAACAATTTAATTAGGTTCGATATAAACACTTTTTTCTATAATTTCTTTAAACTCGATTGGGAGCTTGTTTATCAAAATATCTCCTGCCTCAGATGGAGCTTTCCTGAAAGAAGTTATCCTATGCGCCAATCCACGGAAATTATCTCTGCTACGAGTATTGTATGCAAGTCCATCCATATTTCGAACTATTTGACTCTTAAACTTGTAATGTAAAATTACTTCAAGGATGTACATACATGGTAGGGTTAAAATACCCAAACGATTAAATGAATTCCTACATAAATCCTTAGACATCAAACATGCTATGGTTCATATTGCTCGATTCTGCAGCCTAAAGACCCTGTGAGTCAACTGCTTATTAGAGTTACCCCACAGGACAATTCCATAATTCAGATGACACGAAATAAGTCCGAAATTACACAGCCTCAAAACTGTTAATGGACAATACTGTGATAACACTGAGTTTCTTACACAGTTCGTTTATGTGATCCTTCCAAGTCAATTTCTCATCTATAGTGATACCAAGGTATTTTACTGAAGTTATTGGCTCCAATATGTTGTCCTTAAGCATTATACTGGACCTGAATTGAAACTGATTAGATTTTAAGCTATTACAAACATTTAGTTTTAATGTGGTTAACTCCAAGATTGCATTAATTAAAATATTGACAAGCTATTTTTGTTTGTATAAATGCCCTCAATTCCAAGTCATCTAAATTATGACTTTTAAAACTGAGGGTTGTGTCATCAGCATATTGCATTAAATTGTCCACTTTAACATGATCGTTTGCTCATTAATGAATAAAACGAACAATACCGGTACCAAAATAGATCCCTGAGGGACTCCATATTTGAGTTAAATCATATTTTGATCAGATAATGCCATTGAAACCAGGACAAACTGTATTCTATTGGTCATGTATGACTTATGCCACTGCTTAAGCAAACCATATTGTAAGTGAACTAAAGGGACTTTATTGATCTGCTCCACTAGGTTTGACTAAAGATTATCTAAATAAACAATCGGTGTGAATAACATCAAACTCAGATTTATCATAACTTGATTGAAAATATAACTTATTTTTTTGTTCTTTTCCTCATACTAATAAAATATATATATAAGGTTTAGAACATGTTATATGGTTTTTAATATCATTCATTCCACCATGAGCGATGTTAAAATGATATTTATACAAGAGCAAAACAAAGTTTTCATTCAACTTGATATTTTAATAAAATAATATTCTTTTGTATATTCTTCCCCATTTATTTAAAAATATTTTTTCCTCAGCAGACATAGTAAACAAGTATTCACAATTATGAAAATTGTAAATTTTTAAACACAAGAAAATAAACTGATATTGATGAAATACATGTAATACATAAATTTCTATGACTCTAAACTAAGCACTACTACTAATCAATAACCATAGATGAGCGATAAACTTTGTGTACATAGTTGTCATAGAAACTGTGTGTAAAGTTTTGGAATATTTTTTCTAATATTACATTCAATTTCAAATAAGAAAATATAAAACTGGCTTCATACAATCCTTCAGTATATTTGAATATTCAACAATTAATGATTCGTCTTTGAGTAAGATATATAATTATTTTTGTATTTAGAGCATTAGGTTCATCTTTCACGGTTTACATTCAGGTCATTAGGATTGTAGGGCAATTTACAACCGTTACATCTGTATGTTCCGAGCCCTCTAAATTAAGTTTCAACTAAGAATACTAAGTACCAAGTCCATAAACAATTCAAAATGACTACTTACCACAGACAAACATTATTTTATTCCTCACACATCTGCTAATACAAAAGAGACTTGTGAGCTTAATAACCCTTTTTTGTAAAATTGAAGATGGTTATATTTTAGGTTAATAAACATCTCAAAAAATTGATTACAAAATTATAATCAAGAAATTTTATTTTGTCCCAAAATCTGTATCTTTTCAACTATAAATAAACCGTAAAATATAACATCTATCTATAAACTCGTAAAACTATAACCATTTGCATAAATTTTACAAATAAACAGTTGGCAGGTATGTCTACATGTTAAAAATATCAGATTCTGGCCATTATTAGTATATTGATATAACAGATACAGAAGAATCTTGTCACAATCCTGCTATAGTTTAAACATAAATATTGATATTTGTAAATGTATATAATAAAACTGAGTAATCTATGAAGAAAAATCTTACCTCGTTAACATTAAAAATATGAATTAATCTATCTCTAGAAGCAGATGCTAAAAGGTTTCTTTCGTTATTTTCAAAGCTACTATATTCTAAACAAAGTACTTCTGCATCATGAGCTTCAATTAAACATTGTTCTGCAAGAGTATGTATATCATGAATTCTGAAAAAAGGAAGAAAAAAACATACATAAATTATTACAACAAGCATATCAATAAAGTGCCCTTAACTTTTAAACAAAAGAAACTTTGAAAATATATGAAGTAATTTTTGGGATGGCTGTAATTCTAGTGGAGAGGAGGCTAGAGGGTGACATTAAAATGGAATCCTATATTTGTTACATCCAATATCGATTTAGCAATCACTGCACAATACAGTATATTATTTAATATTTAGACACTTACTTTTAATATTATGTTTTAACTACTATTTTTAGATTGTGAAAAATTCATTGAATAAATATTTACATTATATCAATAACTTTTTTCATTATTGTATTTTAAATAATTTATGTTGATTATTTCTCTAGTGAAAAAAGATATTTAATTAGTGTCATCATACTCTATTTCATAACAAAGTGTCAAATTGGTGTGGCCCAGCCAAGGAGCCCACCAAACCAAAACCATAATAATTATAAATTAGGATGTAATGAAAAGGGATTTTAAATAATAAAATATGAATTGGCACTTGCGATTTTGTTGAGCAGTGCAATATGACGTAGAAGGGGGGGAGAGACGAGGAGTGGAGGGCTTGAACCAGCGAGCCGACCGAGAGTCTGATCCGAGAGCCGCGAGAAGGAAGACCGCTACGGGACGAGGTCAGGTCAGTCCATTTTCGGCCACGTGCTCGCTAAATTAAACGGTATGCTTTTCGGCCACTATTAAGGCTTTATCTTGCCATTGTCTTTTTTTCTAAATTATAATAATTCTGTAATCGTTTAATTCGGCAGCAAATAAAATATAACATTTAATTTCACTTGCGTTGCGTGCGTTCATTAGCGTCCTAACCCGACTCCTTGGCCCATCTTGACAAGATTCGGCTAAAGTGTACGCGGTCTCCAGCCGGCCGGAGCTTCCAGCTAGTCAAAAGAAGTGGAGACGGTCACAACTGGTGTCAGAAGTGGGATCCGACCGTCTCTGTTTTGGGAGAGGACATCGAACGCAACACAGGTAAGAAATCACAAATATTTATTAAAATTTTAACTAAAATTAACGCTCTAAATTATGTATTAAAAAAAAAAAGGAGAATTTAAATTCCTCTATTTTAAATTAAATATATTTCACTGACCTCGTCCCCCCAAAAAAAGACACCCAAAAAAAAGACTCCAAAAAGACATTTTTTTTTAAATTTTTAATTTACAGAATCTTCCAAACAGAATTTTCCAAACGTATGAACGATTAGAGATCATTCATAAGGGGAAAGGCGTATCAAGGAAATTTTTTTTGAAAAAAAAAAAAAAAAAAAAAAAAGGAAAATTTTCCATGATTCAGGACAAATCCCCAAAGTTTGGAAAACTCAAAAACCATTAGGCAATAATTTAAGTAATAATTTGGTAGATTAAATTTATGTAGTTAAGGGAAAAAGTCATAATTTGTTTAAAATTTTAAAATTTTGTTAATTAAACCTAAAAGATAGGCATGTTTTAAAATGCAGTTGTAAGTTGTTGCTCTAAATGAAGCATGTTAATTGCTAGGTCCAATTATTAAGATTTTCATGTGTGATAAATGAATTTTTTTGGTAATAAAGTTATAAGAAGTTTTTGAGAAATATAATGTAATTTAAAGATTTTGTGCTAAAAGAAGAGATTTAAGTTTTTTTTTGCAAGAAATACAATAAAGTTTAAAATCATAATTGATTTGTTAAATAAAAGAAGTGAGAAAAAAATAAGTGGTAAAGATTAGTTTATATTGATGAATTTATAAATAATGAAAGAGGCTATAGTATCAAAGTTGAAGTATAAGGCTTTATAGGGTTTTTTATAGAAAAGAAGTAATTAGTTGTATTAAGAAGTTGTAATGATGATTTTTTTATATTTATTTATGAAGTACTACGATGAGATAATATGCTACGATGATAATCTACGAGATATATGATAAATAATGTTCTACGAGTTTTTATAAAGAAAAATAAATAACGACGATTCTACGGCAGAAACAAAGAGTTCTGCAAATAATAATTTTTCTTTTTACGACGAAATATACGACGATTTTAAATAAATTAAGTTTTGGGGTTAATACAACGAAGTTATGAATTTTGTGAAGGGCCTAAAAAGGTAAAATTTTAAGACGAGATACTATAGTTTAAATGATTTTGAGTGAAGTTGATTTAAAGCCATAGATAGTTTTTTTCTGGAAAGAAGTAATATAATTTTTGTTGTACAGTACTACCTCCTTTATCCGGACCTCGTTCAACCGGATGTCCGGATTATCCGGATCGATCCGGAACAAAAAATATAAAATTTAATCAAGGATAAAATAAACCAAAAGCTTAAAGTTTCAAAATATTTTAATAATTATTTTGAATAATATTTTTAATAATATTTATAATATTTTGAAACTTTAAGCTTTTGCTTTATTTTATCCTTGAACATGGAGTTTCAACAAGAAATATCTGCTATTACAGTACATTATTGTTGATAAAAACATGATTTCCTCAACACTACAGTGTCGCCTTGAGGTAGTAGGGCGGGTTGTTGATGCGCTGGGAAGAGAAAGTAGAGGAGCAATGACCTCTGCGTCACCATCCCCCTACCCCGATGCGGCACGACAGTGACCTTGTCTATTGTCTATGCCAGCGGGTACTCTGTCACGTGCTAGCGACCGGAATTAATCATTACCATATCGTGCTGTGTAGTGTTTAGTTTCTTTACATTTTTTATCGGATACGGTTAATAGTATTATATTCGTGTGTTAGCGTTTGTGCGTGGAAATGGCGACAAAACGAAAAGTGCTTACAATGGCCCAAAAGTTAGACGCATTGAATCGTATAGACAGGGGCGCATCTTTAAATAAACGTCACACCAAATTAATACAGAGGAAGATAAATGACTTTTTTTGTAAATAACAACTAAACCCTGTGTAAATTAAAAGCATGTGTAAATATTTCAGATGTGTAAATAAATTTTTTTTCGTGATTTGCAGTACATTGTGTAATTTCGTGTATTGTGTAAATTGAATGACTGTGTAAATATTGTGTTTTTTTCATGACCAAAAGGAAATTATAAATGGTAAGTTATCATTTAATATTTTGTTTTATTTATCTTTCTATAATTTCGGATTATCCGGATTTTTGATTAACCGGATCACTTCCGGTCCCAATGAGTCCGGATAAACGAGGTTGTACTGTAGTTAATAAATTAGTGAAATTGGGAGAAGTAATATGAATTGACCTAGTAATAAACAGTAAGATTGAATTAAAGTAAATTGGAGAGCAGATTTTTTAATAAAAATGGTATGAATTAAAGTAATAATTTTTTTAAAGTACAGTATGTTGAAAAACTAAGATAGAGTAATAAGATAAGGATGTGGCAACCAATTAGGGTTTTAGCGCGTAAAATATTAAAATAAAGCACGTGGTCGATTTTCAACTCCCTTAATGACGATTTTCAACTCCCTTAATGATAATTTTCAACTCCCTTAATGACAATTTTCAACTCCCTTAATGATAACTTTCAACTCCCTTAATGGCGATACCAAGTTCCAAAATTTCAGATAAACCTAAAAGGGTATCTGGAAAGAAGATAGACCTAAAAGGGTAACAACGAATGGAAGTTGTTGCATATTATGTAAAACGGGACTTAAAATAACGGGACACCCTGTATATGACATCGGTAAGTGTGGCATATCAATGGATATGCCTGTAATCGAACTTTTTTTTCTCTCTCTATCTCACATATAATTTAATAAAGGTAAAATAGGAATCGATATTGGCAGTAAAAACGGAAAAATTGTATTTTATATACATAATGAACGTATAATGGAAAAACTGTCTTATATCAAAGATGAACTCAGTTAACTTGGAAGTAAGGCAATATTGCACAGCTGTGAGATTAGGTTACGACTCGTCAGCAACACGTGCCTAACTTTGTAGCAAATGGTACAAAGTACGATTCAACAGAATATATTTGCAAACGAAATATATTTTGCGACGTAGGGAACGAAGTTGATGAACTCTTGGCGAACAAAATTGCTTACGCCATATCCGAATACAAAGTCTAATCACGCGTAGCATTAAAAAATATATAATAATAATAATAGCTGACGGAGGCGTAATAAAAATAAAATACTGGTGATTTTTAGGTTTTTCGTACAATAACTTGTAAACGGAACTAGACTTACAGGAAACCCTGTATATATGAACATTTAAGCGACATATCATAATTTAAGTCATGACAAATGGAGATCATATGTAATAGAGTAACAATGTCAATAACAACCTGGTAGGACGAAATTAAATACATTTTTATCGTTATAAAACTTAATGTAGAATCGTAACTATTAATTCAAGCAAAGTAAAATATCAAGCCATAATCAATGCAGACCTAGGCGGTTCAAGCCGGAAACGGTTAGAATTACAGCCTGAGGCTGACAGCTTGTTATTGACTAGGCCTACATCATCATCTAGCCTCCATACAAGGTCCATATTTACAGAGTTATTTCATTTTTCTTAAAACTCCTCTTGCAAAGTAAAGAATCTACAGCAGTTTATGGTGAGACATAACAAAACAGAAAAACATAATGAAATTTATTGTGAATGAATAAATACGAAACTACTAAAATTTATATTTTTATCCACCTTTAAACAGCCAAATATATATATATATATATATATATATATATATATATATATATATATATATGATTTATCCAAAATTTTGTTCATTCAAAATTGGTCTGCCCCTTTAATTCAAATAAAATTACTATCAATAACATTTTATCTAATCTCTATTTCACATTTTAATAAAAAGTTTTACAGTAATTTTTTTCTGTGCTCTACTATAAATCCCTACTATAAAATCAATTACATTTTTTTGAATTATGGAATAAACTTGCAAATACTGTATTTTTTGTATTCACAACACTAACTTAATTTATTTAAAAATACTGATGATAAAATCAAACTCAAATACCAAAATCAACTATTTTTATATAATATATTCTATTTACCTAATATTCCCTGATCTATCTCCTGATGCTAAATGATTTCCATCTGGACTGATTCGTATAGATCTAACTCCGTTACGGCTATCGTATGAAGCATTATCACCTTTTTCAGCACCAGTGATATCGATATCCTTAAGGTAAGTGTATTCTGGATCCACATAGATAACTTTCAATAAATCCTATAAACATTTCATAATTAATAGATTGTTACACATACCACACTCTCTGACAACTGTATATGATATGCTGATGCAAATAAATGCTGCAACAGTGTTTATTAAATCGCGAGAAAATTTTAAGCCAACATTTTGTTTTCCTTATCCTGTTACACATTTTAAAGATTATGCTAAGATTTGCACTGCCCTCTTATTCCCCATTTGATCTACCAACAATTTTAACAATACTTATTAGAAACGATGTGCCAAGGAAATAATATATTTACAAGGAAAGTCACTGGATTGTTTGAAGTTCAGAAGGGAAACTATATGACTAAATTTTAACTCTAAATCATGGATTTTTTTAGGACCAATTAAAACTCTGAACAACATACTTTCCCTTGTTTTTTCCTTTTGGGATTGCACAAGCTCATGGATAGTTTATGCTAACTGTGATTAATAATAATAATAGTTTATTGCTGGTGACATTTTACAAATGTATAGCAAAAGTCATATTGGATTAATTAGACAAAAGACCTTACAACAACACCAACAGCCTTCAAAATACATAAATCAATACATACAATTTTAATTAATACAACAAATTCATTACAATCATATTAATACATATTATATAGACAAATAATAGCAAGCAAATATTTTATCAAAATCCTAACACTTAATACTCATATATATTTACTTTAAAGGCAGTAATAATAACAAATAAACAAACAACAGTACAAAAAATTAGTTACAACAGTAAACAATTAAACAAAATAAATTGAATATAAAAAATCATTTAATTATTAATAAGCCGGATAAAATAAAATATTAACAGAATCCAAATCAGATCCTGACTGTTCAACATCCTAATGCACCACTCAAACTCCACCATTTTTTATATAATCAGGAAATTGATTTAAAAGTCTCATGGCAGACTGAGTAGGCAATCTTTTAGTTACCATTAAGTGGTATTTATTCACCTGGAAGTAATTTTAATAATATGTTATACAAGTGAATATCCCTATCTCAAATTAAATTTCAGTTTAATATTTCAAAATAAACAGTTTCTTGAATACAGATAAATGTAAGAACACCCAACTTCCTGAAAGCGTCATTCTTCTCAATCCACAGATAAACCTAATAGCTCTTTTTTGTAGAGTAAAGAATCTTCTGAAGTGGACAGTTGCACAACCACCTAAAATAGCAATGCAATAGGCCAAATGTGGGTAAATTAAGCCATAATAAGTCCTCCTCAGCATATTAATTGAACACAACTTGGAAAATTGTAATTTAAAATGGACAAATTGTAGAAAATATATATTTATTTAAAAAAAAATTACCAATTAGTTTCAAATTCTTCTTTTTGTGCACAAAATTGTTCCATTGTTTAAAACTATTTTTTGAATAGGTGCTTATAATTATTCTCATTGTATAAGCAATCACTTCAAATTATATACCTATACTCTTATTGTTTACTATATAATTATTTTATCTCTATTTTTATTATCTCCTATCAGATTAAACAAGATTTTCATGACCCATTGATCCTAGAGTTTATCCTATAATGGTTAAACATAAAAAAATTGTAGAGGTATGAGAAGAGTCATTCGGCCTGGAAAATTTTTGGCAAATAACAGACATATTTCACGCACTGAACATAAGGCAGGGACAATGGGGTAGGTTGTTCGCAGGGAGAGTATCAGGTTGTCTACTTTCCCGGACTAATGAAATTAATTGAGTTTTCTCTGATATTCCTTGATTTTTTTCCGAAATTCCAGACTAAATAATTCACCTTACTTGGACATATTAAATATAAAGATAAGTTTAATTTATATCATCACATCACTTGTGTATGTAAATAAGGAAAGTTTAACATCAATTTTGACTAGTAACATTTCCTCATTAATTAGCTGCTTAGTGTAGTTAAGAAAAACAAAAATGGAAAATGAGACTTTATTGTTGAGTCAACAAATGTTTTATGTGAACTTATTACACAATGCAATATTTTAATAAAATAAAATGGGGAAAACAAAACTTGGTTTGATAGAAGTAAACATTTACAAAAGTACTGATATTAGTAGTAATAATTAAAAAAGGATACAACCTAAAAACCACAGTTGAAATTATTGAAATGAGTAAAAAACTAATTTTCTACTGTACCTCACCAATAACATAATAAATAAAACTGCATTTAACATATAAATATAGTACAAAATGAACCACAAAATATCCAAAAGAAAAGAAGCTGTTAACAAAGAGAGCAGAACTAATTTGAAATTATTTTAAACCAATAATAATATCAACAGTAATTATTAGGTGATTAAAAGTTAGAGTTTAATAGAGCTTTAGTATTTTATTGTGTTTTTCTATTTGTGTACTATTAGGTAATACCAAGGATTACTTTCCAAGGTAAGCATGTGTCTCCCTATCCATACAAAATCTAAACATAATAATAAATATAAACTATTTAAAATCAAACAAGTGCTAGTTCTATCACTGGTTAAATATTAATAATTAGGTTATTTCTCACCTTCATCCTAACACAACATAAGGATGAATCATTATAGGATATAATGTTTTCAAGTCTACATAAATAAACCCTATATAAGGTAAATAAAAGTTATAAGTAATTTTAAACAGTGACTTAGATATCACAAGATGCAAATTAAATATAATTGATAATTGAGCACATTTTTTAATATTACAAATTAGTCTATATTAAAATTTAAACTTATAACGAACAAATACACGGGAAACAATAGTAACAGCAAAGTAGTTTGGATAGTCTTAACATAACTAACAAACTACACTACTTATTACAAAAGTTATTAATAGTAATAGTGTGAAATGAGAACTATGGTGCAATTCACTTAAACATGACAGTCACATCTAGATAACACTTCAAAGTTATATTGTCTAAAAACAAGATATAGGCCCCACAACTCAGGTATGTGTGGAAGTAATAATAGCATAATACCATGTACCCTATGTCATTGGTTAAAATTACAACCCATAATAACTATAATTGTACAAATAAAGTAATGAAATTAATAAAAATATAATCAAAAGAGAAAAAAATATTTTGGACTCTGGGAACCTCAAATCCCATAGGAACCATTAGGCATAGGTATTTATGTGAATATCAAAAACCTTTCTTTTTTTTTTCACAATCACAATACTGTCTCTATAGATTACTTACCACGTGATATATTTAAATGTAAAGAGGTAAAATTATTTTGGATTCAGGGAACTTCAAAATGGATATTTATGTGAACATCAAAAAACTATTTTATTCACAATCACAATACTTTCTCTAAAGGAGTACTTTAAAGGAGTATATATATTTCCCTGAAGAAACAACGTATTTAAATATGACGATAACATCCGCCCACCAGGAAATATCACCGGATAACACAGTTGGTTGATAGGTTCCTTCTTGTTTTTAGATCCAAAGAATATAACATTCATAAAGAATAATTTTATTTTAAGTCTTACACTTTATACAACTCTCTGTGCTACAACGAAAAAACTCAAGTTCTTTTCTTTGAGTCAGACTGTACTTTTCCCCTAATTTCTTTAATAAACGCACAAGTCTCAAACCCTGGAATTTTTTATCCAGGATTTGTTCCCGAGAGATAGAGAATGAATTAATCAACCCACTGGAAGTTTTGGCTTCTTTTTTATTCTCTGGCCTGGATTGATTAACCCCTTCAACAGTTTAAGTTTCCCTAAACCGTTGGTACCCCCCTATTTATTCAATTACTTCCAGTACTAAATTTACTTTAACTATTCCCAGGGAAAGCAGGACTTTAATTTTACTTTACTAATCCCCAAGGAGTGTGTTCTGAAGAATACCTCTATCACACAATATATTTTATCTCGATTCCCTTTAATTTCTAATTTAATCCACACCACACAAGTGGTGTGGATTATCTAAATTAAACAACACATAATTGTTAACATTAACAAGAATGAAATAATTTATTCAATATGCTTTTTATTAAATCAAATTTAAACTTCTCAAATATTTGAAACCATTAGATTATTAATCAAACAAAAAATTATAACACTTTATCAAATAATTTTACATTAAAAAAGAAAACATTTTACATTACACTTTATTATTTTACAATTACTTTAACTAGGTTGCAGATTGGCAGATTTCTCTTGAGGAAAGTTATATTTCAAGAATTTATTTTTAATACACTTAATCTATTTAATTCCTGAACGCTAATTACCCAGTTTGATAATTTAATTAGTCGTTCAGGTCTAATTTATTTAGTTTACTATTATTTTAAAAGAAAAATATCCACAATTAAATTTATCAATTTAAATTTTATTAAACATCTTAAATCTATATACCAGGAAAATCAGTTGAATTTAATTTAAATTTCGGCCAATTTTGCCTTGCAAATAAAAGGGATACCTTGACTGATGATTGGATGATCCTGGTTCCTGGATAAGGGAAGATGTTGTTGTCCTGGTGACCGCTGGTTGTAGAAAATGATTTACAGATCCATGGAGTTTAAGCGAAGTTCTGGCGACATGTTGTTCTGAGCTAACACTGGATGTAACTTTTTACCACTTTTTTGGAACTCGCTGTAAACTACTTAATTTGCCATTTCACTTATCACTTCCTATCATACGATTTTATGTCATTGAAATTAATTTTGACTCATTTTAGACTTTTTGTAAAATTTGTGCACCATAACTTAAGGCATAGTAACACTTTATACTGTTTAATTAATTTTGAAGAACAGAGCGCGCTCGGGCATAACCACCCCATAGTACTTAAATCTTGATTTTTTAGGAGAGAGCGACTGAGTCGCCTGCAGCTATATTTATAGCCAAAAAATACGATATTCTCGTACCAATTTATTTTCCTCACAGGGATAATGTGATATTTCCTTTTTTCACCTTTTCCATAAAGTTTTTTGGTAAATTTCATCTTCTATTATTGTATTTGTTTATCTACGGTTGGTTTGCTTTGGTCCAAGTCTTTAAATTCCTTTATTTTAATTAATTTCTATTAAGTATCCTTTTCTATTTAGTCGTAGACTAGTTGGTAACACTAACTCCGCCCCTTCCGAAGTCACGAAGTCATGACGTTTCAGCTTCTACATCTTTCGACTTGCAACTAGACATTTGGCTATTGTTTTTCTTAATTTTTAACTTATTGTGTTAACTTATAACTTTTTTTGTTTTAAACGCCAGCATCTTGTAGGTCTTGATCTGAGCTTTCGCGAGAAGTTAGCGTGGTGATTATCGGCCCGCCCGTTCACCTGTAATTCGTTACGCAATGTTTTGTGTGATTTACGATTTTGAATTCTCACACCTTTCACTTTACAATTCTGAAACTTCACTAAATTGTTCTTCTTGTGTAACAAACTTGACAGCCGCTGCGCCGATCTTCTGCACCTCTTAGATCCTGGGTTTTTCACACCTGTGTTCATACCTCTTCATTTGGGGGGGGGGGGGGTTAATATATACTGATTACCCTGAGATTCACATATTTTGTTAAATACTCAAATCTAACCAGGTTTAACAAATCTTAACTCATTTACTCTATCCCTGTCCCCAAAAAAGTGTGAAAACTATAACCTTTTATTTTTAATTAATTTTTAAATTTTTTCTTTATTTATTTGTAAACCTTTGTCTTATAAAATACTTCTTTACAACCCTTTATTAAAATTTACTTTTCTTTGTTTTATGCAATTTATAATCTTTACCATTTCACCTAACTTTTTATGTATTACTTTTTTCAAAATTTTACTAAGAATATTTTATTCTTAGAATTTGTTTTTATTCTCAAAAATATTAAGATTTTTTATTTTTGACAAATTTTGAAAACTTTCCGATTCTTCATTCAAATTTATTGCAGCGTGTGCTAATTATTATGAAACAACCATAACTGATCTGAATTGCGTACAACTTGTACTACAATTACACATCCTATAACAGTATTATTTCATATTTTCAAAATTCATTAAATACAGATATTTTATTCAAAATCTACCGACATACAATTTTACTGTCATAACGGGTAGGCGAAAGTTGACTTTAGACCTGGTCATAGGTCAGTTTCACCGACTCGCGGTTTACAGCAAAGTCGCTTACAAATTAGCCAAACCTTGTACAGTAGAGTCTCGCCAACTCGACACTCGATAACCCGGCAGTCCGGATTACTCGGCGACCCCGATGGGAAAAAAAATATATTTCTAAAAACAGCGATGTTCGTAAAAGTTCGGCAGATCCCAAAGCGGACATTAACTTCGATCGCTCGAATCGTTGATGGTACTTTTCCCACGTTAAACTCGTCACAAAGCTTTTTTACAGATTCCCCTCTGTCAAGTCTTTTTAACACATTTAACCGTGTTTCAAACGAAACCAACACACGCTTCCGTTTTCGTAACTCGCTCATTTTTATTTACCGTATATACTGTGCGTACCTGTCAAAGAAAACTGAAAAGAAATGTTATATTTTCTATAATGTATACTAAATTGATTCGTGGAAAAAAAGCGGCCCATCAAACATTTTTGCAGGTGTATGTCTGCTATATCGACGGGTGTCAATGCTGCGGTGTTACTATGCCGCCGACAATACCGCTATCCACAAAGTCGTTTGTTATTGCCGCCGCTTTGGTGCCGCGGTGTTTTTACACTGCCGACAATGGGATACCGCTATCGACCAAAGTCATTTGATATCGCCGCCGCTTTGGTGCCGCGGTGTTTTTACACTGCCGACAATGGGATACCGCTATCGACAAAGTCGTTTGATATCGCCGCCGCTTTGGTCTTTCAATTACAATTTATTTTTTGCCCTTATTCCCGATAACCCGGCATTTCACAAACTCGGCACACTTCCGGTCCACATTACGCTGAGTTTGCGGGACTCTACTGTATTAGGATTTTGATTTTTGATTTTTTGACCAAAATATAATCCCATACAACGAATTTCCGTTGTAGCTCCCTCCTTATGTCGGCCATCTTGAAATGTTATCAATATTTCATGAAGAATGACATAACACACCCTATACAATAATTTTAATTTCATCCATATTCAAAATTACTCTTATCTTATTTTTCTGCCTTTAGCCTGCCTTTCTGCACCTATATTACTGCTACATATTTTACACTTAATTAATTTAACATATACATTATAACATTTTACATGGTTTATTTCAATTGTTTTCATCACAGTTTTTATTGTTTATATTTCACTTATCTACTATCACTTTTTAATCATGTCTTTCCACTTTTTAACCAAATTAAAATTTTCCTGGGATACCTTATTACTATTTCCCCATACCTAAAATTCTGGCAAGTATTGAGTAATAATAAATCTACCCCATTTACTTTTACAATCAAAAAACCTTTATCTCATTTTCATCTTATTATTTAATTATTTCTTAATCTTTTTACATTTATTTTATTATATGGTCTTACTCTCCTTGTTACGCAGAATCCAAATCTGTAACGCTTGTACAGATTCTATTATTAATTAGCCTACATGTGACACATTTTTTCATTTAGTATAAATTTATCTTAATAGTAATTTCTTTGTATTGAGGTAACAATGCAGTTCCATTCTCCCTCCAGTTTCCTGCAAGGTCGCTCCACCCCAGACATCTGTTTATATCTTAAGTCAACATGCATTCAAATACTTCTGAATGTGCCTAATCTAATTGTAAAAAAATAATCTATCCACAAAATAATATCTACAACTTTCTTGCAGGAAGTTATCATTTAGCTAAGAAATATAAATTTTTATCACTTTGAATTTATATCATTTTGAATATTTTTGTCATTACTTTTATTATGTAAAAACTTATTTTAGTTTATCATTACATAAACTTACGTTTTTACACAACTTTATACTTTGTTGGTTTTTAGTTTTTTATAACTTTTTATAAATAAATATTGTATGCAAGTAGACAAAATCATAAGAAGTGAGATGCAGTCTGTCACGAAGTTTTAACTTTAGGAATTAAATGTAGCTAAGCAGTAATTTGTGTACCTAGTTTTCTTGGAATGGGTTGTACCGGCAAGTCAGGCTAGGGAAGCAAGTAGAAGGGAGGACATGCCCCTTACACCAGACACACTCCTAGTCTGAAGCTACTGTATATTACTAGTTGGAATTTGCATTAAAGAAATATTTCTGGTGATTTTTTAAAAATAAGGTTAACTTTGTAGCTATTTTCTACTTTACTCATAAAAAAAAAATTTTTCTATATATATAGAAAATTCTGTGGTGTTTTCACTTCATTTTTTTGATTCCTAACATACAAACTCCAAAACCTTAACATATAACATTTTTATCAAATTCTATGCACCTTTCTGAGAAAAATGATATAGACCTATAACAAGTTGCGTTTTCCATATTACTACTATTTTTTTATGAATTAATAAAAAATTTAAAAAATTTAAAAATTTTTAAAAATAAAAAGATTAAAAAAGAAGTGAAATGAGCCGAATTTATAGTTGGCAGTTGGAAGGTTAAAGATTTTTGCACATTTTATTTATTACTAAATCTCTTTCTTATTTTGTAAATCAGTCACTCATCTATAGTGAGAGTATGGGCATGGTGATCCCAAAGGCCAAACTGTATCTACACCTTTTTTTCATTTAACTATCTTCACCTTGGGTTAGATTCCTCTCTTACATCTATTCTATCAGGTCTTTCTTGAACAACTCTTGTTCTTTTCTCACTCTGACACTATTAGAGTATGCAAGGGCTAGGTGTCTTAATTAGTATTTTATTCTTTTTTTAATAAAATGATGAAGGTTTTTCGCCTTCAAACAACAAGAAATAAAAAAGTATATTCCCCATGAATTTTTAATTCACCATTGTTAAACATCTTTATAAAACAAAGCAACAGTCAAGAAGTTCAAAGCATTGGTCTGAATCACTATTTTCAATTTTTTCTAAAGTCTTTAAAAAATAAAATATGATTAGAACTAATAATAATAGTTTTTTTTTTCCATACCATCATTAATATCCAATTTGTTTTACTTTGACCATGTTGTGTTTTGAGAAATTTGTTGTTCTTTGTGTATCTTTTATGTGTTATAAGTCTTAAGTCTTAAAAGTGACAAAGAGAACATGACTTTATACATGTTTTGTGATTAAGTATTTTGAAAATGTGATTATTCGTGAAATAGCTGTAAGCATGTGTAAACAAACTGGATACATATAATGGTAAGAAAAAACTATTCTTATTTTTACTATTATATATGTTATACGGAGCTCAAAAATAAAACATAAACTATTAATGTTACTTCTTTTCTTGAAAAATATAACATTAAAAAAATTAAAAAATTCTATTTCTAAAAGGGTTTCCTAACTTTTCTGCTATTTATTCTCTTTTAAATAGCATTATAAACTGTATTGTACCAAACAAAGATACAAATCAAGATACTAATTTCTACTTAATCTTATTCTCAATACCCCGAAGTTCTATTTAAGTGTTAAAATTTTCACTTTTCTATCGTTATTACTGTAAAATTTCATTTAAAAAGTCGATGTTCTATTCAAAAGTTCTATTTACAACTACTTTTTTGACTCATATGACTTCAAAACGGATAGCCTATATCCGCGAAAAACCAAACATGGTTTTCATATGTATGTCAATATTTTGTAAATTACACTAGTTAAAATTTATATTTTAATCCGTGCTGTCTGTGTGCGTAGTACTCTCCCCCACCCTTCTAATTTAATTTATTTCATACATTTCATTAATTTACCAGTTCGATAGTTGTCAATATAAATGAACCATATATGCCATTTTTTAAACATTAAGTTTTTTAAATACGCATGCTCATTTAAAAAATCGAGCTTTTATATGACCGCGGTCAAGGTTCCTTTTTAAATTATATGGAGAAAGGATGATATATGATTTTAGTGTACTGGTTTTTATCTTTCATTTGGTAGCCTACTTCATATATCCCATTTTAGCAATAAATATTACCATTTAAACAAAATATGTAAGCCGCTATTATCATTACGAGAAATAAATAGTTTATTCACCAAGTCGGTTACAACTTACAATATATAAAAAGTTTTGTAAAAATATATCGGGCCATTTCAGAGTGATGCTTACGCAAACAGAGTTACAGATAGGCAGACAAACAAGAAACGAGAAAGCTTTTGGTTTTGCAATAAAATGTCACGAATCGGATCGATATTGTGAAATCAGTAAAAATAAATTATAAATAAAGCCTTTATTTATATTTATATTTAAAAAAAGCAAATAACAAATAGTGAAGTTTGCAAAAAAAACAAAAAAAAAACAGCTGTTTCCAATATATAACGGCTGTAGTTCCTGAACTTTTGTATTTAGTTTAACAGCGTCTAGAATAAAAGCGAATGTTTAAACCGAAAATACTATAGAAAATATGTGTTACTCTTTTGAAAATTGTAGAAATGTGTAGGCCGCAATTATGGAAAATAGCATAGGTTTTTCATAAAGAAGAGTATTCTATTCACCAAGTTAATTACAGTATGCAATATATACAGAGTTTAATAAAAATATATCTATCGGTTTGGCATAATTCTTGCACATTCATTGTTGCAGACAGACACAGATGCACTGATACTATTGGGTTTGCTTTATAACGTTACAAAACAGATAGATATAGTGAAATGAAGCAAAAAATCATTGAATAAAGAAAACCACAATTTTTACTTTCTGACTAATATAGAAGGAAAGGAATGGTGTTGCGTAAATATTACGTCATTTTATTAACCCTTTTATTTTGATTAAAAACAAGAAGAAAATAATGTATTCAAGTCCAACTAACAAAACGTATAAATGATATTTCTAAAAAAAACTTCAATTCGCATAGCGACAATTGTTCTTCCTGTCTGTTTCGTTCAATGTAATAATATAAAACAATAAGCACATCATTGCCAGACTTCCAGTATGACAAAGTTTTCTTCTTTCGTCAGGTGTGAAATATTGGCTGTCCAAAGTTTGGCAACAACGCTCTAATTTGCCTGTATTGTTGTTAACACCTGCATCCTATAATTTACCTGCGAAATGTCACGTACACCATGTTACGTCATCACATCACCCCATATAACATCAGATATTGTCCTTCAGAAATTGAATTCTGATTGGTTCTTGAAAGGCGTCATTTTCCTACCCTTGTCAAGCTTTGGCTTCATTACATTCAGTTTGGCTCTAGATTCCTACTCCGTAAGTCGTCAACGTCATGATGAATTTCACCAGCAACTGACAAGTTTATATATATATATTGTTCCAGTTCCAATTTACTATCATATTTTTCTATTATCAGTGCAGTTCTAGTTTTCTGTATGTGGATTGTGCAATGTGTGAGATTGTGGTTTGTATATTTTAATGTTTTGGTATGAAACTAAAAGAAATTTCTAAGTGTCTTACAGTGCGCCCATCTAGCGGTACGTCTAAGAGCAGACTTTCAGACAATTACGTAAGTACAAACCTACAATTGTTAATCATATATTGTAATTATTCTATATGCAGAATTTATGTTTTGAATTGTCACTGATTGGTCCTCCGGAAAAATTCCATTATTTTTTCACATAGAAATACATAACAAAATCCTGTACATTATCGTATAAATGTTATCATGAAAATATTTGAAATAGAAATTTTAACGGATATGTTCGTTTTGAGGCCCACTGATTTAATTTAGACCATTTTTCAAGATGACGGTAAGTCCGCGAGTCTATGAACACCATAACTTCCAAACGGTTTAACTGATAAAGCTGAAATTTTGCACGTTAGGTTTACAGTCGAATAGCAATAAATATCTCAACACGACTTTAGGGGGACAAGGCCAAACATAAATAAATGTCAATACCTAAAATACTCTGGCCAAACCTCTTGGACACGATTTACAACCTAGTGTTTGAGACAGTGCCGCACTAGGGACTATGTCTTGTGGGCCGCACATGTTCACCCCTTTACTAGGTAAATTCCCAGTCTCGTGATTACTTTTATGACACTCATGTTACAATTTTAACTTGTCTATATTAAAAGGACACGTTTAAACTGTCTTATTATTTCTTCTTCATGGATAATTTATGAGTGTGTAAATCCTCTGCTTCTCTTGGTTGAGAAAGAGGAAATTTTTAACTGTGGAATGGCATCGTTTCCTATGTATAAAATCATTCGTATAAGTGTAGAAACAGTAAAATACGTGAACAGTTTTGTTTGTACTTCGAGTGTTAAAATGTCTTTATCGCTCTCTGCTACGCGTCAGACGGCAACTTTTTCTCCTGTTCGATTAAGACCTATTTAACGCTCTTAACACATAACAAAATCTGATTTATCATTTAATTTCTTTAAATAAATAAGTTAGCAGTTAAACCGTTTTCTTAACCGATAAAAGTGAGCCCGAAATTAAAACTTTTTAATTATTACTTTTTTATTTTCTTCATTGATGACTTCAAAACATAATACATTTTATGTTCAGTAGTTAAAAAAACCTGTACTTATTTTTATTTGTTTCAACCACAATAAAATTAATATAGCATTAAAATCACTGGCCGAATTTGATATCAATCGACACAGAATTAAACACGGAAAGACCGGAGACAATAGAAACAAGTTTTGAGTGCTAGTGAGTAACACTCCGGTGCAAATGTTCTTTGTATGTTCGATAATTAACTGTTAAGATGTCAATGCCATCTAATTGTTTTAAGTATGTTTTTTTTGGTCAGAAATCATTTACGCGTTCTTCGGAGTAGGTTTTCGCTTATAATTCGAATATTTCTTAATAACTATTAATGAAATTTTCTCAAAATGTAAACTATCCATAAATAAATGTTCTGTGCAGATTTCATCATGGTATAACTAGTTTCAATAATGTTGTGTACCGAAAAACTGCATGTTATTTCTAATTTCCTCCCTACAATTTACTAGGCCTTACATATTTTATAAAAACGATCACGAAAAGCGTATTTATAAATATTTTTCAATAAAACTTTCACAAAATGTTTTTTGTATGTTCGATAATAAACTGTTAAGATGTCAATGCCATCTAATTGTTTTAAGTATTTTTTTTTTTTTGGTCAGAAATCATTTACGCATTTTTCGGTGTAGGTTTTCGCTTATAATTCGAATATTTCTTAATAAATATTAATAAATGCACTTCTTAACTTCTGATAAATTTTCAAGAGGGGATTTTTCATACTTTCCATTGTTGAATCAAGAAAAATGTTAATAGGCATAGTCTAGGATGCGTAAACACTAATGTAGAACTAGAAAAAGACATTAAAAACCTTAATTACTGTTTGTGACTTTTAAATCAATATTTTTGTAAACAGTTATTTTTCAAAATGTCGAACAAATACTTCTTTTATTGAAACAGGATTTTTTTTTTTTTTGTTTTTTCAACTAAAACTCGTAACTTATATGTTAAGAATATTTTATCTTTAATATTTATTTAAACTAAACCCAACCGTTTAGAAGCTATAAACAAAATTTGCCACACGGCTGTTGGTTATAAAGGGATATATATTTAAAAAAAAAAGATGTTATTTCAAACATTTATGATATAAATACTGTTTTAACGATTTTTTTACTGACAAAGTATATATAGGCCTATATTGTTGCTAAACATCTTCCGAAACTACGTAATTACTTTTTTTATTCAAACATTTTTTGTATTGTCGGATAGAACACCCCCCCCCCCCCAATCTTTCTCGAGGAGGCATAAAATCTCTCCTGCGAATGAAATTCTTTTTCCGTTCCCACACTTAGTTAATTCATTTGTACTGATTATTCATCGAAATACGAAGAATTCTTCCAAGAAGTAGTACTTCTTTTGTATTTAATAGTTTATTTTATTTTGTTTATTTTTCTGTTTTGATTGATTTATATTCATGGTATACTTAATATCTTACACAAGACAGAATTGAACTGTTAATCTAACTGTACAATAAGAGTACAACATTAAAACAAATTTATTTTAACCAAACATTTCATTTTGTTTGTCGTAAAATCTAACACAAATTTAGTCATTGTAATATTTAATTAGTTCAAGGTAATATTTGGTAGTTTTTATTGGCAATAGATTTATTAATTATTATTAAAAATAATCATAATTCCATAATATTTTGGTTTAAGAAAATCTTTGGTCTTATCCAATAATTATCAAGGAATTATTTATTTATTTGTTGATCGATATCTCGGTTATCCTATGACCTACAGACAAAATAAAAGTAGTATACTCTTTGTCGTTAAAAAATAAAACTTTTTTTGTCTCATGTAACTTTTTTGTAATGTTAATAGTTTACGAGATATTAAATGTTAAAGAGTTTAATGTGCTCATACAATATGTTTTATTATTTTTATTTCTTAAAGGATGTATGTATAACATTATTTTCCCTCAATACATAATATTAATACTTGTATTACACCATAACACCTTTGTTTGCAACGGTAAATTGTACGGCCTAACCATACTAAAGGTACCTTCATTTTTTGGCCTCAAGGTCAACACAGTTGGGCGTATCACCTTTCCATCACAACACACACAACAGTCTATACCATGTGGCAACATTGTCCACCCCGCGTTGTAAATAAAGCACTCCCAAACATCTATTGGGTTTCTCTTTAGCAAAAAATATGGAATTATTTCTCGTATGTCAGTTAGATGCCTTGGTATACTCTCTTGTCTGTGCTACTACCTTATTTGGTGTACTAAACCATAACAAGTTTTAAATTTTTTGTATAAATTATTTGTTTTATTTCGATTCCTAAGCAACATTCAGTTCACTATGGAAGTAGGTGAAAATAATAATATTAATTTCCTTGACCTGAATATCAGTATCAGCAACAGTGCTCACACATTCAAAATCTTCAGAAAACCTACTTACACAGATACCGTAATACCTGCAGATTCGGATCACCCCATTAACCATAAACATGCCGCATTTCATAGCATGTTACATAGACTCATTACTGTGCCTCTTTCACCTGACGACTTCAATTATGAACTGAATGTTATTAAACAAATTGCTGTTAACAATAAGTATGACACTTTGTTAATTAATAATATTCTAAGAAAGAAATTAAAACGTAAAGCTGAAAACCTTGTTCACCATAATGTTAAAATCGATAAAGTCAAATATTGTAAAATGTCATACATTAACGGAATTAGTTATAAAATCAGTAATCTTATTTCTACTAAATGTAATCGTTTTGTCGCCTTTAGTGTTAATAATAATTTAGGAAAAATGTTAGTTAATAATAAAGATAAAAAAGAAAGGCTAGAAAATAGTGGAGTTTATAAAATTTCTTGTCAGAATTGTGACTCTGAGTACATAGGTCAATCAGGGAGATCGATCAATGTTAGAATTAAAGAACATATAAATAGTTGGAAGCATGGGCTTAGTAACTCCAACTTTGCTAACCACCTGTTGGACTCGGGTCATAATTTTGATCCTAATCTGAATGTAAAATTATTACACATTCAAAATAAAAGTATTAGACTAAATAATCTAGAATGCTTAGAAATAAATAGATCTATATTACATAAACCTACTTTTAATTTAAATGATCAAATTTTATTAAACTCTTCTCCACTTCTTAAACCAATAGTGTAATATGTTAACCTTTCCCCTTCCTACCTGCTTGGGTTTTCCAGCTATCCCTTCCATTGTGTTACTTCCGGACCTGTCTCTCTGTACCGTTAACTTTGTTTAGGCTTACTATTACCATTAGCCCGTAGATGCCGCAAGGCGAAACAATTGTAGCTAATTAAGTTATTAAATACATTTGAAACTATAGCCTAGTGCTTATTTTATCCTTATATGGAGTTTCAACAAGTAGTCACTGCTGTTACAGTTAAATTGATTATAGTTAATTTGAATAGCCTATGTATTACTGTACTTAAATACAATTCTGTGAGTAATTTGAGATGTGTGGGATATTCAATCAAAAGTTAACGCAAAAACAAGACTGGGCAAATAGTACAATGGCGTTAGTAAATAATTTAAATATTTATTAATGTACTTATACTGTATACCATATATTAAAATATATCCTGTCAAATGCATTCAAAAGTTAACACTGTAGAATATTGTGATGATTAGGTTGGGCTAGACACTTGGTTAGGTTAAAAATATATCACAAACTGGAGTTTTATTTCTGTATACGTCTTCTCTCTTTTTGTATACAAACTATCATTCCTTATGTTAACATTTATTAAATATTCTATTAAATAATATTTATGTAAAAAAGGATATGATTTTCTTATAAAAATGTTAATTGTACCTATTTAGTATTATTAAAAGTTACACATAGAATAAAATAAATATCATTAAGTGTAGGTGTTGATAAATTTTTATTATTTAATTTAAATTTGAATAAGAATAAGAAAACTTAAGCAAAATTAATATCAGCATACAATTATTATAATATAAAAAGTAATAAATAAATTTTAAGAAATAATGTAATGATAAATCAATAAGTATAAATCAGAAAGTTTATCTGCGAGCATAACATCTACAAGCAAGATTTCTGCCATCTTTCACCTACGTGTATGATATTTTCGCCGTTGCGGCAGAAATATCACACTCTTCGAACTACATATTTATATTTAGCCAAGAAATCGTATTTAATAAAACCCTGTTTTACGGATAATATAAATACTTGTTATATATACAAAAATTATAAAACGTGTTTTCCCTGTCTTTTTTAAAAGTAAACATATCAACTTTTTTCCTCTTCAATTTCTCTAAAACGTTTTTTGTTCTTGTGAAAAAAAAAATCTTTTTATTTTACATAGATACAACGTTCTGATAAATCAAATTTCACAGTCTTATCTCATCTGTTTACATTTGCTATCTGATAATGTAATTAATTTTTTATTGCGCAGAGTGTTCCAAAAATAATTTTTTTAAATAAAATAAAATAATTTTATTTGGTGTACAATCCAAAACTAAGAAAAACTACAAGCTGTACTAAAACAGTTTATATCTAAACAACGTAAACCATAGAAGACTACGGAAAGTCTGTGTTTATGTTTAAAATGTTCACCAAGAGCTACTTGACAATGTTCCAAACGAGTATAAAACACATGTATGACTTAACTTTTAATTTCATTTCTAATTTTCTGTACTGCTAGTCTAATTTTTCTTTCAGGTTTCCAGATTTGTAGGTCTATTATAGGAAACGATTATTTTCAAATAGCCACACAGGAAATAAACTAAAGGATTTCAATATGGAGACCTAGAGGGTCGTTCGGTGGTCAATTCGCCCAATACATCTGTTGGGTAAAAGTGGATATAATTTTGCAACACTAGGGAATAATGAATGACAATTCAGAACCTTTGAACTAAAAGTTAAAAACCAATTCACTTTGGGGTAGAATACAACGCCAAAATAATTCTTTACAAAATTATTTTTGATCACTGTGTGAAGAAAATTTATATTTTTACTTACATTATGAGATAGAAAATGTAAACAGCTTTCAAAAGAGATGTCACATGAATGTTTTTCTTGTCTTTTGGCCGAGTTAATGAGATAAGACTGTGAAATTTGTTTCCTCATAACTTGGCATCTTAGTAAAATAAAGTGATTCTGTTTTCACCAAAATGGGGACTCTTTAGGAGTAATTGAAGGGGGAAACATTAATATCGTTATTTAAAAAAAAACGGGAAAAATACGTTTAATATTTTTTGGAATAGCCTGTATATGCCTGAGATTTGGCACTCCCTGTAGATAGCCCTAATCAAGAGCTTTCAATTAATGTGTCTATTACCTTCCTACGCCAATTAGAAGCTGAGATATTACAATTTAATGCAGGATTTTTGCGACAGACTCTGTACATACGACAGACTCCAAACATTTTTATTTATTCAAAACGGACTTATCAGTAAATTTTATTTTTTTCGCCTTCATCATAACTTTCTCTGTAAAAAAGGGTAAAGAGGTAAACTAAAATCGTTGCAACTTACAAACACGCGGTCAGTTCGCGTTTTCCGTTTGTAGGCCTACCTTTTGTGGTAACGTCACGGAAGGCCTACGTAATAAAACAGAAACTGTAGAAGGATGTCGGAAACAATTTTTGATCTGTAAAGTTGAGAACTGAGGTCACCATAAATAGTAATGGATTATTGTGATATCAAAACGGAAGTTACACAATAGTCTATAGTACTAACACGCTAAATATAAACCCATATCCTTTATATAAATTATGAGGAAAATAATATTAAGATTAAATATAGGCCTACTGTATACACATTGTTTCGGTAATGCGCGGAGATAATTTAGGGGGTGCTTATAAGGATCTGAATTTTAAAAAAGTTCCTATAAACACATATCCAGTAACGCTTCTTTTACCAACTATCCGCCATTTTGTTTTTTTGTTACTAAATCATTTATAGCTCTAGAACAAACAGTACGACCAATTGAGTAGAATTTTTGCACGATACTCATCAATACCCTCTAGTTTGAAAATAAATAATTAACCTGTTCCAAGTAATCCGTTTCAAAATGACAGTACAGTAGAACCTCTGTTAAACAGCCTCGGATTAACCGGTCCTCGGATTAACCGGCCTATATCGTAGTGTACTGGTTGGATGAGAGTTTCCGAAAATAAATTGTAATTGAGACACCAAAGCGGCGGCGAGTCAAACGACTTTGTCGATAGCGGTATCCCATTGTCGGCGGCACCAAAGCAGCGGCGAGTCAAATGATTTTGTCAATAACGGTATCCCATTGTCGGCGGCGTAAAAACACCGTGGCACCAAAGCAGCGGCGAGTCAAACGATTTTGTCGATAGCGGTATCCCATTGTCGGCGGCATAAAACACCGCGGCATTGGTACCCGTCGGTATAGCAGACATAGCCTACACCACAAAAACGTTTGATAGGCCGCTTTTTTTCCAAGAATCATTATGGAAAATAGAACATTTCTTTTCAGTTTTCTTCTTGTCTTTGACTGGTTATGATACCTACAGTATATACAGTAAATAAAAATGAAGGAGTTACGAAAACGGAAACGTGTGTTGGTTTCGTTTGAGACGCGGTTAAATGTGTCAAAAGACTTGACAGAGGGGAATCTGTAAAAAAGCTTTGTAGTGTTTAATTTTTTCATGTTTGATGTATAATATACATAACATAATATATACGATACATTTATGTAAAATAAAATGAGTTGCAATAACATCTTAATGGCATAATTCTTAGCGCTACCTGATTAAATAAGCTTTCTTTGAACAAAAACCGATTTTTCACGGGAACCTCGGATTAACCGGCCAAACGGGTAACCGGCCCGGGTGTCAGTCCCGACCTGACCGGTTAAGAGGGGTTCTACTGTAATTTAAAATTTGCCCAAAATTAAAATTAGTTTCGATTATTTATCGATTTTATAAATAATAAATATTTCACATTGATTGTGAATATAAGTACCATAAACATTAATAGTGAGTACCTATAATAAATGAATAGTCTGACACAGCCATATTAAACAATAATCGTAAAGTTAAATAATTTCAAATACATATCGTGTCATAGTGCTACAAGTATAAAAAATAAACTTAAAGACAGAGGAAGGGAACCTATAAAGAAAAGATATGATAAGGAGGACATTGTGAACCTAAAATAACAGTGTAAACAAAGACAAACTCCGATAATGCATAAACCGAAATTTTTGTAGATGTCGACCAATACGTTTTGTTTTGGACTCTTGAGAAACATTTGATCAAATTCATTTGAACCGATTTCGAAAAAATTGTAATTTTGCCTTGTATAGTATGAAACTGCATGAACTTATAGGCTCCAATCCTAACAATTTTCAAGGTATCGACTTCAAATTTGGTTTTCTAGTAAAACATAAATTAGTTAATGTATATACAAAGTTTTAAGCAGATAGCTAAAAAATTGTTGAAAGTAAGAATTGGTATATATATATGCACGGATTCTCCTGTCGGTACTATAAAAATTAATACCAGTCCTAAAATACCGCATTTTATCAGTCCTAAAATTTTGAGATATTAAATCCAACCATGGAATGCAAGTTACTCTGCATGTGTACCTAGTATCAAGTCATATTTTAAATATTTTTTTTAATTGAACCGGAAGAAACATTTATATTTTCAGTACCGGGGGTATATTTAGCGCGCGTTACAGACTTTATTGTATAATATTTTCTCTATGTTATGTCAAAACTGGGCACACTAATAATAGTAATAATACACTTACCAATAAATGTGTATACCTATTTTTCAGATGTTACCATGGACATTTTCTAAAATAGATATTGTAACACGTTCGGATAGTGCCGTCGGTAGTGCAACAATTCAAGCAGTAATTAGCTCTATTTAAAAATATTGATAATATCGACTTGAAATTCAACTTGAGAGTAATTTGAGATGTGTGGGATAGTCAATCAAAAGTTAACGCAAAAACAAGAGTAGGCAAGTAGTACAATGGCGTTAGTAAATAATTTAAATACTTATTAATGTACTTATACTGTATACACTATATTAAAAAGATCCTGTCAAATGCATTCAAAAGTTAACGCTGTAAAATGATGTGATGGCTAGGCTGGGCTGGGCTGGGCAAGTAGTACAATGGCGTTAGTAAATAATATAAATATTTATTAATGTACTTACTGTATACAATATATTAAAATATATCCTGACAAATGCAATCTAAAGTTAACACCCACACACTATCGTTGTGGTAGCGTATACACTAAAAGGACATGATTAATTAATATTTTACATTAAATCTCGTTTAAGCAATTATTGTTGACTAGACAGTTTGGTGTTAGTACAAATAATAGTTAGCAGTCTTTGCGAACTGAAAGGGACACCGGAAGAAAGGGGCGAGCCGAACAAATTACATCCGCTACAGCGCTGCCAAGTCTCGGCAGCCAACTGGTTCATCATTTTGAAAAGTGTATATGAAGTTGCGTATAAGTCCACAACCACCGCGCTACTCACGTAACTTTCGTGAACTAATA
Organism: Aphrophora alni; assembly: GCA_963513935.1. NCBI lineage: Eukaryota > Metazoa > Arthropoda > Insecta > Hemiptera > Aphrophoridae > Aphrophora > Aphrophora alni. Next base: position 53,399,109 of record OY740765.1, on the reverse strand, counting down.
ATCAAAAAAATGACTAATTTGGAGGCCTTCTGAAACTTTAAACATAGGACTGTTTTACTGTTTTAAGCAGAAAATAGAGGTTTTGCTATCTGGCAGCCAAATGCGGCTGCTGAATGGCCTGGCCGTCATATAGCATACGTTTCTCCCCATGTAAGGCAGCTAAACAGCACCAAAATTGTACATATATATATATATATATATATATATATATATATATATATATATATATATATATTATGTTCCCCCTGAAATTCACAATTAAAAAAAAAAATTTTTTTCATTACTGCTAAGACCGAAGGTTCTTGGTGAAATTCCATGTTTAAAAATAATAAAACACAATATTTTATTTTGTAACTTCCACTTTTTATTAGTTAGCCGACTAATGTTAGCCAAATGTTAAACAAAAAGTTGGAAATATTTTAAATAAGGAAACAGTGTACAGGCCACATTTTATTGCAGTAATAGTTTAGGTAAGATTTTTAATATTTCTAAAGATAAAATTAACAAAATTAACTTGCAAAATCTGTAATTCATGTTATGTAGGTCAAACAGGACGTAATTTTAACTCTAGATTATCCCTCCATTCGGTGTACGACCCAAACTCGGGTCGTTCGCTGACGCATGGTTTAGCCTAACGACCGGAAAACACGTATTTTGCAATTCAAGATTTCGCCCACTTAGAATCGTCCTATCGCAATAAATAAAATACCATTGAAAAGCTAATGTTCTGTAGATGCATAATCATGCAAACAAAAATACCACAAAAGTTACAAATAATATTTAAATAATTGGTAAAGTTTGCATATTTTTATGCGTAAAATCAAAGATTTGAACTGTGCCGTTGTAAGTAGAAATGACGCCATTTTTTCTCATATGTTCAGAAATCTATTTTTCTGTCAAACAGGTCGACCAAAACACTGTACTGTAGATCACATCTTTCTCTATCGATCTATGGTTTACAAATTGTTCTATATGTCATAGATCGCGAGATATTTCAATCTAACCAAAGAAGTACCAAACGGAACGAATTTCAGTTGGCATTCGGTGCAGTTTACTAAAAAAGATAATCGATATTTTGTAACCGATCTTTACAGTATGTTGTAGAGAAGATTTCATTGTACAGGTTGGTATTACTTGATATATCCTACAATTAGTTTTAGGTTCTTGTTTTTTACTCGGAAGATAGCAATGTTTGTGACTAAAATGACAAATGAAGGAAGTAGCGCTTATTGACTTGGGATTATATTTCTGTTATTCTGAAGGTTTGTTTTATTTATTTATTATAAATTGTGTATACAAGTTACAATATATGTGTTTTATTTCTAAAGTATATTTTTTTGAGTGAAGTTCTAGTTTTTGAATGATTTATATTTGGCCTAACCTAGATAAGTTACAAGCCAAGGCCTAAAAGCAAATTGTCTTATATAGAGTGTTTTATTTAATTATACAAGTGTATAAGTGTATTATACAAGTGTATATGTGTGTTATTGTTTGTAGAGTTTATTGTTTTAGGCCTAGCTTTAGATAGTTACAAGTTAGGCCTAGGTTGCCGAGGTTACAAACCTAACCTAACGTTTATCGATTTCCACTTTTTACGAGAAAACATTATTTTTATTTTGAAAATTTTAGAATTTGACTTTTTTTTCTTTTTTTTTACCAATTGTTATTCACAATTATACTAGAAAACGTTTGTAATACTTGAAAAAAATGTTTTTAAAAAATTCTATGCTCAATTGGACTTTGAAGTGAAATTTAGCCTTTGAATCTTTTTTTTTCATTACATCACTAAATTCTATGAACCTTTCTGAATATAATAATATATAGAAGTTGTGTTTTCCATAAATATTACTATTTTTGGTGAATTTTTGAAAATAAGCCCAACAAAATCCCTTTTTTCGTAATTTTTTTTTTTTTTAAATGTAATTTTTTTTTTTCTAAATATATTCACAAATATTACACAAAACTTTTGTATATCTTGGAAAAAGTTGGTAAGCTATTGATTTTGGATGATAGAGGTTTTCCTGAAAAATGTTAACTTCATTTTTTGACATCTAACATACTTACGCCAAAACCGTTTTAAAAAAAAACATTTTTATTACATAGATGAATTCTATGTGTCTTTCTGAGAAAAATGATGTCTTATAAGTTAGGTTTTGTATAAAAAAAATATTTTTTATGAATTTTTTAAGAAAACAAAACTTCTACAAAACCTTTAACATCTGCCAGTTGCAGGGTTTTAAGTGAACACGAAAGAAGTTGGCGGTTAGGATATGACAATTCCAGTTTTTCAAATCATTTAAAAATACATCAAGTGTCTGATTTTAATTCCAGTGTAGATTTTAAAATATTACATTTTGATAATAAAGGTAGGAAATTGAATGCTTTGGAGAGCTTAGAAGTTAAAAGAATAAGATACTATAATCCTAATTTAGTTTTAAATGGCCAATTATATTTGTATAATTCTCCCTTAGTAAAACCTTTAAAAGTTGTCTGTACCTAGAACAATTAACTGGTTTTCCCTATCTGTATTGTTCCTATGTTCATTGTACAGGTCGTGTATTTCCCCACCCTTCCATTCATTGTATCTAACTCCCATCATCTAGTTTTTAAGGTTCTTTGTTTTTCATTTTTCTTCAGTCTGTAATATAGCCTCGTCAATGCCTTAGCAGGTGAAACCATTGGTCGGCTAGACTAATAAAAAGTGGAAGTTACAAAATAAAAAAAGTGATTTATTATTTTTAATTTTTTTTTTTTAATTTTTGTTCTAGTTTGATTTATCACTATATTAAGTAATGTGATATTGTTTAATAAGTACATTAACAGCACTATGAATATAGTGAATATATAAAGAATATATACATTTACAAGAACAAAATTATTGTGTAGTAGATGTTATTGTTTCATAATCGGTACACTAACAGCAATATGAACTCCTATATAAAGATAAAATATCACACATACAGGGAATTGTTACTATATTTTAATTAGGTTTTTTATTTCTTTATTTAATTCACATTTTCATCGAAAACAAGATTAAAGTTAATTATAAAAGTGTACACGTTGCTTTATGTTAGGCCCACATAAATACAAGTGTATATGTTGCATTATATTAGGCCTACATAAAGTGCAAAACTTCTAAAAGTAACAATATATAATTCAGACAGTTAAATTTATATTTAAGGAAAAATCATTCAGAAAATTAAACTTTAAACTGGACACAGTAGGCCTACATACTGGAAGATACAATTACTTACATTGCTGTATATATTTCGCCTATATAGTGAATTGTTTTCTTCAGATTCTGTAAAGTCCAGATTCCATACTCTAATAGTATCATCACTAGAACATGTGAGGAATGAGCCTGAAGGTATAGACTTATTTTCACTATTATCTGGATACATTTCAACTCCCCAAATACAAGCAGAATGATAAAGAAATGAATGAGCCTTTCCAACCTAAAACAAACAACATAACAATTATAAATAGAAAACATTAAACAATTTGAAAAATGGAGAATGGTAAAGATACAATTGAATAATAGTACTTAATTGTCTTAATATATTATTGTAGTCAATGAAACACACCAGTAAGGTGATGTTTCAATGACTAAGTTACCATTTTCAGTGAGTTAAATTACGCAAACAGAAATATTTTTGGGGAACTGAGGATGATACCTGTCAGTTAAACATACAAATGAGACAATGTTTCAATGTCCAAGCCATTATTCTCAATTATAACTGCACAACAGGAAAGATTTGAGACATATAACAACCTAAGGATGATAGTCTATAAAATACAAAAATGAGGCGATGTTTCAATGACCCAGTCATTATTTTCAGTTAAATTAAGACTACCGGGAAGGTTTGTTTATATGTTACTTTTAATTTGTTATTAATAATAACAGGTTAATGTAATAAAATTTAAAAACAACATACATAATTTATCATATTAACCAAAAGCGTTGGCTATTATTTATAATAACGGGTTAGTATGACTAATTGAAAAAAACATGAACAATTATCCAATAATATTGGTTATTTTGTACAAAAATGGTGATTATGCATATTAACCGGATTTATTAAATTAACAGTAGCATATAAAAGGCAACAGAGAATCAGCTACAATTGCACAAATGAGAAGATTATATAAATCTGGCAACTAAGAATGATGGCTTAGTCAATGAAACACACTAATAAGATGATGTTTTAATGACAGAGTGACAATTCTCAGCTACAATTCCACTACTGGGAAGATTTGATAAATCTAACAATTAAGGATGTTGACTAAGTCAATAAAATACATCAATAAGATGATGTATCAATGACTACATCAGCATTTTCAATTACAATTGCACATATGGGAACATTTGTGAATATATGGCAATAATTGAGGATGATAGCTTTGTAGGTGAAATAGAAAAATAAGACTACATTTCAATGACCAAGTCCATCATTCTCAGCTATAATTGCACTTTTGGGGAGCTTCATGTGCAGATCCAACTGGGGAATGTTCTAAGGATGACTATATTTATCGAGTAGAATTTTGCGAGTTAATGATGGAAAATATTGATAATAATACAATTGGATTAAACAACATCATTTTCTAAAAACAGAACATCTTTTGTATTAAACAGGAATGTTAACAGCCACTACTGTCGCTATTAGAGTGGTGTTAACCCTCACTGACGAGAGAACAATATACACATCATCCTTAAAAATAAACATTTGGCTTGGTATTATAAGAGATTATTTTCTTGGACCCTTCTTTATTGAAAAAAATCTTAATACTAAGTTGACCTGACAATGCTTCAAGAACAGATTATTCCAGCTGTTCAGTTAGCCAGTAATAACTTAGATCAAGTTTGGTTCCAGCAAGATGGAACACCACCATAGTATGGCCACCATGTCTGCCCGTATTTAGACTTTTCTTAAATTTCTGAGATGAGGTACTATTGAGTGGCTTACAAGGTTACCAGATTTGTCACCACTTAACACATTGTGTAGGGGTCACATTAATGAAAACGAACCACAGTGCATAAATATACAAATAAATTAAAAAAGTTCAGATAATGATAAAAAAGAAAACTTGTTTTATTTTACAAACAAAATGGTTTGAAGAAATATAGGCTACATGTTCCTGATTCATTATTAGATCTAGTGATAGATGATTGTCATAATAGATATGAGCATATAGGAGGAGATAAATGTTATAAACTTATGAAAAAAATATATTTTGCTCCTAGATTAGAAAAAAGGAGTTAAAAATCAAATTACAACTTGCATTGCTTGTCATAAAAGCAAGGTTAGAACTCAACAACAACAGAGTTTCATGCGAAATATATTAGAAAGACCATTAGATCTTGTGGCTATAGACTTGTTTGGAGAATTGCCAAGAGGAAAAGGGAGTGTCAAATACATATTTGTAATCGTAGATTTTTTTTTCTAAATGTATTAAGTTATATAACATCAAAAAGCAACTGATAAAGTACTAAGTGAAAAGATTATAAAAAATTATATAACAGATGTAGGGAAACCGAAAGTGATCTTGAGTGACCATGGGAGTCAATTTACATCTAATTTATTATATGAAACATTAGGATGGGAGGGGATAAGACTAAGGAACACATCTGTTTATCACCCACAGAGTAATCCCAGTGAAAGATGTATGAGAGAACAAGGAAGGATGTTTTACACTTATGTGCATAATCAACGAAATAAATGGCCAGAATATGTCTCATTTATAGAGAAATGTATAAATTTTTCCATTTACAATACCATAAATTATATCCCATATGAATTAATGTATAAAAAAATATGTCCAAATTTTTATGAAAATTTAGTAGAATATTCGGAGAAAATAAAATAAATTTTGATGATAAGATAATCATTGCTAGACATAATTTAAAAATTAATGCCAAGGCTAGGGCTAAATTACATGACAAGAATGTAAAACCAATTAAATATGAAATGAATTATTTGGTTTTGGTAAAAAATCATTATTTATCTTCTTGTATTAGGAATGAAAATAAAACATTCTTTTTATTATATAGAGGTCGTTATAAAGTTTTAGATTTTAAATTTTAAAATGCTTGTCCTAGGTGACATACAAACAAATGAGATTATAGGGACTTACAATGTGGTAGAGATCGCATGCCTCATTTATAGATTAGGTAGTATAGGGTGAACCATAAGGTTGTAGGGTCAAACAGTGTCATGAGGGGGGGTCATTGACCAGAAGCTGTCTTGGGGTTTGTACTGAATTGAGAAGGTGCAAATATTAATTAACTCATGGTAGTCAAAGGAAGATGATTTTTACCATGTCACAAGTGTTTATAGCGATAGAGGTGATCAGAAGGACACAAGGAGTTTGGAAAATGGTTCGGGGGGGGTTAATTTTATATTAAATGATGGCTAAACTTTTTTGCAATCTCTACATTGTAAAATAAATACTTTAAATATTTTAGTAGAATTTAAATTAAAGTTAATTTTTGTTCTCTTTCAATTATTGCATACTTAAATTAACATGTTTATTTTTTAATAAATTTGTAAATGTGTTGATATTGTGATTTAAATTTAATGAGATGTAGTGTTAAATAAAGTGATGAAGTTAATATTTTGAACTATAAGAGTGATGATGAAGGAGAGATGTACTAAAGATGATGTAATAGAAAATAAGATGACATAAACAATATATCATTATAAATACATTTGTATTTTATATGTTTATAACAAAGAGTTTATCGTCAGTATTGAAAGATAAAGCATATTTTTTTTAATGATGACTTGTATTTTAATTGAATGTTTAACATTCACATGTTTGGTAAGGCAAAAGTGTAGCCAGGGAAGAACACAGTACGTCGATGCACCTAGCACCTAAAATGCTGTGGGGCGCTCCGGTGATATCAGGTTCTAAAATAAACTTAATATCAGATATTTGATTTAAAGATTAAAAACTCCTTTATTATAAATTAGCTGATATAATGATTTTACAATAAATGCTAAGCAATTTTAAAGGAGCAATAAAAATATATAATTAAATCAAAATATTATACAATTTAAAATTGTATAAAAATTAATAATATGACAATTATGAATATGGTTTAATTAGACAATTGCCATCATTGTGTCTATGAAAACTAATACATAATGTTTCGAGAGTATAAACTGCTCGGACCTAATTTTGGGTTTGATTTCTTTTCTTAGATTATAAATTTAGATTTAGCTTCCAACATGGCCCTAGGCTACTAGGCTATGTAGGTGTTTTTCTCTTTTATGTTCTAGTTTTACACTTGATAACATCGTGTGTGAGTTTTCATATACAGAAATGATGGCAAATGTCCAATTAAACCATATTAATAATATGAAAAAACCATCATTATCAAATAACTTATGACATTAAATAACATTAACATTAAAATCAGAATTATGAGAATATTTTCATTATGTATAGTACAGGGGCCGCGACACGAGAATAGACTGAAAGAGCCATGCATACTTGTTAGCATTTACGCGGTATTACTGCTATTGCAGGTGCTGTTGCTGCTGTCAGAAGCTCGTCACTAGTATGACTTGATTATCAATCAGCTTAATCACTGCCATTTATATGGTATTTCATAATTCTTCGATTAACGTTTTGAAGTAAATGCTATAACATTTATTTTTGTTAATGTTTATAACCCAAATTAAGTAACTTTAGGCGTATAAGACGTTTAAATAGTTGACTCCATAATTGGCTTTCTAAAGGGGGTATCACAATTTTTGTTTTGTTTATTGTAGCCCAATGAAAAAACAATGGTGGTCCCACTGAATTATTAAATACACATTTACAATATGTGACCTATACATTTTTATTCCTTTTCTAATTTTTTTTTTTTTTTAAATATTGTATTGAGCAAAATGAGGTCTGTTAATAAAACAATATTTAAATAATTAAACAATTTAAATATTTTGTAATAAACATAACACTACTACACCTAATAATAATAAATGTAATGTACAGTAGTTATTATGTTTCGTTCTGACATTGTTATTGTTTAGAAGTTTTATACACCACAAACACAAACTGAAAATCACTTATAGAAAAACATTTCTAAAAACGGTATAACTCCAAAATACTTAATAATATTAATACTAAAAGTAATGTACAGTAGTTATTATGAATAGTACTTACATTGTTATTGAAAAATTCACAAATTGTCTAGAAGTTTATACACTACAAACACAAACTGAAAACCACCTATAGGAAAACATTTTTTTTTAACTATTTGTACCACATTGTTTAACTTCAACAACACTTATTGCAGTAGACTAGCAAGGACTTCTTCATCAGACGTTGAATCTTGGTCATCATCACCACTGCTGGAACTGCCGCTATCATCTCTGCCAAGGCTGATGATAACACTGTCAACTGCATCATCCATGATTCCATCTTTCTCCCAATAAAAATTTAGCCCACACAATCCTCTGCTGTTACTGCTTGAAGTCCGTTTGTAACAAGCTCTTGAAATTTTGTCAATGATACTTCCCCAGTATTGTTATTTGAACAAGCAAAGTGTTTCACTTTTGACCAATCATACTCAATAGCATTCAGGTCACACATATACGGTGGAAATCTCAATACTTCATGATCAGAAGCTCTAAGTTCAGTGTCCACTCTGAATATTTTTTCTGGTGGTTTGAGAAGTTGGATAGCTTCAAACAAAACTGTTTTCCTGGTTGTTTGTGGATAGTGTTGGCCATGCCTAGAAAGCCAATCAAGCACTGATTTGTTAACTGATGATTTTGTTGATGGCTTATCTACTTGTATACAGTGGTAAGGGGCATTGTCCATAACCACTGTGCTGTTTGGAGGAAGATTTGGAATCACTTTTTCCCTAATCCATTATTCAAAATTCTGTCTATTCATGTTGCCATGATAATCATCTGTAGACAATCCTGTTCGATAAACTATTCCAGCTCCTTGTAAAAATCCCATTTCTGTACCAAGCTTTTAGATGCATTTTCCTCTGTTAAAACTCCACCAACATCTTTGTGCTGCCAACATTTGGTGAATGTTAGGTTGCTGTCAACAGCAGTCTCATTCAGGTAAAATATTTCTTTACCTTCACTGCGGCTTTTGTTTACTTGCCTCAAATAATTATACCTCCAATTCACTATTTCGGGCCTTTCTATCAAAACTTTGCGTTTTGAGGCACAGCATTTGAACTTGAATCCCATGCCGTGTAATACACGCCTCAGTGATGTTTCACTCCACAAAATTTATTTTGTCATTTAAAAATGGAGAAATCAGCCCCAATGTAGGAATTTTTTTTTGTTTACATAGAAATCTTGAATAACATTTAAAATTACATTACGATCACAAGAATCAACAACACAGTTCCTGGAATCTAGACGTTTTCTGTTTACTTGGTGTATGCAAAACATAATCACGATTACTCCTGTCATCTTTTCCAATTTTTTTCACTGTACACTGAGACCCTACAGTAATCTGCAGCCCGTTTTGTTGCCTGATTGAGAAGAAAAGTAATTTCTTTGGCATAAGCTTCTTTATCACATGATTTAATGACTTTTCTAGTCACTTCTCTTTCACAGCTATGAATTCTTTTACCCTTTCTCCTTGTATCACTCATAATATTCAAATAAATATTCACACTCATAATTCTGCAGTGTATCATATAGACTGCAAAATAGTAAACAATGTCACGATGCTACTTCTACAAATACACTACTGACAATGACATTGAATGAGGCAGGGTGGAAGGAGGCGGGGCCAGGCTTTGACAGCTGTTTTAGCAAGAGAAATGCGCGGGAGAGCTAGCGCCTTCAGACAGCGAATAGGCCAGGATCCAGGTCTATTGTAGTGGAGCGGCCCCAATAAGTAAGCAATTGTATATTATGTTTGCATATTATGATAGTAGTTTCATGAAAAGAGTAATTTTATTTAATTAAATGTTAAGAGACCTATTGTAAGACGTCATTATGCCTTTGTAAGAGATGCTTCATCATGTAAGACTTGGTTGGACTTATGGATGTAAGACTTTTTGAAGCTACCTTTTGGATATTGGGACTCAGTTATATATATTGGATATGGTCCTGTATATTTCATGTTAAATTTTGTAGCTGCCTTTCCATGAAATTATATTTTTATTAATATTTCGTCCCCTACTTGGCAATAGAAGTCTAAACTATTTTTATCATAATATGTTTTTCACTTGGGCTTTTTCTATGATTTTTGGAATTGTTTTTCTTATATTTTGAACCTCTTTTATTTCTTTTTGTATGTCATAGTTAGGATTTTCTTGAATCTGTATTATTTCCATTGGGTAGTTTGGTTCAAAAGCATACATTAATTTATTTTGTGTATACCCAGTGCTTGTTTGTTTTGTGAAGTTATAACAAAAACAACACAATCAATGTATTTTGACCACGATTTTGGGTTTTCATGCACATAATGTGATAACATGTTTGTTAGTGTCCCATTCAATTTTTCAGTTAACCCTTGTGATTATGGTGAATAAGCACTGCTCAAAATTTGATTTATTCCTAATGTTGCTGTTAAGTTTTTTATCACTTATTAAAATGTGTACACCTATCTGATTGTAATACATGTATTTATCCGTGTTTTAATATTATTTTCATCAAATTATCTGCTATGGTTTTTGCACCTGCTGATTTCCAATTGAATGCCCACGCATATATTCTGGAAAAGTCTGTGCATGATAAGATATATTTGTATGTACATGACGATATAATAGGGCCTATGAAATCAATTATTAATCTATCTAATGGCTGATATCTTGCTAATATTGGTTTTAAGAGCTCATATGGCTTTCTGGTACATATTTTTTTGTTTTTGACAGTTATCACATGTTTTAGTGTATTCTTCTACATCATTGTGCAAAGTTGGCCAATGGTATCTGTCTTTTATTTTTAGAAGCGTTTTGTAATATGATTAGTGTCCTCCCATTATTGGGTTTTTGTGGGGTTGTTTTAGATGTTGTGGGACTGCCAATAGGTTTAAACTTCCTTCCCCGATGTATTGTTTGTAATATAGTATGTCATTTTCTAACATATTCCTTCTTGATGCCCTATCAATTTTTGTATTACTTATTTCAATACCTTGTAATGCTAATTTTATTTGTTTTAGACATGGGTCTATTCATTGTAGTAATTCAATATTTGTGTTTTGAGTGTTTTTAGGAATATGTCTTCAAAATCATTTTCAATTGGTTCCCCTGTATATGTTCTAGAAAGAAAGTTTGGTAAGCACATTTATTTTCTTTTTTGTAATGGGTTTTTACATCATACCAGTTTTGTTGCTAGTCTCCCTAATCTGTTTGATAGATTTTTGAAATTTTGGAAATATTGAGAGCTGAGTTGTCTGTGTAACATTCTACTTTTCTTCCTAATAGATACTCTCTCCAATATTCTACTGCATATACAAAGGCAAGCATATCTTTTTCTACTGTACTATATCTAACTTCATGAGGTTTTAATTTTCTAGATAAGTATGCTATTGGATGCTCTTTGTTATTTTCAGTCTACTTGAGTTAAAACTGCCCCCAAACCTGTATTAATTGCGTCACTATATACACGTGTATATTTACATTCTTGAAAATGTATTAGTAAAGGTTGATTTGTTAAAACTTCTTTTATTTTTTCAAAAGCTTTTTGACATTGTGCTGTCCATGTTATTTTGGAATTTGATTTTTGTTGGTTTTTCAGTAATTCTGTTAATGGATGAGTTATCATTGCATAGTCCATGATAAATTTTCTGAAAAATCATGATACACCTAGAAATCTTCTAATTCTTTGTTTTTGATTGTTTGAATTCTAAATATTGGTTTTATGTTTTACTCTAATGGTTTTATTCCCTCTGTAGAAACTTCGTGTCCTAATAATTCTATAGTTCGATAGAAAAATGTGCATTTTATTGTATTGAGTTTTAGGTCGACGTTTGCTAATTCGTTTAATACTATGTCTTAATTGTTATTTTTCTTAGAATTGTTTTGCAAAAACTAGTGTGCCATCTAAGTATGCTATGCATTTTGAAAATAAATGTTGTGATAGTACTTTGTTGAGATTTTTTTTGAAATATTGCACTTGAGACTTTCAAGCCTTGAGGTAGTCTAGTGTACTATAACATTTTGTCTTGTGTACATATTGTTAGTAAAGATTTTACTCTCTTCATGTACATTAAGTTGGAAAAAGGCATTCTCCAAGTTTAATTTTGTGAAATATTGTGCATTGCTTAAACAACTGAACATTATTTGCAAGCTTGGAATTGGATAGTTTTCGCCATTTATTATTTAGTTTACTTTTCTGAAATCGGCTACTAATCTATGCAAGTTGTTGTTTTCGCACAATAAACGTTTGTGATCCATATTGACTAAAATTAGGACATTCTTCCAAAAAATTTCCTTTTACTAGATCTTGTAATTCTTTATTTAAAATGTTTCTTTCATGATGATTCTCTCTATACGGAGGAACAATTATTCCCGTTGAGTGTTGTACTGTTTGTATTTTTCCTGGATCTAATTTTGCAGGTATAAGGTCTTTGACAATGGTTGTGAAAATTTGTTTATATTTTTTTATATTTGTTACTACTTTATTATGTTGGGTTTTTGTTAATTCTGGACATATGTTAAACTGTATACTGTTTTTATTGATTTGCTCTTTTCCTGAGATTTCTGTTAAATTACCTTGTGTTGGTGTTGGGTTATTGTCATCAAATTTTGTTTTAATTTCTTATGGAGTTTGATTTGGGATTAAGTTTCCCACTATGGAATATGTTGGGGTCTTTTTGATCCATTGTAAACGTTCAAGTAAACTTTTTGATCTTCTTCTGTTACATATGTGTGTATCCGTTTTTTTCTCTCGTAAATGTCTATATGTCTCAAAATCTTTTGTTTTTATATAATCTCATATTTCTTGCAAATTTAAGCACTGGCCTGATTTTATTATTACATAGTCTTGTGACCTTATATCTTGCCGGCTTAACATATTATCGTTTACGATTAAACATATTTTGTCAAATTATTTAACCATTTTTTGTTCATTTCAATTTCACATTTTTGTGTAGTTATTATAGAGAGTTATTTTTTCTTACTGAAGTCTATTTTTGCTTTATGGTTCAGGAAAAATTGGGGTCCTAATATTACATGTGTATTAATGCCTGAAACTATGTAAAATTGTGTGAATTTTTTTCCATTTATGATGAAGGGAATTTTTAATTGTCCATGTATTTTTTAATTTGTCAGTAGCAGATTTTATGGTAGGTATTGATTCTTTATTTATTGCCCTTCCATTTACTAGTTCAGAATTACAAATAGAAACATTAGCTCCTGAATTCAGTATGGTTTCAATGTTTTTATTTTTCAGTTCGTCAAATTCTATGTTAATTGTACACACTCTTGAAATTTTATTAGTCTGTATAAATATTGTGTTGTATACCTCCCATGTTATATTATTTTCTGATTTTCGAGCTTTACTTACTCCATTCATTCTGATGTAGGTGTTGTTTGTAAAAAATTTGAAAGGCCAATACATTGTATTGTTCAGTCAATTTGTTTTGTAGGCCCAATATTTAATTCTTGGTCAGTGAACTGAGATAAACACTGACTTTGTTATCTGTTGACACTTATATTTTGTTATCAGCTGTGTTATACTTAGATGATAATTTGTTATCTACCATCGAGTCTGGTATTGTGGCTCCTGTTCGTCTGTTCTTGTATTCGGAGAATTGTAGTTACTTGCTATGTCAGCTGCTGTTTTGTTAAGAATTTATGCTTAGCCATAGAAATTGAATATTGAGCTTCTAGTATGCACCATTCTTCTTGTAAATTGATAGTTTGTGTTATGGTATTTCCAAATATTTGTTTTTAATGTGGTCATGTAATGTTTATTTTTGTTTGTCTGTGATAAGGTGTAATGACGATAATATCTTATAGTTGCCCCATACTTCTTTTTTTTGATAGTTTTCTTTTTTGTTGATTGTTTTTGTTGTAATAACAATCTTGGGTTGAGTGATTGTTTCTAAAATTTGTGTTATTTATTTTTTGTTTGTTGGTTGCGTGGGAATGTTTTATATTTTTGATTGAAAACACATTCTTCTGTCTCTTGGTTATCCATTGAACAAATTATACAATCATATTTTTTGAAAAATTATCTGTTGGTAGGCTGATTGTCCTTCTTACAAATTGAACAACTTTGTTTCTGGTCAATTCAAGATTGATAGTTGTTAAATTTATTGTGGGTGTACAATTGTTTTGTTTCAAATTTGTTACATGTTTTATATTGAGACATGGGCCTATGAATTTGTTTCTTAAAATTGAATCTGGGTTGTTTGTCATTTCCCTTTTCTGCCAGTGCATTAGTTAATACTAATGGTAAATTTTCCAGTTTTTCTGTTAGCATGTTTATATGCTGTCATATTTTTCTTCGTTATTTCTCCTTTTTGTGTCAGAGTGTTAAAATTTTTTTGTTTATTTAGAGTTTGTTGTAGGATTATTTGGTAAATTTTCTTTAAATTTGTTTGTAATTGTTTTAGTATTAAGTTTTCCATAAGTAATAACTCTTTCACAAATTTCCAGTTTTAATTCCTGTATGACGTAATTAACTACTTGTTTTTCTTCTATGTTCATGTTCATTTTTCCGCATATAGCTTCAATTTCTATTAAAAAGTTTATTGGTGGCTCTGATATCGATTGCATTTTGCTTTCTAATAACATTTGAAGTGTTTGGCTTTAAACCATTGGTGCAAATACATTCATCAAATCTGTTTTTTTTTTTTTTTCCATTTTCCTAAGTTATGTCCTCATGTTGCTTTGTTTTATTGAAACTCTCGTACCAATTTGGAGCTGTTTTGACTACGTAAGTGGGGAATCGATTTATTTGTGTTCCTTTTGTCCAACCATTAGCTTTTGAAGCTATTTCTTATCTTGTTATGAATGTGTTTATGTCCTCTGATATTAAACCATGGTATTGTGTAGGTTGTATTAAGGGTATTTTTCCTATTCTTTCCATATTTTGTGTTATTATGCACTTGTTTATTTGCGGTTGTTTATTTTCTTTAAACATTTTTTCTTCCGGTGCTTGTACATTAGAGTGTTGTCCTTCAAACTTTACTAGGTCGTATATATTTTTGTCTAAGTTTTGTAAACTTTCTTGAATTTGTGTAGTTTCTTGTATTAGAGTTCTCATTATGCTTCTTAATGATTCTAACTCCCCCTTATTCTGGATATGTACCTCTCTGTTGTGTAGTTAGGGTGTTAAAATTTCTTTAAAATGTATATACATTTTTATAATCTTAGTCGGTTTTTATACCTATTTGGATTTTTTAAATAAGTACTAAATATTTTCTACTATCGTCTAGCGTTGTTGTATCCTGTATTCTTTTAAAATTTGTGTTGTATCTTCTTTTTAAAATTTATATCAGTATTACTTAAGTCAAATTTAAAAAAAGTTAATATTATTTACTATCAACACATTTATTTGAAATAGCTTTTTTTCATTACGTCGAGTTTGATTATGGATGGAAGAATGGGGTGGAAGACTTAAACGTATCCCCCACTTTATTTTTACGCAGTTTATAATTTTAAATTAGCTTTGGATTTCATAGGTTGATATTCGTGGGCTTTTCTTCTGATTGAACGTCCATTTTTTTCAATTGTGTATTTTACCTATAAATTCTTTGAGTTCACAGACACCCATCTCAGGGTTTCCTGTATAGTTTGTTAATTTCTTGGGAACTTGAAGTTGAATAGCCATAGTGTCTTACACATGTGCTTATTGTAATTGAAAACTGTTTTACATTGCTGTAACTTAGTGTGTATTAATGTTAATTTTATTTCTGTAATATAATAGATATTCATTTTTAAATATATCTCTGACACTGTATACAAATTAATGCATAGTAGTCACTAGAAACACAATTTAAATTATTTGTATAATAAAATAACTAAGGGAAATTTGTAAAATAAACATCATTGTTATAAAGATTACTCAATAAATGTATAAGACAAATCATTGTAGATCTAAATGTTTTAAATCTGTTTTAACAATATATTAATAGCTTTAGACTATTTAATCTCGTCTCTGTACTTATTTGAACATAGAAGTCTAAAACACCTGATATGCAAAAGCGATATTGATTCGATGAAGTAAATCTGGTAGAACCCCACGTTAAAAAATAAAGTACAGTAGAACCCCTCTAATACGTCACCTTCGGGACTGGGGGCATGGTTGGAACGCAAAAATGGTCGGATTATACGAAAAAGTCAATATTTATTACATATTATATAAAGAGATTTTTTAAAAGTGAAATAAGTGATATATAAACTTTTAAAAGTCTATATAATAAAGTCTATATATAAACTATGCAAGTACTATAGCAAATCAATAGAAACAACACGAGAGATGACACAGCACTGAAGCGGGAAAGCGATAACAAACCGGAAAGAATGGCGCCAGACGGGCCGTGAGTCATCGGCAAGTCGGCACAATATCGCAAGCTCGAGCACAGTCGGATTAACCGGAGTAACGGACCACTCGAGGGCGGATTAGAGGGGTTCTACTGTAAATAAATTACAACAAAAGGAAATATCTTAAATGTGAACTGGTGTGCATAACTAAGTCTCATATGGTGAAGTCTTAGGATATCTATAGCAGGATGTGTCAAGGCATTGTTTATGGTGAGAAGAACCTATCTATACTGTGTATAGGTCTGGTTGAGCTCTGGAGCCAGGATGGCCGCAGGTAGTCCCGGTTCCAGACCTCAACCAGACCTATACAGAGTATATTTGTTCCTTTATCTTTCCAGTGTTCCTTGATACTTGGAATAAAGAGTTTTCAACTATTCTAAAACAATATCTGATGTCATCCATGAATTTTTATGAGATGTGTATGACATAGGAAGAGTTTTCACATTCTTAAAACACCTGGAGTTGTTTGAAAGTGAATACCAATTAACACCAGTTTTGTCAGCATTCTAAACATCATCTTACGAAAAACACATTTCAACAATCATCTTGATAAGTATTTTCTTTAAATATTTGACTGCTAGTGCTATCAGACGACAAACTTGAATTTCCAACTCTCTAATACCGTGTCTTGCCTTAAAATTCATCAACCATCCGGAACTAGTCTTGAAAGTTTTCTGACCCATTCAGTATTTCGTTGAACTTTAATCCTTATCGCAAACCATCTGGCCAGAAATAGGTTCCCGTAAACTTCTTATTGGGTGAACCACATATACACTGCATCTTGTAAAACATTGTTGACTAAACAAACTGTTTGTCTTTTCAGTGTCCCTTCTTTAGAATCTAAATTTAAAGAAAAAATTTTCAAAATGTCTTTTTTTTGCTTAATATCACTTATTCGCAAAGTTCAAACACTACAAAATTTAACAAGAGATATCCCCACCTTCTCCATTCTAAAATTTTGTAGAATTTCTAATTTATGTTCTTTGTTTAAAAGTTGTGTACGTCTTCTTTTTAGAAATAGAGGCCATTTTGCCACACTGGTAATTAAACTGCAAACACAATACAGTATCAGATAAACGCAACCACATTATAAACATACAAGCACAAGACCAATTGAATGTAAACACATAACACAAACACTAATTGAGTACTGTAAAAAACATTTAAACTAGACAGAAAACACACGGTTGCATGTTTTTGTTATTTTAGTCTGCATTTTTTTAGAGTATGAAAGTCTGGACTTTAAAGGTAACTCTCCATTCCTCCTCACAATCTCTGCATAATTACATAGACTAAACATAGTAGTATGTATAAACCAACTGTCCATTAGCAAACACCGCAGCGATCGTTCTGTTTACTGATAAAGAATCAAATACTAAGGCAAGTTTATATGATTGCTCGCTCGTTAACAATTTTTAATTTTTCCAATACCAAATCTGGATTTTGGGGGTTTGCATTTTTGATGATCCATTGTACTGTTTCAAAATAATATAATACAATATAGGAAAATTTGTTAAGAACTTATCCCATAAATCAATGATATCCACTCGACTTAAGATAAACAAAACACTCTTATAAAATAACTTAGTTCACACAAAAAACTCTCATTTAAAACAAAACTTGCGTACCAATATAAAAATTTCTACATTTTGAAATTTAATTTTCACAAAAAAAATAATAAACTTAATTTCGCACTTAAAAAACTCGAACTGTAAAGACAAATTTACATATCCAAGTACACTTAACCATTAAATTCAACATCTTTTCCAACGTGAAAAGATAATCTCTCAGAACGAGTAACGCTGATTAAAGAAAACATACATTCCAAAACCATTATCAGGCCAACCTGCCCACATCCTAGATTGATTGCCTGCAATAATGCTTACATAAACAGCTAACTGAGAACATAACACAAATAAGACAGTTCAAATTCTTATCCTGTCAATAACAAAATGAACAATTTGTAACACAACAAACAGGACATTCACATTCACTTACAATGTTAAATACGCACTTCTGGTTCCGAGAATTATAGCGCTTAAATATTCTTGGAATCGCAATTGCATATTTTCACTGTAACAAATAAAGGCTACATTTTGATTTGAGATTCTGATCAAAACTCATAATCAATTCAATCTGTGTTTAAACCAAAACAGTTAGACATTAAATTATCAACACACGTATTAACAAATAATATTAAAAATAAATTTGGTCACAAGTATTATTTAAAATTAATAAATAATAATATTAAAATAATGATAAAAAATAATAATAAAAATAACAAAAAATCTTAAACTAAAATATTTTAAAACCTACAACCTTGCCAAACAATTACACTAACAAATAGTACAAACTGTAGACAGATTGTTATGAAACTAACTTTGGACAGAGAAATCAATGGTCCCTAAGTCCCCATTGGAAATACCATTAGGCTTACAATAAAGTAAAACTACATTCCCTGACAGTCCTTTTCGGGAAATTAAAAATATCAATTGTCGTGAAAATCGGTTTCACACAATGTGTAATTGTTAGTGCAAAATTATAATGTAACCTATAGCCTAAAATCTCCAATTTTACTGCTGGAATAAAATCATTGCTCATAAAAACTAAATTTACTCAAGTGATCATTTTAACTGATTGGAATAAAGAAATAATACAATATAAAGCAGGGAAGAGGGGAAAAAAGGTTACGAGATTTATTCAGAGGCTAATTTATTCTGCTCTGTATAACTAAATTATAAACATTAAAAATTATAAATTGTAATCTAAATTTAATCAAATTATTAAAAGTAACATTAAAAAAATTTTTAAAAAGGACAAATTATAACTTATAAATCTAAAATATAATAAACTATAAATAAAACTTTTAAAGGATCAAGTATATAAAAATAAATTTTGTGAGTTTAAAGAACACGAAAAGTAAAAGAACAAGGTGCATATTGCACAAGCGCAATTTTTACAAATAAGAACTGCAACAAAAAAAGTGCCCTTTTTATTATATATATATAGATTTCTTTAACCTTGGCGGAGCATATGCGCCGACTAAGAAAAAACATTCAAATAACGGTATCTTTAGGGAAAGGCAGATGTGTTGCAAAATTGTACAAAAAGAAGGGAAAAACAAAAAAAAAGAGAAATCGAAGGGAAAGCTAACATCAATAACGGTACTCGGCGTAGAAAGTTCTAACTGTTTTCGAAAAACAAAAACGAAAAGAAGAAAGTAGGTCGACCAATCGAATGCGATCCCACGTGAAAAAACCAACGGGCAGATTTGAAACACACCAATGAACAAAGAAAAAGACATGTGTTGGGAAAGTTGAAAGATTCTAGACGAATCAGCGATACTTCACATTTCTTATGGCTCAAGAGGGAAAGGGAATGGCCAGCTAGTGAGGGGAACGTTGTGGTCACATAAAGATATCTTAAAGCTCCATTAGCCCATTCACAAGTCTGGAGGACTAGCTGTGAAAAAATTAACTTGTGGAACTCAAGTGGGTTTGCAATTTGCAGTGAGATCATGATCACCAGCTATGTATACTCTTTTTTTCTTCTTTTTTTAAAAAACAAAGTCAAATTAAAAATGGAGCTTCAATTTGGAGGCTGCAAATGGAATGAAATTGGTTTCAAATTGCTTAATTTTGCATTTGAATTTACATATATATGAATTTTATAAATATCGAGTAATCCGGGCTGCCGGGATATCGAGTGCCAAGTTTGCGAGACTCTACTGTATATATATATATATATATATATATATATATATATATATATATATATATATATATATATATACTTTATATAGGTTTATGAGGTCACTGGTTACAAATCTGAAGATAAAATGAAGAAATTCAAAATAATGCCACCAATAATGGTGGATTCAAATAGTTAAAAATAATTCTTGATTCCAAATTTTAATTTTTCCTTATTGAGGTCGCTGATTATGAATGAAATGTCTGACAAAAACTGTGTAAGATGCTCAAATAGATTTCTCTTTTTAATTCAGGCAAATACAATGTAATAAGACTGATAATTCATTGTAACATTTTGTCTTTTGCAAGCAGTATCGGATCTGACACCCTACAAAATATATATATATATAGGGTTCCCTTGCGTATATTCCAAGGATCAATTGTGTATATTTTAAAAAAGATAAAAAATTTTAAAAGAATAATGAGTATCAAATTGTCTTGCTTATATTAGGATTAGTATTAGTAATATGAATTTTTTCTTTTTTTCTTTGTTGTTTAAAAGCAAAACACTTCTTGCTCATTATCGCCTTATAGAGTTCCAATTTGAACAAAACTGTTGTAAAGCAAGCATGCCAAGCAGAAAGTGCAAAATCTAAGAGAGTTTCAAACCTTCCAGTCATTATTGCCATATAAACAAGAAGAAAAATCATAAAATAGAGATCCCTAGTCCTCGAAGACTCTAAAAACAAAAATAGCATGAGGAACAGAAAAAAATAAAAGTTGGACAAGACATCCAGATAAGAAAGGTGAAAGAGAGGGATAAACCCAAAACTACATTTAAAAAATGTAGATCCAGCTAGGTCCTTCGAAATTGCCAAGGCTGTAGGCAATAAAGTGAGCTTATGAGGGTCAAAACTATTCCAAAGGCAAGCATGTAGAGCAGATAGTGCAAAATCTTAAAGAGTTCCGATTTGAACAGAACTATTCCAATGCAAGTATGGTGAGGAGATAGTGAGTGCAGAATCTTAAAGAATTCCAATTTGAACAGAACTATTCCAAGTCAAGCATGTCAAACAGATAGTTCAGGATCCTAAAGGGTTTCAATTTTTACTTAACTTTTCCAAAACAAGTACATAGTGGAGAACCTTAAAGAATTCCAATTTAAACAGAACTATTCCAAGGAGAGTAGAAAGAGTTCCAATTTGAGCAGAACTATTCCAAGTCAAGCATGTCAAACAGATAGTTCAGGATCCTAAAGGGTTTCAATTTTTACTTAACTTTTCCAAAACAAGTACATAGTGGAGAACCTTAAAGAATTCCAATTTAAACAGAACTATTCCAAGGAGAGTAGAAAGAGTTCCAATTTGAGCAGAACTATTCCAAGTCAAGCATGTCAAACAGATAGTTCAGGATCCTAAAGGGTTTCAATTTTTACTTAACTTTTCCAAAACAAGTACATAGTGGAGAACCTTAAAGAATTCCAATTTAAACAGAACTATTCCAAGGAGAGTAGAAAGAGTTCCAATTTGAGCAGAACTATTCCAAGGCAAGCATTCCGAACTAATAGTAAAGAATCTTAAACCGTTTCAATTTGAACAGAACTTTTTCAAGACAAGCAGATCTTGCAGAATCTTAAAGAGTTCTAAGAGTTCTAATTTGAACATCACTATTCCAAGACAAGCATGTGTACATTTCACATTTTTGGGTCTCTAAGTTGGATTAGTGCTTGGTTCAATGTGTGACGTAAGAGAGATATGACGTCGGGAAACTTTTGTCATCTCTGTAAGCATGGGACACCCTCCAACCAATAAAAAAAATAAATAATTAAATGAATATAAATATAAGGATGTTTGATTATGTAATTAATTAATTAATTATTAAGAAACTGTATTAAAAATAGGAAGTAAGAAATATTCAGAATCGTAGATTACTCAAAAGACTATGAACAGGAATATTTTAGCTAAAATTTAAAATCAAAATACGCTCGTACAAGTTGAATACAGTGATACCCCCTAGGATAGAATTGAAATCACGTGAACATTACATGCTATGCAAAGTGGAGCGTTACTTCGTCAGCAAGTGAACAAAGCAGAGCTTGAGACAGTATAGCTAGGGTTGTCTTGAAGGTAGGACGCAAGGACTGAACTGCGTTTGAGTTAGAGATGGAATGTTTCAAATAAAAAATTATATATTCTGAAAAGTGTAGTTATGTAGTAGTAAAAGAAGGTTTTGTGTTAAAAAATGTGACTGGAAGGTTTTGTATCACGTGAGTAAAATCGAAATAAGGTATTCATGTTATCAAAAAGTAATCGAATTGGAACATTTAAAAAAGACTATTCTCAAAAAACTTTTATTCATGCTGTTTATAAATGTCTAGGCTAAGTTATTAAGATGTATTTGTAGTTGATAAGAAATATCTATGATGAACTAAAATTCTCTGTGCTGTAATAATCTATAGAAATGATGGTCATTAAAAGAGATTTCTTTAAGAATCACAATAACTGGTTAAAATTTCATTGCGTACAAACCACAATCCACGTTTCATACGTAATCAACTTGGTAAGTACAGATCAGAGCCTGAACCCTGTTTCTTTTTCTTTTATAATAAAAATAATTCATAAGTAAGAAATCATCTTAGAGATAAAATTAATACAGAAGTAGTTTAAAGAATAGAATCTCACATGCTTGAATATTGCATAAAGCCTAACTTATAAGGTTAAGTTGCTTTTCTCTTTCTTTATAATTGACCCTTAATATTTTCATATACCAAATTAAATAAAACTAGCAAGATTAAAGTGAAGTAACTTACATCTCTCATATTGCGATTGTATATTCGAAGCCTGGTATGGATGCACAGACAGTGTTCCGAAATTGTTAAATGTTATAGTCTCGCAAGCAAGTGATTTGTATGAATGAGAAAAGGATAAATATTGTATTAATAATACGATATTTATTGTTAAATAAATAAATATTGTAAACGTTTATAATAAATAAGTAAATTGTAAGAAATAATAGTTTTTCTCCTAAATTAAAAACATATTAAGAGAGTGCAGTGTATTGTGTGTCGATATAATCATCAGGTTATCCCTAAATGGCCCAAAAGATCCACCAAACAGCATTTCACAGTCGGACTAGTAGAGAAGACTTCTTGTAGTTTTATTAGCTCATCTTCGTTTGGCGAGAGTGGTCATGTTGACTCTCTCATCAACACGAGACCTTCTCATTAGGGTGATCATCTCCGACAATCTTCAAGAGCGACACAACACATGAACATTTCAATTTTAAAAATATTTTTTGCTTGATTTTAGTTAAAATCAGTGATTTAGCGCCCTGGTATAGACGTTTACATTGTTTTTCAAACATCATTTTCATGTGAAAACATTTGATTGGTTATCAGAACACATAACTAAAAAAAAAAAAAAAAAAACACTAAAGAAACATTCTAGTGGTACAAGTTAGGATATTGAGTAAAAGAGGATTACCCCTCCATCCGCTGGACAACCCAGACTCGGATCATTCGCTGACGCATGGTTTAGTCTAACGACCCGAAAAGATGTATTTTGCAATTCAACATTTCGCCCACTTAGAATTGTCCTATCACAAAAAATAAAATACTGTTGGAAAGCTAATGTTCCGTAGATGCATAATCATGGGAAAAAAATACCACAAAACGTTATAAATAATATTTATAAAAATTGGTAAAGTTTGCATATTTTTATGCGTAAAATCAAAGATTTGAACTGCCGCGGTTGTAAGTAGAATTGACGCCATTTTATCTCATATGTTCACAAATCTATTTTTCTGTCAAACAGGTCGACCAAAACACTGTTCTGTAGATCACATCTTTCTCTTTCGGTCTGTGGTTTACAAATTGTTCTATGTGTCATAGATCACGAGATATATCTATTTTACTAAAGTAGAACCAAACGGAACAAATTTCACTTGGCATTCGGTGCAGTTTACTAAATATGATAATTGATTATTCAATCGATATTTTGTAACCGATCTTTACAGTATGTTGTAGAGAAGATTTCATTCTCTATGTTGGTATTACTTGCTATATTATCCTACAGTTTGTTTTAGGTTATTGTTTTTTTACTTGGAAGTTAGCGATGTTTGTGTACTAAAATGACATGTGAAAGGCGTAGTGATTATGTGACTTGGGATTATATTTCTGTCATTCTGAAGGTTTGTTTTATTTATTTATTATAAATTATGTATACAAATTACAATATCAGTATTATTGTGTTGTAGAATATATTGTTTTGAGTGAATGTTATTATCAGACATCAAATATTGAGTCTATCTAGAGATAGAGGATATGTTGTAATTTGGTCTACCTTTATAGCAAATTTGTAGCAAAATACATTGTGTTTACTAATAAAAATAATTTTGTCTAATGAAAATTTTATAAATTGATTATGTTTTTACCAAAATGTATGCAAAATGTCTATAAATTTATATAGGCCTATCTATAATAGAGATAGGTAATGATATATCTGGTCTGACCATATTAGCAAGTTTCCATTAGTTTATATATCAAAATAATTTTGTCTAATGAAAATTTTATAAATTGATGTTTTTACCAAAATGTATGCAAAATGTTTATAAATTTATATAGGCCTATCTATTAAAAAAAATTATTGGTTTATATACCTATTTCTGTGGAATTTTGCCTCCGTTACTTTCCAATTTTTTGCTATTTGACATAATAACTCCAAATTTTTTACATCTAATAGTTTTTGCATTACACACATAAAATCTATGTATCTTTGTGAGAACATAGGTAATAAAAACTTGGGTTTTGAATAATAATTATATTTTTGGTGAATTTTTGAAAATAGTTACTAAATATTCACTTTTTACGTAAAAATAAACCATGTATAACGAAAATTTTATAAAAAAATATTTGTTTTTAGCAACTTTTATCAACAAATATATTACAAATCTATAGTAATACTTGAAAAAATTCAAAAAAAAAATTGTATGGTATATATAGCTTTTTCTGTAAAATTTTTGCCACCGTCACTTTCCGATTTTTTGCTATTTGGCATAATAACTCCAAATTTTTTACATCTAACATTTTTTTCACTACACAGCTAAATTCTATGCACCTTTCTGAATAAAATGATATTATAGAAGTTGTGTTTTCCAAAAATATTACTATTTTTGGTGATTTTTTGAAAATAAGCCTAACAATGTACCTAATTATGAATTTTTTTCCCCCTAAATATATTCACAAATATTATGCAAAACTTTTTTATGTCTTGAAAAAAGGTGGTACGCTAATGATTTTGGATGATACAGATTTTTCTGAAAAATGTTAACTTCATTTTTTGACATCTAAAATACTTACTCCAAAACCGTTTCCAAAAAAAAAAAATTATTACATAGATGAATTCTACACATCTTTCTGAGAAAAATGATATATTATAAGTTAGGTTTTATATAAAAATAATATTTTTTATTAATGTTTAAACAATCAAAGTGAATTTAACATACGCCGGTTCTAGGGTTAAATTATAAATTAATCATGAAGTATAGACGTTGACAGATTTTCTAGAAATAAAGATGATTTATGAATTTGAACATTAAATATTAACAAATTCATAAACAGACTTTGTGAATTATTTCCCTTGTTCAAAGACAGTTATATACCGTGAATCCCAATTATTCAAACTATTATTATATTTGTTATTAAATTTATGCTTTGTGAATT
This sequence comes from Aphrophora alni, assembly GCA_963513935.1. NCBI lineage: Eukaryota > Metazoa > Arthropoda > Insecta > Hemiptera > Aphrophoridae > Aphrophora > Aphrophora alni. The sequence goes on along the minus strand of OY740765.1, from coordinate 53,373,221 downwards.
TTTTCCTAGTTTCAATGACAGTCATATAATGTGAATCCCAATTATTTGAACTATTATTATACCTGTTTTAAATTTATGTATTTAGTTTTAAGAATTGTGTATTTTGTTATTTTTCGGGAAGTACTTCCATAATTTGAATTTATTACAGTAGATTTCATGTATGTATTTCAGCTGGATAATATTCATTAATATTATAAATGAAGTGTATAACCAAATTTGTGACAATATTGAGTACACTTTCCTAGAGTCCACGATTCCAAAAACATTTTTTAAAGTATAAGTGTCTATTCTTTTACTCAAGAATGACGCCCAATGAAGATATTTAAGGTTATAAAAAATAAATTCATTGAAATCTATAAATTGAAATTCCCTTTTTTTAAATCCACGGATACGAAATCATTACACATGCCGAACAGATAATACAGAATCTTAAAGAGTTTAAATTTGAACAGAACTTTTCCAAGATGAGCTGATAGTTCAGAATATTAAAGAGTTCCCATTTAAACAGAACTATTCTAAGGCGAGCAAGCCGATTTGATAGTACAGAGTCTTAGAGTTCCAGTTTGAAAAGAACTATTTCACGGTGAGCAGAAAGAGTTAAAATTTGAACAGAACTTTTCAAAGGTGAACAGAAATAGTTCCAATTTGAACCGAACTATTCCAAGGTAAACATGGCAAGTAAATAATGCAAAATATTAAAGAGTTCCTATTGGAACAGAACTATACTAGGGAAAACAGAAATAGTTCTAATTTAGCAGAACAATTCCAGGGCAAGCATGCTGAGCATATATAGTGGAGAATATTAAAGAGTTTCAATTTGAACAAAACTATTCAGAAGTGAGGAGAAACAATTTCAATTATACAAAACTAATCTATGCCAAGCAAGTCAAGAAGATAGTGCAGAATCTTTCTATATCTATAAAAAGTGTTTGGTTTTTTTCCAACCTGTAGGAGAGGGATTAGTTTCTGATCTGTGGCTTAAATGATACACTACAATATTTAAGTATAGTACTGTTAAAACAAAAACACATTTTTATAAGCTATAAACATAGAAATAAGATAATGTTACACAGGCAAACAATAGCCATTTTTTCATGTTTCCAAAGGTAAAATTATAAGATTAAGAATGTAATAAAATATCTGCTTCATTCAATTAACTGTACTTACCCTCTTAATATCTCGTACATCCCAAACGTACAAACTGTGATCATTGTACACACAAGTTAATTTTCCATTTATTTCATCAAAGGCTAAAGCAATGGCATCAGGATATTTGGCATTCTTGGGATGGGAGGCCATATGACTGAAAATGTCATTCAATGTATTTATTTATTATATGTTACATTTATGACATATAAATCAAATGAAAATAAGAAGAAAAAACAGTAGTAAATTAAGATAAGATTGTAATGTATTATTAAACATTATACACTTTAATTATACAACAATTCTTGCAAGTATATGTTTATATGACATCAAACAACTACATATTTTATTTTAAAACAAAAACAAACCAACAAAAATATGGATAAGATATTTCAGTTTGGGTTGGATACAAAAAGAGAAGGGGGAAATAATAAAAATAAAATTTAAAAAATGTTCAAGCCAAGAAAAAGAAAAACTATGGATCTGGTAAATAATATAATATAATTCACAAATACGTGAAACTACAAAGTGAAAATTGTCAAACTATTTTATAACAAAATTTTAATAGCATAAGAATAATATGAGAATTTACAATAAATTAATGTCTAGGTGTAAAATTATTAGTTTAGAACTATGTAAAACACTTCATATAAAATAAATATTTATAATCATATAATTAACAAAAAAATAATGGCAAAGAGTAAAATTATCAATTAATAATTAGTTTATTTTCTTTAAATAAATGTACACCTCATACATGTGTGTATCACATAACAAAGGATAAACAGTAAGGTGTTACCAGCAGTATGACTAATGGCAAGAATAAATAGAAGAAAGACTTGCAAATATGATTTCCAGTAGCTAGGGTTATTAACATTTCCAAGTACTATATGTATATTTTTGAATTATTACTATACATTAAATTTAAATGCCACCTGATTCTGAATAAGGATGTACATAAATATGGTAACCGATTGAGAATCTACTATTAGGCCAACATAGGCAAATCACAAGCTTGGGTAGCTTTGTTTAATAAAGTCTAAATAAATATTAAGATTATAATGAATTTAAGAAAAGCCTAAGATAATGTTTGTTGCCTGGATTCTTTTACTCTGTGGAAGAGTTATCATGAAGAGTAGCTGGAGACATTTTCATAATTTACTGCATTTATATTATTTATAAAATTTTAATGGAATGTGATTATTTATTGATGAAATATAAAGTTTGATGTTTGTTATTTGTTACTCTTTTAAATTTATTATTGTTTAGTTCTTAATTTAAAGTTTGATGTTTGGTAAATTATTATTACTAATATCTGTTACGTTTTGTTATAATAATATATTATATTATTTGCATGTGTTGTGACATTTTTGTTATGTTATTTTCCATTGACGATGTACTAGATTACAATATCACAGTACAGTAGAACCCCTCTAATCCGTCACCTTCGGGACTGGGGGCATGGTCGGAACTCAAAAAAAAGTCGGATTATCCGAAAAAAAGTCAATATTTATTACATATTATATAAAGAGATTTTTTTTAAGTGATATATAAACTTTTAAAAGTCTATATAATAAAGTCTATATATAAACTTTGCAAGTACTATAGCAAATCAATAGAAACAACACGAGAGATGACACAGCACTGAAGCGGGATGACACAGCACTGAAGCGGGAAAGCGATAACAAAACCGGAAAGAATGGCGCCAGACGGGCCGTGAGTCATCGACAAGTCGGCAAATCAGCACAATATCGCGAGCTCAAGCGCGGTCGGATTAACCGGAGTAATGGACCACCCGAGGACGGATTAGAGGGGTTCTACTGTAATATTATTAAAATTAAAGTGAAAACACCTCAAGTCAATGTGATATAATGAAGTGGAAGAACTAGTTCACATTGAATTGGTATTTCTATTTATTTCTTTTCAGATCGACTTGCAATTTACACACATTTTACTTTCTCCTTTACTATACAGAAAGTATTGTTTAACAATTATCGTAGTTGTTTCTTTATGATTAAAACTAAATAACAAGAGAAAACAAATTTTCTTACAATGATAGAATAACAATATAATTTTTTAAATTGGAATCACGAACATAGATTTTACTTTCTCATGAAGTGTATAAAAGTATTGTATACAACTTTATAAAATAATACTTGTAATTTTGTTTAGTCATGGTTGTATAAAACCAAACTAAATGCCGAGAAAACAGCAATTTTTATGCAAAATCAGAATATTATTTTATGGTATTTCATGACAGAAAATAATTAATTGATGATTGTCAAACTAGAAACAAAACATCTTGTTTCATTAATTTTCTTCTATTTTTTGTATAAATGGCAAAATATTATGATCAAAGGTTTTTTTTAGCCGATTTTAACTTCATTTCTGCTCAAGTTGAGATTTTTAAAATAAATGCTTCGATTTAGTTATTTTGTAAGTAAAAAATAATTCACATCTTAATTTACTGGAAATAACACTAACTTGTATAAAAACTGAGAACAAAATATTTACCTACTACAGGGGTCTAAAACATTATAATCTATAGGGCCAAACTAAAAAATCTAAGTAGGAACACAGGCCACCAGGGGTCCAGGGTATGAAATATCCCTAGATAAAAAGGGGGTCCAGGGGGTATTTCATTTTGAAAAATTAACATTTCAAAATAGCGTTTTATGGCTTTCTATACATATATTCTAATTAAAATTTAATAATTTTTCTATGTTATTAGTGGTTATAATTTTAATAAACTTAAAAATTAAATTGGTGAAAATTGGAGTCGAGTACTGAGTAGGTCTACCTAATGTCGTAGGGTTTTTTGACTACCAAAATTTTAAAGTTTACCAAAAAGGGAACTAAATGAAATTTATATATTTAAAAATGAAATAAAACACATTTCCAAAGAAAACAAATTGTTTATTTATTTGTAAAAATAAAAAATAATTCAGACACAATCTTAGGATACAAATATTTATGACAAACTTAATTTTTGGATTGTCTTATCCATTTCTTGGTTATTGTTTGTTTTTCTCAGGTATGTGTGTGAAATGTGCAATTGTTTTTGTTGACTGAATATTACAGTTCACATTGAATTAAATTTAGATGCTCCTATTATCAAAGTTTGTTTTAAATGATCATCTGACAAATTAGCTCTGTATTTAGATTTCACATGCTTCATTCTTGAAAAGGTTTATTCGTATATAAATATAGGTTGACCCAAACACTGAAAACATTTCACTTGAAAAATCTTGAATCCCATTGAAATCGTCAGTTAATGACCTGCAATGGAAAAACACTGTAAAAGTAACTTAAACTCTGTGTCAATATACAACTTTTTTACTTACTAATTATAAATTCATAAATCAAAGTTATTATTGAATGTTTAAAGACATACCTGTAAAATGGAAAAAGATCAGCATTCTTGAAACACTCGTTGTAATAGTCCTTTAAGTTCTTCTTTGAAGTTTTATCAATTTAAGTTGAAGTTCTGAAGGCACTTTTACAATTTCAGTTGTGAATGGATTGTGAAACAGTTTTATCTTTTCTGCTACCAATGCATGATCAAAGTCTGCAAAACGGGTTTGAAACTCCTCGCGTAGTTTGATGATGGTTTTCTACTGCATATTGTGATGGGAAAAACACACTGGTTTCGTTTGAAAACTTTTCGCAGGTTTCTAAGTGATTGAAATTGGTCTTTCCCACCTGACTTACAAAGAGAGACGGTTTTTTTTTTTCCTTCTAAAAACTTTCACATGATACAACAAGTCATTTACAAACAATTTTTCTTCTTGAAGTTTCAAATTCAAAAAGTTTAAATGAAACTTTTTCAAAGATAAAATATTTTCTGTTCGAATCTGACCTGTCATTTCAGCCTACTGTATTTGCTTTTTGAATGTTTTGTTTCATAATGTCTCCTAATATTATATTCTTTCAACACGGATATTGTTTCATTACAAATAAGACAAAGAGCAGTATTTTTGTTTTCAACCACAAAGTAATTGATACACCATTTTTCGTTAAAACACGACACTCACTGTCAACTTTCCTCTTTTTGGATAAAGACATAACTGAAAAATAGCTATAAAACACTGACACTACACTAAAATACTGTATTAAAAATTTAAAAAAGCAACGTTTAGTTAGCACCAGGGTTTATCGAAAACTTCACTTTCAGTATACGTTGAGTGACACTAGACTAGGCGAGTAGCGAAGTTAGTCACCACCGGGGGAATGGAAGTTGGGCTCATAGGGGAAATGGGACTCTGGCCTACTTATACCCTGATGCCATTTTATCACTCCCGTTTAGTAGAACGTGGCCCAAACACGTAAATTAAATAGAGCTCTGGCCGATTGGAGCTTACATCTAGGTGCACCGTACTGCTTTAACTTATCACATAATATGAAACGTTTTCGCTCTTAGCTAAATGTTAGGACAGAATCGATCATTATATTCAAGGTAGTCAGATAGGCAGCGGGCCAGACCTGACTCACGAGCCATAATTTGGAGACCCCTGGCCTAGTACATTTAAACATTTAATAATCAATGGACTAATCACACTATCGAAAAATAATCAGTGTATGTATAATGTATATTAATGTATATGTTTGTTAGATAACTTGTCAGGCTGAATTTTCTTACTTCTTTCGAGGCTTTGTGGGACTCCATTCATGTAGATATACTATGTCAGTAATCGTTGATCGCATATTATTAAGAATAATAGTAATGTTTATTCATATTTATACAGAATGTAATTGAGTTAATTTGACATGTTATAATAAATAAATCCATTTATTAATTTCACTTTATTTCTCATTCTACAAATATTATATAATATTTTAATGAGGTCTAATTGTGTGTAATCAATAATTCCCAATTATTGAAATTAATTATGATTTTTAATGATTGTTCAACTTATTACAACCGAGTTAATTTGACACTGTATAATAAAACTAATATATTTATTATCCTAACTATATTCCTCATTCTACAAAACGACCACTGTGAATTTATTTAAGGTATTTAATAAACAATAATCATTAATAATTGTAATCATAGATTGTTATATATAATTGTAATTGTTAATAGTAATCGGAAAGCCATGAATCATCTGATCCCCCATTAAAAAATAAATAATGATGGTTGTCAGTTTTGCTCCTATAGAAAGGAAATTTTAGTACAGGAAAGCAATATAGTATTTTTCATGCAACAGCCAGGATACAGTCCAGTCAGACCTAAAAACAATAAGGTTTGTCAGTTCTGTTCTAACAGAAAGAAGACAGTAGTATATGAAACCAATAAATAATCTCTCATTGAGCAGGAAGGACATGGGCCAGTAAGGACCACCTAAAATTAATATGATTTGTCAATGCTGCTCCTGCAGAAAGGAAATGACAGTACAGGAAAGTAATAATGTATCTCTCACTGAGCAGGCAAGACTTACAATCTACTTTCTGGATACAGCCCAGTGATACCACCTAAAAACATTAAAGATTGTCAGTTTGGGTCTTACAGAGAGGAGACAGGCAGTACAGAAAGCAATAAAGTATCTCTTATTGAGCATGCAGGACTCAGGCCAGTGAGACCATCTAAAAACAATATGGTTTGGTAGTTCCGGTCCTACAGAGAGGAGACAGGGAGTACAAGAAAGCAACATTGTATCTATCATTGAGCAGACAGGACACAGCTCTGTCAGACCACATAAAAACATTAAGGTTTGTTAGTTCAGCTCCTACAAAAAGAAAACGGTAGTACGGGTAAGCAATAGAATATTTTCATTTTGCAAACGACTTACAATCAGGTTTGTCACGGGCCAGTGATGCAACCAATAAGCAATAAGGTTTGTCAGTTCTGTTCCTACAGAAAGGAGACTGCAGTGCGGAAAAACAATAAATTGTCTCAGATTTAACAACCAGGAGACAGGCCAGTGAGGACCACCTAAAAACAGTGAGATTTGTCAGTTTCAGTTCTACAGATGGGAGACAACAGTACAAGAAAACAATTAAGTATCTCTAATTGAGTAGGTAGGACATAGGCCAGTAAGATAACCTAAAACAATGAGGTTTGTTAATTTCAGCCCTATAGAAAAGAAACAGGAAAGCAATAAATTATTTCTCATTAAACAGACAAGACACCAACTAAAAAAAGAGGTTTGTCAGTTCTGATCTTACAGAAAGGAAACAGTAGTACAGAAAACCAATGAGAGCACCTAAAAACAATAAGGTTGAATAAGCTTCTATAGAGGGCAGAAATTCAGGATTCTTGGAAGAACCTTTGATCTCAAGATTGTCATAGGTTTTATATAGCCTTTAGATTTTCTGGAAGGAATTTTGGTCATGTCAAAATGATATTGACCTCTTTGGCCCACATTAAATAAAGGCTACCTGTGATCTTTTGACTTTTAGTCTCACCACCTGAAGAACAAATCAAACATTTAAAAAGTGAAGAGTGATTGATGACATCTCGTTTTAAAAGCCTTCAAAGACAATAAATGGTGAAATCTGATTTTTAATTGATAGCGCCAACCCAATACGACACTCAGCCAATGTAACCTGGTGTAGGCCATTCTGAACATTAAAAAAAATCACAGAACTGAACTACAAAAAGAAACTTTAAAAATATGAGAAAGCAACTCTGAATCTCATCCAAACTTTTAAAATGTCGACTAACTTAACTCAAACTTTAAATATTTTGCTGGAGCAATTCAAACTTTACAAAGTGAAGCATTTCTGTTGTAATATCAAATACTTTCTATTAAGTAAATAGATTCTATTAAGGCACTAAATTTCCTTTACTCTATATTCACAAAACCGTTTAAAATAAGAAAAAAATTCAACAATATCTTTATAAACAAAATTAAAACTAATTTAAAGCTTCTCATTTGTTATTTCCTGTTCTTCCTTCCTTTGTTTTGATCTATTTCTTGTTACAGTATTATGTGCCAAGGAAAATTGAATAAATTTGGGACAAGAGAACATATTTCAAGAAAGATAATATCATTCCAAGCACATTGGAAAAAATAATATTTGTACAAATTTTACTTTATTTTTGTAATAATTTTTTTGAAAAAAAAAAAAAAAAAAAAAAAAAAAAAAAAAAAAAAAAGAAAAGTTAATTAGTTTTTTTATAACTATGTAGGATGATTTGATCGATTCTCCAAAGTCAACAGAATAACCTATGTAGTACACTTGTACATTATTGAAAATCATGACAAACACTAGTTAAGTTTATCTCAAGAACATTTTTTATCTTCTTCAAACTCTGAACTTGCACATAATAGTCTACACACACTCTACAACAGAAATAACTATCATAGCTAGAAACTCAATTTTTTGTAACTGGCTCTTTAATCTTAACAACTTTCTCAACTTCAACTTTAACATATTTGACTAAAACTTGTCCTTTAGATTACAACAAAATGTACCAATGCCAATTAACAACTATCAGATTGATCATTCCAAACAAAGTAGAATTATTAGTAAAAAACTTTTAAAAACTATATAAAAGCTACTCCTACATTTTATATGATCGTTATGTAAACATGAACAAGTTTAAACTCTCATAGTAATCAGTAGTTTATGAAAATATAAAAATAATTATTCCAAGTGAATAATTTACAGTGACAAATATGCGCCCCACTTAGTAAACAGCTGTTTTTGTACAATAGATTTAATGATCTCATTGAGCATATTATGTTTGTAAATGGTATTTCATGTCAAAATACCACAAGTTAACAATATTTTTAGTATTTTTCTTTATCTTTCGAATTACATATTCTATATTATTCTAGCTGTCATAGTTTATGAGATATATTACATTTTACAAAGTAGTAACCCAACTGAACCGGACTCACTTTCTTTTCAGTACGGTTACGAAATGTAAATAATCAATTACTTACATTGATATTTTGTAACCGTTCTCCACACTATAGCAGTAGAAAGATAAAATTTAGGTCTTTCAGTTGGTACAACCGATTACATTATAAACCTAGTTTTCGATAAGCATTCTAAACTTGAAATACTGTTGTCTTGCTGTTGTATGTCCTAAATGCAATAGTCTTCTGTGTGACGCTAGATTTATTTCTGTTATTGTGAACTTATTTTGTTATGTAGACTTATTTATTTATTATAATTTGTCTATACAAGTTACAATATAAGTGTTATTGTTTCTAGAGTTTATTTTTTGAGTGAATTTAAAATTTTTCAGTCATATTGTTTCAGATTTACCTAGTACAAAAGTTAAGTTATTTCAAATTAGAGCTTACATTTTAGCAAATTTCCAATTTTTACATAAAAATTAATTTTGTCTAATGAAAATTTTATAAATTGATTTTTGTTTTTACCAACATTTATCCACAAATACTTTTCTATATCTTGAATAAATTTATAAAATAGTGTTGTATGGTAATATAGGCCTTTGATGTGGCATTTTGACTTCGGTTTTATAAGAATTTTTGATTTTTAACATACTACCTCCAAATTTTATAGAACTAAATTTTTTTCAGTACACAGATAAATTCTATGCACCTTTCTGAGAAAAATGATATTTTACAAGTTGTGTTTTGCATAATATATTTTTGGTATTATTTTTTATTATTATTATTATTTTTTTTTTTTTTCAAATTAAGCGTAACATTTTAGCAAATTTCCACTTTTTACATAAAAATACATTTTGTCTAAGAAAAAAGTATAAAATAAGTTTTGTTTTAACCAAAATTTATGCACAAATATAGTACAAATACTTTCCTATACCTGGAAAAAAAAAATTTGTTGTATGTAAATATAAGTTTTTATGTGGCATTTTGGCTTTGATTTTTTGTATGGATTTTTGATTAGTAATTACAATCTGATTTGTAATCTCCAAATTTTTTATATCTAAATTTTGATCATTACACAGATAAATTCTATGCACCTTTCTGAGAAAAATGATAATAAGAAGTTGTGTTTTCCATAATATTACTATCTTTTTTTCAAATTACTTTGTAAAAAAATGTTTTTAAATGGAAATTTTATAAATTGATTTTTCTTTTTATCAACATTTATTCACAATTACATTACAAAACTTTTGTATATCTTGAAAAAAATAAAAAATTTAATTGTTGAATGGTTTACACAGACTTTACTGTGAAATTTTCACTTAATTTTTTGATTCCTAACATACTTACTCCAAAACCATTACATGTAATATTTTTTTCATTACACAGGTAAATTCTGAGTAATTCCACCTTTCTGAGAAAAATGATAAATTACAAGAAGAATTTTTTTTGCATATTACTATTTTTTATGATTTTTTTCAAAAAAGGAAAACATTTACATGGGCAAGTTGCAAGTTTATTAAACAGTCCATTGGATGGATTAGCTTAATATTGTATTTTTCATTTACTCTAGTCTTTAAAAATACATGTTTTCATTTGAAAAGTTTGACTTTCAGTAATTTTCTATTACTCCTGGTTCAAGGTGAATTTCTAAATGATTAGTTATCTTAAAATCTCTGAAATTTCATCATAAACTACTTTTATTCTGATGGATAGGATTTCAAGAACAAATCCATTGTTAGTTGTTTGACTTAGCAATATAAAATATAAATAAAGTACTTGAATCATTATTTAGCCCTGGGAACTGAAAGTTTTATATATGTTGACCAGGCACTTAGTTTTTAATTTATATTTTTGTGGTGGCATTGTATATGTCTTTTTTGTTTATTTGTTTGAAGACATTCATACGAATGGATAATAATCTCTCTACAGAATGAAACAGGTTAGGTCTTAATAGATAAAGAGCAAGACTGTTTTCTAATACAGTTTATTTTAAGGCTCTTGAAACGAAAAAGTATTATATAAAAAATACTCAGATTACTAGTAGAGACTTCGTCAAAAAAAAAACAAGGTTTCTCATAATTTGTTTTATTATATTTCTCATATTCAAACAAAACATTAAAAATATTTTGTACCTATATAATTGATAAAAAATATAAATAAAGTTATAAAATTTGTACATCTTAGTTTAGATTTTGTATGGATAGGAAACACAAAGGCTTACTTTGGAAAGTGGTCCTGATTACGTATTAGTACACAAATGGAAAACCCCACAATAAAACACTAAAGTTCTAAAATATTTCATATACAGTGTTCACTTTCTTAATCAGACCACTTTACAAGGTAAGCCTATGACTCCTATCCATACAAAATCTAAACTAATAGGCTATGTGCCCTATTAAACTCTAATCTAAAATTTGTACATAAAAACGCAAAATGTTGTATTTAAAATAATGGACAAAATTTAAAATTCCACAAAATATCTCAATATCTATGTTCTAATACCAAACTCATTCGATCTGGGATCAAAACATTAAAATGTGCAAGGAAAAGTGAAATATACTCTCACTTTAGAATAAATACTCTATCCTTTACCTGATGTTAAGGCCTTGGGCAACATCTACACCTAAGTAATGTGTTCGTGGAAGCGTTGTAATAAATTGTAGAGTTAAAGGACTAAAACAACGAACTATCCCTTCAGCACAACCTATGAATATATGGCCTTCCCCTACTGCCATGCAATTAGCACTGGTTGTCTGTAAATAAGTAATTAAATATATTGAGGAAAACCTGTGAAAATTAATTATCAATAATTAATGTAACACTCTAATTTCTACAATATAATATAAGGTTTCAACAATTTAGTAGTCATACACAGTTCCAAGTTCCAATCAACACACATTAAAGTATTGTTCTAGTTGTGGTTTCATAACTACTGAACACTGCCACAACATATCTGTAGTTCAGCTTCTTAAATTATATATGCAGGTTGTTTCCGAACTACCTTCCAGAACTTCAGGATATGTTTCCTTATGTCAAAATAAGTGAAAAAGTTCCTATGAACATATGTCCTAAAATGCGTAGTTTTCCGTCTGTCCACTATTTTGTGTTTTTTACAAAAACATTAATTTTTGAAATAAATTAGATATCGAGTCCAGATTTGCTAAACATATTTTTTATATGATCTTTTATCATTATACCAAGACTGTATTTTGCATATTTTTAAAATGGCAGCAGTTTAACAATTTTAATATTGAATATATCAAAAGCCATTAACTTTACAAGAGACTAAAAACTATTTTGGTGACAAACTTGTTTTTTTAATTTTCAGAAGCGTAAAGGATAACAGAGTTATTGACAAAAAATTGAAAACACAATTTCTTTTTAATTATTAACAACACTCAAAATTAGCCTAAAACTGCAAAGAAATGATTTAGAATACATTCATGATTTCAAATTAAGCAGTTTTTGTTTCTTATAAATCCGGACAAAAACAAACGAAGTCTGAATTCCAAATTCCTTGTCTGATCTATTTAAAACAAAAACATGATTCAAAAATATTTTGGTGTTTACCAACGATTACCAATGAAATATTTTTTTCAGTTTGTTGATAATAACTAGGTTATCTTTTAAGCCACTGAATAATTACAAAACTCATTTCATTTGTCATTCAAAAAGAAAACTTCTTGGTCTCTTGTACATTTTTTGTAAAGTTAATTGATTTTGATATATTCGACATTAAAAATTTTAAACTGCCGCCATTTTTAAAACAGAAAAAAATCATGGTTTTTAATACAATGATAAATCATCATATACAAAATATGTTTGCCAAATTTGAACTCGATATCTAATTTATTTCCCAGAAAATAATGTTTTAGTTTTTTTTGTAAAAACAGAAAATGCCGGATAGACAGGATAATAAACATTTTAGGACATATGTTCATAGGAACTTTTTTACTAATTTGACCCAAGGAAATATATCCTGAAGTTTTGGAACGTAGTTTGGCAACACCCTATATATAAAAATATATGTATGTAATATTTCTATTACCTTAATTGGTCTGTCAGATTTCCTTCTTCGTCTTAATCACAACGGACATTTCGGTTATTATTCAGCCATGGTCACGTGGTTTGTATTTGAGTTTTATATATAACCTCGTCATATACAATTATTTTTAATATATTTATACAACTTCGCAACAACACACAATTATAATCATTTCATTAAAATCATGATTTCCTTCTTCATCTTGATCGCAACGGACATTTCGGTTATTATTCAGCCATGGTCACGTGGTTTGTATTTGAGTTTTATATATACCCTCGTCATATACAATTATTTTAAATATATTTATACAACTTCGCAACAACACACAATTATAATCATATGGAGTTTCATTTTTGTAGGCATACTAGTCCATAGACGGGAAACAATATATATAGATTGGTTAGATTATGTATGGACAGGAGACAGGCTTACCTTGGAAAGTGGTCCTTGGTGTTACCTAATAGTACACAAGTAAGAAAACACACAAAAAAAAATGCTGTTTTGCCCAGCTCAATATATTGGCCTAACCACAGACAACATAAGCACCAGGATGAATGGCCACAGACATGACGTGAAAATCATGGATATGGAGAAACCAACTGCACAACATGCAGCAATCCACAACGTTGTCACTTTTGATAAATGCTTCACAACAAAAATCATAAAATCACTACCTTCAGAATTTAACCCCTCAGAACTAAGAAGATGGGAACTGTCTCATCAATGGGTCATAAAATCAAGAGAACCCCCTAATCTTAATCTTAGATGAATCATCCTTTATCCCTTTTCCAACAGGCATTACAAAAATAAATAAATAAAATAATATAATATAATATAATATAATAATAAATAATAATCTGTGGTTCAACACTCAGCACAGATCCATCCTAGATCAAAACAATTCAGTCTTCTTCTTAACTCTACTGATAGAGAAAGTAAACAGTGTTTACAAAATATTTCAGAACTTTAATGTTTTTTTTTGTTTTGTGTGTGTGTGTGTGTGTGTGTGTGTGTGTTTTCTTACTTGTGTGTACTATTAGGTAACACCAAGGACCACTTTCCAAGGTAAGCCTGTCTCCTGTCCATACAAAATCTAACCAAACTAATAGGCTAATGTGCCTTATTAAATTCTAACCTATATATATATATATATATATATATATATATATATATATATATATATATATATATATATATATATATAACCCAATTATAAAAGATGAGACCATGATTGAATAATAGCCAAAATGGCAGTCGTGAATAAGACAATGAAGGAAAGCTGAGAGACCAATTAAGATAATACAAATGAATTAATAAATGAACAATAAATTTAAACATGTAATTATTTTCTTTAAGGAATTAACAATTATTATTATTATTATTAATCTTCGAGATAGGTTTTTGCTAACAATCATCAAAGCAATAACATTTTTAAATATCAGTAAATGTAGTTAATATTTTTTTATGTAACACCGCTGTCATTTTTGGTTTCTTTTTAACATTGAACTCAAGATGATCAGTTACCCATGACAAATATTCCCAGGAAAGGCAATATTATTATTTTCTAATTCCACAGTAACTTTAACAATTTATAAAAACCATTTAACTGGCTAAAAAAATCTGCAGTTCTTTTCCAAGCTAAAAAATAGAAAACATTATCCATGTACTGAACCCACACAGATGGATTCAAACACATGCTCTCAAACACATTCGTAAACATGTTTCCCTCAAAGCATGGAAGGGAACTATGTGTAACCTGTATGTTTGTTTACTAAATTTGAATAAAATTGGTCCAAATACCCAAGACACAAATAAATGAAAAATAAACAAAAAATAGGAAAAATGAATTTTGTAAAAGATTATTGTCTCCATGGTACAATATGAAGAAACACTATGAAGTATCCAATATGAAAACAATATGAAGTATCCATTTTCATATTTTAATTTTGGCACACATTACTTACAAACTAGTGACAAAACCATGTACAGCTAAAAAACAGAATAATTAGTTCATTAAAATGTGTAAAAAATTTGATAATAAAAAACCCATATAATAAAGCATAGTACAATAATGAAATATGACAAAAATATTATCAAATACAGTAGAGTCTCGGTTAACCGTCACCCTTTTTACCGTCAGTTTCTGTTAACCGTCAGGACAGGGGGGGAAATAGTACACATGTAATACGTAATGATGTACCGTATATATGTACATCGTATATATATATATATATATATGGTATGAATGTTTACAAGTTAGTATCATACTCAATTTGATTTTAAAGAATAATGCGCCGTCTAAACAGTTGACCACGGAATTTCTATACAAAAATTTTATAATGTACAGTACTGTGCCTCAGTCTACATGTAAACGTGACATTATTCACGCCACCAATTCCTAGAACAGTGGCCAAACCCTCCTTTCCCTCCCACTCCTTTGTCTTAGCAAACAAATCATTATGTTAGTTTCGTGTGTGGCATCCGACAGTCTTGTCTTATTCAGTGTAGAAACTACAGTACTGTACATGATTTTAGGGTGATTTTTTTATTTGTAAGTTTTGTTTTAGAGTGTGTCATGTAAGATTCAGTGTGTCATGAGTGAAAAACGTAAACGTGTAGTGTTGGGTTTAGACGAGAAAATAGAAATTATAAAACGTTTGTGCAAAGGAGAAAGTGCTGGTAGTATTGCAACAATTTATGGTATTGGACGGACAACTGTTAATGATATTAAAAGAGATGCTGACAAAATAGAAAACCACGTTTCGAAAATGGTAAATGCTGATGGTAACGTAAAAACCAGAAAAACTATGAAACCAGCCAGACTTGATCATTTTGATACGGTAATGTACCAATGGTTTGTTCAGGCCCGTAGTCAGGGAATGCCTCTAACAGGACCTATAACAAGCTAAAGCCATAGAAATAAATAAAAAACTTGGTGGTGAATCCAGTTTAAAGCCAGCATTGGTTGGTTAGATAAATTTTAGTCTCGTCATAGTATCCATCAGTTAGACACTTCGGGTGAAAAACTAAGTGCCGACAGTACCGTTGTAGCACATTATCGTACAAAAATTGAACAAATTATAAAGGAAAGAAAACTTGTGAAAGAGCACGTTTTTAACTGTGATGAAACCGGTCTAAATTGGCAAGCTCTTTCCAAGAAAACATTGGCATCATCTTCTGAAAAATCCGTGCTGGGATTTAAAATGCAAAAGGACCAAATTACTGTTATGGTATGTGCGAATGCAAGTGGAACCTACAGACTTCCTTTGGTTGTTATCGGAAAATCTAAAAAACCTTGTGCTTTCAAAAATGTAAACCTAAATGTTTTTCCTGTACAATATTATGCTCAGAAAAACGCTTGGATGAGCCAAGACATTTTTGAGAACTGGTTTCACAAAGCGTTCGTGCCTTACATAAAATCTCACTTGAAATCAAGAGGATTACCACAGAAAGCATTGTTGCTCATGGACAATTTACCTACTCATCCTACAAATGAAATGAAGAGTGATGATGGCAACATAACTTGTCACTTTTTACCAGCAAACACAACCACATTGATTCAACCAATGGATCAGGGTATAATTTAGACGATGAAACGGCAGTACCGAAAAGCTTTCTTACAACAAGTTGTTTCTAAAGATAATGAATTTAACATCAGAGCTTTTTGGAAATCATACACAATCAAAGATGCAATCTTCAATGTTACTAAAGCTTGGCAAGATGTTTCGGTGAAAACACTGGAAAGGGGATGGAATAAATTATGGCCTGAGCAAGAAAATGATGTGAATAACTTGGAAGCAGTAAAGGAAAACGACGAAGAAAACATTAACAGATCAGACGTCTAGAAATAAGGCGTGATGGAGGTTTATTGATGATAATGAATAAAATGTAATCATATGCATGCTAGTTGATAGGATTAGTGTATAAATAATTAATGGAATTGTAATTATCAATTTAGTTTAAAAGAGAGAAAGATTCTTATTTTAATTTTTGTTTGTTTTAAGGTATGAATATTCTTAAATTACAGAAACTTTTGTTTAGTTTTGGAAATCTATAGGGATTTGTTAAAAAAAAAAATTTTTGAAATTAAATAATTGAAGATATATATGAAATATGAAAATCTGTAGTTTAATATTACATATTGAACCACAGATTTGGTGGAGTATTTGTAATACTCAATTTTTGAATTTTGCATTGATACCAAAATATCAGCTGAATTGCTGAAAAGGAATTTTTATGATTGGTTTGAAAGAAAGACGACTTAAGTAAAGTTGATGTCTGTAAATAATATTTAAAATAAGGGAAAGAAAAATTAAAATAGATTTCCAAAAATATGTATTTAAAATAAATAATGTTTAGTTTTAAGATAGAATAAGTATTGGACTGAAATTTTGTGTATAGCGAGAGTGTGTGTTACCAGACAAGAATGATTTGGACAATGTCCATGGAACTAGAAATGTGCACCCTGTGCGAGCATCGTGTTAAAAGCAAGCATGCGTGGAGTCGGTTGGAAGAGAGAGTCCATAGTAGTCGGACGTAGGTTTGTGAGTAATGAAACAAATATTTATGAACAACGTAATTTAATGTTTAATAGTTGGAAGGGAACATCTGAAATGGACAGACGTGTTTGTGAGTAGTGAAAGAAATATTTAGAGAACAATGAAACTAACATTAAATTGATTTTTATAAGGAATAAACAATGTAACTTAATATTTGAAGTCGGAGTAGAGTCAGTCGTGCAGTTAGAAAGAGCATCGGGATCAGACGGATTATATTTCATTGTGAAACGGTTGGTTTTTGTGTATGAACATTGAAGCACGTGGTGAGAATTGAACTTTGTACTTTGCATAGACAGTTTAAATGAGTTTTCATTATGAAAGACTTTGAACAATAAAATAGAAACTTTATATCAGTGATAAAGACGAAATGTGCGATAAACAGGAATCGTACAGATAAACCGGAGACGATAAACTCCGATGCTACGAAGACAATGGCGGATTTCTACCCTAAGGATGACATATCAACGATGTATCAAAAGACTACCCTGGAGATTGCTACAATGTGGTAACATGAACAATAGTCAATATCATTTTTTATGTACAAAAGTACCAATAATGAAATTTTAATAATAAATAATAATAATAAAAATTTGTTAAACTAGTAAATTTCAAGATAGAAAATATTTTTAAGAAAATTCTAATTTGATATAATAAATCACAATTTTAAATTAATGAGACAGAGGTACTCGTATTAAAATATTAATTAAACAAGTTGCAACTTTTTAGCGTAGAATCATTTGTAGAAACTCTTGGTCTCTTCAAGACGAAATAATATTTTTATTTTACTTTAAATATGATATAATGATAAATAATAAACTGATGTATATGTGTTGATGATAAATGTTCTAATAAACAGTATGTTCAGTTTCAGAAACTTAAACAAGGATTTCTCATTTACCAAATAACCACTGATAAGTACACTTAAAAAAGAATCACGACCCTGAGAATTTTTTTTAAACCAATAGTAATTAGAGATTAACTTTTTCAAAATTGGTGAGTTAATTCCACCTGGCGCCCATAAAGCTGAGCAATTTATTTCAATTCATATTTTTTATTGGTTAGCAAAAGTAGTTTCCCCAGTATTTTATATATTTACAATTGTCGCACCAACGTGTGGCAATTAGTTGATAAAGTAGTCACCCCAGTTTTTTAATATATTTACATGCCACAACACTATATACAATATGATTTTAAAGTTACTCCCCTCTCCCCATTTTTTACATTTTATAATATAGATTATTTTTTAACCAATATCATCCATTACAAATGTAAAAACACTAACTTTTTAAGTGTTTAGGAATTTTATGGGATCACTCCAGGTGTAAGACGTAGGAATCAACTTCAAAAAACTTAATGCGAAAGTAGCCATGAGACATATTACCAATTTCAAGATATCAAATTGATTCAGTAAAAAACGGTAGTATCGTATGAGCTATTACTGTTCATGGTTTCGTATGAATAATGTAACTGTTGACCTACGCTATGTTAGAAATGGTAATAAAGATTGCATCAAGTTGAAAGTCAAGCACGTATTAACAATACAGTACTACTAACACAACGGTACTGCAAATTACTGATATCAAGTGATAGCCGCTGTGCAGAGTTGTGCAGGTTCATATGAGGAGAAGGAGCAAAGACAGTGACCATAATGACATGATCAGGTAGGCCTACTGATAAGTGCTTTGACCAAACAGAGGTCAAGTGGTCAGATCAGTCCAGTCGCAACCTCGCTACTGTACACTTGCCTGTGTCAATCTGCTTTAACCAGCTCATTAATAATTCTGATTCTATTTAATAAACACCTGATTTTTTTTACCACATTCAAACTTCCGTTGGTGAAGTGTTCTACTTCAGTCACAAACTCCTTTTAGTTTACTGACCAAGTACTGTTCTTTATTATTTTTCCATACTTTCCATACTTAGCTAGACACCATATTTCACTTAATCCATAAAAATCTGATAACGACCATTATTATTGAAGTTTAATTTGTTTTCATGTTAATAAGTTTGCACGGTTTTTTATTTTTTCTACTTTCAGATAAATTTGAACATTCTTTAACCATTCAGAACATCGCAGAATCCCTTTTCAGTTTTATATTACTTTATTTTATATAGATTATTCAAGTAATAATAAATAAGGCTTACTAAAACTGCTCCTTTTTATCCTTAGTTTTCTATACATTTTTCCTTTTTCTCTTATTCTTTGTGTAACTTACAATGCAACACATATCCATTGATGGTGTAGTATTGCCTCACCAAGTAGTTCACAAAACAGGAGATGGATCATGTTTCTTTTACTCCTTATCGTATTTCATGTATGGTACTGATTCACAAGCTCATGGTTTGCAGGCCAGTGCCGTACAGCACATTTCCAACAACTGGCGACGGTTCAAACCCTATACCATGATGCTATGTGGAACCACACATTACAGAACTAAGGCACAATATCAATCTGAAATGTCACTTGGCACCACATATGCTACTTGCAGAGAAGTCATGGCTGCTGGTGAAATTTACCCTTATGATATTCAGATGTATAGAGATGGCGTGTTGGTTATGAGGTTTGGGGGGAGGGCTTGGTGAAGGGAAGCCAGTTATGAGAATGAAATGTTCAGGCCCTATTATGACAGCACATTTTGAACCGATCATTCCAGTAGATGAAATGCCTATGCCTCATGAACAAGAACTGTCCCTGCAGGAGTGGCCTCGTCTAGTTGTAATCAAAAACAGTTTTATTTCTGAGTGTACAACTTCTGCAACTGGCTCCCAAGACTCACTGTTACCAATAACTGCTGCTGAAAGCTTTCCTGAAGGGCTCGATGATTTAAAAAATACCCTGGTCAACTTTGATGAAAGTGAAGTAGTTCCTTTCCTGTGAGAAGTGATGAGGAAGCATATGTCGTGCCAGGTTTAGTGACTCCAGCAGAAGAGAATGACACAGGGAATCTGTGAAAAAATATTCACAGGACAACCCTGAGAGGCATAGGGCAACAGTTAAAAAAATATAATGAAAATCATCCAGAGGTTCATAGAGATTCAGTTAAACAAATACAATGATAGAAGCCCTGAAGTGAACCTAACTTCTGTTTTCAAGTACAACAAAAGAAGTAGTCTAATTCATTGGAAAGTAAAATGTTTGTCAGGTTTCAAATATGACTGGACTACAGACTACAGTTATGATAAGTTTTTATCCCTAAGCGACCATATAAAATGCAAATGGTGTAATACTAAGTGGAAGGAAGAGAGTTCTGGATTGTATTGAAGCAATGGTTAAGTCCACCTTCCTCTCATTGAAGAACTACCAGAACCTCTTCACAGCCTTCTTACAAGTGAGCATCCACAGTCTGAACACTTTTTGGTAAACATAAGACAGTATAATGGTTGTTTTCAAATGACATCTTTCGGAGCCAAGGAAATAAAAAAAGGGAACTTTATGCCAACTTTTAATGTACAAGGGCAACTTTATCACAGGATAGGAAGTTTGTTGTCCTCGCCTCAACAAAATCCCTCATTTTTATAAATATATTTTCTTGAAGGTGATGAAAAGGAAACAACTATTTAATGTCACAATTTTCCCGGTGTGCAGCTTTTGTTAGTTTCCCAGCTTCAAACAGGGAAACAGGGAATAGGGTTGCTATACAATCACAACCCTTATATCAAAGATTTTAAAACCGCAATAGAAATTGCTCCCTGTAGATGAACATAAGGGTCAATTCAATGCACCCACAACAAGCGAGGTGGTTTTAGTGATTATAGGCCAGCAATTTGACAAGAGAGACATCATCCTCCACAGCAGAGAATCTAAGTTAATATATATATATATATATATATATATATATATATATATATATATATATATATATATATATATATATATATATATATAAGTGAAACACATCGATCATACTACGCTTTGCAATATCCACTTATGTTCTGCAGTGGGCAAGATGGCTACTCTATTGCCATTCCGCAGTGTGATCCAAACACTACAACCCCTCTAAAGAAAACTGTATCAGCTTCAAACTTTTACTCATTCCTCATAATGGAGAGAGATAGCCAGCACAACAATTTGGTACTTTTCGCAGTCTCCTGTATGGTCGACATGTACACCAAAATTGAGAGAGAAAGACTCAACTTTATACGAAACAATCAGAGTAAATTACGGTCTGAGAACTATGTGCAAAAGTGATGGGAAAGTCAATGAATTAGGAAAAATGGTTTGTTCTACCTTCCAGTTTTACAGGTGGACCCGTTATATCCACAAGCAGACTCAGGCTGCCCTGATCTGTTCATCACATCTACTTGTAACCCTAAATGGACCGAAATACAAGAAGAATTAAGTGCCTGAAAAAAGCCTCAGGACAGACACGATATTATTACTAGAATATTTCACCTTAAAGTAAAGAAAATGATGCATATCTTGACAAAAGGCAATGTTTTCGGTCCAACAAGGTGTTACACGTTCACTGTGGAATGGCAAAAAAGAGGTTTGACACATATGCACATACTGCTCACGTTGCAGAATAGGATCATGCCAAACCAAATTGACAGCATAATTAGTTGCGAAATCCCTGATCCTGAAGTCGACCCTGCCCTTCATGATATTGTTAAGTCCACAATAATTCATGGCCCTTGTGGAAATGCAAACAAAAACTCGCCCTGTATGGTCAACGACTCATGTACTAAGAGATATCCAAGTTCTCTATCAAAGGAAACTCCACTTTCAACTTATTTAACATAATTTAAATTGTCCATTCGCCTTTTTAAAATTAAAAAAAAAAATTGTTATTCATAAATTAACGTAATTCAATATTATTTTGGTTTAGGATAAATTTTGATGTTGTAGATAATTATCAAGAATTATGTTTTGAGTTTTCTGTCCATAACTCAGGTTATCAATTGATCTAGTAAAAAGAAATAATAATATATGTAATTGGGCCTTAAAAGAGGAATTTTTTGTCTTTTGTACATTTCTCTTAAACGAACGATTTTCATGAATTTTAACATTAAACATTTTTAATGACAACCATTATAAAAATGTACATGATAACATATTAGTTTTTGGTATACTGGTAAAAAAAATAATAAATAAATAAAATATATATATATAGCCTACCAAATTTCCGATTCAAAATTTTAAAATTTGTATAACTTATAATTAATTTTCAGAAAAACTCAAAGTGGGCGAAAGATGGAAAACGAAGCATTTCCCTGACATATGTTTACAGTAACTTTTTTCTTTATTTTGATACATGTAAACAATACAAAGTATGGCATGACATTTTCTGAACTTTCTGTAACAAATAGTCAAGCTTAGACCTTGAATGAATGATATTGTTTTTAAATAACAAACATTACATTTTTTGTTTATTTAGTAAATGTTTTAAAATAACGATTAACATAAAGATTACATATATATTTATAAATAAAACAACTAATGGTTACACATTCTCTTCATTAACAAAAATCTGTCTATCTCTTTAATACGCACTTTGTGTACTTTTGTAAACATTTTATTCTTATTCACACTGATAAAAGAAACGAAAGTAGGATACGCGTTTACACAGAAGCATGTGAGGTCTATATTTTTTATTGGGGTTGTACTGCTGAAAGCAAACACAACAAAGTGCGGGCCCCCTCTTTCCTTCACGATCCCAGACACATTCCTACCTTGAGGATACTGTAATTCTTCAGCCAGAAGGGAAAACAAAAAACATTGTTTACAAAGAAGTGTTTTAAAATTCTGGTAGTTCCAGTAATGAGTACTTCTTTACCACTGCACAACAAAAAAATCTAATACAAAGTCCTTTATAATCAACGTAGTTTAATTCATCAGATATTATGTACAGTTTTTACTATAAAAAATGAACCCTTTTCTAAATGTGTGAGACATAAGAAAAGTGTTAATTAAAGGAACTGCAGTTGCATCCAAACCTCACGCTTTAAATAAATATCTTCTACATTGTGAAGCACGGGTATTTATATATTTTATCATACTAATCACCGTGATCTGTGTACCCATACGGCGCGAAGCCGTGGTCGGGTAAACGGCTAGTATAATACAAAGATGTAGTATAAAAATGAGTCAACATCTAAGCACGATCAACATTCTTCTTAAAGAGAGGAGATGGATTATATTAGGCCTAGAATCTGCCAAACCTTGTGATATGATTCTAGAGCACATTATTTTAACCAGATGACATGGAACAGCTACTATGCTAAAGCAAATTCAGCTTCAAGCATGGATGCTGAGCTTATGGCTATCAATGCAGCTCTGATGTGCTGTCTAATGACAATCGAACAAGATATTTGCATTCTCAAATACTAAGAGCAGCCATGAAGCACTTTTAAAAGTTTGTTCCCAATGTCTATTCATTAAAGTTATGCAAGAAGAGATCCTTGCTGTACTGCCTTAGTGTAATAGGAAAGCGAATTGTTTTCCAATGGATCCCAGCTCATTGTAGAGTAACTGGCAACGATAGGGTGGATGAAATATCCAAGATTGCTAATGCTGGAAGTGTGCATCAAAAATAAGAGGAAAAAGACATCTCAAACTAATTTACTTAAGATATTATTTAAGATACATTATAAAAATGTAGTATAAAACAAAATCAAAGTCATCTTCTAGACACATTCAATGCTAGATTTGATTTAAGAAAAGATAGAAAGTACGATTGTTCCAGAACACCCATTTCCTATACTACTTATAAATACATAATACACTTATTACTATACAACTGCACTAATACTGTAAAAGGAAAACAAGAATTCCTCGAACAACAAAAACAAGAAACAAAACTAAGACCCTTAGTTTAATAAATCCAGTTTGTGTATTATATTAAACTTATATACATTTCAATGACATAGTTTACAGTTGTAAACCTCTGAGGATGATGACAATGTCATCGAAATGTACATAAAAGTACTGAATAAAGATACTGGATTTATTAGTCTTAGTTTCGTTTCTTGTTTCTGTGGTTAGGAGTACTTTGTTTTCCTTTCGTGAATATCGCCACAGTGCTCCTTGGACATTTGATATTACTGTAGTAAATAGTAACTGTATATGTATATATAGTATTATTATTATAGGATTAATTTACTTAAAGATAATAAAACACAATTATTTATTTTGTAATATCCACTTTTAATTAGTCTAGCCGACCAATGGTTTCGCCTGCTAAGGCATTGACGAGGCTGTAATACAGCCTCGTCAATGCCTTAGCAGGCGAAACCATTGATCGGCTAGACTAATTAAAGTGGATATTACAAAATAAATAATTGTGTTTTATTATCTTTAAACATGGAATTCCACCAAGAACCATCGGTCTCAACAGTAATGAAAATTAATTTACTTACTCTGAGTTCTACCCATTTATCCAGTAGTCTACGATTATTAAATTCACACAACAAACCCGACCTAGTAACTGCGTATGTAGAACCTCCAGTAGTACCTTTCCCACAAGCAACATCACAGAAATCGTTATTTCGCTGTTCTCCGAGTATCGCGGATCGACCCATGAGAGGTACAGGTTCCTTATACTGAAAACAAAAATTTAATAAAGAGATTTTAGTAAAGAATTAAGAAGATACTGTCAGTTCTGCTAATGGTTTATATAACATAATACATTCCATTATGGTACTTATTTTTCATTACAAGACCCATGTTTAAAGCTCAACAACCATTTCAATTTCTATCAATTTTACAAATAAATTAGTTTCAGAAGTTGTAATAGGTTTATTACTAAATATATGTAACTTTTAGTGATACAGAAACGAGGACAATATTACTAAAAATCAATTGAAGTTAAAGTTATACTTATCAAATCTTACATTCGACCTTGGCCATATATTTTATTTTTTACAGTTATCTTATACCAACTTAAGCTTGACTATACATTTTTATTTTTGATAGTTATAAGCAATAAATATTATACTCAGCCCCATAATACATTATCAGTTTTACCTGTCTGTTGCATTTACTATCATGTTAGGTCCATAGATTCTAAATTTAAGGTTTTTACCTATGGAAGCCTGGCATATATATATAATCAAATACATATGTTTATAGCCAAGAACTTTTGTCACAACCTGTAGATAGTTTAGATAAAACAGCTCTCTATGATAGTTTTAACTGAGACCATACAGTTATGTTTTTGATTAAAATTCCAACTAATAACATTTAACTTTGTTTTGTATTAATGAACTTGAACACCCTATACATCAATATAAGCTTTCATCACATCTTAGATAGCTTAGATAAACAACATTTTGTTTTAGTTTTACTTGACACTATGCAGATTTGTACTTAATTAAAATTCTAACTAATAACATTTAAACTTTTTTATTTTAATGAACAACCTCTGGATCAATACAAACTTCCGTCATGTCCTGTAGATAGCTTAAGATAAACAACATTTTGTTTTAGTTTTACTTGACACTATGCAGATTTGTACTTAATTAAAATTCTAACTAATAACATTTAACTTTTTTGATTTAATGAACAACCAGTACATCAACATAAACCTTTGTCATGTCCTGTAGATAACTTAGATAAACAGCTTTTTATTGTAGTTTTACTTGACACTATGCAGGTTTGTATCTGATTAAAATTCAAACTAATAACATTTAACTCTTTTGGTTTAATTAACAACCTATAAGTCAACATAAACTTTTGTCATATCTTGCAGAACATAGATGCACAACTTTTCAAAATTTAGTCTTATAATATATAACTTACTGGGCCAAAATAACATCATGAACTGATTAAATTTACTAAATATGTTTGTTCACTGTTAGATAATTTTTGGAGGTGAGCTGGTTAATCCACATCCTGGTCTTCGATAGCTGCAAAAACCATGTAGATAGCTTTCCATGTAGAAGTGTCTAATATATGTCAATTTAAATGTAATTAAATGATAAAACCATAAATATTCCTTTTAGGATTTTCGACAAATTTCATCAAATGTGAAACAAGAACACACAGGCAGATTAAAAGTATTTTTATAAAAGTGGACTGAACAAAGTAATATATGGCATAAATATGATATAGACAAATACCTCACTTTGAGAGAATGTGGAATGGATATAAACAAAAGGATAGAAATATGGTGCTCTATGATGACTTTCACTAAAAATATTTATAACCAATTAAAACAGAACGCTACCAAGAAAGACGAACATATCTCAATTGGATAAGAGATACAAAAAAGTGAATTTTTTTTTGTAAAAGAGAAGGAAGACACTATCAACTGAATCATTGTCTGGCTCTATCCTGGAGAATATAGATAAAATATTTTTTAGACATTGGAATGCCAAATCCTTGAGGGGGAAAGTAGAGGCTAAAGAAGGATATATCAGAAAATGGTATAAAAATAATCTGTATACAGGAATCATCTCTACCAAAAAGCAAAACGTTCCTCCCAAAGTTAAAGAACTTTCAACTTGTCAAGGGAGAATGGTAGAGAAGGTGATTTGACCACCTTTATCCATGCATAATTCATTGTATGTGATGAACTGTAAGATGTACATAAAGCCTAACATGGAAGTTATGCAATTGAAAGTAAGAGTCAATGATAATATCTACTTTACTCTACTGAATGCTGACATACCTGCTCATGGTATTCAAGAGAATGAGCTAAGTGTTCCTATACTAGACTGCCCAAACTATTTAGTTGTTGGCGATTTTAAAAGGAAACACCACATTGTTGGAACAATGGTGCAGGGAATGGAAATGATTCAAGTGAATCCAAACACAAATGTTAATACTTGTGAACCAAGTATAAGCAGCTACTTACCAATCTCATGCAACTGGCTCCATAAATACACTTGACCTAACTTTAGCATTACCTAAATTATGGAAGAGCTACAAACTGGTAATTACCTGGGAGGTGACCATTTACCTGTGATCTGTGAGCGTTGCTTTCACTAGAGAACTGATGCTTAACTCTAATAGAGTACACATTAAATATAACATCAAGAAAACATACTGGGCTGCTTTCAGGACTGAAACTAACATTGCAACTGCTACCTTTAATATTTTGGAAACGGTTCAAGAAATCATGCTGAATGCTAATGCTGCTAACATAGTTATCTCTGTTAAAATGATTAAAAAACACTGATTGGACAGGAATCTAGGTGCTTGAACATGGGCAATGGAATACCATAGGGCTCGGTAATCAGCCCTAGTCCGTTAAACAAATTAATCTATGGTACCAGTACTCTTCTTCTAAAGGAGATCAACTGCGTGATTTTTCTTAATGATATAACATTTTGGATTAAAAATGTGGATCCAGAAAGTGCAGTCATTCACAGTGTGCGCTCACCTAGATTGCTCAGTGACGCAAGAAGTGGTCACTCAAAATCTTATCTTTAAAAACTGAATACATGTTCTTCACTAGGAGAAATATATTTATTGACTTCTTGTTATTCCTTACTATTGACAATATTGAACTGAAGCTGAATCATAGTCCAAAATTGTTGGGAGTTTAAGAGGACAAAAAACCTTTGTTCGCATGACCATGTGGAGTGATTGGAGGATCAGTGCTCTAAGCTACTAAATGCATTAAAGGCTGTTCTAGTAGAGAATGGGCAGCAGGAATGGTGACATTAAAAAAAGTTCCACAAGACTTATATTAGATCTAAGATTGTCTACTGCACTAAGATGTGGAGCTCTACAATAACAGTACATATCATGAAACTGCAACTTATTAAATCAGAAGCTTTAAGATTACAGTGTGGGACTCCCCAAAACCATTCTCATCTGTGCTATGGAAACAGATTTGGAAACAGATTTGGAAACAGAACCATTAGACTTGTTAATTGAAAACAAATCTGGAACAAATACTTAAAAAATCAGACTCTTCTATAACTAATCACCGGATCAATTGTGTTAGTAAAATAAGTGACAAACGATCATTCACAAACATTGTTGTTATATTATCAGAAATCATGTCGAAAGACAGACCAGAACTCATCCCAATGCATTACATGGAACCGCCTTAGACGAATGTAGAGGGGGATTTTTTTTTTTGTGATTAAATATTTCGGTCCTCATCACCTATATAAACAAGGAGCATTATAATACACCTCAATGTAAAATTAACAAACACAACTAAAAACTAACAACAAATATATAAAATTATGAAAACTCTAGTGAACAATCATAAACTTTAATAAAATTAAATATACAATAACAACATCATAACATGTTACATAGCTGTAAAGAAGCCTTGCAACAAGATAAAAATATGATAAATTAAAATATTACAGGGCTGTAAAAGGGCCTTGCAGCTGAGGCATTAAGCCACTGTCCCGTAAGCCTCCGTGAGATTCGAATTGTCACGGTAGGAAATGTCAGTCATAATTCATTTGCCATGCCCAAGGAAACAATGGGAGAAAGGTAGAACAAACAATGAAAGGAGTTTTTCATCGGTGACCTATTAAATAGAATTAAACATATTATTCTTATAAATAGTTGGCTAAGACCATTTGGATGGGTCTAAAGACTCAGAGGAGTATGTATTAATAAGTACTCACGGTTATTATCGGTAATTGTAACAGAGAGAGTTATGACCGACAACGGTTACGCAATCTTTGAAGTAGACCATGTTTCCCCTTACCAATTCGTAATATGTAAGTAACCACTAGAATAGTATTTTAGGTATAATTATTAATTGTTTAAACTCATTATAAATCTGGATTAGTGTATCAGTGGCCTGGAGTGTTTATTGGGAAAATGGCTAAAATAATTAATGGCCCCACACACTTACCTAGGTGGTAGTTTACATATTTTTCATAACCATAATTGTATAATCCCCACATCCCCTAACTATAACCCACCACCACAGAATGGTAGGAGACAGAGTTAGATCATGAAAAAGTGTTCTGACATAAAAGCTAGTACAGGCATACACATAACAAAATGACACCTAAACGTAGTCTGAACATTTAGTAAAGTCATGTTCTTTACAAATTGTGCCCAACGATCTTTCGTTTATTCGAAAAAGTACACTTTGCCTCTGTTGATGATTTTGGTTGATAGGTATTCTATTTTTATTGCATTAATAGTCTTTTGTTAGTTGAAATTTTGGTACTGAGAGAATAATGATAAACTTTTCATTTAAAATAATTAGGGCACATTTTGTTTTTGGTTTTGACAATTTTAGTTAGAGGTTAGAATTTTTTATTTCAAGTTTTATAAATTCTTGGAATTAATTACTAAATAATTTAAATAATGGATTTAAATAAAGATATGATAATTGAAAACTCTTCACTTAATATGGATAAATCAGGTTTGATTGTTATAGAGGTACGTTAAGATAAAATGCAAGATACTGTGTTCTAAAAGGTTAGGTCACAAATGAGTTACCACCTCATACTATATATGATGTAACAGCCCTTATAAAAAAATTTAATGAAAGTTTTGAAGACTATAGATTACAACAAAGAATGCATTTTGATAAATTAAATAAAAGTACTGAAGAGAAGTACATTGGAACTTGAGGAAATGAATGAAGAATGTCGTTTAAAACAAAAAATGAATTCTAAAGAATTAAATAAAAGTTTTGGAGACAATAATTTGTAACATAATGAATTGGAACACATAGAGGGTGGTAATATTGATAATAAATTTAATGATTTAGTGAAAAATAATGTAGAGTCCAAGGAAAATTTAGAACAGGAAAATTAAAATTATAAACAAGATGTTGAATTGGTAACTGATGATTTCATAATAGAAACTAAAAGGGAAATAATTAGTAAAGAAAACGATCATGAATTGAAATTTAGTGAAATGTAAAATAAATAATAAAGATCAAATGTTGGTTAATAAAATGGTCAAATGTTGGTTAATGCATACGAATGGTTAAGAAAAAAAATGTAATGAAAATATTCTCAAAATGGAGAGAAACTTAAATACTAACTCAGATGATTTGGAAATTGGGTTAGTTAAAGGAGTGAACAATCTAGATTTACATTTTGAACAAAATGATAGTGAATTGTTAGAAAAATTACATGAAGTTAACTGTTAGGAGTTAGGATAGTTTTAGTTAGGAATATAGTCCAAGTTCTTTTTAAGAAGCCAAAATGAAAACAATTATTGTCACACCTGGAAAATATGATGAAATTGCTTACCTTGCAAGCAAGGCAGACGTCAATGATGCTACAATGATATATAAACCCTTGGATGGGAAGAGACATGGTCAGTGGGCAAATATTGATCAAGAGAATGTGCTGCAGGAATTCATGAAGATAGCCAGACGGACTTGGTGAATAAGAGCTTCCTAGGAGAATAATTACTAAAGATAGCCAGACAGACTTGGCGAATAAGAGCCTCCTAGGAGAATTGAGACTTCAAACGAGCATCCAAAAGAGTGGCAAGCAGGGTGAGCAAACTTGTAAACCTTGTAATTATTTCAGAGACAAGATATTATAAATTATAACGAAGAATCAGATCTGTGAGTCACAACAATTAGAGTCATTCTAGATTCTTAGTACAGTAGAACCTCTGTTAACCGGCCTCGGATTAACCGGTCCTCGGATTAACCGGCCTATATCGTAGTGTACTGGTTGGATGAGAGTTTGCGAAAATAAATTGTAATTGAAACACCAAACCGGCGGCGATATCAAACGACTTTGTCGATATCGGTATCCCATTGTCGGCGGCATAAAAACACCGCGGCACCAAAGCGGGGCGACTTTGTCGATAGCGGTATACCATTGTCGGCGGTATAAAAACATCGCGGCACCAAAGCAGCGGCGAGTCAAACGATTTTGTCGATAGCGGTATCCTATTGTCGGCGGCATAAAAACACCGCGGCATTGGCACCCGTCGGTATAGCAGACATACACCCACAAAAACGTTTGATGGGCCGCTTTCCACGAATCATTTTAGTATACATTATGGAAAATTAAACATTTCTTTTCAGTTTTCGGAAGCGTGTGTTGGTTTCGTTTGAGACGCGGTTAAATGTGTGAAAAGACTTGACAGAGGGGAATCTGTAAAAAAGCTTTGTAGTGTTTATTTTTTCATGTTTGATGTATAATATACATAACATAATATATATGATACATTTATGTACAATAAAATGAGTTGCAAGAACATCTTAATTGCATAATTCTTAGTGCTACCTAATTAAATAAGCTTTCTTTGAACGAAAACCGATTTTTCACGGGAACCTCGGATTAACCGGCCAAACGGGCAACCGGCCCGGGTGTCAGTCCCGACTAGACCGGTTAAGAGGGGTTCTACTGTAATTAAGAAGATTAAAATATTTGTAATTATTATATAAGAGAAATAGTCAAGTTGCATTAAATAATAAAGAACCATTAATTATTTAACTGAACCACTGATTTGATTATATTGGAAATAAATAACCTAGGCAGTTTAAAGGAAACAATCCTAAGAAATGGTGCATCGGCTGTTTTTTGGTTTTTACTAAACATTTGTTCAATTTTTGTTGTTGTTTTATTATACAATAATGACATACACTTCATTTCATTAATTGGTAAGGATTTCTTGACGATATTAATGGATTGATTTGTTGAATTTTATTTAAAAGATAATTTTTAATTAGTTATTTATAAAATTTGGGAGAAATTTGAGAAATATTGTGTGCTTTGACGTAAAATTACTATTCAATTTATTTACGCTTTTAGGTTGTTAAATTTTTGTTAATTCTGAAGATTATAAATTCCTTTTATGTAAATTTGTTTAATCTGTTGATTTAAGAAGAAAAAAAATTTATACAGTTTGAATTAATGATTTTTGAATATATAGGTTTGGTTGTTATGCATTTTGAAATATTTAATTATTGTCAGTGGTCCATTTTAAGTTAGTCTTTTATGTTTCACAAACAATGAACTGAGTTGGCACAAGAAATACTTGTCAGGTTTATTATGAATGAACTGTTGTGTGAAGATTAGATTACATGCTGCGTAGGGAAATTCCTTGGAGTTTCGTTATTTATTTTCTTATTTTAAATCTTAAAGTAAATTTGTTAAGAAACAAAAAAAAATGTATGAAAATATTCTCAAAATGGAGAGAAACTTAAATATTACCAATTTGAAAATATGGTTAGTTAAAGGAGTGAATAATCTAGATTTACATTTTGAACAATAAAATAGTGATGTTAAAAACAATTACATGAAGTTAATGAAAATACAAAATATATTAGTAGGCTCTTACGTTTATTGAATATTAGGTTAGGTAACTACATGTTGGCTAAAATTACAGAAAAAGATTGAAAAAAGTTCAAAAAGTAGTTTTTAAATATTTTTTAGGGGTTTTTAATAATTTTTTGTAAAAAATGGTACAGATCAGTTTGATTATATAATTACATCCATAGAAAATAGTTTTAATAAGAAAAGTTAGGCCTACAAAAGCCAGAATAGTATAAGAAATTTAATTGGCAATTCAAAAGACAGAATTCCGAACCTAGAGAGTTCAGGAATTTATGAAATCAAATGTAATGATTGTGACAAGGTTTATCTTGGTCAAACAAAGAGAAGAATCACCACTAGGTTTAAAAAACATTTGGCCCATTTAAAATACGACATACCAGAAAAATCTAGCATAGCGGAACATCTATTAAAAACTAACCATAACACAGACCTTAAAAATTTTAAATTGTTAAAAAAAGTGCCTTCCAATAAATTATTAAATAGTTATGAAAGCATATTAATTACTAAGACTGAAAATTCGAAATTACTAAATTCTGACAAAGACCCTATTCCTAATTCATGCTTGTTCTCTTTGTTAAAACCAAGATAGACCTTTTAGGTTGTTAAGTAATAGAATTTTTAGAATAGTTTTTATAATTCATGTGAAAGTAATTATTTGTATCTATCATTAATATTCTGGTTTACTATATTAATAGAATTTTTTAGCATAATTCTTATGATTCATGTAAAAGTTTATATTTGTATCTATTATTAAAGATAAACCTTTTTATGTTGTTAAGTTATGGAATTTTCAGCATAGTTTTTATCATTCTTGTAAAAGTAAATATTTGTATCTATTTTTAATATTCTGGTTTAATATGTTAATAGAATTTGTAACATAGCTTGTATTATTGTATTCTTGTTTAATATGTTAAGAGAATAGATTAGCATAGTTTTTATTCATGTATCATTAAAAATTTGTATCTACTATTAATATTATAGTTAATATGTTAACATAATTAGTTTTGGGATGAATATATTGTACACATTAAAACATCTTTGTAGGTTAGAGGATTGGGCCTTCCCCGCTCCAGGTAACAGTACAGGTGTTTGAACTGTCAACCCTATTGTTGATAGGTCAATGCACCGGAGGAGTGGGGTAGGGAAACTGGTCACTTTAGTTGTAAATAGTTTTAATTTGGTCTTTGTTATAATTCCCTCTGAAGATGACAACTTTGTTGTTGTACTAGCTACAAGGGTCTAATAGGAATAAACATTTTACTTTTGACAAAAAGTTTGTTTTTTGTTATTTTGTTTATGTCCAAGTGTGGTAAGGGACTTTTGAAAGTGTACCTGTAAAAAACTAAATGTCAATTCCATTTAGGCCAAAATTAAAAAATTTATAAATTGAAAATTGAAGTTATTGATGTGTGGCCCAGCCAAGAAGCCCACCAAATAAAAACCATAATAAGTATAAATTTGGATGTAATGGGAAGGGATTCTAAATAATAAAATATCAATTGGCACTTGCGATTTTGTTGAGTAGTGCAAGATCACGTAGAAGGGGGGGAGAGACGATGAGTAGAGGGCTTGAACTAGCGAGTCTCTGTTCCAAGAGCCACGAGAAGGAAGTTGAACGGCAGACCGCAACGGGACGAGGTCAGTCCATTTTCGGCCACGTGCTATATAATTAATCGGTACGCTTTTCGGCCACTATTAAGGCTTTATCTAGCCATTATGTCTTTTTATAAATTATAATTATTTCTGTAATCTTCTAATTCGACGCTCAAATAAAAGGTAACATTTAACTTCACTTGCGTTGCGTGCATTCATTAGCGTCCTAACCCAACTCCTTGGCCCATCCTGACAAGATTCAGCTAAAGTGTACGCGGTCTCCAGCCTGCCGGAGCTTCCAGCTGGTCAAAAGAAGTGGAGACGGTCACAGATGTTTTCATTAAACTTGTAAATATACTTAGTATAAGTTTAATAAAATAATTAATAAAGATAAGTGGTTTTGTGTATGTGTAAATTATAAGTTCAGTAGCGTAAGTATGTTGATTTGGTAAATAAATAATAAAAATAGTTAGTGAATAGGTTAGGTTAATAGGATCGAGTTTTAGGTTGAAGTTATTAAGAGACAAAAAATAAATAATAAATCAAATATTTATTTATATTTATAAAAGATAACAATAAACTTTACATAATTATGAATAGTTTAATAAAACTTATAAAAGGATAACGATGTTAGTAATAAAAATATAATGAAAAGCAAGTATTGAAAATATAAAAATATTTCAAGTGA
This sequence comes from Aphrophora alni, assembly GCA_963513935.1. Taxonomy (NCBI): domain Eukaryota; kingdom Metazoa; phylum Arthropoda; class Insecta; order Hemiptera; family Aphrophoridae; genus Aphrophora; species Aphrophora alni. Next base: position 53,338,196 of record OY740765.1, on the reverse strand, counting down.
AAAATATACGACCAAGACTGAAACGAACCAAGGACCTTTGTCTATACACGTCAATGTTCTACAAACCGAGTTATCCTAGTCGCTTTCCGCACAGGGTGTAGACTTCTCACTTGATTTTGCTTTATTGCTGCAATTTTTGAGTTATCAAATTAATTACCCCGCATATGCGATATTGAAATGAATTTTTACTCATTTTGAAGCCCTTATGTATCTATTTTTTAATTTATTGATTTTAACGCTAATATGTTTTTTGTTTTTTACCAGCAACTATTGAAAATATAATAATATTTCAAGTGAAAAATATACGACCTAAAATAGCTCAGCCATAAAGAGGTCCAATCCTTGTGACTACTACTTTAGAATATCTGAACTGAGATCCCTACTGACTTGTCTCTTCGAAAAAGGAAAGAAAATATTGTTCCAATGGATCCCAGCTATATCTAGAAATGAAAAGTAGATGAAATTGCCAAACTTGTTGCAAATATCGTTCTAGTCCAAACAGCTTAGTACTCTCTGATATGTTGTAAAAGCAAGGGAGCCAAACTGCAATGAGAAGAGTAGATGAATCGATGGAGGACAGCAGACACTGGTAGAAAACTATATGAGATCCAAAAATTATATCGGGCATGCAGACCAAACATTATATCAGGGCATATCATGAGCCACCGCAACATTTGAGGTAAGAGCTAGAATTGGACACATTAACACACACCAATACATGCACTGCTTCAACTTAAGCAACAATTCAACCTGCCAGTCATGAATCAACACACATACCAGCCTGTGACTCCTGTAAATCCGCTTTATACCCGCTAACAAGCAGGGTTGAGGACATTTTTGCTAGGGAAGAGACGGCAATATGAGCCTGTATAGACAATAAGCACCTTTGACGTCTCATATGACGTAATAGTTATAGCAGTGCAAAATTGTGGAGTTGACCACTCTTTGCAGGTGAATAGACTATACTGTACAGTAGGCAAATGCAATCCTCCTTAGGCCACGAGACTCTGGAGGTTGATACAACAAGAGGCTGCTTGCAGAGGTGTTCTTTCACCTTTCACCCCTACTGTGATCTTTGAAAGTAGACAGGCTCCTAAAAGATATCAATGGAGTGAGACTATTTGTATTAGGCTACTACACATATAACAGTCCCCATGGTTCAATGTAAGTTCCCCAGCAAGTTTGGGGAACTGCTTAATACTTACTATCTTTGACACATCAGTAGCTGGGATTGACAAAAGGGCCTCCGAGTCCGTGCTTACAAAACTGCCATTGTTCTCTTTTGTAGGAAAACGGCCACAAGAAGAAGAAAAAATGTGACTTCCGGAAACAAGATTATGTGAAATATTTGGGAGTGATCCAACCTGATGTGGAATGTCCAACTAGATCATGCAAAATCTAAGGCAAAACCATCAGTAATGGTGATGAGGCATCTCATTGGCTATGGATGGGGACTAAATCCGCTTCTTCTATATCCTGTCAACTGCCAACATCGTGCATTTAGAATGGGCCATTGCGGGGTAAAGAGAAATGAGAGGACATACCTGTTTGTTAAAAAGAGAGCCACTCATTGCCTTTGTGGGACCAGAACCCACTTGTGGGATTAGTCGAACAATTGCATAAAGTGCAGTGAGAAAGTGGGCCATAAAGAAGAGCCATCGAACGATGGAGGCAATTTCATGGCCAGCGAATAGGAAAATGCCTTCTCTCGGGACCTGACCCCCCTATACTGAAGAGAAAATCTGTTCACACAGTAAGTCTATGAGACAGACCATTGCCATGATTACTAACATGGACACATTCTGAGTCACTTAAATAAAATGGGCCTACTTAAAGGCTCACCTAATTGTTGTCTGTGCAAGCAGGACCCTGAAACTGCAGCACATATACTTTGATTATAAGACCCTGGATTCCAGAAGAAGGAAAATCTTAGGACCTAAGAAACAAATAAAGATTTTGATTTTTAAAACTGCCAGTCCTGTCAAACCGAAGAAAATACTTTAGAACATATACTGCAGAGATTCATTACCCCCCACCCAGCAAGACTCTCTGAGGACCATTGTTGGTGTTGATGGAGGTTTAATTAAGATATTGACAGACAAGAACTACTGGCCACTCACAGCTGTGGTATACTACCGACATCAGGCAATCGGCGTCACTTGATGCTGGAAGCCTGTCACAAGAAATTTAAATATTTTTTTATGAGTACTATCTAAAAATGCTAAAATAACAATATGCTTATATTTGAAAAAGTTAAAATAAACTCTGTTCTTTTGTTTTTAGAAAAATATGTATAAGAGACAGCAACTTATTGCTTATCTTTATTCATGTTCTATGAATAGAAGAATAAAGTGACTCTATATCAGATAGAAACATTGTCAGACCCAAACAGGGGCTCACTTATAGTGAGTACGGTATTGGCAATCTCTTAGGTATCCTAGCTGGATCTACACCTTTCTTCACATAGTCCTCTCTATCATCTTTCCTATCAGATCTGTCTTGACCAACTTTTATTTTATTCTGACCTTGATTACAGTATTTGACTGTATTTTATGCTCTTTTTTTGTCGTTGTTTTGTTTTTCAAAGCAATGATGATAGAGAGGTTTTTCGCAATGAAACAACGACGAAAAATTATATGTCATACTTTTGCCCAAGCCTGTATATATACACACACAAATTTAAACAACATGTTACAATCTCACTATGATATTAGATGATCAGATGCCATATATATTTCCAAATTAGAATATATACATAATTACCTCACCCAAATACCAAGTGACCTTTACTTATTTATAATCCAATTTTGTATAAAACAGTGGTGTATTTTATTTGGATATATACCATTTAATATAATTCAGTTTCATTACAATAAACAAATTTTTTAACATAGACTAACTCTGTCACATCGTATGTATTTATCAACAAACCTTAGCTGATCGTGAGTATTCCAGGTACCAAAATTTAACATGGCGATTGCCAACTGTAACAAAGTAATTTCCATTTTCTGCAAAGGAAATGGCTTTGACTTTTGTAGATACTTTATTGGAAGCAATTTTAACACCCGATTTCCAGTCCCACACATTGACGATCATATCATGTTGTGAACCCACAGACACAACATATTTTTGGCTTGGAGAAAAAGCCTGAAACAAAAGTAAAATGCCCTTTGTTTTAATTCTACTATCAATAAAGAAAGAAAGAGATAGCTAATAAAAAAAAGGTCGTCGTGTGCATTATAGCATTTAAAAAAGAGAAATCAAAGAAAGCTGGTAATGGTAAATAGTTTTTGTTAGAAATTTAAATGATATTTAGATTTTATCTTGATGCATGTAATAAAGTAAGTAAGTGTTTTATTGCAGTTAAACATTTTACAATACAATGGGCAAAAGTCAAAAAATTACATGTGTACATAAAATTACAAATGTACTAAATTGATGCAAATTGTGACATTTTTAAACCTAAAATAATTTCAATTTCATTAAAAAAGTCCAATATAACAATAAAAATTAAATAAGTATAACAAATATTTACAATTAAACAAGAATATAATATAACCATTAAAACTACAAAAAGACAAGCTATTGTAATAAACATTTAAAAAGCCAATGAACTTGTATCACAAACCATATAATCCGGAACAGATAAAAAGCTTTTAGTTTCAGCCAGTTACTGACTCTTAATTTAAAATTCATTAAACTTGTTGTCCAAGCCTCCTCAGGTAATTTATTTAAAAGTTTTATTTTTAATTAGTTAACATACCTTAATGTCAAAAGTAGTTCATTATTCTTAATAGTGCTACAGCTGTTTCGCCTCAACATAAGGCATCATCAGGCTTAGCACACGTAAACAAACTAAAAACATGTTCACAACACAAAACTTGTTTGTATATAAAAACACACACACACACAATTTTTATTTTTATACATAAATGGCTATTTTTAGTTTTTGAAGCCTTACAGGTATTGGATCTAGAAGATATTTATTTCTAGTACTGTAACTATGATTTTTTTCCCTGAGAGTATAACTTTAAAGATTTTTATTGACATTTAGTAAACAATAGTAAATATCTTCTTCTTCTTCCAATGGCACCTTCTGGCTCACGCCATCTTGGTTCTTGCCTCCCAATAAAGTCCAGGAAAGTCCCTTCGTCCTTGCTTCTCTCCGTCCAGACCCCTGCAGACCAGTAGATGATCCTTGTCCATAACATACATGGAGTCCAATTCTTATGAGCAAATTGTGCACTTGTCAGAGGTTAGTATTTTCATTCCGCATAAATGCTTGGCAAGACAATCGTGACCAGTAGCTAATCGGAAATTTGCTACAGACACATTACGTGGAAGCATCCTATTTTCTTTGAAAAGCTCAAACGGGTCATAAGCTTTGCCCTGCAGTTTATTCCTCATATCATCAACAAATCTCTGCTGTGAGGTTGTTTTTAGTTTTCTTATAATTGCTTGCAATGTCAGGGCACCTGCTGGTTTTTGGATAATTCTTGTAAATATATAAACTATAAATATATTTTGGACAATAGTAAATATATAAACTGGGTAATGTCATTATTTGAAATTCTTTAAATACAGGCAAACAGCTATCTATTTCTGGAACATTATTTATAGTTCTTAATATTTTCTTTTGCCAAACAAAAACTCTTTTTGAACTACTGCTGTTATCCATAATGTTATACCATATGTCAAGTGTGAATGGCAAAATCCATAGTAAACATTAATCAGCATGTCTATACTGATATAGGACCTTAGTTTGTACATTAAATAAGTTACTCTAGCCAATTTGATACATAAATTTCTTATGTGACACTCCCAACTCAACCGACAATCCAAATGTATACCCAACAATTTCACAGTTTTAGTAGTACAATCTGTATTCAAACTGTTCAGTGAAAAGACCCAATTTTCTGTTTTACTGTTGTTGACAACAAGAGAGTTTGCTTTGAACCACTGCAAAGCTTTTTCCTGCTCTAACTTAAAACTTCAATGCTATTACTACTGTTTAAAAATGTGGTGTCATCTGCATACAAAATAGATTTACAAGGCATATTAATTGAATAGTCATTCACAGCCACAACAAAAAGGAAAGGACCCAGAACTGATCCCTTGTGGTACCCCAATTTTTACAGTTTTGAAATTAGACTTATCCTGGCCTTGAACCACCATTTGCAGTCTATCACTAAGATAAGACTGAAACAAATTTAATTCAATGTTTCTAACTCCATAGGAACAATTTTTTTCTAAAAGTAATTTATGGGGAATACTGTCGAAAGCTTTAGATAAATTGATTAGTGTAGCTGAAGTGTATTCTCTATTTTTCAACAAAACACGTTCAACAATAGCTTCAACAATAACCACGGCTTTAGGTTATTGTTATTGTATATTACTTTAAAATTCATAATAACATTTTTTTTAAATCAATTGAATTTGTTTACGTGTTCATCCAAAATTAGAGTTGAATGGCTCCTCTAGCCAGGCTGTATGGATAACAACCGAACTGCAAAATTTTAAGGACGGAAGAGAAGAGTTTATATTTTTCTAAAATAATTCAACTATTTTATATGGTAAATGTTTACTTAAAGGCACCTTATGTTACGGATTTAATTCTTTTTTTTTTTGTCGTCTACTAGATACCTTTCTTTTTAAGAATAAATAATGTTTTCCTTGCGCAGATCACTATTTTTCACTGAAAAATCATAATCTAAAAATTACCAAATCCGATGTATTTATAGGTTAAAACGTAATGGCAATGTTAATAGTGTAAGATTTGACGCATGCACATTACACAATGAGACTACGCTAGATCGCTATTTCATATTACAACAGGTTTGTCCAGGTTGCCTTTCATATGTTTATTGAAGTTAATAATTTGCTTACTTTGCGATATAATTATATATCACAACAGGTTTGGCCAGGTTATATACGACCACCAGGCAGGAAGATAGGATATATAACTGACCAAAAGGTTGGTCAGGTTTGACAAGATATATAAACACCTGGCCAAACCATTCGTAAGTTTATTGAAGTTAATAATTTGAAATTAGATTATTAATATGAAGGATTCACAGCATATCACGTGATCTGTGATCACGGATATTATAGATTGAAATATCTTTAGTAACATATGAGACATAAATGTGAACATCTATCATTATATCTAACCTATAAATATGTCGGATTTGATAGTTTTTAGATTGTGATTTTTCAGTAAAAAATAGTGATCTGCGCAAGGAAAACATTATTTATTCTTAACCCTACAACCGGTCATGTTAATTTTCTTAAAAATTCTTCGTTTGTTTAAAAATTAATAAAATATATTATTTGTATACAAAACCTAACTTATAAGACATCATTTTTCTCAGGAAGATGCATAGAATTCATCTATGTAATTTTTTTTTTTTTGAAACGGTTTTGGAGTAAATACGTTAGATGTCAAAAATGATATTAACTTTTTTTCAGAAAAATCTGTATCATCCAAAATCAATAGCTTACTACCTTTTTCTAAGATATACAAAAGTTTTGTGTAATATTTTTGAATATATTTAGAAAAGGAAAAAAAAAAATGTTACATTTTAAAAATTTTTTAAAAAATATTTTACGAAAAAACTGAATTTTCTCTTTATTTTTTCCAAAAAACATAAAAAATAGTAAAATATATTTTATACAGAACTTCTATATATCATTATGTCCAGAAAGGTGCATAGAATTTAGTTGTGTAGTGCAAAAAAATGTTACATGTATCACATTTGGAAATATTTGGTCAAATACCAAAAAATCGAGAGTAACGGAGAGTAAAATTTCACAGAAATGGTAATCAAAAACATACTAATACATTTTTTGCAATTTTTTCAACCATTACTTGAGATTTCTAATATATTTGTGAATATATTTAAGGGAAAAAAATAATAATATGTTACATTTTATAAATAAAAACAACGGTTTTGACTAAAAAGTGATACTCTGACGGTTAAGGTTAGGTTTGTAACCTCCACAATTTAGCCTCACTAGTAACAATCTGAAGATAGGCCAAAGACAAAATCATTATATTTTACTAAGAAAATATATACTTTACAAAGAATAACACACATATTCACTTTTATAATCATATAAAACAATAAATATAAGAAAATATGCATATAGGCTAGACTTACAATATTGGCCTAGGTTATCCCAAATATGAACCGTTCAAAAACTAAACTATCACTCAAAAACATAAACTTTAGATATAAAAACACATATATTGTAACTTGTATACACAATTTATATACAATTTGTATACACAAACCTTCAAAATAACGAATATCTAACCCCAAAACAATTTGCGCTACGTCATTTGTTACAGTTTTTACGTTGCACATTTGCCTATGTTCCGAGATCAAAACAAAGCCTTCTAAGAGTTCAAAGTAAATATCAAGTGGTACCATCTTATAGAATGGAATTTCCCCTACAACATAGTGTAAAGAACAAGTCCTTTTTCTAACAAGATAAATGAATTTCGTCTTTTCGTAAAAAGCATCGAATGCCAAATGAATTTCGTGTCGTCAGGTTTGTTCTATGTTCAAGTACGAATATCTCTGGATCTGTTAGACGCAGAATAATTTGTAATCTACGGTTAGAAAGAGAAACATTTGATCTATATAACAGTGTTTTAGTTGACTTAAATGACAGAAAAATAGAGTTGTAATCATATCAGGAAAAATGGAGCCGCGCTATACGAAATTGTTGAAATTTACGATTTTACCCTACAAAAATACGTGAACTTCACCAATTTTTGGAATAGTATTTATAACGTTTTGTGGTATTTTTTTTTTTTTTTTTTTGCATGATATGCATCTACGGAACATTAGCTTTCCAACGGTATTTTATTTATTGTGATGGAACAATTTTAAGTGGGCATAACGTTGAATGGCAAAATACGTGATTAAGAGTTGGTGAAATCACTTGGGAGCACGTGGGCGACCTACTGTAGGTCGCCGCACCAGTTCCAGGGTTAAGAAGTTATGTAGTAGACGATAAAAAAATAAAATTCAGAAAATAAGGCGCTACCTTAAAGTAAACATTTACCTTTTACATTATTTACTTTGAGTACATGTTGTATAAAAAAACTCGAGTTTTTTAATGATATACTCAAAAATTCAATTACATACATTATATAACACATATAAATTTAACAATATTATTAATTATATAACACATTAATAGAATAACAATGAGCACTGTGGTGAATTTTACAATTGTTACATATTAAATAACATTTGTCACCATTTTAAAAATGTAAAAGGAGAAGAAATATTGCCAATAACATTTTTAAATAATAGAAATAAAACAACATTTGAGAAAAATCATTTAAAATTTTAGCCACTAGACTTTTAACAAGACGAGTTTTAGGATGATGAGATGGAGACTTGACATTTAAACACAAGAAAAGACTCATACATAAGTCTCATCCTCATACATCACTAAACATAGATGAACATCTATCAGCATAGGTGACAAAATACCACAAATTTTCAAATTTGTATGTAGGAATGAAGTAAAATACACAATGTTATTATGCAACAATGATCAACTGACTGAGCTAACGGTTTTGACTTTATTTATAGTGTGCCTAGTTAGCACATTGTTGTTTGTTTGTGAAGTGAGTTCATTGTTTACATTGTGTTTTTATTTTTATTTATACGTTGTTTTATAATGAGTTTTGAGTTTCCAAATTTGTAAACATAAGTAAGAAGACAATTTAAGAACAAATGAAGTTGATCGTGTACTACAAAGTGAATAAGATACAGACAGTGATTTTAATGTGTCGGGACTATCTGTAATTAAAAGTGATTATTCTGTATTTAAACATTTTTAAGATAACACAGACAATGGCCCAGGTTTTGTCCCTTTTGGATCATTAACATCTCAGCAATTTCCCACCAATTTTTTTGGAAAATTGTCTATTATTCAGAAATAATTTTAAGTCTTTACAAGAGGCCTTCCAACGAAGGAAAAAAAATTCCATTCTGTTTTATAATTTTTAAACTAATGTAACTTACTAAATGTGTCTATTAAATGCTTCAAGTTTTGGTTTTTATGTACAAAAGTAGTCCAATAATAAAAATCTGTATGAAATAAGTGATAGATTGATTATTTTGTTTAGCCTACAGTTGAAAATTGAAAATATATATATTTTTTTTGAAATATTTTTAAATATCCATAATATTCCCTAGGTATTTTTTTATATTTCAAACCAAATGATAGAAAGTAATTTCATAACCTTTAACCCTCCAAGTGCTAAGAGTCTCGATCGCGATCTATTTTGCCACCGCCACAGTGCTAAAGTTGCGATCAAGATCTAATTAAACAAGGTTTGCTAAAATCGATATACAAACGGTAACTTTTATCCAAACTACATGTATTTTATATAGTAACTCTGAGTAAAAGACGCTCTATTCATTTTGCACAATTTTATCGATGGTTATAAGATAAAATCAATGTTAGCAAGCCTGTAAAAGACAATTTGATGTTTACTGTTGATGTATACTGCTGCGTCCCGGCAGTGAATATGTTGTTTAGTGTTTTTGTCTATATTATTTTGGTAAATACAATTTATTTTATGATTATTTAGTGTATCAGTAGTGTTTTTAGTGTAGTATTACACATATAATAATGAGTGAACTTGGCAATTCAAGTGATATTCATAACTATTTGTGTGAAAGTGATACCGCTAGTGCGCTAGTGATGAAAGCGGTAACTCCGATGTAGGAATCAAAATGTTTGTTTCTGTTTTTTTTTTTGTGTATTACATATTTATAATAACTAATTTTAGTAAATACATGATATTCAAAGGTTAAATGCTAATACTTTCTAAAGACACAGTAATAGAGTACACTAATTTGCAAAAGTTGGATGTAGGTGTCACACAGTGGGCGAAATTACTGAATTTGAAGTTTGTGTATGTATGAATGTTTACAACAATGTTGACATTATGAAGAAAAGAAAGTGGTACTTATGTTACATTTCTAGTTTTGTAACAAAATTTGCTACATTTTGTATATATTAGAAATTGGATTATCATAATTTAGTACCTACGTTGTCACTAAATGGACAAAAGAAATTTTTATTTTTTATTTTTTGCGGATATGAGTTGAAGCAGACCTCAGTTTTAAAGTGGTATGTTTAAATTTTATTTCATTTTGTTCCATGGGTTTGCCTGAAAATATTGATGTATAATGTGTCATATTTCAGCCAAAAAAAGTGTATTATTTCAAGTAATATTAAAAGCCTTGCGCTGAGCGTTGAATTAGCCTAGCACTGAGGACTAATATAATCAGCACTTGGAGGTTTAAACAAAGATTGTTAAAACAAACAAGAAGTTAGTTAAAAATAAACATTGGTTTTGGAGCTATGAGACTAAGTAAATTCATAATAAAACCACAAAATAGGTTCCAAGCTTGTCTCCACAAGTTTCAAATTATGCTGAACTTGTAGCGTACTACTTTTTGTTTAAAATTTACCTAAGAGTGAGTAAATTTAAGGCAAAGGATATTAATTGTTTCCTAATAAATAACGAAAAACAAGAATAGAAAAACTCAAAATAATTATAACAAAATATTTTTAAAAAAAGTTATATTAGGTTAAATTATTGTCATACAAAGATCGTTATAACACTCTGAAACATTCTTTATTAAATTTCATTGTGGTAGCCCACAGATTAGTGAAAATTTAAATATTGGTATATTAAAATATGTCAACTAATCCTCTACATTAAGTATTTTTTACCTTAACTCTACTGCAGTTTCGGGTAAATCACCCATCATGAGGAAAATAAAACTAAAACACAATTACAAAAATACAACACTATACAAAACACTTTTCAATCTGTTCGGAGGTCGTTCATTGCTTAAAGCACCCGCGAAAATAATTATCATAGATGTGCACGTTTAATGTTAAGTCAATACTGGGGTTAGTTCATCCTGAATCTTATCTTCAGTTGTTTCGGGTGGACTTTGTGTTGTAATTAAAGTGTCGAATATCATGTTTGACTGGAAAGAAAGTTATTCATTTAATAAATTGATAGAATTACATTTTCTTGCCTTATATATCTCATATTCTTCAATATGTATGTGGATGATATCATCTTCTTATTCAATGGCAGTGTTAGACAATTACAATTTTTGAACAAATACATGAACAATATGCGCCCTAACTTTAAATTCACCACATAACTGGAAAATTACCATAGTATAAACTTTCTGCACCTCACCATGTTAAGGATTAATTAATAATAAATTCAACTTCAAAATATAGAGAAAACCCACAACAACAAATCAAACAATACATGCATCCTCACACCATCTGCCTGAGCAAAAGTTGGCAGCTTACAATAGTCACATACAAATTTTTAACCTTTCTTATGACACTTGAGAACTACAACCAGGAACTACAAATAATTAAATACATTGCTGTAGCTAATAGATATAAAATCACAATTGATAAATTACAGTAGAGGCTCGATTATCCGAAGTAATGTGGACCGAGGGTACCGAGGATAAGCAAATACTCGGATACACGGAATCTGTCAAAAATCGAGAGGGAAAACGTATGGTAAACTGGTGAAATGAATGAAAATGTGGTCACAAATGAGAAAAATAATGTGTGCATCTACTACTGTATTATCAAATAAAAAAATAACCTACAAATGAAAATAAAATACAAAAATAAAATGATAAAGATACAAAATGTACATACAAAAAAAGGCATTTACTGAATAACGGAACTCGCTCGCTTCTTTGCAGAGGTTTCACCAAATCGTCGTAGCAGTAGAAGGTCTGTTGAAGCTGACTGTTGCTCTATGTACACGATGGCCTTTTCTATCACTTTGCAACCTTCACTGTGGCTGATTTTCTCATTCTCCATTTCAATACCTTCATTGTCACTTTCACTTTCTTCAGCCTCTACATTCAGTGCCTCTACTATCATCTCATCAGTCATTTCCAATTGTTCGTCTGCGTTGATCCACTCGGCTACAACATTTTCAGTGATTATTTCATCTTCCAATCTTTGAGCTAGCTGTTCAAGGCTGAGGTCTTCTTCATCATCATGGTCCTTGAGCAAAGTTTCTTGATTTTCTGTGACTCCTTCCACGACATCTGAACTTGAACTTCCTCCACATCTGAACTTGAACTTTGCACCTCAGCTGACATGTAAACAACATCTTTCATTGTGATTCCTTTAAGAGTCTGTATGACGCTGTTTCCTTCATCAATTGTGCTAATGAGGCTTTTCAAAAGTTTGTGTATATAGTTATGCTTCAGGTTTTCCAACACACACTGGTCCATGAGATGGAGAAGAGGTGTGATATGGGTAAAAACGAGGGTAAAAGCTCGGTCTTAATATAGCCAGAAACTATTTCTTCTGTATCAGGATGAGCAGGGCAGTTGTCCATTACTAAAAAGCGCTTTTGAGGCAGGTTGTTTTCTTTTTAAAACTTTTGAACTTGTGGCACAAAGTCAGTGAAAAACAAGTCTTTAAAAATTTCAACCCCCATCCATACATTTTTCTGACTTTTATACAGCATAAACAGGCTAGGAATAGACACATTTTTGAAAGCACAGGGCTTGGCAGATTTCCCTATCATCAATAACTTTAACATACAATCCCCGCTAGCATTAGAGCAAGCCATGAGTGTGACCCTATCTTTTGACCTTTTAAAACCAGGAGCGGGAGTTTCGTTTTTAGAAGCAAGTGTTTTTTTTTAAAGCATATGGTAGTTCAAGCCCGTTCCATCACACTTAAAAATCTGTTAAAGAGAGAAATCTCCATCTTTAATCAGAGCTTCAAATTCGTTCTTGAACTGTAGTACGATGATAAGATTGGACGAAAACTTCTTACAAGAAATGTTTAGTTCCCCGATTCCACACCTTGTTTTCCAACAATGAAGCCACCCTCTGCTTGCTGTAAATTCTTCTTTAACCTTTTCGTGGAATTCAATAGCCTGTAGCATAGGCCCATTCACTGGACTTCCTTTGCTCCGGAGCTGTATAAAACACATAAACAATGCACTTGAAGTTTTTTCAAACTCTCCAGTTTTCATAGTTTTTCATTTATCACTCTTGTCTTTTTGTGAACACAATTTTTCGATTTTGGCCCGTTTTCTTATCCTGTCTACTAAAGTCACTTATTCCTCACCTAAATCTGAAGCCACTTTTTTAATTGTGTCTCCTTCATCGAGTCTGTTGATGGCTTGTAATTTAGTCACCAAATACACAACAGTTCTTTTGTGTTTAGCACTCATCATGTAACCACAAACAAATCAAGACAAACTGTAAACGAATTGTTCACTAGTACAATGAAAAAGCAACTAAGGTCAGTGACGGTAGGCAGGTAGGTAGGTGACGAGGGGCTGCCCTCTCCCACTACATTCCTTTATGTGCTGTTTCTATTTTTACGACGAAACTGTATATGACTAATATAAGTACTGTACAGTACAGTATTGCAATACGCAGTACAGTATTATGATCGATTTGCCGCTATATGCTGATTTCACTTTCCACAGTTAGTTTAACGTATCTACCGCAAACCGAATTTCCAAACTTTTTTTTATTACCTCATTTTTTTGATTACCTCAGTTAACCCGGAACTCGGTTAGTCGAGGTTCGGATATCCACAGCTCTACTATAATTTGGTAAAATAAAAACAAACTTCCTTTATCAATACTGTAAAACCAAACTAAACCTAATGAGAATTCAGGAACAAACTTAATCATACATTGAGAAACATAATGGCAAAAATCATGTGATTGTTACTTACAAGACAACTAACAAATTCGAATCAATTTTGCAATTTGGAAATAAAAATAGTGTAGACACATATCTTCAAACTGCTATTTATAAACTCACTTGCAGGAATAAGGCACACAAGAAATCCCTTCCACAGAAAGATTTAAGAAACACCTACCAACTAAAAAATCAGATACCAAAAACTCTAGTTTTGCTGAGTATCTCATTAACAGTTGCCATAAATATTCAAATTCTGAAAGTAACATGGAAATAATAGATATGTGCAAAAAGGGATAATATATTAATGCTATAGAATAATATGAGATACATAAAGCAACATAATGTAACCCTACCAATTTATTAAATGACCAACTTTCTTTCCAGTCAAACGTGATATTCAACACATTAATTAGAACACAAAGTCTACCCGCAACAACTGGAGATAAGATTCAGGGTGACAGAACTAACCTTAGTGTTGACTTACCGGTCAGACTTGCATATCCACGATAAACATTTTCGTGAGTGCTTTGCGTTTGTAATTGTGTTATTATTTTATTTTCATGATGATGGGTGATTCATCCAAAACTGCAGTAGAGTTAAGGTAATATATACTTATATTAGAGGATTATTAGATGTATTTTAATATACTTTAATTATATGCTTTATTATGTTATTTAAAGACATTACATAGAATTCCTTTGAACATATAAAAATAGAAAATAATGAAGGACAGCAAATTGAAGACTCTCTTTGCTCAGAATTATAAACAAGTAATAATAATGATAATAATAAATTAAATAATCACCAAACAATTAATTCCATATTTATGGCCAGGGAATTCTGCAATTTGTGAACTTTCATTAAGGTCCCACACTCGGACACTAGGAACATGCCCACACTCCCCTGTAGCTAAGTATTTTCCATCTGGTGAAAACGAGACACATGTCACAGTCTTACGAGAAGTATTGAGTAAATGACTTTGTTTCCTCTTCACTGGATTGAACAACACAACAGCACATCTGCAAAAAAATATCACATATAGAAAAAGAAAGAAGAAAGATTTGGATCGGACAAAATAATTAAAGCCTAATTTTGTATAGAAATATTCTTTGTAATGTCCCTTGAGTCCAAACATGTAGTTTTGAAATAATATCAAATGTTGTCTTAACGATGCACTAAATTGTAAGTGGCATATTTTGGCCATATATTAAAGTTTTCTTTTTTCTATAACTCAAAACAGGTTAGTAGTTCTGAAACAATGACATCTATCGTCTTAAGTTGCACTTTGACCCAAACTGGTAGATTGATTTTGATCAAATTTAGTATGTGGGTATATTTTGGCTCTATTTTAAGTGTTCTTTTAATTTTTTCTATCACTCAAAACGAATTAGTAGTTCTGAAATAATGTCATCTATAGTTATCTATAGTCCCTTACAATGCAGCTAGCGCCTATTGTCGCGGAACATCCTTAAAACGCTTAAACTGCACCACCAGTGTAAACAGCATCATCAATATTGTTGTAGTGAACAAAACATCCGATAGAGTATAATGTCGATGTTTCTTCAGTTGTACAAATTAAACATACTTTTTACTATTTTCGATTGATAAATGGTTTCCATAGCAATGACACATAGTGTGACATTCTTGTATTGCTTTTTCTGCCTATAGCTGCACCAGCTCGGTCACAGTGTTCAGTCAGCTGTTGCCTCGTCTGTCAGTGATTGCTTGTTATTGCGTTGTTCATATTGCCTTGCTCAAAGGTGTTGTTTATTTTACATTCACCTTTATTGTTTGTGTATTAGTCAGTAGTTATAAATAGTAATAATAGTGTTTTATACTTTTACAGTTGCTAATCATAATAAAAGTGTTTTATACAGTTGCTAATTGTAATAAAAATGTTTTATACAACATAGATACTTAGTGACATAATTACTAAGGACCTTTTGCTAAATATATAATATAACATTCATTTCAATCATGTAGAGGCACACACACGCCTAAGCCTTCACTTAAGAACTTTTATATTTTCCCAGTTGTTAACCACATGAAATCTATGTGTAAACTATTTTTCACACCAGGAGAACAAATTACAGTGGATGAAAGCACAATTTCATTCAAAAGAAAACTTAGTTTTACCATTTAAAGAACAAACCTACAAAGTTTGATATATATATATATATATATATATATATATATATATATAGTAAAAAAAGGTGCTGGCTAGGGTCAGTGAACGGCAAACCATCAAATTGACAAGAAATAAGAGTTGACAGCTCATGGACAAGCCCATACTTCAAAAAAAAAATGAAGGTTTTAAAGGCAAGGAACTCATTTAGAGTTACGTTAGAGTAGGAGAGGCCAACGGACAAAGTTTAAATTAACCAATAGGGTTGAAAGCGTCACTTTATAAATTCCAGTAAACTTTGAATGCCACCAATGAAAAATAAAGCCGTGGGGTGACTGTTGAAAACTAGGTAATTATAAATATAGCTCCGAGAGAAAGAAACAGGGTAGTTCTTAAAGATATTTTGTACAGGGTTGTTCTGTGAAGTTTTTGATACAAGGTTGTTCTAATAGATAATTGTTCTTCAAAAATTTTGTTAAAAATTTCATAATAAATTATAAAATCTTCTGGGAAATAAGTAAACAATTGAAAGTAATCGTGAGGTATATTAAATTAAAGAAATACGTCGAAAGTGAAGTGTTAAATCAAAAGAATTACGTCGAGAAGTGAGTTTGTTAAAATAAAAAAAATATGTCAAACAGTGAATTAGTTAAAGTTAAAGAATAAGTCGTAAAGTGGCAAAAGTCAGCGAAAAGTTAATAGATGAAATATCAGTGTCGAGAATAAGAAGAAGGATTCTGCAAAAATTCAACGTGAGTTACCCCAAATGATTGCCAGACCAGATTACTGCATTGCGAGAATAAAGGAGATTATTGGACATCAAATCAACATCGAGCTTATCCGCTGGAACAACCACCAAACAACCACGCTTCGGATTATGAAAGGACTTCAAATTTGATAAGTAGACTATGAAAATTTGAATAAATAATTAACCACCAACAACATTTTGATTCAGTAACTAAAGTATAAATTATATTCACCAAAGAACCACACGAATGAGAGAGAGATTTTATTTTATTTTAAATTAATCTTTTAAGAAAAACAAGCTAGCCAGTGCAGTAAATTAATTGAATTGGGCACAAAATTACTAAAAGAAATTACATTGAAATTAAATTCATTATCAATATTGGTACACTCTTTGTTTCTTTTCTAACTGTTAAGGAAGCATTATATAATCTTATTAGATTGTGTTTAATTGTCATTGTGATTTATTTCAGGTATTTTCATTTGTTTAGGTTAAGAAATATTGCAGTTATTTCATTTGTTAGATTAAGGAATTAGACAACTGCTGTATTTAGATAAGTGCATCCTTAGCAAATCAAAATTAATAAGGGGGAAAATCATTTCTTTTTATTTATTTTAACAGATCACAAAATATACATTACGTAATACATTAAATAATCATAAATAGTGATCAATAGATTTTACATATAATACAAATAACATCTTACAAATAATAACATCTTTACAAATAATAAAAATTATCATAAACAAAATTAGTCTGTGCATGTCTCATTTACTGAGTAACCACTTTTAGGCTATTTATTTTTATTTTGGGAGTTTGTTATTAAACAGAACAGCTGCTTGTGAGGAAAGTTCTCTATGTCACTTGTACCATTAGTGTTCTTAAATTATATCAAAGTTCCTACATATCTGACACGACATGCCTTCTATACATTTATAGTTCCATAAGATCACACTTTTATCATTTCATCTTTTATCTTTTCTGGAAGTTCAAGTAAAATAAACGGAACTCCATCCTCTCTTACAAACAAAATGAGCTCAATCCTAACATTACCGCTTATCTCTCTAGTTATAGTTTTGTAATATAAATTAAAAGGTTCCACTTACCCTGCAGGATAGGCAATGAGTTGAGAGTTGGAATCACAATCTAAACCTGAATTTGTTGATACAGTAAGTCCCAAAACTCGTTCTAATTTCACCTAAACAAACAAAAAAAAAACCTCTTTAAGTAATAAAAATGAGACATTTTAACAGAGAGAATGTAAAAATACAAATTTGAATTGTCACTGTTTATCACTCACAACAGTGATGGCTCATCCGGTGAAGGAGTTATGTACACTGTTCCTAAATAAATGTAGTTCCAGATTTAAACAAAATTTCAGAACCTGAAATTCGTAAAATATAAATTTTAATTGAGTTATGACAGTTATGACTCAACTTTTTAATCCGTTGAGGAGTGTGGACATCTCAAGTGTCTTATCTGCTGTTACATAGAAGAGTATGGTAAACCCCCTGAGTGACCTCAAATGAGTAAGAAAAAAAATCTTAAATTAATCGCTCAATATTTTATTATAATATCACTAAATGTGAATTTTAAAAAAATGTTTCTCTCAGCCACAAACAGTAATATATATCAGGTTAAAAAATAAGCTAAACATATTTTTGTTTTTTAATTCTTCAAACAACACTAAATATTTTGTATTATGTAACTACATTTGGCAGTATTTCTACATATACATTTTTATATATTATAGTTGTTAGGCCTACAATTAAAGATAAAACATGTTATTCTAGGTTATAGGCAATGTAAGCGTTACAACTTTTGATGGGTAGAATATGTTTGTTTACATTATAAATGTCTCTTGTTATTAAATAATGAACTTAATTGAAAGATTTGAATACTAGATTTTAGAGGTGTGTAAATATATTTTTTACACATGTCAATGCTGACACCAATTAGGCTTAGGCTTACGCTATCTCTGAGAAGAAATGACCTTGATGCATAAAAGCAGGTTTGAGTAGGAAATATTTTGAGGTGTGCTCGAATAATGCAAATTATGTTATTGTATACAACTATTGTTTTTGCTCCAATCAACCTGACAAAAATATTGTGTAAATTTAATACAAATCAACATTTTTTATTTGTCTTCTACTGAGGGTGTGTATAAAACTACACTGATGATTTTTATTTAAACATGTTATTACTTTTGGTGAAGTTTTTATCTAAAGATTAGCCTTCAATGATGATTTGCATTTATTCAAATTAAATAAATCAAATAAAAAAAGTTTGGAATACTTGGAGAGAAAAACGTGGGGGGCAGGCAATCTATGATAGTTAAGGAGGAGTAAATAAATTAAATTACAGTGAATCTCATTTCCGATTCACTGAAATTAGCTGTGAATTCATCCGGATTGTCTACATACATTATTTACTGGCTGTGCCCCATGTTTTTCTCTCCAAGTATTCCAAATATATCAATAGCCACTAACAATCCTCCCTCAAAACTGTAGAAGGGTCATGAAAAAATATTTTATACTTTTTAGTTCGTTTTAAAAACGTGGTATGTTAAATTTTTTTTTTTTTAATTTGATTTATTATTTTCTGTTTTTTAGTCTTATGTCCGGGTGAAAGATTTCAATCGGTTTTGTATATATTAATGAGACTCTAACAGCCACTAGTTAGGCGGGTGGTATGCGCTTCAGGAGTCTCGCAAATTTTTTTTTTTTCAGAATGGCGGCGTACATAGTTAACTGGTCGAGCGGTTTGCGTCTCGGGAGTTTCGCACGTTTGTTTTTCAGAATGGCGGCGTGCATCGCGATCAAGCCGAGCAAAACGGGCTTCGGGAGCCTCGTTTGTTCTTGCTTGAGCATGTCTATGCATGTCATCGGCAAGTTGAGAAGAATTTGCGTCCCCCGTTTCACGCGACCTCGCTAGAGCCTTTCGTTTCTTATCATTTTCAAGTTCGATCTTGCGCTGTTTTTCGGGACGTTCTGTAGCTCGCTTACGGCGTTTGGCTAATCTTGCCAACTTATCTGCGTCAGATTCCTGTTGTGTCCCAACTTCCTGTGTTTGCTTCTTCTTCTCTAATCGGCGCTTCCGTTGAGTAGCTCTTAACCGCTTTAACGATAGTCATAATGTAATACCGTTGAAATGTAATATTAACATATAAGCTTATCACACTATTGTGGTATGTTAAATATATATTTTTAAATTTGATTTATTATTAATCCAGTAACTCTCACAAGCCATGAAAAATTTGCTCATCCTACTTCAATATTCCGGTTACCATTCAAAAGCGATAACGCGGTTAAAAAAATCTATATCTCATTGGCCAATTTTTATTTTGTTTAAATAACTATTGTTTAAACAAATGTAGAGACAAGAAAGCAACTGAATATTGTATTGTCATCCAATTCTGACCTATGTTCAAAATTTCAGGTCTCTAGCTTATCGGGAAGTTAGTTTAAACTTGATTGCAAAATTCCACTCGGACAGACTGACAGATATGACGGAAATCGAACTAATAAAAACGTGGTAAAAAAAGGCGAATAACACAGTCAAATTCCCGCCTCATTATTCGTCTGTTTTAAAAACGTGGTATGTTAAAAACTTTTTTTTATTTGATTTATTATTTTTTGTTTTTTAGTCTTATGTCAGGGTGAAAGATTTCAACTGGTTTTGTATAATATTGATGAGACTCTGACAGGGACATATATAGGAAATTCCCAATGTATTTCACATCCTGTTTAGCTGCAAATGTCTGAAATTCAAAATATATACCTCTTATTACCTATAATAATTCTATTAGTCTTATAACTCAGAAAATCAAACTAAAGAAGTAAACAAACTTTTTTTTTTTTTTCATGTGAATTAAAACAATACAATGTCAGATCCTTCTTCATTACAAATTGTAAATGTATCACAAACTTATGGTGGTGAAGGTCGTATTTGATGTATTCTTCCCATCTCCGTTATGGCATCTTCATTGCAAGGTGTTTTAACTATTGTTTAAACAAATGTAGAGACAAGAAACTGAATATTGTATTGTCATCCAATTCTGACATATGTTCAACATTTCAGGTCTCTAACTAACCTTATCGGGAAGTTAGTTTAAACTCTATTGCAAAATTCCACCTGGACAGACTGTCAGATATGACGGAAACCGAACTAATAAAAAGTGGTCAAAATAGTAGCACTATACAATGAAAGTTTGGTAATATATAATATAATTTATTATGATATTGATATATAATTGTTTGTCATATAATTGATAAGTCATACTTTAGTCATACTTTAGTCATACTTGAGAAGGGGATACTGACCACTATATTACCAAACTATATTACAACTAATAAAAACGTGGTAAATACAATGTGTTTACTATGCTTAATAGTTATATATGTAATTGCTTAATTATAATGAAACTAAAAAAAAATAGACTGAAGTTCAAAATTTAAAATATAAATCAAGTGTAGAGGTTTACATAATAAACATTCATAGACATTAGCTTCTTTTACATATTAAAAAGCCACCTCACTTCTAATCTAATTGCCCTAAAGACATTAAATTGGTCAATAATTGAACAAATTGGTCAATAGTATATAATCCGGGACAGTGATAAATGTAATAATTTGTAAAACCATTGGCTTTTAGTTGTTGCATTGTGTGATTGGTTTGTTATCTGTAACTCTATTGAGTTGATAAGATGTTGTTTTACCGTCTACCCCACATCCACTAATTGTTCGATCTGAATTGTAAGGATTTTCTCCATTAGGCATTTCATGTGACCTTTAATATTACTCCAAAAGACAGAAGCATTATTTCATATTACTATTATTGTTTCATAGTTTTACTAAAATGAGTTGTTTACATCCGAGTATTGACATTTCGTGTGAGTGTTGTAGCTATGGTATGTGTACATATTTGTAACAATTATATCTACATATTATTTACATGGAATGGGAATAAAAACAAATAAAGCTGATAAAGAGGAAATGAAACCTCTGTTAGTATATAGTTACAACATACAAATGTGAAGCGGAAATGTGAAAGATGAAATGTTGATAGGTTTCTTCAAAAACTGCTGTCAGTGTAAAATTGGATCAGTGGACATTTCATCGAGTAATTGTAATAGTTAGACTAGTATATTACAATCAAACATATTACACAGCAACAATTATTTTAATGTTTATATACTTCATTCTTCCTAGCAACAAAATGATATTTTAATACATAAATAATTAGGATTGTAAGCATTTGACTAGCAAACAAAATATTTTCCATTGTGGTTTCCTCTCCTACACACAACCAAGCTTGCTATTACGATTGCAATTACTCTATTCCAGGCCATGTTTTACAACATATTGTGAAGGAAAATTGGATACACTGCAAATTCTTTCACAATAACGTTCTTACTCGCTAATTCTGTAATGTTTTGAGGGATTGAAAAAACATACACTCATAAAATTTGATATGTAACATGAGGCATAAAATTTAACATTAAAACTCTACTATTACATTTTATTTTTGAGATTTTCAAATTCAATTATGTATTTTCTTTACATCTGGAATTAAATTCATAAAACAATGAAAATTCCCTCCCTTCCTTCAACTGATGAACTGCCAATGGCTAATTTATACACTGAAGCATTTACAAGATAAAGTAAACTTCATGAACGCCATTAATTTTATCATTTTATGTACTTTAATATGTCACAAGATGTGCATTTCCGTTTGAAAATTTAGAGTAGACAAAAATCACTCCCTTTAAGGGGGGAAGTGCAAACTTCCAATGTATCATAAAAAGAACTTCAGGTGACCTAGCTAACATTCCCAAAAGAGTTTGGATCTATTTAAGTTCATACAAAAATTAAGGTGGAGGGGGAGGAACTTTACTAACATACTGTTTAGGAAATTATAGTGTAACTTGTATGATAATATCGAATATAAAGACATACACAATTAAAACACCAGACAATCGTGTTACTACTGTTAAAACTTTGTTCTCAAGCAGATGCATTAGAAATTAATAAAGCTTCACCCACAACTTAGGAAATGTAAGCACTTTTGAAAAACAAATACTGTCTAGATTGTTTTATTTAAATTTTGTTCTTTCTTCTTAATTTGTTGATTATCAAGAAATCATACCTGCATTTTTATTACAAAGGGTGCACAGTACCATGCAGCCGCCATATTTTATAGAAAACACATATTTTAAATTGATTATCTAATTATATTTATATACGAATTGGATGAAAAACACTTCTTCAAGATGAAGGAGTTGAAATAATCAATCATTATACTGTATTTCTGATTTCTACGAATTAGAAATTCAATTTTTTTTCAAAAATTTGTGATTGCATACATGTACCTAAACTTAAAATAACGGTTGCCAGAAGTAAATATTATTAAGTATTTGCATATTATTTTCTAAGCACTGTAACCTGGAGTCCCTGTGTTAATGCACACCCTTGATAACTGAGAATTGAATTGTTTGTTTTATTTTGATTGAACATTATTGTGCGACTGTTATTACATGATTATACAAGGTGTCTTCATTATTTATTTAAATTAAATTAAATGATCTCATATCAGGATAGTGTTTTAGGTTTATCTTATTGAATAAGCTTTAAAAGTTAGCTTATTAAAGTAAATGTACTTACATCATAAGCGAGAACATATTCCTTTTCTCGCACTTGAACTTTTGCTCCAGGAGTTATCCCCATTTCATTTTCATTAGGTACTGAATATTCTAAATGTTGTTCCAGTTCACTACCCTCCTAGCTTTATCACATGTATCCTTGTTTAAAGAAAATTAATATTCTTTCCTTTCTATTCTGTGCTTATTAGTCAAAATATCTAGCAAAAGCTACATTGGAAGCCTGTGTTAATATGAAAACAAAAGTTTGTATAAGGCCTGCTTAAGACTAAACTAAAGCCCTCCTTTTAATATTAGATTTTTTCAAAATTCAGATATACTATTTATGCTGGGTTCTCTTTGTTACTTTAATTATTATTTATGTTTATTAACCTGGAAATATAAAAGAAATATGATTAATATATATTTTTTATAATTTTGGTTTAAAAATCCAATTACAGTTTATAACCTCTCATTTTAACATAATTAACAACACAATTGGTCACTTCAAGAAAAGAGTTTTTTCCTGGCACTCTTATAAAACTGAGCTTAATACTTTTTTTCTATTGTACGGTGTTGAAAGCAATAAAATACTATTTCTGAATATCAGTTTCCATTAAATTGAGTAAATTACAAATATCAGGTTTATGTTTGAAAATTTCAGCTATAACCCTATTTAGGTCTTCTGTTATGGGTGGTGAAAGTTGAATCCCATTCCAAAAAGCAGTTACATTCACCACTACAAGATGTACTTGAATTCACATTCATTTATTTTATTTTATTCTTAATGTAAGAAAGAGGCATCAACAACTCACAAAATTAATTACAACTGTTACATGACATTCAGTATATAGAGCAGTATACTGAGTGCGACAAAAATCTTGGGTTTAAGGAAAAGAAGAGACATCAGCCACTCTGATAATTATTTATAATTTTTACATGAAATTCAGTATATAGGACCATACTGAGTCCTAAAAACACTCAGTTTACTGAGTATAGTTTTTTTTTACTGAGTGTGACAAAAATATGGAGTTTAAGGAAGAAAAAAGGCATCAGCCACTCTGATAACTAATTATAATTTTTAAGTGAAATTCAGTATATAGGGCAGTATATTAAGTGAGACAAAAATCTAGAGTTTAGGGAGAGAAGAGACATCAGCCACTCTAATAATTAATTACAAAGTTTTACATGAAATTCAGTATATAGGGCAGTATATTGAGTGTTACAAAAATCTGGAGTTTAATAAAGAGAAAAGGCATCAGCCACTCTGATAATGAATTACAATGGTTACGTGAAAAATCTGTATATAGAGCAGTATACACAGTGGGATAAAAGTCTGGAATCTAAGGAAGAGAAGAGACATCGGCCACTGTGATAATTAATTACAATGGTTAAACAAAATTCAGTACATAGGGCAATATACAGAGTGAGATAAAAGTCTGGAATCTAGGCGAGAGAAGAGGCATCGGCCACTTTGATAAATAATTACAATGGTTACATGAAATTCAGTATATAGGGGAATATACAGAGTGGGATAAAAAT
This sequence comes from Aphrophora alni, assembly GCA_963513935.1. NCBI lineage: Eukaryota > Metazoa > Arthropoda > Insecta > Hemiptera > Aphrophoridae > Aphrophora > Aphrophora alni. Next base: position 53,313,375 of record OY740765.1, on the reverse strand, counting down.
CTAGAATTTAAGCGAGAGAAGAGGCATCGGTCACTTTGATTAATAATTACAATGGTTACATGAAATTCAGAAGTGGAATAAAAGTCTAGAGTATAAGGAAGAGAAGCACCCTGATAATGAATTACAATGGTTAAATGAAAGTCAATATATATGGTAGTATACACAGTGGGACAAAAATCTGTAGATTGTCATTTTTCAGAAAATGGTTTTGGTTAACAAAATTTTAATTGCTGATTTACACAAGTTCATATTAAACTAAATTTATAGCAAACACTCAATATATATTAAAAATTTAGGAAGATTTAATTATTTGAATTTGGTAGTTTTTCACTAGAAGCTTAGTTTGGTTTTAAGGTTGAAAATCATGTATTTTCAAACAAATTTTCAGAGCCCTTAAAAACCCCATGCCCTACATATTTAAAACACATGTGTTTGTCTGTTCTCTTATAACTCAAGAATCACTTTTGAGGTTTTATTCATATCTAGGTATGTTATCTGGTTAAATTTTAGCTTATGTTTAATTTTTAAAAGTTATAACAATATTTGTCTGCAAAAATAGGCTATAACAAAAACTAAAATACAACATATTTTTAATTTTCAGTGGCAACTTATATATCTCGGTGGTTAAATATGGTATATGAATTGAATACTAATTAGAACTGATTTTTTTTTTTTTTTTTTTTTTTTTTTTTTTTTTTTTTTTTTTTTTTTGTAAATTGGTGAAATAGTTTTCTAGTTATAACCATATTTTGATCCAGAAGAGTAAGAAATCCACATGTTTTTCTAAACATTTTCATAAAATCATCAATGACAATTATGTATTGTCAGCGACACAATTAGTAGATGATTTTAATGATAATTAGAACTGAATAATTTTTTGAAATTGTTGCAGTAGTTATCAGACTTGAAACGCAGATTTGCTGATTTATTTTACATACTTTAATAAAATTTGAACTAGACATGTTTTTTTTTCAGTGAAGAGAATGATTTATGATTTGAGTGCTAATTGGAATTAACAACTCTTTCGAAATTGGTGCAGTAGTTCCCGAGTTATAGCCATATATATATATATATATATATATATATATATATATATATATATATATATATATATATATATATATATATATGGTCAAACTAGGAATATTATTTACAAACAGGCCCTCAGATAAAAGACTTCTCTGCTTTTTCTATTGTCTATTGTAAAGGTTAAAAACAATTTTAGAAATTGAAAAAGTGCTAGTATATTTAATTCATTTCATCAATGTACTGTATTTTAGCACTCTAGCCTCAAAAGGTAAATTCAAAAATTGATCTATAACACGCTATTCTTATCTTCACACAGTAAATAAAAATATAAATCATGAATTCCATGCAGGGCTATGCACAACACAAGCACAGATTTTAATACGGCTAACATTCAAAGCTAGTATGTTAATAATTGGTGCACAGATACGCACACAGAGCCAGATCTTATGCGGGTAGCATTCAAAAGCTAGTATTTTAATAAATGGTGCACAGATACACACGCAATGCCCGATTTCAATTTGGGTAGTATTCGAAGGTAATATCTTAATAAATGGTTTACAAATATGCACACAAAACCAAATTTCAATGTGGGTAGTATTCAAAGGTAATATCTTATTATTGGTGCACAGATATGCACACAAAGCCCAATTTCAATGCGGGTAGTATTGAAAAGTAATATCTTAATAAATGGTGTACAGATATGCACACAAAGCCAGATTTCAAAGCAAGTAATATTCACAGGTAATATCTTTTTAAATGGTGCACAGATACGCACACAAAGCCAGATTTTAATGTGGGTAGTATTCAAAGGTAATATCTTATTAATGGTGCACAGATATACATACACACAAAGCTCGATTTCAATGTGGGTAGTATTCAAAGGTAATATCTTAATAAATAGTGCACAGATATGCACACAAAGCCCAATTTCAATGCGGGTAGTATTGAAAAGTAATATCTTAATAAATGGTGTACAGATACGCACACAAAGTTCGATTTCAATGTGAGTAGGATTCAAAGATAATTATTTTAAAAAATGGTGCACAGATATGCACACAAAGCCTGATTTCAATGCAGGTAGTATTCAAAGGTAATATCTTTTTAAATGGTGCACAGATACGCACACAAAGCCAGATTTTAAAGTGGGTAGTATTCAAAGGTAATATCTTAATAAATGGTGTACAGATATGGACTCAAAGCCTGATTTCAATGTGGGTAGTATAAAGGCAATATCTTAATAAATAGTGCACAGATACGCACACAAAGCCCGATTTCAATGTGAGTAGCATTCAAAGATAATTATTTTAATAAATGGTGCACACATATGCACACAAAGCCCGATTTCTATGCAGGTAGTATTCAGAGGTAATATCTTATTAATAGTGCACAGATACGCACAAAAAGCCTGATTTCAATGCGAGTAGTATTGAAAAGTAATATCTTAATAAATGGTGTACAGATACACACACAAAGCCCGATTTCAATGTGAGTAGAATTCAAAGATAATTATTTTAATAAATGGTGCACAGATATGCACACAAAGCCCGATTTCTATGCAGGTAGTATTCAAAGGTAATATCTTTTTAAATGGTGCACAGATACGCACACAAAGCCAGATTTCAATGTGGGTAGCATTCAAAGATAATTATTTTAATAAATGGTGCAATGCACACAAAGCCCGATTTCAATGCAGGTAGTATTCAGAGGTAATATCTTATTAATGGTGCACAGATACGCACACAAAGCCTGATTTCAATGCGAGTAGTATTGAAAAGTAATATCTTAATAAATGGTGTACAGATACACACACAAAGCCCGATTTCAATGTGAGTAGAATTCAAAGATAATTATTTTAATAAATGGTGCACAGATATGCACACAAAGCCCGATTTCTATGCAGGTAGTATTCAAAGGTAATATCTTTTTAAATGGTGCACAGATACGCACACAAAGCCAGATTTCAATGTGGGTAGCATTCAAAGATAATTATTTTAATAAATGTTGCAATGCACACAAAGCCCGATTTCAATGCAGGTAGTATTCAGAGGTAATATCTTATTAATGGTGCACAGATACGCACACAAAGCCTGATTTCCTTGCGGGTAGTATTCAAAGGTAATATCTTAATAAATGGTGTACAGATATAAACACAAAGCCTGATTTCCTTGCGGGTAGCATTCAAAGATAATTATGTTAATAAATGGTGCACAGATATGCACACAAAGCCCGATTTCAATGCAGGTAGTATTCACAGGTAATATCTTTTTTAAAGGTGCACAGATACGCACACAAAGCCAGATTTTAATGTGGGTAGTATTCAAAGGTAATATCTTAATAAATGGTTTACAGATCTGGACAAAAAGCCCGATTTCAATGCTGGTAGTATTCAAAGGTAATATCTTATTAATGGTGCACAGATACGCACACAAAGCCCGATTTCAATGTAGGTAGTATTGAAAGGTAATATCTTAATAAATGGTGTACAGATATGCACACAAAGCACGATTTCAATGTGAGTAGCATTCAAAGATAATTATTTTGATAAATGATGCACAGATATGCACACAAAGCCCGATTTCAGTGTGGGTAGCATACAAAGATAATTATTTTAATAAAATTATGCACAAACATTCCAATCATTTTCTCATACACAAAACCAAAGTCACTTATACTTCACAAAACTTCTGAGTCAGGAGTAATTGATAAAAAATGGGAAATGAGCCATTTTAAGATGGTGTCTTAAAAGATCTAATATCTTAAAATCGGCCTAAATTATTTTGATGAAATACTACCTAATTTTTATAGCACATTTATCATTTCCTAAATTTTCTTTACAATTTTAAATATATTTTCAGCCGAATATGAAGAGTCGTTATTGTAAATTGTTGATACATAGGACTTCAGTATTGACATTCATGGTTCAGCTGTTGGGCCGACTAGGAATGCGTTCTATTGTATTCTATACATTTAAATGATAAATGAAGACATTCTTAGTTTTGGTGTATTCTGAACACGTTCTTGCACAGACAAAAGTAAATCCATGCATTTTTATTACAGTCTTTTCATACCCCAGTATTAGAATTGATCCGTCTATATCAGTATTAGTCGGTAGACAGCGAGTTGCGCCGATATTGAAACGTGACAATGACAACGCTGTGACGTCTGAACGACTTCAGATAAACTCTGCCATACAACAGGATATCCTTTGATGACATATTTGACTAATGCTGTTAGGTTTTCTTTTAAAATAAACTATGAACAATTAATGGAACAATTTATGATTATGAAAAATTTTATTCACAATATCTGAATGTAAATTATAATGATAAAATTTGGAAATAAATAGTGAAGGAATTAAACAATCAGTTAAGTTAAATAATAACTAAATATAATTTAGTTTCCTCGTCAATTATCTCTCGAAATTACATTGCTAAATTAGTTTTCAATTTTACTCTTCTTAAAAATTTAATTTAATTACATTTTCAATTTTTGCGTAAAAGAGTTTCTTCTGTAACTAAAATAAGTGCATCACTACGAGTTTTGCGACTGAAAATGCTTCACCTTCGACAGTACAAACATTTATAGAACAATTTAAATACTTCACCGATTCAGGACTCATCCGCCTTGGATAAAGCACGGACATATTTTAATTGACCTTCAGCTAAAGTAGGAATCAACTCTCATTACCAACTACTCCGATGGAAACAAGATTATATACACGATACATGAAAAGAAGATATGGTTTCTACATCTTTTTTTCAAATATGAGATATACGAATACCAATTGTAACTTTCATTCTATTGAAAAAGATCCAACAATTGTCATTGAAAATGTACAGGTCACCTCCATGTAATTCTTTTTGGATTAAGATAAAAGGCTAACAAATTTTATATTTGTCTCTCATGTTTAACCCCCAATCTTTAAGATGCTGGGTATTGAAAGTAATACACAAATATCTGTGCGTGTTTGTGTCTATACGTGCATGACTGGAAAAATAAATAGTTTTGTTTTAATACTTAGTTTTGAATATGTAAGAGTGATGATGTACCGTATCATTATATATTTTTAATCTGATGTGTACAAAATTTGTATAGATAAATAAACAAATATTACTCTCAAAAACTATAATTGTCTTGAGCTGATTTCGATTCACATTATATAATATGTATTATGTTGCTAATTGACCAATCAATGTTGAATGTGAAATATTCGTGTTCAAAGCCGCGAGTAACGGCTAGTAAAGCATTTCTCCAATGTCAGAATACAGTTGTAAGTCAGTAGCTTACAGAAGCATAAATAAACAAGGCTGAGGTATTAAAAATTAGTTTTTATGGAAGCATGAAAAAGTGGGGCAAACAAATCTACTGTAAAAAATTCATAATGTTTCCAATACATTTTTTAAATTCATTTCTATTTCAGGTTTTTATTTTCAAACCTACCTGCAATGCAGTTAAACCACACCTGATATTTTCATTTCACGAAGTTACACGGCGAGTTTGGTTATTTGTAAATGTAGAACGAATGAAGTGTTTTTACAATGAATCAGGTTTTTATTTACGTTTTGATACCCGTCAAATTTAAAGTGATATTGAAATGTGGTTTAAAATTATCAGCAGTTTCAACAAAGAACGTAGTGGTGTTTGTTTTTCTTGATGTTCAAGTTATATTGGAGTACTGGACAATTAAAATTTGAGTCATTTCTACCGACTCCGAGCGGGCGGCCAGTGTGCGTGTGTGCGTGCGTGTGCGTGTGTGTATGTGCTCTGAGCTTATTTTTTGTTTACTTTTACAATTTTCATCAATAAGAATGGATTAATTTTAACTAACATGATTAAGACTTAAAGCATGGCCTTATTTGCTGAAATCCATTAAGCTGGGGTAGACGGAAACTGTGACCAACGTTTTGTAGGTTGAAAACCCGAACAGGAACAGAAGATGGAGGGTGAGAGGGGGAGAGGATTATTTCAGAGAAAATTTGGACCCAAACCAGCCATATTACAAGTGCGTGTATGAATTTCGAAATTTAAAAATCCAAATCCCCCATTGTGGTTATTTTTTAACTAATCTTTGAATTACACGGACTGTGCATGTATATAATGTTGCGAGTATAAAAGTCAGGTTTATATTCTTTTAAGAGTTTCTAAAACTCCGAGCATGGCAAAGAAATATTAAAATGCAGTTCCATGGACCTAAACATACTTGATTCTCGAAGCAGCAAAGACCAGAGAACCGAGCTAGTTTTTTCATATAATATTGGCGATTTTACATTGTAATTTCACGGAAAAGATATTTGGCAAATTCATATTTAACAACACAGAGTAAGATAGACGCAGAAGAAAACTTACAATGTTTGGTATCATTTTGTCCCTTATGACCTTGTTGATTTATGTGTTTATTTGCTTTGTCTTAAATTATATTTTTAAGACAAACCTCAGTTACAAAGAAACACTGCCATCTGAGACAAGTTCAATTACATTATTTTAATCTGCATACAACACTAAAGTGTATGGAAAGGAGCCATCATAACCAAGCGCAAAAGATAACTTTTAACCGGAACGCCTTAGTCATACCTTAAAAGTATTATTTAATTTTTTTTTAAATATAATACAAATATGTTTTACAAAATTCTAAAAAACATTTAAACTCTCAACAAATAAGGTTGAGGATCCACTAAAATAAAGCTGTATCTCGTAGTTTGTCTATAATCGAAGAGTTCTGTATACAGAATCATATTTTCATTTCACAAACTGTGCAGATTTGCCAAAAAAGACAAATACAATGTGATTGGAACTAAGTGAATTTAGATCTAGTTAGGCAGAATACAAAGTTTTAATATATAGATCATATATATATATATATATATATGATGTAAATATTAAAACTTTTGAGAATCGAATTTGTTACAACTATATATTATAGGCCTATTAAAATGAAAACAATTCAAAACTTTTTCACACAAAATTCAATTTTTATTTATTAAAAGTCTGGTTAACTAAAATGCCAGACTCTTTATAGGAATGTATTTTAAAAGTGTGAAAAAAAAAAAAAGAAGTTTTTTAAATTGACGTTGTTTGACGAGGGAATCTTTCGGGAGTTTTATTTACGAGTGTCATGTTTGACGTACATCGTTACCTTGCATGTCGTAGACCAAAGTTTTAACGCCAGACTCTCTCTACAGGCCCCCAACAATGTCGCCCGAGTATTTCAAGTCTCCGCATGTTACATTAAAAACACTGTCAAACACCAATCTTACGGATAGTGAAATGCTTTCTGTAAATCCATTTTGTATAATCTCCCAACCGTCACGCGCAGCTTCCGTCTACTTCGTGACAACGCTCGGCCATACACTGCAGTACTGATATCATCGTTACTGCATAAGTTTAGATGTTAAGAATTGTTCACCCCTCCTCTCCACTTATAGTCCTGATCGTGCGCCTTCAGACTTCCATCTTTTTCCAAAGCTGAAGATATTTTTTGAATGAAAGCTAATGACAAATAATGAATTGATAAATTCTTTGTGGATTGGTTAAATGGACGGACGACAGACTTCTACGCTGAAGAGATCAACAAACTTCTACCACGTCTCAAGAATTGTTTAGATCTACATTGAGATTACGTAGAATAATCAAAATTTCTTGCCGTTTGTATTCCCAGTTGAAATTTTGTTCAATAATGTTTTCTGTAATCTGTAACAGTGCTGACTTAAAAATGACCTTCGTGAACTAAAAACCAATGTTCACAATAATACTCTACAAGACGTTTTGGCCTGCGGTAATTGTTTCGTGCATATAAACCAGTTGAAATGCGAATTAAAATAAAAGGATTAAAGTAGTGATCAATATGTTAAGTGGACGAAATCCTTATATGAATATAGGCATTGAAAGAAAATTCCCCAAAACCACGATAAAACATTAACAACACAAAAACTGTATAGTTATGTTTATTCTGCCATGTACATTTCAATAGAGGTACGTTGTATTGTATCTCTGAATATAATAGCAGTACTATTGAAATGTGCATAAGGTAGAATAAACATAACTATACAGTCTTTGTGTTGTTAATGTTTTATCCTGGTTTTGGGGAATTTTCTTTCATTGCATATTCACCACAGTGCTCTAATGATTCATATAAGGCATGCAATATTTAAACAAACGATTTTAAAACTTCGATTGTTTTGTTTAATCTGTGTAAACAAATAGTTTATTTTCATCTAATGAAGATGAAAATTTATTTATGAATAATCACATTTATTTTGACAATAACAACTTATTTCAACGATATAGGGAAGATAACTAGGTTTATTTAATATTTGTAAAAATAATGTAGGTAAATTTGAGCCCCTGATCATCAAATGTTTAGCCATTACTCTGATTTTGGATGTGGTAAATTTAGATAATTTCTTAAACAGAGAGGTCCCCTGGATTTCCTAATATTGTGTAATTCGGCATCAAAAGCCTACAGCTGAGGTAATGAAACCTCCTGCAGAGCTTTTAACAAATACAAGAAAACCTGTAACCCCCCTCAGCCTCCCCCAAACTTAGGAGACATTATTGTTTGTGTTAAGTAACTACAAATCTTTTTACGTGATTTTTAAATAATCAATACTACTAAAGACAGTAATTACAGATGTAACAGTTACAACATCTGCCTCAGCTGTTAAAGAACGATCCATGATAATTTGACAGACTGGTTTACTGATTTATACATTTTATTTAAATTTGTAGAACGATTGTTAAACATCTTAAAATGTCGAGCTCTTGCCCTAAACTTTAGAGTGATAAAACTTTCTGTTTTAAATTCTTATTTACGAGTCACATTTTGGTCTTAAATTTACAATTTTTCCTTGAGGAGGACCCCGTTCTTTTTGGAGGAGTATTCAATATATATTTATAAGCCCCAAGTCAAATTCTGACTGTACCCCACAGTTCTTTCGACCAACCGCGCTTTCTAATATTTCGGTTCAAGTCCGTGTTAACGATAATTCTAGCTTTCAAATTATTTTCAATACTAAATTAACCTAAATTATAATTTTGTCCTTTAATTTTGTTGATAAACGTAAAATCTATTTATTGGAATAATGGTTGGAATGTTTTAAACAGAATAAAAAAACTATTAAATTCCAGACGACGTACCTAAATCATTTCTTTCATATTTACTTCGCATATTTGTGCTATTAATATTTTTTTTAAAAACACTAGTTTTACAGTCATTAAACATCTATAGTATGCAAAGTTTCATTGTAACGTATTGTAGAATAATTTATATTGTTAATTAATTATAGTGTTAAAACATAATCCTGTCTAGCTCTTAGTCAACTTGTTTGTGTTTATAAACTATGTTAACTGACACTTCCCAAATTAGATTTTATATGATTTCAATGGAAAGCCTGCGCCTACAAGTTAGGTTATATCACAGCAACATACTTCTACACCCAACTAATTGACAGCCTTTATTTATTTAACGATTGAAAACATCGATTAATTTTCATAAAAACTAATATCACATTCAATTCACCTACAAAAATAGGATAATAAAGAAAAACTATCACTATTCTAAATACACTCGGATAGGACAAATGTTCACTAGAACTTGAAAAAATTAAACATCACAACGTCATTTCAATACTGACTTGAGACTAGGCCTACAGAAAGTGAGAGTGATTGTGGTGGGGAACTAGGAAGGGGGAAGTGGGAGGGCGTCGTAGGTAGGTATATTGCAACACAAGTGGGATATAAACCCGTGTTTGTTTTAATTATTTTATTGTTCTGTCGAAATATTAAAATTAATATTTTGAAGTTATTTTAAAGCGAGTGCTCCATCAAAATGTTGAAGGAGTAAAAACATAAACAAAACGCCCTTATAGGAAATAGATCGAACTAAAGAAGCTTTGGTACGGACAATTTTGCCCAACTCCTCCAAATATTGTTTTTGGGGGCAACTCAAATATTTGAAAAGGTATCCCCATCACGTGATACGACATTCTAAAATGAATAACGTCAAGAAGAAATCCACGTAATTTGGAGGTAAAATAACAGTAGATAGAAATTTAAAATAAGAGTTACCATACAGGGTGTCCCAAAAGGTGAACTCATTATCCATTTTTCGACTATATAGCCTACATTAAACAAAAAAAAAACACTCGAAGTAGATAAAATATTGAGTTTAGATTTGGTATAAGTATTTTGTACGGTTAAATTTTACAACTTTACCGAACACCTAGACTTTATTTTTATAATTTTCAAAATAGCTGCCGTTTAAGGCTTTTAACGTCGAGTATATTCAAAACTGTTAACTTTAAAAAAATTTAAACAGCCGGCATTTTGAAAATAATCAACATAACGTCTTTTTCTTTGGTAAAACATAACATACAAAATGCATATATCAAATCTGAACTCAATATTTAATCTATTTTCGGAGTATGATATTTTTTTTATAAAACAACAAAATGGCGGAGAGACGAATAATGAGGCGGGAATTTGACTGTGTTATTCGCCTTTTTTACCACGTTTTTATTAGTTCGATTTCCGTCATATCTGTCAGTCTGTCCGAGTGGAATTTTGCAATCAAGTTTAAACTAACTTCCCGATAAGCTAGGACCTGAAATTTTGAACATAGGTCAGAATTGGATGGCAATACAATATTCAGTTGCTTTCTTGTCTCTACATTTGTTTAAACAATAGTTATTTAAACAAAATAAAAATTGGCCAATGAGATATAGATTTTTTTTAACCGCGTTATCGCTTTTGAATGGTAACCGGAATATTGAAGTAGGATGAGGCAAATTTTTCATGGCTTGTGAGAGTTACTAGATTAATAATAAATCAAATTTAAAAATATATATTTAACATACCACAATAGTGTGATAAGCTTATATGTTAATATTACATTTCAACGGTATTACATTATGACTATCGTTAAAACGGTTAAGAGCTACTCAACGGAAGCGCCGATTAGAGAAGAAGAAGCAAACACAGGAAGTTTGGATACAACAGGAATCTGACGCAGATAAGTTGGCAAGATTAGCCAAACGCCGTAAGCGAGCTACAGAACGTCCCGAAAAACAGCGCAAGATCGAACTTGAAAATGATAAGAAACGAAAGGCTCTAGCGAGGTCGCGTGAAACGGGGGACGCAAATTCTTCTCAACTTGCCGATGACATGCATAGACATGCTCAAGCAAGAACAAACGAGGCTCCCGAAGCCCGTGTTGCTCGGCTTGATCGCGTTGCACGCCGCCATTCTGAAAAACAAACGTGCGAAACTCCCGAGACGCAAACCGCTCGACCAGTTAACTATGTACACCGCCATTCTGAAAAAAAAAATTTGCGAGACTCCTGAAGCGCATACCACCCGCCTAACTAGTGGCTGTTAGAGTCTCATTAATATATACAAAACCGATTGAAATCTTTCACCCGGACATAAGACTAAAAAACAGAAAATAATAAATCAAATTTAAAAAAAAAATTAACATACCACGTTTTTAAAACGAACTAAAAAGTATAAAATAATTTTTCATGACCCTTCTACAATTTTGAGGGAGGATTATTAGTGGCTATGGGTATATTTGGAGTACTTGGAGAGAAAAACGTGGGGCGCAGCCGGTAAATAATACAAGTAGACAATCCGGATGAATTCACAGCTAATTTCAGTGAATCGGAAATGAGATTCACTGTAATTTAATTTATTTACTCCTCTTTAACTATCATAGATTGCCTGCGCTCCACGTTTTTCTCTCCAAGTATTCCAAATATATCCATAGACACTAACAATCCTCCCTCAAAATTGTAGAAGGGTCATGAAAAATTATTTTATACTTTTTAGTTCGTTTTAAAAACGTGGTATGTTAAAAAAAAATTTTTATTTGATTTATTATTTTCATTTAGATGTATAAATGAACAGCCTGTTCACATTTTTTTTTCGGAATACTCTGTATACGTAGTAAGTTATGTGACGTGTCAAAAATCGGGCCGTTTAGAGGCGTCCTGAGTACAAAAAGTCTTCGGATATCCGTCCGGCGTCTGTCTGGTGTACCTTATGCACGGTGCTCTATAGATAAAACATGTGGGCACATTTTAATCAAATTGGTATGTGGCCATATTATGGCCATATCGCGGGAATTTTTCTCCCCTTTTCCATAACTCAAAAACTTTAGAGTAGCTGGCATAAGGAAAAAAATAAATTATGATTTTATCAAAATCGGCTCTAACGATAATTTCATATTTTGAATGATAGCTACAAAAATGACATTTTCGGTGACAATTGGTTTTTGATTTTTGCTGAGAATGAAGCTAAATTAGAGAAAAATTACCAAGTAGCCTTCGTAAAAAAAATCCGCAGTACGAGGCCAACAATCAAAAAACGACTTTTCAGGAGGGAGAGGAGAACAAATGGAATTTAGGAAAATATGTCGGGTTGCACCTCATTAGTAAGCTCATGTAACGTGGAAAGCAGTACTGCAAATCTGATTAATAAGCAAGTAGAGTCAATTTTACAAAACGGACCACCATTTTGATACATCAATTATGGGGCCTGTAAACAGGTTTGTAATTCTTTCGAAATAAATGCGTTTTCCAACGAAGTGCATAACATATTTTCTTAAAATTTCACTTGAGTTCCCATCCTCCAATCAATATATTACTGAATACTACCACCCCCAATCCGGTAATGACTACATTGTCAATGATAGCTCTAATTTATCTACATTCTTAAATAAAATAAGAGTACATGGCCCTAATTTTAAATTTGGAATGACTATCATTGTACAGGTGTCCGAAACCTCTAGGATCACAGTAGAAATAAGAGTTTAACTAAATTTTGTTCAGGTGTTTAATGTTAACGCTAATGATGCGTGTTAAGATCATTTACCGAACGTAAGAGTTGGTCGGTAAGAGCAGTGGCTAATGAATTTAACATAGGCCACTCCAAAAACCATGTGTAACAGACCACGGTGGCGCGCCTTGTAAGCAGGTTCAAGACCTCTGAAATATGGTATACCTTGCGTACTTTTACCCTCCAGCAACAATTCTAGAATAAATTTTACTTCTATAATTTTACCCTCCTGCAACAATTACCTGTTTAATATAACAGATTTATTAGAGTACATTTTTCCTTGTGTATTTTTACCCTTCATCAACAATTAACTATCTAAGACACTAGCAAATAGAGGTTATAAATTGCCTATTGAATGTTTACTTTCCATCAAAAAATTAACAATCTACGATATCAGTTTTAAGAGAGTACATTTTTACTTGTGTATTTTTAGCCTCCAGCAATAATTAACTATCTAAGACACTAGCAAAAGGAAGTTATAAATTGCCTATTGAATATTTACTTTCCATCAAAAATTTACCATCTACGATATCAGTTTTAAGAGAGTACATTTTTACTTGTGTATTTTTAGCCTCCAGCAACAATTAACTATCTAAGACACTAGCAAAAGGAGGTTATAAATTGCCTATTGAATGTTTACTCTCCAGCAAAAATTTACCATCTACAATATCCGCAGTAAGAGAGTACATTTTTATTTGTATATTTTTACCCTCTAGCAACAATTAACTATCTAAGACACTAGCAAAGCAAGGTTATAATTTGTCTATTGAATATTTACTCTCCAGCAAAAATCATCTACGATATCAGCTTTAAGAGGGTACATTTTTACTTGTGTATTTTTACCCTCCAGCATCAATTACCTATAAGACACTAGCAAAAGGAGGTTATAAATTATCTATTGAATATATACTTTCCAGAAAAAAATTTACCATCTATATTATCAGCTTTAAAAGAGTACAATTTTGCTTGTGTATTTTTACTCTCCAGCAGCAATGACCTATATGACACTAGCAAAGGGAGTATTGAAACTGCCTATTGAATATTTACTCTCCAGTAAAAATTTACCATAATACAATATCAGCTTTAAGAGAGTACATTTTTACTTGTGTATTTTTACCCTCTAGCAACAATTAACTATCTAACACTAGCAAAACGAGGTTATAAATTGCCTATTGAATGTCTACTCTCTAGCAAAAATTTACAGTCTACGATTTCAGCTTTAAGAGAGTACATTTTTACTTGTGTATTTTTACCCTCTAGCAACAATTAACTTAAGACACTAACAAAACAAGGTTATAAATTGCCTATTGAATGTTTACTCTCTAGCAAAAATTTACCATCTACTATTTCAGCTTTAAGAGAGTACATTTTTACTTGTATATTTTTACCTTCCAGCAATAAATTAATTATCTAAGACTCTAGCAATGAGAGGTTATAAAATGCCTATTGAATATTAACTTTCTAGAAAAAATTTTACCATCTACGATATCAGCTTTAACTTGTGTACATTTTTACTTGTGTACTTTTACCCTCCAGCAACAATTTTATATCTAGACTTTTAAAGTGAAGATCAATTACGTTGATAGCCGATAAATTCTCCTTTATTGCTTACAATTAATTGTTAAATTTGGATCCCGTTTTTACTAAAATCATCAAGATTCATAACATACTAATTACTTTTTTTGAAAAAAGCGAGATTTAGCGGTGTTATTAATTGCAGTGAGGGAGTATAATCAAGATATTACTTACATGGAAGACTGTTTAAATCCAAAACACTTTCACAACCTAATGCACGTCATTCGTTCCCTTAGTGGTTTCAATGAAGAGATTGGAGAGTGTAAAACACCAAGTATTGCGACCAGACTCTGTTCAACATTAAAAACCTATTCAGATATTGTAGTATCATCCGTACTGAAAGACTCAAATGTTATGACCTTAGAAAAAAGAAAAGTATCACAAACGATGCATTAAATGAAGACGGACTAGAGAATTGAGATAATCGCAAATTTTGAGATGAGAAAAAAAAAGTGAAAGTCAATAAAGTTAACATACATCCAAACTCCACAGATATTGCCACTGTTTGCTTTGGTATTTTTGCTACATGTAAGGTGAAAGTGAAAAAAAGTTTTTAAATCCATGCCGAAGGAATTACGAAGATTTGTGTTATGACCTAATTGCACACATTATAATTTTAAGGTGATGGAGACCTGGTGAAGTCTTCGAAACAATACTTCAAAACAATGAAACTCTAAATCATAACGACAACTATGCAATTATTAAAGTATTTTTTTCCATAAAATTTTTAAAAAAATGAAGACCTGTATTATTTTACAATAGTGGTAAAAATACTAAAAATGTACCATGCCTATTAACCAAAGACATGATATATGCTTTAGACTCTCTGTTAGAAAGTAGGGCACTCGTGGGAGTAGAAAATAATAATTTACTTTTTGCCAAAACCAGATTGTTCTACTCTATATGATGACTCAAAGATAATTGATTTAATTAAATGTAAGTACAAGTTAAAATTGAATAGGGTGATGAACACACAGACACCGATAACTACAACCCAGTCGTCAAAGATAGTCAAACCGACGAATCGTCAACACCCACAAAGGAAAAAGTTACAAGAATACGGTGGATGGAAGAAGAAAAGGAAATCTTTTATAAACATTTTGAAAAACAATTAATTTTATGCAAAAATCCAGAGAGAGAGAAAACAAATTTTAAAATGTATTTGAACTAGAATCAGATCTAATAAATAGATCATTTCAACAGGTGTGTAGCTATATTAATAATATTGTTAAAAAAATATATTAAAATTCTGACTAATAATGTGAAAAAAAAAAATAATAATAAAGGTTTTTAAGCTAAAAAAGTGGTAAAATGTAGGCTTATATTTTTGTTGTTGTTAATATCTAATTTTTTAATACACAAGAAATAATATGTGATACTAAAAAATTTACGACTAGATGATCATTATAAAAAGGTATGAAACTAATATTTATTTGTATTTGTATTGGGAGAACCAGTTTATTCAATCTTATAATTTAATCAAATTCTTACGTGTAAGAAGAACAAATAACCATTATTGATTGTAAATTATAATTGTAGGCCCTACAGTTTTCTGCAGTCAAAAACCCAAATAAAAATAAAATTTTAAATTAATTAATTTTATGATATTGGTATAAAATTTATTTAGTCTCTATGCCTTAAAAATGTGTGGATACTTAAGTTTATCACTTTTATTAACTATTTAACATTAGGTAAATCTCGTATGATATTTTTATTTTTAGATAAATTTAAGTATTTTATTTGTAACAATGTGTAAGGAATATAAACTACTACATATTTTATATCTGCAATTTGATAAAATAATAGTCTTACATAATAAATTAATTTATCCAAGTTATTTAATTAAATGTACAGTGTGTTAATCATTTTTCTTCGTGACATGGGTTGTCAACATTTTGTTGTATTTAAGTAATTAGATGCATTTGTTAACTTTATAATTTGTTAATTTACTTCTTAGAAAAAAGTAATTAAAATAAACATGTATACTAAGTTTTGTATTATACACACATTTACATTTATTAAAGTAATAAACTGTGTATTTCACTGTAAAATGTACTAAGGAACTCAAAAGAAGTTTTCTTAAAACAAATATATGTTATTGTAATTTTTTTTATGTATTATATTATGTGTGGACTTCTTATTTCAAATGGGCTCCAAAATGTTGGAACTTAATCTTGGATAAATATTGAAGAAATTATTTGTACAGTAGAGGCCTATATAATGAAATAAATTTTTACACCTCTGATAAAATATTTTTCTGATAAATATTTTAGTTATCATTATTAACCAAGTGCCGATTAGCAAATATAAATGTTTATAAGCTTTGAGTTATAATATAAAGCATGAAACTAAAATAAATTCATATATAATAACAACTAAAGGTTACAGCACAGTATCTAGACACACGGTAGGTGACAAACTGATGATGCACAGTAGACAGGCAGGAATGTGATGTCACCCGCACCACAGAAGCATGGTATCTAGACACAGTTGTGTCTCTAATTTCCATATGCAGAAGTTTAAATGCATATTTCTCAGTCTCTTTGTATTTTCTGATTGTTTAAGCGTACATGTGTTTTCCGTTTTTTCTTACTTTATGAAAGTTTTCTTTTTTATTTGTGTTCGTTAAAAATAAAACAAATTGAAGTCGTTTTTAGAGCCATTTATAAAATTTCTTATTAATAGTTTATTATTAAGAAGTATGAGTGAGTGAATTTATTAACAATATTGTTTATGTATGTTTGTTAACTGAGTGTGAATTAATTGGTTTTGTGTACAATTAGTAAATTAGGACTTGTGTTTTAATTAGTAGTCTATTTTAGTGTTTAGTGTTACTATGTTTATTTGAATAATGGCTTCCATTTGTACCATTACAACGTTTGAAACAATTATAAAATCATTAAAACGAAAGGCATTGATATACAGCTTTCCTAAAGAAGAAAATGTTAAACGTACATGGATTCATTTGTGCAAATGGAAAGACATTTTTAACCCTGAGAATGATGTTTTGTGTTCAGAACACTTTCACAAATGTGATTACAAAAGGGATTTACAAGCAAAATGATTTAATATACCATTCAAAAAAAGGTTTAAAAAACACCAGTACCACATCTAAAACTTCCATTTTCTTTAGGCATTGGCAGTAACTTTTCACCAAGGAAGGAAGCTCGTAAAAATTGCATGTGAAAATAAAGAACGGAAGAAGATTGATAACGAATTAATGCCTATGACATTTTTTAATTAAATTCAAGTGGAGACGCACAAGAAGATACTAATTCTTCAGTTAATTAGATGTTCTCACTGAAAAGTGAAAATCAGGCTTTAAATTCGGAGGTAGTAGAATTAAAAGAGGCAATTCTTGTTCTTGAAAAAAGAAATTATTTCTTTGAAAAGTGATTCAATTCAAAATATAAGAGTAGGCCTACAAAAATTTATTGATACCTCTTCAGTCGGCTAAAAATATTTAAGCTCTGGTACATGTCACAGTTGGAATGCAGAAGATGTTGCGAAAGCAGTGACCCTCAGATCATTTTCAAAGAAAGCATTTCTGTACGTGACCCAGGTACTGATATACCCTTTGCCCAGCGAATGTATATTGTATGTATAATAAAAACCCTGCTATTGTGCCAGGGTTTTTGCACATAAGTATACAGTTAATGCGATAACAGCCCCGTTATTTAGTGACGTAGTAAGAGATGATATTTTATCATTCGATGAAATGAAGGTAGGAATATTTATTACAATGCTGTTGACGATTGTTTTAGAGGGCCTCATGAAACAGTTCAAATTGTAATGGCAAGAAGTTTATTAATAAAATGGAAACGATCTTTGTTTTATGACTTTTATACATCTATCACTAAAGATCTATTAATGAAAATAATTGTGTTGGTTGAAGCAAGTGGTTATGAGTACGAGTTTTTGTTTTTGACATGGGTCCAAAAAATCACAGATTATTTTCATAACTACCCATAAAACCAGAGAAAACATACTTTACAAACCTCAGTTGTAGAGAGAGAAAAGTTTGGGCATTTATCGATATTCCTCATGTCTTAAAACTTCTTAGAAACCATCTTATTGATCAAGGATATACCCTATGTAATGGGAAAACTGTCTCCACAGAAGTTTTTCAATAGTTATTAGAAAAAAAATTGCACAGTCAGACCTTCAATATTGTTATAAAGTGAATGGTTTGCATTTGAATGTTTCTGGAAGCGAACACCAGAACGTGAGAAAAGCCACAGAATTGCTATCGGAAAGAGTATTGATTGCTATAAAATATGTTTTTCCTAGCAAATTCCATTTAACAGACTTTGTAAAAACTGTTAATGATGGTTTCAATGTACTACATTGAATGTAGCACATTGAAATTCGTTGTATGGGATTATATTTTGGTCAAAAATGAGAAAAATCAAAATTTAATCCTAATACAAGGTTTGGCTGATTTGTAAGCAACTTTGCTGATCAGCGCGAGTCGGTGAAACTGACCTATGACTCGGTCTAAAGTCAACTTTCGCCTACCCGTTTTGACAGTAAAATCGTATATCGATAGATTTTGAACAAAAAATTCGTATTTGATGAATTATGAAAATATAAAATAATAAAGTTAAATGATGTGTAATTGTAGGACAAGTTGTACGCAATACGGTTCAGTTACGGTTATTTCATAAAAATTAACATGCGCTGCAACAGATTTAAATGAAGAATTAAAAATTTTTCAAAATTACTCAAAATCAAGAAACCTTGGTAAAGAATTCTAAGAATAAAAGATTCTTGGACAAATTTTGAAAATAGTAATATTTAAAAAGTTAAGAGAAATGATATACGTTGAAAGTTTAATAAAACGTAAATAAATGTAAATTTTGAGAATGTGTTGTATAGGGAAAGTTAATAGAGTAAAGTTTCACACATAATTAAAGTAAAAAATAAAAAGTTGATTAAAATAGAAAAGTTATGGTTTTCACACTTTGGTGTGGAAATGAATAAAGTTATAGTTTCAAAATTAGGAAAACCTGTTTAGAATTAATTAAGTATATGAAAGAATATGTAAGTCCCAGGGTGATCAGTAAGTAATAACCCCCCCCCCCCTAAACGAAGAATTGTGAAACCAAGTGTGAAAATAACCAGGATCTGAAGGTCAGACAGAATCTTCGCTGCAGCTATAGCGTTTGTTAAAGGAACTAAACAAAATGGTGAAGTTTCAAAACTATAAAGTGACAGGTGTGAAAAACAAAAACTGAAAATCACGCCGATTATTGCATAACGAATTGCAGGTGAACGGGCGGGCCGAAAAACACCACGCGAACTTCTCGCGAAAGCTGACATGAAGACCTACAAAATGCTGGTAATTAAAAAATGAAAATTCAATTAGGAAAACCGCTAAACGAGAATAAAGAAGAAACAATAGGGAATTGTACAGTAGCAAGTTTGAAGATGTAGAGTTCCAAACTCCAGGACTTCGTGACGTATAAATGGGTGGAGTCAAGAATACCAACCGACAGTCATAATAATGAAAAAGACTAATTATAGAAAAACAATTAAAATAAAAGATTAAAGGACTTGGACCATGGTAAATTACTCTTTGGTAAACAAACCAAATATTAGAACGGAAAATTAGTGCAAGAATTGCGTAAAAAATATGAAAATAAAGAACTATCGTATTATCCCTGCGTGGGAAAGAAATTGGTATGGGAATACGATAGTTTTAGGCTATAAAGATAGTTGCACGACACTTCGTCGAGCTCTCTTTAAAAAAATTCTAAAAGTAGTGATAAGGGGTTACTATGCCCGAGTGCTCTCTTAAAAAAATTCTAAAAGTAGTGGTAAGGGGTTACTATGCCCGATCACTCTCTGAAAAAAGTCGTCTAAAAAGTGTAAGGTGTTACTATGCCCAAAGCTATTCCGGATAATTTCAAAAATGTTAAAATGGTTAAATATCAGTATTAAAAATCAAGTTGTAAAGGAAATAAAACGAAGTGAGAAGTGAAATGTTAAATTAGCGAATCTGTAGTGAGTTCCGAAAAAGTGGAAAATCTTTTACATCTAGAGTTAATGAAAATTAACACGCCACAGGAACTTCACTAAGGACAAATGGATCAACTGTAAACTTCAACAACAACCAGACACCAGAGAATCAAAATCGTCCCACCATCCAGGAACATCTAGACCAGGATCTTCCAGACGGCGGTCAAGGTCTGAAAAGTCATTCAAACTATCCCTTTTTTCTTATTAAGGCAAAATTGGCCAAAAATTAAAGTAGAGTCAAACTGATTTTCCTGAAATATAAATTTAATATAATTAATTAAAAATTGTGTAGGTTAAGATATAATACTTGTGTGTGGATATTTCTTTTTCATAGTGATAAAATGTTGATAGAATAATCCTGAACAACTAATTAAATTAAAAGCTTAGAAATTAGTGTTCAGACATTAATAAGAGGAAATTCTTTGGTAACGTAGTAATATTAAGTATAAAATTTTCCTCTTAATTAAATATTGCCTATCTGCTACCTAAATATAAAAAGTAACAAAATCATAAATTGTATGAAACAATTTTTTCTTTTGTGTATAATGATGAGAACTAAAGGATATTGTATTTTTTTGTTTTAAATAATCTTGTTTTTATTATTGATAAAATTGATTTATTTGTTTCTTTCAATCAGATAAAATAAATAAGTTACATTTGTTAATATCAAAAATAATGTGTAGTTGCGTATAATTATCCACACATCTTGTTTATGCTTACAGGTAATATTTGGAATTAAGGTAAGATATATTGTATTTACGAGGTATTATCAAGATTACGCTTCCTAGGGAATAATAAAAGATAGAAAAATAAAATCGTGTTCTCCCTGAGCATAAGGGTAACCTAAATACAGAACTGGAAGTAGTTAAATAAAAAAGGGGGGTACCGGCAGTTTGGGGCAACCTAAACTGTTGAAGGAGTTATTCAATCCAGGCCAGACAAGATACAGAAGCCTTACACTTCCAGGGGATTGAATAATTCATTCTTTGTTTCGCGGAAACGAATCCTGGACGAAAAAATTCAGGATTTGAGACTAGTGCGCTTGTTAAATAAAGTAGGGGAAGCGTACGGTCTAGCTCATAAAAAAGTTGGGTTTTTTCGTTGTAGTACTAAACTCCAAATACGGTTGAGATGCCAAAAATCTGATAAAAAGTGGATATAAGCTTTACTATGAGAGTTATTAAAACAGAAAAGAAAAAAGGAAAAAAATATGAAGAGAAAAATATAAAGAGAAAAAAGAGAAGGAAAAATCTCTTCTTCCATTCCAGAAAGCATTTTAATTTCAATTCAAAGTGTCAGGGAACTATTTAAAGAACTTAAGGCTGAAGGATATACTTTTGTAATGACTTCGTGATTAAACCAAAACATTCTTGAGAGTTAATTCTCCCAGATTCGAGGACTAGGCCTTTTTTACAACCATCCAACTCCAATAACAGTAACACAGAGGATAAAATCTACATTGCTGGGTAAAAACTCCCAGTGCTAATTACTTCTGGTAACATACAGAATGAAAACGATGATGAAATCAAAAACATACTGTTAACTGCGCACATGATAGCCGTAGCAACAGATAGTGACCAAAATTTTCAATCTCATGGCACCGTGCAACTCTAGAAGAAGATGTAACCAATTTCTTGCATTCACTTGAGCTTAGTGACGAAATAGAGTACAAGAAAAGAACCACATGAAATTATATCACTTGTTGAAGACGACCTTTCACCTAGCACATCCAATCGTTTAACTGATAACGAAATAGTTGAATTTGAAGAACTCTTGGAAATTTTGGCTGGTTACATATAATACTAAGTGAACAAAAATTGTCCTAACAGTGAAGAAAAGGATATCTGTTAAGATAGTGTAGCTGCACTAGTGATATTTGAAAATATGACTAGCTGTTGGTTCTTTCCAAAGGAAGGCTTTGAGACCTACATAAGAGTAGTTTGAAAATAAAATAAAATAGAAATACATTTCAACGCATTCCATGAACTTTCACTGAATCGTTCAAATAACAATTTTCAGAAATAATAATTAAGAAATATCCAAGCATCAGTGAATTCGCGCTATGATGTTATGCTAAAACCAAGTCAGGATTAAATCTTTAAATAATAGACAACAGAAAAAAGACATTATAGTGCTAGCTCCAGAAAAATAACAAAAAATTAAAGAAGACAGTAACACTTATTCTTATTTATTAGATATGTACTATTATTTATTTATTTTTATGATTATTATTAGTTTGAATGTAGAAAATATACCATTAAATAACTACAGAAAAACAACAATATAATCATAGTATCAGTCCATTTCCACACATAAATAGTAAATAATACTTACATTAAATGATTATCAGAAAGATAAAAATGTAATATATATTACGCTACTGTAGGCCTATAAGATTGATCGTAAGTTAATAAGTTACAATAAAAAAAATTATTATATTATTAATAATAATCATGAATATGATGTAATATATATTAAAGTCTTAATTAATAACTATACAACAGACAATAGCAGAATTGTTTATTTCAAAATAAGTTTAGTATTCAAATTGTTGGAGTTACTATAACTAGAGTGGTGAATGTGACGTAGCAACACCAGACAACATTTGCAAGACACCTATTGTGTCTCTATAGTTTCCGTGGGTTAAAGGACCAAAAATTGAACTGTGTTTATCTAATTTGAGATCCCGGGATAATATCCCAGAAGAGGCTCTGGTGTGCGAAGCACAGTGAACCAAAATTGAGTAACAACAGGTAGCGATCCCAGTTGGGAAGGTTTAAATTACGATTAGGGAAGAGCAACGTGCTAACCATGTGTCTACCACCAAAAATAACTAGCATAGGCCCTCAACAACAAAAATAAAAAATAAATCTAAATTTAAATGTTTTTAATACAGTATATTTCACAAAGGCATTGGAGCAAAAAGACATTCCTATTAAGAACCAACTTAATTATCCTACTATGTAGTTATTGTCACATAAAAGCCAATGTACTTGGCAAAAGAATATTGTACAGTAGTCACAAAGTGTGGGAGAAAGCTTGTGAAGCATAGATTATTGATCTTGTAATTAAGAACCGACTTACTTGTTCTATCGTATTATTATTGTCACATAGAACCCACTTTACTTGGCAAAATAATATTGTATAGTAGTCACAAAGTATGTCAGAGAAAGCTAGTGATGTATATATTATTGACGTTGGAAATAAAGAACCGACTTACTTGTCCTATTGTGTTGTTTTCGTCACATAGAACAAAATGTACTTGGCAAAAGATTATTGTAAAGTAGCCACAAGCTATGTGTGAGAAAGATTGTGAAGCATAGCTTATTGACTTTCCAATTAAGAACCGACTTACTTGTCCTACTGTGAAGTTATCGTCACTTAGAAGCCACTATATATGGCTAAAGAATATTCTATAGTAGTCAAAAACTATGATTGAGAAAGCTTGTAAAACATATAATATTGACCTTGGAATGAAGATCCTACTTACTACTCCCACTGTGTTGTTATTGCCACATAGAACCCACTATACTTGGCAAAAGAATATTCTTTAATAGTCACAAAGTATGTGTAAGAAGGCTTGTGAATCACTGATTATTCATCTCATAATTAAGAACCAGGTTCCTTGTCCTACTGTATTGTTATTGTCATATAAAAGTCAATGTACTTGGGAAAACAATATTGTATTATTGTCACAAAGTATTTGTGAATAAGCTTGTGAAGCACTGATTATTGAACTTCCTATTTAGAACCGACTTACTTGTTCTACTGTGTTCTTATTGTTACATAGAACCCACTATACTTGGCAAAAGAATATTGTATAGTAGTCGCAAAGTATATGTGAGTAAGCTAGTGAAGCACTGATTATTGAACTTCCTATTTAGAACCGACTTACTTGTTCTACTGTGTTCTTATTGTTACATAGAACCCACTATACTTGGCAAAAGAATATTGTATAGTAGTCACAAAGTATATGTGAGTAAGCTTGTGAAGCACTGATTATTGACCTTCCTATTTAGAACCGACTCACTTGTTCTACTGTGTTATTATTGTTACATAGAACCCACTATACTTGGCAAAAGAATATTGTATAGTAATCGCAAAGTATATGAGTAAGCTTGTGAAGCGCAGATTATTGACCTTCCTATTTAGAACCAACTATATTTGACAAAAGAATATTTTATAGTAGTTACAATGTATCTGTGAGAAAGCTTACTTTTCGTAATGTATCATTATCATCTAGTTCTTGTATTCGGATTAGTCAATGTTCGCAAGCAATAAAGGTGAATTAAGGACACTACCACTGTCTTCATACCAAGCTTACCAAATATGGATATTAAATATATTCCACTCTCAACAGTCCACTAATTCATATTAGTTTCATTTTGTTAAAACAATGACAACTCACTACCATACTTCATTTGTCTACATTTCTAGTGTATTTTTATGAAATCTTTGAACTGTGGTAAAAATTTGTGAAAATGCCTGAATTAGATTGTTTCCTCAACCATACTACAATGTTTAATGGTGGTCCAGCCTACAGCTTGGCCAATTCAACAGACTTACATTTCATTTCATTATAAGGCAATTAATCTCATACATAAGGTAGGTAGAATACATCATTTTAATTTTCTGGTCGATAACAACAATTTATTTACTACTAACAGATACTATTATTAACATGGATATGGGGACATTTATGTTCTTATCATCACCTCTGACACAATGAAGCTAGGAAAATATATTACTAAAACATACCACTAGTTACAAAAACAAAAGTTACTTTTGTAACAAGGGTAATATGAAACAACCCTTTTTATGTAAATTATACATCACTACCATAAAGTAAAATGGTCTTCCAGTGGTTTTTTTTTTTTTTTTTTTTTTTTTTCAATTCTTAAAATCAACACGCTACACTACTTGAACCTCCAGGCCAAATAATGGACAATATAAATTTATTTGGATTTTTTTAAATAGAATTCGTATTTTTGTCTATGTATTGATCCACGCTTGGATTATACAGTTTGTAATAATTAGTCATAATTTTACCAAATGAATGAAGATGCTATTTTTCTTTTTGTACAACAGTTTTTGTACATTGTACTTTTGCACACATATCTCTGTGCATGCTGAGACAGTTTGAGAAATTACTCAATTACTTAATTTGCTCAAGTACCAAAATATAAAAATAATAAATCCTAGGCACAAGTTGTAATGTGAAGTCTAGAAGCAAGGGTAAGCCTACCAATGTTAACACTAGGAAAGCTTGCAAGAACAAGATTCATCTTGTCTGTGAAAACTAATTTTGTAATTATTCATAAATTTAACAATAGCAATCATGTAGTAGAAATTAAAACCATAAATACAATTAAAACTACATAAGTTATATCAGAAAGAAGAGAGGGGGGGGGAAATAAAAATTCCAAA
Source organism: Aphrophora alni (assembly GCA_963513935.1). Taxonomy (NCBI): domain Eukaryota; kingdom Metazoa; phylum Arthropoda; class Insecta; order Hemiptera; family Aphrophoridae; genus Aphrophora; species Aphrophora alni. Next base: position 53,287,494 of record OY740765.1, on the reverse strand, counting down.
ATATAAGGAAATTGAAAAAAACAAAGTTAAGGGAGTTGTTGAACAGTAGGAAAAGAGGGATAATAATAATAAAACAATTAAACACTTATAACGGGGAAGTAGTAAAAAGGGGGTTAAACAGTCATACTTAAGCGTTTTTAAACAATAATACGTGAAATAATAATAATTTCATAACTTAATAAATAATAAAAATAAAGAGAGAAAAGGTACATAAATGTTACTAAAAAGATTAGTAATTAATTTAGTAATAAAGAAGTTACAGATAATTAAAGTGTAAAAACTTTAAAGAAACTTTTTGAACAGTTTAAGGTAACAAAAGGATAATATTATAATAGAAATGTATATAAAATGTATTGTACAGGATAGGATGATCCAAACAGAAGGGTAGAATCATTAAATGGGGGGGGGGGTTCATCAAAGAAATAATAGTAATTAAACACCAACTTCAAAAAAAGATATCTCAAGAACAAAGTGAGATATCAAAAAAGTGTTTACATACAATTTCGTTATATGGCATAGCGAACAACTTTGGTAAATCAAAAAATCCTATCAGTGAAAAAAGTCAAACCAAAGTGTCATAACTCCAAAACTACGACTTTAAATCAAGTTTCTACAGAAACACAGGAAACAGGAGAATGGATTCCGTAGACAAAATCAAAATTGGTGAAGCGAATCAAAAGATATAGCAAAAACATCAAAAGTTACTTTCAAAATTGAACAAATTCATGTAGCTGCTTGTAAAGAACGCTGACTTACCCCAACGAAGTCTACAGGAGTGGGGATAACAAAATGCCACAAAATATTTTAAAGACAATTAATAAAAAATCATTAATTAAAGATGTTTAGCGAGTTTTAAAATATTATCATGCATAAACTAATAATAAAGGAGTATTTCTGGATAAATGAAACCTGAAATAACTTCATAAATTGTCAATATTCACTAAATACGCAAAGGGAATTATTTTGGGAAAAGTCAAGTTAAATTGGTACGAGAAAAAACCCTCAAACCGGGATCACCAAATTGTCGGTCGAACAATGGATACTCTTCTACAACATCTCGGCAGAACAATATGTCGCCAGGAGAAGCAGTCATTTTATCACATTTCAAACTTGCAATATTTTTGAACTTTTAGAGACGGAAATAGCAGTATAACTAGAAAACGGCTGGATCGTCATTGCAGCACCATACGATCTTCATACGTGTTAAAAGTCTACACAAATTTATTGGAAACATTGCAAGGGGTTTTTAAGACATAAAATCAGTTTTTAAGAAATAATCTTTGAGAAATTTAAATTCAGGCTAACTTTTGTTTTTGGTCATCTTACTCCAAATATATAATAGTTATTTATATGTGAAAATATATGTTTTTGTGTTCCGAGTTATTTATAGTTATTAAAACTTGTTTGAGAAAATATCAAAGAATTTTAAAGTAAAATTTCAGGAAATTTAATTTCAAAAATTTTCAAGGGATTAAAATCATAAATTGAAGAATCTTAACTTGTATATTAATTTCTAAGAAAACCTAAATTTATGTATGTTTTCAGGTGGATATTTAAAAAATGTATGTATGTGCTCTCTAGGATAAGGAATATTAATTATATATACATTTCAACCTAGTATAAGAGTAGAATTTGGAATCTTAACTCTCCCACGCGGCACAACCCTAGAAGGAGTTGTACATAATTAAAATTAGAAGTAAAATAATAGACTGAGCAATAAAAAAGAGATTCATTAAATCTTTAAAGAGTAACATTAACGAAATACAAATTTTGTTAAAGGGTAAAATACTCGCAAAACTTGTAGATTCATCTTGCAAACTGCACTCATTGATCTGTAAATTCAGTTTAGAGTCGGGAAAGAAAGATTGTAAAACTGAACTATGTTCCATGGGTTCAAATTAAGTAGCGCAGACCGTACCCGTGAAAACTAGCATGGATGGAGCATTGCAAGGCGCTAAAAAAACTTGTTCCACCAGCAGTACTCAACACTACCTAGATTGATATCATGAACTAGATGACAGTTAAAAATTTACAAACACATTATTATTGTATTCTTGCTTTGACACACACTTATTCTTATTAAATTATTAAATTTAAAATGCTTTATAGATAACATTATTTACTATTTATGATTTCTTTTTTGCAATTTAAATATTTATTACAAATACTAATAATATGGCTTTTTTGTAAGAAACGCTTAAAACTATTTTGAACTAGCTTAGGAATACAACTGAACACATTTAAAAACAAGTATATTGTATATTGTCTCATTACAAAATATATACGCACATTTCACTGTGACTTCCCACTAATAATGTTACAATAACAATAATATAATAACTAACAATATTTTATATTGAACTTTGTGTACCAATACTGATTTAACATGTGCTATAATGCTTTCGTCTATCAAACTGATATGATTGCAAGTAGATTTACTAACATTAGTGAATTACTTCAACCTTTTGTGACACTTGTATGGAAGACACTTTGCACAGCATGGTAAAAAGAAATTTGTACAATATTATGACAGTATTCTTAAAATATCATCAAATGAATTTCAATCCTTTATTGAGTCACTACGGATGAAAATATGTCAGATACACAGATATGGAATTATTTAAAATTAAAGATGACATTTTTTAATTAGCCATTTCTATGAAGTCAAACATCAAATTATTATTATCTAATATTTATTCAACTGACAATTTAAACATGTCTGCTATATCACATTGCTTAGACTCACATAAGACATCTAATAAATTATCTCGTCTATTGCTTTCTACACTTAATGGCTGTTTGTCAGAATAGACAAATTTTTACATGTTTTGCACAACTATTCACCAGAATGAATCGTTGTCTCCTGTTGAAAAGTTTATGTATTTATTGTCACGTTTAAGTAGAGAATTTTTAAATATTATAAAAGGTATCTCAATTAGACCACTCAACTATCGAATTGCATGGGACACACTATGTAACAGATATCAGAATCTTAGACACGCTTAATTAACAAAATGATTGATATCCATCTTTAAAGATTAACAGACAATTTTTAGATATTTATTCTGAAAAATTGCAAGCTTTTAAAGTTCTCAATTATGATGTTGCCCAAGAATTGATCTTGTTAACTATTTTATTTATAAACAGTTTAACCAAAACCCTGGTCTCACAGGCCCACGGTAATTTTTGTTGTTAGATATTGGCAACCCTGTTAGTTGGGCGGAATTCATGGTTACCTTCCCCCTCTACCTTTCCCAATACAAAAAAAACCTCTTTTGTTTAGTTGGAGCTTGGTACTTGTCCTTGACCGACGTTTATGAAAAGTGAGCCAGTCTGAGAGGTACAGGGTTTCAGGGTGCGTTATTTGTGGCGTGGTCTGACATACCAAGGGTTTCGGATAGCGATTGTGGTATGTAAAATGGATCGCAGAGACCTAATGTTTGGACACAGAATTCGTTAACTACTTTAGAATGAAAACTTAGACAGTTCTGACAATGACAGTAGTGTTGTGGATGATTCAGACGCCGATCCTGATTTTCTGCTATCGGACCATGAGGAGAAAAATGAACAGCAAGAATCGAGCTCAGAAGAGGAGGATAATAATTTGCTACAGCTAGAACAACCTGAAAATAATGTTATACTTGAAAACATTGATGATAATGAAATATTGATGTTGAAAGAACAAAGAAAAACGAAAAAAAACTGCTCCAAATACGTGGAGCAGCAAACCACCTTCCAGAAAATGTCAGAACCCCGGCAAGAAATATTATAAGAACATTACCAGGAATAAAAGGCCAAGCTAGGGCTCTAGGAAACCAACCTAGCAAAAAACAGGTATGGGATTTATTATTTGATCATAATATTATGGATGCAATTGTTAGTAACACCAATGTCAAATTGCAAACTGTAAGATTAGGCCTGTCAGTAAACACACACAAATAAAAAACAAACAAAAAACAACTATAGAGACACAAACATTGAAGAAATAAATGCTCTAATAGGACTACTAATTGTGTTATCTGTGTTAAGATCCAATGATGAAAAGATTACATCATTATTTACTAAGGATCCATTCAGTCGACCTATTTTTTCGGCATCAATATCAGAAAAAAGGTTTGAAATTCTTTTGATATACCGGTACCTTAGGTTTGATGACACAATAACAAAAGAAGAAAGAAAGAAAAATGACCGAGCCGCTCCCATATCGGAAATATTTGAAAAGTTTATTTCAAATTGTCAAAGCATCTCTTTCACCTGAAGTGACTATAGACGAAATACTTGTACCATTTCACGGAAGGTGTACATTCAAAGTATTTATGCCAAATAAGCCAAAAAAATATGGCAAAAAGATTATTTGCATGACCGATGCCAACACCGCGTATTTACTGAATCAGTGGCGGCGATAGCGGGCCCGCGAGCTAGGAGGGCCCGCGAGCTAGGAGGGCCCGCGAGCCTTGACCGGGATTTTTCGGGAAATTTTACCGGGACCCGGACCCACGACGGGCCCTGCCACACGGGCCCCCCTATCATAACAATATTTTTATGAGTATTGTCAAGAAATTACTAAAATAAGGTAAAATGTCTTCACACAAGATTGTGCATCGTGCATCCAAAACGGCAATAACCATTATTTTTAGAGAGCAGTATTTATTATTTAATGTCATGATACGAAGTATGTGTATTGTTTACCGTTGGTCGATAAGATTAGTAATGAAGCTATCGCTACATCGCGCATCGCGGTGACTCACCGGCGCCGACCGGCGAAAAGATAAACATCGGGAGAGGGGGGGGCCCGATGAACAAATTTGCGGGGGGGCCCGCGGGTTCTTATCGCCGCCACTGTACTGAATGCTTATATTTATACAGGAAGAAGGAGTGATTGTGTGGGCCTATCTGAGGAGGAAAAAAACACTAAGCATTCCATCTCAGTCAGTTGTCAGGTTATTTAAACCGATTATGGGCAGTAATAGAAATGTCACAGCCGACAACTGGTTTACATCGGTCGAAGTTATTGACGAGTTGCAATAAAGGCAGCTTATATACGTCGGGACTGTCAAGAAAGATAAAAAGCTATCCCAAGTGAGTTCCTTCAAAGGCCAAATCGTCCTGTGATGTCTGCTCTTTTAGGTTTTAGATATCAAACTGTTATGGTTAGTTTTGTGGCAAAAAAAAAATAGATCTGTCATACTTATGTCCTCCATTGATCATACAGTCAAAATAAATAATTGAAAAAAAAGAAACCTGAAATAATTTGTTTTATAACAAAACAAAATGTGGCGTGGATGTAATGGACATGAGATGTGCGGTCTACACTTCAAGCAGAAGGACTAGGCGCTGGCCCCTAGCAATTTTTTACCGAATGCTCAATATTGGCACTGTAAATGCATTCATCTTGTTCATGTCATTCCAAAACTCCCCTATAATGGCAAGATTCGATTTCATCAAATCACTAGCCTATGAACTTATTAACTTTCATGTAATAGCAGATATTTCTTGTTGAAACTCCATATTAAAGGATAAAATAAAGCAAAAGCTTAAAGTTTCAAATATTTTAATAATATAAATGAGCTACAATTGTTTCGCCTTGCGGCATCATCGGGCAACTGATAATTTACAGGTATAGACAACTATTAAAACATAAGTAACAGGAAACTGAAATACAATAGAGAAATCAGGAAAGGTAGGGGGATGACCTAGCAGGTAGATAAAGGTTAATGAACTATGTTACGGATGGGTTTTAGAAGAGGTTAAGAATTTAATACAATTTGGTCATTTAAGTTGAGAATAGGCCTAAGTGAAATGGATCTATGAAAATGACCTGATCAAATTTTCTAAATTTGGATAAATCTTTAAATTTAAATCATGAATGGAAACATGCTTACACTTCATTTACAAAAAGCGCTTACTTTCAAAGAGATTAGTGAGAAGGGTGAGCTTGTTTCTCTTTGCACAGTTTATCAAAATTGGGTTCTAACTTAGTTAAATTCTTCAACATGGGTTCTTCAATATTTAATTTGTTTCTAGATTTACTTTTAAGATAGGTTAAACTTGAGAAACCCTTTTCACATAATTAAGTGGTGAAAAACCCAACAAGAAATTTAACAGCAGTGCTTGACAGTTCTTTGTATTCCTTCCCAATACCGATCCAGAAATCTAATAATGTAGTACCAGAAGTCAAATATTTGTTTTTCAATGTGGGATCACATGAGACTTCAATGAATTGCTCCTTTTGAAAAGTAGTCAGGTTAGTGTCCATAGCATCAGCATTAAAGGGGTCACGTATCCAGTTAACTGTTTCTCCAAAGGTGGGAAGTACTCTCTTATGCGGTTCTTCAATGCATTCAAATGCTGGCCCATTTGAGTCTTCAGTTCAGTAAAATCAGATATGTTTATCTCATTATCTTGTAAAAATGTATGTAATCTTTCAAACGGCTCGCAGATGTTATTTTCCATTTGTTTTCCCCAGAGAGTAATATTTTTTACCATTGCATCAGTTTTCTTTTCTACATAAAAAATATCAGAAACACTGCCCTGCATGGATAAACTCCAGATGTTGAGTTTTTCAAAAATATCACTTAAATAAGCCAACTTCAAAAGCCAATCAAAATCAGTAAGTACAGAAGACAGATGGTATTTGTGTTTGGTAAAAAGAAAAATGTAATTCTTTGTGGAGTTCAAATACACGGGACAAAAGATTTTCCCGAGAAAGCCATCGTAGCTCAGTATGTAGCAACAAGTTCTCATGAAGGCTCCCCATATCCTGATATAAAATTTTGAAGTAACGAGATTTTTAAGGCCTAGTTTTGATGAAGATCACAATTTTCAAACTCTGATCAAGGACATCTTTAAGTTCATAAGGGAGGTGCTTAGCCGCCAAAGCCTCTCAGGGAAGGACACAATGAGTAAACTTACACCCAGTTGAAACCGTTTTAATATGGCCTACCAGCCCTGTGATGTGACCACTCATAGCCTTAGCACCATCCATACACACTGACACACAGTTTTACCACTCGAGCTGGTTTTCGGAAAAAAAAGAACCTAACAACTTGAAAATATCTTCACCTTTTGTCGTTGTTTTAAGTGTCTTACAAAATAAAATATCTTCAAATATTTCATCTTGAAAAATGTCACGTACAAAAACAATCAGTTGCCAGTGACATCCGTGGTTTCATCGAGTTGTATACCAAAGCAAGGACTACCTCGAATTGCTCCGACAAGTTGTTCTTTTGTGTCATATCACTGATTCTCTTTGAAACTGTATCATTTGATAATGGAATTGTTTTAATTCTTTTTGCCTCTTTCTCTCCAAACACGCAAGAAACAATTTCTGCTGCGGCAGGGAGGATTAGGTTTTCACCAATAGTATGGTTTTTACCAGCCTTTGCAATCAAATAACTAACTTTGTAAGAAGCTTTAAGAGCACTTTCATTTTGTTCTGCACCAGAAAAGTGTTTTATCGTGTTTTTCCTACTTATAAGATCTTCCAAAAGACGTTCAAAGTACTGTAAGTCCTTTTTGACTAAATTCTCATGTTTGCTTTCAAAATGGCATTTTAAAAGAGAAGGTTTCATAAAATTGTTTGATAAAGTTACAGAACAAACAATGCACTGTGGATTAGGCTTGTCTGAGCTTCCAGTCTAAGTAAAACCTAATTTTAAGTACAACTCGTCATATTTTCTTTTTTTACTTTTAGATTCATTTGCCAGTTTTTCGGGTTTTTTTTTCCTTGGGCTGCTCATTAGTAACAAGACGTTCAGGTCTACTTTCATTTTGTGAAGTTGATGGCCCAGAATTTTGATTCAGATCTTCATGAGGCCTTTTCTTTAGGAGCCATTTATCCATTGTTACTTTTTATTGTAACATTCACTTTAAGTACCTGACTCAGTTTTCAAACAGATGTTCGTAAACGTGTTTGAACAGGATTAAGTGTCCGCAGAATAGTACAACACAACACAAAAATAACACAATACTGAGAGCGAGCTTGTAATACAGGCAATACTACTGCAGTGCAGTGACGCGAGTCATTGGCCGGCCACACAGCCACTCTGATGACTAAGCTTTAAGGGCGCGCGCACGTCTGCGTGTTGGCGGGACATGAGAGAGAGAATATTCAACTTGACCGTTTATCATAACAGTCTGAACAGCATCGTCTTCGAAAAAATAAGGGCACTCGAATTTGCACAATTCGCAAACGTTCCTTTTTTGTAAGTCTATTTATGGTTACAATGTAAACAGAATAAGCACTAAACAATACAAATATTGAAATTACATAAGACAATGAACAAAAATCAGCTGTTCGATTTTAATTTCATTGTTGTGTGTTGCAATGCTACCAAAAAACCACACCACTAAAAAAACACCCTTTACTTAAGATTTTGGAGTTTTTTCGTTTATTTAAAGAGTTGTTTTATTTTTTTGTTGGCCGGCCGCGTACCCTCTAAAAATTTTCCAAACACATACCACAGTTTGAGAACCACTGTACTAGACCATGACTAACATCTACCCAGGAAACTTTGGTGAGAATCTCTATCGGTAAGTCCTAACTGATTTCGAACCTAGACAAGAGGGTGGCTTTAGAATAATCTTCATTGGTATTCACATTCCTCTTTGTGCTCCTTTGAAAAAGGCCATAGGACTAGTCTTTTTTAGGTGCTATATTTGGATGGTTTATGATAGGTGAAGACACCCTCCTCCTCCACCCCCACCATATACCTTACCATCCTCTTTTTCCTTTCTTTCCAAGAGATGTGTATAATAAGCCTATGTTGATACAGTATAACAGGACTGTCCCCAAAAATTAAAAAGGAGAGGAAAACTTTCCATCCTGTAGGCCTAACCAATTTGAGAATAAAAGAATCATGATTAATAATTAAATGAATAGTATGTCTGTTGTAACACTTAGAAAATGTTGGTTTGATTAAATATTTAAAATTGCGGGTAAAGTAGTGGGGATAACTCTGAGTCAAATGTGTATTGGATGATATTCAATACCAAACAAAATAAATTTATAAATAAAATAGATTTCCAAATAAAAATAAATAATAATGTATAAATTTAAGATAATTTTTAAAATAAAATGTTTATTAATTGTGTGTTATGTGAAATGATATGATCGAACACTCTTTAGGAAGTGAGATAGACATTTGAATCTAACGGTGGTTAAGATTTCTACATACGCAGTTAACCGGAATGAACAGGTTTGGGATTGCACGATGTGGCAGTCAGTCTGAAAATGGGGCTTGATGCTGAAGGACCTACAGGAGGTAGTTCTCCGAGTTTTCTATTCAAAAATAATAAACGTGTTTAAAACTAATATTTTTGTTAAAGACATAGTGTACGAACATTCTTAAAAGTACTAATGACAATGTTTTATGTTTTTAAGATCTTATGTGCTTAAAAAATAAGGAAAAAACTAGATTGTGCAACTTTGAACATGTGCTTTGTGAAGATGGACAATAGACTATTGTGTTTTACATGTTGTATGAACCATGTTTTCAAGAATCGTAATACGAACGTTAATCGAATCACAGGTGTAGTCATCATAAATTCAACGCTCAAACTGCAGTATTAGGAACAATGAACAATACGTTTCTTCGACTTGGTAACACCGTGTTATAAAACACGTTATATTCAAATCTGTAATTTTTGTATAATATGTTCTATGTTTCTTTTTATATTTATAGATGTAAATTCAATCAATTTTACTTAAATAAGTTTATTAGTCCCAATACCAATCAGGTAATGGATGTAATTAATTTTCTTTTTATATATTTTTGTACTCAGACAAATGAGTAAATAATAATTTCAATATTTTAACTTCATGAGAGTAATTTAATGCTTGCAAGTTTTCTTAAATAAATTCAATTCTTGACAATGAAAATAGACCTTTTTTTCAAAGGCATTAAAACTTAAATTCAAGTAGGATGTTAATTATAATTGATGTTCATGATATGTTTCTTATGGTAAATGTTCATGTATAGATGTTTTGTTTGTTTAATAAATATTTATGTTAAAATTTCAGTTTCAGTGTTTTTCATTCAACCAGGTCACTGAAAGTACACTTTTGACAGAGCTCACACCCGAGATAAGATTTAACTTAAGTTTATAAAAGTAAAAAATAATTAACTTTTCAAAATTGACGATAAGTCTGGCGCCCTTAAATGCTGAGCAAACTTTTAGATTCAATAGTAAATTCAATTTCATTTTTATTTCTTTTTAAAGTAACTATAATATATGAACTCTTACAGGTCATATATTTATAAATTATTACACTGTTTGTTCATTGTTACTGTGGTTCACAATGAACAGTATGATATCTACTGCATACAGAAATCTGAAAATTTATAAACCTATAAATCAGTATTATAAAATTGTTAAAATATTTAGACAAATTAATTAAACATTTATTTAAATTCTAACCCAAGCCATGTCTACTGATTGATCAAGAGGTTGCATAAATGTTGTGACTCTGTAAAGGGTTCAGGACAGCATAGTGAATTTACTAAATTAAGCAATTATTTGCATCAAGAGTTTCTCAACAACATTGAGCTTAGATGTGTGTTTTATAATAAATAAAGGCTCCTTCTCTAAAACTACTAACTTTACTACAACCATGTTGTGCTTGTACAGTTGTTATAAAGACAAAGTATCTTAGCTACATCTTTATAACTAATTATGATGAACACCTGGCTCAGCCGAACTACGATTACAGAAACAAAGCTAGAGCCATTATAAAGAGACAGAGTTAAAAATCAGAACTATGTATACACATACATGCACATATCAAACCTACAATAAGACATCTAAATAAATAATTTCACTCACTCTATGGCTAAGTGGCTAACATCTTTAAAACTAATTATGCTGAACACCTGGCTCAGCCGAACTACGATTACAGAAACAATAGCTAAAGCCATTATAATAAGACAATGTTAGAAATAACACACACACACACACACACACACACACACACACACACACACACACACACACACAACAATTCAATCTACATTAAGACATCTAAATTAAAACATCCATAAATAAATAATTTCACTCACTCTATGGCTAAGTCTTGTTTCTTCCTTTCCTCTTTTTAATGAAGGTGCACGTATCACTTTCTGATTATTATTTCCTGATGATAACTGATTTCCACCATCAGTCTCTGCCATGTCCAAAACACCAACTGATATAATATTATTCAAGTTTTCTCACATTTAAATTATTGTTTTAATATTCACACACATTCTATTAAATGTCGTACAGATTATGAATTGATTTGAAACCTTATAAGTATGTTCTTTTCTCTGCTTGTATTCTTCTATGACCTGTATCAAAATGAAAAAAGAAAATAGGTTTATAAATAAATATTAACACACAACAAATAAAATAAGATTATAAGAGTCTAGTTGAGATGTCATCCAATTCCATAAACAATATACAAATAAGTACTTTGTTTAATAATAATATTATGTAGTCATCTAAACAATTTATAGGATTAAAAAATTTAAAAGAAAACTACTTTAAAAGAATGTGATTTAAAAGAATTAGTCAACTTAGAAACATTAACCATAGTGTATTAATAACATTTACTTATCACAACTATGTGATTAAATAGTTTTTAAATGTGTACTTTAGGATTCCAAGATCAAACAACCTTTGAGAATACCTAACCAGAAATAGAAGCCAGTTTTAAATAAAACTCGTAAATAATTTTTAACACAAACTATTAAGGACGTAAGAGGTGAAAATATAAATAATGATTACGATACAGAAGCAGAACTACCAAAATCATTCAAGCGATTTCCATAAAAATAGTTGTGCTTAATTTCAATCAGATACTTATTTATTTGTAGTACATACGCATTGTTGATTGTACTGTATTATTGTTCCAACTATTTTTGTTTAAGTATAAAAGAATATTGCCACTTAAAAATTTTGTTTTTCAGGAAACAATAACTTAGAGCCCATTGCGAGCCATGGATGTCCATGGCCGTCATGCGTGAAGGGCCAACAACATCACTATACACAAAAATACATTTTTATTTTTATTTATTGAATACATGTTTATAAATGTCAGGAGAGTTCATTAAACTATGAATTAATATGCAACAATCAGCTGGTAGTGGCACAGCATTTTTCAAGGTTGTATCAATCGCTAGCTAGACAAAATGGTGGGAGGACTTTTGTTTCAAGCTCACGAGCACTCAGTCTGTGAGTTGGCTACTCCATATATACATGTTCTCACGTTGTCTCCTCGAACGTAAGAATGCCTTATTTGAAGTATGCAATGTTTTTATAGTTTTTCTGTAGTACTTATTTATATTATAACTAATTAGTTTATTTGAGTTACTTAGTTTATTTTAAGTGTAAACATAATCGGTACTTGGTGAAATTCCATATTGAGGTAAATAATAACTCACATGTCAAATTTCACAAATCAACATATATTGTGACAGCTGTTTCGCAATTAAGCATCTTCAGACAAGTATGAACTCAAATTTACAAAATCCAACTTAAGTACCAACATTTATACAAAGAAAGTAGGGGATGGAATGCAAGGAAAGGGGATTGAATCAGGACTACCTGTGAAGGTAAATGACCTGGCAGGATGTATGACAGTGGGGTTTAACAAAAGAGATGGGTTCCAACTTGTGAGGTTCCACTTGTGAGGGTTCCAACCTCAATGAACAAGTGTTTAACCCAACTAATTTATATATATTATTTATTTTCTGTCAAATGTAGTCTGTATTTGTATTTTACCTTTTATGTGGCTACACGTTTCACTGCCACAGGCAGCATCATCAGGCCAGCTATCTATGTCCACTCAAACACTTATATATACACAACACTTATTGTAACACATATTTTCATACATTTTTCGTACACGTCACATAAATAAATAAATTTGTTCAACATTGCTACACTTGAGAGGTACCTCATACTCTAGAGGAAATACACCAGAATGAGGTACCTCTCAAGTGTAGTAATGTTGAACAAATTTATTTATTTCTGTGATGTGTACGAAAAATGTATGAAAATATGTGTTACAATAAGTGTATACTAGCTGATAACATATACACGTTAAAATCAATAAATTTAAAATCAGTAATAGGGCAGATAAAGAAAGTATGTTCAACCAGTGGGGTGACTGAAGAAACGAAAATATTATAAAGAATGATGACAGTTATTTATAGTTTGGTTTTACATCAACAGAAATTAATGGTGAAGAGAGACCACAATGTGTATTATGTATGAATATTTTGGCAGCAGAGTCTTATGCTTCCAAGTAAATTGAAGCGCCATTTAGTTAATTGCACAAGGCTACAATGCGGCTCAATCACAAGCAGAGGCTGTATAAAAGCTACCTCCTAAACAAAATGAAAAACGATTCTAATCTGTTGAGACTACTTCAGAATCCAGACTGACAAAAAAGCCTATCCCAAGTAGGCTTCTGAGTAGAACAAACTCAAGAGATTGGTCCTAGCTTATGGCCAAGTGACGGTGGGGAAGCTTCCTACCTGAAGATGCACTGTGGTTTGACTCACAGTGAGTCAAACAAAATTGGTGCAAAAGGAAGTTCTGGGAGAAGTATTGCAGCAAAGGGAAGAGATCAAACGCAAGTTCCTAGGTGTAAAGCCAAAGCCAGGATACCTCATCTTCATTTGTTCAAATGAAGAAACCCCAAATTGGCTCAAAAACATAGCCAAAAAGCTAAAATCATTGGAAAAAACTGTTCTCAAGGCAGTGTCGGAGGGAGAGATTCCTCGTGCACAGGTTGTGGCAACTTATTTCCCTAATAATGAAGATGGCTCTAATGAGACCATTCTTCAATACTTGAAGGCACAAAATGAAGGCCTAAGTGTTGATCAATGGAAAATTCTTTGTAGAGAGCAACAAAGCTCTCTTATGACACGTCTGGTTTTCTGTGGATGTATGGTCGGGAACAAAACTAAAAAGAGATGGGTCTAAACTTAGTTACAAGTTTGGAGAAATTCAACTTCGGCTAAAAGGGAAACATGATCTTCCTCTTACAGTAACAAAAAGGCTACTAAGGCGAAGGGTTTGCCTGTTGGTAGTTCAGCTCCTGGTTCGCTGGCAGAAGGCTCGTCGGAACCTATAACAGTGGCTGGGGGGCGGATCTGCTGCCAGGAGGGGTTGAAACTTCTAGTCAGCCTAGTTCCACTCCACAAAGCAAGGATAGGACGGCTGTACCTGCATCGCAGGATTAAGTTCCCTCCAAAGATATACTGACATTAGGCTTAGCACACCCCTGGCTGGTCTTGTCCGAGGAGTGGGAGTGGTGGGGGTGGTAGCGTCTGGCAATTACTTCCTTCTAACAGAACAAAAAGTTAAAGGGCCATCAACAGCCACAAAGAAAAATTCTGGCAGGAAGAACTCGTCAGAAGGACACCAAAAGAGTGGACTAATACAGACTAAACTGAATAAGAACACACCTACATTAGGGACAAACCAAGTCCCTGATAAGATCATATTCTGGCTACTATGGAAAATTACAGGCACTTATTCGAACCAAATCACCAAATACAATGTGGACCCATTGCATTATTTATTGAGAAATGCTTACGTCAAAGCATCTGAGTCCTGGATTGAATCAAGTATTACAATGTGTGGTGAATGTGGTAAACTTTATAAAACCTAGTCTATTGAAATAAAGTTTTTTTTTTTTTTTTTTTTAATTGCATAGGGATATGGGAGCCACACAAACGTCTTTGCAGTACAATGGCTCTCTCGTTGTAATGTTTTATTACATAACATTGAATTGCGGCAAGATATTTTTATTTTCCTTAAAAAGGAAGGATACAAAGATGAAGAAAATTTTGCTGATGCCCATTTATTAATAAAACTGGCATATTTATACGATATTTTTGAAAAGCTGAATTCCCTTAATCTCTCTGCAGGGGAAAACATGCACTTTTTGAAGTCAACAGAAAAAATATCAGCTTTTATAAAAACGTAACCTTCCAACTGGTGTTTGACCTGGTACCAGGTCAATGACGGACGGATGGTTTAGTTAAAACACATATTTTGCATTCAACATTTCACCCACTTACAATCGTCCTATCACAATAAATAAAATACCGTTGGAAAGCTATTGTTCCGTAGATGCATAATCATGCAAAAAATACCACAAAACATTATAAATAATATTCCAAAAATTGCTAAAGATTGCATATTTTTATGCGTAAATATCAAAGATTTGAACTGTGCGATTGTAGACAGAAATGACGCCATTCATTCTCAGATGTTCACAAATCTATTTTTCTGTCAAACAGATCGACCATAACACTATTCTGTAGATCACATCTTTCTCTTTCGATCTGTGCTTTCCAAATCTTTCTATCTGTTATAGATCGCAAGATATATCTATTCTACAAAGTAGTAACCAAACCGAACCAGGCTCATTTTTCTTTCGGTGCAGTTTACTAAATAGGATATATCGATTGCTTACATTCATATTTTGTAATCGATCTTTACACTATTTGGAAGATGAAGTTTAGATCTTTTAGTTGGTACCACCCATAACGTCCTAGAGTTTGTTTTAGGTTATTATTTCTGACTTGCAAGTTACCGTTTTACTCAGGCTTGTTTGTGTACTAAAATGACATATTGTGATATCTGTTGTGCATGACTTGGGATTATTTCTGTTATTGTGAACTTGTTTTGTTAGGTATGTTTATTTATTTATTATAATTTGTGTATACAAATTATAATATCTGTATTATTGTTTGTAAAATTTATTGTTTTGAGTGAATATTATTGTCAGACATCTAATACTGAGGCTGTCTAGAGATAGGTTATGTTATATTTGGTCTAACATATTTAGCAAATTTCCATTTGTTTACATATAAAAATAATTTTGTGTAATGAAATTTTTATAAATTGCTTGTTTTTACCAATATGTAAATAAATTTATATAGGCCTATCTACAAATTCTTTGAAAATATGTAAATAAGAGTTTTCATTTGGCATTTCACCTTTGGTTTATGTAAGAATTTTTGATTTCTGAGATACTAACTAATGAAAATTTTATAAATTGATTTTTCTTTTTAGCAACTTTTATCCACAAATATATTACAAATCTCTAGTAATACTTGAAAAAATTCAAAAAATAATAACTCTATGGTGTACGTTACCTTTTCTGTCCAATTTTTGCCTCGGCCACCGGACAATTTTTTGATTCCTGATCAAATAACCCAAATTTTTTTAGATCTAGATGTTTTTGCACTACACAACTAAATTCTATGCACCTTTCGGAAGGAAATGGTAATTTGTAGTTGTGTTTTGCATAATATTACTATTTTTGGTGATTTTTTTCAAGTGAAGCCCAACTTTTTACCTTTTTCCGTAAAATCTTCTTTTTTTTAAAAATGTAACAATTATTTTATTTTTTTTATCAACTTTTATTCACAAATATATTACAAATCTCTAGTAATACTTTAAAAAATTAATAAAAATTTGTATGGTGTACATTACCTTTACTGTGGAATTTTTGCCTCGGTCATCGGACGAGTTTTTGATTCCTGACCTAATAACTCAAAATTTCTTAGATCTAATTTTTTTTTCACTACACAACTAAATTCTATGCACCTTTCTGAATATAATGATATATAGATGTTGTGTTTTCCATAATATTACTATTTTTGGTGATTTTTTCAAATTATGCAAAACATTTTCCCTTCTTTCGTAAAACTTTTTTTTTTGAAAATGTAACAATTTTTTTTTTTTCCCTAAATATATTCACAAATATTATACAAAACTTTTGTATATCTTGAAAAAGGGTGGTAAGCTATTGATTTTTGATGATACAGATTTTTCTGAAAAATGTTAACTTCATTTTTTGATATCTAACATACTACTCCAAAACCTTTTAAAAAATATATATATATATATATATATATATGAATTCTATGCATCTTTCTGAGAAAAATGATGTCTTATAAGTTAGGTTTGGTATAAAAATAATATTTTTTTATTAATTTTTAAACAAACGAAGAAAATTAACATTGACAGTTGGAGGGTTAACATGAGAGGTGAAGTACTTAATGTGATCAAACAACAAGAAGTCACAAGGCGGACCTTAAAAGGTAATATTATTAATAATAATTAATAGTGACTTGGTACCACAATTATGCAGTGCAATGTAGTTTATTATCTATGAACATATGAACATCGTATCTCAATAACTTTTATACTGTTTTAAAGCCAATGTTCCATAGATTCATATACATACAGCAAAATGTTCTTAAAGTTAACAATTATATTTAATAAATTGGTAAAATTTGTGTATTACACGTGATCAAGTTTCAAGGCAAACTGAATTTCAAATTATGGTATTTATTCGTCGAAGTTGAATTTTTTCGAAGCTGAATTTTCGGCAGTCGGTGTAATAAAAAGCAAGTATAGAACAAACATCAACGTGGAAAAGGAAATAAGGGTGGCTGTGTCCAGTTTAATTCCACGATTTGAGAAAATGTGCAGTGAGATCCAGGCTCATCCATCACATTAATTATTAATATTAATACATTAAGATTAATTCATAATTAATTTAATGTTAATAAAAAAATTAAAATAAAGTTAAATAATGATGATCCTCAAGTTTTATTTATTTTTATCTCTTATTTACGATTAGTCATACTTTTACTTAAGGTAGGGTGTCATGTAAAAAAAATTAATTAAAAAAGGCACCACGACTCGGAAAAGTTTGGGAACCACTGGTTTAATGTTTGGCATTTTTCTTTCAACGTTTACCTAACTTATTCAAATGACATCAAATATATCTATTATTCCCATTACAAGAATGTACAGTAAAGTCAGTTCTTATAAATACAGTATTACAAACTGAATACTGAAGAATTATAACATTTTAGATTAAAAGATCAACTTTAAATTATATTTTCTAAAAAATAGAGATAAAAGTTACTCTTTCTTTATAAAAAACATTGTTTAAATCATTGCAATGTTCTTTCAACATTTACTTAACATATTCAAATCACATAAAATATACATATTATTCCCATTACAAGAATATATGGTAAAGTCAGTTTTTATAAATCCAGTATTACAAACTGATTACATTTTAACTGATTAACTGACCCAGTATATTTATTAATTTATTAACTGAACATTTTAGATTAATAAATCAACATTATATTATATTTTCTGAAAAATAGACTTAAAAGTTTCTCTTTATTTAAAAAAAAAAAACATTGTTTAAATCAATGGCAATGTTCTTTCAAAGTTTATCTAACTTATTCAAATGACATCAAACATATCTATTATTCCCATTACAAGAATGTACGGTAAAGTCAGTTCTTATAAATCCAGTATTACAAACTGAATAATAAAGAATTATAAAATTTCCGATTAATAAATCAACATTAAATTTAAAATATTAATTAATACCTATAAAGATTTTATATTATATTTTTTAAATACACCGTCTTCATAAAATATAAAAAAATTAACACAGTTACAAAATATACGCATTAAATGCACACTGTGAAATAACACCTTTGGAAGCAAATAGAATAAACTATTCAGCAATGAAGTAAAAAGCTTTTTTCATTAGAAATTTCATTAATTTGATTTCAAATTTTTTTATAATGGCCGTATCTTTGCAATATTTATAGGAAAGTTGCACAGCACTGGCATAATTAGGAATCGAAAAATATTTCTATTTATTATTATTACTTACTTCGTACAATTATTTGTTAAAGTAACCTTGAGAACAGAGACTTACATATACAGGTACACAAGCACACTATGTGGTGAAAGCAAAAAATAAATAGGCTATATATAGTAATGATTTATCAATAGGCCTATCTTTTACTTTGGTCATTATGTTTACAGTACCTATCACAATCTCTAAACTTGTTATTTATCGCGTTATTGTTTATACATGTATTACTAATATTAATGATTCATTAATGATTCATTAATGTATGGTTCAGTAGTTTGCTTATGACTTTTGAATCACACTGATATTTAAATTACTGGCATATTCTAATTGTACTTAAGACTTTTTACTATTATTGTATTTTATTTTATTTATTTATATTATTTTATTGTATTTTACTAATATTATTATTATTTTACTATTGAAATTAGGGGTTGTGCAATACCATCGTCGACTTTATGAACTGTTTGTTATTTATTTATCTTATTGTTTATACATGTATTACAATTGTAAATGGCTTTGTCCATAATAAATTAATTGTTCAGGCCAAATAATTCATAACTTAGACATACTTCATTTGATCAAATCACACTATGGCGAACTCAAAAACTAACTTTAAATTAAACCATGATTTTATATTATACAAGGATAATTTTATGTAAGAACCATTTATTACAAATTACAGAAACTTTTTTATTACTTAATAAAATTTAAACTGGTAATACAAACTAACACATTTATTAATTTTTATATTTAATCTCGATGGAGATCTAAGGACATGTTGGGATATGTCAGAAGTTTGTTGATCCCTGCACCATAGAAGTCTGCCATCCATTTGACGAACCCATAACTGAATTTATCAATTCATTACCATTTGCCATTAGCTTTTCTCTCAAAAATTCCTTCAGCTATAGAAAAATATGGAAGTTCGAAGGCACAAAATAAGGACTCAAGGTGGGGAATCAAGTTTTGTTTTTTTTCAATTAAACTTATCCAGTAAGGATAATATCAGTACTGAAGTGTGTAGCCAAGTGTTGTCACGAAGCAGACAGATGATGCTTGTGAATAGGCCATGCCGACGGTTTTGACTCTCCCGCCTGAGTTGCACTGTATACATCCACATTTATTGTTGTAATATATCTGTGGCTAAATATGGGTGTTGTAATCTATGGTAATGCTGCTGAGTCATGATGGCCAATGGTCGAGTTCGGTGGCTGACTCAATTAGGCTAGGGTTTAGGGTAGCAGTATAATTTAATAGAGGTTGTTATAGTTCTTCTATAAACCAAAATCTATTTTAATTATTTATTGTGTGCGTCTTGTAATATGCTATGCACCTAATACTAAGCAATTAAAGTCATTAGAAGAAATGGCAATTTTTCAGATAGAATCTTTTTAATAACTATGTTAAATGTCTCACAAATTTTAATGTAAATCATACTCCACCAGAAGAGAAAGCATTATCACTAATTGTCTTCATTGTATCTTTGCTAAAAAATACTTATGTACCTGAAGACCCTACAAGTAAAATTTTGAACAGTTAAGTACACATTTTTCACTAGCTAAATTGATTACTTCACAAATATTTAAGTTTTATCATAGAAATCGTGGTGAGTTGGTAATTAATTTTACTACAGTATAACTATTCAAAAGCTAACTTTATCATGTTATTTCAACTTCTTCCTAGACAAAACTTTATGGGATAAATTAATTTCTGAACTCATTGAACACCCTTTAATTAAGAAATTGTTTTCAGAATTGTCAGCTACAACATTTGAACAGATATCCAAAATTTGTACAGATTTTTAATTAGTCTCGGCACAGTCAAGAATTTTAAAACACCTAACCATTCAGAAAAAGTATTAAAACTGATGATTGTATTAATTAATATTTTAGAGCTCAATTCACTTTATCATAGTAAAAATTGAAAACGAAAAATATCAAATTCAAATATACAAATAGGTTATAAAGTCTAGAGATTGCTGTCACTGAAGTAAATAGGCCTACAGATGATGAGTTACTAGATATTTAAAACCAGTATCGACTATTGATCTTTTGGTCATCATAGCCTTATAATAAAAAAGAGCATAAAAAAGAAACCCCTAGCCCTCAAATGCTATAATAGCATCAGGGTCGGAAGAGAACAAAAGTTGGTCAAGAGAAACCTGATAGGAAATATGAAAGAGAGGGATCTAACACAAGACTACATGAAGAAAAATGTAGAGCCAGCTGGTTCCACGGGTACACCACACCCGCACTCACTATGAATGAGTCCCTGAGGGTGACAGACTAATTCTTCAGGCATAATATAATTTTTGGCAAGAATTTTACCATGCCATAAAATAGGAATATTATGATGGATGCGAGAGGGTAAGGGATGTTTCTTTCATGAAATAAGTATAAATGAATGTAACATTCAATGCGTGTGCATCATACAATATATGAATCTAGATATTTTATGCTTACGTCAGTTGTTAAAATGTAGTTAAAGTCTAGTTATTTTTTAACACCATTCTATAATTTTATGAAAATCTCAAATATTAAATAGGGTTAAACCTATGACAAATGAATCATTAAATAATATAACCTCTGAAATTAAAGAATTAGGTAAAAATCTTGTAGAGTGGCTCTTACTGAAGAGGCTGTAATTATCACTTTATTAGTCAGTTACATCAAAATTTCTTAATATTTTTGTGGATAATATACAGGTTTCGGCAATTAAGGACATACTTGTTAATATCTCTTTAAAAGAAAATGCTGTATCTGTTTCTTTTTTTTTTATTTCCTCGTTGTTTAAAGGCAAAAAAAATCTCAATCATCATCGCCTTATAAAAAAGGAAGAAAAAATAAAAACACCTAGTTCTCGAATACTCTAATAACATCAGGAACGGAAGAGAACAAGAGTTGGTCAAGAGAAACCTGATAGAAGAGATGAAAAAGAAGGATCTAACCCAAGAGTACATGAAAGAATGTATACATTTAGTAAGGTCTTCCGGGATTGCTACACCCATACTCACTATAGCGAACCCTTGAAGGAACCTGTGTATCATAGGGCATATACTGTTCCATTTGCACTAAAATCAAAAATTGAAATTGAGCTAAAGTGATTATAAAGTAAGAGTATCATTAAAAAATATTATACATTCAATGTGGGCATCTCTCCCATTGTAGTGGTTCATAAAAAGGATAAGAATCTGTGAGAATAAGACAACTAAGAATTTTGTAAGAATCTGTGTAAATTTAAAGTGAAACATAAATCCTGTCAAAGTAGATCATCACCTATTTCCAATAATAGAAGATATTTTTAATTCGCTCGCAAATTGTAAATATTTTTGTATACCGGATTTGCCAAATGTGTATCAACAACTTTTATAGTTAGTGAAGCTAGTATAATAAACCATAAATACTCATCAATATCAGAGACTATGTTTTGGGCTTAATTCTGTTCCAGAAATATTTCGATCTGTTATGATAATGTGTTACAAAACAATGAATGTAATAGAATTTATATAGGTGACATAATAATTGGTGGAAGTAGTTAAGAACCTTGCTGTACAAATTTTTATGAAGTTCTAAAATGTCTAAATGCATATAAATAACAATAAAGTCAAAATTAACAAATGTATTTTTTTTTTAAATAGACTGTTAAATATTTATAACATTTATATAAAAAGTGAGTTAAAATCATTAAAAAGTAAAGTGAAAGCTATATTATATCAACACCTACACCTCTGAACCTATCACTACTGAAAGCTTATCTTGGCTTAATTATCACCACAAATTTATGTTACCAAAACCATTATATTAATTAACTAGCAAAAATTCAAAATGAGGTGGACAATTGATTGTGGAAGAGCCAATGTTGTCAAGTGAATCACTGCTTATACTGTTTAATCCCACATTATCCATTATAGTTATTTGCAATAGTAGTTTATATGGTGTTGATGAATCAATTAAAGTTGAGAAACCCACTGATTACTTTTCAATGCTTTCACTACAATGTAAAAAAATGAACATAAATTTAGTCACTTAAAATTTTAAAAAAAGTCTTTGCAATTATTTTTGCCTACAGAAGTTTCATAAACTGTTATGGGGAATGAATTAAAGTTGATCACAAAACAACCTAAATATATTTGTATAGTACTAACTTTTTCTGCAGCTAGGTTACAGAAGTGGGCTACAGAGATATAGTAATTAATATCAAAAAATAGGCCTATATCAATTAGTAATGTTGTTGCAGTATCACACCTACTGTTAAGTTAAATTATTATAAGCATTACCTATTACATATGAAGTTGTAGCAAATAAAACTATGTTTGATCCAGTTTTGTCAAAATTAGTGGATTACTTAAAGAGGTATCCAAAAATGTATATTCTAGAACTAAAAATAAGGAAATATTGTAAATGTCAAAGAGATTTATTATTAAAACAAGATTATGTAATGATAGGTAGGCCTAATCATATAACTTAGAACTCTTACATCCGGTGATAGTTCAAGCAAATATGTAGGCTAATCTAGATCCTATATATGGTGGGAAAATATAGATTTAGAAATAGAAAAGAAAATATCATCAACCTTCAACGAAGAAATATTATTGTGAGTGGCCAAAATCTGAAACACCTTTGCTGATGACACAACGGCAGAGATTTCTACAAGTTACAATTGAAGTTGAATTTGGAACATGATCTTTTAAGGCTATCTGGTTTAGGAACACTGGTCTTCCCCTGAATGCAAATGAAACACACCTTGTTCAGTTCCAGCCTAATTATACAAGATGTGTACCAGACAACAGTCACCTAAGTTGCATTAAAGAACCATCAAATTATATAAAATTTCTTGGTACCTATTAAAGATGACTCTAAACTCACATAGTAACAACATGTTTTGAATATGATTGGTAATTTAAACTAGGCATTTTATGTAATTTTAAATATTAAAATGGTCAGTAATTTAAGTACCACCATGATGTACACTTATGTAAATTCCCACTTGTCGCATCGTATTATTTTTGGGGGAAATTCAGTTAAAAATAAAGAGATTTTTATTATACAAAAGAAGATAATAAGGGTTATATTAAAATTGAAACTCTATAAATCATGCAAACCAATCTCCAGAAGTGAAGCATTTTATCAGTTCCTTTTATATATTTACTTATTAAAATAGCATATTTTTTTTAAACTAATTTTTTTAAAGTTTACTAGTCAAAAAAATCATCGGTATCAAACAAAAACAAGGAGCTACTTAATTATCCATGATATATGATAAGTTAAAAGCATGTATGAAAAGTTACCTTACTATAATGGTGTGAAACTATACAATAAACTGCCAGAACACATCAGCAAACTAGACTATCGTAAACAATTTAAAAAGGCTCTTCTTTCTTATTTATATGAATATTCCTTTTATTCCATAGGAGAGTTTATTCTGCACAGATAAATGATGTATTTTGTATTGTTATTTCATTGTGATGTGTTTGATATAGTGTATTTTGTTACTGTAAAGTCTACATCTCTAATTTTATATTGTATTTTAACTTGTGTATCTTATCTTATATAATTATTCAAATTCATGTATAAAAAATTCATGTATCACAATAGTTTTAAGTTACCATAATATAGTAAAATTTGTGTACTTAATTGAAAGTAAAGTCATATATTTGGTTAAACTTGTAAATAAAGTAATTCGTGAAATAAGTGTGGCCGTTGACCGCTTTTTGGCGGCAGAAAACCCCTTAGGCTGGGCCATATAAGTAGTTTACAGAGAATTTGTAATATGAGAAAAAGTAATTTGGGTGATAATGAAACTCCACTAAATTTAAGTGGTTTAAAACCAAAAAAAAATATCCAACAGGGGTGTGGGATATGTGTTAAACACATTATCTAAATCCTTCTAAGAAAACTGTAACTTTTCAAATGAAAAGGTAAATTCCAAAGATTAATAGAAGGTGTGAATCAATCTATACGCTACTTAGATCCCATGTATGGGTCTAAGAGAAATAATGAAATTTTGGATGAATCTATGGACCAAGATATATGTTTCTTCCCCAATAATATCCCAACCCATATAATCTCCTTGAATGGTGGACTTAACAGTTTAATGTAGGAGAGTTGGAATACTATTAATGTATAAAAGCTAGCTTTCTTTACACCCGCTAATTAAAATTATATTGGTACTTACTTTCGCTGATGTATAAATATGACAAATACAAATTTAGAAGACAGATATGACACGAAGGTAGGAAAAGTCCACTTTGCCTTGGAAAAAGAACACTGAATTATTATACAATTTTAAATAAATAATGTTGATTAGAATTAATGAAAAATTTGACGAGTAGCTTTCTGAAAAGTTGCTACTAGGCAGAAAAAAAAGTTTATCTCATGTTGTCAACCAAACTTTAACACGTTAACTGCCACTCCGACCCGATCGGGTCGGCACAGTTTCTGTGGATAGAGCAATCTGCCGACCCGATCGGGCCGGCATCTCAAATACGTCATTGTTGTTGTTTTGCTCGACTGCAACACTACAGCGCATTCTAGCAGGGACAAGCCATACTATTTGGACATTGCACATCCTATGTTTAAACGCAGAACACTCGGTTCCCAGTTTAGATTTATTTTATAACTCTCTTTTCGCTGTTGAAAAATGCAAACTTTCGCGGTCCTATCGGGTCGGCACTTTTTTTTTTTAAAGATAAACCAACTCTAAGTTATATGAAAACTGGTTTCAAGCTGTTAATATGTAAACAATTAATATAATGGTATACATTAGTTATTATAAAAGTGTTAGTAACATATTTTGGTTGATGTATTATACCAAATTAACTAATTTTCCGAACTAACTAATGTTCGGCGGAAACAAGTCGTGGCCCGATCGGGTCGGCGCCTTCACTTTTAAGCAAACTTGCGACGAAAAATGAATGTGCCGGCCCGATCGGTCCAAAACTAAACTCAATTTCTCTGCATGAATAATTGAAGAAAATGTAAATAAATAGCCTTTGTAACAATAAAAAATCGATATCAGCAACAATACAACAATAATTTAAGTTTGGCACTACGGGATTTCGTAGGACCCTCTTATGGTGGCAGTTAACGTGTTAAGCAGGTCCACATGCATACACCAAGCACTTGCCTAGATTGAACAAAATTAAAGTACCTTAAACCCTACCGCCACAGGTGTCCGTTTTCCCATCAAGGCCACATGTGTGCCTCTCAGGCACAGTACGTGTTTTCATTTTTTAATCTTTTTTTTCAAGTAAAATCAATCTTTACACACTATATTTAATCATATTATAAAATATTCTTACTACTGTCTTATTTTTTACTTTTTTATATTATTATATGTATAATCTTATGTATTTTACAGCTACGTACTCTACAAAACTGGTGCCGGTACAATAGTGGCTAGCATATTGGCTTCTTACCGATGTAAAAAAGAAAAATAATAACAATATGGAAATTATTAAATAATTTTTTAAATCTTATAACAAATTCCCAGCTCGTTAATCAGCAAAAGAACTTTAAAATAGGCCTTTGAATAAGTAGAGTTTTTCAAAATATTTAATAAAATTACCATATACTTGATTTCGTTCACTTTTTTCGTTCCCCGTCATTGTATTTATTAAGCGACAACAGCAAACTTTGAATTAAAGTTCATAAGAAAAAATAATGATTTTCTGGCTTCCAGTAGGCCTATGTATCTACGATTTGTACTTTTTCAAATATTTCAATCTAAAGTAGAAAAAGTAGAGTCATTTTAAATTCAAAATAGGTTTGCATTTGTTCACTAAAAGGGTGTTTTTACTGAGGTAGTGTTCTGCTGTTTCCTCAAAGGTTAACTTCTTTGGTGACTCCAGTATGGCAAACTTCAAGAATGAAGTGATGAGATCAAGTGGTGTTGTGATAAAGGTTTAGGGATTTGCTTATTTAAATTTATTTCAATATTATAGGGTATCTTATTGTATATTTATTAATTTAGTTTGCTTAATTTTTTGTTAGGCTACCTTGTTGTTATTATTATTACTAAATTTATTAATACTTATTTTGTCTTTGTTGTTTTACTAAAATGTTATTATACCACTTAAAAATTGGTTGTACTGTTGACATACATAACATAAAAAAGCAATAAAAGCTTTTTTAATGAGTTAATGAGCACCATTTTTAAGTAGTTGGTGTAAAATTATAAATTTTCGTATATAAGGTGCAAATTATATAAGCCTACACACAATTTGTTCAAAATTTGAAAATAATAGTTAAATCTGTTTTTTTTTTATAATATTTATCTGAAGAAAATGTAAATGAACTTTTTCTTCGCTCTCCTTTCATATCCTCAATTTCAGATTGATAATTTGGTATTCCTTAAAATAAATTACAATGTTTATTTATCACATTTGTACAAAAACGTTATATGGTGCATAAAAATAATAAAGACTATAAGTTAGTTAGTTGACCATCATCTTGATCAAAAATAAACTATAAGAAAATCAAAGACAATTAGGCTGTAATTGTATCTGTTATACATACTACACACGTACGCTATAAAATTACAAAATCAATAATGAGATTAAATTCAAAAGTAATTACTTAATAAGTCGATATTCATATTTTTAAATTGTCTAATTCTTTTACTACATACCTTATTTTAAAATTGTAATATAATATTTTAACACAGAATTTACTGAAAAATTTAAAAAGTAGGTACCAAATTCGCATATGAATGGGTTATGTACACATCACATGGAGATGGAAATTCGTAAATTCAAAAATGATTTTTAAAACTTTAACTTTAACACCTATTTAAAGCCTATTTTGAAAGAATGTAATTATTTAACGGTGATATTTTAACATAAAAATGAAAAGAAAAAAATAGAATAGCAGTATTTTTTTTAATCTATAGATTTTACAAACATTTGAACTACTGGCAGACAAATATCACCTAATATCAAGATTCACGTATCTTATGACTCATGTATATTCGGGCCTATATGACATATGAGTCATTAGTATTAAAATATATTTTTTCATAGACTGTTGTTTGTATCATTTAGGCCTACCGGGATGTTAACGTTATGGATGAAATGGATGAATACCAGACATACGATTATTAATTGCAAATATTACTTTAAAAAAGACACTTTTCAAATTTTCAATTTTTCAGTAACAAAGTGAATTCCGCTTTTAAGCAGAATAATATTTATTAAAAATTACATTACAATTTCAAAATAAGGTACGTAGTAAACAAATTAGATAATTATTTTAAACTAGTCTGTATATCGACTTACTAAATAATTATCAATTAAAAATATGTCAAATTCAATTGGTATACTTATATTGAAAAGGAAATATAAGTAGCCTAATATTTAGTTACCAAAATTTATTTTTTCATTGTAAAAATTGAAATGAAAAGTAACTTACCAAACTCATGTATAATTACATATCTTATAAATTACGGCAATTGGAATTTGGAAATTTCATATTAACTTCTAAAGCAATTACTTTTAAAATCTATTTTAAAAAATAATAAAATTCAACTGTAAAATTTTGACCTAAATATTATGTAATAATCTAATTTTTAACCGTTAAAAATATCAAACTATAAGATGGTGCTAATCAACGGGACTTGACTATATTCTTTTTAAACATTGAGGTAAACAACATCCATAAATAAAATACTAAAAAATATAGCAACTAATATCAAGATTAGCAACATATCAACCTATGACGCATTTTGATATTTTTATATCGTTTATAAACAGAATGTCATTTTATTAATAGTTTAATTATATTAATATAATAGATCTTTAACTAACCTAACCTGTCTCTGATAAAAAAGACAAGTTACGAAAGGATAAATTATTTTATATTTTTTTCATATGAAACAAACATCCCTCCCATCAAAATATTGCTATATTTAAGGTGGGAAAGTAAAATTATTGACAACAGTTTTATTACCCCTGCGCAATTAGTCTAATCAAAAATCAATACTCACATTATATTCTTATGTCAGGTTGAAGAAATTGATTTTGTGCATTGAAAAGTGTCTACCAACATCAAATATGATTTCAATGTTTCAAAATAAGATATGTAGTACCGGAATTGAAGAAATTTCTTAACTAAATTGGCTCGAGAGGTACAATACATGATTACCACCCAAAGAAAGTCGCTGCTTTTGTCCAAGATATCTTGGTAATTATGGAATCGACTTTGCCCTGAAATTTAGTTATAAAAATCATCAAAAATCATTTACTACCTACCTTATTTTGAAAAAATGAGATCATATTAGGTGTCGCAATATTACACATGTAGCACTTATTTTCTTTTTACAATACTGTGACGAACATAAAAGTCTTGAATTTGTAAATCATTGAAATTACCGAGATTGAACAAACGTAATTGATACATCTCACACTCCATGGTTTGATGGTTTGAACAACACTAATCCCAACTGAAATATTACACATGGTAGAAAAACTATCAGATGATAGCAACTCAATGTTGCTTGACTTCAGTGATCAGTCAAAAAATGTGTCAAACCATGTAAACTTAACCTACAAATACTTCATTGAAATATGTCAATTTCGAAGTGAAAAACATTTTTCCTCACTAAAAAATATGGTAAATATGCATTGTAGCATAGGTGTTGAATATTTGCTTCTATTTTGTGAAATCATTAAATATGTAGCATACCTTATTTTACATATGGGATTTATTTGTTTTCAAAGCTGGATTCTCTTTTTTTAAATGGTTATTTTCTTACATAAATATTGTATTTGGTGCATTGAAAATTGTTTTGGGATAGCCTAATTGTTTACTGTGACTACAATCAGTCTTTTTGGTGATTTCTTTTTAAATCATGTTCTACATATCTTATCTATTAAAAATATAATAAGTTTTCAACGCGGAGCTAATTTTTTCATGGGAAAAAAAAACATAATTTCAACTATTCTAGGTTAAGGTCAATTATGTGAATTAGACACGTTAAAATAGGTTTGAACACGAATTTTTACCTTACAAGGTCAAATAAGGTGAATATATATAGCCACCTTACCTGGCCTACGCATAATTTTGAAGAAAAAAGACGAAATTGGGCATGCATTCCCAAGCAGTCAACTATCCAAGTACAAACCGGGCTCAATGTTGTTTGACTTCGGTGATCTATAATGCATTGAATTCTGTAGTTTTTAAATCATGATTTTTCGGTGAAAGAGTTAGCTTTGAAAACTTGTTATTAATAAATAAGATATGTAGAACAAGATTTTTTTTTTAATTGCCAAAAAGACTGGTTGCAGCCCCAATAAACAATTACCGGTGTTAAAACAAATGCCATAATCAGTAGGATGTGAATTGTACATATTAAGGTGCGTATTTGTGAATTGTACATAATAAGGTAGGCTAAGTAGGCTATTTAACGATTTTACAAAATATAATCAGATATTCAACACATATATTACAATGCATATTTATCAAAAATGTTACTATTCCTATAAAAACAGGTATGTAATACAAAAATAATGAAAAAAAGAAATTTTTTAATTAAAATTCGGGTGCTTGAGTAGAAAATTACCATAGGAAGACATATATTCTCCATTAATAGTAATTACTTATTAAATGCCCTAATGTAGTAGGAATGCAAACATTGAGTCAACAGTTCTTGCAGGCTTAAGTGAATGCATTTCTACATGGGCCTAAGTATCTTGACATAATGCAGACTTTTGGTCAAAGAAATTGTTTTTAAAATACAGTGTAACCTATACTCAGAGTAACATTTAAAACTTATGAAAAGTATATGAAAATCAAATATGAATGTATAAATAATATACTGGCAAATTGACTATTCTAACCAAAAAACTGTAGTTTGACACATAAAATCGTATATTGCTTACCTTTGATTTGTTAACTATACAATTTGTAAAACGACTAGTGTCTTTAATAAAGAAATAAATAATGTTTAGTTTGAAAACTATAATTTATGTTCTTTCCTCCACATATTTATATTTGACAATTTAACAAAATAAAAACACAAAAACACAAACTAACAAACTTAAAGTACATTGTACTGATTGTACATGGCTACCTCCATAAATAGCATGTTACCTCTAAACCTCAATCATTAAATTTCGTTGACCACTGACTACCAAAAGGAAAACTATAATACAATAAATTTGTGTACATAATATACTCGAAAATATACATGTGCTTGTTTCATACTTTGTCGATTTTCGTGATTTTAATATACCTCAAGTCAGGTGTATTTATAAATATTTATACTGTAGTTTTAAAATATTCACGTATTTTATTCGCTTTAAATGAAGATAAAGTATATTGTTAAATGTTATATAGTATGAATGCTATGGTAGCATTTAATTTAATAACTTTTTAGCGATATGTAAAAAATTCTAATTCAATATAAATTAAGTTATTTGTATTATATATGTATATAATATATTACAATATTTAGATAGCTTATGGAGGTTCAAAAGGTAGTCTTATAATCTTAAAAGTATTATTTTATACTACAAATCTCACAAGTTATAAGCTTCATAAATTTCAATAAAAAATGTCGAATCCTTCTAAATATCACAAATGTAAACTTCCAGGAAATGTTTTCAACTATTTTTCTCTCTTTTTTTCTCCTCTCTTTTTATCTTAGCTGGACACTGATTTATCTCATGGGGCCCCTTAAATTTCAAAGTCCTGTTAGAAACCAAATTTTAATGTATTCATATTCTATGAATATTCTCCAACGAATTTTGTTTGTTTGTTCTTAGATACCGCACTTTAATTTCACTGTGTACTTTGCACTGTAGGCTATTATTTACCAAAATATATATAAAATCGTTTTGTATTTGTTTTCCTGACCACTTTTGAGATGCTGTCTATGGGTTAGGTTAGTAATTTGTATCTGTAACACATATGTTCCTGAGTTTTAATAAAGTGACCTCAATGTAAGTGAGTATTCTGTTAGTCAAGAAAGAGGGGAAAACTGTAGGGAACTAAAACAAAACTCAAGAATAAAAAGATAACAAAGATGGTCTGATGGTTCATGTTTTCTCACCTGAGGCTCATCAGGCTTTGTACCTAAACTGAAAAGGGTGGGCCATGGATTGAGAAACCCAGGATTGGAAGAACAAATATGTATGTAATTATGTATTTTACACATGTCACAGTTGTCGAAATTTAATGAGAAGTGTTTATTGGTTCAACTTTAAGCATAAATTAATCTCTTTATATTTGATAGATATGTATTCATTTCGTGTAGGATAAACTCATTGTTAACTTTTAAGAAATAAACAAGTTTAAAGGTGGGGTTC
The DNA here is from genome assembly GCA_963513935.1 of Aphrophora alni. Classification (NCBI taxonomy): domain Eukaryota; kingdom Metazoa; phylum Arthropoda; class Insecta; order Hemiptera; family Aphrophoridae; genus Aphrophora; species Aphrophora alni. Next base: position 53,255,491 of record OY740765.1, on the reverse strand, counting down.
AAAATTTTCTGCTCTAAGTTTGTTGTATAATATATTTCTGAAAAGCCAATATAATGAGATTATCAGATGTCTCAAACTGACCCATAATGCAAACACATAGGGGTGAAATTGTGCATTGATCTTGTGTAGGGTGGTATTAACGATGGTATCCCCAAAACAGAGTCTTATTGTGTTTATTAAGTCATACCTACTGAAGGTGGATTCCCAAAACCAGGGTTTGTTAATAATAACAGGTTCAATTGATTTGTACCATTTTGCTTTAAGGGAAATCTGAAATGTGCATTTAAAATCTTCTTTACATCTATATTTTATGGCAGCTATGAAGTCACTGGTGGGGAGGATTAAATGAGAGCTTATATTTCCGTCACCAGCAGCTTCATGTGTTAAGATGCCTACTTTTTCATTATTTGTTATCCCTATGTGGCTTGGAACCCATTGTAGCACAGTTTCTTTACCTAGTTTAGAAAATACTTTGAACATTTTAATTATAATTCCTTCTATCCAGAATGTATACCAAGTATTTATAATTGATTGTATAGAAGGCTTTGAGTCAGTACATATTAGAAATTGTTGATGATGATCTTCATTTATAAATTTAATGGCTTTAAGAATTGTATATAACTTTGCGGTATAGCTGGTCATTTGGGATCCCAGACAATACTTTTCATTTTTGTTTTGGGATGGACAGAAAATGGCTACCCCAGTGCCATATGTTTATTTCTTAACCATCTGTAAAGATTTTTTGGAAATTTTTGTATTTGTTATTAATAATGTGTTAGAATTCTTGCTGAATAATAGAATGGTTAATGGAGGACTTATTTGTAGTAATCTTGGGAAAGTGTGTGTTGCTTTTGAAATTTAAGTTGGTCATCAAAACTATGAATAAATCTTGGTCTGTAGATTTGTCATATGTCACTGGAGAGTGGGGATTAATCAAACCATGCTGTAGACAATGGTTGTATATTTCTATATTTATGTATGGGTGTTTTTTTTCTTTTTCCACTATTTATGATAACACACAATAATGTTTAATTCTATTAGTTTGAGGTAGACTGGGTGTGTATCATCAGTCATTACTTTGTAAATGAGTTTATTTGATAAAGGAAAGCACCTACTGCTAAGGGAATGAACTTCAGCCTCTGCCTGAAAAGCTATGATGGCTGTTGTCTTAAGGATGCCCATTGATATTCTGAGGGCTTCATTTTGAACATAATCGAGGCTTCTTAACCTGATTTTGAAAGAGTGTCCAAATAAAAAACTACAATAATCCATTTTAGATCTATTACAAGATTTATAAATTTGTGTTAAAAAGTATGGCTGGGCGCTCTCCCTCCACATGAAAGCGCTTTGATTACATCTATGTCTTTTAACATCTGGTTATCATAAGTTTATATTATCATTAAAAGTTAGTTTTTTTGTCAAAAGTAATGCCTAATATTTTTGGGAAATCCACATAGAGGACTTCTACCCCAAAAACATTTATTGGTACTAAGTTGGGATTTATTTTGTTCCTGGTAAAAAATAGCATGCTACTTTTGGTATGAATGAGTTCTAACCCTATAGATTTGATTTCAGAATCCATGATGATTAAGGCTTGTTGAATTTTGATTTCGGCAACATTATAATCCTTATGAGAGCTGTAAAGTAGCATATCATCTACATATTGTAGGCAGTTTATATGACTAAGCATTTTACTCCGAATGTCAGTGGTATGGAATATAAATGAAAGAGGAATGAGCACGCTGCCTTGCGGGAGCCCTTTGAAAACATGTCTGCTGAAGGTTTCTTTTGGAACCTATGAGGAAGTTATGACAGTACTTGATAAAGCTAGTGAGAATTCCAAGTTTGAACATTTTTGTTAAAAGGATAGGAATTAAAACATGATCATAGGCACTGGATATGTCTAGAGATGCTACAAAAGTTGTTAAATTGTTGGTTATGGCCAATCGTATATCTGTTAAAAAGTGTAGAAGATAGTCAGAGATGCTTTTTTCCTATATGTATATTGTGTAGTAGAATTGATATTTTTCTTTTCCAGTTACCATTGTAACCAGTTTTTGATCATGGTGTTGAAGATTTTAATAAAACATGAAATGAATGAAAAGGTCTGTATGATTCAAGTTGTTTTATTTTTGCTTCGTTTTAAAATTCCCATGGTTATGAAATGTTTTCATCTGGATGGGATTTTATTGCCAACCTAAATACTGTTATATATTAATAGAAATTTGTGAGAGCAGAGTCAGATAGGTGATTTATCAGGGTATAGTTTATTCCATTAAGAGCAGGAACTGTATTTTTGGTTTTAGATTGTAAAGCTATTTGTAATTGGCTGAGAGTAAAAGGCTTTTCTAAAGAGTGGTGTTGAGTGTTGAAAAGTGGTGGAACTAATTAATTCTGTTTTGTGAGTAATATAGTAAGGAATTTTATTTTTAAGAGAGTTGTAGCTTAGTTCTGAATCATTTAGCAAGTAGTTATTGTAATTTAAAAAATCTTTGTTTTTAAAATTTTTACTTATGTTCCACACTTCTGCATTTGTTTTTCCTGTAATTTCCATGCACATTTTCTGCCAACCAGAAATCTTGGCTTGTGTAATTATATTGCTTGCAGAAATTTGAGATTACTTATATTTTGCAAAAGTTAAAATTTCCCCTTATGAGTAATACACAATTAATTACTTACTTGGTATAAATAATGAAAATATTCTCATAATACTCTTATTTATACAATTTTAAATTAATTATATTTTATTCTGATGTATTACCAGATTTCTTTGTAGCTCCTTTAAAATTGATTGGCAGATATCATAACATCCTTGTCAACTAATTTATAATAAAGTAGTTTTTAATCTTTAAATCAGTATTTGTTATAAACACTTGATATCAAGTTTATTTAGATTTAGTAAGTCTATTGATTAATTGATTTTCGTTATGTAAATTTGAACTGTTTACATAAATTTGAAATAAATTACAAAACTACTTCAACATAATTCTTTGAGTTTCTGTTCGTAGTACTTAAGTTTCACTTCACACACACCATTCATTTTTATTTATTGATAATTTTTATTGCTTTAATATTTGAACTCGCTTAACACTTGATTTTGTAATGCGTTTTATGGCAAATTTTATTTTTTAAATAGACCTGCTATTACATCTGGTTGGTTTGATGATTGTAAATTGACTGGACTGGATTTTCAAGCGTCACCTCCACCTGTTTACCAACACAGTTAATAATTTCAAATCTTTGTTTTTACAGTGAACTTCATTGGTTAACATATCACAGGGTTGCTTCTGATTGGATTTTCACCTGTATAAAGAATTTGCAGTCCTGTACTTACACTAGGGTTCACAGAGTTGAATTCTCAGGGTTTTAGGTGTAGCTTGTTTATTTTACAAGAATTTATAATTCAATAAATCATAGACCTGACACATGTCTTTATTGAAAGGAGTAGTATAGGGAATGTAGGTTCTGGCTCAGCGTACCTGCACCAGAACCTTGGTGGGTTTTGTATGGTCATCTTGGCCAACCCTGATTTGTGGGGTCCCGTGAACTGAAAATGCTAAGATCAGAAAAAGTAAATTATACATTTCAAAAATCAAATTAACTATTACTATTACTAGACCTATTATTTAAAATCGTAATTTTGAGTTATCAAAATACATGAAAAAGTCCGTAGATAGACAAAGTATACCCGTGTACAAAATTTGATAAAAATCATAATTTTGAGTTATCAAAACACGTGAAAAACGTCCTGAGATAAAGAAAAAATATAACCGTATACAAAATTTTACCAAATCGTAATTTTGAGTTATCAATTTTTGCAAAGGCTTTACTGGGAACAGTTGTGCCTCAAAGTATACAATTTTTAAAATAGATTTGAAAGAAACAGGTTCAGATCCAGTGTGGCAATCCTGAGAGCTCTTTGACTCTGACGTTATTTTCAAATACAATTACCCTCTACACATAAGTTGTTGCAGATTCTTTTTCATTGCAAAAATATTTTCAATTTTTATATACAGTCCTGTTTTAACTTTTTATTACACAAAATTTTGCGTTTTATGATGTGTGGTTTTAATAGTTTATTATTCCTTAAAACTTTATTGTGTCATTGATCGACAGTTTAATAACAGACTCAAGTAGTCAAACCGAATAAACTTTCTTTATGTAAAATAGTTAAAACAATACTGTATTTGCATTAAAATGAATTTCCCAAGTTTGTAACATTATATTAAACAAGACCTATCTTGTGTTCCTTTTTACATGCACTATACTACGCCTAATTAAATTATTAACTTGATCCAACAATGGGTTGTACGAAATCTTAATCACATATTAATTTTTTTTTTAAATAAATCATTGTGTTAAAGCACCATCTGTAGGATGCCATATATACTTCTATACCATTGATTCCCTTGTGACACAGCGCAAGTCGTATCTGTTAAAAAATTGAGGTTTTTCGACATCAGTTAAAGTTTTAATTTTTTTGCCAATTATTCCTGAATCGTAACATTTTTTTAATTGTGATTATGAATACGGGTTTGAGTCATTAATCTTCATAGCTCACCAAAATTTGAACAAAATCGAAAAGCCGGTTTTAAGAAATTTAATATTTTAATACAACCTCCTGACTGATTTGATTTTTTACTTTACCGAACACTTTCTTGCTGGTATTTTTTGAGAGATGGCAAGTAATAGGTTTCGCGTTTAGGCCCTTAGAATCTAAACTTGAGAAAAATTTTGATAAAAATCGTAATTTTATTTTTTCAAAAAATAGAAAAAACGGTCCGAGATGTAGATAAATATGTCTACATACAAAATTATATAAAACTCATTAGTGTCCATTTTGAGAAAAATGTAATTTTGAGTTATCAAAACATTTGAACAACGTCCCCAGATATGAATTGAACCGATCGCTACACCCATCTCAAATTAATCAAGTTTACGATGAAACACTTAAAAATGTCAACAAGATTATCTCACGCAAACGCAAAACCCATAAGAATAAACTTAAATTATTATTGAGTAACAAAAATGTACACATGGATGTTCCATACACAAACCATAAGTTTCACCCACCTGTCATCAATTATACCAAAATCAAATTCTCATCAAATGAAACTAACTTATTGGATAGGGGATTGAAATTCAATTTTCCACGTTATGACAAGCAGGGTCTAATAACAGAAATAATCAATGCGGAAACCACAATAAAGACATTGCCTACGGCCGAAGTTCAGATCGCTGCCAGAGTCAATATAAACAATAAATTAAAGAAGATTACAAGGGAACTCCACTCAAATAGAACCCAAAATACGCAATTCAAAAAAGACAAACAAGCCATATCGGGTATCAGAGATAAGCTAACTTCAAATAATGCTCTAATCACAAAGCTGATAAGGGCAACTCCATCATAATTATTGATACATCTGATTATATTACCAAAGTACAGGATTTCTTCGCAAATAATAACATCAACAAATTGCATAAAGACCCAACACTCAAATACAATCAATTCATAAATAAAGCCTTAAATAATAGTAGAACACTACTGTCTGACCAAGAAATACGACATTCAAAAACCATAAACCCACACGCCCCCCCCCCCGATTAAGAGGACTACCTAAAGTTCACAAACCTCACGTTCCCATCAGACCATTAGTTAATATTATCTCCGCACCCGGATATAATATTTCAAGAACACTTGACATGATATTGAGGAAACATTTCGTATTCGAAACAAACCACAGCATAATTAATAGCATGGACCTAATAGACAATATAAAAGACACAAAAATCTTACCTAGCCACAAACTGGCCTCTTTTGATATTGTAAATTTATACACTAATATTCCCATAAAGCAGACCCTGGACATAATACGTGAAAACCTTAATACTAAATCTAACCTAACCAAAAAACACGTAAACGAGCTTCTCCATCTTCTTAACACAGTATTAAACCAAAACTACTTCAGCTTCAACAACGAATACTTTCATCAACACGATGGCTTGGCAATGGGTTCACCATTGTCAAGTATCTTATCAGAAATTTATCTCAACTGTGTTGAAAACAAACATATATTCCCTGAGTCGAACCAACATATAAATAAGGTCACATTTTACCACAGGTATGTGGATGACATCATTGTTCTATTCAACGGCACCGATAGACAATTACAACTCCTCAAAAACTACTTAAACGGTATACACTCCAATATGAAATTCCACACTGGAAACTGAAACAGGAAACACAATAAATTACCTAGACCTAACTATTAGAAAATGTGACAACCAGCTATCATTCGGCATATACAGGAAACCCACATCAACTAACCAGACAATACACGCACTTTCTCACCATCCTTATTCACAAAAAATGGCAGCTTATAACTACTTCATACACCGTCTCTTAACTGTACCATTGCAGCAAAAAGAATACAACCAAGAACTTAACATTATCAAACACATAGCAGTTGCTAACGGTTTTAAAAGCTCAATAATTGACAAACATATTATAAAAAGACACAAGAACAAATCCCCAAAGTCAACGAATGAACAAAAAGTAAAGAATGTTTCTTGTGAATTCGGCAATAAATTGAATTATACATTAAAGAAATAAATTATGAAAAATAACATCAGGGTCACATTTAGAACTGGCAACAAACTCGAGTCTAAACTAAAATCCCCTAACCAAGACTTAAAAGATAAAGCAGATAAAACCGGAATATACAAAATGATATGCAACAATTGCCCAAGTTTTTACATCGGTCAAACTGGACGCCCTTTCAAAAAACGTTTCAAGGAACATTTACCATCAACAAAGGGAAAACCCCAGATATCGAAATATGCTGAACACCTCATCGATAGTCGCCACAGTTACTCAAACATCGATAGTAATATGGACATATTACACATATGTAATAAAGGACGATATATGAATGCCTTGGAGGAGTTCGAAATCTACAAAGCGTTCAAATGAACAACTCTCGTTCTCATCCAATATTCTATTCGACATCGCCATCAAGATGCAACAACAGGAACCGTTTATTCAAAGTCAGATAACAAAATAAGATTAAATATCCAGTCGTGATCGATTCGCCAAGGAATACATACCGACCGATATATAATTATTTTCATTTTGTGATCGTATGAACGTTAAATGTGCGTAATAGTGTCATGTCATGTTTTGTGTTATTATGTATGTGCTGTGTATATTCTATTGACAAGCTCCATATGGAACGGTTTAATATAAACTAAATACTTTATACGATCTGAAGATGGTCTCACGAAGCCCGAAACTGCAGTAATCTGTAAATCAACGGAAGGATTAGTTGACGTACCGATAAGGTAATTCATTTACTTATTCATAAATTTACTAATCCGTTGGCTACAATGTTAAATTTGAAATTAGAACAGCTGTTTAATACATAGTAAACACCACTACAAAATTAATATATAAACAAAGGTCAAATACCGTATAAACTTTCTCACACTATTATGAATACATTTTACAGAAATTAAAATTAATGTATAATTTATTATTACTGAAAAATAAATTTTATATTTAATTGAAACATTTGATACACTAATTTGTATCATACATTTTACTTAAATCATATTGAACAAAACATGACAACAGACGTTATTACCTGTAGTATTATTTTCTGGACATTCAAATGTACAAATTGATAACAATAAGAAATACTAAATTTTGTAATTAAACGGTAAGGTTGTGTCTATAACTAGGCCTAGGTAGAAGTTGTGGAAGTACACTTGTGTTGGTAATGCCTCCTGGTTCATATTTAGGCGTATCCGCACTCTGATTAGCTAATGACTATGAATCAGCCCAAGTGGGCTTCGTAAATGATATAAAACAAATCATTTATTTGTCTTAATACAGAGGTTTGGCTAACATTTTAGTTTTCTTTCTCTCCTGTTCTTCTACAATATAATGATGGACATGCTTTAATTAACCCCATTTAAAATAAATACATACATAAAATATCAACATACAAAATATACAAATATGCAGATAAAAATACATAATTAAATATAAACAAATATAAATTACAAGAATAAAATTATTCATAATTTCTATCCGATGAGTACAAAGAAAACTTAAACATATTTAAAAAGAAACATAATACAATTATTAATATGGTTTATTCAGACATTTGTGTATAGAAAATTAATAGCCTACATGACGTTTCGGGAGTATAAATCAACTTTTGTTATCAAGTGTGAAACTAGAACATGAAAGAGAAAAATACCAACTAGGGCCATGTTGGAAACTAAAACTAAATCTATAATCTAAGAAAAAGTACTCAAGCCTAAAACTAGGCCTGAGCAGTCAAAGCTAACAAAGATTCCGCAAATCAGAAACTTTTAAAAATTATACCAACACGATGAAGCGCCCTGCAGCAGAGCTGGACCCTACACTAAGATCCAACGCAGCCATTCCTAGGCCCAGCAATGTGCATGAGGTGAAAGACTAAATTAAAGCTTATTAGACTAAATACAAGGATCTTTAGTGTAGGGTCCAGCTTTACTGCAGGGTGCTTCTTGTTCCTGGTATAATTTTAAAAAGTTTTTGTGGTTCAGGGAATCCTAGTTTTAGGCTTGAGTACTTTTCCTTAGATTATAGATTTAATTTTAGTTTCCAACATGGCCCTAGGTTACTAGGCTATGATGGTGTTTTCCCCTTTTTTTCTTCTAGTTTAACACTTGATAACGAGAGTTGATTTATACTCTCTAAACGTCATGTGTTTATTTTCTATACACAAATGATGATAAATGTCCGAATAAACCATATTAACAATATGAACAATCCATAATTATCAAATAACTTTAAAAGCAGAATTATACAATTGTAAATAAAGGGGAAAAAAATAATAATTAATAAAGCAAATTAACATAATTATAAAAATAAGATAAACTAATAAACAATTTGATGGGTATGAAAATCTAATAGAGAAAACAACATAATTCATTACATTCAACATCATTTTAGAGTATGGATTTTTAACATCAGCATTTTTGTTCCAATATTATCAGAATTGAAACTGCTTAGCCTCATGTCAGTTTACATTAATATAGTTTCATTACTATACTTGTTAGATGTATAGCTAATGGCAGTTTAGGAAGTTAAACCAAAGGCCCAAATTCCCCCTTTCCCCTGTAAGAAAAAAAGATAAAGATAGTAGGCAGATATAATTTAATTTAAACACTATGAAATATATAATTATTATTAAATGATTGCATATTTTTACTAAGAAACTTACAAACTGAACTAATTAATGTGAAGGATGAATCTGGTGTTTTTTTTTATAAGATTGTTGATATTGGGTAAACACATCCATAAATCAACACACTCAGTTATTTGCAGTTGATTTCTTTTCTTAGAAAGTAAAATCGATACAACAGTAAATCCAAGTTGAACTAAATAAGAAGATGGGAATGCCATTCAAAATTTTTGCATTATTTCCCATAATCCAGGGTGTATGTTGGTATTGGCTGCTGAAACCAGAAAGAACTCTTGGTATCCATTTTTGAACATTATTTTCATTTATTGTAAGTTTTATAACTTCATCTTCTAATTTTGGACATTCGGCTATGTTTGAGTGAGAAAAGGTTCAAATCCCAATTTAGTATGTTCATGTTTGGAATGTCACTGAAGTCAGCGTGAAGAGCCTATAGTGTTAGCAAATGAAAGCAAATCTTCATTTTTATTGCCGTAAAATTTAAAAACTAACGATAAATGTTTTGGCCTAAGTTCCATTTGTACAGAGAAATTTTCCCCTAAAAACAGCATTTAAAAAAAAATTCAATCCATCACCTTGCAATTCTAAATTAACTTCATTAAATTTGTTGTATATGTCTGCTAAATTATTGCCGACAAATTTAAAAACTAACTATAAATGTTTTGGCCTAAGTTCTATTTGTACAGAGAAATTTCCCCCTAAAAACAGCAATATTATTATTTTTTCAATTCAATCCATCACTTTGCAATTCTAAATTAACTTCATTAAATTTGTTGTATAGGCCTGCAAAATAAGTGATATCATTTTTTAAATCAATCAGGTTATTTCACAATTCGTTATCTCTTTTTTCTAAAAACTCTAGTACCGAGTCAAAAAGATTATAAAATCGATTCAGACACAAGTACCTTTTGAGAGCCAACACACATCTGTGTGAAGAAGCAAGCAATTGAAATCTTCTTAGATTTCAGTATAAAGTTGACTAAACAATAGGTCATTGCAATGAATTGCTTCTAATTTTGTTAAATGTTCTAATAACATGTAACATTGTGAATTTTTGAGTGTTATTAGTTAGTAAAATAGAGAACAGATGTTTGAATAAGGGAAGAACTAAGCATAATCTACGGTGGGGGGTACGTAAAACAGAAGTAACGGCAGGCAGAATGGAACAGCCAAAGAGTCTGCAAAAATGATCTTTTATAATTTAAGAAAGAACAAAATTCGAAGAGATAAATGATGAAAAGTAATTAAAAAAGTGTATATAGTGGTTAGAGATAAGTGGAGAATAAGAATTGTTGTAATTAGAAATAAGTAAAAATGTGAGTAGGCTGTATGGGATTAGTGCGCGAGAAGAAATAGTCCGAACATTTATTTTTAATAACATAAGAAAAGACAAAATATTAAAAGATGTAATTAAACAGAAACCATCAGATAAATGTATGTTATATTTAGATAAAGGTAGAATAGTATGGACAATTATAATAGAGTGAAGTGCAAGGGCGTACCCAGGATCAAAACTAGGGGGGGGGGCAAGCCATGGTCATTCAATATACAATTGATTATTAAAATAGTTATTTCAAGAATTGTATTAAATTCCAGCAACAAAATGTATAATAAAGATTTATTTTTTGCTTCCAGGGGGGGGGGGCAGCTGCCCCCCTGGGTACGCCCATGGTGAAGTGTAAATCACGTGAGTTGAGCTATAGAGATTGATGTGTAAGAGGACATTTCATCATTCTAGTTAGCTCCATCATGGTGGTGTGTCGCCTACAATGGAGAGAGATAAGTTTTGGACTGAAAATTAAAAGCGTGGTGTGATATTTTGGTATAAACTAGTTTGTATCAATGTCCAATGTGAGAATGTACTACTAATAGTATATGTTACCAAAAAATAAACTGCTATACTGGTAAAACAGTGCATAATGTTAGACCACATGTTTTGTGGAAAGAGAACTAGGGTTAGTTTTCTATCATACATACAAATATAAACGATTTATGTGAATACCACTTTTCCTTTTATAAACAATACAACGTGATGCTAAATTAATGGCTCTAAACATTTCGAAAGTGAATTAGAACAGATGAGAACTCCGTAAGTGCGTGAAAGAGATTTTTGCTACAAGATAGGCCGGTGTTTTAGTGTGTTCAATGAACAGAAGCATGACATTATATGTGGTTGAACAACTCGTTCCTTGTGAGGAAAACTGTTTCTATGTATAAATGCACATAAGGAACAAGGCATGATTTCTGTATGTATTAAATGTAAGAATTATGATTGAAAATTACTTGTCTTTTTTCTTAACATGTTATAGGGAATTGTCTTATTATTGATTTCATGTTTAGTAATAGTTTTATGTTCTGAGTAAGTGCTATAAAAATTAAAAATAGATGATTTCTTATAATGGGAGGATCAAAAGTTTGATCAGAAATACATGTTGTCAAAGATGCAATTTAAATCTAGTTTTAATAGGAGTTTGAAATATTCAATTTCAACCTAGTTTCAAACTCTTCTTTTTTTTTATAATAGATATTAATAAAATAAAAAACTTCTACTATAAATTTTAAGAAAGATGGCATTACTATGCTAATCTGTTGTTAAGACATTTAATTGATGAAAATTTGTAAAATAAACATGTATGTAATTGATAACCTGTTTATGTTTTATTAAATAAGATGTTTGTTTAAAAGTATAAAAGACCTCTACATTCCATTCCATTATTCCATTCAGTACACTGTTTCCAAAGAATTCACGACAATTAATATACAAAATTTTAATTTGGCAATTATGCATAGCCATGGCGCTAAACATTTTATCACTTTTCATTCATTATTAGCTTTTCCCTTTTTAGTAAATTATCACAATTGTCACACAAAGTTGGGCAATTTGTTATTTTAAGTAAATTTCAATCCTACAGTTTCTAAATAGTTACAAACAGAATATTATGATGTATAAAGGCGTTCATTTAGGTTTTTTGCAACTAAATGTTGATGATGAATGACACATTGCGCAGCAAGAACATTTGGTGCCCCTCTTTTCAAATGGGCTATGAAACCCCTGACTACTGTGGACAAAAGATGGAGGGATAGGAATTGAAGTGGAGATAGAACATAATAATGATTTTATACAGGAAAGATTTATTAATTACAAATATACATTATAAGATCAGATGTTTAATCACAGTCAACTTAGTCTTGAGATATAAGCCTTATTAACTCTATGGACTTTATTAACATTACAACTAATACATTTAAACAATAAGAACATAGTTTAAATTAATTTCCAACCAGCTTCAATGCTTAGGCTGTATTCTACTACAATGACTAATGTGCAAGATAATACTTCATTGTGTATATTTCACCACTATAGGCTTATCATTAGCAATTATCTTGATTGTATAACCTGAAGTTTAGAACTAAATAGGCAATCTTTATGATTTATTATAGATTTGCTTGCTTTTAAAGAATTAATAAATACACTCTAGTGATGACAGTTTCACTGCAAACCAGTTTTTATGGATCAATATTACACTTTTAAAATATAAATTACCTAATGAGAATTAAAAATATAAAGAATAAAAACATTTAATGAGTTTTAGATATTAATAAGACTATCTACTATACAACAAATAAAAAGGTGAGCTGGTGAGCTACTCTTAAAGTTGCACATTATCACAAGGAAGGGAGCTAATGACATCACACTCTAAAACACAAGCTTCAAAATCGTTTGCAAACACATAATATTTCATTTCTGGCAACCTTACTTTTATTTTAAATACTTATATCCAATGTGTAAGAAATAAGGAATATAGTTTAATAAAAATAATATAAAATTATCCTGAAGTCAGAATGAAATCCAACTATTGCGAAAGAAACAAGAAATGATGAATGAAACCTTGCAAGTACAGTGAATGTCACAAGTAAGGTGTGTGTGTGTGTGTGTATAAGTTCTTGGCCAAAAAGAGAACGAGCTGATCTTTATAGGAGGGACCCTTGAGGAGAGAGCCAGACTTGGCGAGAGAGAAAGAGACTCTGTCGACTTGAGACAGAGAGACAAAAGTGATAAGAAGACTTTGCAAAAGGGTGAGCAAGATTTAAAGGAACTTGTAATTGTTTGAAATAAAGATAGCATCTAGAATCACAACAGTTGAAACCATTCTGGGTTTATGTTTTTAATAGAAGTAATTGTTTTAGAAGGGAAATAATAAATTTTAATTATTAATGAATAGTGATAATATAGAGGATGATTAATAGTACTTATAGTAAGAAAATTATATTAACCCTCCAACCGAAGACTATAAATATTGCCATTTTCGGCTTTTTTAATCATTTTGTAAAATAATCGTAAAAAATAGTAATTATTTTATTCAAAACTCAACTTATAAGACATCATTTTTTTCAGGAAAGTGCAGAGAATTTATTTGTGTAAAAAAATAAATGTTACAAGTTACGGTTTTGGAGTAAGTATGTCAGGAATCAAAAAAATGTGAAAAAATGAAGTGAAAATCCCACAGAAAAGTGTATAGGTATCATACTATTTTTTTTTTTTTTTTTTGATTTTTTTCAAGGTATACAAAAGTTTTGTAATGTAGTTGTGAATAGAAGTTGGTAGAAAAAATCAATTTCTAAAATTTGTATTAGGAAAAAATTTTTTACGTAAAGTCTAAAATTGTTGAAAAATTAGGCCTATTTTGAAAAAAACCACCAAAAATAGTAACATTATTCAAATCACAACTACTTACTATCATTTTATGGGAAATGTATGTAGATTTTATGTGTGTAATTCCAAAAATTTTAGATGTAAAAATTTTGGAGTTATTATGTCAGGAATCAAAAAAACCGTGCAATAATCTAGGCAAATTTCCACATAAAAGGATATAACAATTTAAAAAAATTGTTTTCAATGCACAAAAGTTTAGTAATATAGATGTTGATAATATTTGATAAAAAGATAATCAATTTATGCAATATTTATTAGACAGAGTGGAAATTTCCAAAGAAAGTAAGGCCCAATTTGACATAATCTAGAATATACAATAATATTTCAAGTGAAAAATATACGACCTAGACTGGGAATCGAACCCAGGACCTTTGGCTTTACGCGCCAATGCTCTACCAACTGAGCTATCCTAGTCGCTTCCCAGTACAGGGCGTAGACTTCTTACTTGACTTTACGTTTAATTACTGCAATTTTGAGTTTCCAAGTTAATTACCTCGCATATGCGACATTGAAATTAATTTTTACTAATTTTTCAGCCTTTACGCATGTATTTATTGATTTTTTTAATTATTTGATTTTTCCGCTTATAGTCTACGCCCTGTACTGGGAAGCGACTAGGATAGCTCAGTTGGCAATAAATTGCATGCCTGATCAGGCAGATCAGGCATGCAATTTCACACTTGAGACAAGACGAAATATTTGTCAATGCAAACAGATTTCCAGTTATATAAGCTTGTCTAAAAGTAGGCCTATAACATATTGCTTTGTATTATTTATGTAGAAACGAATGTCGTCTTTTCAATGGAATAAAACATCTGATCAAAATATGTGTTTGTTTTTCAGAATTTGCTAAATACAGGACATTACAAACTGCTCTGGTTAATTTTGGTCACAACTTTGTAGAATGTATATATCTCAAAAACTATCACAAATATAAGAATTTCGAATATGTAGTTCAAAAGAGGACGAAAAAATCTAGGAAATGTTCTCAACTTGTAGTATTTGGCTAAGTATTAATATTTAAATATATATATATAATGATATTTCCTCATATAATCAGTTGCTACACGTGACTCTCTCTAACGGCAAAATAGAGCAACTTCAATGAATTTTTATAATTTCTAGTTTCACTTTTGGCGTAATCTGTTGAGTGAATATGAACGCCTCAAAGATAACGATTTCAACAGTAAATTGTTTATTACGATAGTATGTGTTTTATTTGGCTTAACATTCAATTGAAAAAAAGTGATATTTTAGATGAATAAAGCATACAAAATTCTTGGTTTGGTTTTAATTTTATAGATCCAAAACTATATCAGTTAGAATAATTTAGAAGACACAGTTAGAAAGAAGAAGAAAATTACTATAAAATAGTATTATTCTAAAGTTGTTAGACAGTTATATCAGCTTGTGAAAATTAGACGAATGAATACCATAATTTGAAATTCAGTTTGCCTTGAAACTTGATCACGTGTAATACACCAATTTTACCAATTTATTAAATATAATTGTTAACTTTATGAACATTTTGCTGTATGTATATGAATCTATGGAACACTGGCTTTAAAACAGTATAAAAGTTATTGATACGATGTTCATATGTTCATAGATAATAAACTATATTGCACAGCATAATTGTGGTACCAAGTCACTATTAATTATTATTAATAATATTACCTTTTAAGGTCCGTCTTGTGATTTCTTGTTGTTTGATCGCATTAAGTACTTCACCACTCATTTTAACCCTCCAACTGTCAATGTTAATTTTCTTCGTTTGTTTAAAAATTAATAAAAAATATTATTGTTATACAAAACCTAACTTATAAGACATCATTTTTCTCAGAAAGATGCATAGAATTCATCTATGTAATAAATTTATTATTTTTTTGAGTAAGTATGTTAGATGTCAAAAAACGAATTTAACATTTTTCAGAAAAACCTGTATCATCCAAAATCAATAGCTTACCACCTTTTTCCAAGATATACAAAAGTTTTGTGTATTATTTGTGTATATATTTAGAAAAAAATAAATAAAAAATTTGTTACATTTAAAAAAAAAATATATATATATTTTACGCAAAAAGGGGTTTTGTTAGGCTTATTTTCAACAATTCACCAAAAATAGTCACATTTATGGAAAACACAACTTCTATATACCATTATATTCAGAAAGGTGCATAGAATTTAACTGTGCAATGAAAAAAAAGTTAGATGTAAAAAATTTAGAGTTATAATGTCAAATAGCCAAAAATCGGAAAGTAACGGAGGGAAGAATTTCACAGAAATGGTAATGTACACCATACAAAAAGATTTTTTGGAATTTTTTCAACTATTACTAGAGATTTGTAATATATTTGTGAATATATTTAGGGGGGAAAAATTGTTACATTTTCAAAATTACAGAAATTGCTTTATGAAAAAAGGGAATTTGTTGAATGTATTTTCAAAAATTCGCCAAAATTGTAATACTTATGGAAAACCAACTTCTATATATCATTATATTCAGAAAGGTTCATATAATTTAGTAGTGTAATGAAACAAAAGTTTGAACAATAATTTTGGAGTCAGTATGGCAAAGAACAAATAAAAAACACAAAAATCGAAGGCTAAATTTCACTTCCAATTGAGCATGGAAAATTTTGTTTTACATTTTTTTCAAGTATTACAAACGTTTTCTAGTATAAATGTGAATAACAATTGGTAAAAAAAAAAAAAAAATCAAATTCTAGAATTTTCAAAATAGAACTATTTATTCCCGGAAAAAGTGGTAATCGACAAAGTGAGGTTAGGTTTGTAACTTCGACAATTTAGGCCAAACTAGTAACAATCTAAAGCTAGGCTTAAGACAAAATCACTAGATTTCACTAAAACAATAAACTTTACAAAGAATAACACACATATACACTTGTATAATCAAATAAAACACTACATATAAGAAAATTTACTTTTAGGCCAAGGTTACAACATACCTCTAGGTTATCCCAAATATAAACCATTCAAAAACTAAAACTTCACTCAAAAAAATAAACTTTAGAAATAAAAACACATATATTGTAACTTGTATACACAATTTATAATAAATAATTAAAACAAACCTTCATAATAACAGAAATATATAATCCCAAGTCAACAAGCGCCACGCCTTTCCATTTCAATTTATGTCACAAACTTTAGCTACATTCCGAGTTGAAAACAAAAACCTCAAAGTAACTTTAGGATATATCAAGTAATACCAACTTGTAGAATGAAATCTCCTCTACAATATACTGTAAAGATCGGTTACAAAATATCGATTGAATAATCGATTATCTTATTTAGTAAACTGCTCCGAATGCCAAGTAAAATTCATTCCGTTAGGTTACTACTATGGTCAAGTAGAAATATCTTGCGATCTATGACACATAGAACAATTTGTAAACCACGGATAGAAACAGAAAGATGTGATCTACACAACAGTGTTTTGGTCGACGTGTTTGACAGAAAAATAGATTTGTGATCATATGACAAAAAAAAGGCATCCCTTTTACTAAAAACCGCACAGTTCAAATCTTTGATTTTACGCATAAAAACTATGCGAACTTCAGCAATTTTTGGAATATTTTTATAACGTTTTGTGGTATTTTTTTGCATGATTATGCATCTACGGAACATTAGCTTTCCAACGGTATTTTATTTATTGCGATAGGACGATTCTAAGTGGGCGAAATGTTGAATTGCAAAATATGTTGAATTGCAACGATCGATGGGTCGTATAGGGTCAATTGACTTGTGGAGGGTTTTGATGAGCATCTATTACTAATTTCATGTGTTAGTGTCAGTGTTATGTGTATATGTAATTAATTTCAATGTACAACGATCTCTTAGGAGAGTATAAGACCAAATGATGGAGTTATGGCTTCGAAAGATGTTGTCATAAAGATATGACAAAAAGTCACAAGATGGACCTTAAAAGGTAATATTATTAATATTAATAAACTATTCAAAATTCTGAATGTGTCATTTTTTGGTTATAATTTGTGTAACTATATAGTTTAAATCTACACACAGCCTTTGAAGCATTCTAAAATTATATACTTCTACCGGGAAAAGGTAGTTAATTTTTTTTTTTTTGTGTGTTAACTAATTTGTTACATTGATAATCTTATTAGAAGGATTGTATTTTAACTTTGAACAAAAATTCTGGGCTTTTATAATAGTGTACAAATATTATTTTTTTAAATATATAATACAATAGAACCCCTCAAACTCGACACAATGTGGACTTTAAGGTTGTCGAGTTTTAGGGAAATTTGGTATCTAATGGTTAGGTTTGCAACAAATACTCAAAATTACTTAAAATAACTGTACATTTATTGATTATCAATGCATTAAATTTCAAAACCAACGCTTACAAAACCAAACAAAATTGTCTTAACAAATAACAAGTACGTACAAACAATGAAAACGTACAGTACATGAAAGTAGTTTCAAAACATATAGCCTATATGTTCAAAAGCAACATATACACTTAAAAATGGCATAGCAGCAAAAGAGTAAAAGTACACATTTACTGCAAAAAAGTCCCTGCCTGACAACAACAAAAATAGTGTGTTCAATCACACATTAAAATGAAATTTATCGATGGGTCAAATGAGATTTTTAAAAGTGTTGGCCTTGTACAATAGGCTCAGTAAACTAAAAAGACCAATCCTAATACGCTGTAATAAAATTTACAGTAAAAAACAGACAGTCCATTAAATATTTTTAAAGATTAAAACAATTTTATATTAAAAAAAAAATAGAGCAAAGTTAGCATTGTTTGAAAAAACTTTTGATTGATCTTTGTTTTTCATTTTCGACTTGACGTCTGGCAGCTTAATCTTGAAGTCGCCGAAGAAAAAGAATGTCCATACCTGTTGCGTTTTTCTGCTCCAAGTAACGCAGTGCTCCTTCCATGAATTTTACACCCTCACCATGGCTCATTTTTTCTTCTTGGCGGCTGGTTTTGATGTCGTCTTCTGAGTCGTCCATTTCCTCGTCCTTCCCTTTCACTGCGGAAATGATTTCGTCTTCACCCAATGGCTTTCCTGCTTCATCCAGTGTCATCCATTCTCGTGAGTCATCACTCGACGACTCTTCGCATCCTGGGATTTTCTTCATCAGATCAATCAACTCGCTGTTGTCAGAGGGTCCTTCTTCTTGAAATGATTCGTTGCCCAAGTGATCCAAGAGCTTCCTCCAGGATCGGACGAGAGTTATAGGCTCCAGTTCATTCCATGCTTCTGCAACCCAACCAACAACGTCTAGCAAATCAATCATTTTTAATTTGTCTGTTAATTCCTGCCCTGCTTTCAATGACAACACCAAAGACGACAGAAGTTTACGCCTGTACCTTCTCTTCAATGCTGCCAAGACCCCTTGATCCATCGGCTGACAGAGGGAAGCCACGTTCGGTGGGAGAAACATGGTTTTTATGTCTTTGTCCTGCAAAAATTGAATATTAGGGTGTGTCGTGGCGTTATCTAAAATTAAAACAGCTTTTCTTGGGAGATATTTGGATTTCAAAAACTTTTCTACCTCTGGTACGAATTGCTTGAAAAATAAATCTTTGAAAATTGACTCGCTCATCCAAGCATTAGGTTGGTTTTTATACCAAACAGGCAGATCAAATCTTCCATCACTAGTGGACTTAACATTTTTGAATGCTCTTGGATTTTTTGCTTTTCCTATAATGGCTAGATCAATCTTGTGTCCTCCTGTTGCATTGCTACACGCAAGAATTGTTACACGCTCTTTGCTTCTTTTATAGCCTGGAGCAGATTTTTCATTTCTTTAACGCCAAACTTTTGGTAGGAAGTATTCGGAAGTTAAGGCCAGTCTCATCAGGGTTATATATTTGATCACCTGAGAGCCCTTCTTTGTCAATATACTCATGAAGTTTGATTTTAAACTCATTTACATTGTTAGAGTCGGCAGATAATTTTTCCCCGCAGATACTGAGTTGTTTGATTCCGTACCACTTCTTCTATCTGTCCAACCAGCCGTTACTTGCTGTTAATTTAGGCTCCTATTCCTCTTTTAACTCTTCATAAAATTGAAGAGCCTTTTCTTGAAGGATAGGTCCTGACAAAGGCGTACCTTGTTCCCTCTGCACCCAAAACCATTGATAAAGAGCTTCACTTACTTTTTCATATTCAGCACACCTCATAATTTTTCGTTCCGCAATGGATTCCGTACACATCCTTTTTAAGCGCCAAGCTTCAATTTCCGACTTCTTGTTTATCCAACCAAGCACAGTTGAACTCCCAACTTTCAAGTCTAACGCTACTTTAGCCGCACTTTCACCACGTTCAAGTCTTTGTAAAGCATCAAACTTCACTTCCGTTGACACCGAAACTTGTTTCCTTTTATTCTCTGCCATTCTCAAAATCACATCAAAACTGACTACAGTAATACGGTTGTCACGATACGGTAGGCTACTACAATCACAACAAACTATCACTGTCAACACCAACACCAAACTGACCTCTGGACAGTAACACAGTACAGTAGGATTAGAAAGTGGCTAGACAAGTGAGCAACCCTCACAGCTGTATAAACAAAAATGACAAGCCTCAACCTCCCGGCGCCAGGCAGGCGCGTATGGTGTAAAACAATGCAGTGAATGACCTTGGAAATCCCACGGTCCCGGTCACTGGCCCTGTCGAGTTTGAGGGGTTCTACTGTAATTACAATTTGATTTGTTACAGTTGATTATGTAATTTTTATCGTTTCACAAAAAATTTTTATTGATATATAAAAAAATAACAGCAAAACCAAACTTGATGTTAAACTATAAATTAAAATCTATACGCAAACAAAAGTTTCACTTATGCAGTTTTAAAATTAATATTACAAGTTGTGTTCAAGGAAATGGGGCATTAACGGTGGAATTCAGATTCGAAATAAGAGAATCAGTGAGTTAATTTGCAGCTGTAGGATTTTTAGTGTTAAGGAAAGGCTCCACAGCTCTCAAAAAGCCACACTCAAATTCTTGTACAGAAAATCGATCAACAGAAGATCTGAAAATAAAGAAAAATTTAATGCATAAATTGTTTCAAAAAATTTCAGTACGGTATGTAACATTTAACTTTCATAGACCAGATCAGTAATTTATTTATCTACTTTAAACAGCACACTTTTGAATAATGCACAATATAACCCTCAAAATTTTATCCCAGATCCCCTACGTCTATGTAAACACAATGCAAATTTATGGTTCAACATACCGTAACAGGTTTTAATATAAACTGTGCATTGATTTCGTAGTTAAATTGTTGGTTTTGTCTTCCTACATAGAGGCTTTTGGTAAGGTAGTCTATACAGCTAGGATATGTTTAAAAAATGTTGAAAGGATATTGTATAGTACACTGTACTCTACATGTTCAGTCTACATAACTAATTGAAAATAAAATGTATAAACCTATCTCTTCTATGGAACGGACAAATACCTTCATCTATAGTAAAATTTTCTGAAGGACTGTACACATTTTTACACACAAAACTCAAGTACTGGTCTTACATCATGGCGAGGATCATGATTTTCTTCATTATATAGAATCCATATTGACATACAACATTCTCAACATATTCTGTAAGTACATTTCAACTGGCCCAATAATAATGGGGTTAGAAAAAGAAGCAAGCTTAAGTATGTTTCAAACTGTAGAGGAAATTGTACTTCTAATGAAAATGTACACAACGGTGTTTCACTCATATATTACAGTCCTATTGTAACGTGTCCGAGAAAACTTTAGACTTGGATAAGGATGTATGTACTACAACGGAAAAACTCAGCTATTCTGCTGTACACTGAACTAGGCTGTGCGTCTTCCTCTTTTTAATTAACACACTTACCTCAAACCCTGTAATATTTATTACAGGCTTTGTTTTCGAGAGTATTGAGTGGATTTAGACAGTTCACTGAAAGTATATGCATTTTCAATTTTCCCCTAGACTTCTTAATCCTTTCAACAGTTTAGGTTGGGCCTTAAATTATTTATACCCCTCTTTATTTAAAGCTTCCAGTAATTATTATTAATTTTCCCTTAGTTCAGGTAGCTCACAAGCAAATATTATCTTTTTTATTACTTATCTCAAGAGGGAGTTCTTAGGAAAGTTCCTTGATCACAATCTATAGTAGTCACTTAGATGTAGTTGTTAACCTTTGTGTCGATTATTAAAATAATTGCTAGCACAATTCTTAGTTATGAAATTAATTAATATATATTATATTAATTTATATATATATATATATATATATATATATATATATATATATATATATATATAACTTTTTGGAACAAATTAAATTTTCAATTATGTTTAAACACAATTATTTTTTTATCAACTTTTTTACAAAACTATTTTCTTTTATAAATTGATCTTCTATATTAGTATAAAACAAATAAATTCTTAAAATTAAGAGCAGGTTGGTATTTTACCAAAATTTACAACAATTAAAACTTTTCTTAATTTGATTACTTTTTCATTCTAATTTGAATTTGACTTTTCAACAATTCTTTTTATATTAAAATTTAAATTTCCACATACATTAAATAGTTATTAAACATATCAATTAATTCACAACAACAAAAATTATCTCAGGAAAAACTATTAAAGGATTTGAAATTATTTTTTATTACACTTAGTAGTAACTCACTGTTTAATCAAATGTTATAAAAATGTCCAACCTTGACAGATGTATCGACTTTCCTGGAATTTTCTGGTAGTGGAGTAGATATTTCTTGTTAATCAGCTATCAGCTTCAGTCCATTGGCAAAGCTAGGTCCAGTCCAATTTGGCAGTCCTTGTTTTATCCTTCCTTTACATGGGATGTAAATCTGTCCTATTTTATTCTAATACTTAATTGATAATTGATAGTACCATTTACTTTATTTTCCTACTAACTTTACAAATTTAATTCAAGAATCTGATGCAAACTGTTTTGAAGTAAGATGATCTTCACCGTTGAAAAAATATTACAAGAGAGTCCTCTGAGAGGATCA
Source organism: Aphrophora alni (assembly GCA_963513935.1). Lineage (NCBI taxonomy): Eukaryota > Metazoa > Arthropoda > Insecta > Hemiptera > Aphrophoridae > Aphrophora > Aphrophora alni. The sequence goes on along the minus strand of OY740765.1, from coordinate 53,232,497 downwards.
GCGGCTCTATTTATAGCTGAAATACATTGCATTCTTATACCAATTTTCTTCCCTTCTTGGCAAGATATGATATTTGCTTTTTCTTCCTTATTAATATGTTTAATTAATTTTTTTGTCTTCTACTGTGTTGTACTATTTATTCTGAATCTTAGCATATTAATTTTTCTCTTCCAAACCCATTTTTATTACTTTTCCCATTAATTAGTTTATATTTTAACTGTTGCTGTCAGTTGCCTTCATGGCTCCACCCCTCGCGACTTCACAGTTTCCCTCACTTTCTGGTCCTACAAAATTAAACTTGCACTGGGCTGAAATCCTTTTGTTTTATTTTAAACATGTATAACTAGCTAATTTTCTGTAATTTTTACACTTTGATTCTTGCATTTTGTTGGTCTTGACCATGGCTTTCCTGACGATCTCGATTTGTGATTTTAGGTGTTACCATTCTTCTGATATCGTTGATACTAATTTTGTAATCCTACTTTTCGCACCTTTGTTCCTAATTCACTGAAACTCGGTAGTTTCGTAAAATTACGTGTATAAGTTTCATAACTGAAAGAAAAAAATTGTCCAATTTCCTTATCTGTCGATTTTCACACTTTTCCTCACTTATTTTTGCACTAGCAATTTTACTGAATTTCCTTTAATATTTTGACCTGGGATTTAAATTTTCTTTTTCTTTAATTATTATTATTTATTAATCTGAAAGTTTTATTGATTATCTTTTTCCATTTTTCCACAAAAGGTGTGAAATCTATTATTTTTTTATTTTGGTGGAATTTATTTTTTACTCAATTCGTCATTGCTTATATATATATATATCTTAATATCTTTGTATTAATTACTTTATTTATTTTCTTTTGTCTTAGTTTTATTTATTTTTATAAATAACTTTTATAAATAACATTTATGCTAACTTTTTAATTAATCATTATTCCCGAATTTTTTCAAGAATAACATTATTTTTAGATTTCCATGTAGTTTATGGAAATCTAATTTTTTGGATTTTGAACAATTTTGAAATTTTTTCCATTTCTTACTTTATCTTTAACTTTAATTATGTCAATTAATATGAAATATTAGTATTAGATATGAATTGCATACAACTTGTACTACAATTACATATTCTTAAAACAGTTTATTTCATATTTTCAAAATTCATCAAATACTGATTTTTTAAATTTATTTCAAAATGACTAGCTCAGATACTCCCCGTTTCAACGGGTTCGCGAATCGTGACGTCAGACCAGTCATAGTCCACTTCAACAAACTCGTTCAAAACAGCAAAGCTTGCTTCTACTATACAAAATCCTTGCATGTTAAACTGTATTCTAATTTAGCTTGCTTCTACTATACAAAATCCTTGCATGTTAAACTGTATTCTAATTTTTTCCACAATTAGTCAAATACAGTTCCCATAGAACGATATTTCCGTTGTAGTACAGACAGCCAGGCAGCTTTAAAAAGCCTGGATTCTAATGAATTTAGGTAAAAGTTGGTCTGGGATTGTTTTAAAACCACATTACGTCTGTGGGGCTCAATAATGTAACACTTTGTTTGGAAACTGAACATGCTGATACTCCCCGTTTCAACAGGTTCACGAATTGTGATGTCAGAGCAAAGTCATAGTCCACTTTCACAAACTCGTTCAAAACAGCAATGCTTGCTTCTACTATACAAAATCCATGCATGTTAAACTGTATTCTAATTTTTTCCAAAATTTGTCAAATACAGTTCCTATAGAACGATATTTCCGTTGTAGTACAGACAATCAGGCAGCTTTAAAAGGCCTGGATTCTAATGAACTTAGGTAAAAGTGGGTGTGGGATTGTTTCAAAACCACATTACGTCTGTGGGGGCTCAATAATGTAACACTTTGTTTGGAAACTGAACATGCTGGGATTAGTGGGAATGAGTGTGTGGATACAATGGGGCTAACAAAGGGACAGCGGTAACATTCATAGGATCCGAGTCATTTTGTAGCATATCCAAGAAGCTGGCTATGCAGGTCATCAGGACTTGGGCTCACATAGAGAAAGTGGAGATACCTCAAGATTAAGGATGAGTAAACTTTCACTTCTTATCCCCTCTAAACAAGTTGAATCTCACATTCTTTCATTGGGCAGGTGTATTTTAAGGAAGGTGGTAGGGCTAATCTCAGAGCACACTCACAAATATCCATGTCTAGAGTACATTAGGAACCTGATATATCATCAGTTCAAAAAACAAAAAGGAAAATTGGAAAAACCTAAACTGGACCAAAAATCGAACAATAAAATTATTAAAAATAGTCATGACATTACTTTTTATAATAGGGTAAAAAATTTGACTCATGTTAAATTTACAAACTTTGAATTAGAACTATTGAGAAAAGGTTTCAAATTTTCTCCAAATATTAATCCTACATCATCTGATTTTGAAAAATTAGCGATTGATTTAGATTTAGCAATAGATAATAAGAATTATAACATGTTTATGAAAATGTTTTAAGTAAAAATGTCAGTGATATGTATAAGTTTAGAACAAGTTATAAAGATAAATTAATAATTAAGAGCATAATGAAAAAAGTAAAGGATCATAATTTCATATTAACTAAAGCAGATAAAGGAAACTCAATTGTTATTTTAATGCTAGAAGAATATTGCAAAAAGGTTCTGGACCTTCTTAATTGTAAAAATTTTATGAAAATATAAAAAAGATCCCACTAAAGATAAAGCAAAATTAGTAAAGTCCGGAATTACTAATAATAGAAGTATTTTTAAGGTGAGCTATACAAAAACACTAACTGAAATGAATAATCTTGCACCTAGATTTTTTGATTTAATGAAGTTACACAAGCCTAATGTTCCGATTCGACCCGTAGTTTCTTTTGTACAATCTCCATCTTACAAATTAGCTAAGTTTACAAATAACTATTTAAAAGATGTGTCTAAATTTCAACCGAAGTTTGGCTTTAAAAATTCTTACAGTTAGACGACAAAATAAAATATATACCAATACCACGTCAGGCTCAGTTAGTTTCATTCGATGTAAAAAGTCTTTATACCAGTATACCTAGAAAGGAATGTTTAAAAAGTGTAGAATCTCTTATGGAAAGAAACAAAGTAGATCCCATAATGGCTAGAGAACTTTTGGATGTAATTGAGGTATGCTTGGATCAAAATTATTTTCAATTTAAAGACAAGTTTTATGTTCAATGTGATGGTTTGGCAATGGGGTCCCTATTGTCACAACTGTTGGCTGAAATTTTTATGGACAATTTTGAAAACAAAATAATTAACAATAACCAATTTAAATCGGTTATTATGTATTGGTATCTTTATGTTGATTAGTGCTGTGTCCAATAACAGGTAACAGCTAACCGTCAACATTGACCATCGTTAACGCTCAACGAAGTTGACGAAAAAGTGCATTAACTGCTAACGTTGATCAACTGCCTGCAGGTGATGCATCAGCGGTTAGTGCCAGCAGCCCTACTCGATGCGCGCGCACCCAGCTTCACGTAAACCTCTTAGTCATCTGTTAGTTTAGTTGAGCAACTAAAGCGAATCAATCAACGTCAACGTTTATTCATCAACGTATATAGAAACGCTGTAGCCTACTATTTTACTGTTTGTTTTTTACTCAATCTAAAACTGTAAAAAATGACGACTGGATAATACGAAAATAGTATGGTCTAAATAACTTTAGTTTTAGCTGATAAAAGCTGTAAACTGTGTAAATATTTAGGTTAGGTTTATGCTTAGATTTTAGGTTAGGTTTGTGCTTACACTATTATTCTGTTAGCGGTTAACGTTAACGGTTTTTGTCAACAGTTAATCACACTCATCATTAACTGGTGTTGACATTGACCGTTGTTAGTGTTAATGCCCACCGCTAATGTTGATGATGTAATTTGTCTTTTTGGTAGCTTGGATCGCCAACTTCAATTATTTTATAAGTACCTGAACTCAATTGACGATGCAATACAATTTACCATGGAAGTTGGAGAACAAGATCAAATTAATTTCTTAGACTTAAATATAAAAATTGAAAATGGTAAACACAACTTTAGTGTTTTTAGAAAACAAACTTTCACAGATAACATTATCCATGCTTCATCTCGGCACCATTTAAATCATAAATTGGCAGCTTTCCATTGTATGTTGTATCACCTCATCAAATTTTCAATATCTGACTCTAATTTCAATAAAAAACTAAGTTCCGTTAAACAATCAGCTATTAATAATGAATATGACATAAATATTATTAATAAAATGCTAAAGGAAAAACTTAACACGAGTGCAAGGCAACTTCAGATAAAAATAGCGCTAAATGGCGGAAAATTAACTATCTAGGAAAGGTTAGTCAAAAAGTTGGAAATATTTTAAATAAGGAAACAGAGTGCAGACCGGCATTTTATTGCAGTATTAGTTTATGTAAGATTTTAAATAATTCTAAAGATAAAATTAACAAAATGTTGAGAAGTGGTGTATATAAGATAACTTGCAAAATCTGTAATTCATGTTATGTAGGTCAAACAGAACGTAATTTGAAGTCTACATTAAGTGAACATGAAAGAAGTTGGCGGTTAGGATATGATGATTCTAGTTTTTTCAAATCATTTAGGAATACACCAAGTGTCTGATTTTAATTCGAGTGTAGATTTAAAAATATTACATTTTGATAATTAAGCTAGGAAATTCAATGCTTTGGAGAGCTTAGAAGTTAAAAGAATTAGGTACTATAACCGTAATATAGTTTTAAATGATCAATTAGATTTAATATTTTACACATAGCTAATAAATCTAAAAAATTGAACCTTCTGGAAAATTTAGAAATTAATAGATTAGTTAAAAATAAAAAATGTGGTAGTGTTAAATGAACAATTAGATTTAAGTAATTCCCTACTTTTAAAACCATTAAACAAGTCAAGTCATTGACCTCCTCTCCACTCCCCTCCTCTACCTTTCTCATTTAGGTATAAGGGAAATACCCAACTATTGTCATACTGTGTTGTTATATTGTGTACTGAACCTTTTTGGTTTCATTCTTGTATAAGTCCTTGACAATGCTTTAACTAGCGAAACCATGGTCGGCAAGTTTCAATTAAAATATTGTGGTTTATACTAAAACAAATTGTTGTTTTAATTTATTTCAATTAGATTTGTATAATTCTCCCTTAGTAAAACCTTTAAAAGTTGCCTATACCTAGAACAATTAACTGGTTTTCCCATTCTGTATTGTACCTATGGTCATTGACCAGGTCGGGTATTTCCCCACCCTTCCATTCATTGTATCTAACTCCCATCATCTAGTTTTTAAGGTTCTCTGGTTTTCATTTTCTTCAGTCTGTAATACAGCCTCGTCATTGAATTATCAGGCGAAACCATTGGTCGACTAGACTAATAAAAAGTGCAAGTTACAAAATAAAAAATTGAGTTTTATTTTTTTCTCTTTAAACATGGAATTCCACCAAGAACCTTCGGTCTCAACAGTAATGAAAAGTACAAACTACTCGTCATTATCTGGCGTGGTAAGTTGTTAAAGTAATTCAAATTCATTTTCATAAATCACTGACTTATGTTAGATCATATTCAAAATAACTTTGTTAAAATTGACTTTGTTTGAAAAAATATTGCATATATATTTTATAAACTGATAAGGAATTATCATCCTCTTCTTTTGGCCGTTGTCTAATGTATACAAAGTTTTAAAACCTAATTACCTTTTTGTATAGAATATTTAAAAAATCTTATCTTGTGTTTCAGGCAACTATTGTTGGGCACCTCATAAAGAAAGTGTTATACATAGGTGTAAAAAACAAATACTGCACACCTTGTGCCCAAGCTGAATCTGCTGGTCTTGAACCAAAACCATATTCATTCTACAAGAACTGGGGTACAAATCAAAGTTCTACAGGCATGGAGGATGCCATAGTTACTGACGGCTTTCAATGCAGCAAGGAAATGTATGGCATCAGATATGCAAGACTCATTGCTGATGGTGACAGTAGTGTCTATAAGAAGATTTTGGAAAGTAGCCCCTATAAATACTTTACTGTTGAATGTAAAAATCATTTATTGCATAACCTTTGTAAAAAACTAAGAGCAGTTGCCATAACAAGTACTCTTCAAACAAACAGTGTATGCTTGCGCAAGAAAATTGGTGAAAATGTGTTACGATGCAGAGTAAGAGCGACTAAATCTGCAGCATATAGGATGGGTGAAAACTGACCAATATCGGAAAAAGTTGAGGAGCTCACAAAAGATATTTTGAGCATCCCAAGCCACGCCTTTGGGGAGCATAAAGACTGTAATCAACGGGGTTATTTCTGCGTAACCAAAACATCCACAGTCACCTGTTATCTAATCTTGTTCCTGAATTTATAGCTAATGGATTATATACACAAATCCTAGATGCATTCCGCGACTTTATTCGGCATAGCAGGAGTCTCATTTCTGATGTTACCAGTAATCTTGTGGAGCAATATAATTCTATTATTGCCAAATTTATAGGCGGGAAGAGAGTGAATTTTGCCTTTAGAAATTCTTACCAAGGTCGTTGTTATGCTGCAGTAGTGCAACACAATTCAAATAAAGTTCACTATAATTTTCACAAATCAGTATACGATTCGAGGCCAGGAGTCTACACTAAGTGTATGGAAATGAAAAAAAAAAAGAAAAGTTGAACAAAATCTGTCAAATAAAAAAATCAGAAAAAGTTTGTTTTCAAAATCATCTTATTCTAAAGACCAAGATTATGAACCTGCAGCCCAGTATTCGGACATAGACGAAGCCACAATGATCCGAGAAAGTCAAGAGTTTTTAAAATCACTTGAAAAATCTGAAGATAAAATCAAGGCTATCGAACGAGAAACGGTATATCAAAGTGAAAGTGGCAAGTGATGGAGTTCATAAGAAATCACTCACTGCATCCAACTTTGGTAGAGTGTGTATGATGAGGCTGTAATGAAGCAGCTGCTATATTCAGTCTTCAATTGCGATGCTATGGCATACGGACGATGATATGAAGAAATTGCTCGTCAAGAGATATCAGAATACCTAGGTACTTAGATTGTAAGGTGTGGGCTGTTCAATGACAAGGAACATCCTTTCTTAGGAGCTTCACCAGATGGACTTTTAAATGATGATGGTCTTGTTGAAATAAAATACCTGTCTTCTGCTAGAGATATGACTTTGGACGATGCAATACAATTACTTTTTAGTCAATTAATAAAATAGATTCAAGAACAAAAATCACAACTTTTATTATCAGGTCCGAGGCAAACTACATATCTCTAGAAGGAAATACTGTTTTTTTGTTTTATGGACACCAAAAGGAGCTAAAGTAGAAAGAATTGAGGCAGACATCGAATTTTGGCAAAATAAAATGTTACAGAAACTCGAAAAGTTGTATAAAAATTGTATTTTGCCTGAACTAATTAACCTCAGAGTATGCAGGTCGATGCCCATTAGAAACCCGACGTACATACTGAACACAAAGAATAAAGCTGCCCTGAAGTTCAAGATTGTTGATAATGGAGAAAGGGGAGAAGGAGAAGAAGAACTGACTGAAGCTGACATTTAAATTTGCATGAAACGAGTACCAAAAATGTTCTTGAGTTTACTAATAAACTCTTGTACATTTTAATAATGACAGTAATTATATTATTTAATTTGATCGTTATATATGATTAGTCATCATTTTTTAGATGAATAGATTACAGATTATAAATGGGACTAGTTTATTATTTACTAAATTAGATTGTGTAGTGCATTCTTATCTAAATTTATTAATCATAATAATCAAAACTAGTTAACATTTTAATTATGTTTTTTATAAAAGGCTTATACGCCAAAATACCTTTCTTTTATTGTATTTTAAATTGTGCTTAAAAATGTTTGAATTAGTATTTAGCCATTTGGCATTCTTCAAAAAATAGTTTTAATTTGTGGTAATTTACAACATTCAGTACTCAGTACATTCAAGTCTTATATTTAGGAATAAGATTTGTGTAAAACACTACTATTACTATTTTAATGTATATATTTTATAATGTAGATTTTTTATTTTGGAAATATTTTAAATTTTAATAAAAGAAATAAATATGTTTCATTTGTGTAGCAAAATACACTGATTTCTAACAGTGCTTATAGTTTTGCGTGAAAGTTCAGAAAAGAAAATATTTAACCTAACTTATACGGTCGTGTGAAATTTATTTTCAAATTAAAAAAAAATATGTGCATAACCTAATTTACATGGTTTTGCGTGAAAGTTAAGAAACCAATATTTCATGAAAAAAAACTTACGAATTCCCTATCTTCTTCCAAGCAAATGATAATTTTTTTAAATCGCTGGGTCTACAGCGGCATAAATATTTGAATTCGCCAAGAAAATGTTTTCCACCATTACAGTCAGGATAACATATATTTTCAATTAACAGTTAAAATTTTTAAATATTGTTGGTGTTGCTATTCTAGAGTAATATCCAACTAAGGAACAGTTAGCTATATAGGTGAAGGTAAAACTACCTAACTCTGTTATAGTTTCTGCAAGTTATGCGTAGTTTAGAGCTGTGCAGAGAGTAGTTTTTGTCAAGTAGGTGTGACAAGTGGTTTTGTGTGCCAGAGCTTTATCCAACCCCCCCCCCCCCTTTACGTGGCCAGTCTGTTTAGAACCTTTGACATTTGAGAGTAATAAATGTGTTGATTTGCCGTGGGTGTCATTATTAAATAATTATGCCTCAACTAAAGTCAGCATGCTTTTAAGGCAATTTTAAAGTAACACAAAATAAATAAAATACATCTTAAATGTTATAATATGCCAGATGATAAGGACATAAATATGAATGATATTTATTTAGGCCTTTATCAAAAGTATTTTTGGAGTTGTAGTCACCAGAAAAATGACAAATAATATAACTTATGTATACACAAACTTTGAAAGCTGTAGGTATTGAAGAAATATTGCTAAAACGTTGATTACAATATTTGCATATATATTTTTACAATATTTTTACTGAAGTAAACATGACATATTGGCATGGCAAAATGATTGTAATGTTTTCTATGGAGGTTTGAAACAAGCAATATTAGTAAAAATAATCTGTTTTGTTTTTACAGTTTCAAACATTTTGTGACAGTAATAAGTGAATATAATAAGTATGTAACTCATAAGCAAACCATGTTGAAATATAAAAAACCAGGATTTGGACAACAGTTATAATAAATTATAGTATAATGAATTGAAAATCTATTAAATTTCAGTTTAAATATAATATTTGGAACTAATGTACAATTAGAACTAAAGATTTCAATATTTACTTATAAACGGTACTAATAATGTCACCGTGATTCTTATACTTATGGGTGGACCTAATTTTGTAAGCATTCTCGTCGTCCTATCATTTTCTATTACGGTTAAAGGCCAGGCAGACGAGGGTTGTGAATGAGCAAGTGTATCAGTGTTGTCAGAGTTGTCTTCATTTTATTTTTTCGATCTGTCTCTCCCCCTCTCTGTCAGTTAGGGACAGATTATTTGTAACTCAAGTTTGTGCAGGCAGCGCTCCAAGCAGTTATACAGACAAACTTGTAAAGCTACCCTAGTGCCCACTTTGGAAACTAAAAGGTGGTTTTAGAATCAGGTCCCACCTCCTCTTAATCTAACATTTTTATATAATTACAATTTATTTCTTATTATTGACTACAGACCATTATTTACTATTAATTATTATCCATTACCAATTATTATTGGTTGGAGATGTCCCATGCTTACAATTATATGTCAATATATATATTGTGTATATATATTAGAATCATTAATAATAATAAACTAAAGAAATTGTCGTCAATACAAACATTTTTGGCACAATCACCGTTTGCCTAAATCATTTGGAACCCGACTTCGGGAATCTCTAATGATTCCTAACAAATGGTGCATCAGCCATGCTTTTAATTTTTACTTAAAATTTATTACTATATAAACAAGAAAATTACTAAAAGTTTGTTGTTTTCTTTTGAACTATTTTGTATATTAATTAAAGAATTTATACCATAAAATTGATTGGTGTTATTAGGAAGTAAGGTATAGATTTAGGAATAATAGTCTAAGTTCTTATTAAGAAGCCAGAATAATAACAAGTATTGTGACAGATTTGAAAAAAATGGCAAGCAAGAAGACATCATTAAACAAGAACTGCATATAAGCTCTGGAGAGAGAAAGCAGGGGAGGTCAGTTGATCAAAGAAGGACTGCTGGAGGTTTTGCTGATAGCTAGGAGTATTTGGCGAGGAAGAGTCTCCAAGGTGCAAAAGAAATCTCTGAAGGAGAAAGGTGAGCAAACATAATATAGATGCCAACTTGTAATTAACTGGGAAAACAGTCATTAGAGACATTAAAATAAAATCAAGTCTGAAAATTATGATAGTAAGAGTTATTCTACATTCTTGATAAGGAATTTATATATAAGAATATTGTATATTAAAGTGGAGAAGGAAAACATATATTTTACGTAAAAAGATTATATGAATATTGCATTAAAGTGGAGAAGGATAACATATTGTATTTTGAGTAAAAAGATTATATGAATATTGTATTAAAGTGTAGAAGACAACGTATTGTATTTTGGGTAAAAAGATAATAATTGTTAATAAAATTTAATTGTTAGAACAGAACCACTGATTATTTTGAAAATAAAGAACACAGGGAGTTTTAAGGATTAAAATCCTATCAAAATAGTGCATCGGCCTTGGGTTTAGTTTTTACTAGTCTATTAAATTTAAAATTTGATATCATATACATTGTTAAAGTTTTTAGTTTTAAAAGAAAAATTTGTTTTTGACAGAAAATATTATTTAATTCACGCGAATTGTATTTCACATTTTTTAAAATGTATTATATATGAATTTATATGTTTAGAATATTTATAGGTAGAATTATATATGTTTTTTTTGTGCACTGATTGTAAATGAATTTCACTACACTAGCAAGATAGTTATGTAGTGAATCTCTATTCATTGGTTTTTCCCATTTATCGTTCAGATTCTGTGGACGAGATTGGAAACCCATTTAAATAATGCATATTTTTACTGGATTTAACCTTCTCTGAACGATGGTTTTCCCAGATAACCCTTCAAAAATATAAATCCGGCAGAAAACTTTCCCGTTTTAATAGTTTGTAAATAAAATCCCAAATAATGAAAATACAATCACAAAGTTATAATTTTTAAATAAACTAAATTTAGTTTAATTATTTACATTTACAAAATGCCTGGCTATTCAACAAAACATTCACTGCTAATCTCGAGTTCAGGGAAACTAGAGAGACACAATGTCTTTGCTCGAGTTGTAAAATTCAAACTGTGCAAGTGCACCACTCAGTTCTAAACCTAAGTTTGATTTATTCAATTCATTCCTACAAGCACACACACATATACACACAGCAGTTCACAATGACAAGTAATATCTACGTTTGACATATTATCGATTCCCTGTAATAAGCGGCAAAATATTTTCCGTTTATCGTAATAATATAATGTCTTAAAAATTTAAATGTAAATGTCCTGTAAAATTTAAATGAATTAAACGATTTTTACCATTGAATCGCTGTTTGACTAAATTTCATTTTGAACTGACTCCAGGAATCCCTTTTGATACCTAACACTTCCTTCATCCAATGATACTCTAAAACAGAAATGGGAGGGAAGGGTGACCTTCATTCAGTCCACATAAAGGACATATAGTTCTAGCAGATAGACTGGTTCATTTTCTTTCACAATATTATACTTTACTGTTGTATACTTTCATTCACTTCGATAATATTGCTTTCTTCCTTCTGTATATTTTTACTCACTTCTATAACATTATTTTCTTTGCTGTATATTATAACTTATATTCATAATATTTACACAATATTAAAAATCATTTCTACTCAATTAAATTCTCAAAATATCACTTTTTGCTATGTGAATTACAAAAGATAAAGAATGAAACTTCAAGGCCAATACTGCCTTGGTAGAAGCAATAGTTCAAATAGAAACAAAGTGAGAAATTCAAGCCATGTTAGATACAACAGAAGGCATATGCTTTTAATTCATTCTATTGTGTCAAATGCAAAGGCAGTCTCCAATGTGTTAAAGTACCTAGTCAGTAAAAATACTAAAAGCTGGGATATATATGTCCATCTCTATGAGTAAAATATTATACAAATGACTTGAATGTTCAGTTTAGAATCATCGATGAAAATAATCTCACTAGATTGGTTGTTAGTTATGCATATAAACTTTGGACAATATACATACTCTATTAGGGTTGTGAACGTGAACAGTGGGAAATTGAAATTTGGCATTTAAATAAATTGTAGAGGAATATAACATGGTGAGTACTCAAATATTGGAAGTGCAATACCCACATTGTTAAGTATGAGTTGAGTTCTAATGTTAAATGTGACAGTACAGTTTTGATGACATCCATACCAATCGGCTAATGGATTATTAATAACATTTCCATAAGCAGGATGAATCGGTTTAAAGCGCATGGTACTAATGTATGATATTTGTATTTGGTGGCTTCATCAACAAAACAATGACTCAGTAGTCCCAGCAAGTAAATATTCCAGAAACAATTTAAAGAGCAGAATTATGGATCTGAATTAAAAATTTTAAGTGCTGATAATCTTGTGGATGAGTAAACTAGAGCCTTAATCAACCTGTGAACGAACAAACAAGAGGATGGTAAAAACTTAACAGAATAAATCTTTATTATTGATATGTTTTAATTGGACAATTGTCATCATTTGTGTACATAAAAAATAATAAACTGCATTATGAGAGTATAAATCAACTCCCGTTATCAAGTGATAAACCATGAATATGAAAAAGTTGAAAAAAAAAAAAAAAAAAAAAAAAACTGTTAATAACATAGAGTCAGAATTAATTGTCTAGAGTCAAAACAGTTGGAATCATTCTGGATTTATAATTTAATAATAATAATAGTAATATTTGAATGAACCACTTAAATGTAAATCTAAAAGAAATGATTGTATTAAGAGTAATAAAGGTAGATTTAGTAATTATAAACTGAAACACTGTCTTGTTTATTGTAACAAACGAACCAAGGCGGGAATCAATGGCTAATTCCTAATAGAATACACTGCAGTTCCTGCATGCCGAACATTTGCACACTTTTCATTTTCGTCTTTTATCGAACTTGGGGGGGGACGCTACCCACAATACAATGATATTGAATTAGAAATCTATGAAGCAGGGGGTGGCAAAATATTAATTTCACCAAAATGTGAAACAGTAAAATCACACCGACAAACACTGTAAAAGGCAAATGTAGTTTTTTATTGACTCTAAAATTGATGGAAACTCTTTCATAAAAGAATTTTTTTAATATAATCATATTTTCTTTTAGGCATGATAATACACTACACAACACATTAACAATCATAATTAAAGTTTCATTACACCAAAACTTTAACCAGAAAACACAACATTTTATAATTGAAACTATATAGCAGGTTCCAATATTTTCTTTTGTGCACAGATGAAGTTCATATGCTAAAAAAAGCCTACCGACTTTCTCTTTCTACAAATAGACATGACAGAAAAGGAATCCATATGATAGTAAGTGTTTGACTTTGAGTCTATGTCAATTTCTTGTACAGAATAACTAGGCCTACAATATGAAAAAATAAACACAAAGTGTTTACTTAAAAAACAAAACAATTGACTAAATATTTAACTGGGAAAAATGTCTAAATACATCAAACTAAGAATGGTTTTACTCTTTTCCTACTGGTATTTATTGTTAAAAGCCAATTGTGTTAAATTACTGAAAAAACTGATTGCAAATACGGAACGCGGGTTTCAAAATACAAAGTCTCCGTTCTAAATATGCAAAACTGTATTCAGTCAAAAATTCAAAACAATGTAGAATATTAATAGAATTGTAATGTCTATATAATATAGTATTACCTAGCAGCTTCTTGAATTTTTTCTTTGGTTTTTTCTGGCATTTGAATTATTGAAGCAATAGTACTTGCAAATTCAGTTTCATCTGTTGCAAAATAACCTGTTCTACTTCCTTCAGCTTCTTCAATAATATCCATCTTTGGACCCCCGGAACGATGTGCGACCATGATTAGACCTGCAGCCATGCATTCTACAACACCTACACAAATTTTAATATTAAAGTTATACAGTAGGTGTTAGGTACTAGTGTTACGATCTTATTTCAAACTAATACGAGGAGATAAGCCAACAATATTAAACACTTTCTTTAAAATATTAAGCAAAACTTGTGGAATATATGTTTAACAGGTATACTGGTTGTTTGAAAAATGTAGTCTGGATATTTATTGCATCATTTCATGAAAAAAAGTACATATCAACATGGGTCCTAAAATGTTTAGTTTTCTGTCTATCCTCCATTTTGTTCATAGAAAAACATTATAACTATAGAAATAAATAAGATATTAGGTTCAAATTTGGTACACACATTATGTATACACATTATTTATACTACTCTTTATCAGTATACTAACAACCACAACTTAATTATTTATATTTCCAAAATGGCGGCCATTCAAAATTTTTAATGTTAAATTTCACAAAGATCGTTCGTTTGACGAAAAATTCACTAGAGAAAAAAATTCTCTTTTCATGACAAAGAAAATAGTTTAAAAATTTTGTTAATAATAGGTTTTTTTTGTTATATCAACATTTTGAATAACTTTCTGCAGCGTTATAGCTATGTTTAAGTTGGAAATGTAGTGGACCATTGTTCCAAAGCCATATAGATAGTGCTCCGGATGCACAACAGTTAATTAAATTGGAGGAAATCCCACTTTTTACCAAGAAGGAGATCACACAGGCCACATGATCAATGCAAAATGGAACGGCACATGAACCAGATAGAATCCCAGTAGAAGCAATAAAAAAGCACTCGTTCTTGCCCTCAGCTGCTTCTAATTATATACAACTGGTGTTTAAAAAAGAGGTAGAAAACAAAGCACTTGTTGCTGACCGGTAAAGGGAAATGCCGGTAAGGAACATAGTTCTGTTGGTTTCTCCGGATGTGAGAAATTCAATCAACTCGGCCAGGTTGACTGACATGCTGAACCCATTGGAGAACAACTTTAGGATATTACGATATCTACTCCAGATGTACCTAAAGTGCCCACTGCCCTCAGCAGACTAATGACCAATGTAGGAGGTACGACTATGTGTAAGCAACGGCTCTTCATGTCAGTTAAGTATTCTGTATGGCTGCGAGATTTGGGCTGAATTACTGAGGATTAAGAAGTAAGGGAGACTGATGTCATTTCTGAGAAGAGGAGCTCTTCTCAGAACTAATGGTGTCCAGAATATAGAAGAGAAGCTCTTAATGTGACATGCTCCTACAGAAAAGTGTCGGAGGTGGTGGTATTGGTAGTAACAGGAGTCATTCCAATTGACCTGACCCAGGAGAGAAAAAACATGTACAAGAGGAAGAACGTAATGGATGATACATTGGCAAAATGTAAGGCCAAGGAGCACACCACACACTGTTGATAAGAGTATCGGAATGGAAAATATAGAAGCTTATAGATCATTATTACAAGATCTAGAGAACTGAACCACTCGTTGAATGCTTCAGGTAGGCAGCCGACAGACATTCTCTGTAAGTAGAAATAGAGCCTCTAACACCAGACACAGTAGTTGCAGACAATGCTTCTAGGTCAGGAACAATGGCAAAAGATGGCAGTATTTACTCAGAACGTATTAAGGCCAAAAAGACAGAATACTTGGTAACTATGCAATAAGACCAGAAGCTTAATTGTCCAAACAGGTTGGAGCAAATTGTTCTATTTTTTTTTACAAGTCTAAGTTAAATAATGAAGAGTAACTGATTGAACTTGATGTATAAAAATATTATTAAGAATAAAATGTTGAATTTACTGTATTCATCATTACTTAAAAATCAGCAACTAAAAATGCTATATTTTGATGATAACTGTGCATTAAAATCAAATGTATGGCAAAATAAACACCACTGTAAAACTACGATCATTCTAAAAAAATAACACCATTTTCAACTGTTTAGGGTTACAAATAATGCCACATTCATAAGATAAACGTTGAGTCATACTTAGAGTGTAAAAAGACACAAACCCCACATGATTGTGAGTGGAATATAATGTAATGCTGTCCTTAAGGATTAGGATATTTCCAACCTTTCTTTAGTTACAAATTAACAATTCAAAAAATATATATAATTTGAATAAATTGTTTAATATCTTACTTATTCCAAAGTGTTCGTTCTGCATAGTATGAAGCCCTATTAATCCTTTAACCAATTCCTCCTTGAGATCAGAATACGAAATATTAATATGAAACTCTACATTATTTTCCAAAGACAGATGTTTGCATAAATCTTGCATATCCTTTACTCGGATTTCATCTTCTTTACTTGAACACGTACCAATGATCACCAATTTAATCTGAGTACAAAAAAACTTAATATTATATATAATTCAAAGTCTCTAATAATCTGATCTAACTGTAATCAACAGGTAATGGGACTAATGAGTTTTTGGATTAAACTAGAACTGATACAAAAAATATTTTTGCTCATCTACCAAGTGAATATGAAACAATACAGGATTATTTTCCAACCATTACAATTACACAACTATATACTTTTATTGACTAATAGGGGTTTTTACATTATTATATGAAAAAATTATTAATTTTTTGTTTAACATATCATAATAAGAAAAATATTGAAACTCTACTTGCTATGTACATCCTTTTTGTGTGTAATGTCAAAATTAAACACTTACATTTAATATATCTCTTGTGTATGTAGAATACTGAAATCTGAGATTCACAAATACGAGAAACTAAAGCATATACCAATACCGATTATCTCAAATTTCAAAATGAGTCTAATACTGCTGTCCAGATAAAGTGTAGCCTTTGTGTAGGTTACAACTGAGCTCTAGCAGGTATCTCCAATAGAAAGTCTTGGGCCTGGTAGCCAGATTTCTATGAGAGCAGAAAAACTATTTGTACCATACTTGATATATAGAGTGTAACAGACCACCAGTGCAGCAAGTGGTGTAGCTAAACCATTTGAGATAGAACCTTTGTTCAAAAACTTTTAAACTAATGTATGAAGAATCTTTTAAAAACATTTTTAGGAATTTTATCTACAGGGTGTTTCTGAACTAATGTCACTAATTTCAAAATCTTTAAAATTTAAAAGCAAACATTTATCAAGTGGTACATCATTTTAAAATCTTAATGAGAGAAACATTTTACCATGAAGATCCCTCCTTATCTTTACCAGTTTCAAAATGGCGATCTGAACCATCTTAAATGTAGTGTTCTACATATTTTTACGTACTAAGAGAGCCAATTAATTAATTTTCTAAAGTAAAAGTGGATCATGATTGAGCACAAAAATACCTTCAAAATAACATGTCACATGATGGGCTTTCCTGTATTACACAGCTTCAAAAATGTTCAAACTTAAAAATTTTTAAATAGCAAACCTAATCATGTTGCATATCATCTTAAAGAGTACAAAAAAACTATACTTTTGTGTTAGAACTATGTTATCATTTCTTTGAACTAAAACCAATATACTTTTTCCCTTGTCTAAGGGTCACTTCCTCAGTCTTGTCTCAACACACATTCTGCTTTAGATTACTGTTAAGTTCAAATCTTGTTCTTCTTGGTTTTGGAGTGTATTCAGATAGACCATAAAATGCCTTACACGAATAATGAAGTTTTTGAAATGCTCATGGTATTACGAGAGTGTCAACAAAATTTTACAGCTGCTGGGAGCATTATTTGGATGGGGAACATCACTCCCGGATGGTTTCCTAAAGACTTGTTACTCATATACAAGAAATTGGCTAAGTGCAACCTGACAGAAATAAAATTAAGCGATAGAAAGACCAGTCAGAAATGGAAGTGGCTTCAAATGTTTTAACTGCAGTTTAACAAAATCCTCATGACTTTACTAGAAGTATATTGATAGAATCAAGTATTAGTCATATAATGGTTTGGAGAATATTGAAAAAGCATAAGATGCATCCCTACCACATGTTTCAACACCAAAAACTTAATAAAGATAGCTACCTTCATCACATGAATTATTATCTTTGAGCCAGAAAAAAGTTTGAACAAGATGCAGATTTTTTTGTGGTGTAACGAAGCCTCTTTTTGCATCAACGGAGAAGTAAACCGTCACAATATGCGTTACTGGGGATTTGAAAATTCACACTGGATGCAACAGGTAGACAACCAAAGATACTGGATGAACAGATAGTGTGCTATAGTTGGCAACAAAATAATCAGACTTCTTTGAAGGTACTCTGACTGGGGACGTTTACAACAATTTCCTCATTAATATTCTACCAAATTTATTGATTGAAGTTCCTATAGAAATGAGGAGAAGAATGTGGCTTCTACAAGATGGTGCTCCTCTCTCCCACAATTATGCTTTGAATGTTCATCAAACACTTAAATAACATTATCTAGAGATATAGATTGGACGAGGCATTTCCAGCTAGATCTTCTAATTTAACTTGTACAGGACCTTTGGGGAAGATTTAAAGGACATGGTTTACATTAACGGACCAACCACTAGGCTAGACTTGATGGAATGTATCAGAAATGCTGTGCTGACCATTACCAGTAATAATAAAGAGCTGCATGCTATTAATGCCTTCGAGATGAGAGTTGAACTTTGCATTGAGAATGATGGAATACACTTCGAACACTTAATAAGATGCTGTAATTCTATTTATCTTTTTAATTTTTAATCTTTCAAGTTTTGGCCTTATTCAACTCAATCATGACAATAATTTTTAAGTACCATTTCTTACAAGAAGATAATACCAATTTCAATTACAAATATTATAAAACAAACTTCTCAAATAGAATTTTTAAGCCTCCATTTTTAAATCATACAAGATATCAGAAAACCTTATATACAAAAATGTAGCATTTTTTTTTTTTTTTTTTTTTTTTTTTTTTTTTCCCCCCTTTTTTTACTCTTTAAGATGATGTGCAACATAATTAGGGGGGTTGCTATTTAAAGATTTTGAACATTTATGAAGCTGTGGTATTTTGTATAATACTGGAAACTTTATCATGTGACATGTTATTCTGAATGTATTTTTATGCTCAAGCATGATCCTCTTTTACTTTAGAAAAAATTCATTGGTTTTCTTAGTATATAAAAATATGTAGAACACTATATCTACGATATTTCAGGTCACTATTTTGAAATGGCGAAAGATCTTCATGGTAAAATGTTTCATTGAGACCTTTAAAATGATGTAATACTAGATATGTTTGTTCGAATTTAAAATTGTAAAGATTTGAAATTAGTGACACTAGTTCAGAAACAACCTGTAGATAAAAACTTCTAAAAATGGTTTTAAAAAATTCTTCACACATGAGATAGTTTAGAAACTTTTGAAAGAAAAGATCTATCTTGAATGTTTTAGTTACAATATATGCTGCACGGGTGGTCTGTTACAACTTGTATATTGAGTTAGCTGAACAAAAAAACTGATCTCCCTAATTTAGTTCTGCTTTATTCTGGGATAAGAACACTAATTTACATCTGTGTTTTTCTGGGATAAGACCCACCTTTCTTTCTTCCCATATTTTAAAAAAGATTTCGTAGCTGAGGTGGGAATAGAACGTCCATCTTCCTCTAACAATCAAGATAGTAACAGAAGCTAATAAGGTAACAATAGATAGTAAAATGAGTCCTGAAAGCTATGCTTAAATACTATTTTTACTTTTTTGTGAAAAAGAAAAAACAAAACTCTCATGGAAGTTAAAGTATTTAAACTGGTACCAAAATTTTCAAATAACAGGAAAATTGGCAAAAACATTAATGAAGGAGTTATTGGTTTTTAACCGATTTTCACTAAATTACCCGACTTTAATGTGAAAAAGAAAAAAAAACTCTCATGGAAGTTAAAGTATTTAAACTGGTACTAAAATTTTCAAATTTCAGGGAAAATTGGCAAAAACATTAATGAAGGAGTTATTGGTTTTTAACCGATTTTCACTAAATTAACCGACTTTTGCAGACAACCTTTGTATAAGTCACCATGTTGAACACATGCCAGAACAGTTCATAAATGGAACTTTCATCATACCACAATAATTTAAATGCCATTGTAAAGCTTATATTCCAAACATTCATATGCATATAACGAAAAGTCCATAAAATGGTATAATAATATTTAATTAAATGGTAAAGTTTTTTAAATTTTGCTGCTAACGATTAATGCAACAACTGCGTAGTTGTGAAACACAAATTTGTCATTCTTTGATTTTGAACGATAGACTTCCACGGTCACAAACATCATTATGATCTTGTTCTTCAGGGTTCGACCGCGTCAATATTGTCTGCACGTTGAGTACAGCCGACGTTTCGGGCACTTTACTCCAGTGACATTTGTTAAGCCTTGAGAATGGACATCTGTAAAGTGCCCGAAACGTCGGCTGTACTCAACGTGCAGACAAAATTGACGCGGTCGAACCCCGAAGAACAAGATCATAATAAGTTTGTCATTCTTTGTCTAATTTTCACAATCCATATTTCTGTCTAACAAATCTACAGTGGCACTGTTCTATAGTACGTTTCTTCATCCTTCAATCTGTGCTTTCCAATTTTTTAAAACTTTTATAGTTTCCAATATATAAAAATTACACAAAATCAAAAATTTTAAGACGTTTTTACAACATAAAAGTCATATTTTTTCAATTCAACTTTTAAGACTAAAATTAATAGTTTCGAATATATATATATATATATATATATATATATATATATATATATGATTGTAAACCTAGTCTTTCAATCTTCCAAAATAATATAATCAAAATTCTATACACCAAAAGGTAAAAATTAAAGAATTTGTTGTAGTTGGAGTGTTTTGCCGCTAGGGAGGAGCACCTCACGGTTCGTAGCAATATAACAAAATATGATCTCACTGATCATATAATTTTTGTAAGTTGTAATACTGGTCCAAATAACAAAAGTTGACAATATTGTATAGTATTTTTCTTCCTCTTTCGAACTATGTATTCCAAATTATCATAGCTCTCATAGTTTTTGAGATATATACATTCCACGAAGTTGTAACCAAGAATAACCAATCCAGTTTTCTTTTCGATATGTTTACGAAATGACAAATATTAATTAGTATTATTTCGATATTTTTGACAATTTTTATATCATTAGAAAAAGAATTTCAGGTCTGTCGAATGTTTTATTTCATTCCCCTGTCGAACTAATGTTTAGGACTGGAGTGATACAAGGAAAGTCAACATAACTAACGTGTCTTGTGACCTTGCTACTGCAGCTGCGTTGTAGCATTAGTAATCTGATGCCTGGCGGTGTCTAGTACAGTTTAGTGCGACTATAAATGATTGTTTGAGAGTTTTTTTGTTTTGTAATCTATTGTGAATTATTTATTTAGTTTTGTTTGATATGTGTTGATATAGATTTATCTCCACAACTAATGTAAGTGTTTGGATAGTCTAAACAAATTTTTATGCAAGTTTGTTGATGATTTTAGATTAAAATGTTTGGACGTGAAGACAACTTTTCTCATTCTTCATTACTTTATTCCAAAATTTATCACTGTAGAAAATTTATTAATTCATAGTTTAATTTTATGTACATTTCTGTAAATATTGGTATATAACAAATTGTGTTTTTTCAGAAAATTTTTTTTTTCATCATAAAAATTGATCATGTAAATTTTACAAATTGATTAATTTAATTATCAAAATTTATTCACAACAATATTACAAAACTTTTATACATCCAGAAATGTTTTAAAACATTTGTTATATGGTTTAAATAGTCTTTTCTGTGGCCTTTTTACTTAATTTTTGTATCTTTTTTGACTCAGAACATACTAACTCCAAAACTTTTACATGTAATATTTGTTTCATTACATAGATAAATTCTATACACCTTTCCGAGAAAAATGATACATAATAAGTTTGTTTTGCATAATATTACTATTTTTGGTGTATTTTTCAAAATAATCCTATCTTTACAGAAAGTTTTTTTTCATCATGAAAATTGATTTTTCAAAGTGTAAATTTTATAAATTGATTAATTTTTTTATCAACATTTATTCACAACTACATTACAAAACTTGTAAATTTCGAAAAAATTGGTTATATGGTATAATAGGTTTTTCTGTGGCGTTTTCACTTTATTTTTTGCGCATTTTTTTTATTCCTAACATACTAATTCCAAAACCTTTACATATAACACTTTCTCATTACATAGATAAAATCTACTCACGTTTCTGAGAAAAATGATATATAACAAGTTGTGTTTTGCATAATATTACTTTTTATGAATGTAAAAAAAAAAAAAAAAAAAAAAAAAGGAGCAAAATGGTACAAATTCCAAGGTTAAGTTATCTTGATCTTCTCTACATCTTAACTTACATTGTCCCAAATATCTATATAATTATTTGATAAAGCTATTATATAGTTATAAACTGTACTGGATTATATTTTTATGCCTGAAACTGTACAAATAATACTAAACTAGTGGTAATATTACTTTGTCAGCATCTATATTTAACTTACATTGTCCCAAATATCCTATTTATTTCTTTAATTATTTATTGTCGCACAACATTTTTTTAGAAGCTATAAAACAGGTGACATTGTCAAATATTCATCATTAATTTACATGATAATATAACATAAATAAAAACAAAAACAATACAATAACAATAATAAAAACCAATAGAAATCAGTATAAATCTAGTAAAACTGTCCTAATAAAACATTACTTTAATTATTATTAAAAATATTCTAAAATACTATAATAAGCTTTTGAAATAAAAAATAAAAATACAGATTCCTTGAAAGACTTAATGTTTTCAATATTTTTATGCTTTGGAGAAAGCCTATTACATAATTTTTTTGCCCATATATTCGAGAGTTTTTCCACAATATGTAAACAATGTTTAGGCAATCGAAAATCATCCTTGTTTCTAGTTAAATATAAATGAGAATACTGATCATTGTATAGCTTACAAGAATTAGTTTTTAAATTTATTGACATACTGGAACGATCAATGATGGGAGGATTGAGTCCTAATTTCCTAAAAAGAGGCTTACATGAAGTCCCCCTACTACCAAATGACATGTATCAGATATATAAGTATATATATATATATATATATATATATATATATATATATATACACACACACACACTTTACAGTTCTGCTGCGTCCATGGGATATGATTTTGCAATGTATACTGCATCTGTATGATATGATGCGTCCGTATATGGACGCAGTATCGCAACTCCATAGTAATTATTGAGCATTAATATTATTTTGATTTTTGAAGTTCTGGGATTAGAGTTCTGGGTCTGTGTTTCCTGAAAAATACATATTTCCATATAGGTTTTTACTTTCAGACTCTGTGTAACATTTTTTAAAGTTTGAGTGGAGTTGGTATTAATGCCATATTAGTGAGCAATATACATTTTGTAGTACAGCGTTTGACCAATAGATAGCGATAGTGAAGGCCCGTGTATATAGTTTGGTGTATATCTTCAACATCTTTGAAGGGATAATGCGTCAGTAAGCTTGGCAACGCTGTTTTTACAATGACTAATGTTACTTTAAAACCTTTAACGGGAAATAAGTGTTGACTCTTGTTGGAAACTTTCTGACTATGCCAAGTGAAACTAGAACCCCATAGTACGCAATATTTGCATTATATATAATTATGTGACATTTATTCCTATATGTATTCTAACATACTTTCAAACGTTAATGTAGGGAGCAAAACTTTATTAAACAATAAATACAATAGTGCGGTATTGTATTACAAAAATTAATAGTAAATTAGTATGTTTTTATAGTATTAGCACATTTTGATATTTCCACGTTAGCTTAGCATTTAGTGATTACCATTTGAAGTTGTTTAAAATTTAAGTGATAATTATAATCGCAACAAGTATTTAAGAATGCACAATTACCAGAAAACCTTTTTTTAATAGGCCCTACGTTACATAAATTTATTCATATTAATCGAAATTAATTTGAGAAAGGAATGTTTTATTTTATTTTTACTTGGAGCTAAATTTTTCCGTCTTCGCCAACTTGTTGGGTCCTAGAAATTTTGAATGGCGCCACCCTTTTAACTCCTAAACCCATATTAATGCAAAAACGACAGTCATCAAATTTATTTGATGTTGATTATTTATATTCTTATATACTTTTAATTTATTTCACTTATTTAACAACTTAATCCTCAATGGGTCCGATTAAATCATTGGCAACAAGTAGGTACGGAACTATATAAACAGGTATGTTACATTGTAGGAAAAATTATTAAAATTTTTATTTCATTTTAAAAACGTGTTAAATTTTTATTTTCTACTTTTCAGTCTTGTACAATCCAGCTTAATTCAAGGCAGAAATTTTGCAATATAAATTAACTACAGCGGAGCGAGCAGGGGGCGTCACCAACTAATATATAATAATTCAATATTGTCATCCAATCCTGAGCTGTGTTTAAAATTCCAACCCCTTAGCTCATCGGGAAGTTAGTTTAAAATCGATTAAAAAATTTCACCCAAATAGACAAACAAGAATTCGAGTTAATAAAAAGGAATTAATGAATAGTGATAATTGTCTCTTCTTGAGGCATCTACCGGGGCTAATGAAAACTAACAAACAAGTTGACTATAAGTTATACAAACAAAGCCAGTAACCGGACAACAAAGAGAAACTTGGATGGGGGGAGGGAAAACCCTAGTAGCTAATAACGAGGGTAACGGACTGGGTTATTGTCCTGGGTTACAGGTAAGGTTTTAGAAATGGTGTTGAATTTAGAAACATTTTGTTAGTTAACCTAAGTCCAAAAAATGGTTATCAAAGATAGAGTTTTTATAACAATACTTCCACCTATGTATGTGTTCCTGGACATAACATAGTTGGATGTTACTTTAAACTTCCATTATTTTTCTTTCATTATTTAAAAATAATTTTTTAAAGTCTGTTAGATTGTTTTAAAACATTGTAAACAACTAACTTTAACATACAATATATTAAACTAGTGGACCCATGCGACCTTTCACAGTTCATGGAAAAAATAAACAAATAGGCCTAATAAACAACAGTCCCATATTTAAAACAATAACTTTGAACTATTAACTAATGATTGACTCAAATCTAACATTGTACGTACATTCTAACATATTAATTAAATGTTTTTATTACTTGAAAAAAAATTTGCGTAAATTTCCACATTCTTATTCGAATTAAAATTAAATAATAAAAATTTAAATTTCACATATTTAATTATTTTAAAAAATAAGTCGTTCAAATAAATCACTTTTTGTATTTGTTTTATTAAATACTGTCATTAAATAGCAAATTCAGTTTTCTTTCCTTTGAAACTAATTATCCTATAATTTACATTCATAAAAAGAAATTTTATACTAATATATATAGGCCAATATTAAGATATTAAGAAATATTCGAATTATAAGCGAAAACCTACTCTGAAGAACAATTTACAATCACGCTTAAATGATTTCTGACCAAAAAACATACTTAAAACAATTACATGGCATTGACATTTTAACAGTTTATTTCCGAACATACATAAAACACTTTGTGAAAGTTTTATTGAAAAACATTTAAAAATACGCTTTTCGTGATCGTTTTAATAAAATATGTAAAGCCAAATAAACCGTAGGAAGGAAATTAGAAATAACCTGCAGTTTATTCGTAACAAATCTCTCCCCCCCCCCCTCTCTCTCTCTCTCTCTCTCTCTCTCTCTCTCTCTCTCTCTCTCTCTCTCTCTCTCTCTCTCTCTCTCTCTCTCTCTCCCCCTCCCTCCCTCCCTCCCACTCACTCACTCACTCACTCACTCACTCTCTCTCTCTCTCTCTCTCTCTCTCTCTCTCTCTCTCTCTCTCCCTCCCTCCCTTTTGCCACTTACAAAATATATGTTGTTGGTGGATATTAATATATAATTCAAGTATGTCGATAAATAAGAATTTTGGACTTTATATCACCACAAAAGTAGTTATGACTCAGAAACTACTATCTTGATTTTAAAAACAAATTCAGATCCTATCAGAGTTCAAATTTTCCAACAACATTTTCATTGACGAAAAATAGGTTGTTAATCAAAATCTTAAAAAAATTCAAGAAATTCCGAGTTTTGTATGACACACATATTATTGAGAATTACTGAACCAATTTTGATCAAACGTAGCCTAAAACCTCTTCAGATATCACACCTACTTGTGGAAAAACTACATGATAATCCAATCAGTGGTTCTCGAGTTATAAATGGATAGACATATATATATATATATTATATATATAGACAGAGAGAGAGGGGGAGAGGGGAGAGAGAGGGGAAGGGAGGGAGGGAGAGAGAGAGATGTATTTATGCATAGAGAGATTATATTGGTTTTTTTGTTAATTTAATTAATTGAAAAAATATTAAACCGAGTTTCAATTCATAGTTCGAGAAAAATAATATTACTAGTCCCACTTGAAAATTAATATCAACTACGGAAGTTGATTTAAAAGGACACGGAAGTAAAAAACCTGACAGGCGGGAGCGCTCTCCATCTCTCTTTCTCTCTCTCTCTAACTATCGCTTGTACCCTTCTGGGGATATACGTCCTGGAGATACCTTGTGGGATCTCGGTAAATATAAAAGGTAGAAGTCTGATTTTTTTAAATGTATTGCTTAATAAATAAGTATTACTCCTAATACGTTATCTCTCGAAAATTTTGATTTTGATTTTATAAAAAAATATGTGTTTAGTGGGGATGTAACGGTTACGAGAGACAGAAACTTGTGGGCATGTAAGAGACAAGCTTTTCTGGGGATATGATTATTTTGTTAGAGAGAAACTTACGGGGATGTATTATTTGTCCCACGTTTACATCTTATTGCATGTCATTATGTTTATATTTGTTGTTATTCGTTAAGTGATTGATTAAATTAAATTATGTTTCATATTTGTTAAATAAATTGTAATTTATAAAGTAAATTGTAGTAAATGAAAATTACAGTACTAACAAATTTACAAACTTTTTGATAAGTTCAGTTTTAAATTATTACTTAGGAAACAAAACTAATAGATGTATAACAAAAATAGCTGGTTGGTACAAGGAAGCTTCAAATGAATGTTAAATGAAAATAATCCTGAAAATCTCACTAACAATGTGTGTGTGTGTGTGTGTGTGAATTCTTTGTAATTATTGTGTTTCGTTTTACCACCACCATTTTAGAGCATTTTAAAATTATGAATCAAGACACTGCGATACTCGAACATACAATTTTATTTATTTTATTTAATAATTATCGGGATGAACACTTAAATTAGATTTATTACTTCCCTCTCTCATCCAGGAACATTATATTATTAAAACTACAACCAAAAAAAGTTATATTTTCAACGGGACACATGAAAATTAAATAAACATATACTTCTCAAAATGTAACTGAGGAACAATACATTTTGTCTATGAATTAATACCTTGTAACGTTTATTATTAGTAGGCCTACTGCTCAAGTTATACACAGAACAATATAACATAGATATAAAAATAATTATAAGTTAGTATTACAACAGAAATTCCTATACAAATACTGTAATTTGAATCAGTGTTCGAGATGCGAAAACGGTAGCGTAATATTTTTTTAGATGGGTCATAAAAACGTTAAGTCGTTCTTTACTTTTATTTTTGCTGCCATTTTTAATTAGTTGAAGATATTTCTAACCAAAAGGTTAAAATAAATCAAATGTTCAGCATTAAGAAACTTACGATTAACCCTATTCGTCTATTCTGGTAGAGTACCAACTTAGTTGCGTAGGTTCAAATCTAGTTACTAAAGTTTTTTTTACTGCGTGTAACTATCTCTTCTGACTTTATTAGTCTAATTGGAATACAGTAAAGAAGTTAACAAAAATAATAATAATACATTCGTACAAACTGATATTAAAATCAACAATATCAACTCTTTTAAGTATAGGCCTACTTATTAGGAACGTAAAAAATAACTACAACTGGCTTTATAATTTGTTAACAGTTTTAAGGACAAATAATTTGTATAAAAAATCAAAGTGCTGTTAACTTTGCCACACAATTTCTGTCATGTTTATTACCCCCCCCCCATTAACAAACAAAAGGTTGGGACTAGGGGCTTAGTCAGCTACTGGTAGGTCGTAAAGACACAAGGGATGCTAGGTTTGATTTGTTAATATCATATACCAATACCAATTATTCATATAATATTTCAATTAATGTTATACAGGGTATCCCCAAACTCTCTTGTCTTTTTTTGTGGTGGATCGAGATAAACATATTTCACAATATGAACAGACTTTTTCGTCCGTCTGTATGTGTTTATTACAAAATAAGTTTGACCAATTGAGTTAAAACTTCACATAAAGTTATACCTAACATTGATATATTTTAAGTAAAATACCGTAAGTGATTATATCCAATTAAGCTTTAAAAATGACGACTTTGTGAAAATTTCAAATCTAAATTACTAAAGAACCGTACATTTTAACAACAATAATTGTCAAAACACCGTTTTTTTAGCCCTTTTGATTCCATATTAGATGGTGTAGCCTACATATCAAAGCAATCATATGATGGATAATAATTATATTAAAGATAATAACAGATATTATTATGTTAAAGATATATAATAATATAATAATTAATACATTTTTTATATTTATATAATATGTAATACAATATTTACATTTTGTTTTTAACCTGAGTAGTTGCAGTAAACAATCGTTAATTATATTTTATAATTATTATACTATATTAATCTAAATCTCATATTTTATAGAAAATTTAATTGTGAATACAAAAATGTTTTGATATTTCAAATCCGTTCAGTGGTTTTCAAACTATAAACAATTAAAACCATGTACAAATTTGTCATTATTTCACAAAAAGTTTAGGTTACTTGTCAAAATCTACTTCAATGTTGTTAAAAGTAGCGAAGAAATTAGTTTTTTTCGTTGTAAAGTAATTAAATTAAACTTTACAACGAAAAAACTAATTTTTCAAAACAACATTGAAATAAATTCTAACAAGTAACCTAAACTTTTTGTGAACTTGATTGAAATGCGACGATACGCCTTTATTAAATCATTTGTATCTCGAAAACCACTGAACGGATTTGAAATATCAAAACATTTTTGAAATCACAATTAAATTTTCTATAAACTACAAAGCTAGACTTCTATAGCTATCAGATCTAGACTAATAATAATTAAACAATTTACAACCATTTACCGCTATCGGTCTGGTTGAAAATAGTGTCAAATAATAACTTGTATAGGCTTAGTCTATTTATTTATAGGTTTTGTTAAAATGTTCAGGAAATGTTCTATATGACTATATAAAAAACATACGAAAATTTGAAAATGATATATACATAATTTTTTGATTTATGAACGTTTATAGCAAAATTGTAAACAATTTCTAAATACTGCTATTTTTATTGGTATACCCTACATACGTTTATTAATCGCTGTAATAATATTCTTATATACCAATTCATAGAAAATTTATTTGTGAATTCCATTTTCTTTAGATAATTAACACCCGTTCAACGGTTCTCGAAATAAACAAAATTTAGTAAACCCGTGTACATTAGCGTTTGAATTTTATTGAAATGCGATGTCACGCCTTTTTTAAAACATTTGTATCTTGAAAACTACTGAACGGATTTGAAATATCAAAACATTTTTGAATTCATAATTAAATTTCAAAGTCTGTTAAGATTCCCTCTGAAGATGACAACTTTGTTGTTGTAATAGCTATAAGGGTCTAATAGGAATAAACATTTTTCTTTTGACAAAAAAAAATTTTGTTTTTTGTTATTTTGTTTATTCCCAAGTGTGGTAAGGGACTTTTGAAAGTGTATCTGTATATATTGTCACCACAGTGCTCTGGTCTGTGTTTATGATTAACCATGCCTTGTTGATTTACACAGAACATTTATTTATGCATAGAATACTTTTTGAGGAAATTTCATTAATAAATATTAAGAAATATTCGAATTATAAGCGAAAACCTACACCGAAAAACAATTTACAATCACGCATAAATGATATTTGACCCAAAAAACATACTTAAAACATATGTAGAGCCAAATGAACCGTAGGAAGGAAATTTGAAATAACCTGCAGTTTTTCGGTACACAAAATTAATGAAACTAGTTATATCATGATGAAATTTACACAGAACATTTATTTATGGATAGTTTATATTTTGAGAACATTTCATTAATAGATATTAAAAAATATTCGAATTACAAGCAAAAACCTACTCTGAAGAACAATAATTTAGAATCATGCGTAAATGATTTATGACCAAAAAACATACTTAAAACAATTAAGATGGCATTGACATTTTAACAGTTTATTATCGAACATACAAAGAACATTTTGTGAAAGTTTTATTGAAAAATATTTATAAATACGCTTTTCGTGATCGTTTTTATAAAATATGTAAAGTCAAATACCGTAGGGAGGAAATTAGAAAAAACCTGCAGTTTTTCGGTACACAAGAAAATAAATTATATATAGACTAAAAATACAAAACACCATTCACCAAATATTTTTAGTTATAATGTCTCAACCAAACATCATAATTTTAAAATACTGCCTTCTGAAAGCCACTTACTTAATTAAAAAATGGTTTACAACTACAAATTAAAGATTAAAGTTATAATAATGTTTTTTTCCTATTTCGAAAATATATATGAGTTTTATTTATTTATATAAGCTATACATTTTATAAATCACTTTCAGTACATTTAGGTTTATCATTACTTGGAAATTGAATTTAATGAAGAAATAATATAAAGTCACAAGTTAAATTATTTTTTTTATAAACTAAAATCGTTCACAATAATTGTGATAGGGCCTATTCCAAATAGTATGGTATGTTGACATAATTGTGTCAAATGTATTATAGGAAGAGAATATATGTTTTAATCCAATTTTTCTACCGATGTTATTACAAAATACGTTTGCATTATACTAATGGCATAGTTCTTATCGGAAATAAATTAAACTTAAATTAAATTAGTTTTAATGCAAATTACTATATATTTTAGTAAAATATTTTATTTTTAAAGAGGAACAAGAACACATTACTACAAACACATCTAAATCATTCAGAATTACAGTACGAAATTTCTCTACTAAACAAGTACCATTTTATTAATATATGCTAATGTATTGAGTAAACGAAAAGACAAGATAGAAAAAATTAAATCTTACTTTTTAAATGGGACGCTAGGCAAAAGGAGTATTAAATAACAATGAGTATTACTGCTAACCTTCTTATAGACCGGTCATATATCTTGTAAACAATGGGAATGGTTGGGACGATTTGGTAACGTTGACGGACGCAGCAACAACTATAGTTTAGTGAATGTACAAGCTACAGACGCACTATCCAACTTACATTGAATAATATATACACGGAGCAACAAAGTCTATCTTTTGAACAGAGTCAGTAATGATGAAAAAGTAGTAATTTTTTTGTTTTAACTTTTAGAAAAAAAAAATACGCGTTGGATATAAGTTATGATTAAAAAACTCAATATACGCAACAATTTGCGCTTATACTGCCGTTTTTCACATGGACGCAACAGGCATTCGTTTCGTACGGACGCAGCAGTCATGAAATAGTGTATATATATATATATATATATACAGTAGAACCCCTCAAACTCGACTCCCTCAAACTCGACATTCCGTCAAACTCGACAGGGCCAGTGACAAGGAGCATGGGATTTCCAAGGTCATTCACTGCATTGTTTTACGCCACATGCGCCTGCCAGATGCCCGGAGGTTGAGGCTTGTTACTTTTGTTTATACGGCTGTGAGGGATGCTCCTTTGTCTAGCCACTTTCTAATCCTACTGTATAGTAGAAGCCAAAGTTAAAGATAAAGGGTCCAGGTAGACCAGGACAGCCCCAAACATTTGTTGTCAAAACATTCATATTGTTGTGAACCCAAGCGCCTAACCACCCGGATGCTACCGGTCATTAGCACCGATGCCATTAAAGTAAGCGGCAAGTCTTTTGTCATAACAATTCAACGGAGCGTCGTAGAACTATGATTCAAGTTTTGTAATAAAGGTCTTAACCATGTGAGAAAAATGATCAGACTCTTAATTATATGCGATCAGCAGTTCAATTTATAGCATTTGTATTGGACTGTGTTTGGTATGGACATTCTTTTTCTTCGGCGACTTCGAGATGAAGCTGCCAGACGTCCAGTTGAAAATGAAAAACAAAGATCAATCAAAAGTTTTTTCAAACAATGCTAACTTTGCTCTAATGTTTTTTTTTTTATATATATAAAATTGTTTTAATCTTTAAAAATATTTAATGGACTGTCTGTTTTTTACTGTAGACTTTACTGTAAATTTTATTACAGCATATTAGGATAGGTCTTTTTAGTTTACTAAACCTATTGTACAAGACCAACACTTTTTAAATCTCATTTGACCGATCGATAAATTTAATTTTAATGTGTGATTGAACACACTATTTTTTTGTTGTCAGGCAGGGACTTTTTTGCAATAAACGTTTAATCATTGATAATCAATAAATGTACAGTTATTTAAAATAATTTTGAGTATTTGTTGCAAACCTAACCATTAAATACCAAAGTTCCCTAAAACTAGACAACCCCCAAACTCGACAACCTTAAAGTCCACATTGTGTCGAGTTTGAGGGGTTCTACTGTATATATATAATTTTGAAAATCAAATCCACCCCTGTTGCACTTCTCTATAACAAAACTCCATAATTCATAATCGAATAAAAACTCCTATAGTTAATAGTTAATTTAGTTTTACTACAATATATTTACTTGTCTTAAGGCAGACAAAATAGGCTGTATTGTTTTTATATAAGTATATTTAAATAGGGTTTCCAGTTTAAATTACTGTCAATGCTAACCTCTAAAAATTAGAAATTTGCACACAAGTTAGCACAGGACAGTGAAAATTCACTTTAAATTCTATCATCTGCCTAATTAAGCAGGTTTAAAATTTAATAATCTGAGTTTTATTGGTATTTAGTTTAAGACCATTTGAAGTAAACCAACCAGTAAGTTCAATTATAGCATTTTCAGTCAAATTTTGGAGTCCTATAAATTATTTGCAATCACAACATCTCTATACAAAATCACTTTGGAATTTATGCTCTGTGCTAAACTAAATCACTTATATAGACTAGAAACAATATTGGTCCCAAAATTGAACCCTGTAAAATATGTACAAGCGGAAATGTATTTCATAAGATTTTTTTAACACAATTGTTCTCTGTTTCCTATAAAACTCTGTGTACAAAGTTATATCGTAGTTGTAAACTACACTGAATTATATTATTCTCATGAAACTGTACATATAAAACTAAATTAGTGGCCATGTTACCTTATCACCATCTATATCTTAACTTACATTCTCCCAAATATCACCTAAAACTTTGAAAAAGTTAGTATAGAGTTTTAAACTATACTGCAATATATTTTTCTACCTGAAACAGTCCAAATAAAATACTAAACTAGTGGCCATTTTATCTTGTCAGCATCTACATCTTAACTTACATTGTCCAAAATATCCTCTAAAACTCTCCGACAAGAGTTAGTATATAGTTATAAACTGGTCTAGATTATATTTTTCTGTCTGAACTTTAAAATAATACTAAACTAGTGGTCAAATTACCTTGTCAGCATCTACATCTTATCTTACATTGTCCCAAACATCCTCTAAAACTCCCGATAAGAGTTAGTATATAGTTATAAACCTGTCTGGATTATATTTTCTGTCTTAAACTATTCAAATAATTCTAAACTAGTGTCATGTTATCTTGTCAGGATCTAAATCTTAACTAACACTGTCCCAAATATTCACTAAAACTATTTGACAAAATTCTTTCATATTTATAAAATGCACCAAATTATATTTATCTGCCTAACAACTGTCCCAATAATATTAAACTAGTAGTCATGTTACCTCGACAGAATCTACATCTTAACTTATATTATCTCAAATATCCCCTAAAACTATTTGACAAAATTTGTAAATACGTGGTATGTCCAGAGAGTAAGTTCCATTAATATTGCCTGCTGTGGCAGCGCGTGATCACAGTAAGGAGTAAATGTGATAAGTGATTCAATGGTAAGGAGATAGGTCCAATAGGTCAATGAAGGAGGTGATCAAGTGCACAATGACAAACGAAGTGGGCGTCCATTTTTCGTTAGTGATGAATTGGTTCGTGCAGTATGAGAAAAGAAAAAAGAAAACCGTAAGTTTACAATTTCTGCTTTTCTATGGAATCTCCGCAAATTTTAAGATCATTTCTTCATGAAATTGTTTCTGTAAAACTGTTTTTTCGAAAACTTTGTGCTCATTGGGGACCAAAAACTCTTACTCAGTAACAAAAAAAAAACAGTGTCACGCCAATGTATTTGACTTTTTGACATGATACGACAAAGACGGTGAAGACTTTCTGAGCCAGACAGAATGGGTCGCTTATAAAACCCTGAATCAAAACGACAATCGATGGAATGGAAGGACACTTCGTCACCAACAAACCATGGAAATCTTGACAACTCGAAAAATCATGTGCACATTGTTTTGGGATAGCGACAGTATTTAACTAGTTGATTTTTTACCACAAGCTGAAACAATCAATGCAAATGGTTATTACAAGACCCTTAGGAAACTGTGTTGCGCAATACAGAATAAGTGCCAAGGAATGCTCACAAATGGCATTGTTTTAATTCATGACAATGCCTGGCCTTATACTGCAAAGTGACACAACAGTCTTACAGGACTTTGGCTGGGACCAGTTTAGTCACCCTCCATACAGCCCTGACCTCACCCCTAGCGATTTCCATCTCTTTTTGCACCAGAAATTATTCCTGGGTTGTCAAAACTTCAACAAAGATGACGAGCTCAAAGACCATGTTACCACATGGTTGACAACACAGGCGGCAACGTTTTATGAAGAAACTTGTGCCGCGATTATAACAAGTGCCTACAAAATGATGGAAACTATGTAGAAAAATATTTTAAGGTTTGTAGATTAGTTTGCAATAAATAGTTTTTCTGATATCTGTACTAGTTTTTTTTATTACCAAACAGAACTTACTTTCTGGCCGTATCTCATAGTAATAAAAGGCAGTGCATTATATTTTTTTGTCTGAAAATTATTTAATACTTTTGTCCATTTAATACAACTACATCTGAACTTACATTGTCCCAAATATCCTCCAAGACAATTTGACGAAGTTGGTACATGGTTTTCAACTGGAGCGGGTGATCTTTTTCTGCCCGAAACTGCCCAATTGATACTATTCTTATTTCTCTTCTATTGCATTCATCACC
The DNA here is from genome assembly GCA_963513935.1 of Aphrophora alni. NCBI lineage: Eukaryota > Metazoa > Arthropoda > Insecta > Hemiptera > Aphrophoridae > Aphrophora > Aphrophora alni. The sequence goes on along the minus strand of OY740765.1, from coordinate 53,197,018 downwards.
TAAAAAAAAAAAAAAAAAATCATATATTTAATTTTACTACTTACAATAGTGCCAAACAATACAATTGAAAGGCCAAACAAAATTATGTTATAACATGTTGTAGTTAATTACCATAAGAGATATATATTTATTGTAACAAAAAAGTTAATCAATTTAAAACACTAAAACCCCTACCACAAGTTTGGTACAATAACACACACACACACAATATTTATTTGCCTTATGTTATTAGAAATCCCTGATGTACATTTCGGTAACCAAGTTACTATCATAGGAGGTATCTGAAAGTATCATTTCAGTATTATTTCACTAGTATTATTTCAGATCCCTCGGATGATGGTAACTTGGTTACGGAAATGTACATCAGGGAACTATAAAACATAGGGCAAATAAATATTTTATTTAGTTCATTTGTGTGTATGTTATTGTACCTAACTTGCGGTAGGGGTTTTAGTGTTTTAAATTGTTTACATTCACCACAGTGCTCATTGAACATCTACAAAAAAGTTCATATATAGTTTAAAGTAATAAAAAGTTTATATGAAATATAAAACACTATTATATTTTACTTATAAGTGATATATTAAAAAAAATAACTAAATTAATTTAGATTATTTATATTATTCTTTTTTTTATATTATCAGGAAAGAGAAAGTAGAGCGGTGTAAAAACATCATTGATTTATCAATACTTCCAGAATTTCTGTTACCTATGTAAATGTACTTAAATTTCTAGATGATTTTAAAGTCTCTAAAATATGATATTAAAACTAAAAATTTTGAATCTGCCATAAAACTGGTTTTATTATTGTGTTGGATGAGTAAATAATAGAGACAGTAACTACAATAAAGTTTTCGGTGCCCATTCTAGACAATAAATGATTGATATGAGTGTATCATACAAATGAACTGTGTAAAATACTCAAGACATTGGCTCAGTTCTTTCCTGAACTAATTGTAAAATTATCATACTTTGGTCCGTTTTCATCCCACTTAAATTATGGAATTGCTCTATGGAATACTCCACTAAGCAGATGACCCAAAGAGTCATGTTTTCCGAACCAATCAGGTAAGAATCATAGCTCATCAAACAGTTGTAATTTTGGTAGACGTGCTTTAAAAAACTAAGTAGTTTGACTTATCCTTGTACGTACACTTTAGAAGTAATATTATGTTACAGGTCTAAGAGCTCTCCATTTCGTATGATTGATGGACAAGAACACAGATGGGCTACTTTTGAAAAATTCAATTTTACGTTGGAGTCCATTTTATGAATAAATTTCCTAAAGTCAAAATTTTTAAAATTAATACAAGCAGTTGCTAAAAGTCAATGGACCTTACTTGGTGGAGGAGTATCTTGAGACTACACTATACAAACATTTTTAAATAATCTATATAGATTGGTTTTAATTTTAATTTGATAAATTGTATTTTATATATTTATGTATATGTTTGTATATATTTATGTGAATGTCATTTTCTATGGTTAGATGTATGTTTCAGAATTAATGATTGTTGTTATATTATTTAATATTATATGTTATAGTTTTAGTTTTTAATTGGCAATTGTGAATAAATTATGTTTGCTTTAGGTTCAATAAAATAAATAAATAAATAAAAGAAAGAAAAAAAAAAGTTCTGTAACTTTTCACAGTGTAGCATTCTATATAAATGTTCCATAAGTATTGCATAACTTTCTCACTCACCCAATCACAAAAACAAATAAAGACAAATCAAAACTAACCATTACCAAAAATGTCAGTTTGGTAGTTGTTAATCAGAAACCAGTCACTTTCCTCCAGGAAGTCTTATAATATGCCACAACAAACAATGCCACATTCAGCCCTTATGAGGGCTTAGGACATGTTTCAACATTGAAATAAAACTAGCTTGACAGACTGTTTCATTAATGGGAAACATGAAAACAAAGTATAAAATCGATACGGCAAAAGTTTAATATTGACATGGAGTTCATTATGAAAGAACAAGGCATAGGTGTACTAAAACGAACATGAAACATGATGTCCCACTAGGGTTTCAGCTAACGAGCTGTATTTAAAACTAATAAAGAACCCTAGGACAGTCCTACAGAAAGAATAAAAGAAGTGTGAAACATATTAAACCAATTGTCACTCTAAATAAAAATTCAGGAAAGAATTTCCAATATAAGATTCTCTTGATGCAGTGGAATGCCATATTAGTAAAGGGAAAAGCGGGAACTCATGAGAGAAATAACAGAAAGAAATGTAAAGATCAGTGTTATACACAAATCTTCTTTGGCGAAAAATAAAGCATTTCATCATAGATTCAAGAAATTTACTGTTTTCAAGAGAAAGTAACAATTAAACAGGGCTGGTTTAAAGACTATGATTTACATTGGTGAATCAGGGCATTCAGAAAAAAGATCTAAATGTGCTTATAGCTGATAGTATTAGGATCATGACAACACACATTGGAGTTGAAACAATGAGCCTGAAAAGTGGAACAGTCCAGTGCTTTTCGAATATACCCAAATACACAACTTTGTCTTCTTAAAACAGAATAAGGAAGCCACATAACCAATTTACAATGGACCCAGCAAACAAATCAATGACGGAACTAAAGGAGGGAATAGCCAGACTCCATAATTGTATAGTCCAGGGCATTGTGATCAGCCCTACTCTTTTTAATGTTGCACTTCACGACACAAACCAAGTGCTGATACTTGATGTATTCTATGTCCTTTCTACAGGAAAGAATGAAGAGCCCTTTGATTCTTCACATGGATCAATATTTCAAAGGTAAGATTTCAATATAATTACTTGATTACATTAATTAAACGGACTCTCGACCAATGGTAGAAGAAAAAAAAAGTGAAACAATAATAATAATATGTTGGTTGTATTTATTTGTGGTTAAATTTGTTTTACACAATTTTGCTTCTGTATAGAATCCTCTAAAGAACAAAAAGTAACAATTTTAAAATGTCATGTTATGTAATATTCTTGAACTATTGGTGTAATAAAATGAAATTATACTTGGTTCGGCTTTTTTGTGACACTTATTATAAGACAGAGATGTAAAATAAAATGTTTTAAGTCTTTTTATTACATCTATAGTCACTCTTAATTCAAAATCTAGAAAACCCTAATGCCTTTTATTGTTTAATAATTACATGAAGCTAAAATAATCAATATCGTTTGGGAAGAAATTATATTAAACAAGTAGTCAATTATAGTTAAGTTTAGCCCAGTTATTAAAAACAAAAGTTAATTTTATGTAAGTATCAAGCTGATTTAAATTTATAGAAGATAATTTTACATTCATATGAAATTGGTGTGCTTATATTTTGTTCTTGAGAAGTATATAAACCATACTGAGTTTAAGTACTCTTAAGACCTCTTAATCTAAGAGCTGGGCATTTAAATGAGCCATGGAGCAATAAAACATAGAGCATTCTTAATAATTGGAGAAAATACAAATACCAAATTGTCAAAATGCCAAATGGGGAACTACTATTCTGCCGACATTCATATCTGTCAGCCAAAGGGTTATTAAAAACAAAGTCATAAGCTGGATGAAATGGTTTGGAGAGCCGACTACAGATATATGTTGTTTGTAGTTGCTATCTTTGTCAAGAAAGAAATGGTTCATCAGTCTCAGCAAGTAAGCGAGAAACTGGACTCGAACAAAATGCTCTAGAAACAATATAAAGAGCAGAGTTATGTACCAAATCAAGCTTCTTAATGGCTGATCTTTCGGAGTAGAGTATGGAGCTGTAATAAATCTGTGATTGAATAAGAGTATGGTAAAATCATAACATGTCAAGTGTTTTATAATCACTGTAATCGCATAACACTGTGTTTTCAGATCAGATAGTTGTGGAATCCAAGAAAGTCTATGATCAAATACTAAAGCTAAAAATTTAGCAATTGCAGTAATTTGAAGTCATGTTCCATCAAGAAATCATAAAGGCTGGTGGTTCTGTCTTCGATGATTAAAAGCAATACATTTTAGAAGCAGAGAAGTTGAATCCTGTCAATTTTGACCAAGATTGCAATCTATTTATAACTAGTTGAAGAACTCTTTTAGCAGTTGCCATACCTCGAGTAGCCACATTTATAGCAAATTTGTCAACAAATAAAGAACAGAGAACAGGGTATTGCACATCAAACAATGCTGTTGATTGCCACAGCAAACAGGGTCACACTCAGCACACTACTCTGAGGGACACCATTCTCTAAATGATAATGCCTTTTCCAGATAAAAAAAATTACTGCAACCAGTGTCTGATACAAGAAAAAGGCATTTAGTATGGCAGACTTCAATAAAACCAGCTGATTGGTAGATGATCGACCCTGCTTAAAGCCACATTGTGCATTACAAAGCAGCGGGTTAATTTCAGGTACTAAACAAGGCGCTGGATTGACCATTCTCTCTACTAGCTTGCAGAGCGCACTAGTGAGAGAAATGAGATGGTAAATTCCTGGTTCAGTTTTCTCTTTACCTGGTTTTAGATGAGGTATTACTGTACAGAGATTCCACAGATGAAATTGTGGGAGAGTATAGTCACTCCACCCTTAGCTCTATCTGCAGTGAGAAAGTCGTTCGACTATCCACACACTTCCCCCTTAGAGCAAGCGTTGCTAACATGTCCAAATCCTTGGCATCAGAAACAACTCCTTGGATTTGGAATGTAAGGTCTAATAGGTAAACTGTAGGAACTAGCAAACACTTGCTTCGGAAGATTTGGAATACCAAAAGTTAAAATAATAGAACCAGTTGGTTTTCTCTCACTATTCACAGTTCTTATAAATACGTTCAATATTAATAACATGTTTGGTAAGTTCTATCAATATTTCTTCCGTGCTCTCATTCAAGAGGTCATGGCAGGAAATAACTCCTTTAGAAGAATTTAAACCTTTGTGAGGTTCAACAGATACATTAACTACATCAAAAAGGGACTTCATTTTCAACAGAGAATTACTCTGTTTATTAGAGTCAGTCTGTATCGATAAAGTATCATTTTAAAATGGAATGAACAATACCTGTAGCACCAGTGATAACGTTGTTAACCACAGAGTGAGATCTGGAGAGATCTGACATCTCAGTACTGTTAAGGACAATAAGGAATCTGGGAGCAGGTCCCTGACTCCTTACATCCAAATTTCACTTCTTGGCTTCTGAGATGGACAGATTCCTCAGACAATACTGATAGTTGTCTCTTATTATGACCTTGGTTGACATTTGAAATTATAGAGGCCATGCATGAGTTTACTAGCGCACTGTATTTAGCGGTTGCAGGTGGAACTCTGGGAAAGGGTACACCCTTGGATCTCTTTCGATAATTTCCAAACCTCAGAACTTTGGACCTCAGAGTATCCTCTTTATCCAGACTGGATGGGCATCAGTCCAGATGTGCAAGTGGAGAGGGAGGGTCTGACACCTCCCTCATTGCAAACACTTCCTGATCAAGGACCAAAATGGCTGGCTAATAAGCAGAAACTGCTGATACATCTTCAGCAGTGCAAGCTCACATCAGCTCACAGATTCAAAGGTTGTCACGCTTTGATCTAATAAATACTCCCAGAAGCTACGGCTCTTTAAGGTAAAAACTAATTCCTATATATGAATGTAGAGTGTTTATGTATCCCCAGTAATTCATGTAGTATAACAGCCTCTACAAAATGTAAAGAATATACGAGTGTTGTATGTGTGTGTATATTCAGAGAAGATGTTTTATTATTCCACCCCTATATAACTTGAGTTCCGCGAGGAACGCTAAAAAAATCTCAATAGATGGAGATAGTCTGAACCCCCCCCCCTGTGATAAGAACCCGTAGTAAAGGTGAAAGTAAGAAATTGTATATAAGTGAACTAAGTATATGTCTATGTGTTATGAACGTTAGCCCTGGAACCGGCAGGTTAATTTTCTTGACAATTCTTCGTTTGTTTAAAAATTAATAAAATATATTATTTTTATACAAAACCTAACTTATAAGATATCATTTTTCTCAGAAAGATGCATAGAATTCATCTATGTAATAAAAAAAATTGATTTCATAGGCCCTATTATATCGTCATGTACATACAAATATATCTTATCATGCACAGACTTTTCCAGAATATATGCGTGGGCATTCAATTGGAAATCAGCAGGTGCAAAAACCATAGCAGATAATTTGATGAAAATAATATTAAAACACGGATAAATACATGTATTACAATCAGATAGGTGTACACATTTTAACCCTTGATTTGGCAACATGTTAATTTGTTTTAAAATTCTTCGTTTGTTTAAAAATTAATAAAATATATTAATATATAACAAAACCTAACTTATAAGACATCATTTTTCTCAGAAAGATGCATAGAATTTATCTATGTAATAAAAAAATAAATTTTTGAAACGGTTTTGGAGTAAGTATGTTACATGTCAAAAAATGATGTTATCATTTTTCAGAAATACCTGTATCATCCAAAATCAATAGTTTACTACCTTTTTCTAAGATATACACAATTTTTGTGTATTATTTGTGAATATATTTAGGGAAAAAAAAATTTGTTACATTTTCAAAATTTAAAAAAATATTTTATAAAAAAATGTAAAAAGATCTTTTTTCTTTCAATAATTTACCAAAAATAGTAATATATATTTTATACAAGAGTACTATATATCATTATGTTCAGAAAGGTGCATAGAATGTAGGTGTGTAGTGAAAAAAAATGTTAGATGTATCACATTTGGAGTTTTTTGGTCAAATACCAAAAAATCTAACAGTAACGGAGCAGAAATTTCACAAAAATGGTAATCAATAACATACTAATAGATTTTTCGGAATTTTTTCAACCATTACTTGAGATTTGTAATATATTTGTGAATATATTTAGGGGAAAAAAATTATAGTTTGTTACATTTTCAAAATAAAAATGACGATTTTGCCTAAAAAGTGATACTCTGACGCTTGAGGTTAGGTGACACCTCGACAATTTATGCGTACTTAGTAACTTTCTAAAGCTAGGCCTAAGACAAAATCACTAGATTTCACTAAAACAATATACTTTACAAAGAATAACACACATATACACTTTTATAATCAAATAAAACATTCAATATAAGAAAATTTGCTTATAGCCTAAATTTACAACTTACCTTTTAGGTTATCCCATATATAAACGGTTTACACACTAGAAATTCACTCAAAAACATAAACTTTAGAAATAAAAACACATATATTGTAACTTGTATACAAAATTTATATACAATTTGTATACACAAAACTTCAAAATAACAAATTTCTAACCCTCACAACAATATGCGCTACGTCATTTGTTACAGTTTTCAAAACCACGATATATTTGCAAAATATTTCAAATTATATAAATTGCTCATGTATTGTTTATAATTTTTTACATGACCAAGTGCAAATTTTTAATGACAGGAAAAATTTACAATGGAAACGAACACTTGAAATGAAAAATTAGATGAAATACAGAAGACTTTGATTTTGTGACCTATATAGGTAACGTCCCTCGACTATAACATGTTAGAAAGTAAAAACAGACAGAATATATTGTAAGTGTGTAATGTGCTATACATAGCTGCATGCACATAATTTAGTATGGTTTCATTCCATCCCCAGTTAACCATTAGTGAATTTCTGTAATATTAGTACCTTTTCCTTCTGTTGACTAAATATTAAACATTGTAAGTGTATATGTGTGTCAGTATGTGATCAGAAACCAAAGCTTTGTGTTGATCCACACAGTTAACAGCCACTCAAGGTCAATTAAAGCACCGATTTGCTCAAGACACAGATACAAGTTACTTGTGTTAAAGGTTTACAACTATTTTTTCAAAAATAAATTTTTAAATAAAGTTCCATGTAAATTTGGAAAAAGGTGTTTTTTTTTTCAGGTCCTGAGCAAGACATACTTTCAATTACTTCATTACGAATATTTTTCAATCTTGCATTGTTTAAAAGTTACAGCACTTTGAATAGTAAAACAAAAAACCTCAAAAACCAAATTTAAACTATTTTTGCCTCATAAGGTAGTAATTGATAAAGAATAAAAAAAATTCGAAAAAGTTAAAGTATAGTAGACAGAAACTTGTCAGCAAGTAAAAAGTAAATAAAAAGTAATTTTTCAAAAGGAAGACCAGTTGCTCACCTGAGTTCAGTAGGTCAGAAATTGTAAAAAAATGATAGTTAGTTTCAATTAAAAAGGTGAGAGAATTAACCCTATAAATGATAAAATAATCATTTTGAGATAATTAAAAAATAATTAACATTAGAATAGAATATACAAGAAGGTTAATTGTGAAAACTAAGAAAATTTTATTTAGTTAAACCACAATAAAATAGTGTTAGATTGACAATAGTGTGAAGTACGAAAATTGAAGCAGCTCAATCTGTACAAGAATCGTTGCGAGGCTAGTAAACTTGTTTGATGAATGAACTAAAATAAAGTGAGAATAACTTTAAAAAATCTTGAGGTGTGAAAAAGAAATTTCTGAGACAATACGCTGTGAAGAAAATATGATTTTCTCAAGAACTCGACGTCCTACCAAAACAACTCGAAGTTCTAGGAAGGCATCGTGGTGAGAGGAAAATGGAAAAGGTGATTAGAACAAAATCCAATGTTCCTGAAGGAAGGTAAAGGGACTTCATTGAAAATAATGGACAAAAATTAAAAGTATACGCAAAGGTCAGATCTGCCAAGCAGCGGTTTTAAGCAGCTAAAAATGCTGGACCATACAGTAGAGCCAATTATAGCAAAACCACACTAGGACTGTTAATTTCATAAATTTAAATAAATAGAAATAAATTAACAAATAAAAAGAAGTAAAAAATGATAAAACTAAAGTCGTAATAATTAATTAAATAAAAAGTTACCAAAAACTCAGGAGATAAACGGTGAAAAATGAAGAATTCTTATAACTGCAAAAAGGCACTCCTTAGAGAATAGAGAAAAGAGAATAGTTGGTACCAAAAAATGGTACAACGAAGGAGGAATTTCTTATTAAATACGGTGGCACAAGCAAAAAGAAAAAAACTCTCTTGAAAATTTTGAAAAGGAAGTAAGGTGTTATGCTGTCTGAATGAAGTCTGAAAAGCGTGCTAAGCTTTGAGATCCGTAAAGTAAGTTACTACAGAGTAAAGGATTTTTGAAAAGTACGGATTTTGAAAGAAGTTGTAAATTCCCGGAAATTAAATAAACTGTTAGGAAAAAAGATTAATTAATTAAAATTATTGTGATTTTTTCAAGGTTACAAGTTTCATCAAAGTCATTGTCGTAGTTTCAGTTAAAAAACTAAACGAGAATTTCAAAGACACAGAAACAAGAAATACGAGCCAGAGAGTGGAGAGCATGACTGCATGAGAAAGATGTTGTTCACAGGAAGTCACAAGGGAAGACCAATGCCGCACAACAGCCTTGATCATCCAACTTGGGAAGAGACCAGATTTCTCTACATCTGTACATCTGAGGTAATTTGCTATCTTTATTGAAATAAAGTCCATACAGTAGGACTGATTTAATTTGATTTTAATCTCAACATAGACATTGCTCTGAGGTTAATAAAGTTGCATGTGTTTAGAAACTTTATGGGAAATATTGTAAGTGTTTGTAAGTGATTTCTGACGGTATTACAGTACAACCTCGTTAACTTGGAGTAACTGGGACCGGAACCGATTCGAGATAGCAAAAATCTGGGTTAGCCAGGGAACATGGGAAAAATTTATAATTGGAAACGTAATTAGCGGAAATTGTTGTTATATTGAACAAAGCAGGCTTTTAACACATTCACAGACATAATAAATGAAATAACACATAAAAACTCACTTAAAATCAAGTTTACTTAAATAATGACTCCTATTAAAACAGATTAACAAAACCGCCAACAATTCGTAAACACAATTGTAAATAAATTTAACAAACTCCCACAATAACAAAAAGCAGACTCTCGAAGAACAACTGAATTCAACTGATATAGTTATAATGCCGTATAGGCGCAGGTAGTGGCTGGCAGCGGGAAATGACACGACAGTACATTACGGACTGACATGTAATGCTGACTGAAGTTCAAGTGCACGCCGATTCATAGAATGTACAGTTCCTGCTAACATTTCAGCAAACACCTGCCTCTTGAGACACTCGCCAGTCTACTGCTTCAATGAAGTTTATTAATATCTCCCAATAACAATCAATTTCACTCAGATTTTTTAATTTAATTATTTTTTGTATTGGTCCATGTTACCCGGAGACCCGAGTTGTAGGGGCTGTCTTAACAAGGTTGTAGTATATACAGAAACATATATAATAAATTTAGACTTACAAGTAGAATTGAAACACCGATATTTAATTATTTAATGAATCTGTAGCACCGTCTATAAAAGAAATCATATTTCATAACATATTATATATCACCTTGCTTATTATAATTAAATAAATAAAGTTTGTCTGTTGATATATTATAAAGAGTATTATTGCTTTGTCCCTTACTTTCTCTGACTAGTGTTTTGATAGATTCTGTGTCACAAGGAGGGTAAACACGATGACTGCACAGCAGACAGTCCCAAAGACTATTTATATGATCCTCTGTCCAAGTAGAGTTTACTATTACACTATCTGAAAATCTGCCAGCAAGTGCATAAACCTAGAAACAAATGTTCAAGGTAAATTCATTTGTACTAATATTATTTGAATTTTACACAATCACTACCACTGTGGTGAAGAGCCAGCTGTTTGTTGGGAAAAACACTGTAACTTAAAACCTACTGAATTAATTTTCATTTTTTGATCAAAACTTCTATATTTTCACATTCAATAACTAGTTTGGATTATTAAAAATCAAACTGTTTAAACATTTTGTAAAAAACAGGTATAAGTGCTGCACTGTATGATTACCAAGCTCTAAATTTTACTTTAAAATATTAATTTAATATATTACTATGAATTTTCGTCCAAGAATCCTTGGTTTTTTCATCATTTATTGCATAATGGCCGTTTCGACTTTTTGTTAATATTTGTGGTAGCTTAAATGGATTGTTCATAATATTATAATATATTACCTTTATTACTATACTTTCTTTTAATATTTATATTTAAATATTTTTTGGAACTCTGGTCACGGTTTGTTTTAATCAGCATTAGGTTCTCATTGGTACAGGTTCTTAGGTTTATTGTATCTTTAATTATTTATTTACTTCATAATAAATAATCAAAGATTGGATTGTACTCAGTACTGCACCACGTCTAGGCTAGGGTGTCTATCTGTGACTCAGTGACCGTATGGCGGGAAGTGCTGGGGAAAAACGGTGGCAGAGAGCGGGTGAGACAGTGAGCACTGTACCCCTCTCCCTCCCCTACCTGCGTGGACTGAAAATCTAGTGTGTTCTTTTTAAAGTATTATAATTATATAGCAAGAAGTAATATACAATTATTAGTATCAATGCAGAAAGACTGCAATCAATGTCCTGTCAGTGAATATATTAAAATATTTAGTTTTACTATTATAAGATTTAGATTAAAATGATCAAATTGAATGAAATTACTAAACTGATTAAACTAAATCTAATATAAATCTAATTATTAAATTTATCAAACTGAAATGTATGAAGAAAATTGTAAACTAAATATGTCAGTATTTACCCGAGCGAACAATCTGTAATAGATGAGCTTAGCAGTGGAGAGTATTGGACTTCTGTTAATATGATTTATAGAATCCAAAGAAAATCTGCTCAACATGTCTGTTGTAATAGTAGGGTGATGTATGTAGCACACAACTGAACACAAACCAATGTAAGAAAACAGAGGCAGTGTGAACGCATAACCCATTGAGTCCACGTATATGTCTGGAAACAAGTACTGCATATATTACAAAAACATTGTTATCATTGCATATATCACCTTCATCAGTTGATGTGCTTTCCGAGTCATTCTATTACATATTTTTTAAATGGAATTACTCCAAAACTCCTATATACAGAGAACTCTATATACATAGAATTCTATTTTTAAAACTTCTATGTAGTCAGGAAAATAGAAATACTCGGAAGAGTACAAACTGAAGAAGTAAGAATAATCTAGAAACGGCTGAAAATGGAACATTGTACACATTATAATTTATATGTACATTATTTCTATAAATAACTTAAACTTTAAATTATTTAAACCATTATTCAAACCATGTAAAAAAAAACCTTTCTGTGTTCTTTTTAAAAATAAAAGTTTAAAAAGGTGGTTAAAACCCAGTCCCAACCATGTTAATTATTAAACCTAATTGTTCGATTTTGAACAGAGGAAATGGTCGGAAACTAGCTGAAAATGTTTGACAAATATTTTTTTTAACAATTAAAAACTTTGTAAAATCTTTTTTTGATAACTTTATATTTAAAATATACAGAAAACCTACTACCAACTTTACACAACAATTCTCATCACCCTATACAACATAAAAGGGCGACTGTCCATAGTTTTGTACATAGTCTTTCTGTCATCCACTTTCTGCAGAAGATTTCAATAATGAAGTATTAATATTGAAACACATAGCAGTGTCAAATGGTTATATGAGTACTATAATTAATAACATAGTTCGAAACCATAGGAACAAAAACAATATAAAAATACTCCCACTGCTTAGTAATCCAAAGAAAAAGTTTGTCTCCACAGAAATTGGAAATTTTTTAAACCAAAATGACCTTGCAAAATGAATTGGCCAAAAACAATATCACTGTGACAAACAATAAATTACAGACAAAATTACAACAGAATGTTTACAAAAATAAAAACGAAGACTTTGTTCAGCATACTGGAGTCTACAAGTTGATTTGTAATGACTGCTCTAGGTACTACATAGGACAGACAGGACGTTCGATTGGTAAAAGGTTTAAGGAACATTTGCTAAAATCAAAACATACCACTATAAAATCCAATTTTGCTGCACACCTTATTGATTTCGATCACAAATACACAGATCTAAAGACCAACATGAAGGTGTTAAAGTTTCGTGAAAAGAATAGTTACATGAGTGTATTCGAGGAATTTGAGATTTATAAGGCAGTAAAAATGGAATCCCATAATATCTTAAACGATAAATTATTGTTTAATTGTGATATAATATTTGACACAGCCTTGAAGATATCAAATGATTTTTCGAGGGAGGGAGGAATGTCATCGACCATAGGAGAAGATCCTTATCTGCAGTTCTGACCCGGCTCTCGTACTGAAAACCACAAATGTGCCGAATAAATTAATTAAATTCAATGTATACATTGTTTGTGTGTTGTGTTCGTATTGTAATGTTTATGAGTTAATATTGAAACAATATTTAATGTTTTCAAAACCTCATGAGAGTGATATTTTCAACACCTGATGATGGATGAGTGATATCATCTGAAACCGCGGTAGTGTTTACCCCAAAAAGAGGATCACTAGATGGACATATAACAGGTAATACTTTATTAACCTATTTATAATAATAATTTGTTACTTTACGATTCAATTAACATTACAATTAACATTTTCATACTTTCCAATTCTCAAGTAAACATTTTTACTTAATAAACTATAAAAAATATATATTTAGAGAAAAATAATCGATAAACAATTGGAAATTTTCATACGTTGAAAAATTGTAGTTTATATTTTATATATTCTAAAATAAAAGTTATTAAATAATTTTGTAATTCTGAAGTTACAATGTTTTTATTTTGGTTAGATTTTGTATGGACAGGAGACAGGCTTACCTTGGAAAGTGGTCCTTGGTACTGTATTACCTAATAGTACACAAGTGAGAAAACACACACAAAAAAACACTAAAGTTCTGAAATATTTCGTAAACACTATTCACTTTCTCAATCAGTAGAGTTAAGAAGAAGACTGAATTGTTTGAGAAAGTGAACAGTGTTTACGAAATATTTCCGAACTTTAGTGTTTATTTGTGTGTGTTTTCTCACTTGTGTACTATTAGGTAATACCAAGCACCACTTTCCAAGGTAAGCCTGTCTCCTGTCCATACAAAATCTAACCAATCTAATAGGCTATGTGCCCTATTAAATTCTAACCTAATGTTTTTATTTTGCAATTCGTAAATAGACATTATTCAAATTTTATTTTTGTTAAATAAATATTGTCAAAATAAAGTTTAATATTTTGTTGCAATATTGATAATAAATTTTCATTTATTATGCAATATTGCATAATAAATTTTCATTTATTATTTTATCTCGAAATAATTTTGTAAACTTGAAGAAATTATAATGTGCAATTCTGAAGTTTAAATTTTTACTATTTGTATTTTATTTTTGTATTAACATATAATTGCTGTAAACTTGATAATTTTATATGTTGATAAAAGAATTAATTTTTTTTTTTTATAAAGATTAAACTTTACAATCTTGATGTTAAAATTTTTGCTTCATACACTTTAAGATTTAAAAACTACAAAATTAGTTTTCAATATTACAAGTAATTATTGTTAGATATATAATTTTATTGACAATTTTTTATGTATATTAGTGAAGAATTGATAATTAATTTCTTATTCATTAAAAATTTTTAGTAAACTTATTTTATCAGTCTGAATTTTTTTCTCTTGTCATGTCAGTAGAAAATCTTAATGTTGATGGAATTATTATTCCACATAGAGTGATTCCAATTGTAGGAGATGATGCCTGCCTTTTTCGATAACTTTCTTATATTATATATCATACTGAAGAAAAATAATTAGAAGTTCGACAGATTATTGTGCAATACATTTCGATCATTTGGGAGAATTTTCAATCACGACTTATAATAAAAATGGTCATAATCACGCAAGTGCAAATGAGTATTTTGCTGACTTATCCTGTGCACACATTTATGGTGGAGTATATGAATTGTTAGCTGCTGGAAAACTTTTCCATTCTTATTTGAAGTTTATTTCAATGGTGAAATTTACTAAAAGTTTGGAAATGAAAATCATCCTATAGGACAATTGTGTTTTAGCGGAAATTTACTAAATAGGCACTTCAATGTTTATATGCCTATTAATGACGAAAATGTCTTTAATAATAACGAGGAAGAAAGTAATTTAGAGGCTTCAAACAAAGCTAAAAAGAAAAAAGGCATGCAAAGTATACCAATGCTAATAGAAAAAAGTAATTAAAAGAGCAAATAAACTATATCAACAAACATATCCAGAAATTCATCGAGTAACAGTTTCAAAATATTAGGAAAACAATCCAGAAGTGAATTGAGCAGCAGTTCCAAAATATCAGACAAATAATCTAGAAGTGCATAGAGCAGCAGTTTCAAAATATTAAAAAGATCACCCAGAATTTCACAGATCTGAACAAGCACAATATGAGATGAATAATCCTGGGCAGCGAACTGAACATCGTCTGCGACCATGGAAAAATAAAGATTGCTCAGGTTTTGCTTATGAGCCTGATATTACTTTATGAAAATGATATTGGTCATATGGAGTAAGTACAAACACATATACTGGTCTGCAAAAAAATTTAAAGGCGAAAGTCCTGGTATGTGTTGCACCAATGGTTAAGTGCAGCTTCCCGTGCTTCAACCACCAACAGGGCCTATTAATAGTTTACTTTTGGGGCATCACCCTGATCATGACATAACGGATGCTTTCAAATGGCATTATTCAGAACAAAGAAAATAGTTGAAAATGTGTTCATGCCCAAGTTCAAGGACAAATATATCACTTGTGTGGAAGTCTGCAGCCAGAGTTTTTACAGTGGAGAAAACGTTTTTACAAATATACTTTGTAGGGGATGATGAAAAAGAAGCTAGCAAAGGTGATCAAATTATCCTGATGTCAACCCAGGTTCAGTTATAGCATTTGCAGAAGATGTTGCATGATGTTTCAAATATTTGAAAAATTAGTAGGAAAAAACGCCGAATGGATGTGAAAATTTTCAAATTGTAATTCATGTGGATCGAAAGCCACTCAATGCGCTTAGAGCAGTGTTTCCCAAACTGTGGGTCGGCCGACTTTTAAGATATCTTACCGACTTCAAAAAAATATGAACGTGAATATGAAATATGAACTTTCAGAGGAAAGTTTTATAATTAATTCTACTATATACATTTCCCTTAAAATGTACAATAAGTTAATATTAGTACAAAACCGGTTCTAAACTAAAAACCAATGTGGCTAATAACGTGCTTAGGACGATACGATATGACAACAATGCAGCCGTATGAGTCATTCGTCATTGCGATATGTCAACACCGCATCCCCTTCCCCTTGCGACAAGAGTCAGATGAGTAACCGTCAGTTGATTTAGTCTTTATCTGGCTGTGGGGTCGTGCGTTATTTTCTTGTTCTTTAGCTTCTATAGTGTCGGTTTGTTTTATTTTATACTATATTTCTATTTTCTATTTATTTTACTATGGATGAGTGGATTAAGACTGGATCGTGCCGTAAAAGACAGATTTCAGCTAATTATGACGAACCTTCTACATGCGGTACTAGTGATACATGCAATACACCTAAAGGTGTCAGTGTTAGTGAAGTTAGCAAGCCGAACTCCAATTCTAGTAGGCCACGACTTAGTGTCAATGCAAGGAATGAGAAGAAGGCGAAACATTGCTTTTGTAAATACAACGCCGACTACTTGAAATATGGATTTGTGTTTTCTGGCACAGAAGACGAGCCGTTTCCTCAGTGTGTTATGTGTTTTGAAGTACTTGCTAATGAAAGTATGAAACCCTCAAAACTGGAAAGACATTTAGCAAAAAACATGCAGAATACGTAAGTAAGCCAATAGATTTTTTCCAGAACAAAAAACGGGAGTTTTTTAAGTCAAAATCAGTGATGACAAAAACTATTTCTGGTGAACAAAAAAAGGAAACTACAATCGCTTCATATCGGCTAGCAAAAAAGGGGGCAGCTCACACCGTAGGAGAGGATATTATTTTACCAGCGGCCAAAATAATATCTGATGCTTTATTTAGCGAAAAACAATCAAAAATAATCGGTGATATACCTCTATCAAACACAACGGTAAAGAGAAGAATCGATGAAATGTCAGATTTTGTGAAACAGTCCATGATAACAGTTTTAAAGCAAAGTGAGTACTTTTCACTTCAGCTTGATGAAAGCACAGATGTAGCTGGCCAGGCAATATTGTTAGGTTTGAATTTGATGGGAGGATAGAAGAAGAAATGCTTTTTTGCAAAGGTTTGCCATCGACAACAACGGGGGAAGAAATATTTAAATGTCTTGATGGCTTTTTAGTAGAAAATGAAATAGAGTGCTCAAAATGTGTTGGACTGACGATTGATGGTGCCCGTGCGATGTCTGGCATTTATTCAGGTTTGATTGCCAAAGTTAGGGAAGTTGCTCCTTCAGTTCAGTGGACTCACTGTAGCCTGCACTGAGAGGCCCTTGTAGTTAAAGGTTTGGCTGAAAGCTTAAAGAAAATCCTTAATGATGCAGTGAAAATTGTTAATTTAATTAAATCAAGACTTAAATCTTCAAGACTGTTTGCCATTCTCTGTGATGAGATGGGCAGTGAGCACAAAATGCTTCTCCTGCATTGTGAAGTACACTGGCTGTCAAGAGGGAATGTGCTATCAAGATTATTTGAGCTTCGAGATGAATTGAGAATGTTTTTGTTGGAGCAACAAAGTGATGCGAAATCCGTCGACAGTTTTTTAGAAATGTTAAATGATGAAAACTGGCTAATACAGCTTTCATATTTGGGTGACATATTCAGTGCTCTCAATATCCTCAATTTATCGCTACAAGGTAAGGATGTCCACAAGTTCTATGTGCAAGATAAAATAGAAGGAACTATTAAAAAACTTGAACGATGGTCCAGTAAAGTGAAAAACAGTTGTTTTGATGCATTTCCACTCCTCAATGATTTCTTAGAAACGTATGGAATCAAAGTTAACGAGGAAACTGCAACTGCCATGAAGGAACATCTTGAAGCGCTAGCCTCTAGTTTCAGGTAATTGTTTTATTCTCAAATGATTTTACTAATAACCACTTACATTTGAAATAGTTCTTATTAAAAATAACTCTTATTATTTTTATGATATTATTTTTCACTGAATAAAGAAAAGTATCAATTAAGTTTTACCGCTTCTTTATTAAAAAAGATAATGGTTACCGGTTAGTGTTTAAGTTTGAGGTTTTTATGAACTGATATTTTTACGTTAGGCCCACTGATGAAATTTTTACGTTATTTGTTTATGCAAGAGAATTACTTAAAATTGGTTCTTGTTTTAGGAGTTACTTTCCAAAAATTCCCGATGAATTGTTATGGATAAGAAATCCGTTTGTAGAGGACAACCTTAAAAAGCTGAAACTGTCAGCATCTGAGGAACACTCCCTGATGGAACTATCATGTGATTCTTCTTTGAAAACCGTTTTTAAAGACTCAAGCCTAATTCCATTTTGGATCAAAGTAAAGGGAGAGTATCGAGTGGTTGCAAATTGAGCTTTAAAGGAATTAATGGGATTCACAACTACATACTTATGCGAGCGTGCATTTTCTAGTTTGGTGTTTTTAAAAAACAAATATAGGAATAAACTTTGTGTGGAAAACAATTTACGTCTAAAATTACCAAGTTTCAATCCAGACATAGAAAGTATCATTAACACCAAGACTAAACAATACCACAAATCCCATTGAGTTTACCGTTTAATTTGTACAAAATAAATTTCTTAATTGGACAAAATATTGTTTCTTTTCTTCGCTAATATTCCCTTCACCATTTAAAATATTCTTACTCAGCAAAGCATGTGTACATATAATTATAAAGTTTCATATTAAATATAATTTGTATATTACTATTAATTGTTGTTTAGTCACTGTAGTGGTAGTGTGTACATATTGTACATATATTATATATATATATATATATATATATACTGGGTCGCGAAACATGTTTCAGAAAGATGGTGGGTCACAGTACAAAAAAGATTGGGAACCACTGGCTTAGAGGATGGTTTAATATTCCTTCAACTTTTGAGGAAGCTTTGGTAATTGTAGGACAGCAGTTTCAGAAAAGAGATATCATTATTAAAAAATCGTAATAAAAAACTGAAACTCATAAGTGAACCTCATCGTTCATACGATGCCTTGCAGTAACCACTTATATTTTGCTATGGTGAAGATGGATATTAAATGATGTACATCAACAAGATCCTACTACTAAAGCATCTCTTAGACAAATTGTGTCTGCTGCTCAGTTTTATTTCTGGCGCATAATGCTGAGAGAAGATGAAGAAAATTGGCGCTTTATTCAGCCAATTTTTGGTTGATGAGTATGGAAAAATAAGACTGAAAAATTGAATTACGTGAGGTTCAATCAAAGTAAGCTTAGAGTTGAAGAGTATATTCATTTAAGAGATGACGTAGGTCGACGCGAAGCTAACAAGCAGGACTAGGAATCGTATTTTATTTATATTACATAGGAAGCCCACAATACATGCATAAGTGAGATCAGGAAGCTTTACTTATGTCCATCATTATGGCCAAAACAATATCACTGTCACAACATAATTGCACTTGTTTTTCACTTGAATGTAAAAGAATTAATGGATCTTTTAATCAAAGGGAAAAAGTTAAATGTTTCATGTTCTCCGTAGAATGGGAAAAATATGGTTTACCACATATTCACTTACATCTGTGGCTTTATGATAAGATCACTACTGATAACATTGATAAAGCTGTTTGCGATGAAATTCCTGATCCTGAAAATAATCGTATACTTTATAAATATTGTTAAAACTAATATGATTTATGGACCATGTGGAAGTTTAAATAAGGATTCTCCATGCATGAAAGATGGCAGCTGCATGAAAAGATATCCTCGACCATTTGTGCAAGAAACACAAAAAGGAGAAGACGGATACCCTCTCTATCGCAGAAGAACTCAAGAAGATTGTGGTTTCACTGTAAATATTAAAGGAGTAGATTTAGATAATAGATGGGTGGCTCCATAAAACCCTGTTTTATAGCGTACTTTAGAAGCACATATTAATGTTGAGATTACAAACTCAGTGAAATCAATCAAGTATGTTTGTAAATACATTAATAAAGGTAGCGGTCAGGCAATGTTTGCTTTGGAGAGTAATAAAACAGTCGATGAGATAGAGATTTATGAAACTAGGTGATATATAAGTAGTTCAGAATCAGTCTGGAGAATATTAGGATTTCCAATTCATGAGAGATATCCAACAGTAACTAATCTTGCCGTTCACCTTGAAAATGGACAACACATCTATTTTACATTTGATTACTTGGCAGACAAAGTAGAAAATCCAGGAGTGACAAAACTTTTGGCATTTTTTTGATTTATGTCAACAGGTCGAATTTGTTCAAACGCTTTTGTACTCTGAAGTTCCTTCGTATTACATTTGGCAACAAAACAAAATGTTTACAAATGCAAGGGGAAAATGTTGATGGATGGCCTGGTATCAAGAAGGATTCCACTTTAGGGCATGTTTATGCTGTTCATCCCAACACCGTTGAATGCTACCATCTTCGCCTCCTTCTCCTGCATGTAAGAGGACCAACAAGTTTTTTCTCAAAACTGTAAATAATATTGAATATCCAACGTTTAAAGCTGCATGTCAAGCATTGGGATATCTTGAGAATGATAAGCAATACCAATACACTTTAGATGAAGCTATTTTAATTCAGGATTTAAATTACATGAACTCCTTACAGTGATATTGTTTTGTTTTCCTCTGATCCAGAGAGTCTTTGGGATAAATATAAAAGATAGTTTTTCTCCGGATATGTTACTTAAATTTAAGAGAAGATTACAAGATCCTACTGTTATAAATTTAGACAGTTGAACAAAAAGTGAAATTTTGTTCTTAGGCTATCGCTTTTGAAAATGAATATGAAGCGATAAGGTGTGTTCAAAGAACCTACCTAAATGTGGTTCTCCCATCAAAAAATCAATTTATAAATAGAAAACTAGAAATTTGATCAGTTTAAAAAAAAAAATAACAGAAAATGAAGAGCCTGCACGTGCTACTTTACTGAAATCTCTAAACAGGCCTAATTCACTTACAAAAGTTTTATCTGATACTGGTATACCAAAGGTGTGCCAAGAAAAACAAAACAATTTTTTTTAAACATATTTAGTTCACAGACTGATGTGAATCAACAATTTGTAATGGTTATGCAAATAAAATCATTCTGGTGAAAACGTACCATTATTTTGTTATTACACTATTTTGTTTTGATTGAACATAAAAAAATGACCCTCAAGGGTACTTTTCCTTCATATCTATGTAACATACTTGTAAAGTGTTAAGTTCGTAGAATGTTTCATATATCCGGCATATTAATTCACAAATAGCAACCTCTTTGTGGGACCTCTTCATTTATGTTAGCAAAAAGTAACAAATAAGTGTCTACATTCGGTCAGAGAGTTGTGAAATGTTGTAGTATGTAGATTGTTTTTAAATTCAAAGTATATGATTATAATACATAAATATGTAGGGTTATACAAAAGGTGAATTTTTACTAACTGTTCGAGTTTAAATTCCGAATGAGAAAATGTGTAAGTTTTGGGGTTACAAAAACCACCTAAAAGTGAAAAGTAATTATCTTAAAATCTGTGTAAAGTCACTGTGTATAGTATTGTAGTGTAGAATACATAAAACTGGTTTATTTTCTCAGTAAATGTGTCAATAGCAAATATCATACCAACCATATACATATAAAATATACTATTATCTTGTTAGTAGTTCAGCCTCTGACTTCGATATCACATTATAAAAATGCACTAGTATATTGTGTGTGTATATATACAAGTAAGTATAATGTTATTATCTTTGTAGGAGTTCGATTTCTGGCTGTATAAAAACTTGTAAGTATTCTGTTTTGATAGAGCACTATTGTGTAATTTCTTAAGATTTCTAGACCGTGAATAAAGACTTTTGTAATGTTCATATGATAATGTAATCTAAAGGATCTGACCATGTAAGTTTTAAAAATTGGTACAGTAAGAGTTTAAATTACACTCTGATTTTTCTGGTTTGAAGGAAAGACCTGTTTTAATATTCATATTGTGACGAAAACTAAAGTATCTGGCCATATACTGTTTTAAAATTGGTAAATCAGAGTCTATAATGTGAAAGTTGTGTAATGTAAAATATAATAAGCAGTGTCCAAATAACCATTTGTTACGATAAAGTTTCTGTCCTCTACGGTTGTACAATAAGTAGTCTGACTAACATAATTGAAGGTTTTGTAGTCTAAGGGATATACAAGTAATATAGTTTAAGTGTTGATTAGGGATGAAATAATATGAATATTTTAATATTATAAAATAAGAAACACACATGATGTAACAGACATAGTAATAGTTACATGTAATCAGTCAGACACTAAGTAAGTGATGGAAAGCATCCCAAGTCCCTCTGTCTCTGGTAGGGAATGTGACCAAGATTACAGGGATGGAAAAGGATCTCAATTCCATTTGCTCTGGCAGCTGTGCTACTTCCTTCACATCACTCTAGTTATGACACCCATTGCAGCCAGCCAGAGGACTAAGGAGGATGGGGTGAAGCATACATACTTTGCACACCTAAAATATCATCTGCCCTAGTTTAGTCATTTTACTGTTGAACAAAGCATACATAATAGATTTGTGTTGTTAGAATGTCTTAAACCAAGAGTGTGTTCAATTTCATACACTACAACTTGACTTAGACTTGCTTGGTTGGATAAACAATTTCGCACATCTCTTTTCAAAAACCAATCTTCTCCCTTATCTAAAAATATTTCCACAGTATATTCATTCACCACTGGGAAATAACTATGTGTTACTTAATACACTGCCTCTATGAACAGAAAAAATGTTTGGTATCTATTGTAGAGTATTTTTGTTCAATATGTCTAGACTATATATGCTATTTTTGAATATAGGAGTAAGATTGCATGATGTTCTAAGTTGGTAAAAGTTTTTTTGTGTTATTGTCAGTTAATTAGAATTAATGAAAGAATAATGCCATTTGCGATCAGATTTTTTTCATTTATTTTTGAATGCAGAATTATACGCTCATCTTGCACGCCACACCTTTTCACCGATTTCATCAATTCTAACATTTAATTATTTAGTTGACCCCCACAGTAAGATTATAATATACTCTTGAAAGACAAACAGAGCATTGCAAAGTGTTGATGAATTCTCTACAGTTGTTGTTTTATAGACAGATTCCAAAAAATTCTAAATATCGTGGCACATATAAAGTATTACTTCCCATATATAACTCTTTACTAAAAAAACAAATATAAATAAATAATATTTCCATAATTTAAAAAATATCAAATCATACTTGTTAGAATTTCTACAGAGCGCTTTAATGGAAAGATACGGAATCTAAAACAGTTAAATCGCTCATGAACGATGGTGTGCAACAATTAATAATCAAGTTATATTTCAATGTTAATATGTCAACCTCAAAACATGGAAGAGAAATGAAACAAAAGATTATAATTCAAGGTTTTTATAATTATAACAATCAAGTGTACAAAGAAATCAAATGGAATAATAAGAATTATTATCACTAAAACCATACTCTTTTTTTAAAAATAAATAAAGTTATAAAAAACTATAGCCAACGACAATAAGTATATGCTTACAGCGAAAATATTGAATGTAAATACTACCCCACCAAATGAATAGTTCTCAATTTTCTCAACACAATAGTGTTTATAAGGTCTTCTGATGTCTGTTTTTTCATCTGATAGGAAGGATTATTATGTTCTTTTTGTATTTACTCATCAAAAATCCTGGACAAACCAACATGCACTCTTGGTATTATAACTGCATATAGTTTATCATTATTTCTTAATCTCGAATCTTCTTACATTTTTTGCACAATTATCGGTTTTTTGATGGAACACTTTCACACTTAAACTGTGATATCTTTTAACTTAATTTTCTAGTGAAACAAACAAAATTCTATGTAAAACATTGCAAATACACGAGTATACAGAAAAATGTCTTAGATATACAAAGGAATTAAATTTTACAAAATTCGAAAAACTGCCGTAGTTTTTGGTTACAAACTTTTTGGTCTGAAATAACTACTTTTCTCCGATCACAACCAAATTTGGGAAATCTCTGAATATTTAAAACAAATATGCTTTGTCGAAATTTCAGATTATTTAGACAAACACAGTGACCTTCAAGGCCTTAAAGTTACTGTATACAATCTCTAATTTGCAAGTTGATAAATACATTTCTATAGATATTAATATGAAACTAATATTAAAATCTTATTCTCCATTATTTTCTAAAAAGAATAATATATTTCACAACTGTAAAATAACAGATACAGATTTTATAGCAATGGTATACCTCTGAAAAACCTCTATGAATTGTGAATGTCTCAAAATAATAGTCTTTTTCACTTATACCGTGATATTTTTTAACAAAATAAACCACTTTTAATGAAACAAACTATATTTGATGTATATATATAGAAAAATTTGTCATTTTTAATTAATTATTATAAATAAATATTTTAAAAATAAAACAAAGGCCATAGTTTTTGTTACAAAATTTTTTACCCTCCAAATATTTGTTTTCCTTACAACTACTACTACGTAACCACAATGGGGTAAAATTTTGCATCTTTCTGGTTGCTACCATCGATAGAAATACAGAATGACAATTTTTTAATCACACTTAAAATTGTATCAATATTTTTAAATGATATTTCCCGAACTATAGTAGGTTTTTTTTTTTTTTTTTTTTTTTTTTTTTTTTTTGAGATCAAACATATTTTATAGCGATGTCATTATCAGGAAACATTTTGTGAAAAAGTGCACCTGCATGATCGGAACTAATAAGAGAAAAATTATGTTCTAAATGAAAATTTGTAAAGTAGCATTCTGCGTTTATAACAACGTTCTTTTCTTTTCTAATACTTAAATTAAGTTTCATATTTTTCTCAAAGGAATTAATACAAGACTTGTACTTTTTTCATATCAATATGTTTCACTATGTCCTGTCGACCTTCATGTGACACAAAGACAAACACAGTCTTTTGTTGACTCTAAAATTAACGGAAACTCTTCGACAAAAGATTTTTTTAAATACACAATCGTATTTTCTTTTAGCCATGATAATACACTACACAGCACATTAACAATCCTACCAAAATAAAACTTTCATTCCATCAAAACTTTAACCAGAAAACACAATATTTTGTCTTGTGTGTAATAAATAGGCCTAAAATATGAAAAAAATAAACATGAAGTGTTTACTTAACCCTAGAACTGGCACAACTGGCGCATGTTAAAGTTTTTGTTTTCTTAAAAAATTCATAAAATATATTATTTTTATACAAAACCTAACTTATAAGACATCATTTTTCTCAGAAAGATCCATAGAATTCATCTATGTAAAAAAAAAATAAATATTTTGAAACGGCTTTGGAGTAAGTATGTTACATGTCAAAAACGAAGTTATCATTTTTCATGAAAAACCTGTATCATCCAAAATCAAAAGCTTACCACCTTTTTCTAAGATATACAAAAGTTTTGTGTAATATTTTTGAATATATTTAGAAGAAAAAAAATTTGTTAGGTACATTTTAAAAATTTAAAAAAATATTTTACGGAAAATGTTAATTTCATCATTTTATTTTCAAAAATTCACTAAAAATAGTAATATATATCTTTTACACAACTTCTATATGTCATTATATTCAGAAAGGTGTATAGAATTTAGCTGTGTAGTGAAAAAAAATGATAGATGTAAAACATTTGGAGTTTTTATGTAAAATGGCCAAAAATCGGAAAGGGGCGTAGGCAAGAATTTCACAGAAATGGTAATGTACACCATACTAAAAAATTTTTGGAATTTTTTTAACTATTACTACAGATTTGTAATATATTTGTGAATATATTTAGAAGAAAAAAAATACATTTGTTACATTTTCAAAAAAAAAAAATTACCATTTTTCAAAAAAAGGTAACTTTATACTTTTCTTTTCAAAAATTACCAAAAATAGTAATATGTATGGAAAACACAAATTCTATATATTATTATATTTAGAAAGGTGCATATAATTTAGCTATGTAGTGAAAAAAAAATGTTAGATGTAAAACATTGGAGTTTATATGTGAAATACCAAAAAATCCGAGAGTAGCGCAGGCAAGAATTTCACAGAAATGGTAATGTAAATCCTACAATTTTTTTTTTGAATATTTTCAACAATTTGTAATATATTTGTGAATAAAAGTTACTAAAAAAAAAAAAAATCAATTTTTAAAATTTTCATTTGACATGGGTCATTTATGATAAAAATCTACCTTCACAATAGCCTAGACGTTGAGGTTAGGTTTGGCTAAAGCTGTGAAAAAAAAACCAAAAATATGAAATATCACTAATAAATACACTCTACAAACATTGACACATTTATTATAAGTTGTATATACATTTATATATTATGTATATACATATTGTAATAAATAAATGGTTTCTTGAAACTAAAAGTTCCAAAAGCACATGACGTAGGCTAGACTAGGCCTGCAAAACACGTCGAAAATATGAATTACCACTCAAATAACTACACTCTACAAACATTGACACATTTATTTTAAGTTGTATAAACAAATTATAATAAAAAAATCACTTCATGAAACTTATATTCACTATAAAAACACAAAGCTATTACACTTTGAAATTCCCACATTGGCAAAAACCTTGCGAGATCGAAGTAACAAATTGAGGTTATTCTAGGTTTTATAAAGTACTACAGCCTTTGTATTTTTCCTTCTACAGATGTGTTTCAAATACAAGGTTAAACATTGAAACCTCCTCTTTACAGTTATATCAAAAACGACAAGATTGTATAAAAATAAAGATCGGATTTTTCAAGACTGTCTAGACACTGAATATCGCAAACCGGTCTGAAAGTTCAGAGGATCATTTCCTAGAATGGATATAACTCATAAACTATATAACTTAGGATAATTTCAACTTCATAGTTCGAAAGAGAAAGAAAAATACTATATAATATTGTCAACTTGTAACATTTGGACAAGTTTTACCATTTCGTAAAATTATGTGAACATAGAGAACAGATTTGTCTACATATTCCCGATCAAGACAAGTGCCGCGATCTAGCGAAAAGGTCAGCGACTTTATCGAGTTCTAGAAAATAATGTTTTCGTGTGATGGATTTGGCTAAACTTGGTTATGAAAGATTAAAACATTACCTCTACAATGGTATATTATACATTTAGATAAAATAATATTTACTAGGATAAAACTTGAATTGAAAAAAATGTAATTTTTAGCATGTAAAAAAGAGTTAAAATTCTTGATTTTGTTTAATTTTTATATAATAAAACTATTTCACCTAGAAAAATATGAAAACCACAGATTGGATGAGAAAGATGCGATCTATGGAACAGTGTTATGTTCGATCTATTTGACAGAAATGTCAAATTAACAATATTATACAAACATGACATTAGTTTTGTTTACAAATTGTTACCGAAAATATTTGACGTTACGCATCAAAAATACGTGAACTTCAGCAATTTTTGGAATATTATTTATAACGTTTTGTGGTATTTTATTATTTTTTTGCATGATAATGTATCTACAGAATATTAGCTTTCCAACACTATTTTTTTTATTGTTATAGGACAATCCTAAGTGGGAGAAATGTTTAATTGCAAAAAACGTGTTTTTTGGTGAAACATACCCAACTAGTTCGGGAGTGTGGGTCGATTTCGGATGTTTGCCAGTACGAGGGTTAAGAAAGAAAATGACTAAATATTTTATTGTGAAAAATGTCTAAACGCATCAAACAGGATACTCTTCCTTTTTATCCTACTGCTATTCATTGTTAAAAGCCAAATTGTGTTAAAATACAGAAAAATTGTTTGCAAATACGGAATGCTGGAGATTGCTTTTAAAATACGAAGAAATATTATTATTCTTCTGTCTGTTATCTTATATTAGATGTTAGTAAAAACTTTTTCCTAGATATTGATACACAACCAATATGAAACTTATTCTCTACACAGAATTCTTTATTTTTGTTCCCGTAAAGTGATGGGTACAGATTTTATAGAAATGTACAAATTTTATACAAATGCAAACAACTCGTGAAAACCATGAATTTTGACTGTCTCAAAATGAGCGCTTTTTTGACGGTACACTTGCTCACTTACTCTGTGATGCCTTTTAACTCAATAAATCTATTTTAGTGAAACAAACAAAATTTGATGCAACACACTTCAAATATACAGAGTAATTGATATGAGTGTGCCAGCTGTTTTACTTGAAAAGTATTTGATACATTAAAAAAATCAAACGGCAACCCCCTGAACTTTTTATATTGTCTCATTTGGGTGTTTTAAAATTTTAATACCATCAGCTATTTTTCTAAAATGGCAGCCAATTTTAAAATTTCTTATAGAAATATTATTTTTTATAATTTGCAGTTTTTTAAAAAAATCTTATAATTTTTCACTGATCTATTTCAAAAAGGCGCCTTTACAAAAAATGTACTAGTTTTTAGTTCCTTTAATCCTATACAAGATAATATCTTTAATTTTATTATTCGCCATATTGGAAAAAACTTGAAAAAATTCTTAGTAATTTACTAGAACACATAAGAGTCCATTAAGACAAAACCTTCAAATAAGACAATATAAAAAGTTCAGAGGATTATCTGACTTTTTTAAATATATCAAATACCTTCCAAGTAAAACAGCTGGCACACTTCAATTACCCTGTATAGGAATTAATTTGTTAATTCTAAAATAATTTTTATCCAATTATTATAAGGAACTGTTCAAGTGCTACTCCAGAAGAAATTGGCAGTGTTGTTGTAGTATATTCAACAACAATAGAATTGCATAAAGATATTTCTTAACACCAATTAACTTACCAGGAAGAAACACCATCATAGCTTCTATCCCTAAAATGATTGAACCTATACTCTGACCAAGCAGTGTAAAGTAAGGATAGGTATCTGCTTCTATCCATCGTCTTCCATACAAATAAACAAAATCAACAGGTTGAGGAAGTTTTATGTCGAACCTCTGGACAACTTTATTTGTAATCTCTTCAGGAGAAGCATTGAGATCTCCTGTGTACAAAATAACTTTGATTTGAGGGTATCTGGAAAAAAAAGCAATTAAAAGAAGTGATTAAACACAGAATATTATAATATTAACCCTCCAACTGATTATAATACCCCAGTGGTACGATGGGACCCGCCCCGTGCAACGGTAATCACTTTTTTCAATTCAACATTCCGCCTACTAAAAATCATCCTACCATGATAATTTATATAACATTGTAAAGGTAATGATCCAAAAATTCATATTCATATAACCAAAAGTCCACAAAACATTATAAATAGTATTTAATTAATTGGAAAAGTTTGTGTATTTCGTAACAGGCAATATTCGTAGCAGTAAAACATAAATTTACATCATTCTTTTTTCTAATTTACATAAGTTTACATTTCTGTTCAACTAATCTTCAGTAACAGTATTGTATAAAAGATTTCTTCATCTTTCAATCTGTGCTTTATAAATCGTTCTAACTGTTACAGCTTAGGATCTATAAAATTATACAAAATCAAGAATTCATAAAAAGTTTTTTCACCCTAAAAATCACATTTTTTCAATTCAACTTATAGCCTAGTAAAAAAGATCATATCGTAATAATATATCACTGTAAAGCACATGTTTTAACTTTTCATAACTATATAATTTAAATGCCATATGACGAAACAAAAATATAATAATTCGATGAAGTTGGTGTGTTTTGCCGCTAGGGAATAGCACATAACGAAACGTTGCAATACAAGAAAATATGACCTCATTGTTCAAAAAGTTTTTGTAAATGTTGATACTTGTCTAAATACCACAGGTTGAAAATATTTTATAGTATTTTTCTTCCTCTATTGATACACATATTCAAAATTATGATATCTCTCATAGTTTATGAGATATATACATTGTACAAACTGTTACAAAGATGAACCGCTCCCGCTTGTCTTTTATAGTCCCTAACAAACTGTGAAGAATTGATCTTTTATATTAATATTTTTCAACATCGTATATCGTTGGAAAGGCGAAATTCAGATCTTTGATGTTGATACAAACCAACACATCATAGGTATAAAATTAGGCAAGCACTAGGTTATCCAAATTCCGTTTCATATACCACAACTCATGGCAACTGCCTGCCACGGTCTCTCTTGTGAAATGTTTGTGAGTTTATATATTTCTTTTCTTATGGAGTTTTAGTGTTGTGAAGAATGATTTACTTATTATAATTTGTTTATACAAGTTATAATATGTGTGTTAGTGTATTTAGAGTTTATTTTTTGAGTGAATTTTAATATTTTAGTATATTTTTTTACGGGCCTATCCTACAAGTTGATTTATTATTTAGAACACTACAAATTTTAATTTTTGTTATGTCATTCAAGATTGTGAAGGATGCATCTGAGAGTTTGAGGAATTTGATATTTAGGTCAGATTAATCAGATGAAGAAACTGTTTTGGGGGAGGAAATTATGACATCAGTCGGCGGGACTGTGATTTAGAAAATGATCTGTTACCTTGACAGTGATTTTGATAACAGCCATATCCGATTATACTGATGATTCTGCAGAAGACTATGCCTCCAAAATGATGAATTGAAACACTCGGATGTTGACAAATTCCTTGCATCCGAACTTGGAGCAAATGTCATACTAACGCCCACATTTGCCCCAATTGATCTTGATCTACCTGGACCATTAAACAATACATCTTCTCCTGATACAACACAAACACGAAGACCTAAAAAAAGACAGAGACAGACACACACAATCACCGATGTCTCCGACTCTGTGGATAGAGGTACATCCTACAGAACCAGAGAAAGATATAGCATCTAAATTTACAGTAGCTAATGCAGGGCCTAGAAATACTCCTGTTAGTTCAAATTCACTGGCTTTACTTTATATTTTTATGACTATGCAATGTGGGCTCTTATGGTCAATGAGACCAATAAGAATCCACATGGAATTTTATGTCAAAGACAAGACGCTGGAACGTTGCAACAACATTTCAGAGTCTCAAAGTGTGTTGACGTAACCATTGAAGAGATGATGAAATTCTGGGTAATTTTGATAAATATAGGGCTTACACCTAGGAAGAATCTTGTACATTATTGGTCAAGTCGCGTTACACAATCTATTACTTTTTATCCTACGATTATGACCCTCAAAAAAGCTTTGAATTGATTATGAGTATGTTTCATTTATCATCTGACTGTCCACAGCGAGGTCAACCCGTTATGACCCTTGGTTAAAAACTTGGGACTTTATTGACATAATAAATGATTTATTCAAGAAGTATTTCATTCCAAAGCAAAAGGTATGTATTGATGAAAATATGACTGGCATGAAAAACCATAGTTCTTTCATTCAATACATGCTCGTTTCTGGATAAATAGTTTGACCTTTGAGACTTCTTATGTTTCTTTGTACAATGGTAAAGACTTCTTGGCCAATGATACCGACCCATTCACCCAAAAAGTAGTGAAGGATTTGATGACTAGATCACTCTGTTTGGTAAAAGGATACCACTTTTTTACAGATAATTATACGAACATACCTCTTTGCCCCAATTTGTTATCGGATAACACCTATTTGAAGGAACGATAAACAAAATAAGCTAAGAGTTACCTAAAGACTTAGTCCAAGCCGAACTTGCTGTGGGTGAAACATTGTATTTCAGGCAAAGTGATATACTGCTCGTTAAATATAAGGAGAAGCATACTAGAAAGCCTGTGCACCTAGTAACCACAGCTTTCCACGCAGAAAACATCGCTGTAACAAGTAAACGAGGTGTTGTCAAAACCAAACCAATGGTGGTTTGGTAACACCTTTATGGGTGGGGTAAATAACAAGAACAAGAGAAGTTATCATGTAACTTGTTCTCGGAAATGCAAGAAATACTGGCGAAAAATAGTTTATAACTTTGTTGACATAGCCATTTTCATTGCGTGGATTCTGTTCAAGGCACAGTATCCGCAATATAGAAGACGGCATGATTTTATGGTCAATATAGTTCATAAACTATATTTCAAAAATGACAATGTTCCTGTTCATGGTCTATCAAATGTTCAATTACTTACACCATTGACATCGACAGCCACTTCTAGCCCAATATCTTTATCCCCTCACAGGCTCACTAGATTCTCTCCCAAAGGTAGAGAAAGACTGTGTTTTGTCTGTAAAGAGGATAAAGGGATCCACTCTAGATCTCAATTCTGGTGTTCACCGTGCAATGCTGGTGTACATAAAGATTGTTTTCTACAACTTCAACATATCTGGAGGGGAGGACATGGCGAGTGTGCAAGTTCAACAATGAGGCCTCATCACCTTCCTTCCACTACACAGCTCCGTCAATTTCACAAAAAGTTAATGTCATACAACATGTAATAAAACAAGATTTATTTTATTTTAGCTCATATTTGCTTTTATATTATCATTTACACATGTTGCAAGTATATAATTGTATTTTGCATTGTACAACTAATTGTCCGATTTGCACTTACACGACTATGTCAAAATTTTTCACTATCGTGTTGGAATTTTTTAATATTTTTAGAGATATCTTTTCACAACTATAGTGTACAACTTCTGTATATATTTCAATAGTCTAAAATATGTTTTCAACTATTTTATACAAGTTGTATGTAAAGTAACAATTTTGTTGATGTAAAGACAATTTGTCTTGTTCACAGCTACCTGACTGAAAATATATGACTTTCGAAAACTTCTAAAATAACAGTTTAATTTTGTTTATATTTATTTAAATAATGGCATATTACAAATTGTGTTTTGGACATTATTACTATTTTTGGTGAATTTTTCAAAATAGGCCTAACTTTTTAGCTAATTTCCACTTTTTACATAAAAATTTATTTTTTCTAATGAAAATTTTATAAATTGATTTATTTTCTTATCAACATTTATTCACAACTACATTACAAAACTTTTCTACATCTTGAAAAAAAAAAATGTTACGTTTATATAGGTTTTTTTTGTAGCATGTTTGGTTATTGCATGATTTTTTTGATTCCTGACATACTATAACTCCAACATTTTTACATCTAACGTTTCCTTCATTTCACAGATAAATTCTATGCACCTTTTTAAGGTAAATGATATATAACAAGTTGTGTTTTGCATAATATTACTATTTTTGTATGAATTTTTAAAAAAATGATTAAAAAAGGATCAAAATGGCCAAACTTTATAGTGGGCCATTAGAGGGCCTTTCAATGACACATTTTGTTTTTCTAATGAGAAAATTATGAAATTTGGATCCTAGAACAAACTATTTTTTTATACTTAGAAAATCAAAATTTTGTTACACTGGCTCAAGATATGAATCGTCCTCTATAGAGGACAATACTACTGGGGATTCCTGTTTTCTATGAAGTCAAAAGTAACAAGTGTAAAGCAATTGTGTATAGTGGTGTGAAACAAAAACTCTTTTTGGAATAGAAATATATAGTTTTATTTTAATAATGTTTACTAGTATATGTAACAAAAAATAAAACTTTAAAAAATTTTAAAATGGTAAATTAGGCTTATATATATAAATTTCTTATATATTTTTAAAAACATGCTTATTTCACATGAAACTGGCAAAAGCAGTTCTTATCTCGGCCAATACATAAATGTAATTTACATTTGACATACATTATATGTGTTTTTGAAGTGCAACCAGGGTTTTTTCAACAGGAAACTCAACCTCAGAAACATCCCCATTATCAAGTTCTTCTAATAATATGCAAATTTGTTCATCACTCACATGAAATGAGTTACTGTATCTAAATTACTCATTTTCACTACTAGAAAATTATTAAATATGAAATACAAGGAAATTGAACTAAAAACTGCAATACTAAACTAACACAAACATAACCTCTTCTTCATCCTATCACGCCCAAAGTTATATTACCAATCGCATTGTTTCTTACAGAGGACGATAACTTAACCAGATGTAAAAAAAAATTCAGTGTTCAAAACACAGTTTAAAAAATGAATGTTGTAAAACTGAACAATGTTTTATAACAATAAAAATATCTTGTGCTTTTGTTTTAAAAATTATTACAGAAACAAAATAAGTTTAACTGCCTAAGTCAGGTCTTCACAGTTTTCACAAGGTGCCCTTTTATTTAAAGCTACAGCAGTAAATGATTTTCCCATAACTGTAGGTTCGCTGGCAAAAGAGAAGGATATTTTGTCTTTTGACATGATAGAGAAAATACCCTTCTCCTACTTGTATCTGGCACGGTTGAAGGAACAAGTAGGATGATCACCGCCACAATTGGGGCATAGTTATCCTTCTCCTTACCTTCATTGCTATGATTCTTCATATAGATTGACACTAATATCTCCGGCTTAGTGCACATAAATCTCACATGCCCATAACCCTTACATTTAAAACAATGTTGAGGGTTTGGGACGTAAGGTCTAACTAATAGCCGTTGGTACCCAGCATAAATGTGTCCTGGTAATGTTGGCGTAGAATGTCAATAGTAACAATACAGTGGGCAGTTTATTGCCATTTTCACTACTCATAATCCGAATAACATCCATTATAGATTGTTCAACATCTTGGTTTTAATCTCCTCCAGTGTGATGTGGAGCAAATCCTTACATTTTATTACACCCTTCAATGATCGGTGAAATTCCACTGATACCATGACCTGGTCAATAAATTGTAACGTCCTTCAGACAACAAAAAATATCTGCCTCATCAACATTCCATTTCCATTATCGCCTCCGGGTCAGGCTTCCACCGTGTGCTGAGACCTAGCGGGGAACATCGTAATCTACCAACACCTGACCCTTGCACCCTGGAACCCGTTCAACCGCTTAGCAATCCAGTCGTTTCTCAATCACATTATTACACAGAAGTTTTTTTTGATCATGAAATCTCCAAATTAGTAAATGTACATCATGTCAGTAATCTACAGTCTTCATTCTTCTAAATTCATATGCTACAGTTTAATTTAATCTTCAATAAAAATGTGTTACAATTATACTAGTTTTTTTGTGAGTTTTGTTTTCTATATGTAAATTTTCATCAATGACCTCCAGGCACACGTTACTCTTCTAAGCATTTTACAACAAGTTCCAGGTATTCTAAATTAAAATTGACCATAATATAAACCTGGTAATATTTTAAGTTTTAATTACTGATATATGTTTTGTTCAGAAATAATTTAACTAGGATTATTTTACTTTTAATTGTTCAGTAATTTTATTGAAGGCTAATGTCTTGTAAAAAAAAAATAGAATAACCTTTCTTTCATTTAAAAACAATTTACAAAATCTAATTATAAATTTAAATAGTCATAAAATCAAAGAATTAACTAGTCAAATGTTTTTCTTAATTAGAATCTTTGTTTTAAAAATTTTCTAGCAGTTGTTACAATTCTTTATCTCAAACAAAGATCGAGATATATTAGATTCTTTATTAATATCAAAAAAGAACTTATTTATAATCTTTTTGGACATTTTGTAATTCTGATAATTTTCCTTTTATTTTAATTAAATCAAAAATCATTTTTCATTACAAAGACTTGTCGAACAACCTGTATGAGTTTGTCTAAATCTCTTTTTAACTTCCTTTTGCTTAGCAAAAGCTGGTCCGAGAATGTTCCGAGATTGTTCTGAGATTGTTTCGAGATTGTTCCGAGTTCGCTTTGAGATTGCAATCGCAGACAGGTTTAAACTCTGTTTCAACATCCTCTAAGTGCACCATATCATCACGTGCATATGCATAAAAGGAAATATAAATCCTTTTGAAAAGTGACAGTTGTTAATAAAAGGAACTTTGGTTGTGAAATTATTCTTTAGTAAAAAAAAAAAACTTTCAGGAACAAAACTCTGTATGATAATGTGTCTTCACCTTTTTTTTGTGTAAAATAGTGTGTATTAATTTATAATCAAAATAATATTGGGTGGTGCTGCATGCAAATATTTCGGCCTTCACGACCCCAAAGGGGTTATTTTTCAAAATTTAAAAAATCATATTGACGTCAATATATTAAAACAAAATTAATTTTTTTTTTATATATATATATTATAAAATTGTCTTTTTTTTTAAATGGAAAATAGTATATGATCAAACTAGTTTTAAAAATGTATTTTCTATATATTTATATATGTAAACTAAGTATTGGATGATACAAAAACTTGTTAACTGTAATACACAATTTTGACCTTTTTTTTTATATGTATATATATTCAAAACTTAAATTCTTTATATAAATTCTTTTTTTTAAGCTGAAATCTAAACCTTTGTAATTTTCTTTTTTTCTTACCAAAAACCAAAAACTATGAAATGTTTGTTATAAGTAATTATTTGTAAATGGTCAAATTTAATTCAGCAAATTTAAGCTAAATAAATTTTAGCATTTGTTAATGAAATTTTTTTTCCTTTTTTTTTTTAAACATGTTTACCAGTAGGTTCCACAATCTTTAATTTTCAGTCGCCTGGTAACAAAATGAAGTCATTTTTAGTACAAGCGAAACTCGCTAATCCGCACGCACGGTACTCCGAACGCCGCGCTACTCCGAACGGCCTTCAGTTGCCATTTCTTAGAATTCCCATGTCACAACAACGGAAACGTAAACAAAGTAAAGTATGTAATTGAGATGAGTCACTAGTCAGGTCATTTCACTGTTGGTACTATACTTCCAACGGAAACGTAAACAAAGTAAAGGATTTAGTTGAGATGAGTCACTAGTCAGGTCATTTCACTTTTGGTACTATACTTCCCGTCGTTGCGTACAGTTGCGAGTGCGTTGTGCGATAGTGCAGTTACATTGTGAAGTGATTTTCTTTGTTTTTCATGATGACAACGAAACGAAAACATGTGACTAACTTTAGAAGACAAGTGCAAGATTATCAAACGACTGGAAAACGGAGAAAGTTTAGGAAAACTAGCTTCAGAGTACGGTGTTGGAAAATCGACAGTGTTTGACATTAAAACTAAGAGGGATAAGATCATATCTCACTGTTCTCGTACGGAATGCGGTCCAGGAAAGCGACAAACTTTGAGAACTGTGGAAAATATGGATGTTGAACAAGCATTTTACACATGGATAGTTCAGCAAAGATCCAAAAACAACATGCTAACCGGTGACATTATCGTAGAAAAGGGTAGATTTTTCTACAGGGAAATGATGGATAATGATAATTTTCGTGCAAGTAACGGTTGGGTGAGCAATTTTAAAAAACGGTTTGGAATCAGAGTGCTGAGTTTAACAGAACTGGAGAAAAAGTTTCGAGTGATGAAAATGCATTTGACATTTTTAAAGAAGAATTCCAAAAAGAAATCACAGAAAAGGGACTTAACCGAGAACAGCTTTATAATGTAGACGAGTCGGGCCTTTACTGGAAGTCACTTCCCAGAAAAACTCTTGCATTGGCAGGAGAAAAGGAAGCTCCCGGGCGGAAAATCAGCAAAAGGATAACGTTTTTCCCTTGTTTTAATGCTGCAGGAACTCACAAGTTGCGCATGGCAGTGATAGGGAAAAGCAAAAACCCAAGGCCATTTAAAAACTTTGTTTTACCAGTCAAGTATTTTAACCAAAAGAGTGCGTGGATGAATCGGCAATTTTTTCTTGATTGGTTTCATAACGAATTTGTATCTTCTGTGAGAAACCACCTAAAATCCATTAATCTTCCCCAAAAGGCAATCTTACTTTTGGACAATTGCCCTGGCCATCCCGCTGCAGAAGAACTCGTAAGTGTTGACAAGAACATTTACGCGATGTACTTACCCCCGAATGTAACGGCACTCGGTCAGCCAATGGACCAGCATGTGATCGCAGGAATCAAAATGCGGTACAAAAGAAGCCTGCTCTACAGTGTAGTGTCTTCAGATGAATCTCTAGAAACTGTCATAAAACGCTTGACAATTAAAGATGCAGTGATAAATCTTGTGAAAGCTTGGGATGAGACTTCTCAAGGGAACATTGTAAGCTTGTAGCATTCAAATTCAAAAATCACATCTGCAAAATAATTTCATTAACTCGTTTTCCACATATACTACTTCCGTCGCTTGACAGATGCTGCCACCCGGTGAGATTGTCCAAAACTAATCATCGTATGACATCGGAGGGCAAAGTACAACGGCAAGACAGCCTATCTGCTCTAATACCCGCTGGCTAGTCCACCTGTAGTCACTCACAATGCCTGACATTCTTACATAGTTACGTTAGATATAATAATTTTTTTTCTTGGCTCTCAAAATTTCTGCCTCAGTTTTCAACGATGTTAATATACAGTTTGTGCGATTTAGTCTAAAATGTCAAATAAATTTTCGTTTTCACGGCGCAAGCTCACGTGGACTGCGACAGGATTTTCCAGGTACTCAGCCTTACAGATTTTATCATATTTTAAATTTTTGTTAATGCTTTAAAATAATTTATTAATTATCATGTATACTTTAAAATATGTATTTCATGTTTTATTTAATATTCAATGTTCTTTTGAAACTGAATGATTATAAAAATTTACCTTTTTTAAAAACATACTTTACAAAACCTTGCAAAGGCACATTTTGAGTTTTGAACAATTATGTGAAATAGGTGCAAACTAATGTTGAACTTTAAATGATCAAAATATCTTATTGAACATGTCAAATATAAAACAATTGGAGAGATCTGTTCTAAATCAGAAAATTTCGTTTTACAGACTTTTGCAGATCTTTGCAAGTCTTATACAAGCTTTGTTTCAAACAAAATTAAATATATATAAATAGATTTATAATCATCTAAGAAGCTTTTAAGTACCATCTTAACGAATTTCTGTTATACAATCAATTTTCTTTAATTTTGACAAATAACCAGATATTTACTTTAATAATGAACATTAATGCTACAACATGTCTGATTTTGTACAGACGCTAAAAAACATGTTTTTTGCTATAGCTAATATGCTGGTAGAAGAAACACAGCTAAAGATCTAAACATGTTTCGTCCTGTTAACAAAACACGTTTTGTTCAACATAGCTTCAGAGTTTCACGTGCACAAAAGTGATGTTACAAAAAAACTGACTTTATAGAACTTTAATTAAACTCATATTGTATATGTGCCTAAATTTACTTCAACGAATATGTTTTTCTTAAAAACTATTTTTTTTTGACGTAGACTTGTGTAATTAATTATAAAATATATAAAAAAAATTATTGGGTGGAGCCTGCATGCAAACTTTCGGTCCTAACAACCTCCAAGAGGTTATTTTCTAAATTAACAAAAAAATTGACGTCAATTAATAAAATTTAATATTCAAAATTTTCATTTTTTTTTTTTAAAATAAACTTCTCATTTTATAATAAATTCTTTTATCTAAAACATATATATTTATTGGCCAATATAGCATTTAAGAAATTTATCAAATAAGTAATATTATGTAACTGTTTTGAAAAACTATCATCTCATAAAGTCAAAAGGGGGGGAAATAAATATCAGTATCTTTTCATCTTTTTTATTTTAATTGTACATTAAGGGCGTATAATCTTTTTTTTTGGATTAATTATAATCCTGTTAATTGTTAAGCTGTGCTCATTGTCTTTTGTTAAATTTTGTAACTATAAAATATATAAACTAAAAAGGGGGGATAAATTTTCAGAATCTATTGATTAATTTTTTGTTTAAATTATAATATTTTACATTAAGGGCGTATAACTTTTAATTATAATATTGTTAATCATAAGCTGTTTATGATGATTTGTCTCAGGATGTCTTTCTAAGTTGTAAATGATAAAATCTGAACCGTCGAAATTTCTTTTTGTTCAATAAACTTGAGCCTTGTTAATTACTAAATTTGTCTTTGTCTTTTTTTAATTTTTCTTTTCAAACATTGTTACCATTTGGTTCCGCCTTTCTTAAATTTAAGTCCCCTGGTAACATGTTTCTGGTAGCAGAGCGTGGTTAGCTTTAAATTCTAGCTTGGTTATCTCTAAATTATAGAGTGGTTAATTTTAAATTCTGGAACCGTAGTTAATTTTCAAAATTTTGCATTGGAACCATCTAAATTTAAATTCAAAATTTTCTTTGTTAAACAAGGCTCAATTTTTATGTTTTGCAGCTTTTTTCAAATACTGCACAACTATTGCTGATGAAATTTTTTTTATTGTAAATATTTAAATCTATATAAATCTATAGTCTCTTTTTTTTATTATTTATTTTTCATATAAACACTTACACAAAAACTTCTAAACCAATTTCGATAAATTTTTTTTTTTTTATTATTTTGTCTGCTTAAATATTTTTTTTTTATATATATTTACGTACACTGCACTCTAGTCATTCACTGAATTTGATCCAGACAGCGGGCTCATTCGGGAATTCCAAAAAAAATTTTAATAAATAATAAAACCCAAAAATAGTTAGAAACAAAAAAAAAAAACAAAAAAAATTTAAAATTTCCTTCAAAAAATTTTCTCGAGTTTTCTTTCGCTTGTCTGTATTAATTCATACTTACACACACACATATACACAACAACTACACTACATATAATTCTTGAGTCATTCTCTGGTCCTTTCTCTTCATTTTTGTATCATCTTAAAAGAAATTTTTTTTAAAATCATTTTGTTAATTTTTTTTATCAGCAATAGTTAAAATGGCAGTGGATTTGCTGAGATTAGTAGACTCGTTAAAGAACACTGAGCTCGCCTTCAAATTTTTTTTGTCATCTTGAAAGAAAATTATTTTTATTTATTTTTTTTTTAATTTTATCATCATGAGCAATAGGCAAGATGGCGGTGGACTGGTTGATGCAGATGGTGGCACTTTCTTAATAGATAATTGAAATGTTGAACACTTTTTTAAAAAATATATCATTGTGTACAATTTTTTTTTCTTTTCCAAATTATAGGGGCCCAGTTTTTGTATATAGGACGACATGGTTGGCCTGTTTGCCTTAATTAATTTGTTTGGTTGTTAGTTAGCAGGTCAACATGTTTGTTTCCTGATTTAGTTTTTTTATTTAGGGTTGAGAAAACCGGAGTTGGGTTTTCTCACATTGTGGGTCACCTTTTTATACTGTCTTTTTGCCACACTCTTTTTTTTTTGCTACACTTCTTTCACACTTTTTTTATAATCACAACATATTTTGATGAAATTTTTTTTTACACATTTTTTTTGATTAAATTAAATTCCTTTTTTTTTGGGGCACATGATACACATATAAGACCTTAAGTCAAACACCACATGCCCTGCCTTGTGCAGTAAAACAATATTGACTTCCCAACGTTTCATACTGCTTCTTTGTTTATTTTTAAAATGGATTATTTGTTTAGACCCTTCAAAATTCTTTTTTCTCACGGAAATTGTTAAGAGCCGTGAATAGTTTAAATTTTTCTTCGTATGGGAGAAGAGGAATTTAAAAAATAACGACGCTGAGCATGATCTGACCAGTATTGGCTTCAGGAGTTTTTCTTTTATTTTTATTTATTTTTGTAATTAAATGTAAAGGTCGGCTCAGAGGATACTCCCCCCGTCTGAGTCCGGCCTTTCCTGTAAGTCCAATGTGCTATGCACATTCCCTCCCCTGGTCCCCGGAGTGGTCACCTCCACTTGGTATCCCGAGGTGCCACTCCACCCCTTTCCCCCTTGTACCTTAGAGTACAAAGTCAGTTCATGCACAGCAATGTCGACCTTTGCGTCACCCTTCAGCTCTTTCTGTCCTGGGCTTATCCCAATCATAGGTGGGAAGAGCTGAGACGCTGTAGAAATTTCAAAATTTAATAAGTAATTGCCGAAGGAGGCTTCACCCTAGAGTGGTGACTATAAAAGCATTATGAAGCGTTGTTTCTATCAAGTGCCCCTGACTTCAAAATTTTTGTAGGAGGCCCTTCAGGCCCCTATCTTCGAACTTTCTTGGAGGCCCCTCTGGCCCTTTGCCCCTTCTTCAAAATTTTGCGGGAGGCCCTTCTGGCCTCTTTTCTGACTCCACCCCAACTCCGTCTTTCGGGGGGGGGAGAGCTGTAGCATTCAAATTCAAAAATCACATCTGCAAAATAATTTCATTAACTCGTTTTCCACATATACTACTTCCGTCGCTTGACAGATGCTGCCACCCGGTGAGATTGTCCAAAACTAATCATCGTATGACATCGGAGGGCAAAGTACAACGGCAAGACAGCCTATCTGCTCTAATACCCGCTGGCTAGTCCACCTGTAGTCACTCACAATGCCTGACATTCTTACATAGTTACGTTAGATATAATAATTTTTTTTCTTGGCTCTCAAAATTTCTGCTTCAGTTTTCAACGATGTTAATATACAGTTTGTGCGATTTAGTCTAAAATGTCAAATAAATTTTCGTTTTCACGGCGCAAGCTCACGTGGACTGCGACAGGATTTTCCAGGTACTCAGCCTTACAGATTTTATCATATTTTAAATTTTTGTTAATGCTTTAAAATAATTTATTAATTATCATGTATACTTTAAAATATGTATTTCATGTTTTATTTAATATTCAATGTTCTTTTGAAACTGAATGATTATAAAAATTTACCTTTTTTAAAAACATACTTTACAAAACCTTGCAAAGGCACATTTTGAGTTTTGAACAATTATGTGAAATAGGTGCAAACTAATGTTGAACTTTAAATGATCAAAATATCTTATTGAACATGTCAAATATAAAACAATTGGAGAGATCTGTTCTAAATCAGAAAATTTCGTTTTACAGACTTTTGCAGATCTTTGCAAGTCTTATACAAGCTTTGTTTCAAACAAAATTAAATATATATAAATAGATTTATAATCATCTAAGAAGCTTTTAAGTACCATCTTAACGAATTTCTGTTATACAATCAATTTTCTTTAATTTTGACAAATAACCAGATATTTACTTTAATAATGAACATTAATGCTACAACATGTCTGATTTTGTACAGATGCTAAAAAACATGTTTTTTGCTATAGCTAATATGCTGGTAGAAGAAACACAGCTAAAGATCTAAACATGTTTCGTCCTGTTAACAAAACACGTTTTGTTCAACATAGCTTCAGAGTTTCACGTGCACAAAAGTGATGTTACAAAAAAACTGACTTTATAGAACTTTAATTAAACTCATATTGTATATGTGCCTAAATTTACTTCAACGAATATGTTTTTCTTAAAAACTATTTTTTTTTGACGTAGACTTGTGTAATTAATTATAAAATATATAAAAAAAATTATTGGGTGGAGCCTGCATGCAAACTTTCGGTCCTAACAACCTCCAAGAGGTTATTTTCTAAATTAACAAAAAAATTGACGTCAATTAATAAAATTTAATATTCAAAATTTTCATTTCTTTTTTTTTAAAATAAACTTCTCATTTTATAATAAATTCTTTTATCTAAAACATATATATTTATTGGCCAATATAGCATTTAAGAAATTTATCAAATAAGTAATATTATGTAACTGTTTTGAAAAACTATCATCTCATAAAGTCAAAAGGGGGGGAAATAAATATCAGTATCTTTTCATCTTTTTTATTTTAATTGTACATTAAGGGCGTATAATCTTTTTTTTTTGGATTAATTATAATCCTGTTAATTGTTAAGCTGTGCTCATTGTCTTTTGTTAAATTTTGTAACTATAAAATATATAAACTAAAAAGGGGGGATAAATTTTCAGAATCTATTGATTAATTTTTTGTTTAAATTATAATATTTTACATTAAGGGCGTATAACTTTTAATTATAATATTGTTAATCATAAGCTGTTTATGATGATTTGTCTCAGGATGTCTTTCTAAGTTGTAAATGATAAAATCTGAACCGTCGAAATTTCTTTTTGTTCAATAAACTTGAGCCTTGTTAATTACTAAATTTGTCTTTGTCTTTTTTTTATTTTTATTTTCAAACATTGTTACCATTTGGTTCCGCCTTTCTTAAATTTAAGTCCCCTGGTAACAAGCTCTTGGACTAAACTTTGGCCATTTCCCCAAAGACCGGCAACCGAAAGTTCATCAGATGCTTCCATGGTGCAAGACATTGTTCATGTTCTCTAAACAGTTCACAAGATAGTTGACCTTATTATGGAAGAAGATGTTACTGAGTGGCTGTGTGAAGAGGAGGCAGGGCTAGGCAATAAACACTTATC
The DNA here is from genome assembly GCA_963513935.1 of Aphrophora alni. Classification (NCBI taxonomy): domain Eukaryota; kingdom Metazoa; phylum Arthropoda; class Insecta; order Hemiptera; family Aphrophoridae; genus Aphrophora; species Aphrophora alni. The sequence goes on along the minus strand of OY740765.1, from coordinate 53,152,869 downwards.
TGATGGTGAAATCATCCAACGTGTTCAAGAAGAAGCAGAGAGCGGCGATGAAGACGTAAACAATGGGGAAGAAGAACCAACCCAATTTGTCAAACATGCAGAGGCGATGCAATCTTTCAACACCTGTTTAGCGTGGGCAGATGAAAACAACATTCCAGTGCACCAGATCCTCACCCTTCGTCAACTGCGTGATGACGCGTTTCGAAAGTCGATAAAAAAAGCAGGTCAGAAAACAATTAAAGACTTTTTATTGTAAAGTTATTTATTGTATTGTACAACTTTATTATGTACTATACTGTAGTTTTTTAATTTATTGTACAGTAATAAAATTTGTTTTAAATTATTTCTGGCGTTTTTTTTGCATTTCCTCAGTAATCCGAACTTTTTGATAGTCCGAACGCCTCGAGCAAACAAATATTCGGATTAACGAGTTTCGCCTGTAGTGACAAGCTTTGCTTATTGCTTCTTTCTACTGAAACCGTTCCATTCTGTAGTTTGGGGATGGAAACTACAGGACCTGTTCTTCCAGTAATAGTCATATTTATTAGGAAAAGAGAAACCTTAGACAGATGTTCCCCTATCTCCATATTGTTAAACACTAAAAATTTTGGAACAACTCAGGGGTTGAGAAGCCAGCTCCTTAGTCTTTACTGTCTTTAGTGTTAATAGATTTATAGACTCATCAGACGAGGCTGAATGAAATCTCTTACCACTAACAACTTTATATGATTTGGTGTTTAAAGATTGATCATCCATACATATGTTTTGTTTGGCGCTTCGTGGACGAAGAATTGCACAGTTGATAATCAGACACCCCCAGCATAGCCAGTAGCCCAGGCAACTCGAACTAAAGTGAGTTCCAAATTTAAGTGGGAGCGAAATACATGTCTTCAGCGCCCCTCTTAAACATATAGGTGAGTTCCAGTACAGTGTTATGATTCCTCACTCTCAAGTTACTACTGACTAGCCACCCATATACTCATGGAAAATTGTTGACTCAGTCCGACCACACCAGTTATGGATTTCAACTTCAACCCAATATCCATTTGCTTGCCAAGCACAGATAGTATCCTTCTGGCTGGTTCCTGAACTCAAACTATTAATATCATTGGCAATGTAAAGCACACTCAAGGATACACACACTTGGTTCCACCAAGGCAATCAGAATTCGCATCACTACACCCAGATGTAACAGATACAAGTACAGCATTCTTTCTTTCTCATATCCATTAATGGTTTTAACATCTGGAGAAAGTGGTAAAGTCATATTACTCAGTTACCAAAAGAGAACACTCTACATAAGAAAGAGATGTACAGCACAAATAAAAACCCTAAGAGAAGGTGAAGGTGTATGTATGTTAAGGACTATATAGATGATATTTTGTGTTGTGAGTGTTTGATTGAGGGTAGCGATTGACCCCTACCTTCTCCTAGTCAATGCATCTAGTCTGCACCCCTCTGCAGGAAAAATAATGTTGAAATAATGTCAAATGTACAATCGTAAAAACTAAAACCGATTATTATCACAAGTCTTGTATAAAAAGATAGTATTGGAGCAAAATATTTGTTTAAAGTGTGTTGAAATAATGTCAAATATACAATTGTAAACATAAAAATATTTATCACAATGGTTGTGTGAATAAATAGTATAATTTGCAAAACAAGGCGACTGACCTTTACATGGAATTTATGTAAGTATATCGTAGTAATAATAGACATTCAAAGTTCTATTAATGTATTCAAACCTTGTTTTGTATAAATTAATTTCATATACAGTATTTACAATAAATGTTAGAAGTTCTGACATATTATTAAATTGAATGATATGTTTAAATAGAAAAACAATAAAAAGTAGATTATACTTTTGCCTTGTATAGAATGTTGAACAGTTGACAGTAGCAGGTAATATACGCACAGTAGAATAAAAAGCCCTATGACGTTTTACTTTCCCGTGCGTGTTAAAACCTAGATTAAAACTTGTGAAATGGTGTGGTTGTGTTCAATAAATAAATTAAACAATTTGCCTGATGTAATTAACAGTGGTTGCAACATCACCTTAACCAGGAAGAGTTAAGACTGCTTGATAAATTTGGATTACTTAAGCGACCAAATGTTTTGAACTTGCTGACTAACATCAACAACTGCGATTGCCAATGGATTCACCTAGATTTATTATTATTATGTTAAGTGGGGTACAGAATGGCTGTTGATTATGTAACAAATTTCAATGTAATAATAATACAAATTTGCATTATATAATTGATTTTTTACATGTTAAACTGTCTTACTTGTTCTGTATGGCTCGTATAGCACTCCATAATACACGTTCTACTCCTCCTCCAGCATTACAGTAAGGGTGGAAAAATCCTATTGTTAGTTCTTCTTTATTAAATTTATTGCTTAGTTTCCTCCTTCTAAAATACTGACAAAACAAAAATAAAATATAAGACAGTAGTATAGGGGATAAACCTACTTCCTATTCAACTTTTAAAACTAATTAATTGAATAATACATAGATTAATTTAGGATTATTCATATACATATATTAAATATAAAGTTTGATACAATAGGCTGGAACTGTTGTGTTCAATGGGTTGTTATGTATATCTCCTGATTCACTGAGGCAGCCTGTCTGGGAAATCCAAGCTTCAACATTGCCAAGGTACTAAATTATCAAAATTCATTAAATAGTTTGGGACAATATTAAATTTATTCAATTTGTTTTTATAAAATTAAAGTAAAATGTATTTTAATTAAATTCAAGAGTACACTTAACTTCCAATTTCAAAACTAAACAAAATATTTCTCATTTGGAGTTTAACAATTGTTGTTAAATAAATAAATATTGTAATTATGGTAAATGAAAGAATTTAAAAATAAGATTATTTCCATTTTAATTTGTTTGTGTATAAATAATTTTGTTGGAATAATCTAAAAATCGGCAAGGAGCAAAGAGATTAGAATTTAGAATTTTTCTTGAAGAAAAAAAAATTAGTTGCCATTTGATTATCCTAGTCTGCTATTATCTGTAGGTAGAGGGGTGTAGGTTTAAGTATTTTAGCCGATATTAAAAGCAAGAACGTTCTCCAAACACCACAATTTTGAAGAGAGCCTGTTCCGCTCATCAAATTTAATAAAATAAATCTTAGTCTTTTAAAGAGTAAAACTAGAGAGATTGTGATGTAGCAAGTCAAAAGGCTAACACTTAGCAGTTTCTTGTGGTGAATTTGCTTCCAGTATCCTTACCTAGAGCAACCAAGCTAGTCAAGCACTTAAACTAGGTTAAGTGTGGTAAGGTGGGGAAAAGGAAGGTTGTCACAAGCCATCAAACATTATTTATTGCCTATAAATTCAAAAGATTCATTACAAAGAATTATAACCAGATTAGAAGATCAATATGGAGAGTTAGTTAATTTTTGAAAAGAAGATATAATTATTTGTCTTCACTTTAAGAAGCACAAAATAATCATTTCTATTAACAGTATTAAATAGATGTCATATGCTCTGCATGTTTCATGTTTTATATATAGGTTTTGTATTTACAGCAACATTTACACTAAAACCATTGACAGCGCATAAAGTCTGTAAGTCCATATCAAAAGTACTAACATTGGTTAATCGTATATTTCTAAATTCGTTACCAGGTTATAAATAAATTACAGAACAAAATAACGAGTCACATACTGGACATTGATTCTCAAATTGTCAGTAATGAAGCTATTACAGATTTTTAATATCACTCAAATAAACCTTACTCATCGAATTTGTTCAGAAATAGGAATGAAATTAGAATTCCCTTATACCAGACAGATGTTTACACATTGCCAAATAATAGTTTTCTTTTGATAGAAAGAAAATATTGAAAACTGATAAAACATCAGATGAAACAACTAAATTGGTTAATAATGCAATATTATTTCTGTTTAAAGAAATATGTTACAAACTATGTGGAACAGAAATTGATAGAATTAAAATATATGTATCATAACTGCAATGGAAAATATTTTAACATTACATCTAGGAGAGATTAATTCACTTGAGAATTCTAGTTGGTCAAAATCTAGAAGAGTTAAATGAAAAAGGATCATTTTCATTTTGTTTATACCCTGAGACTATGGCTTGGTTCTATTGAAGATTACAAAGATATTATTTTAAATATGAACACGAATTGGTACCTCTAGTTCTTCTTCAGATAAAAATGTGATTATTCAAACTACAGGAAGAGATTTTAAAATTTCCATATCAAAAATTGTGTGGAAAATGCCATATGTACAAGTTGATGACAAAATAAAATAATCTTTACTTCACATAACTGAAAAATGTTTACTAAACGAGCACCCTTCGCTTCCTAATATGAAATATCAAACTTGGACAGTGAAAACATAATTTATGTTGGAGAAGCCGTGATATGTAATCATAGGATTTTTAAGAAAAACAGAAAAGATAATAATTCTCTAGATAGATAATTCTCTAGCAATAGCCAGTAATTTTGATTATTCCAATATTGAGAATACTAAACTATATTTGAATTCAAAATATTATTCTTAATAATATTAATGAAAGTAAAGAGCTTGTGTATTATTTATACAGCAGATTACAATCTTCATGTTACCAAGGAAGTCACGATCAACTGAATTTAAATGACAAAACATATCTAGAAAAACTTCTCTCTTTATAATATACTGTTCAAAACAAATAAATACACTCAAACAGGTTCTTTAGATATAAGAATTGAATTGCAAGAATTCTAGAACAAAGGAAAAGAACAAGAATTAGTAAAAAGAAACTAATATTTTTTCATCAAAATTTTGATTTGATTTTGAGAGAATTCTCTTAAATCTCCAAAAATACCTACATACCTAATTATACTTTGTGATGATCAAATTGTGGTTAAAACTAACAGTATAAGAGGATCAATTGTAAGTTAAAAGAAGCTCAAACTCTTCTTTAAGTCTGTCAGTAGTTTTTTTTACATGTTTAATGTATAGGATATATAGAAAGGAAACATTGGAAACAAACACAGAGGAAAAAAAGATATAAATCACACTACATGCTTCAGAAAAGAACAAGAATTGGTCAAGAGAAACCAATATTTTTCACCAAAATCCTAAGTTGATTTTGAGAGATTTTTCTTAACACTCAAAAAATATGTCAAAAGAAGGCCAAACTCATCTATGTATATATGTATGTATGTATGTGTGTGTGTGTGTGTGTGTGTGTGTGTGTGTGTGTGTGTGTGTGTGTGTGTGTGTGTGTGTGTGTGTGAGAGAGAGAGAGAGAGAGAGAGAGAGAGAGAGAGAGAGAGAGAGAGAGAGAGAGAGAGAGAGAGAGAGAGAGAGAGAGAGAGATAAAACAATCTACTTTTTATTGTTTTTCTATTTAAACATATCATTCAATTTAATAATATGTCAGAACTTCTAACATTTATTGTAAATACTGTATATGAAATTAATTTATACAAAACAAGGTTTGAATACATTAATAGAACTTTGAATGTCTATTATTACTACGATATACTTACATTTTTTTTATTTATTTCAAGGTGCACTTTTTATAACTTCATATCCTATTTATTGTTTAAATTAATATTAGTTGTATTTAAATTTAGCAAAAGTAAGAACTAATAAAATTTTAATTCATAGGTATTAAATAAACTTATTTTGGTACCACCGTTACTTTTAAAACCATTATTCTAAGTTTATATATAAAATGTAAAGTCCAGCGTTAACAAAGATTTTGATCCAATTGGACCCAGATTTTCTATTATTTTTATTTTTAACAACCCATTTAATATAGTCCATTTAATTTTGAACGATTGTTCGGATACGAAAAATATTCATATATTCTCGTACAGAAATAATAATCAAATGTTTACAATTAATAAGAATGTAAACAAATACTGAATTTACTATATTGCTTTTAATAAAATAAATTAATTTCAATTATATAATTAAATTATTTCCATAAAGTAAACGAAACAAACTATCTTACGCGAAACAAGCAACTTAAATGAAACAAGCAACTTTGTTCTAGGAGATAAATCAATTTATTGCTGCTGGAACACACATAAGAATCTTGCAAGACAAATCAATGTATTGCTGCTTACCTACTGTTAGGAATATATTTAATTATTTATAATTATTAATGTAATCATACAATGTAATAATCATACGACACTCAGAATGGCCCAACTATTGTGAAAGAAGTGAAAAAGTGTTGAAATGCATGACTTGCATCGGAAGTAGAACACCACGAGCGATGAAAGATATAAGCGGCCGGCACCAAAGAGGGGGGGTCTTTTGAGGTTAGAAGATACCGGCTGTGTCATTAGCCATGATGGAAGAAGACAGCCCAGGGAGTTTGATTCCGAACGGAAGAACTAGAAAGGGACTGGCTGAATTTGAGACTCTACAAGGTGAGCAAGCATTACAATATAAAGGCACTTGTAATATCAGTCATTTCAATTGAACAAAAAGTAATATAATAGTTGGAATAATTCTGGGTTTTGTGTGATGAATATTTAGTGTTGAATATTGTTTAAATAATTGTGGATATTGTATTCTAATAGAGATAATAGCATGTTTTGCTTTTAATATTGATCCCACTATTTTATTATTGTGTATTGATTTTGTATTGTATTGAATTGTATGAAAGATAGATATAAATTTGTGTTATTAATAAAGATTAATTGAATGCTGAACCACTGATTTGATTGAAAGTTAAAGAACCCAGGCAATTTAGAGGAGCCGTTCCTAACAAATGGTGCATCGGCCGTGTTTTTAGTTTTTACTAAAAATTTGATTTATTGTACATTTTCAAGTTGTTAAATTTTTCCTTTTATTGGATTTTAATTGAGTTAGTAAAAAGGAAAACTTAGTAGTTGAACTAGGATTTTGTTAAGAGAGTTATTGAAATTGATTTCTTTCATTTTGGAGTTCTACTTTGATTTATTTGAAATAACATTTATACTAAAACCCTAGCTCAAGACTGTATGAGGTGAATAAATATGAATACTTAAATTGAATAATGATTGTATTGAACTATTGCTTTAATTGATAAAGAAAGAAAAAAGGAAAAGATTAACCTCGTTTTAATATTTAGGTATGCTGAATTCCGTTTGCACTTATTATAAATATAGACACTACTATAAATATTTGTGTTAGATTAAGAAATTGTATATCTATAGGAATTTGTTCTACTTATTGTCAACTGACACGGTTACATATAACACACGTCAACAATTTAGATTACACAAGGCCGCGGCGATTAGATCATAGAGTGCTGACAGATCGTTGTTGTTATTTACATTGCTTCTTTCTTATTGTGTCAGAAGTCTTCTCGGGTTTATAATTCACAACAAACTTGACACTGCATTTTTATCTTTGATTTCGGTGAACTAAGTAACCGAAACTGATATTTATGGGTGTCAGGTGTTGAATTATTCTTTTATTTGTGTAGGGATACTAATACTTCAAGACATTGTCTCATGAATTTGACATTAGCTGACATAAAAGCGTTAAACAAGACCCCAAGCAATTGCCATTTCGAAAGACTTTAACTGGGAGATTCCGCAACAGGCTGATTTGGAATTTTTACGGTCACATATTCGATTGTGGAAAATTCACACGGGTTTGGAAATGAGTCAAGACGAACTTGGCGAACGGTATACGAATTGGCCTATAAAAATTGTTGAAGAAAAAAATCAACAAACCCGAGACGGTAAGGGAGGAACGCATATACGACGCGGTAGAGGGACTTTCGGAAGATAGGCGAAAGATTCAATTAACGGATAGTGACATAAAACTCGAGGGTAGAATGAGCGAGAAACTGCCATTTTTTTAACCTGGTAAATTTGGGGGAAAAGCAGGGGAAGACATAGTGAAGCATATAACAAGGTTTAGCAGGGCGGCCGTAGCAGCGAACGGATGGGACGATAACAAAAACAAAATATACTTCCCATGGTATTTAGAGGTTGTGGCAAGCAACTGTTATGATATTTTAGAGTTGAAAAATTATCGGTTGACATGGGAAAACCTAAAAAAAGAATTCTTGAATGAATTTGCGCCGACTCAGGAAAAAGAAACGTTGTTGCTAAGATTAAATAGTAGAGTGCAGTTACCGGGAGAATCGCTAATTCAATATAGGACCGATGTGGAATTGATATGTGCAAGATATGAGCCGGACATGAGCGAACAAAAAATTTGTAATCATATTCTGAAAAGGCTTAACCCTGCTATGTTACAGCAAATCGCTATGTTAGATAATAGTACACTGCACAAATTGAAAGAAAATATGCTCACTGCTGAAAAAGCTGCATATATGTTGCGAGAAAGACTGGGGATTAATACAGAGGATATAACGACAACTAGGGATATCAGTGTAAAAACCGACTTGACAGCTATACTAGACCAACTTAAAAATATACAGATTCAAAATAGACAATTTAGAGAAAATCCTGGGGGACGGGAATACCAGGGACGTAAAAAAAAATTGAGACAGACAACATATGGTTAACCTTTGCCAATGCTACGAGGCTAAATGTTACAGGCAAGGCAATTTTAGAATTTCAAATTCGAAATCAGGTATACAAACAAATAGTATATTTAGTTGAAAATTTAACTAGCGACTTATTGGTAGGGAACGATTTCCTAGCGGCAAATGACACTGTCATCAAGTTCAAAACGAAAACAGTTAATTTGGGGAAAAGCGAAATATCATTATTTCAAATTAACAATGTACCACAGACAAATAAAAATGAAAAAACAAAAACCGTGATGCCCATATACACAGAACACGATATAACCATATCCCCAGGTGAAAGCAAAGATATCGGAGGGCGCACAGAAAAATTAATTCCACAGAAAGAAAATTATGAATTTCAATGTAGGGACGACCTACTAACAAAAAAGGGGGTTTATGTATGTGCTAGCACAGAAGACACACCCCTGTACGCCTCACGATTGTGAATCCAACATCGCTAACAAAAACATTATTAAAAGACACTCAGTTAGGGAAAGTATCCATAGCAGCAAAACCAAAAATTAAAACCCGCAAATTAATAAAATTTTCGAACACATAATTCTAAAGCGACAACCCAAAGAATGAACATCATATTAATCACTTGCCTTATAACAGTAAGATGACACTCGACAAGGAACTGACCGATCTGAAGGGAGACCATAAAGACATAAACAAGGAATTAACTCACACAGAATACAAGGCAGCTCGGACATTAATCAATAGGTACATACATTTATTTGCACGCGGACCGTACGATTTACAAGAAGCCAACATGACGCCATATGAAAACAGATAAACTAGTAGCTATTCCTCCTTACAGATTAAGCAATGTGGAAAGGATAGAGTTAGACCGACAGGTAGAGGAATTAAAAAAATTGGGAGTTATAGAAGATTCCCATAGCGCTTTTGCAGCACCCGCATTTTTAGTAAAGAAACCGGGTGACCAATACCGAATGGTAGTGGACTATAGGAAATTGAATGAAGGCATGGAGGCAGACAAATTTCCATTACACAGAGCAGAAACAATATTTGATACCCTAGGGACGGCACAATACTTTTCATCTATGGACATTAACCAGGCTTTCTTCCAGCCGATGCACCATTTGTTAGGAACGGCTCCTCCAAATTGCCTGGGTTCTTTAACTTTCAATCAAATCAGTGGTTCAGTATTCAATTAATCTTTATTAATAACACAAATTTATATCTATCTTTCATACAATTCAATACAATACAAAATCAATACACAATA